>BSDF01000009.1:5796292-8196292 GCA_027925045.1 Hypotaenidia okinawae | reverse complement strand
GAAGGCCCAGAATGTGGAATATACAAACCACTGCTGAAGATTTAATTTCTCCCCTATGTGTTTTCTGCCCTTTATAGAGGTGTCACTGAATGGTAGCTCCACAAACATCATCACTGTTTTGCTTTCTCCTTAACAATAGAAGCAGCTTACAACTTCTTACAGAAATAAGGATTTGGTTCCTTTTTAAAACATCCATGCTGGTATATGTAGTTCAGCAAAAGTACTTTTTTACCCTGGAGTTAGCCTGTGGGATACCTGATTTCTGTGCGATGGTCAACTGGGGAGAAATTTGATTTGATCCTTTGTGACAGTCATGACATTTCCACTGTGTATGAAGTCATGTCACTTGCACACCCTCATGGAGGTATGACAGCATGCAGAGTATTTAGATTCAAAAATACTGCCATTGAATATTTTATTATTTAAAACCAATGAACCATTCCAAAGACAGCAACATCCAGAAGAACAAATGTCAGAATTTCACCCCCTAAATTCTTTAAGAGACTTTGAAATTCCCTTAGCTGGCTTTATTGTAAGATGCCTCTCAGTTTCTTAATCAGAAGTGATAAGATTCTTTGAAGGTGAGAGGTAAAGCAAAAGGACAGACAGAGAGGTTTTCCCTTTAGGTGCTTATTTCCATCAAATCAGGGAAGGCAGGGAAGCAATGGGGCTATCTGGGAATGGGGACGTGAAGCTGAAGAGGAGGCATTTGGCATCCCACCAGACACAGTCTGGATGGGTGGCTGTGTAGTTACATCTGTGTTTTCTTCTGCATTCATGTATGTGTGTTGTACTAGTGCTGTTTCACACAGAATTTTTGTTCATGGTCTTAAGTCTTGTTGACTGTAAGTGCTCAGATGTTTGTGGTGCTTTGTGGAGGACTTTGGGCTGTGCTGTTTGGCTGATTAAAGATGATGAGAAGCAGTCTACAATGTGGCAGCCCTTGGCAAACAAGTTTAGCAGATAAAATTATTCTGCTGACACATTTTTTTGTGCTGACAGATATACTATGTGTGTGGGTAATGTCTAACGTTGAGCATGGGAATCTGGGAGTGAGGCTGAAAGTCTGGAAGGGAAACTGGCATATTGACACAAGGAATCTGTTTGAAAGTATGGGAGGAAGGGTCTAGTCCAGTCTAATCAGCAACAAGCTTCTCAGAGCATCCTTCAGGCTTGGAAATAGCACCATGTTATCTCTGATAAAAAAATATAAGTCAAATTAAATATAAATTGAATATAAAAGTGCATTGAGTACTTTCTGGTTGTGAAGGTGGCTTGTATAGAGTTACAGGTAAGTCTGCATGAAACTGTACTGCATTGCTGAATTCTTTTGGGGTTGTTGATATTTGTATAGAAAACTGAAACTTGCAGTTATTAAAAGCAGAAGCGATGTAGCAGGGATTATATTAGTGTAAATTTCTGTACCATCTATTTGCTTTATAGAAGAAGGGCATCTAGAAATTTCATATCTATCTGTCAATGAACTATGCTCTAATCTTTGTGAACTATTAGGATTTGGATTATAACATCTATAAAAATTTCCTTTTATTATTATTTAAGAATGATTGGTGAGGTGTATGAGGGGAAAAGGGTACATTTTGATTTAATTCCTTGAAGAGGTCACCCCCCTTGCCCCAGTCTTACATACCATGAGGTGCAAGACAGGAATTGGCAGCCCACAGTGTTTGCAGAAAAGGCAGTGAGCACACAAACCTTGGCGAGCAGCAGGGTTGGGAGCTGGAACCAGGACATATGTGAGAAGCAGCTTCTCCTGCCTTGGCACTTGCCTTCTGTGAGAGCCAGTGTCAGTCAGCATGCTGTGTTCTCAGCTCGTGTGGCACCCCTCAGAGATGGCTGCTTTAAGAAACATCTAATTAGCTGTGTGGGATTTGGTTTGTTGGGGGGGTTTATCACCTACAACGTAAAATTTACAGATTTCCAGGCTGTTACAATTACTGGATGCCTTTTTTTCCCTCTGGTTTAATGTCTGTATTTGTGTTGCTGTGCCGGGGTACTGATCAGATCTGAAAATATGTTAAACAAGCACAAACAGCATTGTGACAAATGGAAGCCAAACACACAGGCTAGTCTAAACAATATGTGTATTTATTTTGGGAAAACTTTTCTTATGTTTCTCTTCCCTCATCCCATTTGAATATGAATTGTCTTGTGTGTTTGTTTTTATTAAAATGCAAGTCCTACATGTGATAGTAGAACATCTGCAGGAAACTAACCCAACTGGGGTATAAAAATAGCACAGAAGATGCAAAAGGTGAATTCTCTGCAACTTTACTTCTTGGAGTTGTGGCAGCAAAGCCTTAAGCCAGGTACTTGCTAGCAGCCCTAGTATTGTTCTCTTGGCTGTGAAGAATGTTGAAATAGTTGGGGGGGTTGCACTAATCAGCCTGCTTAAGCTTACGTGGTGGTCATCATCTTAGAATGGTTGTAGAGCAGTTATGAAGATGTCAGTCAGCCAGGATGTGACCTACCTACCATTTCAGATACTCAGAGGATAGAAAACAATAACACAAAGTTTGAGAGAGGAAAGGAGGATCAGCAACAAGATTGGAACAGGGGTTTTGAGAAGGCAGTGTGATTTACAGTTATTTTGGTTTGTTTTCTTATAAATTGGCTGTCTCTCTGGGGCTGGAACTCCTTTCAGACTATAAAACAGCCTTGATGATGTAACCAGAAACTTGTGGTGGAGGATGGCAGAGCTGGTGGTCTGTGGTGCTGTGGTGCTTTGCAGTCTTTTGTGTCCTGTTGACCTACAGCAGCTGCAGTAGAATTGATGGTCTTTTGTAGAGACTTCACTGGTGCTTCTTTCTAGAGTGTCCTGATGGGTTCTCCTCTGCTTTCCAGGACTATCCTGGAAACTGACTAATCTATTAAAAATTTAGATCCACTGAGCAACCTGCAGATTAAGCCACCAGACAGGGTAGCTGAGAAGCATGATTTTTCTGCTGTTGTCATAGATTGCAACAAATGGAGAAGCAGTGATTTCTGAGTCTTGATAGACTTAAGGGTGTGTCTCATTTCTTAGATTGGTAGCACAAACATTAGGCAAAAAACAACCAGAAGTGGTAAGATTAGTCATCTTTTACTAAAAATGAGGAAATCACCAAAGGGTTGTTCAGCTGTGTGCTGCCACATTCTGCTGTTTGTAAGCATGAAGTAAGAAAAACATTGTTCCCTCACCAGCACCCAGGTTAGCATCCCACCTAGTCTTCAGGTCAGTACTCATGTATCCTGCTGAGCTTCTGGAGCATGCATGGCTTGGGCTGCTGAAAGCACCATCTGTCGAGCACACCTGTATTGGCATCAGGATGGTTTAGAGCACTTACTCAAGCTGAACAGTCTTCAGTTGGTGGGTGGAGAGCAGGATTATAATGAGGTTTACTGCATTCAGCAGTTTTCAGATAAGTTTGCTATTGTTTAAGCTGGGCTCCTTGATTAAAGAAGACAACCCGTCTTAGGGCAAGGAGGAGCCTAGGGATACTTCAGTGGTGGGATGTCAGAAAGTTAGAGAAATCCTTTTGTAGTTCCCTTAAAAGGAGCATTAGCTGTGCAGGTGAAGGAGCTAACCTCATTACCATAACATCCCATGTGGCATCAGCGCTGATGCAGAGATGTTTGAGCTGTGTTGTGTGCTCAGGCTGCTCAGTGCAGCTCCCACCCACAGTAGTGGGTCCTGGGCCAGGCACTCAGTACGGTCTGGATCTTGCCACTGGGCTGCCCTAGGAGGGGGATGGAGGTGAGCATCACCATGGCATGTTTGAAAACACCCAAAATGTCTACTTGATAGGTACGTGCTGAGCAGGCTAAAGCCTTGTGCCTGGTGCCTGCCTGAAACAAAGGGCAAGGACACATCACTGCAACACAGTGCTTGGGCTGCTGCTTTCTTTTCTTTTTTTTTCCCCTGTTGCCTTAACAGTTCCTCTTGAGTGTGTGTGTGTGTGTGTGTGTGTGTGTGGTGTGCACCTTCCTTGCTCCGTTCCAGGGTGAAGTTGGGCAGGTTAGTTGAAACCACCCATGACCTGTACTGTAACAGAGGAGGAGCCCCCAGCCAGGCTCCTTGCTTGGCCACTGCCACCTTCCAGCTGAGCTGCTGCCTGACCTGGGAGAGGTGCTGAACTGTGAGCATTAAACATTGTACCCCTGCCACATGACTTCCTCCAGCTGCAGGTTGGACAGCGTTGTCTAAACTTGTGCTGACTGCTGAAGCATCTCTAAAAAACATTCTGTGAACAGAGCACCACAAACTGTGGGCTGGGCAACAGGGTGAGTTTCTTACTCTCAGTTCATCCTACCCTGGGCATTTTTTCACTTGGTGAAGGATGGAAAACGATTGTTTCTCTGCTTTTTGCAAGCCTCAGTAGCCTTCCCTGTTCCTTCAGGAGGTTAATAGGCTTACATGTGGTGTATACCTGAAGGTTCAGAACAAACCCGAGTACAAATGATGACAGTCAAGGAGCTATTAATTTCTTACAGGCTAGGAGAAACAAACTGGTGAAATGTGAAAATGAGCTGCTGAATGCCTGAGTGGGCAGTGCAGCTCTTGCCTGCCTGGGAAATAGGGAGCCCTCTGTTTTAGCAAAATCAGCAGAAGCTCTGGAAGACATTTGTGGCCCAGGACTCAGAGAGGGTAGCTCTGGGGCATCCTGGCAGGAGAAGGCACTCTCTTACTCTCAGCAGATGGTGCCTTCACTGGGAATAAGGAACAAGAAATACATTCCAGAGAGTGCTTGGCACTGTGGCAGCCTTGTCTGGAAGCAGTTAGGAAGAGGACAGGGTCCTTGGTTGGTGTCTTCTTCCAATGTCAACTTTAGGCCGTTGGAAACATCCCAGCTCATATTCAGAGGTGGTTCTGTCCTCAGAAAACTCTTTATGACATCACTATTGGATTTCATTTACAAATTGCTGTACAACTTAAAAGTCAGTTTTCAAAATTTGAAGTGCACTGGGTTTATTCCACCAGAAAGACAAATGAAATGTAGTTTGGGCCCCTGGCAAGACTTGGTTTCACATTTATCAAACTGACATCCAAACCAAAGAAGTAAAAATACAGCTAAAATATCAGGTGCCATTGAATGCCTGGCAAAACCACAACAGGAGTCTTGCTTTTCTTTCCCTCCTATAATCATATTTATCTGCACTTCTGAACAGACATCTGCACCAGTTATTTAGCGGTTCTTTCTTTTTTTCCCTTTGGATCTGGTTTTGCATCTTAAGCCAATAGCTCAGCCAGGTTGGGCAGGGTGTTTTTGGCTGTGTGAAAACCCTTCATGCTCACAGTATCTTCCATGTCCAGATGCCAGCTGCAAGGCCTTGGTCCACACCCCAGCTCAGCAAGTGTGGCCAAACAGCAAAGGTTCCAGATTCCAACTTCCAACTGGTTGTCTTGTCCAGTAAAGCCATTTCTCAGCTTCAGTCTTACTTGACTTTTAATGTGGGGCAGAAATTCAATTCCTGCAAATAGTAGGACTTGCTCAGAGCAGATATGCCAAAGTGCTTGCTTTCCCAAATTCTCATCTTGTAGCTCACAGAATGGTTTTACCATCTGCCATATTAAAACTGCTTTTTTTAGCAACTGTTGATATCTTTGCTGAAAAGACTGCTTTTCAGAAGCTTTTTCCCCTCTGAATGGGATCACCTACCTCTCTTTTTCAATGTTCCTAGCTGCTTCTACCTGATGTTTTTTAAAGCTCAACATTGACTTCATCTTCAGTGTCATGGTGTTGGGATCTGCTCCGTAGACCCTTCCTGTTCCAGCTTGCGTTGTTGCTGTTCCACCTAGTGCTTGTAAAGCTCTGTATGCCTCACATGGGCAGGTGTTTCCAGATATAGCTCTGCAGGAGGGGTCCATCCTTCATCCCAGCTACTAAAAGCATTCCATGGTCCTAAGTCGTCCTTCCCCCCGTGTCAATTTGAGACATCAAAGGAGGAATAGTTTTGATATCCTGTGATATTCCTTGATAAGGAAAGATCTTTGAAAATGAGAAGTCAGAGAATATAGACCATTACCTACATGTCCTCTTCTATATATTACCTGAAGATGGAGCCCTATTTACAGACAAACTCAACAAGTGACCTCTTGTGGAAGACAGGAAGGGGAAGAAATGATACAGCAGAACAAGGGATGGGGCAAAACCCAACAAAGCCCCCCCACCCCCAAGAAATCAGAAGGTTGGAGCAAGGCAGTATTTCAAACTGTGGGCTTTTTCCCTTATCCAAAATGAAAGTTCTTTCAGTCTTGGGTCATTGCCACAAACCAAAGCAGCAAGGAAGGGGAAAATATTTTATTATTTTAGACATATTTGAGACTCTGAGAAGGAAGCTTTTGATCACGTTCAAGGTCCTAAAAAATGAAAGGGAAGGCAAATGTAGTGCATTCAGCTTAAGGCAGAAACTGCTGCTAGCCAGCTTCAAACGAAGCATTTAGTGGAAAATAATAATCCTGATAAAGGAAAGGGCACTGAAATAAATACTGCAAATAATACCATCTTTTGTCCTCAACTTGGTGCCCATGTTCTCAGAAGTGGGAGCCCTGGTTTATGCCTGTTAAGGTTGGTAAAGCATACTCTGTGCACCTCCTTGTCTTTTGGTGCTTTTTCCAGGCTAAAATATCCCATGCTTTGCTGCTGCCAAAAGTGAAATTTTCATTTCAGTGGAACAATTAAGGTGTTTTAAGCATGAGAAGAGTAAATAAACATTTCCTCTCTATTAAAGCTTATATAATAAAGTGGGGTGAGTGTGGTTTTGAGTGGCTGTACAGCTAAAATGACTAAATTGGAAAAACTGAGGATTAGCTGTGATTGCAGAGAAGTCCTTATCTTTGTCCTCAATGGACTTGGTTTGGATTTCTCTACCTTTGTTCAGAGCGAACTGGCGTAGTGATGTCTTGCATGTGCCATCTTGCCAAGCTGGAACCTGAAATAACATGAATTGCCTTCACAGAACAAGGCAAACAGGAACAGCCATCATGGGAACATGCAGATTTATTACGATTCTCCAGATTAGGTTTTTTGTCCTCTTTAAATGATTATATGGAAAGCTTATCTAATTCAGCCTGTCATTTTGAACAGGAAAGGAGAGACATAGGACAGGGTAAAATACTAGACCCAGTAGGTCCATCAACGTACTGGAAGGCTGATAGGCTTCAGCAGGAAACTGAATGGTTTGCAGGAGACGTACACCTTTCAGACTTCTGATGGTTATTCTTGCTTTCATGATGAATAAATGTCTCTATAGTTTGAGCCATCATGTTTCCAAACTAGGTGGAGTAGGGATATTTCAGAGATGAGTGACTTCCAACAGGAACATGTGGCATCCCTTTGAGCATCAGCTGTAGTTTTGAGCTCTGTTTCTGGGCTTGAGATGCTGCCAGCTGTGCCAAAGCTTTCACTGGAAGAGAAGAAACATCTCATAAAACAGAGTAGATAGCAGAGCTTGTTTCTGTATAATCGGATAGCCTGATGCTGACTGATCTGTGAGGCTGTGAATAAACTGTCCAGCTTTCCATGCTACACTAGAAGTCATGAGGCAATTGGATGCTAGCATGCATACACAGCAAGCAGGCTGGCCGCTGCCACTGGTGAAAACAGAGCCTGTAGTTTTCTGCTGCTCTGATCCTGTGCTGCTGCCTAGAAACCTGGAGCAGAGGAGGCAGTCCAAGCGACGTCAGCCTGGATCCTGGATCGCCTTGGCTCCAACGGTTCTGCAGAACGTGACACAATTACTCATGGGCAGACCTGGGTTACTGCTAACAGGAGCACAAATATGTTGGCAAAAGAGAGGGGATTGCTAGGCAACTATGTCTGTATGCCTTCTGCTCCCTGGTGGAGTATTTAATCTGCCCTCCTTGCTAGTTCTTGCCTTTCTCTGTTATTACCTTTTGCATTTGGGCCTGTTGGAGAGTGATGTGTGTAACACATGAAAGTGAGACCTTCCCCCACAGAGTTTATGCACAGCCACATGGGAGAGGTGAGGTGTGAATCAAAACGTACTCCATAGGCAGCGATCAACTTGCATGGCAAGGATCTCATTGGCACACTGGGGTCTTGTATTTTTGCAGGTTTGCTCTGTTGCTGCTGGGGATTCTCAGCTGCTGTCAGCTAAGAAAGCTAGGACTTGGTTTTGTAAAGAGAGGTATTTCAGGAAGCAGCCATGCTTACAGAGAGCAAAGTTAGCCCCTGGGGAGGGAATCTTGAAGAATTGCTTTTGTGCTTTCAGGATTTCTCACTTGTAAATCCCCCTCCTGAACTCAGGTGCAGTCAGTACTGTGTAGAGGTTGTCTGGTCAGTTTTCCAGCTCACACAGGGAATGCTACTGCCTTGCTTTGTACAGACAGCAGCGTTCCAGCACTGCCTGGCTGTGCAGCCCCCAGGGGAAGATCCTGCAGTCAGTGCAAGCACAGACCAGGGCGACGTGGCGTGATGCTGCTGTGTAGATGGGGTTGTCAGCACTGCCAGTGGTTCTAAATCCAACATGTATATGTTTGTGTGCAGTTTGGTTTAGATGTCTGGCAAAATATTGCAGGCTTGCAGCTGCACAGAATTCAGTAGCTATATTTTCCTTACATATTCTGCTCATATAAACTGCTTCAGTTGTGCTTTGAGGCTGATGAAGGTTAAACCTTGGGGCACTGGGATTTGAATATAGGTAATTTTAATATGCCTGCAGATCTAGGTTACAAAACCGATTGATCTCGATTTTGTCATGTGAAGCTTATGGGGGAACATGAAAACCAGAGCTTCAAATCCTTTGAACAGCTAAAACAGAAGAAAAGAACAGAATTGCTTTGAATGACAGTAATATAATGATACAAGGCATCATGTTTTTATGTTAGATGTAATATGAACCATATCCATGTAACAGCAGCAACCAGAAACTTAGCCCCTGAGTATTCAACACCTCACCGTAATGTTTCTTGCAGACCCTTTAGTATATGTGATATGGTTTGTTCTGGTTATTATGTTTTCCAGTGTATTCGAAAGGGATCCCAATGGAGTTGATTCCACTGCAAGTTCCAGCCACCGGACCAGAAATCTTCTGGAGTTCTCAGCTAGCCAGGAGTCCAGCACAGCTCGGAAAATATCTGGGGACATCATTGCTGATAAGAGTAATAGGTGAGATGAAAACCTTCAACATATTTTAAGTGGCAGAGGGCAATGTTTTTTGACCTAACCTCCCTTTTTGGCCAGTCTTGTTGATGCTGAGTTTGTAAACAGAGTTAGGAAAGCTGATCTATTTTGTTATTATTTAACAAAGTTTGCTTTTCAAATTAATATGATGTTTGGTCTTGAAGATTGCCCAATAGATAGAGCTTCAGAAGTGTACAGGTGGCTATGCTGCATGGTGTTGGGGACAGTGTGGTGGAAGAGAGCATATAAACAAGCGTGTGTGTCATGGGGGTTTTCATGAGCTTCAGTTTTTCATCTGTCTCCTTTTTTCCTGATCTTTGTTTTAGCTTGCATAGTTATGGTATTTGTCATATTATCTCTCTCCTCTTAGTTTTCAAGCTGGAGTATTTATTTTCTTCGTTGCTCAAGCGCAGATTGGGGAAGCTCATGATTCAGAACATACTCTGAGCTTAGCACTGCACTTTTTTAGAAATCTCTGAGTCCATTCTTATGCTTGCTTATTTAATTATATAGTTGCTTTCAAGCTTCCTAGGTCTCTAGCATTCAGTGCATAAGTGAACATATAATTGTCTCCAGATTGACGTGTGGCTCATCCAGCTCATGTTTTTCCCTTACGAGATGAATCCTATCAGATTGTCCCTTTGCAGTGAGTGTGTTGGCTGACTGAACAAAGCCAGGCACAGATGTTCAGAAAGCACTAACGTATCTTGCCATGCAGAAAGAAGCCAATAGATCAAGAGCATCTTAAGGCTGTGGCCATGATGAGGGCTTTGTGTCCTATGTGGCATATTTCAGACTGTGACTTAAGCGATGTAGTAGTAGAGCCCTTCGCTTAGGAGGATATGCCAGTGCCTGTATGTTTTTACCCTAGTTATCTGCAAGCTGTGAGCTCTTTGCCAGATATTTTTACCAGTTCTAGATGCAGTAAGCAGGAGATGGAGAGAAAGCTGGGGAAGGGAGGGGAATGTGGAAAAGGCTTTCATAAGCTCTCATACCTGTTTTTTCAGAACAAAGTTGATGTTTAGGAGCTATAGGTCTTTGCCAAAGCCAAGAAGACAAAGGCTGTTACATTGAAACCCTGTCAAGAGAGCAACTTGTAATAGGTGTTTGGCGATTTCCCCCTTCTGTATTTACATTAAAAAAAATTGTTTCAAAGCCCTGTTAAACCTTGTATACATCTTAACAAACACACATTGGAATGAAAACAAAAACAAACATCCTAATCCTATCTGCAACAGTTCAGGCAGCCACCCAACATCCCTGCAAAAAAACCCTCCATCACTTTGTCAATACTTTTGTGAAATGACTCTTAATGCACACAATAAAGTTCATCAAAATCCTGACAACTATGACATTGGTGCAGTCATCATCATGCAGTTTATAATGGTGGTTGCCTTCAGAACCTGTGGAAACACAAGCATACCCTCTGCCCCATGTTCTTAGAGGGAAAGGTCCTTCCCTCTGATTTGTTCGTAGATTTTTTTTTATCATCACTAAAGCTTTATTATTTATTTCAAGATGGGTTTGTGACTTAAAATGACACTGTATAGGAGGCCCATCTTCTGTCCATCAGTAAACACAGTGTTAGGCATTAGTTATGGGAGTAATAGCCAATTGTGAGGTAGGCAATAGTGAAAACAAGTTTAAAAATTGTATTATTTTGTGTCTTGGAAAATGAATACTTATCTGTCCTGTATAATCAGACAACACACACTGAAAAACAAGACTGGTGAGTTAAAAAGGTCAATTGTTTTGTATCAAGGGGTATAAATCATATCTGGCTCTGTACCATGTGAAACCAACAAACACTCTCTCCCCTTCTGAATGACCGTGGCTATCATTTCAATAGCCGTGGGAACTGTCTTTCCAAAGTTATGGGGTAGGAAAATCCATTCTAAAACAATTAATGAATTTGTATCCTGTGGGAGGGTGAGGAATGCCCATGACATGTTTTTCTCCCATTGCTGTAAGAAATATCGGTGGTTTATGTGCTATACAACCTGGGCCATCATCTGGTTTGATACTTTTTGGAACTCTGAATTAATAATACCATCATTCCGTGACCCCAAGGCCCGCTCTTTCTGCTGAGGGGCCCAGCCGGGCGCTACCGGTGGTGCCGGCACTCGGGCGGCAGCAGCTCCTTATGGCGGCCGCTCCAGGGAGGCGGCTGCTTGTCACAGCACAGCCCCACTCCCAGTGCCAGACGGGATTTCCCGCCAAAGGCAACGGCCGGCCCAGTCTGTCAAATTTGGATCGACACTGATTTGCCCAATGCCGCCCCCTTTGTGGCAGTGCGGGCAGACACCCGGCCCTCCACCTCGATCTACATTTGTCTTGGGGCAGTTTTTTCGGAAATGCCCGCACTGAGCCCAGGAATAACATGGCTGTGACCTGACTGACACTGCCACCAGCGCCTCGGCGAGCAAAGACAACTTGTGCTGCCTAGAACCTATATCCATACACAATGTGATCATGTCGTCAACACTGGAGTTTTTCAGGGGCCACAAAACCTTTTGACAGTCAGAACTAGCATTTTCAACTGCGACTAGTTTCAATATATAAGCCCGAGCAATGTCATTCTCAGCTTGCTTCTGTAAGACATCAGTAAGTCTATCCAAAAATTTTATAAATGGCTCCCCCGGTTCCTGCTTTCTACGAACAAAACATTGTCTTTGTCCTCTGTCTTCCCGAACACTTTTAAGAGGTCCGAGCACAAGTTGCTTGACCTGCTGCAAGTCTTTGGGAGGGATTCTGGGTGGAGTTGCAGTTGTGCTATAATCACCTTCTCCCAGCAGCAAATTTACATCAACAACCCGCAGAGGGTGACGCTGACCCAGCGCCTTATTTTCTGCAACCTGAGACCTAGCAAGCTGTCTCATTTTTGATTCCCACATAATGTTTTGCATATCAGTCATAATAAGCTGAAACATGGTTTTAAAATCATGTGGGGTAAAACCAGAACTCTCACAGAGACTGTATCAAATGGGTAGTATATGGAGCGCCAAGTCCATGATCAGTTACCGTATGCCTGAAGTCTTTTATAAGGTTATAAGAAGGACCCTCCCATTGCGGTTCTTGTTCAGGAGCATATATTACTGGGAAGGCACCCAAAATGTCCGCATCCCCCACCGCCTTCACTTCCTTTTTTACAGCTGCCCATTTATCGTGCAAGTCTGGGGGGTACAAGTCAGGCTCCTTTTCAAGGTCTATCCACCTGGATCAAATGGAATTTGATCATCAGAATTATCAGGAGGTTTTACAGTACAGTCTGTGGAAGAGGGCATTGGTAGTGGGGGGGCTGACGGCAGTGTGGACTTCTTTTGCCCCTCACCTGCCCAAGAATCAACATGTGCCTTTAAGGTCTCAAAAATGACCCACCAAGAGGATAATAAACCAGATGCCATTTTAGTGTCACAGTCCCAAAGTCTGACCCCAACTTTATCCCAGATTTCTGGATGAGAAATATTAAGGATCACTTTTAAAAGTCCAAAGAAAAATTTGTTGTAACTCTTCATCCCCATAGTTCTCAGCTGCTTACTTTTCTCCTGCAAAAGGTAATTGATGGTGTGGGTAATGCTTCCTTTCAGCGTTCTTCCCTGAGCTCAGCTGAGCTACGCCACTGGATCGACAGCGAGTCGTTTCCATGCCCCACATTGGGCACCAGTTGTGGTGTATTGAACAGACTCCGGTTGTGGCGGATCAAAGACAACTTTAGTAACAACTGAGCAAACTTTTATACACTCTCACAGCAGCCTCAAGTCAGGTTTCAGGAATTGTTATTAATACAAGAACCACAGCATTCCTATACAAAAGGTTGTCCCACCTTGGGGGACTCCTGCTGTGCAGGCATCTTTCCATCTGCACCTTCCTTACCATGACAAAGCACAGTGCCACCTCCCTGCTAAACGAGGCACAAATTCACATCTGTAAAGGACCCTCTTTCCTGCTTTTTCTCTTGCTTTTGCAGCTTGTCTCCAACAAGCATAACTGTTTCTTTTCCAGGGCCACTTTTCCACTTCCCACAGGTGATAAGTGTTTAACCCCTCAGGAGGTACAGGTAACCAGGAGAAAGGAATATTAGTCTTTGCTGTATTGCTGAGAGCGCTGTGGATTTTTGTGTTGAAATACAAGCTCGTTTTCACTTTTTATCAAAGCTGAACTAGCTCCTGGAGACTGTTGGAGATTTAAATCCTTTCCATTCAGTTGGATTATAGTTTGTGGCTATCCCACTGTCATATAGCTCACAGTCTTTACATCTGCGTGGTTTTAGTGGCTATTAAATTTGGAATTTCTGTAGCAAATCCTGCACGGCTCTAGAATGAAAGAGAAAGTTGCCTCTGCAGAGTTCTCATAGTTTACGTGTTATGAGGAATATTTTACAGGCTACGTTTTCTTTCAATATCTGACCTGTTTGGGAAGAGATCCAACATCTGCTAACGTTCATCTGTCTTCTGTGTGTTGAGAGCTGTCTGACCCCTTTGGGGAATTGACTGAGACTGTTGGATGTTTGATAGACATTGCTATTCACCTGTTACAGCTGCTCCCATGGGACCCTTGAAACCTTTGTGGGTTGGCCTATGGTAGTGCTTATTCTCTGAATTAGGTCAAAGGTTTATGAAAAATGGGATTTCTTGATGTCTTTTTCTTTCCTCCCAGGTATGATCATTCTGTATCTGATAACAAAGCACTGATGATAGTCTCAGAAGAACCACTGTTATATATTTCACCACCACCACCACCCTGTCAGCCCCTGATCAACCGGACAGAGTCGCTGAGGTGAGCAACCAACCTTCTCTGAGCATTTAAGCTTTTACTGGGAGCTTAGGTATGAGTTGTGTGTTGGGTGGGTGCTACTGGGCAGACAGCTGTGAATGATGTTGTTGTCCATTTGTAGTGTTCGTACAGTATGTGACCAGCACCCCTCCAAGTGTCTGCACTGTCCACAGAGACCAGAAATCAGCTTAGATACTTGTAATCTTCTGAAGTTTGTGGTGGCAATTTTCACTCCATTTTCACACTGGTCATTTAGCAATAACCAAAGAACAATTTTCTAATGGCCTGGAAGCTTTTCATAGCTTGAAAGAGAAATCACTTTGTGTGTAGAGATGTTCATAATACGGAAATCAAGTCTAGCTAAAAGCCTGTTCCATCTGAAACACCTAAAAAATGGTCTCGTACTCTCCAGTTCTGATACAAGAACCTGGTATTGCAGATGTGCTTTGTTCACTGCTGGAAAACACCTACACACACTTAGGAAACACTTCGCTATACTTTTTCCAAAGATAGGAGTGTGTCACTAACCTTACCTGCATTCTGCTTTGTCCATCCTTCCTTTCAAACTAATTTGCTCTATTTTAGCCTTCTTAACCAATATTTTATCTTGAGCTGATCAACTTTTGATACTAAATTTCAGTAGTCCTGCCAGTAATTTCAAAATCACTGTTCACTGGGGAAAAGAAAATACTGAATCTTATTTCATGTTGAAATATGAATGATCCTAATGCTTTATAGATACGTTCTTATTGGTTCCCTCATAATCTTGCAATTGTATTTACTTACTCTGGTATTAAGAAGTTGTCATAAGGTAAAAAGAGTAGTAATCTGCAGTAATCTGAGCTGCTAATTAACTTGTTTTCTAAAATTAAAAAATTCTGCCACTCTTCTTTGGAACATCTGTTAATGCTGGGGGTTTTTCTAGGCTGAACCATGAACTACGAGGATGGGTTCATAGACACGAAGTGGAACGAACAAGATCTAGAAGGCTGTCAAACAACCAACAGCAGAAAGCCCGGGTTATGCAGGTAGGCAGGTTTATATTTGTGAGTCAATAGCATGACAAGATAATTTCAGGCATCATAACAAAGTATTCTCTCTTACTTGTCTGTGCTTGTCATTATAGACAAAAGTAGCAACGGTACCTGTAATTAGGGTGCCCAACACTTCCCATTTTAAGTTGCTGGGTTTGGTTGATTATTACGTTGTCAAACTAGTTCTTCCATTCCTGCTCTTGGAGTCAGGCTAGGAGTTTTTACATTCTTTAGCAGTCATCAAAGTATGTTCAGCGTTTTCTAAAATGAAATCAATATAGTTATCCTTTCGGTGGCTTCGCTGTAAGGCTGTGTAAGGATAAGGATGAGCAGTTGGTTAATGGAGAGGAATATAACCTACAGCACATTCATCTGACTCACTATTAAGGGGCACAGCTGAGTGCTTTTGTTGAAATGTTTCTTTTTCATTTTCTCAGGTTTTTTTAGTCTCAACAAAAGCATATCTAGCAGAGTTAAGAGATTTGTGCTCATATTTCTCAGTTTTAAAAATCCTTTTCATCAATGTGGTAGTGAGAATGAGATTAGGACCATGATTTTTCAGTGTTTTATTTGATTGTGAGCTAGTAGCAGCTACAAAAGTAATTGGATTTGACAACGTGGGAAATACTGTGCTTGTCTGGAGAAAAAGTAGTGAATATTGAACTTCAAATTCTTCTCAGTGGTGCCCAGAGGAGAATGGTAGAACATTTAAGTAGGGCAAATTTTGGTGCCTCTAGTGTTTCAAACACCAGAAGTGTGTGGGCAGTATATTTTGGCAGAGGTACAAAGTGGATGTGACCTCAGAAGAATTCTGCAAGTCTGATATCAGTGATAGCAACTTTTGCAGTTGGATGACGCAGAATGTGCAACTGTGATGGTGCCAGTCTCCCTTCCTTGTCTCTGAATGTGTGGCTTCAGATGTGGCTGTATTAAAAAGCTGTCTGTGGTCCCAGGTCGATTGCTGGCCATTGCAGTTACTCGTGTTTCACCAGTGGACAAATTCACATTTATTGTGCACTGGTTAACCTCTGCACCCTGTTATATATTCACTCTCTGCACCCCATTATATATTCACTTCAGAGATGTGCATTGTATTTCATGTAGTGTCAGACAAAGAAAATGCTTATTGTTTTCTCTGTGTCATCTTTCTATTTCCCCCTTTTCCAGAGCTCCCTCAGCGAGAAGGCAAATTCCCAGCTAATGGCCATGCCCTACACAGACACCAGGCTCAGGTAAAGCAGAACAACTCCTTTGATGCTGCTTTCTACTTAATTACCTACTTTTTTCACCAACAGATGGTAAAAAATGCCAGTCTGCACCTTGTCAGGATTCTTAAGCCAGGTGCTAGCTGCATTTATTGGCCTACTTTCTGTCCCTTAGCAAATTAAACTACATGTAAAGGAACCCCCTTACCACAGCTTCACTCTTCTGGGTCCTTTCTACCAATAAATCTTAAGAAAATCTTTACTTCAGTCTGCAGAATCCCTTTCTAAACAGATTTGAGTATTTGGGGGGCAGAGGGGAGGAGGGGAATTGTCTTAGGACTATTTCTGGGAGCATCATTAGTTTATCAGAAGGTGACAGGAAGAACTGGAGGGAAAAGCTGAAAGAAACAAAACTTCTTTCTCCTGAATTGTCTGTGACACTGTTTAAAAGGTTCTCTGCTTTGAAGTGGCAAAGAGGAGTATAAAAGCCAAATGGAGTATAAAGGGGACTTTTTGTTGAGAAGAACACCTGAAATGTTGACCCTGAAAGCTGAACAGCTGTGGCCCTTTCCGTTTGCGTTGCTGCTTTGACAGCAGGATTGGCTTGGGAGAGAACAGCAAGTTGCAGGCAAATGTTAGGGATTCCAGGCTGTCAGGGTTTGTTATAGCTTAATTTAGAAGAAAAAAAGGAAAAAGCTTTTTTTAGTTCTACTGGCAGGTGAAGGACTGGATGAACAAGCCTCATGGCGTAAGGCAGTTTAACATACATGCTTGCATTACTCTTTAAAAAAATTATCTGGATTATTAGGAACAGTCTTGCAACATCATGCAGCTCTGTGTGGAATAATCTGCTGTGCTTAGAAGGAAGTGAGATTTATTTTTTTTTCAGATGAATGATGTTTAAATGAACAGGACCAGTGACTCATGGCAGCTGCACACTGTGACTGTCCTGGAACTGCGAAGAACATAGAACAGGCTTCCAGTTTTTCCCAGAGCCATCAGCTATTAAATGCTCCATGAAATCATAGAATCACAGGGTAGTTTAGGTTGTAAAGGACCTCTGGAGATCTCTAGTCCAACCTCCTACTCAAAGTAGGTTTAACTTCAGGTTTATTGCGTGTCTCTGTTAAAAGAGACTGTCTCCATCTCTGTTGTAATCTTCATTAGGAAGCTGAGGATTGCAATTAGAGCTCCCTCAGCCTCCTCTTTTCTGGGTTGACCAAGCCCAGCTCCCTCTGTCTCTCCTCGCAGGTCCTGCGCTCCAGGCTCTGACCATAACGCAGCTCAGCATGCAGTTGCTCTCTAGATGCCTTGCTGGATCACATTCAGCTTGCCTGCCAGCACCCCGCATCCTTTCTTGTGCCTCATTGATGGGGCAGACAGGAAAGGTGCTATTTGTCCTTGATGTTACCTCTGTGTGCCTCCTGCCAAGGCATTTGATTTTAAATAGCAGTGCTGGAAATTCAGTGTCCTTTACCTTCTACCTTCTACCCTTGGTGACCGGAATCCATGAACAGGAAGACATTAGCAGGATCTAGGTTTATCTTTGTAGCACTGATAATGCCAATATTGTCGTGTTGGTCCTTGCATCAAAAGCAAATGGATGAGTTGAAAAGGATTGCAGTAAAGTTAAAGCAGAGGAGGAAGGTAACAATGAAGACGATTTCTAAGAAAACCATTAAAACCCCTCAGCTCTCTACAGTCTCTTTAGCTTTCTTTGGAGGAGTTTTTCTGCAGGTATGTTTTTAGGGCTCCAGACTGTGTGATTCATGGGAGTGCCCTTTGAACTTCTCAAACAAAAAGACTCATTTATCTCCCAACAAATGGCCAGGCTCAGCACCAATGTTTTGGAGACATCATTTATTAGGATGCTTTCTTGCAATATGGTAAGGTATTACTAAAACAACTGGTAGCTTTGCACTTCTTTTCAGATCTTAAGTTCCTCCCTTCCTTTCATGGAGTGATCCATTGTGGTTGCCCTTAGATGCTCAAAGGTGTCATTTGTATTACCTGTAATCTACAGATATCACTTGGAGCTTGGGACTAGTGTTAGACTTGGTCCACAAAGCAGGAAAGCGCTGTAAAGGCCCAGTGGTTTCCCAGTGCTTTGGAACAGTTTTCTGCCATGGCTGGATTTAGAGTTATAAAAGGCTGTTTTTCAGGTCTAGCTGTGTCTTCTGGAGTGTGGGCGAGCAAACGGATCTGTGGGGCCCGTTTCACTTTTCAAGATGTGTTTTACTGAGCCCTGCGTGGGCGTGATGCCTTTTATCACAGCACAACTTCAGTGCTGGATCTCAGGGGTGGTTTGGTGGGCCTACGTGTTTTCATGAATGAGTAATGAAGCTCAAATTAGCTCCAGTCTTTATTTCCTGTGCGTGAAGGATGTGATCTGATTCCTTGCTTGCATAGTTCTGCTGAAGAGGATACTTATTAGGGTAGAGCTGCCTGCTCTTCATCCCCCAGGACTTACACCCCCAATCCTGTTAAAGGGCAACCGGCTTGGCACTGCCATACTTTCATTGCAACGGGACTAATTAGCAATAGAAGAGGAGATAATGATGGTCTACCCTTACTGCTGCTCAAGAGAATCACTTGTTGATAGATTTGCCCCTTGTTTTGGGTGCATAGTTATATGTATTTTAGAAACATACCAAAATAATCTAAATTAGCCACCATAGCTGAAAATCTGGGTCAGCAGAAGGCAGCTGGGGTGGGGATAGCCCGATCGGTGCTTTTGCCACGAGTAGTGCAAACAGACTGTGCTATTAAAGTGGGATGGAATTAAAATGACTGGGTGAAGATCCAGCTAATGCTTTGTGTAAGTACAGCTTTCCAGTTTGATTAAATATGTTATTTTTGAATGGGATTGGGGCAGCATACACGAAAGCAATATGTGCTAGGAATTTCTCACCTTTCCAAGATAAACAGTGGGTAAGTACCATGATTCTAAGGCTTGCCAATGTTTTTGCTTAGAATACTTTAGAGTGTCTTTTCCTCATGTCTGATACATGTAAGATGAGAATGGTGAAAAAGATAAGACAGGATTCTGGGTGTATCTTGTTTTTGCTCCACTGTCCAAATTTAAAATCAAGATCAAATCTTTGAGTTGACCAGGATGCAACAAAAAAACCTGAAAATGGGGGAGAGAGAGGAGATGGGGTTGCCACTTGACAGTAAATGAGAAGCTCAGTTTATGCCTAACTTTGCACTTCTTTCATAAGTGGTTTGGATCCTTAGCAGTAAAAAAAACCCTACAAACATTAAAAATTATGAAATGTTTTGATTTATTTCAGAGTGACATTTCATTCTAAAATTTGCTAAGGTCTGTTTTCAGAAGTCATGACAGTTTTTCCGACACTTCAGGTTGGCTTGAAACATTTATTTTTTTCTGTTGAGCTGGCAAGTGGGCTTTTGCCAACCTCAAAAGCATGAATAAAATCATGCCTAAAAAGTCTCCTGCAGCACAACATTTAAAGCACCTTGAACTTTCCAAAATACCCATCAGTTTCGCTGTCTTCATCTGTATTTAATGTTCCTTGTGCTTCTCTCAATGGGTGAAGAGCTACTGTTCTGTTCAAAAGCAGGTCTTTAAAGTCACTGTCTCACTGAAGTTAACTTTCTTGTCTAAAATAATTACCTTGTTCCCTTTTTTATTTCAGCAGGAACTCAGGGAATGAGCTGCAAGTGTATTACGCCTCTCCAAGGAGCTATCAAGATTTTTTGGAAGCTATTCGCAGAAGGGAAGATACATTCTATGTGGTGTCATTTCGCAGAGTAAGTGTAATAGTTACTCAATGCTGGCCTTTTATGTGCATCCATAAGACTGTTTTTGACACTGAGTGTCTTTCCTTGTAATACAAAAGATTACCTAGTCAAGGTTAAAGCTAAATCTGCTTCTTCATAAGTGATGCTTCTGTATGTCCTCTACAGTAACATGGTCAGATGATGCTCTTTGCAAAATGCGCCCATCACAGTAAGGGATCACAGAACCCCAGAATGGTTTGGGTTGGAAGGGACCCCAAAGCTCATCTAGTCCTGTCCTGCCATGGGCAGGGACACCCTCCACTAGTTCAGGCTGCCCAAAGCTCCATCCAGCCTGGCCATGAACACTGCCAGGGATCCAGGGGCAGCCACAGCTTCTCTGGGCGCCCTTTGTCAGGGCCTCCCCACCCTCACAGGGAAGAATTTCTTCCTCATATCTAGTTTCAATCTCCCCTCCTTCAGTTAAAGCCATTCCCCCTTGTCCTGCCACTCTGGGCCCTTGTAAACAGTCCGTCTTCAGCATTCCTGGAGCCCCTTTTGGTACCAGAAGGCTGCTATAAGCTCCGCCCAGAGCCTTCCCTTTTCCAGGCTGAACAAGCCCAGTTCTCTCAGCCTGTCTCCATAGGAGAAGTGCTTCAGCCCTCTGACCATCTTCATGGTCTCCTCTTTGCAGAAAACATTGTAGTGGCAGGGCAAGACAGCAGAAGGTTGTGTGTACCCTGTGGTTCAACACACATGGCAGTGGTCCAGTAATCTGAACAGTTAGCTGGGTATTTATTTAATAGATGTACAGGCCGTGTGTGCTTCTGGGTATTGGCACACCCTGTGCACAGGTTTATTTCTGCCATCTTAACATAGGAATTCTGTCTTCCCCTAAAGCATTTGCAGTCTCATGTGTCACATATTGCAGCTATACAGGACTGTGTGCAGTGGCACAGTTTTTCTGCTGTTTTGTGACTTGCAAGTCAAGACAGATGAGCAGTTCTCCTGCCTGTGCTGCGACACAGCACAGGCTTGTGCTACAGCTTTGTCAGGCACATCCTCACATCTGCAGTGCAGTTAGTGACAGCAAAAGCTGTTTTAAAATTGAGTTCCAGGTGTTTGGTGGCACTTTCTGTCCTGGAAGTCTGAGTGGTGTTTAAGCCAGGACAGCTGCAGCAGTTGAAAAGCTGTTTGGGATCTGGGGATGGAAATGATCAAAGCAAACAGTGATTGGAACACCAACTGTGGGTTAGGAGAGTTTATTCTCTACCCTTTTGCAGTGGTCCCAGTGAGTCTGTAGATGTCTATAATACATATTTATCCCTATCCTGAACCCAGGGTCTTGCCTTGCTGAGCCTCCTGCCTTGCTATTTGCAGTTGTGATGTTAGATGAGAATTGTTAGGTGCATACTCACACCCAGCCATGGTTTTCCTAGGACCCTCCATTTGTTTCCTCATCATAGGAGAGTGGGGGACCAGTAGTTGTCACTACAGGAACCCATCCAGCTACAACCCATCCTGTGTAAGAGCATGCAGGCAAGCATAACTAGTTTTAGCAGTTTCCTCTCAGTTGTTGTAGTTCTACCAATTCTACCACTCTGTAGGTGCCCTGAGTATGTAGGTAACACAACCCTGTCTGACCTGGTCCCCTCTATCCTCCTGAGTTTGTGAGATTAACGTCTTTAGAAAAGGCTCAGGCAAAATAAAAATAGCAGCGCTCTTGTTAGGATTAAGGCTTTATGCTGAGTAGAAATATGAGGTTAGTTTCCAGTCTTGGGATTACTGGGTTGTGTCACAAGGCTGGAATTTTGTTATTAAATGCTTGGCATGCTCTGCTGTTCTTTCAGCTAGCAACACAAGCGTAGCCAGCACCAGGCTCCACATATCCTGCAGATGAGCAGAGGGAGTGGAGAATTGATTAGAAAAGATTTTCTGAAAACTCCAGGCAAAAAGCAGGATGGTGTTTGTCTCGTTCTTCGCTTGTGGCTGCTGCTCTGCACCTGAGACATGGGATCTGTCTGTGCCACAGGGTTCACTGGCACCCAGAAAGTTGTCTGCTCCCATTGCGACTGGCAGAGCTGTCCTGGGAAACGGTGTGTCTGTGCCATGGATTCCCCACTGCTTGGCCCTGCTCTACTGCAGGGAGAGGTGCAGGGACCTTTCTAAACCATCCATGAAGTTTACCTGGTGGCAAAGCTGTTGGTATTTCTGTTCTACAAATGAAATGTCTTCAAATCAAAGGCAGCTTTATGCATTACCTCATGTATGATTTTAACAGGACAAACCTGATCTAGTGACAAGCTCTGCCCTGAGGCACTTTTAAATGACTTGCTGGAATGGTGTGCAGGACAGACTCCTTGTCCGCAGCTGGAGGGGTGCTGTCAGCAGAGCCCCAGCCAGGGGATGCCCCTTCCTCTGAGGACTGCTGACTTCATTTTCTTTGGCCCAGGTTTCCCTTTTCACTGATGATGAAGAGCTGAGATTGGGGACTGATTTCCTCTTTGGTCTTACAGGAACAGTTCCTTTGTGTTGCTCACTACCTTGTAAAAGTTAGAAGGCAAGGCCTGAGATGATAGGTTTCCTTTTCCTCTCTCTCTGTGTGCCACAAAGACACCCCCAAGCACTTGATAAGCTGTTAACAGCCATATACAAAAGAAGGGGAATCATCCAGTTAGGAGTCACAGGGAGTTGATGGTTCTGGTATTGCTGAAAGTGAGAGGCAGGACTATGGGATGTCCAGAGATCCTTCACACAGGGTGTTTCTGGGATCCTCTTTCCACATGATTTCTGCTCTGTGAGCAGTGTCACATCACCCACTGTCTTTCCTGGGTGCATGGGCTGCATGTTCCTACAGTACAGGATTTGAGCCCCAAGTTCCTTGAATTTTCTAGAAAATGGCATTTTCTAGGGCTGCTCACGCCTCGTACAGTAGGACTTAGCCAGGGGTTCTGCAGGGTGCAGGAGCAAAGCTCAAATATGCTGTCATCTTCTGATGATGTTTGGTACCTTTTAAGACAGAATTCTCATGTCCTCTTCAACTTTATTTCCATTCCTTGCCATGGATGACCTGCATGTCTGCATATTTACAGTTGGAGCTTGATTTATTTTTAATTCATTAAGGAGGAGAGAGGAAATTAAAGTAGCATTTGGATCACCTGAGTCCATGCAAGAAGCTGTGCTTTCACTCTGGGAGTCTAGAGGAATTTTCTGCTATTGCCAGGGGAATCTGTAATGTCATTTTTAAACAAGAAGAAATAAGTAACTGACAGCGAGTAAAGAATTCTTGAACTGAGGGAGTGTGGTCTCCCAGCTCTGCCAGCCTTCAGCAGCCAATATCCCTCCTAGCCAGGACTCATCACCATTTATTTCCTGAGATGTTAACTTGTTAATTTTATTTTTCCTTGCTGCTTAACTTTTGTTTTCACCAGTCATTTAGCACTGCAGAAACTGACACTTGGCAAGGTGACAAGATAGGCATTCCCAGCAGTACATATCCACACCTGGGCTCTCTGCTGTCCCCAAGTGCTCCAGCATGCAGAAGCTGCATCTTTCTAGCCTGCCTGTAAGCTGGGCTGGTTCGGGTTGGTTTTGGGAGCTCGTTCAGAGCAGAGAGGTCTGTGCAGCAGGCACCAAAAACAGGTTGCTGCTTCTGTGGAAAGGGTAGGGCAGTCCGAGCTCTGCTGAAGCACGCTGGAGTCTCTGGTAGGCATTGAAGCTTCCTTTTTCCTAGCTCTGAGAGGCAGAATTGAGAGTCTGTTGCCCTGCCAGCACCTTTGACTTCTGTCCTTTAACGTATCACCTGCTCTGTCAGCAGGGAGATGAACACCTGGCTCCTGCTTCTGTAAGCTTGGCACTGAAACAGCTCTCTGAGGGCTCACATCTGCTCTGCCATGGAACATTCAGACTTTGAGGTTGTTTCTAGAATTACTTGAATAGCCAGCTTAATTTGAAAGATAATTAAGTAAATCATTGGAGAACACAAATCTGTTCTGATTTACTTTGGCCTGTAAATGTTGCTCCCACTCTTGTGTGGTCAGGCTCAGAGCCCCCACAACTTGCAGGGATTAAGAAGTAGATGTCCCCATCCTGGAATATTCTGACCATGACCCTTTGATGACATCTGTGAGGGTTTATTAAGGACAGTGACATTTTTTTGTGGGTGAGAATGTAATTACTGTTCTTAAGAAAAATGTAGTTTAAAGTTTGATTCACTTGGGAATTTCAGAAGGCCACTAGCTTTCCCTCTTGCTACATCCTCTGTTTCTTTCAAAATGCGAATGTCTCCTGTTATCAAAGTTTGCCAGTTACATTTAATGCAGCACACATGCAATATCTTGAGGTAAAAAGAAAAAAAAAGATACTAAAAGGTGATTCTGGTTATTATTTGTTACAGCAAGAGTGGTGCAGGCCCTGTGGAAATCAATGATAAATCTTCACCAACTTTTGTAGGGCCAAAATTTCTGCTTCAGTGCCGTGGCACTTAATACATTTCCCTGAAGCTCTGTGGTTTATTGTGGATGTGAATTTCTGGTCCTGCAAGCCAACACCTGTGATGAGCAGTTAAGGATTTCTCAAGTTCTGGAATAAAGAAAAATATTTTGCTGCACTGATTAAGCCAGATTTAATTCAGAACTTTTGTTCTTTCTTTGTGTGAACACTCATATGCTGGGAGTAAAAATACCCAGGTCGTGTTTTGCTTTTGTTGGTAATAAGCCTGTGTCGTGTTAATTGTATTTAGGAAGATGTATTGCTTTCAGGCAGCAAAAGACTTGAGTGCCTGGCTTTGGCGTTCCCAGGTGGCAGTAGTCTGCTGTGCTGCGCAGAGCGTGTGGGCAACAGCTCGAGTTTCTTCAGCAAGGCAGGTTCCAGTTCACTGCACTCTGGATGCCACCTGCATCCTGCAGGCAAAGCTGCATCCTAAGAAGCCTGCTTCAGAAGATGTTTTCATAGCCAGAAATTCAGCCCTAATGTATACTTTCCTTGTCTTTTGTTACACTTGACAATGGGTGGTTTTTACTGAACATGAAGTTTTCTGCTGTTGACTTTGCTTGTGGGTTTCCGTGGGTTGGGATGTGTAATTTGGTCTTCATTTCACATGAAATGCAACGATTAGACTCACATAATCCCACTGCTCCTAAAGACACAGCAGCTAATTTATATGTTTGAATCCTGTGGCTTTGCAACTGCTGCAAGTTAACATGCAGATTTTTGGAAGGATTTCATAAAATCCGCTTTCTCCTTGGGGAACCTGATCTTAGCTGTTGAGAGGGGAAAAAAATTGCTTTATCCCAGGATCCTAGGATTTTAAAATCCTGTCCTGTATAGTATAGAGGTGCTGAGAATAATGTATGCTGAAAGTAAGGTAAGGACATAGTAGCCATGATAAAGTTCCCTATGCTTTCCAAAATAGAGGTCACCCTTCAGCCTGTCTTCTCTGTGAAGCCAACCTTTGCGTCCCTGGGAGAACGTGAGAAAGCAAACAGCCTGTGCAGTGCTGCTTTAGCATGCCCTGAACCCAGCAAGCCAGCCTCTGACAAATTATGGCTGCGTTGGACTTTCCAATTTGAAAATCCATTATGAAAATCTCCTGCTTCCATCTGAGCATCACTAGAGGAAGTTAAGTCTGGTCTGCTGCATTCTTCATTACAGATTGCCTCTTTTCTGGCTAAACGGTGGATTTTGCCCTCCCAAAGCCCTGGTGTCCCTATGAAAACAACGAAACAACTTTCTTTTTGGTCTTTTTCAACCTGTCATCCTTCCTGTTGCAGAATATTTCTGGTTGTTGGAAAGCAGGGAGCTGAGTGTCAAAGGGAATGGGAGGCAATGGGGAGAAGGGTTCTCTGTGGGCTTCTGGATGCTCAGCTGGGGAAGATGTTGCTTTTGGTAGCATCTTAGAGCTGTTCTTGCTTAGTCTAAAAACCTCCAGAGAGAAATTTAATTATCAAAAATTAAGTCTAGAAATGTGTGGTGTTCTGTAGAGCACAAATGGCCTCACCTTAATCCTGGGATTATTGAAATACAGGCGTATGAACAACGCAGCTCCACGTTTAAGTGATAGGAAGCTCAAAGGAAGGGTGGTTTCTTTTCTTAGGTTTGCAGCTAAAGGCCAGCAGTTCTTTAAAAACCATTTCTATCAATGCTTTATAGTGTTTTCCAGCAAAGCTTCTGATTGCTTCGTTACTTCTCCCTGTTGTTACTCTGCAACCCCTGGAAGTTTGGCTCCTGTGTGAGAACACACTTTGAAGAGTAAAGCAGCAGAGGGTTCGTGTGTGCTCGGGGGCAGCATCCAGGCAGGCAGGCTGAGCGCAGAGGGAAGGGAAGGAGCTGGGCAGTGAGACACCTTGGATGTGCCATGAGTGGGAACCAGAGAGGAGCAGCCAGCAAATGCCAGCTGCAGCGTAGCCTGTCCCGGGCAGCAGCTGTTTGGCTCAGCCAGATGCAAACAGTGGCTAGGAGAGAGAAACAAGAACACAAACCATGTTTCTGAGAAGGGAGGTAAAGCCTATTGCATCAAGTGGGGTTTTGTTTCCTTTGGAAATGTCTTTTCTGTGTTCCTAGCTCTCCAGGACAGTTTGGAAGCAAAGTCTTAGTGTCTCTGATTTTTATCTCCTTGGGTCCCTTTGAAACTCCACTGCCCTCTAAATAACATTGAGAGTGAATGTGGTGTTGAGGACAGATGTATAAGCAGAGACAGAAAAGTCACTCAAATATGTCTGGCATGGAGCAAAAGATACTCTTGAGTTTTGTGTGTGTAGTCTTGATACATTTGTCTTCTGTATGGTTGCTGGAACTTCATGAATCATATTAATGCCGTCACTGAACTTAGTTCAGCCTTGTATGTCCCAGACCTAACTAATAGTTTGTTATTTTTAAACTAGTATTTGGAAGGACAACATACACTGTAGATAATTACAGTGAAAATAAAACATACTGCAAAAGAAGTCTCCAAAACCCAAACTGGTTGCAGACAGACGTGACCAGTAATGGTATACATGTATTTAAAATGTGCTGCATGCTTGACAAAGAGTTGTGGGCAAGAAGTAGAGGAAGATTGTTGGGTTTGGAAGGCCTCTGTAGAAGACCCACTGCTTATGAAATCGGTATGGACATAGGCTAGAGAAATATAATTGGGAAGTGTGGGAGGAAGATGTGATTATAAAGTGGGGATTGTCTCAGAAAAGGAAGTGACAGCAGTATTTCACTTATTAAGAATAGACAGCAGACAATTGCTGACAACACAGAATGAACACAAGTTTGTCCACAAACAAGTAATGTGCATTCAATTAGAGCAAGCAGTGGAAATGCAGCTCTGAAGCGGATCCTTGCCTTCAGGAAATAGCCCAAGTTTAATAATGCATTAATAATACTTTAATAATGCCAGAAAATAATGTGTTTTTCTTTAGTGATAGCATGGTATTCATTGAAGAAAATTTGGCTCAGATTCTTCTGACCAGTTCCCAGACAGGAATGATGGGCTCTTGCTTATGATCTGTAGCAGTATTCAATTATGGAATCGGTGCTGACCGAGCCCTAACTGTATAAAAGACACAAGTGATACCTTCAGCTCTGCAGCTGCAGTAGCCAGTAAGGCATTACGTTGTGTTTGGGAGAAATGAGCTGCTGCGTGAGAAAATTGCTTTTCTAGTACTTCATTTGCCTTGGATGATAGTATAGGCAGAGAGTGCTTTGAAATACCTGTGCTTCTTCTCTTAGCTGGGCTTCACACTTCCAGGGCTCAGACTACTGAATTTTTCAGTATTTCATGTCTGACAGCCCTAGGCAGAGTCTTCAGAGAAGTAAAATACACAGTGCTGAGAGATTCTTGATTTCATTAAGTAGTGTTTCTGTCCTAGGAATAGAGTAAAAACAGAATAGAAATCCTACCTTCTAGCAAATGCTAATTATTATACTATTACATTTGAGAGCATTATTTAAAACCTTGGCCCACGCTTTTAGAGTTAATTCTGGTCAGATGAAGTTATTTGCTTCCAGTTTGAATTAATCCTTTTGCCAGATTTTTAGCTGGACAGCATACAAAGCTAATGTGATGAAGTAAGAGCCCAGGTGCTATTATGAGCGTGTACCAATTATCATCACCTCCCACTGGACCAGGCAGAACACTTGTGGCTTCCAGGTTTTATTTTTAAATCATGACATGCCTAGGACAAGAAGTGTGATAAAATGAGCTGTATGTTTTTTATCTTTCCACTGGCTTTGAAACTTGTAACTGGCTTTAATACTCTTGGAGAGTGAGACATAAAACTTGTTTTCTACTTCTGAGACTTGTGGTTACTTGTGTCCTATCAACTAGGTGGTGGAAAGGCAGAGTTAGTAGCTGGAGAAGCTCTCTGGTTTCTCCTGAAGGGCTGAGACACGTTAGGAGACTCTTTGGCACCTAAATCTCCTCTCTATGAATCCTAGAAAGCTAAAAATCCTTTCCTGGGAATGCAGTCTTTTACTTCTCTATGTTTTATCACAATATCAGGATGGGTCTGTTGCAGTGTGTATGCTCTTATCACTAAATGCTCTGGCGGAGAGTCCTGTGTAGGTATGTAAGTGTGTTCTACCTGTGTCCATAGCAGCTTCTCACCACGTAATTCTTTCTGTGCCAGCTCCCAGGAGGGTAGACTTGTTTCAGATACTTAAAGCCGAGAGATGGGTCTGAGAATGAGATCGTCTGGCTTCATGAGTGCTATGGTTTGCTCCTCACCATGGGGTGGATAAACTCCAGTTTTGCCAGCATAGTTGATGGAAACTGGCTTTGGGTCAGCGATGCAGAATTTTAACACCTTGAGCTAAACTGAGAGATCTTTCACGCTGGAAACCACCGTTCAGGAAATCCTCTTTGTCTGGATCACAAACATCAAAACATGCCTGTGAATAGTTCTCTGGCACTAGACAATACTTCTTGTCAGGAGAAGGCAAGGCTGTGCAGGAGGTCACGTGAACAACTCCAACAGCATATCCACCGTGAGAGCCCTAGCTAGAAATCTGTTAAATCCTGTGGGCCCTTGGAGTTTGATTAGCAAAGCTCCACTAAGCGTTGCATTGCATAAGTGATTGGTATTGTTTCTTGGTTTTGAGATTCTCCAAAATAAGGCTGGAAGCACCAGCAATCTCAGAGAGAGGGCAGTACCCGCTATGAGGACAGCAATTTTGAGGCATGCTTAGACTGAGAGCTTGCTCTGTGAGGGACTTACACGAGCTGTCCTTTCTTTAAGTCCAGCCAGGCTCCTGTGTATTAAGCAATACTTTCCTCAGAGACTCTAGAAGTGGACTTTCCCAAGCTGTTCCTCATTGATGGTTCCTTCCCTGAAGCCTTGGCCGGTGTGGAGGTTCCTGGGTTGAGTCACTTGTTAGCGTATGGGAGGCCCTTGTTAAAGCTCCAGCACGGAGCTCTCCTCCTTTCTAAGAACAGTCCTGAGTGCTCAGACATGGAGTCTTTCACCAGGATCAGGAACTCAGTAGGTAATCACTGAGCAGGACAAGGTATTTGGAATTTGCTTATCAGCTGGAAGCTGTAACTCAGGCAGCCAAGGTGCTACATACAACCCAGGCAAGAAGTTTCCTAACTTCTCAAGCTCCCAAAAAGGGAACGGGACGTGAACGTGCTGTGCTTTGGAGAAACAGGACAGCGCAACAGTTTTCTTGGTGTCAGATTTTGACAAGAGCCATTAAGTGCAGCTCTAGGAGAACAAGATAAAGTGTGAAGAACTATGTTTGTAGGAGCAGAGAGAAACTCTTTAGGTTCAGGTTAAAGGCAGAGGCGATACCACAGATGCTAAAAAAGGAGTGTGAAGCCAGCTGAGTAAGCTGTAGCAGTGTCATGACAGGATGTTTTGGTGTACAGGTGGTTAGTGTTTCAGTGCACAGTTTGGTGTGGCTGTCCAGGATGGGGATTCTACCCCCAACATGGGGCTTGTCCAAAGAATGTCCTCTGTGTTCTCAAGTATTTAGTGTTTCATTCCCCTACAGTGCTCCCATCCCTCCCCTGCTCTCTGAGCAGTTACAGCCCTCGCCGTTCATTATCCTCCTGCGGGTTAGGAGCTCTGTGTGTGGATCAAAACTGACAGCCCCTGTGACTTTTACAGGCTCTCCAAATCCCAATAGCTGATTTAAGACTTTACCTGTTTGCTGGTAAGTCACTTCCAGTAACTTAATTCTCATAGGAAATAGATGCCTAGGAACCAGAGTGGTCTGGATTAGGAGAAGGAAAAGTAAACCCAGAACCCTGTACCTCTGCTATGGCAAAGGGCCTTTTGTCTGCTTGCAGTGCTTTGTCTGATTGAAAACGTCCTGACAAAGCCTTGATGCAACTGCTTTGGCTTGTCTGAAGTTAGGATACTGAATCTGACCCATTAAATGATGCGGTGCTGTGCTCCTTGTCTGTCTTTCCCTCCCAGTAACTCCTTGTGCCCTTGTTCCAGGGCTGTGTGCGCTTTTGGTATGTATCTGAACAGATTTCTGTGTGGTCAGAGGGAGAGAGGGAAATGATCTGCAGCTCATGTTGCCTTTGTGCAGGTCAGGGATGTCTCTGCAGAGCTGGGGGAGGTATGGAAGCCAAAAGGAGCGCATCCACAGGGATGACGTAGCCTCAGGCTCCTGCTCTTCAGTGTATGCTCATGTGGAGGGCGGGATTAGGTATTACCGTTGATGGGCTGGGGTGTGATAGAGACAATAGAGACTACGCATTACATTGGTTACTGGCAAGCTGAGTGGCCTCCAGAAGGAGAGGGAGATTAGGAGTTCATGCCATCAGGGTGCTCAGCGCCTCTCCGATGCTTTGCAGAAATTGGGTGAGTCCAAGATGTTCAGGCTCTTTGTGTAGGATTAATACCAGTAGAGTAGTAAGAAAAAGAGGGAGGGTTTGTATGAGGGGAGCGTGGTTCAGGTGAGTAAAAAAAGTGCCCATGCAACTAACACTGCATAACTTAGTGGCATCAATAATTTTGCCATGGTATTTGTAGCTTCAGTGTCTAGAAGAATATACTCATGTACTTAGTTGTCTAAAAGCCTTCATGCATCTTTATTCTATGATGAGAACTCAGGTAGAGCCTTTCTTTGACCTGAAAGTCCCCTGTATTTTGAAAGGGTTAGAAAAACTGGAAACTCCAGTGGCTTGGTGATATGTTGTCAGTGGAGCGTTTCATTTTTCAAACCCACATTTATGGAAACACAGCTTCTGTGGTTCTCTGATCTCGTTGCATCATACTTTGCAGGCTCTTGGCAGAAAATGTTGAAATTAGCTTGAGACTTCTTGTTTCACAAGCAAAATGTACATAATGAGAGTACTTGAAGGCAAACTGTTTTATTGTAGTTCCAGATATTTAAGTCAGTGGCATGTGTCAAGTGAGATGTGCACAGATCCAGGCAGAGAACTGCACCCATTAATTTCTGTTTGGTATCACTGGCACCACCTTCCTCTACACTAGCATTCCTCAGTAGTCCTTCATTGAAAGGATTTTGCAGAAATCCCTGACAGTCTTGTGCAGTGCCACAGTTTGGTGTTTCACTTGCTAACAGTGGCACTCAGGCTGTGAACGTTCACACAAGTGTAGGAGTGCCTGTGGGGGACACTCTGCAGGTCTCTAGTCTGGAGCGGGACTATCATCGGCACTAGGTCCGGTCAGCTGTGGCTTGGTCTAGTTGAGTCTTGGGACCTTCCGAGGACATAGGGACCCTCTCAAAAACCAAAACTTTCCTCAGTGCCCTGGCCACACTCCCCAAATTTGGCTTAGGGTTGCTCAACTTGCAGTGTTCTTCTAATACTTCTGGTTTTCTTCCTTCTTTGCATCTGCATTCTTTTCTTAAATCACATCCCAGACTGCTGTTGCTGCTTTACGGACTACAAACTCTCCAGCACCGCACGAGGCTCCTTCTCCACTTAATGGAAGCAGAAAAGCTCCTCTCAATTTTTCCCACCTCTCCCAAACACCTACTGTTGCATGGACTGAATTTCCTTCCTGAGGTGCCTTTCTCCTTCTGTAGTTTTTAAAGGGAGCCGAGACAACTCTGTCAGACAGCTAAAGCTGGAAAAAATTAATCTCACCCTAAGTGGGGAGATGAAAGGCTTCTATTTGCTTGAGCCATTATGTTTTAAATGTGGTTGAGAGTTGGCAAGCACTGGTAGAAGAAAACACATTGCTCTCCAGGAAGAGAGACAGGCCCAGCCTAAAAACTACAGCCTGATGTGTCTTTGGAGTAGCGTGCAAGCAGGCATCTTTCTACATTTTTATCTTCTGAAGCTGACCTTTCACTCTTTTTAATCTAATCTTGTGCCTGTGATCTTGCTAATTCAGTTGCTGTGCCAGACAGGCAGTTACTCACATGCAGAGTCATGAGACGGGCAAGAGGTGTGATGTTCCTGCACCAGTTTATACCCCTGTTTATCCTTCAGCAGCAGGGCTTCAGACCAGGATTCAAGTAAGCTACGGTTGTCACAGAAGAAAAGGGATTTTTTTAAAGGAAACTGCTGTTTTGGTCAGGAAAAGTGCATAGTGCTTTGCCTCCATCACAGTGCTGCAAGTTTAGATGTGTAGGATGAGTTCCCACAGCACTAGGAAAAAAAAAAGGAAAAAAAAACCCCAAAAGCTGTGCTCTCACATTGTCCAGTATTGGATGAGTTCTTCTCTTCCCTTGCTACATGAGCAGCTTCCAGGATTATTTTTTTTAGGGTAAAGACCAGTGAGCCAATTAAACAGTTTACCACCACCAGAGAGTTCCTGTTGCCAGTGACTCCTTGGTTCTGTGTGCTCTTGTCAGATCCCTCCTTGAGCCATTTTGTTTTCTTGGCAATAAAAGAGTCCATGGGGCTTGCCGGGGAGTCTTGATGTTTGCCAGAGGTTGGCAGGGAAGGTGTGAGGACTGAGGGAGGGAGAAGGAACCTTCCCATTTCTGATGGCCACGGGGTGCATCTTTTGTGAGGTAGGTTGGGGGTGATACAGGAAGAATCTTCGACATCAGGTATCTAATATCCTTCTTGCCACCAAGCATGAGTTAATCACATAACTTGTTTACGCCTTTCAAGGCCATTTTCCACCAGGTTGTTTTCTTGGTTTGTTTTCTTTCTTTGGGGAAAAAAACATTAAATGTTTATAGACATTTTCCCCTTATAAAATGAAGTCTGTTTCTAGACCTGATTTACGTCTTCCTCAGCCACACTAGAAACTCAAACAGAGCAGGCGCTTGGCAGCAACACTGGACTCAGAACTGAGATTTAGAAGTGAAACTCAGCTATAATTGTGAAGAGAAGGAAGCTCATCAGGCTGGGGCAAACAGGAGTTATGCAGACCAACAGGCAAAAGAATGAAAAGGAACTTTGTCTTCGTGCTCCCTTGCATTAACTGAGACTATTAGTAACAGAGGTGACAACTTCATGAACATAATTATTTTTAATACCTCCTTAATTAGAAGAAACTATGAATAGTTGATGAATCCTTAGCCATACAGATGTCCTGGGAGCTGCAGAATGAGAAACATCTTTCCAACAAGCATCTATAATGCAGTGCACATTGAGCAGACTAAAACGCTGCTGTCAAATTTGGATGGAGCCCATTGCATCCTGATACTAAAATCTCGTTGCCTCCGAACCGACATTTTGGGAAAAACAAAAGGCAGCCTGGATTTGGAGCACCAGCCCTGGCCCCAGCGTGCCAGACCACCGTCCAGCCACCAGCAGCCTAGGAACTCTGCCTGTCCCTGCTGCCAAGACGTACAGAGACCCACCCAAGTCTGAGCTGAAGTCATTGCTGAGCTCTGGGTAAATCTTGGGAGTCAGGCAAAAATGCAGCCTCGCCGCTCACTGGGAAGAGCATTTGCTTCCCTGCTGCCTGGTTGTTGCTGTATCTCTCATCTTGGCTTCCTGTTGTGGGTTTGACAGTGGCATTTGCATTTATATTTATATAAAGGCACGCTTTTATTTAGCTTTGGCAGAATGTGGAAGGAGGGGGAAACCGTTTGCTGAAGTGAAATCAGAGGAGGGAAGATGATACATCCGTAGGGAAGGAAGAGCACCCGTTTCTTTACATTCCTCAAAGAGATGCTCCTCAAGCTGCTTTACCTAAAGACAATGCCAATGAGACCTAGATATTCAAGAACAGGTCAGAGGTAGTTTAATGACAATACTGCCTGTATTCATTAAAAACTTCTCTGCCTGTGACCTAAAACGTGATTTCTTGCCACTGCTGTGAGGTGATACCCCATCTCAGTGAAGAGGGATTACCCTTGGTGGGAGGTTGAGGTTTATATGTTCAGGTATCTTAAGTGTATGACAGTAAAGGATGGGGGTCCAAAGGAGATCCCCAGAGACTGGTCTCATGGTCACTTGTTTTTTCCAGAAAGTTGAGGTACAGCAAATATCTCTAGAAGAGACTTTCCAGTCCTCTTGGTGTCTGTGCTGCAGATTCTGCTTCCACAATTAGGAAAGATTTGTTGCTGCTAATTTCCTGTACATCTGTGGGGCTCTCAGAGGCAGCATCTCTGGCTGCAGATGGGAGTAAGGCTGCTCTTGGGCAGTCAAGGGCAAACAGTGGCAGAGAGAGAACAGAGAGAGAGGGTCGCACCTGCTACTGGGCTTTGGATTTCATTGGAACCTTCAACAGAGCAGGTTGTTTGTTTGTTTGTTTGCAAGTTTCATTTGCAAAATTGGGATCATATTTAGCTTAATTGCATCTATTTAATAATGATTTTGGCCTAGAACTTAGTTCAGACTATTACGTTATTCTCTCCTGCCCTTAGCCTTGGAAGCTGTTCCTGGGTTTTGCCCTTCATTGCTTTCAGGTCTATTTTGTTTTCTCCTCCATATGCATTTCCCTCTCCAGTGAATATATTGCCAGCAAGTTAGAGACAAATCACAGGTCAGCAGATGGATCAAGAAAGGGAGAAAGTCACAGTGACTGTTAGGTGTTGCTGTTGGCCAAATGTAATTTTATCCCCTCAAACTCTATGTGAATCCAGTACGTGATAGCCCTGGCTGCAGAGGCCACGTGTATTCTTTTGGCAGGCACTAAAATGTATTTCAAGATAATTCCCATGCCAAGTGTTTAGCTGGAGGATGCATCTGCTCACGTTCAGGGTCTGGGCTGGTGAGCGGTTTGGTCCCTTTGTGCAGCGCGATGGGCTGGGTGTGTGCCTGGGGGAGCAATGAGCAGCGTCTGGTGGGGCTTCTATCCAAACTGCAACGTGTGTTCACCTGGGCAGCAGCAATAAATACAATTGTTGCTTTCATCTGGATGTCTTTTAGACCCGTTTGCTAAGAGTTGCCCTTCAGACTGCATCCTGTGTTGAGATGTTGTCTCTTGGAGCCATATGAGCTGAAGGGCTTGTTGCACTGGCAGCTGCAGGTGAGCTGCTGCTTGCAGTGCCTTGCAGCCGTCTTGCGTAGCGTGGAGATCAGTGAGAGTCTCAGTAAATGATTTCTGTTGCTGCAGAAGGCAAGAGGACAGTCATTTCAAACCAGGGCTGGATGGTGTGCTGTGTGTTGTAGAATGGAATAGGCTGTGAACAAATTAATTGCCTTGATTTAAGAAAGGAAAAAGTCTGGACTCTGCTTGACAGTTGATTCTGGCTAGGATTTCTCTTGCATTCCCAACTACCTACATGTGTGGGCATTTTTGCTCTGTAAGAAAAGATGCTTTCTTCTGCTTTTAAAGGGAATTGTTTTGTGAGAGAAGTGTTCCATCACAGCCTGGCTTTTCATGGACACCTGTACCTATTCCTAAACATTCCTCACGTGACTGCAGTCCTGACAGCTACCCACATTTTCCTCATACAGTCTTACAAGTGGCCTGCAAGTTAGAGAGAGTGAAGTAGAGTGAGGTAGAAGCATCATCTTGACTGAAGCTTCCAATTTGAGAGAGTGTCCTTATGGATCTTAGGCATGGTGGTTAGAAGATCCTTCTGGTCCAGACTCCCATGTGAAGGCAGGCTGTTGCTGATCCTACCTGAGGTTGACCGTGGCATTGTTGAGGGGGCTTTGAAGACCTCTAAGGATGGAGATCTCACCCCAGTGAGTTCAAAGCATTCTAGTACTGTCCTTTGAACTCAGCAGGAAGAGAAAGCAGAGCACAGCCTCATTGCAAATGGATTTTAAACCACAGTGTTCTGCTGATCCAGTGCTTGGAGAAAGCCTGATGTCAGTGTCTTTTTATCCATGCAGCTTGTGTCAAGTGGAATCTGATCTAGAGAGAAACCCGGGTTTACAGTCTAGTCCATCTCATGATACTGGATCCAAGGAGCGTGCCCATGAAGCCACATAATTTTGTGTGTTGGTTGACGTTCTGCTTAGGTGGCAAGGCTGCAAAGGCAGGAGAGTGGAAAAAAGGTGTTTGTAATAACGTTGCCCACTCCAGTTTGTGTTGTGTGTGCTCCTTTGGGGATGAGTCTCTGGTTGGGCAGTAATTCTGGGAAGACAGAGCTTGTGTTATGGAGAAGACCTGAGGTCTTGCAAGCAAATATAGAAACTCGGGGTTAACATTTTGTCAGAGAGGCAAAGAATCTGGATTATATCCCTTTTGGTTTTCCTGGACCTCATTCACATGCCCTACCTAAATTACATGTTTTTGCAATTACAGATTGAAGTTGCAAAACTAATAGCATGCAGATGCTATGCAAAAGCAGAGCTGTGCTGCAGTGAATTAGAGAAGGAGGGGAATTTCTTTTTAATGGGCAGCAGTAATAAAACAATTAATTCCTTTTGGGTCTTACAGCTTTGTAAAATCTACAAAGATAATTGACAGACTCAACTGGGAGTTACAGATGAATTGCATTTCTGTGCTTATATAACCCCTAGGAAGGACAGAAAATGACGGAGAGGCACAATTTTCAAACAATTTGGAGCAAAGTTTTTAAAGTTTTATGACTGCTCTCTTGATTTATCAAGGCTCTCGATTGAGAGAGCCTTTAGAAGAAAATCTGATCCTTATCAAACGTAATGGGAGGAACATTTCCACCAGTACAAGCTGGCATTTCTTTGGTCTTCACAGAAGCTCAGAACTCAGTCAGCTTTACATGTACATGTATCTCTTCCAGTGGAAATTCAGCTAATTCCCACAAACAGCACGGACACAAACTACCAAAGCATTCTCAAGTCCTTAAAAATCTTCCTATACAATTTTAACCAAAACTGTTTACTTAAACCTAGAATTCTGTTCTTCACATCCTCTTACTTTGCGTTTAGGAATTTTTTTTTAATCTGCTGCCAAACCAAAATTACATCATGGCAGATGCATGCATTGTTCTTTACTTTTGGGCCTTGCAAAGCAGTTCTGCAGGCAAGTTTCATTGGCCTCATTTCTGTCCAGTCTCTGTCCTGTGCCCTCCTTGTTCCCATGGGCTTTCTTTTCCTTTCCTATACAAAGGAAAAAAGACAAAACTACACAGCAGAGTATGTTTATGATAGAAGTAAGGTCCAAACTGGGTGTCTTTGCTTCACTCTTCGTTGCATTCAGACTGGCTTTGCTGTGCCTCATCATGTGCTTAATTAACATCGGTACAAGCAAGCTTCTACTGCTGGAATTTCCTGGAGTATTCCCTATTCTGAGGGGAAGGCTGATGGTATTTTGTGGCTCTTATTTAGGATGTGTTGCAAGTCAAAGGTGAGATTCAAAAGGTTTGGGTGGAAATGAGGCAGGTTGGTCTGGGGTAATTCCAGAAGGAGGGATTTGCAGAGGAACAGGGAGCTTGAGAATAGCCAGGCATCCTGCTGCTGGTGTCGCTTTGTTAACAGGTTGAGGATAGAATGTTTCAGTTAGGTTGGAAGGTTAGCAGGCCTGTCCTCCAGAAGTGTGCCTGCATTCTGATTCCTGAAGGGAGACAGGATTCCTTCTCAGAGGCCACTGAGTCGTTTCTACTTTTTAACTAATATATGCTTAATTACCAGGATATTTCAGTGTCATTTTAAGGCATAATCCCTCCTCTTGGGCCATGGAAGTTGAGTAAAGAGATTATAAACAGTGAAAATAGAAAACCTGGATATTATATCATTTTTTCCACCTTTATATGAAATCTGCTATACAGCTGCCATTGGTGCCTCTAAATAATACTTTGCAGTATAGTCTGCTGTGCATTAGAAGGTTGTGTTGGTCTTTGAAACCTTGATGGAGTAATGAGATTCTCTTGCATTTTTATTCTTGCTTTCTCACTTGTAACCTTGTTCTCCTACCTAAAGGAAACTGCATAGGACACCAAAGGGCAACAAATTAAGGTAGGAGGATGTGGGTTCAACCCAAGGAAAGGAAGGGCTTTGTACGGCAGAAGTGGACTTGTGAAGCTTCTTGCCAAAATGCATTCTAGATGCTATAGGTTTGCATGTATTCAATGAGGACTGAGAGCGTTCATGAAAGAGAAATCAAGTAATAGCTACTAAATATATAGAAATCACATCTTTCTTAGAAAATTCCTAAAATAGTAACTGAAAGTGTTGGTGGCTGGAAGACGGGTAAGGGAAAGTGTCCTATCTGTACTTGCTGGTTGTTTCCATCTTGGCAAGATAACTTGGCTTTCCTTGGAGTCAGAGGAGGACAGCATCAGCTCTCGAGCAGCAGCAGGAATGTCCAGGGCAGGCAGGAAGAGGAAATCAGGAACAGTTTCAGCAGCAGGAAAGCATCATTTGCTTTGTTAAATTGTGTCCTTTGCTTTTACACCTGGAGAGACTTTTTTGTTCTAAAAAAGAAGCACGAGGTGTCTGTTGTTATGTCTTGGATCTTCTGGGAGTCAAGAACTGCTGCAGAGATGGTCTGAATAAGTGTCTTAGCCTGTGACACTTGCAGTCCATTTAAGAATCTAAACTAGGTCACTTTAATTTGGCCTCTGGTTTTTGGATCCTTGTGGTCTGTAAGGCAACTTAACATGAATTCAGTCCAAAAGGAGAAGGGACAAAAAGAAGTTCTTCATGCTTTATTGGAGTTTGCTGTCTTGGTTTGTGAACTGCAGAGAAGGACATGGTTCACAGCAGGTCTCTGTATCTGCAGTAGGCTCCATAACCTTTTTAATTCTTAGTCCAGAAGAGGTATGAGAAGATGCTTAGCGCTGACCTCCAAAGCTGAGCTCTGCTTATAGACAAGCAGCAGTGCTGCCATTGAAGGGAACGGAGGACACTCCTCCAACAGAGGCTTGTGACAGTGAATTTTCCATTCCTCTGAGGTCCCTGGGATTTTCACAAGGCTTTCTGACTCACGAGATGCTTTTCAGTTAGTTTTGGAGCCCAGGCCATATCACATCTGGCAGTAGCACAGTGACGATAAAAGGCACTAAAGGCTTCTTCATTAAAAGGTCTCTTGTGTGGGAACTAAACTAGATAGGAACTCCCTCTTCTGCAGGGACAGTGACCAGAACACGTTCCAGAGCACAGTGAGTGTTATTTATAAAAACTTGTCTGGGAATGTCAGAAAGGTGTAATCTTACACTGCAGGGCGTTTTATTGACTGTGGGATGGAGCTATTTCTGGTAAACCGCTTAAATAAAAAGCATATCTCATCGGTTCATTGCTTTGTGCAAAGTATAGGCTGTAAAAACCACCTGTGCATGGAAACACTGGGATTGGAACAGCATTGGTGAGAAGAGGAGAGCTCTGGGCAAAAATAAGGGCAGAAAAAGAAGCTTTATTCCCACCACATCTGGGAGCTTTCCTGTTGGGGGACTGGTTTTCCCCAAGAAAAAAAAAAGACAAAAAAAGTCTTAAAACTTGGCAAAGTAATTAAATTCTGTGGTCAGGGTTGGGAGTTGAATTCTCAATCACAAACTCTCTTCTTTAAGGATGCTGCAAAATCAAACTGTGTTAATATATGCTAGCTAACCTAAAGCTTAATGTATGCAGAACTGGTACTCTTTCAAATCAAGTTAAATGCAAAGTAGTAAAGCTTCTGGGGCCTCTGAGGGTGGGCTGTCAAGAACCAGTGCAGAGAAGCTGAGACCTTGTGAATTATTATTGTGGGTTTTCTGTGGGTTCCTCACAGTCATTATCCCATCTTTCACTCACTCCCATACTCATCTTGCGTGTCTTGGATTCCTTGTAAGGATCCGTGATGGGATGAGTAAATCCACTTGAGTTTATTTACCTTAAAAAAAGAAAAGAAAAAGACCCATCAACTTTAAAAACAAGGCAGCTTTACAGCTTCCATTATAACCAGCAAGCATTGTGGCAACGAATCAGAGTCTGTGTTAGAGGTTTAACTGGCTTCCTCTCCTTTTTCTGCTCTTAAAACCATCCCTGTGCTTTCCAGACCTAAAGGTCAGACTGAATTGGTAGGATGGCATTGGTTTCAGAGTTAACTGCCCTGTTTAACCTCCACTGGTAGCAAAGGCAATGCAGCAGGAACTCCTGGCATTGTCTGATGGACCAGCGCTGTATCAGAGTGGAGTATCCTCAGGACAGCATATGGTTGCCATCATCCAACTGAATCAATAGCGAAATTATACAGCCATTTCCTCTACAAATTTGTAAACTTTCATACACATCCTCTTCGAACTGACAGCAGAAACCAAAACCAGATATGCCAAGACCTGATTCTCATTTACAGCGTGATCCATGCTATGTGCTTGGTGGTGTTGGGAACTGCTGGGGTAAATGAGAATCAGCCCTGAGGCCATGAGTCCATTGCAGTAAGTTCTCTTCCTTGGAGAACAGCCTCCTTTTGTGTCCAGAAAGCTGCAGAGGTTCAGCCCTGGCTGTGTTGAGAACAAAGTTCAAGCTTCAACCGTGTCCCAGTTAGGAGTCGTGTGCCAGAGGCTGTGGTGCTGCTCAGTGCAGAGTTGATGGCCTGTGTAGGAGATTGGGACAGAAGTGTCACATCTCTGGCAGCAGCCAGACAGCCTGAAACAATTACTTTGAAATTTTTAATAAATGTGAAAGCTGTGGTTTGTGAAAGAGAAGCTGGCTCGTTGGCACTGTCAGCTCAGGGTTTTAAGAAGTCCAGCTCCTCAGAGGACTTGTGCAGAGCAGTCTCTGAAGTTGGATGAAGCTTTTTGGGCCTGTGAAAGTACATTTTTGTTTCACACTCTTTGTATGGCCAGAAGGGTACCTCTGAAGAAAGTCCAGTGTCATTTCATTGACCTGAAGTTCCTAAAAGTTGTTCAGAAAAATTATGTTTGAAAGATGATACATGGATTTGATGCACAAGGTTTATGCTCAATAAACCCCTTGCTTTCTATCTGCTTCATCCTGTGATCGCTAGGTGTAGCTGGATAGTTAATAGATAAGCTTTTATGCTACCAGGTCTTGCTGAACACAACCAAAAGTAGAACTCTTAAAGAGTAATGGTACCCTCAGCAGCTTGGGGAGCTGCCAGCACCTCAGTGGGATGTGAGAAGCTTCCATCTGTATCAGCAGTGGTTGTAATGTGGTTCTGGAATCACAGTGTGAAGGTTAAGGCTGGAAGAGATTGAGGCATGATTCCCTGAGAGACCTCTTAGTCATAAAGAGAGATGAAAAAATGCCCAGCTACAGTGTTTGTTGACTGCAAGAAGTCTTCTGAAGCTGCCTGGACAGAGGCGGCTTTGGCATGCCGAGGCGCCCGGCTGTTTGCCCACGCCGCTCTGTCTGTCTTAGTTTCAATACCCCAGGACATAGCTGGTCTCCACGGCAGTGGCAGAGATCAGATCTCCTCCTCAGGGCAAATTACGAGAACAGGACACTGAAGTTTTTCGTTGGTATTTTTTTAACCCGGTCTCTTTGGAGCTTTTATTCCTGTAAAGTAACAAATCTCACTTGTTTTTGGAAAGATTATCCTTAGTTGGTAAGGGATGGGTCTCTAATGGAGAGCAAGGCTCCCTTGAAGAAGTCTTTGTGAGAAGAGGGGTGAGAAATGAGTTAGGGCCTTGTTTTGCTCCTGCAGGAGTTACATCTGTAGTCGGCAGTGCTCCAAACCAGTGGGAAGGGCCAGGGGCATTGCAGCTTGCCCTTCAGTGGCATGGCAGTGTTTCACCCAGGCAGATGTGCTCAATGCACTGTAACAATGCACATTTAAATCAAGTTACGCTCCTCAATTTCTAGTAGGCAATGCTTTTGCTCAAGGGACTAGAAAAGGCTCTTGAAAAACACTTAGCTGTTCGTAAGCACAGCAGCTAAGAAGGTAAGAAAAATCACAAGGAACTGATTTGCCAGGTAAGTCACCTCAGGGATGGGAGGAAAGACAGCTCATGTGAAGAGTGCAGAGCCTTGGGGGTTTGGAAGTCTTGTTCCTATGTGTCCTGTGCACTTGGATATCCCTCAAATTCCCCACAGCACTGGTAATATTTTCCTCCATCACGTGCATGCTGCAAGGATTAATTCCTTGGTGTTTGTTGGTACTGGGTGCAGTGTGGCTGATGGGACGTGCGTGGCAAATGCCAAAACAGGCAGCGTTGCCAGTTCTGATAATTTAAAAGCCAAGAGTCAGGCTCATGAAATTATGGTCGTTTAGAAACATAATAATCAAAATGACCCTTGGGTAGCATGTTTTCTCTCTGTATAATGGAACTGTGTATATGCAGCAATGATGTTTTCTTTGTCCTGTGAGAGTTACAAACAATTTTAATTTATTTAAATGAACGCTAAGGTGGAAGTTTTCATGCATCTAGGTAGTAGAGATTTGAGAAGCAAGCCGTTTGTCATGAGACTCAGGCTGAAGCCAAGGGAGCAGCCAGTTTTGGAATCTTCTAGCACTGTGGAACAGGATTTCCATTGCCAGTTGACTGTGGGGGTTAGAGATACACGAGGCTCCAAAGCTTAATCCCTGTTAGAGCCCGACAACGCTCATCTTATGTAAGAAGCCTTACAATCTTTACTGCAGTTCCACATGTTGCTGAGCCCAGAAGCAGACAGCAGGGACTGGAACAGCCAGCAGAGTAAAAGGATTCAGCAGGGAATTTCATACTGCAGGAGCACCAAACTTCTGAATGTTTACAACCATTGTAATTATGTAGTGCCCTGACTGTTTTATAGTGGCAGGGACTTAATAAATGTGTTTATTGATCAGAAGTTTAACAAGTAACAGCTTCAGATTTTATCCCCCAGGAAAAAAACGTGTTTCTGTATCCAAACTTGTTAAATTAAGGTAACTTGTTTGTGGCTGGATTTTTGGTATCTATATTTATCTATCCATCCGTCTCATCTGGTTTCAATATCACCGAACTGCAGAGATGATCAAAAGCAAAATAAGAATGGTAAAGTTAAGGTCTCCTTTGAAATACTGTCTTTTCAGGCTGAACTTTTTCCAGTCATTCTGCCAGCAGTCTCAGGTCTGCATCGTCCGTTTCAATTGTCATCTCATCTAAGGGCAAATCTTGGCCCAAGCCAAGGCCATGTGTTTTGGGTAATAATGGTGATTTATTCTGCCTCTGGTTGACACTCGTGCTTGCGGGCCAGATGCTGACTAGTAAGATTTGCTTTTATTCATTTTCAGTTTTATGCCATGTGTTAATATCACAAACAGCATTTTAATTTTAGATATTTTTGTCTAGTGTTTAAAATTAGGGATGAGTAATAGCATCACACACCCCTCTGGGATGGAGTTCAGCATACTTAGAACAGGAGAAAATATTTTACATGGTAAAAATGCATTTAAATTGTATTTCTGAATGTCTGATTTCTTCCTCATCACTAGTCCATCCGCTCATTTACGTTGCACTGAAGTCAGGTATTGCTTTCCAATAAAAGTCGTGGGCTCTTTGAAGACTTTTGGGCTCCAGAATGTTGCAAGTAGCTAAACTGTAGGCAAAATGTTATGATATTCTGCAGCATCCCCACGGCCACCTCAGTGTGGAACGAGGGTAGTTAGTGAAAGTTTGCAAGTTAGAACTGACTGTCAGAGGGACAGTCCTGAGTGTAAAAGATAAAGATTACCAGGGAGATGGATAAATTTCCCTAATTCCAGATTTTAAAGAACGGCTCATTTTAGTAAAGATGGGCAGGATCTGACTTCCAGACCATCTGTGCAGCCTGCTCTTGGTAGCAGTTTAAACGTACAGCTGACTGGCTTTTTATATGTCTGTCTGCTCCAAAGCTGGTGTTGAAACGCTAAGGAGTTGTGCAGCAACTCCAAAGCACGTTTGGACACAGAAGCACCAGCGGAAATGACTTCATTGTCTCCCTATCTGCTGCAGAGCAGGAGGCTCTGGGGCTTCCCTCTCACACTGTTCAAACCTCACCAGTCAAACAGGGGAGCAGCAAGTGGGTTGATTCACAAACAACGTTTCAGAGTCTGGAAACTAATAGGAAGTTAATTTTAATGTCTCAGGTAGCAGAGCAGCCTCATTGAAAATAAATCCCTCTGCACTTTGGTTCAGAGCCAGTGTGTTGATCTTACCAGGTTGTATGTTGAGGGATTACCAGTGACAGTGCACAAGGAGTAGGTACCAACATTTTTATCTTACCAGTTCCTGTCTCTAACAGGATCTCATGTGACTGAGCAGGATGTCTTGGGGCTGCCATGATTTGTGTAAAATAAGTTCACTTCACTGGGTTACTGAATTATAATGGCATCTACATATCTGTCCTCTTTCTTACTTTCCCTTGGTTTTGAATGTCTGTAGTTGTGCTCCCTTTGTTTCTCCAAGGCAGGGAAAGAAGTCTGTCCGGCTGGAATTCATTTAATCCAGCTTCAGGTGCTTGGATGTTGGTTGACCAGTCTGAACTAGATCTCATTCTCTAGTAGTCACTGGGGAGCAGCAGCCTTCTCTGAAGCTCCTGTCACCTCCAATGCTGTCTTGGTATGGAGCAAATACCCACTGGAGTTGCCTGCTTCAGTTGACTGACCTAGCAGAAAATGCTGTGGTGATTTTGGTTTAAGCCAGAATTAGGGGTAAGGAGAGCAGGTAGTGGTGAACTGCTTGTTTCTTCTTTGCAGCTCTTGAAACATCATTCACAAAAACCTGAAATTAGTTGAGATAAAATCTTAATTCCTGGTTTGTTTTTTTTTTTAAAAAAAAAGCTTCTAGGTGAGGCAGAAGTGAGAAAGGTGAATGCTACATCTCTTCTTCAGTGCAAGGTTTAAAATACTCTTTTCCTGCAAATCAGTTTGATGGAATCTGAACCAGCCCAGCAGAATTAGTGCATAGTTTGGCTATGTTGTAGTCATGGAAATACAGTTTGTTAACTGCAGAGTCACTCTGAGCCAAGTCTTTGAATTTAACCATGATGGAGGAGATGCAGGGCTTGTGAAGGCCAAGTCTGAGGTGTTTGCACTGCTCTGTAGTTAACATAGGTCTCTTAGGAGAAACTGGTGCTGCCAGCGTCTGTCCCGTGGACTGCAAGTGGAGAATCTCAGGGTCATCAAAATGGGTGGAGAAAACCTCTGGTGGTGCCTAGCACGAATTTCTCCTTGAGGTGGAACCATTGCCAGCAGTAGATAAGAGCAGCCATGGCTTTGTATGGCTGGATTGTGGAAACCTCCAAGATCCCCTAGCTCTCTGCTGACCTGTCCCACCCACAATCTGGGTGAAAAACTGTTTCTGCAGGTCCAACCTGTACCTCCCCTGGTGCAGCCAAGATAGGTAATAGTTCAAGAGCTACCTCAAGAATTTCCCTTACTGTGTTGCTGTCCAGAAGTCGGGCATTTCTGCTGTGACACTGCTGTTTATTTCTGAAGAGGTACTCCAATTGTAAAGTCTTTGTGATTGTTTGTGATGATTCATTTTATACATACAGTAAATAAGGTGCCATTATATGCAAAAGCAAGCCAGTATCAATTAATGTATCAAATTTCAGATATGTTAGCAAAAAGCTGTAGTTGTTTGTAGTGGCTCAGAGGTGATCATCTATGCTTTGCTAAGGGATGATGTTGTGGACTCAGAATCATTGGAAAAGAGAAAAAACAGCATAAGTGCATTGGAAGAAATGTTAAAAATAGTAATCAAGTCATGACAAGGGCCTTGTTAGAAAATGTAGTTTTAATGGACATCTTATCTTTGGCCTGTTCCCTGGGGAGCATTGAATTTCAAGAACAGTTTTTTCTGTAAAGTTCATTGTCTTGCCGAGTGTTGTCTTAATGTCAGTGGTTCAGAAATGAAATGGGAATTACATATGTAGTCTGAGAATTATACCAGAGTGGTTTTATAATTTGGGTACCAAGATGTTTTTAATTACAGTCATTGAAGTAATGTTTTCTTCTCATGGTCAGTCATTGGCTTTTTGGGGGGATTTTTTGATGGGAAAAATTGAGAGCTGTATTTCTTCAGTGGATCCACAGAACCCCTTGATGTATTTAACACTTGACTTTATGTGTAGCTCAGTTCCCAGAATCTTAAACATAACAATGTGGCATTTAGATATTAGAAAGGAGAACTCACAGATATCCTGACATTAAGAAATTAACAACCGTGCCCTAAAGGAAGTCTAATTTATTCTGCAAAAAAGATAACCTTGGCTAAAGGCATGAAATGTTTGGGTGCCTCTTCTTACCCTGAAGCTGGGAGCCCAAAAGCTGCATGCAAAGTTCTGAGTGCTGGGCTTGTGAAATGTCGTGGGAGTTTTACAGATGGGAAAGCGTGAAATGAGATGAGAGCATCAGGCTTGCTTCCCCTTTCGAACCCTGTGAGATAGATGCTGGCTCTTGAAAAACCTAAGGCAGATGTTTGGATCTGGTATCAGGACAGTTGCAAAAACTTCTTAATGAGTTGGTCTCCAGGCGTTTGACATGGTGGCACCTGCCAGGTTTTGTTCTTCTCGGAGATGCTGGGCCTGAATTTGGCATGGCTGGGGTTGGGAGCAAACACAGGGACTGGGAAAATAAACCTTTCCCTTAATTCTTTGGGACCTGGAAGAGATACCTAGCGATTGGCAGGTTCTTGTTTCACTTGCAGCCCAAGTTAGAGATCTAAACTCAGTTTGTCACTTAAATAAACACAGTCTCTTGTTCCTAATTACTAAGAGCAAATACCCCACCCTCACATGCCCACTGCGTACTGAGATGGTGCAGTGATGCAGTCTTCTGTCAGGGAAGCTAAGCTTTGGAAGGCCTGTCCTCAGTAGTCTGTCTTCAGTCTGTCTAGATCATCCCAGCACAGTGATAGGAAGACGCCTGGACTGGCGCTTTGTGTTCTGTTACCCCTGTTGGTAAAGGGGAGAACCGTATTTTCCCAGACTGCAAGTTGAGCAATTTCAGTTCAGCCACATCAACAAACACCCCTAAAGAAAGACTGAGTTTTCCCCCATAGGTTAGGTTTGTATTCAGAGTGTCTCCCACAGGCACAGCTTCCAGTGCTCCATCCCAGGGCAGTTAGTTTGAACACTGCTGTCTTACAGCAGCACCCAGCCACCTCACAGCCAAGACAAGCTACTGAAGCACAGCTTTGCCATCAGACTTCCCTGGTAGGTTTTGTCAGCAGCAGAGCTTTCACACTCCTTCAGAACCCTGACTGCACGAGGCACGTGGTAGACAGCTTGAGATAGATATAGCAAGATGACATATATATATATATATATAAAGCAGACAGCACTGCAAGTAAAGGCTCCGCTTCAGCAGAGCCTTTAACCACATGTTTAAATATCATTGAAGTCAAGTTACATTACTTTAATCACATACATAAGTACTCTGTTGAACGATGGTCTAATAGCAGTTTCCATCTCTTTCCACATGATCCAGGCCTTTTCATACTCTGCTGCCTGCAATAGGGATTTCTTCTTGGTTACACAGCAATTGCTGTGACTTTTGGAAGACTCCCTCCATAATTTGAATTTACTAAGCTGTCATAAATAGTTTTATGTGGAATGCCTGTAAGACAGAATGGAAAGGAATTTTCCCAGCTCTGTACTTCCCGGGTAGATTTAACACATCTTTTCCCTTCTTTTCCAGGACCACCTGTTATTGCCAGCCACCACACATAACAAGACCAGAAGACCAAAGATGTCTATAGTGTTGCCAGCTGTAAACATCAATGGTAAGTCCAACACATGAAAGAGAATGATAGAAGAGTAATTTCAAAGAGACATGCCTGACTTGTATATGGTACCCAAACTCAGACCAAATGTGTCTCCTGTTAACTGTGAAAAAGAAGTTGGGCTGGTTGTTACTGGGCCTTATTTTCCAGGGTCCTCACTGGAGCTGGGGTGCTGGCAAATCACCAGTGCCTGGGCACCAAGAGTGTAGCACAAGGCTGGGTGATTTGGTCAGTGTTCTGCAGTCGCTCATTCTAGCTTCTTCAAGGAGACAGGGGAGGTGCCATCCACTCAGGGGTGGTTTATGCACAGGTGATTAAAGGTTCCTTGCACGTGATTTAGCTTTTTGGACTGGATGGCTACAAAGATCTCATTGAGTGTGGAGACTGTCCTCATCCTCTCATTTGGGTTGCTTCTACACCAGCTTAGCAGGGCAAATTCCTTGGCCTTACTGGTCTGTTAGGATGCTGACTGCCTTCCATCGGCTTCCTCGGCTGTTTGCCACTCCGTTACACAACGCTCAGTGGGAGGGGGACCTCTCAGCACTGCATGGTCAGGATTAATACTAATCATGTTACAGTGCTGCAGGACAGCAGAGAAAACAGCTTTGCACGGGGGGCACAGGCTTATTAGCAAACAGAAATGTTCTTGCTCTGCTTTTTGGTCCTGCGTGAGAGACGGGACGTGAACTGTATAAATACATTGTGAATTCGTGTGGTGAGCAACTGCATGTTAGGACATGTTTGGGGCACAGGGTCGCTGTCACAGTCACCAAACACATCGTGAACCCTGTCACAGGATAAACTTTACTTTCTGCATATCTCTGCATAACCCTTTTCTGAAACTTACATCTCGTTCAGTACAAGTGAATCATAACCCCAAATATTTTTGTGAAATTCAAGCATGCTGGAAGTATTATCTGATGATGTGTATTTCCATGAACTAAGGAAAAAGCAGCTCAGGCTTTCAACATTTTGATAATTAGACTTTCCCATGCAGTGCAGTAAGTTGAGTGTGATAAGCTAGAACCAGTTTATTTTAGGGGAATTTTTATTAGATGTATCAGAATTATTTTTGGTATTTATCTGCCTGAAACTCCCTTTTCATGTCTATTACAAAAATCCTTTTCTGGCTGAGCTGAATTACCACGTGCAAATGGGCACTGTATCACACTGTTTCTAAATTACTAAGTATTTCTTCTCAACATGTTACTGAGCCTTGTTTTGCTTGAAGTAACTTCTGGGTTGTTGGAGTAAATATAACTTGGAAAATACACATCAGATTCCAGTGACCAATCTTATCCTTCTTTAATAATGAAACATTGTGTAATTATAGTTGCTTGAGTTCCTTGGGATTTTTCTTCAGCACATCAGCATAATTCAGGAAATAAAAAAAAATGTCCAGGGATTTGTGCAGAGATGTTGAAACAGATGAAACACAAGGATAGCGTTAAGTAAACAACGGCATCAAACACTGCTGCTTCTGTGACACTCAGCCAGGTATTAGGAAAAAAATACAGCATACACAAGAGCAAGTGGGTACCTTGGCTTGATTTTAATTTGATTATTAGTAGGTTACGTGGAGGAGACAGCTCCCTAAAAAGCTCTGCCTTGTGAGGAACCCATTTCTTTCCTTTGAGAACATTGCTCCTCCACCCTGTTCTGCCTCCATGGGGACCTCGCGCATCCTGAACAAGCATCTGGAAGCTAACTGACAACAAAGCTTCCCTCCCCCTCCCCCAGCTGTCTGCTGTTCTTTTAAGCCCACCTTAATTCTTCGTCCACCTGTGGAGAGTTGGCTGCTAAAAGACAACAGGTCTCCTTGGGAGGAATTGGCAAAACTTTCAGTGAAAGAGCTTTGTCCCCTCCTGCCTCTTCTCTTCTCATGCCTCGGCCAGATCTTGGTGGAAGAAGGGAAACCTTTGCCACTGCTGCCTACTTGCCCTTCTTTGCCACTGCCCCAACCCTGGCAGAGGAGATGAAGGGTATATAAGTGAAGTGGCCTTTGCTTTGAAACTTGTTTATAACTTCATCACTTGCTTTCTTCTGCAGCATCTTTGTCTGTCAGCTGAAGTTTACCCACGGCACTGTTCCCAAACATGGAACAGCTTACAGTTCAGTTGAGAACACTTTGAACTCCTTGAACAGTCTTTTCCCAGCAGGACTGTCATCCTTCTGTGATTGCAATTTGATTGCTTGAGTGCCTTCTGAGCTGTGGTAGAGACTTTGCCTTTAGCTGGTGTGAGCTGCTCCCACCACCGGCTGCAGGCCAGAGAACACGTATGGACAAAGATTAGGAAGTAAAACGAGTTGTCAGTCACTGCCCTACGTGACTCCACATGGGGGTTAATGACAGGGTTCTGCAAGGCTGGTCTGGCAGTTTTCACCAGTGTACAAAGCAGAATCGAGTTTACAGTTTGAAGAGTGTTTCTTGGAAGGGAGAGTTGGGGGAATTCAGCCAATGACAGTCCTGGTGCTTTGCAGCTAACGCCAAATCTCAACAGAAAATTTGGTAGTGGATGGATGCATGGATGTGCACATGTGCATGCAGTAAGATGGAAGTTTAAGAGAACAGTATTGTACAAAGCAATAACAGTACTTGATTTATTTTCAGGACAAAAGCTTGATAAAATTGTGTTGCTCTGTTGGAATAACATACAAATGGCCATTACCTTGTAACCTTCTCCTGTGTGCTCCATCTCCTGGTCATTCTCAATCACCCTGGTCCCTCTGCACGCCTGAGGATAAGCCAGTGAGATCCCTGCTGTGGGCTTCTGTGCAGGGCCACAGAATTTATTTTTTAAAAAGTCTGTTGCCATTGGTACGTATTAACCCTTCCCCTCTTACACCACCTTGTTCCAAGCGCCTTTCCAAGCTTGCTCGGCCAGCCCCTAGTTCACAGCCCATTCTTGCTGTCAGCTCCTCCATTTCTGCCTCCCTGGATGGGATGTTCTCACAGCCATTTGCCCTCCTCCCATTTCCCCGCTGGCTGCTGTCCCTCTGTACAGCCAGCCATACCCACACTTTATCTCCCTCTGCCCAATGACAAAGGCCCAGCATTTGTGGACACTGGTAAAACCTGCAGAAAATCTGCATGCTGGTACCAAAGATTGGTGAGTCTGGAGAGTGTGGGGGGTGGGGAACAGAACTGGGCAGCCCTACTCCCACTGTACGTGGCTTTGGGGACACCACTGGTGAGCCTTTGCTGAGAAGTTATTCCAAGAAGAAATATCTTGCAGTTTCTCATGGGAATGAAAGCCAACTGCAATTTACAGTTAAACTCCAGCTTTTGTTTTTAAGCAAGTCATGTTTGTTATGCTGGATTGCAACTATTATTGTAGAAATCTAACTATGCACTTGAGACCAGTTAAGTCTCCAGTAGATTTCATTCCTAAATTTGCTTTTATTATAATTCAGAGTCATGTTGGCTCATTAAACCAAGTCCAAATTGACATATAGGCAGTGACTTTCTTGAAGTTTAAATGGAAACATCTGCCATTAGCCTTCTATTTACTTAACAGCTGTAAAAAATGCAGCGGGTTGTAACATCGATCTGTGGATGAAAAATAATCTACAGAGTTACAGCATGGCCGAGCGACTCTTCCTACCCCAAGCACAAGCCTTTTGTCTCTGCAGGGTGCCTGCAGCTTTGCCTTGCAGGGCACACCACCGGTAGTCCTCTCCTCGCAGCGCACAGAAGTGGGAACATAGGCACAGTTGTTCAGCAGAAGAGGCAGCGTTCGACGTTTGAGGCCGAGGAGCTGCTTTAATGTGTCTCTCCCTAGGATTCAGTTAGATGGGAGCAGCTGTAAACATCTGTGCAGGTGTGTGCTCACCCTCAGTACTGATGGCCTTGGCAGCAGCACAAAGACCAAAAGAGCCTTTTTGTGTTCTCGGGATCCCAGTGCAAAGCACCTCCCCACACGTGAAAGTCCTTCTGTATTTGCTCTCCCTAAATCGAGGGTTGGTGTCTGCACCCTCAGCCGAGCAAAAGTGACAGACCTACTGGGAAAGCCCGTGGTGAGATCCAAGGCTTGTTTTCTGGGAGTTAGCAGCCAAGGCAGAGAGCGCTTGGAGTCTTTTACAGATGTTCTGGATGGGTCTTTAGTCTGATGTCCCACAATGGAACTTGTCTTCAGTCTTTGAGAGAGCTGTTTGTGTGGCTGACCCTCTCTAAGTTGTATACTCCTGGGTTCTCAAGGAGCCCTGTTCTTTTAAGGGTTGCTTTTTGTCAGGAAACACAACAGGAAAATAGTCTCATAAAGGCAGAAATTTACTCTGAACGGGATGCAAGCTTTGCAAAGTCCATGTGTTGTGTTGGCCAGCTTCTGATCACAACCACTTCCCTCAGCCTTCCTTCCTAGCATCCATTATCATACTAGTGTAACAGACTTCAAAAGTGCTCTGAAATAACACGCGTTCTAATTAAAGAGGCCAGTAATGAATCTAGTGGTAAAGCTTTTTGATCAAAACTGGAGTGATTTCTGCCATCAAGCAGCACGATTATTTGCATGCAGCTACAAAGGACCTCCTTTCAACTGACACCCATGTGCAAGCCACTCACAGATGTCCAAGGCTGGTAGCAAACTGTCTGAAAAGTCCATAAGGCAACCAGAACTCACACAGGCTGAGAAGGAAAATAAAAACAAAAGCTCTTTGGGAAGTGACAATGTTCTGTAAGTTCCCATGTCTTAGGGTCGAATAAATAAAGTCTCCAACTTCCTCTGCCTTTCAGGGTCAAGCAAACAAAAGATGCCATTTCCGTCTTTCAGAGCAAGAAGCAGAATTCTCAGTCAGTCACTGAATGAGAACAGTCTGAAGTTATTCGGACCACTTCATGGCAGCTGCCTTCCGTGGAGCTTGCTGCTGAACATTTTGGGTAGCCTTCTCTCCCGCGTTGAATAGCTTCAGAATGGTGTGCAGGAGGCTAATGGCCCCAGCTCTTTCCAGCTGATGTTGGTCCATTCTTTTCTTCGTGCCTAGAAGCCAAGTCTTAGTGCCTGTGGCTCCCACTCACAGCTGCTGTCCTCGGTCCCAAACTGAGAAGCTCGCGCCACTCTGCTGGGTACAGAGGGCACACCTCTTGGCTCCACAAGCGTGATCTGTGGAGATAATTCCCTGGTTGTTTCTGCTTTTATGTATCTGGATTTAGCAGGAAGTGCTGAGAACTCAGCACAGCCTTACAAGCCGTAGCGAATGAACAGAAGGCTCTGGAATTGTGTATGTAGGATTGCAGCCTGTCAGTGAGATGCAAAAAGGGTGGCTGCTAAGGATTTTTAAGAAGGTCACTGAGAGCCCTTCAAAGCATCAAGACCTCTAAACCAGGATGTCAGAAAATGTATCTGAGAATGTCCCATGCTGTAAGTCTGCAGGCCATTTTGAAAATGCTACCCTTCTGCTTCTTGAGCACCATTTGAGAAGTAAGAATGGTTTGGGGAAGCCTGACCAGGGAAAAAGTCAGAGCCATGATTAGCCCTTGGTTAGACCTCACTGCCACAGCCAATTACTGACCCTGGATTGAGAAGCAGGGAATCTGCTCTCTCCTGTGTGCAGTCATAGAGCAGCAGCATGTCAGGTTGCTGTGGTTCTGCTGTAATTAGGATGGTTTGCTAGTGCCACAGATGTACTTCAGCTCTTGTGCTTGTGTAAAGCTGTGCAATAGAAGTCAAGATTGAAATCAGGGCAGAATATATTTAATCAGGGAATTTTAATGAAGAGATGTTATTCATGTTGCAAGGTGCTGCTATCCCCACTCCTGTTCATTTTCAAAGTGATGTAAGACACGAGGTTTATCAAAACAGAATACTCCCCCCATAACTTTCCTATGTTTCTTTGAACATCAGAATTGATCCTTGCCCAGATTCAACAGCAAATAGAAGTTTTCAGCAGATACTCTTGTCTTTGGGAGACTGCTGTCCCAGCCACTGCTGATATACGTTGTCTTTGACAGGAAAGAGAAGATTAAATTGTTCAAAGAAGTATGAAAGAAATCATTTAAGAATCTGTGCACAAAAGTAATGGAATCTGTGTCACTTGAGTTCATGTTTGTTTAGTTAGACAGGAAACGATCAAGAAATGAAATCATAAAGGCTTGTTCCCCAATGACTTTTCATAACGAGCTGTTTACCTAAATTGCTAAATGAGTAACCTATTTTTATGTATTCAAAAGAACAGGAAGATGAGTTCAGAGGATCTTCTGTGCCTTTTTGCCCCTTCATTAATGTGAAAAAGAACATCTCTTGGGTCTTGTGTGGTAGAGCAGGCCAAGCCCCAGTGCGACTGGTCTTCCCTGTATAGACAGGATAAGTACTATAGCCGGCATTTTCTTGGGAACACACTGTTCACGAAGGGGGCAGAGAATGAGTCACAGATTAATTGGACTTCATACTTAGTATTTCCAACGCCAATGTCATGTTACTACACCAGATTGGTTTTTTCCATATAAAAGACACACTCCTATAAAATCTACAAAGTAGAACTAAAAAGAAACCCATGACACTAGCTGTGAGTATGGATGCCAGTATGGAGTTGCAGAAGGAGCCAAATTTTGTTCAGAGCTGACTGCGTAGGCATCTTGCTGTGGAGTCCCTATCTTCTAGGTGTTCATTAGCCCTGGGTGCTGATGCTGCCCGTGCAGGTGTGTTGCCCCACCGAGCTTCACAGAGAGCGCTGTGCCCACGACTGCGCTGCAGAGGGGAAGAGAAAATTGCCATCCCCCGTGCGCGAGATCCCTCTCAGCATCGCGGCTGCACCGGGCTCTGTTTGTGCAGCACATCATAATTCTAGCCTCAGGCCCAGCTGATCTGCCTGAATACATTTTCGAGCGTTGTAAATTCAGGATTACATAATTCCTCTTAGTGTTAAATTATAGGTGGCAAACAGGGGTTTATGTTTGCGATACGCAGGCCAACTCTTTATTCCTGCAGTGATCTGAAACGTAATTATCCATAATGAGCTCACCCTGTAAAAACATAACAACCTGCAACAGAACTGGTAGAGGAGGTTCACATTTATGAGTTCGGTCTTGAGAACATCGCTGGAGTAAATCTAGAGATTAGTGAAAACACAGCAGTCCAAGATGGTCTTTTGTAAGGATTGCTGCTTTTAAGGAGGCTGCTGCCAGCAGGGCTTGGAGGCCCTTGCAGGTTTCTACTCCATGCTACAGCTTTCCTCGCCCTCTTCATACAGTCCACCCTATTCTGGTGCATTTTGGTGTGCTCCCTGGGCATCCTCTGGGCTTGATCCTTTGTAGTAAGGTTGGTGTAGGAAAGCATTTGAAGAGTGCATTCTGCGCATCCAAAGAACACTTCTGGTCATCCACCACTTCACTGTAAATCATCTGCCTCCATCCTGACTTCTTCTGGGCTAGCTCTGGGTGAACTGACCACGGTATATCCCTGTACACCACAAACACCTTCTGGGTGGATGGGGATAAAGGAGGGATTGCCAACCCGAGCTGCCATTCACCACGAGGAGGGAGGCTCCTCCCTTTCAGAGCAGGATTAGTACGTTAAAGCTGTAAACCCAGGGAACAGAAATCTCTGAAACAGGCGTCTCAGGTTTATGAGCATGCTGCCTTCGGATGGGCACTCTGCAGCATGTCTGTATGGGGCTTTTAATTAGCTGGCCAAGGCATGGAATCAGAGAAGCTCACGTGGAGGAAAGCTCTCACCCCACGCATTCAGGAGCTTCACAGAGGTGGTGTTAAAAATACTCTCCTGCAAGCAAGAGCTATCACAGTATCTAAATAAATGAGGTCATTTTATGTATCCAAGTGAGACAGGTGGAAAATTCAGCTCACTCTTTGGATACCGTCCAGCCTATAAAGACATTTCAGCTGTAAGTGAATACTTACAGCTCACACCAGCCTTCACTCTTAAATCAGTGAGATGCTCACACAGGGATACAAATTATACTGGGCAATGGAGGAGGTGTGTGTGAGTGGAAAAGCAATGCTGCATCTTCAAAAAAAACCTGAAGTTGAATAGTTTCATTAATTAATTACCAGTAAGTGCCTACAAATTGAAATGGTGAAGTACGTACTACAGTTCAAAGATAAGGGCTAAATAAGAATAGGAAAACATGTTAAAGGAAACCCCAGTAGTGTAAAGTGCTGGCAAATGGTGTGAAGATTGAGCAAAGCTCAGTGCAAAAGTCTTTAAAAATTCCCTAAAAAACCCAACCGGCTTAAGCAACGCATTAAAGGAGATTCATAGAAGTAAGAAGATATATTTTAAACAATAGACATTGTAGCCAAATGAGGGAATAGAAAAAAAGAGTACAGTTTCTGGCAGATTAAATGTCAAACCGTAAGAAGTCAAGCCAGAAAAATATATTGAGGAACAGTATGCCTGAGGCATGAAAAAATAATAAAAACATTTTTCAGAGGATGCCTGCCAGGGAATCTCTAGTGCCTGTAGAGATCCAAGGTGTGAAAGAGCACTGAGAGTTGAAGTCAGCGCTGTTGAAGGAAGGAGCAGGAGGTTCTTGTGCTGGTCTTAGCTGCTGCGGCCATCTGGTTAGTGGGGAGTGAGAAGCGGCCAGCGAGGCACGCTTTTAAAGCATGGCCTCGCGAACCGAGTAAGATCAAGTGTGGCTTTTGCACAAGCTGGCTGAATCTTTGAGAGCTGAGCGTGCCTGGGGGCATAGGATAGATTGGGCAGAGCTAGCACAGCTGCTGCAGAGGGAAGCCCTAGCTCAGGGCTCTGTCCCAGGCCCAGGAGGGATGTCGAGCGTGAGGGCAAGGGTGGGCGCTCCACACAGTAATAAACCCTGAGTGTTCAAAAAACTCGGACAAAAGCAGTTCTTTAGGAAAGAATGCAAGTCTTTGTGAGGCAAGGGCTTGCTTGAGGTTTGGTGTCTCCCTAAATGAAAAGGTGTAAATGAAAGGTGAAAACAGATGGTCACATTTTGGGATGAAAGGGATCTTACCAGCAGAATCCCATGCAGGTCTGTGGGGGGGTCACTGCCCCTGCATCTCCAGGTGTGGGCTGGAAGATCTCAGGAAGGAGTGAAACTGTTCAGCAGGTGAAATTTAGTGGGTGAAAAATACAGTGCTAATAACAAGGTTGGGGGGAGAAGAAGGAGTGAAGGACACGGGCTGGAGACTGACCAAGGCAGAGACATCCCATGTTTGCTTGGGCAGCACAAAAAATATGAACAAACTCCCCACACAGCCTACAAATCTGGACATACCCACCTCCCAGAGAAACATGTGGGGCAGCCCCAAAAGGCACTCTGGTTGAGCCTGCTTTCCAGCATAGGGGCCAGAGGGCTTGTCCCAGGACACATGTAGGGCACCACTCCCCTGATTACATCGCTGCAGTGTTTCTGGCCACAGCCCCTGTTCCTGCACGCATACAGACCTGCAGCCTGGCTCACAGTTGGAGGGGTGCTAAGGGACCTGGGCAGCTCAAAGGTCTCACTTAACCTGTGTCAGGCACTGGGGACAGCCAAGTCCGCAGAGTTGAGACCATTGCAACTGGGTTGTTTGGAAATTCTGTTCTAAGCAGAATTTTGCTTTGAAAAGAAAAGCTATTTGGGTCACAATGCAGCTTCCACCCTTGCCTGAAATACTCCTGTCTAACAAGCAAATCTGTAAATGCTTCAGGAACCCTGCTGCCTTTTGAGTGTATTTTTAGTCTTGGTAGCTGTTATAGTAACACCACTTCGTTTATATACTTATTTGGTAGTGTGTACCAAACCTTCAATAGGAACATTGTCCAGATGTGGCGGGTAGGACAGTCAGGGCTGCTCAGCCCTGGTGAGATGGAAGATTGCAGAAGGGACCGAGCCGAGAAAGGCCCCTGAATTATGTCCAGGGACAGCTGCAGCCCTTCAGCAGCCCAGCATGGAGCTGTGTGCCCTTGGTGCCCTCATCTTCTTCTGAAGCTTGTGCTTTCTGAACTCTGCACTGCCCTAGACATCAGCTCGATTTTGGGTCAGGGCAGGTTGCACTGCAAATTGTTTGGGTAAAATCATCCTGGAGAACAGGAGAAGTGCCTGAGGACTGGAGGATAGCCAATGTCACTCCAGTCTTTAAAAAGGGCAAGAAGGAGGATCCCAGCAACTATAGGCCAGTCAGCCTCACCTCTGTCCCCGGAAAGGTAATGGAACAGCTTGCTCTGGATGCCATCTCCAAGCAATTGGAAGAGAAGAAGGTCATGAGGAGTAGTCAGCATGGATTCACCAAGGGGAAATCGTGCTCGACCAATCTCATAGCCTTCTACGATCTCATCACCGGCTGGGTAGATGGAGGGAGAGCAGTAGATGTCATCTACCTTGACTTCAGCAAGGCTTTTGATACTGTCTCCCATGACATCCTGATAGCAAAGCTGAGAAAGCATGGGATTGATGAGTGGACAGTGAGGTGGGTTGAGAATTGGCTGTCGGACCGAGCCCAGAGGGTCGTGATTCGTGGAGTGCAATCTGACTGGAGGCCTGTGACTAGCGGTGTTCCCCAGGGCTCGGTGTTGGGTCCAGTCCTGTTTAACATCTTCATTGACGACCTTGATGAGGGAATAGCCTCGACCCTCAGCAAGTACGCCGATGACACAAAGCTGGGAGGAGTGGCTGACACGCAGGAACACTGCGCTGCCATCCAGAGAGACCTGGACAGGCTGGAGAGCTGGGCAGTAAGAAACCAGATGAGGTTCAACAAAAGCAAGTGTAAAGTCTTGCACCTGGGAAGGAACAACCGTTTCTATCAGTACAGCCTGGGGGATGACCTGCTGGAGAAGAGCTCAGTGGAGAAGGACCTGGGGGTCCTGGTGGATGACAGGTTGGCCATGAGCCAGCAGTGTGCCTCGGTGGCTAAGAGAGCCAATGGGATCCTGGGGTGCATCCGGAGGAGTGTAGCCAGCAGGTCAAGGGAGGTGATCCTCCCCCTCTACTCTGCCCTGGTCAGGCCCCACCTGGAGTATTGTGTCCAGTTCTGGGCTCCCTGGTATAAAAAGGACAGGGATCTCCTGGAGAGAGTCCAGAGAAGGGCTACGAAGATGATAAAGGGCCTGGAGCATCTCCCCTATGAGGAAAGGCTGAGAAGATTGGGACTGTTCAGCCTTGAGAAGAGAAGACTAAGGGGGGACCTAATTAATGTTTACAATTATCTTAAGCAAGGGATGCAGGGGGAATCAGCCAGCCCCTTTTCAGTGGTCTGTGGAGACAGGACAAGGGGCAATGGCTGCAAGTTGGAGCATAGGAAGTTCCGCACCAACATGCGGAGAAACTTTTTCACAGTGAGGGTGACAGAGCACTGGAATAGGCTGCCCAGGGGGTGGTGGAGTCTCCTTCTCTGGAGATATTCAAGACCCGTCTGGATGCCTATCTCAGTGAAATGTCCTAGGGAGCCTGCTTCGGCAGGGGGTTGGACCCGATGATCTCTCGAGGTCCCTTCCAACCCCTACAATTCTATGATTCTATGATTCTATGATTATTTAAACCAAACGTTAGCATCGTCAGCTTGGGGCAGCTAGCCCAAAGCACCCAGCTACTGGAGCTCATCTGTTGGAGCTTTGAAAGCTGCCTCGGTTCCTGCCACTGTGATAGATGGGGCTGCAGAAGGGGCTCCAAGTGTAAATCAACACTGACACTGGTGCTCTTTGGAGCCCAGTGTGGCAAAGCAAGCTTTCTCGTTCCAAGGAGATGTGGGAAACATCAAGGGTGTGAGGAGCTGTTCAGCAAAGATGGTTTTAAAAGGGTTGGTGGTTTTGCATCCCTTTATGCAGAGCAGATTCCCCGGCACCTGCCTTTGGATCAACTAAACTGTTTTCATGGGTAGCACATTCACTCTGTGCTGTTGTCCACAAGGAGAGGGTGGTTCTCTAGCCTCACTGACAAAGACAGGTAGCTAGAGTAAAGATGGGACAAGTGATTTCCATACCTGTGTCTTACCAGGACATATAGTCCAGATCTATGTGATCAACACTAATATAACCATATAGTCAGTGTGTGCAGGGTGAGAGTAGAGCTGGACAAGTTCTGACCTCTTGTGTAAGTCCCCTACTAAGAAATCAGCCAGTAGGTGTGTGGTTTATCTACTGCAAAGGCAGTTGGGGTCTTTGAGAAGGGTCTGAGGATTGAGGGATGTCAAATCAGTGGCCCAGGCTGTGAATTATACAGGACTGGTCTCACAGAGTATTTTTTGAGTAGTCCACTGTGGAACTGCCAGGGATATGGTGAAATTGGTAGTTGTTTTGGTAGAACAAGGCTCTATCAGTGTACCTAAGGCACAGTCATATTTTCAGAAAGCCACAAAGCTTTTCCATGGTGATTGGTGACAGCCTTGAAACCCCTAACCAGGTCAGGCAGTGGTTGAGAGGAGCCCTGTGCAGCCTCTCTGACAACTGTGCAGTTTTCAAGACAGGCATTTTCCTGCAGCAAAGCTCTGTGCATGCAAGTGGGAAAGGACAAATAACTTGTTCCTGTCCTGTCACTACATCCATAGGGCCAAACAGCCAGCTGACATGTGTCGAGTCGAAAGAGACAATTCACATCACCATTTCTTCTGACTGCAGAACAGACACGAAGATCTTCATTGCCTGCTTCTCCAGCCCTCTGCCTTTCTCTCAGCTCTATAAGACAGCTTCTCTTGTATAAGTAGGTGCTCTAACAAGACAGTTTTGAAAATCCAGTACTTGGAATATGAAGACCATCTTCCATCATCTTTGGTAGTTTGTAACAGTTATTACCCACAATGTTTTTGGTTTGGACTGCTGACTTCAGCTTTCATCAGCTGGGTCGTGTGACACGCTTGTTTTTAAGAGGAGCTGCCATAAACCATAGGCAGCAGTGCTGGGGAATTAGATTTCTGTTCCCTACACCAACCTGCAGTTTGGTACAGTCCCAGAGAGCCAGGGAGCCTCCCTGAGAAGGTGCAGCCAGACTGTGCAGTGCTTGGCACAGGTACCTTTGCTGTTAATTTGAAATCGTCTGTCATCTCGTTAACAAATAATTAAGTGCAAGCCAGCCTTCTGGCCTGGGAAGGACAGCTTCCTCAGCCTGAGGCCCTGTGAATGGCTGTGTGTTCTGAACTTCAAAGAGGAGCAATAAATGTGTTTATAAATCCAGGCACCTCTACAGGAGATGTGCTCCTGTGCTTTCACTTATGTAATCCCACAAACCATCAGTAATTCAGGACAATAAACTTCAGAAGTAACTCAGCATTGCTGATGCTCTGGGCTGTGAAGCAGGCCTGGGTAACATGGGTTGGCAGTGCCGACCTTCCAGGCAAGGAATGAGCCGCAGCAGCAGACAGAGACTTTGGGCTGTCAGTCCTGCCTTCACAGACACCCCTGCCCATGTCTGCCCCCCACCCTGCCCCACAGAGGGCTGTGAGGGGCGATGGGTGTGCGGAGCACGCTGGTTATGGACACTGAGCCCTCCAGGCCTCAGCCATGCTTGTTGGCCAAGCACATCCCCCATCACAGCCTCTCTAGAAAACCCACCTTGTGCTCCATTGCTCTCTCCCAGACATTGGTGCTGCTGCACAGCCCCATGGAAGATCAAGGAAAGCAAGCCTGACAGGGCTATTTTAAAAACATCTGATGTGGGGATCACAAGGTGAAATTGTTCTGTGGATGAGGTCAGGCCAGAGGGGCCCCTGGAGAGCCCACAGCTCCACTCCTGATACTGCCCATTTGCTGCTAAGGGACTGGGGATAGCAGAGCTGAACATGTCCAACGATGGAGCCACTGGATTTAAACTGACCATCAGGGAAATGTGGCACAGCACTGCTGTCTGAGCCACGGGCGCTGGTGTGCCTCCCTACCCTCTGGCAGATCTCACTGAAAGGGTTCCATCTGAGCTGCTGTACCTCTGTCACAAGCAAAGAGCAGACAGACAGTTGTCACAGCTCATTTGACATATGTTGGCTTCTTTGTCGACCTGGGATCTGTAATGGCTTCAGTCTGAGGGCTTCAGTCATAAATAGGCATCTGCAGCTCACAGAAAGGCAGGGCTGGAGGGACCATGAACCACTGCAAGTGACTGTGAGCGTCCATGAGTGACTGCGAGTACCTGTGTCTATGCGATGGGAGGGTCAGGTACCCCAGGTTTTGTCTGGCAGGAGGTCAGATCCTCTGCTCTCCTGAGGTAGCTTCATGCAGGGCTTATACTTCACTATCATTAGAAACGTGATCACAGATAAATCTGTTTCTCTTGAAATCAAGCTGACCATGCTTTTGGCTCATGCTCAGCGATCCTCTGCAGTCCTCAAGCTTTCTCTGCAGTGCTTCTGTCCGGCCCCATTTTGTACTCGTGTTTCCCAGTTCTCCTCAGCGTTTACTTTGCTCTGGCCTTGGTTGACATGCATCCTGAAAATTTTGGACAGCTTCTTTTATCGAATCTGCAGCCTATTCCAATACTCCAAGGTTGCTGAAATCTCTTCAGTTCAGTATCTTCCAGAAACCTTGCAAGTATGCTCTCTATTCCTCATCCAGATCATGAGACACTTCAATGGCATCAAGCTCAGGACAGAGCCACGTGGAATCATTTTTGCAGTGCCTGCCCCTCTGACAGCCAGCTAGCCTTTCCAAACATCGGGCTGTGCTGGCTGCGTTCAGGTCACGTTGGCCCGTTGTTTTGCTGAGAGTATCACCTCCACCCTCTGGGCCGGGCTGGGCTCTCCCATGGTGGCCCAGCACCCTGGGGCTGGCAGGGCTCTCAGACTGCTCCTTTGAGCTGCTGGTCCCAGCAGCATCACTGGGCAGCAATTGCTGTCTCCGTGGAAAATCCCACCTCCTCTTCTACGTCATTTTGGTGCTCACAACAGTGAGAAAGGCTGCTGAAAATGCCTGTAGTGAGAATTGTTCCTGCTGCTGTACTCATCCCTGTGAGACAAGACCCTTCACAGACACTTCCTGCAGCAGTTCATGTGTCAAATAGCAGAGTCGGGCATGCCGGCCCCTCACATGCCTGCCAGCCAGCGAGGCGCCTCCTGAGCGTGATTCCTCCCCGCTGTCTCCGCTGTGGTGGCCTCAGAAGACACAGCACCTCTTCCACAGGGCAGCAGAGCTGTGGCTTACTTTTAATTGCGGTCCGCTTAGTCACGGGGTTGTCCATGTCAGCGCTGGGAGAAGCCGGATCCCGGCTGGCTGAGATGGGCTGATCTGGTTCCCATGCTCCCAGCTCCCTCCCTCACATGGGCTGCTCCCTGAGAGTGCTCTTCTCCTCCCGTTGTGCCGTGCCAGGGATCCTCCTGATAGGAGGGAGCTCTTTCTGCCTTACCAAGAGGTTTTCCTGGCCCTGGCTGCTGTCCCATCCCACCTCACCCACTTGTGGATTTGGAGTGTGTTTTCTCCCACAGCCGGGGTCCTGTGGAGCTGTTGTCTTTGCAGCGTGGAGCTGAGGAGCTGTGCTTTCAGCTGGCCATGTCACCGCAAGCCAGTCTGTCCCTGCATGCTCTCTGCAGCCCAAAGGCCAGGCTTGTGCCCCCTCCAGCTTCTCCTTGTGCCCCCAGCTGCCCCGGGCAGCACCACCAGCTCAGCCCTCTCTGACATCTCGTCCTGAGCCTATTGTGTGAGATCCAAGAGCACGTCCAAAGGATGAGAGAAGGGCAGACCTGGAGGGATGGTCTCAGAAAGAGTCCCAGCTGGGTGCACAGCACCCGGAGCTATAGCAGGGCTTTATCAGTAGTCCCACAGCCAGGAGGAACAAGGTGCTTGTCAGGGTGTTTGGATCAGTGTCATAGAGACTTGGACAGCTGCTCCTGGCCTCGGTCACTCAGTGGCACACATGGAGCCTTTTCCATTTCATTTCTGCAGGTGGGAGCTTTGATTTCCCTTGCAGGCTCTCAGCCCCCGTAGCAAGGGTTTGCTCCTGCTTCTCATTACTGTACCAGACATACTTGATCTAATGGCTTCTGCAGGTGCCGTGGGGTACAAGAGGGTCCGGCCACAGTTGTCAGCTGTCATCCAGAGTCAGAGTTAATCCAGGAAAACAGTAAAAATTAGTAATGTATATTGCATTCCTCCAATCCATACGCTTTCCATTAGGTGATCTTCCATCCTGCTTAGCACAGAAAGAAAACCCTGCCGATGGCAGTCAGCGTTCCTGCCTCTGGAAGGCAAGGATTGGTCATGCCTGGAAATCTGATCTCAGCTCTCGCATTCCTGGACACACTGTCTATGCAGGGAATAGTCTCCCACCTTTAAATCCAGGCAGCAGATGCTGGCCATGTGCACAGCCTCTGCCTATAAGCCCAGGAGCTTCGGCAGCAGCAGACATACCCAGCCTGGGGCAGCACCAACGTGGCATGCCCTTATGCTGGGGTCTGTGTGCTGACCTGGGTCCCCCAGTGTCCCAAGGTCCTTCAGGGTAATGGCCTTGTCCAGTGTCACCACAGCGTCGTGCCAGTACAACAGCTTGGCCATCACAGTAACGAGGCACAGATAATTCTTTTGAGATCGCATTTTAACTATTTTATTAATAATCTGGGGAAGAATTTCCTCTGCAGTCTCAGTGTCAAGAGGGTCACGGTATTCTGAACCCATTGGAAAGCGAACAGCCGCCTTGTTTAAGCCAGGCCTGTCTTCAGCCCCCCTACGCTGCAGTGGGTCAGGACCAGCAGTTGGGCAGTAAGCGTTACACAGTCCATCAGTAACTGTGTGCAGATGAAGAAGGCAAAAAGACAAGACTTAATTCATTTCTAGGTGTGATTGTGTTTGCTGAGCATGGCCCGGGCCCTTCGAGGTGTCACGAGCAAGCTGGGGCTGTGCTGTGTGAGATGCAGCTCCATGCGGGGAGCTGAAAAAAGGAAGGGGTACCCCCAGCTCCAGCTCTTGCTCCAGTCAGTAAAATGGTCCAGATAACACTGCTTTTAGTGCCAGTGGATCAGCAGCTTGCAAAGAGAACAATGACTTTTTTTTTCATGTCTTCTGCAGAGAATGTGATCAATGGGCAGGACTATGAGGTGATGATGCAGATAGACTGTGAAGTGATGGACACCAGGATCCTCCACATCAAAAGTTCTTCTGTCCCTCCATACCTCCGAGAGCAGCGCAGAAATCACACTGACACCTTCTACAGCGCATCCCCCTCCGTCCCAGAGATGCCCCATGCCCTGAGGGCTATTGTCAAATCCCTGCAGTAGCTCCTGCGGGGTAGTGGCATGGCCCCTGCACCCGGCATGCAGCAGGTCCTGCTGCCAGACCGAGCGCCTTTGCTGGCAGGTCCCTGGGGCACAGCAGGGGAAGCCCCCACGTAGCCCACCCCTGTGCCCAACCCTACCCAGTGGCTGTATCCTGCCCAGGGATCGTACAGCTCAGCTGGCACCTTGCCTGGGGACAGACCTGGGGGACCCACACAACGTGTGATGCCCAGTGCCGTGGGTGCAGGCCTGGTGTCAGCATCAGCATCTGGCACTGGAGGGGCACAGGCCATCCTTGCTACTTATGCACTGTTCTGAACTGTGGTTTGGGGGGTTTGTTTGGGGTATTTGGGGGTTGATTTTTGGGTTGGTTTTGGTCTCTGTTAAGCCAGCTCCTGAGGTGGGTGTTGAGTGTTGGGGCCTGGCCAAGGGGTGCTGCTGCAGGCCCTGTGCTGGGGCAGCAGGAGGAAGCAGTGTCTGGCTCCAAGCTGCAGCTGCCGGAGAGCCGCAGCCTTGCACAGGCCTGCCACCCCTGCCCTGGCCTGGGAGCAGGAGCATCCCTTTTCTGCCAAAGCAGCTGTGCTGGGCCTGCCTGGGCAGCCCTGTGCCACATCACCCCCATGCACACCCACACACCTGCCTCTCCCCCCACCAGTTCCTTCCCCACACAGCCCAAGGCTGCAGCAGTGCCGTGGGGCAGCCCAGACCCAGGCCCACAGTGTGGCAGTGGGACACCCTCATTGCAGCCAGAGAGCTCTGCGAGCAGACTGTCCCATGCTGCCATGACACGTGGCCCTGCTCCCAGTATCACCTACATGTAGCGGTCCCATGGTTGAACCCTCATGAGCAGAACAGAGCTGGGCCACCCTCCCAGGCACTGTTTGCACCCTCCCCCCACCCACTGCTGTGGTCCCCAGCCCACACGGCTGCGTGGCAGAGGGCTGGGGCTTGGCCCAGCAGTGGTGATGCAGCGCAGCACGTGTGCTGGTAAAGGATGGACTGGTGGGTTTGGGTTTTCTCCTTGTTTTATTTCCCCTTCCCTGTGTTATTGTTTGGCTCTTGGGTTTTTGGCGATATTTAATGCTTTTCACAGGTAACAGCCTCTGGAGCAGCACTGGCCCTGTCGGGACAGAAGAGCTGCTTCAGTCCAGAGGGACACAGATGCAGCACCTTCCAGAGCACAGACACGTGCAGGGACATGCACACATTCACTCCCTCACACCTCTTCCCTGCCTTGCCAGCCCTGCCAGCAGCCTGCCACACAGCAGGGGAGCATGCCGGTGGCCCGGAGCACCAAGCCACTAGCTATGGCTCCCGCTGCCATCACCAAGCTTGCCACAGGGCTCAATTAACTGCTCCCACATTTGTCAGCCGAGCCCCGGGCTGGAGCTGGGCTGAGGGGCTCCAGCTCGCAGTATGGCTCGGCCTTGCATAATGAATTCAGCATGTTACATTATTGTTATCCCCCCTTGCAGTTAGCGCCGAAGGTGATGGGCTCCTGTCTGCCAGTCAGCTGCCTTTCCTTCACTGTCTGACCCTCTGACCGACTGGGGTGGGGAGGGGGAAGGACTGTTGAAGGGGAGGGGGCGGTGGTGTGTGTAGCTGTTAGGAAATAAAGGGTGTTTCTGCAGCAAGACAAACAGCTCAGGGGAGGCAAGGAGGAGGGTGAGTAGCAATACACCCCTGTAAAGTATGTGCCTTGCAACACTGTGGAAGAGCTTTGCCCTTTGCCACGTAGTCAGCGTGAGGCGCACAGGCCCCCCGTCCCCTCGGCACTCGCGCTGCTGGGAAGCGGCCGGGCTCGGCGAGGGGTTTGGCTGTGCTCCTTTCACCAGTTCTGTTTTCCTGGCCCCGGCCCCACCTGACCATGTGCCAGCTCACACAATAGTCAAAAACCCCTGCAGTGCCCCAGCTGGAGGCACGCAGCTCCCCCAGCCCTAGGCTGCTCTGGGGGAGGTGAATGTGCTGCCCAGGAGCAGAGCTGGTAGTGGCTGAGCTTGGCACGGCCCAGCATGTTGAAAGGGGCTGCTGCTGCTGGGAGGGCTGGGGACCACAGCAGCACCCTTGACACATGGTGGAGAGCACCTCTCAGCCTGTGCAGATCTGGTCTCTGTGTCCCTAGCACTGAAGGCAATAAAATGGTTATTTTATTTATTGTTATTCATTGTTGTTTTGCTTGTTAATACTGTTAAGCTTCAGCAAATGACTGCACAGCCAGCACAGGCTCTGGGGCTGCAGCAGGGCTCGGCTCTGCTCTGCTCTGCTCTGCTCAGCACAGTGCTGGCAATGCCCAAGGCATCCATCCCTCCACTCCCCCCATTGCCTGGGGAGAAGGCACCAGGTCCCAGATTCCCCATAAGCTACTTGCCCTGAGCCTGGGGAAGAGGTCGCAGTAAGGGGTCCCACCACAGCCCCTGGTGACACCAACCAAGCTCTTCTCAGGGCTAGACACAGCCCCACTGTCCTGGCCAGGACCGAGCCAAGGTTCCCTCCGCTGGACCTTTCTGCCACTTGGTCTGTAAGCCAGCACTCCCCCTTCCAACCAAAAACCAATCTGAAAAGCCCCGGTGCATTTCCATGCACCCAAAGAACGCCCCAAACAGCTGCAAAGGTACTGGATCTTTTATTACTGTCAGCAGGTAAATACAAGACGCTGCCGGGCTGGAAGGGCAGGGGCTACACCTCCATGAGGGGCTTCCCATGGCCAACAGCCAGGACCAGGGTGAGCAGGGCCCCAAGAGGGCACAGGGACTGAGACCCCAAGGAAATGGAGCAGCGGGACAGGAAGCCAGGGCGCCCCCATCCCCGGCTCCCTGCCCAGGCAGCCCAGCGCCTGGCAGAACAGAGCCATCACCTGGCTAACACCAGAGGTGACTACTTCAGGTTACAAAATGAACAGACAGAAGCCATCTACACGTATTTACAGTGTCCCCCTCCCACCGCTGGCTCACTCTGGGCGCAAGTCGGGGCTTGGGGCACACCTGACCCCCGGAGCAGGTCGCAGGCTGAGGGGACAGTCCCCAGCCTGAGTGCCAGCACCAGGGGCTGCCAGCGCTGCGCTCGCAGCCCCATTGTACAGCAGGGTCTCTGCAGGGCCTGCTGGCTGGGAAGACTGTCCTGAGACATGGGACATTCCCACGGGACATGCACCCCTTCCACCGGGACAGGTGGACATCAGCATCCCGCTGGGACTGGGTGCCTGTGGCAGACAGGGCCAGCTTCGCTCTGGGGCTGGGGCTCTTGCTGATCACCTTTAGCTAAAAACCTCGTCAGGAGGAACCCGGTCCGGGACACCACCTCTTCTGCGTCAGGAGAGCCGGCTCTGCCCTCCCTTTCCCTTCCTGGGAAGGAAAGGCCGAGGCAAGATTACAGCAAAGGTGAGAGGGGGGTTCTGGCCTGGGGATCGATCTACAATCCACCATAAAAAAACAGCTCAAAACAAAACCCATCATTTACTCTTTGATTTGTACAAAATAACAATAAAAATAACAATAAAAGGTGCTGGTGGCCCCTGGCTCGCAGTGCCCCACTGTGGGGGGAGGTTCAGTAGGCAAAGATGACATGGTAGGTGACTTGGTGCCCATTGTCCCAGGCGTAGAGCAGGCGGTCCTTCGGGTTATAGTCTATCTGCGTGGTGTAGGCGTACTCGTTCTCAAAGAGCAGCCGCGGGATGATCTGCGTGTTGGTGTGTGTGTCAAAGGCGTAGGAGATGTTGGCGTTCCTCTTGTTGTAGCTGTCGACAGCGTAGAGGACCCCACAGATGACAAAGCAGTTCCCATAGAAGTTCTTCCTCAACCCCGTCCGCCATGTGGTCTCCTTCTGGGTGCTGAGGTCAGCCGCGTTCAGCTTGCTCAGCACGATCACCTCCTGGTTGAAGCCCTCGTAGCTGATGGCCGGGTAGATGACCCACAGGCCGTTCTCATCCACAGCGAAGTCCACGTCCGAGTGGCCCCGCCACCGCCAAGGCGTGGACTCCTCGTAGGCCACGTCATGCAGCATGGCCCAGGCAGCCACGTACCGCTGCTTCAGGTCGTATTTGATGATGTTGCGCGTGAAGGCTCGATTGTAGTAGAAGGAGCCATTGTAGACTACGTGCCCTGTCCCGATCCAGCTGTACGGGAGCTTGTAAGAGTTGCTCCAGCGCCCTGTGGGGCAGAGACACCTTGCTGGTAAGACCCTCCCTTTGTTTTGGGGGTGGTGGTCCTGCCGCAGCAGCCACCAGCACCCAGCCCTGCCCGCGTTCCCTCCCCAGCCACTAGCCACAGCCTGGTGTGGTGACAAGCAAGTCCAGAGCCACCACGGGCAGCCCAACCTGCCCCATGCTCTGAAGCCCACGTGCTGGGTACCGGTGCCCCAAGGGGAGGGTCCCCACGCAGAGCTTCCCCCCTGGTGCACAGCCCAGGGAGTGAGGACACTGCTCTGCCCAGCTGAGCGGCAGCTGGTGCAGCACTGGCGATGGCACAAGCCCACCTTGCTTGAAGTTGTCAAGGTTCCTGAACTCCACCAGCGTGTTCCCATAGTAGTAGTTGGTGACATAGATCCGCTCCTCCTGGGCCAGGGGATCCTTCATCCAGGCACCCTCATTGCGCCCGTAGGTGTTCTGGGTGGTAGGTCCTGAGATGGTGGACAGCGTGTCCTTGCAGCGACCTGTGCAGGCAGAGAGAAGCTTGCAAGACCTGAGGCGAGTCGGCCATGCTCTCCCTGCTCCTGCTGGGGGTCTGCAGGCATTGCCCCCACTCCAGCTCCTTGCCCACCCATCAGTGCTAGCCAGATACTGCCAACAGCTCCCCACAGCCTCAGCCAGCCCCAGCTGGGGCTGCTGCCTGGCTTGGGTTCGTCTCCAGTGGGGCCTCTTGCCCAGCCACTCAAGCTGCTAGGAGACTACAGTAGGTTCCCAGAGTTAACAAGCAAGTAAACCTGGTGTCCCAGTAAAGCGCTGTCCAGCCACCATCTCTGTGACACCTCCCACCCATGACCAAATCGCAGTGTGCTGCACTGAGCGGGACACGCCGTGGGCGTGAGCCAGTCCCTGCACGCAGCTGGCACAGGACAGGACCCACAGGCACTCACCAATGATGTTCCTGATGTCCTCCTCCTCCAGGGTCTGCTTTGGGGTGGCGGGGATGGTGGGGCTGTCCAGCGTCGCAGGTGTGCTTGCCTGTCCCCAAGCTTCTGAGCTGCTCTCCAGCATGGGGATGGTCCCCACATCCCTCAAGGTTCCAGCAGCAGTGGCCATAGCAGGGCTGGGGACAGCACCAGTGGCTGTGGGCAGGCTGGTTGTGGCCGTGGCCACCACCGTGCTGGCCAAGGCTGCTGGTGGCTGCGGGGTCTCCTCCTCCACCAGCCGTGGTGGGGCTGTCATGGTCTCCGGGGTGGGTGTCAGCCTGCTCACAGTGGTGGGGTCCAGCGTGGGCCCCGTGGATGCGGCAGGTGACAGAGGCACCGTGGCGGTCACGGCAGTGTCAGCAGCCGGTGGGGTGGTGGGGTCGCTGCCAGGGGTGGGTGGCCATCCTACCGGGGAGGGCTTCTTCACACCCTCACCTGCTTGGCCACTGGGCCTCAGGAGCTGGTCCTCGATCAGCAGGTCCACTGTGTTGTCCCCACTGAACAGCTCGTCCGCTGCCAAACACAGGCATGGGCGTCAGCCTGCGGCGAGCAGGGCACCTACTGCACCTCCACACCTGCCCCCTGCTCCGGCTCCTCCGTTCACTCTACCAGGTTCTAGTACTAAATTGATGTGATTTTTTTCCCTCTCCATTTCCAGCCAGAGAAATGCTGCACCACTGGCAGGGGATGATGGTGCCCATGTGAGGAGGTCAGTGAGACCTTGTCACATCCACATCCACCACCCCAGGCTGAGCAGAGCAGGAGGTGATGGAGAGCGATACAATCCTGCCTCCTCCCAGAGATGGGGCAGGAGGGAGGCACAGCTCAGCACCCAGCCAGATCCCACCCACCAAACCTGGGCTGCCAAAGCAGGTCCCTCACCCAAGATACAGGGACCCCTCAGTGTCCCAGGCCAGATGTTGCCTTGCTGCCTCCAGCAGGACCAATCATCCCACCTCCTCCTGCCTCCAAGCCCACCCTGGTGCATGGTGACACCACGTGCTTTGCACACACATTCCCGCGGGGCAAGGCAGGACATGGGGGCAGTCGCTGGCTTTGCCATGGGACACAGACAGTCCCCCCACTGGTCACAGCTGCAAACCCAACTCACGCTGCTCCTCGATGTCGTTCTCTGACTCAGCTGACTGGGCTTTGTAGTAAGTGACCCCTCGGATGATGGTGGGCTTGGAAGGAGGCCGGCTCCTCACACGCAGCTTCCTCTGCAGGAGCTGCTTGGGCATCTCGTCCTCCGGAGAGAGATGCAGCTCCGGAAGGGACTCAACAGAGTTGATCTGCTGGGAGATGGTCTCATCTTTCAGGAATCTTTCTTCATATTTGCCCTGGAAGGGACACCAGAGGCTGTTACAGGGTGGGCCAGAACAATTGTATTTTGGGGGAACAGGCAGGCCAGGCTGGCCAGCCAAGCCTGGGTGGGACGTCGTGTCCTCCTTCTTCCATCCCACTTGCCAGGAAAACACTCCAGGAGACAGCGGGGTGGCAGACTGGCACCTGACCTCAGTGCCACTCTGCAAATCCAGGGCCTGGGATGCAGGATGCATCGGCAGAGTGGGGGGACCCCGATGGGGCACCCCTCGCTGCGCCTGCTCGTATGTCCACCCACCAGGCCCCCCGCTGGTCACCAGGCAACAGTGCCGGAGGCTGGTCTGTAGAGAGCGTGTAACATGCACGGAGCTCTGGTAAAGCAGCGAGGCCGAAGGCATCCCCGCAGTGGAGCCAGGACCCCCCAAGGGCAGTGACCGGGGACCCCGTGCAGAGGCAGACACCCGCTGCCCCAGCTCACGCTGATGGATGTCATCTCGTTAAAGAGAATCAGGATGACAGCCGGAGGTGTAAGCGGTGCCATCTGGCTGAGAAGGGAAGCGCAGGGCTGCAGAGCAATTAGCGGCAGGCAAAGGGGAACACTGGGAAATGAGGTCACCCGGGGTAATGAGAGCCCCGCGCTTCGCCCTCCTGCCTGGCTGGGGCTGGCTCCTCTCTGGCGGGCACCAGAGCTCCTGCTCTGGTTAGGGCCCAGGGAGCTGGGGGAGAGGGACTGGGAGCGCAGCTGGGGGCCATCTGCCACAGGGCACGTCCCCCTCCCCGAGCAGAGTGGGCAGGATGTGCTGGCAGGGCACAGGCATTGCTGCTCTCCCCTGCGTGTCGGTGGGAGCCCACCCACCCTCCTCCCCATCAGGGTGAGGGAGCCCATTCCCACGCAGTGGAGCTGCCAGGGGTGCAGGCACTGTGCACTGCCCTCGCCCCCAGGAGCCGAGCATCCCAGTTTGAAGCTGGGAAAGATGCAGCTACTGTTCCCCTCTCCCTGGCCACCTCCTTCACCCTGGGGTGAAGGCAGGGTGTTTTGGGAGCCACCCAGTGCAGACCAGAGGAGCTTGGAGCCACCCTAGATCACAACGCCAAAGCAGCGAGGGGGTCAGGACATCCTGGGCGGACCTTCCTCCAGAACACTCTTCTCACCTCTCTCTGGATCTGCACAGAACCCAGTGCACGTGCCCACACTGGGCAGACCTCGCAGCTAGGGATGGGTGCCGGAGCCAGGAGGGTGCCCAAATCTCTGACCGGAGCCCGGCAGGGGCAGGGGCTGGCCGGGGAGGGGTAATTCCCTAAGCAAGAGGGCGACAGGCTGTCCCCCCACAGAGCCCCCAAGCCCTGCTAATCAAAGGCTCCGAGTTTCCCAGCGCTTCCCAGCCGGCCCCGCAATGACATCACTCTTTCCAAGCAGCAGGGCCGCTGCTGACCTCGAAAACCAACCACTGCGGGAAGGGGGAGGCCCAAGGAGCAGCCTGCTGCTGTTCCCTCCTACGTCCTGGCAGCAGCCGGGCTGCGCCGAGAGAAACGGGTTGGAGCCGGAGGCGCAGGAATGGGGTCGGCCAAGCAGAGGAGAACAACCCCGGGCCAGTGGTCTGCTGAGGCCACATCCAGGAGGCACCCTCTGCGCTGGCTTGCCTGGTGATGAAACGGAGCCCTGCGACTCGCTGGGGCAGCCGTACCTCTGCCTGCGTGTAGGCAGCCTCGGCGTCCCGCTGCAGCAAGCTCTCCATGTCGGCCAGGCTGTTAGTGATGAGGCTGGAGCAGTTCTCCCTGTCCATGCGGTGGGGATCCTGCAGACCCTCCTCCGCACTGGCTTCTGTCCGGTGGCCTTCCTCAGTAACCTTTCTGGACATGCCCTAGAAAAGAAAGAGCAGACACTTTACCCAGTGTAAAGACACGGGATGCTCCAAGGCCCCCAAATCACAGCCCCGGAGCCAGGAAGCTCTGTGGTCCCATCCTGGGCTCACAGCTGGGCTTCTCTGCAGAGATGCGTACTTCAGCTGCTCACACGGTGCCCCTGACCCCAGTGCAATCCAGACACCCCATCCCAGATGCGTACATCCCAGATTGATTCTTTGCCATGGGGACTCATGGAGCTGAAGAGTGGCCTTGAGATTCTTTAACAGCCACCATCAGCCGCACTCAATAAAAGGAAAAGTCAACAAGCCAAAACATCCTAAGTCCAGGCTCACACCCTTTGCCTGTTCTAGCAACTTCATCTCCCAGGTATTAATCCCACTTTCCCAGCAGGGCCCCGTCTGGTCTGGTCACGGCCTGCCTGACCCCCTGAGGTAGGTTCTGGAAGTCAGTAACCCCCTTGTCTGGTTCGGAGGGAGAGAAGCCCCAAGCTGCAGACACAGCAGCACCCAGCAGTGCTTTGGGTCACAGCACTGGGCACTTCTGGTCCTGTCCCATTGCCTGGCTGTGCAGGGCCCACACTCAAGGCACCGCTTCTCCCTACCACCCTCCGCTCCCAAGGAAGAAAGGGAGAATTTGGGGAGAGGAATAGAGCCGGTGACCCTCAGACCAGGAGGGAGCTGGGGCCAACTGGGCTGGTCAGAGAGCCCGACCCTTTTGCCCTTCCCAGTCCCCCAACTGCAGCCACACCTTGTCACTGGGGGGGTTGTTGGAGTCTCTGCTCATCCCTTCTCAGTCTTTTACATCTCAGATGGTAACAGCTTTGAATACACTGCCCATGGAGCAAAGCCTTTCATCACAGAGACCGGGGGCGGGTCCCCTTGATCCTTCATTTTCAATCTGTCCTGCCATTAATTTCTCCTAAAACCCACCACGACCTTCATCTGTGACCTCGGCATCGCCAGCTGATGCAACAGCTGCAAGCTGAAGACAAAGCAGAGAAGGTGCCTTGCAGGAAGGGGCCTGACCTCCACAGACCAAGTGTGTAGGGGCTCACTCCCTTGGCCAACACCATGCCTGCAAATACCTCATTGTTCTGGAAACAACCCCTGATACCTTCTCACCTCTGCAAAAATACCATCCTGAGCTCAGCTAACCCCCAGCCCTCCTCACAGGTGTCAGAGTTGCCAGGCTTCACCCAGGAGTCTCGAGTCACAGCCTTGTCGTGAGGTGTTGAGGCACAGCCCCACACCACAGGGGCTTTTCAGCAAGTAGGAGGAGAAAGAACAGGGGATCTTGTGGGGCAACACAGGAGCGGAGGCAGGTTTCACACCCTCCTCCTTCTGGGAGGACAGCCATTCCGACAGCCTTATCACTTACTCGGTGTATTGTTTGGCTTATGATGTGCCAAGGGATGAAATCTGCCTCCCCTTGGCTGTGGAGGCACCACCAGAGCCTGGCCTGTAGTGCTGCCTGAGGCCACTCAGCTGCTTTGCTGGGGAGCAGCTGCCAAAAGCACACCCGCTTAGAGGGGACGATGCTTTGAAGCCATGCCAGGCTCCTGTCCAGCATCTCAGCTGTCTGCTGTATCAGATCTGATGCGGGGTTCGATCCTCCTCCTCTCAAGAGGAATTCACATGCTAAGCCAGGGGCAGGAGGCATTTCACACCTGCTGCCCGCACCAGCTCTGCCTTGCCCCAGCACCACCAGGGAATCTCCATCCAACTCAGATCTCTCCCATCATTCATCCCACCCGAGTGCTCCCAGGCACCTTCAGCTGCTTGTTACATGACCCTGCAGCCCTGCTCCTGGGAAATTCAAGACTGAAATCAGTGAATTCCCCACCCTCCTACCTCTTCACTATCCCATCTCAGACCCAGCTACTTTATCCAGCCTGAGGCTTCTGCCTGCATGGGTGACTGCGAGGGGCTGTGAGTGGAGCAGCCACAATGCAAGGTCACCCTGGTGTGCCCAGACAGACAAGTGCCACCAGCGCTGCGCCAGCTGAGTCCCTGCAAAGTAATTAGCTGCTAGACGTGGCCACACTGGTACCAAACACAGCACCATGGTACCTGTGATCGCTGGTGCCATTGGTCAGTACCCAAGCTCCTAACACTTACCTTAGCCTCAGACCTGACCAAGGGCTTTGGGAGCCTACACTCCCCTCTCACTGCCCTGACAGGCTGCGCCACTCTGGTCTGACCTGCTTAGAGGTGACAATGTCTGACAGCACCATTGTCCATCAGCTGGTTTCAAGGTGGGACATACCCACGGACCACAAATCCACAAGCGACACCCAAAGTCAGGGCTGTCCCCTCCGTCATGCCCAACCCAGCTCACTGTGGATGTCAAACAGCACTGGTCGGTGCTGATGGGCTCTGTGCTCACTGCAGCATCCCCAGCTCGGGGTGAGCCCAGCTCACGGTGCCCACCACAGGACTTGCTCTGCCCCAGAGCTGCGGCTGTCACCACTGTAGCAGGAAAGCTCCCCCGGGGGCAAAGCACTGCACGGGGGCTGGTGGCACAGCCCTCACTGCCCTCACTTCTCTCCCTTAATTAGCAAAGTCCTGTCAGCAAACTGGAGAATACGCTAAACCCCAGGAAGAGGGTGGGACTGCAAATAGAAACATCAGTGCTTTGTTATTTTTAGGCCTCCGAACCCCTTCTCCCCCTTTTGGGTAGATCACTATGCTTGGAAACCCAGAGCCCCCCAGGCGAGCATGCTCCTCCCGGCTGTCTCCTTCCTGACCCCGGGATGGAGCACGCCGTGCCTTCCCGAAACACACTGCAAGTGGAATTTTGGCTTTATAAATCATCGCCTCTCAGCTCCTGGCTGTGGACAAACGGGACTGCTCCGCTCCAGCAAGAATGTGGAATTACTGTCCCAGATACAGACCACGGGAGAAAACTCCAGTATTTAATCTGGCAACTTGTTGCTACATAGCTGGGCGCAGCTTAACGTGCTGCAAACCCTGCACTGCGCTAGCCAAAGAAATATTAAACTGGATGGAAGTGAAAAGTATTTCACTTGGAGCCCGCTCTAGAGAAGATGGAAGGTGCTTTATCTCTTTAGCAGTGCTGAGGGCTCAGCAAATTTTAAACACCGGCCAAGATGTAATGTGGTCCTTAAGGAACCTGACCTCCTTGGCTACCAGCAGTCTCCATGAGCGTATCCCGGCACCGGCCCTCAACTGCTGACCTCCACGTCAAACACCACAAGAGCAGCCATCACACCAGTGCAGACATCAAACTGAGAACTTCTGACCTTGAGGAGATGCTGGCTCTGGTGAGGCCACAGCTGGGCCACGAGGGATGGGGGAAACTGGAGAGGGTCAGGGCAGGCTGGTGGGGTGGTGACACCCCGGGCTCTGTCTACGAGGAGCGGAGGAGAAGCCAGTCCAGCCCAGCTTAGTTTCAGCGAAATAGTTAAATTAGCTTTTGTTCCAAAAGGAACAAGACCCTGAAGGCACCCAAGGTGTCCAGTACCTGGTGTGACCCAAGTCCCACCGAAGGCAACAGCCTCCAAGGACAGCAGGACTTATCTTACCTTCTCGAGCTTTTCCACCCGACCCACCAGCTTGGTTGTGACCGAGTGCAGCTTCAGAAGGTCTAAGCCATAAAAGGCACTTTCTAGCATCTCGACGACAGAGGACAGCTGCAAGGCAAAGGGACACGCCATCAGTCAGGACCACAGAGTACCTCGCACGCGGAGAAGCCGGGTGCAATGCCCACACACGAACACGAGTCGTTAGATAAAGCGCAAGTTTTTCCCTCCTGCAGCCCTGCTGCATCCCCACCACGGGCAGAGCGCGGCCGCAGGGCAGCACAGGCCCCCTATGCAGAGCTTCAGGCCTTTGAGCACAGTTTGGGCGCTGTGGGCTAGTAAGCAGAGCAAGGAGGAACGCTGCCCTCCTTGCCAGCCCTGGGCAGGACCCCTCACAAGCCCCAGGGCTTTACTACCCCTCCAGTGACACGACTGGCAACAGAAGAGGCAGCAAGCGAGCCAATGGCCGTTCAAATAAATGTAACTTGGAGATCAAGTGCTGAGGTTGTGCCACCCCACAGGCTTTTTCCTGGAACAAGAAAGAACTTGCTAAGGAGTGTTACAACATTTACACATGCGAGGGTGAAGCAACTGGAATTCGGTGTCAGCCTGGTAGCACCTTGCTTCCCGGGAGAGGAACTGTGTCAGAGGTGGTGGCAGTTTTCTCCCAGCAGCTACAAAGGGGCCAATGGAGCTCCGTAACCCTGGAGAAGTATGGGCAACGCTGCTGGCAGCACTGAGTCTCCACCCTCGCCTCGGCAGGCCCCCTGCGGAGCTGACAGCAAAGGGAAGGGTTTGGGGGGCCAGATAAAATGGCAGCGTTGAGAGGCAAGGGCTGTTTTACAGCTACACATCCACTTCCCATGGAGAACTAGACAGAGAGGACGGACACAGTGTGTGCACCCGGCCAGACAGCTGCTACAGACACGCGCGTTTCCTCCAGGCTGGATGACTTCCATCAGCACATGAAGCTCCCAAACCTCATTATGAGCCTTCCAAACCCTCCTGAACACGGGCTCCTGGCAGAGATGCTGCACCCAAGACCCCAACCCACATGCTACAAGCAGAGGAGCAGCACGCTGTCATCAGATCTCGCGGTCAGCTGCCCCCTGCCAACACCAAGTCAGCCGCCCCAAAAGACTGATGCTCACACCAACCCCCCGCTTCCCTCGCTTTACCCACCACAAACATGGGCTCTCACTGCCTCACAGTCCGTGCATTTCCAGCACAGCCATTCAGCCATGTTGGGGTGCCCCAGGGGTACCCCTGCTCCCCAGGCTTATCTACTCTCTTCCTCCCTATTTCCTTGGGGATGCATCCTCCAGCCCACCCAGCATAAGGGAAGGGTCTGATTTCAGAGAGTTTCTCATGGTGGCTCTCCCACGTGTGGAGCACCCAGGGCTTTTGAGTCAGGGAGTAAGAAAGCCTGGTAAACACAACAGGCAGCATGACTCCACATGCTTTCTGCTGCTGGACTGGGCAAGAACAATGCTCTTCAGACCAGCAAGGAGAGCAAAAACCCACGGGGCTGTTAGGAGCAGTGGGGTGGCCTGGCCCAGCCCCCCACCGCTGATGAGCTTAGGAGCTGCTCCTCATGAGTCACATAAGAGCTGGAGCTGCATCCTCTCCTGCCTCCCGGCTTCTCCTCCTAGGGGTGGCTGTTCCCAGCCAGCCTGACCCCAGGAGGGACTCTGTGCCCGGCGAGAAAGCACTCCTGTTTTCACAGCTCCCGGGGTTTGACTTTTGCAGCAAAGACAAACCCCACGTGTGTGTACTTGGATAAATCTTGTGAAATGGCTTGGCTGTGGATCCTTGCGAAATGAGCAGGGGAGCCTGGGCCAGTTCCTAGAGGACAAGCTTTCACACCAGAGCTGGCTGCGAGCAGCTCCCTGGTGGGAAGAGGCAGCCGGAGCCAAGGGCGCAGTGAGCCACACAGCTCTGCTTCTCCTCCGGGCTGGCCGGCTCCGGAGGGGATGTGGAGAGGCGTGAGCTGCTGGTGGAGGAGCTCTGCCTGCCTTGGAGTGAGGGACTTCAGGGGGCGTCCCCTCCTCTGACTGCTGAGAGCTCACAGCTCTTCCTCAAAGGCCAAGCGGGACATCCTGGCTTCTCCTGCGGGCGAGGGACCACCAAACAACTCCAGACTGGGACTCCAGTTCCCTGGAATGATGGATTATCTGCCTGTGCCTGTTTATCCTCCCTAGCTGCAGGGGAGCTTGGACAAGGAGCCGCTAACTGTCTGCAGTCTGACAAGATGAAACACATCCTCAGGCTCCCAATTAGGACCAACCCATCATGGTGGCCCCAGAGGCAGGCCGCCCCTCAGCACCCTGCCCACCGCCTGCCTTCCCACCCCAGCTGGGACCAGCGGCATCACCCTGGGGTACATCCCATCACCAGCAGTACAAGTGCCACCAGCCTTCTACTCTGGGACTGCCCAGGGCTGGACCAGGCCAGGAAGCTCCCTTTGGGGAGGATTCCTGCCACCCTACCAAAGTAGCAAACTGGAAAGCTCAGTAAGATGCCAGCTGCTAGACCAGGAAAAGGCAGGAAACCTTAGCGCAAATGCTACCACATCTAGCAAAGACATATGCATTACTAAACAGCTAAAATAATAAATAATACAGAAATATTGGCATTTAAACCAACAAAATCCATCCTGCCATGGGCCAGCTGTGCAACACGCCCTCACACTGACGCATCAGCAGCTTTCTGTCCACAGAAGCCAAAAGAGCTTTTTGCATGGGTCCTCAGAGCCCCTCTCTGCAATGGGAACAGGACCCAGCAGCTGCTGAGCTAAGCAGAGCCGTTCCCCTGGGGCCACTGGACAAAGGCAGGGAGCAGCCCAGTGCCCCAGGGCTTCCAGCCCAGCGAGGGCAGCCGTGGTGCACCCAGGGCAGCATGGGATGAATCGAGTGAATCACTGACTGCAGCTGCTCGAATCAATCCCTTAAGCTGAGCTTGATTCTCACATAAAACTCCTGGATATAAAAGTAACAAGGAGATGTTTTAGAATAAAAGTTCTGGGGAAAAGGGTTTTTTTTTAGAGAAAGTTCAGAAAGGAAAGGCTTGGGGAGATCTCCCCCTCCCAAGAGATCCCTAAGTTCAAACCGGTCTCCTACCTTCAGGTCGCTGCTCTCAGCCTCCCGCAGCTTCTTCAGCCTGAAGTCCCCCTCGCAAGGGTTGAGTGCCGAGGGGGGCCACACATGCACACTTGCAGCTGGGTCCTGATGTGATGGTTTCCACTGTGTAAAAGTCCTCGGCTTTGAAAGCACCTTCGTTAATCCTCTGGCAGGCACCGCGGCCCAGGGGTCTGACCAGGCATTTGCACCGACAGTCGGAGCCTTCGGACACCGCCTTCACCTTGTCGTAGTCGCCTAACAGCTGAGCACAGGGCACTGCAGTTAGCAAACTTCTCCTCCTCTGCTTGCCCAGCCAGGGACAAGGACACCCTAGACTTCAAGGTCCAAACAAGGACACTTTGGACACCCTGAGCCTTGAGGTAACTGGCCGGCTCTTCCAAAATCAAGAAGCTTTCCAGAGAGCATGGAGTTTTCTGATCCCTATGAACAAGGGGGATAAAAAACGCTTCTTCCACAGGGTATTTTTTATTCTACTTTGCATAAACCGGCCCTAAGCCACTCTGAATTTCGAACACAAACCACATCGTGCTGGCTTCTCATGCTCTACGTCCAGTAGATCTGCTAAGTCACCTGCTACCCCCAACGAGATGTCTTTGAGGGTAAAGGGGGTACATGTGTGTGGAAGGGGCAAGCCACCCTAGGAGCAGCAAAACCTGGTGGCGAAGCAGCATTTCTGATTAGCCCCATACAATGCCAGGAATTTCCTTTACGGAGATTTGCAGGCAGCGCTTCTGAAAGCCCGAGCACAAAAATAACTTTGACAGTATGTTTCCAATAGTCTCCCCACGAGCCGTTTCCGAGGCTGGATAATAGCACGCAGGCTGTCCAGCCAAACTGAACTGGAACCTCCACCGCATCCCACTGGCAGGGAAAGGAGCCCGGGTGCCGGATCCCTCCCATCTGCACACAAAGAGGCTCCACCAATTCTTCCCCACATACAAGGAGCTCCCCTTTTTCCGAACACCCTCCCCGAGGAAATGACAGGATGAAGCCCGGTGGGCTCCAAGGAGCTCGCTGTACCCCAGGCGATCAAACCGCCCTCCTCCTACCCCCCCACTGCAGCTCCAACTCACCGAGTGCACAGCAGCACCCAGCACCACCAAGCAAGTAGATCCAGGGGCAGCCAGCATCAGCCGGGGTGTACACAGCATCCCCCCGGCCCGGCCCCACGCCGCGGGTGCCTAGCATCCCCCGGACGCCCAGCATCCCCCGCCCGCCAGCAGGTACCTGCGAGAGGATGTTCTCCTGGTTGTCCGCCTCGTCCTGCAGCGGCTCGGCGGAGGGCCCGGCAGTGCCGGTGGGGGGGACTCTGCCCGGCAGCCGGCGCCCAGCGCGGCCAGGCAGAGCAACAGCGGCAGCGGCCGAGCCATGGGCGGGCGGCGGAGGGGGCAGGGGCCAGGGCCGGCGCGGAGCCGCCGCTGCTCGCTCAGGTGCGGCGCGGCGGGCGCGGGCGGGGCGGAGCCGGGCCGGGCTCCCACCCCGGTCCTCCCTCCCTGCCTCGCCCCCTGTCCTCCCTCCCTGCCTCGCCCCCGGTCCTGCCTCCGCGGCGGGACGGGCCCCCGGGCGGGGCCGAGCGGGCGGCGGGGAGGGGCGGGGCCGGGCCGGGCCCGGCGGCGCTTCCCACCTGCGGCGGGGGCTCCCCGCAGCCCGTCCCCAGCCCCGCGGGGCGGTAGCGGTGCGCGGGTCCGGTGCTCAAGCTGCCCCCGCGGGAGAGGATAAGCCCCGTCCGGGGGGAAGGCGGGGGCAGGGAGGAGCGGGGGCCGCAGGGATCCAGCCTTGCTTGCCCGCCCGAAGCAGATCGCCGTGAGCTCCCTGCGCTCGAGGCTTCTCTGGGGGCTGTAAGCTACCTGGCAGCATGTCTTCCCAAAATACCCGCACTGCCATCTACACCAAGCAAAGCCACGCACCCCACCCATGTGGCCTGCCAGGGAGCCAAGGGGTGGGCAGGCAGAAAGCCCCCTTGCAGCCTGCCTGTCCAGTTTACCATCCCCAGTAACGGCCTGGTTCTCACCCTGTGCATGCTCTGGGTCACAGGGAAGCCATCCTGATGGCACAGTACGCCCGCAGCTCTCCAGGAACACTGCCTGCACCGGAGTCACGCAGAAGCGGTTGATGTTTCAGAGACAGGCTCTCAGCCATGAGCACAGACCTCCACATGCTTACTGAAATTCAGGCTGACACCCTCAGGAAGTGGCTGTGCTCTGGCAATCCTGTACCTCCTGCACCTCCCGCCAAAGGGAAGCATCCTGGACATGCTGTTCCCAGGGAAAGCACAGGCACATCGTCCTTCCTTGCATAGGTGTGTGTGCTGTGGTCATGATGTCTGGGTCTCACTAACTCATGAAGAAACCTGAGATCACCTCGTGAATGTACATATGGCAATGGAACATGGGCAAGCACCACACCCCAGGTATAGCACAGGCTTGTGTTTGCCCGAAAACCTGCCCAAGGGTCAGAGGGAGAAGCCACATACACAGCGGGTGGCACCAGCAAAGCACCCCCAGTCCTTAACATGCGTGTCTCCCAAAACCACCCCAAGCCTGCAGCGCCATGGTACAGGACACCCATCTAAGAAGGGCTCCAGCTCACCCATCCCATCACTCTATCCCAGGGACAGTCTGCATGGATGGAGCTGCCAGACACAAAGGAAACATCTTGTGTGAGAGAGTAAGCAGCTGTGGCACAGGGATAGCAGGAGATGCTGACTCCAGGGCCAGGACCACAGGCTTCGTGGGGCATGGCACCGTGCCCGCCTCTCCTCCGGCCTCCCTGGGAAGCAAAGCCCAGGGAGAAGGGGGCAGGGATGTGCGGTGTCTGCAGCAAGGCAGAACAGAAAAGAGGAGCAGCCAGGGAGGACAGGAGAACAAGGACAGCCGACCTTTGAGCAACCGGAGAGCTGTAGGAGGGAAAAGGCATTTCTAACAGCCTCCCCCACCAGCCTCGCTCAAGGATAAAATGTCCCTCGGGCATGAGCTCTTTCACTTCCATTTCCACTGCTCAGTGCTGGCGACAGCTGAGCTTTCCCAGGGGATAGCTACGCCATCTGTCAGTGCAGACTGCCCTGAGGCTGGCAGACAGGGGCTTCTGGAGCCCCCAGCCTGTATCCTGCAAAGCCCCCAGGACACCGTGGCTGGCTGGGAGCACTGGGCTCTCAAGCAGTCAGGGCTAGTGAGAGGTCCCACAACATACAGTACCTAAAACTTTGTGAGCCTTTTTCTAATGGTCACTTTCAAAGGCTAGAAAAAGAATGAAAACCCTGCAACCACAGTATCTCTAGACAAAAAGGAAGGATTTAACGTAATCCTGACATCCTTTGTTGATTTCTTTATAAGGGGAAGAAAGCCTTTCTGGTGGTATTTAGCTTGGGCTAGAGACAAGTTTAAGTCTGTCCTTTGGGGGCAAGAGGAGACAGCAACAGGCAGTTTGGGTTCACTGTGGTCATCTCTGAAGTCTGAACGTTCCCCCTTCAAGAGAAAAAAACCCAAGACAAATCCACAGAGAGAGGACAGCAGAGCAAGTGACTCCGGTGCTCTGTTTTTCTGTCTTGCTGAAGAAGGCTGGCCTGAGCCCGGTGTCCTGCCCCCACTCTGTGTGACTGGTCCCTTGCAAAGCCAGGCCTGCCCAAGGACGCAGGTAGACAGCGCTCTTCAAGCGCCACAAGTGAAAACATCACCAGGTCTAGGAAAAAGGGAATCTAACAGCCTCACACCAGCCAGCAGAGTAACTCTGTGGGTGTGGCTGTGGGTGCAATGAGCTGTCCCCCCACAATGCCCTGGAAGGCATGCATGCCCTGGAGCACCTTCCACCTCCCCGTGGGCCAAGTCAAGCCACAGATATGGTAGAATCACAGAACGCTTTGGGTTAAAAGTGACCTCAAAGATCATGTAGTTCCAACACCCTGCCATGGGTAGGGACACCCTGCACTAGCCCAGGTTGCCCAAAGCACCATCCAACCTGGCCTTGAACACTGCCAGGGATGGGACTACCACAATCGCTGTGCAATCTGTGCCAGGGCCTCACCACCCTAACAGTAAAGAATTTCTTCCTAACCTAACCCTTCCCTCTTCCAGCTTAAAGCCATCACCCCTTGCCATGTCACTGCACTCCCTGGTGAACAGCCCCTCTCCCTCTTTCCTGGTGGACCCCTTTAAGGGGTAGGCTGTAATTAGGTGTCCCCAGAGCCTTCTCTTCTCCAGGCTGAACAAGCCGAACTGTCTCAGCCTGTCTTTCACATAGCACAGCCCCCCGATCATATTCAAGGCCTCCTCTGGACTCATTCTAACAGCTGTTTCTTTCCAGTCCTGGGCACCCCAGAGCTGGCCGCAGCACTCCAGGTGGGATGTCACGGGAGCAAAGGGGCAGAACCACCCCCCTGGACCCCCTGATCAGGCAGGAGGCGCAGAAGCCCGGTCCCCAGTGCAGGCTTAGGCGGCCATTCATTTTGATTTTAGGGGGCGCCGACGGCAGGGCGGGGGCAGCGCATTGCTCCCCCGCCCTCAGCTCCGGCCCGGCCCGGCCTTCCCCTCGCCCGCTCGGGGTGCTCTGTGCCGAGGGCTCCCGGCCCGCGCTCGGCGGGGCCGCAGCTCCCCCGCGTGGAGCCCGGCGGCGCCAAAGCGGCTCCGTGTGTGCCGCGCTCACCGTCATCGGATCGTCATCTGACCTGGAAGAGACCCGAGTCCAACCACAGCCTAAGCCTGCCCAGACACCTCTAGACCACGTCCGCAAGCACAACACCTACAGGGTTTTAAATCCCTCCAGGGATGGTGACCCCACCACTTCGCTGGGCAGCCTGTTAGCGCTTGATAAAACCCTTTCAGTAAAGAAATTCTTCCTGATCTCTAACCTAAATCTCCCCTGGTGCAATTTGAAACCATTTCCTCTCCTCACATCACTTGTAACCTGAGACCAACCCCAACACCTCTGCAACCGCCTTGCAGGTAGCTGTAGAGAAGGAACGATAAGGTCTCTCCTCAGCCTCCTCAAGACTAAAAGAGCCCCAGCTCCCTCAGCTGCTCCTCACAGGACTTATGCTCCAGACCCTTCACCAGCTCCGTCGTCCTCCTCTGAACACGCTCCAGCACCTCAATGTCCTTCCTGTAGTGAGGGGCCCAAAACTGGACACAGGACTCAAGGTGCAGCCTCACCAGAGCTAAGTACAGCAGAACTATCACTTCCTTACTCCTGCTGGCCACACCATTCCTGATACAAGCCAGGATGCCATTAGCCTTCTTGGCCACCTAGGCACACTGCTGGCTCATGGCCAACCTGTCATCCACCAGGACCCCCAGGTCCTTCTCCACTGAGCTCTTCTCCAGCAGGTCATCCCCCAGCCTGTACTGATTCAAACGGTTATTCCTTCCCAGGTGCAAGACTCCACACTTGTTTTTATTAAACCTTATTAAAGTGTCTCTCTTGTACTGGGCAGCCCGGAGCTGGAGATGGCACTCCAAGCTGTGCTGAGCAGATCACCTTCCTTGATCTGCTGGCAGCACTCCCTGAAGGCACCCCAGGACACAAGGAGCCTTTGCTGCAGAGGCAGGTTGCTGGCCCACGTTCAACTTGGTGTCCACCAAAACCCTCAGGGCATTTTCTGCCAAGCTGTTTTCCATCCAGGTGGCCCCCAGGTGATACTTGGGGTGCTCTTCCTTCAGTGCAGAACTTGATTTAACTACACGAGGTCCCCGTCAGCCCATTTACCCTGTCTCTGGATGGCAGCATGACCCTCCGACCCTCCTCCCAGCCCTGTATCAGTGGTAGGGTGAGAAGGACACACATAACTTGGAGCCAAAAGCTGAGAAATACCCACCATCCCTGGTGGAACACGTCATCTTCCCTGTTGTCTGTGAGCAAGGTGAGCTGGAGGCTGTGGTTGGTCCTTGCACGCTCCTGGTGCGTGCTGCAGCTCTATCTCAGCACCTCCCTGTGGTTGCAACTCCTGTGGCTTTTGGTCCCGTGGCTCCGGGTGCCAGCACCACATCCTGTTGAGAGACACTCAAGTTGCAGGAGGCAGGTCTCCTTGTTTGTATTCCACGCTGGGTTTTGCAAGGCACTATAAGCTAAGCTAGTCCAGCTGTGCCTTCCAGAGGTCACAGAGAAAAAGGCTGGTGGAGCCCATTGTCTCTGGGCCCTGCAGCTCAGCACCTGCAGCCAACAGCCGTCAGAGGCTCGTCAAAGCAATGCTCCTGTAGCTGCCAAGAGCCCGCAGACACCTATCTGAGCACTTGAAATGACAGGTGGACTCTGCAGATGCCACTCGCCTGGGGACAGCACACCGTTGGGTGGGTGAGTGGCAGGCGGCCATGCAGCCTGGCAGGGGGCCTCAGCAAGTGGTGTCAGTTCTTTATGTATCAACTCCACAGTGAAGCTTTGCTGCGGGTGCACAGCACAAGGGAAAGCTCCCTCCTTCCTCCATCCACCCAAGGAGGAAATCCATCTCATGGAGTGACATTAGACAGGAAAGCTCATGACGTGATCCTGAGTTGCCCAGCAATTTGAGAGGTTTCCCTACTGACTGCAGCAGCGACACTTGTGTTTAAGCCTGTGAGTCAAGTGAGACCTGGGTGAATGTGTCCCGGAAACCACGTCCCACCCATGTGCCTGTGGGAGGCATGGCTGCATCAGGCCTAACCTTCCAGCATCCCTCCTTCAGCAAGCTCTGGGCAGACAGAGCAGGTCTGTCTGAGCCAGAACAGGGGATAGATGTATTTCTAAATAAACCTTACTATTAATATAACTTTTAAAAAGTGGGGTTTTTAAAGCCCAGAGCAAGCCAGAGCTTATGAGAGCAGCTTAAACCTGTGTCCGGGAGAACATGCACCAAGGAGAACTGCACAGGTACCAAGTAGAAAGTTCAGGCCAGGTTACTGTGGGATGAGAAAAGTGGGACCTAAACAAATTTTGCCTTACAAGCACATTATGCTGAAATCCATGGCCTCCTGTTGTCCTTCCCCAAGCAGTGCCAGACCTCAGGGTCTAGCAGTTTCCCATTGGTGTCAGAGACCTCTTGGACCTGCCTGGGGTTTCCTGCACACTGCAGATGCCCATCCTGTACATGCACAGTGTGGGCAGTATAGAGACCCTGCAGCCCCACTCTCCATCTGTGGGAGCCCATGCCCCATGGTTGACCTCATGCATGACACAGCTGGGAAATGGGTCTCGCTCAGGGCCCAGCTTAGAGCAGCATGGATGGTGACAAAAAAAGCCAGAGAGTAATGGCTTTCTCAGGCTTGGTAGAGACTGGCTAGACAGCTGCCAGGCAGAGAGGGACCTGGGGGTGTTGGGTGACTGCTGACTGAACGTGAGCCAGCAGTGTGGACAGGAAGGCCAATGACATCCTGGCTTCGACCAGAAATGGTGTGACCAGCAGGACCAGGGCAGTGACCATCCCCGTGTACTCTGCATTGGTGAGGCTGCACCTCGAGTGCTGTGTCCAGTTCTGGGCTCCTCACTGTAAGAAGGACATTGAGGTCCTCAAATGAATCCAGAGAAGGGCAACCAGGCTGGGGAAGGGGCTGGAGGGCAAATCATATGAGGAGCAGCTCAGGGAGCTGGGGGTGTTCATCCTGGAGAAGAGGAGGTTGAGGGGAAACCTTATCACCACCTACAACTACCTGAGATTCTAGAGAGGTGGGCAATGGTCTCTTCAGCCAGATCATAAGACAAGGGGAAATAGCCTCAAGCTGCACCAGGGCAGGGTCAGATTAGATGTTAGGAAAAAGAGATGTCAGGATGTGGAACAGGCTGCCCAGGGAGGGGGCTGAGTCACCATCCCTGGATGTGTTTAAAAGATGGGTAGATCAGGTACTTAAAGATATGGCTTAACAGAGGACAGGTACAGTTGGACTCAATGGTCTTACAGGTCTTTTCCACCCTCATCATTCTGTGATTCATTCTGTGATTCTGTAATGGACAAGAGCATCCACATACCCCCAACCCCCAGCCTGTACCCACTGCAGCAATGTAGCTATATACACATCCTGCCTCCCTGGGGTACCGGTTGTTTGTGCCCATCCCCACTGTGTGCTGTAATTAAACCTGGCCAAGCCCCTGTGACCAAGGCAAGGTTCCACCTTGCTGCATTTCAAAATATAAACGCCCTTGAGCATGCAGATCACAGCAGCACAACACGTCCTCTCCGCCGCACGGGCTGTGCAAAACAGTCCCTGGGTTTTGATGCCATTTAGCCAAGGCCAATGCCCTGCCATATCAGCATGCTCCCAGCACCCCCCACACTGCCCTGGCCACCCCATCCCTACCTGGACATGCAGGGATACATGAGCTGCCCCTCAGCTTCTGGGCCACGCAGAGTGGACCGGCAGGTCCCACACTTGCTGGAGGCTGTGATGGGAAGGGATGTGTCGTGGTTTCACCCCGGCTGTGGGCCAAGATCCACGCAGCTGCCTGCTTCTTAAAGTAAAAGAGCAGGGGAAGAGGGAAAAAGGGGGGAAACAAGGGAAGGGAAAAGGAAGGGGCAAATAACTCCAAAACCAAGAAACTAAGAGGCCCGTGGGTTGGGATAAGGAGAGTTTACTAAGAGAACAGAAAGATCAAATATACCAATGCTAACAGGACTTTAGAGCAAAAGAAGATGAAACTCTTGATCCCCAATGCAGTTTCTCCCCGACCCACACAACTCAGGCCGTACCACCCAGAGCTGTCCCGCAACCCGACCGTCCCCCCAAGCAGCACGCGTCCCGACACCGCCCCTCTTCTTCCTCCCCTCAGCCCCCCGTTCTCCTGGGCAGGACGTCATTGGCATGGAATACACTCTTTGGCCCATCTGGGTCACCTGTCCTGGCTTCGCCCCTCCTTTCTCATGAATAGGAAATAGGAAGAAGCTGAGAAAGTCCTTGACTGTCTGACTGCAACTAAGAACATCAGGGTGTTCTCAGCACTGCTTTCATTGTAACTCCCAAACACAGCATCCCATCAGCTGCTACAAATGAAGTTAACTCTATCCTGACTGAAACCAGGACAGGATGTGCAGGGGTTTCACTGCAGCAGTGCTGTCCCCAGGCACAGCACACCTGTGCTCACACCACCCTTTGCACAGAGCCGGCACAAGCACCTGCCTGCACTCGTGCATGTCACACCAGCTCTCACTATAACCCAGCAACCACGAAAAAGCAGCGCCTCTGGAGTTGAATGCTCAGCTGAAAACACCACACAAAGTGCTCCACAGAGGAGAGCTGTGATTAAACAAGCTGGGTTGGAAGGGCAGAAACATCTCCACGCAGCCTCAGCCATAGCACCTCGGGATCACACCTTCCCATCTGCCTGGATCCCCTGGTTGCGCTTGGAGCAGTCCTGCAAAGGCAGGGGAAGCAGAGGCTCCACACAGTCCTGCGAGCAAGGGAGCCAAACCCTCTGCTTTGATCTCCCAGAGAGCAAACTCCACCAGAATTTTCTGGGGAAACCTCCAGCTTGGATAAAAGCAAGTCTCCAAGGGCTGTTTGGCTTCAGTCCTTTTGGATCTAAGGAAACCAGACTGGCTCTCCTGCAGAACTCCCAGCCGCTCCAGCACTTGCCTTGGGATGTCCCCCTCGGTAACCTGAGCTGAGCTGTGGGCCTGAGAGGTCAGGGGACCTGGGCTGCACAGGAAAATGCAGGCAGAGCTTTGCATGTCCCAGCCAGCCCCTACTGAAGCTGTCAGTGGTCAGCATTTGGCCAGGCTGGCAAAGAGAGTGTGGGTAAGGTACAGGACAAAGTACCTGTATTGCTCCAAGCAATGCTTTTGTGATGGACACTCTGGTTGGACCCACAGCTCACGTACCAGCTGCCTGCTAAGCACTGCAAAGGGCAGCCTTTGTCCTGCAGCACTCATGTCGCTGCTGAGCGCCTCAAGGAGGGAGACGTGGGCAGAGTCAACAAGACAAGGTGGGGAGAAAATGGGGATTAGCAAGGGGTGATACAGACCTCTCCCTGGCAGAGGTCTGGGTCACAGGGAGCATTGGCAGGTCCTCTTGGAGGTGATTACAAAGCTCAGCTTGTCAGGCAGTGAGCAGCAAGCACCAGCCCAATCTGTGGCATTCAGGGCAGGGTGGATGTGCCAGGGCGGCTCCCTCCAGGACACAGCCACCACGTGCCCACAGCACCTGCTGCTGAGCTGCCCCTGGCAGGACATCTGGAAATGGAACCATTCCCAGTGCCACCAAACATGTCTCAACACGTTCCCTGATTGAGATAAACAGCACAGTGTCACCCTGGGATAACAACAGCAGCTCACTCTGCTGCATTGGCACCCGTGACTCACTGAGGATACTGTGGGCTCCTGGGGGACCCAAGGGACACTTCAGAAGACACATCCATCCCACCAGCTTCTAATCCCACCACCATGACTGCATGCTCACCCTTCTCTCCTATATCCTTGCCAACACTACTGCTCTACATCCCAACAGGGTGTCCCCAAGCTTGTGGAAAGAGATGAGAACAAGGGCCTCCACGGTACACACCAAGGAAGGATCACCTGCAGGAGATGTCCCAACCTCCTGTCCCCCTCTTATTAAACATGGTGCCTGGGACCCTGGCAGGAATCATCAACCTTGCTGGGGGCTGTGTCAATGAAGTAAGCACCAAGGGGGGCATCTCCACATGGATGGGAGGAAGCTGCTGGTGACCAGCTCTCTGGCATCCAGCGAGAGCTGCCTGCCAGGTTGGCAGAAGGGCTGGGTATCATCAAGGCAAGAGTTCAGTCCCGGTATCTGCTGTGGGAGGCAAACTGGGTGCTGCTCATGTGACTGGCTGGGTCATCCCCACAGCCTAGGGACCTTTGTTGACTTCAGGTCCTGCTGCAGATGCCAGAGGAGTCCCCAAAAGGCCCACAACATGGCAGGGCAGCTGCCAACACACCTACCCCATGCAGAGCAGGGAGCTCCATCCCAGATTTCCCCATTGCCAAACACCCTGCTACCCTGGCACATCTTCCTCTTGGAGAGCTCACCTTGCAGGTGGTGTCTGGGCACAAGGATGGACCTCTTACCTTCAAGGGAAACTGCAGGGCCAGCACATAGGAGCCCTAGATCCAAACACTGCACAATTCTGTCATGAAAGGAGCACAGGAGAGCCCGAGGCTGTGCCCAGCGCCATGGGGCTCCATAGCAGCAGGAACAGAGGTGGATGGTCAGCATTGGCATAGTCCCACTCCAAGAGGGACATCCCCAACAAGGGACATGCAGACTTGTCACCAGTGCTCCAGTGAGTCTACAGTAAAACCCCTGGTGACACTACCCACTGCCTGTATAGAGAAATGCCTGAACTGCCCGCTGCTCCCACCAATCCAACTCCTCCAACCTTCGGTCTGATCTTCTGCTCCAGCCTATACATGAGGCAACATGCAGGCTATGGCTTCCTTTCCCTAACTTCACTGGCCTCAGTCTCTGCTGCTGCTGGCAGCTAGCCCAGAGATGGGGCCATCCTCACAGCTGGCCCCCAACCCTTTCTGTTCCCCAATACTCTGCTATTGCATGGACCCAAGCACTCCCCCCAGCACATTCCGCTGCGCCCACCCAAGCAGCCCAGGCCCAGGAAACGACACATCCCCTTCCCAGACAAGAATGCGTGTCATGGGCTGACTGGGGAGCCGCTGGGCACCTCAGGAAGAAGAGCCTGAGTCAACCGAAAAGAGCTGCCCAAGGCCAAGCCATGACTTTCCAAAAGGTATCTGGAGAATTTGAGGCACGGGTGTGATGCAGCTCTCTGCCCCCTCTAAGCTGTGGCAGCTGCCTTCAGGCAGAGCATGGTTAGGTAGCGTGAGGGCCTGCTCTGCCCATCACTGCATTTGTCACTGCATTTTAAGGCCATTAACAAATCACCAGCGCCCAGAGGCCACGCGGCACGCGGGCGCTGCAGGGCTGGCAGGCACAGAGCAGCACCCCTGCAGCCTTCATGCCCCTGTGCTTGGGAATGAGTTATCAAAACCATCTCAGCAGGTCTGGCTTTTGCTGGCTCACCAGGGATGAGCCACCATCTATCCAGATGACAAGGACATGAGATATTGCTTCCCAAAGAGGTGTAGGCCACAGTGATTCACAGGGCTGCTTGGGAGGTGAACCGTCAGGAGCGTGTGGGTTGTGGGCGAGCATGCCTAGGTCTCCAGTGCTGAACACAATGGCATTCAGTCTGCAATGCTCAGCCAGGGGTGGCACCGTGTGGCATCTCTCTTCTCACCCAGCACCCCTGCCAAAAAAGTTAATTACAGCATCGCAGCCTCTCCAAGCTCTGTTTTCACACAGGAGCATTTATTGATGAGCTCTATAAAGGATTTACTACTCAGTCTGCATCTTCTCACAAGCTGGTCCTGAACTCATCCACCAATTCCCCTCTGAGGCTTCTCCTTTGGGCAATGCTGACCATCCTCCCTGACCCTGCAGGCAGTGCTGGCTTTTTGGGCTGTCCCATTTCCTTAGCAATGTGGCACATGTCTGCCCTGAGCTTCCGACATCTCACCCTTCAGCAATTCAGCCTTACTCTCCCCAAGAAGCTGCAAAGCAGGATAGTGGGTGGGAGCAGCCCCAGGACAGGATCCAGAGGGACATGTGTGGGATCTTCATCCCTAGAGACATCCTGAGCTGCCTGCTCCAGCTGTGACGCCAGCCCTGCTGTGCGCAGGAGGTAAAAGGTGTGAGAGTTGTGAAAGCTCCCTCCCAGCCAAAAACTTCTCAGAGCTCAGCAATTTTGGCCATTGTCAGCAAAAACCATTCAGATCCAAATTCCCCTTGGCTCTTCCCTGCCAGACATACCTGCAACACTTCTAGAGGGGTTTCTGCTCCCTGTTTATCACCCAGCTCTTCAGAGCTACATCTCCCCGCTCCCCCAGCTCTCCATGGAGCGCTCTCCCCATCAGAGCTGCTGTCCAAAGGGTAACCCTGGGTGTTGTGACACAGGCTGACTGTATCCCATCCACCCTTGTTTACAGAATCATGCGCTGGGCTTTGTTGCTTCCTTCAATCCTGTTGCCTTCTCCTCCTGCAGAGGCAGGCAAAGGTCACCCAGCCACAGGGATTTCAGCCCCGTCACACCAGTCCCAAGCTTTCTCCTCCTGAGCTTGCACCCACACTCCTGTCCCTGGTGCCCTACATAACTAGCTGAGCAGTAAGGCCGCGGAGGGCTCGGTCCGTGTTTGGGGCAAGGCCGTGCATTCGCCCATGAAGAAAAGAAACCGGTGGCTCAGGATGAGGCGCAATGATTACAGATTGGATTGCACAGCCCGGTTGTGCAGGATGTCACAGGGCAACTGGGATGAGTTTTCACACTCCAAACCTGCCCCAGAGCATCTGTGGAAAGCTCCATACCCAAGCATCACAAACAGAAAGCTTCTGTCTTAGCACTGACTCACACCTGCTGCTGCTGGCTCTTCCCCTGCCCCACGCCTGGCATTTCTCAGAGCCCTCTGTCACCCCTGGCTCCACCACCGGTCCCCGTGCCCTGGGCAGGACTCGTTTTCATTGCACAAAGGGCTCTACAACTCCATGTGCACGACCTACTGATGTGATGGCCTCAGCGGTGTCTCCACTACCTAAGCAAGCAAAGGCAAGGGGGTGGGAGCACGTTGGGAAGAGATGGACAAATGCACCTACCTGCCTGATCTCCTTGGCCCTGTTGCTGTTTCGCCATTGGTGTTTTCATGCCTGATGTGCCTGCCAGCCAAAGGGGCTTAGCTGGGGGATTAGGCACCATGCCTAAGCATCTGTTAGCCAAGAGCAGAGCATGAGAGGAGCCATCCCTCCCTGCAGCCCAGCAGCTCCGGAGCGTCAGCCAGCTCTACCCACAGTCACTTAGGTGGGAAGTCAAACTGAGTGCCACAGCACTCCTTGGACTGGATTCATCAGGCAAAGTTCAGAAGGCAACAGAGACTGGAGCCATCCCCTGTCCTCTGGGCAGTTGCCATTTCAAGGCATCAAGTCCTCCTACCTGTGCTTTCAGGACAAAAGATGAAACTTGAGAGGTGGTTACAGCTCCCTCCCACGGAACAACCCCATCCTTCGGATGTAAAGATGTCCAGCTTTTCACAGGGAAAAGAGGTGCAGAGATGAGGTTTTTCACAGCCAAGCTCCCTTTCACAGAAGGGCATGGACAGTGATGGCTGGGGTCACATCAGCAGGCAGAAACTCCAACAGAGCAGTGGTGTTCTGTGACAAGTGCTGTAGCCCCTCCTACAGCTGAAGAGCAGTCTTCTGGAGACACTTGGCCTGATTGCAAACCTCCAGCTCCACACAGCACCAAACTCATGGGAAGTCACTAGTTTTATCCCATCTTTCCAAGTTGTCCCATCTCTCCAGGACCCAAGTTTGTGCTTTAGTGCCTTCTGGTCCTTCATGCAACTCTGAGCTTGAGATGTCCAGAAGCCACCACATCTACACATTGCAGCAGATCCCCCACAACTCCCTAGTCCCAGGCTTGCCCCTCTCAGGGTGCAACAGCACAGCAGGCTAAGCTCAGGCACACCAGCACACAAACACACCTTTCCTCTAACCCCCTCTTTTCTGGGGCACAAAGCAGGGAAACACACCTGCATGACCCTTTCAGGGGGACACCTCCCCTTCTCCTCCAGAAATTAGGGCATACAGCAGGGAAATACTCATCTAAGACCAATCAAGGAGACATGCTTCATTACTGTCTGGAACAAGGAACCACTATTGGGATAGAGTACACCAAGCTGAAAGGCCATCCAACCAAACTCCTTCCCCACAGAGAAGAAACACTGCTAGAAAGGGGGGACCTAGCCCCAGGGGTTTCAGGACACAGCTGAACAAAGCTACAGCACCCAGATCAGGTGCTAGGAGAGACTTCACTGAATTGAAATAAGGGTCCCCACAGGCACAGCCACCCATCTGCTTCACACAGATGAAGCAGCTATAGCCATAGCTAGGGGAAGCACCACTCCTCAAGGGCCCACATCAGGCCAAAGCAGAGCCTGTTTCTGTTCACAGTAGTAGCACTGGAAGCTCAGGTATTCACAGGAGGGCTGAGCTGAGAGGTGCTGCCCAGCCCAAATTTGAGACTGAGCAGCCACCCCCATGACTGCAGCACCCCACTACTTTGCAGAGAGCAAGGGAGGGTGGGAAGTAGGATGAAAATAAAAGCAAGATTTTTCAAATCCATATCCTTACAAACCAACTCAATCAAGAGCCTCCACAGAGCCTGGATCCCCCAGATGCCAGCTCTGTGCTCCTGCAGTTTCCCCACACAGACCCCGAGCCCCACAGCAGGACACACCACCAGCCCGGGCAGCAGTGTTGCACCCCCAGAGCCAAGGGAGCCTCTGCAGGAGAGCCCAGCCTCCCTCCTGACCTCCCCTGACCCCTGCCAGGCCCCAGGGAAGCGCCGAGGCCTTTACGAGGGAGCATTAAAATCTTTAATTACATGACATGTCAGGGTGAGCAAGCAGCAGAGACATCTGCATCTCCCAAGTGCCTAAGGCTGGGAAATCATCTCTGACACCCCACAGGTGCTCACAAGACAAAAACCACACTGAAGTCTTCAGAAGTCACTCATGCCTTTCAGAGAATCCAGCCCAAACAGTGGTTAGCCACTCTCCTGCCGCAGGAGAGGAGACACCTCAACACTTCCCAGGTACATGCAGGCTTATCATGTGAGGCAACAGGAACCAACAGCCCTCCCTTCCAGCCCCCCAGGTCAAGAGCAGCCAGGTACTGGAGTAAAGACACCACCACAGCAAGGACAAGTCAGTTCCAAGTCATTTATTCATTGCAGCATTTGAAGTACACCAGGTACTTGGTGAAGCTCCCCAGATAGACAACAGGGACAATACTCAGTACAGTAAATTGATATAGAGTTAAATAGATAACACACCACAGTAACCTCTCACTCTTGCTACAAACGGAGCAGACTAGCCCTGAGCCCAGGTTAACATAAACACCTTCAGTCCTTCCAGCCAGTCCTGGTCAGAACCTTTACAGCCCCAGAGCCAAGGGGCAGCAAGGCATCTGTCCTCACAGTTAAGGCAAGGGGTGCACTTCTTGGGCTGGCTCTTCAGCAGCTTGGGTTCAAAAGCTGTGCAGAACCCGACTTCCAGTTAAGGTTCAACCTTGTTGAACACATGTGGAAAGCTAGTTCCCAGCTTTGGTGTACAAAGAGCAAGCAGCTCTTCCAAAGATGGGCCTTCAAGTACTGCAGGATCAGCCACAGGTAACACGTTTGAGCCATCCAGAAAGACTGGTAGAGCCAAGACACAGGGCAGCACCCCAGGCAGTTGCCTTCCCTGCACTAAGCCAGACTTAAACCAACAGGTTTTCAGGCTGTTCCTGAACCCTGCACAGTTCAGTCATGCTTTTACAAGACACTGCTTTGCAACTGTGTTAAGCCAGTCTCCACCTACACTAGGTCTCCAGTTTTACATCAGAAAAAAATATCCCATACCAGAAAGACTAAGTATTTCTCTTCAGTTCTCACACTTCCATTTTCAGGAACTGTTCACCTTCTGTCGAGAAGGAAGATGGGGTCTGAAGTGATGTGCCTGCAGAACAGCAGGCACCCCAAGTAGCACCAGAATGACGAAAGCCATTGTTACCACTACCAGGCTGTCATTCCACTGAAGCTGGCTTTACTTAATCTAGGAGGTCACTGTATCTCTCTAGAGTCTGCTGCTCCAGTTCCAACAGCTTTTGGTAAAATTTCTCAGCAGTTTCTTCATCCACATCAATCTGGAAGACAGTAAGAACAGCACTGTGAGACCATCACCTTGATGGCAGCTAGCAGAGGCACTGAAGACAGCTCTGGAGATAGCGGGGTACACCTCCAAAACTTCTATGTTCAGAGGCATCTATCACTAGGGCACAAGCCAGAATGTATTTTGGGAAAGCATTGTCACACTCTCATCCTGCACTGTCTATTGCCACTGCCACTGCCTTCGTCTCCAGCCCAAAGCTGGCAGCCAGGAATTACTCTAGGAAACCTCACAGATAACCCCACATCCCTCCTTGCTGCTCAGCATTCAACATGCATCTTGTTCCACTACAAATGCAGGACACCCTTAGCACCAACATTTCCACATGAGGCAGATGGCAGACCCCAGCCAAGGCCCCTGCAGTGGGAAGCTGCTGCTCCATTTACCTTTCTGGGCTCCACATAGCTCTTCCCCAGTCCAGAAGTACAGCTGTGGTATTTGACAAGTGCATCCAGGGACTCTGGCTTCTGTTTGAAGAGCCACACCTAGGAGGAAGAGCACAAACGTGGACAAGTCTAGCACATGCTGTCCCAACCAAACCTCAGGCATGGACCCAAGGAGCCTCAAAATCCAGAGGTCTGAGCTGGCTCCTCTCAGCTGTGACCTACCAGCGCCAACACCATGTTCACATCCCAGAGCTGAGCCACTAAAGAAGTTCAGGTGGCTGCACTGGCTCACTGCTGCTGGAGACAGACTGTACCCTGCATCACCCACCTTCTGCCCCTGTGCGACTACGGCTGCCAGCCAGCTGCAGGGAGAGCAGCTCACTCTGATCCAGAGGGAACGAATAGCAGTTGTCCCAGATTCATTTATTTTATGGGCATCTGATGAAGGGCATAAGCATCACCTGAGGGATCAGCCCTGACCATAGTTGGTCTCACTGCTGCATGCTCTTCGGGGCTGAAATGCAGCACTTACCCACCAGCCTTGCTGAGAGGCTCTTTGCTCAAGCCACCAGACCTGGCAGCATCACCCAGAAGGAAGGAACATAAAAAAAACCAAATTGTGAACTACTTACATGAGCTTCTGCTCCATTATATGGTGTCAGAGTGTAGGTCTTGGCAAAAAAGCGGATCTGAGGGAAAAGAAGCACATGACAGAGCATCTGTATCTGTCCCAAAGTGGTTTTGGCTCTTTGGCAAGCCCTCTGCAGCTGACCAACACCAGCTTATCTACCAGAAGTAGAAATGCTTCCCAAAGTTGACTACAGGCAACACTGCACAGACAACTAAACCATTCCTTCATCACCATGAACTCTGGTCTCCGAAGGCACCCCCAGGCACCCTGCCTCACTCCACACCCTCCAACCCCAGAGCTCACCCCCAAAGCAAGAGGCAACAGGCTACGTGTATGCCATGCCAGGCACTGAGTCTTAAGTGGTTTCAAGAGCCCGTCAGGCAGGAGGTGGAGAGCACCTGCAATACTGCCAAAAGAGATGTGATCTGTTTGGATCAGCTGCTGCCAACTGGGGCAGCTTGAGCAGCAAGGCCCATCCTGCAGCCAAAGCACAAAGACTCAGAGCAGGACAGAATGGAGTGAACATGAAAAGCAGAAGCCTAGAGGAAGAAAGGCAAGGGAAGTTTTGGTGAAGCAGCAGGCTTTACTTCCCAGAGGGATGGAAAGAGAGCAGGAGACACTGCCTTCTAGAGGGATGGAAAGAACACCAAAAGCCAGAGTTCTCCTCTAGAAAAAAACAGCATTTCAAAGCACAGAGACTGAATTTTGTCCTGAGCTCTGCTGGCACCAAAACACTAGTGTTTCACAACCCCACCACAGGCTACAAACCTCCCAAGGGCAGTCTTGGCAAACACTGCCAAACCCTGGCTCTTTGTACAGTGCTGCCCAGCACTAAACCTCCAAACTTAACTGGAAATCAGGGCCCCAAGGTGCCAAAGAGGAGGTTTGCTCAGCCCAGCAGTAGGAAGAACTGCATGGCAGCATGGAGCCAGAAGCAACCTGCACACCACCTGCAGCCCTGCTGTGAGAAGCTTTCCTGCTCCAACACAAAGTGAGCCTGGAGGTCCACTTACCAGCCACATGATGGGCATTAGCAGCTTCCATAGAAAAAGTGGCAGGATTCTGTAGGTCATGTTAGTCATAACGAGACCAGGACAAACAACACTGGAATACAGACCCTGCAGAGAAGAAATCAAGTCAGTGTGCAAATACACAATGGTTAGTTTAAGAATGGAGCATACTCCTTCCCCTCCCAATACTTCCCAGCAAGAAAATTAAGATGAGCATAGAGACTCATTAACAGTAGATGCTCTCCTCTCTAAAGTCAGGAGAGCCAGAGACTGATTGAGTGCAGTGATTTGGAGATGTTAGTGTTAAATTTGGGCCTGCTGCAAGCCCATGAGAGAGAAGGTGCAGCCTCCTGCTGCCAAGCTGCATGTAGACTGCAACAAGAGCAGTCATCCCACAAGTCACAGCCTGCTCAGATCAAAGGCTACCTCATGTCCAAGAGATAAAGAGCTCAGCCTTCGAGGACAAAACCCTTTTCTCTATTGGTATTTCAGAGTGCAATTACTATCACTGGGCTAGGGCTGCAGCTTGTGAGAAAGCCTGCTGTGTGGTAAGGACAGCAGGTTGCTTGTGCAGCTTAGCTTGGCTAGACCTGTTCTTTTGTGTAAAGCAAGAGCTTGCAAAGCAGGGATTACTCCTAAAAACTTCTGCTTTCAGCTGAAACCCATGGGTGAGAACCCCAGAAGCAACCTCCTTGGCGGATTCTCCACCTCCCACACCCACCAGTTCAGCCTTGGCTGCATTCAGTTCTTACGTGTGCATTAAGGAACTTATCAGATTGCTACGAATGAATGCAACTAGGTAACAACAATGTAATGATAATTATAAATAGTAGGAGCTTATTAGGTTTCTTCAAACATACAAACCCCGTCATCACCTGCTCATTAAATTTCCTGTTCAGAACCACGCTTGTCAGGTCAGTAGCATATTTGGAGGAACTGTATGATTCCTGCCCCTTGGCATGCTGATAGTCAGAGAGGCTGAAGGCAGATTCCCTGGCATTGCTGGAAGAGGTCCAGATGAGTCGTGAGGGCTTTTCGTTACCACAAAGTAGACACTCAAGTTGACGAACCTGCAAAAGAATTGTTAACTTACTTCAATTGCACGGTAATTTTAGAGCCTGGCAGCACAGCAGTTCTTAAAGTCTCAGCTTTCCTGGTCAAGCTCCCCCAGGCCAACCAGAAGCAGCTGCTGCTCAGGTCTGACTTCAGCCTGAGGCCTGCAAGGAGCTGTTACAAGCAGACACCGTTCTGAGATGCTCAACTGAGCTGTATGGGAGAATTCAGTACAGCCATACCTTAGTGCTCGCCCTGGACAGGGAGAGCTCTGCATGGCTTACCTCTACCCAAGGGCTAACTACAGCAAGCACAAAGTTATAGTAACCCTTGCAACCACTATCATCATTTATTGGTACTTAAGCAAAGCCCAGCACCTTTGTCCTGTCATTCCTTATCTGTCAGGCTGCAGCCTGCATCAGCCTCCCAACCCATAAGGCAGAACTGATTCATCGGTACTGCCTGCACCCACCAGACCAAGGGCTCGACCTTCACATGCGGCCTCACCAGGATGAAGTGTCCAAAGAGGTTGGTAGCAAACACCTCCTGAAGTCCATCTCCATTCAGCCTGTCTGTCTGGGTCATTATGCCTTCTGCAGTGGTCAGCATGTGGAGCACCTTCCTAGAAGCCAAGGACAGGAGTTAGAGAGGAACATCGCCGGATGATGTCTAGCACTCCCCCTGCTTCAGTGTCAGAGTTATCCTGCATCTCATAGGCTCCAGACAGGTTCCCTGGTCTCAGAAACAGCTGGAAGAAGTTTGTAGAGCATGCAAGATCCTTTCTTTGCAAGTACCTCAATACTAGTGGGAACAGAGAAGACCTATCCCATCCTCCAAAGCACCATAGTAAGCTACCACTAAAAAAAATAAAAATAGAAGCCTTACTCTTCCCTCTCATGTTCAGATAAAAAAAAAATCAAGCTCCAGTATGGAACTAAGCCCTAGGGCCAAGCCTAATGTGGGTAAGAAAAGCAGCCTGGCACCTACACCCAACATTAGAGCCAGCACAAGTCACTTTGCTCCCCAGCCCAGCATCCCCATGTCACCCACAGAATGGTGCTTACAGAACAAGCCCCAACTGCTAGTGTCATGAACTACCATGATCCACAGCTGGCAACAGCTACAAAAACCTACAGCAGACCCAAAACAGCGAGGAGACCCAGCAATAGCAGCCTTCTCCTCCCCATAGGCCACCAGCACCTTTCACTCAACACCCTGCGCCAGGAAGCACAGGCTTTGGGGGAACCCCTGCCCTCCCCCTGCACGCAGCCAGCCCCGGGCCAGGGATCAGCAGCGGCACTTGGGTGCCTCGGAGCACCCCGGCTCCTCACCAAGCTGCCCAGCCCACCCCACGCGAGGCCACGCGTCCCACGGGGCCGTGCTGCACATCCCCCCGGGGAAGCGGGATAAGGCCTTCAGCCTGGGGCGCTGCCTGCGAGCCCCGGGCCGGCCCCCCACACCCCAGCGTCTCCTACCCGGTGAGGAGCCCGTGCCAGAGCGCCTTGAAGTTCACGTGCGGGTTGGGCATGATCCCGGCGTTGAGATAGAGGAAGTCGAGGCGCTGAAACCTGAGCGGAGAAGAGCACAGGGGTGAGGGACGGGGGCCGGCCGGGGGTACCCGGCGGGGCGAGGCCAGAGGCCCGGTACCTGCAGCGGAGCTCGCGGGCGGCGCGCAGCACGGACGCCAGGTTACCCAGGTCCACATCCACGGTGGAGACCTGGGCGGCGGGGTGGTCGGCCAGGATGAGGTTCCGCGTGTCTTCGCTCTTCTCGGCGTTGCGGCAGGCGATGCAGAGGTGGATGCGGCCATCCTCCTCCAGCAGCCGCCGGCACAGCGCCAGCCCCACGCCGCTGCAACGGAACGGGGTCACGTACCGCGCCCGGCGGGCCGGGAAGGCCCGGCCCGGCCCGAGGCGAGGCGAACCCAACCCGCCCTGCCCCGCTACCGTGCCTCCCCCGCCCGGTCCCCGCCGCTCACCCGCTGGCACCGGTGACCAACACAACCCGCTCCATCGCACGCGCCGGCAACAGCCGCCGCCGCTGCCCCCCCCTCCATATAACCGCCGCGCGGCGCCCCTGCCCCGCCCCGGCGCCCCCGCCAATCGGCACGCGCCGAGGGGGCGGGGCCTGCGCCGCCGGTGGCGTGATGGTCGGCCGAGCGGAGGGGGCGGGGCAAGACGGGGAACGCCCTTTGGCCCCGCCCCGGTGTACGAAGCCACGCCTACCTATGTCAGGCCCGGCCCACTCCGCCGAGTTGCCCCGGGGCTCTGCTGCTCCGGCCCTCCCCAGCCGTGCCGTGCCCTCCCCAGCCGTGCCGTGCCGTGCCGTGCCGTGCGGGCCCGTTAGGCGCCCTGCAGCGGGCCGGGTTCGGCAGGCAGCGCTGCCCGCCCATCCCGTGCCGCGCAGGGACGGTCTGTAGCCAAACAGAAATGGCACAGGGTGCTTCCCGCACCGCTTCCCTGTGGCAGAGGTCCGGCCGTGCGGGTCCCGCCGGTCCTGGCGAAGCCAGTGCCGCCGCTGGAGCCCACACACGTCCCCAGGCAGCGGGGCTGCCCTCCGGGCACGCGCTGTGTGACCCGCGGCTGTGGGCAGCCCGGGCAGTGCCCTGCCAGAGCCCCAGGGTTCGGGTTCCTGGGAGATGCGGTGCCCAGGATGCGGGGCAGGGCTAGGAGAAGCCATGATGCACCCTGAGCAGAGCGAGGGCAACCGAGGGCAGAAGCAGAGGGGAACTGTCCTGGCTCCGGCTCAGATGGAGTTCATTTCCTCGCTAAAACCAGGGCAGGTACCAGTTGTGCAGCACTAACTCGCTGCCTTCGCCCCTGGTGCCATGCTGCGCCAGCTACACGGGCAGCAGCAACGAGGCCCAGCCCGCCACAGCCTGCAGGACCACCCATGGGGAGACCACCCAACCCCTTGGCAGAGCACAGCCCTCTCTCCCTTCCCTGCCCTCCCCTCTCCCTGACCCGTTGTCCTGCCTTGGTACCTGCCCGTGGGCACCTCCTGATGTAGATGCCAAGCCTCAGGCCACCCTGCCTGTCACCTGAGGAGATGGACAACCAGCAGGTCTCTTGAGCATCCTTCCTCCATCTCTTACGCTGTTGCCTATGTGCATCCCCCTGAGCTCTCCCCATACAGCATCTCCAGGTACACAGTGCAGCCCCAGAGCCCCCCAGCGCACAGGCAGGCACTCCCGGGGGTGCCCATGAAGGAGGTGAGATGCCTTCTGAAACGCCGCAAGGAAACCAAGCAACCAGATGCACGTAGCAAGTGTCTCTCCAGCGGGTTTGCCCCTATATACAGGTGCATCTACCGAATATACGCATGTCTGAGCAATGCAATACTGGAAACTGTACCGCGCGTGACTCGATGGTGCTGAACTAATGCATACAGAAGTACGGAGAGGCCCGTGTACCCTCTAAGCACAAAGTTCCTCCTGTCCAGCCACAGGAGGATCCAACTTTGGGGCATGACAGGTAACCTGCCAGGGGTCCTGGGGGCACGTGGCTTTGACACCTGCCCGGTTTGCTCACAGAGCTGCCGGATCCAGGAGGACGGACTGGCGTGGGGCTGCCATGGGATGCTCAGGGCAGCAGAGTCCAGCCTAAGTGCTCCAGCCAAGCTGTGATCCCCGGGCTAAGAGCCAGGGAGAGCCGGGTGCCCGCTGATCTGTGCCCTTGGGCTGCTGCAGGTTTGTGAATGGGGCAGCAGCTGGCGGAAGCTCTGCGATGTGCAGTCCTCTTGTGGCGGGTGAAGATGTAGGCCAGCCCTGGGAAAGGAGGAGGACCTGCACATTTCCCCATGGAGGTGAAAGTGCTAACATCCTGCCACCCACTGATGTGCAGCACCTGCAGGGCATCCAAAATGCATTCCTTGGGCAGCTGAGCAGCTCTGGAGTGGCTGTGGTTGGTGAGAGGAGGTCCCCTCGCTGTGCCTCTTGCCAGGGTTGGCATGGCTGCTCCTCCTGGTCTGTCACAGAGGATCTGAGGCACAGCCTGCTCCAGCTGTCGGGCAAGGTGCTGGGAGCGTGGTCGGGCTTCTCATTGTGCAACTGGGCTCTGTCTGGCATGGACAGGGCTTCCCACCCCTCTATGTCCAAAGCCAAAAATGTCCAGAGAGTGTTTGATTTTGCTCTGTAACTGCACAGCCCACTGTGAGCTAGTGGAAAGTCACGGCTCCTCCTGGAGCAGGTAGTGGCTTCCGGACAGTTCCCGCTCCAGCGGGCAGGTTCCCAAATGCATCCCTTCCCCAAGCACCTGCCCCATGCATGAGCCAGGAGCTTCCTCACAGAGAAAGTCCAGCTGACCTTCCTCCCCTTCCAACCAGGGGAGAGAAGCCGCTGTGTCCCAGTCAACATCACCAAGAATGTGCTGCATCAATAAATAACCCTCGTCTCAGTCCACGTTGCTCCCAGGCTCAGGTCAGCTTGTGAGCGGGGGGTCCGAGCTGTCCCACTCCGTGGCTCTCCTCACTGCCCTTGGGGTTTTCCTCTGAGGCTTCACTGTACAATGAGATCAAGATCAGCTGCCCGAGGTTTATTGCTAAGTCCAAGTGAAGTGGCTTTGCTTTGCTTACGGGGCTCCTCTGGGTACAGGGAGGGATGGGGACCGGGCTGAGGGGGAGAAGAGGGTCACTCTTCACTGGCTGACTGCTGGAGAAGGCGATGGATGTCCTGGAAGGAGGGACGATCTTTAGTGTCCCGTCTCCAGCAGCTGAGCATTAGCTTATAGACTGAGTCAGGGCAAAGTGCAGGCTGGGGTAGGTAGGTCTTCAGAACAAGAGGCAAAGTTGACAAAGGGAGAGAGGGAGAGAGTTACTGCCAAGGAAACCGAAAAGCAAAGTGCTCCTGGGGAGCCACATTTCTCTATGCACTGAGGCAGAGGGGCATGCTGGTGTGTTTCCAGGGGCAAGAGGACCCCCAGGCGGGATGGTGGGGGAGCTGTGGGCACCTCTTCACACCTTCCAGCCCAGTTAAATGCCAGAGTGGGGTCAGTGGGCAAGCGACGCCTTGGGCTGCGTAAAGTACAGGGTTTGCTGTGCTGGGCCCTTCACCAGAACTCCTTCCCAGGGAGGTCCTGCCCCATCACTCCCCCACAGTCAAACTCCCTATCTGGCCACCTTAAAGCCTTTTCCTGGGTGGGTACACCACTGCCCATCCCATCCCGTCCTATCCCACCCCACCCCACCCCATCCCACCCCACCCCATCCCATCCCATCCCATCCCATCCCACCCCATCCCATCCCATCCCATCCCATCCCATCCCATCCCATCCCACCCCATCCTATCCCATCCCACCCCATCCCACCCCATCCCACCCCACCCCATCCCATCCCATCCCACCCCTACCTGCCGGCCCTGGTCCCGGAAGAACTCGCCGGTGTTTTCGATGACCTGCTCGTCGGACATCTGGGAGTAGGGCTGCTCCCGGCAGAGCGTGAAGGTCTCCCACAGCGTCACGCCGAATGCCCACACGTCACTGGCTGTTGTGAACTTGCCCTGGCCAGAGGGACCAGAGCAAGGTCAGGCACAGGTGTTACCCCATCCTGCTCCATAAGCCCTATATGCCAGGGATCAAAACCGCTTTCTGGATGCTTCAGCTTCCATATCTGGGCCCAGAGAGAGCTTCGCCCAAAAGACCTGTTCTCAGCCTGAGGCCAGAGCCTGGAGAGCTCCAGGTCTGGCTTGCAATGACTGCTCTGGGAGCAGGGGCTTGGTAGGGACCCAGCTCCCTGTAAAGATTAGATGTAATCCTGCTCCCTCTTCAAGTCTGACCACAGCCAGGAGAAAATGTCAAGCATCCCACTCAAAGGCTGGACACCAGGACACCAAGGATCACCACAGTCCTTCCATCCCACCTCAGAAACCTGATACCACTCCTGCTTTCTGCATGCTTCACCCCAAAGCTGGACTCCTGGGAGGAGAGGTTTTTCCAGTCCCTTCTGCACCCCCAGCCTGAGGAGAAGAGGCTGTGAGCAGCCCCAGGGCCACATCCCATCTGTCAGAGGACCCCAGCCCCCACGTACCAGCAGGATGCTCTCCCAGGACATCCAGCGGATGGGGAGCACCGCCCGCCCCTGGATGCGGTAGTAGTCCCCGCTGTAGAGGTTCCTGCTCATGCCGAAGTCGGCTATCTTGATGGTGTACTGCTTCCCCACCAGGCAGTTGCGCGTGGCCAGGTCTCGGTGGACAAAGTTGAGGGAGGAGAGGTACTTCATACCGGAGGCGATCTGGGTGGCCATGAACCGCAGGTCACTGTAGCTGCCGGGAGGGGGTGAGGGAGGACTGAGGATCTGGGCAGGAGGGCAGCCGAGAGGGGACACAGCCCCGAGCGGGGCACCCCACAGCTGGGCAAGGCGCCTGAAGCAGACAGCCCTGCCCGTCCCGGGGAGCGCTACCTGACAGTGGGTGTGTGGCTGGCAGGGGGGCTGCCTGCGTGCTGACGGGACAGGAACTGGTTGAGGTCTCCGTTCTCCATGTACTCAGTGATCATGCACAGTGGGTCATCAGTGATGCACACCGCCAGGAGCCGGATGATGTTGGGGTCCTTCAGCCGTGACATGATCTTGATTTCCTTCAGAAAATCATTCCTTTCCGGAACAGAAACCACATGGATCGGATAGACAGACCCAGAGGGGCACGGGGGTGCGCATGGACTGGTCAAGTGTGCCACCCGCCCGCCCAAGCCTCATGGGGCACCCATGGATCCCCGCCCCTGGGAGTGTAGGGGCGAGCTCAGGACTGTCTGCAGGGTGGACTCAGAGGGTAGACGGGGTGCTGGGGATCTGGTTAGGACCACTGAGGACTGAGTCCTGACCCCTGGCAGCCCAGCATCCCCAGACTGCTCAAACATGTGCTCCTTGCAGCTGCACTGAGCACCTGGCTGCTGGAGGCAAGGGATGCTCGGAAAGGGATGCTCGGATGCTCTCCTGGGGGAAAATCAACGTGAGGGCAATGCTGGGGGTTGTGCATCCCCCCACCCCGTACCTAGCATTCTTGTTGGCATCAGCTCGCAGCATCTTCACAGCCACCAGCACAGGGTGGTTGGAGCTGGTGTCCAAGCCCTCCAGGGCAAAGTCTTTGCCTGTGAACTTCTCCATCCCCTCCACTTCACAGAGATGAACCTGGAGGGGGGCAAGGGACAGGCATTACCTCTATCAACTGATACACCCCACTACACCCCTCCTGGCCCCCACAAACTGGGAAGAACCTGCTCAGAGCAGGTCCAGCTCCCACTCACCTCTCCAAATTGGCCTTCCCCCAGCTTCTCCTTGAAGGTCAGCAGCTTCCTGGGGAACTCCTCGACAGCCACATCCTTGCCAGAGAGCAGGTCCATGGTGAGGGCCGGCACTGAGTAGGTGTTGCCACCTGTCACGCCCTGCAGGTTCACGATGTCGGCCTCGGCGTAGTGGGGGACACCCTCGGGGACACTGGCTTGGGATGGTTTCCCGGGGCCGCTGCAGCCTGAGGGGGTGACAGCGGGGCCAGCCCTGCCGTGGGTGCCCTGCCCGTATTCTCTGCTCTCAGGCACCCACTCACACTCCAGCCACCAGTCTCCATATCCCTGTCTTCCCCAGAGCCCCCAGGCTGCCCTGGCATGGCTGGGCATCCATGGATGCTCCGCTCCTTCCCCATCAACCACCAATGCACAGACCCAGCCCCAGGCATCAGATGAGCTGGGATTGGTGCCTGGGCTCCACATCACTGAAGAAGAGATGCCAGAGCATCCCAAGGACACAGCCCAGCCTGGAGATGTGGCTGGGGTGAGGGGCTGCAGCAGGCCCAATGCATGGTAGGTGGCTCTAAGCACTCAGTGTGTCCCGGCTCTCACCAGTGTCCTCCTCCCCCGGGGTGAACTCGGGCAGCTTGCGGATCAGGCGAGAGGGCTCCTGGTAGTCGGGTCCCAGGGGGAATATGCGGTCATAGGTGGAGCTGGACTCGTGCTCACTGGAGGAGGAGGAGCGGTTGTGGTTGAACATGCTGGATTCACTGGGCAGGGAGAGGCTGACAGTCATTTCGTCATCCAGCATCCTCCGCGATGCCTGGGAGAGGGGGCAAGGAGAGGAGAGAGCTGGGACAGGGAATCCCCATAGCACTGACTGGATAGGGTCTCCTGTGCCCCACGGCACCGTGGCTGGGCCCAGTCCTGAGACCTCCGCCCCCCTCTGGTGTCCTGTTGCCCTGGGGAAGACGTTTATCTTTGTGTCCCACTCCCTTGTATTGTTGGCCTCTACAGAGAAGAGTTTGGCTCCGTCATCTCTGTGACTGCCCTCGGTTAGCCAGGGACTGCAGTGAGTTCCCCCTCAGGCTCCTCTCCTCCCGCCCAGCTTCAGGACAGAGGGTCTCAAAGTCACCGCCCTGCTCAGCTAACCCCCCTTGCTTGGGAAGTGGATACAAATCACAACATTCCCTCCATGGAGTCTGCTTTCCCCACGTGGAGCTCTCAGAAGAACCCGTCCAGGACCAGCCCACCACCCTGGGGCACTGCATCAGCCAGACTGTGCTCACCCACCTTCTCCAGCATCTTCTGCCAGAACTGGCGCCACAGGATGATGACGATGATGGCCACCAGGATGAAGATGATCGCCACCAGGCACCCGATCAGGATGCGTGTGTTGCTGTCATCTACCTTGAGCGTGGGGTCTGGCAGGAGAAGGGGACAGCAGAGCTGGTCATGCTGGGGCATGGGAAGAACCCCTGACCCTTTCCTCCATCTCACAGGGCAGAGCTCTCCACAGCATCTCCCCACCCAGCTCAGACGACATGATTTTTAATGCCTTACCATAAGTGGTGGGGACCACAGGCATCTCTGGAGGGGGCACCGAGTTGTTGTACATGGCTGCATCTGGCAAGGGAGAAGAGGAGAGCATCAGAGTGGGAGGTGTAGGTGCCCCACAGCCCCTCTCCCTTCTTGAAACTCCTTCTCAGGAGGGGCGGGTCCCTGCGGGACTCATGGCAGCAGGTACCCGACTGGAAGGTGATCTCGCTGAACATCATCCAGGCGTCGGCAAAGTAGTACTGGCACTTGATGGCGTTGGCCATGCGGTGGAGCAGGGGCACGGTGACGAAGCGGGCGCTGGGGTTCACATCATCCAGCACCAGCACCGAGGAGACGGTGCTGGGCTCCCACTCGCTGGCGTCGGCGCGGAAGTAGCACTGCACTTCCTTGAAGATCTTCACCCCTTTGGCGAACATATTGTTGCAGTGGACCTGTGGGGCAGCCTGTCAGCGCGGCCATGGCTGGGGGGCAGGACAGGGGGTGGGGCGGGAGGGTGGGGGGCACACAGACCTTCATGGCGGTGAAGTTCCTGATGCGGTCGAACTCAAAGGTGATCTCCACGTAGCCGCCGGTGGTGCTCTCGTTGCGCCAGCCCACGTAGTCGTAGCCCGGCCAGACGTGGTACTCATGGGTCTGCGTGAAGTCATCCAGCCCCGACACCCCGTCTGTCAGCTGGCCCAGGCCCTCTGTCATGCTGGTGTGTGCGAGGGGGAAAGGGAGCGTGACCCTCACCAGCCCCACAAACCTGCCCCCACCCAGCACCCCCCACCCCAGCAGCTTCTCGCAGCCCCACAGAAATTCAGAAGGGTTTTTGTTTTTTCCTTCTGGCGAAGGCTGTGGGATGCTGGATGTGCAGTGCTGTCAGTGTAAGTCCAGGAGAACAGCTGGGGATGCTTTCCCCATCACGACATGCAGCCTCCCAAAGCCAGCCATGTTCTCCTGCTTCAGGGAGAACCCAAAGGTTTGCTCCGCTGCAGATCTCCCGTCACCCTGCAAGCATGGGGAGGAAACACCCCATCCCACCCTACCTTATCCCCTCCCCTCCCAACCGGTGCCTGCCCAGTCCTCACCTGTACCCAAACGCCCCGTCATACACCGAGTCGTTCAGGTAGATGATGGTGCCCCCAGGAAGGACAAGCTGCTGCCCGGCCGGCGCGTTATAGGACACCAGCCCATCTGTAGGGAAGGGAGGGTGAGCCCCAGCCAGCCCCAGGGCGCTGTCAGCCCCGGTGGGACAGGCAGCCCGCCTAGCCAGGCTCTGGGGGCGCTGGGAAGGGCACATGACAGTGCCACCCACCCAGCCAGACGCAGCCGTACAGCTCCACGCGCAGGCAGACATTCATGGAGTGGTCGGTGATGGGGATGAAGCGGACGAAGCGGGCGATGAGGGGTGGCTCCAGGTCCTTGAGGACAATGTCGTAGGGGTTAGTGTTTCCGTCCAGCACCTGGGGAGAAAGGAAGTCAGTGGGGATGGGCAGGCACAGCACCCCACCTGCGACCTGCTGCAGCCCCCAGCCACCTCGTCACCTGCTTCCCGTGCCGGTTCCTCCAGGAGATCCAGCGGGTGCCATCCCGGCTGTAGTTGATCTTAAACATGGGGGCAAACTCGTTGCCATGGCCCCCGGCGTGGCGGCCCTGGGTGCCCACCAGTGTGATGAAGTGGAGTGCGTGCAGGTCGATCTGCAGGAACTCCTTTAGGTCATCAGGCTCCACCGGGATCTCGGGGCACCAGGCACCATCACCATCCTCTGAGTCCAACCTGTGAGCCCAGAGCAGAGGAGCAGTTCACAGGTGGCCGAAGCTGTCCCGGTGCCCCTCTTGTGCCCCTCCATGGCAGCCCAGACCCTGCTATGGCTATCGCAGGAAGGTCCCATCACTCACCGTCCGTACTTGGCAGCTGTGGACTCGGACCACTGGCTGGAGGCCGAGATGTCCTCGTCAGGGATGTGCCCACCTGACATTCCCAAGGGGTACCGGCACACCGCTGCAATGAGACCAGTAGGGTGCTGAGTGGGCATCCCTCCCTCCGTCCCTTCTTGCCTCCCTGGTTGAGATCCGTGCTGTGCCATGGCATGGTGCTGCCCAGAGCGGGGCACATCACGACACCAAAGCCACCACAGCCCTGGCAGCTCAAGTGCAGGCAGCACTCTGCATCCCTCCAGCTTACAGAGGGGGACAAAGCGTGACGGGCTGGTTCTCTGTGGGCAGACATCTGCCCGGAAAGATGGAGCCACTGGACAGAAGTGGATGCCAGCCCAGCTCGAAGTGAAGCCAGGAGCAAGGGGATGTGGTGTTCCAAGGGCTGCTGGACACGTGTGGTCCCTGTCCCTAGCCTTGCTGGCAAGCATTTCGGCTGCAGTGGAGAATGACTGGCAGGCTGGCACTGCTGTCTCCACAATCCTCATTGTGGGGGCACTCAGAGGGCTCCAGAGGCTACTCTCCCCCACACCCAAACACCTGCCCACGGCAGCCTATTCTCAGCCATGCCCACCCTACTGCTCCCCCCATTTTCTCAGTGGGCACTCACCCTCCTTGCCAGCCCCATGGCTCCCATCACCGGCCCCATGGTTCTCATCACTGGCCCCATGGCTCCCATCACCAGCCCCGCTCCCGCCCCTGCTGTGAATGGAAAAGTACCCAGGGTGGTGGGCAGGCTGCGCCCCTGCGCAGCAGCCGGTTCCCCCGGCACGGCATCCATGCTGCTTCCCAGGAGTTATTTTTTCACACCCAGCTGCCAGGGCAGAGGCTGAAAGGCCGGCTTGTCTGGCTGTGTTTACTGTCTGGCTGCCGGCTCCATCCCATAACGCTCCCTCTGCACGCCACCCCGAGCAGACACCTGCACTGAGGCAGCAGGGCCCAGGCGAGGGTGCAGTGCTGGGGCCACCTCCTGCCCCCATGGCCTCCGGTTCAACGGGTCCTGTACCAGCAAGGAGCTGGCATCGCAACATGCAGCACTGGCCAGCAGCCGGCCCCTGTCCCCATGTCCCTGTGCCACAGGGACCACCTCCTGCATCTGACAGACGCATGTTCAGCAGGAGCAGTGGTACAGTGAGAGTGCCAGTTCTCATCTCCAGCTCTCCCACTTGTGATATTCCGCAGAGCACAGCTCCTGCTGAGCTCCCAATTAATTCTTGTTGACTGTGGAGCCAGCCCAACTCCCTTGCCCTAGGTAATAAACATCCTGGGCCAGGCAAAGCTAACACTCCAGCGCTGGGTGGCGACAGAAGGAACAGGGTTACCTCCCTGAGCACCACACAACCTCCAGGAACACCCAGCAAGCTCTTCCCACAATGGAAGAAGCCTTTGAAGGGAGTTGCTGCAGGCAGTCCCAGGGGCATCCTGATGCGCTGGAGGAGCCTGGGCTCTGTGTCCATCCCTGCGGTGCAGGAGGGGGCTGAGCCCTGTAGAAACAACCACTTAAATACACATCTCCCGCTGATGTCCAGCACAGTGTTGTGGTATCTGAGCAGAAGCCAGGCACCTAGTCAAACCTCCTTACTACAGCCAGCCTTGGTTTGCTGCAAAGCTGCCAAAGAAAGCATGGCCCAGCAACCCCAAACAATACCTCAGCACCTTGCTGTCCTCATGCCACAGCCTCCAACCCAGGCCAGTGTGATGAGCCCCCGACGGAGAAGGGCCCCACTCAGAGCCCAGGGCTCTGGCTGCGGCGCTATGCCCGTATCCCAACACCCACCAGCCCAGCAGTGCCAGGACGGGTCCCCACGGGATGCTTTCCGGGTCACTGGCAGTGGCCAAGCCACACGTGGGACAGCAGAGTGCTGGGGCAGGTGTGAGTTTTGGGAGGGGGTGCATCTCACACAGCTCCCAGAGCTGGGGAAGTCCTGGAGATGGTGGAGACGATGCAAGCCCAAGCTCGGATGTCGTCTCACTTACCCGGGTTGACCTGGGCTCTGGCAGCCTGTGGGACACGCAGCAGTAGCAGGAACAGCAGGGCTGGGCTGGGGGTGGCCAGCATGGTGGCAGTCCTGCAGAGACAGAGCCAGCACTCATCATGCTGAGCAGCGGAGCTGTGTGGAAACCCCAGCCCTGCTCGGGGCAGCCAGCCGAGGGCAGGAGGCCTTCGCTCGCACAAGGCCCCGCATCCCTGCCTCGAAGGAGTGGCAGAGCCTCAAACCTTACATCCCTGATGGTGGGCAAAGGTGTCCTAGTGTCTCATCACCTCCGCCACCACCCTGGGGAGCCACAGCATCACAGTGCTGCACCAGTGCAGCTCTGGCACGGACAGGTAATGTGGCTCTGCCCTTTCCCTGGAGTCAGAGCCATGAAATGGCCGTAGGACCCACAGGAACGTGCCAGAGACCCATGGGAGCCTCATGGGGACCCACAGGAGCCTCCCACCCGTACCACCCAGCTCTGCGGACGGGCAGAAAGGCTCTGGCTTGATTGACGACCCTTGGATGGCCTTGAGAGCAAGGCATTGCAGCGCCCGCTTCCCTGCGCCCCGGCTGGGAGGGAGAAAAGCAGATAATAACCACCCAGGGGTGAGGGCACATTCACTGAGGCAGCTCTGCACAGGGCAATGGAGCGGCACAGAAGGATGCAGCAGATCATGGGAGCCAGCTTGGCCCCACTGCCTTGAGCAGGGCATGGGGCTGGAGGGGGCCTGGGGGTCTTGAAAAAGGGCACTTTGGCTGCATCAAGGGAAGAAGAAGGGCCAGTGCTAGCAGGGCTCCTTGGAGCAGGGTGCAGCCCCCAGCACAAGGGGACCCCTGGCCCCCAGGAGCCCGAGATGCTCTTGCCATAGCCACTCACCTCTGAGGAACCTTCTCACAGGGCACAGTGCTGTGCCAACAGTGTGCCAGGGACACCCCTAAACATCAGCAGCCCTGCTCCAGGTCCCCCTGGCTCCCCCTCTCCTTGTTTGCTAAGGGGCCACTGGTGCCCCTGGGACAGACCTTCACACAGGTGCTGGGTACGGGTTAGTCCTCTTGTTCTTAAAAAAAAAAGCTCTTTTAACCTAGTTTACATGTACATCGACCTCAGGAGGAACAACTCACCCAGCTGGGGTTAAAGAGACCAGGGTTCCCCATAAAAAGGGACCTGACTGCACCGGGTGCCTGGATAAATCCCAGCTGAGTCCATGCCAGGGATGCCTGGGACGGGATGATGGGTCCCTGTGCTGGCCCCGTGTCATGTGTTGGGTGACATGATGACACTCCTGCTCCCAGGGACCCGCAGCCTTGTCCCCACTGCCAAGAGAAAGCCTAAACCCAAACTGAATCATGTGCCGCACAACAGATGCCCTCCTCCCGTGGAGCCCCGCAGGCTGGATATGGCCCTGCTCGCTGGGAGCGGTGCTCGTTGTGACTGTGCCAGCACCCCAGGGGACTGCAGAGCCCCGGGCGCTGCTGCCTGCTCTGCTAGAGGCTCTCTGCACCTAGCTGACATGCCCTTCTTTTTATTTTGAAGAGCATACGTGGATGGGGGTTATCGCTATACCCAGCTGGGAAAGGTCAGTTGGTCGCGACTAACTCATTTGGGACTAACTTGGCTGGAACTGGGGATTTCAGCTGCATCCCTGAGTGGTGCAGATGGGGCTGCTGTTAGCTGATGGCCAGCTCCCCCAGCATTAAAAAAAAAAAATCTCAATTTCCTTCTGCATTCCAAACCCCATCCAGGGCTGTCTTTTCCCACTTTTCTTTCAGGCTGAGTAAACTCTTCGAGCATCGGGATACCAGATGCCCTAATCTCCTGCAGAGGACGCATTTACATTTAGCCCAGTATAGGGAAATATTGGGCAGCCATTGCGCAGCGCTTGCCGCTCCTCAGGGGAGCAGGGCTGGGGGACAGCGGGGGGACGGTGACTCAGGCGCCGAGGCTGGGGGCTAAGGGACGCGTGGTCAAACCCTCTGGGCCCGTATTGGCAACCCAGCTGGAAATCATTTTTGCTCCTCTGGTCCTGCGAAAGGGAGGGCTTTGCAATGTTTTGTCTGAAAATGTTTGCTGAAAACTCTCAATCACTGGAAATTTTTAGTGCAGAGATTTGTTTGGAACTCCTCCCTGGCGTCGCCTGGGCTCGGGAGCTTCCCTCAGCCGCTGCTTTTTTTCCTTGCCCTTTTTATTTTCTCCCATTCTTATTCCACCAGAATCACCAAGGAAAATTAATGGGAAAAAAATGAAGTCTCTATTAGTTTAGAGACAACTCCCTGACCGGAGCCTCAGTCCTGCTTGCCCCCAGGCCATGCCAGCTGGTGAAGTCCCCAGCTGGCTTTCCGGGTGGGCACTGCCATCCACCCTCACCCCATCCATCCTCACCGGCACCAGAGGAGACTTATCTGTGGGGAGGGGGCTGGACGGCAGCAGCCCACACCCCCTACACACACCAGGTCTCCCAGTACTCCCATTGCAGAGTCCTCATTCTTGAACGGGGTCTGGGGCTTCGCTTGGGCTTGAATGGTGCATGGGTGGGACATGCTGAGACCACGCTGGAGGGAACGTCCCTGAGCATGGAATGGGTGCCTGTGACCTCCGACCATTACCAAGGCAGGCAGCATTTTGGTAAGGGAGTTGGGGACCCCCACCCCAGCTGGCACTACAGCCCCCAGCAGGCTCTGCTGCCGGCGCAGCCTCAGCGGGAGCACAGTGCAGCATGCCGGGACCCGTAGTCCTCCTCCTCCTCTCCAAAAATGCCATTTTAGACCTTCTCCGAGCTGGATGCAGCCCCATTTTCTGCAGCAGCAAGCACCTCCCCGGCCTCAGGCTGGCTGGCTCAGCCAGGGACATCGCAGCTGCACAGGGTGCGAGGAGCAGCTGGCAGGTCCCCATGTCTGCCAGTTGCCACGACAGTCCTGCCAGCAGCAGAGCCCATGGCCATGGGGCCCCGGGGCCCCGGTCCCATGGGTGCTGTACCCACCAAACACTCCCAGCCAGCTGAAAACTTGCAGCCCTGCTCTGTGCCACGGCACACAGCGTCACCCTGCTACAGCACACAGTGTCACTCCGCCGTGGTGCAGGGCTGTACAGCATCGCACCGCTACAGTGCAGGGCTGGGAAGCCCCAAGCCAGTCTCCAGCACCAGCATGGGGAGCAGGATGCTCCAGAGCACCAGACTGGTGGCCCTGTGTCCCTTTCCCGGTGTGAGTTGCTGCCTGGCTGGGGGACCAGCCTGGGGACAGTGAGGTCTCTCCATCTGGCCAGCACTGCTGCCAGCTGCGCCAGCAGACACACGAGCGGGAGATGAGGATGGACACCGGGAAACATTGTCCTGGCACGAAGCCTGGAGGGAAACACTGGCAGTGGGGGGAAAAATGGAGAGAAGGGGCCAAATGTCACCTTCCTGGGTGGGGACGCTGCCCTGCTGCCACCCCAGCCCCTTCCTGGGCAGACCCATACCCTGGTTCCTCTGCTCAGGGTTCACCACAGAGCACGGCTGACCCTGCATCCCCCCCAAACCTAGGTGGAGCAAATGCCTCTCCCGCATCCCCAAAAGTGACTCACCAGAGCAGGGAGGCGGCAGCGGGCAGGTGGGCTCCTCGCCCCTCACCCGGGCCAGGGGAGCCAGGCGAGGAGCAAACTTCCCCGGGCTGATGCAAGATGCCTCTGGGAGCGCGTTTGCATTCTGCGGATTCCTGGGAGCCGGCCAGAAATCCCACAATCCTACATCTTGCACATTTGGTTTCAATTAGGGAGCAGAGAGGGGGAGCCAGTCACCAATCCAGGCTGGCTTTTCGGCAGAGGTTATTTTCCTCAGCCCGAGGGAATGTGTGCTAAGCTATAATTTACAGCAAAACCCATTCATAGCGAGAGGAAAAAAAATAAAATAAAATATATTAAAAAAAAAAAAATCTCCCCATGGCTGGCCAGGGAACTTAAAGCAATAGGCAGGATTTGGCTTTCCGGCGCTCGCCCCCGCAGCTGCGGGATGGCACACGTGTCCGGGACCCTCCTCTTCCTGCGCTGTGGGGTGTAGGGGGCCAGGCCGGACAACCCTAAAATGTGGGGGATGGAGATGCTCTGCAAGGCCCCATCATGGGCCTGGAGGGTCCCGTGCGGGGTGCCCTGCTCCGGGTGCTGGTGGGGAGGGAGCCAGGCTGGGGCACGTGGGGCCAGGACAGTGGCTAAAGAACTGGCCTGCGTCGGCACATGGCGCGGAAGCAGCGCCCCGGCTCCCCGGGCTGTGTGGTGAGCGCGTGGTTTTACATCACTTCCAGGCACCAGTTGGCACTGTGGCCACTGACTACGCAACGCAGCAGGGAGAAACAATGATAATAACAATAATAACAATAACAATAATAATTAGCTCACATTAATTTTTGTGCAATAGCTAAAAATGCTATTTAAACAACCCCCAAACAGATCCCAATATTCCTTCAGAGCTGTGCTTTGGCTGTATTTGGTGCCATCACACAGTACAGTGGGAGGGCAGCAGCACCCCTGCAGCCAGACAGCAGCTCCCCAAAAGTGCTCTAGCCCCACAGGGTACCCTGTGCTGGGGGAGGCACCTGCCTCAAGGCTGCAGCCATGCTTCCAAACCCGCAAACCACCCACTCGCCAGAATCCTGCCCAGCCCATTCCCCAGACAAATAAACCAAATCCCAGGCAGGAAAAACCAACCACTGCCTGAGGGGATGCCAGTGGCGTGCCAGGGACCCTTGCCGCTGCCATGGTGCAGGGGCTGCAGTGCCAGCCTGGGCACTGGCAGAGCCAGCACAGGCCCCTCGGGGTTGGCAGGGAGGGCAGGTGGGAGCAGAGTGGTGCAGTGCCCACGGCAGGGCTCTGCATCACACCACATCAGCCCTGCACGGGTTGCCCTACCTGCACACTAGCACAAAAACCCTCTGGTTGCCCTCTGCCACCAGGAACTGGCACTCAGACAGCTTGGTGGTGGCCAGCGCTGTGTCGATCTGTCCCAGGACTTAATGCAAAAGCGTTCATGTGAGAACAGCCAAAACGCCAAAGCAAATACCTGTCCCCTCACCCGCCCCAGTGTCAGAGCGGTGACTCCCCAGGGACACCATGCAGCCCCTTGCTTCGGCTCAGCACAGGTCCCAAGGCTGCATGTATCCCCCCACACTGGGCCATGCTGTGCCCCAGCTGCTGTGGGTCTCCCACCAAGGAAGAGCAGTTCCTGGGGTGCCTGCCTGCTCCACGGGGAAAGGAGATGACCCTTTCCCACAGTAGCTGCTCCCAAGGCCCAGCAGTGCTGGTGGTGCAGATCACCCACAGTGCTCCACACCAGCTCCTCACATGGGCGCTGGCCCCCATCCCGGGCTGCCTCCCCTGGGACCCATGGCTGCCAGCCTGCCTAGGCCACACACAGCCCAGCTGGCCTGCAGCGACCCCCCAGAAGACACCCCTCCCACATCCTCAGCTTCCCACACACTCTGCCCTGGGAGCTGAGTGCTTGGCCGAACTCGGGGTGCCCAACAGTCTCCTTGGAACGTGGGGCATGTGATGACTTCCCCAGGGGGGTGGTTTGTGCCCCAGTCCCAGCCTTGCAAGGGAAAAAGTTCTCCCAAAGCAGCCGCACTACACGGGGGGCTGTGGTGGGACTTGAGAGCACAAGAGATGGACGAGCACCATCTCCCCTCCTGAACAGGGAGCCACTCTGCTGAGGGCATCAGGGCAGCACACTCAGGGGAGCTGAAGAGCCCTTCCTGGAAGAGCAGAGGGCACATGATGCTGCTGGGGGTCACAGTGCTAGGCTGGTTTCACCCCAAGCACACCTGCCTGTTCCTGCCTGCCACCGTTTCCAGAAATCCAAGAGGAAAGCCCAGCCCCCAGCTTCTTGCAGAAGCATCACAAATGCAGCCGTGGGCCTGCGACCCCCCTGTGTGCTGGGCAGAGCAAGGCACTTGGTGCGGCACGGTTGGAGCCCTGCTCTAGGAGCAGCCACAGATGACAGGCAGGAGGGACTCAGAGTTTAATCAGGTGCTTCCAGTTCTGCAGCATACAAAGGATGACCAAAAGGGAGGGGGTGGGCAATAACACAAACCCCGTTAAAAAAAATAGCCATGTAATTTTGAGAAAAATAAAAATTCAAGATGTGCCCCAGCTCCGTACCGTAAAAATCCTCTGGATGTACAATGCCTGTTCCTATATACATGTGTAAAGGTAAAGGGGCACAGCCTGGGGCACAGGGAGCAGCCCCACAGCTGCGCTCTGTTGCAGGGGGACCCATAAAGTGTTTGGTTTTTAAATTAATATATAAATAGAAGCATACAACATGACAAGAACTGAGAGGGTGATGTCCTCCTCTGCACAAGGCCAGAGTGAGCAGGACCAGCCCCCACCAGTTAGCCATGAACCTTCATGTGTCCGAATTCCCAGCCCACCAGGCGGGACGGGCAGCCTGGCTCGGGCACCGCGCTGCCGCTACATCCCATTCTTCACCAGCTCATGGATCCCATCCTCGTCGATAATCAAAGGCGCGCGAAACTCTTGGTCCTTCACGTACTTTTCCAGACCCTAAGGAAGGACGAAGCAGCTTATTAGGAACACACCCCATGTCATCAGTTCTGTCCACCTGCCAAGCTGCTCAGAGGCGGCTCCAGGACCCTCCCATGCTAGCAACTTGTGGGACGATGCCTCAGAAAGCTCCACAGTGAATTCAAGTCACACTGACGTGGCTTCCCCCTCCCTAGGCTTGGGCCAGGGCTGGCACCTGTGACCCACAAGCCTCCCCACACACCTAGTTAATCTAGAGGGGCTCTGGAGAGACAGTACTCACTTCTCCTCCGTAGGAAACCAGGGGAGAAATTTCACACTGGATTGGCAGGTCATTTGCATCCTTCAGGCTGCGGAGGAATGGAAGGTAAGAGAAGTCAGGAGGGTTAGCCACATCCTGCACCGGCATGGGGATGGGGCCATGATCTCCCAAACACCAGCACAGGGAAGGAGAGAGGAGGGCAGTGGCTGGCTGGGGCATGGGTGGCTGCCGGCCCACGCAGGCCCCACCAGCACAGAGCTGCCCTGGGTTAGTCAAGCCTCACGTGCTCCCAACGGAGGTGCCAGCTAAAGTTTAGATGTCAGCAGTGACTGAAAGTGAAGAGCGCTTTGAGGAGGATCCACGTGCCTTTCCACATGTGCAGCTACAGCAGCACCTGTGCCCCCGGCCCACGCCGCAGACCTGCTATATTCAATGCTGCATGCAAGCTAGTCACCCCTTCTTCCTCATCCTCCTCCATCCTTGGGGTGAGGAGAGATGCACTCTCAGCACCTTCCCGTTCCACTCGTGACAACCGGTCCTCTTTTAAACACACACCTGGCCTGAAGCACCCCTGAAGACACAGGGTAAGCCTGCCTGCTCCCTCCACATGTGCCCACGGCACCGCCTGCTCCTGCCTTTGCCTCTTACAGAAACCCTCTCTGCTCCTCTGCTCTGCAGCTCAGTCTAGCCCAGCGAGGACACCACCACAGCCCGGCCCAGTTCTGCTGCTGGGCTGGGGTCCGCGTGGGTCCCTGCCACCACCAGCCTTTGCAGGACCTCCCAATACTACAGAGATCCAGCTGGCCTGTAAGCCGGGGCTGGGGGGTGGGGTGGGGTGGTGGTGGTGGGGTGTGTGTGTGCGGGGGGCGTGTGCAGCTATGTGGAGCTGATGAGGAATCATGGGCACACCCCAAGGTGCCCTTTCACACCCTCTCACCATTCCAAGAGCCAGGCATCGCAGGGTATCATCTGTGACAACACTGTCTTCACCCAAGCTGAAGCTCACTCCCAGGGGCCACACACTGGGCTCAGCCCTTCCCAGCCCAGTAAGTAAAACTCACCCGTCCTAACCCACCCTCACAGTTGCACTGGGGTCACTTCCAGACAGTCATTTAAGGGAAAAAAGAGACTTGCCATTACCTGACGATGAGGAGTAAATGCGGGTTAAAGTGCATCCTTTGCCAGCTGTAAGCCTGAAAGCTCTTGGAGTCAAAACAAAACCAGACCCAAGGCATATCCCACCAGGGAATACCAGAAGATACAGCTTCTCCTGGAAGCAACGAGCTTGCTCAGCCTGCAAGTCAGTCCCATGGGCAACCCCAAGCCCCAGCCACACAGCCGTGGGCTGTGCTGACACACCACCACCACGCTGCTATCACAGAAGCTGCTTTAACCCTTCTGTCACCTTTCCCTGTATATTTCTGAACTGCCCAGGCTAAGCCAGGGGCTTTCCCTGGTATCACGGGATGAACCTCCCAAACTCAGGCACCCAAGTCACAGCTGGCCGCCGACGCTTGGATCTGCGCAGGCTACATCACAGCCTGCTTGAGGTTTACACCACGTTTTTAACTCCCCTTCAATCCGCCTGGCAGCCACCAGGAGACGGCAGTCGTCTCCAGCGCGATCAGCTGGGATCAGCCCAGGCCACGCTGTGCCATGGCGTGACGGGCAGGGGAGCGCCAGCGGAGGGACAGCCAGTGCGTGTCCCAGGAGCACCCTCCTGTGGGGCCACCCTCGGGGGCTGCCAGCCGCCCTGCGCCTGTACCGATGGCACAAGCCCCTTCCAGCTATCCCTGCCGGCTGATTCCGCGGGAAGGAGCCCGGGAAGGAGCAGGTGCTGCTGCCCGCCACCGTGAGAAGAGGTGTCCGCAGGGTCCTGTAGTGAGACATGCCCCGCTCCCAGCATGCAGCCCCGAGCCCCCCGGCCCCGTTAGTCGCTACGGGCATCTGCTCACCAGCGCACACCCCCGGCAGCAACCGCGGCACGGCACGCTGCTGCGGCCCGTTAGTACCTAAGCACAGCCCCGCCACCATGCATGCTGCACGGCATAATTACTTGTCATTGACATCTGCTGGGGTGGCATCTGACCTTCCGTTTGTGACACTATGTGGGAATAAACAAGGGTTAGCAAGCGGGGAAAACAGAGCAGAATAGGTTTGGGGTTTGCTGTCCTCCAAATGGCAGGGGTGGGAGGTCCCTCAGATGCTGCAACTCCAGCCTGGCTGCTGCACAGAGGCAGTAGTGTGCTTGGGTCACCAGCACCACACCAGCCACCTCCTCCCTGTGCAGGCAACTCTGGCTGTGGGATGGACCTCAGTGGGATTTGGTTCCCATGGGTTGAATCAAGAAAAGCTCCTCCCGGCTGAGTGAACATTCCTCCTGCAGCCACCAGCATAGCTGATGCCCAGCTCTGCCTCATGGGCAACCCAGGAGAAGACCCATGGCTGGTCAACTCCAGCAATGCTGGTTTCAGCAGTGCTGAAATGGAGAAGGTCCGGGAACTGCCCGGTGCTTTATACCCAGCCCACAGAGAATGCAGGAGCACCAGCTCACCGAGGGATGGCAGGGATCCGCGTGCCGTTTTCATCCACAAAGTGCCCCCCTGCATTGAGAACCCAGCAGTGGTGGAGGGACATCAAGGCATGTCGGGCTGTGGTGGGGTTGTCCTTGCCATTCTGGCTGTCCGCATTCTTCAGGGGAGAAAACTCATCCTCACGCAGCACCTCATACACCACAAACTTCCTGGGGGGAAACAGAGCACAGGAGGGTCAGGTTTGGGAAACGTGGCTGCTCCAAGTCTCTTTGGCTTCTCCCGTGCCAGGGCCACAACACCCCTGCAGCCCACATCCACAGGCTGTCCTCACAGCCACAAAGGAGGAAGAAAGGACCTGGCCCAGAAGCGGGGCTCAGCTGAGCTTCCTGCTCACCTCAGGGAACAACCATCCCGCACTGCTGAAGAGCCCGGGAGCTGGCACCCCATCCCCACCCCAGAGCATCGCTGGCAGGCACAACCCTGGCACCCCTGTGGAGGCTCTCTGTTGCCCAAGGGAGAGCCAGCAGCCTGCCCCTTGCAGAGAAGAAAGCACCTACTTTGAAAACTGGAAGATGTCAAAGACGAACTTTTCCATCTTGATCCCGTTGGGCTTCTCGGGCTGGATCAGCTGCCCTGTAGCAATGTCCACATGTGGGATCTTCTTCTCGGCTACGTGATGCTGCAGCTGCGGCTCGTAAGTGCTGCAACAGTCCAAGAGGGAGCTGTCACCTGCATGAGTGAGGAGGCACATCTCCACCCCCAGGGGCTTGGGGACAGCCACCCTGCCCTGACCAGTCCCCCAGCCCACAGCGAGGGGTGAGCTGCTCATCCCCATGGCGGCCAGGTGAGGACAGCCCCATGCATCCTGGCACCAGTGGCCAGTGATGGCCAGGGGAAACCTCTCAGGAAGGGACTGTGCAGAGGGGCACGTGTCAGGGAATGCATGCAGGGGAGCCGCCAGGCCCCGCAGGCCTCATCCCAGCCTGTCTGCAAACAGCTGGAGCTCAAACCGAGGAAAGCGAGGTGCCAGAAGCCAGCTCCGCTCACAGCACCAGCGCTCTTCCTCCAGCATGCCGGCAGCACCCTGGCAGGCTCTTACTTGACTACATCTTTGAGGAAGGCGGTGGTGAAGTAGTGATTGGCAATGTTGCCCGCGTTGAAGAGCAGCCGCCCATCTGGCCCCCGTTTCTGGGCAGTGGCCAGGGAGATCTCGCTGTACTCCACCACCTGGTAGACACCATCCACTCGGCACACCACGCCAACTGGCTCCGTGGGGTTGGTCTTCTCTACCACCTGCCAAACGGAAGCACTGTCAGGGAAAGACCCCTAAAGCCCAGCCCTTCAAACACACTCCCCCTGCATCTTGCAGCCCTGCAGAGGTATCTCCCTGTGCGGGACAGCGGGCGCAGTGCAGGAAGAGGGACGCGGATGATGGGGCACCAGGCACACCCAGAGGGTGCGGGCAGAATCTGGCACTGAGCCTGTGTGTGGCAGGCAGAGGGCAGGGATGTTTTTAGCACCCAGCTGGCACTCAAACAGCCAGCTTGACATGCACAAGCAGAGCACTGCTGACTCAGCAGAGCCATCCTCACCTCACCTGACTCTCTCCTCCTCTTCCTCACACCCCACACACTTCTGGGCATAGGACACCCTACCCATCACAGCCACCACAGCAGCACAGCATGCAGGGATACAGCTTTCACTTTTCTGCATGCTAGGCTTTATTTCCTCCTTCCTTACTCAGGCCAGGAGGAGGAACTGCTTTTGCTCTCCTGCTCAAGGGAAAGCTTCAAGGCCAGCAAGCCCTCTCACCTGTTTGCCAGAGCCAAGCCCAACGCAAACACAGCCGCACGGTTCCTTTGGCTGTTAATCCAGCCTTCAAGCAAAGCTCCGGGTAGGCAGTGACCTACCCATGAGACAGAAGGCTAAGCTCAGCGTCAGCAGGCAGCTGCACCCTCCACATCCTGGTCTGGTGCCCAGGATGTCTTGCTGAAGACAGCTGGCAGCCTGCGTCAGGGATGCTGGCTGCCTGTGCTCCCCACAGCTGCCTGGACAACACCCAGTTCAGGTGGGGACCAGGCAGCCCCCGGGGCTGTCAGTGCCCTGTCCCCATGCAAAACAGGAGGGGAGCAGCACCAGGCAGAGTCAGCAACGCCCTGCATTCCCTGCGATGCCAGACCTGAGGATAGATGGGACTCCAGTGGCACACACTACTTCACCAGCAAGCTCCTGCTGCTCAGCTATCTCTCACAGCTGTGGCAAGCTGGTGAAGAAAGGGTAAGGTGGCAGGGAAGCCAAGCAAGGAGCAGGAAAGACACCAGCCTGCTCCAGGGAAGTGGTGCCCGCCTGCCCTGAAGCCATACCTTGGCACCACAGTCTGCTCCCTTCTCCAAGCAGAACCCAATGAACCTGGGGTCAGCCACCTTCACCAGAATGTTGTCCACGCAGTAGACGTGGACACTTTGCACGCCCCTCCGCTCCATGTCGTCCACAATGCCATGTGCACCCAGGGCCCGGTACAGGCCCCCGTTGCCATCTGCAAAGGCAACAAAGCATTAGGATATAGCAACAGCCGTCTGTCCCGTCAGTCGCCCACGCTCATCCTCCTTCCCCATGGAGCTGGGGAGGAGGGTCACCAGCTGGGCTGTACCCCACCCTAGTCCTCCCTGCCAAGATGGACACCTCCCAGCCTGCGTCACCCATGAGCCACATCACAGGATGTCTCAGCCCTGCGCAACCCCTGCCAGCTCCCAGCCACTGACCCGGCGCCATGGCAATCTTGCCCTTCTCCTCCAGCAGGATTTTCCCATCAAACCCCAGGGCGGGTAGCATGCCCTGCTGGAAGAAGATGACGTTTTCCTTCTCCAAGCCAAAATAGTGATGTTTCAGGAAGAAATCCTTGGTGGACTCCATAGTCCGGCCGCTCGTCATGATGTACCTGCCACAGCACAGAAGAGAACTGATGAGCAGGGAGGAGGGGCAGAGTCTCAGGATCCCCATCCCAAACATATGGAACACCCCATGCAGCAGCAGGGACACCCAGCCACAGCAACCGGCTCCCGCTGTGATGTCAACCTCCTGTCCCTGGCACCACCACAGCCCCTCTCTTCCCAGCCCCCTGCCTGGCTCAGCTGCTGTCCCACACCACAGGCTGGCTGCAGGTGATGTGACACACGTTCCCAGGGGCTGTGGGGTCCAGTCTGACAGCACAGGACCTGCCGGTGCCAGCCTCTGGGCCTTGACCCGCTGCCTTTGACAGCCTGCAGCAGCAGCAGCATGGGTGTCAAGACCCCTGGATCCTTGGCATGCCCAGGGGTCTGTGCCGGCACATGGGTCCTCGGCCTGCTGACAGCAGCAGAGCCTGCGCCAATATGAAGCCCATGATCCATCACCGTGGCCTCGACCCAGGCAACACCAATGGAACGATGCCAAGCCCGGGCCCTCACCCACTGATGTTGGCCGGGTCGATGCCAAGGGGTCCCTGCCAACACCAACCCACAGGACCTCAGCTCACTGGCGTGACCCTGCTGGCACCATCTCATCCCACCCACCCAGACCACCGACCCACCGGGCGCGGGGGGCATGGGGCACTCACCAGGGGATGCGGCAGGGGCCGCCGTGCTGCTCCTCCGCCAGCTGCTGCAGCCGCCGCAGGCGCTGGGCCTGGAGGTGGAAGAGGGTCTTGCGGGAGGGCAGCCCCACGTCACACATGCCCTTGGGGTAGGGGACGCCGAGGCGGGTGCCCTGCCCGCCCGCCAGCAGCAGCACGGCGACGCGGCTCCCCGCGATCTCCGCCAGCCCTACGCCCGGGAGAGCACAGAGGCGTGGGGCCCGCCGCGCCGGCACCGCGCCGCGCCCCGCGGGCCCCGCCGCCCCCCGCACCTACCGCGGCTCTCCCAGCGCGGCAGCAGCGCGCGGTCGCGGGAGGCGCTGCCCAGCACGTCCCGCGGCACCGGCTCCATCCGCGCGTCCAGCCCTGCCGCCGCTGTCCCCCCACCGCTGCCGTCCCCGCGGGCGCGGCGGAAGAAGCAGTTGATCTCGGCCACGTCCATGTCGCGCAGCTCCGCCGCCAGCGCCCGGCGCGCCTCACCGCCCAGCTCGGGCCAGAAGCGCAGGACGTGGCCCTGCCCGCACTCTGCCAGTCGCCGCTCCAGGGCCGCGGCCCCATCTCCGGACCCGTCGCCCCCGGCCACCTCCATCCCGCCCGCCACCGGCGCCGCGCCCCCCGCAGCCCCTTTATAGCCCCCCGCCGCGGCGGGACCGCCAATGGCAGGCGGCGGCGGCACGTCCCGCTCTCTCACTGGCATCGGGGCCTTGCGTCACCGCGGCGGCTCGCGCTTCACGTCACGTGATGCCCTCCGCTCGCCCAATGGGCGCCGGGATACGGGGGCGCGTAGCTGCCCACCCTCCCCGCGGCGCCGCCAATCGGAACGGGCGCTGCGGCGGCGCCCGAGCCGGTGACTGCCATGGCAACGTCCGCCACGTCAGCGTGCGGCGCGGCTCGGCCCGGCTCCCTCCCGGCCGCGGCGGGCCTGTGGCAGCCCCCGCCCCGTGGAGGGCGCCCCAGGGGTCCCGGTGTCGGCCGGGCTGGTAGCAGCGGAGGAAACCCCCGCATCCATTCAGGAGCCCGCCCCGGGAAGAGTTCCCCCAGCCAGCCTCCGGTCCGAAGCGCGGCGGGCCGCCACCCTGCTGCGGGCTCACCGCTCCCTGCCCCAGAGCAGAGTTGCGCAAGCCCCGGGAGAGCGGCCGGCGCCGGGCGGGGAGGCTGGTTCCGCTCCCCGTCACCTCACTTCGGGAACCGTTACGCCAGAGCGAGCGGGGAAAGCTCCGCGCGCACCGTGAGTAAGCGGCATTGCGACACGAGAGGCAGCCCCGAGTGACGGGAGGTGACGTGGGCGGTGACGCGGCGCCGGGCAGCCCGGTGTTCCCAGCGGGATTTTCGGTCACCCCCCACCCGGGCGCCTCAGGCAGGATGACCTGTCACCGGCGGCCCCGTAAGAAAAGCCGGCTGAGGCACCGCGTTGTACTGAAGCGTCATTTATTAATCACCTGGACCAAGCACACAGCTGCTGGGACACGGTGCGCGACGGGACGCGGCGGCTGACAGCTAACCCGAGGGGAGGAACGTGGTTACAGGGTCCAGCACGGCAGGAGGAGGAATGTGGAGCACTCTGGAACGACAACCCGGTGCAATGCAGTCCACAGGCTGCATCGTTAGGAGGCTGGAGACCAGTGAGAACACCTGGAGTAGAACTAAGATGGGAGCTGACCTGTGCTTCGGACAGTGACTTAAAAACCAGTTACCCTCCCTGCACGTCATAAATAGGTGGAAGTGCAAAGAATCTTCTGTCTCTCCTTGCTCCCCCACAGATATGGGTGGCAGAGGAAGGACCCCCCATTCCATTTGCAGCAACATTCTGAGTCCCATCAGCTACTAAACCCAAGCAACACCAAGGAATAGCTGAGCACCAACGTGCTTCCCATTCACACACACACTTCAAGGGGATGCAGCCTCCCCCGGCCACCTTCTCCCAGGGAGGAGGGCCAGGTGCCTGTCCTGGCATCTCGCCGGAGCAGAGCCAGCCTTCTCTGACTGTCTCCAGAAGCTCCATCTTTCACCCCTTTCCTCACCCAAGCCGACTTGCCCTTCCAAGGCAGCCTGTGGGTTTCGTGTCTGGCTGTCACCTAGCTCGGACCAGGCAGGTCAGTGCTGCACCAAGGGTTGTCTGGAGGGAGCTGTAACCAGGCAGCGGGCTGTAACCTGGAGAAGAGGACAGCCAGGCCCACCCAAGCACACACCATGACAGATGCCTCACATCACATCACTGCACACGCTTCAGATAACAATCTAGAGTTAAAGAAACTGGCGGGTTTGAGCAGGGCTGAAATTTATGCCAAGCCACCAACAGCTTACTGAGACACCAGAGCAGGCTTCAGCTTAGTAGGGAAAGGCTCTGGAAGCAGAGGGTGAGGGATAACAATAAAACACTTCTGCTCTGAGGAGTTTCTAAATGTCCCTGTACCCCACAGCCTGCGGAGGGAAGCCAGGGGCTGGATCCAGTGACAGGACAGAGATCAGCATCTTTGACTCTTCACAGAAGGAAAAAAAAGTCTAAAAAGCAGCTTTGGGGCTTTTGCCCAGCTCAGTGCCCACGCCTGGTCAATGAGCATCTGGAGGGAAAATCCGGTGGCAGGAGTTTGCATCCTGAAGATGTATTTAGCTCCCATTAAAGCAGCTGAACAAAACCCCAGCCAAGCTCTGGTGGAACAGCTCTAAGCATGCTGCAGAAACAGGTTGTAGCTCCTCCCAAAAGATTAATCCTGGCACAGCTCCTGATCTACAGTTGCACATCCAAAGCACAATTCTGACAGAGAAATGTGATATGCTTGAGACAGAGCAGCTCACAGTCCCAGACAAATGTACCCAAGAACTGAAACGCTCTTAAATTCTGCACCTGCGCCCCAGCATCTCCCTACCCCGGTACCGCTGTAGGTGACAGACCTCATGCCTTGTGCCCAGGGGAGCTCCCCATGTCCCCACGCAGGCCAGCACTCAGCAGGGCAGGAGCTCTTGGTCTTGCAGCCAGCTTAATGCTGCTGACATGATGGCATTCAGTACGTGAATTCTGGGCCACCCTTCACTCAACCCAGCAGGGACAGTGACAGCTCGCAGTTGAGGAGCTCAGACCACACCTGTCAATACTTAAAAGAGTATTTTAAACACTGCTCTTCACATAGGAAAAACCCTCACCCAGTCCATCACCCGATTCCTCCCAGACACTAAAGGTGCTTTGCTGCCTGGGCAGTTAAATTAAAAGCAATTAATCACACACCCCACCTAGGCAAAGCTGTTTTACAGCTACATACACCAAAGTAGCATCATTCCCCAAAAAGTCTGATCAGCAAATCACACCTTAAAACTCATTGTGGGATTTTTTTTCTTTTTCCTTGTTCCTGGCAAACCACCCACCTCAAATCAAAGGAAGAAGTCAGAGATTGGTCCTTTCTGGGGGAGTTTGGGATGGGCCACAGTAGACAAGACTCTACACCAGCACAGAAAGGAACTCAGACCCGTGAAACGCTACAGACATCGGATGTCCTGACACCGTGCACATGCACACAGGGCAAAAATCAAGAGGAACTTTCAAGTGCAGGATTCCAGCAAGTCCAGCATCGGCAGGATGCAGAGAGTAAGCAGCAAGGTAATTCAGGTATTATTCCAGGGAAGGTCACAGACAGTTAGGCATCTGGCTGCAAGTACTGCAGCTGGAGAGACAAATTCACGGGGGCTCTCCTCCTCACTAAAACTGGGACCAGGGCTGCAAGCCAGGATAGCCAGTCCCTGTCTACATAGGGCTGTGCTGCCAAGAGAAAGGCAGAGGCTCTGCTGGGTGCAGGGCTTTGCACAGCCCTGGGAAACAGCCACCACGAAGTGAGCAGAGAGGAGGCTAGGTGGGAGCAGTGATGCCGCTCAGACAGGTTTCCCCCCAAGAAGGATGCGGCTGTCGGGCTACGGTCCCCTAGACACCGTGAAAGACCTTCTCTTGGCCAGTCAAGTGTGAGGGCTGGCCAAGCCCTCCCCAAACCAGATCTCAGATTGCCTCAGGCCCTTTGTGTAAACTATGAAGGACCAAAAGTGTCAGTGCTTCTAATCTACAAGTCTAATAGGTTAATGCAAAACCAAAACGCACAGCACAGAGAAGCCAAGCTGGGACCTACAACAGACAAATATTTGTTCTTTCTTAGAAGACACTCAAGGCAGGACACAAAGAATACTGCGTGCTGCAGCACTTCTTTCCAAAAGCATCACCTCCAGATGCTTACTTACTACAGAAGATTTGGCATCAGAGCTAGCGAGCATCGGTGCCGACACAGGGCATGTGCTAGAAAGGACTCTGCACGACAGGGCGCTCACCTCATCTCAGGCTACGAGGTGCTCACAGGCGGTGTGGGACTGAGGCTGGCACTGCTCTGACCACGTGTACCCTCCATCAGTCCCTGCCTGACGCAGGCACGCAAGCGAGCTCAGCTCAGAGTGGGCAGCGTACCCTCGCCTCGCTGCCAAAGCCCAGCACCACATGGGCACCAGCTCAGGCGGGTGGCTCCTCTCAGGTCGCGAGGCGGTGACAGGGTAATGCCGCAGGCTCAGCAGACCTGATTTCACTGCCTCTCTCTGTGAAGTCTGGAAAGTCTTCCTGGTCTAATCTAGACAGGACGGTGCTCCCGGTTCTTTAGTTACCATAGATACCAAGAAAAGGAAGAGGTGCTTCCCCCTTCTGCTCGCCAGCACTGGAGAAGAGCACACACGTTCTAGGGAAGCTTAGCAAAGAAATCCTCTCTCCAGAGCAAAGTCAAGTGCTACAGCCAGGACTTTGAACGGTCTCATTTCCAATCAATTCAAAGCACTTGCCAGGATCTGCTTGGCCTCCCAGGCCCCCAGAGTCACCTCTCCTGTCACCCATGCACCCGCCAGGGCAAAGCCACACACCCAATGTAAACGAGCAAGCACAACACACACACAAGCACACGCTGAAAGCCATCCCGGCCTCCTCTGCACATCACAAAGCAGCAGTAAAGGTTTCAAAGCCCACTTAAGTCCTTTGCATCGCTCCTTCACAGATGACTCAAAAGCAGGGCTAGGAAGCTCTTTTGTACATTCAACTGTAAAACTGTGAGGAAGAGGAGCAAGACAACTCTCCTGATTGTTGCTACTGCCTACAGCAAGTTTTGGTACAGATATCCTCTCTTATAGGCACTCAGTGGGTAAAATGTAGCCACAACAAACTTGCCATCAAAAATCTTTCCAGTCAGCATTTTTTGGGCAGCTTTGGAATCACCAGCATTTGCATATTCAACAAAAACCTGGAAGAGAGAGAGAGAGGAGAAACAGGGCTTTAAGGGCAGCTCACTGCCAACCCCCTTCCACCCCAACAACCAGCAAAACAGGTCCCAAACTTATTTTCCCTCCCTTCTATCCTTGGTGGAGCCAGGGCAGCAAAGCTAAAAAGGATGGAGCCACACCTCTGAACTGAAATGTGAACTCTTGCTCCTCATTTCTAAGGGCAGCATATTTGGTGAGGTGGGAGAAAGTATGATGCTCTACACCCTTGACATCTCATCTCCCACCCATCAGCTTCTCCCATTCCCTCCCATACCCCAGCTCTCCTGCTAAAGCTGTCTGGGGACCTCCCAGGACAGGCAGCCTTATGTAACTAGGCAGGAACCTGTGCTGTCCTTCAAGATAACCAGCTATTTTTAGCACTGCCACCAGCCAGGAGGTTGCTAGGAGCTGAGCAGTGGCCCTGCAGCGAGCGCATGAAGCATACACGGGAGTTCAGCTCCTCTGCCCTCCATGCACTTACTTGGCCTTTACCAGGATTCTCCTTTGGAATAAGCAGGGAAACCACCGGTCCGTATTTCTGACACTCCTCTCTTATGTCTTCCAGGATATCTGAGGAAGAAAAGAGCTGGGTGTCTTTCCTTTGCAAACTAGGATGAGCCAAGAAACAAGTGAAGGCCAGCTGAACACATCAGAAACATTCCATCAACAGTAAGACTTTTCCTCCCCATTTAAACAATCGAGAGATGCCATGGCAGAAGCTGGCACTGCTTAATGGCCACACAATATGCCTGAACCCAGGCTCAGGAATAGAGACTTGCAGGCAGTGAATCCCAACAGCAGGGCCCAGAGCACATGGCTAGTGCTTTTCCTCCCACAAAGCCTGGCCTCCCAGTAGCTAAAACATTTGGGATTCGGGAGTGCTGCTTCCCCCCCCCCAGTGCTTAGAGAAGGGCAACCAAATAGCTGCCACAAACCCTTCATTGTGTGAAAGCCCAGCCTTTTAAATTCATATCCCCTGAGGTCTTTGCCATTCACAAGGGCTTGAGAGCAAGCAGAAATGCTAATTCCAGTGCGAGCTACCTACCACACACAGTTTTTGCTACAGTTTAACAGCCCCAATGAGATACTTCACTTCTCTGCTCAGATCTTGCAAAAGTTCACTAGCAAACTTTTGAGGATCTCTGCTACTGGGCTCCAGAGGCCCATGCATGCCCACCAGCAGCTCAGAGCCACAAACACATTATGAGGTCTGTGGGTGTTTAACCAAAGAATAAAATCAAAAGAAGCCTCTTTTAAAAAAACAGAAATATAAAATCTGGTATCCTTCAAGAACTTCCTACAAGCTCTGCTTTCTGTCTCAGTCTTCTAGTCTGTTCTCTGTTGGTACAGTTGATCCACTTGGTATCAAATCTCAGCTGAGCAGCATTCTGCTGTCATGCCTATTACTGACTCTTCTGCTTGCTCCCACATCCCCAAAGCCAAACCAAACAGAGTGTGTCAGAGGACGTTGCTGCATGGGAATTGCAGGGCTTGCACCAACCTTCGTATTCTTCTTCACACTGCAGAGAAGCATCGCTTAGAACATTTAGCAGCCTCAGGACAGGCGTGGGGAGCATCACCAAATCTTCAATATGGGGAGCTGTTCGACACCCACAGAATTAGAGAAAAGAAATCAAAGTCCAAAGGAGCAAGAAATCAGGCAGCTGACTCAGCATGCATTGTCAGACACAAGCACTTGCTGCTCTTTGCGCTGCAGTTTGGCTTCTCTCCACCACTACCTGCATTGATAGCTTGTACTCTCCATTTCTAACCCATCTTCACTGAGAGTCTCTCTCAAAGAGTTCACCACCCTCTGCAATTACACCGAGGCCAGCACCTGGAACGGCTTTTAAAATAACAAAGCCAGCAGAAACGAAGACTGGAGTTATGTCCACTTGGCTCAGATTCAGAAATCAGTGCGTCCTAGTTGAGCAAACTGCCCCATATATGTATGGAGATGCAAGAAGACGAAAGAACCACCTCCTTCTCCTGTTACTGCTACCAGACAAGCTGGAAACAGCCAGCCACCCTCTGAAGCTCCAACTCTTAAGCTATACAAAGGCACAAGCCTCAGCTCCTTCTAGGATATCATTCAGTTCTTCCCTAAACACCATGCAAACCTTCCTCCCTTCAAAATCCAACTGTGAAACACAGTTCTAAAGACAACCACACAGCTGTGCAACAGAAACAGGGAGAACTACTTACTTACTGCGTCAGCGCAGTGCTATAGAACAAGGCACGGCCACAAGGTGGGCAAACAGTGATCCCATTAATGACTTCACAGGAGGAGAAATAAAGCCCGCTGCCATGGGCTGCTTGGCTCTGGAAAACACAAGCTTCTCCAGGGCGACCCGGAGCAGAGCAGCACAGAAGAAGGAAAGAGCCAAGGTGGACAGACCAACATCAAGGTAAGAGAGTCGAGTCCAAGAGGACACACAGTCCTCCAGAAACTCAAAGCAGTAGGGAGTGTGTCACTTTTCCAAGGACAAAAAGCTTCATTTCATGTTCCTGAAAGGGACTGAGCAGACCAGTCATGAATTTAAGGTCTGGGAGCCCAACTGGCAGCACCTGAATAGCATCAGTGTTTCTATTTACATTATTAGCTACAGTAGCTGAACACAACAGCAGCACCTCGGTTCTCCCACTTGACAGAGAGAGAGGAAAAAGGAAGAAGTGGCTCCAATCCTCCAGTCCGAGCCTTCTATGTTTGCAAAGATAGCAGGCTGTTATTTCCTTGGAAACCCTCTCCCAATCTAAGCACACAATACGTATGAGGGAGCTGACGTCTCTACCAGGCAGAGACAGAACATGATTTCACAATGCAAGAGGAGATGACAAACAAGCACATTGCACTGTAAATCTCCCCCCACCTGAGGTGGAAGAGCTCTTATGAAAAGCTTTAGAGTCTGAAAGACCTTATCAGTGAAGGTGATACCCAGAGAGCGCTCAGGGACAGCCCTTGGAAGAAAGGTGCTGTGTTCAGATAACCAGGCACGTTCCAGCTCCAAGTGAACCTCTGGGACCCTTCTTCCACAAGACTGTTGGCAACAAATAAGCTTGTCCTTCATCTCACATGTCTTTTTTTCAGCCCCAAGTCCCAGAGTCCTGTCTTCCAGTGACAAATGCACTTCTTGCTATAACCTTCTGCCCTAGGAGGTACTTTCTGCCCAGCCTCTCTGCTCCTCTTCAATGTGCCAGGTAATATCAACCACACTGACAACACAGAGCTTGCATGCAGCTCAGGAAAGAAGCTGATGAACTGGAAAGTCAAGGCTTGGCTGTAAATGGCTTTCCTTGTCATTCTCAGCTGCCTTTCCTCTAAATAGAAAATCTGTGTCCAAGTGAAAAGTAACGTCATTTTCTGACTTCCTAGGAAAGGCACAGTGAATGCTTCTTTGTGCAGACAAGCGTATGTACAGGTTTGGCAAAGGTTTGGCAGAGAGAGCTCAGAAAAATGGAAGCTGTTGTGTAAACTTGCAGCACTAACCACAGAAGCACCTTCCTAGGTACAGTCAGAGGTCTGGGGGTTTAAAACTAGCCCAGAAAGCACTGCCAATACACTCTTCCCTCTGCCCTGAAGCAATACTGGCTCCAAGGCTCTACCACGGAAAGTGGCATTGATTACAGCAGCCCTGGGTACTGAGACAGGCCCAAGTTTGTTACTCTTGCCTAACACACAGGAATGACAGTATCTTTACGTGGCAAGAGGCAATACTTCACTTCCATGGGGAAGTACACCAAGAAGAGCAGGGTAAAGATTCCAGGGAAAATGCTAGCCCAGCCAGAAGCTGGAGGCCTGAGACATTCATTTATGCTGCAGGAAAGCTGGATGCAGAGGTCTTCACTGGTGTTACTGAAATCAGCCAAGCTCTGCAAAATGCTACCATGTTGCTTTTGGAACAGAAAACAGGGAGGGATACAAGCCTAAACAGGGCATCTCAGTGCCACCTTCTGCTGACAGCCTGCAACCTACATGGTGGGGAGGCCTAGGGAAACACCAGTATTTTATTATGTTGAAGAGAGAGCGGGCAGTGTGCCACACAGGCACAAGAGGCAGGCCAGTGACTGCAAAACAGCATCACACCACAAGGACACACTGGGAATATCCAACCTGAGCAGAAGAGCCAGCAGCCACTGCCCCAATTGCTCACATCCCCAGCTTCTAAACTGGGAAACACTGGCACAAGAAAGGCTATCCACTCGGCGTAAGCAGCACTTCACCAGCACGTTATCAGTCAGTCACAGTACTAGGCAATACCTTGGTTATTTCTGTCCCCTCAGATGAATGCTGCTGCCGCGGTACACTCTTAGTCAGATTGATCTGGGCAGAATTTAATGGGAATCCAGCCAGGGAAAAGCAATGGGCCGGAGGGGCAGGGCAGCCCCGAGAGCACAGCCACTGCCCCAACCTGCCCGTGGTGGTACCACAGAGGGACAGCGAGCGCTGCACAGAGCAGAGGAGCAGCAGCAGCAGCAAGGGCATGACCAGGAACAGCGCAATTTAACTACACTCTGCTGCTTCCAGCGCGTGCTGGGAGCGTGGGGTGACACGTACGCGAGCGGGGCGACGCGCACAGCTTACCAAAGGGAATGCTGAAGAACGGGCTGCATAAAGCCTTCTCGGCGGAGGCTCGCTTTCCTTGGTCACAATGAAGCATGCTGGAAGAGAAGACACCCTTATGCTCTCACACGTGACATTCCTGCATTGACAAATTCAACTCAGGCTGGAAGCCAGTACCGAGGAACTCCCTCTCTCTGGGGCGCTTATGGTCCAAACAGTGAGAAACACTCCTCCCAGCGCACAGCTGAACCACACCAGAGGATCCCCTGAAACTATTTTGGTACCGTAGGCTTTCCCTCAGCACCAAAGGATGGAAGTTGCTCACTTCCAAGTTTCCAGGGAACACAGCACATTCCAGCTCCAGGCCGCTCGGCCACATCTCAGCACACATGCAGTGTCAGGAAAGCGATCACACTCCGATGAGCTCCCACATCTCTCCACAAATGGGACTCTGAGCTACTAACAGCCCAGGGCTTGCCTGAGAACATCCCATGTTCAGCTTTACCCGTGGTTCCCGGTGCTATTTCTGCCAAGCTGTGTTCTCATTCCCTCTGCAGCCTCACAGCAGGTCCATAGGACAGCAAAAACAATCCCCTTGGCAGACCTCTCAGTAGAGAGCTGCATGAGTGCATGTGAATCTTAACAGTGGAGGAACAGCACTGTCCGCCCCCCGCCTTGTTTCTGACAATGCTCCCCTGGAGCAGCAAAGTCTCCAGTTTTCTCCAAATAAAACCTCATTGGCAAGAAGCACAAAGTACCAAAACATCAAAACATTAACATCATGACTGATATTCTTTATGTGCTTGCTCCAAACTGTGCCAAAAATCAGGGGAGCTGAAACATCTCTGCTAATGCTTGCACGTGTTATACTAGCATTGTGACAGGGAGAGGTAAAAATTAAGAACAAGCATTAGGTGTGGGCTTTCAGGTACCAAGAGCAAGGTGGGAGACTCTAGAGAGAACATCTTTAAGCAACAGTTAGTAAATACAATACCTTTTGATAAGGTCTCTGAGGTGATATGCTGGAATGGCTGAATTAACCACCCCTTCACTGGCAAATATGCGATCAATGATGGCAGAACTGTTTGTCTGGAAAGAAACAGAAACACTGCTTGGGGAGGGGAAAAGAAACCAAACTCCCAAACCAAAACAGTACAAAGCTTGCAATATCCCATCATATCTGGACTGGATACAGAGGGCTCTGGTTCTGCGGTGCTTTGTCAGAGATCCCCAAGGCTCAAGCCTAACACGTTAACCAGCAGGCCCACACCAGGTGGAGTTTTACCCATTTGCCTGTGCAAAAGGGTGAAACTCCCACAGAGAGGGAAATTTGCTGCTCCATGGATGTAGGATGCTGAAAGGATGCCCTTGCTGGCAAGGGCAATGCAAATCTAAATTCTCTTATACAGGACAGAGGACAGTCAGGCTCTCAACACAGTGCCCTCCCCCCATTTTCTCAGCATACAGACTTAGGAGAAGATCCCCGAACTAGAGCTAATGTTAGACTAAAACCAGCAAGTAATTCCTCTGTCACCATGCCACTGAACTCGCTGGCAGACCTGAGCCATCCACTTGGACGCTCCTTCTGTGCCACACCACAGCCAGCACAAACACACCTCCAGAAGCTTGGCAGGACCCCAGCTCCTGGAAATCCTGGCTTTCAGTGACCTGAACACAGGCAGCATTTAGGCACATCAGTCCAACAGGGCAGAGGAGTCTTTAAGGCTCTGGAACTTTAATTCTCCTGGCAATAGGGTTAGAGAAACATCCTGGAAACACTCTCCAGTTGCCAGGTGCTACCTCACAAGTCCAGAGTAGGAACAACAAGAAGCAGGAGGACTTGTTTGATGCAGGCAAGAGCGCCTGCAGCAGCTCTCACTCACCTTCCATTCCTGAGATTGGACTGTATGTTTCAGTTTCATTCCTGAGAACATTTCCAGTAAAACAATTCCCAGACTCCACAGATCCACAGCAGAGGTACACTCCGTCTCACTCTGGAGCCCTGCCTGCGCCAGGCAGTTCTGCAGTTCTGCCTCTGGAGCCCGATACCCGTCTGTTTGAATATATTTCACATCCTATGGCAGACCAAACACACAGAAAAAGTTAATTTTCCAGGTTCAGGTTCTCCAGTCCACCCTTAAATCAGTTCACAGGCATCCTTCAGGGTCAAAATACCTGTTCTCAGGGTCACCAAAACACTGTCACTAAACTGACAGAAAGCATTGTACAGCCAGTCGTGTTAGGATGAGAAAAACAAGACCGCCTGCAAGAGAAGACATCTCCCAGCATCCCACTAACATCTGATCTCTCTGAAAGACATTGCTGCTGGGAGGAAGCGACTGGACACCACTGCAGACCAGCCCATTAACCTCTCATAAGCACAGAAGACACGCAAATTTTCAGGCTAAGGGTCAAACACCCACAATATGCTCCCACACTGGCTGCACAAGAGCACAAACAGCCCGGTCTGAACAGAAGGATCACTAACAGCTGCCGTGATTCAAGTACTGATGTTCTCTGGAACAAAATGTTAAAGGAACGAAGCAGCACCTAACGTTCAGACAAGGAAATTATCAAAGGTGCTTCCCACGCACCTCCTCCTTCTCACTCTGGCAGCCAGAAAGCGCTGCAGCAATCAATACCTGCCCAGCTGCCACAGCTGGTGGAGTAAAATAAAATGCCCACACACTGCCTGCATAAAAGGCAACAGGGAATTAGAGTGTCACACAAGGGCTGGCTGGAGGGGTTGCTCTGAAGGTCTCTGGTCCAGCCTCAGTACCCCATCGGTCAGCCGTGGCTTTGCCTAGCAAAGGCTTGCAAGCATTCAAAGTGCACCCTGCATCTTTTTAACTGGGGAGGGCTTGCTTTGGACACATTGATGTGATTCAAGGAATGACAGAAGAATATACAAGCCTACTTCCTGGAGGAGGCGTAGAACTGGGAATTCTCACTAGGGTAATATATCCACAGAATCTCAGACTGGTTTGGGTTGGAAGAGACCTCAAAGATCATCTGTCTCAACCCCCTACCATGAGCAGGGACACCCTCCACTAGCTCAGGTTGCCCAAAGCCCCATCCAACCTGGTCTTGAACACTGCCAGAGAGGAAGCATTCAAACCAAAATTACCAGCCTCTCTGAAAATAAAGTTTACAGAGGACATTTTCAGGTAACAGAGCTCAACGGTGGTTTATGAACTTTAAAACAACCAGCCAAAAAAAAAAAAGATATACAAATTGCTCAGCAGTAATTCCCCCTGCTATCAGCAAAGAGCAGAACTTCTAGCATGGCTAAAGCAGCAATTTAGCAGCCCCACCAAACATTTAGAGATAGAGTAAACACCATGGTCAATGCCAACACCAAAAAGAGTGAGATGGAATTTCACTCCTACGATCTGAAGCATTTTGAGAGATGTAGGTGGTTGAGACCTTGCTCTATGTACAGCTATCCTCTGTTAAACAGTAACAGAAGGAAAAGTTATGCAAGGATAAACTTGGCAGAGCTGTCACAAACAAAACTAGTATGGTCTTGACTCAGATAAGGAAATCATCCACATTTGCTGCGGCCCAAGGCAGGGGCAGTGAGGGGAAGCTGATACCAGGTGCATGTTCAAACGGGGTCAGAAGGTTCACCCATGTAGCCAGCATATCTCAGAATTGCAAAGGAAACTCAGCATGAAGAAAGCAGATTGGAAGGAACCCCAGAAGCAAATAAACCACGTGATCAGCTGCTGTGAGGCAGCTCGCAGAGCAAACAGCAAAACACAGGCCTGAACGCAAAAAAAATTGACAATATCTGCATTAGACATAGGGCACTGGGAGAATGTGTTTTGCTGACAGAGAGCAATGCATTACCAGCACAAACCAGACTTCAGCCAAGAAATGTGGGAGAACCAAAGAACACCACGGAGGAGTTAAGAACTACAACCAGTAAAGCCAGCACCTGTACCAAAGAATTCAGAGACAGGTCACCCACACAATCCTCCAGTACTCATGGATCAGCAGGCTGTACCACCAGTGCCAGGTAAACCAGGATAGGAAGTCTACACATTAAAACCCTCTGAATGAGTTTACCTGGGATAGAGACGAACCAGGACAATGCCTGCACAGAAACACTTTGTGTTTACTTTTCGACCGTCTCCCAGTGATCAAAGGCAAATTCACTAAGAGGCCACTTGATGAAAAAGCTTTACTGACAGTCCTCACGGGCCCTTACTGAGATCCCAGGTAACAGCAAGCTCTATCAGGCCAACAGCAGAACCTCCTGAGGCTCTCCACTTGCATCAGAGGCATGGTAGGGAACAAAAAGGGCAAGGATAAATTTACAAAACCCAGTATCACCAGAAAAAGTGATAGTGCAAAGAGGGAGTGACAGCCCAGCATAAGGGAAGAGCAGAGTAAGAACAGGCTAAGGAGATGTGTCTGTGTCAGGAAGGAATGGGCACTGCCTACCCACAACCAGCGTACGGGCTTTCATCACCACAGTGACAAGGGAATGAAACATCCAGACTTCCTAAAGATAAGATGAAAGTAAAAATATGCACAAGGACACTGCCAAAGAGAATGTCTGAGGAGGCTGATGGTGAAACCTGGGTTACTACGACACACGATAAGGGATGACAAAAGGACCCATCTGGGTGCTCCCACTCGTCTGACAACGTGAAAACTACAAAAATTTCCAGGAAGCTAAGGCACCACTTATTTCAGCACATCATTAACCGTGGAATTGGTGGTCATGTGTAGTGTGAAGGCCAAGACCTCAAGAGAAACCAGAGACATGCAAGAGGAACAGGAACACAAGCTTCTGTTTCTGGGGCCAGACAGCATTTTAGCCTTTTCCAGGAAACTGAGCACCAGGTCAGCTGCTACTCTGATCAGGTCACACTGGCGCCTACACTCAGAAACCAAAAGCATCAAGAGACCCACACGACTCAACCCAGAGGCAACTACTTCGAGAGCAGCAGGTTCCAAACCTGATTTCCCTCTTTGAAGCTAAGTCCAAAGTCAATGAGCTTAAAGCACTCCTCCTCTGCGCTCCACAGGATGTTGCGTGGCTTGAGGTCTGCGTGCACGTAGCCTTTGTGGTGCAGGAAAGCCAGGGCTTCGAGAACGTCTCGGGCGCAGTGCTGGATCATCCACATGGAGCAGCCCTGGTTGCTGGAGTGCAGCAGCAGCTCAGACACGCTGATGTCCAGCAGCTCCAGCAGAAGACAGCGAGATGGGCCATTCACAGAGTAGTGGTTGGTGAACACGCCGTACAGCGTCACTACAGTGAGACAGGGTAACAGGCATTGGTAAGGAGCAGTTACATGGTCATCATGCTCCACCGCTCTCCACTGCCGCCCACAAGACCATAAAAGCTGCGGGAGGCAGCTCATGCTTTACAAAGCATGATGTTTGGAGAGATGGAGAACCAAACTTCCAAGGGAAGTGGCAAGGAAGGAGCAGTCATGTCACCCCATTGGGCGTCAGGGATGGGACAGCCTCACAACACCCTGCCAGGCTCTGCTACAGTGACAGGGCTGGGCGCTCCTGCTCCAGACAATCTCCAGGACAACGGGTAAGTTGGTCGCAGTGGGTAAAATGGAGGTAGCACCACTCTTTCTGGGACATGTCAGTCTCTTCCCATGGCAAACCTAGGACAGTGGGAACCTGAGCTCTGTCTGGGCATCTAGGTACATTACGGCATTGAAAAGCACCTCACGCTGCCAAAAAAACCCAAAAGCAGTGGGTAAACCTGGGGGCTTCCAGCAGCCACCTCCGAGGCACAGGCTTCCTCCCTTCCCAAGCCCATTTCCACCCCCACAGGCAGCCCAGGGGTCCTGCCAGGCAGGCAGCAGGGCTCTGGTCAGGGGTGCTCAGGCAGCACCACCTGACAGATGACCTAGGGGTGCCCCCCCGCCCACCTCCTGCACGCTCCAGCTCACCTGGGGAGGCGACGTGCAGGCCCAAGTCCCGGGAAAGAGGCGGGGGACTCAGTCCTGCCGGCCCCAAGGGGTACCAAGGAGCACCGGCAGCAAGGATACCGCCTTGGGGTGTCCAGGGAGGGGTCTGCGGGGCCCTCGGACCTGCCCACCCCGGGGGGCCGACCCACAGGACGCGCTGCTCTGCCCCCCCAGAGCGTCAGCTAGGGACGAGGGACCCCACCGGGTCCCCATATCCCACCGGCGTTGGGACACCTCTGCCCGGTTGGGGAGAGGGTGTGTGTGTTCTCCGACCAGAGCGGGAGGGGGGCGGGGGCCTGCGGGCGCCGCGAGCGGGGGTTCGGGGAGCAGAGGAGGGCCGCGGGGGTGCGGGGGCCTGCGGGCGGGTTGGGCGCGGGTCCCGGGGTGCCGTTACCGATGTTGCGGTGCCCGCGGAGGGTCTCGAGCGCGGCGCGCTCCTTGCGGAAGCCGTACTCGGCGCAGTCGGCGGCGGGCGGGCGGGCGCCGGGGCGGCGCGCCGGGCCGGGCCGCGGCGGGGGCGGCACGAACTCTTTGACGGCGCCGGGGGGGCCCGCGGGTCCCCGCAGCAGCGCACCCGGTAGACGGAGGCCGAGGAGCCGCTGCCCAGCGGCGCCTGCACCTCCCACAGCCGGCCCAGCGCCTCCAGCAGAGGCGCCGCGCCCCACACGCACCCCGACATGGCGCCGCCCCGTCTCACATCGCCCCCCGCCGCCGCTGCCGCCTCGCCGCCGCCGCGGAAACCGCGCCGACACCGACCCCTGCCTCCGCCGCGCTCCGGTCGCCATGACACCGGAAACGGGGCGGGGCGGTGGCAGCACCGCCCGCTGGCCCCTCCCCCTCCCTCCCGCGGGGCGGCACCGGCCGCGGGCCGCCGGCCCCTCTCGGCACCTCCCCGGTTTCCTCCCAGCCCGGGCACTGACCGCGGCCCACCCCCTCAGCTTAGGCGCCGCCCGGGGCTCCCGTCCCCTCAGCGCCAGGCGTCGCCCCCTCAGCCCGGACGCGGCCGCTCTCCCTGCTGTGACGTCCCCCGGCTCCCCGTGGCACCGAGCCCGACTCCGGGGCTGGGGGTGCTCTTCGCGGGGCTCAGCCCCGGGGCCGCTGCTCTGCAGCACCCAGCAGCTCCCCCGCCTCATCGAGGGCCCTCGGGGCTGCGCGAGCTGGTGCCGGCGCTCCCCTCCCGCCCCCCATAGCGGGACTGCCTGCCACACGTCAGTGGGTAAAAGAGAAACACAAATTTATTGTGCAACCGGCACCTTCTGCCCCGAACGCCAACATAAATAGAGGGCCGGGAGCAGCACCCAGGCTCCCTGCGACCCGCGGGGCTGGAGGGTGCTGTCGGCTCGCCCCGCGGCTTCCCGCCCGCGTCCCCATCGCGCACCCAGCGCGGGGCTGGCCGGGCGCCATACCTGAGTCCACACCCGCACAGAGCCGCGCCTGCGGGCGGCACCGGCTGCACAGCAGGCAGGGCGCGGTACGGCTCGGCACCGGCTGCCAGCGGGCCGTGGACTCTGCGCCGTCCCGGAGGTGTCCCCGCTCTGGCCGGGCCGGCCTCAGCCCCAGCCCCGCCCCAGCACGCCGGCCGGCAAAGGGGACACGGTGGCTGCTCCCTGGGCAAAGCTCTCCCTCAGGCTGCGGCCTCCTTCCTTCAGCAGCACCGCAATGGGTGGAAGACACGTCTTCAGCCCACTGCGCCGGGCGGCCCAGGAGGAGCTGTGAGCAGCAGTGGCCCATCCATGAGCCCCCTCCAGCCCCAAACTGATCTTCAGAGCTTTTCCTCTCAAAGCTATCTCTGCAGAGAGGACACGCAGAACAAGTCTAAGCAAAGGGCAGCCTTGCAGGTGCTTCCTTGCCCCAGCCCCAGGGTTGGCAGGCTGGCTAACCTCTCCTGTAATTCACAGGGAACATCATACAGCAGTATCAAAGGACCATAGAACTTCTCACATCCCAGTCTCCAAAGATGCCACCATCCCCAGAAATAAAGGAGAGTGGTGGCACTGGGACACGTGGAGGGGGTGCCTGGAGCAAGACCAGGATGCCACCCCAGCTCCCTGGCACAGGCGCTAGGGCTGGGTGAGCCTGGGGACACGCTGGGAAAGGGTATCTCGTGATGGCATGTGCAGGGACGTGCTCTGGGCTTGGGCAGCCAGCCCAGGTGTGAGGAACCACTGGGAACACTGGTGGGACACCAGGCCCAGCACAGCTGACAGGCTTGGGGGCAGGCTGGTATTCATGCACCTATGCTGAGCAAGCCCACCCTTGGTCACCAGCTCACTGCAGCCCATGGCTGCAGACAGGATGGTGGCACCTTGGTGGGACAAGAGCTTTGCAATGACGGGTGAACGGGCCTGTGATGGGGCTACAGAAGCTGTGGCCCGACAGTCTATGCCTCCCCCTGGAGTTTGGGGAGAAATGGGGTGTCATGGCTTCCCACACCCCACCCTGGTGCAGCAATGGCTCCTACCATCCTGGGTCTCCCCTCTCCAAAATAACAACCCCAAGAATAGCAAGTGGCAGTGAGAGATGTATCTGGGAGAGCCAGCCCCCCACAGTGCCCCCATCCTGGCTCTACTACTGTTACTCAAAGGACAGCAGGTCAGGATGGGGCCCTTCCACCTCCCGGCCAAGGGCACATGGCTCTGGCTGCTCCATGCTCCCTGGAGGGTCATGCTCCAGCCCTGGTCTCCGGGAGGGCTTCTCCATGTGGGGTGAGGTCTCGGTGGCCCTCTCGCCCACCCACTGCTGGCTCTCCAGGCTGTCCTTATGGATGAGATCAGGCACGGGGAGAGCAGTGGTAGGCTGGTCCCCACTTGGCTCTGGGGTGCTGGTCATGCTGTGCACCCCAGGGCACTCTGGAGGGGATGCGTCCCTCATCCCCGGCCACTCCTCTGCTGGGTCAGGGGGTGCAGCAGGCAGTTCCGGGGGCTCCTCTGTGCTGCTCCTCTGGCTGGTCCCTGCTGGCTGCGGTGCAATGAGCATGTCCTGCGGGGTCTTCAGAGCACGTGGCATCCTCTTCTTGGTGACAGGGGGTGGGGGATTCAGCCGGGGGAAAGCGTCGAGCCCCACAGCCCTGCAAACACAGCGGAGTGACATGCAGCTCCACACTGGGGCCCCCCATCCCATCCCATCCCATCCCATCCCATCCCATCCCAACACCCCCACTGCAGGTAGCATGCCCCGGGCACACTCACCCCTCCTCATTGGCCAGCTGTCCTGTCCCCAGCACAGCCCCAGCGCTGGCATTCACCTCCATCACTCCCACGCTGGGGAGGCTGGCTGGCTCCTTGCGGCGCAGGAGGTCATTCACCTTGGCCCCCACAGCCTTACCCAGGTTACGGAGGTGCTGGCTGCCAGCGGGGCGGGAGGGATGCTGTGGGGTACCTGCCATGGCGGGGATGTGCTGTGGTCGCGGGGTGGGTGCCATGCTGACACTGGCATTCTCAAACATGCTCTGGTCCACTGGAGGGGGAAAGGGAACAGAGAGGGGGCATAAGCAGGGCTGGAGGGGGGACCCAGGCAGAGGCAGTACATTCCAGAGCTGCTTACCAGTTCCTAACCCGGCAGCATGGGGGGACAACACAATCTGAGGGACAGGGATGCTGCTCCTGCAGTCCCGCAGAGGCTGTGGGCAGCCGGGACAGACCAGGGCTGTGCAGGGCAGTGCATGCAGTGGGGACAGTGTGGGGAGAGATGGGGCAGCAGTGAGCCCAGGGCTCCACACTGACACTGCCAACACACAGAGAACGTCTCTTACCTGACACCAAGCGACTTGGGAAGCAGGTTGTGGAAAGAAAGAGAGAGAGGATTTACCAAGGGAATGGCAAGGGGACAGTGGACTTGTCCCTTCCACGCTGCCAGGTGAGGTGCATTGGCCAAGCCCCTGCCCAGACCCACCATGCTGCCTGCAAAGGTGGGACTCTGGTAAGGGCCCCACCAGCCAGGCACCACGAAGCAGCAGAGGTTCTCTGGGGGTACCCAGAGCCTGGACCCCACACTGCCCAGCCCACCAAGGTGCTCTGTCCAACCCAGGCTGGCTGTTCTCTTACATTGGCCAAGCTCCCCAGAGATGCCAGGGGCTGAGCTCACTGTCCAGGAGCAGCCTGTTGTGCTCTGTACACACACGTGACATCAGCGCTTTATGACATCAGCCACTGACAGGATGGCTGTGCAGGAGCCACATCCTGGCTACGCGAGGGTGACGGAGAGCTCTGTCCTCCCGTTTCCATGAGGGTCATGCCCCACCGCACCAGGACAAGCAGCCGGAAGGCCCCGCACCCCTCAGGCCCCGCCAGCCTGCCCAGGGAGCCCTGCGCCCACCAACCGCGTCCAGGCAGGGGGTGCAGGCAGCCCCTCGCAGCCCCTGGGCACAGCCATGGCACTGCTCAGCCGCCTATGGCACAGCAACGAGGTGCAGGCAGACAGGCTGGGGTTAGCAGGGCATACACTCTTGCAGGGGAAAGGGGACTGGGAACACCCATGGCAGCAGGTGTTTCCTGGGGACCTGGGTCACACCCCACCTCCCAGCTATGCCAATTTCTCCCATGTGTCTTCCCAGCAGAAATCCGCAAAGCTGCGGGTGCTTCCCCCAGGAGCACCAGTTCAGCTCCATCGCTGTTCCCATGCCAGTACAGCTCTCTGTGGGATGGCTCCAGCTGGCTGACAGGTGAGTCTTGTGCTGTGCCAGTACCTTGGTGCCCGCCAGCATCCTGTGCCCATCTGTACCCCATATCCTGTGGAGAGAAGGGCAGTACCCTCCATGCTGGGACAGAGCCAGTCACCTCTGCATCCCATGGAGATGGAAAGGAGGGGCCCAGCACCGCTACCAACCCTGGGGCAGGGAGGGGGGCAGGCTCTTATCAGGACCCCCAACTCACTGCAGACCCTTTCCTCTGCAGCCTGCAGCCCCATAGACCCGCTGGACAGCAAGCTCCCTGCCCACACCATCTACCGGCCCTGGTTCTCTCCCTACAGCTTCTTCATATGCACCACAGGAGCCACCCAGAAGCACTCAGGCAGTCTCTTCGCCGACACTCTGGAGCCCGTGGAGCCAGATGACCTCTCGGATATCATAAGCTCCTCTGCTGGCTCCTTGGACATGCCCCAGCCCCCCAAGAGGGACAGGCAGGCCAGCAGCAGAGCCAGCGTCACCTCGCAGGACATCCTCGCTGCTTCCCTGCGGCTGCCGGTGCCCCAGAACGGCTACAAGTGCCTGTCCTGCTGCCGCCTCTTCCCCACGCTCTGGTCGGTGAAGAACCACATCCAGCACAGCTCCCAGGAGGGCTACAGCTGCAAGGTGTTCTACCGCCGGCTGAAGGCGATATTGGAGGGGGAGCGCAGGGAGCAGGAGGCTGCAGCTCCCCTGGCTCCCGTGTAGCCCCTTGGGCCAGGAGGCTGCCGCAGGAGGGCACTGCACCATCGCTCCCTCAGCCAGGAGGCAGAGGAGGAGCATCCCGCCCCGCCTGCTTGCTGCTCTTCGCCTGCACAACGCTCCCGCCTTCCTTTCAGTCCGGCTCTTCTTGGATTTTCTTTCCCCGGCAGCCAAAAAACGCCCCGAGCCTCTCAAAACTCTGCTTAGCATCTCTCTTCATCTCCACCGGCCGCTCTGCGGATGTCGGGGAGTCCCCGGCACCCCTGAACTGCCCAGCCCTGAGACAAGCCTGTGCTGCACAGTGGCTGAAGGGGGAAGGCTGAAGCCCCTCTACCCAACATTCAGGACACCTCGCTCTCAGGGGAAGCCCGTGGCTGGCACTGCAAGTTGGGGGAGATGCTTAGGTTGGAGGAGGGCCAGGGGATGCCACCACCTTGGAGGGGGAGAGAGGTACAGAAAGAGAGAGTCAGCGAGAAGGAAGAGACAACAGAAAGCCTTGAGAAATAGAAAGATTTATTTAGCAAAAGCCAGTCAACTAATGACAACACCCAAGGGTTAAGTGCACTTACATTGACAGATTGGTTTCCCAGATAGATTGAGTCAACAGTTAGTAACACGACAGTTGTAGGAAAAGAAAGGACAAAAAATATAGCTATAAAACCCCAGTCAGGGTCCATAACAAAAGTGAGGGGCTAGAGAGGTGTCTTGGAGGCAGCGCCGAGCCCACAGCGGTGCAGGACAGGGCATGAGGAGGGATTTATGGCCGGGGGACAGGAGCACCTGGGTCCCAACCAGCACCCGCCTCGACTCTGACCCCTCTGTGGCTGGTGCAGGTGCTCCCCTGGACACCAGGCCACTGCTGGGGACACTCAGACGTGGCCTTCCTGCCAAGTAGGCCTCTCTAGCTCCTCACAGCATCCAGCCTCCTCCTGTGGTGGATGGCATGTAGCACAGGATGCCGGGTCTCTCACCCACACCTCTCCTCTCAGCAGCCCTCAGTCTGCAGGGGACTGGAGCAGACAGAGGCAAAGGACCTTCTCGGCAGCAGGGCTAAGCCCTGGAGGACAGCGAGAGCTCATGCCTGGGAGATGCTCCGTGAGGGTTAGGTGCAGGCAGAGCCAGCAGAGACAGAGCTGGGGAGAGCAAGAGCAGAGGGAAGCAACAAAGCAAAGCAGAAGCAGGACAGGAGGGTGGATGGGGAGAAAGGCAGCTCCCTGCTCACTGTTTCCACAAGGAGCATGGGGGACATCAGGACTCTGGCTCACCCCTCTTCCACTGTGGTCTCTTAGAGGCTGCAGCAACAGGCAGCTGATAAATGTGCTTGCAGAAAAGATATAAACTCCGGATCCCATGAAGGATCCCACAGATGCTTCAGCCATGGGCATCTCTGGGTCTGGGGGGGATCTGGAGATCTTGGATTTGGTTTTCTGGGGGTGCAAACCAGAGGCATGAAGCAGCAACCTGCAGCCACCAGCAGCTTGCTCCCCATCAAGAGGCAGCAAGCATGCCCATCCCACAGGCAGCTGATGCCAGCCCTTCATCCCCCAGCACTGGTCCTGGGGTAAACAACTGCTTGGGGTATGGGAGGGTTTGTCTATGAAGCAAAGCAGGGAGTTTGTGGTGATGGGGGGTGCAGGGAAGTGCTTGAAAATGTAACTTGAGAGCACCAGAAAGGCTTTGAAACCTGGCAGCCATGCCTAGCCCAAGGACTGGACAATGAGTGGAAGGACCCTCCATGTCCCCATGCCGCACGCCCTGGTTCCACACTGAGCCATCCCTTCCCCTCCATGCCACAGCCTGGGAGAGGAGCAGGCAGTACCCGCACACCCTCCCACTGCCTCAGGCAGGGACACACTCTGACCTGGAAGAGCCACAAACGCTGCTGCCCTGCGAGGAGCTGCCTGTGTCTGGCCACCCTGCGGGACTTCGTCTCGCCCCTTCAGCTCCCTGCCAGCCTCATCCCCACTGTCCCCAGCTCCCTCACCTCTCACTCGCACACCCGCATCGACAGTGCACTGCCACCCACCCTAACCCTAACTGCCCCACCAGAACGGCCTGGCCTCACCTCCCACCCTCTCCTCCACACTGAGAGCCAAACCCCTGCCAGCGACTCTGTCCCCACTCACTGCCCCGGCCCCTCTCATCCCTGCTCTCTGCCCCGTGCCTTTTCTCCCATTGCCCCAGTGAAAGCCTTCCTCTGCTTTACTGCTCTCCCTGGCAGCAGTGGCTAATCCAGCAGAGGCCAGGGGGTCCTTTGCCTGACCTCAAAATACAGCTTGCATGGGGACAGGGACCAGCGGGTAGCACAAGCGGCTGTCAGCTCACTGTCCGATGGGAAGTGGGGATGCTCCGGCTCAGCACACAAGCCCATGCACGCCGGAGCCCAGCATGCCCGGCACACCCCCTCGGCATGGCTCCGTCCTCCGCTCTGCACGCCACCCAGCCATGTGCTGGAAGCCTCATGCTCCCTCCTCTGCCCCCCTTCCTCTGGGCTGTCCTGTCCCTGCCAGGGCCAGGGAGCTACATCCAGGGTCCACCCCAGCTCCGTCGGGTCCGGGCTGCTCCGCACCACCTCCTGCCATCCCCTACACTGCGATCTCGTCCTCCAGGCTGTCACCCAGGTCCTGCCTGGGCTGGACGTGGAGCAGACGTGGAGGTTCCTCCTGGGACCAGGAGTCGTGCTCCTCGCTCTCATCCGTGTTGGACTCATACTCAGAGGCAATGCCCGACTCACGGAATTTGATGAGCTCCAGGCTGCCCAGCGCCGGCTCTGAGGCGGGCTGCCCCGAGTCCGGCAGAAAGCGGTAGCATTCCAGCTTCACCAGGCAGTCGTTCCTACCTATGGGGCTGCCCAGGGCACTGGGGAAACCCGAGCCAGGGCCCAGCGGTGGCGGGTGGGTGTCCTCGGGCTGTGGGGTGGTTGGGTCGCAGAGGACGGGGAGGACGTTGGAGCGGAAGGTGATCTCCAGCAGACTGTCCTGGGAGCCTGCTGCAAGAGAAGGGCAGGGCTGAGAGGCAGACCACCATGCCACCCTGCCTCACCCAGGCGAACCTCACCCACCACGGCTGGCTGTGGGCTGGCCCAAGGATGGTGTGTGGCTGTTCAGATGCTATACTCCCCACCACCACCATTTAGAGGGGTTCACTTGGTGCTATGGGTGCCTGGGGCTGCTGCTGGCCAGAAAAGTGCCAGCTTGGCAGGAGATAAAAGTCCCCTGTTTCCCACCCCAGCTCCCGCAGGGAGCTAATGGCCAACGTCTGCTGGAAAGGAAGGTCTGGGGCAGGTTAAGGAGCTGGCCCAGGCCGTGCAGCCACTGAGGAAAGCGGACATATAGTCGACAGACATACATGACTGCCTGTCCATACAGCCCTCCCCATACCCTTTCCTATGCTCCATGCAAGCACCTCGCTGCACACTCAAGCCAGGCCAAAAGGACACCACTGTTCCCCTGCACAAAGCCACCAGAAACGCACAGAAGTCCCAAGAGAAACACCCACACGCATGCCTGCCACAAACCCGGCTAGGTGTGTGGGCAGAGGAAGGGGCGGGAGCGCTTACTGGTGGTGTTCCCTGCCAGCTTCAGCTCCAGCTCCTGCACCTGCTTGACCAGGAGTGAGATGTGCTGCAGCAAGTCCTTGTTCTGGAGCAGGAGCTGGTGCACGCGAGCCTGGGCCTCCAGCCGCGCCGCCGCCTCCGCGGCCAGCTGGTCCTTCAGCAGGTGGACCTGTGTGACAGGAGAGAGCGGGTGAGTGTGGGGGAGATGCTGCTTGAGGGCCGTGAGCTTCCACTCCAGCCACCCCTGCTCTGCTGCCTGGGCTCACCAGCCTCCCACCGAACACTCTGAACAAGCAGCTGTTCCGTGTGGGAATGACGTGCAGGGGGAGCAGGGGCCTGCAGCCATGTCATGCTAGGGCATGCTCAGCAAATCCGGTCCACCATCCCCTGGCTTCTCTGGTGGAAACACTGAGGCAAAAGGAGGCTGCACTGACCGAATCATCATGTCACAAGTGCAGGAGGAAAGGGCAGCCTGGGGGAAGCCAGATGGATGTGGAAGGCACACTTGGCCGACTGGATGGTGCTGCTGGTGCGTGAAGGTGCAGCCACATTTTGCGAGCTGGCCCCAGCCAAGCTGTCTTTCAGGTTCCCAGAGACGGCGTTGGTTGTGCTGTAACTACCAGCACGCAAGTGCCTGCATCACCAGCACCGCATGGCAAGAAGGATGGGATGCTGCTGGGCAAGACCAGCCAGGAGCCATCGCCCAGGGGCAGCTTTCTGCTCTGAGCTGGAGCAAGGAGAGCCCCAGGAGCACACTCCGGAAAAGGGGACAGCAGCACAGAGCCACCTAGGAGACACACCGGCTCAGCGTCCCCTGCTGCCACCCACCATCACCTTGGGGATGCCTGGCCTGCATCCAAGGGAAGGGACTTTCACAGGTACTTGGAAACACCTTGCAAAAGCAAGTCTCGGGTCAATGGGGGAACTAAATGGCATCTCATCCTCAGCCAGGTAATTACAGGCCAAGATAATTACAGGATGGTCCCAGAGGGTATAGACCCAGCATGGATCCTGGATGCTGCAGTGGATCTCCTGACTTCGTTAGTAAAGAATTAAACTTGTGCCCATCACCACACTGGTCAGAGACAAACTGACTCAGTGCTTCTTGAGAGAAGGCAACAAGTGCCATTGACAGAGGTGTTGAAGTAGTGCATTCAGTCACCTGAGAGGCACAGGACATGGTAAGGCCCGGCATTTCCATCAATAAACTACGATGACACAAAACCACCACAGCTGCAGGGATTAGAGAGCAGCTGAGTGACAGCTCCTGGGACAAGAACCACCATGGGGTGGGCAGAGATCCAGAGCAGGGTGTCAGCCCTTAGAGAGAGGAGGATGAGTCCACTGGCTGTCATCCCAGGAGCTAGACAAGAAATGGCATTACGCTATTTCAGATTTTTTTTTATCTGGAAGTAGGAAGAAAAATAAATCACCACAAAGACTGGGAACTACAGAAGCCCCTACCACAGAGGCACCCGCTCTGCCTGGCAAGCTTCAGCTGGAGCAACACTATGCTTGGGCAGACAAGGGATTCCCTGAGGATGGTAGGTCCCTCTTCCAGAGGGGAAAACAGCTTCCTGAGCCTGTGACCTCAGGAGCCATGCGGGCTCTTGGGCAGAAGGAGCAATACTCTGATGCGAGGAGAGCTGTGAGCAAGCAGAGGAAGGCTGCTGGAGCCCATCGCTCAGGCCAGGAGGAAAGCTGAGCGATTGTGGCAAGGTCTGCGCGGGGTCAGGGAACAAGTGAGGCTAAGGTAATGAGCTGGATACAGCGGCCAGAGCTGCTTAGAAGAGAAATACCCACATGGAGAAGGAGTGGCAGGGGCCAACACCGAGGCCAGGCATTTGCAAGGACACAGGGGCCAAAGGACTGAGAGAGCTAGAGGTGGTGTACAGACCTAATGCTCATCCGCCTGGGCTTAACAGAGCCAGCACTGTGAGCAAGGGCATGGTGAGCCCTGCCAGCAAAGTGCGCCCAAATGGGCTGCCCTGTGGAAAGGGGGGCACGCTGTCCTGCCTGCTCCCATGCCCCAGTGTCGGGGTCTGTCCCAGCTCCCCCAAGCCCACCCCGCTCCAGACACCGAGGGGCTCAGCATCGCACCCCAGCCCTGCCACTGCCCCCAGGAAAGAGTGCAGGGGAGAACCTGTGCCACGGCCACTTGTGTCTGCTGCTGCTGCTGCTGCAGGAGCTGCTGGAGAAGCTGCATTTGGTGGTGGGCAGAGAGGGGCGTCCCCAGGTCAGGCAGCTGGGTGGACGAGGGCAGCAACATCTTGGGTGACGCAGTCAGGATATCTTCAGGATGGAGGCAGCCCTGCAAAAACAGGGATGTCCAAAGCGTGATCTCGTGCCCTTTGCCACAGAGAGCCTCTGGGCATGTATGTGCTGGGGCACAGAGCAGTCCCCCAGGAAGGCAGCTGCTGCAATCACAGCAAGCGCACGATTTTGAGGGGGATGCTGAAAAACACCAGCAGTATTTTTTTTTCCAGTTTTGACAAAAGCTCAAATACCTTTGTAGAAAATTCCTGAAAAGGCTGATAGGCTGATGCTTCCCTTGGGTATTTCCACTGTATCAAAACACTTTTGGTTTTCTTTTTGTTTTTGGTGGAAAAACCTCGCTATCAGCTCTGCCCCGGACGCTTTCCATGTGGCTGAGCAGAGCTGAGCCGCCACAAGCGCCCTGGGCCCTGAGCCAAAGGGCAGCCCTTCGGCAACAGACAGCTTTGATCTGGGAGCTGGGGAATGCTGCACAATCCCTCCCTAGCCCTCGGGCCCCCGGGCTGCACATCAGAGCTGTGGGGTTGGGGTCACGCCGTACCCCGAGAGCAGAGGGCAGGGACCCCACACACCTTGACATCAGAGTAGGCACTCGCCTCCTTGCCCACGGCGTCGAGGTCGGTCACCCCGCGGCTGAAGTCGAGGATGTCAGCTCCGGGCAGCGGCAGCTCCACGGCATCGATGTCTGTCTCCTCTGCTGAGGCGGCCGCCCTCTCTGCGCCAGTGAGGCGGCAGGCTGCGGGAGCAGGGTCAGAGCAGGGCACAGCCCGCTCGGAGCGGGAGCTTGCCACGATGCGCCCACGGTACGGCGAGCAATGCCCACCGCTCCACACCAGCCCGGTGCCACCCACCCTCCAGCTCCAGCGCAGCAGGAAGCCCGTGCGGAGTGACACGGCTGTGCCTCCCACTGCCACCTGGGACAGGGCTTATGGCTGAAAACACACCCTGGCCCCAGGAAGCCAAACCTGGGGAACAGCTGCCAAACCCCTGGTGTGGGAGAAATGGGGCCCAGAGAGAAGACACACAGAAAGCTACAGAAATGTAAACAAGAAACTACGCAGTTGGGAAAAACACCCTGACACTCAGAAATCCCTAGGGAACTGTGTATCATGGCCAGGACATTGTACAGAGGAAAAACAAACAATGACCAGCCCACAGCAGCCCTGTGATCAGGGCATCACAACAGTGCTGGTCGCAGAGGCAGGTAGGACACTCCAGCACAGCCCAGGCTGCTCCTGTTGGGATGGGGAACACCCAGCACGGGGCTCATGGCATGCAGCCCACACACAGATGGGTGGCAGAACCTGCCAGCGTTCTGGTGGGAACCAAAAGAGTTTGTCCAACCTCTAGCAAAACACTTGTCTCCCCCATAGCACAGCTGCCAGCACCAAGCAGCACCTCAGCCCCCTTGAGCTGCAGAGAGCCCCGTGTGATGGGATGGACCAGCAGCCCCCAGCCAGGAGCATCCCTGCACCCTTTGCCTATGGGGCTGAGGAGGAGGAAGGTCTGCAGTCTGCTGGCAGCCCTGGGATGCTGATGCAAGACCCCTAGCACAGCTTCATACACACAGGGCACGGCAGAAGGGGTGATGGGCCATGAGCTGGGGCCACGGCAGAGTGCAGAATCCAGCCCAGTGAGTAGCTGGGGAAGGTCTGGATTCAGGGCCTCTTCTGGGTAAGCGGTCAGGAGATGTTTGCAGCCTGTGCAGCCGAGCGCAGAGCATATTTAAGGCACCCAGCAGAGTCCCTGGCGCTGCTAATGGGCTCACAGCAAGGGGGAAGTCTGGGAGGATGACGGCTGTCACCTAGTCAAGGCTCCTCGCTGGGCAAGATCCCAGCTTGAGCCTGAGGTGTCGCAGGCCAGATTACCCTGCAAATCTGTTCCCCACAGGTGTCAGCCAGCAAGGAGTGATGTGGGAAGATGGTGACTGCAGGCCACGTCTGCCAGGCTCCAGGACCCCCACACCACCCCTGTCGCCGCCCTCGCAGAGTACCTGGGACATCCAGGTCATCCCCATTCCTCTCGCTGTCTGCATCCTCTTGTCCATCTGCATTCTGCTGGGTGTGCTGCAGGCTCAGCTTGTGGCAGACCTCAAACGCCTGCCCCACAGTCCGGACGATGCGCATGGCTTGGCTCTGTGGGGTGAGGGGGAGGTGCATAACCACAGCTTGCCCCTGCTTGGTGCCCTGCCCAGCCTGGCACAGCCCTCGGGGGTCTCTGCGCTGCCGTTGGGGCTGAGCACAGCTGTGGGCACCACAGCCCAAATCACCACAGAGCTCTGGGCTGCTGCTGCCGTGCAGCACCACGGGGTCCTGCCCCAGCCGCCCCACCAAGTCCGCACATCATCGGCACGATGCACGTGCCAGCGTCATTACCTTCTTCTTGGATTTGAAGACGTTGCACCTGAAGACATTGCTAGACCCATCCCTGGCAATGTAGCTGAAGATCTTTAGGTCCTGGGAGTCGTGTGACACGTAGAATATCCTGCGAGGACAGAAAGGAAAGGAGGGTATTACCTACACAGTACCCACATGGCCAGAGACCGCCGAGGCCGCAGCCGGAGCTTCCCGAGGCTCGGGGTGCTGGCAGATGCCCAGCCTCTGCAGCACTTCCCTGCTAAAGCCCAGCAGAAATTTTTTTGGCAGCTGTTTTGCCTCGGCCGGGAAAATTAGCCTGTTGACTCAGCAGCAGCAAGCATTTTGCGAAGGCGGCGTGGGGTTTGCCCTGCTCAGCCCTCTGGGGCAGAACCAGAGGCCCAGGAGCCCTCCAAGGACCTAAAAAGAGCGAACTTCACCCCTCAGCTTTGCCTGCCTGGAGAGCTGGCCTCCTGCCACTCCCTCCCTGTCATGGCGGGGGCCCTTTTCTCTCTCCTGTTTGACGCAGGCACCCCATGCTCTTAGCTTCTGCCAAACAAGATGGGGGAAGAGAGCTGGGGGCTTCTGGAGAGCACAGCGAGAAAGGGGGCTGCTCTCCACATCAGCCCCAGCATGGTGCAGGCACAGCATAGGGTACGTGGCACCGCAGAGCCTCCGTCCCCTCCCCGGGCAGGCTTACCGATAGATGGGATCATGCATAACGAGCATTTTGTTCTCATCCCAGGCCCATTCTTTTTTCTGCAACAAAAGAAGCTGAAAATGAGTACGTCAGATGCTGTCCTTGAGATCAAGGACAGGGCAGAGACAGTCCAGGGACAGACGTGGGAAGCTCTTCTCACAGCTCTGCTGCTGCTCCCCTGCAACCCTCTGCTAAGGGCCATGTCCTGCTGGGGACAAGCGATGTCCTAAGCCACCTCCCGTGGGACCCCTTCCTTCCCCCTGAACCCCATCTACACCCACACCAGGACTAGCTCTTCCACCCTGTGGGACCATGGCCCACATGTGGCTGGTACCAGCCCACCCCTCCCTCTCCTCCCAGCCCACCAGAGCTTCCCAGAAACTCAAGGATGCTGCAGGTCCCTGCCCTGCAAGGGGAGGGTTCCCGTTGCTGAGGCACCACCGCTCCAGGGTCCAGGACTGCCTACCTTCTTCTTCTTCTTCAGAATAACCTTCACGCCATCCACTGACACGATGAGATTCACTTTCTTCTTCTTGATATTCTTGGCTTTAAACTCATACTACAGCGTGTGGAAGAAAACAGGTGAATTAGCCTTCCTGTACCAGGGAAGCTCCAGGGAGGGCTGATGAGGTTCTGAGGGGAAGGGGTGAGAGAGACAGGAGAGGTTTCCCCCACCCCACGTGTCCCCCCTGAGCACACCTTGATGCAGCCAAAACCTTCTAGGACAGGACAGGACAGGACACAGAGCCTTTCTGCCCTGCAGTATCCCCATGCCCAGCATCTGGAGGAGCACACTCTGAAGCAGCTCCTGGATGGGGATGAAGTTTTGCTTCATTTGGAAATGTTAACTTGTTCCTCAGAGGCATTTGCTATCTCCCTCCAAAGGGCCATATCTTCCCAGAGAGGGACAGCCACCTCCCCAGCCCTGCCAGCCCTGGGGCTCTGCAGTTGGGCTGGGTTTGCCCCTCTGGCTTGTGGCCACTGCTGAGCTCTGCTAGGAACAATGGCTTTTCAAGTGGTAGTTTTGGGGGGCTCTGAAGTATAAAACTGAAGATGATTGCTGAGGACTCTGTGAACCTCTCCAGGGGAGGCGGGATAATGCAATTACCCACTCCAATTAGAAGTCACTGGACAGGAAAAAAAACGCCAGAGGAACTTCCAAAGATCAGAGACTGAACACAAAGCTCTGGTCTGGACTAGGGAGACAATGAGATCCCCCAAAATCCAACCACTTCCGCACGTAGAGCCTTATTGTCAGGGAGGGGGCTAGAGTAGGAATAGGCTAGATGTGGGACTTTTGGGGAGTCCCGTAACTGGTCTACCAGGGATGCACCTCCATCGGGTACCTGGTCCCGTACACAGGGTGCTGTGCAAGGCCACGGGGACAGACTGCACCCCTCCCAGCAGCAGAAAAGCCCTGCATGCTGCACCTTGCATGCCCGAGGAAGAGCAATTGAATTAATCCTCTCATTATTCCACCAGTCTCTCTGCAGAGGGAGCACAGGGCAGGCACCCCAGTGCAGAGCCCTGCCTCCGGTCCACACCGAGCCTCCCCCGTGTGACATTTCCAGCGCCGCGTGATGTATTAGCTTTGGCAGCCAGAGCCAGCAGGCAGGAAAAGCTGCTGGCCCTGACCTGCGATCCAACGATAAAAGGCCTGAAAGTACAATTCCTCAAAGCCATTTTAAAGCCGCCGATGGGGACGGGAGATAGGGATGACTCAGAAAACAGTGGGGGGAATGCAGCTCTGCCCTCCCCACCGCACAGACCAGGCAAATCGCGCCAGCCTGCCTGCCCCAGGGTTGAAGCTGTGATGCTGGGCTGGGGAAGGCAGAGTTCAGGCTCCCACCATGGCTACAGCCAGCCTCCAAACCCCCGGCATGTAACCCATATGCTGCTCACAGGGCTTATTCCTCATGGAGAAGGGTCTCAGTCCCTGATCAAAAAAGCCCACTGGGGTGGGTTTTCAAATCCCATCTCTCACATTCCCCTTCCCTACCGTTACAAGCAGATATGAAGGTGCATCCCAGAGCCGCCCTTCTAGGCCTTGCCAAGACACACAACCAGTACTGAGGTCACAGCAGCGGGCCTGGTACCTAACACTAAAAAATGTCTTGATTTAGCCCTGAAAAGGTGAGCTCCAGCCTGGCTACCTCGGAGTACTTAACACAACACCTTCTGAAGCTCTGCATGTGATTTTTCCAAGAGCCGTGGGCAGAGCTGGATGTAGGTAGAGCTGGATGCTCTCAGCAGCACCCAAGGCGACTGCAGAGTACCTTGTGGAGCTGCAGCCTGATTTATTGGTCATAACGATCATTGATTCTAAACATCAAGCTGCATTTCTGAGCTGCTGAAGCCATGGGGTTTCTATTCTGGGCCATCCCAAGTGCTAATTCATGTGGGCTTGGAAGAGACAGTGACCCTGAAAAACATCCCAGGGTTAGAGAGACTATTTTAGCCTGTTTTTTTGGGTGAGAAACAGCCCCAAGACAGCAATGCAGAGAGGACAGGATGTTTCAGCAAAGATCCTATGCAGCCTCAGCATTCATTTGAGGGACAGAGTCAAGGCAGTGCTCCTCAGAGAAACTTCGGCATCCCTGGCTGCAGGCAAAGGATTCTTCCTGGACTCGTATCAAGCCCAGCAGAGGGGAGGTGGTCTTTTCCATCCAGAGGTGGTCTTTTCCCACCACAGAGAAAGACATTTGACCCACATCACACCGTAGCCGAAGTCCTCGTGCTGATGGCTCACGGCAAAATGCCAGCAAGAACTGATGGGAACAAGGAGGAACTCTCCGAAGGGTTGGCCGGATTTGTTAAGCCCTTGCATAAATCCAAGCCTTTATCCTGACACCGAGGTGAGATCTGTGCTCCCTTGCTTCAAGAGCTGTCGCAGGCCCGGCCCCAACCAGAGCTCATTAGCGCAATCACTGCAAGCCCACATACATTTCCCATGCAACAAAGCACAGCTCTAGCCAATAAAACGCTAATGAACTCATGCCCACTGGGGCTCTAATGAAACACTAACCATAATTTAATAACAAATTAGCAAGGAAGAGGATTCAATAAAAAGGTGCTTCAGCCAAGCTGCCTCTCGTGTCCTTGGGCTGCGCAGGGCAGGCCCACCGGGTCTCATAGGCCAGGAGCTGCGGTGCTGATTTTGAGGGGGTTACAAATTTGAGCTTGGGCAAATAGGTGCAAGAAAGGAGGAAAAGCCCCCAGGAGAGAGGGGGCAGCAGAGCGAGCTGAGAGGGAGTGGGTACTGCCCCACAGATCCTGGCACATCTCCCGGTGCTGCCATCCCCCTGCTCACGACCACAGCCATATTCAGCAGGTACATCCAGCAAACCCATGCAGCTGCTCTGGTTGGGGACAGCGAGAGCATCACCAGTGTTGCGCAGCTTCTCCATGTGAGTGTTAGAGCCACAGAGGCTGTAAGGGATGAACCCAAAACCAGTGTGGCAGTTCCCACCTGCAGAGACAGCAGCTGCCACCATGGACCCCATTCAGTGCCCTGCTGTGCTGGGATGCTGCTCGCTGGCTACGGCAGGAGAAGGCACATCTCACCCCACATCCCAACACTCTCCAGAAGGCAGTGGCCGAGTCACGCTCAACCTGAAGCACCTGGTGAGGCACCAGCCCTGTGTGCACCCTGGCTCTGCCCAGCCTGGGAAGGTAGCTGGGCCTCTGCTACCTCCTTGGACTTCTCCACAGCAATGGCAAATCCTTTCCATTAGCAGACTACAGATGCCAGCAGGAGCTTTTTGTTCCTGAACGTTCCTGGATGTCTTCGATGGTCTCATTGACATGCTGCAAATGGACAGGACCTGCCCTTGCTAACACAAGCCCATCTAATTCATGGAGCCATGGAAAACCTCTCTCTGTGTGACTGATCCGGATGTCCCTGCTTCAGATGTACTCTTGACCGCAGCTCTGCCTGGCCCGGGCACAGAGATCTGCCAGGTCTGCCCACGTCTGTCACCAGCCCTCCTTCTGCTGAGTGTTTGGAGAGGGAAAGCTTAAGAGGGATGCAAAGCATTAAGGCTTTACCTTTCCCCACTGCAGGGAGGTGAGCAGAGGTGATGGCAGGGCTGGAAACGCCACCAAAGGGACTCTGAGATGGTCTGCATCTAAAACCAGCAGGCACTGGCTGACCCAGAGGAGAAGACCACCTGCATCCAAAGACACTGGACCAAAGCCACACAACTTTTGCTGGGAATACCTCCTGAATCCCTGAAGGTGCACTGAAAGTCACACCATCACTGCTAGTGAGCTTCTCACTGAGCTGATACAAACCAGCACATGTAGCAGAGACAAATGGGGTTTCTCAAAGCCACCAGCACGGGGACCCATTCTGCTTCCAGAAGGGGACAGGGATGTTTGGGGGAGCTTTGCAACAGTGGCAATAGGAGTGCCTCTGCAGTTGGCCATGGGGAGCTTGCTGACAGCACTTCACCCTCCCAAAAGCTCCCTGCGTACCACATTCTGGTTTTGGGGGCTGCTCCGGGAGAAGAACCACGTTTCCCACTGTTGAGGGAACCAGGGTGATACGCTCAGCTACCGACAGTCCCAGCCTACTGTTTAATGAAGAAGTGATATGGAAATAATTATCCAGCTTGGGATCAAGGAAGGAAAGAGGATTGGTGCAACTTCCCAGTGATCCTCTTTGGGTTCACTGTGCCACTTAAACTAACTAAACACTGTAAACTTGGCCTTCAACAGTCTGTCCATCTCCAGCACAATTCTGCATCTTTAAATATCTGTAATAATGCTTCAAGTTTGGGTTAATTGCATTAGTTCTTGGTTGTAGCAATGTGGCAATCCCAGATGGCAGATAATTTCAGAGCAATTCACAGAAAATGGAAAGAGCAACAGAGAAACCTGCCTGTTCCTGGACCCATACAGCTCCACAGCCAGTCTCCAGCTGAAGCTCTAAGTGCTCTGACAAAGTCTTTAAGGAAAGACTGAAAATGGACACCTGAGATATGGCAAAGTTAAAAAAGAAAATTAAAGAAAAATTAAAGAAAAAAAGTAAAGGTCTCACTAATGAAAATGAAGCATTAGATCACTTGAACTCCAAACTCTAACTAGCTAACTGGTAAATAAAGCTTACCCCGTAACCTTACACTGCCCACAAAAAAGCATGCTCATTTTTGTAATTAGAAGAGGGCCATCTATTTCACCAGAGCACAAGGGCCTTACCACTGACCTCTGGTTAGTGGGAGTCCATTTTCAACATCTGTCTTTCACGTGGAGTCCGCTATTTAAGTAACTTTAGATGGAAAATAATGCCAGCTGGTGTCTGCATCACTGTGCAACGCATTCCTACTGGCAGAGCATTAAAACTGCCCTTTCTGGAGAACACAGTAACATATGCTGCTTAATGGAGAGCACATGTACCCCTGTCAGCTTAGAGCAAAACAACGCATGAACCCAAGTGTGCTGAGTACATGTGAGAAGCATGGAAGACGCAGCATCCTTAGAGACATGCCGTCCACGCTGTTTCCACACGGTAAAAGTGTAGGGAACCTTGCAACCGTGCACTGCAGCTGAGGTCAGGCAAATCGGATTCTGAAGAACAGAGATGTCTTGCTAGCTTCATCATCCCCCCACCTTCCCAAGCACCTGGAAAAGGTTAACCTGCATAAAACCACCTCCAACTCCATCCCAGCCCATCCAAACTACAGCAGGTAGAGGTTTAAGCCTGCCCACTGGCACTCTTCATCAGTAAGGGATGGGACCAGGGATGCTACAGGGTTAGGCTGTGCTAGCAGAATACAGATAAACCAGATTTTTTTTCCTAAATGGAAGTTGTCCCAAATGCGTTGAGCTCTGCCTGCCCCCTCCCAACCTCTATCCTTATGCACACACGAAAAAATAAAGAGGGTGGGGTGGGGTGTGAGGAGGGTTGTTGTAGGGTTTTCAAGCTTGTACCAGGGAAAGGGTCTGAGAATTCAGCTAACAGGGCAAAAACAATTTCCAGAAAGCTCACTGCTGCTCTGCTAGCCTGAGAGGCCACAGAAAAAAACCTGCTTCAAGAAAAGGCACAGAAGGGAATGTATTTTTTTGCCAGAAAACTGTTTCTTTGTTTTTATACAGAAAGGACAGGAACCTCTGAGCAAAGCCAGACCCTGCAGAGCCACCTCTGCAGAACGCAAAAGGGCTGGCTGGCAAGGACCCCGCACTGCTCACAGTACGAGCTCACACCTCTGCCTGCAGTCATGCCCCTGCAGCTCTCCCACTGCCCCGCAGCCCGCTCCATCCCAGGCATGCGGCCGCAGGCACTGCGCTGGCACAGCCTCCCCGTTGAGGGAGTGGGGCAGGGCGCTAGAAGCCGGTGCCCACCGCTCCTGACACCCTGCGGCAGCTCATAAAATACCTTTAGAGTTAGACTTTAACCCAAGGTCAGCTGGGGCTGATGAAAGACGACGTGGCAGGCAGGTGAAAGCTTTCCCAGCGCTCTGCAGGAGAAGCGGTACTGTTCCCTTGACGAAGAATTAACTTATTAGAAAATGACAGCCGGGCTCGAGTTCAATCGGCACCGGCTCCACGGCTCCACGGATTAATGGCTGAGGGGGAAAGGAAACCGCATACCTCACAACTCCTGCTGCGGAACACACAGGGAATGAAAGCACGTCCCAGAAACGCACGGGACAGCAGGCATCCCCTTTCCCAGGATCCCAGCCTGGGATCCTAATAGCCATAACCTGGGGGAACAGCAAGGAACCGTGCGGGGGGCGAGGGCTTTGTTTTGTGGAAATGGAGCCAAGGCTGGTGCCCTGTGATGACTCACGGCTGCCTGTGAGCTGTGCAGGAAAGGGAACTGGAGAGGGATATGGCTCTTTTCCTGGGAAGGGGTGCCAAGCTGCTCTAGGGGAGGTGCCGAGATGCTGTGCACTGGTGGCACACGTCCAGCCTCACAGATCAGAAGAGTCCCCAACCATCCCAGCAGTACAGGTCTGGGAATATCACAGGGAGGTGTCCAGCAGACACTATGGTCTGACAGCCACTGTCCCGAGAGCCTGGCTGTCAGCCACATAGGCATCAGAGCCAGGGCTCCTGCCAGCAGGGTAGCCAGGCATAGAGCGTTCCTCCTGCTGCCCTCGCTGCGGGTTGCCATGCTGAAAGGCACCTGCCAGCCCGCCTCGGCCCACGTCTCCATCATGTATCGTGATGGCTCTACTGGGGCAGTAGCAGATGTTGGGGCAAAATGTGTCTGGAAAGCAGGATACCTCCCAGGAAGAGGGGGGTCAGCTTTATCCACAAAGCATTTCTGAACGAGGCTTCAAAATATGACAGGCCGCTGTTCTTGGGCTGCCCATGGGGAGCCAAGCTTGCTGGAGGGTAGTACGCTGGAATACTTGCTTAGCTTGCTCATCTGATCAGCAATAAAAGGACTAAACCATATTTTTAGCAGCCTGCCTTAAGCCACCCTCCCGAAGTGCTATGCTGCTGCCTGTGCCTAGCGAGGACTCCTGTTCACCACGGGCACGCAATCCCGCTGTTGCTCCAAGGAGGACACATTGCCCCCCAATTCCCACATGCCCAGATGTGGTCATGCCCATTTACTGGCACGGTGCTTGCCCAGGGGATACCAAACACATCACCCCGCTCCATCCCAGGGCCATGTGACAAAGGGGCAAGGATAACGGGGAATTTGGGGATCTCTGCAGCCTGGTTTGCCAGTGCTCCCAGGTCCTACTGCCAAAACTGAGGACAAAACCAGTCAGCAGTGCTTGTGCCCGCAGATGGAACGGCTTCTGTCACGGGGCACAGAGTCGCAGACACGCCTGGAGGCAGGAACAAGGTCAGCATCATGTGGGCAAACATGCTGGACACAACTCTGACATCCTGACTGCTCAGGTTTGGGCTGCTCCTTGTGCTTAAATTTCCCATGTTACCCTCTCTACATCCCCAGCCCTGGTGGTTCTGCCAGTAGCTGGACTTCAACTGAAGGGCACAGTAATATTTGGGAGGGGTGGATGGAGGACTTGTAAAGTGTTGGACACTCATCCTTGGGCTTAACGAGGCTTTTTGAGCCTCTCCCACAGTTCCTTTACATGTATGGGAAACCATGGCTCTGAGGTGCATGCGTTCATCTGAAGTAAGCCATGATTTTGGCTTGCACTGACAAGGTCAGCGCCTGTTTTCTCACCCAACTCCAGGTTTAATTTTGGTAACTGTCTGTGACGGTCGTGGGTGCTGATGGGTATAAACGGGAATCAGGCTAAAAATACCCGTGTTGCGAGAGCAGAGGGGCAGAATGAAGGTTGCCGTGTTGGAACACTGTGGATCACAGCACACCCGTTTATCACACACACCACACTTTCCAGTAACATCGAGCCTCTCACAAGTAAAATCCCTTCTGCTTGCTTGCTCATTCCTACCAGGGCCCGGAGAGCTGCCTGGATCCCTTCCCTCCAACCTCCTCCTGCTGCTTCCAAGTTCCATGAGCTGAGCTGCGCAGCTGGGATACAGACACAAGCCATGTTCGGTCTGAGCAATTTCATGGGGATCTCAGAGAAATCAGAACTAGTGGAAATTAAATCAATATCAGTCACAGGGTTAAAATGGATAGAGCTCCCCCACGAAACACCTTATTCTCACCTCTCATTTTGCAGACTTCCACTTGCAAGATGATTTTCTCCCCTTACAAAAAACCCTTAGGGGACTCACACTTCCCTGCCCCAGCCTTAGGTGGGTTTCTTTTGGGTTTTAAACCTTAAAGCCAGAGATTTAGAGGTGATCTGAGACACATCAGTGTACGCTCCCCTCCCAAGACAGCCCACAGCTGCTCTTCATGCCATGGCAGCCCAGCACTGTTTGGGGAGAAGGGATGCAGTGGCACAGCGCACAAGGGATGTGGCCAGTGGGGCAGGACCACACCTCCCACTGACACCCCCAAACATAGCAAAAAACACGTTCCTGTGCACACATTATCAGGCTTAACTAACACCAAGCTGGTAAGAGAAAGTTGGGGTGCTCGGGTCAGCCCAGCCACGTCATTTCCCAACACAGCTCGGGCACACATAGCAACGGCTCCGATCGGCAGCAACTGCTTGTGGGCTGGAAGCAGCAGCACCTCTCACCCCAGCATGAAGGCTGGGGGAGATGATGCCGCAGGCTAGGTTCCAGCCTTGGAAACATCTCCAAACCCCCTTCACAAATCCAGAGAAGTGATACCAGCATGGCCCAGACCTGTGTGGGAGATTGCAAGCTCCTGCCCGCCTCCACACGCTGCCGCCTCCAATGACCAAGTGCAGCGTCTGCGAATTAACCGGTGCGTGGGCGCCTACGGGATACTGGTTGAACTGGTTGCAAAAATAACCAGGCTTCGAGCTGCTCCCTCAAGTTAACAAAAACAAGGAGTGGGCTCTGTGTGCGTCTGCAGGCACTGCTTTTGCACGGGCTTTCCGGGGACCCTGGAGATATGAGGCAAGGGATGAGCCGCATGTGTCTTCATGCTTGCTGCCTGCTGCTGAAGTAAGCAGAAGCACATTCCTTGGAAGCCCCAGTCTGACTGGAATTTGTGCTGCTTTTAACTACGGAGGCACTGGCTGGACCTGTGCAGGTCACAGCAGTGAGCGCAGGAGATGTTTGGGTGGCCCCTCAGGACTGCCCTTCTAGAAGGTAAGACACTATGTGAATAGATGGCCTCTATTCACAGTGCCAGTGCCAGGCAGAGCTCAGCCTAAGGAAAAGTGCTGCGGTTTAGTCACACGTATTTACGGTTATCCCTAATTAAACTCCTCTTCCTGGCAGAGGAAAGACCTAATGCCCTGGGGAGGCCGGGTGCTGAGCAGTGTGGGCCATGCCCAACTAGGCACCTTCTTCCGCCCCAGTGGGACACCAAAATTTCTGTACCCCACATTAGGTTTCTTCCCCAAACGGTTTCTTTTGAAGACAGGCCCCGCATCAAGGGCAGCCGAGATCATTCCCACCTGCACGCAAGGAGCTGGATGCAGAGCTGACACAGCAGGAACAGCACAGAGTCACCCTAAATCCATCCTGAGGACAGGTGACAAAGAGAGGGGCAGCCTAAGGACATACCCATGCAGTGCTTCAGAGAGGCGCCAGCTCAGCAAAGCGAGCTGAATCTGAACACAGTGAGACTGACACCCCAAGTTGGGAAATACAAGACTGACTTTGGTAATTCCCTGCCCCCGCTGCTCACCGAAGAGCTGCTGTCTCCCAAAGCTCCATGAAAGGCTTGGGTAAGACCAGCTGAGACAGCAGATGAGAACAGCCAAGCAGAAGAGCAATGGCACACTGAAGGAAGGCAAGCTGGCAACGCTGTAACTGAATTAGCAATTACGAAATTCAGACAATTAATAAAGAATGAATGAGCAGCAGCACTAAACGCCTAGTGCATCAGAGACAAGGCAGCCCTGTGGGGCTCATTAGATGCCAGTGGTGCTTAACGACGTTTCTGGGTTGTAACTGGAGGGAAGAGGTAGCTATTCCTATCACACTTCTGTCATGGTTCCTGAGTTAGCAGTAACTAAAGCAGGTATTAAAAATCACTCACCGAATTCTACACGTTAAAGTCAACAAGTTGGAATAACGCCTTTTAGAGAGCTTAAGAAAGAATAGGGGTTGGACTCGATGATCTCTTTGAGGTCCGTTCCAACCCCTACAATTCTGTGAATTACAGAGACTCAGAGCCTTGGAAACAAGAGAAAAAAAAAGAATTCCAAGCTGGGGGAAGTTTGCAGATCTCTGGTGGCGTTGGAAAGCAGGCAGCACAGGATTTAATGCTGGGGAAAGGACTACAGTGTGGTTTCACACAGCATTTCTGTGCTAGTTGAGACTCTGAGCTAGCCCAAAGGAATCAGAAGGGCCCTTCTCAGCACTATCGGGCTGGCTACAAGACTTGTGGATACGCTGCCACTGCCCGCTTCGCACCATGCCATTTTGGCGAACATGAAATCTAAGGCGACCGTGCCGCCCCGGCGAAGGGGCTGAAAGCCACCTCACCGACACAGCCCCAGATGAGGGAATGACAGACAGATGGACAGATGACAGAATGCTGCTGCACTTCTGGGAAACCACACAGCAAAGGGAGCACAGCAACTGCTCATTTTTAATGGGGGTCTGGAAGGGGGAAAGGGGAAAAAAAAAAGGAGTATTTGTTATCTAGGTCATGTGTTCAGGAATTTGGCATCTACTCATTTCAGGTTGATTTTATCCAGCATTGGCCAAGCAGCTTCCCAGAGGAGAGAGGGACAGAAGCCACATCCTCAAGACGTGGAAATGCATCCTAAATAGAACCCCAAATCCCATAGGCATTGCAAGGTGTCCCCCCAGAGAAAGAGACGCAAGGAAGAGACTGTGATCCCAGGCACATGAGTAGGGCAGTGTGCAGCAAACAGAAAGCTGACCTGGCCTCAAAACACAGCACTGCTGAAATAGCTGAGAGAATCCATCCCAACGAAACACTCTGTGCTTTATCATGCACTTCAAAGAAGTAACAGAAAAAGGTTTGAAAAAGGTAATGAGAGCATACAGCAGGTTTCCCAGGCCCCCAAGTCCCAGAGGTTAAAACAAACTCTACATAGCTTAGGGGACTTGTCTGCAGCTCAGACCTGGGACTTGGGGAGAGCTTCCTCATGTCAACAGCTCTTTGACTTTAGGCAAGAGCAGAAGACGGAGTAGGTGGGAGCTGAGGTTGGATCCATCCAAACTACAGAAAGAGCACTCTTTTTCACTCAGAACACCCGCTAGGATCTGCATCCCAAATCATGCTCGCCGCCAGCTTTGGGCCAGCAACTCCAGAGTTCTCTTTTTTTAAATACTGAGGATTTCTTAGTGTTTCTGTAGAGGTCAGCAGAGATGTGCTCTGTGTGTCTCCAATCCTGGAGAGATACACACACCCACCCCTGAAGTTCCCAGGGATCAGGGAGTGTTTGAAGGAGTCCAGACCAATCCCATCCATCATGTCAAGAGGGAGTAAGCAAATGTCACTGGAGCAAAAAGCCAAAACAAAGCTGGAGGCTTTGGAGGGAAGAAGAAAGATATGTGTCTCTAACGCATATCACTACTTCAGCCCAAGAACACCATTGTGAAACACCACAGCTCTCACTTGAAGTGTTAAGCTGAAGTTTAGCATCTCTCCTGAAAGTTCCTGCGGTGAATACCCATTCTGGGCTAATTTGTGAAATTTCTCCGGAGACAGACCAGCAGTTTCCATAGGGAAGCACGTGGCAAGGAGGATGGGTTTGGCTGGGGGAGGGGAGTTCCACCATATTAAACTCAGTCTGGTGAAGACCAAGTGACAGATTAGGTATCATTAGCATCCTCGTTCTCCATCAGGGAAGCCCAGCCTGAGAAGGAAATGTTTTCTCTGAAAAATCCATCCAAATCTGGCTATGTTCTTGATCTAGAGTCTTCCCCTGGGCAGATATCATTGCAGCCTGAAAATATCCAATCCCTACAGAAATCCAAGGAGAAGCCCATCACCCACTGGCTGTCACCCACAGGGACACCAGAGCAGCCAAGGACCGCAGCTGCAGTGCTGTGCTGAGAAGCAGCAGCCCCTGTGAGGCTGTTGCAGCCTGCACACAGGATGGGGAGGTGAGGGCAGGGAACTTACAGGCCTTTCATCGGGCTCTGTACACTGCAGCCCTTCTCCGCTGGGACCAGGAGAGCGCTCGGCTCCTTTATCTCATTCTTGGCCACGCTTGCTGTCCTGCTGTCCTACAATAGGCAGGTCCTTTCCTCTGGCTCCCTAATTAAATACAATCCATTCCACAGACCAGCTCGGACAATAGCTTTTACAGCTTTCCCTCTTAAACAGATGTGATCCTTTCCTCTGCTCCCCCATGCCGCAGGAACACGCTGTAACACACACAGCCCCTTACAGCCCTCCCAGCCACAAAACCCTGCTCCAAAACCCTTCTCACCTCACATCAGGCTGTGGGGCAGGCTCTGACGCTGCTCATCCCCCACAGCTGTTTGGGGAACAGCCTCACCTGGAACAAGCCTTCCTGCTGCACCAAGCCAAAACCACCAAGAATTAAATTTAGCGCTGAAAAGCCTGGGGCACGTGGCATTTTATCTTTCCACGAGGCCACAGCTCTGTGCTTTGCCTCTCTCCCGAGGGGATGTGGCAGCGGCAAACACTTCAACACATTAAATCAAGGGGTCCTTAGCCTTTGAGGACCAGCAAAGAAGCACAAAAGCAGAAAGGATCATGCACAAGAGTAGAATTTAAAAGGTTGTTTTCAGCTTGGATCAATGATAATTCAGTCGTGTTCCCTGTGAGGGGATGCCTCCCTCCAAAGGAGTCTGACACATCGCTTGGCAACCCGGCACCTTACTTTCTCATCCCTAAACCAGATATTAAACATCACTTGACCCCCAACCCCCCTCCCCTGTTGGTGGAGTTTCTTTACTCTTTGCTCTCCTTTTCCTGAGCTCTTTCTCCCCTTGCTGACAGAGCGAGAGCCAGGTTTTGCCCCAGGACATGCTCGGGCCTGGCTAGACGAGGCAGCCACCCATATGGCTGCCCGCATCTCCTCTGCTTGGGTCCACGCAAGGTCGCTTCAGTGGTCTGCACAAGGGAGAAAAGGCTGCCACGATGGCAGCAAACTGAGGAAAGCCCCAGGTTATTTAAAAATCAAAATTCATTAAAAGGCAGGAAAATTCCATGTTGCAGCAAACCAGAAGGAAAAAGCCCCTTCAACTAAAAGCAATGGCGCTGGTGTGAGGAGCTGCAGACTCGGGGGGAATTAGAACAGGGGGACTGGCCACTGTGCTGCCCGGGAAACCGCTGGGAGATGTCAGGGTGAGCTGCAGAACTCAAAGCCAGCCACAGCTCACAGTACCCCTCCCAATCCTGTTTTCTGTCAGGTTCCTCCCCTCAACAGTTCCTCAGGTGCTCCACAAGCCCATCCTTAGGCACAGCTGGGAATTCACGCCAAAGCGCAAAGTGAAGTAGAAGTGGTTCTCTTTGCCAGTCAGTTTCTAGAAGCAGGAGAGACTGTCACCTCATTGAGATGGGGGCTGGAAAGCACGGAGCTGGGTGTGATACAGGAGGTGACGCTGAACGCAGCTTCGTGCCTCAGTGACAGTGCTTTCTGGAGAGGACCGTGCAAATGAGGGGACGGGCAATCACAGGCAGTGCCATCGCCTCACAGAAGGAATGGGGAGCTATCAAACGACAATTGTTTCTGTAGGAGCCACTTCAAATCCTCCTAAACAGCAACTACCAGTGGTCTCATGACCCCAAACCTCCCAGATCAAGATGTAGACCTCCCCACGCTGTGACAACCAGGCTAAAGGCAATGCTTCCAGCCTGCCTGAAGATACACTGCTGAGGAAGAACAAGCATGAAGGAGGAAGAAAAGCACAATGGTACACAAGGGGACAGACATTTGTGACATGACTTGATGGGCTCCCTGTGAATTTACAGAGGGAGCAGGAGCCGGCAGAGCACTCCCAGGCTGGAAAGGAGCGATACTAAAAGTCCGGTCTCTTGTTCAGGAAGCCTGGCAGACGTTATTCCCAGTCCTTTCCCTTGAGATGCCAGCAGATATTTGCCCGTGGCTCAGACAATGGCATCAGCAGGCTGGTAACATGATTCACTGCACGAGCTGGCGGGGAAAACCCCCAGACAGGGAGTGAGATGAGTCACGGGGAGACGCTGTCGGCTCTCAGATGAGGAAGAAAGCCCAACTGAGGAAAGGCAGCTCCAAGAAAACACAGGGCAGGGACGTGTGATGGGGACACGGGGGACACAAGGCAATGCTGCCTCCCAGTTTTTTGCCAGCAGCTCCAGTCCTGCCCCAGGCTTGGTCCCCACTTGGCTCCCAGCCCTCCCAAAGGTATTTGCTGGCTACAGGCAGCATCACCCACCAGCAGCATCGCCGCTTGCGCCAGCATGCCCAGCGTCAGTCAATGGGCTCCTGCCAGAGCCCCAAGCACCACCCACCCATGAGGTGGACGCTTGCCCACAGCATGAGTACTGAGCTCCTCAGAGACCAGCACACACCTCCTGGCTCGCTGGCTTTCCCAACACATGCTCTCCTCTCTGGGCTATGGTTTCCTTCACCTCCCTGGCTTCAACACCCAGCTCCCTGTCCAGCTGGGAAGCCCAGGCTGTTTCCCAGGCTGGACCAGCTGCCAAGCTCTCCTCCACGCTGCAGTCTGGATGTGCTGCCACCCCAAACGCAGTGGGGCTGAGCTGGGGCACTGCTGGAAGTCAAAAGGCAATGAGCTTATCATGACTGACCTATCAGCCCAGCTCCCTGGGGAAGAGGAGCACGTCCGTTCATCCCTCTGGGACCTGTCGGGCTGCGTGTCCGGCTGAGCCCTGCCATGGCTGCCACCACATGACCCAACAAGCGTGGCAGATGGCTGGTGTGGGCAGCCCAGCAGCACCTTCCCAAAGCCCTTCTGGTGAGCAGTGCACAAAGCCCCTTTCCGACCCAGCTTCCCCCAGGCTCAGACCTCATCTTCCAGCACTAAAGGCTCACACTTCATCCCTTCCCAGGTCAGAAGCCCACCCTCTCCCGCGTGGGGCCACTCACCTCCTTACACCTGTAATTTACTACACATGCATTACAACAGAGCGTCCGTACAACTCACACTACTAAACGCTGCCAGTAACCTTCAAAGCTTTGCTGGAAAGCGCTTGGCATCCTGGCCGTGGTATTAAACAGACAGCGAAGGCAGAACCACCATGCCTGGCCAGCTCTCGGGGAGACTGTTCCTCCCCTGCCTTGGTCAACAGGCTGCTCTGGTGAAACTGGGCACTAATTTAAGCAGTTTATTGATTAAATACTAACTGCAGGATGAGATCCTGACCTGAGAAATACAATAAACTTGCCTGAAAGCCTTCCATTGCAACTGCCAGAGTGCTGAAAGAGCGGCTGAAATGATTACAAATATCCCTGCGGTTCCTCCCAGATCTAATACAACGTAACCTCATCCATCCCCGATAATCACGTCAAGGCATTAGCTCACCGATCGGTCACCTCGCGCCGGGCGCGATGACTTTGCAAAGCGGGGGCCGAGCTCTTCAGGCTGCCCCCAGGCAGGGCTCATGCAGGCAGAGCCAGCTTGCTTTCAGATCCTCTCCAGTTCTCTGGCAGGCACAGCCGGGGCTGTGCTGTGGCTTGCATCAAAAAAACCATCCAAAATTAAATTAAATTAAAAAAAAAAAGAAAAAGACAACATCATTATACAATATGCCCTAGGGAGCCTGCTTTGGCAGGGGGTCGGACCCGATGATCTCTCAAGGTCCCTTCCAACCCCTACGATTCTGTGATTATAAATCACAGAACCACACAGAATCACAGAGCGTTAGGGCTTGGAAGGGACCTTGGAGGATCATCTAGTTCAACCCCCACCCCGCCAGAGCAGGGTCCCCTAGATTAGGAGCTAACATTTTTAAAAACGTGATGTAGCAGGGACCGGGGTGTCTCAGATGTATTATAACTGAGGGAGCATGGAATTTCACCAGCCACGCCGCACAAGTAACCAGCCAAACGCCTTGGTTCCCACACGGGCCCAACTGCGCGTGTGGCTTGCAGAGGATGCAAGAAAAATCTCACTTTCAGCAAGCTCGTTGAAATTCAGCGAGTTTGCCAGCTCGCTAAAATAGAGCTCAGCTACGCCGAGCAGCTGAAGTCCCACAAAATCAGATGTACCTGACGGAGTAGGAGGTGTAGAGGATTTTAAAGTGCTTGAAATGCCTCCTTGTTTTGAGCTTGTAAAACTCAGCTGGACGCTTCCCAGAAACAGGCTTGCAGAAGACCTCCACGGAAGCAGCTTTTAACAAGTGCCTATATAGGGTTTTATCCTTCCTGGCACCAAAGAAAACCTGGATTAGAGCTGCAACCCAAGAAGCAAAAAAACAAAAGGATGATTCCAAATTCTCTAGAACAACCACACCAAACCCCAGCCAAGGTAGCACTGGCCACACTGGAGACATGCCAGGAGCACAGAGAAAGCGTTTGCATAGATTTACAGTACAAAAACATAAAAATATACAGTTACCACTGTCATTTAGAGCCCCACGTGCCCAGCCAGTCTGAAAAAACAAAAGAAAAAGAAGAAAGGACACCCTGCAGTCAGCTCAGGGACTTTGAACTGAAGCCTTCAACAACTTGCAGTCCTTAGGCTTGGGAAGATGCATACAGCCTGTCCCAGACCTCTCCCATGAGCTCCCATCTGAATTTCTCAAGCTTTGTCATGGCCACTGCAGAGCAGAAGAGCACTGTGACTTCTGGGCTGCCGCTTCCAGGAGCTTCTTGGGCAAGGCAAGTTCCCTGGGCTCACACCAACAGGACAGGCTTGCTCCTGAGGAGCCAAGGAACATTTTGTAGGCTAACCTACCCTAGCAGTTTAAGGGCATGGAGCAACATGGGCTGGGTCACGCTGGTTCGGGATGGGGAGGAGAAGGGGAACAGAAGCCCAGCTGTTTCCCAGGAACGCAAGCCCTCGCCTCTTCTATTTATTAGCTCTAATGTGGCCACCCATGCCTTGCAGGATAGCCAGGGGATGGGGGCTCCAGCGGGTCAGCCAGGGGATGGGGGCTCCAGTGGGAACCTGCAGCCAATGCTCATGGCACTGCTGTCCAAGTGCATCCTTGACAGGGATGCAGTGTCCCCATCCACCAAGTCCTTCCAGGGCCAGGGATTCTCCATTGAGACTCAGAGCAAGCCCAGGCTGCATCCCCAGCAAGCCCAGCTGGATCAGGCAGGAAGAGCAGGAAGGCAGAGGCAGCCAGCTGAGCACCTCCCCTTCCCTCCTCGCCCCTGAGCTGCAATAATCCCTGGAATTCTCCAACATCCTCCTGCATCTGGGCAGAAATCCTCCCTGCAGTCCCTCACTGGGAGGGCAGCCATGCCACCACCAGCACTTCAGGAGGAGGAAGATGGGGATGGCACCCCTGCCCTGCAATGCTGACTCCCTGGACCAAGTCCCTTCTCAATCCAGACCCACAAAAGGGATCAACTTCGGGCTTAGTGTGCACACCTCAGTCCAGCAGAGCTGCTCTGCCAGTGGCCTGTTGCTCTGCTTTTCTCTGGGAGAGAAGCACCAGGGCAGCAGAGCCCGGCTAGAGCAGGAATCCCAGCAATGCCGGCTATGCCGTGTCCTCCTAGTTGCCCCCAAAGGGTCAGGTCTCCATCTAAACAGGAAGCTGGGATCAGCCTGGCTCAGGCTCACTGCGCTCACCCCCCAGTCCCAGCTGCTGGGCAGGGAAGGGGAGGGCAGGGTGGCAGCGCTGCTGGAAGAGCTGTGGCTGTTTGTGGCCCCCATTCCTCCCAGCACCAGCAGCTGTTGGGGCTCCCAGGGCACCCTTCCCCTTGGGACCCCAGCTTTTTATCATTCAGCAAACAGAGGCAAAATCCAGTGAGCAGCTCGGGCCAAGGCAGCACTGATAGAGGGGGATTCCAGCAGCAGGGGGCAGCGAGGGTCCCCCTCCTTCATCAGCAGCAGCTAACTCAAAACAAAGGGGGACATGGCACTGTCCCCCTAAACCAGGAGCTGCATCAAGACCCATACAAGCCTCAGGGTCACACACTGCTGCGGTTTCCACCTGAAGATCTCCCACGGCTTGCTTTCTGTGCCTAGACAAGCTGTTTCCTCTGCCGGTTTCCCCACACTGATATTTTGGGATTACTTTACCCTGCTGCTTTAAGAAGGGCACACACACGTTCCTTAACCTCCAGCCAAACCGAAACCAGCCTCTGGCACCCAGCCCAGCCAGCAAATGCCCTTGCAACACCACAATAATGCCTGGCTGCTGGGTGCAAGGCAAAACACTGGAAACCAGGGAAGGGTCATACATAAAGGCCCGTCAAGCAAAACATCCTGGCACCCTTTCCCAAGCAGCACCCCATGGTAAACCAGCAGATGTGTCGAGTCCCTGGCAGATCCGATCTGCAAATTCACAGCCTTTCAGTGACTTGCACCTTCCCCATCTCACACTGGATCAGGGAAACCTGAGCATGTTTCCAGCGCATCACTCGTCGCGAAGGAATCATTACTTCACCCTAATCTGTATTCCTTCTGCCAGTCAGAGCTCTATCTGTGAATTGCCTAGACTACACTTAAGTTCAGTTGTATTGGGCAATGAAAAAAATAACACCACTGTGGGGTTTCTTTAAGCCCTCAAAATTGCACCAGTCCTCCCACGGAGACACGGAGCTACATGATTTTGGGGCTGAAGCTGCATTCTTTCGAAAGCCTTATCTCGAAAGGCAGAAGAGGAAACAGCCGTTAAGGAGAGCTCTCGCTGGCATCGCCATGGTTCTGACCCAAACCTCATCTCAAACTGGGTGAGCAAGGCTCGTGTGCCAGCCCGTGGTCCAGCCAGCACCCAACGGGCTGTGTCCAGCGTCTGACAGCAGCCAAGCTCCCGGGGGTGCAGTTTGCTCCCCTCCCAGCCTGCCCCTGAACACCTCTCAGCTGTGCAAGCGAGAGGCCAGGGAGCAGAGGAAAAGCTCCTCTCCTGGTTATGGGCCAAGCATTATATGGCGAGAGCACCCTGTATCCTCACCGCAGGTATTTTGGGAAGCCAGATGACTTCATGACCAGCTGACATCCCCTGACCTCCTCACTGTTAAACAAGCTCACTGCTGGCAGGCCCCAGAGCTTGTCACTTGACACGTTAACTTAGGCATCACCATTTCCCAGCCACTGACCTGCTGGCATACCCAGGCAGAGCTGGGATTTTCGTGTAGCTGAAGCGCATCCACCTCCCACCCATTCCCACCTCCACAGCACATGTTCCTGCACAGGATGCAGCACTGTGAGCATGGAGATGGCCCTGCTAGTGCCACAGCTAACCCCAGCCATGACACATGGATGCCCGGGTACCACGGGACACAGTTGGTGCTGGGGATGCTGGTGATGGTGTGGCACATGAAGCCTGCAGGGACCATATCCAGGTTACGTGGAGATCTCAGTGGTGAGTGGGACAGTAAAAAATACTGAGTTACAAATAACCAGGAGGACAGGTCCTACACAAGAGAAGGCTGTAAGCAGAGATGGAGGAGTCCCTGACACAGAAAGGGAAGGAGTGGCCTCACCACACTCACCCTGATCCGCCGCATGGCCGTCACAATCTCCACCCTGCTGTTTGGCCGTGGCACATCCAGGCTCCCGATGTACTAGAGGGGAAGAAAGAACCCATTAGTCAAGTTTCCACAGCACTGGAAACCTCACGGTCCCACCATGAACTCCCTGATGGCATCCCCTGAGCAAACCCGGGGTCACTCCTGGGGAACAGGCAGCATTTTCCCCACTGCACCTGAAGCCTCGCAGACATCCCACCACAAAGCTGTTCCCTCACTGCAACATTTCAAGGATTCAGCAGTCTTTATTCCAACAGTAAAATCACTCCAGTAATTAGGCCAGCGGGACTCATTCATCTATGCCGTGATCAACGTACGAAGGTACAAGCCAATACCCCTCAGCTGCACTGAGTCATCTATTATAGACCTGGGCACTGGAGTATCCCTAAAATAGCCAGAGCGACCTGTCCTGTGACAGGCCCTTCACTATTTAATTACAGCCCTGCCAAACCTGGGGCTGTTTCTGCAGCAATGCTGCGCCTCCAGGCCAAGCCTCTGGAATAAAGGAGCCGCTTTGCTATTCAAAGGGGACCAAAGGCAGCACTGCTGCGACCCAGCACGGAGAGATGTCAGACAAAACTCTTTTTAGTAATAAAATGGGAGAGGGCAGATTCAGAGGAAGGATCAGGAAAAGACAAGCGATGAAGGCTCAATGTGGAGCACTAAAAACATGTCGTTAGAAGAAAGAGCATTTTGAGCCTATTTACTAGCCCCCTGTGCTCCCACGCTTCATTTCAACGCGAGTGCTGACGTAACCCCTCAGCAGCGTGGCGCGGGCACCAAACCTGCCAGGGCTGCGAGTCCCTGTGAATACAGCCACGGCCTTTGCTGTCACCACCAAACCCCAGGTCCCCTGTTTCAAACACCAGCACCAAGACGGGCGCTTAAGCACCTGAACGTGTGCCAGGGGCCACCACGCAGGCAGAAGCCACAGAGGGGTCACTTCTCACCCAGCATTGCTGTGCAGCTCCCGGCTCCCTGGGGAAGCTGCCACCTTTGTCAAGGGTGCAGTATGGGTTTGGTGGGTGCCTACTGCTCCCAGAGACCCCTCCTTGCTCACCAACCTCTTGCACCCCAAACTCAGCCCACCCGGCAAGGCCATTCCCAACAGCATGGCTCCCGCCCCAGGCGCGGATGGAGGCAGGTGTCCTGCAGCTGGCACCGGGCAGTCGTGGCTGTGAGCAGATGCGCAGAGAGAGGGTATAAAAATAAGCAGTGAACAGCTGGCACATCAGTCACGTGCCACGCAGGCTGCCACGGCGCGGGGCAGCTTTACGTAACCGGGGATTAAAGCCCGCGATGCTTGCCGCCGGCAACGGTGGCATGAACTACCCGGATGCCCAGAACTGAGTGCCTGACTGCAAAAGCATGAGTCTCGCAGCATTTTCAGTCACATCCCCCAAATAGAGCCTTCCCACTCCTCCCAAGGGTCAGGTCACATTGAGAGAGGCATAGTCGACATCAGTTGATTTCCTTTTCTTACATGAAGTCTGGAAACCATCATTAAGTCGGAGAGGAGGACTGAGGCTGTCAGAACTCTGAGCACCCAATCCCCACGCCTGGAAAACCCTTTCCCTGTCCTCTTCAGCCAAGAAGACACCTTGGCTCCACAGCACCTCTCCCTCCAAGCCTTTCCACTGCTTTCCTTGCAGGTGACACAGCACACAGCCATGTGCGAGGGCAGGGAAGCAGTGGCAGCTCTCAGCCACGCAGGAGACGGCTCCATCCACTACCAGTGCTCTCAGCCCCACGAATCCAAGCAGTGCCACCCGTGGGGCTAATGAGCACGACCTCAGCCAGCAGCAACGCTCAGCTGTGCCCATAATCGCACGCTGGAGTTCAGCAGGGCCAGGCCAGGCCATGAGCAAGCGATGGAGCAGAAACCAGACCTCCTTGGATGGCCTCCTGAGAAACAGCACCAGCAGTAGGAAGTGTCCTGATGCCATCCTATTTACAGCACTTTGATCAGATACTCCCCTCTGGCCCATGGATGCAAGCACCCAAACCAAGGAGCTTGGGTCACAAACCAGGCAGGTTTCTCCTCTGCTCCCAAACTCAGGCTCCAGGGCATCCTACTGGCATCCCACTGGAGCATGCCCTCCACCCACCCCAGCCTGCCGCACCTCCAGCCCTGCCACGTGCTCACTTCACACGATTCCTGTGCTCAAGGCTCCAAAACCACCCACCACTCCCCGCTCACCACTCTGGAGGTAGGTATTTTTTGCACATTTTATAAAGCCCAACAGATGGACAAAGTCTCCCCAGATTATTTTTGCCTTCGGGGCAGAAAGCACATGTGGGAGCTGCACCACAGAGGAGTAACCCTTCACAACACAACAGGTACCCATCAAAAACGCAGACTTGGAGGCTGGCTTTCCAGCTAAATGACTACTTCCCAGGCAAGGACTGGGGATGGCTGGAGGAACTGCCTGTACTTACTAGTGATCTCAAGTGATATGTGCTCCTGCTCAATTCTCCTCCAGACCTCCCACTCATAACGCTGGCTTTCATTTCGGGAGGAGGTGTGGGAAAAAGCCGGCGAGGCAGAGGCGAGGGTCAGCAAAGCAACAGGAGTCTCTGGGCTGCAGGACTCCCCCTCATCCCACCCAACACCAAGCCCCCAGCTGTCCTCTCCTGTCCCAGGGCAGGAGTCTTGGGGACCCCCTGAGCACGGGGGCTCCCTGACGTCCGGTGTGGGCATCTTCCATCCTTTAAAATCCATGTTCCCCAAGCAAGGTGCCAGGCACAGCAGTGGCCGTGATCCCTTGTAGGGGCCAACATCCTGGCTCCCAGGGCTCGGACCAGCATCCATGGCAGCAGGTCAGCCCTGCATGAACAGGAGGAACGGGGCTGGAGATCAGCCGAGGGAGGAAAAAGGCAGGCGCAGGCGCCCAAGACAAAAGGGACGAAAATAAAGCTGTGTGAAAGAGAGCTGACAAAGAAAATAAACCCATGAAAGAACACACCCTCCCCAAGCCCTGGGGACCCAGGAGGAGGAAACCCACACACATGCGGGGGACAAATCTCACACATAACCACCCCCAGATCCACGGCCACACCGCGCTGCCAGCAGACGGGATGCAGAGGTGGAACCCCCACTCCCTGAACCAAAGAGCCCGGCAGGTCACTGGTCCCCACGCTCTGAAGGTGGAGGGCACGGCTGACACGGTGGGAAGGGCAGCCCCCTCCTCGTTGGCCCAATTAGGAGGATAAAGGCCACCCGCTTGGCTGGCTTGTGAATGGGCAGCTGTGGGGGTCCCTGCAGTAACACGGCGCTCTGGCAGCCCCACAAAGGCAGCCTGTGCGTTGCAAACGGCCAGAGCCGCTCATGGCTGCATCACCCAGCAGCACAGGCAGGCACAAAGCACCTATTTATCGGGGTGCTTTTGGTCCCCCATATGCCCTGCTGTTCCTGATCCCTGTGTCCCTTATCCCCAGACTTCCATTGCTCCTTTCCAGAAAGGCCAGCCCCTCTCCCTGCCCTGGCATGGGCTCGGTGGCTGTCACTCAGATGGCTTCCTAGCATCCATAGGGACCTCACTTGCTACCCCCTCCCCTGCCCTGTCCATCCCAGGCATGGTGGGAAGGGGCTCCCAGACACAGCCCACACCATGGCTTACAAAAGACCTGTCCAGCTCAGGGAAATACCAGTCCCTCCAGGCCAGGAAAGAACCTCAGGACAACAAAGCTGAGGGTTCTGCCAATGCCATGCCTGCACAAGTCGCTTTGTTTCTCATTTTTCCTTCAGGTTGTTTAACATTGTTCTTTTTCTGCTCTGTCAGAAATGCATGTTCTTGCAATGGTGCTTCTTCTGTGACAGTGGGTAGCACGTGTTTTTGGAAAACCCAAAGCCAATCGCATCCCTGATGGGGGGACACCTCCCAGGAGGTGTCAATGACATCGCTTGCGGGTGGCGGGCACCGAAAGCCTTCCTGGAGCAGAGGTGCTGCCTTCTCAAGGGAGGCCCACTGCTGCTCCGCCACTGCGATACTGCGTGCAAAGGTCAGGGCTGAATCATACCCAGCATGCAGGGGAGCCCAGACTGGCTGGCTGCTGGTTTTCCAGCTCCAAAAGCCACCCTGAGTCAGAGAGCTTTGCCACAGAGGGAGAACCACTGCTTCTGCAGGGGAGATGTGCTGGCACCAGCCCTGGGCTGATCCACAGCACCATGGGCATCCTCAGAGCCTTGTCTGAGTGCAGGGCACCCTGCCCTCGGGCTGCAGAGGGGTTCCCTGAGGAACTGGCAGCTGCTTAGGAGGAATAAGATACGAGATAGAAGGGTCCTGAGTTTTCTGTGGAGCCCAGGCCATGCTGAGCACTGGGATGTCAGCCCTGTCATACACAACATGCCACAAAGCAAGGGCCAAAGTGCAGGGGCACCCTGAGATTGGAAATCTCTTTATTTCACCAGTGCCTGGGGAAACACCCAGCCTCTCTGCAGCCTGCCTGACTCCGGCTTCTCCCGGGGCCACTGCTGCGGTCAGGGGAAGCAGGAGACATCCCATTCCCGGGACTTCTGCTGCTGCAGTGATCCCGCTCTCCCACATGCAGCCTCCAGCCGGGGAGCCACAGGGCTGGCCTGGCATGGCTGCTGGGCTGGCATGACCCCCGTTCTGCCCTGCATCCCAGGAGCACCTGGCTTTGCTGGAAGGAAAAGCGGAAGTTTACTCAGGCTGTGGTGGTGTGGTCTCAAAGGCCAAAAGGGACAGACAAGTCAGGATGCCAGCTGACTGCAGTGGAAAAAAGCCTTGGCTCTCCATCCTGAGCCCAGCAGGCTCTCTGCTGAGCTGGAGGGCTCCAGCCCTGCCCAGCCCTCACTTAACCTGACTCTGTGCCCTGAGGATGCCAGGATGCATCCAGCCCTGGCAGCCGGGCAGCGTAACGCAGTGTGTCTGACCCATCCAGAACGATGCAACCAGTCTGTGGGTACTAACACAGGGACACCTCATGCCAGGCACTGCTGGCCTGGTGGAGCTGATGCCCCAAGGGTATCGGTGTGTGTCTGCTGATCCTGGGACACTTGCACTGCCTACGAGACTCAAACATAGAGCTTGGGACCCCCCAGAGCTCACACACAGAGTTCTGTGGGTCCCAAGACAAAACCCCAGCATGAGAGCCACATGTACCACACCTCCCCTCCCCTCTCACCAGCCGAAGCAGGGCTCATGTGAGCCCTGCCACAGGGACACCAAGACAGGGGCGCGGCAGGACAGATGGGGTTTTTCCACCCCAATAAAGCAGGGCCACCCACTCATCCCTGTTCCCACATCCCACCCGGCCACACCTCCCACAGCTGCCCCCCATGCAGGGGCTGAGCTTTGGGTGCTTACACCCAGCTACAGCCTTAGCAGGCATTTGCATATGGGATGGGCGAGACCAGAACAACTCAGAGGCCAGAAAGAAGGCCGGGAGAGCATCCCGCTCCTGCCGCTTCTTCCTCGGAACTTTCTGGCATCTGCCAAGCCCACGCACTGCCTGGCTGGTACCCACAGCCTGGGCACGAAGAGCTTTGCCAAATCCTAGCAGAGATTTCTGCGAAGAGCTTCACTAAGCAGCCTGCGAACTGACTTGACAAGTATGGCAGAAACATGCCACTGCTTCAGACGAGAAGTTTGGTGGCACCGGGGAAGGTTTATTTATAGCCTTGAACAAGCAATCCTGGGCGAAATCACACTGCAGCTCCACTTTGGGCTGAGCACACCGTGCTCCAGAGCTGCCAGTACAAACAGCCCCCGAATAAAGCTGCCAAGCGTCTCCCAGGCAGCTCAAGAGTCACAGAGCTTTGACACAACCTGTCCCCAGCCCCCCAGCCCTCTGGGAGAAGGAATTGCTCTGGGAAGTGAGCCTGGAGCAGAGGAGGGGGACTGTCAGAGCTGCCTGCAACTCACATCACTCCAAACGCTTTTACGTGTGGCCCCAACGTGTGTAAAAACACACACCAGAGTAGGAACATGCATGCATTTGCTGTGGAGCATTCACCTGAGGCTATAATCCCTTTCCCGATAGGGTGAATATCTCTGTGGCAGCCAGCAGGCCCTGGCAGCCCCGTGAGGGTGGTGGCAGGCGAGCTGGAGGGGTTTGTAGGAAGGGACACACTGGATCAGGCTGAAGTCTCCTTCACGCCCCATCTCCAAACATAGGCAGCAGCAGATGCTCGGTTCAACGCCAGTTTCCCACGCAAAAAAAAAATAAGCGGAGAAAAGTACCGACAAACATGAGGGAAAAGGCCTGGCTGCCAAGATCCCTCGAGGGAGGAAAAATTCCCACCACCACCTGAACTCGGAACCCCCACGCGCTGCCCAGGAGAACAGCGATCCTCCCAAACCTCCCACCCCACATTCATCTGTAAAACAGATCAGATAGATGCACGGAAAAGCTGGGTCTCAGCACACATCCTGCCCCAGCCCATGGGCAGCCCCGGTCTGCTGGTGGTGGGTCTGCCAGGGGACTGAGGTTTGCACATGCAGCCCCCTTCCCACCTTGCCCACAGACAGGTTGGAGCAGCCGAGAGGGTCCTCACACCCACCTCCCCCTTCATTGGGAACCACATACAGGTCATGACACTGCTAATGGGCTAGCAAGTCCCGGGACTGAGGAATTAAGAGCTGCTTCCAAATAAAGAGTATTTGGTAGGTGGGACCTTGCTCTGGACCAGAAGATCTCCGTGGCAGTAGGGATCTCTTGCTGCTTTTGCCCTGCGAGATCCCACAAGTGGCTTAGGGGCCAGGAACAGCTTCCCTTTGTGAACCCAGCAGCACACAGCACCCCCACACTCGAAAGGACGGGAGGTCCGGCAGTCTGGTGACAGGCCCCACCACCTCGCTGGATCTCCTCTACACGCTGATCTCTCTAGAGGCGTTGGGGCAGCCTGACTCATGGTTTCTGAACGTGCAGAATTGCCGGTGTTGCACAAGCCAGCCCTTTGGTTTTGTCCCACAGCACCAAGGCTTTGGGAAGATAAGAAGTAAGTTCACATCCCCCTCTGCCTCGCCCTAACCGGAGAAGCTGTGCTGGTTGGAGAGGTGGAGGAAGGCAGGAGTCTTTACTCTCCACATACTCATTTATTTAACCAGGAAACTACTGCATGAGGGGGAATTTATGCCCATTCCCCTGTGCCACGCTGCAGTGCCTGGCTGCTTCATCCGAGCGCTTCAGCTAACTCAAGAGGTTTGGCTTTTGATTCTGTTCAACAATTCAGACTGCAAGAGGCAGGAACAAGCTATCACCCTGCTTTCTCTCCAAGCTAGCTCCTCCAATTCCCAGCAGCTTGGACCAGGAGCCGCAGGGACACGGGCTTGGTGCCAATGAAAACAGACCCAAAAGTGTGAAATGTATTACTATTCCTGAGAAGATGGAGTGGGATGGTCCAGCTATTTGAATTTATCTCCAGAAAATGGATTAACATAATCCTCAGAGGACACTTCACTCAGACTCAGCGGCCCCATGCCAGGGCATATGGCTGCAAGTAGCTTCTGTAGGGACAAGCAACATGAGTCTCCTGACAGCATCACATGCCACAGCACCACTTGCTCCAGTGCAAGGCCATTGGTCCCTGCTCAAAATTGGCCCAGTGAGCCACCCCTGGGTGCCCATGTTCCCTCAGGAGAGAAGCAAGGAAGACAACAGCACAGATGCCAGCAGCTCTGTTGAACCAAAACACGGGTTTACCAGCTACCCATGCCATTTAAAGACAGCAGCACACAGCACAGGTCTGAGCATAAAGCCAAAATTCGGACGGAAAGCAATAAATCAGTGCTTACTGACTCAGGGCTGCACTACCCCCCTGCAGTGAGCCCCAAGCAAGCTCGTCAGGAATCCCAGGCTGCCAGAGCAGAGACCGCTGATCCAGCTGCTAAGGGCTATAGCACTGGGATCCACACCGCCTGGGCTGTTAGCAATCCCAGGAGGCTTTTAGGAGACAGGCATATGAGTCCCGGGAACCCCAGCTGAGCATTTTTCATCTTTAATCCTCCCCCAAAGTTCTGCTGTAAATCAGAGTTCCTCATTTCTGTGTGTCGCACTTGGTGCCTGTCTGAAACAAGAGCCACACGGGTTTAAGCGCTTGGGATTCTTAGGGATAAAAGGAACTAAAGGAGTGTAAGCATTTAATTAATCTCCGGCAATCTAATAAAAGGATGGAGTAATTGCCTAAGCCATCTGCATTCCGCATCTGGCATCAGGAACTCCTGGAGAAACCCACAAATTCGGAAGCCGCCTTTCGTACAGACTGTGCTTGGCATGAACGTGTGCCACAAGACACAGCAGACAGAAAGAGGAGCTAACAAAAGCCTCACACGCACCACCCCATTAACGCAGCCAGGCCAGCAGCGTGGAAAAGACATGAGCCACAAGCAGCTGGAGCCCAATCCCACTCCTTATCCCCCAAGGTGGGCCACCCAAACCTGGCGTGGAGAAGGCACAGCAGCACTTACGCCACTGCACACGGGACTTAGAACACGGGGGATGCTTTGCAGCCTTGCCACAGGTGAAGGAGGAGCAGTGAAACAGCAGCCGGCTCAAATAATCCAGGAGCAAAAGGCTGCAAAGCTGAACCCAAACAGCCTTTCCCAGGGAAGAGTTGCACGGCAGGTTTAAGTTTGCTCCATAAACAACAACTCTGCTGTTCTGCTCTCTGCAGCACGGTGCCCACCACCAGCCTCTGCAGAGGAACCCTCCCAGCTGCGAGAAAAGGGGGAAATAACACACCTCCAGCCCCTAAAACTGAGCTGCAGCCCTCCCCCCACCCAGAGCACCACACAAGATTAGATGCCAAGGCTGCGATTCTTTCCCTGCCAGCACCCATGCTCCAAGGACAACAGCGCGCGACAGATGCCTGCTCACCTCCCTCCCTGCCTCTCAAAATCTCTTTTACACCGGGTTTATTCCAAGTCAACCTCACTTGGAGCATCATCTCATCAGTGCCATAACTGTACCCCCCAGGAACAGCAAAGGGGGCAGGATTTTGTTTCCCCTTTTCAAATTTCATGGCCAGCTACTTCCCAGAGCAGTGCCAGCCAGCGCTACCTGCTCGGGGCTGGGCAATGTGGAGAGAGAGAGGGGTAGCTCAGCTTCTTCCCAGCCTGCTGTGAGCACAAGGACTCGGACTGTGGGAAGCCGCAGCCTGAGTGGAGAGAGAGACCGAGAAGTCCCAACAGGAGGGGGAAAAAAAAAGCAAAAGCTTTTGCTGCCAAATCCACTGGCAAGAACAGTTTATGTATGTAAAGAGAAATGGCAAGCTTTTATTTCAGGCGGGCAGTCCTGACCTCTTGCACTGCACCGCAAATGGCTTGAAGTTCCTCCCTCCATCTACTCACACAACAAGCTTATTCCATTAGCGGAGCAAGGTACAAGTACAAGACACCACCCGTCCCCATCACACCAGCATGCCAGTGTTACCCACAGCACCAGACACGCAGTGTGAAGCCCCAAAACTCTGCACTTGCCCAGAAAGATGCATGCAATCCCTGGCATGCTGGGGCCAATGTCCCTAAACAACACCTCACACTGCTGCGGAGGGATGTGGGTCCAAGGAGGGATGCTCAGGTGAAGCAGCAGGGCGGCCCTGCTCCAGCTTGGCCCTTCCGACCCACCTCGACAGCTCACGGGATGGGATGGGACGGGAAGGGACGGGATGAGATGGGTGGGAAGCCTCACCCATCTACCTGCAGCCGAGTTTGGGGGAAGAGCAGGCAATGCCAACGGGAAGGGCTCCCGGGGAAAGCGGAGATGACCCAAGGCTAAGAGAAGAGAGACCAGGGAATCCCGTGGGGCTGGGGGTGCAAGCGCTGGGTGAGGACCCCTGCGGACCCCCCGCCGGCCCCCGCCGCCCCCTCCGCGCCCGGCGCCCACCTTGGCCTCGAAGCAGATGCCGTGCTGGAAGGCGTCCTCGTTGTGCAGGGGGATGCGGAGGTCGTGCCGGTCATCCACCAGGTTGTACTTGGACTTGGCGGGCATGGCGGCCCCGCGGCGGCCGGGCTGCCCCTGCAGCGCGCCCGGCGCCGCCGCGGAACCTCCGCCCCTCGCCGCCGGCCGGCCCCGGGGCGGGGACGCGCCGCCGCGGAGCGCGGAGAGGGACGGGGAGGAAGAGGAGGGGGGGTCTGTAAGCGCGGGTCTGCGCGCCCCCCTTCCCTTCCACGGGGGAGGGAGGCGTTAAAAATTGAGGGCCCGCGAGGGGCGGTGGGGAAGGCGGCGCTGACACCTAGTGCGCGATGCCGGGTCTGCACCCCGCGCCGCCGAAGTTCGAAAATATGTTTTTAAAAGGGGAAAAAAGAAGCATCCCGGGGGGCTACTGGGAGGGGGTGCGCTGAGCCATGGGGAAACGCCGTTCTGCCTGCCCGGGGGCTGGGAGCGGGTCCGAGAGCCGCACGGCTGCTGGGTGGGAAAGCCTGGGCTGCTGCCAGCGCCCGGGGCAGCGGGGGCTGGTCCAGGCTTTCATATCAGCACCAGCACGGCGGCAATCAAGTGAGCAGGGAACGAAAAATCTCTGTCTTGTCCTTAATGAAAGGCCAGCCCGTGTGAGCAGACCCTGCCCCACCTTAAAATAGCCCCAGGCGCTGTGCGTGTGCTTCACCCCACCCGCTAAGGGCACCCCAGGGTTGGTTTGCGCAGGGAACCACCCCACGGCTCTGACTGCGAGCCCAGGCTGTCTCACCCCTCGCCCCTAGGTAGGGCTCCATCCCTCGCTGCTTTTGACCACAGATGCCGCACGGCAGCCGTGAGGCTCATTGCGCCGCAGCACGGCCGGAGAGCTCACCCTGGCTCCCACAAACTCCAAGCCAGAGCAGTTAGGTCCCCACACCCCACAGGAGACCCATGGCACATTTCCCTTGTGTGCCCCAAGTTCCTGTCTGACCGCAATGCGAACGGCAGTGCCGGCTGGCGACCCTTCCCTGGGCATCACAGATTCGGGGCCATTGATTTTTCAGGCTTGGTGGATGCAGTGAAAGTTCTTCTGAGTTTACAGCATAGTCCAGAGCCAGCCACAACATTTCAGCCACATCTAAATATATATATATATATATATAAATAATCACTGTATCTTCCCAAAGCAGAGAGGGCTTTCCACCATCCCCAGAGGCTCAGCTAACAGGCTGGGCACAGGCAATTCCATGACAAGCTGAGAAATCCCTGCGCTCAGTCATGCCCACGAGAGCTGGGTGGGATCATGCAGAGCTGTTGGCACTCAGACAAGTGAATTGAGGGATGATTTCCCACTGAAGGCAAGATGTCACCAAGCCCATGGACCTTGAAAACCTTTAGTTCTTGTTTTGGAAGGGGGTGGGGGATCAGTGCTGCGTGTTGCAACCGCAGCAGCTGGTGACCACACTTGCAGAGATCCCCTAGGTGAAAAGGGTGCAGAGAATCAAACACCCTTGCAGCACTTGAGCTCACTTAAGTCTTGAACAGGCAGAAGCTGACAGTGGAACAGTCCTGAGCCTGGATCTGCTCCAGGTCCTTGCTGAGGGTTTCTGTTTACCTCTAACAAAAGTTCAGCTGACAGCATTGAAGTCCCAGGACCTGTGAGTGATACAGACACTGGAGAAGTCCCCTGGAGGTCTCTGGTCCAAAGCATTCTCCAAGCAGGGCAAGCTTCAAGCATCTCAGAGCTGCATCTAGGTCAGCTGCCAGTATCTCCAGGGACAGAGATCCCACAGGTTCTCTGGAGCCCTAGTCCTGCACAACATTTAATTAAAGACACACAGCCTTGCCAACTGCTGGCTTTCCATAACTAGCAAAGCCCTGTGGATTGGAGAAGAACTGAATTCCTGTGTGGGAGGGCTTGCGAGCATCTCTTCAGTGAACAGTGCCTTTGGGGAGGTTGTCCCCCTGGCAGACACGGGGACTTGATGGAAAGCCTTCTGAGCCTGACAGATCCTGGTGGGTTTGCCTGGCAGCGCTGGGGCTGCTCGCAGACCCTGGTGGGTGGTGGATGCCCTGGGCAGACCACAGCCAGGTCCTCCAGCTTCTTCCACAGCCGCAGTGGCCATTCTCACCAGCTACTATGGCACCTAGAGCCAGCCTGGAGACTGCCTTTAGACACTGGGCTTGAACTAAGAGACCAGCCTGACCTTGTAGCTGCTGCTGGGCTCCCTCTCAGCTTGCAGGCCTCTCACATCTGCAGCTCAGTGCCACTATGGCACGGATGGACAGTAGCTCTTCCCTCAACCTGTCTGTCCCTGTTACCCCAAGTGTGATTTGGGGGGTGCACACAGCACCAGGCGGCGCTCCAGGCAAAGCCACGCAGGCTGTGCAGGCAGCTCAGGATACCTGCAGCATTCCACGTGATTCTGCCTTCCTGTTACCTTACAAAGACTACCTGTGCCTCTTTTATCTGGGGCCCATGACCAACGCTCCCGGCCCTTGCACCACCCCTGCCAAACCACCACCTCTTCTTGGGACAGCCTTTCCAGCCCTTTGATCCCATGATGTCAAGCCTAGTATAGCACCACCACCACCACCAGAAGGTACAGCAGATCCTTACAGATAGGAAAAGATTCATTTCTCACACCCGTGTTTGTCCTTCAAGTTCAGAACCTGCTTTCACCCTTTCAAAAAATCAATAATTAGAAGCCCTGGAATTATACGTTGAAGTCGTGTAACCGGTTTGTGTTTTGGCAGCCCCATCTGTTTCCGCCCTGGACGAGGCGGCTCACCCCCGTTGGCACAACAGCCTGGGACAAAGGTCCCATGCAGGATGCAAGAGGGAGGGGACTGCACAGAAGCCAGGGAGAGGTGTTGTCGGGGATGTGAGGCTGGGGGGCACACCCGGGGAAGGTGTGACTGCCCCTGGATCCCTGGCAGGGTTCAAGGCCAGGTTGGACGGGGCTTTGAGCAGCCTGGGCTAGGAGAGGGTGTCCTTGCCCATGGCAGGGGGTGGGACTGGATGGGCTTTGGGGTCACTTCCAACCCGAACCAGCCCGGGGTTTTGCGGTCCGTGCAACCTGGAGCGGACCGCAAGGACGTTTTGAAGGACGAGAAGGAAGCTCTGAACGGGCTCCAGGGAACAGCCCCGCCGGCACGGGACCGGCCCCACTCCTGCCCGGTGCCGGGATTCCTGGGGCTGGCCTGCCATCTCCTGGGCACGCCGCGAAGCGCAGCGCAGGAAGCCCAGCCCCGGCTCGGGAGGCTGCCCCGGCTCTGCAGCCTGGGGCTTTGGGGTTCCGGCACCCCAGGGAACCGGCCCCACGCCCCGCCTCAGATTCAGGCTGACGTTGGTCATTCACCCGTGGCGTTGGAAGGCCGTTCCTGCGATGCTTACGTGGAAGCCACCTAGAAAAGCATGTCCCCACACATCCGCACCATCATGGGACCCCTCCAGACAGGGCCAGCAACAGGAGAACCCAAGGCAGAGCCCCACAGATCCACCTCATCCTCCGGTGCTGGGGTGCCGTGGGGGAGCCAGCTGTCACCTGAAATCAAGGGACTGGAAAGAGCTGGTCAGAAGTGTTTCAAGTTTGCCCATAGTAGATTTCAGAGCATCGCAAAGCTTTGGGCAGCGTTGGGAGACCAGAAAAGAGCTGATCCCATGCCAGTGTTTTATGTAAGCAGCCTGGCCAGCAAATGTCAGTAGGCATAGTCTCATGGACCAGCAGGCATGGTCTAGCCTTGCCCTTAGAAAAGCCCCCTACCAACAGCCCACTGAGGAAATACTGCAGTATTGCCAGCAGAAAGAAAGATGCTTGTTACTGCCGCAGCCGCATCAGGAGCCACCTGCAATCCCTTAACTAGCCGGGGAGATGTGGGGGGAACGTGAAGTTTGCAGAACACTTTGTACATCAAGCGCGGCTCGTGCCAGAATGGCGAAGCCAAAATTCTCCCCACAGCCCTTGTGCCACACAGATGTAGGAGGAGAGGAAGGCCATCCGGGGCACCGCAGCCCTGGCAGGCCAGCATCCCGTTCTCTCGCTCTCAAAGCCGGTGACGGAACGCAGCCGGTTACTCCGCAGCCACCATCACATGTGCAGCATCCCCGTGAGGCTTTGGGGAAATCGTGCTGTTTGTGCCCAGGAGGCCCCTCCTCCGGGGAGCAATGAGAGAAGGGCTTTGGGCCAGGTATGCAAATATTTTTTTGTTGTGCTGGATGTGGGTGGGAATGAGAAACATTGCGGAGCACGGCTGGGGAACGAGCAGATGGCAGATTTCGCAGCTCTAAGCAATAGATCGTAAGGCAAGTTGGCTCCCAGGAAGGCATTCGGATCGGAAAGGTAGGATCCGGCTCACAGTTCAGGGCTCTGATTTGTTTTAACATCCTTCCACGAGTCTTACAGATTCATTTTGGGCCATGGTCCTGCAATTGAAAGAGTGCAGTCGTCCACGCACCTGTGCAACACCAAGGCGCAACAGGCGCAAAGCATCCCACAGCTCACTGCCCATGGCACGCCTGGCAACACCAAGGCCCAGTGGGTGCAGAGCATCTCACAGCTCGCTGCCCAGGAGCCCGTGGCATGCTGGCAGGGAGTTGCCTTGCCTTTGTGGTCACTTCCACACTGTCGGTGGTAAGAAGCCTCAGCGAGGTGTGTGGGTCAGCACAGCAAGTAGATGCCTTTTTGTGCCTAATAAAAGCCAGCGATTAACATCTAAATAGCAATGACTGGGAAAGAAGTAGAGACTGGGAAAGGGGAGGAAGGCGGGAATTAAGGTCAGGAACTTGCTGGCATTTGCTGACATTTTATTCTGATGAGCTGGCAGAGCTCGTTCTCATCAGGCACACACGTATGCACAGATTTGTTTTAGAGGTGGGACTGTGAACAATTTCAGAGCTGTTTTTAAAAACACTCATCTTTGATACTGCTGGGGTGTGGATGTGTGTTATTAGAGCCACCTGAAAAATGAGGTTTTCTCTCATAGACGCTTTGACTCTCCACACCACAATTTTCTTTCAGTTTGCAACTATCCTAGGTTTTTGGAAGCTCTCCACAAACCCCAAGTCTTGAAACATTCTTTGTTTCAGAAAGACAAACACATGGTGCTTCTGAAATAAATACACTCCCCGGAGCGGAGCAGGTGCCAGCTAAAATTAACATTCCTCCCTGCCAGCCTCAGCCAGCCCCACCGGTCTGCAAGAAAGCTGCAAAAGCCTGGAAAGCTTGGGGCACCCAGTGCCCCATCTCCATGGAGCAGGAGCACTCCCACAACAGGCTGAAGCAATCCCCCAGCCAACAAACACTTTCCAGTGAGAGGAGCCGTCCCATACAACAGCCATCCTGCTCCATCCTCGCTGGCCCACCAACAGCACACATGCCTCAACGGTATTGTGAGAGGCACACTGCATAAACTACATCCTTAATTGTAATAGGTGCCAGTAAACCTGTCAATAAATGTATTAATAGCCACTGCTTATAAAAATCAGCACTTACCTCCTCAATAGAGGGCTTCCCATCCCTACAGCAAACACAGCATACACTCCTGGGGCTCAGCTCCCCTCCTAGAACCCTTAGGCTGTACCTGGGCACAACTGGGAAACCCACACAGCAAGAACCCTCCTGAATCCCCTCCCCCCCCCCCCAATCCTCTACCCAATGAAGACCACCCCACTGCAATGTGAGCCCCATCTCCTTAAATCACTGCTTCTCCAGCTGCTCCCAGTGAGTGGGACAAGCTGCCCCTTGCTGCCTGCCAGACCGTGGAGAGGGAAAAACAACGCACAGGTGGAAGAAGTGGGTTTGTTCGCCAACGAATGGCAGGTTCTTCTGCCCCCGTGGGGTTTGGGGTGGGTATTCCTGACGGCAGATGGCCTGAGAGAAGGAGGGCAAGGGCGCGTAGAATGAGGGAGCAGACCTGGTGATCCTGCAGTGGGGTGGCAGGGAGGACTGAGGCAGCAAGCAGCTGCTCTGGGCTCAGGATGCTCAGCAGCCTGCACTTCCTCTGTGGTTTGTCACGGTGCTGTTCCCAAGGTAGAACCACTGCAGAGGGAAAGGTCCTGAGGCTGGTTTTGTTTGGATGTAGGGGAATTTACACAACAAAGCCTCCCCTCTCTGCAGGATGAGCTTGGGGACACCCAGGACTCCAGACCAGCCTTGTCTGGTGACCCCAGATCAGTGGGCATGCTCTTGGCTAAAGCTTCTATGTCACACCAGAGACAAGAAGGAATCTGGAGGAACGTGGCTTTTCTCAGTTTCTAGACCAAGGAGAAAGGAAGAGCATCTTCTTCATCTGCACGACAAAGGAAGTAGCTATATTCAAATTATATGTTAATTGTTGTGCCTAGCTGTCAAGCTTCTTGTAGCAATCCCTCATTTGCAGCCAATAAATAACTCCAGTATTTGGCATTTCTCATTTGGGAACACACCTTATGGTCTCCAGAGATGTTATTGCTCGGCTCCCGAGTGCAAGACACCAAACTGAGGAGGAGCTGTTGGCCCGGTTGCGCTTCCCCTGTGAATCGCTGCAGCTAATTGGAACTACCTCTGATACGTTTGTAATTTGCCAAGGCTTATTTGCTGTATAATCAGACACATGGCCCCCTCCTTTAATTGCCTTGTAAGCTGCCAGAGTGATTAATCCTGACAGAAGCCTGCATTTGCTTGGGGATTGACATGCAATGATGTAGATGTATGAGGGTGGTGAGGCGAGGGCCGGGACAGCCCCTCCTGGGCCGGAAGAATCCCAGACACAGATACAGACTGGGAGAAGAGCTCATTGAGATTAGCCCTGCTGAGGAGGACCTGGGTGTCCTGGTGGATGAGAAACTTAACATGAGCCAGCAGTGTGCTCTTGTAGCTTGGAAGGCCAATGGTATCCTGGGCTCCATCAGAAGAGGGGTGACCAGCAGGGACAGGGAGGGGATTGTCCCTCTCTACTCTGCCCTCGTGAGGCCCCATCTGGAGTCCTGTGTCCAGATCTGGGGCCTGCTATAGAAGAAAGATGTAGAACTGTTGGAGAGGGTCCAGAGGAGGGCCATGAAGATGATTAGAGGGCTGGAGCACCTCCCCTACGAGAAGAGGCTGAAGGAACTGGGCTTGTTCAGCCTGGAGAAGAGAAGGCTGTGGGGGGACCTCATTGCAGGCTTCCAGTACCTGAAGGGAGCATAAAAACAGGAGGGGATTTAACTTTTTAAAAGGGTAAACAATGGCAAGACAAGGGGGGATGGATTAAAGCTAAAGGAGGGAAAGTTTAGATTAGATATTAGGGGGAAGTTTTTTACAGAGAGAGTGGTGAGGGGCTGGAACTGGATGACCAGAGAGGTGGTGGATGCCCCGTCCCTGGAGGTGTTCAAGGCCAGGTTGGCTGGGGCCCTGGAAAACCTTGTGTAGATCCAGGCCTGAGGATGGTGGCCCTGCCTGTGGCAGGGGGGTTGGAGCTCTATGATCCTCGGGGCCCCTTCCAACCCATGCCATTCTGATTCTATGATTCCAGCCCACCAGCCTGGGGGAGCATCTGCCCTTGACACAGACAGTTGGTAGCTGCCCTTGGTGAGTGTACACACCTTTCCCTGTGCCAGGGGGCGGGAAAATCCCATGGGTGCCCAAACCATAGCTATGCCCACGCAGCAGCTCTGCCCACAGGCTGGTGCCTGACAGTGGGTGCGGGATTCTCAGCAAAATATTCCCTGTGCCCAACTCCACTGAGGCAAAGTCTGCAGCAAACCCCTTCCTTAACGCCCAAGTATACCCTCTGTGATGTGTCTTGGTCCCTAACCTCACCTGGAAAGCCTCCCCCAGCCCTGCCCCTCTCCCACAGCCTGTGGGCAGGCAATGATTGTCTGCTGAGGCAGTATTTCACAGACACTCCCACGGATTTTGCTTGCTAACTTCATAACTCAGATATACTCTCCCCAGGGACCTCTCATACCTGGGCAATGAGTGGTTCTGTGTTTGCTGCTCAGCGTTTTTGCCCAGAGATATATTCATATGAGAAGATAGTACCGACCAGCCCCCAAATCCCAGAGACTCCAAATGCTGGTGTGTGTGTGTGGGGAGAATTAATGCAGTTAACGCCCGCGGCTGCCGTCATTACAGAATTCACATGACGTAACTGCGGCTGGACACTGGAGAAGGGAGGGATGAGCAGCTCAGGTGGGTGCCTGGGTGCTCAACTGCTTGCTGCTGCCAGGATGGATGGACAGATGGATGGAAGGAGGTGTGGAGAGCAGTGTGCCCTGAGCCCCAGCTGGTTCCTTGTTGGGGTGTTGGGAAGAGGCCCAGGGGTGCTCAGAGCCCCCTTGGAGTGCCCGGCTGCTGCCTGCTGGAGCCAGAGCGTGGCTGGTCCTTGACACAGGCCAGCCTGGATGGGATAGTATCTGGTGCTGGCACCTGCACGCCAGACACCGGGGCCATGTGACTTGTGGAGATGACACACCAGTGGGAAGACAGCAAACGGGTGAGAAGGAGAGGTGGGAACTTGGCTACAGGCTGCAAGATGGGCATAGCCGGGTACCCAAGCCTCGTAGGGAGGAGCTGGGAGCTGGGATCCAGAGGGAAATACTTCCATGGCCTCAGCTGAAGGCAGCACTCAGAGAAGGGTCACCTGCCCAAAAACGTGGGGCACAGGGTTTACCCTGAGCTGTGAGCATGTGGCTGGGATTTCCCCCAGGGGAATGTGCCAGCACCAGGAAGGTTAAACTCTGGGCGAGCAGAAATGCCAATGCTATTCAGGATTTTAAAATTCAGAGAGACTGAAACACCAGACTTTGAAAATTAGAATTAAAAATTTAAAAAAAAAAAGTAATGAGAGGCAAACTAATGATTCTGTTATGAGCTGTGAAAAGCTGCTGGCTCCCCTGGCAATACTGCCAGGCTCCTGGGATATGCTTCCCTGTGGGAAGGCTGTCAGTGCTGCTGGAAGCACAGGGAAGTTGGAAGGAAGGGCGCTGTGCCAGCAGGAATGGTGGCCAGGAAGAAACAGGCTGAAGAAATACACCCCCAAAGGAAAGAAGGCAAGGTGGGGGAGAGGTGCTCAGGGAAGAGAAGCAGCTATGCCCTGGAGCCCCCCACTTTTCCTTTTCTGCTCTTTTGAGGCCTGAGCAGGCACCAGCTGAGCCCTGCTGTAGCTGGCTCAGCCTCCTCCCAGCACAGAGGGAGAAATTAAAGAGGACCTTGTTTCCAAACAATCACAAATGCATAGTTTGAGAATATGTAATTTAAACTCAAATCCTCCTTCTGTTAACAGTGATGGATGGCTTTTTCCTACTGCTTTGAGAGCCCTTGGATCCTGCTCGGCAGATGCCTTCCTGATTTATGGCTTGCCTCTTCGTGCGATGGGGAGCGAACAGCCCAATTCTAATCACCACACTCTCGTTAGGATAGTTCCCTGTATTGCTTCCATCTCATTACTGGGGCTCCCTGCTCCACCTTGGTGCAGCTGAGTTGTGTTTTATGGGTTACCTTGGCAAAGATTCAAATAATCTCTGTTGCACTTGTTTTGCTGGCAAGTAAGTCCATGGGCACCATAGATGGATGACACACCAGAAATCGTATTTTCTTCTTTTTTTTCTCCTCTTGAGTGGCTCAGTCAGTGAGGGGAGGGTCAAGGGATGATGAGGGGGATGGGGATGACAGGGAAGAAGGAGAAAAGCCAATACCAGCGGTATTTGCCCACCCCTGGTGTGCATCAGCAGAGAAGAGGGATGGATGGGGCCGCACGAGGGGCTAAAAATAAATGTTCTTCTTCCTAAAGAGAATCTTGCTGGTTCGACTCTTTCTCATTCTTTTCTGTGTAAGAGTGGTTAATTCTCCTTGGGAGCCCATTCACTCAGCAGATGTTGCTTTTCTTTGTGTGATTAGCTTGAAATCAACGGAAGATAATCCCGTCCTTTGACAAACACTGGAGCACACGATTCCAGTGCCACAAGGTTCTTCTGTGGCCCCAACAGATGCTGAAATTACTGTCCATAAGCAAAGCATGCACACACACACACACACACACACACATATTTACGCTTTTAAAATAGGATCACCCAAGTTTATGTGATGATAGGGGAAAAAAATGCCTGTTTGCAGCTGTGGAGCTGGGGCTGGCTTGGGCTCCCTGGCACAAGGACGCCGACATCCCAGAGTGAGCCCGGGGAGCCCACTGATGTGGCTGGGGCCAGAAGAATCACAGAATCATAGAATCATAGGGGTTGGAAGGGACCTCGAGAGATCATCGGGTCCAACCCCCTGCCAAAGCAGCTCCCTAGCCCATATTGCACAGGGTGGCGTCCACATGGGTCTTGAATATCTCCAAAGAAGGAGACTCCACCACCTCCCTGGGCAGCCTGTCCCAGGGCTTCCTCACCCTCACTGTGTAAAAGTTCTTCCTCGTGTTGGTGCAGAACTTCCTATGCTCCAACTTGCAGCCATTGCCCCTTGTCCTGTCTCCACAGACACTGAAAAGGGGCTGGCTGATTCCCCCTGCATCCCCTACTTAAGATAATTATAAACATTAATAAGGTCCCCCCTTAGTCTTCTCTTCTCAAGGCTGAACAGTCCCAGCTTACTCAGCCTTTCCTCATAGGGGAGATGCTCCAGGCCCTTAATCATCTTCGTAGCCCTTCTTTGGACTCTCTCCAGGAGATCCCTGTCCTTTTTATAACAGGGAGCCCAGAACTGGACACAATACTCCAGGCGGGGCCTGACCAGGGCAGAGTAGAGGGGGAGGATCACCTCCTTTGACCTGCTGGCCACACTCCTCCGGATGCACCCCAGGATTCCAGAAGCGGAGAGCTACATCAGCTCAGCCTGGGGAAGGGAGCCTCTAGCCCTGTGCTCCCTGGTTGGCACAGGCTGCAAAGCTCAGCCCTGCATTCGCTGCTGTGGCCACCCAAGCATTTTGCATCTGTGCTGTTACCTCTACCAGCCAAAGGCATAATCTCATCAAAGAGCAAAATCAGAATTGCCTGATGAGCACAGAGCCCCTTAAAAGCCAGAGGTGGGGGTGAATTTTCTTCCTACAGCTTGCTCCAAAAATCACTGAACCCCAATACATTTGCATCGGATTAGCTGCCATGAAGTTATGAGGGATGCTATCCCCAGCCTTAGCCCAGTCCAGTCTTCCACCAGCTCTTTGTGGCCCATAAGCCAACAGAGCTGGCTGAGGCATGCTCTGATGCCCACCTCTTCCCTCCTTCCTCTCACACAATGTGAGAAAATACATTTATTTCCAACGTCCCTCCATGGAACCCAGACCTCAAGCCACCACCAGTCACAGCCTCCTACTTGCTCAGGTAATAATTTTCTCCACCAAGAAAACCTGTGGATCACGTAACGAGTACTTGTATTTCAACTCATTTGCTGCTTCATATTTCAAAGTCACTTCTTGTGCACTGAGGAGGGAAGAGCCCGTCAGAGCTTTCTTGAAGGTGGTGTATCTAATCTTCCTCTCAGACATCTGAAAATGCAAATACTTCTCAAATGGCATTGGATCATCAAATCTGGCAATATATTTGTATGGAAAATTTGTTCTGGGTCCCTGAAACGATTGCCCTGCCTCGGTGCATCACTGCTGTGCTCTCTGCTGTGATGGCTCCGGTCAGTGCTTCCCTGCAAGCTGAAACCTGGCTGGGCACAGGGAGGGGGCTGGCACTGCTGACATGCCCAAGTGGGTTCACCCAAGCAGCTGGGTCATCCCTTCCTGGAATTGGGATGCTGACACCAGCCCCAAAAAACTTCTTCTCTCCCTTGCTCAGATCCCAAGATTGTTTTAAGGTGCGGAGAGGTCTGCAGGGCTCTGCTGCACTTTGAGCCACAAAGAGCAGCCTCTGGGCTGGCCCTGCACTGGGAGGGGGGCAGAGGACAGCCCCTGCAGATGGGGAGACACAAAACCCGTTAATCATCTCCCTGGCGCCGTGCCGTTGCATGAAATTGGATTTAGCGCCATTAGCTGAGCGGAGCTGAGCCGCTCCTTGACTCCTGCCGAAACCACTCTCCCATTGCAAAGCTGATTAACAGAGTGCATCCACAGTATTTAATTAACCTAATGAACCCTGACGATAAAATTAGAGTCCACTTAATTCCTAGTCCCCCACTGTGGCAAGCAGGTGAAGCAGTTCATAGTGCCACAACCTGCGGCTGGAGGAGGAGCCGGGTACCGGGGGCTCTGTGCAGGGGATGACGAGCCCATTCCTTCGCCCACTGTACTTGTAACTGCTCTCCACAGCCCCACAAGAGGGGATTTGAGATATGGGGGCCACAGCTTGCACTGGGCCAATTAATCGGCCCTCACACCCAGGGGCTGGAGCGCTCGCTGCTTCTGCAAAGGACCCGGGTCCCACCGTCCCCTTGTAGCAAAGGATGATAAACAAAAGGCTCATGGACTCCAGCAGAGCCTGCGATGCCTGGCTGTGCTGCCCTGGCTGTTACACACACCCGTGCCTGTAAGGACAAGGGCGGCTATGGACCCGTTAGGAAGGTGGGTGCCTGTGCAGTGCACCTGGCTGGGCTCTCCAGCGCCGGCACGGCCTTGGACGATGCTCACGGCTGCCGTAGATGGCAGCAGCCGGCTGGATTGGCGCCGCCAGCCCAGCCTGAGCTCACTCTGTCTCTGCGATTGCTCCAGACGTTTGGAAGGAAACAGTCGAATCAGAGAAGGGTTGGGTATTTTCCTTCTTCCTCCCCCCGGTATAATCAGAGCTCTGTCTTAATGAGAGCGAGCTGGGAGCCGGCTGCAGCGGAGCATGGGCTGCTCTCCTGCTGCTGTCGGGATGGCTGAGGAGAATGGCCAAGCATCCCGTGCAGGCAACGTGAATTCTCCATCACTTGATACATTCTAGTTACGACTGGGCTCCTCTCTGCATGAAGATGGATTGCTGCCTGGCCAGAAATGCTGGGCTTGAAGGAGGAATCATCAAATGAGCTTCTCTGGCCACAGCTCTGCAGATCACAATAGATCCCCTCTGGCCCTAAAGTTTATGAATCTATAAACCAGATAATTACTAAAATAGCTGTGCCATTTCCCTGTGACATAACTATCATTTAAAATATATTTTAATATACACAATGTAAAATATAGGTGTCCCAAGGAGACAGAAATGTCAAAGAACATCAATTCTCTCACTTGCAGCAAAAAAAGTGGCTTTTTGCATTGGAAGTGCTGATTTTGGGGAAATGAGAACAAGCCCCTCTTCCTCTCTGCGTTCCCAGGAGCCTTATTTCCTGACCTGAATTACGTCCACACCTCCACTAACTCCACTAACACTTTGCAGCATGCTCAGTAGCCTGGTGCATGTTGAGGGGTGATAGCACAAGCAGGGGTGTAGAATCATAGAATCAAGAGATCATTGGGTCCACCCCCTGCCAAAGCAGGCTCCTTAGCTCATATTGCACAGGGTGGCATCCAGATGGGTCTTGAATATCTCCAGAGAAGGAGACTCCACCACCTCCCTGGGCAGCCTGTCCCAGGGCTCCCTCACCCTCACTGGGGAAAAGTTCATCCCCATGTTGGTGCGGAACTTCCTGTGCTCCAACTTGCAGCCATTGCCCCTTGTCCTGTCTCCACATACACTGAAAAGGGGCTGGCCATTTCCCCCTGCATCCCCTGCTTAAGATATTTATAAACATTAATAAGGTCCCCCCTTAGTCTTCTTTTCTCAAGGCTGAACTGTCCCAGCTCACTCAGCCTTTCCTCATAGGGGAGATGCTCCAGGCCCTTAATCATCTTTGTAGCCTCCTCTGGACTCTCTCCAGGAGATCCCTGTCCTTTTTATACCAGGGAGCCCAGAACTGGACACAATACTCCAGGTGGGGCCTGACCAGGACAGAGTAGAGGGGACCACATCAGAGTAAAGGGGGAAATCAGTAGCATCAGTCAGTGCTCTAAGGGAAAGCTACTTTTCCTCACCAGACACCAGTTTTTCCCTTTGTGCCCAATTCCTAAATTCAAGATAGCTCACAGCCTTCCCAGGTGTAGCAGCTCCACGGAGGAGGTTAAGGGGACAATTTAAAGACAGGTTTGATGGCTGAGGAGTCTCATCCTACACTTGGTTTGTGCTTGGCCCTCCTCAGGCTGCTCCATTCAGAGAAATGGGTCCAAAGACCATGGGAGAAAAACTCTTGAAGAAATATCACTGCCCCAACTTATTCCTGGAGAATTAGAGTTGTAGAAACACGACCTTAGAGCAAGGATTTGTGGGAGCCCTTTCTTGTCTGGATTTCAGTATGGCTTCAAAGTCTCAGGGTCTGAGGCAGTGAAACTGGGGAGAAGCAATAGTTGAGCTCCCAAGCTGGTTATGAATCCAAGATGATGGGTATGGAAAAAAAGTGGAAAAAATAAAGAAAATGAAAGAAGGAATAAGGGTTGGTTATTTTATTTTCAATTTTGAACTTGCAATAATCTCTACTGTTGCTTGTTCTGCAGATAAGCAAATGACAGATCCTCCAAATCCACCCCGATGGAGTTATTTAGTATGCCTTCGACTCGGAGAGGAATGGAAATGAAGGCTAATAAGGCTCCTGAACTCTTTCTCTACTACCCTCAGAGACAACCAAAAGGCATTTAATTTCCTGCAACCCAAGAGCATAAACTGCGCTCAGACACTTTATAGAACCCGTCAGGCATCCTTCTGAAAGATTAAATAAGTAGGACAACATTTTCAAGCAGCTGAATTGGAGCAGCACAAGCAAATCCCCAGGCCAGGGCTGGGCCATGCTGCTGCCTGCTCTGGTGTCTGCCTCACCGCTCGGCTCTCCTCTCAATGTCAGCAAAGCAGAAACGTGCCTTCAATGGCATCAGCCGCCCCCGAGCAGTGGCACTGCCCTGGGCCTGCCCTTCCCCTGGCAGCAGCGGTACGAGGCTTGTTTTGGCACCCGCACATCCCCCTTTGAAAGGTCAGAGGTCCCTGTGCATCACACCTGGCGCTGGTGGAGAACGTGATGCCGAGGTCGCTGGGCTTCTTGAGGGATGCTGAGGTCTGGTCCCTCTCCCAGGACTTCTCAGCAGCATGGGGAAAGCTCGAGGGGTCTGTCAGTTGGAGCAGCCCCTGCAGCTAAGGCAGCCAGCTGTGGGTGCTGAGCCCAGCATGCCAGGCGAGGGGCTGGCAGCCCTCCCTTGGAGATGCCGCTGCTTTCACAGCTGCATGGCTCTTGCAGCACGTGGGAAGCTTGGCAAGCCGCTGCCCTGGGCAAGGTTATATTTAGGATGAGTTTTGTTTAAGCAGAGGGAAGACAGTCGGACATGCAAAGACACCGGCTTCCCCATGGGAGCAGCATCAGATTATGGCTCTAAGCGGGGGATGGAAAAGGAATTCTGCCTGCATGGCATGGGGATGGGGGGGTGTCTGCTGATGGGCTGCGGGGGGAACCACGCTGCTCAGGGTGAGAACATGCAAGGATTAAATACCACAGGCTTTGACCCAAGCACACAGGCCTGTGCGGGGATGATGGGGGCACCCTCTCCTGCCTTATCCTCTTCTCCTGATGGATGAAGAGAATTCAGAGAAGGGGAGCAGGGCAGGGAGAGTCTCCCTCCTCTGTTCATGTGGGAAACAAGGACATCTCAGCTGCCCCCATGCCCAGGAAAGCACCTCCCAGAAGACTTCCGGGTGCTTTTCTTTTGCAAACAAGAGCTTCCCCACTGTACACCTTAACCTCACAGCAGACCAATTCAGGGAGCAAGCTAGGAGCACTTAAAGGGAGAGCCCAATTAAAGGAAGAGCTCCCCGTGCCTTTGGGAAGGGCCTGCGGGTGGGGGAAGGAGATGATGTGACTGCATGCTGCCGGCTCAGGCATCCTGGCCTGCACTCTTCAATCCCTTTGCCAAGGACAATAAAACCTTAAAAGTGCAGGAAAGGTTCCCACAGACGCCGGTTTGTCCGGCACGCTGGAGCAAGGGGACAGCATGTTCAGGAAGCGTTGCAGGGGGAAGAGGCCGGATCCTGCGTGTGGACGGACAGCTCGTTTCTGCGCAGGAGGCAGAATTTCTGTAGCAGACACGGAAGCTGGAAAGAGCCCAAAAACTGCAGCTGTGTTGAGCAAATTGGATCGTTATATTAGAAACCGAACAGGAGGAATCTGTGAACGAGAGCAGCTTGATGCTAGCTATTTTTCATCCAAAGAGGGATTCAACAAGGTGAACCCACTTCCCACTGTTACCTTGGCCACAGGATGATGGAGATGACAGTTTGATATTCGCTCCCATCATATCTCCTGCTATCAAGGCAAATAGTCCATCAGGCATCTCCCACCCCTGCCTGCTGCTCTGGCTGACACGGTCCTGCCAGGAGCACACAGAGCACCCAAGCGCCAGAAGTCTGGAGAGCAGAAGGGCCGATGCACAAATCAAGGGGAGACATGTTGGTGACAGGAGCCCTCCCTGAACTAACTGCCCAAAAAACCTGGTTGCAAAGCATGGGCAACTAGAGCCAGGCTTCCTGGCAGGCGAGTGCCAACCTTGGTGCTGCTGGAGTTGGTGTCACAGACCCACCTGGCTGTGCTCACCCACCCTTGGGTGCTCATTATGCTCTGCATGCACTGAGAGGACTGGAGCAGGGAGCAGAAGGGCACTGCAGGGTTGGGCTCCCAGCCATGCCCTGTGACTTATTTTAGGAGAGTGGCCAGGAGCCCCACAGGGGAATTAGAAGCTGGCACAGTTAGGTGTGACTCCATTTCCAGTCCCTTCACTGGGGGAAAACCCAACTATCTGCTTCATCAGTAGCATTAAGAGTGGGAGATAAGCTGCTTCTGGAGGATGGAGGGGGTGGCGCCTGGCTGAAAGCCCCAGCCAGCAGCACACAGGGCACGATCCCAGACTGAACATGGGGTGCAGCACACAGGAAAGGCTGCTTAGGGAGCAGTGCTGCCTATGGTTGCAAGCTCCTGGGGATGGCAGCAGTCCCAGCCTCAAGCATCAGCTGCGGAGGCGAGCCCACCTGCAAAGGTGCTGGGACTCCTCTCGCCTTGGCTGGCACCAGTGAGCCTGGAGCAGGCTCCCGTGCCTCTTGCAGCACACCCTGCAAGGGGAGTTTTAGCTAAATGTCAGCTGTGATTTGGCATTTTATCTTTAAGTAGGGGTGAGTGACCTCTCTGGCTGCAGTCAGCATGCGTTCCAGGCCCCACAGAGGCAGGCACAGGTGGCTGGAGGAGAAGAGACCAGGCCACGCACCGATTTTTGGCAGGAGCAACATTCATTCTTTGCTGTTTGCCATGTCTTCGCTGCCCCTGAGTCATTGTTAAATTTGTCAAGAGTGATTTACAACTGTGTCAACAAGTGGGATGCAAGCTGCTGGTCCACACTGCAGGGAGGGAGAGGGGGAATAGCTCCTGAGACATGATACAAACTGGAAGGCTGGAGGAGAAAAGCACAGCTATGCCTCTAAGCCGCAGGCTTGCCTAGTTGGGTGTTGCTGCGATTGCTCTGTGCTTCCCAGGGTCTGACATCCCCCCTGGACATGTCTCTCACCATTCAAATGTTGCCGAGTCTGTTTGGCAGGGCTGAAATTCAGACTATGGTTCACAGGGGTTCAGCATCTTCAGCTTGTTTCTGCAGAGTGCCGAGAAGTGACTTGCTTGTCACCCTGAAGATGTCACAGTGCCTCCCTTGCAGGGAAGGCTTTGGACGTCAAGCCCCAGAACCACCCACGTGTGCTGCCTGGTCCCTAGTCCAGCCTCCAGCTCAGGACTATTGCCAGTGCTAGCTCTGGCCCTAACCATTTTAGGACCCTTTGGTTTCTCCATGTCTCTCCTGAACGAGGTGCAGAGACCCAAATTGAGCTCTATTTTAGACACAGCCTTGCCAGCACCAAGAAAAGGGGGAGTAACAACTCCCCTCCATCTTCTGGCCTCTCTCCTCCTGAAGAGACCCGGGACATGGCTGCCTCGTACTGTAGAGCATCTCCAGACCAGCATGTCCATGGGACTGTTTCTGGGGAGGAGGACACAGCTCTATCTCCGCCCTGAGATGACAGAGCTGGCCACTGACCACAGGGTCAACCCCACCATGGCCCAAATGCTCCTACTTGTGGTGGATAGATATGGATCAACGCAGGAAGGAGCTGACTGAGTTCTTTCCTCACCCCAATCAGATCAAACACCCTCTCCTTTTCCAAGCACTGAAGGGTTCAGCAAGCCAAGCCAAGGAAAGATACGATTCGCTTCTATTTAACGTCACATGCCAGTGCCTGCAGAGCCCTTCAGCTGGCACCAGGCACTGCCTTCTCATGGCAACAGGCCCTGCTCCTCCACTCCTTTTATGCCTGCTGCATCCTAACTCTGAGCACAGGGCTAGGGCAGCTCCTGCTCACAATTGCCTACAGTAACATTGGCCTGAGGTCACACACTGTCGCTCCCTGGAGACCTTCGGTAGTGGTGTTCGGGCTGTGTGACATTTTCCTTCAGCTCTATCACTGGGGCAATCTGGACTGACAGCATCTGTCTGTCAGAGTGAAATACCAGTGCTTCTACATCACTTTGTGTAGCTGATGTGTACTTGTATTGTGAAGAGAATTACCACAACCACTGACAAACCTATAATTGCGAATAAAAAGCAGCAATGGAAGCAACTGCACACACTAAAACAGGCACTCTTCCTGCTTTACCCTCAACACATAAAGAAAGTTTGCATTCTAGGGTCTCAGACCAGCCTGGGGAGCACATCATGCCCAGTCTGGGGCAATGGAAAAAAATCCCTTCTCTGTTTCCCTGCAAAATTTCCCCAGGACTAGTGAGTTCTGCTCCTCATTAGGAGCTATTCACACCCAAGCCAACTGTGGCTGAGTTAAACACATCATCCTGCCAACAAAACCTGCTACTAAAAAATAACCCCAACAAATAAATATTATCTTAATGAGAAATCCTCACAAGGGCTGAGGTGACTGTCCTCCCAGCTCTGCAGAGGAAACATCTTACAGCAGAGCATGGGCTTCTGTTAAGCAAATGAAGATGCTTGCTGAAGTCAGGCTGCTGTGCCAAGGAAGCTTTTGAAGCTGCAAGGGGAGCCATGCCCTCCCCTCTCACATGTGAAACGGCTTATAAATAATCTGATTCCCACATTCTGACAAATAGCATGTGCTGGGGTTGCTGTGTGAAGGGCTTGATCTAAGCAGCAGATCCCTGTGCTTCTCCCTTCCTTCAGGAATCTCCTCCTGCTGCAAAGGCAGTCTATTGCTGTTATTATTGTTATTGCTGATATTATTATTATGTATCACTTTTTAATTGTCTGGTAAATTTGCAATAGCTTGAAAAAAAAAACAAAGGAAGACGTGTAATTTGAAAGACTAAAAAGAGTAAAGATGGGGAAAATGCTGTGCATCTAGTAGGATTATTGAAGAGGTGATGAGGACATTCTTAACCTTAATTATTTCAAATCAACTCATTTTGTAGAGTGTGTAGGTTTATGAATCAGATGAAACATAAATTGATTCATAATTTCCTTTAATTTTCTGCTCTTTGGAGAATTTAAATCCATATTAACATAACCTGTACCAGCCAGTTACTAAGAGACAGGAGAAAATTAGCATGGGGGAAGCTGGAAGACTGGCATTTTAATATGCTCAAGCCCACCTGCTGCCTGGAGGTTGTGATTGGGACTCATCAGCGTGGAGCTGCTCCTGGCCCACCCTCCACTCCCCGAGCCCCTGGCACCCCCCAAGTCCCTTGCTGATGTTGCTTCTTATGGGAGTCCCAGTGTGGGAAACGAGGGATGAGTGAGGTGGGATGAGCAAGGTGGGCGTGGGTGGGGGGCACAGTCTGAGTTTGGTCCTGTTGCTCCACAGGAATGACAGCAGTTCAAGAACTAGTAGAAAAGTTAATGTTATCCATCACAGAGGTGAAGACCCACTACCCAGACCCCTTTGGGCAGACTCAAACTTGCTTTTTCCAAGTATTTTTCCTTCCAGTGCCTTTGGGTTTTGTGATGTTCTCATCATCATTTGCTCTCTTGAAATTAAACTTCCAGTGCCTGTTTTTCTGCTACCCAAAACTGTGGGTTAAGGGAAATGCCTGAGTCAGTTGTGTTGTGCTGGGCTGGAAAACAAGGGTCTCAGCGTAAGCTCTGGCACATAAGGGCTGCACAGGAATTTCACAATATCTCCCCCTCCCCTCTGCCAGCACTTTTTGTGTAGTGAGGTTGGGAAGCCACGGTGGGAATTTCAGTGGGAAAGGTCCTGCCCTCTGCTGTTGGCCATCCTATGCCATGGGGTGATGCAAAGTGACACTACATCCCCCAGGTACCAGCCTGCTGCCACGCTGCCCAGGGCTGTGCAAGCCCCCAAAGCACTGTGTGAATAAGGTGACGCCAGCACTTCCCATTCCTGGTTTCAAAGAGAACACTTTCCTTTAGGAAATGAGCACAGACCAGAATTACCAGGAAAATAAATAATATTCAGGCCTCCTGGACTGCAAGAATGAGGAAGCCTGTAAGGAAAATGGTTTTCTTGCTCTTTTTGTCTGTCCCAAGCCTGTACTGTAGGTATTTCCTTTGCTGGGCACCCGGAGGCTGAGGGTGGGGATACATGGATGGGGGTTTGGGGCATTCCGTGCAAGCTGCGCTGCGGCAGTCCGGGCCGACCTTGCTTGCAAGTCCTTTTGGGCAGTGATAAATGTCTTCGTTGGAGGCTGCTCTTCTTTCAGGTTGGACAGAAACCAAACGTAAGAAAGCAGAAGAGACAGTTGGCTGTGTGGGAAGCTGGCTCTGAGCGCGACAGGAACGCTGCATCGCTGTTTCCACTCGTCCTGTGTGTTGTCCTCCTTGAGTCAGCCGTACCGGTGCGGGCTGGGCAGCTTGGGCAGCTCAGCCACTGCTGGCACCGATGTTGGCTGGTGCACGGAGCTTGGCAGAGATGCATGAGGTCGCTTGAACGCATCACAGCAAAGCCCTTTGCTTGGCCGCTGTGCCACATCCCACAGCCGTCAGAGGGCATGGGGAGGGGTGGAGAGGCAGCAGCAAAGTTGCTCCCAGCCCAGGCAGGTTTTGGCAGATCAAGACCCAACCGGAAACATGTTGAGGTGTAGTTTACTGTTCCCACTCCTGGCTGCAGTGCTGTTGCTCTTCCCAGCAGGCAGGTACTATTTATTTCCTTGCACGAGTGGCAAGGCAGGGGGGATGCTCGTGCCCCGTGCAGGAACAGTGGTTTGTGGTGAGAGAGCTGCATGGGTGCGTGAGTGCCAGCGTACCGAATGCACTGAGTAGGACAGGAAGTCACGGTAATATTAATCCAATAAGGCAAAATCAATACTGCAATTGGGTTCAGGAGGGAGGGACTTCACTGCTGCCTCTCGCAAGTGCAAACACACATTATGTCATCAGCAGAGCGGTAAATCGGCATTTCTGAGACCAGCTGCCCAATTACCGAGGCAGGTAGATGACAGGAATTGTAAATTGAATGTATGCAAATACATAGCTCAAGACAGTAAACACCTCCAAGAATTACTGACAAAGCTCTGGGCTGAGTCGCTGACCGGGCAGCTAGCCAGGTGTGAAGGGTCACAGGGCACAGAGCAGAAAATGTATCTGTATGCTTTTGGGGCTCACCATCATCCCCAGAGCCCTGCCAGGTCAGCTCAGAGACTTGCAAACCTCTGGTGAGAGCCCATGGCCATGGCTTGCAGGAGCACTGAGTGCCTGGCACAACTGGGGCTGTCTCACAAAACACGTCTGCTCCATATGCTGCCTTACATCTCATTCAGGGTCCTTCCATGTCGTGGACCTCTGAGTTTCTACAGTGCCAGGAGTTACAAGACATGGCCAGCTCCATGCTACCGGTCCTGAAGGTGAGATAGCCATCCCATATTTCCATGCCCTTGCTCTGAACTGTGTCTTTCCTGAGCACATGCTGCGCTAAGAAATGATGTCAGTTTTGTCTTTTGTACAACTTAACAGAAACTGAACATGTTTAATTGCTTTCCTCCTTGCACAATTTCTTCCTTCTATCGTACCTGAAGAGACAAGGTAAAGCCGCAGTTCAGAGGGAAGCTGAAGAACTTGAGGCAATGATGATGGGAGAACTCGAAGTGTACATCTGTGCTCACAGAGGTGACAAAGAAAAGCAATTAAAAGTTCTGTGTATTTGCAGAGAATACACCCACACCAGAGAGTGCCGTGCCAGGAGCTGACCTTCTCCGGTGCATTTCTTAAAGGACTTCTTCTCAACCTCTTTCTCTAGATTCGGTTCCCTTCTATCTATTATCTTCACCCCCAGGTTTTCCTCCTGTTCCATGTGCTGGGTTTTTTTTTTCTCCAAGGGTCTGTCCACCCACTGCTCCTGCAAGCAGCGTGCTCACTGCATTTTCAGCTTGAAGTTTTCAGCTTGAAATTTGCTGGATTTTCAGTGCTGGATGTTGCGGCATCTTCATCATCTACCGCAAAGACCTGTTTAATATCGTACATCATCTCCCCAGACAGGTGCTTAAAGACTGCAGTTGGCTTTCTTCTTTACTCATCTCTTTAATAAGCTAAACAGATTGAGCCCCTTAAATCACTCTCCAGTGCAAAGACAGTTAATGTCCAAATTACCGTGGAGGCAGGCCCAGGACCCAACGTGACATGAGCACGGCTTGGCAGAAGTGACTTTTAGCCTGGCTTCCTCAGGAAAGCGGTACTCATGCACCCAGGCTGTTTGCCTGCTGCTTGTCTGCCCGTCTGTCTGTCAGTCAGTCCCATCCTATTCTCCTCTCCTCCTCAAACTGTTGCGAATCCTATTTGTCAGAGGGTCTTAGTGCCACCATGCTGGAAGCCTCCTGGGTGCAGGGACCTGGCAGTTGTCACAGGGGGTGGGGGTGTGTGTGTGTCTGTGCACCCCACTGACCCTGGTTAGCATCAGGTTTGTTGCATGCTTCTCACAGTACCGACAAACCAAGGGCACCCTGCTGAGGGAGGTATCGATTGTGAATTAATAGCAGCCAGCCTGAGAGGAGCACATCGTGCAGCACGACAGCCCCTGGCTCTGGCTACAGAAAGCTCCTTGACAGAAAGACAACGCCTCCTGATATTGCCCTGGGGAGAGGCCAGCACTGCAGGGGTGTCATCCTGCAGTGGGGAGCAGAGCATGGCTCTGGGGTGAGACCCCTCTCCATTCCACCTCATTGCACCCACCAGGGTCTCAGCCGCACCAAAAGGACCCTTGATTTCACTGTTCTTTTGGCCCAAGATCAGTGTTTGGTGCTCTGGCAGGATCAACAGCAGGTCAGGAGAATGAGACACTTCCCTGACCACAGTGCGCCCGTGGTCCGGTTGCATTGATGCAGTGTCATCTCCATTTGGTCTCTGGTCTGTGGCTGAGTGAAGAAAGCTTCATGGAGGAATCTTCCTGCTGTTTTCCCTTTGTGCTGCCCAAACAGCCCTGCTCGGACTTCTTGCCCACCCCAAAAGATGCTGCCCTGCACAAGCCTACCACAGCATGTGTGAGAGCCTCTCTGCCGATTATCCGTCCCTCTGGCAGTCCCAACAGGATGTTTCCAAGCTCAGCCTGGCATTGTGACACTGCAAAAATCTCCTGCCAAAGGCAGCATCTGTCAGAGTGGATCGTGGGTTAAAAATAACCCCACATCCCTGGGACCAGGACTGGAAACCGCTTCGGGGCAAGACACGGCCATGCTCCCAAGCCATGGAGGGAGAGGCCAGGCAAGGTTTCAGAAGGGTGTTCTGAATTTGCTCTCATCAGTTCCTGACACTGAGATTTCGTCTCATGAGCCAGGGCTGGCAGGCCCTGTTCCTGCTGCAGGACCTGGGTGTGCTGGCCTGGCTTCCCTGGTGCCACATGCAAATGGATCCAGCATGTGGAGGGAAAGCCACTGATTCTGCTTCCCCAGCCCAGCCTCTGTTTCGTTTGTGCTTGTTTTAATTTCAACTATCTGAATCTATTTTAATTGGCAGCTGGCTAAGGTCAACCCAGCACAGCCAGTCCCAGCGTGAGCCACCGTGCCTGGGGCGTCTCGTCACCATGAGCTGCATGGGACATGGGTGCTGTGGGACAAGGCAACAGGCCCTGCAGTGCTGGAGGGTAAGGGTGGCTGTTAGAGCCCGGCATCAGCAGGGCCAACAATGCTGCACTTCCATCCCATGGTGGAGATTTAAATATTTCATTATGTATTTATTATAATTTAGTCTCGAGCCAGCCAGGTGCATAATGAGTTGCAGCAGAGGGAAATGCAGCTTCTGCCTGTGGCTGGCTGCTTGCTCACCCCACGTGTCCTTGGGTGATGAGAGTGCCCTTGACAGGGACACCTTGCTGCTTGGGAACACCATGCTGCCTGGTGACCCCTGGAAGGACAGGGCCAGGGGCTAGTGGGGCTAGAACTGCTGGCTGTGCCCAGGGACTGGCCATGGGCTCTGGAGCTCTGGGGTGGTGGGATCTCCCCGGCCACCCCTCCAGACGGAAGGCAAGCAACGGCACCAGCAGAGCTACAGAAGGCACCAGGACTCTGGAGATCCCCACTGCAGTGCCCAGGGGATGTGTCCTTTGCTGGCCCCCTTTTCAAACTCTGAACCCCTGACAGAACCATTGGGGTGGCAACAGCCCTCTGGGATCTCATGTCGAATGCTGGAGGGCACTGAGAGCCTCCAGACAAAGTGCCATGTGGATCCCGAGGGTGGAGCTGGTCCTTTGGAGCAGGCTGCTGCTGTGTCAATGCAATGGCACACTCCAGGATCGTCTTTACAGCCCAGTCTTGGGAAGGGAGGAAAAGCACAGGGAAAGGGTGAGAGCCTTGGGGCTGCAAGGCCAGCACTCTCCCCGCCATGCCTGCTCATCGCTCCCCGCAGCCAGCGCTACTTCAGAAGAGACCTACTTCTTGTTCCTTGCTGTGGGAGAAAAGCATTGGTGGTGGGGGTGGTATCACGTGGGGATGTGTAGCTCGCTCTTCAGGCTGGGCGGCTCCAGAGCGCAGCTCCTACACCTGCCCCTCCACTGCTGAGGTCTCTCCCACCATCCTTTCACAGAGCAGCAAAGTGGAAACCGCTGCCGGGCAAGTTGTGGTGTGTAGGAGGGTGTGCAGGACACTCCCCACAGCAACTGCGCTGCCCCTCGGATTCAGAGCATCCCCCAGAAATCTGGTTTGGGGGCTGCCCTGTTCTGTTGCTTGGCCTAGGCACTTGGATTATTTTAATTCGGGCCTGATAATGTGATCGCTGATTCGTGGTGTCTGCTTTCTGAACAATAAGTGCTTTAATATTTCATTCTATGTGGCTTTCAGGGTTACACAGTTTGTTCCACAAACAAGAGGTTGGGACAGTCATTAGCGTGTGAAATCATAAACGCACGCACCGGTAACTATGGCAACTCCAGAGCGAACACCAGTTTCTAGTAAAATCAAGAATTAAGCTTACATGAAAACCCCGAAGTAGGAGAGATCCTATCTGCTGAGGGCTTGGCATACGTTTAAAAAAGAGAAGAAAGATCTGAAATGCTCAAATAAACCGAGCCCAACCCAAAGCAGGGAGTGCAGGTGGTCCTGGTGCATCCCCGCAGGGGGGCAAACCTGCTCGCATCCAAAAAATTCATGCCAGCCTTACCCAGAGACCCCTCGTGCTGCCTCTGCAACCCTCTGCCTGCTCACAGTGGGATTGCCTTTCCTGGGAGTGAGCTGATGCTTGTGTATCTGGCTCCGAGCACAAGGTAACTGCCCCGGGATTCTTGGAGTAAGTAATTACACATAAGTAATTACCATTACCCATGAGTAATGGTGTAAAACCAATGCTGGCGTTTCAGGCCCTGTTGCCACCTTTGGTGCCAGGTGCCGGTGCAACTGCTTCCTGTACAGCTTGGAGATACAGCAGCATGCTGAGCGGGGTGAAGGCGTCACAGCGTTCCCCCTGCATAATTCAGGCTGCCTTTTTGATAGCTTCAGGCTGTGAGGATGAAGGAAGCCTTTGCTCTGTGCTCCTGAAAGCTTACTGCCCTCACAGTATTTCCCTTACCTGCTACGTATTTGAGAACACGTAACCCAAAACAGCGGCACCGGGGAGAAAGGTCTTGGAGGCCGTCTCCTCTGCGGCAGGGCGAGGGCTGAGCCCTGTGTGTCAGGGCTGTGGGATTACATGTGTGGCGGATCGCTGTTAATCTGCGAGCAGCCAGGCACCAGGTTCGGGTGCCGCTCCAGGCACAGCATCCACTTGCAGGGAGCAGGGATGTCAGTGCTGCTATAAATACCTCGGCAGTGCAGCGAAGGGCAGGAATTACAGGAAATGAAGGTTTTTTGGAAGAGCCTGATTTAGTAGTGATGCTAATACCTGTGATTATGTTTGCCCTATTCCTGGTTGCTTTCCCAGTGTAATCAGCCTCGAGGTGTTCAAATGGAAATCCTTCCTGCTGCTTGCCGCCTCATGCTGGTTTAGGAGCAGGAGAGGGAAGGAAACAGCAGCTGGCTGGTGGGGACCACGGGGAGATCAGGGATGGTGTTTGGAGGGCGGGACCTGGATGTGAGTGGGGCAGGCTGTGTGCCTCTGCCTGGGGCTTGACACCCTCCTTGCACACTCGCCCACGGTGCCTGCTTCACCCAGCAGCTCTGGTGCCAGCGTGCTGTACCAAGTTCTCCTTGAACGCATCTATGCATGAAGCAGAGAGTAGTAAAGTTGTGATCATGTACAACACAGGTTGCTGCCGGCTGCAGCAGAGGACACTTCCGATGGCTTGTCTCTCAGAGCCAGAAGACACCAGCTCTGGACCCGAGGAAACTCCTGCCAGCCCAAGCTTGTTGAGGACTGCATGTTCCACCACTCTCTCATGCCAAGATGGACATGGTCAGACCTCATGGCCTCCATCTTTTAAGCACTTGGAGTGTGTGAGCTTTTCTTTTAATGCTGAAAACTGAATTCCTTTGAAAACCCAAGATAGAGATGCTCATGGCCCATTCGCTGCGCTCATCAAAAAGGATGCGCTGTGTAGGGGGGTGTGTGATTTGCAAAGGCTCTTAGCATGAGCTTGAAACCCTGGCCCAAATCCAAATTAAATACTTTCCTGGAAAAATAAGTTTAGTTTATATGAGTTTTTACTCTTACAAGGTCCTCTGCACATTATCAGCAGGCTGGAAGTCTGTACGTTTGTTCTACAGACGATAAAAGGAGCTTTTCCAAACGGCAAGGAAATTCCTTCCCCATTTTCTGCTCCTGCTCAGACGTGATGTATTTCCTTCCCACCAACGTTTTGTGAGCATAAGTTGATATTTGTGAACATTCACAAATAAAAAGGGTCATAAATACTGAAAAGGCAAACCAGACAGGTTTGTTGGCACAGTAACATTGCAGATGCATTCGTTTTATTCACCCCATTTGATGAGGGTAAAGGTTCCTCGGGGCAGGTCAGCTCTTAAGCATCTTGACTTCTAGCTTGGATGCCTTTAGTCTTACATCTGAGTTCTGTCCCAAGTGGGTTTTTGGAGGGAGACAACTCAGAAGCAGCCCATAAATGCTGGATAGATGTGGGCACTTGAGTGGGCACCTGAGCCAGGGAAGCAGGACAGGGAGCATCGGAAGCAATGAAGCCAGCTGTCAGGAGCAATCCCTCTGGGAAGCACTGTGGTGAGGAACACCCCCTGATGGGATTGGTGGAAATCTTATTGCTGTCTCTGCTTTGGAAGGGCTGGGTGGTGCACTGGGAATCTGCTGCAGGGAGCATCCAACCACAGGCAGGATGCTCCAGGACCCGGGCACAGCTGAAGTGCACCAAATGCCCAATACCTGCACACTCTGGCACAGGGGAAGCCCAAAGGTCCCTTGTTTTTATGGGTTTGAACTCCCCCTCATGTGTCCTTGGCCTTGTGAGACATCTCTTACCTTCCAGTGAGGAGAACCATGGTCCCTGTGGCCGTGGCAGAGGTTGCCCCTGCTTGCTTTGTGCTTTAGGCAGGGAGAGTCCAGTGCAACGGGCAGAATTTTCTCCCTTTCAGGAGAAAGTGATAATAGATAAATTCTCTTTGGCTCCCTGCCCAGCTGCCTTTGAAGGCTCCTTTCTCCTCCACTGTTGTCTCCTTTGATGTGGTTGCTTTGATTTGTGCTGCAGGGGCTGTATCAGAGCCCTCACACTTTTCCAGGCTGGAGGGACATGGGGTTTGGGATAAAGACAGTGTCCCACAGGACAACCTGCTCTCCGTCCTGCTGCAGCATCCCTTGGAGCAATGGATGCTGCTGGTGGCAGCTCACGAGGAATATGTGTGGAGCTTCACGGAGCAGCTCTTAGCCAGGCAGAGAACATGGCCAGGACAAATGTCCCTCTGCCTCCTGCCTTCAGCAGCATTGCCCTGAAGCTGTGCTCCTCCTCACTTCAAACCATCTCAGTAAGAAAACAACCAAGCAGAAGACTGGGAGCTGCAGGGTGCCACCAGAACTGCCACTACCGCGTGATGCCTTTCTATTTCCACGTGCTTTGAGATCTGTAAGCCAATTTCCAGTCTATAACTGCACACACCCATACCTCGTGCATGTATTAATCAGGCGGATGGGTGATGCTGTGACAGGTACCTGTGTGTACTGTCAACACATTTACTTTTATCAATCAGGCTTTTAACTGCATGGCTGGGGGAAGGAGGGAGGGGGTGTGGAACCCAACACACAGGGCTTGGCAGGATTCGTTTTACATTCAAGTGTTGAGACTGGAATCAATTTCCCATTAAAATGCCCATCGCTGGCATTCGTCCTGCCGTGGCTACTTGCTCCTTGCCAGCCCCTTGTCCCTGGCTGCTGGGGACATCTCTATGAAAGCTGATTTTACAGCAAAATGGTCTGATTCTTCAGGCCTGTCAGGGGAAGAGGCTGTCACACAGCCACTCTGCGTGACGGCAGCAGAAGGCACCTTTATCCCAGACGTCTTCCTTCATCATCTCCAGCAAGGGAAAATAATTTGAAATGTGACTGACGCCTCTTAGGCAGCGCTGGAAAGAAAACCCATTTGGAGATAATTCGGCTTCTGCTCCATGAGTTTGCTTAATTTTCCTGCATCTTGGCAGCGTGTGTTAACATGGAGACAGAGTCTTTGCTTTAAACAGCTCATCAGCTCCAATTATTGACTGAACTCCTCATGCCAGTGGGAGGATGCAGCAGCAGAGACCAGCCCCAAGCTGCAAGACCCCTGCTGTGGTCCATGCCCTGGGGAAAGGAACTGGCAGGGATGCGGGTGAAACTCTTCGTGGGGTTTGTAACCTGCTCCCTGGTGTGGCTCAGGATCTCAGTGTGTCCCCTCAGAGGGACAGGGATTTCAGCGTGTCCCCTCAGAGAGCCGGGGGAAGCTAGCAGAGACAGCTTGCGAAAGCAGAGGGCTTGGGGAAAGCATCTTGCCCGCTAATTGCAGCCTGTCCAAGGAGGTGGGACTCGTGGAACGGTTCAGCCAGCCTTGAGGAGATGGCTTTCTCGGGAGGAGATGTGGCTCTGATCAGGTTCCTGCTTCCCTGGCAGTGGAGCAGCAGCAGGATGCTGAAAGCCTGGGAAGGGGGTGTTATAAATAGCTGATTTGGGAGCTGTAAAATGAAATCTGGTGACAGCCTCACATGACATGGAAAGATCACCCTGGGTCTCAACATGTACATGGATTAGATGGAGTGTCAAATTAAGAAGTTAAAGGGATTATAGGTTTAAGGGGAGAAGTGCCAGCCCAGGTAGTGGGGAAGGTTCCAATGCCAGCATCCCTGTGCTGAGACATGCGGCATCGCTGGGAGACAGTCCCCAAGCTCCTGGGCAGAGGACAAGCCCGAGGCTGTTGATAGCATCTTTCTGACAGGGAGATGCACATCAGGCTGTGAAGTCAGGCAGATGAAAAACACGCAGGATTAAGTTTTAGTGCCTGGAAAAAAGGCTTTGTGAAGGCTGGAGGCTGAGCACCCCCAGCTTTCAGCTGGACTTCTGATGAACAGACCCCTCATCCATCAGGGAGGTGCTGGCACTCGCAGGAGAGGTGAGAGCCGGCAATGAGCGCATCTAATGCGGTGTGAGAACAGACAACTTGGCAATCTCTCTGAGAACAAGTGTGCTGGAGGCTGCCCACAGAATAAAGCCGCTGAAATTTCACATCTCTATTATCACGCTCTGAAAGGCAAGCAGGTCTCAGCTCTCTGAGTGAGGACTGTTGGTCAGCCCTGCTTGGTGACCCAGAAAATCTCACCTGTAAGTGTAGGTGCAGCAGGAGCAGCTGGGTGATGATGCCCCGAGATGCTGGTGATCACCCTGAAGGAAAGCGGGACGCTGCACTGCATAATTTACCGAATTCAGAGGGAGGCAGCCTGGAGGTGGGCAAGGAAGGGCTTGTACCCAGTCTGCAGGGGCTGCGGCCTGTGTAAATTCTGGTGCAGGGCAGATATTAGATGAGAGCTTTTGCTGTCTTGCTGTCTCCCCCCAGCATGATCACCGGTGAGCCCCTGAGCCTGAGCCTTGCAAAAGCTGCCCCCCTCCCCACACTCTGCCTTCAACATCCTGCACAGCTTTCTCCTGAGAGGCTGCTCCCGTTAACAAGTCTTTCAGGAAAGCAGCAGCTCACACCTCCTTGATCTTGAAAAGCTGTGATCAGTGCTGCCAGGGCCTTTGCAAACCCTCTGGGGCAGGTAGGGAAAGCAGCTTTTGCTGGAAATGCTGTGTAGTGAGGCCATGGGGATCCTCCGGCAGGAGGGAGCAAGGCGAGGAGCCCTCGCTGGTGGCACAGCATCAGGAGATCTGGGGGAGAGTGGTGCTGCAACAGCTCCGGGTTCCCCCAGGCTGGTAGCACTGTTGATGCCTCTGCTCTGGGACAGAGGACACATCTCTGCTGGGGACGGGCCTGGGACCCGAGGAGGACCCAGAGCCCCCAGTTCCTCCTTCCCCTTGCCAGGAAGACAAGACAGCAGCCGCTGCATCTGCAGCCGCTCCATCCGTCCGTGAGATGCCAGGGACCTGTCTGTCTGCATTTTCTTCATCAGCATGACCTACATCCTCTGAATGTTTTCTAGCACCTCTCCAACTTGGGCAATAAGTTGCCTGTGACAGAAGCAACACTCCTGCTCCAGATAACTTTCTTAGTAGCGTTGATGGGTTGCTTCACACTGGAAAAGCTTTAAAGAGCCTTGCTGGGAAACACCAGAGATCATCATCTGCCCAACTAAGTTGGGCTCCAGGCAGCTCCCAGGGGTGTTTTAGCTCCTTGCCACCAGAAGGACATGAGAGGACACCCACTGCAGCTTGCTGATCTGGTATCTGAGCACCACCAGTATCCGAGCATCATCGGTACCTGCACATCATCGTTCCTGAGCATCATCACCCCACCACAGTCCATCGGCCATGCCTTCATGGCTCAGGGAGCAAAGGCAGCATCCAGAGCAGTCCAGCAGCTGAGAGCTGCCTCAGGAATGTAGCTGCCCAGGCAGAAAATAGGATCTGGTCAGCTCTCACCCCTTTGCTCACACAACTGCTCCCTTTCCTCCACTAATCTGGGGGCATTTGGGGGAATTCTGATGTTTTGGCTTTAAGCAAAATCGCAGCATTTTATTTCTCACAAAAAACAGATAGTTTGCAGGAAGACATGTGTCCCGGGAATCCCTGCCCACTCTCCTACCCCTCCCAGCCCAAACCCTGTGCAGTCCCCACACAGTCCCCACTTTCCTCTAATGCCTGAACACAATGAGGAAAAAGAAGAGGATTTGGGATGGATTTTGTGTTGCCACTATCTGCTTTCCCCTGGTTGTACACAAACACGAACCCTGGAAAGCTCAGGAGACAGAACAGCATAATTGAAGAGGGGTTGCAGATGACACTGGCCACAGAGAGGGGTGCCTTCCCCTCGGTGCTTTCTCATTGCATCGGTCTCTCACTGGGGGCATGAGTCACATTGGTTCTGGTGATGGATTAAATTAGCTCCAATGTGAAGCAGGAAATAAAAAGCCATTCACCGACAAGACAGCTGCGCAGGGACAGGGCTCAGGGCAACGAGCCGCTCTGCCTTTTTCTGCTCTTGCGCTTCACAAGCAGCTCCCTTTTAATTAGATGGGACGCAGTTCTAAGTCAACTATAAATGATATTATCCAACTAATAGAGTGTGATCATATCCTGGCTTTTATTGGTCTGGGAGCTGCTGATGGCTGCCATGGGAACCGCGTATCTCACAAAGCTCCTCAGCTCTGGCTCGTACACAGCAAAGGAAGGGGAGAGGTGGTGAGCCCCCCAAATTTCCTTGTTTGGCAAATATCTGACAACTTGCTCTCCCCAGAGACTCATTGACTCAGACTTTCTCCCCCTCTCTTTCTTGGCTGAGGCTGCTCTTCAGCATTGCCCTTCATCTCCTGGCAGACTGCTTCCCCCCACCCTCTTGTCCCCCCACTCGCCAACCCCCTTGCAGTGGTTGTGCTGGGTGAAACCAAGAGCATGGAGAAGAGAAGCAGAGAGCAAGGGGAAAACTTCCCTGCTGAGCTATGCAGTCTGCATGTCAGGGCTGAACGGAGCAGCGTTTGGCCTGTGCTGGGTTGTCCCCAGGAACAAACCCTTCTGCCCTGGCCACTCACCCTGCAGGAAGCCCACACCTCTGTGGGACATGGAAAGCAGAGGCTTTCTGGGAGCTACCTGAGGGGAGGAAGAGAAGTAGGAGAGGGTAGGCATTCCCCAGGTCCCTCAGTGTTCCCTGAACACAGGAGGTGAGGTAGACAGTGGCAGGAGGGGAGAGGAGACGGGGGGCTGCAAACTGCACCCCTTCAGCCAGCCTTTGTGCAGCAGGGAAGGAACAGTCTGGGCTGTGTTCACAAATCATCGCAAAGGGAGAAGGGATGGAGAGAAAGGCGCCTTCATCCTGGCTGCCATTAGTGTTTCAAGCTTGGCAGGACATCGCAGGGTCCAGGTGCAGCCTTGTGCCTGGGGCTGGAGCATGTCAGCCCGGTGCCCAGCCAGCTGGCTCCAGCTCAGAGAGCTGGCTGTGAAACCTGGCCTGGGGAGCCCACCCACACCTCCACGCCAGGTAGCACCCCCTGCACCTCCTCAGCTGCTGCTCAGGCCATCAACACTTCTAAAGCTCAGAACATGGCACGGTGGGTGTCATCTGCTGGGCTGGGCACGGGGCGACTGCAGGGACGGAATGGGGTGGGATCTGGTTTGCCTGGCTAGCTGCTCCCCTCTTCTGGGGGTTTGGGTTCTAGTGAAGGAGCACTACCTTAAGCAGGAGAGGTTCACCATAAACACTATAGGCTGAAAGGCTTCTTCCCTGCTTGCCTGACCCTGCTCCATGATGACCTTTTGAAAAGATCTGTCTGTGCTCCATGAGCAAAGGCATCGAGTGTGAAATCCCAAGCCCCACTTGAGATCTTCTCAAACCCCCATACCCTGATGCATTGATTTTTTAATTGTTTTTTATGGGGCTAATTTTTAAATCAGAGTGATGTAGGACACGATCAGAAGCAATTAAAGGCTGGCAGACTAATTAATGTCAATCAGCATGGTTTATGGGTATTGGCCTTGTCAATCAAACTCAATATTGTGTGTTGGTGAGATTGCTTTCAGTTCTCAAAGCTAATGCTCTAGAGAGAGCTTTTCTTTCCTGAGATGCTCATTATAATAATGCAAGTCCTTCAGGAGAAAGCTAAAGGACATATTTAAAAGTTCTTTAGGCATTGACAATTACAGACAGATCCTTTGCTAAATCACACTCAGTGCTGCAGCAGATTAAATGCCAGGCTTGCTGCCATGCTAGGTGCATGTCACCCCTCCTGGGACCAACATGCCCCTGGGAATGTGCCTTGCAGAGCTCCGGTCTGGAAGAGATGGGCACATTGAGCTGCTCAGCCCAGTGAAGGAGTCATTACATGGCCATCATGGCAAGATTTAGGCAGGGTGGGAGCCATAATTCTTCCAAGGACAGGCTGGGAATCTGAAAGGGGCCATCGGGTGGCTTGCAGAGGAACGTTGGGAAAAAGAGTAAGGAGCAGAAAGATGTTGTAAGCTTGATCCTGACAAAAGCAAATGCCTAGGGTGAGTTGGAAAGGTTGGGTCTGTAACTGAGGCTTGCTGCAGCTGGGGCATTCCCAGCACCACTGCTGATCGCTCCTCAATGCCCCAGATATTAGCTGACCGTGGGCATTGGCGACCTTTCCAGCACCACACATGAACCCGTGGGAGAAGAAAAGATCCAGCTATTAAAGCACATCCCTTCCTTTGCAAGTCCACATGCCCTGAACCTGACTCCTCTCTCGTTAAAACAGAAATCAAAGAGCATTTACAGTGCCTGTGCTAGGATGGCACAGGCACAGCTGCTATGAGCACTTCTCGCCTTTTAAAACCTGAACCTCACAGCACTCGTGTATTTGCACATAATAGTGTGGATGTAATCTCCTGCTTTTAAGGAGAAAAAAAAAAGAATAAAGGCAGAACTCCATCAGACAGAGCCCCTGGAAAGTGCCTGTCACAGGTCTGCGGTGGCACAGAGAGGACCTTGCAGGGCACAGCCGGCCATAGAAACGATGCTCAGAAGTCCCAACACCCCGCAGCAGGGGTGGCACAGGTTATCAGGTACCACTGGGCTGATGGCATCACATTTGCAGCAGAAAATGCCTGGCCCATTGACAGTGTTGTGCTTGGGAGGTGTAAGGCTTGTCTCTGTCCACACTTCACGGGCAGTGTGTTGACAGCTCCTTCCTACGCAGAGCTGAAGAGGGCTGAAACGCTGGTCTCCATCCCATTGGCTTTAATAGGTCTCCCTGGGTCTGAGAAAGACTGGCATATTATTCAGCATCTCATCAAATATTACAGTTCAGCCAGCAGGTCTCTAAGTGGTCACCGTTATATTTATCTGTGTGATTGCTGGAGCTCGTGTTATTAAACTTTGGAGCTGTATAATTTTACCCTTTCCGAGTGGCCTACAGCCCTTTGCCATGGCCTGTCAGCTGGAGATGGCTGAAGGGCCAGGGCAGGCTGAGCTCGACTCCACTTCCCAGCAAGCTGGGGCATCAAGTCACACGATGCTTCACAGCCCCGGCAGCTCCCAGCACGCAGAGACCTGCTGCAGCATGCCGGGAACAGGGCGAGGGTATCTCTACATGGCCATGGATGGGGGTTTTATGGGACCAAATCATACACTGACATTAGGGCAGAAGATCCCCTGCCTGGTTATCACTTGAAGACATAACATTTTATCTATGCAAATGCTAAATTGCTCCTCATTGGGCGCTGGTCATGGGACGTTAGGCATCGATAAAAGATAGCTCTTCAAATACAGGCCGAATAGTGTTTCCAGCCTAGTGTGGTGGTTATGTTCACAGAACAGGTTTTATTTTCTCCTTTGTTTCCCATTTGGGCAAGGTGGCTGATACCTCTGCTGTAATCACATCCCTGCTTCCCAGCCCTCGCCCTGCTGCTTTCCTGAGTCAAAATGTCCCATCCTTGAGGGGGCCACTATGGACAGAGCCACATGTTTTAATTACTAGCTGATGTGGGACGAGCACGGCCCTGAAGCAGAAGATGAGTCTGCATGATGCTCAGCAAGAGCACAGAGATGCCAGTTGCTCTGAGGACATGGATGCTGGAGGGAAGCATTAATATTCTGGGCCACCATGTCTCCCTGCCATCTGTTGCACCAAAGCAAAGGACACCGAAATAAACTTCAAAATCCCCTGCGAGGGAGAAAACTCTGGATGCTATTTCTACTGCAAGCTGTTCAAGGCTTGCTCGGATTGTCTTTCTCCTTTCCAAATGCAGAATTTTTTCAGAGCTGTCCTGTGTCAGGGAGGTGGGTTTGGTAGCTGTGAGGCTTGAAAGAGGGCGATGGTACATGCCAGAGGCACACGGAGTGCTCCAGCGCAGCCAGCACAGCATATTGCTGCAGATAAGGGCAAGGCATAAACCATGCACTCTCCAAAAGCAGCGAGTTGGGATGAGGCAGGGAGCTGCAAGCTGGCAGAACTGGTGGAGCAGTTTGTTCCTGGGTGGGCAGCACCATCTAATGCTTTTGGATGTCTCCTGAAATCTCTGATGGAAAGGAAGAGAGGGTTCTCCCAAGATGCCTGTAGATTGCTGCCCTATCTCCTGTGAAAAGTCCTTCCCCAGAGGATCCCTCTCCTCTGAGTGCCAATGTCCTCTTCCCAGGAGGAAAGATTTGTGAGGATTTATTCTTTATTTGGTGTTTGGGAGCCTCCTGTTGTAACTTACGCCCTTGGAGCCTACTGCCCATTCCCTGGTCTCCCAGTACGTGCAGGTAAAGATTGATGCTCTCCCAGGTGCCAGCCTCACCGAAGAGATTAATGAGAGATAATTTCTTACAAAGGGGTTTATTGAGTTCTCGGAGTTCATTCACCAGCTGTGAAGTGAAACATCTGAAAACAGTTTTGGAATACTAAGTTCTCCTTGGCACTCATGCAGAGAAGGGAAACAGTGCCTTTTTCTGCTCGAGGTATTTATTCTGCCGGGCAGAGCAAGTTTCATGTGCAAAGCCCTGGGAGCTGAGACGCTGGGTTATTAGATAGATGCTTGCTGGTGTGGCCCACCTGGGGTGTGGGAGGATGTGCCTGGCATGCTCAAGGCATCACACTCTGCTTCTCAGCATCCTCAGCCCTGCGGGCTGCCATGAGCAATGGGTTATTATTTCATGGCAGATATGGAGAAGCAGGGGAGCCCTGGAGACCAAGGGAAGGGGGATCACTCAGCTAAGGTAATATAAAGAGACTGGGAAAAGGGTTGGTGGCTATGGCACCCTGCAGACTTCATGCCCGATAGACTTATGGCCTGAAATGCCAGTCAGGTTTCATGGCAGTATCTCCTGCTATGCTATGCTTTAAGGGTGAAGGAGGAAGGTCCTGTCTCGGACCTCAATCTCAGCTGGTCCCCTCACTGCATGTGTCTTGTTGAACAGCTTTTTGGGATGCCCCCTTCTCCTCTTTGGTACCCAAAAGGCAAGCTGGAGCCCAGCGCTGGTTCTGGCACCCTGGTGCTGGGCTGGCGCAGAGGGCTCGGGCTGCACCAGCACCGCCCTTCAGGGAAGCACTGTGTGGCTCTCCTGTCCTGGTAGGCATGCTGCAGCCCGTTTCTGCCTTGGCGTGCGGCTCCTCTGAGCAGAAGTCATCGTTGCTTGGGCTGGAGGAAATTGGTTGCAATTATTAAATTGTCTTTAGAGTGGGGGAACCCAGTCATGCCTGCACTTATTTACATATTTACACGTTGGTATCTCCCCCTTGGCAGTGACTTCTGCTCTCTGCAGCATTTTTCCCATGAAATCCCCCTCCTAACAGCATCCTAGCTCCAGCAACGGTGCTGCCGCTTCTTCCCACCCTGATGAAGAACTTGCAGAGATATATTTGCCAAGGCCTTTTGCACACATTAAATGCTGTAACACCAGGGAAGCTCACATAAAAACAAACTACAGTGCTCGATCTCCCCTTTGACTGCTCTTTGTCTTCAAACAACTGTAAAAGAGGGCAATCAATATACCTTGCCAGGGCCTTTTCAGTGCTCTCTAAGCCATTATGGTCATAATGTTTCTTCAGGCTTCAGTGTCAATACATTGGAGACACTGAACATGTCAAAACCACATAAAATCTTTATTAAGGTGAAATTAAATCAGCAAGCCTGAATCAGTAACTTAGAGGGATATTATCCTTCAAGGATGCCAGACCTAAAAACCAGGCACAGCTGAAAAGTCCAGGGCACTCAAAGTTAGGATTAAATTAACAAGAAACTCAAACTTTTTGCCACGGAGGCTGGGCAGGAGGAATTTAGACAGATGGGAATTGATGTTCCAGTGCTCTAGACACCTGCCCCTTCATTTTTACTGCAGCAGTGGCCTGATCTAAAGAAGTGAAGCAAATCTGGGGCAGGCAGGAGGAAAACCGTTGTTGGTGTGAATATTCGGTCTCCATCTCCTCAACAAATTATCCCAGACTGAACAAAAAACCCAGCAATAACCAAAAGAAAACTCCATATTTGGATACAGCCAGAGGTGATGGTGCAGGGGGCTGCGCGGGGAGGCACTGGGATGCATGATGCACCGTGCAGAGCATGTGTGGGCTTTCCAAGGGAGGGAATGGAGAGCCTTTTTACCCTGCCCAGTTAAACACAACCAGCCAGCCTTGATCCCTCCCCGCCGTACGGTGTGGTGCCTGCATGCAAGCACACAGCTAGGAGGTAAAGCATCCCACTGCTCCGTTGCCTGAGGGACAGCATCCCCCTGCACCCCACTGCGGCTTCTGCCCCCGGCACTGTCCCAGCCTGGCTTCGGGAGGTGGTAGCACTTGGTTGGGGCTGGGGCTTGGTGCTCCCCAGCCACGGTGAGCTGTGAGAGAGCCCGTGGTGCTCTGGGAAGGACCATGGTGGGATCAGTAATTAAACCAATATTAGGCAATAGGAGGTGTGCTGTTCCCAGGCATCCTGATCATGGTGCGACGGCTGCAGTGTCCCACTGCAGAGCCTACCTGGCTGCAGGGCCACTCTTGTGCTGTATCCCCAGGTGCATCTCTCTTCTTTCAGACTCTCCCAAGCAATCAGGCCCTGCAGAGGTATCAGTGCTGTGCTCACACTGGAGCGCAGGGCACCATGAAACTCAACCCGAGGTGGCAGGAAGGGTGGAGGTACTGTCGGTGCCGTAAGGCTGTTGGGACACAAGAGCTGGGCCCAGGCTTGTCTCACAGTGTCAGGTGTGCTGCAGCTCAAGCCCATTGTTGCCTCTTCATCCGAATGCTTGGCAGCAGCACAGGACCCAGATGGATTTGTCTAGGCTTGATGCTTCACAACAGCCTGGCATGGCTTGCTTTGCTCCGCTTCCTTGTGAGCTCCTGTTCTGCACTTCTCCACCACTCAGAAAGTGGATGGGTTCGGTTCAGCCCATCCCATCACAGATCATCTGTCACCCTGCAGGACTGGAACAACTGGGTGCCCCTCAGGACCAGCCTGACAGGAAGGCTCAGAGAGGTCCAGGTTTTGCATCTCCAGAGGATGCCATTGCTCTGGTGTCTCCTGCAAGCTGTAGGGTACACCTGGCTCCTCTGGAGCCTGTTGCTTGGCTTGGAAAGAGGGGTTCACCTCAGCACTGCCCAGCAGGTTGGTAACAGGTGGGAGAGCACCAGTTGGGCCTCCAAACGTCTCTGGCCTCTCCCTGCCAAGGGCAAGGGCTCCCTTGTGCCTATGGCCTGTTTGCAGACAGTACTGAGGAACACAGTGGCTCCCATGGGCTTTCCAACAGAGGGCTGGGAATTTGCATCCCTTTTTCTGCATTATTTTTGTGCTGTTTTCAGCAGCCTACAGCTTGCCAGGAGAATTTCTCATTCCACAAAGGAGCTCTTATGCCAGCACACCTTCTCAGCGGAAAGCTGAAAAATTGCTCGGTTCCAGCCTATTTAGTTTTAATTGTTTCCTTTAGTTCTCATTGCCTGCAGCAAAATATCACCTTCCCCTAACAAACAGCCAGGCTGGGAGCCAGTCACCCCGTGCAGCCACCACCACCGTGCCCTCCGTCCTGCCATCCCACAGCTCCCGGGGGTCTTGTGTCTCCCGGGCAGGGCTGGATTTCGGGGAGGCAGCAAGGTGAGTTGCCCTCAGCAAGTACCAGGCAAGGAACGGTAGCAGCGCTTCTGTAGCTGGGCTGCCTCTGAACTCTTTGCAGGCTCTCCCTTCAGCTTGCAGGCTCCCAGCTTGCTGTCCTCATCTCTCCTTCCCAGCCTTCTTCTGGAGGCTGCTGGGGGCGGGGGTAGGAGGTGGGGATGGGGGTGGGGGTGTCGGGACACAGCTTGTAACGCTTGCTTTCAAGATGGCTTTAGGAGAAAGGGTTGTGTTGCTGAGCAAGAAACATGATGCACGCGGAGCCCCCTGGGGGATGTCGAACAGCAGAAATGAGAAAAGCCTTTCCTCCCTCCCTTCCTTTGCCACAAAGCGGGCTTCGAGCACCACCCAGCATAGGTCCCTTAGCAGAGGGCTGCAGGCACCCCATGCCAGGTGAGCATCACACCCAGGACCTCTCCTCCCAAGGAGGAGCTCCTAAGGCAGGGGCTCAGCGCTGCCACTCCCCAAGGACATCCTTTTCCATGAAGATGACAACCCCACATCAGCAGTAGGTCTTGTAGCCTTCAGGAAAAGGTTGTGGGGACTCCTAAGCTTGCTCAGAGGTTACAACCCCAGGAAGATAAAGCACTATTCCCTTTCCATGCAGGCTCCCATCCAGCAACCACTGCCAAACCTCCCCCAAAGCAACCTTAGAACCGATCAGCCCCAAGGGAATAGGAACTTATTCCAGCATAAGGCATGGCTGCAGAGCCAGCTATCAGGCTGAGACAGAGCAAAACCTCACACAACACACTGTCAGAGTAACTCCTGGCTAAATTGTTTTATCCCCAGGATAAAATACCACTGGATACAGCCTGATGCTGGGCGCTGCCTGAGCCAGCACTCCCTGACCCTGGGCTGTGCAGCACCGTGACGGAGATGGCGGCACTGTGTTGGAGATGGCTGCACCGTGCTTCCAGCACCTGCCAGTTTTCCTCCCCTCAGTTCTGGGCAACATCTGTAAAACAAAGGCTTGTAAATTTAATTACCTAAAAAAGCAGCAGAGTGTTATTAGATACTCAGGAGTTAATTGTATTCACATTAATTGCATGTATTTTTATGGCACTGGTAGAGATGTAATATGCTATTCCATAGGTATTCCAGAATAATTTAGCAATTTAATTAATTTCTGCTAATACCATTTAAATCACCTGCTCTCTTTTTCTGAGGGATAGGAGGAAGAAACTTTTCCAGTTAGCAAAATCTACTGCAAACTCACTTTTGTTGGCAAAGATACCAGTTTATTTCTCAGTGGATTTATTCCTGGTAGAGAAACCCTCCCCAAAATCATCCCTGGGTACCAGGGGAGCCAGAGGGAGTTTGGCAGGGCTGTGCCAGGCTGACCCTAAATTTGGAAGGCTGGATCAGGGCTTAGTGAAGTGTTCTGGACAGATCATGATGGGCTGAAGAGATGGAGACTAAAATGATCTGTGGATTTAAGTCGAATCTGGTAAGCAAAACCAGGAGAAAATGTGGAAGAGAAATGTAAACAGCATCAGGCATTTTATTCCCTCTCCTCAAATGGAAACGGTTGGTTTAGAAATGTATCCCATCCCAGTGTGTTTGAGATGCAGCTTTCCTGGTTTTCTCACTTGTTCCTTCCCCCAGCCCCCCATGGAGGCAGCTGAGAGGTGCCCAAGACTCTGGGGCTGCCTTTCAGCTGGAAAAACTATTCATTTGCCTTCTGTGCTCATCGCTTGATGAGCACAGGGCCCTTCACGGGCACAGCACCTCAGCATGGAACCTGGGAGTCCCAGGGAGGTGGGTATCGGAGGAGAGGAGTGATTTGGGCTGTATGGGAGCTGTTCCCCTCCCTTCCCACACTGGCAGAAAAGAGACCACCAGAAGCCATTGCTCTCACGGGGCTTTTATTTTCCAGCAGGCCCCCGCCTCCCACCTCACTGCCCACGGCTGGCTGAGCCCCTCCGCACCATGCACGCCAGTGGAGGAGACTCGGGCCTGTCCCCAGGCCCAGCCACCTGCCCGAGGCAGCACATCCTCCCGGCTCTTTTTCAGGTTGGGGTTTTTTTTTTCCCTTTTTTTCTTTTTTTTTTTTTTTAATATTTTATTTAAAAAATATAGTAGCTGTGGAAAGCAGCCCTCTTTATAAACGCTCAATGCCGGAGTGAAACGCATCGCCGCCACCCATATTACGAAGCCCTCCTGGGCGCCTCTGTCTGCCTGCAGCATCACCAGTGGAGCCAGGGGGGTTGCACCGGTTGCTGCAGGCAGGGAGGTGTGCAACGGCAGCGGGGGGGAGAGAGAGAGACCCTTCTAAAAATAGAAATATTGTGCTGAGTTGTTTGGAGTGAATGAAATACATAAAACACCAGCATTAGATTAGCTTCAGCTTGTCAAATATTGCTCCCAGCAGAGTCAGCATAGTGCGCTGGTGGAGGCGTGGTGCCCCTCGCCCTGGGGCAGAGTTGCTGTGCCAGCCCCCACCCCTGGCGCCACTCCCCATTGCAAGGCTTGCTGCTCTCAGCTACCACCAACCGCAAGGACACTGGTCCTCAGGGCAGTCCAGGAGCCCCCCGGGAGCCACTATAAATAGGAAACTGTAAACACAACCATTGGAGAGAAGAGACATCAACAATCACAGGGTTTACTGGTTAAATGTCCCACCCTCCCCCTAATCCGTACACCTATGCCCCTGTCCCCACTCCATAAAAAGGTCTCTGGTAACAAAATCTTCATTCCAGGCTTGGAGTAAAGGTGAGGTGCTCGAGGAGTAAAAAGGGACATGGCAACCGTAGCAGTCTTTGCTCGGGAGAGGAGAAGGTGGCAGGAGGGAGAGGGTTAGCTGCTTCAGGTCCTTTGCAAGTTCATTTGGTTTGTCTGGAGGACTCCTAGGGTTATACCTGAGATGAAGACGTCTAGGGGACACTCCATAGCTCAATTAAAACGTGGTTGGTGTTTTGTGCCTAGAAGAGCCCTCACTGCCAGGATTTGTCTGTCGTGCTTGTCCCATGCAGCAAGAGAGCTGCATCCCTCCTCCACTCAGCATGGGGCTATCTGAACCAATGCTCGTCTGGGGAATGGTCCCTCATGTGTCAAGGATCTCACTGGTGGGCGATGGCTCATGGGGGATTCCCTGTGTGCTGTGGATGGTCTGGTTGTGGGAGAGGGAGTTCTGTTGGAGCTCCAGGGCGATGGCATTCTGGGGGAACTCCTTCACCTGCCGCTTGTACTCGAGGAAGGTGCATGCCTTGGTGGCGATCGCAATGATGTTCTTGCCAATAAAGATGGTGGAGACCCTGCTGTCTTGGAACAAGACCATGTTGATGGCCCGGATGAAGATGGTGACGATGTTAATGGTGACCAGGCTGAGGACAGGGTAGAGCATCATTTTTTGTGGGGCAATGTGCTCCCCTTGCATGCTGATCTCACTGAGGGACACGCAAGGCAGGATCAGGAGGAGTATGTAGCAGTAGAAGAACATGAGCCCCTCTGCCCAGATGGGCAGGCCGGTCCTGTGTGGCTCCCACAGGTTGGCCTGGATGTCCAAGATATCCAGCAGGTCGAGGGCTACCCAGAAGAGGCGTCCCCGCAAGTCCTCTTTCTTCCGAAAGGTCCGTATGTACTCCATGCTGTCCAAGGCCACCAGCACCAGGTAGAGCCCCGGCACACAGATGGAGAGGAGCAGGGTCAGGGCTTTCCTGGCCACGGTCTCCAAGTTCTTCTTGTCCGCTTTGTAATTCTGAAAGATGAAATACAGCTTGATCTCCAGCACGAAGATGTAGAGGAACCACAGGATCATGGCATAGCCCCGCTTAGCTGTCTTCACCTCAGCCCCCACCCACACTGCCACGTAGCGCAGCACAATGAGGAAGCAGATGTCCCCCACCAGCACAATGATGCAGACACCGATCTTGCGGGGCCCCTGGTTCTGTTCCACCAGGTAGGCATCCATGAAGGCCATGCTGGTCATGATGACGATGGTGGTCAGACAGACGTGGCGCTTGTCAGGCGGTGGCAGCACCATGGTGAGACAAGAGACCCTCCCTCTGTACTGGCACTAGGGGAGCAGTCCTGCAAGCAGCCGGGCACAGGGGCACATTCACAGCAAGCCTGGAGATCAGGTGCTGCTCCGTTCCCCAGCCCTAGGAAGAGGTTCCCGGAGGAGCAGCGATTCAGCTGGTGGCACGCCCGCTGTCCCGGGGCTCTGGGCTGCCCCTGCAGACCCTGTCCCCAGCTCTTTGTCCTTTGCTGGCCGTGCCCTGCAAGCACCACGGTTCTGCCCTTGGCCCCGGGCTGGCCGAGCAGCCCAGCCCAAAGCAGCCTCTGGCACCAGCAGCCAGGGTTCACAGAGGTGCTGGGCCTCCTGGAGGGATGTTCCTCCCCCGTGGCAGGGTCGCCATTGTTGTCAGACTCTCCAGAGATCCCACAGCACTACTGCAGCTCCAGGCCCCAAATCCCAGTACGAATGCCTGGAAGTGTGGCGTCAGGCAGAGCTGGCGGCAGAGCAGGAAGAAGAGCTCTCCTCTTCCCAGTGAGACCACACACTGCTCCAGGGTCAGGTGGTCCCGCTGTGTCCTCAAAGGGAACTGCCTTCACGCCTATCCCTGCGGGGCTGTGCCGTGCTCCTGCTGCACCCAGCTGTATGTGCACCCCTCCATCCCTGGAAAAGACAGCAGAGAATGGGAATTAGGGTCCCTCCACACGCTGGCCAGGGGACAGCAAGGATGAGAGATCCCCCCAGCTCCCACCATAGCATAGCATGAGCCAGACTCCTGGCAGGAACCGTCCCAGTGCTGAGACACCCGCTGCTGCGCCCTCTGCATGGCTTAATGCAAACCAGCTTTTTATCGGGGGTGAATGCAGCCCAGGGTGTCCTGCATGGTAACATGGCGTGCTGTCCTTATGCTAGCAAAATGCCTGGGCAAGCTCAAACCCTGGGTGCTTCTGCAAGGAAGGCAGAACTGCCACCCAGGTGGAGACAGGCAGGTCTGCATGTACCCCATAAAAAACTCCTGCTGGGGCCATGGTACCCCCAGCTCCAGGTGTCCTGGCCCGGATGTGTCCTGGCTGCAGAGGGGAGAGGGACCCCAGTGCTCCATAGAGGACCCAGCCTGGGAGCGATCTGTTAATCCATAGCCTTGGGGTTTCACCAGGTCCTGAGGAGGGGAATGCTCAGCTTCACCAGAACCCATCGTGGAAAAGACACCAAGGGAGACAACATCTGGATGATGCAGCCCAGTTGCCGGGTCCGTGAGCACTTCTTACCCAGCCTGCCAGGCTTAGGCTGAGCCTACACCTGGATGTGGATGTCTGTTAAGGTGCTGAGCTGAACCTTGCACACGCACACAGTTTGGTTGCCCATCCCCTGCAGCTGGGGACAGTCCTGCTTGCAGGAGGGGGACCAGGACCACCTAGGGAGAGCCCCAGGAGCTGCTGGAGGGACTTGTGCCAGATACAGCCCAGGACTCGGTGACACCGGTTCTGCTCCCCACCAGCTGGCCTGAGGACACACACAAAGCTCATCTTTTAGGGAGAGAGGTAGAGGTGGAGGTGGAAGAGAAGAAGCCAAGCCTAAGGAATAGTCAACCATTGAAAACCTGCCCTACTTTGCCAGGGGAAGCGTATTGCAGCTGCTTACATTTATGGGACCTCATTTAAATAAAAGCTGGATTCTCCCCTGCCTCAGGGAGAGGACAACAAAGAAGATGAAGTGGGAAGTCAGATGAGTCAGAGCCAGCCCCAACCTGTGCCTGAGTAGGCGGACACCAGGGATGCTTGGACCTGTGCCCTGGTTCCCAAAGGTCATGGCAGGAGAGGACGTGGTGCTCAGCAGACATTAGCAGGGGACTTAAAAACTGCTGCCCCAGCCACAGCCCCCATGATGCTCTTCTGAGTCCACTGCTAGAGTTGTGCATAGCGGGGAAAACTGGCTCGTTAAAATAATTTCCCAAGCAGGAATTGCTCAGAAAGAAACAAAAAAGATAGCAGAGGATTCATGAGTACCCCTAAGCGGTGCTTCCCAGGCAAGGCACTCGCCAGAGCCCCACTCTCACCAGTGCAGAACTCAGCGATGCCTTGGAGCTGCTGTTTAGGGCTTCAATTTGTTCTTTCTCGAGGTTTCGGATAAAAATATACAGTCGTTGCTGTAACTGCTTTTAAACTCATGCCAAGTTTTACAGGGGATTTATAGCCAAGGATAGATAATTCCAGATAAATTAGGTCTTTCAGGAGGGAACGGTGGGGTTTTTTTTCCTTTCCCCTTTAAGTATTTATGTGTTCAAAAGACAGTGGTTATTTAAAGGGCAGCAGGCCCTCACAGCACGTTAAGGTTAGGAAGCAGCTTGCTGTAAATCGTGCCCCTCTTCCCCTGTGCATTACACATGTTGTCTGGGAAGCCAGGGAAAGGCACGGGCTCCCAGCCTGGGCTATCCTCAAGCACTCAGGAAAACCCTGTCCTAGGAACACCCAGGGCATGGGCCAATACTAATTCACTGTGCTTACAACAGCAATGAACAAGTCCTTTGCTACCAGCGTCGAGCAGATTGTTGTCAGCAAAAACCGTGCTTGAACGTTGGATTCCTCTCTGCCATCCACTCCTGAAGGATTGGCAGCAGCTTGGGATGGGATTGATAAACATGTTCATTTGCTCTGGTGACCTTTGGGAGCTGAGGGAGGGGACCGTGGAGTTGAGCTGAATCCCAGTGCTGGAGTGCTGCTTTCTCTTTGGTTAAATCCTCTAGGACCCCGGGTAAGCTCCCCTCTTGCCTTTTTCAGAGAGCTGCCAAGCATTTGCTGCGGTACAAGCTCTTCTACTTATTTTCCAGTCATGCAATGGCTGGTATTTTCCCCATCTCTTGCAGCTCTGGTGCTGTATGGAAATCTGGAGGCCTCTGCCTATCTGTGGAGCAGAACTTGCTTGTTTGAGTGCCGTGTGACCGCCCTTACAGGGAGGGGGCACATAAAACTCCCCTTGGAGGACTATTAAAAAAGCAGGTAGTTTTTAAACAACCATTACTCTGAGAAATCTCAGTTCCTAGTTTTTAAATGACTGTGTTTGACAGTACATTCAGAAACCACCTGAGAAACATGCTGGATAAACAAGAAAAGGAGCATGTCAGATAGCCACAAGAGCATATCGGAGGCAAATGTTTGTTTAGACAAGTATTTGCAAAATATTTCCTTCCCAAAGGAATTTTTGTAAATCAAAGGCAGCCCGGAGCGTTGGGGGTGCCAGCTAGCCAGGCTGGCAGCTTCCCGCAGGGAGGCTTCTACCAGCCTTTGCATCTCGATGGGTGCCAGGGCTCCCACGAGCAGGTACTGCAGCAATGCATCAGCCTTGGCAACTACAGGAGTCCCCAAAAAGGACAAAATTCTATCCTCCCTGCTGCTATCCGATGCAAACAGCCCCAGTGTCTGCACTGGGGGGTGGGAATGCACTCAGCAACACCTGCAGCAGCTGGCGACCCGCTGGCAAGCAGCCCACGGGCAGTGCCAGCCATGGGCAGCACAGCACAAGGAGAGGCAGCAGCAGCAGCGTGTTCCCTCTCCACCTCTGGGGCTTCCTTGGGGACACAGCATCACCCAGCCTGCAGGGTGGGAGAGAATGGAGAGGTGTGGGGGACTGTGATTTACTTGTGGGTGCTGCAGGTGAGCCCAAACCCAGAAGGAGTACAGGGTCTGTGCTCTCATCTCTGCCCTGGTTCATCTGGCACAGAGGGAAAAGGAGCAGCAGAGGTGCAGCTAGCCCCTGCCCTCGCTGCTCTGGTACCTCTGCTCTGGCAGAGAGTTACTTCTTGGTCCTATGCCTGTTTTTCCCAGCTCTCCCAGCTGCTGTAAAACCCCTGTGGTTACCCAGGGGCATGCGATCACCACTTTGCTTCAGGACCAGCCCATGCATTTTGGAAAAGCTTTAAACTCTGCTTTCCACCATGATGCCAGTGGTTCATTACAGCGTTATTAATTACCACTAGCTCTACCACTACAGGCATCTGCAACCCACAGCCACCTCTCACCAGTCAGTATCCTCCTGCGTCCTCTCCCACCACCACTTGTGGCAGGTGCTCAACATCACCGGGTGTGGCACCAGGCACTGCATCCAAGGGCTATGAGGGCGCAGGGAGCCCCCTGGCATCCCCACACACCCGTACAAACCCCATCTCCCAGTTCTGGGGAGCAAGTGGCTGCAGGCAAACCTGGAAGCTGTCACAACACAGCCCCATTAATGCCAGCAGGCGCTTCCCAAACCCCAGCTCTACCTGGTACATTAGTTTAAATTATTTAAGTGATTTGAATTCTGTCTATAAATAAAAGAGGGGGAGAGTGAGGCAAAAGTATACACAATATGCTTCCCAGGTAGTTAGGATGCCGCATTGCTTAAAGCTTCATTTGCACTTTAATTGCTTTGATTTATTCCAGCTTTCCTGGGTGTAAATCCTTCTACTCCTTCAGCCCTCCAAAGAGCTGCTTCTCCACAAAGGACTTTCTCCAGCTGGGTGCCCACCCCGCCACGCCCAGTGTCCCCAGCCTGGGGCGGGGTGAGGTGATGGGCATGGCCACCTTTTTTAGGGGCTGAAACTGGGCTGTGGCAGAGCCATCCAGGTGACAGCATCCCTCTCTGGCAGACAGCTGCACTTCAGGGAGCAGCTGAGGAACAGCCAAGAGACCTGCTCTTGACAAATTCTCCTCCAGCGGGTGAACTATAAAACATGCCACCCTCGTGCCATTGCATTTTCCTGCCTCCCCTCAATGGAAGTCGGTGCCAATGGGTGTCTGTTTCAGCCTCACTGACCTGCGGGCTGGGATTTCACCTGCACCCCCAGCGCAGTCCCTGGGGACTGACAGAGAGGGGTGTGCCTCTACCCTGGGGTCTGATCAAGAGGGGTATGCTCTAACCCTGGAGACTGAGGAAAAGGGGGATGTCTGTGCCCTGGGGAGTGATGGAGAGGGGGATGCTTCTACCCTGAGGATCACAGAAGGTGGCTTCTGGGCAGCGGCTGCTCCCTGCCTCCTCCAAGGCAGTACTGGCATCTCAAGTGTATCCTGCCAAGGAAATGAGATTGAGGAAGATTGTTCCGGACCCTGCCCACTAATTGTGTCTAAAAGGAGGAAACGGCCCACTTGGTAACGATTACAGATAATTTACGATGTAGGCACATTGAGAAACAGGGAAAGAGCTGCAAACTGTTCCCAGAACCTGCCCAGAATAAACAGTGCAGCAGGGCTGGCAGATGAAACCAGCTCTTGCTTATACCAGTGAAGGCATCTCACGCTGCAAATCCCTCAGTTCCCTTGGGGGGTTCATTTCTCAGACCTTTCCCAAAAAAGAAACCCAAGTGGAAAGTATCAGACCTGTTGCCCAAGTAGGAAAAAATAAAACAACCCCCAATCATATTTTTTTGTGATGGGGTGGGGAACTGCTGCCTACCCAAAGCAAAGCCCTCTACAGGGTGGGCGGGCGGGTGGGTGGAGGGATGGATGGATGGATGGATGGATGGATGGATGGATGGATGGATGGGTGGATGGATGGATGGATGGATGGATGGATGGATGGATGGATGAATGGATGGATGGATGAATGGCTGGCTGGCTGGCTAGCTGGCTGGCTGGCTGGCTGGCTGGCTGTTCACAGCCCTGTCCCCTGCAGCAGTCCTGGACAGGGCTCTCCTGCTAATGCAGCTGGCTGGAGCTGACAGGAACATCTCCCCATTCACAAACATGCAGAGTTTGATGATATTTGACAGATGTGTCAGAAAAAAAAAAAAAAAAGGCTTTTCTGATATTTTGGGTGTTTAAACAGAGTGTTTAGAGAAGGTAAATGATTCATTTTGACTTGTACATAAAATGTTAAATTATAACACTATGTTTTGACACTACCAAAACAATTTACCGTTTTCCCAGCAAAGTGTGCTGTTCTTTGAGAGGAACTGCTTGGTCTTTCCAAGTTGGGTGGATTTTCAAGGTTTCATCCTGATCTGGACCAAACCCCAGATTTCAATGCCAAAATTTCCCATGATTTGGGCACAAAGACCAGGGCCCTGCCTGGCTGTGTGTATATTTGCCTCTGTGGGAGATGCACGGGGAGCTCAGTGCCCGTGGTGTGCAGGTCCTGCTCACAGCGGTGCCCCCAGACCCTTCCCCCACAGCAGGCTCCCCACACCCTCCACTCACACCTCAGCAGAGCTTTCCACACTGGCCCTGGGACTTTCCCTCTCTCTGCTAGCTCAAGGGGGTCCTCCTGGACCTGCCTCAGCCATAGGGACCTGCTCCTCCTCTGCCAAAGTCCAGCAGCAATCCCCTATGCTGCTGCTCTCCTGCAGCCAGCATTGTCTCTCCCAGCAGACTCACACCTGTCAGGGGAAGCTGACCCAACTATATTATTTTTTAGATTTTTTTAGCTTGTTTTCCAGGATTTTCTCCACTTGTTCCAAGATGCTGTTGGGTTTTGATTCCTCCAGCACGCTCCCAGCCCTCCCCATAGCCTGCCATCAGTAGAAGTAACCCTCACCCTTGCTAGTGTCCTAGCCAGGTCATTGGTGACAGTGCCATGGAGACATGCCAGGGGACAGTGAGTGGACCTGTCCCCCACCTGGGAAGGTGTTTTGCTCTCCGCTGAGGGAGCTGTGCATCCTGGTGCTGGGGACAAAGCACAGCACACAGGTGACAAGGCACTCAGCGCATGGAGCCCTCCTGCCCCAGGCACCGCAGGGCTGCCAGTGAACCTGCCACACGTGTGCATGAGTCATCTAACTAAAATACAGCCATATGCCACCACTTCGACCTCCGCTACTGCCTCCCTGGGTAGACAGGCCTAACCCAACTGACCACCAAGTCTTACCTGCAACAGCACCCAGAGCTTTGATTTCCTGTGCTGCAACTAGGCAGGGATGCAAGCACCATGACCAAGCCAGGCCAGGAGTCAGGAATATAAAACTTGGGTCCCATTTCACTAGCCCCAGGCTGTACTCCTGTGTGTGAATCAGGGCTAGGTCCTCAAACAACCCCACGTTACCAATACTGGGGGAAAGGAAAATACAGAACCAGTGCACGGTACTCACAGGGATCCTTTCCCCCACTGCCTGCTGGAAATCCCCCCAGGTGGAGGATGGAAACGCTCCCTGCTCTGGCTCATCCTTGTCCTCGCTCTGCTGGGTGCTGGCAGGGAGGCACATGTTTTCCTGGGAGCGATGCTCCCAGCACCCAACACACCAAAGCGCTCTTAGTGCTGCTATGGCAGCATCGGGCTCCTGACAGCCAAGCAGCACTGGCTGTCCCTGGCCTCATCCAGGCATGATTGAGAGGGAGGTGGCTAATTAACAGAAGCTGGAAGCTAGTGTGTGAAGCTATAAATAGGAGAGCACTGGGAGTTTCCTGGTGCTAAAAGCATGTTTGTAGGGGAAGGGGCTGCTGGGAACTCCAGGGCAGAAATCTGACAGGGAAGATGCATCTGAGACCTGCAGGCATCTCCTACCTCCATGGAGCAGTGCAGGGGTGATTCTGTAATAGGTGGATGAAGGAATGAGGGGCTGGCTTGCAGGCTGTCTTCTAGACAGCTGAGCTGAGAGGCAGCTGCTGATTTCTCTGATCTGGGGCCAGACAGGCTGTCAGACTAAAGGCAGTAGCTGAAGGACCTATCCTCTGACCTCCTCTCTCACCCGCACAGTTCAGGGAAAGGTTGTGGGCAGCAAGAGGCTGATGGATGTAAACCAGGACAAGCGCACAAAGGAGGAGCTGGGAGGACAGAGGCGTTTGATGCTCAAGCTGCAATCCTGGAGAGCCCTGCTATGCAATGCTGAGGTATTGAGCACTTCCTGCGTTTGCTGGCTTTTGAGAGGTGCTGTGCCAGCTCCCATGGGAAGCTGTGTTAGGGTGGAAGGGCAACAAGAACAACTGTGTGTCCAGCTGCTGTGAAAAAAGCTCCCTCCTTGTGTCCCTCAAGCATGCAGAGCGCTTGGATGCTTGAGGAGAGGAGTTAGCTTCAGTGTGGTAGAGGTGAGGAGGCACTGCTGCCCTCCCTGGGAGCTGCCTCTGGCTCATCCCTGCTGCCAGGCTGTGGTGGCACCTTGCAGCTGGGCAGCAGTCCGAGAGAAACAATTATCCCCCTGTTACCCCCTCTCTGCCCTGAGCGTGGGGTTAATGGAGTTGGGGTGAGCCAGGCAGTATGCAGAGCATGAGACGGGCAGGCGGCTGCTGCTGCCATCAGGCTGGCCTTTGATTAAGAGTGATTGTTCTACTCTTAATTAACATGAGGCAGCTGCTGGCCGTTCTGGTGGCATGGAGGAGCAGAGCCCAGTGATGGTGATAAAAGGAGAGCGTGTGTGTCTGGCTGCTGCTGAGCCTGGCAAAGCTGCCTTCTCCCCAGCCATGTGCCTGGGCTGTGTGCAATGCCACCTCTAAACCTTGCTGGGGAGCTCTTCTGCTCCTGGGATGCTGGGATTCAGCCACTGGCAGAGATGGGGTATTTGGTAAGTAATACAGGTGGAAGGGGAATGGTTGGACTGGGTGATCTTGGAGGTCTTTGCCAACCTTAATAATTCTATGATCTGGTTCATCCCTGGGGTAACTTTGCTGCTGCCTGTTCTCCCAAACCACTCTGAGATGGTGCTGCTGATGAGCTTGGCTGGTTTCCACAGCGTTTATTTCCCCCAGATGCTCCTCAGGTGGATGTGGCTGGACCTCCATGTAGGCCCCAAGCTCAGGGTCACCCTCACCATCCTGTGTGTGCCTCAGACTCCATTGGGTTGGGCAACACTGGTACCTGCTGCTCTGACATCACTCAGGAGATAAACATTGCACCCATCTCGGCACAGCACAAGAAAAATAATGCCTGCCCAGAGGTCACCAGGGAGAGATTCCTCTCCCTCTGGTTTCCAGCCTTCCTTCCACCAGACATCCAATAAATCTAATAACATTTGTCTTGCTGGTGTCTAATTCAATTCCAGCATCCAGAGACCAGACGTCTTATGTCGCTCACAGACCTAACCAGCTGCATCCTTGGTGTTCAAGAAGGGACTGCTGCAGGCTACTTCAGAAGAGAGTGATTACCTGGGATCAGAACCTGCTCTCCCAATCAATCCCATGCTTATAGGTTTTCCTTGGGTCACAACTAATTGAATTATTTAGGTGCTTGAACACCATGATCAGAGGCAGCTGATGACTTCTAGGCTGCAGTCTGGGCACTAAATGAGGATGTGTTTCATCTTCAGGACAACTCTCTACAGCACCTCCTGTTCATACCTCATTCAGTCTGCTTATCCTGGTGCCAACTCCAGTGAGCAGCTGGATCTCCAGTAACTTCTCCTTTGTGTCCGTTCTGCATCAGGGATGCTTCCATGCAGCTCAGACCACCAGTGACCTGGCCAAAACACTGGTGTGGTGCCCCACGGCGGTCTGTGCTGCAGGTTTAGCAGCACCCCAGCTGCGGGGAGGTGTATGATGCTTGTTTGGCCTGGGGCCTGTTTGGATTGAGCTGTTGGTTTTTCAGGCTTTCTTTGCTAATGAAATTCTTTCCCTCCTGCAAGGAGAAAACCCTCCATAAAAGGAAATAAATATCCAAGTCGCTGATCCCTGTTGAGGATACGCGTGTGGAAGGATCTGAGTGTCATGCCATGGTGGCTGTGGAGGGTGAGTGAGCAAGGACAGGAGCCCTGACCCATTGGTGGGGAAGATTCCCAAGCTCCTTGCTGCCAGGCTCTAGGTAGGAGGGATGCTCAGTGCGGGGGCTGCGTGGGAATTGGGAGATGCTGCGGCTTCCCCAGCTGACAGCACGAGCAGGCATCCTCTCCCCCAGGAGGATGTGACAATTTGCTGTGCTGGAGCTTATTGCCAAGGAGATAAAATATTTATGGCTGCTCTCTCTTGCTTCCTGTTTTGAGCCATGGTGACTTATTTGTTACAAATTTACATGCATGTTTAAAGACATCTTTACATTCCTTCAAAGTATAAAAGGTTTATTTCTCCATGTAGCATTTTGCCAGTTGGAATCAGCCACCCCATCTACTCTGTGCCTGTGTTTGTCCCCAGCTTCAGTGCTCGTTTTTCTCTCGGTAATGATTATCATTATACTAAGAAAAATGGGTCATTTAGAGCAGTTTCTCCCCAAATGAAAGGCTGTGGGATACAGGATATCATTAAAATTCTAAACCTGACTTCCAACCTCAAAAGCAGGCTATTCGGGTGTCGCTGTGGAGGGAGGCAGGGAGGGAGAGAAGGTGCAGGATGAATGTGCTTCGGCCACAGAATGACTGACTGAGTCTGTGTGGCCTGTGCCTCCATGCCCCTGGGCCGTGGCCGTTGCCTGTGCTGTTGATACACGGACTCACTGCCTGGCGGAGGCTGGCAGAGGCTGCCTTCTGTCCTCCCCACAGCTGCCTCCTGGCTGGTGCATCCACGGTGCCTTCCTCACAGCAGATCCCCAGCCACGCTGTGCGTGGGACAGTGCAACCTGTTGCAGTGTTGCGTAGTTGGGTGCTGAGAGAGAGACCGGGGGGCGGGACTGCAGAAAATGGCTGCTGGAATGCTCCACCAGCCTCAAAATTATAAGCATCTGGCAATTCAAGGCTAGAGTTGTTTTGATTAGGGCTGAGCCAACCAGAGATGGATTCATAGCACCTCTGAGAATCACATACAGGAGAAAAGAACCCGGAAGTAGCTGCATTTTGCCACCAGAGAATGGAGTGCTGACATGTAAGCAGCTGCAGACACCGAAGGGTGGGAGAGGAGGCACCCCAGGTGGCCAAGAGAAAGATGCCCCTGCAGCCCATGAAGAAACCAATGGAAAAGGCCGAGACCTCACCTGCAGCCCGTAGAGAGGCTCCACGCTGGATGGAGCAGGTGGAGACAGAGAGAAGACGCCGTGACCTACGTTGGGATGAGCCCCTGCCAGCACTTGCAACTTAGAGATGTGTGAGAGAGAGTTTTGCACTGGTGACAGGTTTGCTGGGGGAGGCCTATAGCCCCATGGAGGACTGGGACTGAGAGACACTGTGACCTATTGCTGCCTGCCAGAGCAGAGAGAAAGCCCGGTTGGAGAAAGTTCGTGGAGGACTGTCTCTCGTGGGTGAGATCCTACGGTGCAGCAGGGGGAGGGGGTGTGTGTTGAATGAATGTCCCCACCCTGGCCGAGAAGGAAACAGTCTTGCAAGGGACTGACCGAAGCCCCCATCTCCTAGTCCCTGCCTCCCTCCCCCCTGTGCTGCGAGCAGGGGGGAAGAAGGGAGCAAAATCATGGCTAAAGGGCAGTCTGCTTTAGAATGGAGGGGTGGGGGGAAGGTGTTACCCAGACCCCCCATTTTCCCCAGTCCTGGTCCCAGGCTGTGACCAGGAGGGAAGAAGGGAGCAAATTTCTGACTAAAGTCTCCTCAGGAGGGAGTGGTGGGGGGAAAAGTGTTTTAAGACCTGGTTTTCTTTGTTTTAAGATATCTGGTTGTACTCCTGACTCTGGGTTTTCACTGTATCACTGTTTCTCTTTAGCATAGTGTAATAAATTAGATAGCTTTCTCTCCTGCACTCTGTGTTGAGTCTGTTTTGCCCATGTCGTTAATGACAGGATGATTTCTCTGTCCTTATTTTTGACTCTTGAGCCTCTTAATATATATTTTCTCCTGTCTAACTAAGAAGGGGAGCAATAGACTGATTTTTGTGGGCATCTGGACTCCAGCCAGGGCTAAACCACCACACAACCAAAGCAGGCGATGGGAGTAGTTCCTACCATGAAAAGTGCAGTTTATCTCCTGTCCAGAGGGATGTGGCTGGGTCAGGTCCCCTGAGGGAGAGGCTGGCAGGTCTAGAAGTCTGTGCTTGGACAAGGGAAGAGAGCAGGCTGAAGCACTCAGGCACAGCATCCATGGAGGCACCACACCTGCCTCGCCCTTGCATTTCTAGGGCTTAAGCAGCCCCAACTTGAGATTGTCTGTGTGTGCTGTGGCCTGTGGTCTGCCATGGGTGCCCCTGACACAGCTGTCCCCTGATGCAGGTGCCTGGGGCTGGAGGAGATGCTGGCCAGAGGTCATTCCCACTTCCTCGGTCCTGGAGCCAAGGTCCCATCACCAGGCTCGGGTCTGACTCCTTGCTTCCTCATTTCTGGGGACAGGAAAAGCGTGTCCTGCACAAGCCGGGTGCCAGCTTTGCCTGTGACAGCAGAACTCCCTCCCGCTTGGAGGTCTCTGCTCCTGGATTGCCAGTGTGCTGCTGGCCCGGTCTTGTTTCTGTCTCCCAGTATCCCCGGAAAGGGCTTCACAGGAAATGTTTTTCTTGGAAAGGCTATGCAACTTCTGTGCAAGCCTGAAATTGTTGTGTACAGAGCTGTAAAGCAAAGCTAATCCATTTTGCAGCTTAGCCAGCTACAGAAAGATGCTGTTTAGGAGGGGGAGCAGCTAACTGTTTTCTCTCCCCTGTGAAACAGGAGGGACAAGGGATATTCAGGGGATGAGAGAGAGAGACTGATCCAAAATGACTAATTTAGAAGCATCTTTCAAGAGGGGAAACTTGTTCCAAATTGTCAACTTTTGAAGTAATTTCTTTCTAGCTGTGTTCAGAATGGACTGATTTTTCATCCTCTTTTGATTTAAAATGGGGGGGGGAAATGTGCATGGAAAGCTGATTGCAGTCCAGCAAGCGTGCAGTGACTAACGCCACGTCTCGCGTGCAGGGTGCAGGAGCAGCGGCATCAGCCTGCTGCAGAGACGGATGTTAAGCAGCTCTGCGTCACAGCATTGACCTCTCACGGTCACAGCCACAGAGCTGTTGGTGTGCATCACTCCCAGGCGTGTGGCTCTGCCCACGCTACCCGGTCCCCAGGCACCCACAAACCGTGACAACCGGTGGAGTCAGGGGAGCGTGGGTGGGATACAGGGCATCCCTGCGGCAAAGCAGAGAGAGCAGCTCTCCTCCCCCAGGCCGTGTCTCCATCAGAGGTGTCTGAATGACAAGTTAGTTTTGGTCTAGCAGACAGGCTAAAAATCCAATATAAATTATTTCTGTTTGACCGCCATTTAATTATTTTCACTTCAGTTTTTGAGCAAAACACTGCAAAGAATGGTTAGGAGTCAACCTGAGATGCTTTGTTCACCCCCAGAAAGGTGTCCTTTCTCCGTGGAGGGGGTGTGTGTTATTTTACCCTTCCTCCCCTCCACTGCTAACTTCAGATTGCCTTTAAAGAAGCAAGCTAGATGTTTCAGGAGCAATAAAGAAGATAAACACCTTGTTGTGAGCTTTGCTAGAAAACAGAGTTCCAGGGGAAGGGGATTCAAACCTCATTCCTGAGTAATGCCGGAGAAAGGAAAGCACAATGAAACCCTTTCCATCCATTAATGGCCTCAGAGCCCTCAGGCACCTTTGCCCCTTCTTTCTTTGCTGAAGGGAAGCTAATCTCTGGGAAAGCGGTGGTAAAGTGTGGAGCAGATCAGAAATTTCCCAGTTTTTCAGAGAAAGTGTGGGAAGTGTGGTAAATGTTTTTCTGGTAGGTTAAGGTAGCTCCCAGGGTTCCCCTTCCCACCATTTTTTAAAATGGCTGTAATGTTTCCTCTCTCCCAGTCACTAGGGACTGCACTGGACCACTGTGGCTTTTCAAGTATCTTGGCTTTATCAAGTGGCTTGGCAACTACATCAGCCAGTTCCCTCAGAGCTCTGGGATGCATCTCATCAGGTCCCATGGACTTGTGTATGTTCAGGTTACTCAGGTGGTCATGAACCTTATCTTCACTTACAGTGGGAGGGTCTGTGTCTTCCCAGTCCCTATCTTGGGGGCCCCATCTTTAGATTAGACATTAGGAAGAAATTCCTTAGGGAATTCCTTAGGGTGGTGAGACACTGGCACAGGGTTCCCAGAGAGGTGGTGGAGGACACGTGGCTGGAGGCATTCAAGGTCAGACTTGATGAAGCTCTGAGCAACCAGATATATTTAACAGTGTCCCTGCTCACTGCAGGGGGTTGGGCTAGGTGGCCTTTAAAGGTCCCTTCCCACCTAATGTGTTCTGTGGTTCTCACTGAATTTTAACTGTAAGAGGCAAGGGAAAACTGGTGTTAGTAGAGCAACAGGCATCCCTCCCACACAGATCAGGAAGCCTGGCTAAGAGAACACGGAGACTGGGGGGGATAAGAAAGCAGTGAGACTAGGACAGACCAGGATGTTGCTACAGCCTGTGTGACTGCTGAGCAGGCAGAAGCCCACCAGGATGCAGAGGCACAGCAGACACGCTTGCAATCAGCTTCTGGTTTAACATACATCCTGAAACCTGCTTCTGGAGGCCCTCCTGGCCTCCCTGAGCACTACATGAACACTCTGCACTGATTTTTGCACAACTGTTTTCTCTCTCCTGCCCCTTGCCACCCTCCCACAGGCTTCTCCACAGCCACAGGTCCCTCTCCTGCCTGTTTGCCTCATTAGGCAGCCATTTCTCATTAGGAATCCTTGCAGCCCACCTCCCAGGGTCCCCAGGGTGGGGGGACACCCTCCACCACCGCAGCTCCAGAGGTGCTTGTCTGCTCCATGGCCCCGTGCATTACAGCAAGGCATCCCTGTATTTACATGTTTGCATGAGACAAGCTGACTCTGCCCTTGGTTGTCAATCTCTGTGTAACTGGGCAGCTAACATCTGTTGTGGTGGCACCATGAAGCCTGTGCTGTGTAGCCACCACTGCATTCAGCTCCTGGCCATGGGGATGTCCCCATGTGCTGTGAAGCCACTGGGCACAGGCAGCCCAGAGGGGCCGGGGATGAGCAGAGGGAGAATATTGGACAGGAAATCATGGATGGGTGCAGCAGGAATGCCCAGCTGAGGGTGGGGGGTCCTCACACCCTGCGGTTCTCACCCAGTGCCAGGCTCTCACGCTGGCAAGCCAGAGTGGGAAGGAGCAGGGCAGCAGGCACCAGGCTATGACTTTGCTCACCACAAAAGTAGCTGCTGAGGGTTGCTATCCTGAAAACAAGAGGCACTAAGGACCCAGGTCTGTGCAGCTGGGGAATGGCTTTCAGGCATAAAAGTCATCACAGGTGAGCTCTTTCTGGGAAGGGGCATGGATTTTTGGGTTTTTTTTTACCCCAGGTATGGACCATCTCCACCACCCTGGGGCTGATTCCTGCTAGTTCAGGCTTTGATGAACCACGTAGGTGTGAGATGCAAGTGCTGCTGCAAGCAGTCAGGCCTGGGCTGTGTTTGCTCCTGCTGTGTACTGGGAGGGCACGTGAGTCTGGGAGTGATGGTTCTCACTTTTGTGGTGCTGGGGGAGCCATCTTCCCCACCATGGTTGAGGCTTGGGTGGTCTGCTAAGGGAAGCTGTGCTTTTGGGATGGGGCTGCCCAACTCCCCAGTCAAGCAGTGCCCACCACCAACATGTTGCTGTAGTATGCAGGGATGGTGGGACCCTCTATTTACTTTGTGCCATGTCCTACATGTCCCCCCGCCGCGATAAGAGCATGGCTGGAGCTTTTCATCACTTAGCTTTCTGCTTACTAAGCTGCGGGCTCCTGCCAAAGGAGGGACTGGCCTCCTGGACTGCTCTTGGCTGACACTGCAGCACTTGTGCTTCCTTCCCTGGGGACAGCCATCAGCTCTGTCCTGCTCTGCTGCACTCTGATGAATGCCGGCCCAAGGAGAGGACATTGCTCAGAGGAGCTCTTGGCCAGTGGGGATATGTACCTGCTTCTGTGAGGTGCCCTTTGGGCTGTTTCCCCCAGCACTTTGCTTCAGCTCAATTTTGGTGGTTTTTTTCCCCACCCTGGGAGCTCCACGGTCCTTCCCAGACCAGGGATGAGTCCAGTTAATACCTGAACGAATTACACATGCATTAAATATACCCCTTTGGTGAACCTAAGCAAGGTTTTGAAACACAGCTGCCGAATGAACCTGCCACTGTCAGGTTGCCACTGATGCTGGGATCCCCTTCTCCTCTGAGCAAGGAGCCAGCCCTCCAGTTCATACACAGCTTGGCCCACGGCGGCCGGCTGAGCATCTTCAGTAAGAAAACAATGCAGGTAAGGAGGAAGGAAAGAGCGAACCTCTAACAATAGACACAGGACGCATCTGTCCCCTTTCTGCTAGCTGATAGACATGCTACACTGAACACCAGATCCTAGGAAGTCATCACTTATCCCCGTGTCCTGCTAGACAGCATCGGCTGCAGGCAAGATTATAGATGGACTGTTAGAAGTGATAGTAGATGCTAAGATCCCATTACAGGCGTCATTTCTTCTGTCAACACGCGGGGAGCTTGTATCTGCAACTTCTGTTTGGTGGCGAGGAGGCTCCAGAGATGAGGAGGCTCCTGGGTGTCAAGCGATGCACATTCCCGTGGGCTGGAGATAACCCATAGTGGCGATGAGCGTTTTGGGACTCTGCAGCAAGACACAGCGTTGCTCGTTTTGAGCAGTGCTCGCAGGGAAAGCCCCTGGGAAAGTCTCCATTTTTAGGTACAAATTCTATGTATCGGGAACATGGGAATGGTTTGTGAAGTTTGGTGCAGTAAGGAAAGGTGAGTGAGGGCACTGCACCTTCCCTTACTGCACCAAAAGCAGGAGAAAGCAGATTTCTTCTTTGATTATCCCCTTGACATTTCATCTAGTTGGAAAATAAAACCCCAAAAACTAAAAGATCCATGGTATGGTCACGTTCAGATGTGAGCCTGACGCTCCATCCCTAATCTCACCGGGAACCAGCTCGCTGCCAAGAGCTCAGCCGCTGGCAGCCACTGCCTTTGGCTCTCTATACCCCCACATACTAATGCAAAGGAAAATGGGATGGGTAATTTAATCCTACCTCGCTAGAGGCAAAGCAACTCCCCAGCCTGCTCATCCTCTCCTCTACGTTTAGCCCAACAGCGTATTAAAGAGCCGCTGCTGGATTCTCGCCAGCCCCTACTTAGCTAAACTACCTGACGCCGCAAAACAGCAGAAAATTCCGTGTAATTTCTGCTCCTTGGGAGAACGACCCACATCCATCAGGAAGCTTGACCCTCGGGCCCTGCAGGAAGCCAGAGCAATTTGGGAAAATAGACGGAGCGGTGAAGGCTTGCTTGTGACATTGGGCATGTTTCCCGCGGACGTACCACTGCCTGGAGCCTCAGCTCAGTGCTCCCTCCGTCCCTCCACTGTAATCCCAGTGAGTGGTAATGAATAAATCTGTCCCCACTTGCTTATAAATAGTTTATAAAAGGTTCATAAGTGATTTCTAGATGTTTTAATGAATAGTTAATCAATTGTTGCGGGGCCCAACAGGTCAGCCGGTTGCTTATAGCCATCAATTACAGTATCTGCTGATGAGTTTATGAGCATCAGTAGGACTCCACTGATACCTGCAATGGGCTTGTAGCATCTATAAGGAGTTAATAAATAATTAATAAATTTATGCGAGTGTTTTTAATTAAAAGCTGTATAAGGCCATTGAAAAATGTGTTCTTGGGAAGCCCTGGGCAGCACAGTAAGTAAACACCTGTACCTGGGTTTGAATCCCTGCCTCTGAGGAGGAAAGCTGGCAGAGCCAGCCCCATGGGCAACCATGCAGCAAATATCCTTCATTCAAGGCAACCCGGCTGGTTCAAGAGAAACTCTGTGACTGTCGTGGTCTGGAGTAAGGCAGAATGGAGGGGTGCCTGTAAGCAGGGAGTTTGGGCACCTTGTCCATGGCTGCTGCAGGAGAATCCTCCGAGCGCTGGCTGCTGGAGGGAAGGCACTGGGAAGCCAGGAAACAAGGATGCTAGGGAAGCTGAGGAAACTTCCCAATTCTGTGGGGCTGGACATCGAAGTACTCTTCCCTCCTGGCCAAAGGGTGGTTTGGAGTGAGTTGCTGCTCCACTGGCCTCAGCATCCCCTGCCCCCACCCCAGAAGGGGAGGGTGACACACAGTAATGCACTGCAGCATCATGAGGCAGTAATGTATCTGGTGTTTGGCCTCCTTAGCAGCAGTGCTTTATTATCATTAAATGCTGAATATTTCTGGATGATAAAAGCAATTAAGTATAAAAAAAAAGGTAATGATCCATTCCATATTGCGTCCAGAAGATATGAAAATCCCTCATAAAATTATCACCCCAGCACAGAATTGGACCTAAATATCTCTATAACGTAAGGCAGAGAACTTTGCTTACAGCCAGAACATTTATACAGTGTTCAATTAGCCACGGGAGGGATCCTCGGTATTCCCCAGTCCTCCGCAAGCACAGAGGCAATTACATGAGATTCCAACTTTTCAAATTAAAGACAAAAGACAGGAGAATTTGGATAAAGCCCCTTCCCAAGCTGACCCCAGAACCTACATGTGGAGGAAATTTCATGCAGATCAGGCTTAATTTACTGCGCAGTTTAGTTCAGAGCCACAGCAAGGTTCTTCCTGCGCATTTGCTGGAAGATCCTTCAGCAGGCGAAGGGGACTGGTACATGATGGGCTGCTCTGTGAGCGGGTCCTGGGGATGCTCCTGTGAGGGTCAGGGGCAGGATGCCGTTCCCTGTCGCCTTCCTGCTCTCCCTGCAGCCCCCACCACCTTGCAATGTCCCCGAGCCCTTTGGTGAGGATCCCAGCTCCCTCACAGAAGCACTTTGGGGGTATCCACCATGAGGGACTCCTGCCCCCCTGCTCCTGGCCCATGGGTGTTGGCAGTAGCTGAGCACACGTGGTGGTGGGTGCCTGCTGCCTGTGCTGCCCGGCTGCCCATGGCTGCTCAGCCCCTCTGCACTCCCCTATGCATCATCGAGCAGCGCAGCCGTGCCCAGGGACTAATTTTGGTTGGAAATAAGGTATATATTTGTAACAGTGAGTTAATGGTGAGGGTAATTAATCACAGCAGCAGATTAGCAAGGGGCATGATGGATTTCCTGATTCTGACATCTTTAAATCACAATCAATTTCTCCTTCCAGACCTGCTCCAGCTGAGCCAGAAGCAATGGGCTCAGCGATGCAAATCAAACCTTGCCAGAAGCCAGCACTGCGGTGGGAGCCCCCGTCCTCACTCACCCCACCAGGTGCTCTCCCACCCAGGGAGAGGTGGGAGGGAGGACAACCTCTCCCTGTGCCGGGGGGGGGGCTTTGACCACTTTCTCCTGATATCTATTTTGGGAGCGTTTCAATGGCTCAAGATGTCAGATCTGTCCTGCTGCCAGGAAACACCATTTTCTTTTAATAAGCAGAGAGCAGCAGCTCATTTAATCTCCAGAACCCGCTCTGCTCCTCCAGCAGCGAGGGAGGACTGTGCCTTCCTGGCACTGTGGCACCCCTCCGTTCCTTTCTGTGTGGCTCTGGCAGGCCTTCCCCCTTTGCAGGGAGAGCAGCACCCCAGCGCAGCCCCTTCCCCACAGCTGCTGGGGGCCCGCACCACCCCCCCCCCCCCATACTTTTTACACAGGTATTGGGTTTTTCAGCCTAGAAAAGGGAAGGCTGTAGGGGGACCTTATTGCAGCCTTCCAGTACCTGAAGGGAGCATACAAACAGGAGGGAAATCAACTTGTTGAAAGGGTAGACAATGGCAGGACAAGGGGGAATGGATTAAAGCTAAAGGAAGGAAGATTTATATTAGATATTAGGGGGAAGTCCTTTACAGAGAGAGTAGTGAGGGGCTGGAACAGGTTGCCCAGAGAGGTGGTGGATGCCCCGTCCCTGGAGGTGTTCAAGGCCAGGTTGGCTGGGGCCCTGGGCAATCTTGTGTAGATCCAGGCCTGAGGTTGGTGGCCCTGCCTGTGGCAGAGGGTTGAAACTCTATGATCCTTGGGGTCCCTTCCAACCCAAACCACTCTGTGATTCTGTAATTCTATGATTCAGAGCTGCTGCACACCACAGTGTGACCTTGCACAAGCACCAGCAGCGTCTCTCAGGCATTTGAGCCTCCCATGACAGATACCTCTGGAGTAGCTTTGCGATAATGGCAGCACCTTAAAAAGGAACCTGAAGCCATGCCTTTCACTTTGTTTCCTGGCTCCTGAGCCTGTAAGACTGTCTTGGCTGATGTGTAGAGCCTTGTTCTCCAGCCACCAGCGCTAGACACTTCATGCTGGCTTTCAGCCAGTGTCAGGACAGCTTGCTGCCTTCCCAGGCGGCGAGGATGGCAAAGCTTTCAGTGCAACCATAAAGGTCCCCTGCCCTGCACCCCTGCCTCCCTGGCTCTCTGTGGGGGCCCAAGGGACCTGGGCAGGCAAGAAGCATCACGGAGAACAGCTGTACGAGTCCTAATGTGGGTTTGGTCCATGGAGTGTCCCTGGGGACCCTCCCAGAGTCATGAACCACTGCATGAATCACCACCTGGCTGGGGAGGAATGAGACGAGATCCCCCAGACCCCATCCCTCTGCTGCACATCCAAACCTTTCCCATAAACCCAGCCCCGTGGGAGGAGGATAGGCTGCTCAGGGAAGGAAACACCATGGAAAGGTGAAGTGAAAGTTAATACAGCTGCATAAATGAACTTGGAGTCTCAGCACAGGGAGGACACAGGAAAGTGCAATGCTGAAAAGTCCCCTTTTTTCCTTTTTTTTTTTTTCTGAAAAGCAAAGAGCTCTGCTACTTCTTTTTCCAAAGCACTTGAAAACCTGCACGCACAACCTGACTCCCTCCAGGCATTCCCTCGAAACCTCTGGCATTCCCTGAAGACTCTCCATGGCTGTCAGACAAAGGGCATGCAAACTGTTTAATCCCACGCTGCTAAGGCGCATTTTGCCAGAGCTGAGATCACTACAACTACAACGGGGGCCAGATGTGGCAGGCAAGGGAGGCGGGGCTGCAGGCAGCATCCCCTGCCAGCATCCCCAGGGCCTGACGCCCAACATCAGCGCTTCGCCTTACCCAGGGTGATGTGTTGGTCCCAGCGACGCTGGAAGTCAGCGGTAAAGCCATGCTTTGGCATTTCCCAGCTGCTGCTGCCCAAAGAAATAAGGCTAACTGTGTGTTAACGTGGCAGGGCTGGGCGCCCACGCCGCCTTCCCTCCGCCCCAGTGAGGAAGAGAAGGCTCACTAGCGTGCGGAGACATTTCCTCACCGAGAGAGCAAGCGCTGGCTCTCAGGGTGCTGATGTTCAGCAGAAAGGCAGGGGAGAGAAAAAAAAAAAGCATGTTTACAAATATATATATATGTGAATATCTATATGCATGCCATTATGCTAAGTCATGGTGAGACAAAGCAGACCGGCTGCATTCTTGACATTCTAAAATTAGGTATTATGTAAAATAAGTGTTTGCTTCGCGTAGGGCAGTTGGTATTAAGATTTATTTTCATCCTGCCTCGTATTACTGCTTGATACGACTGGGTAAAGCCCAGGGCACATGCATATTGTTGCCATTCATAACATATACATCGATTCATGACCTAGCTTGCAAGCTGAATTGCCTTGCAATCTTTTTTCCGCTGCAGAAAGCTTAATAAGCATATAAGTCTTAGAGCAAAAAAGAGGCCCTATGTATTTGCTCGGCAAGAAAGGCTCCTGAATGGAGTCGTAGGAGCCAGAGAAAGCGTTGCACCAGCTTCCTGGCAATCATTACCCACAGGGGCTTATTCCTGAGAGCAGGAACCACTGAGTCCGTGGGACTAATGGGAGGTGGCGGGGCAGTGGGGAGTGGCTGCAGGGCTCCAGGGCAGCCCGTGACTTCCCTTTCCTCAGACAAAAATTCTCAGCAAGTTTATTTACTTCGGCTCTTTAAGCAAATGCCTTTGGCAAAGGCATTTTATTGTTACTAAGAAAGCATAAATTGAATGCTTGTAAACAGATATATGTGAGCCCCTGTGCTCCTGCAGGAACAGAACTATGGTTAACATCAACAGGCAGAAATAGAGATTTCAGTAGTGACTTTTATGCCTGCCGGGGCTTTCCCCACACAGGGAGGAATGTGTCCTCACCCTTTGCCACAGCCCAGGTGCAGGGCTGGGAGCAGTTACCCAAGCTCACGTGTGGCTGTCCTGGGGATATGGCACTTATTTCATGGAAACAAAAGGTCCATCACCAACAGGAGCCAGGGAACCAAGGCTGCCTGCGGAGAGAAGGCATGAAAGTGAGGGAAAGAAGCACCCACTCATCCCCATGTGAGAGGAAAATGGGCACAGTTTGATTTCTGCTGCAGAGGAGCAAGGATGATGGTAAAAGGCACTGCATGCACCAGGAAAGCTGCTGAGAAACAGCCCTCCTCAAGAGACCTTCAAGAGTCCTTAGAGAAAAAGCTCCCAACAAAAGATGCCACAGCCAGCTAAGGAGAAGAGATATTTGGGTTCATAGAAAGCTTTTCTCACAGGAAAGGCGAGATCCTTGAAACACTGCCTTAGAAGTCCTGAGTTTTTAGGGTCAAGGCTGAGATATGACACCCCAAGGGAAAGAAACATCCTGGTATGAACAAGACAACAGAAATGTATCTACTGAGAGGAGGGGCCTGACCAGCTATATGGAGGAATTAACATCACTGGTGCCAGCTGAGGGACCAGGTGGTTTGAGAATAAAAGGAGCACAGTGAGGACTTTCTACTTGCCTCCTTAGGAGTCTTTCTAGAGTAGTGCTGTTGGGATTGAGGCTGCCTTGTAAGGAGCTACATTCTAGGCAGAGAGCAAGGTATAGATGCTCAAACTGAGTCTGCTTTGATATGGCTGGAGCAGTTTTTTACCTGCTAATTGCAGAACTGATGCAAGGAGCTACTGCTTTTGTTTGCCTTTTAAGTAGGAGTAGTATGCGAAAGCTAGCTGCAGAAAGTAAGCCTGGAGTGAGCAATCACCTCTGGCTGCTGTACAATTAAAGAGAAAGGTATGAAAGCCAGGCTTTGTGAGGAAGGGCTTTGTCTTGGGGGGAGGAACTGGGTAAAGGGATCTCCATACCCCTGTGTGTTGGTACTTTTGGACCACTTGGTATCAAGTCTAGCCGCCCAGGCATGGACCAGGCTGGGGCTGCTGTGCTGTGCAATACTGTGTGGGGTGTGTGTGCTGTGTGAGCCCGCCTTGCCTGCCTGGCAAGCTGGGGTGTGAGCAGCATTGCCAAGTGCAGCAGGGCCATAAGCACCAGAGAGGGAGTTGAGCTGCTGAAACCAAAGGACAGTGCTGTTACAAGAATGGATGAGGATGAATTTGTGATGAATAAACTAGGGCTGGAAGAAAGAAGGATGGAGCTTTGGACCAGCACTGGAGCGGAGGACACAGAACAGAAGTTGTTTTCCGCTCATCATTTCCAAGGCTATGGGATCTATAGCTCCAGAAGCCCTCAGCCCACAGACCTGCTGTTGCCTGCTGTGTCTCCTTCTCCACCCATCCTGCTGTTGTGGGGCTGGGGGCTCCATGCAGGACACCATAGCCTCACTGCCCAGCTCTGCTGGCATGGGTAAGTCATGCTTTATTTCATGCATGTGCCTTTTAAAAAAAAAAACAAACCATACATGGCACTTCCTTACAACTGTCAGCATTGACCTTCATAGCTGCCATGGTGATGAGCACCACAGCGAAGCCTATAAATAACATGAATGTGCCACACGCTGGCCCTTTTACGGGCCCTGCTCTTTTTGATTTACTTATATGCAAGATATTTTACAGGACAACCTAATTAAGCTTGACAGCTGGCTGACAATGGATTCCTGCCCAGCGATGGCTTACAGGCACTTTATATTAAACCAGATAACGTGCTACAGAAGTTTAGTAGGAGCTACTGGTGGGATTTTGAACTTGCTGATATCACTACAGCGTCCCCTATGATCTTCAGAGCAACAGCTCCCAAAGACCGACCCCGCCATGAGACCGGCAGAGCTCTCCCTGCTCAGCACTAAGCAGCAGCACACCACCAGGATGTGAGTTTTAGGGGGACCCTTAGCCCCCTGCTGCTATGTGTGTTGGGTAAGTGTCCTGGTTTCAGTCAGGATAGAGTTAACTCCATTTGTAGCAGCTGATGGAACGCTGTGTTTGGGAGTTACAATGAAAGCAGTGCTGAGAACACCCTGATGTTCTTAGCTGCAGTCAGACAGTCAAGGACTTTCTTAGCTTCTTCTATTTCTCTATTCTTGAGAAAGGAGGGGCGAAGCCAGGACAGGTGACCCAGATGGGCCAAAGAGAATATTCCATGCCAATTACGTCCTGCCTAGGAAAACGGGGGACTGTTGGGAAGAAGAAGAGGGGCGGTTTCGGGATGCGTGCTTCCGCTCGGGACGCGTGCTTCTTGGGGGGACGGTCGGGTTCCGGGACAGCTCTGGGTGGTACGGCCTGAGTTGTGTGGGTCGGTGAGAAACTGCATTATGTATCAATAGTTTCATATTCTTTTGCTCTATAGTCCTGTTAGCATTGTTATATTTTATCTTTCTGTTATCTTAGTAAACTCTCCTTATCCCAACCCACGGGCCTCTTAGTTTCTTGGTTTTGGAGTTATTTGCCCCTTCCTTTTCCCTTCCCTTGTTTCCCTTTCCCCTTTTTCCCTTTTCCCCTGCTCTTTTACTTTAAGGAGCAGGCAACTGCGTGGATCTCGGCCCACAGCTGGGGTGAAACCACGACAGTAAGCATCCAGTTACAGGGTGCCACGGGGTTTCTGGGATGCTACAGGAACACTGCACGCCCAATCATGTACACTTTGGCTACAGTTCAACCTTTGGTGACCCTGATGCAACAGTGCAGTCAGCCACACGGTGCTGTGCAGTGACCAGGGACTTCGTAGGAGCCCACTGGGGGAGAAATGAAAGTCTTCCCACTGCTCAGGGGTGCATTGGTGATGTCAGCACCTGCTGCTGATCTGAACTCAGTCACTGTCAGCACCGGGCTGCTCTCCTGGGCTTCCAGCACATCTTCCAAGACAGGCGCTCCCCGCGTGGCACCCACCATAAGTAACACCTCACTTGGCAGCTTTCATCTCCTCTTTCATTCCGGCAGAACTTGTATACCCAAGGGATGAGGTGGAAATAAAACAACAGACCCAGGGCTTGCACAGCGTGTATCTCTCTGGTAAGTCATAGCTATGCTGGGAAAGCCCCTTCTATTCTCCAGACCTGCTTCTACTTCTTTTCCCAACCAAATAACCAGCCCACCCCTCATCCTGCAGCTCTTTAGGCAGGTTGTCCTTCCCAGCTCAACGGCATCCTTCTCACTCTCTCCCTGCACATCCCTGTACTGAGAGCATCCCAAGCAGAGGCGGCTAAAAGACTCTGGTTATTTGCTGTGGAAGTAATCAAATATGCTTTCCATGTTGCCCTCTGGGCAAGGCAGTGCCTGGATCCTGCCTCACCTTTTTGGGGAGGAGAGGGAAGGAAGCTCCCCCCATAATACATGGGGCAAAACACAAACTCCTCACAAATAAAGGCAACAGCAATTTTTCATCTCTTTTTGGCTGGAGTCCAGTCCTGGATTCCAGCCCCAAATATCCATTTTCAGATTTTTTTTGATCTTGACTGACTTACCAGTATTGAGGGAGGCAGGTGCCTCATAAAACCACATTCAGTCACTTCAAAACCCAATTTTCCTGCAGTTTTTCAAACAGAGAAAGTTTTGATGGGTTGGGGTTTGATGTTGAGATGACACCTGAACCCAAGTGGCTGGGAGGTTAACGAAGAACAATGAGTTCCAATAACATGACCTAAACTACCCAGGCTCTGTGATTATTTGACTTTGGGCTTCTAAATTCCCCATAAATTCCCATTAAGGGTGCCGGTCCTCCCCTCTCCTTCAGCATTTTCTCCTTTGATGTCTACTGCCTTTTCCTCTACTTTCCCCTTCCCTGGGTGGCTTTATTTTGCTTTTGCCAAGGAAATGGAATGCAGCACAATTTTGGGAAGCTCTTTTATAACTGTACCTTTCCCATACACCCCCTGCTAGATGTGGGTGCAAATGGGGAGTTCAAAGGAATGCTCATCCCCTCCCAGGAATTTCAGGCATGATCTGCGTAGGACTGTGAGGGCTACACATAGGGACAGAATTAAGAGTTAATTAAGCCTCGTGACCTCCACCCCAAGTCCTGCACAGAGTATGATGCTATGTGAGATGAAAGATGGGTGGGATGAGCTGCGTGGCCGCAGGAAGCATGGGAAGATTGGAAAAAGTGAAGAAACTGAAGGAAAACCTGAAGACAAAGTGAGATTGGTTTCTATCTGGGGAATAAGGACTGACCGGACCAGTGACGGGGCCTGGGGAAGGAAGAGTGGAAGGAGAGGCTCCCCTTCCCGGGGAGCTGCAGGTGGCTCGCTGCCATGCTGCACGCTTGAAAACCAGCAGTCATGCTCACCGAGGTTAAAGACGCACCAGAGGACTTCTAACAAGAACAAATCAGAGGCTGGATGTTTTGCCAAGGGATTAAAAGCAAGCTTCAGAACAGGAGCCTAGAGAAAGGGATGGCTGGCAGCAAGGAAAGCCCTGTTACCGCACACTGGAGCCACTCTCGGCAGGGTGGGAAGCCAAAGGGCAGGCAAGGAGGAGGTGTTGATCAGCAGATGAGGTTCTCCTGGAAACACAGGGATGATGTTGCCAGCCAGGATCTTGCTCACAGAGGTGAACTGCAGCAGGAGCTTAAAACCCATCTCTGGAAGAAGAGCTCGAGGTTGCAGTCTGTAGCAGGGAACAGCTGCTGGGATGCAGAACTCACCCAGCCCTAGCGTGAGGGGATTGCTCACATGCTGCCAGTGGTTCCACAGGAATTCCTTGTGTAGGTACACAAGTCCAGAGGAGTCAACCCAGGCTGTCCTGACTTTCATAATGCAACAACTTGTTACCTTTAACAATGTGGTTGAACCTTGCAATGTAAGTGATGTGCAAGAGCAGGGGGTGGCTACAGAAAGGCGAACCTCAGTCGCCCGGCCCTGCTGCTGCTCAGAAAAGAACCTGCAGGGAAGTCATCCCAGGGCAGAGGGAAGCTGCCAGCCCCAGCTCTCTGCTAATTGCTAAGGACAACCAGGGCAACTTAGCAATTTTTGGGGGGGTTTTGCTACCTTCCTCGGTCTAGTGCATGGCAAGGGTGAGGGCATGCTCATGGTTTTCAACAGCGAGGGGGGATGTTCAGCTGAAATGGTTGAACTGGGGGGAAGCAGCCACAGGATTAGTAGCAGCAGCTTTCTTCTTAATTGGACTCACCAGCATCACCCCGGAGATGTGCCAGCCTAAGCAGGTGCTGTCAGGAGCCATCTAACCGTGCCAGCCCAAAGGCAGCTCCCTGGAGCTACTGGCCTGCTGGGCAGCCCAGCAGCTCTGTGCAGCCCACTCGAGTGAGGCTGATGTGCCTTCTTCAGGCACTCGCAGCCCCTCTGCCTGGCTCTTCCCACAGACACAGTGTAAGCACCAGGAGCACAGCACGGCCTGCAAATGGGCATGGCCCCATCTACTTGTGTGACAGACATTGCAATGGTAGGTGACGGAGAGACTTCTCTTTCATTTTGGGGGGCTATGGTGTTTCCCTGACCCTCTCAGCCCTGACACCATGGGAGGTTTGGATGTTTCCAAGGTGCTTATCTGTTTGCTTTCTCCAGACTCACAAGAATCCCTTGACCCCAGGGCACCTAAGGAATTGTCTCCTCCATGGCTGTGGGCACCTGGATCCACTTCCAGATAGTTCCTGTTGGAGAAGGGAAAGGTGTGATGGACACGTGGGAAGGGATGAAGGTTTCTTTACGAATCCCGAGTATCATACTCATGTTCAAAGCAGGCGCTCTGAGGATGCTCTACACAGATGGGTTCTCACATGGGTTTATCTTCAGAGCTGTCACAGTCCGAGCCTCTGCTTTGCAGCCAGATTTTTATATTCTGTGCTGATTTCCCGAGGGTCTTCTTTTGGGCTCATCTTCCCCACAGGGATCAATAGGACTGCAGCTGCTGTCCTAGCATCAGCAGCCAGCTTTGCCGAGCAGCAGTGTGGTCTGCTGGATAAAGCAGGGGCTGGGAGCCAGGAACACTGAAAGCCAGCCCAGCTCCTGCCAGGAGCCTCTGCTGAGGGCTTGGTTGAGCTGATTGGTGTCTTCAGAGATATCCAAGGCACGTCCCAGCCGGGAATTAACACCGGTGACCTCGTGTCTGCCCAATGCTCAGGGAAAGCACCAAGAAGCCCTGTGACTCCCTTGGGCAGAGGGGCCAGACAGTGGTCTGCTCCCTCAATGTCCCAGCCCTTCCCTTAGCAGATGGCTTTTACTTCTAAGGCTGACTGCTGAAAGACTGCAGTATTCATGGCCAGGATTGAGCAAGAGGAACATAATTAAAATAGCTGGCATGATCATACATCGCAGCGGTGGGGTGGTGGCTGGAGACCTCCCCCTGCCTCAGCTCTCTGCTTTCAGTAATGCCAGGGGAGAAGCCCTTCTGCAGAGAAGCTAGCTGTGGAGCCAAGCGCTGCTTACTTGTAGAGCCTTTCCAATCTACCTGAGTGCTTTTGGCTCTTCTCAACCTCTTCTTTCCAAAAGCCCTGTGGAATTACAGATCCAAGAGCAGCCTGTAACAGACATACCAGAGAGCAGTGGCCATCTAAGATGGCACGGGAAAATATACCCATAACCATGGGCTAAAGTCCTCTATCAGATCAGCTGCATTCCCTTCCGTGGAGATGCTGTGATACAGAGCTGCTGCTTCATGTTTCAACATCGCCTCTCAAATATCCATACTAATGCCATGTAGAACATACCTCCCTTCAGTCTTTGCTCTGTGGTCGCTTTTCCTGGATATACAATGTGGGCATTGCCCAGCACAGGGATTCAAGCCAGAATAGCAGCAGCAAAAGCTCTTCTAGTATCAACTATAGTGATGCCATCCCAGCTCTTCTGATCCAGAGGAGACAGCCCTGCAGGGGAGCACGCTTGTCCCCCAGTCACTGCACAGAGCTGCGTGCTCAGGAGCATCTTTGGCTGCTCCTGGAGGCAGGCCTGGCCCACCGGCACTTTTCCCTGCTACGTGCTCCTTCAGCTGTAATAAACCTCCAGGGGAAAAATTAAGGCTGTGGCCTGTCAGGTGCCTTTGTATGCAGTGATGGATTCTGCCTCTAGTTATTAACCTCCTGCGAAAGCTCAGTGTTATCTTGTATGGCAGTAATATTAGGTTAAGCAGCTGTTGATAACTTATCTCCCATTATCAGTGACTTCATTCAAGGCCAATATTTACTCACATCCAAGAAACGTCACCGTATTCCCAATGGCATTCTTTATGGAGTCAAATGAGAGCAGCTTTTAGTGGACCTTAGATCTTTTGGAACCCAAGCTCTTCTTGAGCTTTGATGTGTGGCACAACTCCCAGGGGGGTAAAGCCTGGATGTTGCAAACAGTTTGAGGATGAAACCTAACCTGGAGGAGGAATCCTAATTCAGGGAGCACCTTCTGCACGCACAAAGGTGCTGACCCAGATTTCCCACCTGCTGCCTCCTTCACTAAATGCTCATGCTGCTGCGCTTTCCCATCCTTCCTCCCTCAGGAGGCAGGTCAGCCATGGGATAGCAGGTCCCAAGAGGTCCAAACCGCTATGCAATGCTTTCCATCCCCTTTTTCATCCTCTAGTGACAGCCCTTCAACTGAGGGCTCAGAAAAGACAGCCTCTACCACTCCATCATTCAGACCTATTGTAGGCAGGTTCCTGTTAGCTGAAAAAAAGTCTTTGTGTTCTCTCAAGAGCATGTCAGGGTATTTCTCCAGGGACTCCATCCTCTTCTTTATTACTTTTTCTGATGCTGTAACAGTATTGCAAAGCCTTAGGCAGAGACTGAGACCCTGCTGTGCTGGACATGGTAGAAGCAGAGATCAGAGAGAAGAATTTGCATCCAAAAAGCACAAGATCCCTGCAGTCTAACTTCTCCTGCCAGTATGTACTGGTCATGATCTTGCACGTCAGGCCTGGGATGGGTTTCTGGGTTCAGATCCCAGGTGCTTCCCATTCACAGAGGGGCTTGTAGCCCCCCACCATGCTACCATGAGCACATGCAGCACTGCTCGGTGCAGTCATGGTGGTACAGGCTGTCCAAACATGCTCCTGCTTTCCCTGCCTGAACTCATCAGGCATGAAGGCAGAGTTTTCTGGTAAACTACATAGTCTGGGCTCTGCTCACAGCATCTCCTCTCAACCCCACCACTGCAGGTTCACACTGCAGTGAGAAATCACCGTGTGGTTTTATTATGCTGTTGCACTTGGTGGAGTCGGTTGAACTGAACCCATGATCCATAAGCAAGCAGCAGTCCTAGGAATGGCCAAGGGCTGGCAAGAGACCACAGTTAATGCTTAGTCTAAGCTGCAAGTGGCAGGTACATTGTAAGCATGTCCCCTGACTCAGTACCCAACTGCGGTGAGTTTACAGCCTTCGTTATTGTTACATTAATCATAAGGAATCTCCCAGTTCCTTGGAAATACAGCGACACGCTCTCCAGGGCTGGTTTCAGTGTTTTTATTCCTAGGTAATAGCCCTCTCCCTCATTTATAGCTATGTCTAGACACCAAGTGAGGAAGGCGCTATAAACACTCCAGGTAAAAGCCCTGTCTACCTCCTAATTCCCGCACTTCGCATCCCAACTGCACAGCAAGTGCACGGCGGTGAAGTCTGTGCTCACGTGCCTTCCCCTGCCACCAGCCCTGTGTCACCCCAGCCTGACATCCCCGGCACCTGAGTGCAGAGGGTCCCCGGGGGCAGCTGAGGTACCCAGGGGCAGGAGGTGTAAGGGAACGGTCAAGGTGTGCTGCAAATCTTCCCTGGGAGATGCAGAAGGAGAAGCTCTGCCCTTCCAGGCACCTTCTGACCACAAAAGGCAGTGTGAAGAGAAAGGAATCAAACTCACCCGTAAACAAGGGAGGAGCTATTTAATAAGTTGGGGGGGATGCTAATTCATTATTGATCAAACCCAACAAAAGTAACATGATGGGATGAAATACTAAAAAGCTCAAGGCCTCTATGGATGCCAAACCAGCATTTCCTAAATTTGGATATTGTGTTTAATGCACCCATAGCTCCAGTGACACCAGCCCACTTACACCTCATACGAGGGGTCCCAGGGCATCTGACGTAACTAGTGCCTCTGAGGAAGACAGAGCAGGGTGGAAGTGTTTGGGGAAGATATATCCTGAAGCTGGGGGACAGCCACCATCACTGAGACTGGGCAGGTCACAGGGAAAGAGAGTCAAGTCACAACCCTATGGGAGATGATGTTTGTGCTGCCCTGGACCAAGGACATGAGGGAAAGGGCACCTCCCTCACCATCATGCTGGGCCAGCTCAGGCCCACATGCCCTCATGTAAGTGTCATACGAGTGTGGCATCTAAAGCTTCAGTCTGGGGTCTTGCAGAGCCCGCTCACACCCTTGATGACTAATCCAGCAAGCAGAGCCAGTGGAGTGTGGTGGCTCTGCTGCCACCAAAGGTGGTGACTTCATCTCATGATGCTAGCTGCTGTCAATTATTTTCCAGCTCTTGTGTGTATTCATGCTCTGCACTTTGGAGCCTTCAAGATGAAAGGTACTTTCACCAGCACTTCAGTGGCTTGTTTCCTATTATAGGTCTGGTTTTGACACTCCCCCACCCTCTTATCTAACTTTCTCTACAAAGCTCTTCTCACTTTTTCATCTTTCTTCTATGGTCCCTAGCTGGGGCAGGGGGGGGTGGGGGGAAGAAAAAAACCCACAAACACACCCCACCCCACCCCACCCATATTTATTTCCTTTCTGGAAAGCTTGAGATTAATCAGACCCAGTGGAGTGGGGATAGGAGACTTTCACAAAGGTGATTCTTCAACAAAAAAAGTCGGCATGCTTCTCTCTGTACGCTTCTCTCCAAAATGGCTTTGTGCTTGAAGAAAAAACGGGCCTTTGCTTTTTGGGGTGTTGTGGGTTTTTTTTTTGCTTTTAACGAGCCCAGTGGATGTTTTAATTAAGTTGGATAGGAATTTTCAGAGTTGCTTGATGTGAAAATGTGAGGCTATAAGAGCCGCCTTTGATGCTTGAGTTATGTTTTAAACACTTGATGAGTCCTGCAGAGCCGTTAATCCTTTTAGCATAGCTAATAGCTGTTGCTAGAGTGCTCATGAAATCCTGTTTTGTTTGCGTCTCTGCTGAGCTGGAGGCTCCCTCCCAAACGGCAGCAGTCCACCCTGGAGCTGCCTGCAGACCACAGCCCAGCACCCACCGCACTGATGGGGGGATGGCGTAAAAGGACCCCCGGGGACCCGGGGCAGGTGGCTGTTAGATGGGAGGCACGGGGGTCTCCCAGCACCTCTAAATGGGGTGATGCTGGACCCCATTGGGGGGGTGTCTTGGTGGCATCGCGGAGTTGTGCTGGGGTAAGGTTAGAGGTATGTGTGACACGCCCCCCCCATCCCTGAGATGGGTCACCTGCTCATGGTGGCTTGCTGGGAGCTCAGGAACAGTCCTCAGCCCTGTGCTCAGTAGTGGGGCAGGCTGTGTGTGCAGTTCTCGGCTGTGTCCAGAGCTGATACTGTACAGCAGTAACTTTCCTTCTCAAATATTCTGAGGTCTCCTCGCCCCTGAAGAGCCACCCCTCACCTTGTGCAGCGGCTTCCTTTCCTCTGCCCTGCATCCCTGGATTTGCTATCAGAGAGGAACTGACTGGGGAAATGCAAATGCCTTCCACAAAGGATGCTGCAGAGAGAGAGATGAAAGCCAACTCCATTTGGATTAGTTCCGTAACTCTGGATGTTTTCCCTCTCCCGTTTAGACTGGAGTTCACACACACACATTTTCTGCCACCGAGCTGCTCCGGTGCCAGCTGCTCCTCCCAGGAGTTTTGAAGAAATCCCCGTTTACACACGCAGCGACTTGTCAGGACACCAGCAGCAACTTGCTTCAGCAAAGCCCAGCACCCGCACTGCCTGCAGAGGGGGTACCCCAAGCCTGTGGCTGGACCTGCACCCCCTCCTGCTGCCCCACCACCCTGCCTGGTGCAGTGTTATGGTCCCGATACTCAAATAAAGCCTGGTGAGAGGATGCGCTCCAGCCTGGTGCCAGGCTGTGCTTCCATGTGGCCCACAGCAAAATGTCAGTGGTGACCTATCAGTCAGCTAAAGCAGCAGAACAGAGACGGGAAAGCGCTCTCCCTGCAGATCCCTGTGCTCGATAACTGAATTGGCAGGGCTGTCTCCCAGGCCGGTACATGCCTCTACACCGTGTTCCTGGGGGATAGATAGCCTGCTGCTGCTGCTGACGCCTTCCCATGGCGAGGCAGCAGAGAAGCTAGGGCCTGGATCCTTCACTGTTTCCTCTGAAGAGCTCCTCGGGGTGCCAGCATCACTCAGCCGGGTGCCCCGAGATGGATGGGTAACAAGAGGGATACGGTGCTGGAGACTCGAGCTCCAAACCAGAGCTCCAGCTGCAAGTTGTGCCCAGCCCCACTCGCTTCCTCAGCTCACAGCTCTGACCCCCTCCTCCAGCATTCGCACAGTGGTTTATATTTATTTCCCTTATTATTTTTTTAAAGTGAGCCAGGGGGATGATACTTCTCTGGCAGCAGCCCAGGCTCTGATGGGGCCAGGGGAGTTTAAGAACAGTTACGCTCAGGCAGCCTTTGAAGCCACAGAGGTAAATGGGACAGGGCTGGAGATCCTACAACTGCCAGTGTCTTAACCAGAGGCGATTTTCTGTAAAACTGGCTTAAACGTGCAGCCAAATATCTGTTTTCCTTCTGACAGCAAAAGCTATGCATTGGGAACCAGAGGAAAATCCATTTTATATTCAGCCCAGTCTGCTGTTGGTTGCAGAAAAACCTGTAGAGAGCCCTAAAATTGCAGGATCTGTGCTTATTTCATTGTACGCCGGTGACGCGCCAGAGAAGGGGATTTCTGGAAGAGGATTTTGCATGCAGTGATCAGACTCTTGTGCTCACATCCATTCCTGCCCGGCACACCCCCTGCACCCAGCAGGCACCTGGGGGAGGACCAGTGCCAGCCTGCAATGTGCAGCCACAGGATGGACATCCTGCAGCCTGAACGCAGCCTGGCACAGTGTCAGATCGAGGAGCAACCCAGGACCAATGGGGGTAGCTCAGGAGGCTTAGGGAGGTGTGGAATGGATCATCCTGGGACTGAGTGTTATGGCGGGCTCGGGTGAAGGCAGCTGACAGCTAAAGAGGCACCCAGATACCTGGCAAAACCCACCCTGGGACAACTAAACCCTTGTGCCAGTTGTCCTGCTGCCTGACAAGAAGTATGACAATGGCATGTCCAGAGTGAGGACTCTGGATCTGACTCCCCCTGGCTCAGGAGCATCAGATCAGGCTCCCCCAGGTGACACGCTGGGCTAAGCACAACTTGCGCCCGGGCTCGGCAGAGCCGTGGGTCGATACCCCACGCCCACGGGAAGTCACGGCTCAGCTGCACAGCCTGTCTGCCCAACGGATGGTGACAGTCTGCCACCGTGCAGGAAAATGGGGGAAAAGGCTGCAAATGGGGATCTTCCCGGTGCAGCATGTCTTTCACACACACACACAGACACACACACCCCACAAGTAAAATCCACATCTGACAGCACCAGCAAAGCAGGACCCCTGACAGTATCCAGCATCCTCCCATGCACATCAGGTCTGCTAGAGGGGTAGGAGAGGAGAAGGTCCCACTCGGAACCGGCTCAGCATCCCCAGGGGAGGGCTGAGCCCCTCACCGTGCCCCAGGGTGGGTGCTGACCCGCGGGCTGTTGTCTCTCCCACAGGCTGAACCCTCACACTCGCTTTCCGAGGTCGACTGCAAAGGGGAAGGGTTTCCATCGAGGAGACCGGGAGTATCCCTGCCCGCAAGGCGAGCATCCCCGCACCCAGCCCTGCTACCAGCAAGGCTGGAGGGAGTTCACGTTCCCTGGGAAAGACCGAGATCAAACGCAGCTCTCGCATCCTCCGGTGAAGGCCTAGCCAGAGAGCATCCTGAGACCAGGATGGGTACCCGCCGAAGTGAGGCACCCAGCGCCCTGAGCAGCGGGATGCTCTGGGCATGTCCTTTGGGGACACCCCGTCCCACGGGTCCCGGCTCGGGGCTCCCGGGCTGAGGGTAGGTTTCCCGCATTCAAGTTTCGTCCAAAACCAACAGAGGCTTCACCCGCATCAGCCCGAGCAGCCGGCTCTGCGCTCCTCGCGACCTGGCCGCCTACACACATTTTGGAGGTGCGTTGGCCACAGGTCCCCCGGAATCCGCCCCCTCCCCGTCCCGACTGCGGTCGGACCGTGCGCGGCGCTGCCCAAGAGGGACCCCGACTCCTGGCGCTGCTCCGCCGGTGGAGCTCAGGGCTGCGGGGACACAGCGGGGAGCGGAGCGGCGGGCGAGCGGCTGGTGGAGGGGAGTGGGGGGCGCAGCCCGGGTCAGCCCCATCCTTGCAGCATCCGATGGCGGAGTGGGGGGAGAGGGGATAAGGGGACCCGAGGGAGCGGTGCCCGGTGGGACCGCAGCGGGGGAAACTTGTGCCGCGTCCGGAGCCCGGCGAGACGCTAACGCAAGGGAGGGACGCTCGGTGCCGCGCCGCGGGGGCGGCGGGGACCCCCGGTGATGCCGGCGGTGCCTTACCTGCCAGGCCCGCTCCGGAGGATGCAGAGACGCTCTGTAAATCCGTGTGCCGGGTGCGGCGCTTGGCGGGCGGGCGGGCGGGTGCCCCCCCCCCGCCAACCGGGGCCGCGGAGCCCCGGCCGCCCGCCGCTCAGCCCCACGGCGCCCGCCGCCCCCGCCGAGCTGCCCGCCGCCCCGCCTCGCCGCCCGCCGCCCCGCCTCGCCGCATCGCCGCCGGTGCCGTCGGGGGCTGCGGGCCGCCCCGCCGCCGCTCGCCGCCCCACCGCCGGCCCCGCGGCCCCGCGCCGCGCTCCGCCGTCCGCGGGAGGCGCGCTGGGGGCGGGCGGCGGGGCGGCGCGCCGGTACGGCGGGGGGTGGGGATGGGGGGGCGTCCTCACCGCCCCCTCCGCCCAGCGCCGCCGGGGGGAGACCGGCCACCGCCAGCCGGGGGGCCAAGGACCTCCCCCTCTTCCCCCCCACAACACCAGGGAGCCCGTCACTCTGCCCGCAGGACCGGGGCGCAGCTCCGTCCCCTGGGACCCGCGTTACCGGGAGCTGGGCCGGGGTCCCCATCCCCGTTCTTAGCACCCCTAGAGCAGTCCCGTCTTCCGTGATGCTGTCCTTGTGTCGCTGGGGGGCTGGGACTAGATCTCGGGACAGCTGTCGCCATGCCGGCAACCAGAACCCTTGCCCCCAACCCCCGGTCACCATCCCCATCCCTGGGGGCTGCGGTCAGTCCTAGATCTCGCCGTCCTCACCCTCAGCCCCTGGAGCTGGTCTCAGTGCCAGAGCCTGGGCTCTCTGTCACCGTCCTGGGGAGCTGTGACCAGTCTCAGAGCCCAGGACACTGTCCTTGTGCCCTTCTCCTGGCTGTGCCCTGCGGGTGGGTCAGCTGCTCTGTGGGAAAATGAGGAGGGCTGCCCAGTCCTTTCCTCCACCCCATAGCCTGTTGCCCCATAGCCGAGGTCCCACATCATCCCTCAAGGAACTCAGGCCAGGCACATGCCCTGTCTCAATACCAATTTTCCAGTCCCCCTCCTGCTCCCGCTGTCCCTTCCTACATCTTCCAGCCCTGCCCAGCCACAGGTATGATGCTTTGCCAGGGGGGTTGCTGTGGCAGCTCTGACCCCAATGGCGCTGAAGGCACCCTGCCCTAGGTGGGCTGTATGTGTGGGATACGAGGATGGGAACTGATGCTTGCAGGGTATCTCTTAACTCCATGGACCTTGGCTTTTAGTTATAAGCGTGGTGAGTCCTGCCCCAGACATCTAGCCTCAGTTTGAGTGCTTCCTGGGGTGCAGAGCCAGTGTCCCAAGAGAAGTGGCTCCTTGGTTAGCTGTCCTCATGGCCAAGGATGTGCAGCACTGAAAGGTGGAGGGCAGAGGGATGCCAGCCTGCAGCCCTGCTTGCTCCCCGCATACCTACAGGCTCACAGAACTTTGCAAAGGGGGAACCACTGCAGAACTGGCTGGCCCACAGTCTCCCACAGACTCTCAAGCAGCGGTGACCCCTGACATGGCTGACTGGTTCAGCCCCCTAATGTGGCTACAGTTCCTCTGCACTGGGGTGCTAACAACTGGTAAATTATCAAACCCAGCACCAAGAGTTCCTTGGGGTAGCAGCTGGAAGCTGCTCCGCAGCAGGTTACTGTGCCGGGCTGGACACACATCCCCAGGGGAGGCTATGAACACCAGCAGAGCCTGGTGTAGCCAAAGCTGCTCCAAATGAAAGACCCCTCTGCAGTTCTGGATGTGGGAAGGGGGCCCTCTTGGGCAGCTGAATGGAAACAGATTAAAGCAGTGAGTGTGTTTATATGAATATGAGCTTAATCCACTAACCAGATCAATCAAAGCTGCAAGTGATGCTTTCTCCCTGGAGGGCCTTGCTATCCCTGCGCCTGTTCCTCCATCGCCACAGGAAAAGAAGCTTTGCCTGGTGCATACAGCAGCTGCCCTCCTACATCTGGACCTGCTTTATCTATGCAGGCCAGCCACAACCTTAATTTCCAACCACATTAATGAGCAATGCTGCAGATTGCCATGAGGGACCTGTGGTGGTGCCAGGTATGGCAGGAAGGTCTCGCTTCTGAGTTGGAGCACCAGTACAGCTGGGGTGTGAAGCCTTGCAAAGCAGGGCAATTTAGAGCTCCCTCTGTGCCATCCTGGTCACTTATCACACACTGAATTGTGCTTCACTTTTACAGCCTCTAAGGTTGCTTCTCTGGCAAGAAGCTCACATGCTACGTTGACTGTTTGTTAATCCAATAACTCTTACTTGCGTTTACTGTGCAGCTTAATATTGTCAACACTCCTTAACTGTGGCACGAGATAGCTTTTACAGTGAATTAAAATTAAACCAGCTGAGCTTAACTTGCAGAAACACAGCTCTCCAACAGGCCCATATTGGAGGAGGTCATAGCTGGTCATTACCACACCGGGCCTCACGCACACCCAGATACTTTTGCACCAGACCTTGTGTTTGCCTTGGCTGTATCTACTGTTTTCCTCACTCGTGTTTCCAGATCACTCATGAGCGCTGGTGAACCTCTCGAGACCGTGTCTTTCTGTGGCTCCACATCTCCAGGTCCATGCCGCCTCCCCTCCCAGGTCTGGAGGCATTTCTGGCCAGGGACTGGACTCGGAGAGTTCAGCAGTGAATCAAAGTGCTGGGACACTTCAGGGACAGTTCAGAGCCAGGTTTAAGGAATTTAAGGGTCCCTGCTTGGAAATATCGCAGTCGGCTGCCTGTGCCGTAAATCTCCACATTTACCCTGCTGGAGCTGAATGAATAATTGAAGAGAGGTTTGTGGCTAATTGATTTGCTGATCAGTGGAAAGAAATCATGAATAATTTATCTGATGAATATTATTCAGCCATCCATAAAGCTGGCCAGTTTCTGAAAATAATTAGTTGCAAACACTCAATTTTTCAGCCAATGGCTTTGTCCATTTGCAAAGGCACCTCACACCGCTCACCCTCTGGAGTGGATCCCTGCGGATTTCTCCCAGGCTCGCTGCGGAGGCCACTCCTCAGAACAGCCCGAGCGCTTCATCACAGCTCTACTGCTTCACCCACCGCTTCTCGTGCAGCCAGCAGGAGCTCTTTTCTGCTTCATCCTCACACTGCAAAGCTTCCCCTTCCTCCTCACAAGCACAGGCCCTTCTAAAACAGGGTTTGGAAAACATCTTCCATGCGGAATCAAGACAGTTTTGCAGCTTTGCTGGTGGAAGGGCAAAATGCAGGTGCGGGGGCAGGTGACACCCTCTGCTCCTGGCTCCTTCTGAGTGGCAGCTTCACTGTGTTGGTTCAGCCCCATCGAAGGTACTCGTGGACCCAACCTTTGGGGCAGAGATGCCGCCTCTCACCCGCACATCTGGGCCTGCACAGGGACCGAGCAGAGGGCTGAGACAAGCATGCCACAGGAGGAATATCCTACACTGGCTTCCAGCTGGCCAGGGCACAACCAGGCTCTAATTAAGCTTATGCCTTTGAGCAGGGCTCTAATTAAGCTTACACCTTTAAGCAGGCCACATTAGCCTGTCATTTTTCCTGCATCTCAGCCCTTTTCAGGCATCCCTGCAGTAGCCAGCGCAGTAGGCAGGCGAGGCCTGAGCAGCCACCTCTTCTGGGTTCAAAAGAAAACACCACAAAGAGGAAAAAAGAGACTTGATGGCTTTTCTAAAATTGCTGTTTATTTGCCAGCTCTTGCATGTTAAGATTTCTGAGAAAACAAACAATCTCTGGAGGCTGGTTGATGTTATTTGCTTCTAGCAGAAATCCTATCAGATCATCCTGTGGTTCCCAGATCTGTTGGGGGCAGCTCCACTCCCTCCTCTTTTTCTACCCCCAGGCAACACACAGGCACCCTCCCCACTGAATTAGCTTCATCTTTCCCCTGCAGCATCCTCCCTGAGTGATTCCCTGCGCTCACAAGCAGTCGCAAATTTGTTCTCTCTGTGGCAGGGGATACCAAGCAGCAGGATGCAGGAGCTGCCCAGCATGTATGTGCTCCTGTGCCAGGCTGCCTTTGATGAAAATCTCCTGTTCCAGTTGAGCCTGGGGTAATTTGGAAACCCCTGCAGGAATTTAGATGGAAATAGGACGATTGGCTGAGGGTATGAGCTTGCTGTCCACATTCAGGTGCAGAGACCTCCTTCCCTGTGGGAACCCCACAAGTTTGTGCTGCACCTGCAAGCCTTGAGCAGTTTAAGGGTATGGCTTTGTGGAGAGCCCAGAGGATGCCCAGCCTTGAGTAGGGCCAGCAGACACCCCTGAACCTGAGCTGGCACTGCTGCTGTAGCCTCAAAAGGCAGCTGCTGCTGCAGTCTGCGCCCGCCCGCAGGAAGTTCACAGCCCGAGACCGGGGGGCTAATTTCATTATGCAATGTTTGTAGCCAGAGTCAGGAGTTTAATTATGTCTTTCCTTGTCTTGCTGGCTTTCAGCAAAGCCGTGTCTGCTTTGCTCTGTGTGATGCTCAGCCATGCCTGTGATGAAGTGGGCTTGTTGCACAGCAGGAAGGTGGGGGATGCAGACTGCAGATCTAGGGATCTGCAGTTGAAGTCCCCGATTTGGGTGCTTACCTCTGGCTGCTACTTGCCGATGCCAGGCTGGGAATTCGCACAGGGTCCTTACAGTGTGGAGAGAGGGGATGTGCACAGTCCTCTGGGGCTGAGACCCCAGTTCACCCAGTGTCTCAGAGCATCCCCAGGCACTGGGCTGCAGCAACTCCATTGCTCTGCACAGCCCATGATGTTCAGGATGCATCCTGGGATAGCAGCTCTTCCAGACCACTCACAGTGCATGCTGGGGGACCTGCCAACACCCCTTCCCCTTTGTTTTCCCTCCTGGGATATTGTGTGCTGCCAGGGATGGCTAACCCTGGCTGCTGGGGAGCCGGGGCTGCCAGGGCTGCTCCACCACCTCAATTTACAGAGCTGTAATACATTGCTCCCTTCCCCTTGCAGCAGATGCTCCATGTAAATCACTGCTGCAGATGAGCCATGCTGCCCTTCACCAGCTGGGACTTTTGGCCCTGGAAGACTTTGTTGTAGGCTCCAATCACTGCCATGAGGCACTGCCCCAGACTGAGCTGCCTGTCAGCCCACCCTGCCCAGACAGAGAAGTTCCCACAGCCTGCACCAGGGCTGGGTGAGCCAGCATGGTCCTGAGAGCAATGGAGAGAAGATGTCTTGCCTGGCACATCCCTTTGAGGTGGAGGGGGAGCAGGGAAAACGACTGTGAGAGAGATGACCTTGATACCCACCCTACCTTGATGCCTTTCTTTGACACCAGCTCTGGAGAGAGCCTGCCTGGAAGCAACGGCAGTGATGCATGGGTATTTTTCCCCTCCAGTTTTGCTGTTGAGCTTGTTTAGGCGGAGGATGGGCTTAATGGTCCAGGCTTAGCAGAAAGAAGGGGGAAGTTTGCTCAAGACAACCTAATTGATCTTAATGAGACAGGAAGGGCTTTGTGCTGCAAACACCAGTGTTTGTTTTGTGGGTTTAATGCGATTTCTGGCGGGGTTTGATTACTCTGGGGAAGTCCTCTGGCCTAATAAACAGAGCCATAGGGAATTAACTCTGATAATTTCAGATGCTGCTCTCAGCCCAAAGCAGCACAGCCTTCCAGCGTGGAAACAGAACCGAGGAAAAGGTAATCACAAAGGGATTCAATTAGCTCCCAATTACCAGACATTTTGGGCTGCTCTGCTGGGTGGGCAGCAGCCAGGGTTAAGTGCCTGGGGAGAGGGCACATAGGGCTGCGTCCTCGTGGGGAGACACCGAGCACCCCCAGGCACCCAACGGGGCTGATGCTCCCACAGAGCAAGGAGATTGTCTGCAGAAAGCCTTCTGGGTTGGGTTTTTTTACACAGTTGATAATGACAAAGGTGGCTGTTGTCAGGGGGAAAATTGTTTTTCAAACCCTGGGCATTTGGATTGTGACTTTCCTAGAAAGCAGAGTAATTCCTGCTTTCCTCTGAACTGAAAAATGGGGCCACGATGTGGTTTTGTTCTTGCTTTGTATCAGCATCTCCTTAAATGGAAGGGGGGAAAATGAATCTCACCGCTGCTGCTGTAAAAGGGGTTCTCCTGAGACCAATGTTTCCACCAAGAGGTTCCTCACGGCTGTCAGTGGCTGCCTGCCTCCCTGGGGGGCATCTGTGTCGAGAAATGCCCCCGAGATGCCAAGACCTGGGAAAAGGAGTGCAGGCAAGGTGCCCAGCTCCGACCGCCATGCCCAACTGCTTGCCGCACCCTTGCCAGGCACCTCCCTGCTTGTCCCCCCCTTGGCACCCCTGGCACGGTGCCTCCTGCCACAGTTGGTGCCAGGGGAAGGCAGGCACTGCCCTTTGAGGGACGCCAGCCATTTGGGACCAATGATGCCTTCTTATGGCAGGGGGAGGAGCTGGTGAAAACACAGCAGCTTCTTAGCGCCTTCCCTCTAGACAAGCAAAACATGGAGACAAATCACCTCAAGCTCTCCTTGCTTCCATCAGTAGGAGGGGAAGGAAATGATCATTTGTCTTAACCCACCCCCACCCCCTGCCTTCTCTTTTTTCCCCATTGCAACCAAAACTCACTAAAAAGCACCTCCCTCCCTCCCTGAAATGTCTTCCCCCTCCTCCAAATCTGTCCCTGTGGAAATCGTGTGGCTAGTGCAAGGCTCTCAGGGCTGCAGAGACAGGGCAAAGCCACATCCCCAACATCCCTGGACCATCTTCGCTGCTCAGCATCCCACCAGAGAGGTGTCACCACCCCAGGAAAGGGCAGAGTCATGGTGGCAGGGGCTGAGCATCACCGAGGGGCCGAGTCACAGGCAAGCTGTGCCTCTGCATCCCAGGGAACATCATGGGAAGAGTGGAGAGGGAGATAAAGATTATTTATAGCTGCAAGAGCAATTATACGGAGCTGGTGTAGAGGAGCTGGCAGGCTGCTCACCGTGCAGGAATGATCACCCCTGGGAGGCAATGGGACGAGGGGCTGGGAGCTCAGGGGGAATGGGGGCAGGCAAGGCGGTTCCTGTCAGGGCATGCCTGAGTGTCCAGCTGGCTGCGCTCCATAGGAGAACCAGGAATAATTACTGTGCTTCTTCCAGGTCAGTATAGCACTGGGTTACAGTCCCCAGCTTCACATCGCTCAGCCTCCTTCGGAGCCTGAAAAATCCCCTTTGCTGTTTTTCCTGCCCCTTTGGATCAGGGATTTGTTCTGCTCATCACTTTTGCTTCCCAGATCAATTTGCCGTGCTTCACACTGATTGCTATCTATTTTCCCACCTTGGCTGTTGGTGGATTTTGCTTTTTATTGCTAATTACTCTTCTTGCTCTTCTGCTGGGGGGAAACACTTCCTGGTTCATTTTTAGCTGCCATTAAGCATGCTTATTTACTGGGGACAAATGTTTTTAAACCAGTAGCTCTGGACAGGTTTCTGGTGGCTGCTCTGGCTTGCAGCTCTTGCCAGAGGCTGGCCATACCCTGGGATGCTCTCCCGTACACAGACACGTCAGGGCTGGGGCCATGCTGTGGTCTCACCGTGCAATTTATGGTTGGGGACCAAACGGCCGTGTAGGGGATGTGTAGCTGGAGACCAGGCGGGTGGGTGAGAACACAGCTCCCTGCAGAAGCTGCATAGTTGGGTTATGTATAATTTCAAATGCCTGGAAGGTTCCCGTTTGGTTTCTGAGAGGACTGCAGAGTGAGAGCTAATGGGGGTACCGGTGAGGTACATCTAAGGCTCTTTGCAAACAGTGTACAGGCCCTTGCTGGGCTTTTTAGGAGAAGCTGTTGGGGCACTGATTTCTTTGCTCATTGAGGAGAGGTCCCAGGTCGGGAGAAGGCCAGGGGGAGCAGGGAGTGGTATAGGCTGTAGCCCCACGCACAGACAGGGCAGTGGGCAGGCAAGCATGGCCTCAGGAGGACAAACACCATCCCCCCTAAAGGCTTTGGAGCCAACTGGAGGCCTTTGGATGCGTTTTAGAAAGAGAGAAATGATTCAGGCCCAGAGCTGCAGAGGAGCAATTTGGATAACGAGAACATGTGTCAGATGAGACAGATCTGTCAGCTGAGGTTTACTCATCTGAAACCCTGCTGATGCTGTGCGGTGGGTGCGCCCAAGCTAGGGGCCTGGTGCCCCCCAAAGCTGCTCCATCACTGCCCGCCTCAGCAGGGCAGGGATGAGAAATGGGGAGGGAAGTTCAGTCCAAGGAGAAAGGAGGAGCAGGGAGGTGTTTGTAAGATTTGGTTTTATTTCTCATTATCCTACTCTGACTTGATTGGTGATATATTTAATTTCCCCCAGCTGAGTCTGTTTTGCCCATGATGGTAACTGGTGAGTGATGTCTCCCTGCTCTTGTCTCACACGGGCTTCCCACGGGATCACAGCCTCCTTTGGGGGCATCCACCTGCTCCAGCATAGGGTCCTCCATGGGCTGCAGGTGGATATCCACTCCACCATCATCCTCCATGGACTGCAGCGGGACAGCTTGCCTCACCGTGATCTTCTCCATGGGCTGCAGGTGGATATCCGCTCCGCTACCAACCTCCGTGGGCTGTATTGGAAACCTTTGGAAAAAATAAAAGGAGCTTTGGGAAATTTCACCAAAGTCTCCATTAAAAGGCTGCAAGCTCAAGCTTCAGAAATTAGGCAAGGCTAGTTTTATGGTAGTTGGTTTGACCTTCGCTCTGCTCCCACTTACATTATGGTGCAGTGTTTAGTTAAATGATCACTTACTCCTTTCTCCTGGGGCTTTTCTCTCCTGCCAGTGCACACAGAGCAAAATTGAAGTTGTGCAGGAACCACAAATCTGGCCTTTCCCACTGCACTTAACTTGCTGCCTGAGCAATGGGGGTTTTTTTTAAGGGAGCTTTTTGTCCGTAGTATCTTAAATAACCCAGTCCCAGCCCCTTTCCCACAGAATTCATCGGGTAATTAGCTCTTGGCTACGAGTGAGCAGCGGGCAGCCTTGTTGCGGTGCCTCCCGCAAGGCGAGGCTCTCCGTGTCACCACGGTATGGCTTTCCTATGGAAGCAGACTGGTTGTGGGGAGAGCCCCGCGAGGCTCTCTTGATTCACGTGCCGCAGCCCCGGCTTCTGCATTAAAAACCCATTTAAAAGTTCCCCAGTAAAACGTCTGAATTAGAAAAGTTTAAATTGTATTAATTCCTTCTCGAATGTCCCAAGGATAAGCAAGGCTGGGATGCTGCTCTCTGCTCCTGTGCTAATGTGTGCTAATTTTCCTGGGGAGCTGGAGATACCGCTGCCGAGCGGCGCTCCTACAAATAGGTTACTGGAACTCTGAGCAGGGAAAATGGGTTTATTTTCCACAGAGAGGGTGTTGAATTTGCATCTCAATGAATACTCTTTCCTTGAAGGAATTTTCCATTGTAGGGGTAATAAATTCTTCTCGCTGGTAAACTGCTCCCGAGCGTCTCACCTGTGGGATGTGTGTCCCCAGCACTTGCAGCCTCATGCTGGCAGGGAAACCCTGGCAAAGCAAAGAGCACCAAGGGGTGCTATTAAAAGGTGAGGAGTGGAGCCAAGCTATCCCTGCTACTGCCCAAGTAGCTGGACTGGAGTTCACTGTTGCCCGACATCTACCTGAGGCTGAAAGAGCTCCACAGCAGCTGGAGCCAAGGAGGGGCCATGGGGAGAGGGGCTGGGGGGAGTTCATGAATTGTAGCTGCATGGGAAGACACAGCTCTGGGAAGGAGCAGATAATCGTGGTGGTGATGAACTGCATGAATCATTTAGAGGGATCTAATCTTGTGCCATATGTTATGTGTCAGTATGTGGAGAACGTGTCACATCCATTAGGATAATAATTGCACAGTTCATCTTCTTCTTTTCGGGGGAAAAAAAAAACAACTCCACCAAACATTCTCTCACCTCAGCAGGACTTTGAGGGCAGAGGTGGGCTGCCAGCAGCACTGCCTTCCTGTGGATGAGGGACTGGTGCAAGGGCAGCTCTGGGGAAGGGGCTGTGTGAAGGGGAGGAGAGGGAAGCAGCTGGGTGGGAAGGGAGCTGGGCAGGGGGAGAGAATACTGCTTCAGGAGCCCAAGGGGGCTGAGCTAAACATGAGCTCTTCTGTGGGCATCTGCAAGGAGGTCAGGATGGATGCCAGGCCCTGGGTGTAGGAAAGCCAAAGGCTTTTGCACACTCATATTTGTATTTCCAGCCAGAAATGCTCCGGCCTCTCAATCCTGTTTTGCTTTTTCTGCGAGATCAAAGCCCCCCTGCTGCTGGGCATGCTCTCCTTGCTCGTGCTCTGCCACCATGCTTGGCACTCCTGCCCTTCCACAGCTCCCTGGGAGGCTGTGCTGGGGCGGGGAGATGCTGTCCCACCCATGGAAGACCCCATGGACGATAGGGGGCAGGTGGGGGGGGGGAGGGCAGCAGGAAATCCCTGTAGGCATCATGTGCCACCCAGCCACGTCCTGTCTCTCTGGGCAGGAATTAGTTTTCATTAGCCTTTTCCCAGGCTTTTAGGCAGCCAAGCAGCCATGCCTGAAAGTCGCTGGGGTGAGCTGTCATTATCTCGCAGAGGTGGCTAAGCTCCCAAATCCTATTAGCAGAAAGGGAAGAGATACTGCGAATGGCCTGAGGCAAGACAGCATCCAGCTGTGACAGCCAGGGAAGGACAGCTTCACCTTCCTGAACACCTCACCTAACCCCACACCTTGCCTTCCCACACACCTGCACCACTGATGGTCTTACTGCCCCAGGCTGGTCAATCTAGTGCAGCTCACATCCTTCTAAAACTACAGAGCATCCGTGGTACCCACCATCCCTGCCAGGGACTGCCCGTACAGCCCACCTCCTGCCTGCTCCAGGAATGCCTTTATACATCAAGGAGCTAAAATCCAGCCCCCTGGCTCCCACGTTGAGCACAGCCATGGCTGTGGATCTCCTGCTGGCTTCTATTGGCCTGATGGGTGAACGTTACTGTACAAATTAACTATAACTTTCCGGGTTTTTGTAAGGCACTTGGTTCAAGCATTACATGACATTTCCATTTCAAAAATCAGCACTGCCTAACATCAAGAAAGCATAAGTTAAGAGGCAGAAAAATTGGCCAGGCTAGGAATTGCCATCAGCAGGGAGTCATCAGCCAGGACTGCCCACCACCACCACTCCAGACTGCCCAGTGTGGTGGGCAGGGAGCAATGCCCTGTGATGGGCAATCTGTCCTCTGGACATGCACGGGCCTTCACATGCACCCAGGAGACTGAAGGAAAGCTCTCGTGCACATCCTCCCCTGCCTTGTGCTGCCCGTCCTGCCGCGGAGCACTGGGGAGGGGAACACTCAGCATCACCCCAAGCAGAGGTTGTCCCTGCTCAGCCCACACACCATGGCTTTCCACACTCCAGCATTGACTTTTTTTGGTCTGAAGGGCTGAAAGTAATCACACAAGGGAACGGTGGGCTGACTTTTTGAAACCAGCAATTTTTAGCCTTCTCCAATCGCCTGGAGTGTCCCTTGGACTTTCTAGTAATAAACTGCCAAAAAAAGCTAGCAGTCCCTGCCATTTCTGTACCCTCCTTAACAGTGGAGAATCACAAAGGGCTCAACAAGCCACCCCTGGGCAATTCAGGGGAATGGCGGCTGTCCTGCCACTCCACCTCCCAAACTGGGAGGACTGGGAAATTCTTCATTCACCAGATATTTCATGAAGCAAATGCCATTACCCAGAGGGGAACGTGGCGGTGGCTGGAGCTGTACCTGAGGACCTGCTGGGAGTTTGCTGAGGAAATGCATGCTTGACAGAGACGGGGAGGGACCAGAACAGGATTCTGGGGAGCAGACACAAATCTCACACCACCCAGAGCCCACGCTGACAGTGGAGTTGGGGCTGGAAGCAGGGCAGGACGAGAGCAGGGGTAGCTCCAGTGAGCTCTCTGAGGCTTTCTGCATGCTATACTCTCCATCCAGTGATTTCCCCCCCAGCAGGTTCGAGGCAGCGTGGTGCGTAACGAAGAATTACAATAAAATTGAATTATTCTGGCGTGTGGAATTTTTCTCCTCACCATTTGTCAAGCTTTCTGCATCTCATTCCAAAGCAAAGAAAAATCACCCCGTGATCCATCAGCAAGGGGAAAAGACTATAAAAACCTCCACACCAGGTGTACTGGTTGGAGGGCACAGCATCTGAGCAGCCCCTGGGATGCTCAGGCTGTCTGCTGGGATGTGGGATGCCCCAGCCTCAGTCCAACCCCCTGGTGTCACAGCCCTACAGCCTCTGAGTGCCACCAAGCAGTTTATGACAAAATATTCCAGGGCACAATAAGCGATGTGCAACACAGGGCAGAACAGCTCCAGTGAGGCTGTTTCCAGGGGAAGGTTTATTTCGCTGCTGTGGGACTGGAAGTGGGGTGGTATCACAGAGGGAGCTGAGCAGCCCACGGTGATGGGGAAATGCAAGGAGGGCTTGAGCTGCAGAGGGGCTCTCTGAAAGTCCAGGAGGAACTCCTCTGGAGACAGATCTGATAGGAATAATGTGGATTTTGAGTTGGCGGTTTGCCACGGTTCACTGACACGCATTCATTCAGAAAGCAGAAACCTACATTTTGTCTCTAACCAGGCATTTGACCCCCCTGCCCCGGTACCATCAAACCAAAGCAGGCAGCATTCAAAAGAACAACACCACCTTCTGCCTTTGCCATCTGTGCTGCTGGGCCATGTCCTACCTCCTCTCAGACTTGGTGGGGGGATGCTCTGGACCCCAGACCTCCATCTCTGCCTTAGACTTGTCTAGGCTCTCCTGCCCTGCTTTATCCTGGTCCTTCAGGGCAGCACCCCGTGGGCACCCCAGGCTCCTCCTGCAGCCCCCTCCGGTTTGCACAACATGTGAGGGGGTTTGGTGCTTGAACCGGGGTTTTTTAAGGAAATGCCACCACTAAGGAGGAGGAAAATACTCTGTTCTAAAAGGGACAAGTGAGCAGATGGGGAGTTTTGTAGGGAATGTGTTTCTTCTCTCTTCTGAGGTGAGGTTGCACCCAAATTCACAACTTCCTCTGGGAGATTTTGATGGAATACCATCTTTTGACCGAAATGACTGTGTCAAAAGGTGTCCAGCCAGCTCTATCCTGCTTCACCACATCTGTTTTATCTATGAACACCGCTTCCCTCAACAGCCCAAGGACTTGCTCTCTATTCCTCCTTTTCTTTCTTTTTTTTTCTTTTTTTTTTTTTTTGGCCTAGAAAAGGTCACACTCAGAGTTTGTTTGAACTTCGTAGAAGAAGCTGTACTGAACTTGGCATATGTCATCAAGGGTGGAGGAAGCGGCGAGCCACGGCTCAGCAGCTGGGAGGCTGGGAGGGCTGGGAAACAGGATGGTACAGCACCCATGGCAGTTTGGAGCAGAGCACCAAGGGGGACCGAAGTGACTCCAGCAGAGCCGAGTCCCCTCTCCATCCCCTTCTGCCACGTGGCTCAGCCGGGATCTCTGGCCCCTCCACTCAGCAGATGTCGGGGTGGATAATGAGCCATTGCTCAGTCCATCAAGCCTGGTTCTCCATGGCTCCTACAAACCTGGGGACTGGACACAAGTGCTGTGTTTGCCCAGAGTCCCCACGAGGTGAGGTGCTGCTCATCGGCCAAGGAGAGACCAAGCCCCACAGACGTCCCAAATGACAGCCCCACTGTGCCCCAGCCTGGTAGCTTCATGGCTACTCATGCTACACAGGGGAGCTCCAGTTGCAGACGTGGGATCCCACCAGAGAGCTGAGGGCAGCTCCTGGAAGCACAGGCAAGCAGGAGCAGAGTATCAGCAGTGCCAGAAACCCCAGTCCTTGCCTTGCAGAGGGTTGACTTTGTGACTTAACGGTTTCTCCACTGTCCTTCGAGCTCCGGGTGCTGTCCGCAGTCGGGTTCATCTCTGAGCTGAGGCTGCTTGCATGGTGCCAGCTGGCAGGAGTTCCCCCTGACAGCTGGAATCTGTCAGCAGCCAAATACCTTGAGCTCCAGAAGGTACGGCTGTAGATATCAAATGAAAAATAAAAAGAGGGGGAGGGGGCTGTCCTTTCAAGACTTTTTCCTTTAGAAGAAACCACAAGCCTTTTTCCTGTTTTAGAAGCAGGAGAGGGAGGGGAAGGTTAAAAACCAGTGCTTTCTGCTTTGTTCTGTGTGAAGTTGTTCTTTAAAATTTCTTTTCAGAGAGGTGCTTTGCCCCTACCCAGCAGCGGTACCCAGGGCCAGGCTCTGCCTCAGCACCACCCTAGTTTTTCTGTGTGCAGAGTTGGACAAGCCAATGAATCTCTGCTCTTGTGCTCCTCTGACAATTTGGAAGAGTAGGAACAACCAGTTGTGGTTATTTTGTGTCAGGGTTGACACAACATAGCATTTCTTCAAACTTTTTGGTGTCTCAGGAATACCAAATAACTTAATAATGTCATTTACCATTATGCAAGAAGCCATTCCCTTGAATCTCAAATGAGAGAGGCTCTCAGGTGAGACTGGTTTGTCACTAGCTTTATGAGTTCCTTTGAACGCAGCTAATAATTCTCTTAATTCAAATTAAAAACCAAAAAGAAAGTGTTACATATGGGGTGGGTTTTTTTGCAACTGAACACTTCACCATTTTTTTCCTCTCTTTTTTGGGGGTGATGAGTCAAACCCAACTTCCTAAATTCTCCTCCAAGACATTCAGCCAAAGGTTTGCCCTGGCCCTGAACAGAAATGCACAGGAGCCCCTGTCTGGGAACACAGCATCACCACTGCCTTCCCAGACCACCAGTGCTAATCCCTCCATCCCTTCCATTCTCTCCATCCCCTCCATCCTGTCCATCCCCTCCATGGCTTCTCCCAACCAGTCCTGGGGAAATGCTGCTGATTTTTGGAGCTTGCAAGCACACACGCCATAGGAATCTCTGTGCCTACCAAACCTGCTCCTGGATAAGCAAGAAATACACATTAATCTAATTAGCAGTGTCCTGTAAGAGCAAATATTTAGCTAGTGAAATCAAGGTGAGGAAAAAGGAGCTTGTTTAAAGGCTTTATGCAAATGACATCCTTCCCAAAAGCAATGTCATTCTCTGAGCTCATGGAGACGTCGTGTCCCCAGCACAGCATCTCTGCCTGGCTGTGTACCTCAGCCAGCTGGAGACCAAGCACAAGGGACCTCAACACAACTGGAACCCCCAAACCCAGCAGTCACCCGCTTTTGCAGTAGAAAGGCAGTTCCCATCATCTCCCTCGTCAGACACCATGGCCCCCAGTAGAGCCAGCCCTGGGGAGCACACCGACCCCCTGCCCTGCTGTAAGGCAGCCTCTGGTCCAGCTTGCATGCGTGGCTGTCTCCTGGCAGTGCTCTGGTCCCCCTGGCCATGGCTGAGATGGATCCTCATGAGCACTCTCCTTGCATTTGTTCCTGTGCACGTCCCTCATCGCCCTGCATCCCCTGGGGCTCGTGTCTCCCTCTCCATCAGTATGCACGGATCCACCATAGGACCCTCATGGGTGTTACTGGTGAGAACTGATTGAGACGTTTATTGGGAAGTGTGTGTGAGGTTTCTAGGCAGAAGTGCCTAGACACCCAGTGAGACCTTGCACTTTTTATCTGCCTTTGCTTTACAGTTCATGCTCACAGAGCAGGGCCAGGCAGACCCACGTGCCAGAGGTGACACTTGGGATCCATGAGCCTTTCCAGGGCTGCCAGAGCCAGAGCTCACCAGCTCCTAGCAGCCATGAGCAGGCACAGAACAGGGTCCTGTCCTTCTGCTCAGCCCCTACACATCACCCAGAGGCCCCCGCACACCTCCTGTGAGGTTATTGCTATCAGGCTGTGTTGGTTGGACTCATTAAGCTTGATGTTTTCCCTCCACGTTTCAGATCTCTCCGGAGCCATCACATTCCCTGCAGGACCAGCTCCCCACATCCCTTACAGACCCCAGGCAACAAACGCCAGGGACCGTCCGTAGGGAAAGCCAAAGAAGAGCCTTTCCTCCAGAACTGGCCCTAACTACACACTAAATTTGGGTTAATTATGAACACATGCTCCAAGATAAAACTTGAAGGAAGAGCTGAGCATCAAATACACAATGAATCTAATTAACGTGAACACAGCTAATTAGATTTGAATCTGCTCACAATATCGTGTGTGTGCTTGAAACTGCAGGCTTTATGGGAGTAATTAAAAAAAGTTAAGTAGGGTTGGATTCACAAATTAAGCAGTCCCAATGATTTCCTTTTAAGCATGTGGCCTTTCCATATATTGTTGTTTTACTTGATTTCTTGAGGAAACTGTGAGTTGTGAACCATTTATTCCCTCAGAAGCTGACAGATTTGAGTTCCCGGAGCTGCTGCCACACTTGCACAGGGAGACAGGGATTTGCAGGAGGAGCACAATCCTTTAGGGGTGGAAAACAATGCCTCCTGCCTGAGAAATCCCCTGCAAAGCAGCAAGCGCAGGAGCCTGGCAGACACTTCGCCAGCCAGGCTGGGTTGGTCAAATCCAAACTTCTCCCAGACACCCCCAGGGGCATCTTATGGTTGGGAACAATGGAGATCAAGGCAGGTCCCACCTATGCAGGTTGTGCTTCTTGCTGTGAGCCTGCCCTGCTCCTGAAGCTAGACCACGGCTTCCAAGCACACCTGGGTGGCACTGGGAGGTGGTGGGTAGGAAGCCACCCAGAGCCAGCCCAGGTGATGGGAATTAGCCTAGGGCAGGGCTTCTGGGGTGTAAAGGCAGCTCCAGGGTCACTGTAAAGTTTTTGGCAGTGGGTGCAGGGCTGGGGATGTAGCACAGGCTCTCAAGAAGAATTGCAAGCTGTTGTGAGGTCTTTCTGCCAGATTTGGGATACTGTAGGGGAAGAAGATGGTGGATTTATAGCTGAGAAAATGATGGATTGTTTCTTCCTATGATATTTAAAGATGGTGGGTACCTGCTGGGGCAGCCCTTCTCCCTGGGAGGGGGCAACCAAGGAAGGAAGCTTCTTTGAGCTCTATTTGGTTGAGCTGAGAGGTGGGGAGGGTCTTGGAGAATAGTTGTGTGACTGCCAGCAAATTCTGCTAGTTCCCACCAGAACAAAGCACAGCCCTTGGGGTCCCTGGCTGTGTCATAATGGAGAGATGTCAGTGTGCAGTGGAATTACATGTGTTAAATGAGATGTATCTTGTGTGTTAGAAGGCCTTTAACCCCTGGTGAAACTGGGCTACCTGTACTCCTTAAGGCTGTTGGTTTGGCAATTTATTTGACTTTACTTCATCGATTGTAAAGGAGAAGGGAATTGTGCTCTTGGTCTGTGTCTCTCACTTCTAACTCCTGCTGCTTCTCACTGTCACACAAAAGTGTGGTCTGGTTTAAGCTCCTGGCAGCCTCATTCTAGCTGGAATTCCACCATGGCTGAAGCTGTGGGTTAAAGATTGCCCTTGTGTTCCTGCCCTCTGGTCAGTGGGATGGTATGTCCAGCCCAGACCAAAGCCCTGCACACATCCTGCAGCGTGTGCAGCCCCTGATGTGTGTTTTATGCCCTGTCTTTGCCATTTTGGGAGCTTTCTGCCTGGTTTGTAGGCCTCATTTTGTTATGTCATACCCAGGAAAAGATAGCTTTTTGGTCAAAGCAGAGGAAATGATCTGCAGGGGGGATGGGAGGGATGCAGTGGAAACTTGCCTGGGAGTTTCAGATACCAGTGCATCCAGCAGAGGCAGTTGGCTTTACTTAATTAAAATGACTGTTGTGCTGAAATACCTAATTAGATTCAGGCACCTGTAGCCAGATATCTGCAGTATTACGCACTAGCTGTCGTGGCAGGGATGTCGCTGCTGCGCTCAACAGCTCCGGCCTGGCGCTCGGATGCCAGATGGCTGCCCTGGTTCCTTGCACCGGCCACAGCCCACACAGGTTGGAACTGGGGTTCTGGTATTGCATTCCCTTCTTGGGGACAGTCTGCCTGTGGGCCCATCTTGAAGGGAAGGGAGAGATGGGGGAAGCATTGCATCCCTTGGTTGTGGTGTGGGGTGCTGCTATGTGCTCCCACAGCTGAGATGCTTGTCACTTCTGCCTGCTCCTTCATGCTGTGGCCTTGCCCTTCAGGCAAACCCCTGCTTGGCTGAAAGCTGTCACAACACACCCCCAATGTGCTGTGTGCTGTATCCCTTCCCAGGGCACGTGCCAGTCTCAGCCCTCAGTATGCCAGGCCCAGGTGGTATGCCCTGTGGTGCTTCTGGGAAAATCTTTCCAGCACACAAGAAAAGAGCTTGACCTTTTGCATACACCTTTCTCTCAACCAAAGTGCCTGAAGGTTTAGCTGATCAGGAAATATCTTCTGTTGATGGCTGATGGGCCATAGCAGCAGCCATGGGATTCAGGGAAGTCATCTTGCTAAACTCCTGCCCCAAGGTCAATGTCTGGAAAAGTTTGATCTGTGGGCTAAGCTCTATGTTGGAAATGCTCAGCTCACACAAGCATCTCCAGGGCCCCAGAGCAGCAGTGACAAATGTGCTGGATGCATGTTGCATGCACGGTCCTGGGGATGGAGGGTGTCCTCTGCCTGTGAAAAAATGGCCACGTGGCTGTGTGCCAGCCCTTGGGTTGGTGTCACTGCCTGGGTAGCGCTCGTGTGGTACACAGACCATCACAGCCCCCTCTGCATTGGATCCTACAGACCCTCCAGACCTTCCCCCAAGCTGGGACCACTGGGAAAAAGGTCTCCAGAGCATGGCTTGGGTGGCTCTGTCAGGCTGTCTGCGTGGGAGCTTGCTGGAGGCAAGGCCAGGAGAATGCCAAGTGCTGACATGCAGCTTTATTGTATGATCGATCCAGAGATGGGGGGGGGAACTGGGAGTTAATGAAGCCAGCCGTGGCGTTGGACAGGTGAGGATTGCTTGTGTTCTCTTAATGGGAATGAATCACCAGTGATGCCTTCCCATTCCTTACTGCCAGAATGAGATGGATGGGCTCCCTGCAGCCCCCAGCTCTGCTCGGGAGCTGCTGCAGGGACATGATGCAGCAGGGTGCCAGCCAAGAAACTGGAAGGACAACCACGCTTCCTGAGGAGATGGGATGCTGCACAGAGAGCAGCAGCAGCAGCCCCACCACAATTTTGGGTGCTGGGAGGGAGAGTGAAGCTCCCCTGAGCCGCAGGAGCAATTTCATGAGTCACTGAATCCTGAATTTCACTCCAACCCACCCATCTGTCATGACTTGGCTGCAAGACAGAGTCATGAATGAGTGATCTTCCCACACAGAGCAGAGCAGAAACAGACGGGAATACGCCCTGTATTTTCAAAGTGGAGGTTTTGATTACCATGGAGCACAATAACTGACAAGCGCCTTGTGGAGTAATTATTGTTGTGAAAGTAAACCCACCATGGCTTGCTGCTGAATGTGCTGCAAAGCACTGCTTTGGCAGCACAAGATGCGGCACCAAAAAGGGATGTCGACTTGCAGCGTGGCAAAGAATGCGTTTGGGGAGGAGGAACATGGGGTCTAATGTGGAGAAGGAAATATAGGCACGGAGCTGTGAAGCCTTTGCCTCTGCAGGGCATGCAAGCTCCTCTGGGAACTCAGACAGGATGTGGCAAGGCTCCAAGGAGAGATCCTGTAGATCATTGTAATGTGACCATGTCTTACAACTGCACAGTGCGTGCAAGAAAGGGATGTTGAGATCAGCTGAGCTGTGTCCTTTTGGAAATTGTGAGCTGATCCATTGCCCTGCTTGAAGACCTCTGACAGCTCGGTGATGCTCACAAGTCCCTGTGTGGGCAGGGAGGCTGGAGGAGACGGGTGTGTGGTCTGCTCCTTGTGATGAGCCCTCTCCCTCCTTGTCAGCTGCGCAAATTGGAGTTATTGCCACTGCATTTCCCAGTCTCCTCAGCTACAAAAGCACATCCGTACTTATTTTGTTTAATTTAGGCTCAGACTCCTGCAAGGAGTGTCTTGCAGTTCCATCCTGAAATATATGCTCAGAGGAAAAGGTCAGCTCTTCAGCGTCCAGTGCTTTACAAAGCCCGCAGCGAGGGGATGTGACATGCAGCTAGAGCAGAGCTGGCTTCCCTGTTACTGAAACCCCCCCAGGTTGTTGGTGTGTTTGCCAAGCTCCAAGTAATTAATTTCCATCCACTTCAGCCACTTCCCAGGGGTGCTCAGCATCCCCACCACCCAGCTCGGGGCTGCGGGATGCAGAGAGCCTTGCTGTCGGGAGTGCTCCTGAGACAATAGGAACTGGGTTTGGAAATGACACTTGACCCTCCTTCCTTGCTCACAGAGTCTTTGCTAGTGGCAAAGTGAGGTTTCTGTAAAACCCACCTCTCTGTTGCTTGCTGAGCAGCTCACCTGTTAGCTGTTACAGCTTGGGTAGTACCAGGCAGTTCTGGAACCAGTCCCAGCACAAAGTCCATTTCATTTTGGAGCAAATCAAACTCTCGTTGTTTTCTTCCAATTGTATTTCTGGCTTGTGAGGAGCTGAGGCAGTTCCAAACAAAGCCCTTTCTCTTGAATGCTAATGAATCCCTCGTCTTACAAAGCTACTGGAGATCTTCCCAGCAGGCTCAATGTACCGGGCTTTCTTAAAGGGGGAGGGAGGTTAGGAGGATAGCTTTGGCATCCTTTCCAAGCTCCCAGTGGTTAGGATGGCTCTCAGCTCCCCTGTGTGCTTCTGCACTTAGTGCCAAGACCCCCCAAGGGCACCTTTCTTCGGGAAAGAACCTGGCCCATCCCCCAGCAGGCGGTGTGGCTTCCAGCCTGGGGAGGAAGGGAGGGAGGGATGTGAACCTGTATGGGAAAACTGGATGTTGGGCTGGGTAGATCCTTGACCTGTATTTGGGAAAGCATCCAGACATGCATGGGTACTCATTATCAGCCAAGTTACCTTCCTAAACTCATTTGCAGAGATACATTTATATCAGCACTTTGGAAAAAAAAAAAATTAAAAATTGATTTTTCTTACTGGTTCAGTGACCAGAGTCAGGGGTTTTTTTTTTAAAAAAAATCCTTATTTCACATTGAATGAAGCATTCGATTCAACTCAAAAGAAAACACACCGGTTTTGTTCTGCAGTGCTCACCATTCTCATTTAAATTTAGCCTGATTTCTAAATGAAACATTTCTAATGGATCATTGGAGCCTTTCAGGATTGCTTCTATTTAACATTATGGCTTAGAAACCATAATATTTGGGGGAAGGAAAAAGCACTTTGCCAACGCACAGTCATTTAGGTGAGTCTGAGACGGTGAGCAGCCTCTAAAGAGATGACTGTTTCCTGAGCCTTGTGTGGAGACCACTGATGCCAAGTGGCCAGGCTGAGCTAATGCCTGGGATGCTCCTGGGGAAGGATGCTTCTATCCTGGGGAAGCTCCAGTTTTCTCCATGGCCATCTGAGAATGGATGCTGTTTTGGCAGGCAGGCAGGGCACCAGAGTTGACAGGCTTCATGCTGGTAGGAGGTCTTGCTGGTTTTGGTTGGGGGTGCCCCCAGCCCCACCCTGGCCCTTTGGGTGCCAGGCTCCCTGGCCCAAGTCACGGGCTGGGTGTGGGGGGTTTAAAGCCTCTCCCCCATTTCTCACTATGCCTCCCTAAATTATTCATTTCATTGCAGAGATCTCATGAATTATTGATCCTGAGTTTGGTGTCTCCTAGCAACCTGTTTACTTATTCCATCACTATCCCTGTCCAGTCTCGGACATGCAGGTTGTCTCTGGCGCCTCTCCCACGGACTCCCCTTGTTCCCCCTGCCCAGAGCTGGGCAGGACAGCATGGCTGAGCCCTTACCTCTAGTGCTGGGGGGTGGGAAGGGTTTGCTCAAAGCTTTGAAATTAAACTCCCCTCTAAGAACAAAACCTGTGGGCTTGATGCCATCTTGGGAAGAGTCAGTGGTACCCTCTGCGTGCTCCTGTCTACCCTGAGCTGGATTGGCTGCTGCCAGAACCCAGATCTCTGCGTGTGAATCTGGGAGTCGCCTCCTGGAAACCTCCCTGCAAAAGCCAGGGCGAGGGGGATTGAGGAAAGCAAGCCAGAAGGGATGAACTGTTCTAAATAGTGTAGCTGAGGGGGGAAGTCACCCCAAAAGTACCTCTCTGGTGGTGTAGCAAACTCCTTTAGACATTTCCCTAGGAGAGAAGGCGGCAAAGAGCTTTGCAGCATCTCCCCAGAATCTCCATCACTGCCTCACCCCTGCAGCCTCCGTGGCAGTTGCAGGAGACCACCCTGCAGCTGGATCCATCTCTGACAGCTGCCGGGAGCTGTCCCCTCCACCCGGCTGTGCAGGCACCCTACTGACAGAGGTCCTGGGTAGGTTGTGGCTGGATGGAGCTGGGGTTTCCTATCTCAAGCAATGCCTGTCAGGATGCTCCTTGGCAGAGTTTCCTGCCTGGAGGGACCTCCCTCAGGGGAGTGGGATTGAGTGCTGTGTTTCTCTGGACTCTCCCTGCATGGAGCTGGTGGTCACTGGATAAGGCACTTGGGTCACCCTGGAAAAAACCCTTTGCTGCTCCCCTCAGAGCTTCTCTGTGCTTTAAGGTGAGCTTGCAGCTGCTTTGGGGCTGGCAGGAGCTCGGGGGAAAGGTGTACCTGCAGCAAACCTTCCTGCAGGTCCTGTGCTCTGTGCAGGTGCCTGACCAAATCCCCAGTGCCCATATTAAGAAGGGGCTGGTGCAGCCCCATGCTACAATTTCCTATAAAATGACACCTTCTCTCCCTATGTTTCATGCATAATTCAGAGGTTCCTCTAAAAATAAAGTTCCCCAGGCAGCTCTGAAGCCTTGAGTAATTTTCCTCCAGGATCAAGGGGGAGAGGTGAAGAGCTCCCATCTCCCTTGAGGCTGCTTGTTAGCAGAGGCAGAGGTCCAGCCGAGGTCCCAGCACGGCAGTTGCTGCTGGTATGGCTCCGTGCAGAGTCCTGCCTTTCTTGTACTACAGAAAGCCTCCACAGATGTGGGGTTGTTTTCCCTTGTGCCGTCTTACTGGTGACCTGCAGCGATGGTGTGATGCTGTGGGGGCTTTGGAGAGCGGTGTCATGAGGAGCACGGGCAGCACAGGTTGTTCACTAACGAGGTAATGGCAATGGGAACTATATTTAGCTGCTGCGTGTTGACTTTACGTGGGTACGCAACAGTCTGCTACCGAACGGAGAGCTGTGTGCGGTGTGTACATCCCCCCGTGGGAATGAGTTCTGAGTGTGCCCCGTCACCCCCAGCCCAAGGTTTAATACCCCAAGGTAAGATTAAAAAATAGAAAGGCAAAACCTTGCCTTGCCCTCTGATGCTCCCCCACTGTTGTGAGACGTCTTTGTGCCCTGCTATACCAAACCCAGGTTTTTACATGCTCACGTCCTGCTACTCAGCTAGTGCTCATCTTTATCCATACTTGAAAGACTAGGAAGGGCAAAGCTGGAAATTCTGTTCCCTACTGGGTTTTGAGTACTGGCAACCCACAGATTATCTGCTATAAATTCTTTTCTGATCAGTGGGCCGATCGAGCATGAGGGAGGTCTTTGGGTTTAATTATGCCAATTAATTATGACTCAGGCAGGGATTTTTCTCTAGGCAATTTGCCCACAAATCTGTGGCAAGGGCAAGCATTTCCATGGGTGGGAGTAGCAGGTGGGCAGTGTGGTGCATCCCAGTACTTCCCTTGGTTAACGGCCTTGATAATAAATCCCAGGAAAAGCAGAGCATGATCAAAGTGGTCAAACTGCTCTGTTTGTCCAGCCCTGGGTATTTCCAGGGCTTGTTAACAGACTCACTTGTGCCCAAAGGAACCCTGAGCATCCAGAAGTGGATGGATTTCTCAGGAGTGAGAATAAGATAGGGAGCAGACAGGAGTCCCTTTGAATTTTCTGCTGGTCCATTAGTCCTCTCAGATTTCCCAAAATAGCAACCAAAATAAATTGTTCTTTTGTACTAGTATGACAATAATGAGTGGTTTGAGAGCAGCTCTGTGCCCTGCTTGGGCAGGGATGCAGTCCTGGGCTCCTCTGAAGCATCCCACTGCATGTACCAGGGACTCCAAGTGCCAGCCAAGCAGTCAGTAAGACCTGGGAGATCGGGACAATCCCTGTACATGGGTGGACCTCAGTGTCACAGGTTATGGTTGGTAACAAGCATCTGCATGGCTTGGGAAGGTTTCTAAGCAATTAATTGACTAAAACTTGTGATGGAGAATTGTATCTAGGAGCAGGGCTGGCTTTGCTCTTGGAAGGATATGCTGCATTGTGCCCCATGTGTTGCCCATGACTCTCATGCACCTGACTGTGTTCACCAGTTGTGTGAGCATCAATGTTCAAGTTTGGGGTCTGCCCTGTAGGAAGTTGCTGGTGTCCAGGCCTGGGCTTTGCAGAGGTATGTGTGCAAAGGAGACTTGTCCAAAGGGATGGTGTTTGCAGCGCTTCCAGTACTCTGTGACAGGCAGGTGTGCGGTGATGCTTCCATTACAGACAGAGATGAAGGGCCTGGGCTAGACAATGGCTCTTAAAATAATATTTCTAGGCTGCTGGCATAGGGCTTCTGCTGCTTTTGAAAGAGACCTTGTCTCCTCCTTCCTTTTTTTACTTAAATCTCAGCTTTCTGGAAGGCAACAGGGTGATTCTGGGTCTCGCTGATGGTCAGGGCCCTCCTTGTCTGTGCCAACCTGAGCACGGGGCTCCAGCCCCACGGAGGCGACTTCAGCGAGGCTGGGAAATGGCTCAGATATATCTTATTGGACAGGAAATCAATACCTAGTTTTAAGATACTTTTCTATTGCTGTTGATTGCTTTATATTGTATTAAGCAGCAGTATATTCACTTGGCTCACTATGGGGGTGTTTTAGGAGTTCATGGCAATGTTGAATTTATTTTTTTTTGCTCTTCCATCAAAGATGTGAATTTTTCCCCACCCACTGACCTTCCGCATTAGCAAAAATAACACTTCTTGCTTTGCCACTGGTGGTTTCAGAAGGGAAAATAGGTGTGATTTGAACTGGGGACAGCTGCTGGGATTTGGAGAGAGCCTGAAACAGTTACAGCAAGGCACAAACTGCTGCATGCATTTCTCTGCGCTCCCACTCAGTGCACAGGAGGGATTTTCATTCTGTGCTTATCGGCACATCCAGGCAGGAAGAGATCCAACTGTAGAGTTGTAACGCAGGAAAATGAAAGGAGAAAGAAGATGGAGATGTGCAAGTTCAGCTGGGCCATCTGGTCACAGCTTGTGAAGGCTGTGGAGGATGTCACTTCTAAAAACTTGATTCCCCTCCTGTTTCTCTGCTCCCTTCGGGTACTGGAAGGCTGCAGTGAGGTCCCCCTGCAGCCTTCTGTTCTCTAGGCTGAACAAGCCCAGCTCCCTCAACCTTTCTTCATAGCGGAGGTGCTCCAGCCCTCTAATCATCTTCACAGCCTCCTCTGAACCCTCTCCAACAGTTCCACAACTTTCTTGCATTGGGAACCCCAGATCTGGACACAGGACTCCAGCTGGGGCCTCATGAGGGCAGAGTAGAGACGGACAATCCCCTCCCTGTCCCTGCTGGCCACCCCTCTTCTGATGGCGATGCACCGTGGGCCAGGCCAGTGCCAATGCCTGACCGATGTTTTATTTCCTATGGAAGCAGCCAGCTGAGGATAACGCTGTGGAACGGTTCAGGGAGAAGAGGAAACTCTGCAGACACCGCCAGCCTCTGTGTTTGGTGAAAACAAGGTCGTTTCTGCAAGTACAGTTCCTTGCACAGACTTTCCGGCAGAGCTGATAAGAAGCTCTCCTTTTGGCTAGGAGGCTCCTTTGGGCCTTTGAGACGCAAACAAAGACATCCCTGTCTTTCACAGCATCTCAGCTACACTGGGAACGTGCAGAGCATGGAAACAACCGGCCCCTTGCCACCACACATCTCTGTTGTGGTTCCTTGAGTGCCAAACCTGCTGTGTCCTTGTCACCTCAGTCCTGGCCATCCTCATCAACCCAACACGGAGGAGGTAGCACCTGGATTCCCAGAGGTGCCATGCCAGAGACCCCAGCTGACCAGCACCCCAATGGGCTCATTTTGCCACCACTGAAGACCTCTGGGGAACATCACCTCCTCACCCTGAGACATGATTCTCTACTTGGGGCAGCTCTGAGGACAGGCTGTTGCTCTTTCAGCTGCTTTTCCCAGCAGGGAGGCCAGAGGCCTGCAGGTGGGTGCCACTGTGGTGCATCCTAGAGTTAGCCTTGAAGCATGGTGGACATCTGCCCACGTTGCATGAAGGGGCAGAGGTGAAGTGTCTGGAAACAAAGTTTGGGGCAGGTGATGGTGCATCAGCCCTGGAACCAAGCTATGTTCTGGCTGGCAGCAGCGGGCAGCTTCTGCTTGAGAAACCCAGGTAACTTGTCCTCTGCACCTAGCAGAGTAACGTGCACTCTCAGGGCTGAGTGCAGCTTCCTGCTTCCTAATCTTAAGGTCCTGAGGGGAGGTGCTCTGCAGAGCTTGCAACTGTGCATTTCCAGCCCTGGAGGAAAGCTTTGCAGCCCTGCTTTCCATCCTGCCTGCGGGCAGCATTGCCCATAAAAGCCCCACGCTTGCTCCAGCCACTTGCTGCTGGCAGAGTCCTCCAGCCTGTCCCTTGGGTGGCAGTAAGCAGCCACGACCACCCCATCCATCCCTCACCAGTGTGCTTGTCTTGCAGGGTGGGTTCTGTTGGCCCACAGGGAGCCCCGGCCACGCACTGGCACCTGGGCGATGCTGCAGCTGCCAGCTAGAGCGAGCACGGGGATGCTGCGGCACTCCGACAGCCATCCCTTTGCAGTACTTTATAAATTCAGGCTGGGAATATTTGTTTTAACAGCGTGGCCCATTTAGCACATCCCAACGTCTCCTGCTGAAGTGACAGCTTTAACATTTCCCTTTAACCAGTACAGATTGTGCCACCCCTGGGTAATGTGTTAGCAAATAACATTGTTAGCGCTGCACAATAAACCACTTTTATCTCATGCTGGGAGAAGCTCCGCAGGCCTCACCGAGACCACGCTGGCTTCCCGAGCTGAGGGCCGCGTTTGGAGCCGACTGGCATTGGCTGGCCTGTACCATGTACCAAAGCTGAGCCTCTGGGAGGGAGTGATGCTCTGCCTGAATTGAGAGGGGGGTCATGACCCCACGGGGTACTGTGTATTGCTGCAGAAATGAGCTCAGCATCACCTGAAAGTAGAATACGCAGCAGGGACCAAACTCTCCTCCTGCCTCCCATTGCTTGCTCCAAAGGAGCGCCCTGGGACAAGGGGAAGACAGCAACAGTGAACACTGAATCCTTTGGCAGCCCTGTTAATCCCATGCTATGGCACCTAATTTGCAGTTTTCAAGTGGAATAAAAGTCACCCTTTGGGGTTTTTTTTTCCCTTTCAGATCCTGGAGGTGAGAAAAGGGGATGAGGTCCCTCAGTGTCTCACCAGCTCCCCAGAGAGCCTGTGACAGAGAGCACCAGAAGCAGCTTGCTGTGATATACTTCTTATTCCCATATCAGTGAACTATTTAGTTGTTATCTGGCTCCCTTCATGCAGACCTGCTTATTTACTGAGGTGACTAGATCTGCATAACTTCAAACATTGAGGGGGTGAAAAATTAAGTGTTGGGGAGCATCAAGGTATTTAGGATTTCAGAGGGACCCTACACAAGCTCACCTCCACAGTGACCTGCTGTGTCCTCCCTCCCTGCCTTCTCACCCTGTGCTGCTCTGGGATTAAAGCTGCAGGGTGTGGCTAGAGCAGTGAGTCAGGAGCAGACAAGTGGCATTGTCCCAAAGAAACACCACCAAATATGGATGGAGAGATGTGCAGCTTATACACTATCCCCAAACTGCAGCTCTCAGGAAAATTCTTCCTACCTGCTGGGCTCCAGCACAAGCCTGGTACTTCCCAGGGAATGTGGACATCCCACAGCCACCTCCCACCCATGCCTGCTCTGGGTGGTGCTCTCTGTGCCATGGCCATCTCTTCAGGGATCAGAGACACCCCCCAGTAGTGCTGTGCTCACTAAGGATGTGTCTGGGGCTGGCATGTGGGCTCTGGTATGCCTTCAGCTGGATCTGTGCTGCAGGTGATGCTTCTTGTGTTCCTGTGTGCTGTCCTGGCACTGCAAATTCGAGCTAACTGCTGTCACCCATGGAAAGGGAAAAATAAATCTCTCTGCCTTGTAGGACAGGCTGCTGTAGAAACTTAGAGCAGGTCTGGCAGCTTTGCAGGTTCCTGTGTCTTGCTATGGGGAGGAGAGAACAGCACTGGCCAACACAGTGAGAGGTCTTATATCCTGTAGCAGAACTAATGCTATCAACTGGTACTCACCCCAAAAGCCACAGGATGAATTGGCCACTTAAGAAGAGGTTTTTAATGTACTTTACATGCTTTAGCATCATTAACAGCTTAATGAATTGGGCTAATGATAACTTTTGAGTTGCATATACGCCTACATAGGAATGCTTAGTGCCATGGGACAGCAAAGATCATTTCCCTTTCCTTTCAGGCCGTTACGCGGGCTGGGAAGAAGGAGATGCACAGAGGCTGAAAGTGGCTGGAGATGCGATGCCGTGTCAGGCAGCACCGGTGAGTACCTGGTCGTCTGACCAGGGGAGCTCTGGAGGGACGGGTCTCAGGAAGGCAGATGAGGCCAAGCAAAGGATCCAGGGAACCACGATGGAAGAGTGTTACCTGCTCTTTGGGAAGGGGAGGGGAAAGAAATTAGTTGGGGGAACCAGCAAGGGGATAGAGCCTGAGACAGGGTGGCTGGGGAGAGGATCTGCAATGGCCTCAGTTCCTGCTGAAAGACCACTTGCAATAAAGCTGCATGCTCTGCCCCAGGACCATTTCTGCAGCATTTAATCCAGGCTGCTTGCTGTCATCCTAGCGCAGGCACAGCCATAGCAGCCGGGCAGCTGGCCAGGAAGCCCGGTCTGGCCAGGCTGGTGACCTGCATTTCTGTATGGCTGCTGCCCTGCCCCTGCCACAGTCTTGCCCCTGCAGAGCCTGCAGATCTTCAGTTTGACTGTCTGCCCTAGGGGTGCTCAAGGCTGTGCTCATTTGTGGGAAGCGTTTAGCTGAAGCCTCTGCCTAAAAGTACATGATACACTGTTTCCAGATCTACTGCCAGCACGATTTTTCCTTTGCTAAGTAAAAGAGAAGAGGAACTGGTGCACTGTAATGATTTTTCTCTCCTTAGGTTTGGCTGGATATCGATATTGGCTCTGACAGAAGGAGGCACAACAATACCTAAGGAGTGGCAGTGTGTGGGCAGGCTCTCAGGAAAGCCTTTCATCTCCAAAGCAGGCCTGGTGTTGTGGCTGCGAGCCTCAGAGAGGAGAACAATGGTTTCTGCACTGGATGCACAAGAAAACTGAGCAGTTCAGGATGTGGACATACCAGAGTGAATCCAGTGGACATCACCAAGATGTTGAGGTGGACAGAGCATGGGACAGCCGAGGAGAGGCCAAGAGCACTGGGTCCACTTACAAAGGGTGCTTAGGGGTTGATACTGTTGTCTGCAACTACTGGGTAGGGGGGCTATTGAGATGACAGATGAATGCAACACAGAAAGAAATTTAGAGCAAAGCTTCCTGTGGAGCAGACCTGAAGACAGGTCCCCTCATCTCCATGCTCCCTTCTCCTGCCCCCCTGAACTGGTGGGGTGCCTCACATGGGTTTTGCTTGTACAGCTCTGGTTCTTCCTTCCCAGTGCAATCTCTTCCTCTTTACATGCTTTGGATGGAAAGATGAGTTATGTCTGGCTTATGAAGTTGCCAGCTGGAGTTACAATGAACTGTACTTCTATCATAAATCGTGTATCCCACCCTTCTTCCAGCCGTGGCTCAGCTACAACATCTCTTATGTGAAAAACACTCAAAGGGTGGAAGCAGCACTTTGTCCTGGTCAGAAGTAAGATGTTCACATCTTCCAACCAGTATTTGGGTTAGTGCAGGTTAGCCCCAAAGCCCCTCTTAGAGGCTTATATCTCTGAAAATACCCACTCGTGATTCAGTGGGGTGCTGATCAAGCAGGCTTTTATTAATGAGCGTGGACTGCAACGATCAACCAGGTAGCAAATACAGTGTAATTCTTCCAAAGCGCTGTGCAGTTGTGGATGAAGGCACTGTCAGGATGCAGAGGAATTATGGCTGCTCATGAGGAGTTTAATGCTGTGCACAAATGGACTGATGAGATCCTTGGACAAATGAAAAGGAAAAAGCTAAGCAGAGATGTGGGCTGGTGCTGGCACTTACTGACTTGCCTACGTATCTAAAAGCACATGTAGGAAAACTGTGAGAGCTCAGAGAAGGGTCATCTCTAAAAGCCTCTTTACAGGGAGAAACCTAATGGTCTCAATCCATTTAGTTTGTCTAAGATTGAGATGGTTTGAACGCAGTTGTGTAAGAATCTATGTGAGGAGATTATACTTCCAGCTCTATTTAAGGGCTTGTTTATACACCGGGCTCTTAAATCTAGCAGGCATAGCCATAAAAAAGATTAAGGACAGAATGTTTTTATGCAGGGAACGTAATTGACCCTTAGATGCTCCACCACAACTCCAGGCAAGCTGTTCTATTATACAGCTCTCAAAGCCACATTGCTGTGACTCTCTAAAGCCAGGATGCTGGAGGAGCTCAGCTGGCTGGAACAAGCAAATGATGCTTTGGGGGTTCTGGGCAATACCCCATGCTGGGTGTCTTGGAGAAGGTGCCCTCCCATGGAGCAGGGAGCATCCATAAACAGGATGTACTGGGGCTGTCCCCTTGACTGGCCAAGGAGCAGGCAAGAAAAAGGAGCCTCCAACCAAAGTGTTGGTATGCCTGGGAGGACAGTGGCCAGCCAGCTGGCAGCTGATGTCCCAAGGAGATGCAGCAACTCTGGCCACCCACCCTCGCATCTGCATGCCAAGCCTTCCAAGGACACTGGGGAGAAAGCAGGCTCCGCTCCTCTCCCACCTCCCCTCCTGTTCCCTTTATTTTTCACTGCCTTGTTGCTGGGTAACTCTGTTTGCCCAGCATGGAAGGACTCTGTTTTCAGAACTCAAACCCAAAGCGTTTCTTCTTCAAACATAAGAAATGATTAATCAGAAACTTTGCCCGCTTTTTTTGTTTAGATTTTCTATGTAACTGCAGCTGGCAGGGGGAGGGAAAAAAAGGAACAGGCTTAAAAACTTTTGACTACAAACATGAACAGATCTCTCTGCTGCTCTTGGCTAACCTCTCCTTAAAATTGAATCAGACTTTGAGGTTTCAAGGGTGTCGTAGGTGTGTGCTGCTTAAGACAAGCAGAGAGTGAGCGGCTGATGTGGTGTGGGAAGTCTCCCTGTTTCAAGGCTCAGTCTTCCAGATCATGGGCTACTCTTCCTCTTGAGGACAACCCGTTTCTGCTGCTGAACCTGCAGCATTTTCAAATGCCCAGCAGTTTCTCTATTGTAAAGCATCAAGCCCTCTGCAAGGGCAAGCTTCCACGTCTCTCTTCCTTCATGGCACCGAGCTTGAGAGGCTTGTCACAGGCTTAAAGATAGCTCAAGAAATGGCCATCAATCCAGGCAGCCCCGATACCTCCCCGTGCTTTCTTTGGAGAATGGGTCACCTCCCTGCAGGGATGGCTATGGGAGCCAGCAGCACCTCTGCCTTGTACACGGCCTTTGGGGACCTGGTCTTTCCCCAGCAGATCAGATTAAACTGTTATCTCAATCTAAAATGCAATGGATTTCTCTTCTGGTTGCCGCAGCCCACGTCAGAAGCAGATATTATACCACAACACAGGCTGTGAAACACTAATCAGACACCTAACGGGAAATGCTTAGAATAATGAACTCAGGAGGAAAAAAAAGCAGCTCTGAAATTCATTCCCTGTGGCAAAGGGAGTGCTGGAGGGAAGACAATTTGCTGTGGTCCAGGGAAGTGCTGTATTTCTCTAAACAAGAGATGTGAAACAGTCCTAAGTCCACCTTCTGAAAATTACTTAGCGTGCACTAAATCAGTTAGAATTGGCATGGTGGGATCCTTCATGAAGCAGTGGGTCACTGTGTGTTTACTTCTGTGTGTATAAATAAGAGCATGTAGAGGAGAGTGGGTAAATAAGAGAGTGGGTAATAAGAGAGTGGGTAATAAGAGAGTGGGTAAATAAGATTCAGAAGTTAACAGGGACGCAGCTCCACGCCTTAACCTGGGGAAGAGATACTGGGATGAATTCGCAGTGGTGACCACCCAGAGCTTTGCAGTAGGTGGTCCTCCTCTCCCTCTGCTCCTTCTGCTTCTGAGCCATGCCCTGCCTTGCCCTCCTGCTGCCAGCCGCTGCGCTCAGGCTTCACCACGCCATTCATCAAAGAGCAGGCCGCTGATGGATGCCATCTCATTGATCTCATACAAACTCTGGTGAGGAATACATAATACATGATCCTGTGTTTGGATGTAGCTAGCGGAATCGCTGCTGCTTCCCTGGGATGTTTTAAAGGCTCTTTTCAGCTGTACGGGACCTTGGGTCGGATCAGGCTTGGCTGGATTTGCTGGCTTATGTGGGCTCCAGACAAGCTTTTTCCTTGATGTTTGTGGGAGTCTCTGCATTTCCCCACCCACGTGATGCTCAGGCTTCATCTGCTGCCTTCAAGGCCAGGCAGCACAGGATTGCACTCGGAGAACGCGTGTGATGTGTTGCAGCTCCCTGCAGGAGAGAGAAGCACCAAAGGGAAACAGGATTGACATCAATGTACGTAACTAGCCAAATCGTTTCATCTTGGTGCCTGTATTAGCAGCTCTCTGGTCATAAATTCTGCTCGGAGGTTCTCTGTGGGATGACTTCTATGTACATTGAGCCTGGACTGCAACCAGCTCCAACAAGTATATGGCTAAAAAGTGGGTAAAAATGAGACGTAGCCTTTTCCCCAATGCCTAATGCTTTTTTCTCAATGGCTAATGCTAGGTGCTGGTTTGAGTCAGCCCCTGACAGTGGTATAAGGCCAGAGGCCAGAGGAACATGCGTTCCCCCTCCATCCACCCTGCTCTCCTGGTCAGGCTGGGGCAGGTGTGGGTACCAGCCAGCTCTGGGCAGCACGGCTCTGTCCTCCCTTGGGTTTTACTTCTCTGAGCAAGCAGCTGCCTTGGCTTTTCGCTGCCGCACAATCCTGCTTGATTAGCTCCTGGAAATACAGAGCAATATTTCCATTGCAATTTTTCACAGTCACCGAGACATAAATTCAGGAGGAAGGGAACAACAGGATGCTGCAGGAAAAGGCTTTCAGAAGGAAGAGGTAAAACAGAGGAAAAAAACCCAATCTCTTGGTTTATTAGGTTAGAAAAGCTTATTGTGACTTAACATCATTGAGGAGCCACCACCTGCCTGGAGAGTCACTGGCTGCTGGGAGGAGTTGTGAAGAAAGGAAATCGGTGGGCAGAGCAGGAGGCAGGGGAGGGGTACAGGCACAGCACAGCGGTGTGTGCAGAGGGAGGATGGTTAACAGGAGAAGGGATAATTGTGCCTGGAGCAGATTTAACCACTGTCTCAGCCCTCGCAGGATGCATTGCCCTTTGCGCTCCCTCGGTGAGAGATGGAGAGGAGATGTACTTCTGAATATTGAAAATCAATGCTTCTGTTTGAGAATTACTACCAGGTACTACGTGTCAGGATTGCATCAGATAACGGTGCAAAATACAGCAGGAGTTGGGGTTTGCTGCTGCAGCGCTGAGGTGCCCACCTAGGACCACATGCCTCACCCAAAAGTGACATCCCACCTTGGCAGCAGCGTGCTTACCATTGCTCAGAGGCTTGTTAGAGCAGCAAGAGTGGTCCTTTAGGAGGAGGAGGAGGCACTTTGCTGGCGCTTGGATAAACTCAGACTGAAGCCAGCCAGCAGGAAAGAAGGGAGGGAATTATTTCTTTGCAAATGACCTTTTTCTCTTGGGTTTATCTTGATTCTTGGTGTTGGTCTCAGCCAAAGAAGATGAAAATGCATTTGATCGAAGCATAGCTGCAAAAGAAAATATATTGATTAGAATGAATTATATCTTACTGCAAATGTCCAACACATCTGACTTTGCAAGGTCAGAAGGTGAATGGTCCCCCCTGCAATCCCTGTAAAAGCTCTAAAAATGGAGAGAGATCTGAATGAGGGAACCCCGTTTGCAGATTGAGTCCATTTTGGTGTTGTTTGCAGGGGTCTGTGTCTGGGTGAGGGATGCAAGTTCCTCGGGACATCATGGGAACTTCACAGCTGAGCTTTTCCAGTACACAGGCACTGTGCTGGCCATCCCACTGGGGATGGAAGAGCATTTCCATGCTCCAAACTCATCTTCTCCACAGGGACCAGCCAGGCAGAGCATGGACTGTCGCGTGTTGATTGCTTCATGCCAACAGACTTATGCAATGAAAAACTACAGGGGTTTGGCTCAATAACACCCACAAAGGGGGAGAAAAAGCTATGAATTTAAAGTTATTTATGATTGAAACACTGAGCTCCTGCTGCTAGGCTGTTTTTCAGGTAGGTACAAGTGTGATGGACATGCTTCTTTGCTACTTCAGCCACAACAAAGGCTGGGGATAAGAAGCATCCTGCAGGAGGGATGAGTCTGGAAGCAGCTCCCAAAACCTCAACAGAGTCAGTCCTTGGTACATCAGAGCTAAGCATGGGGTTGTGGTCAGATAATGCATGTAGAGGGGGATGAATACAAGGATGGCAACTGCTCCAGCCACCAAGAATAGCTCTCTGGAGCTGCAGCCAGGTCCCGAAGGGGCTGGGTTAAAGGAAAGAGCTGGAGGTCCTGAGGTTTTCATGGACTGACGACAAGATGCATGGCAACCAAGGCATGTGCATGGCTTAAGGAGTGTGCAAGTAGCACATTGGCCTTCCGTCCCCACAAAGAGCAGCGGCCAGAGTTGACCATAGGGCCAGGGAGGAGGCAGAGGGAAGGTGGCAGCAAGCACTGTAAGTATTCCCCAAAAGCTACAGCTGTGCTCAAGAGGAAGGTGTGACTCTCCAACTAGATGAGCAGCAATTAGATGTGAAGCAGGAAATGTGATGGGGATGATGAAGCTAATGGAGTAAAATCCATGCTTTGGGGTGTGTGAACATGGGTCAGTGACTCAGCTTCACTGTGTCAGGAGCTTGAACAATCTCAAGGTGCCAACAGCCTGAATTTGAGGTTCAGCATGCACAAAACCACTTCTGTGTGTACACTGGGAATGGGAAAAGGGATCTCTTGGAAAGGGTCCAGAGGAGGGCCACAAAGATGATTAAGGGCCTGGAGCATCTCCCCTACAAGGAAAGGCTGAATGAACCGGGGCTGTGCAGCCTTCAGAAAAGAAGGCTGAGAGGGGACCTGATCCATGTTTATAAATATGTGAAGTGTGGCAGACAGACAGAAATGTCCAGCCACTTCTCAGTGGTCTGTGGAGACAGGACAAAGGGCAATGGCCTCAAGTTGTAGCACAGGAAGCTCTACACCAATATGTGGAAGAACTTCTTCACAGTGAGGGTGAGGGAGCCCTGGGACAGGCTGCCCAGGGGGGTTGTGGAGTCTCCTTCCCTGGAGATATTCAAGACCCATCTAGGTGCCAACCTGTGCAACCTGTCCTAGGGAACCTGCTTTGGCAGGGGAGGTTGGGCCCAACAATCTCTGGAGGTCCTTTCCAACCCTACAACCCTGTGACAGTGCAAGGAGCAGCCTGCACTGCGCTGCCCAGCACTGTGGCTGCTGGCAAGGGATGTGCAGAGCAGTAATTGCCTGTGGCATGCCAGGGCTTGGGCTTTCTGGTGGGCACAAAATCTCCTGACTGGCCTGCCTAGTCGGTGAGGGGAGCAGACACAGTCAGCCAGCCCCAGCCATAGGAACAGGTCTGGCACTGCTGAGGCAGGAGCTGGGGATGATTTTAGTGGTGCCTTCGAGCCCTGCAGGAGAAGCTGCTCAGCTTCAGAGAAGATGAGCCTTGACACGGGTTTCTCACTGGGCCAGGCGTAACAATACAGCAAGGCATGCAATCAGGAACTGTCCTGCTAGCGTCAGCATCTCACTGGGAAGCCAGTGTCAAAAGCAATAGGGCCGAGAAGCTTAGAAAGCCCAGGTGACTCTGGGGCCCAGTAGAGCCTCAGGCACCTCACAGGGCTGGAAAGACAGATGTGCCAGGTTGTGGGCAGGGTGAGGGCTGGCATCGACAGCCACATTTTCCCTGGGGCCCCGTGGCTACAGCCCCAACTCGTTTATTGTGAGACCCAACCTCGGGCCCTCCATGAGAATAATCCAGCCCACAGATAACATCTTCCACCACTGTGAAGGACCAAGGCCTATTTTCCAGCTTACTTGTACATTTAAACTAGTAACTTAGATGTAACAAGAGCAAATGGAGACTCAAACCACAAACATGGGCATGTGGGTGACGTGTCTCTCCTCCCTCTGCAGAAGCAGAAGTCTATGTGGCTGCAGAGTGGCCTGAAATGAGATATTTTGGAGGTTTATTCTCCTGTGTTTTAAAGGATTTTCTTGCACTTGGGGACCCCTAAAACCAGCTCAGACCTCCCCATGCAGCCCCTCTGGCGCTCAGGGAACCCACAAGGAGAAGGGTCCCGCTCATGCAGCACCCAGGGGACACCCCGAGAGGACTCTGGGGGTGTTCTCTACTAAATAACATATCAGCCCAAAGTTAAGCACACACCGAATAATTCATAAGAAGAAATGAATTATTAAATAACTTCTCATTATTGCCATTCTAATTACACACTGTTAATTTCATACCTAGAAGATGCTGTAATATTCCTGCTGAATCATATCTTGCTGGTCTCAGATTTGAGGGTTTCAACATGCCTGTGGGGTTGGAAGATAAAAGCAAAGCTGGGGGGGATTTCAAGCAAGCATTTCTGTGGCAATTTCACTGTCACTTGGTGGAAAAATAGATAATATAAAAATAAATAGATTAAAAATCCCCTTTCCCCAAACCGAGGGCAATTTCCACCCCCTCTCCCCCTCCCCAAATGCTGGTGTTTCTTTCCTCTTTAGTGTACAACTAAAGTGTATTTTAACAGGAGAGGCAGTCTGGAAGTCTTGGAAACCAAACCTCGTCCAAAGGGTCTCGCACTGCTCCATCGGACCAGGGGTGCTGCGTTTGGGACCTCTCCAGGGGGCTCCTTGCAATGGGCTGCGTGCTTTGGCGGCTCCCCCAGCATTGCCAGGCATCTCAGGAGAGCGCTCAGTGGTGGACTCCGTGCAGGTCCCTGTTGTGGAGGGAAGGAAGGAAGGATCATTGTGGGGAACCAGCAGGTGTTTGCCTGATTTGTGTGGGTCTCATTGTGCTTTTAGGGCAGCCCATAAAACAGACCATCTGTCTGAAAAGATGTGGGCAGGGCACCGCAAGCCCGGCTGAGCTCTGCCATGGGTGCTGATGCCTGCTGGGCACCGCGGCCGTGTCGCAGCCCCGATTTCACCAGCAGATTGAGCTAACTGGGGGCTTTTTGAAGAGAGTGCCTGGTCAGGGGTGGGAGGGGAATGCCCCATTCTTCTTAGGAGAGCAGGAGACAGTCACAACTGTATTTACAACTGAGGTTTCCAAGGCACTTGTTTACCGGCACTGCCAACGAAATCCGTTACCGCATCAGCGCTGCTGACAGCTCTGGAGCTGACTTCTCAGGGAAAGCACCTCAGGAGCACTGGAGGCAGTGCTGGGACTTTGCAGGAGTTGCACAGCAGCCTCTTGCAGCTCTGAAACCCTGGCACAGGGACACTGCTCTCCTGACCCTCACTGAGACAAAACCAGTCCCTGGCGATGGATCTTTACCAGCCACTGCCGGGGTTGTGTCTGGGGGTGACTGGTGCCACAATGAAGCCAGCATCCCACTCGGCATCACCCTTAGACCCCATCTCATCAGCCAGATCCAAACCTGCTGCATTCATACCTTATTTTCTCTCCATGCCTGGGATGCGCAGGGACTCAGGAGATCATGGGGGGTGTATGCTGTGCTCCCCTCGGCTGCTCATCAGGGAGTTACCTGGAAAGTCACTTGGGTTTGCCTGGATGAATTGATTTGTTGCACTCCATTCTGCTCACTTCTCCCAAGCCCAAAAGCCATGAAGATCTTCTCCCAAGCAGTGATGCAAGCGGCCAGCATCCTCAGGAGCTGTATTAGGAGACACCGAGCTGCTCCAGTAGAGCCAAGAGCAGTTCTAGGACAGGCACAACAGCCTCTCCATGACCATTTGCAGAGCGGCATCAGTGCAGGAGTCTTGTCCTGTGCTCCAGCTGCTGCTGTTACAGCCGGGACCCCCATCCTATGCACCCTGACTTCCCTGCGATGCATCTAGGCAAGCCCAGGAGCCAGCATGCAGGGTCTCCATCCCTGCAGAGGTGTCACTGATACCTGGGGGAGCAAGGGTACGCTTCTCCCTGAGGACAGGGAGATGAGCCTACCAGGTCCCATCCAGTCCTGTTTCAACAGCCCCCACAGAGCAGGGAGGGGGATACAATTTGGGGAGCATCGTGTGAAGTTTCCAGCTTCACGTCAGTCTCCCATCAATCTCCCAAAGTAATGAAGAGGTAATTAAATTTTGCAGGGGAAGGGAAGCTTCACCAATGGCAAGAGCATATTGAAGCTCCCAATCTCATCAGGGGAAATGCTAGGGTCCAAATTAAATGCATTTACTGTTTCATGTACCCTCGCTTACAATCGTTGTAATGAATCTGGGAATTAATTGTTTGCCCATTTAAAACAAGTCCCCTCTTCCACCGTGCTGCGCTTCCCTCCTCCCAGCCCTCCGTAATTTGATATTCCGGTAACAAAACAAATTGGCATTCATTGGAAAATCAATCTTTTCATTGTTTAACTCTCATTTCTCCGGGGAATGTGTGGGAATGGAATTACATCCTCTGATATGAACCCTCTCGGAATGTCTAATCGTGGCTGGGGAGCAGAGGGGCCGCCCGCATCTCGGGAGCCGTTGGGACCCTGCGCTGGCAGCGTCCACGGAGCTGCCTAAGGAAGTGCATGGTGCTGGCCCACGCCAGAGAGTATCAGCCAGTCACCCCGGTAATGAGCCCAGTAATAGAGTCTGTCATTTATTAGCTGGGATAAAATGAGAAGTACTTGTTACGGCGGGGAGAGATGGCAACAAACAGTGCAGAGAACAGCCTGAAGACACACCGTATTGTGTTTGTTCAGGCTGAGGAGAGGAAGAACAAACAAAATATGTCCTTTTACAGCAGTTTGAGAAGAGCCTGGCTCCTGTGCTTCTGCATCCTGACACGACACTGCTCCTGCAGCGCTCAGCCTCAGGTCCCCAGGGTCCCCCTGGACAAGGACAGAGCAGAACCTGGCTCAGAGGGCACTTCCTAAGCATGCTGGGCAGCGGGCCCAGCGATGATGCTTTCGCTTCCCATGGAGACGCTTGCTCCCAAATAAACCGCTGTTTTTATGTGTAACATTGGTTGTCTTTTACACTTAGTGCAGGAAAATGAATAGCCACGTTTATGTAAAAAGGTTTTACTGCAGTATCAGAAAGCATTAATGAATATATAGAACCAAATTATATGGTACCCCATGAGTCAAAACTACTGCACCAAGATTTACAGCAAAACCAGTAGCAGGCAAAGCTAAAAGCCTGCAAGCAAAGCGGGTCATATAATTAATCAGGGACAATAAATTTCTGAAAAATTGAGCTGTCAGTCCCTTCTGTCCGGGTGCCCAGTTCCATTTCAAAGCTAAATAACTTGCAGTCACAAAGAGTTAATACAGCTGATAAAGCACCTCTGCAAAAGCAGCTTCTGCATCTGCAAAGGACAAGGTTTCCTTTCCCCGTGCCTGCCAGGACCCTGATTTAGCGCATGGGAGCCCCTGGAGCATCACCCCCCATCAGGGCACAGGCACTGGAGGGGCTCCCTGACCACCTACCACGTGCAAACCTCTGCCAGCAGCTTTCCCTCCTCTAAAACAAAAGGTCCCATCACTTGGCCCTGTGGGACAACACTGCGTTTGTCAATCAGCCCAGAGCACTCCCTTGCCCCTCCGCCCCCACCGCCTTGTTTTTCCTCTTCCCCTCCTCCTTGTTCACAAATTAGCAACAAACACATCCCAGGTTGTACTAATTAGTTGTTTGGATGGTTTCAAGGAACCTTTTGGGCAAGCATATGCCACCGCCAGGAGCACCCACTGTTTCCCTGCTGCTGTCTGGCAGCCACCCCACACCCATCCCGGGGGGCTCTCACAGCACACTGGTGTCCCCCCATGGAGGGGACAGACAGACGGACAGACACACACACACAAAATGCAACGGGTCAACCCCAAGCTCCTTATAGTTAGGGTCCCCACGGTTGGGTATACAAGCCATGGCCGTGCTGCCAGCATCCTTTTGCACAGGGGATGGGGGGCTTCAGCTCCCCACAGCCAGCCTGCCCCTCACTCGTTCTGCCTCTGACATGCATTTGGCATGGGAGACATTGACAGTGGTGCTGTGAAAGATGGTATGTCGCTCTCTGCAGCACCCTAATCGCATTCTCTCCCTCTTCTCATACTCTCACTTAGCAACTCTCTATGAGCATCTCTGTCAGGCTCATATTAGGAAACATTCTTCATAAAAAATTAAGGGCTATGGAAATAAAGTGACCTCTCCGAGGGCTTCAATTACACTGCAAGGTAATTGTGTCTTCCCTGGGCCTCCATCGCGGTGTTTGGGAGTCTTCAGCAACAATTTATGTATTTATTACAGTTTAAGTATCCTTAGCCCTCAGCTCTTTCCAGTAATGAAAATATATAGTGCAAAACCCAGCAAATACAGCCTGAGCTGGGCATAAAATACGGCGGCAATCCTGCCGGCATCGCACCGCAGAGAGAGGCGGCACAAAGCCCTCACCCTCGCAAGGGCTGCAAAGCCAGGCCCGTGTGCTGGGCTCTGTGGGATCTCCAGCCAGTCCCGTGTGCTGGGCTCTGTGGGATCCCCACAGGGCCTCTGCAGGACACAGGGAACCACAGCAAAGGGGATAAAACCCTCCCGGGAAAAGAAAACTAACCCGATTTAGTATTATACCTGGCACTAAGGGTTGCCTGGGTTGGGACAGAATGGCAAAGCAGGCTTTTCCTTTTCTTTTTTCTCTTTCTGCAAAGCCTTTTCTTGTGTGCAGGTGTTTTGTTTTGCTGATGATGTGCAGGGAAGGGCTGCAGAGGCCAGGGCCATGCTCAGCTTGTCACACAGCTGCAGCCTCTCCAGGTATAAAGGGAGCAGGGCTAAGGCTAGGGTTCCCTCCGCCCCAGGGTTTGCCCAGAGCAGACCTGGGCCAGTGAGGCTTTACATCACCTCTTGAGGTGCTGTGGATGGTGCAGGTAAAGCCCAGAAGCTGTGCCCCAACACTGCCCTGGGTTTCCACCTGAGCTGGTGCATCTGTCCAGGAGAAGAAATGCTGTAAAAAACAAGGTAATTTGAGTCCTTCTCTCCCATCCCCAACCTTGAAGGGGTCTGTGCATGTTGGCAGGGAGCAGTAGTCTGAAGGGACCAGGGTTGCTCTCCCCCTCCGCTCTGAGGAGCAGGCTCTCCTGGGCTGCTCAGCACAGCACCAATCTGTGTTCAAGATGCAACAGAACAAAAGACCCTTGTGAGACGCTACCAGAAAAAGGGAAGACAAAAAGCAAACCTTTTTTTCTTCTCAGAAAGACACCGAGTCCTTCAGGTTGGGTAGGAAGAGATGATTTAACAAGGAAAAGTTGTCACCAAATCCCTGAGCTATAAATCACTGTTCTTGTGGTCTCACAGCTGAAGTGCTTAGCAGCCGCTCTGCGCGACACCAGCGCAGGAGCCTGCGTTGGGGGTTTGATTCAGTGATGCAGCTCACTGAGGGTAAATGGGGCCCAGCCACTTGTTTTGCTGCTGTAGGATAATTATAGGGCAGCTGGGAAACATCTCCCCCACCCCCCACCATGCTACAGGCTTGCGCCATGAAGCCAGTGCCTGGGAGGGGGTGGCATAATTAAAACCTTTGATAATTTGTTCACGTGGCATCATCAGGCAATTTTGGGTTATTTTTAATTTCCAAATAAAAAGAAAGGGTGGGGGGTGGGGGGGGTGGGGAAGTAAGTCTGAGTTAAAGCAGAGAGCAGTGCCAGGTCCCAGCAACCTCCCTCCTACCGGGTCTGGGTGGTGATGCTGTGGGGAACCCCCTGCCAGGGATGTGGGTGTCAGGAGAGTTTCCAAAGGGCTCAGATGGACATTTCCTGATACAGGAACTGTTAAGCCAGACACAAGCTGTATCGCTGTGATGATTTAATCACTAAAGACTCGGTAATTGCTTAGGGAGTAGTGACTGGGATCTGATCCTAGTGGGTACGAGTTGGGATCAGCCCCAGCCAGCGACACGGCCACCAGGTGCTTCAAACAGGCTGAGGGAAATCAGAATTTCTACCAAACTGACTGGGTGGAAAAAACAATGATTAAATGATTGTGAACGGGAAGTTAAAGAGCTCTTAAAGAAGTCTTTAAGAATCCATGAAGGAAAAGGTGTTGCCAGGAGTTTAGCCTGGCAGCTCTTAAAAAGAAGAAAGCCATAGCTGGAAGACAAGGAAGAAGAAGGGGTCTGGGGCAAGGATGCTGAGAAGCACAGGGGAACTAGGATGAGCAGCAGAGCAACCGCAAAACTTTCAATGCTGATATGGATGCCATCATTCCAAGGAGAAGAATTTAAAGAGTTAGAGAAGAGAACGTGGATCCTCCTCTGTGGGGGGTGGGAACTTGCAATCAAGGGGGCAGGCAGGTGTGATTGGCAGGAAGAGGGCATGCCTTTATTCCAGCTGGAGATGATGGATGCTTTCCCCTCTGTGTGCACTGAAGAGGCATACTGTAACATAGCTGAGCTGCCTCTCCAGCACTGCCTGGGTGACTCTGCCCTGCTGTGTGTGGCTGAACCATGTTATAAACGACGGTGACAAATTGTTCACTCTAAATTAGAGTTTCCAAATCGAATTTATTTGAGCAAGCGATAAACAGGCAAAAGAGCGCTGGGTGGCCGGGGAGACTCCTGCTCCACCAACGGTGCGCACTCACCCCCCCCCCCCCGGAGTCCCCTTTTTATAGCGCGGTTGTTCTGGGTCTACCTGGCATAGCTAGGGGGTCGGCTTGGGCCCTCTGGTGGTCGTGAGGATGAAGGCTGTAGTCTTCCTCTACATTGTGGGTTGTGATCTTGCTGAGCAAACACTACACGTGTTCTTACCTGGGCATTTGTCCTGGTTTCAGTCAGGATAGAGTTAACTTCATTTGTAGCAGCTGATGGGATGCTGTGTTTGGGAGTTACAATGAAAGCAGTGCTGAGAACACCCTGATGTTCTTAGTTGCAGTCAGACAGTCAAGGACTTTCTCAGCTTCTTCCTATTTCTCTATTCAGGAGAAAGGAGGGGCGAAGCCAGGACAGGTGACCCAGATGGGCCAAAGAGAGTATTCCATGCCAATGACGTCCTGCCCAGGAGAACGGGGGGCTGAGGGGAGGAAGAAGAGGGGCGGTGGCGGGACGCGTGCTGCTTGGGGGGACGGTCGGGTTCCGGGACAGCTCTGGGTGGTACGGCCTGAGTTGTGTGGGTCGGGGAGAAACTGCATTGGGGATCAAGAGTTTCATATTCTTTTGCTCTAAAGTCCTGTTAGCATTGTTCTATTTTATCTTTCTGTTCTCTTAGTAAACTCTCCTTATCCCAACCCACGGGCCTCTTAGTTTCTTGGTTTTGGAGTTATTTGCCCCTTCCTTTTCCCTTCCCTTGTTTCCTCCCTTTTTCCCTCTTCCCCTGCTCTTTTACTTTAAGAAGCAGGCAGCTGCGTGAAACCACGACAGCATTTCAGTTGCTGCTATTGTTCGCTTAACAGGAAGATACTACAGCTGTCTGCTCAGCAGGATGTAGTGATTTGAGGTGTTCCAGTCACAAGGTTACAAATGTAGAAACAGTCTAGCAAGTTGCTCCACTGGTTTGATTAACAAATTCATTACACAATGTTTACTACACACCAGACAGTGTGTGAAAATGGATGGGAACTGCGGGGCTGTGGCCATTGTCCAGGTACAGAAGGAGATGGGGATTGTGCCCAACCCACGGTGATGCCACCACCCTCCTGCTCCCTGTGTCTCTTGCAGGGCCAATGTGCTGTGGTAGTGATGAGAGCAGCTGTGTGCCCACTAGTCCCTGGTGCCCACAGACTGGGCCAGAAAGAGCCAAAAGCCATGTATCCAGCTGAGAAGACAGTACCAGCCTCAGCATGCTGGCTTTTAGGTGCCAGGCATGGCCTTGGCATTGCCTTGGAGGACCTGAGCTCAACGTCTGCCTCAAGGGCAAAGGAAGAAGGCTTTCAGGTCTATCATGACCTGCTTGTGACAGTTGTGCATAGCTGGATGCTGAGAGAGAGAGGACCAGGGGCTGCAGAAAATGACTGCTGGAATCCTCTGCCAGCCTGCTGATAGTGCCTCTGAGAATCACATACAGGAGAAAAAGACTTGGAAGTAGCTGCATTTTGCCACAAGCAAACGGAGTGCCAACAAGGCCCCAATGTTGGCCCGTTAAGGGCATTGTGATATATTTGCATAATAAATGTAAGCAGTTGGCAGACACAAAAGGCCAGGAAGGCTGGAGGAGGAGATGCCCCACGTGTCAGAGAGAGAGATGCCCCTGCAGCCCGTGGAGTAGCCAGTGGAGAGGACCCATGGATGAGGCAGAGACCCGACCTGCAGCCTGTGGAGAGGCTCCACGCTGGATGGAGCAGGTGGAGACACAGAGAAGATGCCGTGACCTATGTTGGGATGAGCCCCTGCCAGCACAAGCGACCTACAGAGATGAGCCAAACAGGTTTGCTGGAGGAGGCATCATAGCCCCGTGGAGGACTGGGACTGAGAGACACTGTGATTTGTTGCTGCCTGCCAGAGCAGAGATGAAGCCCGGTGGGAAGAGATTTGCCTTGTTAAAAGTTCGTGGAGGACTGGCTCTTATGGGTGAGATCCTACGGTGCAGCAGGGGGAGGCTGTGTGGAATGGATGCCCCCATCCCAGCCAAGAAGGAAACCAACTTGCAAGGGACTGACCGAAGCCCCCATCTCCTAGTCCCTGCCCCCCTGTCCTGTGCTGTGAGCAGGAGGGGAAGAAGGGAGCAAAATCATGGCTAAAGGGCAGTCTGCTTTAGAATGGAGGGGTGGGGGGAAGGTGTTACCGAGACCCCCACTTCCCCAGTCCCTGCCCCTCCTGGGCTGCGACCGGGAGGGAAGAAGGGAGCAAACTTCTAACTAAAGCCTGCTAAGGAGGGAGTGGTGGGGGAAAAGTGTTTGCCTGGTTGCATTTGTTTTAGGATTGTTGGTTGCACTCCTGACTCTGTTTTTTCACTGTTTTCTCTTAAGCATAGTGTAATACATTAGATAACTTTCTCTTCAGCACTCTGTGTTGAGTCTGGCCCCTTTTGTTAACAATTTTGATTCTTGAGCCGCTTAATATATTTTTTTCTCCCCTGTCCAACTAAGAAGGGGAGCAATAGACTGATTTTGGTGGGCATCTGGCCTTTACCCAGGGCTAAACCACCACACCGGTGATGCTGAGCACAATGGGCAGCTTCTCAGGGACAGACCAGCCAGTCCAGCTGCCTGGAGAGGTGGGCTGCAGGTGGGCTGATTCGGGAGCACTGCTGCTTGCCCAGCCTCCCCCAGGGAGCTCTGCTCATCTGAGAGAAGAAGCTGCTGTTCTGGTAAGTGACTGCTCAGTATTTCACTACCCTTTTCCCAGTGGAAGCAGGAAGTACCCCAGAAACCCTCTGCCCTGATTTTCAGGTTCAGCTAAGCATCACAAAGCTGATCTGCCGCCTACCCAGAGTGCAATTTGGAGAGCTGCTGGCAGCACAGCTGAGGACATCACCTCCTAATTGAAGCAGGGTCACCCTTTGGGTTGCCTGCTCCACCATCAAACCAAAACAACTCAATCACCTTTTACTCTAGGTTTAAACCTTCCCACTTTGATCCCCAGGAGAGCAGGAGTTGGTGGCATTTGTTTCCCAAGCCCTACCAGTGCCACAGCAGCAATGGTGTAATTATCTGTCGTGGTTTCACCCCGGCTTCACCCCGGTTTCACCCACTCGGCATGGGCCGAGATCCACACAGCTGCCTGCTTCTTAAAGTAAAAGAGCAGGGGAAGAGGGAAAAAGGGGGGAAACAAGGGAAGGGAAAAGGAAGGGGCAAATAACTCCAAAACCAAGAAACTAAGAGGCCCGTGGGTTGGGATAAGGAGAGTTTACTAAGAGAACAGAAAGATAAAATAGAACAATGCTAACAGGACTTTAGAGCAAAAGAATATGAAACTCTTGATCCCCAATGCAGTTTCTCCCCGACCCACACAACTCAGGCCGTACCACCCAGAGCTGTCCCGCAACCCGACCGTCCCCCCAAGCAGCACGCGTCCCGCCACCGCCCCTCTTCTTCCTCCCCTCAGCCCCCCGTTCTCCTGGGCAGGACGTCATTGGCATGGAATACACTCTTTGGCCCATCTGGGTCACCTGTCCTGGCTTCGCCCCTCCTTTCTCATGAATAGAGAAATAGGAAGAAGCTGAGAAAGTCCTTGACTGTCTGACTGCAACTAAGAACATCAGGGTGTTCTCAGCACTGCTTTCATTGTAACTCCCAAACACAGCATGCCATCAGCTGCTACAAATGAAGTTAACTCTATCCTGACTGAAACCAGGACATTATCCCAAGCTGGATATTAACCTACATATGAGCTTGGTCTCATTGCTTTTCATTCCCTTGTTTTTATTGATCCTTCTTTTTTTTTTTTTCCCCACTTGTTCTTGCCTCCTCTTTCTAAAGACTCTGAGATTTATGGCCGGATCACGGGGAGCGCTGCTGTTGTAATGAAAAAATATAGCAGCTCAGTGCTGTAACTTTCCGGCTCCTTCCTTGGGCCCTCATTACGTTTGTTTTCATCTGAGCACCATTTCCGTGCAATGCTGGTTGCAAACAATATTCTATTAGCCTTAATTTTGACCTCGCTGCAATTTCTACCAGAAAATTGTTTCGGCTCGGAAATGGCCGGATTTGCTCCTCTGGCCAATGAAAATAAGTCTGCTAGGTTGAAAAGAAGACATCAAAAGCAGGCACTGAAGATCACTTTAAATGATAACAGTTGTACCTGAAGCAAAAAAAATAATATACAAAGCTTTCATCTAGCAATTTTCATCCTTGGACAGCAAAGTGCTTTGCAGCCGAGCCCACTGTCAGCAGCCTGGTTTTTAAAGGTGAACAGAAATGCGGCTGTTCCTTCTTTGCTGGGTTGTTCTACCCCAAACCAGCCTGTTAATCTAAGGCTCACCAGCTCTCCTGCTCCCCTGGGATGTGCCCGTGTCTGGCTGAGCAAAGCTGTTTGCAGTGACTGCCCCGTGGGAGCCACGGGGTCTGGTTCCAAGGCCAAGAGGAGGTTTGCTCTTGCCTGATTAGCTGAATCCTCTCTTTTGGGTTGGGTTTAGTTGGGGTTTTGTCTTCCCATTGCATATAGAGAGCTGGCTTCAGTCTGGGGTGAGGAGTAACGCTGCTGCTTGGCTCATCCCCATGCTGCGGAGGTGTCTGGAGCCAAGGTCTCACTACCACACAAAAACATGCCCTGTATCACCTGGTCCCTGGTTGTGTGGCCATTCCCAGGGGGCTGAGCACCATGGCATGGTCTGAGCCAAACCTTGGCTGAGGACAGGGTGAACCCAGGAGATGGGGCAAACACATCCTCAACATCCCCCAACTCGTCAGAGCAGCTCTGTGTGTGAATAAGACGCCTCCTGCAGGAGCGAGTAGCAGGACTGACACAGGCACCCGAGACTGGCTTCACCCCCACATTGAGCATCCCCCAACTACCATCACCTCTGAAGGCAAAGCGCTTCTCCCTGTACCAGCCAGGGGAGCACCAACCTGCTGATGGGGGCTGAAGTAAGTAGGAGACAAAAGTGGCAAACCCCTGCCCTGAGGGTATCCAGCCCCTTCTCCCTGTTTCTGAGCAGAACTGTTTTAATCCAGTGGTTTTCCTAAGCGCTGCTCAAAGCATTTGGGTTTTTCCCAAGCTGAGCTCAGCCTGATGGCACCCTGCTGCCCAACCACTGGTTTTTATCTCATGTGCCTTACACTCTCTGCAGAGAAAAGTATGTGACCAAGCCCTGAGATGCACCCAAAATAGCTGCGGAGGGTCTTTGTTTAACCCCAACGGCTGGCCAAGGAGCAAGAGGTTGCACCTCCTTACTGCTATGGAAATGCCGGCACTGCAGTTTGCTGCCATGCAAAGCTCAGCAAGGGAATCATTCCTGGAGGAAGCTTAATTGCAGCCATCAAACCTGTAATCTAACCATGGCTTGCATCTTTCAGTGGCGATGCTGTCCCTGAAATACGGACATACATCCACGTACCTGCTCCTTTAGCCTTGTGTTCGTGCATATTTGCAGTCACAGAATCATTAAGGCTGGAAAAGACCTTCAAAATCATCTAGTCCAACCATCCCCCTACCACCCATATTACCTGGGGATGTGGCTTAGTAAGTACCTCATCCAACCTTTTCTTGAACACCCTGAGGGATGGTGACTCCACCGCTTCCCTGGGCAGCCTGTTCCAATGCCCAACCACTCTGAGCATAAATTTCTCCTCATTTCTAACCTGAACCTCCCCTAGTGCAACTTGCAGCCACTTCCTCTTGTCCTATTGCTAGTTATCTGTGATAAGAGGCTGACCTCAGCTCACCACAACCTCCTTTCAGGCAGTTGTAGAGAGCAGTAAGATCTCCCCTGAGCCTCGTTCTTCTCTGGACTCAACAGCCCCAGTTCCCTCAGCCGCTCCTCACAGTCAACCAGAAGCAGGCAGTTATGCACTTATTTGGCTGTAAAATTAATTTAAAAATAAAACAAAGGCCCCCCACAAACCCAAACCTATCCATCCTTGAAAAATAGCCCCTCCAAGCTTGCAGTTCCACTGAGCGTGAGGGCTGTTTGCAGCTGGCTGCTCCAGCCTGGTTTTCTGCTGCGGAGTTGCCCGAGCCCATGGAGAACCCCAAGGCCCCACGCAACCCACCAGCTCAGCCCCCTCCCTGCTGCAACAGACCTGGCCCCAGCTTGGGATGGCTCTGCAGGGTGTCCAGGGGTGCAGAGGTGAGAAGGGACAGTCTGGGGGTGGATGGTGCTCTGCTCTAATTAGCAGAGATGAGCCTGCCCTGACCAAACCGCTCCCCTTCTTGTGCCATCACGCTGTGCGCAGTCCCCCTGACATGCTCACGGATGCTCACAGCAATTATCAACCCTGGAGCTGGGGATGAGCGTGTGTCCCAGACCACAGTGGGAATCATGGAATTGTAGGGGATGGAAGGGACCTCAAGAGATCATCGAGTCCAACCCCACGAATGCGATGTGTTGCGTGGTGATAACATAGGGGACCAGCATGGCTTACCCGGTGGGGCTGGGGAAGAAGATGATGGTGACCAGCATGGACTCATTTTCTAACGAAGGCTGCTGGTGCTGAAAAGTCCCTCCCTCCAGATCCTCAGCAACAAGGAAAAGCCCAGGAGATTCCAGAAGAGCCCTCTGGAGCTGTGTGACAGGCATGAATCCTCCCCATGAGGATGGATGGCTGCCAGAGATCAACTAGCTTCCTGGCCTGCCTTGTGACCAGGGCTTCGGGCTCACCTGTAAAGCAGAAAGACCTGTCATTATTTGTCCAGCCAAGTTTAAAGGAGCTCACCTGCAAGGAACCAGCTGCTTAAAAAAAACAAAGTGGGATACCCCCCCAAAGGCTGCTTCAAATAGACACTTCACTTCTTCTGGATGTCTTATTCCAGTGAAATCTTATCTGCAAGTTTCAGGGCTGCCTGGGAAATCTTGCTGCCTCACCAGGGAAAAGGATATTTAAAAAGGATTAAATCTGACAGCCGCATACCAAGAGTGGATTTTTAAGACATAAGCAAAGATTCAAGAGGAAAAATGTTAGTGGGCTGCTGAAAACACAACTGCATTTAGGCTAATAAAGCTTAATTTCCAGTTAGATAATAACAGGCTGGATGTGATGAGCCACGCTGACTGCCGGGCTCTGGTGAAGGCAGGGAGATGCTGCGGCAGTGATGGGGAGGGCGGGTAGGAGGGAGGGGAGCCAGAGCCCCCCTTTGAGCACAGACAGCCAGTGGACACTGAAGACCCCACTTCTCCTTGGAGGAAGGGGTCTTGGTCTTTTCCCCATCCTGCAGGCAAAGTCCTGCATCGATGAGGGCTCAGCTCACCCTACAGCTATGGGGTAACCCAAGTCAAATGCATCAGCTCCCTGGCCATTCAGGCTTGCTCCAATTAGCTTCAGCTTTAAAACAGAGCAAGCAAGAGAGGAATTTTGTTTCACAAACCTGCTGTCTGTGCTCCTCCCCAAATATAGAAATGGCACCTCTGCCTGTTGAAAGCAGGACCTTGGAAAAGACTCTTGGGATAGTTCATTTGCTGGAAAAAGAAGTGACAGCCCAATTAATCTCACAGCCTGTGAGTTTTAAACCAGGGCTGTTGGCAAAGGTGCTCTGGGATGAGAGCAGGAGAGACTGGATAAACATCACAAGATGCTGCTGTCCCAGAGGCACCAAGCCTCTGACTGCTGCCTTGCTCCATGACTCGGGCTCCCCACCAGCCCCAAGGATGGTGAAGCTGCCCAGGTACCTGTGAGTACCCCGAGTGCAGCCCCGGCTCCGTGTCCCTGTGCCCCCATGGCTGCTGGGATGGGACCCAGCGCCTCAGACCCAAGTCAGCTGCCAGCACAGATGCACCTCACAGAATAACTCTGCACGGGGTACAAAAGGGCAGCCCCTGCCACACAGCTCAGCCAAGCCCACTAAGCCACCAAGGCCGGCTCTCCATCACACGTCCATCCCCCAGCATGGATTTAGGGGTGCCTGGCACCATGCTGGCTGTGCTTTGGGGAGCTGGGGGCAATGGCAGGCAGCGAAGGCTTCGCAGGCAGCTGGCCGTGTCTGCAACCTTACAGGTACAAGCCACTCCCATGCTTCCCACAAGAGTGATCTAAAATGGCCTTTTTGTCCATTTTAGAGTGTTAATTGCCTTGTTCCTCACTATTATTGTTATTATCACCTCCTATCCAGGCACAGCAACACCTCAGACTACCATATCCCATGGTGGCAGCAGCTTAAACCCCCTTAGGCTTCTGCCCTCAGCCACGTGAAAGGCCTTGGCTGGGTATCCGTCTCCTTGGCCCCATCTCTCAAGTGCCACAAGATCCAGCAGCACTTCCAAGCCGTTTTGCTCTCACTGCTATCTGCTGATCCACAGATTGAATACATCATGCTGGCTCCTCCCAGCTTTGATCCCAAGCCCGGATTAATGGGATTAACTGCCAGCTTTCTTTATAACCTTCCTCCCAAGAGCTGAGCTAAGTGTCATGCAGGGAACTCCCTCAGCATCCTGTGCTGCACCCTGGCAGGCATCGGCGAGCCCCTGCATCCCTCCTTGGCAGCCGCTGGCAGGCCAGAAGATGCCCCACAAGGCCAGGATGGTCCAAAGCTCAAGTATCCCCCCATTTGATGGTGCAAAAGCTGCCAGGGCAGGTTTGTTGTGACCTGAGCTGGGTTAAACACCATGGAGAGCCTGGCAATTACTGGGACCTACCCACTGCCCCCACTCCCTGCCCACAGCCTGTTTCTAAATTCACAGGGAAAGGGAGCAGCTCATTCCAATGCAGACCAAAACCTCCCCCCCATGGCCCACGCCACACACGAGCTAGACCTCTGCGCTGCCCCTAACGCACAGGAAAATTGCTTTTCCACTCTGTGCTGACACAAAGCAGCCGTGCATCACTTACTGATATCGAGTCCGTTTATAAAAGCATGTTTTTGCTCCGCTCTAATTGCTTCAAATGAAGCAATTGCATTACGCTCCCTCCCTTCGTTGTACCTCGCCGACAGACGCTCTCCACCAGCTCCCACGTTTGCCCTCAGCACGAATTAGATCTCAGCGCTCAGGCGGTGGAAGAGCGGCTGCCCTGCCCATCATTCCTTGCTGGGATGCGAACAGGCACCCACAGGTTTCCCCAAGCCCTAATGCGGGCTGGCAGCGGGAGACTGGGAACCAACTGGGCTGGGCAGGCATCCCTTTCCATTTTCTCCAGGGGGAAGAGGGACCAGCTGGATCTTCTCCACAAAGGAAGGATGTGGCCACGCTCCTTTGCTTGCTCTTGGCTCCTAAGCAGGGGTTTTGGTGCTATTTCTGCATCCTGAGACTCGGCCTGGCTCTGCTCCTGCCCAGCAGGTCTCCAGGTACTATGGGGGATGCCTGGAGTCACACAAGCTTTAGAGAGCAACGTGCCAGTTCCACGCTGGCCTAGCACTTCAGGGTGGAAAGCAGAATAAATAGTCTGATGCAGCTGGTATGCCTAAATATGATATGAGGTCATAACTCACCTGACCTCGTATTTCACATCACTTCTAATAGCATTTGTCATCAATAAGCAGCCTGTCAGTTTCTTCGCTCCCAGGCTGCCGCTGCAGAGCGTCCCTCCTGTAGGCACTTACACCTGGGTTATGTTCCCCTTCCTTGGGCAGCATCACTGCACCAGACTTACTCCCTCTCCTGCCGTCAACATCCTCCCACGCAACACTTAGCAGCCAGCAAGGGGAACAGGCCCAAAGAGACCGGGACCCTTCTGCTCTGGGATGACCCTGTGCCACCACAGCCAGGCCAGCAAGCAGGGGAGCCTCCCAGAGACAGCACAACCAGGGATGGAACGGGAATACCACCTCCTCAGCACCTGGAGCTGTGCCCTGGGCTTTGCTGCTGGAGAGCCATGCACATGGGTGTGAAGTGCCGGCAGCATCCACACTCAGACACCTCTGGGCTCTGGCCAGGGGCTAGTTGATCCCCTTAATTCCCCACATCACAAACTCCCCACGTGTGGGCACAGACATGCACGCACACACACACAGAAGCATGGGCACTCTTCTCCTGCCTGCGGGAATCTGCCCATTTCCATGGAAACAGCAGTGACATCAGGCGCTGCTAACATTACTCCAATGACTAATTGCGTTATGAACAGCAAACCAAATTACCGAAACAGTTCCTGGGCCCCAGAGATCCGTACCTGCCGCCCCAGGAGGACACAAAGCGTCCTTCACCTGCAGGGATGCCAGGCAAGGCTGAACAAGGACCACTGGGGACCCTCACTGGAGCTCAGATGTGGAGCATGGGGGCCTGTTTGGGCTCCAACCTGCTTTTACTTTGAATCCTAATTTTCTGAGGCTGCTGGAGAGCTGTTTTGTACCTGTTAATTGCCTCAAGAGCTGCTCTTGCTGGTGGCACCACTGTGGCATGGTGTGCAGAAAGAGATGCTGCGCAGCCAGGACATGGTGACAACAGACCAGAAAACCCAGAGCCAGGCTCCTCCGTGTCCCACCCAACTTTGTTTGATTTAGTAATTCCCTCAAAACCTTCAAGGGCAGCCTGCACACCTCCCACCCAGGAGGAGCATCACGGTACCCAGAGCCATCCAACTGCACAGGCTGGGGGATGCTGGATACCCCTTCTTATGCATTTTGGAGAATTCCTCGGGCTTCAGAAGAAGGAAAGACCCTGGGGCAGAAGGCACTTTGCTGCATCAGCTGAAGCGAAAGGTAGCCGGGGGCTACCTGTTCACCTCTCCTGCTTTTAAGTGACAGACACTGTAAGGAAGGCCCCAGTGAGAGGTGGCTCACAAGATGGGATGACGGCAGCCCCACACTCAGTGGGCAGCAGTCCTGTGCAGGGCCGACTGCTTGCAGGCTCCTTTTCCTGGTTATCTGCTGCATCCTGGAGCCATCTGGGAAAAAAACCCACACAACAAACCAGGCCAGCTCTGTTTGTTTATTCATTTATATATTTTAAATCCTTTCCTTAAGATAACATGATAGCTTATTGCATCAGCAATTTATAACTCCCAGCTCCCCGCAGCATCCCGGCTGTTCACGGCTCTGGATTATTTACTGCCTGACACCGGAATAAGCAGCATTATGAAAATATGTTCAGGAATTATTTGGGCACCCCAGATGCAGCACGGCCGTTCACAGCCTCCAACATACTTAACCCTCCGCTGCCCAGCCCACGGGCAGGGCAGTAGCCGCCCCTTCCTCCCTGCATCCTCCTCCAGGCTCTCAGGACACAGCGGGAGCAGGAGCTGACTGTACACAATCACGTTAGTTAGTAAAAGGCACTGATTTCAGCCCCGTGCCACTCGAGGAAGCATTAATTACAGCAGAAGGCACCACTGACACAGAGATGTTTCTCACCATGTCCAGGACCTTGGGGACATCCAGCCACTGGGCAGGACAGGTGGTGTGCCAGCATTCCAGAGTTATCCTCCTTACAGGGCGCTGTAATCCACCCAACACAGCAGCTCTGCCCATAAACCCCCCATCACTAAACCTTAGTCTCTCCAAGAGCGATGGCCTTTAAGGACAGACTGGTCATTTTTTTTTCACCAACAAATACAGAATATTCTTTTTTCCTTCCCCTTTCCTCCCCTCCCCTTTCCTTTTCCACACAAAAGCACGCTTTCCCAAGCTGGCCAGAAACCCGGGATTCCCCAGGGGCTGAGGCTGCAGTCCGGGCAAACCACTCGGCCGTGGCCAACATGGCAGGGAGCCTGCATCAGCTCTTCCCCATTAATAGGCTCATTTAGGCAGCCGTCCCCCGCAGCGCCCATTAACACACATGAGAGACTGCCCGGAGGTGAGAGCTTCACTAATCAAATGTGCTATTAAGATCCTAATCCATTTCATTAGCCCGTCTCATTTGACACTTAGTGAGGCTCAGAGATGCTCCGTGCAACGGGGACAAAGGCGCACGGCCTGTCCTGGGGTAAAATAATCCTTTTCATTAGACCCATAATTCCCTTTTATCCTGTATTAGTTTATTTCCAAAGCCAAAGGGCACCAGGGATGTACAGCTCTGGCAGAGATGCCATGGATCTTTCCCTTCACGGTGTGCATGTCACCACACAGAGACTGGGAGTGACGCCCAGACAGCAGCAATATACAAAAAAAACCTCCTCAAAATAAAAAAAAACCAAACAAGCGCTGAAAAATATACCACCTGACCACTTGATTACATGTTACTGGGCTGTATTTTGGGGATGTTATCACAGAATCACAGAATCGTAGGGGCTGGAAGGGAGCTCCAGAGATCATCAGGTCCAACCCCCCTGCCAAAGCAGGTTCCCTAGGACAGGTTGCACACGTTGGTGTCCAGATGGGTCTTGAGTATCTCCAGAGAAGGAGTCTTCACAACCCCCCTGGGCAGCCTGTCCCAGGGCTCCCTCACCCTCACTGGGAAGAAGTTCTTCCACATATTGGTGTGGAACTTCCCATGCTCCAACTTGACGTCATCACCCCTTGTCCTGTCTCCACAGACCACTGAAAAGAGGCTGGGCATTTCCCTCTGTCTCCCACACTTCAGATATTTACAAACATTTACCAGATCCCCCCTCAGCCTTCTTCTCTCAAGGCTGAACAGTCCCAGTTCTTTCAGCCTATCCTTGTAGGGAGATGCTCCAGACCCTTAATCATCTTTGTCACCCTCCACTAGACTCTTTCTGAGAGAAAAGGGTCATCTTTATCTAGAAGACTTGCTGCTGAATATTTTGGAGACTGAAATGATTAAGTGCTTCAGCCCCATCTGAAATAACTTCTAAATTTCTTTCTCCCCCTGATAGGTGTCCAAGGCCAACAGAGAGGCAGGATGCAGAACTAAATGCTGGTTGTTCAGGAGGCTGGTTAGCCAGGGGTAGTCAAAGTTCTCAAAGGCTGTTGTAACAAGCCTGAAGGAAAAGGAGGAGGAGGAAGCATGTCCACACCCCCGCCCTGTCTTCCCCATAAAATCAGTGTGATTACTAAATTATGGTAAGATATGTTGCCCAATAGTTGGAAATGACAGAAATGCCATGTATAGATCCCCTCCAAGGCTGACAAACACAGACAATGTCTTGCCATAGATCAGTGTCACACAGTATAATAGAATTAGGACCGTGACTCCCCTCCCTGAGGTGATGAGCATCTGGGCAGGGATCACATAAAGTGGGGGTGGGTTGACATGCCAAAGTCAGATGAGCAGGCAAAGCATCATCGTTACCATCACCTCTTCAAATAACACAGTAAACATTTCATCACAGCTTTTCAACACAATCCAGTCAGATCTATCACCCCAGCCCTTCATGTCCTACATTTGGCCCCAAAAGGGACTGTGGTGGTTCAGCCCCAAGCGGTGCCTGAGCACCACACGCCACTCACTCCTGAAGGAGAAACAGCCAGAGCCTCCATGGGTTGGGACAAGGACAAAAACACTGTAGAAGTAGAACAGTAACAGCCAATTACACTCACACTTGGAAATGGCACAGAGTAACTTACAATTACAGAGCACTGCATGATGTGAGGACCAGCCCAATGCCCTGGCTGCACTTAGACTGGCCTGAAAGAAACCAGGATCAACCCTCTCCAAACAGCCCCTTTTATGGGGGAGTGATGTCAGGTGGGGTGGAAACAGCCCAGGCTGACTCAGCTCACCTGGGCTGGCTGCTTGGGCAGGGTAACTCTGGCCTGGCCAGAACCAGGGCAACTACCCACCAGGAAACTTCAGCCCTGGGTTTTCTCTTCATGTACAAGAGAGATTTTTAAAATACACCATCATCTCCAAACAAAATGAAATGCGGGCAAGGGATGAGAGAGAAATCCCCTTCCCCCCAAGCAGCAAGACCATAAATCACTCCCTGTCTCTCCCCACTGGCTGCAGAGGCCAGAGAGAGGTGGTGTCAGGCAGGCAGAAGCATGCTGTCACAGAAACAATGCTCTCTCCACCCCTGGGCTCTGCCATTTTCTCCCTGGGAAGTTTCACAGCCCTGAGAGCCCACCCTGTCACTGCTCTGGGGGAGCAGCAAAGCCGTGTACCACCCCCCACAGCTAGGCTGTCAGCAGCAGCACATCCCCACAGCACACCCCAGGGGTGACAACATCTGGGGGTTATGCATCCCTTCCCACTGCTGCCCTGCCCATCCCACCCTGTGGCCCACTCCTGCCCCACAGGACTCACAGCCCGAATTGTGGCCAGTTTGTGCCGGCCCTGTGCCATGGGCCACCAGCCCGGCCACACAGCAGAGGTGCAGAGCCCGAGCACATCAATGAACCGCTCTTCATGCCTCAGCGGTGTGAGTTACCGCGTGATGTACAGGCCCATTAAGGGCTGCTTTCCAGAACAAATGCTGCCCTGGGGGCTAATCAGCAGAACATTCCCTTCACTGAGAGACAGAATTAATACCACTGTTGGCAGACTCTATGATGCCACGTAAATAACGTGCCGCTGAGCTTTATCGGCACGGTGCCTTTTGTCGCCGGCCTTGGCCTCGAGAGGGTGGTGATGGAAAAAGAGACAACATGAAAGGAAACCTGTGAGAGCCCGAAATAACTCTGTGCCCCGGAACCACGGGATGCTGGGGAGGGCCCCGTGCAGGACGCAGCCTGGCTGTGCTGCCCTGTCCCCTGCATTGGTACCTGCGTGGTACCCCATGCCAGGACACCTCCATGTGCCCTGGGCAGCCCAGACCCTCGGCTGGAGGCTTTACAGGGTACGCTCCTTTTTAAAAGGGGGCTTGTCAAGAGAGAAGGCGCTGCTGTGTCAGCACCATGAAAGCCAGTGCTAATCAAGGATGAAGGCATGGTCTCCTCACAGGTTGCATCACAACATGCATATCAGCACTTTTAACAATAATTGGCATAAGCCAGAGAAACCAGCTTGCTCGCCCAGGCTCTGCCCGTGACCCCCAAGACCCTCTCCTCCCAGCACGGACCAGGTGGGGCTAATCCTGCTCCAGGAGTCACACACACCTCGTGCCACATACAGGCCACGCTGCACTTTGGAGCCCAGCCTCAGCCCTCTCCCCACTCCCTGTCAAGCCCACGGCGGGAGCCGGCGTTTTACAGCATGAGCAGTGCAACCTGCGGAAGGGGAGTGATGACAGGGGCCTGATGCCATCGAGCGATGGGGCTGGGTGGCAGCATGAGGCAGGGATTTACAGAAAACACACAGGCTTTCCCTGGATTTCACCCAGGAGAACAGGGGTACCCACCAGCTCTCCCCGACAAGTTCTGCAGCTAACCCACTTCAACAGGGAGCCCTGGTGTAAATGCACCCCAAGAAAAGCACAGCCTGTCCCCTCTCCACAGCCAGACCCTCACATGTGTGTGTGTCCGGAGCCTGGCTGTTAGGTGCAGCCCTGGCACCCATCAGCCTCCAGCCCGGGGACGCCTCAAATCCCCCATGGCAGACAAGCACCAAGCATGATTAACCAAAACCCTTTACTTGGCCCCAAGATTTCGTCAGCAGAGCGTCAGGAATGGCAGCTAACACCAGCTTTTCACCTTACACCCATGTTTGTGACCCGAAGGGCAGCCGGTGGCTCCCGCAAGGGGAGCTCAAGGGCAGGCCCCATCCTGCCGCACCGGTTCAGCCCCCCAACCTGCTCCCTCCCCGCACTGCGGCTGGGCCCCACCGAGCCACCCCATCCTGCTGGCGTTCCGCAGCCCTGCTCCCTCCAGAGCAGTCATGGACTGCTGCAAGGCAGAGAGGCATCTCACACAACAACCGGGCTGCGTTAATAAGGTCAGATAGGAGGAGGAGAGCATTTGCGAGGGCTGAGAGCCCGCTTTGGCAGCTTTCCCGCCAAATGCCTTGTCAGCCTGTCTCTGAGGCAGTCACCCACGCTGGGAAGCTGACACTCAAACATTTCTTAGCTGTACTTACCGCTGCATCCAAGCCTGAGCCACCAAGAGTGGAGCTCCCACCCAGCGCAGCCCTGGGGGTGGCTTTCCCCAGCACAGGGGGCTGAGGCACAGGCGTTGGCCCAGGGGTCTCGGCAGGGAGTTCAGCCCTCTGCCTCCCGCTTTGAACGAGCGCAAGGGCTGCAAGCCCCAGGGCCAAGGAAAGGTCAGACCCAGAGTAACTCGACTTACTCCCAGGCTTGTCAAGTGTCCTCACTCCTTGTACTCATGCTCAGCATGCAGACAGACCTTCACAGGGAGCATCTCTCAGTGCATAAAGGGCTCCCCAGCCCCACAGAAGAGAACAGACCAGAGATTAAGATTCATGCCAGGAAACAGGGTGGCACACTTGACAGCGAAGGTACCCAAGGGCCACAGCTGGGACACAGGGCAGCTGCAAGCGGAGGGCGCCAGGAGGCGAAGGGAGAGGGCAAAAGCCCCAAGGGTCTGGCTGCACGCAGCTGAGGGGCAGAGGCAAGCAGGCACCATCATCAAGCGTGTGTTAACTCCCACCAAGTGTACATGGCTCTGACACACACACTCACACATGCTCCTGCCAAGTGCTGCCAGCCCATCCTCTTGCAGGAGCTGGTGGAGGAATCCCATGGGGAACCCAAAACATTCCATGCTGGAAATCACTGCTCCCAGCAGCTCTTGTTTTTAACCCCAGGTCACAGCCCTTACTTACCAGCAGGCACTGTCAGAAGCACTGGCTGTGGATGCCTCACTTGCCTTTTGAGAAGCAAACATCCTGTTTTAGCTGTGAACTGATTTGACACTTGGTTATTTGGGGAGGAGAACTTCCAACTACACAGAGCAATCCAGGGTTCTCAGCCAGTTTATGGCCAGTCCCATTCTCCTTGCAGGATGTTTGGAAAGCAAGCATGGGTTACAACAGAGAAACAGATGAAACTGTTCTTCTACAAACACCTTTCTGCTGCCCTACCAGAAAGCACAGACACAGGAGTCCTGTGAAAAGCTGCTCTTCAGCCTATGCTTGGAAGCAACCCGTGACCAGAGCATGGTCTGAATGCTGCAGCCAGCACCCAGCCTGTCTTCAGCAGAGCAGTGAAAGGCCATGTGCTCCCAGCACTGCAGAGGAGGGTTAGCTGTCACAGGCCTTCCTGCAGACCAGCTTTGCTGGGAGCAATCTCCAGGTGAATATCTGGGGCAGCTCTTCCCTGCCTGAGCCTTGCCAGCATGCCCCATGGCCATGTGCAGCACCCCTGGTGGGTGCGGATTTAACCCTGGTTTCCTGCTTCTCCAGCACAGGCCGTCACCCCCAACACACTCCTGTCTTTGGCAGATCGCTTAGAAATCACAGCTCCAAACCCAACCCAACCCACGTCCCCTCAGGGTGCACCAACAGGGAGAGGTGCTGTTGTAATCTCTCCAAAAAACCCCACCAAACCCCCAAACAAACCCTGACGCCTCTCCCAGGTGTCAGGGCAGCATCACCACTGGCCTTCCCGCACCACTGGAGTTCAGTGTCCAGTTACATGTAGCAGGCAACCCCTTCTCTCCCGGCTTCCCCAGCAGATACCCACTCTTCTCCATTCAACTCGACCCCAACTTTTAGGGCAGATTCCCACTTTGGGAAGGAAACCACCACCATCGCTGCGATGTGGCAAAGGACAAAGCACTTAGCAGCTCGTACCTTCGCTTTTCAGCCTGTAGTGGGTTGTTTATAACACTCTCCAGTGTCTGTGAAGCAATACTTAACATTTGCTGAGCATGCTCGAGCCTGTGGATGGAACACACAGCTTGAGTCATCCTTCCGCTTGCCGCAGTGCCGGCCACAGACCAACAGGTCGTTCTGTTGCTGGTTGCCACACGTCTCCCAGGGCGGCCATTATTCCCTCTTCTGCAGCATCCTTCACTGCCAACGGAGGCTGAGCTCTGGAGACTGAGGTCACTGCAGCCTTGAAACCCAGTGAGTGAGCTACAAAGGTGGGGGGAGAGACATCAGCCTGAACAACGCTCCCAATGCCTGGGCAACGGTGTGAGGTGAAGACCTAGTTGTACCTGGGTTATATGTCACTGAGCATGCCTGCAGCCACCTGGCTTGCTTTCCAGCCCTCGTTGCAGCCGGTGTTAATCTAGGGATGACTTTCCCAGGCTTTTGAGTAGCGTTTGTCACACAGCAGCTCCCAGAAGTACTGGAGAGACAGCTGATACCTCACCGAGCTTGCGAGGACTGGGCAGCATCTGTATGTCAGATGCATCGCTATGCCTCAAAAGCAGCTGAAAGTTGCGACCAGACACTGAGGCATGACTGCAGCTCAGCCCCTCTGTGCCCAGCTCCTGCAGAGGGGCTGTGGTTTTTAAAAGGCAGCTTTCACAGGTAAGAAATGTGGTGCATGACAGCACTGAGCCCTAAAGGTAACTCCCACCTCAGGCTGATGCTGAGAAGGGGGGCAAAGGGGAGAGAGAGCTGCAGATACTGAGTTTTAAAACCACTGCCAGCTCAAAACGCCCTGCTGACCCTCCATGGGGACTGCTCTGGTGTAAGCAGCTGATTGGAGCCTGAAACAAAAGTCAGCAGGACGTCGAATAACGACAGTGTTGCAGTTTTGCATAGTTGGCTACTGAGAGAGGGCCAGGGGCTACAGAAAATGGCTCCTGGAATCCTCTGCAGGCCTGCTTGTAGTGCCTCTGAGAATCGCATATAGGAAACAAAGACTCCACCAGAACATGGAATATCGCAATTTTGGCCCGTTAAGGGCTTTGGGATGTATATTTGCATATGAATGTAAGCAGTTGACAGACACGAAAGGCCGGGAAGGCTGGGGGAGGAGGCACCGGAGCAGAAGCACATGGAGTAGCCAGAGGAGAGGACCCATGGATGAGGCAGAGACCTGACCTGCCCGGTGGAGAGGCTCCATGCTGGACAGAGCCAATGGAGACATGGAGACTTACGTTGGGATGAGCCCCTGCCAGCACAAGCGACCTACAGAGATGAGCCAAGCAGGTTTGCTGGAGGAGGCATCATAGCCCCGTGGAGGACTGGGACTGAGAGACACTGTGATTTGTTGCTGCCTGCCAGAGCAGAGATGAAGCCCGGTGGGAAGAGATTTGCCTTGGAGAAAGTTCGTGGAGGACTGGCTCTTATGGGTGAGATCCTACGGTGCAGCAGGGGGAGGGTGTGTGGGATGGATGCCCCCATCCCGGCCGAGAAGAAAACCATCTCACAAGGGACTGACCAAAGCCCCATCTCCTAGTCCCTGCCCCCCTGTCCTGTGCTGTGAGCAGGGGGAAAGAAGGGAGCAAAATCATGGCTAAAGGGCAGTCTGCTTTAGAATGGAGGGGTGGGGGAAGGTGTTACCGAGACCCCCATTTCTCCAGTCCCTGCCCCTCCTGGACTGCGACCGGGAGGGAAGAAGGGAGCAAACTTCTAACTAAAGCCTGCTAAGGAGGGAGTGGTGGGGGAAAAGTGTTTGCCTGGTTGCATTTGTTTTAGGATTGTTGGTTGCACTCCTGACTCTGTTTCCTTTTCACTGTTTTCTCTTTAGTGTAGTGTAATAAATTAGATAACTTTCTCTTCAGCACTCTGCGTTGAGTCTGTTTTGCCCGCGTCATTAACGAGTTTGTCTCTTGAGCCGCCCAATTATGTTATTTCTCCCCCGTCCAACTAAGGAGGGGAGTAATGGACTGATTCTGGTGGGCGTCTGGCCTTTGGTCAGGGCTCAACCACCACAGACGGGAAATAACACTTGTACTTGCCTGTGCCCTTTGCAGGGTGCATCTGAAGCATGGCGCCAGGACAGCCCGACGGGTAGACAGGCACTCCTCTCCTCAGCCCACTCTGGCTGTTGTCACTCTTGATGTACATGCCAGGACAAGCTCCAGCTCCAACACGCTAGCTCTCCCCACAGCTTCCCACACAGCCAGCTCGGTACAGCAATTTTGGCTGTGTGGGAAATGCAGCAGTCAGTGCTCTTCTACACCACAGGCACATCTAAGCAGACGTACCGGGCACCCTCGCACTTGCACCAGAGAGGAAAACGATTATGCAGGGTTAAGCAGAGAAAGGAGCTGTGAGGCGCAGTCTCCACTGACACGGGGGAAACGCTGACTGCACTATGTGCTGCACTGTAACAGACACTGGATGCTAAGAAGTCATCCCGTGCGTTGCTGCTGTTGGTTTGAGCGGATGGTAGCATAACAGCCCATGGTACTGAGCATGAAGCCCACCACGACAGGCCACAGCAAGGCAGGAGCCAGCCCCGCGCCCCCCACACGAACCCGTGCGCTCTTGCCCTGCTTGAGAGTATTTGCCCACTGTTGTCTGCTGAAAATCCCAGGAGAAGGAGGGATCTTTTGAGGGCAGCGTTTTAAACCCAAGCGTGATGCAGTACGGAAATTCCCTCGTATAAAAGCTGAAGGAGGATATAAAATGCTCGGTGAGAGACAGGCTGGTGCTGCCACTCTTGTTAGTTCTAGGATATACTGCTTCTTTCCCAGTCATAAATAATTGCCTGTGAAATCTCTGAGAGTCCCTTGTGCACCGAATTTCAGCAGCCCCAGAGCCAACACCCTCCCAAAGATGCACTAGCCTGAAACAGACCAGTGCTTCATATCCTGCACCTGCAGAGACGGTCTGAAAAGTCGAGCGATGTGGAAGGGCTTTTTAAGGCCAGGGCTGTTTTACCTGGAGCAGCAGGCTGGGGCCAGCTACCCCAGAGATAGATCTCACTAGTCCACGGGTTTCCGGCTCCAGAGGCATGCCTGTTTCCCCCAGTGCCAGCTGACAGCAGGCACACCAGGTGTGACCAGCAGACTCAGCTAGCACACGCAGCAGCCTGTTCCTGGGGGCTGGCCTGGCTGTGTGGAGAGCTGACAGGGGTTGAGGTCGCTGGCTGAGAACCACACTTCCCACCAGCCTTGCTTTATAAAGCCTTGGAGAAGCCACTGGGTCCATGCAGAGGAAAGGCTGCCTGAAATTTGGCCCATAACTAAACTGAGCATGTGCACTCCTGGCTTACAGGCACTGCTGGTGAAACTGGGGCCAACCAGCCCTCCATGGGTGGCCCTCCACTGACATTTGCCTTGCCACGTGCTTCTGCAAAACGACATGAGAAGTAGCAGGGTGGTGCAGGTGAGCAGGGTCTGGAAGCATCTGAGGTTTGGTTTGGTGCAGCAGAGACCAAGAGATCTGAGCCTTGTCCACTCCTCTTCGCGGAGCTGCAATCCTCCAGAAGCCTGGACAGACATTCCCTAACAGCCCCTCAGGTCTGGCTGCGGAGCGAGCCCTGGGTGGCTGGTAATCAGCGACACCAGCAAGCCGGGGTAGTACACAGCAATCTGGATGGAGGAAAGCCCATTGCTCATGGAAATTCACAAACAAAAACCAAACTGGGGTTTTTTTCTTAAATTTATTTATTCCTGAACGAGTACAACTAGAATATAAAAGTACTCCTTGATGAAAGCAAAGCAGAAAAGGGTAGGAAATTAACACCAAGTGAAAAATATTTGCATGTTCCAGGGGAAGAAGCCCCCAGAGACAGAGCTCGGAGACTCCTCGAGCTTGGAAGTTAATGTCATATTTCTATTTTACAGAAAGTCCCTATAGCAGATCCATAAGTTACCTCACGGTGACTCATAACTCGGTGCAAGGGGTTTCTAGTTTGTTTTCTTTGAGAAACCAATTACTTCAAGTGCATCACACCAGCAAATGAAATCAGTGTGCTGCTTTATTTATTATTGGGCATTTGTTTTTCCTTATGATGACGGCATTACAGCTGCCACAAACAGGCATGCCAGCCGAATGAAACCAGCACACTCCCCTGAACACTTTCAATCTCTCTAAGTCTGGGTGCTTTGCACATTCTCCAATACCTGGATTTTTCTCACTAATGAACTCTTCCGTCTGCTGGAAAATATTGAATGCAATTAGTCCTTCAGGGAGCAGCCTCAGAGTGTGCCGTGCCTCGCAGTGGAGGACTGTGAAAGAGCCCAGCGCTTGGCAAAAGAATTAGAAATTCCCCAAGATAAAAAGGGAGATTTACACACACTCCCACCGAGGCTTGCTGCAGAATTTAATTGGCAGGGATAGCAATGAAGGGGCGGCAGAGAAAACCACTGAGGTTATGGCCCCAGCACAAGTCACAAAGCAGTAACAAGTTACGATTCCCAGGCTTAAAAATCAGAAATTGCATTTGGTTCCTCACCTTGCACTCCCCCATGCCAAGCCGCACAACATGCTCCGATCAAGTGCATCTATTCCTTTGCTTTCCCCAGTCCAGCTTCCTCTCTTCAAGGGGTGATACAAATCACTCCATCCAACCCTCCTGCAATTTCATCCAGCCGCTCTCTGCACTCCTCCCGCAGCTGCTTCAGCTCTCTCTCCAGGCTGGCCTCTCTCATCTGCAGCGCTCTGATCACCTCCATGGCGCTGACAGCTGAAGCAGGCTCCTTGGATACAGACCTACCAAAGCCCGCTTTGCCGGCAGGATGTTTGCTTCTGAACACCAGCCTGCATGGGCCGTGCACTTTATCCTTCTTCGGAGCACAGAGATGTGTGAGATCTAGCAGCTTGAGCTCAACACTTTCCTGTACCTTTCTGGCAGTAGCAGAAAACCCTTCCTTTAGTTCTTCCTCTCTCGCTTTTACCTGCAGAGAGAAGAAGTAGGCAGAGGTGGGGGGAAACACATGTTAGATTTCTGTGAAATAAATCGTCCTGCCAGGAAATGACACAAAGTGCCATGTTTGGAGTAGGATGCACCGAAGAGGAGAGACCCAACCGTGAGAGCAAACCAAAGAGCACGGCAGTGGAAACTGAACTGCGCTAACCCGTGCTTACTGTGAGGTACAGGCCTCAGCGGCCAAAACCCTGCCTGTTGTCATCTGTTTGAGATTCCAAGTTTACCAGTCCCTACGGCTAATGCACTTCAGAGCAAAACACAAGGGGCAAAAAGGGAGATCCAGCAGAGTGACCCTCATCACCACCGGGCTTTAAGCCACCACAGTGTCTTAACAGATTAATTGCTTCATGATTAATTGTCGTGGTTTCCCCCCGGCTGTGGGCCGAGATCCACGCAGCTGCCTGCTCCTTAAAGTAAAAGAGCAGGGGAAAGGGAAAAAGGGGGGGGACAAGGGAAGGGAAAAGGAAGGGGCAAATAACTCCAAAACCAAGAAACTAAGAGGCCCGTGGGTTGGGATAAGGAGAGTTTACTAAGAGAACAGAAAGATAAAATAGAACAATGCTAACAGGACTTTAGAGCAAAAGAATATGAAACTCTTGATCCCCAATGCAGTTTCTCCCCGACCCACACAACTCAGGCCGGACCACCCAGAGCTGTCCTGGAACCCGACCGTCCCCCCAAGCAGCACGCGTCCCGCCACCGCCCCTCTTCTTCCTCCCCTCAGCCCCCCGTTATCCTGGGCAGGACGTCATTGGCATGGAATACTCTCTTTGGCCCATCTGGGTCACCTGTCCTGGCTTCGCCCCTCCTTTCTCCTGAATAGAGAAATAGGAAGAAGCTGAGAAAGTCCTTGACTGTCTGACTGCAACTAAGAACATCAGGGTGTTCTCAGCACTGCTTTCATTGTAACTCCCAAACACAGCATGCCATCAGCTGCTACAAATGAAGTTAACTCTATCCTGACTGAAACCAGGACATTAATAATTCAGTTTGCAAATGCTTTCTGGACTTGGCAATGCTAAAACTATAAGCTAGAAATTCCTTAATTCTCACTACGGGGTAACAAATAGGGAATAGGAAAAGAATGAGCAGAGGCAAAAAAAGTGGAGGCTAAGGCCAAAAGGAGGACCAGCCAGCACGCTTCCACTGAAGACAGGCCCAGTAAGACAAAGCTTTTCCTGTGACAGAGCTGCAGACTGGATGATAAAAGCAAGTGTATATACTGGGTTTCCTCCAAAGCATTTGATTTTACGTGCTCCAACAATCTGATTTGAAGAACTTGAAAGATGGCAATTGCCTTGCCAATTTTACTAGTGGATTAAATATGAATTCAGTGACTCATCTCAAGATGTAGCTGTCCACGGGGAAGCATCGAGAAAGGAGAGGTAAGGTACCCTGCTACAGCCCTCAGGGAACCGGTTCTTAGTCCAGTGGTGTTTTCTGTTTCTGCTACAGCAACAAGCAGCCAGAGCAGCTCAGCCAAAAAGCAGACAAGTTTCAGAAAAGTGATGCTGCCTCTGCAACCTGCACAAATCCCAGAGCTCTCCTGGAACCCGTGTGCACTGCTGGAGTTCATGCTTCAAATAAAAAACCCCACCAAAAAAAAAAATAATCCACACTACAGGGAAACAGAGATTCAAAGGCAGGTCACCCAATGACTCACAGCCCAGAAAACAAGCCTTACAGTACAAAACTTCAAGAGCTCAAACTATTCCATTCATGGGGACAGATACATAATTTGTTTTAGATCCTAAATCAAAGTGGAAAAGAAAAGCAGTGAGAGACCAGGCTTTGCTGAGAAAGCCCTAAGAAGATCAAATGGATGAAAATTTGTGTTAGGTATTCAGCTTCAGAATAAGACGTTGTTTCCTACTGTGAAGATAATGAACCATGAAATGCTCCATTGCAGCTCCAGGGATGAATCCTTTGGCCAAAGCTCAGCTCAGGTCAAGCTCAGTGCTAATGATACCCCCTTCCAGGCTTGAAACTGCTCCGCAACCCCTCCCTTCTCTGGCCATGGGTAAGACTGAACAACTCCCTGAGGTTTCAAATCTGCAGATCTGCATTAAGATATTAGTATCTCACAAATCAGGGCTTTGACAAGTTCCCTGTAAAGTCAGGGATATTTTGGCATCTCTCTGAAGCACTGGAGATCGGTCAGAGCTCAAAGCAGCACTAGCTGCAAGGACAAGAGGCCTGAGGTAGCAAAGCCCCCCTGCCTTTCCCACTGCCAAGGCGCGATTACTCAGGGTCAAACCAGCTGCTGTATCTGCAGAGAAAAGCTCTTTCATCGACTGGTAGAGAGGGCTTCACTACTGAAGCAAAATCAGATGCTTATGACATACAGGGGATCGGAGTACGTTCTCTGACGATGTGAAACAGTTACATTTCCACGCTGGCACCAAATTCACTAGAGCTTCACTCATCCCACATCTTTAATCAGAATATCTTCATGAGTTTTACAGCCAAGTAATTAATCCTCTCCGCAAGCTTCTGATGGCTTATTCTGTCTCTTTCCCTCCCACCCCCAGCTCAAAAAAGATTAAGAAAATCAATCAAATCACAAAAGGAGTAAATTTCTCTGGATTTTTCCTACCATGTTAAAGGCGTTATCGATGCAGAGCCATCTGTTAAAGGAGATCTCTGTTGATTAAGGCACGTGAATAGAGAGCTGAAGCCAAGAGAAGTCTATCCTTGCCCTTGTACAAGAACCATGGGTCCATCTTTATCCTAAGTCCCACAGCATCCCAGGACATCTCTAGCTGTCGGTTATAAGAGCATCTGAAGTCCAATTCTCTAACATCACTTTGGAAGGAACAAAACTGAAAGAGTAAATGCAGTGTTATCTGGTCTCCCCACTGCCGATGAACAAACGGAAAACAGTGTTTGCACAAAGCGGATTCAACACTGGAATCTGGGATAGGAAACATCTCCTGTTACTTACCAAGAACAAAATCACTCAGCAAACAGAGCCCACAAACTGTTATTTATTTTTTGCATTAAACTGAGGTAGGCTACCAGCAGGGCTGTGTAAAAGGCTTCCTAATGAAACAGAGGTTTTCATACTCTCCACTGGCCAAAATCGGAGAATTTTATTACCCGTTGTGCGAGGCACGTGATGGAGGAGCGTGCTCCTGTCAGCACTAAGTGCATCGAGTTCTAACTCACAGCTACAGCAGGAACAGGGATTACTATACTGAAGGAGGAGCAGCTGTAAGGACAAGGACAACAGCCTTATAGTTAGGGAGCTGGGGAAGCAGCAGCATAACAAATGCTGACATCTGAGTATCAGAAGGGCCCTGCACATGTTGTCTTCTACAAAGAGGACCGGTATTTCCTGGGACTACATTAGATAAATTTAACAGGGGAAATTTTCAGAAGAATGAATATGGAGTAAGCAAACAAGTATAGCAAAGCACTATTTACTTCCTATCAGCACAATCTGGAGTTGGAAAGCCAGCTCGAGTTCTTTGCACTGCTCTTCCTGGCAAGCTGTGCAACCATATGTATGTCCACAAATACTCTCATTGCAGTTTGTGGATTTCAATAGCTAAAAATTCCCCAAGGGTTACCTTCAAGTAATACCCTCTACTCTTCACATCCTGAACGCTTGTGAAAATACTCGGTAACCTCCTCCTGTATGGTTAATTGATGCTCTTTAACAGCTTGCTGTCTCCCATTAGTCAGCACACGACGATTACTCTACACTGCAAAACAATCTCAGCAGACCACTTTGTATTAAACAAACATATTGTAAAAGATTAGGAGCCTCAGCGTTTTGTGTCTGCCCGACTCTATCCCACAGCTCTGCCTTTCAGACTCAATCTACCAGCTGGAAGCTGAATTCCCAATTAGGTACGTAGTGTTGTCTGACAACTGCTGCACATGCTCTACGAGTAAATACAACAACACGATAATAATCATTTCCACTTCTACAGAACCAACCTCATCCCACAGGAAACCAGTGCATTTTGAGAAAAGCAAAGAGCTGATGAGGAACCTGCATCTTCAGACTGACACCTCTCCCGCTCTGGGGTGAGCTCTTGACCTGGTTACTGGGCACAACAGCACCACAGAGCAGTGGCTCACACACAGAGTAACTGAGCCCTTGGAAGTGCACTGTCCCTCTGTGTGCTCCAGCATCAACATAGCAGAACTCCATTTCACACTCCCATGACCACGACAAGGTACCAGGAACCTCCCACGGCATGCAAGGGCTACAGACAGACAGACATCATGAGTGTACACTAAGGAAGTACTCCTGCTAGGTCCCTCCAAGCTCTTTGCCTCACCATGGCACCGACCAGTGTTTGAGACAAGACAGTGGCCAAACCATCCCCCAGGAATGCTTCCTTTAAAATAACAAGACTTCCAAAAGACCACCATAGGTTTTCAAAAAGCATTAAAACCTAGAAGCTGATGGGAAAACTATAATAATCTCCATGTTCTAAGGAGAAGCCAGCAAGCTAGTGAAATCCCAGGTAAGAGTATTGCTCCTTAGATCACAGGCTGAAAAAGGACAGAAGTGACAGACAGCCTGGGCTGCCCTCCCCTTCCCAGACCTGGCACAGTATAAAGCATTGTGGGGTGCACAGACACTCCTGCAAGGTTCACATGCAGGAATGTACAAAGGAGTAAGCACTGAAGTAAAACAGATCTCTCCAAGATGATCTCTTGAGGTCCCTTCCAACCCCTACAATTCCGTGATTAGCCATAGGGTGGGCAAGGACAGATGGCTTCTTGTTCCTGACGTGGTGGAATTAAGCCAGGCTGGACATCCATCAAGCATGGAAGGGATTTCCCACCTCCCCGGGGACAGTGCCACGTCTGATGCTACATTTCCAAAAGTGTTCAGGCTGAGTGGCACACTGAGGAAAATGGCCAAGCCAAGAAAGAAAAGGGTGGGCCTGGTTCAGAGATGGAAAGGGGCAGTGAAGTGAGGCAGACCCAAAAACCAGGCTGAGCAGGCAGCTTGTCTCAGTCCCCACCATGACGGACCAATTTATGCACTGATGCACAGAATAGACTTCAAGCCTGCAAACAGCTACACACACAATGAACTTTCTCAGCACTTCCACATCCCTGCCTGTGCCGGAATTCCTTCTAACCAAAGATACTACTCGCTGTCCTATCCATCCTGGCAGCTGACTCGGTCCTGGGAATCGTATAGCTTTGAATAAATTTTATGGGGATGAGTTCAGTGGGTAAATCATGGGAAACACAACGTGACACATATTTTAAATAAGGTGCCTTCCAGTTTTTTCGCATGTTCCACTGTTTTTGAAGCAGAACAGCAATACACAGACTCTCCTCCTCTAGACGTGTGCTAATTTGTCATGGGGACAGTCCCAGTCAGTCAGCTGCCCATCTTGTGGGGGTCCATTCCTATCAACTTCTTAGATAACCCACACATTTAACTCATTTGATCTCTCCTCAAAGAGGAGACCTTCCAGCCCTTCACAGTTACTGCTGTGGCTCCCTTACGTCCCTTGCGTTTGCCCATCCCTTGCTGGTACTGAGCTTCCCAGGGCTTCGTGTCTCATTCCGTGTGGCTCAGACATCGCCAAGAGGCTGATACATCCCAGAGTTTTAACAGCTCACTAATGAAAACTGCCATAAAAATTAAGGCCCAAAATGATTCTTTTCCTGCCAAGAAGCAAGGTGGACATGAACTTACCAACATGCAAGATGTCCCGAAGAGATGCTAAGAGATCTGGATAACCACTTAACATCATTTAAATCATTCCCAGGGTCAAAGGTGACCATCTTACAAGTGCTGTAAGTCAACATTTCTGCTTGTCAAAACCCCCCGTGGCAACCTGAAAGCCTCAGAAAACAAATGAGCGCTCTGCCTCTCCGTTACATACTCGAAGGAAGCCACGAGCTAGAGATGGAGTTTAAAATGCAGCAGCAATGAAAGGTCCAAACATCTGTTTTGAGGAGGAGAGTGTGGGGGGCATTTCCACTTTCTGACCGTGGTGTTGTCAACTTTGAGAAAGGAGCAGCAAACCGAATTGCTGGAGCTCCTTTGGAAGGGGACGATAAAGCCCAGAAACTGTGTCATTATTTTTAAATTGCAATCTCTTCAGATTATTCTGGGAGATTTGCAGAAATTGCTGTAACAACGGCACTGCTCAGAAAAAACAAACTGCACTAGCCTGGAAATGGCACATTTTCTGCCCCCAGTCCTGTCTGTCCACTCTTCCTCTGTCATATTTCTCCTCTGACTAGGAAGAAGACTCCATATGCAGGCAGCATGAAACACACATTATTCTTGCCTTTCTGTACAGACACCAGAAACCTCGATGCCTGCCTTTGCTGAGAAACGCGGTGCAGCCTGCTCTTTGTGCTCCGAGTCACAAGGAACAAACAGAAAAATCTCAGATCTTGTCCTTTTGGGTTGAGGAGTGAAAAGGAAATTAGGAAATATAAATGGATGCAATATCCAAGCTGCCAAGTCATACTGCCTCTGCTATCAGGGCATAATCACCCAGCACCTTTCATAAACTCATCTAGTTCCTCTGAAAACACCAAACAGCATTTGACTTGCAGAATTTTTTCATTCCTACGGGAAGCTCATTTCTGAGCTTTATGTTAAAGCTATCATGTCTATGATGGCCCCCCCATACCTGGGGAGCTGAAAAGGGTGAAGTGAAACATTATACACTTGGAAACATATGATTAATGAAGGGCCAGGTTGCAGAAGTAGAAAAGACCTGCCCGGCCAGCCGGTGCACTCACTTGCCTGGCTCCTGACAGCTTCCCAGCACATAACAACATCCCAAGCATGGGTACAGAGAGCTGTTCCTCAGGTTAGAAACACTGCCCAGAGCTCTCAATCTCCACATACACTGAGCAGACTCTCATTCAACAGACAAGCATCAATTACAGATAAAGATCTGTAAGTAAAAAATGAAAGCAGGATAAGCAGGGAGATACTGGCATCACTCGGAGATGCTAGGATGGATGCTGCGCATAAATCCTGACAGCTGAGCACTGGAAACCAGGCGTTGCAAATTAAGGCTAGTTTAGGAGTTTTCAGTTTCCAGACTGCAATCAGGATCAGTCCAGGGGATGAACCGTGCAAACACTTATCTTTAATCAGAACAAGCCTGAATAATGCTTTATAAATTACCATTATTTGTACTTTTTGCTTGTCTTACAATTTACACCTAGTATACACCACCGTCCCCTCCTACCCTGCAAGAAAAACCTTGCAGGCCTGCAATCCCAGCTAACATTTTATCTGGGATACAAAAAACAGGACAGAGACGAATTTGCAGACTACTTTTACGAAAGCCTTTTTTGCCAATGCTGAAAAACCAGCACCAAGTACAAAAGGAACTAAGCAAACCCATCGGTTACATATAAAAGGGAAGATCAGAGTGCACAATAAGCACAGCAGAAAGACAGGCAAGTGTTATGTAAAAGTGGAACGCAACAAAAATAGTCACAGGGATCCCACAATTCCCACCCACACCTTCTTTGTGCTCCTATCAGGAATTTACTGGCTATACACCGTGCGTTCTGCGCCTTACCGCACACAGAGCAGCACTGGGAAACACGCACCACGGGCTGTGAGGGAAGATGCCCAAGCAGAGTTCATCTCAAACATCATTCGAGATCAGCAAGAACTGAACAAGCCAACACCGTTGTTCTCCCGTGTTTCTGTACAGAACAGTTATGAATAACCCAAGTGTTTTCTGTGCTGGCATGCCCCTAAAGGGACACAAAAGCCTTTTCCACACATAAGCAGGGTGAGGGCTTTACACATTAACAGTAAACAAATAATAATTTGGCTAGCAGGCCAGTTGCTGTTAAGAAAAACGTTTGCTTTTGTGGGGGGAACAACAATCATGGTGAAGTGTATGACAAACGCTTTCCTTCCTTAGCTACAGACAGTGACCCATTCAGCCTCAGAGATGCAGAGAAAAGCACCATTTCAGGGGATGCTGTGAATGCATGAGTGATGGAAAACCAAATACCGCAGCTCCTGCTTCTGGGAGAAATTACGGAGCTGGGCGAGGAACCTGCAGAGCCTGTGAGATTCAAACCTTTGCTGAACAGTGACTTCCAAGAAAACCAGACCCCCAACCTTCAGAAAAACATCTGAAGGCATTTGGTGCTTATATAAAAATAACCACGAGTTAAAGCAAAAGCAATATCTGAAATCAGGTATTTTGGAAACACTATAACACTGAGTAAGCAGGTGTTTTACTACAAAAAATACCTTACTCTGATTTCAAATTCATGTCTTATAGTAACTCGCTCAAATGTAATTTCAAACCTCTGGGAAAGTTACAGTTAGCACTGCAGCTCTATAAAACTTGTCTCATTGAATCAAGCTTCTTTGCTGCAAGCTTTCAAGGTTTTTAATTTTCTGCAGCAATTGCTGCACACTGAAGAGTAACCAGTTAAAAACGCTGGAAATCGTCATTTTCTGTTTTAATAGCTGAGCACTTCCCACACCGTCCTGCTTAAATGAGGTTTCTCCCTTCTTGTGTGATCCTTGATTGTATACAAAGAGACTTGATGTTCTTCTGAAATAGCCCATTTAATACGGATGCTAATGCATTTACAGATTTAAAGTCATAATAAATGGTTTCATTAGTCTTACCAGCTACAAAGCACCTCACCTGGTAATTCTGCTATGCTCTACTACCTCTTGGTAAGCTACAGGGTCTCTTACAGAAACATAAACTTTTGCTTTTTTTAAACACAAGCTCCAACAGATCAAGAAACTACTCCATCAGAGTTATTTCAGCAGTGAAATAAATTTATTTTCACACATGCACCTTTTCAGTGAGCTCCACCTTGGCCATCTAGAGAGTCCTACACATCCTTAGAACTCCTCTTCTGTCGGGGAACTTAGAGAACATGATCCAGCTATAAACTTTTCCTTGGTTACATTTCTAAAAGAGACAGGCTGATTAATTCCTTTACTATCCTTCCTTTAATCCTTTCCAACCTTCCAACCATTTGCTAACTGTGAGGGTGGTGTAAGTATGGACAAGGCATTTCATTCTGCTCTGAACTGGGGTATCTTATCTGTCATTTAATGACCAGTACCAGATATTATTGGCACTTCACTGCTGATAACCTAACGACTCTTTCATGACCCATTACCATTACCTTCCACTCCATAAGGCCATGAAATGGAAAGGTCTGCACATATCAAAAACCTGAAGCTGTCAGCAGATCAACCTGGCTTGAAGTACACACATGGGTATTTCTTACTAAAACCAAACCCCAGCAACAGGAAGAAACCCACAGAATTTCTTCTGGCTTAATAATAATGACAACAGCTACAGTAAGAGTTAACCATAATATAAATATTAATTTCTAACGCTTGCTATCAGTTCAGCAAGAGGAAAACTCTGAGGCCTTCAGAACTGGTGGAGAATAAGTGCAATGGGGGGTGATCCCAAAGTAGCATTAATGGAGGCATTATTTGTACCATAAACAATGAAGACATTTTAGAAGGGTTATAAAGCTGAGCTATAGCAACTGACAGAAGATGTAATTATACAAGCAGCTGCATTCCAAATTTTGCCCAGATTTGCAATTTCCAGCAATTAGAGAAGAATGTATGCATCCCCATCTTATGCATTTTAAGCAAGACATTCACTATTCACACACTAGCTCCCGGGCACACCTATTGTCGTTCCAAAACAAACTGTCAGGGAAGCCACAGAGAGGCAGCGTACCTATTTATCTAGGAATAGAAGGGCATCTTTTAACAGGGGGGGTGTGTAGGAGTCCTCCGAGGAGAAACTAAAAATACAGTTTTTCATACGAAGAACGCACGTAGCTGCATCCAGCGAGAGCAGCTACCGGGGTCTGGCACGGCATCGCTGCTGTGGGTTTGGTCTTTTTTTGTTACACATTGAACACTGTAAAGTGCTTTGCAAGCCTTTAGAGCGGCATCCACATGCTGGTCTACAATGGAAAGCTTTTAGATGGCGAGGAAGCATGGTAATGGAAAGTTAGAAGTCAATTAAAGCCAGCATTTGAACGAGAATTTCATAAAGAGGAGTGACCTGATCTTGCCTGAATGGATACCGTAGTTTTGTTGGGTTTCTTTGGTTTTGCTTAGGTATTTTTTCCTCTTTTTTTTTTTTTTTAATTTTTTTTAAGGTAACCAAATGGGTCTGTCTGTAGACTCACTTATCTAAATAAGTTGATAGAGTCAGAAAAGTCAGTTTAACGTAAGATAAAGGAAAAGGATCTAGCATTAAGAAAATAGGAACAGAAAGTTAAGATTTTTCAGGGGTTTTGACAGAAAAATGCGAAGTACACCATCAAATATCAGTATGAAACACAAAAGCACATGATTGATAAGAGCTGAGCCTACAAATATTTACCACATGGGAAAAGCAAAAGGAAAATCAATCCTCTTAGGCCTAAAAGCAACTGAACTCTGGCTGCTGTGCAGTCAGCCTGTGTGAGGAGGCCTGCTTACAGCAAGAGCTTCACCCAGCTCTCCTCCTGTGACAAAACTGCACTGGATCCTACCCTTGAAGAGATGCACAGAGAGGCAGTCGCTTCAAGGACACCCTTTCGGTTAGATTGCTAAAGGACATACCTGAGGCAAGCAGCCCAGAAGGAAGGCAGCTATGCAGAAAGCCCTGTGAGATACATCTCTCTTCCACAAAGCCACAAAAAGTTTCCTGTTGTCAGGATATTTTCTGAGCTATCTGTTGCTGCGTTTCTAGCATAAGTAATTTGCTTTTCTACTGGTTAACTAGATTTTAAAGAGAATAACTGAACTCAAAAGAAGGAAAGTCAAAAACGCAATGTGGTTATTCTGTGTGAGCAGAACCAGCCAGGGACAAATCTTAAAGTCATAAATGGTCTCCAGAACCAGGAACTTCTGCATCACCTCTGGTCAGTTAAAGAGGACGCACAAAAAGAGCAGACGTGAAGCATCAGCACAAGCATACAGAGTAAGATGGCCAGTGTCCTGGAGCTCATCCGAACCTCTTCAGCTGTGTTCCAGGAAGATACTTCCCGGTATGGTCCCACTGAGAAGGAAGGTGGGACAGCTTCAGGCAGGAGCTTCAGACTTGCAGATTCTTTACCATGAACTACAAGGAGACACAGTTCAGACTTGTGAAAGTCCCATATACCATGCAATTCTGAACATGCACCACAAGGAGTAAGAGATAAGCACCTATTTCCTTCTCCAAATTATAAATCTTCAGCATTTTACATTATTAATAAATTCCATTCTAACAGCCTGGCCTTTTATAATGCATTTCTTTTTAACTACAGCTTTATCTCTAGACTTTTCAAAATGCTTGGATTCAATTAAAAGACTGCAAAAATTAATGTGGCAACAGGCACATACTGAAAATATATGCTATGAAAACCAGACTGTGTCAGTGTAAGTAATTCAGACGCTTGCAAAAAGGCTGCAGCGCTACTTTGAGAAAGACCCTGACAACTACAAATTACAAAAGAAGGCAGCAGACAAGTATTGCTCCCTATAATGAGTCGCTCTCTTATATTTCAATTTGTTCTTCCAAACTTTTATCTTGGGCAGCAGAGACAAACACTGATGATATGAGATACCATCTCAGATCTAAGTGACGTGCAGAGGCTTGGAGGGCCCCCACTTTGTTTTAAGCAGAGCTTTATCTCTGTGCAACATGAAAGTAGCCACTTCAGAAAGAGAGTGCTGCTTCTGAGTTGCACTTCTCTGGAGTATCCTGCTTTGGGAGAACAGGAGGTGAAACAAATTCAAGCGATGCACTCACTCCCTGTATATGCAGCCAAAAAAGCACATTTACACAGACGCTTCTAAAATACACAGATGAGAGGAAGGTATTACCATCTAGTCATAGAAATTCTCAGAAAAGGATTGGTCTTATGCAAAAATTACAGGAAAAAAACCCAACTCCAACACGTGGACAAAAAAGCCCAAGTCCCATGATTTTTATAGACTTTCTTCACACCCAGATGAGTTTTTAGTGGGGTTTTTGGTTAGCAAATAGCCCCTTGTTCCCTCCAGGGCCTTTGCATGACTGCTTCAGAACCTCCACCAGCACCCAGCCCTGCAGCCCTTCTTGCTGCTTTTGGGGGAGGCAGGAGCAGTGCATCCAGAGCAGCAAAGGTCACTTCAGAAACCCAGCCTGTCTACAGCTATGGCATGAGAAATGAACTTTAACTCCCAGGTGGAAATCGTTTGCCTAAAACACTTCGAGAGTTTCAGGGAAAAAGCAGGTATTTTCTAAAGCCACCGGTCTTAAATTCCACTTCGTGTCTCTTATTAACTCACAGTTCTGATGGCAAGTAGCAGCTGTAGATGTGCTTGAATGGCCATCATGAGTCTTTGTCCTGGTTTCAGTCAGGATAGAGTTAACTTCATTTGTAGCAGCTGATGGGATGCTGTGTTTGGGAGTTACAATGAAAGCAGTGCTGAGAACACCCTGATGTTCTTAGTTGCAGTCAGACAGTCAAGGACTTTCTCAGCTTCTTCCTATTTCTCTAGTCATGAGAAAGGAGGGGCGAAGCCAGGACAGGTGACCCAGATGGGCCAAAGAGAGTATTCCATGGCAATGACGTCCTGCCCAGGAGAACGGGGGGCTGAGGGGAGGAAGAAGAGGGGCGGTGGCGGGACGCGTGCTGCTTGGGGGGACGGTCGGGTTGCGGGACAGCTCTGGGTGGTACGGCCTGAGTTGTGTGGGTCGGGGAGAAACTGCATTGGGGATCAAGAGTTTCATCTTCTTTTGCTCTAAAGTCCTGTTAGCATTGTTCTATTTTATCTTTCTGTTCTCTTAGTAAACTCTCCTTATCCCAACCCACGGGCCTCTCAGTTTCTTGGTTTTGGAGTTATTTTGCCCCTTCCTTTTCCCTTCTCTTGTTTCCCCCCTTTTTTCCCTCTTCCCCTGCTCTTTTACTTAAAGAAGCAGGCAGCTGTGTGGGTCTCGGCCCACAGCCGGGGTGAAACCACGGCAGTCTTGTACTAGTCAAAGGCTGAACCCTAGAGCTAGCCTGCAAAGGGGAAACTCAAACAGCTCTTGAGGTTTGAAAGAGCTGATAAGATGAACAGCTAAAAGTAGTGAGTTCTGAACAACTCAGAAGTGTAGTTGAGCTTTGTTTAGTTGCATTTCTGGCTGAGAAGAGATGTGACGATATTAAATTACAGCTCTACTTGTATGTCAGATCTACAAACACAAGGGACAAAGACATGGAAAAGAGTTGTATAGTTTTTTCTCTTAGGATCGAATACCCTCCATTTCAGGGCAGATGACAGAGAACAAGGCCAACGTTTCAAGAAAAAAGTGAAACAAAGTTAAGCCTTGAATATAAACAGTCCTTCCAAAAGCACCTCTACCAACTCACCTGAAAACCAAGCAGCACTGCAAAGTACACGATGCTAGCAACTCCTGCTGATGGAGGAGGAACCCATCCCAACAGCCTGCCAAGAGCTGTAAAGCAAGCCAGACACTCCCTGGAAGTTAAAGTCCCCCAAATCCACTTTGCAAGGTTCAGAAAAAGACAGTAGCAGCGTTTCAGGCAGAGCTGCTCTAAAAATACAGCCACCAGCTATGGTGTTTAATATGGGCTCTGTCAGCCAGAATTTGCAGCCTCCAAACTTTTCACATTAAAAAAATAAAGGTGGTGCTGGGACCTACAATCTGATGCACTTTGAGCACCTCACCTTCCCTTACAGGCACTCCTAGTTTTTGTCCAGGTTTTGTTGTGTATTTTAACTGGGAGAACATAAGCACTCCACTTATTTCTTAAAAACGCACTAAAACATTTACAGTAGCTACAAACTACGTTCTCTCATTGGAATGGGGTTTTTTACAGTTTATTGTTAAATAAAGCTCATCTAAAATTTATTGGGGTATAATACTTCAGCTGCATTTACTACATGTTTCATTGCCTTGGTCGGTATCCAACATCTTGGCAAATAACGTGAGTAAAATATTAACAGTGGTTATTGATTATACTCTAACCGATCCTGTCACCTGAGCAAATGCTCTGCATTTCAGCAAAGGAAGGGGAGACAGCAGCTTTTGGGAAAGCAAGGAAAACTTTCACCCACGCTCACTTCAAACCCCAGAGCTGTGCACACAAAACAGGAGATAGCACTCAAATTTTTAATGTTTCTCTCTTCCCTAAGGAGCTGGAGTCTTTTGGAATATATAAGCTCCATGAAAAATGTCAGGCTGGGTAATTTCAGTTACAGTTTTTGTGCGTGTTTGAAATCGGTTTGCTGATTTAGCAACTGGCACATAGAGGCCTCTGTCTCTCTCACAGCTCAGCACTCATTCAGCAATCTGCACAGCACGTTACATCTGCAAATGAAGAATAAATACCTATCTCTCTCATCTCTTTGTATGCCGCAAGCTTCACGTTGACTATTCAAGCCTGACCAACCCGCACACAGTTCTCGGAAGCTAGCAAGACTCTCTGAAAAAACCTCCCAGCTCTGCTTATCTGCATCCACACGCATGCCAACTCTAAATCAGGGTAACTAGGGGCTTCAGGTCTAACTAGGGGCTTCATGTTAGATCCTGCTGTTAAGAGGAGAACTGATGCACAGGGACAGCTTCTCTCCTCCTTCCAACACAAGGGAGCAAGCACAGTGCCCTCCAGGAACAATCACTTCCATCGCCACGGCGGTTTCCGCTGGCACTTACCAGAAGCAAGCAGCCTCAGATCCCCTGCTAGGAATATTGATGAGTGACAAATAAACCAATGCAAGAAAATACAGGAGCAAAAAGTGAATAAAAATATTAGGATCTTGCTTCCTGCTATTTTGCAGCAGATCCATGCTTTCTAATAACCTAAATCTGCTAATACCATGTCAGTTCTATCAGCAGCAAACTTAATCCTGCTCTTTACTAAATAAGAACTACACATAAAAGCCATTAGCCTTGTCCCTCCTTGCCATCCTTCTGTCCATGTCCTCCATTGCTCCCTTTGATGGATGTTTCTGTTGATCTCTCTGGGTTTCCTCCTTCTACCCAGGCATCTGGGCCCAGCCAACCATGCATTTCCAAAAGCTGCTCTTGTGGCCTTGCTAGTTCTTCAATTTCTTTTTGCATGAAAAGCTCCGCTGACAGCTGCTCTGTGCTCCAGATGGAGGTTTGCAAACACAGAGTGGAATGCAGAAACTCTCTGGGACCAGGGAAGGGGCAGGGGAAGACAATGTGCTGACTGAGGAAATACGCTGGCAATGAACCATTCCCGACCACTCCTCCACTTCCTGCACCCCAGACAGCCCAGATAATTAACTACTCACTATACTGACATCTTCATATTAGCAGAAAGCCCAGAGAACTAGAACAAACAGCCAAGATGCAATATGAACAGTTTGCTTTATAAAAAGAAAGCTTTTGACAAGTGCTCCCCCAGGAGCTTGGCTGCCCCATTGCCACAAGCTCTGGGTTTAAGGCAGCAGAAACAAAAGCTGGCCCCACACCAGTGGGGGAGGGAACACCAGGAGCACTGCTGCACCTTGCTATTCATATAGTCACAAAAATAATGAGACTTGATATTTCCCTCATCAGCATACATACAATGCATGCGTCTGAAACCAAAACACCCCCTCCTATACAGCCCCTTCCCAACACACTACGAATCCAAAGGGCAGCCCTGCTTTCTCCCACCGCTATCACTGCCACAGGTACAACAGTTGGGGAGGTTGGGGGTTGCTGAATGGAAGAGGCAGTGACTGATTGGGAGAAAACCACCAAAATAAAGACAGAACACAGGTTTCAGTGTGCTGCTCCACTGTCATTACAGAAGCCTGATATGGGGCAGGGATTACAGACTCTTAAATCTCAGCTCTTGGTACTCAGGCACAATGCGAGCCAAGCATGCAAGCGCAGCCACCAGCAATTCTGGAGAGGACTCTAGTGTGGAAGGAGCATGTCCAAACTTGGATTAACAGCTCTAAGTCTTTCTGGGCCATGTTTCAGATGTGTATGCATGAGCAAGCTCCATCCCATCATACTCCTTTGCCATCTCAAAGGAATCCGGCTCGCTTTTAAATGCTAGTGAACACAGAGGATCCCAAGACACAATATCCCAAGTTTCAACAAAAGCTCAGTACAGTGTGAGCATTTATGTGGTGAATACTAAAGTGATCACCATTTGGAGACAAATATTCTGCATTTCAGCTTGTGGATGCTGAATGTTTAACACAGACTGAAATAAAATCCCCCTCTCAAACAGGGGAGTAGATAACATGAAATATTCAGAGAGGCAAAAGCAAACAAACAAGTTCTCTTCTGGAATTAGGAGATTTCATCTTTTACAGTTAGGTTTGTTTCTAAGAAGAGAAGTATTTTTAAAGCTTAACCATTTCACTCAACTTTTTGGGCATTTATAAATCCCCAAAATGTCACCAAAGAAGTGGCAATTATTTGCCCAGGACCACATGGAAAAGAACAAAGCTAACAATATAAAAGCCCCATATATTCAGATCACACCTCTGTCATATGCCTCTTCTCCTTCAGGATACTGAACATATTACTGCCTAGAGATGGATATCAGTTAAAATGTCATATTAATCAGGGTTTCACAAATCACCCAAATCCCATGGCAACATCCAGATGTCTTCTAGTGAATGTCCCCAAAAAGGGAAAAGGGTTTCAGGGTCATTCCAAGCACATAACCAAAGAGCAAGCTGGGAGCAAGCAGAAAGGTACAAAAGAAAACAAGGAAACAAAGAAACAAACAGAAGAAAACAAAGAAAATAAGTTCATTACTTTTAAAAGATTTAAGAATCGCAACATGATCAAACTTGCAACAAATAGACATGTTGTCCCTGAAACCACAACCTGAATAATAAGCAGTTGTGTTTAGCCATGCAAACCAGACATCATGGCGTAACAGTGGCTTTAACACACCTGAAATACCTCTACACAGTCCAAGGTAAATACATCACTGACAGGCATGCACAAGTGAAAGAGACTGAAAAAGGTTTTCAAGTCCAATCCCATCTTAGAGAAGGTCCAACTCCTCCGCACCCATCCCTGACAGATACCTGCATGCCCTGCTTGGTGCAGGGTCCGAGAATGGAGATCTCCTAGCTCACCAATCTACTCCAAAATTTCTTTACCCTGAGCATTAGGAAACTTTTTCCTTAGTATCTAATTAATCTGTGTTGGGATTTACAGTGAGGACATTGGGGAAAAATAAAAACATTCCCCTTCCCAGAAAACTTCTTCATATTCAAAGAATCACACAACTTATATTAGTTTTCCCATTTTTAACATAAAGATCTTCAAAGACCTTATGTTCCAGACTTCGGATGATTTTCATTTTTCTCTTCTGGGCTCCCCCAAGTTTCTCTCCTGAATTTTCATGCTCAAAAACTGGATGTAAAGAAAGAGCAACTATTCCTTGTTATACCAGAGCTCTAACTCAGCACTGCCTCCAATAGTCTTCAATAGCAAACACCTGGGAAATAAGCTTAGGACTAGACAAATACCTGACAAAACCTCACCAGAAGATACAACTACCTAAACTCCAGTAGTTTGTGGTTGAAGATTTTTCCTGACCAGAGAATACTTTCTGATTCTTTAACAATTATTTGTTTCTCCTTCATTAATTTGCCTGGTAATTCCCTCTAGGTTCAGTCATCATGAAAACCAAGCAGCATCAGAAAAATGTTTCCTCCTGCTCCAGTGAGGACCCCTCTTCATTCTCTCCTCTTCTAGCACAAGGAGCCGTAGCCCAGGTAAGCATCCTCCCACAGAAACTCTTTCACAACGTGGGGCGTGGGGGGGTTCAGTTATGACTGGGACAAGAACTGCATTGGCATTCAAGAAATGAATGGGAATATTTTAAGCTTTCCTTTTTTCTGTTTTCCTAACAATTCCTGGGATTCAGTTCACTATTTCTGACCCCTGACATTTCTACAGAAGCATTGTTACAACCCCAAGAGCTCATTCACGCCCCGTGACAGACCAGAAAGCGCACATGTATTATTGCAGTTCTCCCTTCAGATGCATTTTGTTAGATTTATCTCCATGCAATTTTATCTGACATTTCACCACTTCACTACAAGGATACTCAACAGCCCTTCGCCGTTGTCCTTTGCATGCTCTCAGCGATTTTGTTTAACCTCTGACCTCGGGCACCTCACTCTCCACCTCCTTCCCTGGAGCAGCCACAGACACGGGGCCGCCTCTGCACACCCATCACAGCTGCCTTCCTCCCTGCTTCCCGCTCTGCCAGTTGCTCAAGGGTAAGAGGAAAGACAGCCACGTGGGCAGTCTGGTTTTGTTGGGAGTCTTTTCGGGGACATTATCAAATGTCATTCGTAAATGCAATTAAATGACGTCAATCCAACCTCCCCTGCCCACATGCTCACTGGTCCCTTCCAAGAGCTCCAACAGATTTTAGATTTGATTCCCCTGCAGAAGCCGCTGTCTCTCCCGCAGCGCATCACGTTCAATCGCGTGCCCTCAATTCTTTCCTTCAGAACAGTTTCTGCTCGGCTGCCTGGCACAGACATCAGGTCTACTGGTAACAACAGACATAATTACCCTGTGGATTATCATGGGGTTTGTGATGTATAAGGTAATAGGCACCAGAGCTATAATAAACTGTCCTGTCCCTCAGCCGAGCATGTTGGTGAAAGCCAAGATAATTTCCAGATGTCTCAGTATCACAAGATACAAAGTTAGAGATAATGACCACTTTAGCTGCTGCTGTATCTTCTCTTTGTTTGACTAAAAAAATAATACAGAAGGAAAGACTTGATAAGCTTTTTTCTCCAGGGAGAAGACTGAAGGGGGCAGACACATACAATTGATAGATGAGCCTGCATTCAGCAAGCATGTTGACTGTGGGGAAAAAAAGGCAGGCTGCAGGCAGAAAGCATCAAATAAGGAGCAACACTATTCAAAGGAAAGCTTGACATAAAGAGGATTGGTGGAGAGTCATCTGACCCCCAGCATCCCAAAAACTGCTGTCATGTAGCGTTACACAATTCTGTTCCCAGGCGTGTAGAAGAGGAGGCACTTGAGATAAAACATATTTTAAACAGCACACTAAGAGGCACTCTGTTTGTTTCCCACAGTCATAAACTCATACAGCATTCACCAAGTCTCAGAAACACCACAACTTGACCAACCATCCAATCAGTGCATCTATTTCCAAGTATAATGAACAACTCATCAGTTAAATACTTTGTACTCGATTTTTAAATTTAAGCATTAAAAAAATCACCGTGTGATTATTACAAAATATTTAACAGCATACACACTGTTATGTACGAGAGGAGTCGGAGCGTATCTAGGTCTGGAACTCATGCACTGGAACTTTCATTTTTAGAATTCAAGTTCTGAGCTGTCCTGCAGCAGTCATGTCCGTTTTGCCATGAAAGGAACCAAATCCAATGACACTAGAGACCTGCTGAGCCCACTACCCCATCACCCACAGCAAGTGCCAAGAGAAGACTATAAACCAAAGGCAAATATATGGAGATACTCCCTCAGAATTCTCCCTCGGCCTGCAACCATTTGCACACCTACAACTTCCTAAGCTTGTAATTCATGTCTGTATATTTAATAGCCTTGGATTGATTTAATCTTCCAAGAATGTGTCCAACAGATTCTGAATCCATCTACACTACTTATATCCACAGCACCCTGTGGGAAGAAGTTCCATATTCTGCATGAAGCAGCAGCTCCTTGTGCCTGTCCCTATCCAATGGATCCTAACTAGCTCTTTATCATTACAGTGGAACAGAGTGATTAGCACTCCACACACTTTTTCCATGCCAAACCCTCTTAACTCTTGGGAAAATGCCTCTTGATCTGACAGCCTGTTACTTTTCATTTTGTCAGCTGATATATAATCCTGTCTACCAATGCTTCAATCTAAAAAAAACCCAAAACATCTCCCCCCAAACACACACAAGTTATCCCCCCACCCCGAGACAACACAGACACAAATTTAATGATACGGGGGTTTTGTTACCACTCTTTCTACCCCAACTGTTTCTTTCATTTCTCCATTCACAAGTTTCATAGACTCTCTGGTATCCTTTCCTGAAAAAAATCACTTGTTTTTATGCCTGCATCTTCATCATAACTTCTCTTTCTGCCAGCAAGTTAATATTCAGATTCACCTTCTACATCTACATTAACAGCTCTTTTATTTATGCCCCACCACCGCCTCCAGGTGCTTCCCAGTGTCTTCCCATCCCTGTGTCAGAGAATACCACGTACACTTCCCTTGGTATCACCTGCCTTCCTCCACAGCCAGCCTCCCACAGCCAGTCTGTTCTTCCACCACATCTTGTGCTCAGTCCCTTCTCTCACTTCACAGGCTTCAAGTTCTCCTTATTCCTTCCTCCATCAGACATTTCAAAGACTCGTAACTCAGTGAAAGATGACAAGCTGTGGCCTCTCCCACCCTCCTTTCCCTGCAAATACTTATCTTTATTTTTCTCAGCATAACCATTACTGATGCTTTCAACCTGCTGCCTGTATCCCCTCTGGGGGTTGCCATGATTTCCTCTCCTCCTCTTCTCTCCTCTGCAACCCCTATCCTTTGATGCCTTCCCTTCCAAAAGAACACTTATTTTGTTTTAGCACGCTGTCTCTCTGGGACAGATGCCTACTTTGTGTTTGAAAGAGCACCTGGCATGCTGTGGGCATAAACAGAGACAAGTAACTGTAGATCTGACATCAAGATCGCAGCAAGGTTGACACAGAACAACAACAGGGAGGCTGCCCTAGGATGGGCCCTGGCAAGACGGCTGAAAAACACAGGATCACAGAAGTCGCTAGCGATCAAGAATAGCACCCAAAGCCTCTCACCTTCTCACACCACACAGCCTTTCGGTGAGTTACAAGTTCATGCAGTCGGTCACGGAGAGCCATTAGATCTCTGGATAGTCTGTCGATTCGCCCAGTCAGACTGTCAGTCCAGGGGCTGCCCAAGGTCACTTTTGGCAGCCCACTTTTTTCCACGTGAGAGTCCTGGGGCTTGCATATATTTCCCTCTTCCACCACATTATCTAACACTGTTTCCTAAAGGAAAAACAGTAGAAGTTACTTCTCAGCAGGAGCTAAAATGTGCTCCCCCCCATGTCTTCCTGGTAATTCATAACCAGAAATTCGTTGCTGCCATCTCAGATACAGTTGCTCCCCAATTTCAGAGTTAAGAGGTAAGCTCCTCAGTTCACTATAACATATTTCTAAATTAACAGAACACTTACACTGCTGAACTGGTTTATTTTAGAAAGCACTACATACCGTGAGCTACTCTCCACCACACTAAAGCATAAAGTAACCCTCAAGGGACAGAACTCACTGCAGAAGCTCAGACTCCCAGGCTGGGTGCACTTCTATGGCTTTGTGTAATAAAGCAATGACCAGGATGGAGATACATGCTTACCTGGTCCAGGAGAGCCCCATCTGCTACATGGCACAGCTCAATTTTAACACCCACGGTATCACTTGTGCTACAGGTTGAGCGCCCTACTTCAGACTGGTCAGGAGCTCTGTAAGCTCTACTTGACCATGATCTGGTTCTCTAATTAATTCTGTGACTGCCTTCAGAGACAGCAACTGGTATTTGAAATACTCAAAAAAATACCAGATAACTTCAGTGTCCTTGGAATGTGTGTACCTATACACCATGGTGCATGGATTAGAAACACAGTTTTCAGGCCATGGCTGCAGAGCATAACTAAACAGGCCAGGCCTCCTCACTCAAGGAGTATTAAATATTTATTTCTATATTGTTATCAAGAAGATGGTAGATAGGAGAGGTCATAATCTCTTTTAAGGATATAATTAGCATTTAAAATTATCTTTCAAAATTGGAGAAGTAATTTGAAAACAGGGAGAGGAAATTCAGCAGTTGAGCAGCACAGTCTATACACGGGCAAGGAGAAACCAAACCCATTAATTACTGGCTCAGGAGCAGCACTGCTGGAAGAGATGTCAGAAAGCCAGAAGTTACCAGTGTCATACTGTTAAATTCAAGTGCTGTTTTAGAAAGTACAAACACAAGTCTCAGTGATGAAAGAGCGCTGACCGTAACACTCACGTAACGATGAGGCACCTGAAGTTAAACACAGACAAATGGGAAGGAAAACCCTACACAAGGGCAGCAACAACCATCAGAAGTTTGAAGGAATGGCCTACAAGGGGACATTAAGAGAACCAATTTTGTTTAGCCTAGCAATGGGAACTGGGAAGGCAGTGACATGCTAACAGCCTTCACTTATATAAAGATTGCTATAAAGAGGACAGGAATTTTCCCCCTCCTTTCTCTCTCTCTCTCTCCTCTGCAGGTAGGTTAAAAACTCTGGTTCAATTCACAGCAAGAGGTTTTCAGGCTCATCCAAGAAAAAATACTACAAGATAGCTAAGAATGGAAGAAGACACCCTACAAAACCTTTCTTCTCATCAAGCATCAGCATTGCAAATTGGCACAAAGCAGTGCTGCGGCCAGCAGCTCATGCAGACCAAAGGCCCGGCTCATGACAATGCTGACACGTTCTGGGCACTGATGGGCTAACAAACTGCATGGAAATAAACCAAAGCCTTTCTGGTTTTGTTTGGGGTATTTTCCTTTACTTATTTAGGCCCTAACTGCAGGCAGCACACTAACACAGTACTCACTGCAGTTCAACGTGTCAGAGGCAAAGGTTTTGGTGGATGTGCTGAACCACAGTTATATTTTGCCTATCTGGAGCCAGGTCTCTGCCAGTGTTGATGCTTTCCAAACAACTGCATGGTATCGGGCATGTACAGCAAAAGCCAGTATACAGCTAGTGGCAATCTGAATGGCCCTGCACTGAAAGTATTCTTCAGGACAGGTGACACGATTTTACCATCCTTTGCCTTGCTTTCAGTGCAGAACAAGGTATATGGGCAATTAACAGTCAGGGCACCAATTCCAGAGATTTTGTAAACTCATACAGCTGCTGTGGTGCTCTAAAGAACTGTTTTCAGCCACTGCAAACGGGCAAAAGTTGTAGAGAGAAGTGAGATGGATGGCACCGTTTACACTCACTTGAGAAATCGTAAGATGCACAGAGAAAGGCTTATTGATTTCCTTATGATCATTCAACACAGTTCAAGGGGAAACCAGCAATTTCAACACATTATTTGGCTGGGAAAAATGAAGTTGTTTTCAATATCAGCTGCTTGCAAATTTAGCTCTTCTCAAGTCTGCAATAAAGCTTAGAGGCCCTCTTCTGAAAAGCCATTTAATTTTAACAAAATGTACAATTGCCACGTTTAAAAAACATTAAAGAGATGAAGATCAGACATCTTCATTTGTGTTAACTGTATGAAATTCTGCCACTCAGCCTTGCAATTCCTCAGCTTAGCTGCATAAGTCTTACTCAAGAGAAACAGAGGGATGAAGGAGAACCAGGAAAACACTCCTTCCTTTACACCAAAGGCTTTTTTCCCTTCTTCGCAAATGCTGCTAAACAGTTCGTTTGCAGCACTTATTTCAGTGGGAAAGGAGGCTTTTGGAAGTGGTCAGCTATTTGTTAGAGTCAAGAAAGCTGCACCCTTTGAAATGAGCTTCAATTATTACCATCCAGTGCCAATAAACTGGTTCCAGTTGCTTCCACTCCAGAAAGGCTTCTAGTTGCATGGTTTCAGACTCCAGAAGCTGTAGCAGCTAGAGAAAAGGAGACAAAGGAAAGAAAATCAGGCAACACTGGTCATTTGTGAACTAAATAAAATGTGTGTTCGGTCTAAATTACAAAAAGAGTGTCAGTGGTGCATGGGAAAACAGTGGGTTACTTTGTAAGAACACTGTAAAACCAGTTGCAGAAACATGACGTGAAACACTTCTCCCAGCATGACTAAACTTCTCACCTCAAATGCACAAAACCCCTTAGTTTTTACACACAAAAATGTGAGTTTCCATATTGTTTAGAGGGATCAAAGAACCATAATTCTGATATATTAGGCCTAGATGCATGTTCACCTTCAAATCTATGCTTTTGACTACCAAAATTAGTCATGCTTCTCCAAGAGTATTTTTCCATCTATCCATTCGCTCTCGTGTATCAAGGCCATAAGGTCTGAACACCTTCTCTTCCAGCCCACATACAGTCTTCTCTTAGGTCAAACTCACACGTGGTCTCTGACTGGGCCTCCTCATACTCAATAGTAACAGCAAACTGCAAAATACAGGTACCTCCACTAGTCCAGTGTACCTCCTTCCTGTGCTGCTCCCACACCTATAGAGAACTCCTAAGTCCAGTATCTCCAGTCCTCTCTGTCTCCTCTCAAAACCTTTCATCCCTTACTCAGATCACTCAAACTGAGATGACCTCTGATGCTCCAAAATAACACGGAAGAATGTTGGGTTTAGTTACTTACTACACAGTATGTAAGTTCAGTAACTTTGCAATTTCGTTCTGCAGATACAACTTGAAGATAAACCAAAGAAAGGAATGCACTCTGGAAGAGTAACTGCAAGAAATGATGAGCAGTTTGCTCTAAAACACTGCTGGATCCAAAGTACAATTATTACACATTTGGTCGCACAACTGATACTTGGCATTACACTTAACAACTCTGCTAGTTTTGAGCTCAGCTGGCATATGAAAGGTGGAAAAATGGGTTTCTGGCTCCTTTTTCTATAGGTATATCTACAGCACACAGAGCTTACATTATGGGATCTGATGTCAACAAGAAAACCCAGCCAAAAAGTTGATTAAATATTCAGGCAACAGCTAAGTTACTTGATCTTAAAGTAGCTTTGTAATATGGTCATGAGCTATATGTGATTGTAGTTCTGAACATGTCTTGTGACAGCTAGAGAGGGGTGAAGGTTGTCATGGGGAGCTTTTCATTTTAAGACTTCAAAAAATATTCTAGTTTTAGTCTCACTGGAGGAGCTCCTGAATGTTAAAAAGCCATATGCCACCTGCTTTTGCACCATAACCGAAAAGTTACGGTTCTGAAACTTCCAACCTGTAAAATGATGTGTTAGAGGTAACCGACCTCAGCAACAACCAAGGCTTCCTGAGCTGTCTCCTAATTTCAAGCCTTTCAGGATCTTTTGCATTTTAGTTGTACCCCCTCACCCTTTTTTTTTTTTTTTTTTCAAATTGCTCCATTCATCATGCCAAATTTGAACAGCTTATTGGACAGCATTTATCTCACTCACCTATTTACCACAGCCTCACCTTCCTCTAAGGCACCACCACCACTGGAAATACCAGGCCAGCAACTGTGCACTAGATTCTTTCAGCCATAAATCAGTAATGGGCCAAAATTACACCCCCTTACCCTAGGAGGACAGTTTTCAACCTAGCTGGAGCAGGCTGTGACAGTGTTAGGCAGTCAGTAATAGCCAACATTTGAGCTCCTGCCCCAAGGGACCAAACTTCCTGGATGACAGTATCTTCCGGACTGATGTTATTGCAGCATGGAAAATAAAGCAGAGCCCAATAAAAACTAATGTACTACAAATATCCTTGAGATACCTTAGCAAAAAGGATAAAACCAAATAAATGTTCAAGGCAAGGACAGGACAACGGATTCTATGTCTGCATGCCACGAATTTGGTCACAAGGACAGTCTCTCCGTGTGACCCAGGGGTGACAGGCTTTCACTCAGACATACTTGCACTTTGGAAATTAATAGCTATCTGTATCAGCCAGCTCCTCTCCCCCAAAGCTTGTCCTTTATTCAACCTTCTCACAAGCATTTATTGTCCTGCAATTGAACTATGCAAAATGCTGTGAGTTAGAGGTCATTTCTTAGGTCACTCATCAGAGTCATGCCATGGGTGGTATTGCAGCTGTATGTGCAATTGTGGAACCAAAGCCCAAAGTGTACCTCTGCATTCTCCCCAAACACAGTACCTCTTCTTACTCATTTAGTACCAACAACAGTTCACACAGAGATGTCTTCATATACAATGAACACTTCCACTTCTGCTGCTATATAAACCCCTCAAAATTTAGGACAAACTCACAAGCTGCAACTAAAACTGCTCACTTTCATTGACCTAAGGACCCAGATGTTATCATGCCTCCTAATGAAATTTAAAGACTGACATCTGCAGAAGAGCATTAATTTTACCTCATGAACAAAGCAAGGCAGCAAGTTGAACATATACCCCACATGGATGTCTAAGTGGTGCATAGGGATAACGTATAAAATTCGTCTTTCCCTCTACACAAAATTAAGACAATGAAATCCGCTTCCTTCATTCTTCTGGAGGAAGGTATTGCTCTAAAATACTCACACAGAGAGTAGTAGTAATGACAAATTCAAATTGCTATCTCTGTGGAGAAGTAATTCCATAACGAATGCTGAAAGCAAACACTTTGCAGTAACAACTTCACTAAACCATTGTAAAGAAACCATCACTGGTGTAAAACGACTTGCAAGCAACAGCTTTGCTACAGAGGCTAAACTGTGCTTAACTGAGCTGTCTCAGAGCAGGTTGCCAGGAACCCTCAGAGTGATGTGAGCTCTGTCAAGAATAAACTTTGCTTCTTCTGACGTGCAGCTGTGATCCCCAAAGCCAAACATCCCAACTTCAACGCAGCTCAGAGAACCCTGTTTTTCATGGAACTCAGGAAACTCTGGGAACTTCAGCTGCAGGGGTCCTAAGTGACATCTTCTAGGTGGTTATAAATACTCCAGAGGCTAAAGTTGAGTCCTCTTTGGTATCCACAAATCTAACACACACCAAAACCCATTAAACATATTTGTAATTACTTTTTTCTGTTGAGATATTAATCTTTTTCATATTATTTACTAGCATATTGCTAAGTTCATTGATGCCTGCAGAGTGTTACAGAAATCAGTATTTAATAATTTGCAGCATAATGCATGTTTTTCAGAGCCTTAGTTCCAGAGAGCTTCCTCCAACAAATATTTAATCTCTGATGCCCACAGATCATAATTCAACTCCCCTATCAGAGACAAAAGTATTTTTAATCAAAAATTGCTCTGCCTAAATATTCAGAAAATTATCCTATTGTTAGACATACAAAAAAATGGTCTTTCAGCAATAAATTATGTTTCTTGACTCAGTGACAAAATAGTGCTGATTCATCACCTATTCATGTATAACTGTAGATAGAAAACTCACATTGGACTCCAGATCACTGCAAACCTCACTCCAAACGCCAAGATGTCAACAGGATGAGTGTCCTGGTTTCAGTCAGGATAGAGTTAACTTCATTTGTAGCAGCTGATGGAATGCTGTGTTTGGGAGTTACAATGAAAGCAGTGCTGAGAACACCCTGATGTTCTTAGTTGCAGTCAGACAGTCAAGGACTTTCTCAGCTTCTTCCTATTTCTCTATTCAGGAGAAAGGAGGGGCGAAGCCAGGACAGGTGACCCAGATGGGCCAAAGAGAGTATTCCATGCCAATGACGTCCTGCCCAGGATAACAGGGGGCTGAGGGGAGGAAGAAGAGGGGCGGTGGCGGGACGCGTGCTGCTTGGGGGGACGGTCGGGTTGCGGGACAGCTCTGGGTGGTACGGCCTGAGTTGTGTGGGTCGGGGAGAAACTGCATTGGGGATCAAGAGTTTCATATTCTTTTGCTCTAAAGTCCTGTTAGCATTGTTCTATTTTATCTTTCTGCTCTCTTAGTAAACTCTCCTTATCCCAACCCACGGGCCTCTTAGTTTCTTGGTTTTGGAGTTATTTGCCCCTTCCTTTTCCCTTCCCTTGTCCCCCCCTTTTTCCCTCTTCCCCTGCTCTTTTACTTTAAGAAGCAGGCAGCTGCGTGGATCTCGGCCCACAGCCGGGGTGAAACCATGACAATGAGTCAAGGCTCAAGGCATGCTTGGCTTAGTATGAAGGCTAATATGGGGAAAGTTATAAAGAGATTATTTCATACTTTTATTTGCTTTATAGGAAACAGCTTAATTCAACTTGAGTTTTGTAACCTGACGTGGTGGTTTTGCCCCAGCCGAGAGCCGGGCAGCACGCAGCCGCTCGCTCGCTCAGGAAGCTGGTGATACACACTGCAGGCTCTCACCAAACCACCCAACTCAGGCTGAACGGCTCAGAGCCATCCCAAAACCAGACTGCCCCCCAAAACTGTGCATCCTGGAGCTGAGAGCTCCTAGCCCCACCAGCCCCGCCTTTATGCTGAGCATGACATAACTGGTATGAAATACCCTCTTTGGGTCACCTGTCCTGGCTGTGTCCCTGGCCAGCTTCCTGAGTGCCCCTGACCTTCTTACTGGTAGGGAAATATGAACTGAAAAGCCCTTGACTGCTGGGCAACAACTAAAAACATCCCTGTGTTATCAGCACTGCTCTCATCCTAACTCCCAAACGTGGCATTCCACTGGTTGCTAAAAAGAAAATTAACTCTATCCTAGCCAAAACCAGGACACCTGAGTATCTTAGAACTGCAGCAGAGAAGAAAAGTACAGATGTTCCTTTCAAAATATGCAAGGAAAGGGGTAAACACTCATGAAAATTTACACAATTTACATTACCAGAAGTAAACCAAAACTGGGATTAAGGCTTTAGAGACATAGCCAAGCACCAAACAAGCAGAGAAAATCCTGGTATCATCAACATCTGATGCTGCGACAAAAACCCCAATACTGTAGGTGGACACACTCAGTGCTCTGAGATTCAGTTCCACACTGTGATTTCTCCAGAAACAAAGCCGATTTAAGGCATTCCCCTACATCCCTTGAAGGCTGAAACAACAATAAATAGGCTTGAAAAGTAGAAAGTCACGCTGGAGTAGTGTGAAGTACAAGCAGCTAAAGAGCAAAAACCAACAGACCAATAAGCAGCCTCTAGCCACGAGGCAAATAAAGATCTGCTCAAGAAGTCATCTCTCTGCTGGCGAAATGGTGCTGAGGGGTGAGGCAGAGCAGGAGAAAGGCTGCGTGAAGGTGTGTGGGATCAGAAAGGCTCACGGATGTCGAAAGTGGATGAGAACTGTTCCCACCAACAGCTTTGGACCTTGACCAAAACACTAGCAAAGATGGGGAAAGGTCCTATAGACTCTATAACTGGGAAGTTATAAAGTAGGTATGTTTATTCAGCGCTGGGTGAGCGGGGGATTGCTCCACCACAAACAGGCACACCCCACACAGCAAGCCATCCGTTTATTTATACAACATGAGAATGAACATTTATTTTACACCTATACATATTAATTACCTGTACCCACCTACTCTCGCCTTGCATGCTAATTAGCTTATCATCCTTCACGTTTATGCAGATCCTTCCAGGAATTGTGGGCGAGGGTCAACTTTTCGTCTGGAATCCGAGGGTCTTGCAAGCTTGCACTGTTCTTATCCGTTTGGGCTAACTGATAAGGAGGCCTATGGACGTATTCTGGCCATCTGTTTCTTCATTGACATCTCTGTGATCGATATCATCTTGTTTCCTAAATCCTGAATTCCCGTTTTCCTACAATGCTTCCTTGAGATACCAGAAGGTCTAAAGCCAGTTCCTGTGGGCCTCTTTTCCTTAATTGTTTCAGGCTACACAATTACTTGTCTTAAATCCTGTGAGCTATTCTTTCTATTTATATATGGCCTCCCTATATCACTATGCAGGGTCCAGAAGCAGGTACTTCTGCATCTGCTGAGCATCACTGCTTTAGGAATTGTAATAACTTTCCCCCACACACACTTTGGTGCAGACTGTAAGAGAAAACATGGATCCCCTGCATAGGAAAAAAATACATAAAATACAAAACACAGCAGCTTTGGATGGAGGAGTGCAATTCCAGGCACTTGTATGTGTGCAAATCCTCCAACACCTAAACCAAAATATGTGACTTTTCCACTCGCCAGCACTGGTTTTATACCACCACAACTAGAACTTCAACTGAGCGATCTCAGCTTTACATTGCCGAGAGCAGGGAATCAAACCACTAGTTAAAAACTTAAGTGACAAAGATCATCATTATAAAACATAATTGCTATTTGTGGAGGGATTTAGAAAACAGCTGTTTAAAATGAAACTGCAAGAAAATAGAATTTAAAGCAAACAAAACAAGGCACTTGGCACACAAAAAATGCACTGCAGCTCTCCCATTGCTAGGCAATGAACTGGGATGCACTAACCACCACATTCATTTGCAGAGGAACAGGTCAGTGAATGGGCCACTTTGCATTCTTCCCTGTGGAAATGGCACCTATTGAAGCAAGGAAAAAGATCAGGGAAAAGACAACTGAAGTGCTAATTTAACAGCCAAGATGAATGAGAATGGAAAATATATGCATTTTCTTCCCTAAAGGCACCCCTGATTTTGGGTGCCTAACTTGGCATACCTCAAGAGCCAAATTTTCAGGCAGCACTGAGTACCTTTAGATGTATATATATGCTCAGTTAAAGCACATCCAGTAGGTACCAAAAATCACAATTTACTTCAGAGAAATCTCAGCCAGGGGATTTCAGAGAAAAGCACCAAATTATATCATAGTACTGCCTGACAGCTGTTCATACCGTACTGCCAACCAGAACCCCCATGTAGCTGATGTCAAAAAAAGACCATTATTCATCTGGTTTTATTCAGGCCGTTTCTGTAGGCAGAACAAAGGATTATCCATACCGAGTTTTTTCCTCTTTTTTCCCCCATATACTTGCCCACTTTTCTATATTTTTAACAGACCACAAAAGCACACTGAGAAATGAACAGGAACAAGTAATTTCTAATGTGCTATTAAAACTCATCTGAATTCAGAATTGGTGCTACACTTCTGAACAGTACCAACATCCTGGTTTGTATGTTTCCACACTGGAGGTGACTACTCCATGAAGAAGTGCTAGTCATAGGAGGAGCATTCCCTTTCCTCCATGTGTGTGTGTTATGACTACTAACTTCAACAGGGGAACTAACCTTTTAGGTTTTACCCTTCCCCCCTTAATTATCCCATCCATCCTTGCCACCAGCTTATTATATCCACCTACTGTGTCCTTTCTTGACAGCATTATTCAGCATTTGGCAGTGAAGAGACAAAATCACTATCCTTACACAAAGCCAAAGAAATGTGCTCTCTTTTTTTGCATTTTTTTTTGAACAGCCTGTACTGCAACACCTACCAAGCCAAGGGGCTGGCTTTTTTCTCCCCTTTAGCTTCAGTGCTTTCTCTTCAAAACAAAGGGCTATGCAGCACAACTTGTCTGCAAGTGATGTCTTACCCTCCTGCGGGGGCTTTTCTGTATAAGTTCATCAACTGAGCTCACCACAGGCTGCCAGCCCCAAAGGCCATGTAGGGCTTCCAAGCCTCTTTTTCCCTTCCCATCTTCTCCCTGCGAGAACAGGGCTTCCCACAGGCTCTTGCCTGCTCCCTACCACCTTCTTTGCCTGCTGGCCTGTAAGGACCAGATGGTCCTTAACCTAGCAGTGACATGCAGGGCTTCCCTGGTTCAGCTTCAAGGGACAGCTTGTCAGTGATGGGGCTCCATGGCTTCAACCTTTGCCCCCAACACACTATCGTATGTACACCGTGACAGGCCCAGCTCGTACAGCAACCACAGCAATGGAAACACAACCTGAAAGCACTAATAGAAATTACAGATGTTAAAGAAAATCTAGCTCTTGCCCAAAGACAGAAAAAGCACCACAAAGAAGAACAGCTTCTGCCACTGGGGACCCAGCAGCACACAGAGCTATCACAGATGTTCATCTCAGTTAAACAGTGAATTTAAGCAGTTGTTCGATATGCAGATTAGTCTAAGCTTGCTAGCTTGATATGAATACTGCTTCTCCCAGCCTAGCTCTTCCTTGACAAGCCATCACAGCCTATCATGCATGCAGGTATTTTCATACAGTTTAAAATATACACTACTGACTAGAGAAACTACTAATTTAAAGTCTGCTACAGTCTCTCTTATGTCAATTCATTTCTCTTGCTAGTCTCTTAACACAGTCCTTTAAATTAAGCGTCAAACATACTTAAAAAGGACCACAAATCCAAAACCACTTGCAAAGCATGAGTAACAGCTGGTTTTATAAGCCTATTTCCTTTTCTTCCTGGTTATTTAAAGAAAGGCACAAAAATACCTGTCAGTAGAGCTAAACATTCTAGGCCAAATGCCCAAAAAGTTTAATTTTACAAGGATATTAAAAAAACCCCTCTACCAGTCTCCTCCCAATCTGAGCTGCATTCTCACCTTTAAAAAACACATTTCTGTTCAGTCCAGCATTCCAGTGAGAGCTCAGCTGTGACCAAAGCCACTGCAATATATGAACTTAACCACATTTTGCTTCCTTAACTAGCGTGAGGCTGGAGAACACAGTGGTCCTGTTTTGCTTGACACTGTGGATGGGTTAAGTGTCTTTTTGATGCAGTGGTGAATGCAGGAGAGCAGAGGTCCCAGTGAGGGATCACAAGATCATCATAGCTCTAGGGCACTTCAGTTTCAGCCTTCATCAACAGCCCAATTTCAGCACAAGAGAAGAGTAACAAGCTTTAAGTCCCTTTTCTGTTAGAAGCTGATAACTGGTTTCTCTTTTCAATGAAAACAACAGTAATGACTCCACAAGCAAAGACACTCCACACTCTCTAGTGGCTATTGTTAGCTTCAAGGCACAATTCAAGAGATGGGTTATGAGTTTTAAAGCTCCTCATCCTGAGATTGTTTCCCGAGACTTATTTTGTTGCTTGAGGGGCCAATACCCCAGCTAAGACCCACCAGGCTGGACCAATGAGACCCTTTCAGACTCCATCACCAAAAAATAGTATCAAGTCAGCAACTCTCATGCCAAAGCCTCCTACCAAGGAAGGTTGAAGAGCAGCATGTCCAGGGAACTTTGATATGAATTTGGAGTACAGACACATCACTCATGCCCCTGCATATCAGTCTCAGCTGATAAATAGGAACTTAATAATTCAGCTTCCAGACACCAGATACGTGGCTGGTACAACCCTTTCTGTAGCACTGTGGGGGACCGCAGGGCCTGCCTGGCCTCCCTGTGCTGGCCCAAAGCATCACCTGAGCTGGGGCAGCTTTCTCCCATCACTGGGTTTGTCAGCACTTCCACCAACACCAATAAAAAAAAATTACCCAACACCAACTGATGACAAAGCACCTCAGCCTTGTCTCTCTGGCTTATTAATTCCAGCTGCATTGTCTCAGGTGGAATTATATTATGCTACATTCCTGTCATTGTCACAGCATTCAAATTATGTTAAGTATGGCATAAACCAAGCAAAAGCACAGAAGCAGCAGTGAAACTCAGTATCATCCTATCGGTTTTCCTGTCACTGGCAATCACAACCAAGTGTTCGTATCGGTCAAGCCACACAGCATAGCTCCTGCTTCAGTTGTCCTGGTTTCAGTCAGGATAGAGTTAACTTCATTTGTAGCAGCTGATGGGATGCTGTGTTTGGGAGTTACAATGAAAGCAGTGCTGAGAACACCCTGATGTTCTTAGTTGCAGTCAGACAGTCAAGGACTTTCTCAGCTTCTTCCTATTTCTCTATTCAGGAGAAAGGAGGGGCGAAGCCAGGACAGGTGACCCAGATGGGCCAAAGAGAGTATTCCATGCCAATGACGTCCTGCCCAGGAGAACGGGGGGCTGAGGGGAGGAAGAAGAGGGGCGGTGGCGGGACGCGTGCTGCTTGGGGGGACGGTCGGGTTGCGGGACAGCTCTGGGTGGTACGGCCTGAGTTGTGTGGGTCGGGGAGAAACTGCATTGGGGATCAAGAGTTTCATCTTCTTTTGCTCTAAAGTCCTGTTAGCATTGGTATATTTTATCTTTCTGTTATCTTAGTAAACTCTCCTTATCCCAACCCACGGGCCTCTCTAGTTTCTTGGTTTTGGAGTTATTTGCCCCTTCCTTTTCCCTTCCCTTGTTTCCCCCTTTTTCCCTCTTCCCCTGCTCTTTTACTTTAAGAAGCAGGCAGCTGCGTGGATCTCGGCCCACAGCCGGGGTGAAACCACGACACAGTGCAGCACCTACCTACTGCTGCAGAGATACTGTCCTTCCCCATGGCACAGGAGACTAAGACACTGCTGCTACACAGTCCGACAATTTATGGAGTCTGTGATGAACCACTGCATCGTTTTTCAAGGACCAAGAACTCTACATGCTTGGTCAATAAAATGTACTCAGTAATAACTCATCCCAAAAAACGGTGATGGCAAGTCCAGAACTGCAGCTCTATTAACTCCTCTTTTTTGGGGGTATGGATAAGTTTAGCTGAAGGCAATATTAGTGACAAATTGCAGCCTGGGGAAATTTTCAGATCAAGGTAATAATGCCATGAGGTAGAATGATTTGCTTTAGTGTTGCTATATAATGCTGCCAGTTCTTCCAGTGGGACACTAATTGCAGCCAGAGGCCACCTTGCTTAAAAAATATCTAAAGAAATATTTTAGCACTAAAACTGTCTGGAGTAATAAAAAAATAAAGCATCCTTCCCAAGAAGGGGCACTGGGAAAGTGAAATCAGGTACAGAGTTCAACAACTAAATGATTCACAGTTGGGTGGCAAGCTAGTGCTTGACAGCTGAAGAAACTGGTCTCATGCCAACACCATCAGCTGCAGAGTAGACCCACGTAGGTGGGACAGGACCTCTGGAGGTCTTAATCCATTCTCCTGCTGAAAGCAAGGTGCTCAGAGCTCTGTCCAGCAAGTCCTGGACATCAACAGCAGAGACATTTCCCCTTCTCCAGGGTCTGACCACCCTCATGGCCTCCCCTTACATCTGGCCAGAATTTCCCATGTTCCAATTGTGTCTGTTGCTTTGAGAAGAGCCTGACCCATGCTCCAGCCCTAGCCACCTCAGTGGCCTTACAGAACCTGCTCCTGTATGCCACCACCCTCATGCTGGGGGACCCAAACCAGACATGTACAGCTCCGCTCACAAGCTTTGGGCAGAGGAAAACGTTCCCCCCTTCACCCCGCCGGCTGTATTCCTGCTAACGCAGCCCAGGATGTTGCCAGCCTTTGCTGCCTGGGCACACTACTGGCTCCTGGACAACTTTTGTCTTCCCCCTGGACAGCCACAGGTTGGTTGGTTTGCTCAATTTTTTTGCAAAGCTGCTTTTCAAGCAGCCTGTACCACTGCGAGGGGCTATCCCACCCAGAGGCAGCTTTTGCACTGCCCTTTACAGAGCTTCCTGAGGCTCCTGGCAACTTTCTCCGGCCCATCTCTGTCGCCCTGAACAGCAGTGCTGCCCTCCAGCGATACACTGCCATGCCCAGTTCGGTACTCTCCACACTTGCTGGTGACGTGCTGATTCAAGCCTCAATCAGTTAAATGGTTCTGACCCAAAAGCCGGTCCCAGAAAGACACCACTAACAACCAGACACCAGTTTGAGCTGTGGCCCAACCAATCTCCCACTCACATTATCACACTCATCCAGCCTGTCTCTAACCAACCTGGCTACAAGGATTCTCCTTTAGTGCTGCATAAACATAGGCACATTCTCTGTCCCTATCTGCCTTTATCTAAACTATTTAATTACACATATCTGCCACCTCCTGGGATGGGATACTCCACACACTGCTTTGAAAGGAGACCACCAGCAGGATCTGAGGGGGCTGCAGAGGTGGAAATGCCTGTCCCAAAGCAGGTGGATCTGATCCAGCCAGTAACAGCAGGCATCAGATGAGCAGAAAACTATCTGATGCTGCAGACAGTTGCAGGGAAGGTGAAACACAAGAGACTGTTTTGATCATATTCATTCTTTGAGATTTAAAGGAGTTTAGCTCCTGCAGTGGTTTCTTTCTTTCTGCATGAGGAGCGTCACTCCTACATTTCTAGCCTCTCTAGCCTCCCCAATTTAACTCTCCCACAGGTACCCATTCATCCCTTCTGTCATCAACCTCATGCTGATCTCCAGTGGGGTCTCGGCTCTGGATAGTCCCTGTCCATCTTCCAGACTGGATCTAGAAGCCAAGCCCCACTGCTACCAGAGGAGGGGTAAAACCTCTGGTAGCAACACCTTGGGGGACAAACAGGGAAGTTAGGAGAGGAATTCTTCACCCAAGACAGCTGGTCTGCTGGTCTCCCAACAGATGACCACCCAAAGCCTCCAAAGGCAAGTCATTTATATTTTTTTACTTTTTTTCAGTCATCCCTTCTAAAGTTGCCTTGAATCTGCCTTAGAAATACTAAGGAACATGATTTGCTTTTGCTACTGCAGTGCCCAGCTGGGCAGAGCCTTTTACTTTCCTGAGAAGAATCAGGAACTCAGCCACAAGTAGACGTTGTCTGAAAATGGCTTTGAAGCCATTTGACCTCTGTAATTCTTCCTGATGACAAGGGTTGCATTTGCTCTGCCTGTCCCAGGGCTCTGTCACCCTCACCATGAAGAAGTTCTTCTGCATACTGGTGTGGAACTTCCCATGCTCCAACTGGAGGCCATCGCCCCTTGTCCAGTCCCCACAGACCACTGAAAAGAGGCTGGCTGTTTCCCTGTCTCCCACATGTCACATATTTATAAATATTTATAAACATTAATTAGATCCCACAATTGAATCATGTGTAATGGATGTCACTGTGTAGGCACCCTGCTCTTGACATTATACCACTGAAGGACCAAACTAGAGATATTTAGAAAGAAAAATAAATCTTTCAACCAACATAACCCACGGGGGTTTAAAGCCAGTTCTTGCTCCGTTGTTCAGTTCACCACAGCAGGAGAAAGCAGTAGTCTAGGTCAGGGCAGGACTCAGGGTCAGAAAGCCAGCTCAGACCAGCCGATTATCACTGATGCACTCCTGACCCTGCTCATCATACAACAGCAGCACAGAGGCTGTATTTCATTTGACTCCACAGGCATCCTTCATGTTAAATCCATCCTTACAGCCTCCAGTCCTCATTTGAATAACCACTATCAAAAAAAAAATAATCAAGTACTCTGGATCATTCAGCTCCCTCAAGCTTTCCTGTGTGAGCCTCCAGGCCTCCTGCATTTAGGTTCTAGAGCCCCATATATAATTCATTATGTTATCAGATCTGTTCTCTGCAAAATTAATGTCAGCTCCCATGTTAGTTCTCACCAATCTGACTACCATGCATGTAAAATGTCTAAAGTAACTGTGGCTCAAACATCACCACAAAACATTAAGTAATTTAACAGGGAGGGGGAAGCACTGGCTTTGACTGGCAGCATTGTTCAGAGCACCTGGCAGTCAGTGTGTTTTAAACTTTTAAAGCACAATCCAGCAAGACAAGGCTGAAAACTGAAGCATCCAAAGTTTAAAAGTGCCAGAATTCAAGCTGCCTAAACAACACTAATTTGACCATCCCATGTGTATAAGGTCTAGAATTACATGATCAAGATATTTCCCTTCATAATCTGTCTCACCAAGGGCACAGGGTGGCTGGTGCTCACTCCACAAGCTATTCCTCCTCCTTTTAAATTGCCTATTATTCTGTTTACTCTTCAGGGGAAAGCTATGGACTTATTTGCCATACATCATTCAAATTCCATTCTGAAGGCAGAATTTTTATCTTCCACATAAACAAGTTATCTTTCCTAATGACCCATGTGAGATGAGATGATAGTATTAGTGTTGTTTTACAAATGGGAAATAAAAGTCAAGAGATGAAAGTAAAACGCTTCCATTTCTTTTGGATGCCTTAACTGAGACTTCTGAGACCTGCTTTTCAGAGAATTTAAAAATGACTATAAAGCACTTCATGGATACATCTACCCAGCACAACTCAACAACCTGCAGAGATGCTTTAGGTAGTTTTCATAGAGTTAGCTCCTGAGCCAACATGCCCATGGCACGCTGCCTCAGCGCATCAGCTCTACTGGGAGAAACCAGGCTGCATGAATACCCGCCGCTCCATGGACTCTAGGATCCCATCTAACACTTCAGCAGAGCAGTGTGCTGCATGCACCTACTACACCATCTGGGGTTAAATCTGACGTTTCTAGATGATGCTGCCTGCTGAAACTCTTCAAGGGCTCCAAGCAGAGGTCTCATCAAAGTCAGTAGCAGCTAGGAAACCTCAGTGTTTCCATAAATCAAATCCCTGAGCATCAAATTGGGAGCACAAAAAGTGGGAAACGCCCCATCAGCAGCCCACCACAGAAAGTCTAGTTTAAGTAACTTGCCATGGGAACTTAGAACCCAAAGGCAGAGAAGTACTACAGCTCTCTAGGACAAAACTCCACTGGCTCAGGTATTACAGCTTCATTCCTCATCCAACTACTCTCCCACTTACTTCACCATCATCAACCATTTCTTCATCACAGCTCTGACTCTGAAACAAGGCACTCCAAATGATACAATAGTCCTAGGGTAAGATATCCTCATAAACATACTAAAAGTAATGCTACTGTTATACTGCATGATCTTACTCCAATTTAAACTATTGATTTGTTTCATTAAAAAAAGATACTTTTGAAAATTCCTCCTGCAGCAGCAGACACCCATTGTTTATCTGCAGGAGCAGACTCCTGGGTTGGACTAACAGGAGTAGTAGGTTGTTGACAGGACTCTGGTTGTCCACTGGAGCATCCCTGGAGGGAGATGACATTTTCCTGCAGGTAGGTAATTACTTTGGATCCCATGAGGTGCAAGACAGTGATGCAGATCTCTAGACAATAATCATCTTCCCATTCACGGCTCCCTGTCCTCTCTCTCCTCTACAGTCTTATCTTTCTGCCCATATACAGCCCCTCCTGCCACAGCCTCTCTCCAGAGCCTCAGTCCCTTTTCACCCAGCCTGAATTCTTTCACACCTTGTCCAGTCTCTTCCAGCTCCTGACCTCCCTGAAAAAGGGACAAAGAGCCTCTTCACTGTCCATCCTACCCCTTTCCTCTGTCCAGAGCCTACGTCTGCTCCCAGCCTGCAGTTCCTAACACAGTCAGATCCCTGTGTTAGAATGGCTTAGCAAAAGCAAGCTAAAGACAGGAAGAGAGGAAAACCTGAATACTTTAAAAGGGCAAAGCATTTGCTATTTTTAGTCAAAGTGCTGTGGTGAGCATCATTATGCAAATTAAAAACTTATCATAATTGACCTTTTCAAAACATGTGTGTCCATGGGTCTAACATACAACTGATTGGTGAGACCTGGAATTTATTAAAGGTCAGCAATTCTAGAACTTCTTCTCATTTCATCATTAAGGAACTTATTTAAGATGCACCCAGCAACAATATTCAATAAAAACAAACTTGCTTACAAAGGTAAAAATGTTGATGGATTGGGTCAGAAAAGCCTTAAGAGTACTGTACCTTCAGAGTTCTGTAGAAGGAGAAGAAAAAACAGTTGTTCTTGCTACAGAATCCATCACTGAACCCAAAGATTCTGGCCACCTGAAGGCCTGTAAGCAAATTTAGTAAATGATCAGAACTCACAACTGATTCAAACTAAGTTTTATCCTGGCAACGTGTAGAATAAGCCTAAAAATTCACTGTGACTAGATCCTTTGGGGCCTGGCTGTCTCTTCTGCCCTATTGCTCCAAGAACTGTGTCACAGACATTTATATTCCTTTGGGAAGATTGTTCTCCACCTTTCTGATCTCATTCACAGCAGCACAGTCTCTCCCTACCTTGAAAATTGGTTCATGCTGCAGAATCTTTCTATGAAGAGCTCACACAGAGCCTGGCATAACACTGAGTAAAATGAGTCTCCATGAAGATTTCTGGAGGATGGATTTCAGACAGGACATGCACAGAACACCACCCCCTCCCCAGAACAAACCCTGCAGCATTCTCACAAATACTCACAAGCCCCGATGCAATTGCACTTGAACTCCATGCTGTGTTATTTTTTATGCAGGGTCCACTTGAGAAATTGCAAGGGTTTTTTTTTCCCTTCAAGAAACTGAAACATGCTGACAAATCAGCAAAGCTGTCCTTAATTAGAACGGTAGTTACAGCATGAAAAACTGATCCTGTTCCATGATAGAAATGACAGAACCATGGCTTTTACCAAGGGAATGAAGCAATGAACATATAAAAAGCTGAGGGCCAGATCAAACAGAATTAATTACCAGAGCATGACAGAAGATAATAAATCTATGACAATTTATACCAACAAAGACAGCTTGTCCTCAAAGCTCAAGGTTACCTTTTTTTAGAAAAGACCAAATCTTTCTTCTGGAATTTGCATGCAGCACAAGCCTTTGCTTCCTAAATTAATTGTCTCCACAGCAGCATCACATAGCATGGATGTGGGGTTTTTTCCCCCCATTGGTGTCTACACTGAGAAATGTGTTGGTTCAACTGCTTCTTGTACAACAGATGGAAGGACATCATCAAATATCAGATGGTCCCCTAGCAGGCTCTTTGAAATTCAAATAAGGTTACGTATCCTTCACCCTTACCATACAAGACCATAACGGGGTTGATAATAGAAGTACTGCATAGTAGCACAGGTCTATGTCAAATCAGTAACATGACACAGCATCAAGCTTAGCAGCAGGGTTTTAACTGTTTATTTTCATTTAGCTCCTGCCTGCAGCCTCTGTTGCCACCGGGAACATTCCATGAAGTCCCAAACAACCAGCACAAGGACACCAAATATAGCCTGGCACACAGCAGCTGGAATTATCCTGCCATAGTTATTCCGTTTTCATCCAAGACAGTCAGCAACTTAGGATCCATTTCTGAGATAGTACAATATCACAGCAATTATTCTGTAACCAGCTGAATTACTTGTACTGGGAACAGACCCGACTTCTGCTTGCTCTGCCTTCACATATGTCCCAGGAGGTGGTGATGGCACCCAGGCAGAAATGGCCCCAAAGCTCTCACACGGTGTTGGTGTACTGAACATACTGGCCCACCTTACCATTTAATGTGTCTACACAGACAAAAGACTTCAGGAGATCAGGAGGACTTCATGCAAGAAGTGCACATGGCCACATGCACCCGTACCTGATGGAAACTAAAGACTCAGATTCCCTGTGAAGTAACTAGTAAACTCAAGTTCAACGTTTTTGAAAATTCAAAGCCTATCAGTTCCTAAAGCTCCCAGTTGGAATGTGCTTGCTCTGAAGAGAACTGAAGCTCGTTAGTGCTCTGCCTGAATTCCAACCATGGGATATTACTCACAGAGAATAAACCTGTTGCATCACCCTTCTGTAACAGCCATCTGGGAGAGATGTTTTCAATGGAAACTGCCACGAGATTTAAAGTCCACAATCAAGTTATCTTACAACTTGATCATCGACCCCTTGACTGCCCCAGTAAGACCTCACCAAGTCCAACTAAAGGAAGCAGTACACACACTGTACCTTGGCTTCTGTCCTGGTTTCAGTCAGGATAGGGTTAACTTCATTTGTAGCAGCTGATGGGATGCTGTGTTTGGGAGTTACAATGAAAGCAGTGCTGAGAACACCCTGATGTTCTTAGTTGCAGTCAGACAATCAAGGACTTTCTCAGCTTCTTCCTATTTCTCTATTCAGGAGAAAGGAGGGGCGAAGCCAGGACAGGTGACCCAGATGGGCCAAAGAGAGTATTCCATGCCAATGACGTCCTGCCCAGGAGAACGGGGGGCTGAGGGGAGGAAGAAGAGGGGCGGTGGCGGGACGCGTGCTGCTTGGGGGGACGGTCGGGTTGCGGGACAGCTCTGGGTGGTACGGCCTGAGTTGTGTGGGTCGGGGAGAAACTGCATTGGGGATCAAGAGTTTCATCTTCTTTTGCTCTAAAGTCCTGTTAGCATTGGTATATTTTATCTGTCTGTTCTCTTAGTAAACTCTCCTTATCCCAACCCACGGGCCTCTTAGTTTCTTGGGTTTGGAGTTATTTGCCCCTTCCTTTTCCCTTCCCTTGTTTCCCCCCTTTTTCCCTTTTCCCCTGCTCTTTTACTTTAAGCAGCAGGCAGCTGCGTGGATCTCGGCCCACAGCCGGGGGGAAACCACGACAGCTTCCTTCCCTGATACATGAACAATCCAGAAAGCAGATCAAGGCTACACCTGTAGCATCCTATCCCATCCCACCCAATCCCTGCTGCTTGGTGAGTTAAAGCTCACCCAAGTCAAGGCATGGAATTGACCATACATAAAGTATGCAAAATCAGATGGACTATTTGTTTGCTCTTACTTTCTTGCTAGCTTAAGCCAAAAAAAATCCCTTTAAAATGTGTACACGATCAACAAGCATAAATATTTTTCATAAAATTCTGAAACAAAATGATTACCTATTCACACCCTAGTTCAATAAATTTCTCTGCATGTCCATCTTGCAGACAGCTCCATTATTTATTTGCTGTCACACTCAGTAAATTGATCTACTGGCATTTAACGATGTCATCTTGACTCATTACAATTTCAGTGATCACTCCAGCCCTGCCAGCATCGTACCAGTGTCCTGAGCACTGGCCACAACTCTGAATCACTCACAAAAACTGGAAGATTGAATTTCACATAAAAAGCAGTGTAAGAGGAGACAGAAGCAACTGAAGGACTGGTCTGCTTTGCTTCAGAGTTCATTAATCTCTATATGGTAACCATTTGATGAGAAAATTAATTTAATGACTCTAAGTCCAACATAGATTTTTCAAGCTCAAGGTAAAACACCCGAGCTGGTGACAATACAGTGCAGAATTAAGGTAAACGGGCTTCATGTACAGGACTGGGATTATATTATGTTCACAAGGAAAAACTACCCAACTGGTCCCATATCACAATCACTGTTCTCACAGTTACAAGAAGAACGCGAGTCACAGAGAGATGATACTGCCCTGGAGAGTCTGGGGCAGATGATGCCTACCCTCAGCCACATCCTCTGCGTGCTCTCCCCAGTATGCTTCCAAACTATTTTAGCCAAAGTGTCAGAGACCAGAATTCTATTGCTGCCCTGAGATATTTCAGGCTGGCAAACAGCAGCAGCCCCCTGTCACACTGGGGCACTGTTTAAAAACAAGGGGTACTCCGATACAGCTCGGAAAATGTCCCACAGCACAAGGCATTCAAGATGTGCTGGACCACATTCTAGCATATTCTAAGCAATACAGGCAAGATTTTTTAAAGAAAAGACACAACACACACCCAGGCTCCCTAGCAATGCACAGGCTGTTGCATGCTGTAACTGTGCCCGATTTGCACGCTCTAGCACGTCACCGCCGGGACACTTCTGCTGACAAAATGACCACAGGCATTACTTCTCATGCAACACCCTGCAAGCCAGAGGGTGTTCAGAAAGTCACGACAGCACCCTGGGAAAGAGAGGACACACATGGAGATGTCAAGAGGTAAACTGAGAGTGCACATGTACTTCAAGTGGAAACTGAACACCAGCTGAAATAACATCACCTCCCCTTCACTCACACCCCTGGGCAGCACAGGAACTAAACACAGCGGTGAGCTGCAACCCACAGCCACACACACATGTAACCACACACAGATAACCACAGCCAAGCCAAACTGCAGGAAAAAGTTGGAATTTTGATCATGCCTCACTAGAGAAAAACATAATTAAAACTATTATGCTTGGGAAACTTCCAACTCTATGAATCTGACAAAGACATTTATGATGATAAAAGAATAACAATGTCCAGTAAAATCCCTGTATATAAAAGCACACTAAGTTTTATAACCAGAAATCCAAGGGAAGATCATTTTAAACAAGTTAATGTGCAGCTTTGGTAGTAGAGGAGCAGCTTGACTTTTCCATTTCACAAACTAAAGTTTAACTTCACAGCTATCTGTATCCTATCACACTTTTCCTGTCAGACTAAACTTCTCTTGTTATATTACAGGTCAGAGCAACTTTCCTCTTGGGGTATTTTTAATGAAAATGAACTCTACACTTCAATAAAACCAGCCTGATGCCCCTTCTGTGGTAATTTTTGACACTTCAGTACACTTTGTATTTCTGCCCTTTGAAGGATGCCTGACACAAGGAGGAACTCTAACACCATGTACCAACAGGGATGCATTACTGCAAGACATATCGACGTGCTTGCTCTTGTTATTGACCCATGCAGCAGGCTGTTATGTGAGGTAACATTAACAGAAATGTCACATTACTTAGAGAGAAAAAAATATTTCACAGGTTTTGGAAAAAACATTCAGCAGAGCAATGCCATCTGCACCAATATTTGAAAACCAAGCTATTCAAATATGCTTAATTTACTTAATCTTATCAAGATATTTGAAAATTGGAGGCTTTTTATTACATTTCCCCAAAAAGCATCACTTTGCATATTATTCTGTCCATCTGGAAAACTGACACTTGAAACAGCCTTGCCTTTTCAAGTCCATACCACCTTGTTGTATCGGGCTCTTCATACTTACTGACTTGTAGAAGCTGCTTTGGGAAAATAAGGGTAAGGGGAGATAAAAGCTACAAGATCACTCAAATGATGGTAATAAGAATTGTCAGTCTCTTGAAAATATGTATACTGAAGTGCTGCAATGATTTCCTGCAATTTTTCCTGCTTATTTTAGAATCAGGCACAAGAGAACTGCTTAGAGGAACCTCTTTGCTTGAATAGGTTCAAAAGCTTCAAGAGGTGAAGAGCTGCACAGCTGATTATGCTGACAAACATTTCCAATTTTGGACCTGTCCAAGAACTTCCAACACACATGCACTGGAGCATGTTTGGGACTGCACCTGTTGGAGCCCAGGACCTGCAGATGGAGACTGTGGCCACTCACAGTTTATTTGAAGAAAACATCCACCACTCCGCCTCTGTCCCTCTCAGTTGTGACCCTTGCTTTTAAGGGGGGTGGAGGGTGTGCCTTGTTTCATGTGATTGCTGTTTAAGCCTGGATAAGGTGGTATGAAGACCTCACAGGTTTTAACTAAGCAACATAGCTGCCCACTAAACCCTCTTGATCGTAGTACTTTACCTAACCACAATGTTTAGAAGATAAAAAGACGCTTTCCACTTTATCCTGAACCTCCACTGAACAGCACACCTGAAGCAGATATTCAAGAAAGAAAACTCCTGGAATGAGGGTGGACAGGCCCTGGCACAGGGTGCCCAGAGAAGCTGTGGCTGCCCTTGGATCCTTGGCAGGGTTCAAGGCCAGGCTGGATGGGGCTGTGGGTAGCCTGGGCTAGGGGAGGGTGTTGCAACATCATTCTACACAGCCTGGAAGTTTCTAGTAACAGCCCACCAGAGCTTTCTGGACATTTGCTAAGCACTGGGAAACTATAAAGGATAGGGTACAGAGGACTGTGCTGCTGTGTGCTCTGAGCTGCTGAGCAAACCGTAGGAGGGGGACTGTGAAGCAGAAATGAAAAAGAAATCTCAAGCTGACTTAGCCATTTGCTCTAGAAAAAACCCTAGTAATTTTCCAGGAAAGTGTTCTTAACAGCTGGACCTTATCAAGAGGCTGGATGGGAACTGTTCATCCAAGGAATGCTCAGTAATGAAAAGATTAATGTGCACTTTAGGGGGTTTGAACATAAGACTATCTCCCATCTCCAAATCTGCTGCTCTGAACTTCCTCGCGTGCGGTATTTACAGTGCCCGCTTCTGTCCCTAAGGCGGCGGCAGAAAGAACAAGGTCTCTGAGTAAACACACTGGGACAGGCTACAGAAATCTGCCAAATACTGATCTTGTTAGGGCTGAGCTTAAAATTTCAGCCTTGCTTCATTTTCACACAGAATGAACTTTTACAGCCTGATTTGTAAAACAAATGTATTATAATGTATTAAAACAAGTGAATTGTACTACTTCAAATACTAAACTGAAACTTCTGTGATCATTGAGTACTTGAGAGCAGCAAAAATACATACTTGAGGGTAAAACAATACACTAAGAGAAATGATGTTGTCCCAGGAGGTTCTGCCTGAACACATCAGGAAACACTATTTTTTTCACTGTGAGTATGACAGCGTGAAGCAGGTTGTTCAGAGAGCTGGGGAGTCTCCATCCTTGGGGATGTTGAAAAGACAAGGTCACAGGCAGCTTGCTCAAGGTGACTCTGCTTGAGCAAGGGGGTTGGACCAGGTTGACCTCTGGAGGTCCCTTCCAACCTCAACCATCATGTGCTTCCAACACATTTCTCAAAATAAAGCCCCTTACTACCAACTTGTATAATTTCTGGAAATAGTGAAGGCTAGTATCAGATGAGATTATCTCTCCTGGGGAGATAAACCAGATCTCTCCAAGTTCTCTCTGACAACACACTCCGGCAAGGTCACAGAGAGACACTTTGCCTGGCTGGCCCAGATGTGGCTGCTGGCAGTACACAACAGCAGTCAGCCAACTGATCTAGAATGCTTTGTTCTACAAACATTATCTCCAGAGGAACTTTCAGTTAGGTCTCTCCCCACTCCCTGTCTACCAGTTTTTATAAAGCTTAGCCTAATACCCTTGTGTCTATGTTCTGTCAAACTGGAAGAAACCATCTGGTAAACACAGTTTATAATTTAGGAAACTGACAAGTCCATATATAAGCCCTTACTTCTCTTGGAAACCAAATTAAAAACATGTTAGAAGGAGTGCCATTTTACACAGTGTTTGTGTAAAACATACTAAGCATCCAAGAATTACAGGGGAAGCATTACCTGCTTGTAGCTCTCTGGCTGCCTAATGAGATCTGTTTCTGTGACAGAAAAATGTCCAAGGGTCTGGTCCATATGGCAGCCGCTGGTGAATAAATGGATCTAGAATGGAATAGATTCAAAGATATTTGTCAGTACAAGGACCAGATCATTAACAACATCATCAGCTACCATCTAATGGCTGCATGGATTGGAATGGTGATGTGAAACCAGTGGTTACAAGCCCAGTCCCAATGGACAAGTACAAATGTAACTACTACCACCAATACAACAGACCTTTTTAAAGCAGCCTGCAGGAAATGATGATCATGTACCACAATCATCTCACAAATTGGTCCATATGGTATTGTTACCAGAACCACATGCAGAAATTGCTACTGCTGCTGCCACAGTAAAACTGAAAGATTTCTGTTTTCATCCTATCATACAGGCTTTTTCTCACACTGCACACACTCTTGTGCATGGCATGAAAGGAAAAAACAGGTACACCAATAGCAGAAGTCCTAACAGAGGTAAAGGATACCTTCAGAATATTTTTTTATCTCTTCCTTGAAGCAGAAAATGCTACCTAGTTACAGTAGGTTTCTCTTTTGCTGCTATATATTGTTGGCTTTTGCTTACTGGGACCTTGTCCCAGCTGCACTGGTGATGGTATCATCAATTACTTGACGAAGAAGCTTCCCAAGTTAGTCAAGGGAACAATAAAAAGCAATTCCTCCTATTCAGAGCTGATCCCTTTGTTACTGTAATAACTGCAGCTGCCAAACAAGATAGCAGTGCACATTTGTCAGACAATCGCTCATATTTCATTAATATTTCTGCCAGAAGACAGAGAATGTTTCCTGCTTTTCTTCCTTTATTCTAATATGAACTTTATCATACACTTGGGTATTGACAACTATTTTAAAGTTGACAGGCACTGGGTAATTATCAACCCTTCGCTGAAACTTCAGAATATTTTAGCATTCCTTTCCCAAAACTCAGTTCTGGTGACAACCATCTGTCACATGTGCAGAGCTATGCGGGTTTAAAAATAAAAAAGCACCTCCCCACACAATGTTCTTCCTTTCTACTTGCCACTCCTCTCCCTCCTCCTGCATTCTTGTATAACTCTGGCTGCCAAACCTTTGGGCCTCCAGCACTGGCAATCCATTTCAGCCCCATTTCAAAAGTATGTTGCAGCAGCATCACTGCTTGAAGGCCAAAACCAATACCCTAAAGCTGTAGCAACAGAGGAATGAGGTGTTCCCACGAGACCACTCTGGATGGATATGGCAATAATGCAGTATTTGTATTTTTATACTCTGTTACCAATAACTACAACATACTGAAGATGAAACAAGACTTAAAGAGGGAAACAGCATCAAAGTAAAAACAGGTGAGAGGGCAGGAGGCAGAGCACATACAGCTGTTGCTGCATGGCACTGGAAAGGACTGAGGAGGAGGCAGGTCTGATTTAACCATACCTAAAACTTTTGCATGAGTGTACAGGCCTAGACACCTCGCCCCCCAGCACCACTTCTGGGGAGTTTACAGAAACAATTCCTAAATCCCTTGAGCTTAGACAGTCTGCAGGGAGATCAGCTTGTCTAAACCAACTAAGATAAGATGCAACGGTGGGGGGGGGGGTTGTTCATCATTCACATGCATTTGCACAGGAGGAAAAAATTCTACTGCATTAAAGAATGTGCCATTGAGATCTAATGGGAAATTCACCTCAGGAAAAAACCAAAGATTTTCAAACCAAGTATGTCAAGACAAATAAGATATAATTAACTAATGCAGTAATTTACAAAGTAACACAGTAGTTTCTTCATGCCAAGATGCAGATGCATCTAAAAATTGCAGTTTAGCTCACCTAAATTACTGACAATGAAGTAACCACCCAGCACCAGTCTCTGCCCTCTGTTCTTCAGAGAACAAGATTTTGTCCTTGGTCCCTTTACTCTTTTACAACATCAGATATATACATATGACTGATCCACTGTAATACATCTTATTTTATATTGATTATCTTAGAGGAGGCACAAGAAGCTATTCCGTTCATAGAAGGTATTTCCCAGTGCTGCTCTGCATTCAGACAGAGTACCATTCTTGCTCTTAGAGTTTCCAAACATACTACAACCACTACTGTCATTTTGCCATCATCCAATAGTGCCAATTATGTTAAACTCTTCTTCTGTCACCAAGCATTCCATTTAGTATCATTTTATTCCTTCTAATGTATATCCGTAGTCCACAGCCAGATGTTCATCTGCTTAATAAAATTCACCTCTGAACCCGACCTAACCTTCCCCTATTTCAGGTGTGATTTCTGCCCTAGTCTTTTGTGGACAGACAATAGCTGGAAATGCCCACAGGAATTCCCTGACTTTTGCAGAAACTCACTCGTTCCACTGATTGGGGCACAGTAAATTTAAACAGACCCAAAGAAAACAATGTCAATTTTAAACTAGACAGGTTCCTACCTGTTTATCTGAAGCCATGGAAGGCTTCTTGTTCAGACTCTTTTAAGGGGAAGTGGTAATTCAAAGCCTAACTAAAACCAGCTGCTTTACTGTATGAATCCAAGAGGGATCAAAAACCAGGCAGATCACTACTTCTCTGACACCTGACACAGAGAGGAAGAAACAGAATAGCAGAAACAGAGAGACATGCTTTAACACAGTAATTTATCCTTCATGCTTCCATATATTAGAAAGTATGTCAGGTAAATAGGTACCACTGAGAATTTTGGGGGAATTATAATGGTATTAGTATATTATACTTCCAAAGCAGGCCAACCTGTCCGTGTTGAAAAGCCATTATAATGTTATTTAACAGCTCATAGCCTTAGGCTGCAAAATTCCTCAGCAACAGAGAGGTTAAGATTTCCCTGAGGAAGCCTTCCTCCTACAGTAGGACATGTGCGCGTCTGTAAGCTTCAACATGCCTTCTGGGAGCTGAAGTCACTGAAAAGCAGCTCATCAGAAGAACTAGTGAAGAGGAACAGCCAGTCAGACCACCTAACAAGCAATTCCCAACACAGGACTGGCTGTAGCTCCAGGATGCTTCCCTCTTCAGTAACTTACACCGGTTATTACAGAACTTCATACCGTCAACCTTAAGTAGCTGCAGGCAGGACAGGATAGAGTCCTCAGCAATCACTTTCAATTACCATCTGTGTACTTTAGAGAAAGAACACCCATTTATTTTTGCCTGTTTCCCCCTCATATTTCCCTCCTACTGCTCCCATACCCTTTCTTCAGGCAGTACAGTACTATTTCACTAAGACATGAGTCATCACTTCTAACATGAAAGTACATGTCCCCGATCACCCAATTGAATCACAATTTTTGCACAAAGTAACAGAAGAAGCAGAAAAGACCTTTGGAGACCTTCAGTCCTACTTCTTGCTCTAACAAGGGCTGTCACCAACATCAGTTTGTGGCTTCTTGTATGCGAGTCTTGGAAACCTCCGAGGACAGGAGGCCATTCAGCATCTATGGTGACCTTCTCCAACGCTGCCCATCATCCCAGAGGAGTCTGGGGTTTTTTCTAATATGCATGAACTTGCCGAGCTGTGATCAGTGGCCCCTTTGCCTTTGTATTCTGGTAGTGCTGAGAAGACCACGGATCCATCTTGGCAACTACCAGTCAAATAGCTGAAGGCAGCTACTGGGTAACCTCTCCCTCAGGTTCCTCTTCACCAGAGCAAACAAGCACAACTCCCTCAAACTCTTCTTGGTGACCATGCCCAGCGTAGCTAGTCTTTGGTTATTCTGATAGCCTCTGCTGGATCGTTTATGTACAATTACTACTTCCGGTACCAAAATCCATACTACAAAAAAGCAGAGCAGAAAAGTAGCCATCTCCTGAATAAGAACATATTTTCTAAGTGTGATGTGTTTTTCTCAGTAAGCCCCAAATAGAGAATATGGTATTTTAGAGCCTGTGTGAGTCACAGAATGAAATCTGTGGAAGTGTCGCCACTACTTGGCAAAAATTATAGCTCATGTTCAGCAGTAAATAAGACTGTTCCACAGTTGAGATACATAACCTGTTAAGTTATTAAACACAGTGAGTAAAAGCCATAATTACCATTTTGTAGAGAAAGCCCTCAGTAAATCTGTCAGCATAATTAAAAAACATAGCACTCATTAGCCTTTTGCATTCTGTGTTTGTGGTTTGTATGAGAAAAGCAGCAGCTCATGTAGAGGTCATAATGGGTCAGCTCGGTCTTCCAACACATTGAGTAGTTTAAAAGTTTTACAATTAATGCAGTAGCACAGACAATTCATCTGTAGAGTCAGGAAATATCAATTACTGTTTATGCAGCTGTTAAATTGTGTATGCTAGATTTTGTGTTGCAGTAAATGTTAACATTAAGGTGGCCCCTTAATGAAGTCCCTTCCAAAGTCACTTTCACCTTTCAATTTTCCTGCTTTTCATTCAGGCTAAAATACAAATTAGAGCACTGCAGTTTATTACAGCTCCGCACTGAACTCCCACAGCTGCACACAGGGATTTCAGCAAGCATAACATCAGTGCATGATCACACAGGAAGAGTGGGGCTCCAGTCTGTTCTCCTATGTGTATGTCCATCACGGCAGGCCTCTACATTCACTGCAGAATATAGTCTGATCATAAGAATCCTCATCAGCAGAGCTTACTGCTTTCAGTTTAGCCCAGCGATGACTGTAGACAGTAATGGCAGGCTTGGGAAACTGCACAGAGTAGCCTTCTCCCTCCTGCTTATTCTTCCAGATTCTGGGAACTGGGGTGCAGGGAACTGCAGCTTAACCAACCTGTCTGTTGTATTTGTCTGCCCATAGCAGCCCTAACTTTAGCAAACATTTTTACTTGGGTAGCCACAGGGGGAAAAAAAAAAAGAATCCAAGTTTATTTGAAAGTGCAATCCCCATAGGAAGTCACCAAAAAGTTCAGTGTGTTGCCCAGTCAGCACATCTCTATCACTGCAGTGCCTGATCTGGACCACTGAGACTACCTCTGCACTCGAGGGCCCAAGTTCAGCTTGCTCTTAATTCTTCCTTGGTCTCATTAACTACAATCTGAGGAACTGACACTGCCTAATGATTTGTTACTGCCAAGTACTACATAAATCAGGGTACTGATGAGTTACAGAGGTATTTGCCTCACCTACTATTAAAATCAGCATACCTTAAATAGACATAGCTTATCAAGGGGAGAAGATGCCAACGATTTCATTTGAGTTTTCTATCACTGAGCCACCTCTCCCAGTCGCATCGCTGCCTGCAATCAGTGAGCGAGCCAAGGACTGCACCTGCACTTAGGGAGAACTGCTATCTTCCTTCGCAGATCAGGAAAGCACATTTGCAGTGGGCAAAGAGAAGCAAAAGGTTATTTTAGATGCTGCACACACAGTACCTCATCTTTCCCCAGGGCTGTCAATCAGACATCTTCCCTAGCAATCAATTCATGTAAAGAACAAAATGTAACCTCATTATAGTTTTTAGCATTGCTCTGTCAGACACAGGATTAACACCAAGAGGCATCTTCATTCAAACCTCTCTTGTTCCCATCCTGACAACTTTCTGATAAATGTTGTACTTTGAGGAGAAATTTCTCAAAACTGTTCTTAAGTCTCAAAAAGGTTTTCCATGGAGGTTCTGGGTTCAGTAACGACTGGCTGCGCATGAGTTACCTGAAGAGAGATGAATGGAGAAAAGGAGCCTGGGGAAAGCATTACCAAAGAGTTTTTTTTTTAAAAGGCTTCTAAAGATAGTCCTGAAAACTATCTCTGCAGTCACCGTTCCTGTCAACTTTGGGACAGCAGGCTGCTTCCATCCTAAGCAGACATGATGCTCCCAAGATGTCTCTGATTTTCAGACAGGTATATAAACATAATTCAAAAATGGGAACAGAACTGGAATCTCAGCAGTGAGAGACTACTACTGATTCCTGATTTAAAACCAGGCAGGTTTGGGGTTCTGCTCATATGTTCCCTAGCATCCCAGAAAGAGAAACAGCATTTTATTTTGCTGCTATTATTTGCTGCTATTTCAACATCCCTGCTCAATGTTTTGAACCCACTTTTCTGATGAACTTAGAGTTCTGAAGCGCTACTTCTTGTCTGTGGGACCACAATGCTCGTTCTTGCTTCTACCAGGCATTTTGTAAAAAAAATGGAGGCAGCCAATAGTTGCAGAAGTGACTAATGGGCCAGTCTGCAAAAGAGACCTCGATGCAACAACTGTAACCTTGCAAACACTGTGTATATGCTTCATTTTCTCATGGTTCCACCCCACTAGGGAAAGGTGGGGGTATTTATATTTAAAGTAATTCACCCTTATCTATAGAAAATGCAGAACTAGCAAACAAGAATAATTTGTACATTTAGCACTAGCTGACAAGGCTTTTAAATAATAAACAATGCCATAGTGAGTTAGAAGAATCGTTTACCTGGTGCAAAAGTTTGCATTGCTCTTGGTGCTGAGCATGCAAACTCCGCCACTGGAACCTCAGCTTCCCGTTTAACCACTGGAGGTACCGAACATCCACTCTGCCTTCCAGCCCATGTTCGGGTGCTATTTCAGTTGTACATTTCTGGCTGTTGGGCAGATCATCTTCACACTAGAAGCAAAAGAGAATACCAGGATGTTCAAAGTTAGCTTCACCAGTTTGTAGTCATGCAGTATTGACGCACATACAAGGCAAATAGGCCAAAGAAGAAGAAGAAAATCCCCCAAAAAAAGAAGTATGTTCCAGCAGTAGAGAAAAATGGTAATCTTTCACCACACAGGACTGGGAACAGCCTAAACAAGTACTGAAGTCTGGAATAAAACATCAGCTGCTCAGTTATGACATGGTACACTGTCTCCTCTCTCATCTTTCATTTTCTGTACCCAGGAAGTCACAGTGTTCCTGAGACAGCGAGCATGTTCTTTACCCAGATGGGAAAAAAAAAATAAAAAAAATCACATTTTGACTAGATTCTAATAAGTCAAAGAACCTAAAAAACAGATTTAGCTCCTCCGGTGTCTCTCAGAAGTGCTGCAGGCTGTATTTGGTGACCCAATTTTGTAAATCGATGCCTTACACAGGGACTAAATTGTGGGCTTACCCAGCTATTTTCTTTTCTCCATCTAGAATTTCCCTTCTTACAGGATAGAGGAAAACAAATAGTCATCCAGCTGACACTGACCAGGATTCCAGAGAGGCACTCCCAGGCTACAGCTGCACCACCTGTCTTGCCTTGGTTTGCCTTTCTCTAGAGTAATGGGGAAGGAAGAAGGGATAAACAAATACTTTTGTTTATCACCTTGTCCCGCTTCCCTTCTGCTGCACAAAAAACCAAACCAAACCAACAAACCACAACCACCTTCGTGTTCTGGATGAATTTTCTGCTTGGTCAATGGCATAGAGAAAGCAGCACATTCCTGTCATATCTCTCATAGGGGAAATTCCACCTCCCCCAGCCTCTTGCACAAAGAGATCATCCATATTTACAAACAAATCTCTGTTTTCAGCTAAGACTCCTGCAAATTAAAAGAGGAGGAAGACATGGGCTATTTTACTTCTGATGCCAGAAACACCACTTAAAGTAAGGCTGAGCTGTCAACTTCAACCAGCCTATAGAAAGTACATGCAATAAAACAGTCCATAATCCCAATCATTTTAATTATAGCATTTCATAAGAAGTAGAAATAACACATAACTGCAAAGGCCTGGTTAATCAGAATGGTTTTTTTGAGCCTGCTAAGAAAGTGTCTCCCTGTTGTTGGATTCTCAAGATATTTCTTTAAAGTGTAAATTTAAAAAGCCTATTTGAAGCATGACTGTTTTCAAGAAAACAGTCAAGCAGATATTTGGACCCATAGACCTTGATGGTATTTAAACATATGTGCTTCTCTGCTTCACAGGCTTCCACATTCAATAAAGTCTTATAAAATTCAGTTGGCATGCAAAGCTCAAATGTAATTCCAATTTGGATCCTAAACCAAAAATGCAAACTGTAAAATGAAGTGAGCTTAATCTTGCCTTAAATGCAGATTTCACCAGAAGTGTGTATATATATATATAACCATGCTCAAACAACCCCCTAATACTTGTTTTAATGTAACCATCACATCAGTTGACAAGGCCTCTAATACAATGAGTGTTCGTATTACTTATGAGCACAAAAATGCTGTTCTGGTCACATAACAAAACGTAGCATGATTACAGGTTTTTCCCCTTTGCTCTGTGGCTCAGATAAATGTGTGTTATAAATCACAGACACACAGGGTTGGTAAAAGGCTTTTCCTTTTAAAGGCACAGATTCATCTTTTTCTTAAAAAAAAGAAGAGACAGTATCTCCTTTGTGCCAACTGCAAAGTTACTCTTTTTTCTCAGATGCCTTCAGCCCCATGCCCCTAAATCAAAAGGCACTGTGTCCTAGGGTACTGCAGTCCTAGCTAAATACTTTCATGGTTCAGATCGTCCAGCTCCCACCAAGAGAGGCTTCTGGACCACAAAATCATGCAGATATGATTACCAAGTTATCCATAAACACAGTGAGCCAAGCAACTGAACATTAGTCACTACAGCAGAGAAAACACATCCATAAAGAACATTAAAACACTTCATATAAGCAGCCAGAAAGCTGCAAGGCCAAAGACAGACTTGGGATTCCCAGATTAAAATCTGCATTTTCCATAATTTACAGTTGAACTCCAGCTTCCCTGGTTAGAGGTTTCAGAACAGCACAAATACTGGTCTCCTGGGGATTCATTTCAGGAAGGAATGGCATTAGACTCGATTGCTTTGGCAGTACAGTGACAAACACCATGCAGAGCTAATTTTATTGTAGCAACCTGCCTTATTAATATTAAAATAAGGAAGCCAGCCAATGCATTTTTTAACAGGATCTCTCTATTATTTATTTCACAAACTGCACAAAAAAATTTACTTTTGCTATGAAATACTTAGCCTGGCATAAAGTAAACAAGATAAAAAAAAAAAAGTCTTGCATATTATACTGTGACCTCAATTTCTAGTCCCATCTTTACAATCTAGACTATTTACTGCTCTCCCAGTGGGAGAAAAATCACTAAAATACCAGCCCAAGCTAGAGCCTTTGCTTCAGATATTGCTGTGAATTTATCTGATCTATGCAGCAATACGGGTACACACCTACATTCACTTCTGAGACACAGGAGTGAGTATTATTTAGTCAAACTCATATAAAGAGCAGCCAAGGCAAGTACCCAGGGCTCTGACTGGCCTCCCTGCACTTGGAATGCTCTGCACCAGCTCTGGAAGACATCATTTCATAGCCACTTACCAGAAAAGCTTTTTGCTTGTAAACTGTTTGCTGCAATTGATGTTTCTCTTTGATTCTGTTTCAGAGAAGGGAAGCACGTGGACTCTCCAGCTACAGAACGGTGCCACAGGCTTGTGGCACAAACGGGACATCAACAGGTACTGATATCCCCATTCCAGTCTCAGTCTTTTCCCATTACGCTGGTGAGATCAGAGCGAGCCTTGTCCAACTAGACAATGCAGACTTGACAGAGCATCTACGATTAGCGTACCTTAAGCAGAAGCTAGCATGAAGCCCCTCAATTCCACTCCCACTGCAATTCAGCCCAGTCGAGCTCTTCTGTCCTAAAAGCCCAAAGTACTGCTGTTGGAAGATCTCAAAGCCCATTTATTACCAAGACTCAGAACAGCAAGCACCAGCCCGATGAAGGCGACATGCTATACCTTTACATGAACTCTCTTCAAGCCAATTCCTGAACTATCAGCCTGCCTGCAATTAGGCAGAACTTAAACCCCAGATCCAGTCAAATAACCCGCTAAACCCCACAATAAATACACCTGCCAGAACACCACACATCGCCATCCCAAAAGAGGTAGCTCACAAACTACAAAACCCTTCCCAAGCTTATAAATACATCTCCAGCTTAGTCAGAGCTAAATGCTATTTATGCCCTAAGAGCATATATTTAAAAATTTCTGCCAGGCAGCCTAGAATTCAGTCTCCAGCACCACATGAGTTTTTCTTTAAACAATCCTCCCCAGGCTATTTCAGGTTCAATTGTTATGAAAAAATGATGCCAGATCATTCTCAAAACGTGAGAGTGGACCTGTAGTTAGACAATGCAGCAAGTGCAAAAAAGCCAACAGAGCTCTCATGGCAGAAGTGTTCTGAGCAGAAAATACAGGGAACTGAAAAAAGCCATCAGATAGAAAAGTACTTAAGAGGAAAAGAATAAGGGGCAAGAGAAAGGAGGGTGTGAAAAAAAAAGGCAATATCAATTTTCATTCACACTCCATACTTCTGAGCAAACAACTTGCATGCAACGTGTTTAGAGAGAAATTAAAGATTAAGGAGTTTCAACTCTTATAACAGAAATAAAACTTTTCTTTTTGGTTTGCAGTATAAAGCAATCCCATGTTACTGGAAATCAGAGAACAGTTCCATCAACAGTGGATGGAGATAAATGTATTTAATCGCATAAATAGTTTATCAAAGAACATAAGCATCAATGTGTTTGCAGACACGCAAGAAGGGAACATTGATTTTGCACAACTAGCTCCATTTGAGGATCTTAGTGACCTGCCATGCATTTGACCTTGCTGTGTTCACAGACTTCGAATTAAAATCCAAAAACTGTTTAAAAGCAAGATTCTTTGCAGATCCACTGGAGATTTTCCAATATGCCACAAGCAGTACCACAAAGAAATCCCTTTGTTGTGCAACTTCATCCCACATCTCCACTTCCTGTACTCTTCCAATTCACACAGGTATCTCTTAATGCTTATAAATTCTTACCTTAATAAATTTACCATGCCTTGGACACACCATGGAAATGAAAAGACCTATGCTGCCTGCACTGCTGAAAAGCAAGGCAATGGCAGGGCTGGTTCCCGGAGAGGTGCTCTTTTGTGACTACAAGCTGCCACCTCTCGGTAAAGGACAGACCCCGGCGGCTGCCAGCTCATCCCTAACATGCTGTGGCTTTTTCCCAGACATCCTCCAAATCCCTCCAAGGACCAGCTCACTGCTTCCATATTTGGCCAGCAAACAGCTTGCTGCTCTTTCCACAGAGAAGCAACCTTACTGGAACACGAATAACACATTTAATCCCTGGATATATGCATTAAGTCAAGTCCCAGGCATTAATCCTTGAGCAGAGTAACAATGAAGCTGCTGCCTGCTGAAACCTCCGATGTGTGATGCAAGCCCAGTCTTTACCTTCACTTGAGTTACTCTGGTTCCAGACAGGAACTCTGTACTCTTGGGTACTGCTCAAAGCCTAACTACACCGAGCACACAGCCTAGTTTCCCAAAGGTGGAAAAGAGCATATCTAGATCCTTCGCTGCAGGACTTGGGGAAGGCAAAGCAATCACATCAATCAAGTCAATAAAGTGCTTCTGCAGCTTTTACTGAGCGCTCGTTCCGAACTGCTCATAATTCAGACACTGGTTTTAATGTGACACAACATATGTTAACCTGTGTAATTACAGATCTCTAAACAGAGGGTAATTTTTTAAAAAATTAAACACCATAGCCAGAAATAACAGTATTAGACATGTTTTCCCAATTAATACAGCCATATATCTATCTGCAGGAGGGGAAAATGTGAAAAGGCACAATTTGAACAGATGAACATGAGGTGGACAACACAATTTTCATTAATGGCACCATCAACAACACTAATTGGATTTCCTCCTAGACAAGGTAGGATCTGGATTAGATGCATGCATGGAAAGATAGATGGTATAAGAGCCCACTCCCACATGAAACACACACCAATTAAATAGCCAGATACTTGCACAGAGGAATGTGTTTTCCACAAACATAAGTGCTCACAGCACAGAAGTTATGACCATTGCACACTCAGCAATTAAAAAAAAAAAAATCCAAACTCCTATTTTTCTGCAAGGCCTTTTAGCTTTTAAACTGCAATGCCTTTTGTAAAGATTACCACTCACAGCAGCACTCCCAAGAGCTCTGACAGCATGTGATTAGCAAAGAGTGAAAGAGAGAAAGTGCTGAGAGCAGACAGCTCCTACCCATCCCTGTCTTATTCAAACAAGTCCAGCAGTAGCCACAAGCCTTAGGCACTAGAGCAAGTCAGCTCTTATCCCATCCCTCCTCACTCATTCGGGAGGTCACTTAAGGGCCCTGCAACAGTGCAAAAGCACTATGCCTTTAACAGGGGACAGCTGCTGCTCTGGACCAGCGAGTTCGAGGGTAGCACTTTTAATAACACATATTCTCAAAGCTCCCTGCATCATGTGTTCAGAGAAAACATGGAAACCAAACATATTAAAACAAACATGTGGCAGAGTAAACTAACTCACAGAGCATCATGTTGTGCAATATGGATACTGCCTTGCACGGCATCTCCCCTGCCTGCAGCTGCAGCCCTGCTTGCCCACATTCATTTTGCTCCACTGTGACAGGGGGTCAGTAGTGAAAAGAGGAAGATGCAGCATACTACATCAGCAGCAAATCTGGAGCAAGAGGCCAACAGAAGAAACAGTGACTGACCTCCACGAGAGGAGGGTCAGAGCTCAGCTGTACGTAGAAGGCTTGCCATGCCCTTCTTTGCATGCTCCTTTTGTCTTCCTGAGGAAAAAGCACTTTATTTCAAAGATTCGCCAAGGACAGTTAAACCCCCGATCACTTGAAGTGGGAGACCAAAAGCAGAGTATATTCTTATTTAAATCAAAAGGCCACAGAGCAAAGAGAATCAACAGGTAGCAAAGGCACTGTCTGCTCCCCGCCACGGGAGGGCAGGAGAGGCACTAAAACATCCTAAAATCGTTCCGTTTTCCCAACAGACAAGGAAGAAGCTACACAGGATTTCAGCACAGTACAGAATACCAGTATGACCATGCTAGGCCTTCCTATTAGTATGCCAGTCCTCATCTTCCTCTCCTCACGCAAAAGCTCAAGTGATTCCAGTGCCTGTTGGTAGAACCCCATCCAGAGTACATCAGCTGCAATGCCAGCCAGGTTCAAGCAATTTTGAATTTATTTGAAATTCAGGCATTAACCAGAGAAACAGCAAATTCAATAAATTATAAGTCTTTCTGATCCTTTCAAGCTCCTCTTTTAGAGCATTTTACCTTGACATACTGTCTGAAAAAAATAAATCTTAAAAGCATATTCACTGTATCAGGCAAAAATAGATGTTGTTAACCACAGGGTACACCACAGGAAAGTGTTTTTCATTGGGAAAAGGGTTCAATAACAAGTCGGCAGCACAGAATTAAAAAAAAAAAAAAAAAAAGGAACCACAAAATATGGAAGGAATATCATGCACATACACATGTGCAGAATGACAGGGGGACAATTTCAGCAATGACCTGGTAACATGTGCTTTGACACACACCCCAAAAGATGTGCATTTCAAGAGTCCTAACTGACATTTGCTCCAGTTCTTGTATGGCAAAACCACATTCATAATTTAATCATCACTGACCACAAAATATGTTTAAGTCTACAAGCACTATCAGTGAAAACTAACACTTCAGAGTTCAGTAATTATCTATTCAGGAAAGGCTTTTCTAAAGTACAAAAGGCAGAAAAGCAAAATACAAGGATTACTTTCTGGTACAAGCCTTTACAGTGCAGGTAGCAGCGCAGCAAGAGTGCCACAGCAGACCTGCCAGCCAGGCAGGAGCCCAGTGAGCTGTAAAGGCCCAGCCCTGGTGCTACCCCAGCGAAGGCAGTGTGGGGACACATGCAGCACACCCCAAAGGCATCTAGACGTCCCAGGCAAAGCAACACTTCCCACCAGCAAAAATGAGGTGAGGGAAATTCTGAAGGAGAAACTTCAGGGATCCCATGCCTTCTGTTTAGCTTTTGGGGACCACTTTTTAAGAAGTGGTCCTTAGCAGCTACTGTAACACGGTGACACCAGGAGCTAAAAAAGGACAAGAAGATAAATGGTGAGTTACTAGGAAGATAGGAGGACAAAGAGAATAAGAGCGTAAGCACAGGGAATAAGGGAGGGAAATCAAAAAATGAAAGCTGACAGACTAATATAGCCCATACAGATCTGCAAAGTAATTATGCTTCTGAGTCAGAATCAATAGGTTAATAAAATTCCCTCCTCCACCCTCGCTGGAATAGGTGAAGAGGGGAAAAAAAACCCAGAAAATTTATATTTACTGACACCAGTGCCAAAGGTTTCCTGTTTTTCTGGTGGGGTAACATTAAGCTTGGCTGCTATGTTAACACTTTCCTCTAATAAGATGGTTTATGGAACAGCAGTAATGGTCATTTCCATAAGAAAAAGGCATTTCAACAACAAGATTAGAGCAAGAGCAAGCCTTACACTCTACTGGAAATAGCCTGAGTCAAACCAGACCATGACAAACAAAAGATTAATCAAATTGCAAACCTAAGAGTCAAAAGGCACATTTAGTTTCATTTTTTTCTACCAGAAGTAATTAAACTGAGTTCACTTTGGCATGCTAGGGACACATGCATGAGTTCCAACTATAATAGCTCTATTTGTTGATTACTATACGTTCACAACAGGGGAGGGGCATCCAATTTCACTCAGAAGGCAAGAAGCAGGTAGAGGGAATTAGTGGAACCAAGAACCAGGGTTTGTACACATATCCTGGTGATAATGAGGGATGTAACATCACTACCCCCATCTAAAAGGCTCAACAGCCTCCACACATAATTAAATTATGGAGCATATATGTATTAATTTCAGCTGTAGAAATAATACCTGCACAGGCAGTATTACTCCCTGGAAACAGAAGGAATACATGCTCAGAGAGTACTGCTATTATCTGCACAAGCCATCACAGATCTGCAGAAAGCCGTGATGATATTGGTAAAATTTTAAAAGTGAAGAAAAAAAAAATTAGTCAAATACTAAGTGTACTAAAAAGGCAGGTTTATATGAAACAATTATCTGCTTCAGAGAGAGGCAGAGAACATGGAAAACTCCCCAGGTCTGCCTCCTAGGTTCAGTGAAGGACAGCAGTTTCACCTACCGGTCCTCAGATGTGTTTTTTACTGTAGGATTTTCATGTGTAAACAGGAATCAATGAATGGCACTTGAGACTAATCTGCATGCACACAGTCACCAAAGCAACAAGAGATGTTAAGACCACACCCCACAGTGTGTATCTGAGATGGAAATACACAAGGGGCTTCAAGTCTTTGAAGACAATGTCCATCAATTAATCGCACGGTGCTTTAAGGCAACAACAACAGGCGAGAATTCCCAAGCAGACACTTCAGTAAATCGATGTGCACCTCCAATCCAGGCTGCACTTAAGTCTTTACAGATCCAACAGAATTAGTAATTACTTTTTTTAAGAGTTGACCAACACAAGGTTTGAACTTTCACTCACTGCCTCTGGAGTCGCCAACACGCTGACAGACCAGCACAGTAGCTGACAGATCAGCACAGTAGCTTCAGGGAACGGACTTGCACTACAGCAGCCAGGTACTAGAGTTTGACATTCACCACCCATCCCCTCTTCCTGTACCTCCTGCACAGCAACATGGGCTCCACTCTGCTCGTTTAGCTGTCACCCCTCTCAGTTTCTAAGCTTTCACCACTGTTGAGTTTACAGTTTTAGGAATCACTTAACTTTTGATTCTGCAGATGTAAGTGCATGTAAAATTAAGCTTCTGGAAGCCTTCCCAAACTCAGGTTCTTAAGATTATGAATTCCTTGCAGCAGCTGAGCTCCGTGTCCATCATGTGTCATGAATACCCTTGTCCCTCTATAAATAACTGGCCTGAAATCCTTTAGAGCTGATGGAAGTGTTCAATTTGCAGGGGAAGAAGTCTGTGTTGCTAAGGAACTGCAAAGAAGAAAAGACCAGAGAGTGGTAATCTGAAATGAAAGGAATTAATTTAATTGGCCCTTGATATGTTGGGTATTTGGCATATTATCAGCAATTCGGCAGGCTGTAGGTTTTGTTTCAAACTTAGGCTGAAAGAATAGTCAGAACATGACTGCACCCCTTAATTTAGGGATTAGCTGCATTCTCTCTTCTTCATACAACAGACCCTGTCCACCTTGTGGGTTTCAGACAAAATTTTAAAAGCAAGCCACATGAGTATCAGTTTGCACTACAACTATGTCTAGAGTTCTTGAGACTCCATTTTTTTAGATGGAGGCAAAGGGTAAGGATTTTCTTCACATTTATTCTCACTAGTAGACCAACAGATGTGTTTTGCCTGTTAGTACTGGCTTTCATGCTTTACTGATTCTGGCAGAGATCTCAGCAATGCAGTGAACCAAACACTATTTCATGGATTTTTGTTTTGCAACATTCTCATTTCAGGAAAGTATTTCCAATCATTAAAAAAAGACTCCATGCAGTGAAAGATTTTTCAAGCTCTTTTTCAGCTGAGAATTACAGTTGGTTTAAAGAGCATTTCCTTTTTTTTTGTGAGACAGATCTTTCTCTAGTTAAGTTTTTTTTTCTTTTACCTTTTTCCTTCAATTTAATTATATAGAAGAGAGTTATGACGGCAGAGACTATATCTCTGGCATGTTTTGCAACTCCTTTACAATGTGTGATACTTAGCTGAAGTGTTGGAATATGTGTATCACAAATGCCTGGTATTTAATAGGCCCAGAGTTAAAACTCCAGCATTTCAATTACTCAAGTTGTACTTGTAACTCCCAAGATGTCAGGCATCAAACCGACACCCGCGACGCCTTCTTTTCTACCTATGATTGTAGGGGCTATAGCATGGAATACTGACTGATGAGGAGACTTTGCCACATGAAGGTATCCTATAAAATATCGGTATCAAGTAACAACATATAACAATAACAAAGCTATCACACTTCTATGCAACAACCAACTTGCTTTCATGAATGGTTTACAAGAAACTGACTTAGCTACCTTCACCCTCTCACCCACCATTATCTCCTTCTGTCCTTAACTGTGCACTCCTAGATCTTTATTTGCTTGGGTCTTACTGGTTGAACTCATTTGGTTAGTAATGCCTAGTTGACCAAATGAAATCTAAGACCTCTCCCTCAAACTCTCTTTGAACTTTCTTGTCATGTAGAATAACAGAACACACTAGTTACACTATGTCCTGTCATTTCTTCCCATGAACATCTATTTTTACTGGAGCATGAAAACTTGCTAGGTGAACACCACACAAGAAAAGCTGTCATTAATACAACAAGCTTTGCATACACATGCTAACTCCAACTCCCAGCCTATAAAATTTTTGTCTGGCCTATTGAAAATCATCTTCTAGATCTGTAAGCCTTTCTGAACACTGCTTCAGACAGTTGTTGGATAAAAACAGGAAACATGTATTCCATGTGTTTTGAGAAACGCAAGGAGAGCAGTTTAGAGTTGCAGCGAAAGGTGCAGCAATACATTTCTTGGTGTGCCTCTGTGTGGCTGTAAGAGATAACATTGTGTTGCCATAGTTCTTTCATCTCTTTTTTGGGAAATGCAAAACTTGGGGCCTTCAGAGAAAACAACATAGGCACTGCCCTATTTCCTGAATTCACCTTGCTGTTACACTTCATTTGTCACTCCTCTGTAACAGAAATTAAGGACACAGAAATAATCTGCTACCACACAAGAAGGAAAAAAAAAAACACAACCCCAAAAAAACCTAACCCAAAACAAACCCAAGGAAAAGGTAAGAGAAGTTTAAAGTGAATTTTCCAGAAGTGTGTTTTTCCTAAAGCCTCAAGGTGCCCTTTACATCGTCAGAGAGCGCCACTGCTCAACACGCAGTGCTCCAAGCACGGCCTCAGGTGCTCTCTCTTTCCTGCAGCAGCAAACAATCACAGCATACCACAAGTGGCCTGGTTCCTCAATACTGTTAATAATGTTGTCACAAAGGTGACTCTTCCCTTTGAATTCTTTTCCATTTGTACAAGTGCTTTCCTTCTGAAGGCACTGTATTGAGAGAGTGGTGAGGGGCTGGAACAGGCTGCCCAGAGAGGTGGGTGGATGCCCTGTCCCTGGAGGTGTTCAAGGCCAGGTTGGATGGGGCCCTGGGCAACCTTGTGTAGATCCAGACCTGGAGGTTGGTGGCCCTGACTGTGGTGGGGGGGTTGGAACTCTGTGATCCTTGGGGTCCCTTCCAACCCAGACCAGTCTGTGATTCTATGCTATCATAGCTTTTCAAACTCGTTTTTCTTATTTACTGTCCCTTGAGAAGATTCTAGAAAACCAGGCAGCCTACAGTCTAGGGGAGCAGGTACATGGGATCATGAAGACCACCACCAGATATTACGAGGTATGAACAGGAAGGGTGTTTCTGAGCTACAATGTCCTTGCCAAAACATGAGATAATGTTGTAAGGCTGTCATTTTGAACCAGACTGACCAGCAATTAATGTCTGACCAGAGGAAGATGACTTAGAAGAAATTCGCAACCATCCAGAGAGGCCTCAGCCACAGTAACACTCTGCATTGATCAGTTTAAATTCAGTCTATGCTATCTCTTAAGAGCAGGGACAGGTTTTTTGATGCAAACAAGATACAAACATGGAAAAAACATCATCTCTCCTGAGCTTCTCACTCTATGCTCCAGAGCAACTGTGTACATAGTAACTTATGCATATGGTTTTAAATGCAAGGAATGGATTTAAAAAGCAGTATTACCAAACATTAGACTTGGGGGTGGGGAGTGTGTGTACCTTTTTTTGGATCACATGTATATAGTGCTGGAAAGCAGACACACTGCTATCCTCACCTTGCTTCAGAGCAGGCCTTCTATGTGCTGACATCTTTTCATTGATGGAAACACAATATACTCAACTGTTCTCTCAAGGAGACTCAAGGCCTCAAGTAGCTGCCATATGAGATCTTGATGTTTCAAAAAAGTACTATTTGCCTTCGGATTACTTGCTCTGCCCAATGCCAACATTCGCAGCTAACCTCTTTTCCTATACTGTAGAACCCCTCTGTGGAAGCACAGAACTCAGGAGCCATTCACCTACCTGCACTCCTCCACACTGGTCTCACCAACAGTGGAAATAAAAATCAGGGAATTCCAGCAGGGCTGGGAGTTTGAGAAAGGGAAGGAACCCAGATCATCTGCACACAGGAAGTTCAGAAGAGGGAAAGAAAACAGGTTCCAGATGTTGGCCTGCTTAATTTTTATTTAGATCTGGAATAAGGCATGTATTTGTAAAGGTACTGAGACACTACATGTTATACCCAAGCAGTAACATGGCTGCTGCCACAGAATGCTACTTACAGACAGATAAGGTGAAGGACATGAACATGCTCACCGTGCACACAGCAGTTTCATCCCCAGTCTTCACTCTATTTCGAGTCAGAAGCTGCTCCAAGAGGCCGAGTCTATGCAGCAGCCACGAAAACGCCAGCAGCAGCTCCCGGCTGCCCGCTGAGCCGTCGGAGGGGAGCTGATAGAGCTCTGGCCTGCCATAGCCATGGTACCACAACGCTGATTTTACAAACCTAATTTGGTCATCTGAAAAGAAGAAAACAGTTAAGAATAACACGCTGTGCAACTCAATGCATTTACCTCCCCTGCCTCCTCCGAAAGCAAGAGTTTTAACCAAACTAAGATTAGTGGAAGGTAGTGGAGACTACAGTCTTCATCAATACTGATATAACACAGGAGGTAAAGCCTTCAGTTGCTGTCCCATTCTGATCTACAGGAACTACTTCTAAGGGAAAAGAAGAAATTAAAAGTTGAGATCAAGGCTGGTAATGGCCTCTTGGAGATTAACAAAGGCAAAACCAAGGTAAATAGCCATCCCCACTGTAGCAGGACTCCAATTCAGCTGTTCATTTTTTATGAGCCACCAAGCATGCTATGAATTAGTAAACACTCCGGATCACTTCACTCCTGAATGGAACTGGAATTTAGAGATAGGAGGTTCACAGCCTGCTGCAAATCTCTGAGCACCAGTGGGCAGGCAGAGATAATGCGGTACACCACGCTGCATACCAGACTGCACGGGCTGTTTCATCCTCAGGAATGCTCTGATCTGTATTCCTTCACACCAGCAAATGGTACCTGACAGCTACAAGACAGCACTACAGAACCATAAAATACTGAGGAAACACAGAGAAAATTCTTATTAAGAAAGGTTCTCACCAGTAAGTCTCAGCTCTGTACTAAGTCAAAGCTGTAATAAAGAACGTAATTAGGGGGCACAACCATAAACAGTACATGCTGGAGAAGGACCAACAGTTTTTGCAAAAGGAAGTCCTGCTCAGAAAGCTACTGGAGTTCTCCAAAGTCAAACACAAGCAAGCTATTAAGGAAAATTCAACCCATGCAGGATATTTAGACTTCACAGTGGGATTCAGCTGGCACAAGGAAATGAAGCTGCTGCAGTGAAGGGAGAGGGAAGGCCCCTGAATCAATGACAAGCGCCTAGCAGGCAAGAACCAGAGGGTAAGAACAAATGGTGGTTTCACATGAGGGCTCTGTGCTAAACAGCTGCTGTTCAACCAACTCAAAATGACACACAGACAATGAGATAGTGACAGAAAATTTGGTGCTGATGTGGTATTAGTCAGGAGTAAGGAATGCAGGCAGATCATGGATTGCAGAACTCAGTGAGCCCAACCTTTAAAATGACAGATAGAATTCTTTTTAGAAAAAATGAAAAGCGATGCACACAAGGGGAAAAAAAGTCCTAACTTCACTGACATAGCAGTGGGCTGGGGCTGAATTTTGGACTCAGGAACACAATCTTATCATCTAAGATTTTGCATTAAAATATCACATTTGGTTCTCATATTCATCCAAAAACAAACAGTGCAAAAGCCTAGAAAGGAAACTTAACAGGACACAGGGAACATTACATTACACTGCAACCCCACATCTCAAATTCACAGTGTTATTTTATCTCTTCAGTCACAGAAAGGTTACAAAAGACTTAGAAGAAAAAAATTTAAAACCACCCAAGTTAGTGACTCAAAAGAAGCTAAAGAGATGTTCTTCACTCTTACAGCAAAGCTTTGAACTTTCTGGGCATGGGACACCAAGAGTTACACATGCTCAAGGAGGAACTGGATTTATGGAACAGGAGATCATCTAAGCTTATGAAATACAAATATATCCCCTCTGCTTTGGAAAGTCCAAGATGTAAATTACTGGAGGGTGAAAGAATACCCAACTGAAAGCATCTTTCCGTATTTGCTCTGTCCTTTGCCCTGGGCATCCAGTTTTGACAGCTGCCACAGTTGGATGGAGCTAGAGGGACACTGGCAGTTTGATCTAGTTTACGCATTCTTACAAAGGAAGGAAGCAAGCTGCTCTCCTTTTCCATTTTAGCACTTCAGTATTACCATAAGGCTTTGTAAAACAACATTTGCACTCGTACAAACAAAAATAACAGGGAGTACAAACCTCACACAATCAGGCATTGTCACTGCTGTTTTTAATTAACATAGCAATTCATTGCATTACATACTCATTTGCCTGCTCCTTGCCACTTGTGGTACGAACATCCCTTAGCAGTGACACATCGTAATCTTTCCTTGTCTCACATTAACTGCTGAAGCTCAAAAAACACATAATGACAAACTTCAAAACAAAAAAGACAGGGAAAAAAATCCTGTTGCTCTCAAAAGGCATTTGTTAATTACAAGAGACTCTCACAGTGAAGAGTGGCTGATTTAACTCTATATGCAAAATGCTGAAGGGTTCCTATTCACCAAAAGTAATACAAAGCTAGGACACAGGGAGGAGCTCTAGGCTGCCCTTTGCGGTAACCTTACAGGGGCAGTGCACTACTTAGATTGCGCTGGGGCTGGCAGCCAAGAGCCTACGGGCCCTTTTGTGCCTTGGCACACCAGAAGGTATACTGTTTGCAATGTTTGACTAGCTTTAGGATTTAGGGAAAGGAGAGTGCCGATCCCTAAGGAGATGCCTACTTTCAGAGTGCTCCTCAGTTCAACTACACGGCTGATACTCTTACGCGCTTCGCTACGCAGCCTCAGCAGTAGGAGTGGGAATGTATGATTGGCCATGTGAAAGCTACGACTGAACTCCTGACATTAAACATGACTGAGGAACAAAAAACAGCACCAGGAGCATGATAAAGCAAGTGACACCATAATGCAGAGCTCCTCACTTTTTGCAGGACTAGTGTTTTGCATAGCAGAGCTTCTGCAGAGACATGTGACAGCTGGACAACTGGTTTTAAACCTAGCTTGTTTCTCAACCCAAACACCTAAATCGCTGTTATTGCAGAACCTGTGAACATAAAACCACACAGATTTCCTTCACAATGCTAGGGTGGCAGAAATGCCTACAGTTTGCTAAAAAGTCCTGATGTGGAGATGCACTCCTCCCACGCCTGCACAGGGGGAGCACTCAGATTTTATTCTGATCGCTCTTGAACATTCTCTCATGACCTCAGCTTTCATATTGCCCTTTCCTTTTCGTTGTGCGTTTGTCAAGAAAGAAACCGCCCTAACAGGTGAAGGTAGAAATACTCCAATAGGAAGGAAGCTCAGTACCTACCTTCCTTCTTTTTCAAAGCAAACAAGCATCACATGCTGCCATCTGCAGTTCAGGAAGCTCTGTGAGAAATCACATGCCAAAGAGAAGGAATAGAGCAAAGCCAGGTAGTTTTTTCCTTAATCATCTTTTGCCTGCTCTGATATGTCATTCGGGACCAGATCCACCTAAGCAATTCAACCACCTGGATGTCTGTGTTGCTCTGATCTTAAACCTCCCCTTATTTCATCTCTCTCTCTGGAATACACTGCCCTCACAAGAAAGAGTACAATTGGTGTGGGCGTCAGGTGGGAACTGTGGGTGGGCAGTCAGAAACAGGGATCCAGAACCGGGGCTCAAGGAGCCTTTCCATGACCTTAGGAGAAGTCACTTAGTTTTCCTCACATCTACAGGGCTCTTGCTTATAAGGAAACAGTGCTAACAAATAGCAGTACAGGCTACGTAAGTACTTAAGACCAAGAAGCATTCCTCCAAAATGTGCAGCCCAGAGAAAGAAAACCCATCCCTCAGTAGATAATACCACTCCTGACCACATCTTCTTACAGTGTTTCATTAGGAACAGGCAATTTACAGAGAAAGACCTGCACGTTCCCTCCAACTAATCCTATTCTGCACACACATTCTTTATAAAGTTATGCTCAGCAAGAAAGACCAAGCTGTGGATGAACCTCAGGGTTTGGCTGGCTTAAAACCGTACTCAAGCTGTGCTCTTCTGAACCCTGCAGAATACTTCCAGTGCATTACGACATGACATTCAAGTAAGGGTTATGCATTAGCCTGGCAGGCTAAGATGGAAAGGAACTAAAGCAAGTACAAGAACAGACACAGATACATTACTTCACACACTCAGGCAAGAAACACATGGATAGGTAGTGGTATTATGGGAAACTACTGCTGCAGAAGAATGTTTTCTGTTTCATTTATCAAACAAAGAAAAATACAGTGCAGCTCCAGACCTGTTTCCATACTGTAAAATATAAATTGTAACTCCAGAAAAGAAAAACATTTCCTCCAACTATTTAATGCATATTGCACTGCTACCTGGCATGGCTGCTTGGTTGTTAACAAAGCCCCTCAGCTCTCAGCCAGCCAAGAGCGAGCAGGAGACCACAAATCATGATCTCACCAGTAAGGTTATGCCCAGGCCGCTCTTACACAGCTTACTCTGCCTCCTACTCCGCTGAGAGAGCCATTGTTCTGACACATTTAAGGGGCTGTCCTGTAGTAATAGCTTCCCACCAGAGCTTGTAGTAAATGCTTCTTGTTGTGTGGAATAAATAAATAAATAAATAAATAAATAAATAACAATCTTCCAAAATGAGAAACAAAAAAAAGCCCTTTGCAGAATTTTCTAAGCACTGGCTGGCAATCTTTCACAGGGCTTCTGGTGTCTTTCTGCAGGAACGTAACAGTTCCTACATTTTAAAACATCACTGCATGGGGTTTGGGGTTTTTTATATGGGATTTTTCAAATATTTTTTTTCTGCTAGCTGGGCAAATAAAATACAGCAAACCAACAAAAAACACAATGCAGAATGTTTTTCTAAATAGTAACACACCTCAACCACAACAGGATGACTATTCAAAGGAGATTTTAATCTTGTCTAAAACACACTCCTATGACAAGGCTAGACAAAGTACTGACTAATACTAATGGAAAATAAAAATACACCATGGGGTGTAACTTCAAAAGTCACGTAAAAAAAGATTTCCCAGGTTAAAGAAAAGTTTTCAGGAACAGTCTGTCCTTTTCCATGGACAAGATCTGTAAAAGCTTGCGCTGCAAGCACACTGCCTTCTTCTGGGATCTCAGAACTGTAAGTGACCCAACATCTGGCATGCAGGCCCTGAAACGTAGGTCTTGCTCTACAGAGTAGCGAGCAGAACCACTGTGACCCCAACAACACACAAAGACTACAGGCCAAAGCTCACTGGTTCCTTTGGAAAAACTTTTACAGAAGCTTACAAGACCATCTGGGTACAGCCTCTCTTCTCCAGACAGCTGTTCCTACACACAGAGTAACTCTTGTAATGAAGGAGTCTTTGCAGACTTCCTCAGGGACCTGGCAACCGCTGCTCTCCATGTTTTAGCTAAGGTAATTAAGAGGTTGTAGAAAAACAGCAAAGAAAGAAGAGCCTGATCCGTGGACTGAAGCACTAGGACTGGATTAGAGGAATCCAATCCAATTCTTCATTGTGCTACAGGATCCCACCCAAACCTGAGGAAGTTGTTTAGCTCCTGTGCCCAAGGCTTCACTTCATTTGCTTGAAATAAATGCATGAAGACTGTAAGCGATCCAGAGCAAGGACAGAGAAGGAAAGCAGTGATTGTGTTGCAGCTCGTTCACTTGGCCAGGCAAAGGTAATGAGCATCACTGGAAAAACAGTAGGCTCTCCAAGCTGAATTTCAGCTTTAATCACCCAGTTGTGACTGAATTGTCTTAAATACCTGCCGAGCAGTTCTGAGCAGAGCCACACGCTCCTACCTCTCAATCTACCAGCAGAGGCTGCGTTTTTCCTCTAGAGCCAGCAACCTGCCACAATCACATGGAAATCCTGACTCCAAATGCTACAAGCAAGTAGTTCGAGAGCAGCGAGGATTCAGTGAGGTTGCACTTGTGCAGGACCACCTCCACAGAGCTGCAGGAGACAGTCAATAAATTGACTTACCATACACAGCAGATTGTGGATGAGTGGAAAAGCAAAACCAGCCAAATAAAAAATAGCAGTCCTGTGAATAATACAGAACCATGCTTATTTCCTGCTGAGCTGCCAGCAAAACTATGCTGGTTTTGCTCCATCTTCCTTGAAAGATACCATCCACAACGCTTAGCCTTTTTTAACTTACACAGCCAACAGATTCCCAGCTCTTCAAGGGCTTACACAATGTTCAGGGTTTTTTTGCTCTCAAGGGCAACAGCGGGTTTTAAGTTATCTTGGTCTAAGGAGCACTTTATCTATCACAGATAATCCCATTGTCAAAATTTCCTCAACAATAGAAGCACTCTAGACAGGCATCTTTCAAGATAGAAGCGTGGGAGTAGCACATGGAATAATTCTAATTTAAGAAGGGTAATCTGCCATTATGAGAAGCCAACTTCCATACAGCTTCTCTCTGGAGTAGCAGCCCCATCCACAGAGCTATTCGTGGTCCCTCTAAATTAATCACACATGCTTTACTTTTTGTCTAGAACTTCACTCCAGAACACTGCATTTATGGTTCATATACCCTGATTCATAGCCCTGACACAGGATTTAATAGAAAATTAAGCACGGAATCATGCATCACACCTGGAATGGGGAAAGAAGGGATCAAAGGAAAAATAAAACTATTTCTGTAATTATCTCTGCAGCTGCAGAGAACACATAAGCTCGCTGCAGATTTACCTGCAATGAAATGTCCAGGGGAAGCAAGAGTGCCTAGGAGACACAAGAAAATCCCAGTTTCCTGGGCAAAGCAAGCCAAAGAGGAGTAAACCCACCTGCACACCTGTGGTAAAACAGTAACAGTCAGGGGCAGAAACTTAATGTATTCAAAATGGAGCATTTCTGTTGGAGAGCAAGGAGCCAAAGAAAAGATGCTACAAAACCAGTCCCAGTTTTCTGGGACAAACAAATCACATAGCCAGACTGAGTAGGTTACCTATGGCATCAGACTCAGTCCACTTGCCTCCATGGATTTGTTTCAGAAGAGTGTAGAGCAGCCTCCAAAAATCCAGGCTCTGCAAAAGAAAGGGTTGGGGAAAGATAAGCAGGCAAAAGATCTGCCACATACTTAGCCTTAATTAGGCAATTATCCATGCCCATATCTGAGCATCAGCTGTTAAATGGCAGACCTGCTTCCTGCCAACGCTGCTGAATCAGGCAGGTTCACGTGTTAGCTGTCACGTGAATGCTGCCTACAGTAAGGTGTACTTAAAAAGAGAAGGGCTACTAATGCTGGTTGTACAGAAAGACAAGGTGCTTCTCTCTGCAGTCTGAGGTACCTGCATACAAGAGCACACCTTCCAAGATAAATGTCGTGCCATATGTGGTTATATCAGAGCAGATATCTTGGAATATGTTGTGCTGTATGTGTAGCCCAACTAGCACTTGAAGACGCTGAAAAAAATATGACTGCAATAGTATCAAAACCTCACAAACAAGAGGCAGCACACAATGAGCTGGGACTGGAAATCATTTCTTGGCTACACAAGGACAAGCGTGCTGACAGACCTAAGCAGTGATCCTTACAGCTGGAATTTCAGCCAACACTCGTAATAATGCTTCAAATAGCTGTGCAAGTGGAGCAGCCCATGTGCAAGGCCTCACAAGCACCGACCACCCTGCGGAGCCCTGAAACAGGCAGGCCAGAGCTCATGCACAGGGAGAAAAACCCTCAGGTGACACTACGAAAAGGTGCTGCAGGCCATGGCAGAACATCAAGCTCTAGGTTAAAACCACCAGAAGGTAAAGCTGTTTCAAGGGCAGCGAGCTTGCCAGGAGCCACAGAGATTTACAGAACTGTAGGGGTTGGAAGGGAGCTCCAGAGCAGAGTCCAATGCCCCTGTCAAAGCAGGTTCCCTGGGACAGGTCACACAGGTCAGCATCCAGATGGGTCTTGAATATCTCCAGAACAGGAGACTCCACACCGCCCTGGGCAGCCTGTCCCAGGGCTCTGTCACCCTCACTGTGAAATTCATCCACATATTGGTGTGGAACTTCCTGTGCTCCAACTGGAGGCCGTTGCCCCTTGTCCTGTCCCCACAGACCACTGAGCAGAGTCTGGCCATTTCTCGCTGTCTCCCACACTTCAGATGTTTACAAATATTAACCAGGATCCCCTCAGCCTTCTTTTGTCAGCCCCACGCAGGGCCCTGCCCCGTCCCACCCGCACGGGGAAGCCTGCCCACCCACAGAGACCTCCCCCCACCCCAGACCCGGCCCGAGCAGCTGCCCGTGCCCCTGCTGCCTCAGGGAGAGGCGATGGAGAGACAACAGCGGGGACTCCGGCCGGCGAAGGGCGTCCCGGGGCGGTCGGCGCTCACCGCCTGCGGCCGGTCGAACCTGGCGCGGCGGAGCGTGTCGGGGGCGGGCCGGGCGTGAGGCGGCAGGGCCCGACACAGCGCCCCGACGGCGCCCGGCAGCGCCTTGCCCTGCCGCCGCTCCTGCCCCCGCTGCCGCCGCATCCCGCTCCGCCGCCGCTTCCCGCCCTCCGCCAGCACGCCGCGGGCGCATGCGCGGCCCGGCCCGACGGAGCGGCGCTCACCGCCCCGCTCCCTTCCTCCGAGCCCGCCCGCTGCGGCGCCCCTGGCCGCAGGGAGGGAACGCTGCACCGCTGGGCGGGGCGGGGTCCCGCGGCCTGCCCGCCGCTTCCCCTGCGCGGCTCCGCCGGTGCCTCAGAGCGCGGGACTCGGTTTCCGCCTGCCCGGGGCATGGTATGCAGCGGGTCGCCTCTCGCAGCGAGCTCGGCGAGCTGCCGCAGAACCCCGCCGCGGCTTCTTCGGAACCGGTCTGCCGCCGCTGCCACGGCGAGGTTTCTCGGGCGGTGGGAGCGCGGGCGGCTGTGGGTGCAGGCGGCCAGCTCCCGTCCCCGGCTGCCCGCCTTCTTTCCCCGCCAGCGGGGCGGGCTGCCGGCGGCTCGGACGCCCGTGCTCTCCGTGGAAGATATCCCAGGGATTCATCCTTTGAGCGGGATGACGGGACACTGCCCTTTGGGAGGCAGCCCGAGTCACTGGGAGAAACAGGCCACACCTTGGGAGGGCCTTATGTGGCCAAAGCCTGGCCCTGGCCGGACTCGCGCGACGGGCAGTACGGAGGGACCAGCCCCACCCGTGTGCGGGGGAGCCTGGGGCCCTTCACCAGCACAGCAGGGATGCTCCTGGCCCAGGGCTGCAGCTGCCTGTACCAAGGACCCGCTGGTAACCAACACAGACAGCTTTTTGGTCAGTTACACAGCCTGGTCCATGAGTGAAAGCAGCACAGTGATTCTCACTTTTTATTTCCACATCTGAACCCCATGAAACATCAAAGGAAATCGTTCCAGTTACAGAACAGGCTCTTGCAGCCAAATGGCTGCTCGCAATGAGGAAAGAAACTGTGCTCACTGGTCCAACGAGACCTTAGCAAAGCCCCGCTCACTAACGTGAACTGTGTTTGCACTCTTCCCCTCTGCTTGCTGCCTCTCCTTCCTCCCACCCCTGTGCCGGGGAGCACAGCCCTTTCCAACTCCAAGCACTTCATCAGTGCTCTCTGAGTCCCATGGATGCTGGCTGCTGCTCCAGCCGGCCCTGAAAGAACCCCTGGGTGGGAGCTATCGAGGCTTAGGGTTTTTAAAATATCTTCTCTAGCAGCTGCTGTCTCACATCCTCTTTGTTCCTCATGGCCTGGAAAGCATTTTCCTTATCCCTCGTACAGCTCTAGCTCAGCAATCTCTATCCACTTCTTTGCTCTCCCTCCAAATAGGTTTGGCATCTCCATACAGTTCCTTGTCTTCGGTTCCCAACAGCTCATGAAGCCCTTTTTATTGCCCAGAACCTTATCGGACCTGGATAATCCTCTGCTGTCTTTGGCATTCTTCTCAGCTTTCCATACCTTGCTGCTATCGCACGCTGTCTGGTCCCTCCATGACACATCGCCTGTCTGTTTTCCCATCCCCACTGCAGTCCCTGGGCAGGAGGACCTTCAGCTGGAGCCAATTTCCCGTGTTTTCTTGACCACTCCGTAAACCCTGCTTAAAGCCATCCCTGTCCCCACACACATTCCTCCGTCTAGGCCTTTCTTCCCCGAGGCAGCTGCCTGCTTTGCTGCTGACAAGAACAAGGGCAGCACCGTGCATGCAGCAGTGGGGTGGTCCTGCCCATCACCCCCACTCTGGGCTCCTGCCAAGGCACTGGACCCCAGACAGCAAGCACCATCCCACAAGGCAGGAGCGGCGGCTGGGATGTATGCCATCCCAGCATGCCAAGGCCCCCCTGTGCCACCTCTCCATCCCACTGGCCAGTCCACCCCCATGGCGCCCTGGAGCTGGGCTGGCTGCCCTCCCGTCTGACAGCTCCTGGTCCCCAGCCCTGTGGCTCCCCCGGCACGCAGCCCCGTGGGCACAGCTGACCCGAGATGCCTAGAGCTGCAGAGGGTTGGCACGCAGCCACGGGCAAGTCGGACGCCAGGCAGCAGATCCCAGCCTGTCTGGCATGGAACGGCGCGGCAGGGGCTCGGTCCCGGCACACGAGGCCCCACTTATCTGCTCTGCCAGCTGCCTGGGCCATTTTCCCAGGGTGAGAGAAGCTGATGGGAAGGCAATGGTTTCCTGCTGCAGAGCTGGGCCTTGTGCTGTGGACAGATGAAGGAGGTGACAGTTTGACAGACCTGGGATACTCTCCCAGCAAGAGTGGGAATGGGAACAGAGCCCCTGCCCTACTGCATCCCACCTCCCCTGTCCTGAGCCCCAGCCCTGCAGGCATTGAAGGGTGCAATTAGGCAATGGCTGGGTGACATCAGCACACCACTCTGATGTCACCTTGGGCACCTGCAAGGTCACAGGAGACCGGCAGAAGTCTACAAGAGCCCAATTCAACCTGCTTGGATGCTTCTCCAGGTACCCCAGCTCCCCAGTTTCAGGAGGAGCCAAGTTGCCAGTTGCCCCAGCAGTAGGAGATGCCATGGGGACCACAACAGGAAGGGAAGATCCAGGTGGATACTGAGGGGCCATGGATGCTCCTTCTGGGGAGAGGTCAGTGGGCTCTGGAGCCCACATGATGCTGCACAGCCGTGCATTTTCAGCAGGATGTGTCAGCTGGGGTCATTTCCGCCCTGGGGTGACTCAACCGAGACCAAGGGCGCCTGTTTGCACCCGGTACCATGGCAACCCGCTGCCGCAGACGGCCCCACTGTTTGCAGCCGTTGCCAGAGATGACAGCCGCGTCCCATTGCCTCATGCAGATTGTATGCAATAACAGCCATCTCTGCTCCCTCCGGCAGCAGCATGGCTTCCTGATGTCACCTCAGCCCAGCCCTGCCAAGGGGAAGGTGTGAGCTCTCCTCCTGGGAAAACAACCCCTTTGCTCTTTTATTTTTATTGGGTTTTTTAATGCTTTTATCCCCGTGAAGGCGCAGACAGGAGCCAGCCTGTCTCCCGGCCAGGCCCCGAGGCTGTGTATCGGTGCTTCCCACGCTCTACCGCCAGCTTGGGGCAGCCGGAGCTCCTCTCCCAGCTCCTCTCCTCTACTTCCTGCAGCAGTGGCTGAGAAACCTCAGAGCAGATATCAGCGGCTCTCCCTGCCTGGGCAAGGGAGGCTTTGGGTAGCTGCAGGATTTCACACCCTGAGCAAACCAGGCAGGCTGCACCATTTCCTGCTGCAAACACTTCCACGTCCTTCCCAATGCCCTCCCAATGCCCTCCCGGCTCGTTTATACACTCACACTCTCCCCTCGCTGGGACGCCAGCCTAACTGGAGCAGGAAAAGGTGATCATACCAGCAGGAGGGAGCAGAGCAGTGCAGGGACTGGGAACAGAGGCTGCCTGCGAAGCAGGGCAGGTCTGCAGCAATGCTTGGCCCCACATTGCTGGGGGGTCAGGGATCACGTCTCCATGTGATCCCTGCATGGAGCAGCCCCGGCATCTGCCACTGCTGATCAGCTGTGGGATCATGTCTCCCTCCATCCGCTGAGCAGCCCTCCCTGGCTGGGGAGCTGGTGGTGCCTTCAAGATCACCCTCCTTGGGATCCCTACTATTGCAGCCAAGCCATCGGCACACTCTGAGCAACCATGTCAGGTTGCAACAGGCATCTCCTTGCCAGAGAGTAACAGGCTGTGTCCCAGTGCTGCCCTTACTGGTGGGTGGGAGGGGTCCTGGTACTGCTGGCATGGCCAGCACACACACAGTGGACTGTGTCACATCACCTCACAGTTACAGATCACTGTAGGGGACCATCACTATGCTCCCATATGCAGACCATACTCTACACTAATGCTCCAGTACAGGTTTCCCTGGACACAGTGAATTAGCCCACAGCAGGCCCATGCATGGGCTGTAGCACCAAAACTCAAGGTCAGGTCCCAGCAGTTGGGTGCTTAAGAGAGACATTGGTGGTTTTGGCCCTCTGATGCAGGGTTCGTGCTTTCAGTGCGGTAAGTGGGTTGGGAAGGATTAGAAAAACAGATCTGAGATCTTGCAGTTCTCTGTTATCAGGAGTTTCACCCTTTCCTTTTTACTTAAATAGATGAATTAATGTTCCTCTGCACAAGGAGGAACTCCCTCTGCTCTCTTCCCCCTGAGCCCTTATCCCAAGACTCACCAGAGAAAGGCAGAAGCTTTGATGTGAAGCTCTTACACCTTCCAGCTTGGAGACTCCCAGTTTCCCTGAAAATAACACAAAAGTCATGAAAGTAAAACACAGCTCTAGTTCCTGATGCCAAATTTTCTTCTCAGGCTTCTTGCTAGGGAAACCCACCCAGGACCTGGCAGACTTCCCCAGAGCCCTCTGTACCCAGCTCCTCTCCAACACTGGAGATGGGATGATGGTGGAACAGCCCTTCCCTTCCTCTCCTTGGTCCCAGATTAGACCTCAGTCATCCATGATTCATGCTCTCATCTGCTTCTTTTTATGCCCCTGGCCATTTGCCTTACCCAGAGCCTTCAGTACCTTCAGCTGCTTCAGTATTTGCTGGAGATGTGGTTCTCCATCAGGAATGAGGTTTTACCCCCTTTTTACCACCTCTGCAAAGCTGTTTCCGCTGGCGGGACGGGGCTTCCCCAAGCTGCAGCTTTGCAGAGCTGGCTGGGAAGTCCCAGCTTGCTGCACGAGCTCGCAGGGTTCCTGCTGCCCACTTTTAGCTGCACAGTCCCTCATCCATTGCCTGGCGACAGCGGAAGATTTCTGAGGTGCTAGGAGATGGGCAGATGCTTTCTCAACCTAAAAGACATCAGACCTCTTTGAGCTTAACACAGATCAGCCTGAAAAACAGCCAAAGCAGGGGTACACTGGGTACCACCCAGTTACAGACCTCCATGAACCCCTGCAGCCACAGCCCCTGTGCCACCCTGCCCTGGTCCTGCCGGTGTCCTGCCTGTCCCAGGAGGGGACACAGGTGTACCTGCAAAAACACCCCGCGGCAGGAGACTGTCCCCACCCATGCTGCAAGGCCTGCAGTGTCCCTGAGGGGCTGGAGCCTGCACAGATGAGACACAAATTCAGCATGCTGGAGGCGTGACATCAGTGTGTCCGTCAGAGATGGCAGGGGAGGGTCAGTGGTCCCACCAGCGTCTCCGCAAGGCAGTGCTGAACCAAACCCCCAGGCTTCCTGGCATGTATTAGCCCAGGCATAAGCTGCAGCTGGCTCCCACGAGCATGCTGGCAGGACACGGCCCTGTCCCTGGGCTGCTGCTTTTGCTAAGGACAGCCCTGGAGAGCCATGCTGAGGGCAGCACCCTGCTGTAAGGCTCCTGGCCCATGCCATCCCCCTTGCCAGCTGCAGGCTCAGGGACACATCTGTCCCCTGCTTTGGATTAAGGTCTGCTCCATCTGTGCTGGGAAGAAGATCCAGGCGACACATGCCACCGCTGCTGCCCCCACTCCGCCTGCACTCTGCCTTCATTGGGAGCTGAAACAACACCCCCACCTCTTACAGAACAGCTGAAGGTTCCCCCAACCCCTTTCTGCCCCCTTCTCCTTTTTTCTTCTGTACAGAAAGCCACAGAGCCAGGGTGGGGAGCAGCAGCAGCAGTTTATTTTCTGAACCCATCATGCTTCCTGTCCTTTGCCAAAACCTCTTCTGCTTCCCTAGCCAGGGCGTTGGGGCTCACCCACACCCAGCTGCCAGGGGAACGGGTGATGTTGTTTGGTTTGTCATGGTGATTGTTTATAGCAACCATAGTTCTGCAATCCACAAACTTCACTGATCTCAGCCCAAGCTTCTGAAATAAAGGCAGAGGAAACCACTTCCACCGGGGTCAGCAACGGTAGTGTTTCGGGTCACCAAAGCAGTGCACCTTAGTACTGGGCATCACCAGGCCGTGCCCTGACCCCACCTGCGATGGCAGTGATGTCCCTGTGGCTGCTGGCTGATGACCAGGTGGAATGAGGGGGCTGCCAGCCGTCTCCCAAGGGTGTGCTCTCTGCCTCAAGCAGTGGGAGCAGCCAGTAGGTCACACCAAGCCAGCATCCTTCTGTTGATCCAAAAAAAGAAGCTGGGATTTCCCCTGAGCATCCTTCCTTACCACCTCAGCCAAAGCATCATCACACTGTGAGGGAAGGGACCATCCCAGCCTGTCCCCAGGTCCCATGGGGGCTTGGAGGCAACAGCATCGCTGACGAGCTGTGCTGGAAGCTGTTCTGTTGCCTGGCTGCACAGCGCACGCTCCAGGCCATGGAGATTTACTGCTCAATGGAGAAAAGATTGTGTCTGCTGACAGCACACCTCCCTGGCGCGCCGGCTGCTGCCGAGCCTCGCTGTGCATCGGTGAGGAGCGCCTGGCCCGGGCGTGGATTTCCTATCCAAACACTGTACAGCTGTTCCTGTTTCCTCTCCGTAGGCTGCAGCAAGGTTTAAAATTCGATTTATCATGTATTTTCTTTGACCGAGGCTCCTTGCAGATGTGACCCATGCCTGAACTGCCCAGCCTCAAGTCAGGAGCAGGCAGAGAGCAGGACTTGCAGGAGCACAACACTCTGAGGGAGTATCCTGACAGCAAGTCCCGGGGCTGTGTGCCATCTCAGTGGGAGTGCCTATTGCAGGGCGGGCAGAAGGAGCTTTCAGGAGAAGCAACATCCCAGAGCTTCCTTGAGGGACCCCAGTTTTTAACACACACACACACACACACACACACACACACACACACACACACACACACAACCCCATGCAGCATGGAGTGAGGCAGCTGCAGGATCTGCTTTAGCTTCTCTGTGGATTTCCTGGGGATGCATAGATCTTGCACAGTTCCTGCATCCCTCCATGCACCCAGGGCAGGGAGAGCCACCCTCAGCCACCACATCAAAACCACAAATCAGTGGCAGGGATGGAAGCGAAAGCCAGCCCCGGGCAGCACAGTGTCAACAGCAACAGCTCAGTCACGGCCTTGGGGAGGGCTTTCAGCTGGAGGGCTGGATTGCCCTGGCCTCTCTCCAAGCACTGCTTGTTTTTCTATACCTCTTGCTAGTTACCCACTTGTCCTTCTAGCCTGGTCGCTTGCACCCTGGAATTAGCTGCTCCTACAAAGCTTTGGTGCAGGGCCCTGTTGGGCAAGACCAGGAGCCAAATTCATGGGTCCCTTTCCTGGCCGGACACACTTACGCAAGCCCAGAGGATGACGAAGCTTGTGTTTGCCATTATTTTTAATGCTGAGAGTAAACACCATCTCACTGGCACGCTCAAGGCTGCTGAGATTATATCACTAGTTTGCTTTGAAGCCCTGTTTGAAGAGGAAAGCCACGTCCCCATCGCTCCAGGGACGGGCTGGGTGCCAGCAGCAGTGCAGAGCAAGACAGCGTCTCTCTGGCCGGGAGCCATGGGTGCTGGCATCCCTGGGAAGCTGCTGGCAAGGGCAGCAGTGGGAGGGAGAGGGGCCCTAGGAGCCCCGGATGGCTGGGAGGGAGGGTTGGTGGTGGCCAAACAGTGATGGCCAGGGTTTGCCTTTGACACAGACATCTGCATCTGTTGTGCTAGCTGGGTGGGAGGCGAGGCATTGCTGGCTCATGGAGTTCATCCCACTGGAGAATGCCTGGTGAGTGCAGAGCTTTCTGGCACCAAGTTTTAAGATGCTTACCAAGCTGCTTTTGACTCCAGAGATTTTGACTTCAGACACGTACCTCTGACCCCTGAAGGTTTTGGCTGAGGCAGGCTGGCGTGACAGTCAGATGTGGAGCAGTCTCTAAGGAAATGAATGCATAAACTGCAGGCAAAAATACCCCAATGTGAAGTATCTCTGAGTATGTAAATGTGGCAGCTCAGGTTAGGCAAAGGCATGGTTAAGAAAGCACTTTAGAAACATCTGTTAAATTGACATCTGTTACATCTGTCAGTTCTCTTCCAGTGGAGCAAGGAGGTTAAAACACGAAAGATTAAAGCGCTTCCTCGACAGCTATCACTGTGTAATCCCACACCTTTGCTTTCCCCACCAAGGGGGCTTTGCTCTGCCTCACCATACCCTCCACCAGGTCTGGCCCTTTCATATGGCTGCTCAGAGAGAAAGCAACACACACCAGGCTCCCCCGATGCAACAGCCAGCCACCTCCCCGGGAGACACCTCCCAGTCCCAACCCAGGGCTGCAGGATCCTGCAGCCAAGCACCAGGATCCCAGCAGGGGATTGGCTTCCCAGCGTGCATGGTGAGTGTTGGGGAGACTGAGGGTCAGCACCCATCACCCTCGTCTAGCAGCACTGCACACCTCTGCTGTAACCCCATTAGCACTAGGCTGTGAGCGGGGGCAGGACCTCACCCTGGAGCCCAGGGAGATCCTGACCCTGTTCAAGCACCATCACACCACCCACCACCCCTTCCCTTGGGAGCATGGTCAGGCAGCCCCTGTGGCGGGCAGTCGAGGGCAGGACCCTGCACACACCAGGAGCAAAAGCACGTGGGGCCATCGCTTGGTGTGGGGCTCAATCCAGAGGCCAACCTGGGTCCCCTTCTCAGGGGAGTGGCACGGGCCCCCCATTACAGAGAGGACAGCTGCTACATGGGGGAAGCATCTTTCGGTCTGGGTTTATTAAAGACTGAGAATACAACTATAGGTCCAGCCACAAAAGCTGGATGCCAGAAGCAGGGCTGGGTTTTGGCTGGAAGGGTGTGGTCTCCTCTCCAGGCGGCCTTCAGCGATACTGGCCAAATTTCCTATCCAGAAGAGCGTCCCAACGCCCCCACCCCAGCAGTGCTCCATATGGAGCAGAGTCCCTCTCAGCGCCAGCCCCAGCCCCAGTTACTTATTGCTTTTAATGTGCTAGTCTAGTACAGAGTGAATTAAAAATGAAAATGCATGTCTGTCGCAGTGTGGTTGTGCCGTCTTCAGTCTGTGCTGGGAAGCCTGGCAGTCAGACCTGAAGGGGGATGGAAGAGAGGGGCAGGTGAAGTCAGACTGTGCTGAGAGCAGGGACATCCCAGGGACAGTGGTGCTCCAGCACAGAACCCCTCTTAGCTGATGGGCGGAAAAGCAAAAGCCTTCCAAACAGCTGCTGGAGCCAAGTGGGTGCTGAAGGTCACTTGGGGCTGGCAGGGAGGAAAAGCTGGCACCCAGCAGGTTACTCCCGAGCACCAACATAAGGATCTGCCCAAAGAGATGCTGAGGCGTGCCTGCCTTCCCCACTTGCCTTGGGGATGGAGGGCCAGCCCCGGCCAGCCCAGGCAGCTGGAGGCAAGAGGGGAGCTCCAAAGGGAGGCACCAACCTGAGGTTTACTTGAATGTGTGGCTCTCGGCTCCTCCCCTGCCAAACCCTGAAAGAGAACCAGAGCAGGGTCAGCATCCTACAGTGACCATAGGATGATGTCTGCACTGAGGGGTGCACCTCGCTGAGAGACAGCAGCCCTGAGCTCCCTTCCTTTCCCTCCTGAAACGCCAACCACAGTGACCCTACCTTTGGGCCCGAACAAGGCGGCATAGCAGGGGTGGTTGCAGTATGGCTTGCCATCGTGCTGCCAGGAGAGAGAAAGAACATCAGTCCCAACCGCCCTTCTCTCCATCTCTACCCACCCCACCCCTCCTGCAGCCCCTAGGTGCAGAGGACAGGGACCTCCTGGGCAGCAAAACTCACCTCCGCATGGCCTCCAGATGTCAGGGTCTTGTTACACTTCTCACATCTCAAGCAGGGCCGGTGCCAGTCCTTCCCCAGAGAAGTCACCTTCTCGGCTGCGGTGGGAAGAAAATGGGTTATCTGAGGCACTGAACAGGGTTTTGACAGGTTGGCCTCCCCATCATCAACCCTAGGGAGGACACTCTGGGGCATTTTCTCAAGTCTCTTTGTCCAGGACACGGGGGACCGTGTTTCAAACCCAAGTGCTTGCTCTGCACAAACATTGCCATGCACATCCAAGTGCCCAGATCCAAAAAGCAGTGCCATGCCCAGCACAAACATTGCTGCAACCAAGCTGGTGGACTGACTTCTACCCATCTTCCAAAGGTTCGGGGATCTCCCCGCTTCCAACATCAGCCTGCAAGGGGATGAATTTCTCCCCAGCCATCTGGAGCCAGCGAGGAAGAAGCATGGATGCTGGTAAAGGAGCTGGGAGGCAAAGCTGTGACTGCAGCCTGTCATCACAAACCAGTGCCCTCCAGACACCGGCACTGTGGCCACAGCCCCGATTCCACACACGCCATGGCACACCAGAGCGGGCTGGAGCTTGGCCGAGGTTCAGGCGGCTGCGGGGAGGGGGCACAACATGCTGGAGCCAGGACGTGTTTATGGGGAGAGGCAAGGACACAGGGGTGGCTTTTGATAGTGTCACGGTGGGGGAGGAGGGTATTTTCTGCTGATACATGTGCTCTTCATATCAGCAGCTGCGCTCCTGAGGATTTATTAAGTGATAAAGCAGAGCTTTCCACAGGAACACCATCAGAGCCAGGTCCAAGCACTCTGCCCATGCCCGCAAAAGGAGGTCAAGCAATGGGACAGAGCCGCTGCTAGGCTTGTGCCCCAGGGGGCCTGGCAGCCTGAAGCACCTCTTCTTTGGAGTCCAAATATGCTCGCAACAGCTTATGTAAAGAGCAAGCTGGCGTCTGCAGAGGTGGAAGCGGGGGCAGTGCCCAAATGTCACGAGGCAGCCCTGCTGCCATCCCCCAGCAGCACAAAGAGCCTCCTGTCCCTGCAGCCCGGCAGAGGCCACAGCATCCTCCCCCGCAACAGCCCCAGGAGCCCGAGCCTGGCCCAAAGCAGGGCCCTCCTGTCACAGGGTTTCTGTAAGGAGCTCAGGTGTCACCTCTTGCACGAGCACTTGCACCAACACCGATGCATGCCTGAGCAAGACTGCCAGGCTCTGGGATGCCTGGGAGCAGGACTTGCTGTCTCCTTTGACACCACTCCTTATCTCCACGGACAGAAATCAGGCAGGGAGCTTGGTCCTTCAGCAGCTTTTTGAACCCTCCTCAGCCTCTACATCAAGATAGACATTTTCATAAGAGGAGCGTGATAAGCACAGGGCCAAACCCCTCCTTGGTCAAATGGCTCCATCCCAGCGCCTCCACCCCTGCGGGCACAGCAAAGCCAGCTTGTCACAACTGACACTCAAACAGACCCACAGGGACACAGGAAAGGCTGACACTGATACCAGCACCTTGGTAGCTCCTGGTATCAAGCACGTGGGTTAATGAGGTGCCACAGGGTGCTTGGTTGCAGCGAAATGCAAACTGTACTGTGCCAAAACCCCGCCTCAAAGCCTGGCTCCAAGCAGTGAGTTCAAGTTTAGGCAGAGATGACCCCCAACCACAGGAGTCACGTCCCCAGCAGCCCTCCAAGCAGCACCCACACCTGACCCAGCACACATCCCCGGGGCGGACATGGCTGTTAGGCAGGGATGGCAGCCCCCTTGTTTGAGCCTCCAATTTCTCTGGCAGAGCAGAACTAGAAGTTAGGGTGCACACACAAGCAGAGCAGATAATAAAGCAGAGAGAGAAGTCATCACTGACAGCACTCAGGTCCCAGATCCCTCATGTCCAGTCAATTAGAAAGCAGAGAGTGCGTATGAGCTGCTCCCAACAAACCCACTCAGGTCCACGTAAACCAGGCAAGTGGGGACGTCCAGTGGACGGACCCTGGATGTTCCAGCTACTGCTGCCAGCAGGGCAAGAGGCTCATCTGCCCCAGATATCCTCAGGCAGGACAGCAGGACCAAGGGGCAGGAACCTGGAGTTTCAGCACCCTGGCTCAGAAGAAGGACACCTCCCTGAAACCCAGTGGCAGGCAGAGCCCAACCAGGCTTGAGGCTAGCCTGCAACAGGGCTTAAAAATAACACCCCAGGGCTGCTGTTTGGCTGTGTTCAACCACGCAGGATGACATGCAGGAAGCCACTGACCCAGTAACATGCCCGAGGGCAGGATTTGCCCTTGGGAAGGTTCTTGCTCTCCTGCCCAGGCTTTCAAAGCAGCAGGCCTTTGGGCTCCAAACTGAGCCAGCCATCTTCAGGGCTGGCCCAGCTGCCTGCCTCATCACAGGGCTGCGGGTGATGCTGGGGAGGAAATGGGGCTGCACTTCCGTGCTGTGCCATGGCCCCATCTGCATGCTGGGGGTACCCACTGCAGCCCACACCCCAAAGAGAAGCATCTCCTTGACTGGAGCATCATCCATCCAGGGAACTCCAGGGACCCACAGCACAGGGATGTGCAACTTTGGGGCACCCCAAGTATTCACATTGCTGGTGCACACAACGTTGGGGCAGACAGGACCTGATGGACCCTGGACACTGGGGTGCACAGGGACCTGTAAACACCGGGGTGCCCGGGGAACCCACAGCACAGAGATAGGCAGCACCAGGATCCCAAAGCCCAGCGGGGTGCAACATCAGGGCACCCCAGCTTAATCATCACGATGGCCCTCGCGGTCTCCGCGGGGTGGAGGCGGCCAGGGTGGGGGAAGCGGTTAGTCCTTACCGAAGTAGACCTCCTTCTGGCAGCGGGGACACTTCGGCATGGTCTAGGCTGGGTTCGGCGCGCCGCTCGCATCGGCTGTGGGATGCTGCGCTCCGGACCCGCCGGAGTCACTGCTCGGCCGCCCCGCCCCGCCCCGCGGCCCCGCCCGCAGCCGGAGGCACCCGCCCGGGGTGCAGCCCCGCAGGGGTCCCCAGGGCGGAGCCGCGCGCCCCTGTGACTCCTCCTGTGACTCCTCCACCCGCGTCCCTTTCACCCTTTGTATCTCCGCGCCCCTTGCACCCGGCCCTGCCCGCTCTGCCCCGCGGCTCCCCGCCCGCACTTGCGCCGTGCTGGGGCCCGAGGACTGCTCTGAGGGGTAATTAACCACTGGCACCTGCCAATTAACCACGCTCCCAGATAACGAATCACCCGGGCTCACCTCCTCCGGGCACAGAGCGGGTTTCCCCCAAGGGAGCGTAAAAGTCAAGCCTCAGGCAGGCTCTCCTGCCCGCGGGGGTAGCCTGGGGTACGAGATGAAGCAGGATGGACCTATAGGGCTTTAACCCCCCTCTTGCAGGACCTCAGCAGCAGCGTGGGCATGGGAAGTGGCTTGGCTCATCGCGGAGAGCCAGCCCCTCTGTGTCACTGGCTGTTGTCATTTTATTAGGAGCGAGGACTTGCTGTTCCTTTGTGCTTGGCTGTGAAGGAAATGAAAAGCCTATCCAAAGGTCTGTTTTGTATGAAACAATCCTCCCCAGGGCATGTTGCTGTGCCGGAAAGGTCATGAAGCCTTGTGAAACCCAGCGCTGGGACGCCTAGCGCCTGCCTCCTGAAACACAGGACACCCCTCGCCCTCCCGCCTGCACAAACAGGGCCCCATGGACACCAGAGCCCACCCGTGGGTGCAGGAGCAGAGGTGGCAAACTGTGCCTTTACAGAATCACAGTACTGTTTCACCTGCAAAAGACCATTAACCCAGCACTGCCAAGCTGCCCAATAACCCACATCCCCAAGTGCCAGATCTACACATCTTTTAAATACATCCAGGGATGGTGACTCCACCGCTTCCCTGGGCAGCCTGTTCCAGTGCTTATGACCCAGCCTGGCTCCGGTCTCCCCTCCCAGCAGCAACCTTCATCTCACTGGTGCTCCCCACTGCTGCCCTCGGTCCCGGGCTCCCCTCTCCTACTGACAGCCCTGCTGCAGAGCACCTCCAGAATGCTGCTGTGAGGACACCACGGGGCTTGGTGAGGTGGTCTGCAGCCCATGCTGGCAGGGACATCGCTGGGACACAGGCTAAGGCATGACTCACACGGAGACAGCAGCTTACATCACGGGAGGGGAGAGGCAGCACAAGGGCTGCTGCCTCCACCCTGCCTCCTCCCCACCCGTTCCACCCCAGGGACTGCACACATGCCAGCACCGTATGCCAGCACCGTATGCCAGCCATGCCACATCCCCCTGCCTCAAGCCACAGCACCCCGCTGGCGCCACAGGCAGGACCCCTTCCCTGCACGTGTGGTACAGCTGAAATGAAACACGGGACAGAGCACATCCTTTCCCCTCCCAAATGGCCCTGCTTCCCCTCCCACACAGTGCCAGGCTACTTTGAGGCTAGTGCCCAGCTAGGACAGCCATCTTCAGCTGCGCTCCCTTTTAAGGCAGATTTTGTGCTGGCGGGCAGCGGTGGCCGGTCCCCATGGACCACTCAGCCTTCGGCCAGGAATGCTTCTGTTCCAGCCAAGGCAGCCCGTGCCCCCACGCATCACAGCACACTCACCTGGCTGAAGCAGAGCACAGGCGCCCCCTCCCCTCCGATCCCCCACACGCCTACCAGAGAGCATCCATACCGCAGAACAAGCAGCAGCTCTCACAAAGCAGGCATCACCGAGCTGGACACAGCTCTCTGCCAGCCCTGCCCACATGGGGCCTTACTCCAAGAAGCCACCCCCTCCAGCCCCCGAGTTTAGCACAGCCAGCTCTGCTGCAGGGGTGTGCGCACCTTGGGGCACCCCCAGCCTGCTTCCCAGAGGGGTGAGCCAAGGCGCAGCATCAGCGCATGGTGTGCCACGCGAACCTGCGGGAGTTACTGCAGGCTGATGCCAGTGAGGGGTGCCAGTTTCTGCACCCCTCGGGGCCACACATGCTGCCTGCTCATCGCCTCTGCCCTGCTCTCATCCCACCTGTCACTCAGGGGCACGCACAGAGGCAGGACAGTGCTGCAAAGCTGTACAGCCAAGGGAAGGAGGGCTCCAGGTGTTCCCAGAGCACCACGGGAGAGTGCGGGATGCTGTCTCTTGCTCGTTTTACAGGGAGCGAGCCCATAAACAGTCCTAATGCCGGCACGTGAAACCCATCAGCATGTTGTGGTAGAGCCATAAACCAAGCCTGTGCAGGAGGGAGCTGGCTGGAAACACTGTGGCAGCCTGACATTTGAGGTCACTGCTCCTTCTGCCATCCAGGGTCCTCCCCAAGGAACCAAAACCATGCTGCAACTGCCTGCAAGCTGTTTCGGAGGGTCAGCGAGCAGCAGCCAGCTCATCCCTCTGGAGCAGGACACTGCCCATGGCATCACACCTACAGGCAAGGGCAGGCAGCAAGCAAGCTCTAGTGCTGGGCAGAGATGGCTCCAGAGAAAATGAGGAGAGGGGCAGGGGTGGTGTCTCAGCACAGCCAGGTCCCAGCCCAAGCACTGCTTCACCGTAAGGCTCGCAGCCTGCCAGGGAAACAGCTCACCCACAGGAGAACAGCCTCCTCAGCAAACCACCCTTTATCTTATCTGGAGACCTTGTTCCAGCTAATTTAACCATTAGAGCAGAGCATGCCTCAGCTGTCTGTACCCTCTGATACCAATCTGTGGGTGAGGCTCCATCCCAGAGCATCAGGCGCCAGTGCTCCCCAATGGCATAGCAACAGCCCTCAGAAAAATCTGGGCTGTCCCGTTTGTTTGGGAGGTGTTGTTACAGCCAGGGTCCCCTCCCTGCTCTTTTAGCAGCCACCAGCCAGAGCCAGCACCAGCCCCCCACATCCATCTATGGCATATTTGGTGTAAGGTCCTCACAGCCCCCAAGGAACCCCCCAAGAGTTTCCCAAAGTTCCGGGGCAGGGTTGCAAGGCAAGAGCTCCTGAGCTTGCCATCCTGTGCTGCCTGCCCAAATATTCCCCTCAAGCAACTTAACCCCTGGTGATCACTGGAGTAAGGACTGGAAGAGCCGCCCTCATTTTGGCAGGCAGGGAGGGTAACACACACTGATCTGGATTTGTTTTGCTAATGCAGCAAGAAACCCCAACTATTTCCATGTGGCAAACCAGCCTCTCGGCCAGGGCAGCACCTCCCAGCTCCCCTCCTGCCCCTCTCGCTGGAGTGGGCAGGGACTCCCATGCCTCTTGCTTCACTGACACACACACACACATACACACCCCCAAGTGTGCTTGTACGGGGGCAAGGGGGAAGCTGATGCACTTGTGAAGGCAAAACCCTCAACTCATTTCTCCCCCGATCCTCCAGAGCTGGTTCCCCCCAGAGCCAATGCGACTAAGGAAAACCCCAGAGCAGCAGCAGGGCACAGAGGGTGGGCTGGGGGCATAACCAGGCATTTGCCTGGCATTCACACAGTTCTGAGTCCTCCAAAACCTCCCTCCCTGCCTGTATTTCGGCTCCCACTGAAGTGCAAGTCAGGGGCCCGCTCAGCCAAGACGATACGTTGCAAAATATGCTATACCCAGCCCAGGACTCTTAATTCCACAAGAAAATTACAGGGTGGCTACTGGCAGAGGCTGGGGGACCTGCCAGACACAGGATCCCACCAAAAGGCACTATGGTGCTGTGAAGCAGCACGGGGTACCCCATGGTAGGGCCAGCACACTCACACCCCCACCTTGCCTTCAGTCACCTCCGGATTTGCACACAGCTAATCCCATTACTGGCTGGCCAGGAAAACGGCAGCACAAAGGCGGCTGTCAGGGCAAATTACACCCCAAGGAAACATCCTGGGGTATGTCTTCATAAAGCTGACAGACAGCCAACAGCAAGGAGCCACTGGGAACAGCAGCAGGAAAGGGCCTGGATGGTGTGCTTGAGGAAGGGGCTTGGAAAAACACACTGTGGGGATGCTGGCGGGGAGCCCAGAGCACCCTGCCACTGGTGCTACAAAGCCCTGAAGCGGTTTGAGCCTGCATAACACGCTGACTGCCAAAAAATTTTGTGCTCACTGCCCTCCTGGATGCAGTGCAGTCCATCGCACCATGGGCATGGGCAGTTTCTAGCAAAAACTAAAACAAACAAACCCACACCATTCCCAGCCTGGTTATGGCATCCGGCTGCTCACAGGAGTCACTTCTCAGGTCAGCTCTCAACGTCAAGAGCTGGGGTGTGAATTATTGTCACGCAGTTAATATTACACCACACGAGTAATAACAAACAGAGGAGCCCCGGGGCCAGCTCTGGGCCTGGTCAGACGCTGCCACGCGGCACAGAGGCTCGGCTGGGACGGGGTGAGCTCTCTGCCAGGAGAACACAGGGCTGCTGGTGCAGGGCCACATTGGGATGTGCCTGGGATTTCCATCCATGGGACAGGAGGGCACGGTAACCCTTGCCCACCTTTCCAACGCCTCCAGGTCCCAGCCACAAGGAAAATCTCCTCCAGTTTCATCCAGGCAATCTCCCTGCTCGCGGGCTGGCCAAAGCCTCTGCTGTCATCTGCTCTTTCCTGCAAGCTTTCCATCAGCAGCAGCCCAAGGAAGCCTCCTGGCTACTAGGGGAGGATTCAGTGCATTTTCCTGGCGTGGTCCCGGCTGTTTCTGTTGTGGCTATCACATCCAGCTGGGATCGTCAAGGAAGCAACACCCATTGCTTTGGGAAGCTGCCCAATACCCATGAGACATCCCTTCAGCCTGCCAAGGAGATGCTCACTCATGCTGGGGACTGGCAGGGAGGGTAGGCAGTACTCAGGGGCTGCTGGCAGTGGGACCGGTGCCAGGGACCACCTCCCTAGGCCTGCCCCGGCACGGGGTGCTCGCCAGGTGGCACCACTTGCCCTGGGCTGGGCCCAGTCCATTGACACCACACCTTTTATCCCTGGTTAAAAATTAACCAGCAGTGAGGCAAAGGGGCACAGAGATGTTTGCTCTCTCCAATTGCTGCTCAACATGTGCACGCTGGGCTGCCAGCCCTGTTTGTGGTATGGCTGTCCCCCCTCACACACCTTATCCAGGAAAGGCAGGGGTCAGACCAGAGAAAGAAGAGACCATCCATGGGCTTACCCACCCACTGGCAGCAGGAACACCTTCATCCCACCAGTACAGGTATGCCTCCCCCAGCAAGCAGCCCAGCACACTCTAGGAGCATCTGTTCCCCGCCCCTAGAGCTGCTGACCCCACATGGAAAGCAAGTGGTGATGTAAAGGTTGCTGTAGAGCCCAGCTCACATGCCAGGGGGTGTTGGAAGTTTCCTCACAGATGTCTCCAGGCAGTAATGAGCTGGGAAGTTCCAGAGGGATGGGAGGCAGCACGTCTCTCACCAGTGCCAGCAGCACTCCCTACGTGACAGCCCAGCACGCTGTGCTGGCAGGGGGTTTCAAACCCAAATCCTCCTTTGCTTGGCATCATGCTGATCTTCTTCCTCCGCTACTGCCTGCTCTCCTACACCCTCTCAAGCGTTTACACCTATTACTTCAGCCTCCTCCTGGGGCCAGCCAAAGTCCGGCCAAGCCAGAGAGAGCAACACCACCGGCTTCAGGGGGACATTGGAGACAGTTCTTAGCCCTCATGGAAGCAAGCTGTGCTTACTGGGTCACTTTTAATATCCCATCTTAAATCACATCTTCCAGCACATCTTCCCTTTTGGCTTAAATCTCTTCTATAAAATGGACTCTGCATTAAGTCAAGACTGAAAGACATACCTGGCCTGATACTGCCCCTGGCCGCCCACAAGCAGCCCTTCTCACCCTGGGGCTAAGGACTTTATTCTTCTGGGGAACCCTCCTAATACAATTTCCCTAGCCATTGGTCTCGGCCCGAGCAGCCTTCCATTGAATAAACAGGCCGAAGGTCCTGGACTGCCTCCCAAACTCAATAAGTCAAGACTGAAATACATACCTGGCCTGAAACCGCCCCTGGACGCCCACACAACAGACCCTCTCACCCTGGGGCTAAGGACTTTCCTCTTCCAGGAAACCCTCCTAATACTACTTCCCTAGCCATTGGTCTCGGCCCAAGCAGCCTTCCATTGAAGAAACAGGCCGAACGTCCAGGCTTCCTTTTACGGAATTCCCAGCAAACACTCCAAGTGCATCCTGCTTCCCTGCCCAGCCATGTTGCTCCAGCTGCTGTCATGTCAGCCATGTCCCGAGGCCATGGTGCTTCAGTCCTATTGTCTCCCAGCACCTCAGGTACCCCTTCATACCCCAACCATTGTGTGTCCCTCCCCTGCATGGGCTAGCTCAGACATCATGGGATGGAGCTGCCCCCATCATCTCCTCCGAGCCCCTCCCCGGTGTTTCCCACACGCACACCCCTTTCTGGGTCACTAACAACAGCGCAAGCAATGAGGCTATTTCTGATGGTACAGGCACCCCCAGCTTTTCTGTTGACAATCCCACTCCTCCCACAGCTTGGGGATACCCAGAATGACACCCCTCACCAGACTGCCCCCAAATCAGGCTGAGGTAGGTGGTGAGAACTTCACCCTGTGCCCTGCAAGGAGTTGAGCGGTACTGCTCTCTGCTGAGCTCTGGAGAGTAATTGCCAGGGACAAGCTCCCAGGGCTTGGGGGATTTCCAAGCAAAGCTGCATCCACTTTGTTCTCTGTTTTCTTTTGTACCCTGGAGAGCATGTCTATAATGGCCAGAGCCCTCCAACATTTTTATCCCACTAGCAAGTCCAAGCTGAAAAAAATCAAAATAAAAAATGCTTGACATCCCCTAGGGGAAGGATGTTTCCCAAGCCACAAGCACTGGGGCATTTTCAGCTCTCATAGATCTCCCAAAAATAAATACAAAAACACACCAAGAATTAGAGTCCAGCACTGCCCCTTCTCTGCATGAGCAACATGCTGCTGTGCATCATCAGTGCCCCAGCCTCACACTGACCTGCGAGCACAGGGACACCCCCAAATCCTCAGCACAAAGGAATCCCAGAGCCACACTACAACATTCAGCTTCCCACTCTTCACACCCACAGGGTGGGTACCTGGGGACCACCTCCTGCCATGCGGCGTGCTCAGCCCCTTCCCCCCCCATTCAGGTGGGGAGGACAGAAAAAAGACATCATCTACCTGGAGCCCAAGCAGCCACATTATCCCCTTTAAACTAGCAGGAAGCCGTGATGGATGCAGGCTTCCCAGCATCCCCTTGCACAACAGAGCTGAATTTTGTCTATTTTTAGTTTAGCTGCATTCCCCAAATAAAACTCTCAAGGGGAAAAAGAAAATGTAAGAAAAAGTAAAACAAAAAACCCAGCCCCAAATGCAAATAAACCCCTGTGTGTGATAGCTGCTGCCTGGGAACAGGCTGCAGCCAGAACAACATACCCACCCTACCCCACATGCCTCCAAATCCAGCCATCAGGGCACCCCACCCCAGAGCACCCCCAGACTGTCTTCCTCCAAGCTTGAGACTTAAATAGCCCCTAGCAGCCCTACATCTGCTCCTTGCCATCCCACCATGCTCTCCATCTCAGGTGTGGCCCCAGGTGTGCCCAGTTCCTCCCTGCCACAAGCATCCTGCCCAGAGGGGCTGGGGAAGGAGCTTCCCCTTGGCCCCTCAGCAAGGGACCGGTGCCCATGGTCAGGATGCTGTCACAGCTGGGCTGGGTGTTTGATGTGGGGCTAGGTAGATGCTGAGGAGAGAAGCTGCTGGCAGGATGATGGGGAAGGAAAATCAGTCCATCAGGAAAACTCCCTCCTGTGGGAGATGGCTACAGGCTAGCAGAAAGACTGGCTTATTAAGCTCGTTAATTAATGACGGTAAATAACACTTGCAGTGAGAGCTGGATTCATGCCGAGGGCCTTGTGAGCAGCTGTGCTGGGTCCCAGGTGGGCAATAGGGAACCCCCACTCCAGCTGCTACATGGGGCCAAGTTGGCAAAGTTTGGCTATAAGGGTCTGGCACTGCTGCAGGTCAGGGAAGGAGCCAGCAGAGCAACGCTGCTCCGGTTTGTGCCACAGCCTTGTCCCCTAAAGCATCAGAGGGGTCAAGTTTCTATAGAAACCCACCAAAACATGAAAACACCGCCCCCCTCCTCGGCCCGGGAACCGCGATGCCAAGCCCTCCATGCCTGGGAAAAGGCTGAGTCCCGCTGGGATCGCTGCCGGGAGAGGGAAAGCCAGCGACTCCCACGCTTGCTGCTATGCCTGAGCCCCCGGGATGCCGCTGCCGCCAGACACTCCCCACAGGCCTGATGCACAAGCAGAGCCAGCGTTCCTGTCCTGCAGTGCCCGCTGCATTTCCCAGCTGTGCCTGGGTGAGGAGCAAGGCAGGGGGCCGTGGCCAGCACCCACCCACCCTTCTCTTTCATGGTGATGGAGCAGCTCCAGAGCGGAGGCTGCTACAGGGATGCAAGGCATTGCAGGGAACCAGGTCCATTCCCCTCAGCAAGTGGGGCCAGAGGGGTGCCCGCCCAGCCAGCAGGCAGCCCGACGGGGGTCCTGCAAGAACCTGTCAGAGGGTATGAGCCAGACCAGCGGTTCCCAGAGCCGGTGTTTGCCTTGGCAGCCCCAGGCTCTGTGCCATGCCTTCCAGACACTGAGTTCCTAGGGGGAATGGCTGGACGTCTAAAACCAGGCCTGGCAGCAGGGCTGGTATCTGGCTGGGGACATAGCAGTTCCCAGGGCTTGGGGAGGGGTGAGGGGGAGCATCCCATGCCCCTGGCCTGCATTCCTGCCCTGCTGCTGTCGGGTTAGACTTTCCCATTGGCAGCCCAGCAAGCCCACACTGGGGGGAACAGTGTGCCCTGCTGCATGACACCCCTCTGTTAGCTTTCCACCTTGCAAGGCTGGGGAGCATCCCACCCCACCCCATCTCATCTCATTTCATCTCACCCCATCTTATCCCATCCAAAGGGGTGGCACAGCCCCCCACTAGCCCATTCTGCTCCCAGCCTGAGCAGTGGCTATGGCTTGTGCCGCACGATGAGCAGCTCGGGCTATACTGCAGCTAGGCCTGCTCTGGCTAGCCCCAGGAGGAGCAGCTGGGTTGCCACACCATCCCAGGGCTGGAGGGATGCAGCACAGCCCGCACAGGTTCCCCAGCCTCTGCCAAGAGCTGAGCCATGCAACACGTCTCTCAAAACCTTTATTGTCAGCAAATAACAAAAGTCAGCCCCGTGGAGGCGCAGGGAGCCCAGGGAGAGCTGGGTGCTGGCACCCCAGGGCTCACTGCCCTGGTGGTTCCCCTGCTCCCAGCAGCAGCAGGGCTGGGGGTGTGTGTGGGCAATGGGTGAGACTGAGGGGCAAGTGTCATTCTTCAAAGCAAGGGGCACATTTACAACTGCTTATAAATAAACAACAACAAACCTCTGGCTCTAGGAAGCTGGCGGGTGTCCCGCCACCAAGCCACCAGCCCAATGTACTCTGCCCTCCAAAGGTGGGGAGCAGCCCCCTCCCCCAGGGCTGCAGATACTGCATTGCCCCCTGGCACAGGGTCTGCCATCGTGGGGGGGCCAGTCTGCCATCGTGGGGGGGCCAGGCAGGGGGGTCACCAACCCAAACCAGCCATTAGAGAGGGTCAGGCACCTGCCTGGGTGCACCTACCCGGGATGCCCTGGGGGTGCAAGCATAGGGATGCAGGGAGGTGCCAGCCCCTGCAACTGCCATGGTGGCTGGGGTTGGCCATGGGCATTGCAGGGAGTGACAGCCAGGGCATGAAGCCCAGGAAGGACCAGGAGAAGGGCAGCACTGCCAGATGGGCCTATTCTGGTCTCAGGTGGGATAGAGTTAATTTTTGTTCCTAGCAGCTGATACAGTGCTGTGGTTTGAATATAGGATGACAACAATCTTGATAACACAGTGATGTTTTGGTTGTTGCTAGGCGATGTTTACACCATGTCAAGGACTTTTCAGCTTAGTGCCCTGCCAGCAAGGAGGCTAGGGGGTGTGCAAGAAACGGGGAGGGGACACAGCCAGGACAGCTGGCCCCAGCGACCAAAGGGATGCTCCATACCATAGGGCGTCATGCTCCATATATAGTGTGGAGAAAGCTGTCTGGGGGCACAACCACGGCTCAGGAACTAGCTGGGTGCTGGTTAGTGAGTGCTGAGCGATTGTGCTGTGTGTCACTCATTCTGTATAGCATTTTACCATCAGCATTATCATTACCACTCGCTTCCTTTTCTGTCCTATTAACCTGTCTTTATCTGAAGCCACGAGTTTTACCATTATTTTCCCCCAATTCTCTCCCCCAGCCCACGGGGGCAGGGAGCAAGTGAAGTGCTGTGTGCTTGTTTTAGCTGCCACCGGGTTAAACCAGGGCAGTGCCAGAGCCCTCCGGGGACCCGCACTTCCCCAGTACCTGGCTAGGAACAGCACTGGGATCACTGGCCACCAGCCCCTGTCCCCAAGCACCACTGGATGCCCACCCCGCTCCATCACCCTCCGTCCAGGGGGAAGTGGGGAGCACGCTTGTGTTGGGGCTCCTGCCTCTGCCTTCTCCCTGCTCTCAGACCCTCGGGTGCCACCCGCTGTCCCCTGCACATAGTGGCATCCCCACACCCAGGCTGCTGCCTCCCACGCTCTCGGGGAGGGGCGAAGGGCAGGCGGGAGAACTGGGGAGGGCAGAGCGCATTGGGTACGACCAGAGACACCTTCTACCTTTGCCTTTAAACACTGAAGCTTATATTAGAGACTATGATATATAACCCGGAGGGCAGGGCTTTCCTGCCCTGAGTAGAGACAGCAGAGAGCACAGCTCTGTGGACAGCCTGGCGAGGGTCTGCTCCGGCTCTGGCTGCGAGCAGGAGGTTAGTACAGGGGCACAGAGCAGGCAGGGGGGATGCCGTCTAGGGCTGATTCTTCGCCTCGGGGTCTTTGTCATAGATGTAGCTTCCCACAGCTCCAGTGTTGACGCCTGTGTGGAGAGAGATGCAGCAGGGTGAGGGCCCAGGCGGGAAGGCAGCACACTCCAGGGAGATGTCCTCTCTGGATGGTGGCACGAGTGCAGAGAGCGGCAGTGAAGGCAGGGCGCGTGCCCCCAGGCCCGCTGCCCACCCCACGCCCCCCAGGCACTCACCCTTTGGTCCGAAGAGGATCCCGTAGCAGGGCTTGTGGCAGTACGGCTGTCCATCGTGCTGTGTGAGGCAGAGAGAGCAGCCTGTCACTGGGGAAAGGCCAGTCCCGAGGACACGTCCCCATGACTGGGCACCTCTGCTCTGCTCATCCCCTGCACACACCTGCACCCCAGCATCCCAGCGCTCCCTGGACTGCAGGAGATGCTCCTGCCAGCCCTGTCCTGCCCTCCTGCAAAGTCAGGGGCTGCCTGACCGGTACAGCAGGGCACAGCGCGGCACGGCCATGCCCCACTGCCGTGCTGCCCGGGGCTTGAAGGGCCGGGACATCCTTACCTCAGCGTGACCCCCTGGGGTCAGCGTCTTGCTGCAGCGCTCGCAGCGTAGGCAGGGACGGTGCCAGTCCTTCCCCAGCGAAGTCACCTTCTCGGCTAGAACAACGGGACAAGGGTTAAAGAAGAGTCATGCTGGCCCCCTGCACATGTACTGATGGGGGAGCATGCCCCACAGGGACATCACCTCTGCACGCAAAGTCCCAAGACAGCCTTGTGCCTCCCAGCCTCCCGCACTTCTCCCACCCCTCTAACTGCCTCACAGGTGACAGAGGTTGGCTGAGGACAGATATTAAGCCCACATCTGTCACCCAGGAAGTGACATCAGGGGCCACGGTGCAGAAGCAGCCCTGCACCCAGGAGCTCCTCCAACGACACCCATCCCTGCACATCCCTTTGTGCCCTCAACTCCCAACTCTGATCCAAAGCTCCCTCCCAGGCCCTCTGTGTGTCCCAAGGGTCCTGCATGGACACCAAGTGCTACAGGGCCGTTGCACCCCGGGGCATGCACCCACTGCCCACTCCCTGCCTTACCAAAGTAGACTCTCTTGCCACAGCGCGGGCACATGTTGGGCTCCCCAGTGAAGGTGGTGACACTGGAGGCTGGAAGCAGAGAGGGCATGGGAAACAGAGAGATCTTTCAGCTGGGACACAGAGGTGCAGAGGACCCCACCCCCGCACACATCCCACACCCAACACCATTGCCGGATCCAGCGGCTCCAGACCTGCCGCACACCGTGGCGGAGGGCCAGGCTGTCCCTCCCGCCCTGCCCTCACCTTTGCTGGGTCCCTTGGGAGGCGCAGCATTCACCTTCCTCTCCTCCACCTTCACGGGGTGTTCAATGGGCCCCGGAGCAGTCTGCCCCTCGATCTGCGGCTTCTCATAGATGTAGGACCCGGCGCCACCTATGTTCACCCCTGTGGTGGGACAGAGCAGGGCTGTGACGGCTTGGGAGCACTCGGGGTGTCCATCTTCCCCCCAGCCCTGCTGAGCCACAGGAGATTCTGCTGCACCTTAGCCCTGGCTTGCATTCTCCTGACCCAGGCTTTCTCCAGCCACATCTGGGATAGGAGAGTGACTCTACCTTCCATTTGAACAGGAATTTGGTTTCAAAATATTAAAAAAGTAATAATAAAAATAGAAGGACAGCTCTCAGGATGGACCCCTCCCTCCAGCTCTCCTGTCCCTCTGCACCAGAGGACGTCAGGGTTGGGACTGCCAAGTGATGGCTTGATGCCCAGCCCACCCAAGCCTGGTTCCTGGGGTGCTTGGGTGCTTTCAGGGCCATGGCCAGGCCACCTACACCAGCAGGGGAGTGGGCACCTGGCCCTTCCTGCAGCCCTGGGCATGGCCAACACAGGCACGGGGGGAGCATGGACGTACCTTTGGGTCCAAAGAGCGTGGCATAGCAGGGCTTGTGGCAGAAGGGCTTCCCATCGTGCTAGGGAGAGAGGGCAGTGTTAGGATGCTGAGCAGCGATGACAGTTCCCTTGGGACAGCTCCCATCCCCACAGCTGTTTGGAGACTGCTGTAGCCGTGCCCACATCCCAAAATGCACCCAGCCCAGGGGTCTGCTGGCAACAGTCAAACCTGACCCATGCATCAGTCGCTCTGCTGCTCTGCCCATGCCATAGCATGGGGCTGCAGCACCAGCACCCTGCTCAGCCAAGGGTCACCCCCAAGCCCCAAGCCAACACTGTGCCATTGGGACCCAGCGCAGCATCACTTTGCCTGTGAAGCATCACCCTGGGCGCAGTTGGGCCATTTTAGGACAGGCAGAGCACTGCGGCTTTCACTGAGCTTTGCCACCACCCTCGCCTTGGCCTGAGATCTGAGGCCTGCACAGGCACTGGTCCCCTCCCAGCTGCTATCGGCCCCACTATTGCCCAGGCCAGTTATCGCAGGAAGTCATGAAGCGGGTGATAAGCTCCAGAGCTCCCCACAGCTGTTTCTCATGGGCCAGCGGGAACCAAGTCCAAGGGAAAAGCAGGAGCATTTGAGGCTGGAGCAGGAGGCCAGAGGGCCTGCCAGGCAGGCCATCCAGCATGAAAAACCCACTGGAACCCTGTCCTCAGGCACAAACTCACGCCACCATCTGCCTGGCTCCATCCAGCACCTCAGCCTGGCTTCATGCCTGGCACTCCTCCCCCCATCCCCTCCGCTGCGAGGACATCTTGCCCAGAACGGGCAGGGAGGCAGCCGAGCAGAGAAGTGAGGTCCCTTCACTTGCCTCCCTGAGAGCCCTGTGCCGAAGGTGAGGGAGCAGGCAGGGTCAAGGCTTGGGGAGCGAGCAGGCAGCGGGCTGGCAGCGGGCAACTGCAGAGCATCGCAAGGCATAAATATCAGTGTTCTCGCAGTGTTACCATGCTGGAGGGGAGGGTAAACATTTAGCTGGTCTCCCCGCGACACCTTCCCAACCCAGCTGGACACAGTGGTTTGAAAGGATGGATTAAAACCAGGAAAGGGCCCAATCCTGGTGTCGGCACAGTTGGTGGGGGGTTGGCTGCCACCCCCCGGGAGCAGAATCTGGCTTTATATGGAGAAGCAGCAAATCCCCCAGGCTTAACCCAGCCCAAAGCACAGATCCACGGGCACAGCCCCATCCTGCCTGGCAGGACCAGCCCCAGTCCCTGGATGGACTCGGCGCAACTGGTGTGGCCGCACTAGGCATCCCTGTCCCTGCCGCCGCGTCCCGCTCCCAGCTGTGCTGCCTGCTGAAACCTGCTAAAGAGCTGGTGACACTCTGGCATGGCAGGTGCTGCACAAAACCCCGGGCACCGGGTGTCATGCTGGGGCATCGGTCCAGAAGAACACAGCTGCTCCCAGGCATCCATGCGCTCCCGAGGGCTAGGCAGCCGTGCTGCCATCACACTCCGGCAGAAGCCCCCAGGCACCGAAAGCGCCTGTGCCAAGCCACCGTCGCCATGGCAACCTGCACATCCCTGATTGCTGCTGCTTTTAGGCACACCTCAGCGCGGGCTGTCAGCACCCGAACTCCCTCGAAGCCAGCGCGATGCCCGAACAAGCCTGCCCGGAGCGCTGCACCGCTTCCAGTGCTTGCCGGGACACGCAGAGCCCTGCTGCAGGCCCACGGCGGGGCGGCACAGCCAGAGCACCAGCACCACTCTGTGGCTCGCCCAGGACTGCGCAGGAGAGCTGTGGCACGCTGCAGGATGAGGGAGCAGCATTCGAAAGTGCAGCCTGCACCCCTGGGCTCGGTGTGCCCCAGGGACAGGTACAAGTCCCAGCATGACTCCTGGGAATCCCTGGCCCTGGGCAGCTGGAGAGGCCACCAGGCCACCTCCTAACACCAGCACACCCCCGCTACCTCGTCTGCTCCAAATAGTTAAATTTTAAATTTATTTGGGGCCTTTTTATCTCTGTTGGTGGAGGTGAAGGGGCTGCATTGTGCTGAGCCGCCAGCCAGGGGAAGAGATGGAGGGCAGGGCTGGATGCAGGGCTGCCCCATCTCACCTAACCCCGCTGGTTATCTGTCAAAGGAGGCTGGGCTCAAGGACTAGGAGGATGCTGGGGGGGAGCATGCCCTAGCAGGCCCCCCAGCCCCATCCACGGCGGCAGCCCTTACCTCGGCATGCCCACCCGGGGTGAGGGTCTTGTTGCAACGCTCACACTTCAGGCAGAACTTGTGCCAGTCCTTGCCCAGGGAGGACACCTTCTCAGCTGCAGGGAACACAAAAGAAAGATGAGCGACTACCCCGCACCTGCGAAAGCCCCAGGGAAGCTCCAAGCACCATGGGGGGCTGCGCTCAAGGGGTGCTGCTCATCAGCATGCTCTGCAGGGCAGACAGGCTGCAGGGTCTGCTCTGCTGCAGCCCACAGGGACCCTGGGGCTGTTCAGGCTGTGGGCACGGACCCTCCCCAGCCTCTGACCCCCCAGGTGCTGGCTCTACCATCCCACAAATGCCTTTCCCACGCGCCGGCACGGCAACGGTAGTGTTTTCCTCTCTACTCCCTGCATCTATTTTTACCCACCACGTTACCCGCCATGACCCTGCTCCCATTCAAATATTTGGCGTTACCATGCCCACCCCACCCATTTCATCATGCCTCCCCCGCGCACACCCAGCGCCTTGTGCTCCCTGGGGAGTCTCAGCCGCGGCTCCAGCCCTTGGCCAGAGCTGCCCCGGAGCTGCTCCAAGGACACCCGCCTGCCTCTAGCCAGAAGGATGGGGTGGCAGGCAGCCCCCAGCATCACCAAGGATGGATGTCTGGCCATAGAAAACACCCGTCCCTTGGACGTGCAGGTGCTCCCCTCTTGCCCCCAGCCTGGGAGCGGGCGCTACGTGCAGACAGGTACGTGGGCACCATCCCAGCGTTGCCCCGGAGCGCCACAAACCTGCAGAGCGACTCGCTGCCGGCACCAAAAACAGTTTCAAAGCATCAGTGGGCAAATTCAGGGAGGGAAAATGCTTTGAGACCGGTTACAGGAATGCACCACCACCCCCCCCGCCCCCTAGCCAGTCCCGAGCTGTATGTCTTCAGGAACACCCTGGGAGGTAGCACAGGCTGCCAGCCCTCACCCTGCATCCCGGTCTCACGCCATCCGCCTTCCCTCCCAGCTCCTGGGGGGCCGGGCGCTGTCCCCTGCACCCTGCCGGTTCCCATTCACCCTCCCGCTCCCCGGCACATGTGCAGAGACAGCTGGAAAACAGTGTGATCCCGTTAAAGCCACCGTAAAACTAAATCAGAAGAGCCAAATAAAATATTTAACAAGCAAATAAAAGCGCAACCGGAGCTCAGCCCTCAGAAGACCTCCTCTGTGACAGTGGGTTTCCCAGCCCTTTTTCCCGCCAGGACCTCAGCAAACGTCACCTGTTTGCATCAGGTCAAGAGGGGGAGTCAAGAGCTTCCTGAGGGCAGGTCCTGGCTTCCAGAGCCAGCCTCCTCCCAAGACAAACAGCTGTGCCCCAGCACACTGTGGGGCCCAGATAAGTTGAACCAACTGCCATCACCACCCAAAAATACAGCCCTGGTGCAAGGCAAGGTGGCCAGCAGGAAAGGAGGACAGTGTGAAGGGACTGAGCCGGAGCCATCACGCCAGCATGCAGGGGAGATGCCCGAGAGCATCCCTGAGCAAGCACGTGGAGGATGGGCTTGGGGGAACAGCGTCAGGAGGAAGAGGCTCTGAACCAACCTCCCAGCGATGCTGTGCACGAGTCTGGGTTGCTGGACCAAACCCCAGGCAGGAGCAGTGGGCAGGGTGAAGGGAAATCCCTCCCCCCGCCCCCCCCCCCCCCCCCCAAAGCCCAGGGTGCTCAGGAGGGCTTATGCTTCCCCAGCCCCTCACAGCAGGCAGCACCCCTGCCCTGCCCTCCCCTCCCTCTGCAGCCCTCGCCACCCCTGCGGGCACAGGGCCAGCCTCAGGACACAGAGCCCCAGCCCCTCCATCACTTTCTAAAAGCAAGAGGGACACAGAGGCCCCAGCACCCTGCTGCCTTGGGGATGCTGCAGTAGCCCTGCACTCCCCCAGCCTGCCCCAGCAGGAACGGGTGCCTCCCCAGGGCAACCAGGGAGGGAAACGGAGCGTGATGAGCTGAAAGTTCAAGCCAGGGGCTTGGGGCCAAAGAGCCACTCAGCTTTGTCCCAGCAGATGCACAGCCAGGCCAGGCTGTATTTCAGCTGCATCACCCCTAGCTCCCCCTTCACCGCCCCAGTCCTGGGTACAAAGCAAGGAGGAAACTCCCATCGGATGTTTTCCAGTGGCCATTGCAATTACAGCTGGCCACAGCCCACACCAGCTCCTTCCTGCCCCCATGAGATGAGATGCAGCCACACCGCCACGTCCCCTCCTCCATCCCCTCCTCTGTAATATCTCAGGCAGCTGTAGATCCCTGCTGCTCCCTGGCAAATGCACACCCCCACAAGGAATCCCCTGGCCTTGCCAGCACCCACAGCCCCTGGCAGGGGACTGAACATCAGGGAGGAGGTGGCTGGGTGCTCCATCCTGCTCCCAGGGCATGGGGAACCCCTAGGAACCATGGGGGCTGCCCCTTCCCCAGGTTGGAAATGCCACACAGAGGCTCATAGGGCATCCTCTTGGCTGCAAACAAGGACTCCCAGGGGCTGGGCCAGCACAGCCGCTACGGCTTTCCAGGCAGCATTGTTCTTGCTGAGCAGAGGAAGCAGCTTGGAGCCACCCCAACCCTTTTCCAGGGCAGCAGCGTCCCATCCCATAAATCACTGCAGATGAAAGGCGCCAGCGCCCAGATTTCCTGTCACCCAGCCACCTCTGCTCTGCCCTTCCGTCAGCACCAGAGGAGAAGCCTCTGGCCACGGCAGAGAGCCCTCAGCAGCTGCTGGGGAGACTCCCACTCTGCAACCCACCATCTGCTGCAAGGGCAGCTGGGGGTGGAGCAGTGCCGAGGTGCCAGCCAGCTCAGCACAAGGAGCATGGGACGGCACAGGCTTCACCCAGCCAGACGTCACCCTGCGGCCAGCCCCCACTGCCGGGCACTGTGCCCTGTCACTGCGGGGAGGGACAGGCCAGCACCCCTTTCTTCTCCGTGCCACACTGAGTCCTGCCCCGCTTGCTGGGTCCCTCCTCTACCCAATTGGCCCGTGCCAGGACGCTCCCTTGCAGAGTTCAGGGGTTACCTGCCTTGCCATGGGTGGGCTCATCGCTGATAACCCGTTCCCCTCAGGGAGATGCCCCTGTGCAAGGGAGGCAGAGGCACAGCCAGGTGCACAGCCAGCTGCGGGACAATAGCCGTGGAGTGGTTTGCACCATGCAGGGGGTGCAGCCCATGCCAACATGGGACATGGCTAAAGGAGCTGGCCAAAACCAGAAGCCATGAGCAGGACAGCACCCAAGGGTGCTGCGAGGGGCTCTGCTCCCCTCAGCCCCACTGCAGCCCCACCCCCGAGACAGTACGGCTCATCCCTTAATCACCTGCCGTGCCTGGGCAAGGCAGCTTGCGTGGGCTAGAGGTGGGTGCACCTTTCTTGGATGGGAAGGGAGCATCCCTCCTCCCAGCTTCGGTGCCTGGGGCCACACTGGGCCCTCACACAGGTATTTCCACAGCCTGACGTCAGTGCCACTTCCAGCCGTAGGCTTATTCAGCAACAGCAACTGTAGCTGCAGCCGCCTCGCTGCAAAGTGCTGGGCTGGGCCACATCCATCCCACTGCAGCCCTGGGAGGAGGCAAGGAAGGGCTTACACAGCCCGGTCCAGGGCTAAAGATGCCAAATCCTCCCAGGGACTCGGCAACAGCCATACTGGAGAAAGGGAATGCTGTCAGATCTGACCACGGATACGCTTGGAAGCTGCCACAGGCACAAAGGAATAACTGAGAGACATGAGCGCAGGGAAAGGAGCTCAGCAAATGGCTGGAAACAAAGCTGAGAGTCTGGGCAGCCGGCAGCCCTGTCCCTTCCCCAGCCCCTCACAGCATGGCTGGAAGATGGAAGAGTTAGAGGGACAGGTTGAGGATCTCCTGCCATGTCGTGCCAGGCTGTGCCACCAGCTGAGAAACCCCACCAATGCCTGGGAAGGGTCTGTGCTGCTTTCCCATGTCCCACTCTCCCTCCTCTCCTGCCCTCCTCCTTGGGCATGGCCAGGCAGCTCCTCTCCCCCAGCACACAGACAGTGCCGATGGTTACACCGACTGTGATTTTGTGGCCAAGAGGTATATATTTAGCTCCACTGCTGCGAGGCGAGGCGAGCTCTCGGGCCCCAAGCCACTCTCTTGCTGGGCTCCCTCCAAGCACACAACAAAGCCTGCTCAGTACGGCCTCGCCCGGGAGCAGAGCCGTCCCCTCGCTGGGGAGAACAAGGACTACCCCAGGCAGAGGGTCCCGCTTTCCCAGACCTTGCTTCCAGGCCAGCGGAGAGGTGTGGTGCTCCCCGGGACCCGAGCCCCCACATAGCTGAGCCGCTCGGGCACGAGCCAGGCTTGTCCGGTTTCCAGCTGCAGCCCTAATGCACAGTGTGGCTCCCGTCCATCCTGCCGCTCCCTGCCGACAGAACCTCACCTAATGCAGGCACTTTCCTGGCTGCCAGCCCCAAACCTCCCGCTCTGGTTCACGGGGCCAGGGCAGCCTCCAGCAAATCCCTCCCCATTTTCCACGGGGCCGCTGTATCTCACCAAGGAGTGCTTGGATGGGACATGCTCCCCCAGCTCCGTGGCTGGTGCTGGAAGAGGATCGGTAGCGTTTCTCGCTGGGCACTGGGTTCAGCCAGGGCTGAGCCCAAGGATTTGGTTGGTTTCTTGCTAGGGCACAGGCCCGTGGCATTGCAGGCAGCACCCCTGGCCAGAGGTGGCAACAGGCAGCCTGCAGCCCCCCTCTAGCCCCACATTATGGCAAGGGACAGAGCGGTGGGCAGAGAGACGGGGCACAGGCAGCAGATGAGCAGAATTACCCCTCGTGGGGTAATCGCCGGACCAGAGCACGGTGTCCCTCCTGTGTGCTGGCGGGCAGCGCTGGGAGGATGGGACACTTCCCTGGCCTGTGTCAGAAAGAGCAGGATTGGAGAGATGCTGGAGCAGACAAGCCTGCCCAAGCACCAGCCCCATGGCTCCCCAACCCACTGGCTCCCTCTGGGCACAACCAGTGTTTGACCCAGGGCTGCAGGCAGCACAGAGTGAACAGAGGATACTCAGGACCTCCCTTGGGGGCTGCAGCACTGAGCTCCCTCCCCACCAAGCGCACACAGGCTGATGGGCGAGCTCTGCCCACCCACACTCCAGGAGCTGTCCCTCACCATTACCTCCTAGCTTACTGCAGGGCCTCTCAGCCCATGGGCAGGACCAATGGGCACCACCACCCCACCCCAGCCAAAAGCAGCCCCACAGCACACGCTCCTGTCTTTGGTTGCAACATTGCAGTGACAGATTTTCCATTACCTCTCGCTTGGGCGTTGCTGCTCCGCCTTTCCTTGCCTTTCCTGTCCAGCCCCATCACCTCACCTCTCCCCATCCCCATGCTCCAGCCAAGGACAGGGTGGGAGGATGGGAACACAAGATGGGACCCAAGACACGGGTGCAAGAGCTCCACAAGCCACACACCAAGTGCAATCACCCCAGGACCAGCCAGGCTCACAGGGCCTCTGGCACCCCCAGCCCCAGGAGCAGCACAGCTCCAGCAGGCTGGTGCTGCTGGGAGAGTGAGGCAGCTGGCCCGGCCAGGATAAACCCTTGGCACAAACCCTGTGGGCACATCCCCATGTCCCACAGCAGCTGAGCTGCAGCTCCCTGCAAGGCAGGCACCTGCCCATGAATGTGCACATGGGATGTGCTCTGGCAAAGCACGCGAGGGCCATCCCATCCCACCCTCCCACAGGTCATTGTCTACAGCTTGTACTGTTCTCCTGAGGGAAAAGCTAATGCTAAGCATCCCGTCACTCAGATTCTCCCAGGCATCCCCGTGCCTGGCAGCTGTGCAGGGAGCAGGGAACCGGTGCATCCCCAGTTACCATTCTGCAGGGCCCTCACACGCCCCAAGGGCGGCTGTCCCAAGGTATCAGAGCAGCCAGCTACATGAGGAGCCTGGCTGCTGCGCTTGGAGAGCAGCTTCCTTTGTTAGGGAATCAAGCCCTCTGGCCTCTCCTGCCCGGCCACTGGTGGGCCTCCTTCTCTCAGCACCCAGCGCCAAGGACAGCGGTTACTTATTAATTGCAGAGCAGCTTCTGTAGCTTGAATTTCTGCCAGGCTGACCTGCCGGCATGGTGCTTGGCCAGAGGAGCACCCCACGCCTCACCACACCCCTCTCCTCCAGCATGCTTGGGATGTCAGCATGACAGCAAGGTCGGGCATCTGCTGCAGCCCCTCTGAGCACACCAGGCTCAGACCATCCCTGTTTCCCAGCTGGAAACATCTGTGGCCTTAGTTCCCTGCCGGCACCCCAGCAGCACCCCACCACCCCAGAGAGCTGCCTGGCCGCTCTGGCCTCAGGCACAGCTGTAACAAGCACCAGGGCTACCTGGTGACTTCCCCAGGCTTTTAGGATGCCCCTTCCCAAACAAAGTGCATGGGAATCTCCTACAGGCCCTCAGACACCCCAGCATGTGCTGAGAGCTCCCTGAAAGCTGCCCACTGTCAGACCCCGCCGCATGTGTGCTCGCTGCATCCCTGGGGCTTTCGCCTGCCTCGCACTCGGGATGGGAAAACAGGAAACCTTCCCCCCCCCATCCCCCGGCCGCTGCGATCCCCCGCAGTTCCCTGGGAAGAGAGGACAGGAGGCGGAAAGGCTTGGTCAGGGCTCCCGGTGATCCTGCAAAACTCATTTAAGGCCAGCGATGAAAAAGGGAGCTGGGGAAACATGCGGCTGTTTGGCTTCAGGGGACGCTGGTCCCTCGGGCACTTCCCGCCAGAAGAGATAACCCAACCCCAACCCGCCGACACCTGCCAGTGCAGGATGGGAACCAGCCCCCGGAGCCGCCGGTTAAACATTCACTCCATCCCTCCAACCTCCCTGAAGCAGGGAAGCCAGCCCCAGCCGCCCCTGGAAACAATGTCCCAGACCTCTGCCTGCTCTGGGGGGAAAAAACCAGCCAGAAAACTATTTTTATATTTCCCTGCACTTTTTAAAGGAAAAAAAGCTCATTCTGTAGCTCAGGAAACACCCACATCCTCCTGACTGTGCAGGGAGGAGCCCGCTGGATTTTTCCAGGGAGCGTGAGGCAACAGGCGTGCTTGGAAATGAGTTTTCCATCGGTACCCACGACTGCTGGCATCGGTCAGCCGCTCCGGCACCGGGAACGGGACAGGGTGGCGTTTCTCACACATGACCCACGTTTGCAATCCCAGGCATTCGGGAAGCTGGAGTCGGCAGCGTTCATTGAGCAGGGACGAGGAGAGCTCCCGAACAAGCGGGGCTTTATGAATCACCTCCCCGCTAAGCCTCCGGCCAGCCCAGGAATTCTCCAGCGTTCCCAAAGCCCTGGCGCAGAGCTCCTGTTGCCTTCCCCCTGAACCACGCAGTGCATTGGGAGGAAACCCCGGGAGCTGCATCCCGGAAAGGCGGCTCAGAGCTCACATCCAGTGTCTATGTGTTAAATAACCAGACTTGGGTTTATTCTGCCAGAGCAGTTCCTCCAGGAAAAGGCATCCACAGGGACACGCTCCAGCTTATCTCAACTCTGAGCATGGAGAAGTTTTTGGCTCACTCCCATTTTGACTCAGTCTCTCTTAGAGGGCAGCGGGGGCTGTGCGGACCCTGCAGAGGGGGTGGGGGTGCTGCTCCCCTCCCTGCCTGCAGAGCGAGGTGTGGGGACATGGACCCCAACACCAACAGAAACCTGGGCGGAGAGAAAGCCTACACGCTGCTGGGTACATGGGGTACAGTGCTGTACCCCTCCAGCACATGAGGAGAAAGAACTTGGGCACTGCTGGGGGCTGGCACTTCACCTCCTGGCACAGCCCGACCTCCTCTGGCAGCCAGGCAGGGGTTCCTGAGCCCAGCCACAGCCCCCCCACGCACAGCAGGCTCATCCCCAGAGCAAGAGGAGGGACTCTGACCCCAGGCCAGTGCCCAGCTGGCTGGACAGACACACTATTTTCTGCTTAAAAAGGAAAAGATTCACACAGGGAAAGACATTCAAGGGGACGAGCCCTTCCCACCCCCACAGAAATAGGTTTATTTAAAGGAGGAAGACTGCAAATTCCTGTTTCTCTGTGTTTACTTGGAGATGGCCGGAAAGGAATGAAAGCACCAATACCTCAAACTCTCAAGCACCGTCAGGACCCTTTGGTATTTCTCCACCAAACAAACGTGCTGAGGCAACAGGGGCTGGAGGGAGACGGGCAGGGAGGAGTGCGAGCAGGCAGTGCCTGTCCAGGCCGGCGGGAGGGGACAGCTCAGGCTGGGGTGCTGGCTCTGCCCACAGAGCTGCCCCGAGCCCGCAGCTCTGCCCTGAGGATGCCCACCCTGAGGATGCCCACCCTGAGGATGCCGAGGCCGGGGCGGGGAGGCGCGTCAGTGTGCTCCCCAGGAGGCGCAGGGCTGGGCACCGCCGTGCAGGGGAGAAGCGGGCTGGGGCAGGCTCCTTGGGGAGCGGCAGTGAGGCACCAAGGCAGAGGATCAGCCCTCGCTCCTGCCTCTGGCGCTTTCTGTAACCTGGGCGGCGGCACTCACTCCAGGATGCCCCGACAGGAGACATCCCAGCCCCCGTTCCCAGAGAACCTGACCAGGCACAACACCAAACAGGGCCCTCCAAGACCTGCAGGGACTCGCTGCTGCCCAAACCCAGCCTGGACACGCCAAGACGGACCTCCGAGCCCAGACGCTGCCTTTGAAAAAGCCCCGCAGAAACCCCAGCCCACCCATTAGCTCGCCCACCCGGCAACCGCACACAGAGGGCTGGGCGAGAGGCGAGACGGGGCGGGTGGAAAGGCACACCTGGAGCGAGGTTTGAGAGACCCAGAACAAATTGGCTAGGGGAAGGTTTTTGTTTGCACCTGACACCGGCTGCTTCTCCACACCGAGACCCCCGATGCTCCTGGGAGCCCCCTGCACAGCACCAGATGGGCTGGGTTCCTTCGTGTCCCACACCAGCAGGTACATGGGGACATGAGTTGCCCCCAGCAACTCGAGATAGGCTGTGGGCACCCCACCCCATGCCCAGCCACAGCTCTTTACCCCCTCCTTCATCTCTTCAGCCCAGGGAACAGGGTAGGGTGTCAGGGACCCCCCTGCCACCCTCACCCCCTGGATCCCCCGCCCTACCCGGCAGCATCCCCCAGCACAGCAGCCCGGAGATGACGGTTCGGGGAAGGGGGGCAGAGCAAGGGAGCCGAGGCCGCTGCCACGGTGGGGGAGCGGAGAAGCTGCCGGTGCCGGGCAGGGTTCTGGGTGCTGGAGGAGCCGGGGCCGAGCGGGGCCGCGGGGATACGCCAGGCTTGGAGACGGCGGCCTCAGAGACACACCCGGGCGCCGGGAAGGAGCAGAGGACGCGGGGATGCACTGGGGCTCGGGGAAGGGAGAGCCAGGAGCTACGGTCGGCTCCGGGATGGGGGACCGGGGACAGAGCGGGGATCGCGGGGACGTGCCCCGGCTCGGGAGGGGGATGCGGGGCAGGGCCCCGGGGATGCGCTCACCGAAGTACACGGTCTTGTCGCACTTGGGGCACTTGGATGCCATGGCGGGAGAGCGGAGAGGAGCCGTGCCGAGCCGAGCCGAGCCGTGCCGAGTCGCGCTCCCCGCTCCGCCCGGCCCCCGCCCACTGGCCCCGCCGCCTGGGGGGGCCGGGGCGGGGCTGCCCGGGGAGCGTCTGCCCGGCTCGGTACGGTGCGGCGCGGTACGGCTCGGTACGCCCCCGAGCGCGGCAGGTGCACGGGGCAGCCCCCACCCCCGAAAGCCCGCGGGGTGCTGACGATTCCCCTTTCCTGGAAACAAAAGATAACCGGGAAGCCGCGAGCACGCAGCGGGACCTGCGGGTTTGGGCCGACTCCGGCCCCCGCCCGGCCTCGGTTCCCGCCCCCTCCCGCCGTGCCCCCCCGCTCGGCCCCGGGGGGTCCCGCTGCCCAGACCCCAACCCCTGAGCCAAGCAGGGAGCCGTTTGGTCCCTCTCGCAGGGGCAGCTGAGGGACGCTCTTTTAGGGACAGGGGAGCACCTGCGGGGACGCTTCCAAACCCCGCGTGCGCGGTGCTGTGCGGGAGGCGGACTGTGCGGCCGCGGAGGGATGCACGGCTGGTTCCTGCCGTCCTTCGGAGTGCCAGGCTGGTGCCCGAGGTGCCCAGCACGAAACGCACTGCCCGAGAGACTGCACCCCAACAGCAGACAGCCCCAGAGAGCCCGGTGCAGAGCGCGCACAGCGCAGGAGGTGGTTTGGTGGGACGGTGCCCAGGTGGGGTGGAGGGTACAGGGGCTGGTGGCACACGCAGAGGGTCAGGGGGCAGCCCCCTGCCCCAGGAAGCGCCGTGCCGGTACTGGGTATTCTTAGACACATTTTTTCCAGATGGGGTAACTGAGAAACCCAGATTAAGTAGCTGGGACAACAGGCCTGATACGGGAGACCTTGACAGGGGGACGAGGGCAAGAGGCCCTGGGAGAGCAGATAGGCAGTGAGAGAGAGGGAGGGAGGGAGAGGAGGGAGGGAGGGAGGGAGGGGGCGCACCTCTTGGCAGACTTGCTGGTGTGGCATGAGGTGGCACAGCATGGGAGGACAGCGCTGCCCGTCACAGGGTGCGTGATCTGGGAGTGCTGGCTCTAGGGCCACCCCCAGCAGAGACCCCTGGACATCTCCCACCCTGCTGCAGAGTGAGCAGACACCTTGGGACTTGCCACCCTGGCACCCCAAGCCCTCCCCTGCCATAACGCCACTCCAGCAGTGCAGGCCGCCTTGCCACAGTGCCCAGCAGTCCCCTGCTTCCCAGCGCCATCTTGCTCTGTTGCCATGGAAACACCCAGGTCAGAAATCCCTCTGGCTGCTGCGGCTGCAAAGAGATGCTCAGGGAACCATGAAGCGCTGCTGAGGCAGGAGCACCAGCTTCGCCCCCCACTCACACGTGTCCTGCAGTGGGGTGCAGACCCCCTGCACGGGGGGAAGCTTCTCTGCACCAGGGTGGCTCCATCCTGCCCTGTGGGCCGCCGGCATGCAGCGGGTGCACAAGGGAGGGGGCATCCGGGGAGGGGGGCTCACGGGGTGCAGCGGGGCCTTTGGCTGGGGTACTTGGGGGGCTGCACCCCTTCACAGCCACCCCGCAGGCTTGGGCCCGGTGCTTGTAAACAGGAAATCTGCTGCTCCCGAAAGCGAAGCAGTTGCATTATTCATCAGCCGGCAGCCTGGCTCTCCTCCTGGCCACCATTGTCATCTAATTCCTCCTTTCTCTGCCGGCAGCTGGCGTGGCTGCCAAGCGCCCGGCCGGCTCAAGGAACAGACGATGCTGGGAAGGGACCCCACGGCTCCAGCCTGGGACAGGACGACCCCAGCCTGCGAGTGTTCAGGGCCAGATGGGATGAGGATGCTCAGCAGCAGCAGCGGCGGGGTTCTCCACGGGCCATGCACCCCGCTGGGTTGGAAGGGCCCAGGCGTCCCCGTCACTCCATGCCCAGCTGCTGTCACAACAATGGGGGGCTTTGTGGCCCACAGGGTCCCTGTGTGGGGGCAGCTGGTAGTGGTGCCTCTGGGACGCCCCAGCCCCGCCCGTCCCGGGGAGGGGCGGTTAAGCCTTGTGGGCCCCGGGATGGAGCCGTCGCGCCCAAGCCCAGTCCGGCAGCCACTCCCGGCGCTGGCAGCCACCAGGGAAAGGCGGGATCTAGGGATTTGTGGAGCTATTGCTTTCTGGCAGGCCAGCTGCTTCTCCCAGCACAGCCCCACAGGCGCTGGTGTGGGTCCCACCACAGAATCCAGTGTGCCTGCTGCCCTGCAGCACCCCATGGCAGCGGGCAGGTGCCAGCACGGCCTCAGCATCATCCCCACGCCTGCAGCAGCTCCTCTCCCACCCTGCGAGAGAAATCCCAGAAAAAGGCTGCTGCCTAAATCCCCCGGATCTGTAGGAAATCTCAGCTGGTGCCCCAGAGGAGAGGAGGAGGAGGAGGGAGGTTGCACCGCGCATGCATGGGGTTGCTGCAAGTGAAACCCGGGGCTTGGCCATGCTGCACTCGGCTGGGCTCTGGCCTGACAAGGGCTTTTCACACACAGAGGCTGGGGGGAATTAAGACAAATAACCTAAAGGTGTGAATCCCTGCCTGCAAATGCGCTAAATCCCAAGCGGATATGCGGGAGCAAAGTGGCTTTAACTGGTCATGTCTTAATCTGCCCTGGTTTAGGCTTGGCATGCCCCAGCACCAGGGCGACAGGGACAGCCGGACAGGTGGCTGGGGTGGCACTGGCTGAGCAAGAGGGGATGGCACAGCTTCTCTGGGCACAGCACGCCTGACATGGGGGCATGCAGGATGCATGCAGCAGCATGATGGCCGCAAGGGACCCCCTGACACTGCTGTGCCACATCTCCAGGCAGCTGCATTAATGCCCAGGCTGCCATCGTGCTGAGCCTAGGAGGAGGGGGCTGGGGAGGGTCCTGCGGGGCTGTCACTGGTGCTGCCTTTAGCACATGATGCCTTTTACATGAGAAATTTGGGTGGTCGGTTCCTGCCCGAGGGCTGAACCAGCATTTCCCTGGCATTGGGTGCCAAAGCCACCTTTCAGCAGGCAGTGGAGAGGCAGCAGCATACCCTGCAGCATGGCCCGGGGGTCCCTGCTCTCATCTCACCCAGCCCTCATCTCCCCACCCACCCCCCCCAGTGGTGGGTGACCCACTTTCCTCCAATGGCGTCTGGCCCTGTGCAGCTTCCCTGAGCCAGCAGCCAGCTGGGTCCTCCAGCCCAGCCCAGCGCACACCGCATCGCATCGCATGCAGGGAACCAATGTTTGATCTTCCCTGATCTGGCTGCACTTGTAGTTACCCACTAGAGGGGTGTGGGGGCACGTGGGGGCTTTCCTCCACAGAGCAGCTCCTGGCAGCCCAGTGTCCCCTCTCAGAGAAAGCAGGGATGCTGCACGGAGCATCCCCCTTTCCGTGTGGGACTGAGACCAAGGCAAGCCCAGCCCCTAAAGATGGTGCCAGCACCCGTGGTCATCCCTGGCTGCCAGCAGCCATCCCCAGGCCCAAGGGGGGCCGCGGGACGTGGCAGGGGCATTTTGCTGATGGTGCTGGGCCAGCCCTGGCTGCAAAGCAGGGATTGCCTCCAGCGGGAGCCTTGGAAAGGTGCGAGGCTGTTTGGGGCCTCATCCTGGGGTAGGTCAAGCCGAGAGCTTTGCAGGGAGACGAAGGGAAAGCAAGGAATAAATAAGGAGCAGCTTTCCCCAGGCTGCCTCTCCTTTGGCTCACCTCTCCCCCTCCCTGCGTTGACTCCCCTCTCTGCTCTTTCTTCTTCCCTCAAATGCAAATACCATGAAAACTCATGCACCCGGACGGAGCCGCTCGGGTGGGAAGCCGGGGCTGGAAAGCTTCCCTCTGCTTGTGAGTCTCACGTTTTCTGGCACCTAGGATCAGTTGGACTCCGTACAGAAGAGACCAGGGGGGAAAATATCCCATAAAAGAAGTTTAAGGAAAAAGCCCCCCTGCTGCTGGCTGGGTTCGCCCCGAGGGCAGGCCAGGCCCACAGACCCTCAGCTGGTGTGCCGCGTGCACCCACATGCCCAGCCCCCACAGTCCTCATGCCAGGGTCCCCCCAGGGTGACACACCACGACTTGGTCACCCCTAAAGCTCCCATGTTGCTAGCTGTGGCCCCCGTGACACATGGCAGAGCCGTCAGCCACTGCCACTGCCTATGGAGAGCAATGGCCACAGCCTGGCGGCTGCTCCTGCTCTGCCCATGCCTGGCCTCAATCCTCGCCCTTTGGCAGGAGCTTCATGGTGAAACTGGTTGGGCTCCCATCCGTGGCCTGGGAGTGGTTCAGGGATGCAGCAGAGAAGTGTTTCACAGGCAAAACATTGTTTATGGCTGCTTTTGTCTTTTCTGCATCCCTCTTTGGATGTGTGGTGCCTGCCGGGCTGGATCCAGCCACCCTGCATCCCCATGGATGCCCACTGCTACGCTGTGCCATACGGCTGTGCCTGCCGTGGGGAATCCTGTTCCCCAAGGCCAGGACCCCCGGGCTGGCTGGAATGGGGGGACAGCCACACGCAGGGGGCTGCAGCTCCCACACGTGTGCCAGCACCCAGCCTCGCCGCACAAGGCCGGCTGCGGGATAAGCACACAGCTTGCGAAGGGGAGCCCAGGGGCTTAGGAAGGGTTAGTGAGAGATGGGAAGATGGAGTATCAGAACAAGAGCATGTGAGGGGCTGGCAGGACCTGGGGCTCGTCAGGCAGCACATGCCACTGGCCAGGGCCTGGCACATCACCGCCTGGCCCCAGCACCCGCTATCTGGGGCTCTGACAATCCACATGTTGCTTCTCTCCTTTAAAGGGCAGCTGGGCCCACGCTGTTATCGGACAGGACAGATAGTGCTGTCACGCCTGCGATAAACGGGTTTACAGACATTTCACTTGTCCTTGCAAGCGGGAATGAAGGTCTCCATTGTCCCTACATCCCCTTCCTGAGGGGCTGCAGCTTCCAGCCCGCCTGGGGCCAGCAAGCATCCCATCAGGCCACGCACGGACATCGAGGATGCAGGTACTTGCCATGGAGCACATGTAGCCCCACGGAGCAAGCGGGATGTCCCCTCGAGGTGGGGTGCAGGTGCCCGAAAAGCAGTGCTCTGACCAAAATAGAGGAAAACCAGCTGGAGAGATGTGAGCACAGCTCCTGGACCCTGGCGCAGCTGAGCTCCGTGACGGGGCTGCAGGCAACCAGGCATGGGAGTTGGCACTGGCAGTTCTTCCCTGGCTTTTCTAGGGCAAGGAACGGGTGTCCTGAGGGACAGGCTGTACTCAGAGCTGGGTTTTGGTGGCAAAGTTCAGCTCCTGGCTGTGCGAGGCACTGCAGGGCAGTTTTGTCATTAAGCTCTGCCCATCCCTTGGCCCCTCCCGGACACCCTGCAGCCAGACATCAGGCCCTGGTGCAACACAGTTTTGGGGCTGACACAGCAGCAGATTTCATCATGTTCCATGTGCACACCACCTCCAGGGCACAGGACCTGGGGCAGGGATGGGGCTGGACACACATAACCCAGCGCCTCACAGGTGCCGCCGTGTCCCCACCGGCACCGTCTTCTCCTCTGGCAGCACAAAGGGTTCGTTAGGATGCATTTGCCCCCAGCCCCCACCAGACATTACAGGCATCTTCCTGGGATGCAGGTAACGAGTGTGCAAACACACCTGGCACAGCTCTGTGCCCACACACACCCCTCTCGTGTGTACCGCATGGGGGCAGCCAAGGTGCTGGCAACAGGGGAACAAACCCACTCAGATGGAAAGTCTCCAAAGAAGCAGGAGCTGGTGGAAAGCCTCCGACGAGGACGTGTAAATCTGGTCACTGTGAGACTGCCAGTGTCCAGTGGAGCACTTGATCCAGGTAGAGAGTCCCCTTGCAGGCGGGAAGGAAGCCACCTGGACAAAGATGCTGGATTTGTGGTACTCACACTCATTCCAGGAATGCAGCGAGTGAGCTCACAAAGCCCAGGGCAGGACTTGTGTGTGTTCCAGCTCCGACCATGCCTGACTTCCATGCAGGCTGAAGAGGAGACGGGGACAAGCCCCCAGCCCATCTGACCTTACCACATGCCCTTTCCTGCCACAGCTTCCCCCTCCCAAAAGTCTGCATGGATGAATCATGATCACCAGGGTCTTTTGCCCAGGTTTCAAAGCTGGCTGAGCAGGGCAAACCCCTTCTGTTCAGCCCCCAGGACGAGGGGGACACACCAGCCTCCTCCCGTGGGGAGGGCAGTGAAGACCATACAGAGGACATGTTTGTACCCTGCAGATGGAGGGCAGGGCAGACCCCATCACTGTTGGCTCTCCTAGAAGAGCGTTGACCCAAAAGCCCCAACAAATGAGTGGAGGGGTACTCAGCCAGCTGGAGAGGAGTGTCGTGCCCTGGCTTGCCTTTCTGCAGCCATCTCCTGTTCCTTCCTCCAACACTGCTGACAGTGCTTATTGTAAGCTAAAGGTGTTCTTCAGGCTGTGCCCTCTTGAAGGATCAAGAAAACCAGAAGAGAAGCAGGGTGCAGTTTCCATGACTGTACCAAAACCTCACCTCCTTCTGCCAGTCAAAATCTGCCAGATTTTATTCCTGGCCTTCCCAGGAATGCCCCGGGCTTGCACATGCCCCATGATGCTACTCTGTACCACCACCGTGAGCCCACACCCCCTGTTTGGGCAGGTTAACTGCCCCCTCCTCCACGGGCCTGCCTTGGTGGTGGTAAGCTTCCCAAGGTCTGGCTTGTGTAACACTTGTGCCAAGAGCCAGGGCCTGCAGCAGAGCTGGCACAGGCTCCAAATTTCCATTTCAAAGGAAATTTCAGAGTGCATTTTGCTCTGTAACTCAACAGTAGCATCCCAGTTACTGCCCAGTTACAGCCCACCTCCTGCTGCAGGCATGTCGGTTTCAGAATTGTTAGCTTTAGTCACGCTTTGCTTTTTGTCTTCCATGCTGTTTCAGCAGTGCTGCTGCAGGCAGGGCACTGCCACCACGTTCCAGCATCAAAACCCCGGATCGTGAGGAGCTGCTACAGACAAGCTGGTGAGATGCAAGGCCACAGGACCCAAAATTCCAAAGTTAACTACAAGTTAAAAAACAGTAAATCTGTAACAAACCCCATTTCCTTCAGGAAGCATGGCAGGAATGTTTGGATTTTGTTTTGTTAGCTCCCTGCTAACTTTTAAGCATCGCAGTGAACCTAGAGGCCAGAGCGCTCCGCTCCATCTGCGCGAGCGTGAAGCACAGCCTCCCTTCCCCATGGGATGGGAGCTGAGCCTGGGACATGTCCGCTCCCGCGTCTGGGAGATGTGGCAGGAAAGCAAGTGAAGGCTGGAGCTGCCATGGACATGTGGCTGAGGGGAAATACCCAAACGGCCACGGCAGAACTCACTGTGGACTGCAGAGGCGTGGGAGAAGTGACCTGCTCCAGGAAGACGAGCCCTGCGTCTCTCACTGCAACTCCCATCAGGATCCATCCCCTACAAGCTCTTTAGGTAGAAGTAGGGGTTGGAGGGGATGATGAAAATTAACTGCCCCAGAGGTACAAACCTTTTTTACAAGGCAGAGGGGGAGCAAAGGCGGTGCCCGCAGCCACCACGTGCCAGCACACCGATGTGGACAGCTTTCAAGAGAAGGATGAGAGATTGGTGTGGGAGAGGCTTAGGGACAGCAGCTGGCTCAATGAAGCGACAGGTCAGCCTTGGACAGGTGAGTGGTGGGACCCACTGTTCCCTCTACACTTCCCAAGAGCTATTATCTTTTCCTGCTTGCCAAACATTATCTTCTTGTCCCTCCTCCCATAAGCCAGTGAAACACAAGGCAGCGAAGCCTGCTGCCATGCACAGAAAAACAGTGCCCGCATTAAAGGATCCCCCAAAGTCAGGCAGCACAGGGCCTTCTCCCCACTTGCATGGCATGCTTCCCAGAGGAACCTCTGGAACTGGTCCAAGGAGCCTCCAAGCAGTTGGAAACTATGGAGCTGGCACCCCCACGTGGTTACGCAGAGCTCTCCATGTCCCACCCATCCGTAACCCAAGTGCTCGTCCCCAGCACATGGGGGTTCAGAGCTCACCCACCACGGAACAGAGGCAGAGCACAGCCCTCCACTACACCCAAGCCATTGGCTCTGAACCCCGCTGCAGAGGGGCTGAAGCCAGTTCGGGCACAGATTGCTCAAAGCTGTCTCACCTAATTCTGTTTTGCAACAGGAGAGTCACCCCAAGACCTTTCCCTCATCAAGAAGAGCCTAGTGTCACAGAGTCTCCCTGCAGCTGGCAGGTTTCTGGTGGACGTGGGGTTAACCCCACTGATGGATGGGGCAAAGTAAAGCTGCTGGTGTCTTCGGAGCGCTCCTGCACTGCTGGAGCTCCCTCCAGAAAGCTTGGTGCCCTTCCTATGCAGCGTACCCTTCAGGAACAGCTGTACCTGCTTCAAGGTAGGGGCAGGAAAACATGACCAGCAGCACAGCATGCACTAATAGCTTCTGCTAAGCTGCATGGCTACTCATGGCCAGGGGGTAACTTGCCACTGCTGAGCAGTGAACACTGATCCTGATTCGTTACCCCAGTAAAGATGATGAAGCAGCATTAAATGCTGGCGGGTTCAGCTCTAACCCCCAGAAGTTGGCTCTGCCAGTTGTGCCCCCGGTTAGGAAGCCACGCGGGCCACCACCACGGACAAAAGGCTCATTCAGAGCTCTGGCATCACATCTGCGGCCGCATTTAAAAGGAGGAGGGAGGGAGCCACAGCCTGAAGCGCCAGAGATGTTTGAACTGCGTCTGAGGGGAATCAAACTACGAAGGACTGTTGACCTGCGCGGCACAACGGCCCCGGCAGCGCAGGGACGAGCCGCAGTTCCGCAAACGCTGGCGATGGAAGGCAGCTCCTCTGGGACGTGAGGGAAGGCGCGCAGAAGCGTGTGTGCCAGCCAGATGGCACCCTGATCAAGGGCCTCAGCAGCTACTGCAGAAGAGACAAAAAGCAGATGTTTCACAAAAGCTCACTTTCCAGGTTTATTAAGTAAAGTTAACTGAATTGTTTTCATTTTGTGGGGATTCCTTTCCGCCGGACCTGGCGGGTTAGCAGAGTTGCACAGAATCACGGGTTGGACTGTGATAACCCAAATACAACTTTGGCTCATCTCACCGCTGACACATATGGAATGACTTGGGGGTTATTACATGCTGTGTCTGCTTGAGGCAGGTACATGTACAGATCAGCACAAGTTGCAAATGATAGTTTACATCCTTTCAAAACAGAGCAGGGCATTTAGCAAATGCGCTGCCATGAGAAGACATGTGAAAAAGAAACTATACAGACTTGCAAATACATAAGTTCAAGAGATGCAAGAAACCTCAAACACAAGAAATGTCAAGGGAAGAAAAAAACCCCACTTAGTTTCAGACACAACGTGTTCAAATGAAAACCCAGCTGTAATTTAAATTCCCTTCAAAATGGGAAACATACAGTAACGCAATTAAAGAGAAACCAGGTCTCGTCCTGGGCGAGATGTGTCCAAAAACACTGATGCACAAACAGGTTCAGAGTTCTAAGCAAAATGTCCCTGGGCATTGGTGTACTTGACTCTTGGAGCCAGAGCAAAGCAATTCATTACACTTGCTGGACTGGTGGGCCTACTGCTGTGTCTCGGTGGGATAACAGCAAGTAGGATTCCAGATGTCCAAGAGAAGGCAGCACACAAACTGCTGGTTACTGGGAAAAATGCCACGGGCCAGATCTCCCAGGGATTGACTAGAGTAAGGACACCTAATTCTGGTAGCCTGGCCTCCACTGCACACAGCTAGTGTAATGTTATGCAAGGTTCTTCAGTTCTTAGCTCACTCCTTTCTCAGCCTGAGTTGTTTCTGTCTTGTGCATGAGCACAACTGGCCGTACAAAATGATCCAAAAAATATAAGGGACAGGACCAAAGAAAACTGGCTGAACCTGGGGCTGGCTTTCAGCTCCTTATTTCCAAATATCAGTTAAAAGTTGGAAATTTATCTACAAAAGAAATAATATAAATGAAATAAAAAATGGCACCGTCCACAAAATAAAATAAAAAAAAAAAGAAGAGAGAAAAAACTTACAACACAGCCTCATAAAAACGGCTTTGCAACGAGAGCTCGGTCACAAAATGAAGGGTTCTAGCTCTTCGTACATCAGAAGAGGAAACAAAGCTAAAAAGTACTAGTCCACATTCTCTTAATAAGTTAAACTGACTTTCCCTCCCCCTGTCTACAAAAGGGGTAGAAGCGAAGGGGAGAAGAGGCTACCCAAAATAAAAATGAAGAGAGAGAAAAAAAAAAAAGAAAGAACAAACCCCGAAGGAAAAAAAGAAAGGAGAGAGGAGGAGAGAGCGCGCGCGAGAGAGAGCAGTCTGTGGTCAGAGGCTCAGAGCAGGGCTGAGTTCCTTTTAAGGGTTTAAAAGATGCAAAACAGTTCCTCAACAGTTCCCTCTCTTCAACAGTTAGTTCAATGCTGTAGCCATAGAAACTCAAGTATATATTGGAGGAGAGATTCTTTCGGGCAGATCCACCGTCATCCGGAGAGCTGCTCAGCGTGTGTTAATCCTCAATGATTATGGGTTCATCATTCATGGGCTGGCGTAGCTGCACTGCCTGGATGGGCCGGAGGATAATAGGCTTGTAAGGGCGTCTGGCGGCTCGCTTGGCTTCAGAGGAGGAAAGCAGCTTGCGGATTTTCCTGCAGACAGTAAGGAAGAAAGGAACCGATTACAGAGGCCGGGCGCTAAGGCGTTGCAGGTTTCGCTATTCCTGCAAGCGAAACCGGGCCTGCGTGTGCAGAGGCTGCTCGCTAACTGGATGAGCTGACGCTATTTCAGCAGTGCCTTCGCCAGGGAGCTTTTGTTTTCTGACTTACAAACCCACCAATGAAGAGGAAATCGCACTCGCTGTTCCAGACCCCTCCCCCTGCAGAGCAGAAGGCATTCTGTCCCAGCTTCATCAGACCAGGGCCTACTACTGCTGTCAATATAACACACAAACTAGCTGTGATGGCCGGGTTCCACACTGCTGGTTCATTCTGGGGCACACAGACATCAGCTGGGCACGCCATGGGCAGCTTTGTGGGAACTTACAAAGCCAAGTTACACCCAAACCTCTTCTGATGAGGCCGGGTCCCTTCCCCACCTGCTGACCCATCCCTCGCAGGGCTCTGACACTGCCCAGCCCCAAGCCGGGGCACTGAGCTGCCTCTTCAAAAGCAGCGAGTATGGTCACAGGAAGCCCCATGACAGCCGCTGACCAGTGGTCCACTACTGGAGCTCTGCCCCCTCCCCGAGGAACACTAACAGGGGGGTCTCTCCCTCTCATCTCTCCCACACTGCATGTACCCAGCCTAGAAATGGGCAATAATGCATTCCTGCATTTGTTCAGAGTCTCTTTGTAGGTTACAAGATGAGCAACAAGTCTCATCAGCTGCAGGAAGCTGTTTTCTATACAGAGAGAGAGCACAAGAGGGAGCGGAGACAGGACACACCGAAGATTTAAAGTTTCCACAGTAAGGTAGAAAGAGACAGTGCCAAAAGATGCTTCATTTCTTTTGTCAATACCATGTTTAGAGCTAAATTAACTATCCAAAAAAGGAAAAAAAAAAAGAAAAAAAGAAAACCAATGAAAATCCCAGAGCAGCAACAGCAAAAAGTGTGCCATGTAATTAAAATGAGGGATTCCTTTCCAGAGGATGCTATACACTAATTATAACAGGAATTATATAAAGGAAAGCCATCACAAGGGCAGGCTATCTGCACCCATGATACACAGCTTTCTGTGTCCAGGCACCAGGGCAAGAGGAGCCTCCGATAAGGAAGCCCTGCCTACCCTTAGCATCACCTCCCCTAATGGGTTTTAACTCACCCTCAGGGACCCGACAGTGTGCTGGAGGAAGGGCAGCCATGTGGCTTTAGAGTCCACAACCCAAACATCTATCTCCCAAAGGTAACTTTTAAATTTTTGGGTACTCAATATTGTTGGGGTCAATTTTTTTCATTTAAAAAAAGAAAGAAAAAGAAAAAAGACAAGACCCACTCATGGAAGAAACTGGTCAACACCCCCTGCTCTCAAATTTACCCTCCCCACCAAGAGCCCTGACAAATCAACAGCTTCAGCAGAAGGTTCTGAATGGGCTTTGGTGAGATTTGGTCACCTCTTCCCTTGCCTTTTATTTCCTTTTTGCCCACTGAGTGGCACAAGCCCACTCCGTATAGCTCACACACACAGAGACAGGTCTTTTGTTTGCTCTGTGTCCCCGTTTCTCCAGCATCTTTCCAAGTTGAAAGGGCACACACAGGCTGGGGAGAGGAGGCAACAGGGTAGAATGCTGGCGTTGGGGAGGAAAGAGATGAAATCCTAATGCAATGATTTTTTCCTAGACTGGCTTAGCTGAAGCTGATCCACTTGCAGACAGCAGAGCTTCCTGCAGGGTTCTGCATGAGCCCAATCAGACATGCTGCCAGCAGAAACACGTCTTGCAGCAGTTCTAGATTCTGATCAGGTCACTTGCTGCCTCCACTTGCATAAATTATAAATGCCCAGTCCCTCAGTGTGAAGCTTGAATTCAAAAAACTTATTCCATTCAATTGGTGAACTTTCCAATCTGCTCCCTCAGAGCTGCCCAGTTTTCCTAGCGCTGTTCTCAGCAGTGCCACACAAAGGGGGAGAAGGGGGTATAAAACTTGCCGAAAACCTATTTTCTGTGGCTGAAAACACAGCCTGACCCTCAGCTGGAGGATGATATGCAGATATTGCTGCTAGATTGATTGCTATGGAGCTAAGACAAAGCTCAAATTGTTTCAGAGCTCACAAACAACTCTCACATTCCTGACACTGGAATGCAGCAGATGGTTCAGGGAAAAGTTAGAGGTGAAATGCCCGACAGAAAACCCGTGCCGCTTACAATGCTACAGCGCTCAGGCTTCCCTGCTTTCCAGCAGGCTGCCAAACATCTCTTTTCAGCACTCAGCAGCCAGCTACGCAGTAAGACTGTCAGACAAAGGAGCCTGTTCTTTCTTGCTTTTTTTTAATGGAAGAGATAAGGTCTCACTGAGCCAGTGTCTATCAGTGCACTATGATTTCTGCGTCGGAGACGTGCTGGTTGCTGTGGGACTGATCTTTCCTGCCTCGGTCAGTATGAGCAGGTGGTTCTGTGCCCTTAAATAAGTTGTCTCATGACCAACATTGCACTTGAATATCCTCGCTGCTCTGCACAGATCAATGGCAGAACCTTGTGGTGGTACCCAGACTACGTTACTACCACATACCTGCAGTATTTCTTGTGGGCTGGATGATAAAAATATCAAGTGCTTGTAACAGATGCAGGATTATGAAACAAGCCTTGAGCAGATAAGGCCTGGGTTAGAGACTGTATGCCCTGCATCTAGAGGGCACGCGAGTTTGCCAGAGCTGAAGGGCTGTGTAACAGGACCCCAGTCCCTCTTGACTGCTTCCCTTGAAAATGAAATACTTCCCTCACTTTAGTTTCAATTACATAAGGTTTCCCAGAGCTGACTTTCCCAGCATCTCATGGCAACAGAAAAGGAGAAGGAAAAGACAAGGTAAAGAAATGAGCTGGTGTGAAACACAGGTATATTAGAGGCATCCATAGGAACAAGTCTGAGAAAGGCATTTATTTCCTGTTTCTAATGGGGGCAGAGGATTCCTGCACTGAAATGTAGTGGTCCAACATATCAGTGGTTAGCACGTCGAATGTTACTGGTCTCAACTTGCCTGTGAAGCCTGTATCTTTGATACAAGGCCCACAGAATAGTCACTTGACACCTGAAGTGCTCTGCAGGCTGATGGGGTGGCTGGGGGTGTCAGGACTTCATGGTGAGCAAATGAATGTGCAGAGCAGGGCCAAATTTAGTAGTACCAGAAGGGACAAAGTACCCAAACCTCACGGCCGCCTCGATCCCTTGTAAGGGCAGAAATACTGCAGGTGTCGATAACTGCAGGCTTTGGACACAGACAAAAGCCAGCGAGCACCTCTGCTCACAGAGAGGGATGAAAGCAGGGCTGTGGCTGTGCTCTGACCTTCTCTGAGGTTACCCAGGAGGGAGGCATCAAGTTATTGGGAGGAAACCACACAGGCAAATGTCTCTCCCTTTCCCATCACACCCAGGAGAAGTCCTCCCTTCCCAACACAGTACTGGGAACACGCACACAGCAGCTCTGCTTTAGGGATCAGGCTGTGTAGCTTCTCCTGCTCTGGAAGAGGCCTGTAAACGGAGCTTCAAGCTAAACTCGGGCAAGGAAAGTTCATTATTTCATCCTGTGGGCAGACTAATGAGAAGGAGTAGTAGAAGTGGTATCATGGAAGGAGGAAGGTGGACGCTAAATCTCACCCCTGCTGCTGGCAAATACAAACCACCAAAGGAATGAGGCAGCTCATCATCCCTCAGAAACTGTGTCACTCATGGGTTCCAGTACTCAGGCACATGAGGTGACGTTTTGCCAGCTAATACAGGAGACCTCTGCAAGCAAGAGGGTACGTGGAGCTCCAGGTATAAAAGGCTCTGTTCCTCATCATCCGTGCACCAGAGGGCCCCCATCCTGTCACTGAGACACTGTGGTGGGACCTCCAAAGGCCTTTATGGGTCTGAACCAGGTGAACTCCCCACCTCAGCCTTACTGCCCATCTCTTACAGCAACTGCTCTGGAAGAAGTAAGAATCTGCTTTCTCTGAAACACAAGTGCACGATTAGACACGATTAGGTGTGTATCAGCTTTTATACAACTCAGCACCAGCTGCGGTGTCTGCATTCAGTTCACAGCAACAGATCCACTGGAGGCATCCTTGTCTAACCCCAAAATCAGCTGCAGCACCCACAGGGAACACAAACCAAAAGACCTCCCCCTTAAATCCTCTGAAAAGACTCAGTTTCCTACCTGGTTTCTTCAGTGGCCATGTAAAAAACATCATCTGGTGCATCAATCCAGTTCATCCTCCTCCTTTTCACTGGAGGCATGGATCCACCACGAATTAATCGGACTTTTGTTGGGTATGATTTCCCATTGAGCAGCAAGTTTCGGCTTGGTCCCTAACATGATACATAAAAAAATACAATCACAGACTGGAACAAACCTGCAGTAGCATGTGCTAAGCACTCAAGGGAAAAGAGAATTAAAAGTTGTCATGTCAATCCTTCAGAGTTTCTGGTAAACATATTCTCTCTTGCCCACGGCTGAACACAGAATTCACATAAAAGCAGTTGTCCACAAGCAGTAGAAGTTAGGCACCTTCAATATACAACAGGACAGCAATACTCCAGCGACAGGACAGATAAAAAACTGGAAGGTGGTACCAATAATCTGTTGCTTGTGTCTGAAAGATGATATCAAGTTTGAAAGATTGAGCGTAAGACTTAGATTTCAGCAACTGCCATGAATCTAGAGCAACTCTTAATTTCAGGGGTGGAACTCTAGCTACACAGCAAATCAAACATAAAAATCAGAAGTTACAGTTATTCTGGGGTACCAAACTTACCCATATCCTTTTTGCTCTAGGAAGATTAACATTTAATGATTCGTTAAATGTGTTGTTGAAAACAAATCTAGGACTACAAAGCTTAGCAGCTTTCATCATCAAATCCTTTTAGCATTTAACACCACAGCTTTCCCATATGTGATACATTTGCTTTGCGAATCAACACAGGTTTCATTTTCCAGACCCACAGCAGCCCCCTTCCACTCAACTGGAAAAACATGAGCTGTTATTAAGAGAGGTGCAGATGCAAGGGAGCAAAGGATTAAGCTTCTCAAATGCAGCTGTCCTTGATCATTTGAAGTCCAGTTCTGCTGCCCCTCTTCCTGCTGATCATCACACTGAGAAATCCTACTGAAATTGGTAACGCTGGACAAGTCAGGAAAGATGGAAAATAAGGGCTCAGAAAATTTCGTATGGATAAATTAAAGCTGGTCAGAAAACACCCTGATAGAAATTTAATTCTGGTATTTCCCAGGTCATCCTCCGAGGTCAGACCACCTCCCCAGATGCACACAGGCTTCCCTTTCTGCCCACGAAATGGGAAACTCCATGGCAAAATGGCAAATCCATGCAGGACATCTGGCCTGGGAGGACCACCTCAAAAGGAAAGGCGGGGACAAGAGGTGCTCAAGTCCTCAAGGGTAAGGTTATGGCAAAAGCTTGACCAAATTTTAACCCTTTGACTCAGAAAGAGAAGACTTCAGTCTGTCAACCAAGAGAAAAAAACAACCACCCAACAAAACCCTGAGTCTATCTCATTTTTATCTGAGAAGAAAACAAAAAAATGATCCATTACTACTTTTTTTGACCAGCCTTAATCAGCTACACTAGCAAGATCTGCTTCTTGTAGAAAATTAGGGCTTTACAGCTAAACAAACAAAATCCCACCTTTTAAACTCCTAAGCTCTTTAAAGCTGCTATTTACAACTGCAGTAATAATTTAATTTCTCAGTTGCCCAGCTCCAAGTTATAGAAGACAACTTCAGCACCACAGCAGACCACTGAAATACTTCAAGAATGACTTTTATATTTGAGGTTTATTAAGGAAAATGTTTCAAAATAAAAAGCTTTTATCTCGGTTTCTTTTTTTACCCCCTCCAAATTTCTCCAAGAAAATCCTGTCATCAGCCTTGTGAAGGATATTCTCCTCCACATGTGCTACAGACAGAGAACAACAACTCCAGAGAAAGTTCTTGGAAATACCTAGAAGGGGCACCCCGTGTGTCCAGGTTGCCTTTTCCTCTACCTGCACAGAGCAATCCGTTTACAATATTACATCCTGCAACGTGGACCTTTAATTTTCAGTTCAGTAACACACTTTATCAAGCGACCAGACATCAAGGCAGTTTGGTTTTTTTTTTCCCTAGAACACCTAAAAAGTGTTAGGTCATCACAGATGTCTGCCACTGCACTGAGCTGGTTTATGCAGCAGACACAAACAAGTAGCCAGTCTCCTCAGTGACAAGCAATGAAGCTCGATTCAAGGAGGAACACAATTTACCACTTCGTATCAGATGCTCACACACCGAATGAATGCTTTGTTATTACAAGCAGACCAGCATGCCCAAGTTCTAGCCCACCCTCACAATACCTCCAGTGCTACCCGAGAGCATTATTACATTTAATAATGCTCATCATCACCAGTCAGTGACCGTCAGTCATACCTGCTGACTGACCCAAGTCAGAGTGACTCTGCTGACACCAAGGCGGCGTGGCAGTTGACCTAATGAGGCAAACTCCACTTTATTAACACCAGAAGATCATTTTTGGGGGAAAAATAAGGGAATTTATACTTAAAATTCTCTCCCTGGAGCCTCCCACAAGCTGTGAGTAAGGGGGAAAGTGATGCCCAGCCTTTGTGCTGGCCCCTTCACACTGAGGTGAATGTAACGAGAAAGCATTTTGCCAGAGACACATCAATCAGACTGGCTATTTGCTTCTGTCCTTTGATAAAACTCAGCATAATGGATGAAAGGCTAGGAATCATTTTTACTCAAAAAAAAAGAACATAAAGAACAAGCATTCTCAGCAGACCACTTGTACACCAACTTCCTAAAAAAATAAAGGGAAAAAAAAATGTTTTCCAAACCAACCCTTCCATCAGTTAAACCTTCCTCCTTCAGTGAGACACATTCCACCTAGAAACACATCCCAGAGCTTTGCTATAAACAGCCACTCAGTTTCTGTATGAGCAGAAACAAGATGTTCCATTCAAAACAGAATCTTGTTTATATAGAGATAGATTTGAGGTTTGGATTGTATTGAAACACTTCAGCATTTCACATTCGCCGAAATCACGATTTGTTTTTAAACTTCTCAATTAATTGGGAAGCATGACCAGCTGTAAACAGCAAAGACAGGAGTGAAGCACTAGGGTTTAATGGGGTGGTCTATCTAGCGTGGGTTAATAATTCTTCTTTTCCCTGTTTTTGTTAAACGAACATTCTCTTACCATTTGTCTGGTTTGTCCGTGGTTAGGCAGACCTAACAAACAGGAAAGAGAATAGAGCTGGTAAGACCATTGCTTTTCCAAGACAGAAAAAAAAGTACAAAATCAAAACACACGCAGCTATGATCACAACTGTGTTGTTTTGCTACAAGAAGAGTTGTCTACCAAACTAACTTCTCCCCTCCTAGAAAGGTAACTGAGAAAAGAGCTTCCTTAACAACGTGGTTTGAAGAGCAGAGCCCCCCAAGTTAAAAACACATTCGGTTTGCTCAGTCTTTTCTCTGTTTGCTCACACCTTTCTTCAAACTACCACTAAAGGTACACCTCCTCTTTTGGATCTGAGGCTTCCCTGAAGTTTTAGGAAAAATCTGGCATTCTGCTTTAGTCTTGGAGGAATTTACTAACATCAAGAAGGAGAAAGTGGAAGGTATTATACCCTGTCAAGACAGCAACAAACAAAATCTTTCCTATCATCCCTGGATCCCCAGGGAACTCTTCAGCTCAGACGTTAGCTACATGCTGTTAGCAAACAGACCGTGTCTGCTGAACCTACCAGGAGTAAATACTTCCACAGGTGTAGCTCCAGTCACAGAGCCCAGCGACTCCAGCTACTACACACAGCCCTTCCCCAGTAACACAAACAGCACGGCAAAGCGCTGAGCACAATGCAGTGCCCTGACTCTGCTACGCTATCTGGTGCCCCACCATGCTGCCATAGCAGAGGTGCTGAGCCGTACAGATCCAAGACACTGCAGAACACACAGAGGTCTTGGGATATAAGGTAACAATGTGCTGCTACAAGGCAGCGGGGTATGGCACAGAACGGACTGGGAGGTGTTAATAAACCTTTTTATTAGCACCATTCAGTTTTCTGAGATGCATGTTCCCAGAAAGCACCATCTCATTAAGACCAGTGCACCAAGCCATCCCTCTTGGCCCTTCTGGCTGCACACCACTGCGCCAAACCCAACAGGCACTATGGGGCAGGCATCAGCAGATGCTGCTGCTGGATGCAGAAGTTGTCAGTATGAATTCTGCTTTCACGTATATAGCAAGTTGCCCAGGTTTGACTTTTGAAACTTCCTACTGCCAGGCAGCTTTCTAAAGAATCCAGCAAAAATAAGCTTTTCCAGCTCATGGGCTTGTAACTCCAACAGATTCCTTGAGATTCTCCTTGGTAAAACCAAATGCAAGGCCCTTGCAGCAAGTACGCCAGGACACCCATGGCACAGCACTGTACTGGGAGGAAGGCAGAACAGGGGACGTTTTCGGAACTCTGAGCATCACAACCCCACGGTACAATCAACAGTGTACATCAAGTGTTTTTTCCATTCTGAACAGAGGTATGCTGTCTGCTACTTCACACGTGAAGACACAGAGTTTCCATTTTTGCAGCATTTTTGTGCCTAAGTATCCACAGAGATGAATAAATAGCTGCCAAAAAGATTTCTATCAAATCTGTAGAACAGATGTACCAGGCACCAAGTGAGAGGACCAGTAACAACCTTTGGATGTTGACAAAGGCGATGCAGGCGCCAGATAATCACTCCTTTTCACACAGGAGCAGCAATTGCATCCAAAACACAGCTGCCAGCAGCCACTGCAGACAGACGGACAAAGAGCTCCACGGATGCTGGGGAACAGCACAACCAGCAGGACGCAACCTGAATCTGTTGGCTTCAGAGCTGAGCTCCAGCACTTGGTTTCTTTCTTCCCCCTTCCATAACAGGAGCTCCAAGAGATGTAAATCAACTGACGCTAGTCCCTGGATTGAAGCCACACGTTTCATGTTAGCCACACTCCAGATCGACTCTTTCCTTGTGCTAAGAACATGCCTGATGCCAGAAAAGACTAAGCCTACGGGAGCAGCTGATGTGACGGGGCCTGCTGCGATGACGATCGCTGGATGTAAACCAGACAGTAAACAGCTCTGTCCCTAAGCACCAGAATATTCCACGGAGAGATGCTGAGATTGGCACAGCAAAGGCTGAGCAGAACTGCTACTCACCCTAAGCCCCAAAGCTTCAGAACCCTCAAAGAGCAAAGCAGTGGTGCCTACAGCAGGGACACACCTCATCCTGAAGCTGTCACTTCCAGGATAATATTGCCCATGACAACTTCCCATTCCAATACACTGAGACACAAAGTTACAGTTTCAGTACAATTTACACTCTTGCTGTCACAGTAATAAGGTATCAATACACACATTAATCTTAGCTATGTGTTACACAATTTCCCCTTTAGTCACACTTTGGTAACTGGAGCTTAAAAGAATTTCTAAACAGAAATTAAAGAAACAACTGCGGTTTGCAATTAAAAAGTCACACTATGCAGCTGAAGCACTGCTATTAAATGAACAACTTTTACCCACAATGGCCACCAAAGAGACACAGAGAGGCAGTGTAAGGTCTGCACCCCACTGCAGAACCGCTGTCAAGTCAAGAGGATGCACCAGTGCTGGAAACAATGGCTTCTCACCCAAAAGGTTTTGGTGGCTTCTGTGCAAGGGATGAGATCTGAGAGACTGGCACCTCTGAACTAACCCAACCCTCCGTGTGCCTGGGTGAGGAGTGGTGCAGACAGGGAACTCACTGTGTGAAACTCAGCTCTCAATGGAGTTCTCGCTCCGTTTTCACAGACCAAGGTTTGAGAGAAAGCTTCTCACACAGACGCACCTGCAAGCAGGTTAACAAAGGGCAGCATCTGAATATGAACCAGGAGCAGAATCCAGTATGGTTCTGGCAGCTCCTCACCAGGGAAAACAACAGCCTTCAACTTCATTTTAGGGAGGGATGTCTAGAGAAGCCACAGCTTAGAAAGTATGAATATTCCTTTCAGCGATATCTACTGTCCAGCTGCTTGAATTCACATAGGTGCACAGCAGCAACATCACTAAAGTCCTCCAAGTAAAGGAAAAAGCCCTAACAAAAGAAAAGTGACCAAACCTTTAAAACCACAAAGTGTAAAGGTCCACAAAGATGAATCTTCTACTCTTCTGCAGCCAGAAACATTGAAATATATTCTGAAAACTCAAGATTAATTTGTGGGGTTTTTTTCCATAGTACTGAAAATCCCACAAAGCCTTACAAAACCTCCTCCCATTCAACTCCTCCTGCCAAAGTCTCCTCTACACACTGAAATAAAGGAAGGGAGTCCCAGAGGACAAAGTGCAGCGAGTGTGAATTGAAGGTATGTCTGCAGAGAAGCAGTGATGTCCTTTACCACAGGCCATTGTTACTGCAACGGCAATAAAACCACTGATCTCAGTCAGAGATCAACTGGCAGGCTCAGGGCATGTCTCCTCTGCTCGCCCAACTTGGTGACAAAGGCCTCAGAACTGTTCCTCAAGTGCAATTACTGAGCTTTTGGCTCAGCACCAGGCACAGCAGGTTACTGCGCCCCAGTGATCCTTTTATTCCTCAAGTATCAAAGCCGCGGATGAATATACGTTCACCCAACAAAAGGCGGCAGGTGGGGCAGGACTATCACAAGCAGCAAGTGAAAGCCTGTTACCAGTGTTACTTTACAGCTTTATCTTTTGGCGGTGGAGGAACCACCTCTCAGGCAGCCAACCTGCTTTCTTCCCCAAAATCTCACCTCACTGGAATGGAATGCTTTCTGACTTGTTAAATTCAGCATGAGAGAATACCCAAATGTCCCAAAGCAACGGAAGCAGCACCCCAAGAGCATGCTGCAGGAGCAGGGAATGGTTGGCACCCGACAACAGTGTGGAGCAGGGGAACTGAATTTCCCAAAGGGAAGGCAAACCAGCACCTCTGGTCCCACTGGAAGCCTGTGAGCAGACACGCGTGCTCTTCACTGTTCCAGTCCCATTCCCTGTGAGTCCAGAGGAGGTATCTTGGCAGCTGAATGGCAGCATTCATGTTACTCCCACCTCACAAATTCAGGCTGCTTTTTGCCGACGTGACACAACACACAACAGCCATTTCAAGAAGCAGGAGAGCCTCATCCCTCAGCAGTGAGCCCAGCTCAGACTGGGATGCAGGGATATTCCCGGGAACTTACTACAGCACACATGAAGAAGCTGCAGAATAAGCACCAACCATGGTCTCTTCTCTACTCGTAGACATCTTCCAGTGCTTCCCTATGCCTGAACATGCACACCATTGCTGGTGTGGGTATGAACCATCTCACAGTTTGGCACACGAAGTCTGTACAGAGCTGAGCCTTGTACCACGGAGGACAAGCAGCCCAGCTTCCAGTCACTGGACTTTGGAGTTGTTACATTTATTAATTACTCAAACCCACAAACTCCCATCTTCAGCGTACCCATCGCACATGGAAATATGGGCCCTTCCCCTCATGTTAATGTAATACCATAATATATCTTTTCTTGCTGCTTTTTTTTTTTTTTGTTAAACTAATTAGGACATCAAGCAATTAGTCCCAGATGGTATTTTGTTTTTAGCTTCTGTTTACTGAAGAATCATGCAGAACATGCAATATGCTGTAACATTCATAAACATGTCTTCAGCCACAATGCACGTAGAGAAGTTAACGCACACTTTCACAACCAGCACATTTACTATACTACAATACATTGCTTTACAAAATCCATACACTCTTCATATGCCTTTTCCTTTTTCAAAAGTAAGCCTCCTCCTGGGATTCCATCCTTCCCAGCAGTAACAGAAACATCAACAGTACCACATTTGTGAGCAAGCTAGAAATAAAAACAAAATATAAAAATGCATGCATGAATGAGACTAGATGAGCAAGGATTTCACTTCCAAGTTACCAGTTCACCTGAAGTAGTCTGTGTGTTGACATATACAAACGTATGGTTTTTGCAAGCTTGTAAGAATGTTTTAGCAACCCTGTCTCTCTCAAACTGCCAAGAACATTACCGCTGGGAGCAGATTGAATGTCCACCTTCTACTAATCAAAGACTATAAACTTTCAGGATCACAAGTGCAACAAAAGCAGAACAGAGCATAAACTGTACCAAACACCACCTAGACTAAAATTTTCTTAAAATTCTGTTGTATGTAAAAACAGTGTTAAAATTGCAATTTACTTACCTAAGTAAGTTCCTACCAAGATTGGCAAAGGAAAAAAAAAGATTGAAGGTTAAAAAAAAAAAAAGGAGAGATTCACATAGTTCAGAGTACAGTAGCCCAGCCCCATGCAACAAACACAGAAACAGGCTGGTTTGGTTGTAATGGAACACAGAAGTGATCACAGTTCTCTGCTGGACAGCCACGCTCAAGACAATGTTAAACAAACAGTAATTTCAAGTGAGAGATTCCACAAAGCAGAGCTTTAATTCTGTATGAGTAAGCTGCGGTTCACTACCCATCTCCTTCCACTAAGCCCTGCACATTAAACCTCCTTAGTTCTGGGCAGTACTTCCTACAATGCCTGGTCCAACAGTTCACTGGAATTTGCTTCACAGTGCCTCCCAGAAGATATGTTTGTTCATGCAACGCTGTACTTTCTGCTAGAAGTACTTCAGGGACCCTACTAATGCGCTCTGGGCAGTGACATCCAACTACGATGAGTGAGTAGCTACCCTTGAACAAGTATGTCGAGACGGGCGAGTCGCTGTCTATCTGGTGGTGGGTCAATAAATACCATCCCCTGGTACATTCTGGCCTGGCTGGAATGCACTAAGTGGTTAAAAAACTAGAGAGGGAAGAAAACTACACAACTTGCTGCTTTAGGTTCTGCTGACCCAAACTACATAAAACACAAACCACGGATTTGTTCACTGCTCTTAGAACTGGGAGCATTACAGGTGATACACACAGAGGTGTGTATGTATCATATGTATCACACATGTAGGCTCCACTTAGTTACAAGTTGAGGCTTTGTACTGTCGGGGCATTTGCAGGTCTGTCCTTGCATTGTTACACATTCATTTCCTGCCACACTGATTACACCTGCTCCTTCTACTGCCTTGGGATACACACTCTCCTCTGTCTCAATCAACATTTGCATTTTACTCCCTACCACCCATCAGAGACAAAACAGTTTTCCCTAGCTGACTGACAAAGTGTAATGCCCATCTCTTGATTGCTCTTCCAGATCTTTCTCTGTAATACCAAAAGAAACCACAGTATCACAGCTAAAGCTGATGGGGAGTTAAAAAATGCTTCGCTTAACATCTGAATACAAAATCCAAAGTACAATTCTCAAACATAATCTGTACTTTTTGGCATATAATCTAAAGCAGGAAAGTTGCAAAGGCACATGGTTCCTGGGGTCTCCAAAAAGCATTTCAAGCAACCTGTCATTCTTCCCAGCTGTGCTGCTGCTGGCAAGAAACAGTCATTCCTTTAAGAAGTGCTGATCATCCCCTTTGAGAAGCACTGAACATTTTCTCTCTTGACACTAGTCAGCGTTAGGCTGGTCCAGATACCAACTGTTAAATCCAGGATTTTTCCCTGGTATTCCACATATCACATTATCTATAAAAGCAGCTATACTCCCTGCTGTTTACAGTCACTCCTGGGTGGGCAGATTTTCTTTGGCTGGTTTTCCTCAGCTCTAAAAGGGCAGCCAGGGCCACTGCTGATAAAGGCGGAATTTTGACGCAACTTCTGCATACAGGTAAGTCAAAATTTTCCACAAGGTCTAAATCAGCCAGAAAAAAAACCTTTGAGGTAAGTCGGGTCTCACCTATACAGCTGATGCTAGAGAACTTCCTTATATTCCCAACCTGATGGCTGTTTTTGATCAAGAACAGTGTTTCCACTTTCATGTTTATCTCTTGATAATTAAACTAATGCCATGCTAGGCTGATGAACGCTTCCAGTTCTAGGAGTTCATTCATGTTTCCCCAGAGGGAGGTGAGAAACACTGAACCAGAACACGTTAAATTAGATTGACACCCCATGTTGGTATAGAAATCCCCAGTAGCAGAAGCAAGGTATTCCAACAGTTAATTAACCTTGCTCAAAAATTTGCAGCTTGTTTCCAGCCAAAGTTTTTCTACAGTACCTTCTGGCTACTGCAGCTCATTATTCCATTCCTGGCTAGACTAAAAAACCCTCTATTATTACACTTCTGCTGCTCCTGTCAGCAGAGACAAACACCTACAACTTCCACTTTGATAGAAGCATTATCCATTATATCATGTGCTTTCCAGCCCCTTCACTGTTTTCATGGCTCTTCTATAAACCCTCTCCAATTTTCAGCATACAATCCGCATCATTTTACCAGTGCAAGTTTGTTGCTGGGAAAAGCCTGCGCTTTATTTCAGCCACTCACTCATGCTCTCTCTTTCTGCCAATTTTAGAGCACATGTGATGACCCTGAAAACCAAATCTGATTAGATGCAAGCTAACATGGTGTTAGCTTTCATGGGGGTTGAATCTAACAATGCTCCCTCCCATCCCCCAGCAGGAATTTGCATAGACCCCATACTGGAGAGCTGTAAGGAAAAAAAGTAATTGGGTTCCAGAACATAAAACATCCTCTGTATGTCTCCAGCGGAAGTTTCACAGCAAATAGCACCAGCCAAGCTCCAGAACGTTAATGAAAAAGCAGTAAGCTAATAAATTCTTAACATCTCACTGTAATCAACAGCTTGTGAGACTCCATGTACTTATCATCCTCCAAAAACAGGACCCTGCAGGAGTTTGTTCATGCTAGCCTAATACTGAAGGAGAGCTGGGAAGGGCACTGTACGTCTAATGATGCCTCTAATGCCATTTAAAGAGGAGGAAAACGAAGCAGGTGAAAGGACTGCATCCTTCCTATGAAATAGAGTGGAGGGAGAGAAGAGAGAGGAGATAAAGCATATTTTCCTGTTCTTGGAATTCAAACAGCAGTCAAAACTCTAGGTATCTGGTCAGACAAATCATACTCAAAGCTTGAAAAAGTTTAGCTCTCCAAGGTTAAGCAGGATTGATTGGGAAGAAGAAAAATTAAAGATACTTAGCTGGAATTACAGTAGCAGGAGAAAAACAAACAACTGAAAAACAAAATTCCAATGGAAAAATCTTAAATATAAAGTTCAGCAATTTCCAACATTTCCATAATTAGTTTTAACTAGTTCTGGCCACGGTCTGCTAACAACAGTCTCTTTTCTTGTTCCTCCTTAACATCTTACCACCAAGGTTCCCTTTTTCCTAATCCATCTGTCCTCCTTTCCTTCCCATTGCTCTCTTCACTACCAGACCAATGCACATCTGCAGATAGACTAGGTGGCCTTCCACCTCCAAGCCCTCCACTCTCAGCCATCATTTGGGCACATATTAGGTGCTTACGCAGGAACTTCACTGATCAACTTTCCTGAGGGCTGAATTCCAACTACTGAGCCCTCAGCACCATATAAAGACCATGGGGTGGTAGAGCCTCAGAGGAGAATCTTTCAACAGTGTTACCTGAAGGAGCAACCAAAAGCCAACATGAACAGTTCAATTCTCAGCAGTGTTAAGCAGCCTAACTGTAAACGAAGGTAGATGGCATGGGAATTTCAGTGCCTTAGAAGCTTGGCCACCAAAATATATGTATAAATATGGATTTTAATGCTTGACACTAAGTAAAAGTACTGTGTGCTAGTTGGCTTGCTCCCCCCAAAGCAGTATCTTGATTTTACATTGCTTTAAGAGCAGGCCATGAAGAAAGCCTTAAAACCTCATCACATACAACCAGCTCAGCACCCAGACATGATTTACAGCACACATATATCCCCCACAGGTCTGGAAGTAATAGTCAAGCTCCAAAAGGCAGAGAGGCTTCAGTGGAATTCCACTGCATTGGCCATTCACTGTCGTGAATCAGAGACTCTGACAGTGATGTGCCCGAACTGTACGATACCTTCCAGGTACCACCAACACAGCCCATCAGCAGGAGATAGAAAAATCCCTGGATAATTCACAGAAATGTAAAAAGTTAACATTTTCTTGATAACTATTCCAACAGAGGTGGACAAGGTATTGTCCTGCACTTAAATTTGTGCAGAAATCATACTATTTTCAGTGTTGTCATTCAGTTGTCTCAGCGCCAGCTTTTCTAGGCAGTGTACTCCTACAGCCAGCTAAACCAGCCAGCATGCCACCACGTTTCACTAAGGGGAGAGGAAAAACATTACAATAACTAAAACCCCTCACAACTTCCCATGGTACCTACAGGAGCAATGTAAACTTAGAATCTAACTGGTTGTAACAATTCAGGCTTACTTTCATTAATATTTTGCTTCTGTTTTAGGTCAGTTACAATAAAACCCCTAGTAATTCCAGGTAGACAGGAGTATTTCAGTCCTCTTATATTACCTCACTAGGATCCCTAATTCTACTAACAAGCCTTCATTGCTCTTGCTGCCAACTCAACCTTTCTTCACGACGGCTCTTCCTCTACCTCCTTCTCTCCCTTCCTACCAACAGCCCCCCAAACTAGTAAGCCTGTACAACTCCAACCAGAGCCAAGGAGAAGTCTCAGCACTACGGTCCCAGTGCCAGCACAGCAAACTGGCATAAGCTTTGCTTTCTCTGGGCAAGGCTAACCAGCTCACGTGCAAGGTAACTGGGAACCAGTGCTAAGTGGCCCTGGGTCACAAATTTGCTCCAGAACACAAATAGCTCCATCAAATTTCCAACATCCATTTCCCTGTGCCCAGCTGGTCTCGATCCAAGTTCTTAAAATTTTGCTTCTTTGTAGGTGGTTCCTTTCCCTCTCTGTCTCAGCAAAGCTTCCAGCAACCCAGGGTCAGAAAACATTCCAGATGTCGAAACTGCAGCACGACAAACATTTTCCATTCACAAATAAATCTCAACCAAAAAGTTTAAGCTGAACTGCTCACATGAGCATCCAAGTCAACACTCACTACCCCAGCAGGTACCCAGATTCTGGGCCTGAGTCATATTCTGCTTCTCAGCAGTTACAGAACAAATGCTACTACAAGTACTTCAGCATCTGGCTGAGAACAGACTGAGCAGATAAAGCAGCAGGTGCTTGGTGAGAGCTGGTCCCTGCACAATTACACACGTATGCTTCAGAGAAACTGAGGCTCAGCAGCCTCAACAGGTCCATCACCAAAATCTTTCTGCAAACTGCTCCAAGCAAGAGTTCTGACTGAAACGCACCTAATCGAATACGTGTACCAGCAGACAAGATGTCTTCCAGCACTAGAACAAGAATCTTCCACTTCTAGTAAATAAATGGTCTCAGGTTATCAAATCCAGAACTTCAGAAGCATGTCATCTGCTGAGTGACCCAGTGGTCTCCTCGCTGATGAGGATATTTAGGAGGGAGCAGCCGGCATGCCCATGAGTGGGTTGTCACTAGGAACTGTGGAAATCCAGTGAGCTACTTCACACCTACATCCCTCATTACTGGACAAAGCTCCCCAGGAACCTGAACTGACTGAGGCAGCAGGTTTTTGTTATTCTTCCCAAAACGCACAGTTAAAAAGCACGTTAACAACTCAGCAGGTATAAATCCCTAGAGAGCACCAGACACTAGAAAGATCACTACCTTCACTCATACTGTATTCTCCACATGCACTTACAGATGCATGCACTGTCTCAGGCATTAAACACCAAGCTTAACTTCAGGGCATGCAGTGTGGGCCATTTCATGGTAACATGGAAGCTCTTTGTGTTTGCCTGTCTCAAGGTGACACTGGTATCTCTTTATTCAACGCTGGTCCGTTCTGTTGCATTTGGTTAAGTGACATCATATGCACATTGCTTTTGCACTATCACAAACCAAAGACTCCGAGGTCTATTCAGTAGTCAGAACAGATTTGTTTTTAACCTGTGGAAATTTTGAAAACCATTTCTACTGCAAGTAGAGAACACACAGGCAGTCTCTTCCCGGTGAGACTGTCCACTCACAGTGGAAGATAGAGGCTTGAAAACAGGACTTGAGGCAAACACTGTCTTCTGTTTCTTTTGATCGATGTGAATTTAAGGTAGTTCATCACACAGGAAACTTGGATTTCTTAGAAAGTCAAACAGTGGAACACCACCTAGTTTCAAACCAACCATCACAGCTTTCAGCAGTTTCACAATACTGCTAGAAAACTGTTCTGTCTACTTGAGGAATTAGTAATCAATTCTGAACATAGCACTTCATGTCTTCAGGACGGCTGTACGACTTGGCATCTGCATGTGAAAAGCCTGGAAGGTGAGCAACATAACCATGGGTGGAAATGGTTACCCAAGAAACACTTAGACATCAACAGAGAAGGTGCACACAGACTCATTAGCCACAAAGCACAGACAAGCCAGCAGATGAAACTAAAAATCACTCTCCTAGCATAAGCTGAGCGCAGCTTCAAGGTCTTACCCCTGCTAGGCATCAACAGGCGCTTCTTCATGTTGCCTGATAGAGCACAAGTGAACAGAAAAGAGAAAAACATCACATCAGCAACCTGAACAGCAGCAGTTTTAAAAGTTCTTAATGTTAAACACAAACAATAAGATATCAAATCTTTGTAACTGTATTTCAGGTGAGCCACATATAAAGTTAAAATTAAAGGTAAGAAGTGAAAAAGACTCTGTATTTCCCTCCCTGCTCAGAGCCACCATTAAACCAACTGTTCCTTTCCCTTAATGAGTGCTACCCTCCATGTTCTCACTCCTGTTAATACCATTTGAACAGAGTCTTTTATCCTCATCTGAGAAAAAGACACCACTTTCTCTTCCCTGACACTCTCAGGCAAGAGCAATTCTTCAGATCAGAGCCCTGGAGTCTGTGCTAGGAACATCCTGTGTCTCTCTCCCACTTCAAACACCTTCCCCATGCCTTTTACTCTTGAGGAGACGAACCCTGAACTCCACTGCACAGAGGTGCTCAGTGACAGAGGCAACAAAAGTGAATGTTCTGGTTCTGCAAAAGGCAGGAACAAGGTTTTGCCATGCTAAATCTGGCACATCTGTCTCCTTCAGTTAAGCAGCAGCCTGCCTTCCTCAACAGCATGCAGCCTCTGGTAGCTTTGTTGAAAGCCAGGTGATCCACGCATTACAGAGTAACCTGGAACTGCACAGCTACTGCCTACGGGTTAAAAAGCTGTAAACCTCAAAAGAAAAAGGAAACATTGCTGGAAAAAGCAATTAAGGTTCCTGTCATACCACTCATTTAAAAACTGAAGTTTCTCCTTCCCTATCCCATCTGTGATGTTGGTAGAGTTCCGCTAGCCCAGTCGCTTTACATGCGTGCACCACCCTGGCAGTACATGTCAGGTGTCTCACCCAGGAGAAATGGGACAAGTGACTTTTACAGAAGGGAAAATAATATCCTCCCTCAAGAATGAGAAACCTGGAATTTATATAAAGGACTACAGTTCTACATAATCTCACTGTATACCAAAAGAACAGAAGAATAAGCCTACACAATATACATTTTGCAGAAAAATATTTACCATCCATTCCGTTGTGTTGTTCGTAACTCCTTTTTCCCAGGATAGTTGGGGACCCATTATTAATGACAGGTGTAAACTTAGCAGGAGTCAGATTGTTGAGAGAACTGGACAAGCTCTTTGCAGGATCTGGCTTCGGAGGACACGGATGAGACTCTGTTGCAAAACAGCATGGTGGGGTTTTTTATTAGTGAAGATACTGGAATTTTACATAAATCTGAGAACAACCTGCAAACTTCCAAGATGACCAAGTAAACCTCCCCTTACATACAAAGTCAGCAAGTTTGACTAGAGATTGCTATTATAAAAAGGATTTTATTTAGGAATTCACCCCTACTGCAGATGTCAAAACCAACAATGAAATACTTTTCTAAAATCAGAGTTGGTAACAAAAGCACTTTGCATCTACGTCCAAAACACTATTCTCCAATAACTTGGGATCATTTTGGGGGTGCTCTACATTAAAAGCCATCTTCAAGCAGTCATGCAACACTTCTACGCTTTGCAGAAATTACAGTTATGCCAGTTTTGCAATTTGTAAAATACAGTTTCTTAACCAGCCAAACTGGTGGGGATTCAAAGAAGCAACATAAAGAACACAGAGTCGGAATCCAACCTTTTGGCTGAGGCAGAGATCAAGTGCACGCTGTTCAACCAAAAAGGTTTTGAGGAAGTTACAAGTAACAGTAAATGAGAACTTCTACCCAGTTTTTCTCTGGCAGCCCCAACAGCTGAGTAACATGTAACCTGAAGCACCCTGAGCACCAGACCTCCAAAAATACATTCTCACCAGTCCATTAGCCTCCCTTTGCTCGCTTCTCCCAGCTCAACAGTCAAATGAAGACCCTGATGCAACACTAATGAAATCTCAGAATCTACAGGTACTGTTGGTACAACTATTAAAAGCAGGATTTTATCCAACTGCAAAATTTCTCCCTTTATTCGGCTGCGCTATGTATAGCTGAAGGCTTCTCAATCCGTGTACCTCATTAGTATAGAGTAGAACAGTATCATCAACAGGGAAGCAGTAAATATTTAATAAACCCTGAGCCTCACCACACTTCATCAACAAAAACATTCAAAGAAACCTATGATTTACTCCAGCGTTTCTTATCGGAGCAAAGAGGTGATCAATTCCCTTTGGGTCTGGAAGCCTTAGGAGAATCCCTGCCCAAGCAGCTTTCTGCGGCGAGATTCGTGTCAGACCACTGTAACATCCTGAGACATGACGTCAGGGTGTCTCTAGCAACTGGCAACACATGGGGAAGTTTTCACATTCATTTGCAATCAGTGCTGGCATGTCACATAAGCTGGTGTCTTCCAGCACCTAAAACTTACACCAAGGTCCAGGGCAGAGCTACTCAGTACTCCCCCACGGATCAGCTGATGAGGCTTGAGGCCCAAGGCCTCAAGAGAACTGTGAAAACAACAACAACAAAAAAACAACCAACCCTAAACCAAAAAAATCTTTTGCCCCCCGTACTGATACAGAAAAACCCAAGAAAGAACGGAAACACTGCCTAGCCCCTTGTCTAGCTCCAGCACAAAACAGCCAGCAACTGATTCACAAGCTGCAGGACACTGTGCTGTCCTAAACCCAAGAGGCTCCTTGAAGAGCCCAACCGTAAGAACTGCCTCCAGACAGCTCAAAAATTGGAACAACGGGACTCACCAATTGTCCCCAAAACATTACGTTCGTGCCTCCAGATGGTAGCTTCTCCCCACATACATCAGAGACCACAGCAAACACATCCCCTCCCCTCACTTGAAAAAACGTTTATGGGACAGCTCAGCAAGCCCGGAGTGGACTGCTGAGCCTCTAAGTCTGACAAAGTAGGTAGGAAAAGGAAAAAGGACAAGTTCATGGGAAGGTTTCCATGGTTTGGTTTTGTTTGTTGGGTTGTTTGTTGTTTTGGTTTTTTTTAAATCCAGAACCAGTATCTAAATACAAAACCAAATGGAAAAAGAAATAGTTAGCAGAATTAACTAGTAGGGGGTTTTTGTGTTTGGTGGTGTTTGGGGTTTTTTTCATACCTAAATACCGGAGTACTGCTTCTAAAGGCTTTCGAACCACTTGCTTTAATAGCAATGGGTTTTCTGATGCCTCAGGTAAACGTGCTGTGCCTGTAAAATAAAGGAAAGTAATTAGATGGTAAAAACATCTAGATATTGTAGCAGAGCGATGCAGATAACAAGTGTCCTGGAAAGAACTTTCCAACCAAAAGGATTTTACAGGTTGCAAGCATGTCTTGGCAACAGGACACAAACGAAGAATGCTAAAGGTAATAGCAAACATGAATATTTCAAAACAAACAGTTAATGAATTTTTAGAGTTACTTGTCTAGCCTACAGCAGTCTGTAAGCATAGCTAGATTTTGTGAAACCAGCATCTACACGCAGGAGAGCATCTCAAGACATTGCAACTCAAACTTCATAGGAGAGGAATCTCAGAGGGCTCCTTCGCAATTGGGTCCCAGCTGCATCACCACTCACATTCTGCTTTGATTGCTGCGCTGTTAATGGGCAGGTAGGGATGTCTTGCAGCATGCCAAGGGCGCAAGATATCTCGACATAAACGTCGGGCAATCCTTGTCAGTTTTGTTGTATGGAGATAGAAAGCTTGTCGTGTCTTCATTGCAAACTTGGGACTCCCACTGTTTCGCACGGGCACACCATGAGGACTCTAAGAGGGAAGAAAAATAAATATGGTTTCTAAAAAACAATTATTAGAAACTACAGGTTGAAAGAAGTGAAGGAATATTGCATAAAGTCACTTTCAACTACTGATTCACCTGCATAAGATCAGAAAGTGCCAGTTTTTATACAGATGAGAATATTTTCAGCCCACCTATTCCCCATTTCCCAAATCCTACCCATCAACATCTGGAATTTTCTTCCAAACTATCTCAAAGGATAAAGTGAAGATAAAAATTCTCTTTCCATGGGAAAGCGTTCATTTCTGTGTCGTCCCAAGCTTTAAAGTGGTATCCAAAAGCCAGACTGAAAGAAGATACCTGATGCTAGCACACGATTTAGTGTTTACAGAGCCGACAGAAAGGCTCTCAAACTTTGGGTGCTTAAAGTTGCTTTGGATATAAAATGCGACCTCCTTATGAAAAAGCATTTTTAAGAGCATCAGAAAGTAGCTATATGGCTAAAATACACATTACAAACTCGCTTCCCAAAGCAAACCTGCAGCACATGGGAATGTTTGGAGGTTTTTTCCCTCCAAGTTGTAAGAATTTCTGTTAAAGTCTTACTTTGAATGCATTTCCAGAGTTGTCAAATATTCACTGCACGTAATAAGGAATAATACTGAAAAACCTTTATCTACTACAGAGAGCAAGAGCAGGATCTTCCTGAAAAGCACCTAAGTCAACTCACGAAATAACGAAAGCACTATCTTGTCATCTCAAACTTGCCCACGGTTGGAAAGCAGGAGGAAATTTCAGTTTGGGGAGAACAGGGTTTCCCCTTTCTGAATATTTGCATAATTTTTAATTAACAAACAAGAGGTACAAAGCTGATAAAACCTGGCAGTTGTCTCAGTAACTGAGTATCTTCAGAGGGCAGACAGAAACCTGGAAAGGACAGGTTAAATGAAAGAAATAGAATAGAAAGGGAACGATAGGAAAGACTAGGAAAGAGGAAAGAATAACCTAAGACCAAAGTTGAGTGTGTACTATCCTTCTGATCATGTGATGCAGCTACTTTTTCCCATCAGCTCAATATATGATGCTTCCAGACTGAGCTTCCACCAGATTCAGAAAAATTCCAAGAATTTTGTTTTTTAACTAAAAGGGAAAATATTAAAGGGAAGCTCATATGGTGTTTACTCAAACCTATCCATAGGAAGGGGATTAATAAAGAAGAATGGGATGAAGTAGAAAACCAAGATAAGGGATCTGTAAAAAGCCACTAGCAGTTTAGGTATCTAATGTTGCATGTGCCTTGGGAAAGGGAACAGGTTTCAGGAAATAATGAGTTCCTTTGGGCGGGGTGTATGTGTGTGGAGTAAGTCCTCTCTCCCCTACAGCAAAAATCATGGAAACCAAATACCAGAAACCCTGGCTGGCATTTCAGTTCCTGCCATCTTAATTAAGTTATCTCGTGCATTTGATGGCTAGTTTGCTAAACAAATGTGGGATTTTTCTCCCCAGGGCAGTACTTGGCAACGAATTAAGTTTGTGAGACATGAAATACCAAACCCAAGGACAACAGTAGAGGCTGAAGGCATTCTTTTTGCTGTTAAATATTTAAGAGCAGTGAACAATTGGGTTGCTATCGTGGTACCTAGCTCACCTGGCAAGAGCAGCTAGCAGCCTGCTTTGCAGATACCTACCAAATTATTACGGTTTGGTCCTGGTCTCTCCCCATCTAACCGTGTTGGCATTTTCAAGCCACCGTATTTCTTCCAGTACGTCCAACAGGATGCACAGAGGCGACACTGCATGTTAGGGGGACCCCAAGAATACCACTGGTAAGACTGTGTGGCTAGAGATAACAAAGGTGGAAATTATATATATCCTTAAACAGGATCACTTTTCAGAGCTTATTCTCTTTAAAACCATCACAAAAGAAAACCCACACAAAGACAGTGCAAAGCTCAAACAGACCTTAAAAACCCAGTGACACCTTTACTGTCATCATCACTGTTATATGTACTTGTGATTTCAGCAGAATTAATTACACACATAAACCCCTTTTCCCCATCCTACTGGTTGGGTTTTAACATTCATGTTAGGAAAATTTCCTGCCAATGGAACGGAAAGCTCTCTTTTTGCAAGATTTACTGCAGAGAGGGAAAATTGTCTTCAGGAATTCCCCATAGATTAATTTTATGGCTAAAGAACGTAAGAAATCTGTGACTTGACTTCTCATATAGTCCAGCATGTCTAAAGCCTCCCCAGAAAGGAGCATAATCATGAGAATTCAGTATACAGACCAAATACAATCACATCAGATGTTCTGAAATCTACTTTAAAATGATGAAAAAACTTTCAAGTTCACACCTTGGCTCAACAACTCCCTGCAACTACGCAGGATATTTACTACCTCCCCCTTTAGGTACTTTTATTTACAATAAAATTTAAAATAGGTAATTTTATTTACAAATGTAATCCAAAAAAACCCTTTGCTTAAACACTGCTATACCAAATTCTGTCCTCCCATCCCTCCAAAGCCCCCTCTCCCACTCCCCAACATAACAGAACTTTTATTTTCCTCTTTGCAGCACAGCACTCATGCTCTCTACACACGGCTGCCATAGTGGCACATCACTTACTATAACAGCTTTCACAGGCTCGTCCTGCTCCTGTGTTCTGTGCCTGGACTCCAGTACCATTCACCACTCCTGGTTTGACATTATTTACATTGATCTGGTTGGGGTTTGGCTTGTTACTTAAAACACAAAGCAAAAAGGAGGACAAACATTAGTTGAGGTATGCAATTTCTTACTTGACTTTCAAAAGTATGGCCTCAAAATGTTTGGATTCAAGTTTCATTTCAGCAATCTGACTTCCAATAATATTTAAATAACACCAATAATAAAAATAGTTAGTTGCCATTTCACGAGTCCCAAACCATTTGAAAACATGTAAATAAACCAGTAAGATACCTACCTGGCCTCACCATCCCAGCCAATCTCATTAGGGGACAAAATGGTCTCGCCTACAGATCACTCCCAGTCCTCACCATGAGACACACTGTACTTTTATCTCTAAAAAAGATGGCTGGGGAGTGCAGCAGGAGAGGTAGGCAGAGAAAAGGTGACCTTACTCGGGGAAATATAACCCACAGTCACAAATATTTCCATGTTGTCTTACTGGAAGAGTTCACATCACTTAGCCAAAATTTGCATGAGCACACCCAACATACTGAACAAAATCCTTGGACATGGCCTATCACTGAGATTCCACGAATTTAAGCCACCTGACAAGTCTTCAGCTACAGCCTTGTGCTTCTAATAGAAAGCACTAGGTTTCCACTAAATGGGAGCAGTCTGAACACCTAATATCTGCAGAGCAAGAAACACATTGATGGCTTCACTAATACATTAAAATATAACATCTGAATCACATCAGCTCATCCCTACAACCTTAAGAATGTTAACTCAGGGAAACAAAGTAAAGGAGGAGGAAAATAAAAGCTCCTGGCAGGAGCTGAGAATGGAAGGGTGAACAAAACCTTGGCACAGAGAGCAGTATGGAACAGCACAAAACCTCTGCAGAGAAAGGGATGTCTGAGAGGGAAAATGAGGCAGCCAGAAAACCCTTGGCGTGGGAGGGAACAAGAAGGACTGAGTATTGCTATCTCAGGGACAGGACTTCTGGGGAACTGAGGAAGACGGGAGAAGTCACACAGGAAGTTTCAGACAGGAATACCCAAGGGGTTTATAAAACATGCAAGGACTGCTGGGTGCTGTTAGGACATCACCTTACAGAAGCAACAAAAGGCAGGCAGCCTTTGGAGCCACGTTGCCAACACGAGCCCAAACTGTAGTGCCAATTACATTACCTGAAGACCGAAGGGAGCGTGCATACTCCTTTGATTTCCAAGTAATAACCCCATGATTAGGACACCACTTATGCAAGCAGAAATACCTCCCAACAACTTCCTGAAAACACGTTTTCTTATGCATCAGTTGCACGCTGACACTGGAGTCACAGGGTTTTCAGTGACCCAGAATGCTTAATACTTTTCACCCTGGCTAGTGCTGCAAAAACAGCATTGTGGGAATACAGCCAAATTAATTTCTTTCTAACAGGGCACTCATATTAGGTTTCAGGTTCTCAGCAATGATCCTAGAGGAAAGGAGTTCCGAGTGACTGAATCCTGAACACAACTGTCCCTCGCAGCTCGAGAGCAAACCGAAACACCACTGCAAACCTTACACTGCCCTGGGAGCCACGCCATCCTTCTCACATGAAAATGTCTGAACTGGCCCCGGGAGCTCAGTAAAGCTCCATTTCTATAGACACAAACCACATTTGACTGTGAATGACCTACAAGGACCACGTGCACTTTGCAGAAGGAAGGAAGAAAGTTATTTGCCCAGCCTCAGAAACTTCAGAGAAACAGGCTACATGGCACAGGAACATGGTAAATAGTTTGTTCACACTGAGCAGCCAGCATACAGCCCCAAAAGAAGCAGGGAAGAGAAAATAAAGGCATTCACTTAACAAGCCTGACTAGGTTTTCTTCTCCTTTTGCTTACTGATTTGCCTGACTCCTACAAGGATTAAAGTGGTTTTGGGTGCTTATCAGAATGGCCCAAAGTTCTGACACCACAGATGGCCAGAGAGCTGCAGACACACTAAACAAAAGGGAAGCTGAAAGGAGGTACATTCATGCTACCCAGCACCGTATGCAGGGATGTCACTATGGTAACCTGCTGCAAAAGAACTTTTGCCAATGATTCACTAGCAAACTCCATGTGCAAACATTACCAAGATGCTGTAAAACAAACAGTCCTCAGAGATGCACACTGTTACGAGCAGTGCTGCTCAACAGAATAAAAGATTGAGTAAAGAAAACTAAGCTTCCATCTCCAGGTCTTACGGCACAACATGAGGCACGTTGCTTCCCTTCTGTACATTGGTTTATCCTGATTCAATGAAATGTAATAACGTAGATTGATATAGATCTAGCTTAAGAGACAATTAATATAACTTTAATATAAGAAGACTGCATGATTCTGGCTTTTGGAGGCTTCAATCCCCAGAAAAAAAGCAGTCAAGGTGTCTAAAACCAGTAAAGCACGCAGAAAGGGTTTGGGTTTTTTGAGCAGTGTGCTGGGAAGCCCTGTTGTGTTTGAGAACACAGCTGAGAACAAGGCCACACACACTAGCATGCACTCCTGAAGCAGTAAGCTCATGCGCAGAAATGAGGGTGATGGCCTGACTCCGCTGTCCTCTCTACAACCCTTATCAAACTTGTAGCTCAAACACAAGCAAGAGGGATGCAGGGGTAAGAGCTGATAGCTGCATGGCACTGGTCACCAAACTGTCAGGCTGTAGTTGTGACAATAATTTCACTTCAGGATTCTGGAACAGTACAATTTAGGTAGCTGTGAAAGTGCGCTGCTCCAAAGCTAGGGTCAAGCTTCATGGGGCAGTAACGGTAACATTTAGGCTGTTAATGTCTTTATCCTGTGAGAAAGAAAAAGTTCTTAATTGCTGATATGTTAATTAAACTTGTTTGATATTACCAAAGCCTGCTATAGCTATTAACAAAAGAGCTAGATGAATAACTGGATGAATCATTAGGCAATTAATGAAGCTGAAGTGAAATATGCAAATAAGGTAGGGAGAATACTGATGGTGTGGTGAACTATCATTTTCTGTTCTTACATCAGCAATGGAAGTCTTTTACATGGGTTTCAGTTGTGCTGGAGCAGTCAGTTACACCAGAAGAGGGATCATGAGGTACAGATTTCTAGGCTGTATTCTGCAGATCACTTCTCAAAGAAAGGGATCAAGGTGCTAGAGCACATACAGGAAGGCAGCACAGGAAGCAGCCATCACGGACTGAAGACACTCCTCCCCCTTGTCCCCCCCAAACCCAACCTAAGCTACACAGAACACCAAAATCCATCACTACATGACTGATTAGCGTCTGACCTGCATCTCAGTGAAACATTTTCGTTGTCAAACATACCTATGAACTCCAGTGAATGCTTCCTGTTATTCAGGAAGCCATAGCAGTGCTAGATGCAACACAACATTTAAGTAGTAAAGCCTCAGAAACAAGAACAGTTTTAAATCCTCTGTAAGGAACATAGATGCCATCTACCCCTAGGCATCCAATTTGGGTGTCTGGATTCCTAACCCAGACATCAGAGAGGCAAGCTCTCATCACAACTCTCCAGGCTTCTGTAAATTCTTCTAAGAACAGGTCTAAAAGAGCGCTAAACTATGGGCTTTGAAAATGAGCAGCTTTCTCCAACAAAATGCTGAAAATTGCCAGTTTAACTGCAGCAGCTACAAAAGAACGAATGACATGACACCTTTAAGCTTCCCATGCTGCAGTGGGCCTCTGCACAATTAAACACAGAAGGGAAAAAGTCTTGCTCCTCAGGCAGAAGAGAACCAAGAAACAGATGAGGGAATTATCTTGTAGTCATCCAAAGCTTTGACCTATTCCTCCAGTTTCCCTATTAAGTTCAAAAAAGGCAGCAGGGTAGGGAGAACAGTATTTCCCTACTTTACTAGCGGTTTTGAGGCAGCATTTGAGGCTTGTCAAAATGCTTTGAAATTCTCAGCTGAAATATTATAAGTGGAATGCATTCATTTACATTTTACAGATGTAAATTTCAAATGTACTTTTTACATCACTGTGTTTTAGAGGCTGGGGATTGTATGGAGCGCTTCATACTTCCCTTGCTGCTCTTACCCCCTCTGACCAAAGCAAAAAGAGAGAAAAGCCCCACAAAATTGTTAATCTCAGTCTTCATGATTTGCAGATGTCCTGCTCCCAAAAAGGACCAGCTACACAACCAGACTGTCATCAAAAATAGCAGCAAGTAACATATGATGCCCATAAGATCAGTAAAATCAGAATATGATTTCCCCAACAGCCTGAGGAGCATGCTTGGGTACACGCTAGAAGGAGAAAGAGACTGAGGTTCCACCTGCAACAAGAAAGATCTCCAAGCCCTGTGCTGGCAGGTATCAGGATGAAATGTATAAGAACATTTAATATCTTTGTACACTCAGGATTCTGCTACTGCTTCATTTAACACCACTCCCACTGATAGAGGGATTGCTACAGAAAAAGATTGTTTTCAAGTATTTTCTGAATGCAAATTCAACTGGTTTAATACTTCTTCCTTTCCCCAGGAAAGCACTGAAGTGCTTTGCAACCTAAGGGATGCATTACAAACCCATGCATACAAACACTGGGTTCAGTCACATCAACTGCAGGTAACTGTCCCAAAACCAGGGCTGTTCTTGGAAATCTGCCCAGAAATGTTTGTCTAATACCCAGGATGTTGGTTTGGACTTGACAACCTTCCATCAAGTACCTGCATGACCCTGCACAGGGTACCTAGTCCCTCCATGCCTTGGTTCCCCAAGTTATAAATTTGGGGCACACTCTCAGGTTAAAAAAATATTGACTACAAAGCTTTATGCAGCGCTGTTATTTTTCACTGTATAATATGTATTTATCAGACATGATAAATAACCTTTGAAGACTTCTTCTGTTGTTTCTCTTATTATTTCCCTCCCTTCTCCACAGATTCTCCTATTAACATCACAAGAAAAACAAGAGCCTTATCAGTGGAATAGTCAGAGACCAAAAAAATTAACATCAAATTGTTTGAGTCTGATATCCTCCTGGGTCTCTCTTTGCAAACAATTTTACACCAGTTACTGTTAGAATAGGTTTCACTCAGTCAGCTGACATGCTTCTGCAGAAGTCTTGTGATGGCAGACATGAAGTAATTTATTTTTGAGGTGACAAGTGGATCATTACAGTTCAAGCCTTGAAAGAGGAATGGGTTCAGTAACGTGATAAGGACAAATCAATAACATCGATATTTAGATCCCCACACCATGTATTGCTATTACAAGCCAAGAATATAATCTTCTAGGTCACAACATCACTCAGATGCAATATACTGATGCTGAAGCTTGAGGAGAAAAAATATTTTTAAAAAATCTTATAAAGATTTAATTATTGCCATATCTGGAGGTATTAAGAGGAAAAAGCAGTGGGATTCAATAGGTTGTGTACACAATTGTTATTTTTCCCAATACATGAAAGGATACTGAAGGAGGGGAAAATCCAGCACCCATTTTATCAACTAAACAATATGTAAGTTAAAGTGTAACACTTACAAAATCAATCATGACTGGAAATCAAAGGCAGAGACAAAAATAGCAGCCAGAAGGGTAGAGACAGAAGTCTTTTCCTGAAGTAAGAGGTAAACTGCTGATTTGATTATATTCTCTAGATAGCAACAAGAATTATCTTGCTGAGATGCAGTATTGAGGGACAAGACAGCACTCCACACAGCCATTATCAAATGAGTACTATAACCTTTCAAACATAAAGCTCTACCTACATACATTCTAATCCAAGAGCAACAGCAAGACTCTCATCTGCAATATCCTTTTGCATCTGCAGTCTCAGTTACACTGGCTTTTGCTTTACAGGCTTATCGCATTGCCAATTCCTGTTTAATTTGATGTCCGGTGTCCCTTGCAGAGCAACACCAGCCAGAAAAAGCAATACTGCTGAAAAATTGCATGACAAGAAATCTATCTGGCTTTGCTCTGAATATTACACCTAATTTTTAGTAAGTTCACCTGAGAGATATCAATGGATTTCAAAGCAAAAGAGAAATCTGGGATCTTCTATTTTTACAAGAAATAAAGGATTGTCTTGCAAGCTAAATATGCCTCAAGCTTTGCCTCAAGTAACAGAGCACGTGGCAGGAGTTCATAAATATCTGAGATCCCATAAAAAAGTAAAGGAGTTATTTGGGATAATACACATGGGAACATATCTGGGAGTGACAGTGAAAAGAGAAAGGACAGGAGAGAGTTAAATTTCCACACTATAACAACTATTGACTGGGTTATGCTGAGAAAATGCAAGAGAAGAATCGTATTTTGCTCTGTGTATCTAGGTAAATATATAAGATAGAATCATAGAATCTTTTTGGTTGGAAAACACCTTTCAAAGATCATTGAGCCAAACAGCTAACCCAGCACTGCCAAGTCCATCACCTAACCACATCCCTAAGCACCACATCTATGCAGCTTTTAAATACATCCAGGGTTGGTGACTCCACCACTCCCTCAGGCAGCCTCTTCCACTGCTTGACAACCCTTTCAGTGAAAAAGTTGTTCCCAATATCCAAGTTAAACCTCCCCTGGAACAGCTTGGAGCTGTTTCTTCTCATCCTATTGCTTGTTACCTAGGAGATTAGACTGACCCCCACCTCCCTACAACCTCCTTTGAGGTAGGTGCAGAGCGAAATAAGGTCTCCCCCTCAGCACCCTTTTCTTTGGGATAAACAGCCCCAGCTCCCTCAGATGCTCTTCATACAACTTCTCCAGACTCACCAGCTTCATTGTCCTTTGGGCACACACCAGCATTTCAATGTCTTCCTTGCAGTGAGGGGCCCAAATCTGAACACAGGTCTCAAGGTGCAACCTCACTAGTGCAGAGTACAGGGGGATGGTCACTGCCCCTGTCCTGCTGGCCACACCATTTCTGATACAGGCCAGGATGGCACTGGCCTTCTTGGCCACCAGGGCACGTTTCTGGCTCATGTTCAGTCAGCTGTAGACCAATACCCCAGGGTCCTTTTCTGCTGGGCAGCTCTCCAGCCATTCTTCCCCAGGTCTTTAGTGCTGCATAGGGTTGTTGTGACCCAAGTGCAGGATCAGACACTGAACCTTGTTGAACTTCATACAGCTGGCCTTGGCCCATCAATCCAGCTGGTCCAGATCCACCTGTAGAGCCTTCCTGCCCTCATGCAGATCAACACTGCTGCATGGCTTGGTGGTGCCTGCAAATGTGCTGAGAATGCACTTGACCCCCTTGTTCAGATCACTGATAAAGATATTAAACAGAACTGGCCCAGCACTAAGTCCTGGGGAACACCACCTGTGACCAGCCACCAACTGGATTTAGCTCCATTCACCACAACCCTATGGCCATGGCCATTCAGACAGGTTTTTTTTTTCCACTCAGGAAAGTGTACACCTGTCCAAACCATGAGCAGCTTTTATATAGGTAAAAAAAGGACATTAGGAAACAACCACACATTGGTCACCCACTGATGACAAAAATTAATAAAAACCTACTTTATTGAGTAGGTTTTTATTAAAGGGTAGTAAAAACTACCCTTTTGTCCATGACCCAGCTTGACCCACCACTCTCAACTCCAAATCTGTGCAAGAATAAAAGTTAGAAGAAAAGTAACGGTCCCTTCAGGATGGGAACATTATACAGGATGAAGGAAACAACAACATGACAGCACAGCATCCTAACCAGGAAAGCCCTAAAGGGAAGGTTCCTCAGTGGAGGGAACACCCTCTGTTCCAGAAATGGAAGGTCAGCATGTGGGAGCAGCTTTGTCTTTTACACACTCGTAAGCAGCAGTGTAAGCATACTGGGAGGAGGTCCTGCTTTGTTCTAGCCAGCTTTCAAATACAAAGCTATCGTGTTTTCTTCCACAGGGCAGCCAGTTATTTATCAGCATCAGGGTGGTTAGCATTAGCTCAGTTAAAATAAAAAGGAATTCAAGCCTATTGAAGCATCAGCAAAAGGTTCATTATATTGGTAAACCTAATTTAATAGTTCCCTGACATGTGTTCAGCTCTGTCTCTCATTATGTGATTAAAGCAAATACATAATACTGGCAGGCTGTGGGAACTGTTACACCAGACCCTCTACAATCAAATAGAAAACAAAATACTTTTAAAAAGATACTTACTAGTTGGGTATATACACTTGTTTTAACTTGCTTTCCGCTTCTGCTGCTTTCAATCGTTTCTTTAAGAAAGAAAAAAAGAAAAAAACCCAGTTAGAATAAAAAGAAAATAAGGGCTATTTTACCTGGGAGTCAGTTATCTACCTGTAAAAACTTTAGCACTGATTCACAAAGAACAAAGTTTTCCTTTCACTGAGCAGCTGCCACAAAATCCTTCTCCAACTGGAAAATACTCACTGAAAAGAACTGTGGGCATCAAGTAAGTATGTACACAGCTTTTAAAAAGTCAGAGAGATGGCAATCTTCTATTTATAAGGACAAACTTTTAATTCCGATTCACTTCAGTACAAATCCATGCACTGTTGTTTGGGTTTTCCCTCTACAAAGGATGATCTGAGATATAAGTCTGTGCATGTTCTCCCTGACAATATTCACTGACTGGACAATACCAGGCATAGAAATGAGCTCGCTCCATCATATCTCCTCATAAGCTGAACCAGCTCACAGAGTTTGAACAAAGTTGGTTTAAAAAAAAAAGGGAATAAGCTAACTAGACCAAAGAACCAGCCTCTAATGAAAGACATCACTGCCAGGAGATACCAAGGCACTTAACAGCAATGTGATTAAAGCAGAGCACATACAAGCAGCAGGCTTTCAGAGCATGTGGATGCGTATTTAGACGTACACACCGATTGTCTCTTTACGTGGCCCCACTTCAGTAAAACCACCCGTTAACTTCCAACCACATTTCTGGAGTAAATGAATTACAGGACCCTTTCAATAGGATGTATAGAGTAAATTCCTGCAGAACAGCACTGCTCCTGCCCCCTCAGCTACAGCTGGGACCTTGTCAGTAGCCCACAAGAACATGGCAGAAGTGGACAATTAGTGTGAACTTTACCACTGGCCAAGAAATTCCTTTTATAACTCAAACCTTCACACCATTTAAAAAGTGCAAGAGACATTTTCTCTTTACTACACAAGCTATATTAATTTAGGGTGAACCTCTGGAGGCCTCCAGTCTGAACTCCTGCTCAAAGCTGGGCCCATGCCAACATCCATGCCAGTAACAGCTGTCTGCATAAAGCCACAACAATATTTTCCAGACAAACCAGCAGCACGGTGATATTCTAGACAAAAAGATTAGCTGAACATTTTCTATGCAGCAGCCCCAAGGCACAGTCTAGGAAAATAATTGCAAAGCTAAAGTCAGTATCTTCATAGACACAGGAAGCACCAGAAAATGTAATAACGTTGGAGACTGTGTCACTGAGGAACTGGACAAACATAAAAATCCTTTGTATGGGGACACAAGGCACACAGGCAAGAACAATGAAGCTTCCCGTAAGCATAAAGCTTGCTTTGATCAGAGGGGCAGTCTTAAGCAACAGTTTTCCATTTGACAGCTGACAGTTCCTCACCAAAGCTCTCTAGACTCCCAAAGAATTCCCCCACTTACCTTTCCCTGCAAATAAAAGTCAACCTATCTTAGAAATCAAGGAATGAAGTTGTCAGGTAAGAGAACAAGGTCTGAGGAAAGAGAACTTTGGAAAGTCATCCAGAGACTGGGGTACAACTTCAGAGAGCTGCATCTAAAGGCTGACTTCTCTCTGCTGATGTAGGCAAGTTTCCCAGACTGCTTCTGTTAAATCTGGTCCAGGACAAGGACAGCTGCCTGAAAACTGTCTTCAAGAAAACCCAAATTAAGAGTTTATGGAGACAATCCTTATCAATCCTGCAGACTTGGAGAAAACAATAATACAATACACACTGTACTGGCAATCAGTGATGGTACTAAAGAGGTTCTCCCTCCCAGTACAAGCCACAAACTCAAAGCTGAACATTTTCAAAACACCCTGCTTAAGTCTTCTTACAACAGAAACCAAAGCGTCCAGTGATGGCCTCTCAGCAGCTTTAGGAACTCTCTTCTACCTCCCAGAGAGACACTACTGCAAAAGACATTAACCTTCAACATGATGTATATTCTCAGGTGCATTTCTGCTCATGCTGTTCCACCTGCAGCCTGCACTGGGAAACAGGTCTTCTCTCCCCAGGCACAGACTACCAGAGGCAGGTATGTCAGCAGACGAATAGCCTCTGAGCTCATACTCTCCCCAGGAATTACAAGGAAGTCTGACATCAGATATTGAAAAACAGCCTAAAATGCTGCTTGATGAACTCTGTACAAGAATCATACTTCCTGGAGGCCTATGCAGGAAATTCATGGAACTTCCACTGGTAGAGACCTGTGGGGTTTTGGTTTTTTTTTTTTTTTAATTTCTAGATTTCCAGATTGTGGGGGAAAAGCTGACATTTTCTTGACAAAAGCTCCCAAGGGGACTATCTAGAGTCATTATGTTATGACAGTTTTGGAAATCAGTGAATGGAAAAGCTTCATGCAAGCACAAAGCATTACCAGCAGCAGAAATATTCTACTACTATCCTCAGTGCAACATCATTTACTTTGGAGACATGGTTAATGTAGGGTACTGAGCAATATTTTAGTAACCTAGTGATGAATGTTAACCTCACACCACAGATCATCTCTTTGACTGACGACCAGGGTGTGAGCTCTGAGCTAACAGCTGCCATAAGTCACCTGGACCCAGCAATCCCCTGCACGGCACACAGCATACACCTCTCTAATAAACTAATGCATGGGGAAAATGGGAGGTTTTCAGAAGGAACCACAATGTGCTTGATAAGAAGAGGCTGGGTTTACACTAAGTATGTGTGGCTGTGGACAGTCAATAGACCAGGTAGGATGAGTTTTCTATCTTCTGACAGTGACTGATACCAGGAGGTACAAAAGAAAGGTGCCTGAAACGTAGCCATGCACAATTTCAGAATCATCCCCTCACAAAGTGCTCTGCTGAGTCCTTTGCCAGTTATTAATTGATTTGTGCCTGGAGTGTATTTACGTTATAAATTCTTAATGTTGTCTGATGCAGTTATGAACATCCTCATCCACAAAAACCCCTGAACATCTGTAACTTTTCTGACTGGTTTGGACTAAATGCAAGCTTTTGTCTTTGACTTATTTATATATGCACATCTTAAGTACATCCTCTTATTTATCTCATCATATTCTCCCCATCTATAAAGAGGGAGATATTAGCAACTTGTCTATCCCAGAGGGACCAAGGGATTAAATTACTAAGCACTGAATGTTTTGAGTTGGTGCTAACATCTGTCCTCTATGTATATCCTCTCCCTAGATTTTACATCTTTCATCCTACCCACTGAGCTTGAAAGCGTTTTGTAATACACAATGTATCGAAGCAAATGCTTGCAGTCATTTGCTAAAGAGTGAACATCCATAAAGAGGAAATAAGGGAAGAAATGCAGGGATGCAGGGGATGTTTTGATGTCCACAATGTAAGAGTCAGTTTGGTAGGCAGCGGGGGGATGCCTCAAACACACTGAAATATGAAGACTTTATTAGTTGATGATGGGAAAGGTAGTCTCCAAGCAGCATTTTCTGAATTTAGAGAACTTTCACACTGTTTATCATTTTTCAAACATCTGAACACACAAGTGCAGCTGGGAGGTCGGGTGATGGGACACAACATGTCCCAGTCCACGATGCATTTGGGAGAAGTGTTTCCAGCTGTTTGTGCTCCAGCAACACATCTCAGCGCTGATGCAGGGTACCTACAAGCCCCTGTCACTTGCGTGCCAAAACTGCCATCATTCCCTGTTACTGTAGGCTTAACAGGAGGTGTTTGGGGAAAAAAACGTCCTACGTATGCTGAAAAACATTTCTTTGATGTTATTCCTACTTTGCTAGCACACAGCACTTTATGAAGGCTAGTACATTAAGATGTCACTCTCAGCTAGGTACAAAGAAAGTTTGCTTTCCTTAAGAAAGGTATTTTTTATCTACATGAAGATTTAAACAGATCTTCCTCCTTTAAGCTCCCTACCTCATGTAACCAGATACAATGGCATTTCCACTGTCTCTGGTATCTTCTCATCATTATGCATACCTTAAAACTGACTTTTCTTTGCCTCTTCCTCCTACACTTCTCTAATGGCACTTCCACATAACCAACAGAACAGTAGAAATTCGTTATCTGATCTTCCTCTTGAGGTTACATGCTCCTCAAGCACAAACAAAATGCAAAAAAATAAATAAAAGCCTTCAACTTTCAGAAAGCACATGACTAATTCAGTTCACCTGCCACCTCCATGTCCTGAGCAATTCTCAACTGCATATCACAGTTGGAAAGCGATACATTTCAAAGTCAGGGCCCTCCACTCATGGTATGGAAAACAGAAGAAGCATTTAAAGATCTTAAAAAAATAAAACTCCCAACTACATAAGAACTCAACCTTTACTTTGAATGAAAACATAGGCAATACCCAAGAACCACATCAACTCTTGAAGACTGGGGAAAGCCACCAAACAGCAGCTACTCCATGGATGCCATTTCAAACCCTCCTGAATCAGAAATTCATGGATCGACACAGGAAATCTGTCTGAAGAAAAGGTTGCACTCAAAGGAGACACAGGATATTGAATTTGGAATGCATCCCTCTCTTTTTCTTCAGGACAATTCTGAGAGGGTGTCTTTGACAGGAAAACTCTTGGGATTGCTTTGGACAGATGTTCAGAGGAGCTGACATCAGGCTACAAATTCCGTGTTGACTTTACTCCTTCTAGCAGTTCTGTTCTTGGACGGTGACTCCTTCTCTTGAGATGACTGAACTCTTCATTACACTGGTAACCTTTAAAAGCACGGTATAGCCAAAGCCAAATAAAATTTACTGGATAAAAGAACCAAGTGCAGGCTCCAAAACAAGTCAATTTGCCGTGTATCTCGATCACAGTGTCCTACTCACAAGACAAGGAAGTGCTGTATTAAGCCTTTTGATCTTAGATACACCAAGTGCACGTAGGCCTTATTTTCACTTCTAAGAACGGGTCTTCTGTTGAAGTCAACTGAAAATTTAGCTTCCTCAATGGCAAAACACAGATGGATTCGGCTTCAGGATTATGACAGTGCTTTCTCACTCCAAGAAATTCTCAAAGGAAATACAGAAGGATGTAGACACTTCCCAACTAACTGGTTTTCATCAAAGTAGGCGACTGGCCGATGACAAAACAACTTCATTACTATGTTGTGTAACTCACAGAGACAGTTTAAACGGATGCTATGTTCATTCAGCCAAAGAGTCTACAAGAATGGACAGGTTTTGAGGGTTTTTTATGGCAATAATAATGAGAATGTAATCATCCTCTTCGAAGGAGGGTGAAAGTGAAGCAACCTGGGATACACACTCCTCATATCCTTACCTAGCACATTTTAATATCTTATGTACAAACATGCTGTTAGTCCCAGAACCATTTTGTTCTATTAGACTGAGGAAAGAATCTACGCAGACAAAACACTATGAAGGAGGAGATGGAAAAAGTGGTGAGGGATGTGCTTTGCCAAAGACTTTGCATACATCAAGTAAAATATAAATGTAATACACCATTATTTCAACTACAACTTCCCATGCTTTCTTTGTGGTTATATATAGATAGCTCTCCCAGGCTTTTATATAAATGTTTAATAGTATTATTTGCTTGTACAAGCTAGGAATTTGAGATGAGGTCTTCGGCTTAGTTCAGATTTAATTGATGTGCTATCTCTGTACTGCAATTTCTACCTGTTTGGCTTAAACTCATAATGTCTCCTAAATATAGAGCCTTTAACTGGAAGTCTTCAGCAAATCCCACTCCCTGGTACACTGCTGAGCAGCACACGTACGATACAGTACAACCCTGATACAGACCCACCGCATAGCAATATAGCAAAACAGTAGGAGAAGCTAGGTATTAGTTGTGGTTTTAATTGCTTCAATAACAAATAATCAGAGTGTTTCACGCACCTATCCCCTCTGCGATTTTGTCTATTGAGTAAGAAAAGCAGAAAAAGCAAAAATAATCTAACCACTTCCTCACCAAGGCATAGCTTCTCCAGTTGTTTTGCCTTCCCAGCACACAGGCCTAAAAGCACACACCTGGAAGACTATTCTGATCCATCTCCTACAGTATCCAAAAGAAACCACCACAGAAACTGCTCCCTATCTTTTATTCCCATCACCACCACTATTACATACCTCAAGATGGGCAGGAACACAGCTTCATTGTTGCAAATGCATTGTGGACTCTGAGCAGTATATAGATGCTTTTTGGGTTGCTCTTTCCCAAGAATCCCTACTCTTGTTTGCTGTTCTGACTGCACAGGGTTGACATTTTTGTGCAACAGTCCAAGGTTCTAGTTTTCAGTGGCTGATAAAATAACTTCCCTCACTTTTTCTGATACCTACCATATTGCTAGATGGATTTTAATCACTAAAAAGAAAGTAAGTCAAGATAAAAGATGCAGGCAGGAAGATAAATGGATTCCTCTTGGCACAAATACTGAGCATAGTACAAGCTGAGTACACTCAGCTATCAGTCTCCTAAACAGCTGTAGTCACAGTACACCATCACTCATTGTATCAGCAACACACACTGTTCAACTGGGAAAGAAAGATCATGACCTCATTTTTCCAGCACCTTTTTCCCCCACCATGCTGGCTTCCATCACCATCTCACTTTCCTACCACCCATTTCCTTACCAGAAGGAAAAGTTTCAATCAAAGAATGAACTAAGGGAAATACTGGAATGAGGATACAGGTAACTTAATTTTTTTAAGGTAATAGAGAATTCCTGCAAAAAAGAGCTCTCATTTGTCCTGAGGATCCCTCTGCAATTTCACAGTGTTCCAATCAGAAAGTGGTAAAAATCACACTGCAGATCGAGATGCCCAAATATAGCACTCAGCAAATATCGGTCAATGCCTCAGGCATCTAAGTCTTTATCCCAGGCTGAATTTCCAATGAAGCAAGTTAAGGCAGGGCATTTTTATAACTCCACTTTTTGTAATACTTCAAATAAATGCCTAAACATAATACTGATAATTATAATTAAAAATCCATTATGTGTTTCTCCTCTCTTTTAATTAATTTTCCCATTAAATATTATAAGTAGTTTTCAGCAACTGATACTCTGCAACATTTTGCATGCTGCTTGCATTGTGCTTGCTTTATTTAAGGGGCCAAGCAGCCTTCGTATTTAAACAAGCAGAGATAAAAATGATTGTAAACACCAGGCAAAGTTGATTCTCAAGTATAACGAGTCTGGGAATTTGAGCCATCAACACTTCCCAGACAAACACTTTCTTCACAGTGCTTGCACCAGGGACCCTCCATGTACCTGCAATCCAAGCCATGGGCAGGCAGAGGTGGGGAATTAGCACGAGTGGCTGTCATACAGCAACTGCATGCTGCCCATAAGAAGTCAAAAGTGAAGCTAATGCTGACCTTGAACTCTACAAGACAGAAGTAGTTAACTGTATGTCCCTTCATCAAAACACTGAAAAACCAGACATTTGAATGAAAGCTCCAAACAGAAAGTAGCAGCAAACACAGAAAGAAAGCACAAGACACCAAAGCTATGTTTGTATGTATGGAACAGCTGATGACTTTAGTGATGAGATGTTCTGTGCTTTGGGTCATCACAGAACCCACCTATTGGAAAGGCTGAATCCCAAGAGGGAGAATAAAGCAACAACATTTGGTTTCAAAGGCAAGAAAAACATCTTCTGTTAGAATGAAAGGGGTGATTCTGACTCTCTTACCTGCTGAACATATCTGTCTGTAGTTTTCCACATATAGTAATATTCTATTATGCTTGTTAAGGACTTCCACGGGAGCTAGGGACACAAAGGAAAAGCAGCAGTCATTGCATGGAGCTGGCACACAGCCTCACAGAAATTCCCAGGATTCCTTTGACAGACAGTTTACAGCAGAGCCTTGCAACTAACAAACCTCCTAACAACAACAACAAAAGACTGTCAGTGTCCAAGTTTCTTACAGGCATTGGATGCACACAGGACCCATGTACCGTTAAATGCCCTTTCAAAAAACTGTGCTTTCAGTGTAGAAGAGCAGGTTACAGGTAAATCTCCATGCCAGATTGACTCCCCAGCAAACCATTCCAGAGAGGCACAACGTGGAAGGGAGCCCGCTGGCTCAGACTCTCTCTGCTTGAGCAGCAGACTTGAGCAAGACCCACAACTACAACATCACAGTTTTGATTTGCCTGGCTTCTGTGGGACTGGCCCATTAAAAAAACCCAAAAAGTAATAACTACTAACAGAATTGTGCCCTGCCAGCTCTGTTCTCTGCATGAGGAGCACAAGGATTCCAGCAGGACCACGGAGCGTGTTGTGCTGTTTCCAAGTCCCTCTCTGTCTAAAAAGATTAGAGCACGGGACAAGCAAAACTGAACAAGCAACTATTTGTTTTGTTCCAGAGGACCTGAACAGAGGAACTTGGCTCTCTTCACAGTGCTCCATTCAATCCGCAGGCTGAGCACCTAGGGTGGAGCTTTGGCCAAACTACAGGACACTTCCCTTGGATGCCCAAGATTTGTTTTTAAAACTTTCAAAAGGCTCTTTCTGAAGTTGAATGATAAAAGTGACTAAATTTTTATGTTTCAAAAGGCCCACTACTTATTCCCCTTCAAAGGCAAATTAATCCACAGCAACTAGGCTGTCACAACACTTTCCTAAATCCTCCCTCAGCCGTAGCGGAGCAGATGATTTTAAATTAACATCTCTAAAGGAAAAAGCTACCATCTGATTTGAAATTCTGACTGTACAACCGGCTGTCATCAGAATGAGGTCTGCCTTCCCCCAATTTACAGCAAGACACATGCTCCAGTTCAAAGCCCCCTTCTTCATGGCAAAGGAGAACAACACGGTTTAAACAAGCTGTAAACTGGCTCCGCCCTGATCAGAACCGGTCACGGCGTGGGCCCTCAGTTCTTATACTCACAAAATCCTGCTGAATGTCAGTGAAATCTTTTCCGTATTTTTCAAGTGCCTCCTCGAAGAGGTTTGCCTCTGAAGCAGACCACTCCTCCATCTCATCTCTGCACAGGACAGGCCCACCTTGTGGCACAAGCGCAGAGATTGCCTTGGAAATGTCATAGACGTTTTTGTGCAAAGTGTCCATAGCGTGGAACTACATTGGTGTGGAAGAGAAAGATAAATGTAAGGACAAGCATCTAGGGGGCAGGGAGAAATACAAATGCTTAACAGTAGAGCAACAATAACAGAAATTCTGCTCCAAGATTTGAGGGTGCAGTCTTCTATACCTAACACAAAGTCAGTAACAGCATGTTCCAACCTCAGGCTCACTGTAACTGCCAGCGTACAACTCTAACGCTCACTGACAATGGTGGAGTTTGTGAAATGAGCCCTTGCCTATCACCAGCTCCTACTCTGTTGCTTAGCAGCACCACCCCTGTAGCACTATTGGTAAGAAATAGCACGGGACAGAGACCCACTCACTCCAGGACTGAGCTACCCACAGATGGGGCACGATGGGGTATATCTTCTAATGAACTGAGCTATTCGCTTTCTTTGTCAAATAATCCACAAAAAATGCATAGAAGAAAAATATTTAAGAGCAGCAACACACACACAGAGTTCCTTTAGGGGCCAGAAATCCCCAAAAAGACTCAAGTCACAGACTGTAGCAGAGCAGAAAAAGAAGAATGACTCCCAGGAGCCATTACTCTTCAGAAAGCTGAGCTACGACTGTCTGCAACTTGTGATTTACAAGAGCTGAGAACGCGTTGCGAGGGAGGAATTGATATTAGTAAGTGAAAGCTTGGCTTTATTTCCTGATTTCTGTATTTTTAATCAGGATGTTATTTGCCTTTAATCATATCAGTTTTGTGCACGTGCATAATTAATCTGCAGTGTTCTATCCCAGAATTTGTTCTACATGTGATTTCACATTCTTCCAGTTACGAGGTGAGGCTTTGATAAGAGTTCCCTGGAGACTTCATAAATTTTATTCAAATTTTCATTAAACTTTCTCTAGCACAGAAGGTCAAGTTTTCCTTTTCTTCTATCTACTCAACATCATTTATGATTATAAAATATTAACGACACCACCACTCCTCAGGTACTCTAAAATGGAGCTCATCAAAGAGAAGAGCTGGATCAACTGTAATTTCTTATATGACCACAAGTTTCCCCCCTCAGATGATCTTGCCCAAGGATGCCAGTGACAGCCTGATGTTGGGGGACTGACGAGGAGTGGCATTCTGGCACTACATCACTGCAGACAGGCAGATAATCATGTTCATCCTTCTCAAGACAGCTCCTAAGCCCATGCAAGAGATGGGCTGTGGAGCACATCATTGAAGCTTTTTATTAAACCAAACCAAAAAGCTATCTCATTGAACTATCCATGATGGATCATAGGAGGCACAAGGGCAGAACAAGTTACTTTACATACACATAAAGGGTTCCTTCCCAAAGATGGGATCTGCTTCACAGCAGGCCACAATCACAAACCATCTGCCCCTCTCTCTTTGCCGGCTGTTATTGCTGAGGTGAATATTTTGCATCTCTCAAAGAACTTGAGGTCCTCTTGAAAATCTTACCAGCGTGATGTCCCTAGAGGCTGCCGCAGCGCTCATGTGCAGGCTGGGCTGTCTGACAGAACTACTGCAGTCTAGTGCTCGGGCAAACGTACCGACAGACCTGGAAGGAATTAAACAGAGTATTAGCTTTGCATGCAAAACAAGCATAAATATAAACGCCCAAGCAACACTTCAAGATCAGCAGACTCCATTTCTCAGTAACAAGATTACATGGTTTGGCACTAGTTCTGAGCCAGAGACCATTCTCTTCAGATGTGGTTTGTTATTATGAACGCTTTACTCGGTTCATATGACCAAAGAGGCTTAGGCATAAGGAGGGGGAAACAGTGAAAGACACGAGAATCACAAATGGGGAGTTCTGAACTACTCTCTCACCTCTTATCTCTGTTAAGCTTTAACAGAAACTGGGCACCAGCAAGCTTTATGAATGGCAAAAGTCTCTTCAACAACAGCAAAGCAGCACTGCCTTGTCCAAAGGCACAGAGACAGATGCCAAAACCAGATAAAAAGCAAGCAGTAATGCATTCCTCTAAAAGTTTCACTCAAATTAAAACAAATCTTTATTTACAAGTTCATACCATACAATACCTATGATACAGTCTGCATAAGAATACAGTCATTCTCTAATACTTCCCAATGCCAGCCATTCCTGCATGAGGCCACAGTACCCATGCTCTTCATTTTATCCCTAAAGAATAGAGAAACCTTTAACAGGAACACTGGTTCCAGCAATTCCAACTATCCTTGCTACACGCAGGTGAAACGCTCGTGCTCCTGCACAGTGAACTAGGGCCAAATTTCTCTGCAACAACATAAAAGGTGGCTTGGTTTGGTCCCACTCCCCCACACCCCCCCATCAGATCACTTCCCCAAACCAGTTGAGCACACAGAACAAACTAGTACCAAGCAGTGCAGGAGTAGGAAAGGCAAATGCTTAAAAGCAGTAGTTGTTATCAAACAGCTAATTTTGGCCAAAATCCAAACCAGCCTCCCCAACCCAAGTTTCAGTAGCGCTTCACACTTCTCAGCCTCCCAGCCACTCTCTTTTGCTGTTTTTGCTGGAAACAGCCCTCCCATTGCTGTTTCACAACTCCCCCATGCCCAGCTTTAGTCAAACTGATACCTTTTGTGTGAGTGTAGCATCTAATTATACACCGGATCGCTTTGCTGATTCCGGACAGAAGCAATTTATATCCTGATCTTTTCAGTGACACTTGTTACAGCACACACCTTCCAGTGGGCAGCAGAAAGAACTACTAACAGCAGCTTCACCACTAAAAGCCTACACAAAGTGGAAACTCCCATCCCAGCTCTATGGTCACTCTAAAACAACCCACATGCAAAGCCCTGTACGCCACGGCAATTCAACCCTCTTGCTTCCTGCTGGGTCTTCCTGACACCAAGGCCTCAGCGCAACGTGGTTAGTGGCAATTTGAACCAACCCTGCTGAAAATTAACCCAGAAAACAAAGTTCTTTGCTTTTTGCTGGTGACCTGTACCTCGCTTGATTAGAAGCAACAGTGAAGCCACATCCTTGACAAGCAAGGCCCCATAAGAAACAGGAATACCCTTTGCTGGGGATATCCCAGCTTTCTGCACCACTCCATCTGTTTGTTCCGCATTGCTGGTGGAGATTGTCCTCTCCCTGCTTTCAGTCACTTCCCTATGTCCGCCTGATCAAGCAGAATTAATCAGCTGCACATAAATCACTGGGTTCAGCCAGTTGGTCTTTATTGTTTGCACAAGTCACAGAAAACAGCAGCAAATCATGTAATCAGCACAGGGAAGCTTCCTAAAGCCTAATTTGTAGGGTGATTCTTTAGTGTAGCCAGAACTCAGTGAAGAAGAGTATCTGAAACAGAGGCACCAGCAGTCTTCCAGGGCTAAAGCCCAGGGCTGAAGCAGACAGCCCTGCAAGGTAAGGTCCACATCCACCAGACACTATGATCAATGAGCAGAACTCTCAAGATTAGCAAACCAGAAACCAATTTCACACACTCCTTTCCTAACCATGGTAACTTGGTCCACTGACTAAAACCATGAAAAGGTCCAACTATCCACCTTGCCACACCACTTTCCTCTCACACAGTCCTATAAAGTTAACTAAAACGTAGAATTTGGAGTATTACCTTTTATCCCCCTAAATTATTCAATCAGCAGTTGCTATGAGAACCTACATTTAGTATAGGCTGCTGTTCATATAAATGTACACCAATGAAAAAGTTCAAGAACACTTTAAAAAGCAAAAGCTGATCAACAAAGATTGCTTTTGGCTTAAAGAAAACCCACACATTTCACCATCTGCACAGCTTTGCAGGGTTTATACTTGATTGTGCCTACCTACTGGAATCTAGGCATTAGAAAGCATCCACACTCCACCAAAGCCACTTCAACAGACTTCTCAGCAAACCATTAATGGGTCATAAAACGTCACTGGGCTTGAAAACAGGAGAAAATGGACAGAGTAATGAACTGTCAAGAATATAGCTCACTAAGTCTTCTGCATGCTGGCCAAAGAATGTGAAAAACCTCACCAATTACAGGATAGTTTTTATGTGCCATTTGCTTTTCTTTCATAAAAGTGATTAACTCTAAGTTGTAAATCCGAGTAGCTGTTCGTAAAGCTGTGCAATTCCCAGGAAGGCATTTAAATGTCCATCATTTCAAAATGGAGCAGATATACCAAGCAACCAAATACCAGTAAAGCAAAAAGAACATCAAATTAGTCGGAAGAGTTATTAAAATTTACTTATGCAAGGAAGACGTAAAATGCTCTTACCGTGCTACCACCAGGAACTGGTCTATTTGCTTGTCTACTAGTGGGTTAAAGGCTTCCCAAACTTTTGTTTCAAGTTTTGACTGATCTCTTCCATCATCCTCACCTGGTTGAAAAACAAATTAGAAATGCTGGGTATGGCAATTTTAAAGGGAAAGTTCTACATTTTTTTCCATCTCACAACAATTTAACCGCTGGCCCAGCTCAGTTACTCTGCCTAACAGACCACTGTGAAAGATTCATTCACTTGTTTGTCTGTAACATTTTCAGCTTCAGACACACCAACACAGCTCATCTGGATCAAGCAATCAGATTTTGAAGAACTGGTTTCAAAGGATGAACGTAATGGGAAGCAGAATACATCCTTCTCCAAACTCTACGGCTTCCCTCCAGCCCCTCACCCCAGCTTCTCTTTCTCCTTTATCTGGCAGCAGTTCCAGGAAAAAGAGGCACACTCCTAGCTGCTCTGAGCAGGCAGTGAGCAGCTGGTTCAACTTTGCAGCAGCTGCTTTCTAAAGTGGAAATCAAGGTATCAGACTCCCTTGCTTTTATGTTCCTGACACTACACAAACCAGAATACCCCAAAAAATACAGGAGCTACTCAGACTTTTTGCTCCCTTTAAAACATCTGGAGATTACCCTTCTCTGAAGCCTTGCTTTGGCCCGCTGAAGGAAGAGAATGCCTTTCAAATTAGTTCATCCTTGCTTAGGAGGCCTGCCCAACTGCTGAGCAAATACCAGTTTCATAGACAAACTAGAGTCCTGACCAATTCATGTGCCTCTTCCAACACAAGGCTAACAGTATGAACAAAGCTCCTAAGCAAATACAGAAACATCTCACTGCTTCCACATCTCTGCTCAGAGTCTGGAAAAGGTCCTTCCAACGTGGATCACAACCTGCTCTCGTAGGAGAAGCATACCAACAGACCTTTCCCTGGGCTTTACATGGCTCTCAGAAAGGAGTCACTACATGCCAATATTCCCCATCTCTCTCAGGCCTGTTCACTGTCTTTTGGATCTGTAAAGCTGTGCAAAGACAAATCTAAAGTGAGTTACTATTTGGTAACAGTATCAGTTATTCCTACTACTCCCTTTTCCTCCAGGCAGGCTCCTCACTGCTCTGTGATACAGTGGGGGCAGGCTGAGGGCTCACAACACATTCAGGCCAGAAAATTCTTCCTCCTGGCCACTCTGCAGGTGAGATGTCTAGGCTGGCAGCCAATGCTTGGGATGGGGAGAGGGCTCTGAGGCAAAGGCACCCAGCAGGAACAGGCAAACTGATGAAGGGAGACTGCATTTAACTGGCAGTGATTTGAGACAGGCTCTCCTAGGGAAGCAAGGCTTGATTAAAAACACAAAAGGCTTCACAGATGCGATAGAAATTTGTGTTTCCCGTGGAAAGTCTGAAATCTCTTAATAAAAAGAGTGCAAATTCTGACAGGAGCCAATTAATGCCATTTGATTTGGACAAACACCAACTTAGAGACTGGTAGGAGACATGATTATGTCCAGTGGGCAACAGCTTGAGTCGCCAACAAACCAGCCCATGGCTGTGCAGGTGACCTGGCAGTGGGAACCTCTGCCTCCCACATGTGTGCAGGGTGGACACATCTGACAAGGCCACTTGACAATTTATATGAGCTGTGGAAGTTACCCTCTTTTAGTAAGTCTGTTATATCTGCCTGGTATCTGTTTCCAACTCGAATCTCTCCTTTATCAGCGAGCAGGGTCTTCTGTTGAGGATCGTACACTAGCGAATAAAAGAAGAAATCCTAAAAATAAAACAAGAGCAAAAAAGCAAACAGTATTATTAGCTTTTACTCTCAACTTTGCATACACACTAGCAAGCTTTTACGTTGTAAGTTTGGTTTTACTAACTACATACAGAATTTTTGGGGGGTGAACAAACAATAAGTGAGCCTCCAGTTTTAAACCCCACCAGTAAATGCTACCACTCTCTTCTAAATTAGAAGTAGTAACAGCTCTCTTCAAAAGCAGCCATTCCCCTAGTACAGAGCGTTTGAAGTTGAAGTGAACAAATCTCTTGCACAAACAAGGCTCAGAAGTGCCAGGAGATAATTCTGCTTGCTCCACTCTTGCTAATATAGACCAGGATACACTTGGCTTTCCTTCTGACAGGGATGCACAGCTGACCAACCTCTTGTCCACCACCATCTAAGCTTAAATTGCCACATTTCCTTCTGCTCGTTACTGGAGATGGGTAGCAGATTTGGCAGCAGCAGCAACTGCACAGTATAAGTAATTAAACTTTTCTGCATGGGTAAGTACTTAGCTATAGCTATTGAGTGACATATTGGAGACCAGGTCTGCGCCCCCAAAGTACAGCATGGGATATGGGGCAGGAACTGCTCTGGTAGGACATGAAATAAGGGACCTTTTGTAACCCCTGTCCAGAGCAACACCATCACCAGGACAGAGAAGTGCTTCTGAACAGAAACAGAGAATGTGTGATGTGCTGTTTTTCATACTCAGGTTTCTGGCATATTTTCCCATTCCTCATATTTCTGTGTCAGTAGCAAGCACCCTGTTCAAGTACATCTAATTTCATGCTCACCTCATTTTCCCTTTCCCTATATTTGTATGTGTAAACAGCAAGCAACAAAAATTAGGGCAAAACCAGCATCAGTTTCAAGCCCCGTTCATCTTCACGAAGAGGTGGCAAGGGAAAGACAGCCCCCCAATCTGTCACACAAAGCCCAAAAACAGAATAATCACTGTGAGTTTCCCCATTAACATGGCAAAAATTCATTTTTGGGCTAGGGCTTTGAAAGTATGTACTAGTTCTGTTCCCCAGCCCTGCACATTAGAGACATTAATCTAAGACTGATGCCATGCAGGTAGAGCCTTGAACTTTTTCTTTATGTGTATAATGCATACAGCATCCCATTACACAGCTTAGGAGGGTTAAACTCCATATTTTCTGCTCCAATTTTAATAAAAATCAGTATTTTTCCAGGAAGATACGAACACCTATGGAAAAGAAGAAATAAATCCAAGAAAGCCAAGCAAACCTGGTTTGCTACCTGAGAATGCTACTGCATAAAAACATACCCCTTATACAGCACAGCAGAAGAGGCAAGACAGGAACTCAGAGTGATCTCCTCCAGCAGAAAACACACCATTTCCCCACTGTGAAAGCACAAACTCCACAGGCAGGAACAATTGCCTGTTATGTCACGATAACAGGATAAAAGTCACAGCTAACACTTGGCAGAATGCTGTGCTAACACCCAGCCAAGTCAACTGGAAGGGTTGGCTGTGGTTGGGTTTGGGGTGCAGGGATTCAGTAACATCCTACTTGAATGACATTTTTGACAGAACTGACTCCTACTCCCACACAGGCACCAGGGTCAACCTACATCAACCTCCCAACAGAAGGGAGCTTCAGAATATATGAAAACTCACTTCTATTACGCTGTGTAAAGGAATCTGCATCTCTTGTTCCCTGATAGACACAAAGTTCAAGATACTACAATATTTGGAGGATGCTCTGTTGCACAAAGAAAACATAGGAAAAGCCTTTGTCTCACAAGCCTCCAATGATCTAAAAATAATCCACCCCCAAAATACCAAACTATAGGACAAAGTATATGCAGTGCCACATTAATGCTTTTCAGGCACAAAGCCCAGCAAATACACAAACCAAACTCTCAGTGGGCCCCAAGGGAGGCCAGTTCTACAGGCAATTTCTTAACATTGTCTTTCTTGACCAGGGAAAGTCAGTCATCGTGGAAGGGGTTTCTCCCATAGTGTCTGACTGTTAGATGCCCTACACTTCTCTTTTATAGATTATTTCTATGAATTTCCTCTACAAAATAAACCCCATCCTTTTCTACCACTCTCCAGCCACTTTTTCATAACTTCTTCAGTTTTGTCTTGGTTCAGCAAAAGAATTAAAAGCCAACTGGAGCCTGAACAGAGAAAATTTGAAGTTTAGGGGCTTAAATGCAAATACAAGACAGACTAATCCTTGGAGTTAACACAATGCCACTATCACCTTTGTCCACAGAAACATGGAGTTCTGCTCATGCAAACTGAGTAACATACCTGAAAACATTAATAAATGTCAGCTTAGTGTCAGTGCAAACTAGAGTCTAAGGAATCAAACCAGCTCTTTGCATACTCTGATCATACCTATGTGGGAATGATTTTCCAGAAAGGTTTCACAAGACCAATAATATTCACAACAAAACAACATGGCTCTTCAAAACCCACTGTGCTTATCTTAGCAGTCAAACCCATGTATGTTGAGTTTCAGCAGCAAAGAGAAACAAGGGTTTTCTCTTTTCATTTCAGATCCCAGAAAACACCCAACATGTTTGGAAAAATTAAAACAACCTGCCAAAGATTAAAATTAAACCATGCTTTTCTACTTCTCCAATGTGTTACATAGACACACATGCTCAGAGCTCCTCTACCCAAGCTCCAAAGCTACCCATAGCCACAGCCAAGAACCAAAGCCACTAAAAAACTGAAGAAGAACTGGAAAAAGGAAAAAGGCTCAAAGTACAGTACAGAAATTAGTTCATTACAGCTTTCAAACTTACTTTCACGAGGTCAGCCTGAGTGAAAAGGGGGAATATATTTTAACTATATAGCATTTTATTTTTAGGGGGCATCAAAATGCCAGACATCTACCCAGCAGGCAAAATTCACACAAGCCTCTGGATATATCTTAGCAGAGAAGTAAAATAGATGGGTACATATTAAACAGTTCCCTGCAGAATAAGGAAACCTCATGCCTTTCTCACAAATGGCTCTGTCCTGCTCTTGAGCTTCCTGGAAACTCAGTATCTATGGGAAACTGAGGTTTTCCAGTTGCTTTTTAAAATTTTTCCTCCTATTCCTCCTGTTACAAACCCAATTTTGCCAGGCACAGTAAAAAAGTCATCACTGGTCCCCCCCTTCAAACTCCCTCTCTGAATGCAATGGAGCTTCATGAGGATGACAGAGGGGCAGGAGGGAGAAAACAGAGATAACAGAAATGTAATTTTACTGCGTTTACTATCTTCCTAAAAATTTCCATGAACATGTTCAGCCTCCTTGGAAGCAGACACCCTTGGCCTGAAAACCTATGTTTAGTGGTGATATAACATACAAGAAATCAAATGACAGATTCCCTCAAACTGCTTAGGCTTTGTTGACAGAAGCCACATCAAAACAAACAAAAAAAACCACCACCACCCCAAACCCTAAAACATTTTGAAAGCAAAGAACAGATTAAGAAGGGGGAGATCCAGCACAAGAGGAAACAGCTCAAAACAATACCATCCAGGGCTAGGAATTCAGCAGGCAACAGCTATCTCCTTTTCTTAATCTCTTTACCCTCCACCCAAGCACATTTCTGTTCCTGAGCTTTTAATTTCTTTACCATCTGTCCAAGTTAGTTTGCACCATGGCAAAATACTGTGCTAAGTGACAGGATACATTCAGGGAACTCTCTCATTCTGTGAAATCTCTAGGTGCCTGCCCAGTTTTAAAAATAACCTGCATCACTCATCTCACATTTTGAGAGTTCAAAAGGATGAAAGAGAGAAATCTCTTTCTATTCCTACATCTGCAACTAAGCTGTTGCATGATTAGAGAAAGCCAGTTCCTTTCTCTGTCTCAATCTACCTGTCTGTAACAGGACTGACAAAAATTTGGAGCAATAGAGAACGAACACTACTTAAAAGTTGTGTATTAGTAAATCTAAATTAATTCCAGTTTGATTAACCTGTGCTTTAAATTGGCATATCCTAGGCTGCTAGCTGGTAATAAGCATTTCTGAATACAACGGCCCTCGTTTGATGCGCTGCCATTTGGCAGCCCTGAGCAGACTCGACATGTTTTTGGTTTCATGTTCCAAAGAGAAACCCAGCTATTTAATCCCTGGGCTTTGTTTAAAATTCTCTTAAACTAGAGCATCAGATTAAAATTAATCTTATGCTTAAATAAATACTAAAGAAACCTTAAAAAAAAAAAAAAGCTTTTTAAATAAAAGGCCAACTATGAGACAGGCTACAGTATGCTCCTTGGAAAAAAAAAATTACTTGTTTTCTCCTTGTTTCTTAAAGGCCAGTAATGACCGTTACCCTACTGGTTTTAATTACAAGATTTCCTCTCTTACATAACATTTTAATGTTTTCAAATGCAAATGTAATGCTTGCAGATGTATTCAAATAATAATATACTGAAATTGTTTGCTAATCTCCCAAAGTAAAGCTCCCAGATCGTCAAATTCCAAGAGCATCCAACCCAGCTGGCAGCCAGAGGTCTAGCCACAATTAAAGGTATGTAAATATATTTAAAAGAATTACAACCATTGTTTTAAAAGAATACCAAAACACCTGAAAAAGTAAACCCCAAGATTTTTACTCTGAACAGTGATTAATTGTGCAGCACAACTCATTTCAAGTGTTTGGTTTGAGGTTCCTTTTTAATAGCCAGATTGGGAAAATTTCTGCAGCCCTCAGTTAACTGACAAGTAGTTTTTCAAGGACCTAAGTGGCTGTGGTGGCATATGGAGACTACAGGTCAGTAACAGTGAACTCAAGAAGTAGGGAACGAAGCTCCTCAAACACGAGGTGAGATCAAGTTTAAATCACATTAACAGATATTCAGATTTCAGGATAAAGCAAATACACAGATATAGAGCTTGTCAGCTTCCTCCCTTTCCACATTTACTCCATCTCCCATCCTGTCGTGTCTGGGCCATGAGCCTTCTAGTCTGAACTTTCAGGCTGCCAGGCTGATGAGCAAGTAGGGCTCTTCACAGAAGGAGAGGCAGCGTACTGTCCGGAGGATGGAGACAGCAGCTCCAGCCTCTACATCCACCAAGTTTTACATCAGAATGAAAATTGTCAGTGCCTGGAGCTTCCCACTGTCAAAGCCCGTTCAGTATGTGCAGAAAAGAAAAAACCCCAGTATTTTTAGAAAACCTGTGAAAATCCACCAATCCTAACTCGTGCCAGAATAAACTGTTCAAGCTTGACAATTCACAAACTGGGTTCATACCTCCCGTTCCAGATATGATTTAAGGGATTCTGTCTCATTTAACAGAGTAACGCTGCATTTGCCTCTGAAAAGAGAGAAACACAATATATGAAAAACATCTTATGTGTTCACATGGCTTACAAGATGATATTAGTGAAGTTGTACACAGAATTTAATCTTACACTGAAGAATATTTGAATAATAATAGTAATAGTACCACTGGTTTGTGAATAAGAAGCCCTGGAAGAAAGAGTCATTACCTAATGTGCGTGGCTGGCAGAGATTCCAGCTGTCGCGACAGAAACAACTCACGATGTCGTAGCTGATGCTTCTGTTTTTCTGGTAAATCAACCATTTCTGGATTTTCCATCTCTTCTTCCATTTCTCCTAGTTACAAAGAGATAAAAAACGATGATCAAGAACAGAGCAAGTATTGATTCTGGGCCAATCAGGATGAGCTGCTCTAAAAATCTTTCTGAAATAATACATGTTATTTAGATGAAATCTAATTTAATCTGAATCCTCATATTTCAGCCAACTGAACAATTAGATAATTAGCACAGATCCTTTAAATGACAGCTGTGAAGAATTCCTGTGTATTCACCACTGGGATCAAAGCATTGCAGGTGACACATGAGGTCACACTGGCTCACCAAGCTGGGAGTCACACAACTCTGCTACCAACAGACAGGCTCTGAAGAGAGCTGCTCTCCACAACCATCACCACACCATTAGCTTCATCAGGAAGGAGCTGATGCACAAGTGAGGTAGCAAAAGCAACATCTGTTTTCTGCCAAGCATCAGGTATCTTAGACCCTACTTTTCCCTTCAGGATATCACAGGCTGTCCCATCCCGACTTCAATGGCTTCTGCAGGAAACACCCACTGAAAGCATGAGTTTGTTTATTTAGTGTATTTTAGTCTCTTCGCCCTGACTACAGCCAACGATCACAGTCACAAGATTAACTGGAACATGACCAAGTGCCTGAGGCCTGTCTTGTAACCAGCCCCACCACACCACACTCATTTGATGTTGGCAATACTGATGCATTTCAAAATCCTTCTCCATTCTGCAGTCAGGATCCACCATCTCTGGCAACCTGCTATCCAATCACCATCCAAGCAGCTTTTAAATGAATGCCAAAGCAAACATATGAAATCACATCCACACCGATTCACAACTGATCCAAAACATCTCTAGGCACCGTTTTTGTAAGAAATAAAATTATTAGGATGTTTTGTGCTCACTAGCAGGAATGCTTTCATTATGCAAGATAAACCAGTAGAAAGCAAAATAGTTCAAGAAAGCTGCAAAGCTTCTCCACGATGCAGGACTGTGAAAGAAAACACCGACTTTTCCTTCCCTGCAGAAGTAAGGCAGTTACTGCATTTTCTAAAACCAGGGGGAAAGTTTCCCTGCCTGTAGCAGAACGAGCTGTAAAGTCTCATACACGAACAGTAAAACTCTAATTTTATGGCAGCAGCACACTTTTAAAGAGCAGACTTGTGCCTGAAGCTTAATTCAACAGTTGCTGCCAAGAAACATTTCTAGTCAGAAATACATGGAGGCACAGTTATGATTGATATACCCACAAGATTAGTTAACTATAATCCTCATTATCTCTGAGGAAAGCAATCAGAAAGGAGAGATCTCCATTTCACAAAACACTAAAATTGCATTTAGTTTTGAATTGGCTACCATTATGCCAAAGAGGATGACAAAAAAGTTATGTACCCTTCAGATTCCCCACAATTTATCACTGGTTTACTGGCCTGAAAAAAGATGGGTGGTTTATATGCCCCCTCAGGTAAGCTGCTGCAGCAAGGACAGGAAAAAATAGTGGTATAATTAAACCAGTCTGCAACATACAATAGCTCTTATGCCACACGAGCTGTTAGGCATACAGCCGCATGCACTTCTCTTTTAGTATCTTCCTAGGAACTGGAACACCAAACTTACAGCTGCGCTACAGTGTCACGGTTCTGCCACTGATTTACTGGAGAGGATTCAGTTTTAGTTGAAAATTAATATTGTGGCTGCTGACCTAACACTATAAACATACTAGTGGCAATCCACAAACAAGCCAGCGAGCTCCAAGCTAGCTTGCCTAAAACACCAAGGATGCCAGATGAAAAGGCATTCCTGCCTGCGCTTGCAGCAGGCTTTGGAGAATGAGAGCAGTGCACTGGGTAATGCAGGAGAAATACTATGAGGAGCAACCTAAACCACTTAATATCTCCAGCGTATTTAACTGCCTGGAGCTTTTTAAAATTATATTAAAAGGAAAAAAAAATTATTATCCACCATGTGCCAATCAAATATATGAGCCAAATGAAATCTCCAAGTACAGCCAGGCTAATCTTGGGAACCGCACTCCTTCAACTAGTTTCACCTTCCAACTAGTGTTTTATTTATGTGTCTAGCTTTTGTAATAAAATAAGGAAGGTGGGAAGCAACATTTTCTTCTCATGCCAGCTCTGTCATGCACAGCCTTTCAAAATAAAAAGGCATTATTTAAAAAAAAAAAAAAAAGACAGACATTTCTACAGGTAACAAACAACTTCCCTCCCTGCACAGCTGTAAAACTGCCATCATTCCTGAATATGGAGGTAGGAATATTCCCAGAAATCACAAACAAATCTATTCAAACATCATCTCTTGCTTTCCACAGCTGTGATTTAGGACTGAAGAGAATGAACCTGACCAGTGCACCTGGAACCAAGGGAGGGAGGAGAGAATACAGGGCTGGATCCAGCACGGGAACCCCTCTGTCTCCCTGAAGTCCTGCAAAAGCAGCTTTGACAAAAAAACCTGTAACTAATGCCACCTCACGGCCCCTGCGCGGGCGGCAGAGGCTTAAGGCAGGCTATAAACCACCACAGGGGCTGGCCTGGCCATAGGTTCCAGGACAAGCCTGACACATCTGTGTTTCACCCTCCCACAGCTCAAACACTCAAGCTCCAAGCCAAACAGATTTCATCCGTGAGAATGGTGACCCTTGAGAGATAAGGACCACGGTCTTAAAAAGATCCCCCCAAAACCCCTATGTTTTTAGATATAGATAAACCCAAAAATCTTTTCAGAAAGACTTGCCTGGGCTTATGACAGTGCTGCAGAGTAAGTGGTATGAGAATACAGTAGGTGCAGTATGTTGGGACTTCAATGCTCTCATAAAGCCTTGCTTCAAAATTAATCTCTCTGCTTGATAGATATGCTCATGCAGATTTAAAACTAAACATTTAGCCTTCACATAAACAGTAATACATCAGCTATGCAGAAGTAGCCAGCGGAATGCTGCAAGGAGTGCATTAGATTAAGTATTATTTGATACTTGATGACAGAATTGTTAATAGCACATTAACAAAGCTTGAAGACAACTTACACTGGGAACAAAAGATGAGCAGATTGGACACAAACAGCAGGACTCAGGTGAAAGCTAACATACAAGGGAAAAATAATTAGAAAGGGTAAACTTTGACTTGGCAGGAGAAACCCAAGAGGCAGCAATTGTAATTTAAAACGGCTGGATGTGTGAGATGTGAAATGAAACATCAATATTTGCTAGACACTAGAAAGAATAGCAATTTGCTATAGATCAGATTGGGCTCTCTACAACATCTGAGCTGGAAAGCACCAGCCCTTTCTCCCCATTCTGGGTGTCACACCAGTATCTACACGGCAGAACTTGGATACCCACAAAGGCAAACAAGATACAGATATCAGGTTAGAGAGCCCACTTGGATGTCCACCTTGGGAAACAGTCTTTACAAACAGAAGAATCACAGAACAATTTGGGTCAGAAGGGACCTTTTAAGAGATCATCTAGTCCAACCCACTGCCACGGGCAGGGACATCTTCAAGTAGATCAGTTTACTCAGAGCCCTGTCCAGCCTGGCCTTGAATGTTGTTTTCAGCCATGGGCACCTATGACCTCACTGGGCAACGTGCTCCAGTGTTTCACACCACCCTCCTTGTAAAAAATATCTTCCTTATACCTAGTATAAATCTGCCCTCTTTTAGTTTAAAACCATTGCCTCTTGCCCTATCAAAACAGGCCCTACTAAACAATCTGTCCACAGCTTTCCTGGAGCCCCTTTAGGTACGGGAAGGCTACTATAAGGTCTCCCCAGAGCCTTCTCTTCTCCAGGCTGAATGTTACTGACGTGCTGCATTTGAAGAAACGAACAATACAACTCCACATCCCTTCTCCTAGGTTCATCTTCAAATGGTCTGCATTTCTATAGAAAATATGGTTAAAAGTTTTAACAAACAGAAACCCTTATACCTTGACACTTCAGGAGCTTCCCACATTACCAAGACATCCCGTTACAACCCCATTCAAAACTTCTTGTGATCATCTTTTGCAGTCATGAGAGACAGAGCAGAGAAACACTCTCTCAGACACAGCATACCTCTCCTCACTTACACCGCCCTCAGAAGAGAAAAATCCTAGTCCCCTCCTCTCAGTAACAACAAAGCCAGAAGCGTCACCAGTGAATTAATGAATCTGATTCCTCACATAAATCTGCATGCGTGGTGTTGGGAAGAAAATGGAGAAGGGGAATAAAATGAAAGAAATAGAACCAAAAAAAGAACTCATGGAGTTATTGTCAAACTGCATTTAGACTGCTGTTATAAAAGAATAAAAACCACCTCCAACTTAAAACGACCTCCCCACCTGTGTAGGCACACAGCTTTGATGCAACTCACAGGATGATTGCGCAATGACACCTCACCACTGTGAGACATCTCTTTTTAGAGGCTCTGGCACTGACAAAGCCATGCCGCCATGTGCGCCTGCCACCCAGACATCAGCACCTGAAAGCTAACCACAGACCTGCCAGAGCAGCCAGCATTAACTATGGTTCCCCAGCCGCTACCAGCTTGGCACTCATCGTTTTACAAATCAGGATAAATGTTTTTAATGAAGCAAAAATTGTGCTCGAAAGACACATCACAAGTTGCTTGGGTTGCATGGTTAGGAGCTGGTTGTATTGCTGCTGTTGGAAGTTACTTAATTATATATTAATTATAGATTCTATAGAATCTACATTGGGAGAAAATATATTGTCGCAGCACCCAATGGGATCTAGAGGAGTAAAACAACTTTCCACTTCTCTTCCATCAAGTTAGGCCTACAATCTTGTTGGCATACAATATTCTATCTTAACCCATTACAAAGTCTCTGGGCAAGAACATTAGATAGTCTCCCACTGGTGAAGCAGGTTCATTTCAGGAATAGGCAGAGAAATTCTATACGATAATTTGTGGGGTGATTAAAGAGGCTTATGAATAAAAAGTGCTAACAATGTATGGAAGCCATTACAAGGCTGAAAGATTTATAGGACAGCCCAGACAAGCTTTATGTCATATGATAAAAATAGTAAGATCACAGACCAAATCCAAGAATCAGGTTGCATACATCAGATGCTGATTTACAGCCACCAACTACAGAACAAGGTGCTTCCAACTCATTTCTCTTTTTATAAAGAGTTACGAGAAAAGACAATGTATCTCAGACTTGTCTGTTTCAGATATCTGGTGATGGATTATACAAGCTAAAGCATAAGTGGTGGGGTTTTCTTTTATTTTTAAAAAGTTTGCAACATCATTTCACAATCACATCTTTCTCCTTCCTTTATTGGGGGGAGGGGTGGGAAATGACAAAACATCTACATGCTTTTTCCATTCATGTTCTGGCCATATCTTCCCATTACTTGGCTCTCTCACTGCATTGATCTCAACAGTAGGTCTAAAATAAAGGCATCTTAAACAGAAGCCTGTGTGAATCCAGAAATGTCTGCAGTCAGAAAGCTCCATTAATCAGCCAAACAAAGGCAGTTAAAAGATCAGCGATGCAGATACGTACATCTACTGCAAATGCATCAAAATGAGGCAACAGGAGACTTTATGGAAATGAACTCAAAGTCAGTGACAGTGTGGAGTATCTGTACTAGAATCTTAACAGCCACGAAATTTAATTTCATTATATCATGCAGGATGCAGATTTTTTCCCCCAGAGTAAAGGACTAACGGCTATTCTAAAGCTTAATTTTACTTCCCCCTCTCCGCAAGAACGGAAGCCCCACAACAGCACATCCATCTCAATACATGGAAGTAATTCGGTAGCAATTTTATTCTGCACCAGAAAGAAACATAGTGGAAAAAAAAATGTTAGTTACTAATGAAATTTACAGTAAGAGACAGCCTCAGTTGTCGCCCTATTAACAGGATTGTGCTCTAGAAGAATTTTCCTGTCTTTCAAACACATACAAACAACAAATTATTTGTTTGCATTTAAAAAATGTTGAATTTATTATAACAAAAAGAAACCAGCTTTTTCAGGTTCAAAGAGCGTTTTATAGATTGAGCTATTTCTCATTTTCAGCCTTCAGACGTGTGTCTTTGAATCATTCCTACCAGCTTCCTTTGCCAAATCTAGTGAAGTGAGACCCAGAGGAAGGAATCAATAATCATGTTGTTTATGGTGAAGCTCCTATTAAGCTTCAGTATTTTTGGATAAAATGAGCACTGCTGCACTGAAGAGATATGAAAAGAGATTTGTGTGTAGCAACAATTCTGCAGCACGGGCAAATCTCATGTCAATGCCACATGACTTTGGAAAAAGGTATAGTTGCAGTGGAGGGACTTCTTTGGACTTGAATCTACAGCAGGAAGTACCCAAATTTAGCAGTAAGGGGCTAGTTTTGGTGCCTGTTTGCCCCAGTGGCACTGAGAAGACAGTGAGACATTCTATTCATTGTTAGAGCTGAGTAACTGATTTAATCAATCCCCCCGCAGCACGGTGATGCAGATGGGTATTACATACACATCACAGGCTATTCGTACCTATGCCAAGCAGCACATTAAAAGACAATGACGCTTGGCAGCTACATCATAATTTTGACATGACTGGATCTGATTGCTTCTTTTTCATTTATGCATGTGCTCACAGGAAAGCCTTAAATTACAAGGCTTGATATGGCTGTCCATGCTTTTTGCTAAATTTTAAGCTGTCTTAACAGCTACATCTCACACACTTAACTGTTTACAAGTGGAAGCTATTTAGTAAATTCACTTATTTATTCTTTTTCTCCCTGTGAACTCTCTGCTTTGGTAACTGCCTGTTTTGTTAGCACTGCATCCATCACCTCCAAAGATGGGACCCAGAAGGATGCTGAACTGGCAGAGGAAGGTGTCACAAACCTGAATCTAATCCTCACTGGCAACTAGAACGGCATCAAACAGGCTAAAAGCACCCCAGATAAAGGGCCCAACGTCATGCAATATGTTGCATGATTTCTCCCCTGGAGATGCATACTCCCCTTGAGAGCCAACTGGTACACTGTGCTCGCCCCCTTCTGAGTTTGGAATGCACAGATCTACAGCAGCCTCTCAGCTATTTTGTGTGCACCTTTTTAAAAAATTATGTCATTCTTTTGCAGTATCTTACTATGCAGATTTATATACACAAATATCTAACCCATACTGACACACAACTATTTTCTATGCACTTTTTAGTTTTAAAAAAAGGTTTCTGTAACTGAGAATTGTAACACTTATTTTTTGTCTAAAAATAAGCTTGAAATGTCCTAAGATTCATTGCTTTTTAAAATGTATTTACTGAGCATGTTCAGACAAAAGCTACACAAACTCCTGTTAGCCACATTTCAAGCTGGCCACTCATCAAATCAATTTCCTGTGATCAGACTGTCTGATTTACTCAAAGAAAGTTTGAGGGTTTTCTAAAGATCTGCTAATCCACTCAAGTATTTCATGAGAAGTAACACACGAGACAGGGAGAGTACTTTGCCTCACACCAAAAAATTAAGAATTTCACTTCTATGACGTGAATAAAGACCCCTTTATTCAGCCCTACCTGAAAACTTCTGTCCCATTCCTCCCACAATAACCAAACCATACACACCAAATGAGGTTTTAAAAGGTTATGGGTTGAGCAGGAGAGTCAGCCAAACAAGCAACTCAATTTGCTGAAGATGAGTACAGGAAAAGGCTATTTAAATATAGTAATATTGATTCCTGCAAGTCCAACATCCAAGTTCTATCCAAGTCTGGCAATTTTGTGTAGAAGTAATTTGAATGCAAACAAGCTTACTTGCATGTTTGTCTGCCAGTACAATAAGTGTGCTTGATATGTCTCTTCTTCTGTAGAAACATACCACCTTTGCTTCCACATTTCCATTGGCAGTCTGAAACAGGGAAAACAAAACAAAAGAGCACAAATCAAGAACTGAACCATACGCACCAAACCAGAAAACTTCATAAATAATTTGGAATTTCATACAAGAGCTTCATAGCATCACCTTTTAGCACCCTCCAGCTGCAGATACCTAACACAAGCTCTGATGGATCCATCCCAGGGTAAGGGCCTTCCCTCCTAATCACCATTTTTAGCAGTTACAGATGTTTCAAGGGGTGAGAAAAACCCACACTTACCTGCAGCGACAACATACAACAAGTCACTTTGCTACTTTTCGGGTACATTTACTAGAATTCAAAAGCATCTTTAAAATCATAACTGTGAAATGTAACAACAGAATTCAGGTTTAGGCTGTTCTCCAAACTCTGTAGGACAGTAGCAAAACAAGAAAAAACCCAGCCATTATTGCCTTCACAAAAGAAATCACTTAAGGCTTTCTTTCTCTGACAGCACTGGTGAGCTAAACAATGACTAACACACACACAAAAAAATCATTCCAAAAGCAGAACCAAGGAAGCTGCACCAGGCAGTGGTGTAAACCAATGACAACATACAAAAATGTCTGAGTTTGAAAGGTTTGGGAATTTTTTCCCCCCTTAGAACTTCTAAAATGAGGTAGGTGATTGATGTTTTGTAAGATAGTATCTGCCGACTGTGAAAATGGCTTTATGCAAACTCCAAGGGAGTTACTCGGGTTTTGTAACAGCCCCAGCCAATCTGCCCTCTCTAAAATAAACAAATAATAAAAATACTGTATCTTGCTTCTGGAAAGGCGTTGAAAACCATGGTGACGCCACAGAGTTTAAGAAGTGAGAAGACTCACTCACAATTTCTCTCTGGGAAGCCTGCAAGAAAGGCAGTGGACCCAGCAATCTGTCCCCAAAGAAACAATAAAAACTGATGTATGAGCTTATTACTATGATGTGAATGGAGGAAGAGTTTAACCTCTGATAATACCAGTTTTCCTACTACAAAGAAAAAACAAATCAGACAATGCATACAATGCACAAACATTTTCCCCTCCCAGCCTAACAGGTTTTGGTGTGGAGCCTGCAGAATTTCTACCCCTGTTTAAATAATTCACAACTTTTAAATTCAAGGGAACTAAAATACAAAGGCAGATGCCATCTTGTTAAAACACAGACACCTACAATGTAGAATTATCTATTTGATTTAATTGTCCGGGCTTCACTTACACTCACTGAAAAAAAATGACAACACAAGATACATGATTCATTTAAACCTGAAAAGCCCATTTCAAAGAGCAGATCAGAGAAATGCAGCTCAAGCAAAGGAGTTGCACTGAGAGATCCAGGCTGAAAGTTCTTTCTGATCCAGTTCTGAAAGGCCAGGAAGAATGAGGAAGGAAAGAAGAGGAGATAATCACTTTCTAGGAAAGTGGTGTTAACAAACCTGCACCCTGTAACTGATGGAAGGCTACTCTTGATACCTCAGGGGTATGGACCCACTGGCAGTATTTTAGGACTTGTTTCCTTAGTGGAAGGGAGACAATGTATTTCTTCTGCAAAAGATCACTAAAAAGAAGGGCTTGTGAGGATTATTAACTTGTCCTTACATTAAGGAAATTTCTCTTCCAAGTGTTTCAGGAAGACATCGCTGACGAAAGACACCTAACTTGGGTCACTCAATTTAAATTGAAATACAAACCAGTGATGTTATCATTCCTTCTGCATGAGCTGCAATGGACACGCTGGTACCAACCTTGTCAGCACACAGCCAACTGCCTCACAACAGTCTTTCCTCCTTAACTGGGTAAAAATCGAGATGTCAGGTGGCTTCCCACACACAAGCCACCGTGCTGCCCTTTTAGACCTAATGAAAGGAAAATTCAGCAGACAAAATACACTAGCCCAAAGGACAACCAGCAAAGCAAAACCCAAGGGAGCAGATAATAGCTCCAAACCTTCCTGTTGATCAAGGGTCTCCCCAAGAGCGATCAAATCACAAAGCTCTCCATCCTCTGAGCAAATTGTTATTACATTACATTCATATCGCAGGAGCACGATGTGCAGACAGCTCCTGCCTTTCAGGTGGGGATAATGACCTTGAGAATGACCTACACTTGGCCACTCAGTCCTTTCATACCAAAGGAGAACAACCTAGCAGGTCTCAAAGCCTTCCAGATAAACACCAGAACAAAAGTATTTTTGAACTTCTGATTACCAGAGAACTGTTAAAAGAATTGTTTTGATTTTAATCAAACCAAACAGATCTTAAACTCAATTAACTTCCAAGACTTGATGGAAAAAATTGCTTACCTTATTGAGCTCTTCTATTCTTCGTATCAAATACGGGTTACTTGAAGAATTTTCAAAGTAGACGTAATCTGACAAAAAGGAAAAAAGACTCTTTAAGCCACAAACTGCTAAAAATTGCATCAACACTCCACATGCATACCTCTAAGGGACACCAAACCAGATACATTTCTTGGCACAAGCAGTATTTCAAATGTTCCTACTAAATCCAGGATTTTAAAGTGAGGAAATGCAAAATCCATGCCAGCATAAGGAACACATAGCAGTGCGCTGTGAAGGCAATAAACTTACTTTCAGGAAAAAAAAAAATAAGAGGAGCTCTAACGTCGTCAGTCTGAGAAGCAAAGCATATATGATCTTTTCTCTGATCAGATTATTTCCACTTTGATCACACTGCTGGCTTTACTTGCTTCCTCTTACCAAAACGAAGCCACTTCTCACTGGCAGTATGCAATCTTTCTTCTTCCCCTCCAGCTCAGCTTACACCTACTGCCCATTTAGTCAGAATGCAAATACTTCCAGCCTTTCTCTCATTTTTTTCCTCTACTCCCCGGCCTTCCGTGCTTCTATTCCCCTAGAATACCCTTCACAAAACTCCATAAAGTAATCCAAACAGGGCAACACTTTTATTTTCAACGTGGTTAAATATCTTTAACTAGAAGAAAATCCGTTTTGAAGGCAGTACTCAAGGCAGAACATCCATAGCCCCTGGGCACGACTCAAGTTATCTTCTGCAAGGAAGAGGGTGCTCCAGCACTGAGTGCTTAGCGGTGCTAGCTAGCCCTCTGTAAATAAGGACAACTACCCAAGCTGTTAGCCTCAATCTCCCCGAGGAGCCTGCTGAAAGGGCAGTCTGCACTGCTTCCTCCAGACACCACCAAAGGGTCTCTGCTCCTGAAAAGCTGCACCACGAGAGTGAATCATTCCCTTCTTATCTCCAGAGTGGCCCGGGAGTCACCGGAGCACTCACCCATCACGTCCTACAGCAAGCCTTCCAATTCCCCGTGTGCCACACTACTGGAGCTCCAGACGCCGATTTATTTCGGACAATTGCTTCCCGCACCCATTATCCGTGGGTGTCCCGGGAGGTCACAGACAGAGCCACTGCTGTGTGAGATACCAGCACGGCAGGGAGCACGGAGACAACGAGCCGGCAGGAACCTCTGCCTTGAGCTACCTGCAACCGATTCGAGTGCCTCCACACCCCTTCAGCAGGGCCGGGCTGCCTTAGCAGAGGTCACCAGTCAAGAACCCCAGGAGTTACAATCCCAAGAGTGGCAATTTTTAAAGCAATGGCTTCCAAGCTCTTACCTTTGGAAAAAAACCTAAGTGTGTCATACACCATGAGTTGCAGACACCTTGCCAAACAAGTCTCAACACTGTCTCGGTTGCAGGGATGAGGCCGCAATGCCAATACTCAGAATGGGGCATGTTTTCGGTTTATAACGTAAACAGGGCCGACTGAAAGCACAGGCACACTACATATTTTTGTAGTATTTTTGTGCATTCTGTGTTCCAGACCTCTCAGGCTGATGGCCAGCTATCTTCACACACAATAACACACCTCTGAGCAACTCCAAAACTTCCTCCCTGACTCCAAGAGTTGATTCCTCCTAAATGTCACTGCCCTGCCTGCTGAAGGAAGCATGATCTTACCCAAGGAGTTCAGACTGGACATGCACTTTGTACAGGCTGCAAGAGTTGGGCTTGTTCAGCCTGGAGAAGAGAAGGCTCAGGGGACACCTAATTACAGTCTACCCCTTAAAGGGGTCCACCAGGAAAGTGGGAGAGGGGCTGTTGTGATAGGACAAGGGGTGATGGCTTCAAGCTGGAAGAGGGCAGGGTTAGGTTAGGTGTTAGGAAGAAATTCTTTACTGTGAGGGTGGTGAGGCCCTGGCACAGGGTGCACAGAGAGGCTGTGGAAGCCCCACCCCTGGCAGTGTTCAAGGCCGGGTTGGATGGGGCTTTGGGCAACCTGGGCTAGTGCAGGGTGTCCCTGCCTACGGCATGGGAGTTGGAACTAGATGATCTTTGATGTCCTTTCCAACCCAAAGCGTTCTGTGAATACTAAAGTTTCCCAGAAATGATTAAAACACTCAAGTAACCAGATCCTAAATTTTCACTATCAAGTACCTGATAGCACCTGCTCTGTGCAGGACAACTCTACCAGAAGTCACAAAACCAAACAGGTATTTGGCAGCTTCAGCAGTATCAACTGCTGACTGAAATAATGACACACATTAAAGCAGTTTACAGAGCAGTGGGGTAAAGAGAAACCTCTTCTCTCACAGCAGGACCACCCATGCCCTACAAGGGCACTGAAGAGGAGCACATGGAAGCTTCAAGATGCCTCCAAACTCACTGGCCACCTCTCACCTCAAGGCTCCACCACCTGAAGAAAGGACAAGTTCTTTCCCCCACCCTTCACTACTCCCAAAACAACCCCGTACCCCTCACTTCAGGTACTTGTCTCTGGCTGAGACAGATGCGAAAATCTTCTATTTGTGAACACTGTGACTGAAAAATAAAACTGAAAACCAAAGGAAACATCAATCTCTGTCTTGAAAAATAGAACTTTGTCTTTAATTCCACATGCTGCAGGTGACCCTGGCGAATCTTCATAGTTCACATCATTTTTCTAACAGCTTTTCTGCATGTACATACGTGCATATATTCTCACAGACAAGTGAACATTAACTCAATTTTTCATGTAACTACAGCTTATTGATTCTAAATTATGGCATGGATTTAAAGAACGTTTATGACAGATGAATGGTTTACCAAAGAACAGCTCACAGCAGTATCCAAGTTTTGAATAATAAACCCCCCAAAACATTACTTTATCCAGCAGAAGGAACATCTCCAAGCCCACGCTCTGAGGTCAGCAGCTGCAAAGCTCACACAAAACACTGACTGCATGCATGCAACTAGTGAAAAGTGGCACAAAGGCAGAACCCAGGCTGTCCCACAGGATGCTTCAATAGCTGACACAACATGGTGTGGACGTGCATACTTAGACTTCATGATTTCATCATGCCACAAACACACAGCCCAGTACCTCTCATCCATGTTTTAGACTAATCCCACAACCACGCTGGGCATTTCACCAGCAGCTATGCAACTAATGGAGATGCCCTATTTCCCATTACTGAAATTACCTGGAAAAGGTTTTCTTACACTCTGCAAGTTATGCAGAGTGCACTGAAAATCACATAAAACAGAGCATGAGCCCATCAGAGGGGAGTAATTGGCGTTTTTCAGAGATTTTGAATTCTTTAACTACAATTAAAATGCTATCCTGCACAGAGAAATGTTGGAGTTAATCTTCTACAAGTACAACAGAAATTTTAAGTCCAACTAACTACTCTCCCAACTCATGCCACAAGCAGGTGAGAGGGGTCCCTTAAATTGTTCCACATGCAACAAACCCAGCAAAGGGTGGTTTCCTCACACCACATTTAAAGGAGGTACAGCACCATATTCCACTGACCCCTACACCCCAAAACACCTCCTGGCCACTTGAACAGCACTTCCCCCTTCTTCTCCGGCTTCCTCCCATGGAAGTGCACCCTTCTCATACTGCCTGTCCAACTAATACTACCCCCAGTTTGCTATCAGGAGAGTAGCTACAACTGCACTCATCTGGGGGGATGGACACACATCACATAATGGAAACACTTGTTGCAGTTTTGCATAGTTGGCTACTGAGAGAGAGGGCCAGGTCCGGCAGAAAATGGCTGCTAGAATCTTCTGCAAGCCTGCTTATAGCGCCTCTGAGAATCACATACTAGGAGACAAAGACTCCACCAGAACACCGAGTGCCAGGAAGATCGCAATTTTGGCCCGTTAAGGGCGTTGGGATGTATATTTGCATATGAATGTAAGCAGCTGACAGACACAAAAGGCCGGGAAGGCTGGGGGAGGAGGCGCCCAGGTACCCGGGGAGAGATGCCCCTGCAGCCCGACCTGAAGCACGTGGAGCAGCCGGAGGAAAGGACCCATGGAAGAGGCAGAGACCCGACCTGCCCGGTGGAGAGGCTCCACACTGGATGGAGCCGGTGGAGACACAGAGAAGATGCCGTGACTTAAGTTGGGATGAGCCCCTGCCAGCACAAGCGACCTACAGAGATGAGCCAAGCAGGTTTGCTGGAGGAGGCATCATAGCCCCGTGGAGGACTGGGACTGAGAGACACTGTGATTTGTTGCTGCCTGCCAGAGCAGAGATGAAGCCCGGTGGGAAGAGATTTGCCTTGGAGAAAGTTCGTGGAGGACTGGCTCTTGTGGGTGAGATCCTATGGTGCAGCAGGGGGAGGGTGTGTGGGATGGATGCCCCCATCCCAGCCGAGAAGGAAACCGTCTTGCAAGGGACTGACCGAAGCCCCCATCTCCTAGTCCCTGCCCCCTGTCCTGTGCTGCGAGCAGGAGAGGGGAAGAAGGGAGCAAAATCATGGCTAAAGGGCAGTCTGCTTTAGAATGGGGGGTGGGGGGAAGGTGTTACCGAGACCCCCACTTCCCCAGTCCCTGCCCCTCCTGGGCTGCGACCGGGAGGGAAGAAGGGAGCAAACTTCCAACTAAAGCCTGCTAAGGAGGGAGTGGTGGGGGAAAAGTGTTTGCCTGGTTGCATTTGTTTCAAGATTGTTGGTTGCACTCCTGACTCTGGTTACTTTTCACTGTTTTCTCTTTAGTGTAGTGTAATAAATTAGATAACTTTCTCTTCAGCACTCTGCGTTGAGTCTGTTTTGCCCGCGTCATTAACGAGTTTGTCTCTTGAGCCGCCCAATTATGTTATTTCTCCCCTGTCCAACTAAGAAGGGGAGTAATAGACTGATTGTGGTGGGCATCTGGCCTTTGGCCAGGGCTCAACCACCACACACTCCACAGGCTCCCAACAATCCAGGTGCGGATGGGAGGCATCCTGTATGTACACAGCTGCCAGAGACTCTGTGCCCTGGGCTGAAAGAGAGGATGGGGAAAGAGACAAAATTAACAGACCTTTGAACAACAGGAAGACGGGCATCTCAGCTGCTACCACAGAACAGGAAGGAAGGAGTACACACACAAAAAAATACAGTCTAGGGACAGAAAAGTAGAGCTGACAGCAAAACAAGGCAGGCTCTTCAAACACAGCAGTCTCTCTAGCCTTGCTAATCTATTGGCTTTCCTACTTCATGACTGTAGGACTAACCTATCTGTCTGCACCTCGCAAGCACAGCACGACTCCTTACAAACAGCACCCGCCGGAAACACGCGGGGCTCACGGCTTACTACCCAACCGCCACAACGAAGGCTGGCGACTCAATCCCGTGCCTCCACGACAGCTTGCAGCTTCAACTTCCAATCCCTGAATTAATCAGCCATGCACCCACATCACGATCGCAATTAACAGCCTCACTTGTGCACATTATGGAATTCCCTATGATCAGGCTCGAGCAATGACCGAGGAGTGCGGCAACAGCACCAGACAGTACAGAGCACCATGCATATCTCTACCTTTTGAGTCGAACTCCAGGTGTATTCCTCCTTCTTACCTGTACTGCTACAGAGCAGAAGTACCCACATAGATATCTCTACCCAAAAACCTTTCTGTCCGATAACATTTTTTTCCTGAAGCTGAGAATGTATGCAACTTCCTAGAAAGACACACTGTATCATACAGGCACCAAACTGCTAGAACACAGTCACAACAGTACTGCAGCTAAGACCTGAATGACTGCCTAGACCACAGAAAATGGAGATTTTCCACAAAGGCAGTGAAAGAATTGGTTTTAATTAGCAATAAACGTAACAGACTTTCTTTTTGCTCTCTTATACTTTGAATATATCCTTGCAAAATAGCTTCCCCCTCTGCCCTCTTCACATCAGCTGTTAAGTCTACATTGGTTCATTGAAAAAAGCAGGAGGGGGTACGACAAGAGAAAGAACACAGGTTGTCTAGACGTCATACATTTATAAGATTAGACATGTCTGAGCTACCTAATAACCTTAGGGGCTTTTAGGTGACCAAATTGCAGAAATGCCCGAAGGTATTTTTATCCTGCCCAACTTACATTTTTCTTTCAAGCTAGAAGTGCTTTCTGGAACCACCCTCGCTGAACCTTACCTCCAGCAAGGCCTCCACGCAGTCGGCTGCATTAGCCTACAGATGTACTCAGGACACAAGGGAGGCTGAGGCCCACCATCCTCTTCCCACACTCACTATGGCCGTTGTGGCACGCTGTGCATTTCCTAATGTGATAAAGAAGTAACTTCATGGTTGCAAATATTTCCTGTGCCCAATCCACAAAGCTGCTGCCCTGAATTCAAGATGACTGTCAAGAGAGCGCATAAACTTGTGATGACCTGCTTACTTTATGACTTATCTTACAAGAAATACATGCTGCCTCATACTCAAAATTTCCAATTCAATTTTGGGCCAGCTTCTTCTGGTAAGCTCCAGTTCTCAAATTATTCATGAGCTTGGTACCGAAAGCTGTCAATCACTTTACATTTTGGATAACCCAATCCCTCCTGAACCACATTCTCCTGAAAGAGGAGGCCGGAGAGGCTGGCGCTGCTTTCAGCCTACAAGTCAAGTCATCTCACCTGGCAGAGCCCACGCCCCATGGCCTTCTGTCTGTACAAAACCCAGCATCACTCAGAGCAGCTGTCACCTGACAAATGTTTAGTTACAGAACAGATAGAATATCAACAGAGAAAGCCTTAGCAGCACAGTATTTTCATTACCAGAAAACCAAAACTGAAACACAGGTTTTTCTGTTGCTAAAAGATTGATGAGGTCCAATACACCCAGCAGTATTTACAATTAACGGATCTGCCCACCAGGTATTTACAATTAATGCCTTTCATGGATCGACAAAGGTATATACTGGCAGCACAAGTTCAATTCGTATTTATCAGACAGCAGTATCTGTGGCTACTGCATGTATGGGATATGTGCTGCCTCATCCTCTGCTCTCTGTGCCATGGGCAACCACTACTACTGCTCAGCTCATAAAAGGAGTGGAAACGGAGCAACAATGGGAGCACACGAGCATCTGACACACCTACAGTCATTTAGCAAGGGACATGGCAAAAGCGAGCACCACCTCCTGCAGAAATCTCTGCTCCATACAGCTAACAGCAAACCATCTCTAAATTTAGTAAGGGCAAGTTGAGGTACCTCAGTTAAGTGAAACTAACTTTGCCCATCTGACGAAGTCAGAAGGACAGAGACCGAATCAAATAACCCTTGACTGAAACCTTTGACCAAGACACACATCTCAAAGGACTGTGCTCGTGAGAAGAATCCACTGCTCACACAGCATGCGTGCTCCCAAGGTTAGCTGACTGGTCTCAATAAAAGGCTTAGCCACAACAAAGCAGGGAAAAGTTACCAAGGGACAAGGTCTCACTGCTAAAGCAGAGAGCCTGGGTTTCACCAACTCATCAAGATTAACACACGGCTGCACCACTTCCTTAAGCCCGAAGCCTGTAGTAAACTTCCTAGATATAAATTAGCAATGGCAGCTCAACTCAGTACATGAACATACATCCAGACCAGCAACTACCCTGACCCTAAACGCAGAGTGAAAAAAGTCCCAAGTTGGGTAAAACCAGACAAGACTCCCTCCAGCAATGAAGGCTGCCATCCTCAAGAGCCACCAGTCACAGGAACCAGGAGGTTCAGGCAGTTGGTCAAACATTTTGGGTCACCATCAAGTCTAGAGACATCGCAAACTCCCTTCAAGGAGGATGGGATGGCTTCACACACAAGTGAAGCGATCCACAGCCAAATTCCCCAATGTACTTGCAGCTTCTCAGATGAGCCAGAAAACACTCTTATTAAAGGAACTGTTGCAGCCCTACCCTTTTCCTTTAGGATTTCCTACTTCGGTCAGGGAGTTCATAGTCTCTACTTAGGACTTTCTATACCATGACTCTTCTGCTAGCTCCCACAGCTTTCTAGGTTCAGGAGAAGTTGAACAGTTGGCCTATGCAGGGAGTTCTATTAGCACACTCCCTACAAAACAGCAGTTATGTCTAGTTAATTACACACTGAAATGACATGTACAGAAATATCTTAATTTACAATGCGGTTTTGTAATTATGTAAAATGTTTGGTTTTCCTATGTAACCAGCCCTGACAATAGAAAGTTGCTTTTACCCTCCTGGAGAGCATGCAGGCAGTGTAAGAAGGGTGCCTGTAGAATCCTGAGCCTATAAGGATGTACTGGGAAGACAACATCCTAGATATTATAAACCAAATAAACCACCCTAACACTCATGCACTGAGCACTTCAGCAATGAGCAAGCATACAGCCTCTCCAGACTCTATCAGCTCATGATACACTGTAAAAGCCTCTAAAAATAAGTGAATTTATAGATGCATGTATACAAAGATAGGCAGTATATTCAGCTTAACTTCTACTTTGCACTCCTGCTCCAAAAAAAACCCCAACATGACTTCAAAAAACCCCAGAGCTGTAAAGCGAAGAGACCAGCGATGTACAAAGAAAGGACAACTCAGTTTCATTTAATAATCCAAAGCTTCTATAATGACAATCAAATTCCAGACACATATCCACACACATTGGCATGCCGAGGTGACACTGAAGATTGCTTTGTACTAAAGGAAGTTCAGCCTCACGTATTCAAAACGCATGGCAGAAGTCCATGTTCTCAGTTTCATACCAGCTTCTACTCTTACTTTCAATTATAAAACACAAACCAAGACACCATCCCAGCCCCCAGCACTGAGAAGGGAAAACCAGTGGCAATTTTATTCATATACAAGTTAAAACCCATGTACTTTTTGCCAAGTCCCCTGAAACATGCACCTGTATGGAAAGGGCAGATGCTGATAATCAGTGCAAATATCAATACCTTATTTTATCATACTTTAACTCAGAGTCAGCATGCTGTAAGAAACAGGTAGTTGGTTTTCTTGAGTTTGTTGATGCATCTCTTTTTATAATGGCTAAACTGTTATTTCTAAAGACGTGCTGCCCTGGATAATGCAAAGCCATGAACATAAAAGAAGCAGGAGTACGCTTTTATCTCACCTTAAAAATTCCCAAACTGTAAAACATTCAAGAAACAAGGATTCACATGGTAAACAAAATGTTCACATCACATTTTCTTCCAAATGTGCAGAACTTGTATCTAGAAAGGGACAGCCAAAATAACTTGGCTGTTTTGAAAAGAAACCTACACATTAGTTTTTCTGACTTGCCTCCAAAAATCCAGGTTTGATATTCCCCAAGCCATAAGCCTAAAGCAGAAGCAATTCCTGGCAAGATCCATCAAACAGTACTACAGATTATGCACAGACCTATTAAAAAAAGCTGATGCAAACTTTCATCAGTGCAAGTTGTTCCCATGTAGTAAGTGATGCTACAAAAACAAGTAAATAAAATCCCCAAATAAGCCCAACCCAAATGCTCTGAAGGACCTGTAACAATTACAAATCAAAACTCAGATACCTACCACACAGAACTCTACTCAAGCTAAGGAACATTCTCTTTTCGGAGAAAAGGGGTGAAAAAAAAGTTAATGACATGCAACTTGCTTGGACAGACTGACACAAGTGATCCAGTTTACACTCTGAAACATTAAGGGATTTGGAACTTCCCAAAGCTCTTCAGTTCTTCGTTTTATACCATGTCAAGGGGGGAGGGGGAGAAAAAGTCTTGTCCAGTGACCTCATACCATTTTTTTGCCTGATTCTTAGCAAAATGAGATTTATGCAACTCCATTATCCATGCATTAGTTCTTCCCTATTAACTCCTGAACCCTTTGTTTGATTCCAAACATTTCACAGAGGGACAGAAATCTCAAAGATAATTACATCCTGATCACTGTTCCCCATCTTTAAAACAGATACTAAAACTAGAAGAGAAAGTGAGAAAGGTAAGAGAGACAATTAGAGATATGAGATGGTTCCTGTTTCAGAAGCAATTAATAGATTAGGCTTTAAAGTAAATCAGTGGAGACTCCACAGTGTGTGGGGGAATTACCAAGAGTGCTTGCTTTCTTACACACCTCCCAACATCTCTATTGTCAGTGCTGTCCCAGGCAGGTCCTGGGCTCGATTAACTTCTGATCCGACTCATTAGGACCAAGCATGTTCCCAAACGTTTATCCCCTCTGCTAGGGAATATAGCAGGGATTCTGCCTAGCAGCAACAAATTAGAGGCTTGAGATCTCAGCTCTGGATGAGGCAGAGAGTTCCTACATACAGTACCTTTTCCAGTAAAAGTTCAGATTTTCAATGGAGTGGGAGCAGGAGAGCCACCACCTCATGGAAGAATGAATGTGAGTTTCACATAAAGTCGATGCCCCTCACAGCCCCAGTGGCTGTTTGCAGTTGCAGAAGATCTGTGAGGAAAAATCCAAAGGACAGCAATCTGCTGGTACTTGTGAAAAAAAAAGGTTATGGGTGTGAGCTGTATGTCATAGGTCAGTCTTCTAAGAGAGCAACTATGCCAGCTGAAGGAACTGCTCCTGGGGATACCTGCTTAAAGGTAAGGTAGGGAAACTGTACAAACAAGACTCGAAGAGAGAACTTATGAGAATCCTGGAAATAAAATTAAGCTTCCAAAGCGCTACCCTGAGGATAAAGAAGCAATTCTGGTACTAGAAATCAATTATATGACAGTAGAAGGAAACCCATTTCAATTAATCCCCTCCCAATATCCCAGCTACAACTGAGGCACACTCGCATGTGGCACCAAGCCTTTAGGTTCATAGCTTCACTCCCTCCAGCTTCCAGCAGGACAAACATACACTCAACATTCATGGAGAACCCCCTTTTTATTCTCTGCTTCACATGAGATATCTAAGCACGATTCAAAGTCCTCTGGACACAAAGCCTGTCCTGCCACTTCAGTTTCCCAAGGATGTAGCTATAGAAACATTTTCTGCAGTGGCAAAGTTATTTCAGCTGTGTCAGTGTAAGTCTTTGTGGGGCAGCACCACAAATGAGCAAATGGAAACAGTCCAGCCTTAAAAACAAAAAACACTTTCCCCAAACGTGGGTTGTAAAGAAAGACCAGGATGGTCTCATTTACAGAAGAACCAGAGAAGCATTTGAGCAGATGGAGAAACTAGTAAGGAGAGAACTCTTTCAAAATGGAGTATTTGGGAAAGGGGGAGGAGATGGAGAGAACCATCTTCAAACTACACCCTAACAATCTTCTCTCAGAGCCAAGAGTACAGCCTGTTCCATTGCAATTCTCATTGCTAAGGACAGATAAGAAAAACATTGTTTTCCAAAAGATATTTAGGCAGAACAGATGATGACAAGAAATCAGCTTTGTGTTCCCTGCAAGTATCTCAAGAGTTGCAAAACAAGAACCTCTGAAGTACTGAGACACCAAGTTTGGTATCACTCTTAAGAAACAAACAAACCACCAACAAAAAAAGTTTTGGGTTGTTTAAGAACAATGTTGGACTCCAGTTAGTCAATTAACTGCTTAGGCCATGGTATGAGAGTATATTAAGTCCAGGAGTAGGGGCTTCAGTGCCAGATCAGAAACATCATGGCTTCACAATGTAAAACACGGATGAAGAATGAACTCCCGCCATAGTTTTGCAGATGTTTCTTCAAGCAGGAGTGCCAGCGAAGCTGATTCATCCCTCGCCTCTCATACCACCCCCTCAACTTGTGACAGCTTCTCCTTGGATGGGAGGAGGCAGGCATGCACGTGGGAAACCTGGGTCAAAAAAGTACCTCCCAACCGAAGCAGTTCCCTGACCTGCTTCGCTGCACAGGCACGCGGAGCTGCGTAAGCCCAGCTAAGGAAGCAACATGAGGACAGGAACAAGTGTCTGCGAGCAGGCGCCGCTCACACTGACACCGCCACCAGAAGAAACATCCACAGAAATTTGGCTGGTTCAAATTTGCTCAGATGTTGACAACTTCACTCTGTAAGGACAAGCTTTGCGCTAAATCAGGAATCATCTGCTCACACCACACTAACTTTAGGCTTGGTCAAGTATCGTCTGTCCTCCTACATCTTGCATAAAAGCACGAAGCCCCTGAATTAACCGGAGCACGCGACGTGCAGTTTAACAGAGAGATTACCACGGGCCACATCTGACAGCTCAGATCGGTGCTCTGGCAACGCGCAGAGCCAGAGCTGTGAAATCCCAGGCGCCACGCAGACCGTGCAGCTTGTGAGGAACACGCACGTAAAAGGCTAAAGAAACCTTTTTTTCTCTTTCTTTCTCTCACAAGCTCACTTTAAAGCTGCCAACTAACTTCTCTGCTTTACTTCATTGATCAATGTCAACTAAAAATTATCTCTGAACACTCTTCCTTCCTAAAGACATCCAGCCAAAGTGCTGGAAAAGGGAAATGTGTGCATGGTTTGAGCTACGCAGACTGAAAGCTTCACCAGTAGTTCACAGGTCCTTCCCCTGGATGCCTCCCCACTTACTTCAGCGAGCAGATACGGAGGCTTAGTTAAGAGTGATAAGCCAAAAAACAAACAGATGTTTAATTCTGCAGTACATCGTGAAGAAAACCTCATTCTTCAAGACTTAAGCCTTCCCTTAGGGCTTAAGAGGACAATAAATTGAGGAAGTCTTGGTTTCTCACAAGACTGACTACTCAGCAATGGAGATGCATATAAAGGAAAAGCCCCCACGCCATCAGTAAACTGATCTCCCAAGATATGGACCAGGAGCTCTTGCTCCAGGGGACTCCTCAGGGCTTGGTCAGGCTGAGGTATCATCCAACCATCACAGCTTCCAAGGAAACACAAGCATTCTTCATGGTTTTGTGAAGCAAACAACTAAACCAGAAGTACACTGGCTATGGTCTTCATGGGCCGAATTCTTTTCTAAGAACACTTTCCACGCGCCTTGAGGCATCAAGTGGTGTTTAACCCACTAAGAAACTTCAATAACAGACTGGTGTTCAGGGAAGCACAAGAGCAGCGCTGGGGAGTAGAATAGTCATTTCAAAGACCTTCCAAAAAGAACACTTTCTTCCTTAATGTTAGGCTTTACTGTATATTTGAAGAAAATATGTGTTATATACGAACATAAAAAGGTTGCCAGATATATCTAAAGCTTAGATTTTGTTATGCTTGAATGTACAGCACCACCTCCAAGGAAGGACCTCACAATGTATTAATCTCCAGAAACAGCTGTATCCCATATCCTACTGGACATGAGAAACTTGCCATCTGCAACACAGAATAAATTAAATTATTCATCTAAGCACCAGGGTTAAACCCCTTTGAACTGTGGCACAACAAAGTTCCATTAAAAGCAGGCTGTGTACTTTTAAATGTGAAAAATTCCTCGATGTCTTTCCTTAGTGAAATGTTCTTACGCATTAAATAATTACAGCAGAAGCTCATTAGTTCTTCTTTACAACAGACAGTCTAACAGACCAAATTTGGTTTTACGAGTAGAGGAGAGGAGGAATCACACCAGACTTTAAAAAACACTTCGAAGCAGGACCTCTTTGTATATTACGTGTATGCCAGTGGGCTCTGAGATACTGAGGAGCTAAAATCACAGTATCTTACAAGAGCATCTTTCCCAACTGTTCCAGTTTATCTAAACCTCTCTGGAAACAGGCAAGGCAACTGAATGGCTTGGTCAATTACCTGTTTGAGGATTTTGAATAATAATATAGCAAAGCAGTAAAACAGTGTAAAAACTCCTTACTTGGTGTAGAAGTAACACTGATGTTACAGAGTATTTGTTGCTAGATGTGCGGAACTATGAGGAGGCTATCTCCAACAGACCATACCCATGCTTTCAAGCAACCCCAAAGTGCTCGGAAGTAGTTTATACACCGAAGTAATAACAGTAACAGCAGCCACCTTATTCTCTCCTTGTCCTACTGTGGGGAGATAAGTACTCTCTATTTATTTAAAGTTCGGATGTTTAAACATCAAAAGTTACTTGGAAACAACAACTAGATGCAAGTGAAAGGAAAAATCTTTTACATCCACCCCAAAACCTCAATAGTTAAACAAAAGGTGATGCTTAAATGATTTAAAAGTCCTTTTTCCACAATTTCTTATCAAGTGTCTTTTATTCACCATCACAGAAAGGCAAAGTACACAAGCAAGACCAGCAGAGTAGAACACCATTCGGACACCGTGGAGGGGTGGTTCGGCTGGGCTGCCCACCCAAGTGGTGCCAAGGGCCAGCCCTGCCACAGGCAGACTGTGTCCCCCCACGCCAGCCCTGGCACAGCCTCCCACGCAGCAGCCCGGGGACTGCTTAAACTCACTAATCTCTGTGACTGTGCTGACTTTCTAACCAGCCAGCGACAGCAACCTGTCCAGAGGCAGCCAAGGAAAAGAAGATGACGCAGCAGGTGAGCATCACCCTGCTGGGACAAGGAGGGGGAAGCCAGAATTTCCCCTCTGGCAGAAGCAAGCCGAGTGCTTTCACTCTGCTTTGCCAACTGCGACCAGCTTTATGGCTATCACAAACCCAGAGAGCTACGTGTGTGGACACAACTGCCCGTAGTTCTAGTCCCCATACACACCTAAGCTGGCTGACAAGAAGCTTCCCACCACGCAACGTTTCCCAATTAAAGGCTGACGAACCCTGAAACAGTCCAGTATGGGGGAAAGAGGGACAGAAAGGAAGACTCTAAAACACTAAGATAAACTTGTGTAACTAGAAACAATGGAAGGAAAAGCCAAAGAAACCCACTGCCTGGCTGTTGCTGGAAGGAGATAAGCTAGAAGCCATCTTATATTTATCAGGGCAAATGACCGCAGAAACCTATTAGTGAGTTGCAAGAATAAGCTCTTGTTTTTATTACCTTTACTGGTTATTTAATAACCTCTCCCCCAAACCCCTTCTCAGCTCAGGTTACCTTCAAATACTTCACTTCTGCAGAAGGAAAAATATAATAAAGAAAAAAACCCACAAACCCAAAGCCCCCAACACACACAAGCAAACCAAAACCATCCCACAGTAAGCCCCCTTGCAAGCCAAAATAAATACACACTGATAACAAAGCAAGGCAACAGGAGAGGGTTTTTACACAGGGCTCTGCAGTTAAACCATCTGAAAGACATGCTCCAGATCTAGACTCAACAATATGCTTCTATGGAAGCTTCCGTAACAGCTCTGTGCCTCAGCTCTTTACCAAGACACACACAAAATTATTACTGACATCACTGTGATGTCAGGAGGACCAAGGCACCCATCTGCTCACAGCTCTCTGGCAGAGGCGTGGATACCAGGAGTCGTATGGCGCCAGGAGAATCTGGATTCCAAACAAGGGTATGTAATGGGATGGGGGGCAGGTCAAACCATGGTCCCCAGCCACACATTAATAACACCCTATAATAACAGAGAGATGATGTCATGCTGCCATTCTTAAAAACTTTGGGGATGGCTACACTGAAAGGAGAGGTATGACTATGCACCAATACCGGGTCTAACCTAACCAGTGAGAGTAACACCACCAACTGAATCGTGGAGCTTCTGTCCCCAGCACACTGGAATAAAGCTGCTGGGAATCTTGGGTGCCATGCCAGACACTGTGGAGTCAACATTTCACTTTAAACATGCAAGATGGTGCTGGCACATATGTGCTTGACTGACCTGTGATCATATCTTCCGATGCCATTTAAACACACCTTAAACATACCACAGGCTGTAAAGCGGTGACAGTTCTGCAGCCTAGCATGCTCCCAGACAAGAGGGTAACTCTTGCAAGTGGAGAACACACAAAAGGCTTTTCATCTACCAGCATAAACTGACATTTGTCTCAGTGAAACTGTTGGCTTTAGTAGTTCTTCCTCCATCCTTCCTCTCCTTTCTTTCCCCATCCCCCTGTTCCCAGCCCTCCCACTGAGCCCATTCAGCTGTTCACACAGTCCCACGGTGAACCAGATCGGGTAGCTGATGCTGAATTAAAAATAATTCAGGAAAAAACAAAGAGTGAGGAGGAGGGAAGGTGGAAAAATTTTAGTTCCTCAAATCAGTGCAAGATGGAAATGCAAAAAACCATTGTTTCACTGCACCAAGGGAAAGCCAGAGGGGCACAGGCCTGCAGCGGGGCTCAGTCCTTCTTGTCCTACAGCTAAACTCTCCCAGAGAAGGTGGAGACAGAATAGCTGTTGCAAAGTCTCTTGATACCAAAATGACCTGTTCTCTTCCAGGCAGCTGACACAGCACACTCCTGAAAGCAGAGCCTGGCACTAACCAGAACAATGAACATCTCTCTCACACATGCATTTTTTCATCAGAGGCCCCAAATTCCAGCTTGGAGGTCCCAAGCTCCTCAGATCTGGTGTTTATCCAACATTCCCATACGGTCTGTGATCATGCAGACTGAAGCAGCAGGCCAGCCCACCACAACTCCTTCCAAGCAAAAGCAGCTCACTGTCATCATGCTGCCATTTATTTCATGGCTGTTAAGAAAACCCTCACCTCTGCTACTCTGGAGGCAGGCAGTTCCAGGATTTCTTTCTGGACAATGAATACAATCCCATACTTCATCTTGGAATCTGATACCCTGGCATCTTCCCTACACATTTTAAAAGTTCCAAATCCCCTGCAAACCATGTTAACTTCCAAGAGTCCTGTTTGTACTGCCAACCAACCCCCATCTCCATCACAAATGTACCAGTAGGGACTTGGCAGGAGAACCAATTGCTTTCTCTAAGCAACCTGATGCCACCAGTCAACCCGAGTCTTAAATCCATTGAGTGGCAGCTCTTAACCCCCTCCACCTCCTCCCCACACGCTTGCTCAGCCACATACCACCAAGAAGACAACTTGCATGTCACCTTCATCCCCCATAGCGAAGGCTCCTCAGCTCCTCTACATGGGAACTGGAGAACATACTTCATGTCCCCTGGAAAAGCTGTCAACTATGTGTTTAAAGTCAGTCTCCATCAGAGAAGTGCAATCCACCTATGGGTTTCTGAAAGGAAAACCTCCTGGCATTTCACAGTTAGGCCAAAAGTGCTATCACCATCCTTTTCTGAGTCAAGGTACCACTAGGTACAAAGTGCCATCTAGGAGCACCACTGATGATAGTGAGGGAGCTGCTTTTGGTCGCTGTGAGGTCTGGAGTTCATACAAGGCAACTCAGTAGCTACTAGAGTAACAACAGATTATCTGCTGAAAGTTTGTCTTCCAGCGGAAAGCGTGTGAAATGACTCCACACAAACCCCAGTCTGGATTTAACCCTGCCCAGGAGTTTACACTCAACTTGAGCGCACAAACCCACTAACGGAGATACCAGCAGCAGAGGTCAGAAACAATTCAATAGCACAAACTCCTCTGACTCGGCTGAACAGAGTGCTCACACAGGAACAGCTGCATCCATCCATATGTTGATCTTGGTAATATGTCAAATCAAGACTTCATCCATATGTACGATAAGGCAGCACCATAACCTCGACTATCAGCCAGCTGCCTTACCCTCTGCCTGGAAAGGTTACGGAGAAAATCCTAGGCAGCATTTCCCAAGTACAGGAAGGACAAGAAGGTGACAGAGGCCAGCCAAAATGGATATACCAAAGGCCTGGCCAACCTGACCCCCCTCCAGGATGAAAAGACTGACTCTGTGGCTGAGGGGAGAGCAGGGGGTCTTGTACACCTTGACTTCATGTCAAAGGCCGCTCTAGTCTCCCACAGCATCCTTCAAAACAAAAACTGGAAGGTGCTGAGGTGTGGCATGGATAACTGGATAATAAAGGTGGGAGAAACCTGGCTGGAATGCCAGGCTCAGAGGATTGTGACCTTCACTTGGCTGCTGGTTACTAATGGCATTCCTCAAGAATCAGCATGGGGGCCAGCCCTGCTTAAGGTTTTTTAATGACTGGGATAGGGATTAGGGTACACTATCTAAAAGTATCTTGGGAAAAGTAAACTACATGTTGGAGGGCAGGGCTGCTGTTCCGATGGACTTCAACAAGCTGGAAAATAGACTAAGAAGAATGTCAGGAAGTTCAGCTAAGGCTAGAGCAAAGCCCCCTGTCTGGGCAGGATAACTCCCTGCAGCACAGCAGGCCGTCAGCATGGCATCTCTGCAGAAAGGCACCTGGAAAAACACCACACTGCCCATGAGCCAGCAGTGCTCCCTTGCAGCAAGGGCAGCCAACGTGGCCATGTGAGCAGGAGTGCAAGCAGCAGGGTGAGGGGACAGATTCTACTCCTCTGCTAAGCACCTGGGAGAGCTAAGTCCAACTTGGCCTCAGAGGAGCCCAAGGGTGGTGACGTACAGGAAGGACTCCAGCAGAGTCCAGCAAGGTGGTCAGTGCTGGAGTATGGGATGTGTGAGAAAGGCAGGGGTAGGTGAGGTCAGCCCCGGGGGAGAAGGCCCTGGGGAGGTGTTACTGCTGTCTACAACTACTGAGTGGGAGGTGTAGAGCAGATGAGGACAGGCTCCTCTCAGGGCTGTGCAGGGATAAGCCAAGGGACACCAGCTGGAAGGCAAGAAAATCCAACCAGGCACAAAAAACCAAACCTAAGTGTGGGCAAACACTGGACAAGGTATTTGCAAAGGTGGGATCACCATCCTTAAGAGATACTGAGAAGTGGGCTGGCCACAGCCCAACAGGACAGCTTCTAGCAGGAGGTTGGCCTAGTGTGAGCTACAGAAATCCCTCCCCATCACCCATGGGGTGCACAGTACAGACTCTGTCACACAAAATACCCGAGACAACATTTCACCTAAGAACAGTGCCTAAAACATTAAATGCCAAGCAATAATTCCCAGGAAACAATCCCCTTTGCGAGTCACACCAGGGACCGAGCTGTAAGTTTCCACAACTCATCTCGCCCCTCATTGCTTTACTACCAGCATCTCCAAACCGACACAACGCTACAAAAGAAGCGGCGTTTTACTGAGCACAAAGTAAAGGCAGGCCAGAAAAGCAGAAAGAACAGAAAGTAGTTGTTGATGGAGAGCAGCCAGACAGGATGACTTGGCCACCTTTACCATATTCCCCACCCCCATGTTTACTTTGCTTCACTTTTACAGAACTCCACAAGAAATAAAAAGATTTGAAAAGGAGGGAACCACACAAAAACACCTCCCAGCATATCCTACAGTTCTGAGGAGAAGGAAGCTCCACCGAATAGCTCTTATAAAGGAAAATGGCCGAGCACAGATTCATGCCAGACCACCTTCAGTTTATATTCCACAAAACGCAGTCCCAAACCCTGTTGCCTCTCCTTTCTCTTCACGTGAGTCAAAACAAAGGACAACCAGACAGGAGTGCAACCCTGAATAGGAGGCTAATGGGCGAGCACACAACAGAACAGCAAGAGTGGAAGGGGAGGCCAAGACCGGCAGGATGTGCCTCACGCAAGTCCCCCCCAATCCACCAGAAGCCTCTGCCCATCTTTGTGCATCTCCTTATCTCGGCAACTCCTCCTCGGTCCCCACCCCTACAACCTCCCGTGACCCCCATCCAAGCGGCCGCCCCAAACCCCGTCCCGAGGCCCATCCCAGAGCTGCCTCCCCAAGGCCCCTTCCTGCCGTGCCCAGCCCCGCTAGCCCGCCTCACCCTGCCCGTGCCCCAGGCCCGGATCGGCGCTCCGCTCCGCTCTGCCCAAGCCCCCCTCCCCCCGCCCCGAGCCCCCGCAGCCCCATCCCCCTGCACCCCGCGCGGCCCCATGAGGCAGTCCTTCCTGACCCCTCCGCGCCTCTGCCCCACATCCCCCGCTCGCACAACCCACGCGCAGCCCCCGATCTCGCCTCACTCCTCTACCCGCAATCCGCACGACCAACGGCTCCCCCGCAGCAGCCCTTCACCCCGTTTAACCCCGCGCCGGGCCTCCCTTCGCCCGCCGCTAGCCAGGCCCCTACCCCGCTCTCGCCCCACGCACCTCACCCGCCCGCCCCGGCCTTCGGCCGCCCCTCCAGACCCCCCCATCCAGCCCGCCCCGGGAGCCGCCTGAACCCCGGCCCCCTGGCCCAATGCTTCCCCCCGCCTCGGCCTCCCGCCGGGCCGCCGCCCCGCCCCGGGCCTGCCCCGCCGCCGCGGCCCGCCGAGCCCCCGGGGCGCCGCTCGCACGCGGGAGGGAGCGAGGGGAGGGAAGCGCGGCGAGGCCGGGCCCCGGCAGGGCCGAGACCCCGGGGACTCTTACCTCCGACCCGGTACATGTTGGCGGCCATACCCGGGACGGGACCGGGTGCGGGCCGCTCCCGCCGCCTCCAGGTGCCGGATCCGCTGGAAAATGGAGGCTGGGCGGCAGCGCGGGGGAGGGGAGCGGGGGAATTAAAGGGGCCGCGCCGGCTGCCGCCCGGCCGACAGGGAGGGTGGGAGGCGGGGCGGCGGCGGGCCGGGGGTGGCAGGCCCGGGCGGACGGGGGCCCGACGGCGGCGAGAGGGAGGGGAAGGAGCTGGCCCGGCCGGTAGCGTGTGGGCGGCGCTCCGCGGCCTGCACCCGGCGGGAGGGGAGCGGGCCGGGACCGCCGGCGGGCAGCGCCTCGCCTCGCCTCACCGCGCCTCGTCGCTCGCACACACGCTCAGGCCGCCTGCCCGCGCACAGCCCCCGCGCACGAGCGGCCCGGCCTCACGCACGGCCCGACACACACCCCTTACACGCCACCGGCGCTCGTCAGCCCGCACACACAGCTCCCCGCACGCTCGGGTGCATGTACACCGCTGCCTCACGCACCCCTGCACTCACTCACAGCCTGCCTCACACGCCCCTGCCCTCATTCACAGCCCGCCTCACGCACTCCTGCACTCAGTCACACACACACACCCTCCACCTGCACACACAGCCCCTTGCACACTCAGGTGCCTGTGCCTGCACACAGCCTGCCTCACACACACACCCCTGTACTCACACACCTCACCTGTACACACAGCTTCCCTCACATGCTCTGGTGCCTGTGCACAGCCTACCTCACACACCCCCTGTACTCACAGCCCAACACATACATACCTGTACTCACAGCTCTCCTCACACACACATACCCCTGTACTCACACATCCACCTGTACTCAGAGCTCTCCACACGCACCCACATCCACCTGTACTCACACACCCCCCACACATGCCACCTGTATTCACACACAGCCTTCACATACAGACTGTGCCTGTTCTTACAGACAAGGCCAACACTGCCTGTCCTCACACATGCTGCCTTGCTGACACCATGCAACACTCCTATCACACTTGTACTTACACCCGCATGCTGCCTGGTCCCCATGCACACCTCTCCATCCCCTCACACATGCGTGGGAGTCCGTGCCCTACACACTCCTCTGGATCACACTCTTCTCCACCATCTCCATCGGGTCCCCATGATGGGAAGGGGCTGTCTGGGCTATCTCTCCCTGCCCATGTCCCAAGCTGACCCTAAGACAGTGCCATGCCGGGGGTTTCCACCTTCCTTGGATGTCAGCCCAAAAGGTGGAGCGTAGATGACCACTGTAGCTTTCCCTTACCCACTGACCTGGAGGTGTCACCATCCCTTCATGCACATACTGGGTCTCCAGCCGTCTCCTTGGCAGCCCTGCAGGAGTTACTGGGCTGTTGAACAGTTGTTGACTCCTGATCGCTCCACAAAAGTTGCATGTTGCCACTGCCATTTCCTCTCCTGCAGGAACTGACAGGCTGACACCAAAATACACCCCAAGAAACCATCAGTCATTGGCACATAACACCCTTACAGCAGGTCCCTCAGCAAAGGCTGACAAAGGACAGCAGAGCTGGCATGGGTGGAAGCCCAATGAAGAGCCACACCTCTGACAGTCAGGACAGCTGGACCCAGGGCACTGCTGGCCTCTCAGGCACAGCACTCCTTGGCTTCTGCACAGAGCTGTAGAATCACGTTGCATTGCCTGAGCTCAAGGTGTCAGCTCAAGACCTCAAAGAGGTCACAATGGCCAAAAAGTGTCTGCCATGAAACCCTTCTGCTGGAGTAAGTGGTTAACAGTACAGGCACATTCTTTACCAGGGCTGGGCACAGCCACCCTGCACTCTTGACCCTGGTTCTCATGAAGTCCAAACCCTTGACATCTGCCAAAACGCATCCAGCCGAAAACCAACAGGGCTTCTGTTAAAACACATCTCGCACCATGTCAGTCCTCAAATCCCAGGAGGGCACAGGCCTCTGCTTCCATGTTTTCACCACGGGCAAGGAGCATGGCTGAGCGAGGAAAGCACTTCATGGAGTGACAGGCAGCCAAAAAAATTCAGTGTGCTAGGGGACATCACAGCAACGTTTCCTCCTTTCCCAGCTGGCCAGAGAGTGTATGCCGGCACAGCCGTCAGGAATAGTGCAGGACACGAGGGCTGGCTCTCCCCAGGCTGCTTCTGCAACTGCCCTGCAGAGCGGAAAACAATTCAGTAGGACACAAAATTATCCAGAACAAATATTTACAAACCACGTTGCAGGGCACTTGGTAGTTGCACACAAAGAAGTGGCTGGTCACGTGGCCTTGGCTGCTCTTTCCAGATGCTAAACCATGTTTTAAAGGATAGCGATAAAAGCATCGCCAAACTTCCCTGCTGTTCCTCTTCCAGGTTAAGCATCAGCTGCGGTCACCACTGAGGCATTGTGCAATGGAAGGGAGGGGAGCGGGCCTTGGCAGCTCAAGGAGGAGTGGGCTCTTGTAACACCCCATCTCCCACCACCGAACCCCACGCCCATGGTCACTGCCAACTCCTACCATGGCAAAGCCCATCCTTGCGGAAGGTTTTTGGTGCACCTTGATGTGGCATCACTCCCATCTGATGCCTCCCCAGTAGCAGCAAGGGTGCAGTGCACCTCTGCTGAGGGCAACCAAGACCTGTAGAAGGAAGATGGCTGCACTTTGGGAGCCTAGCCCGAGGTTGCCTGGCAGAAATGGGTTTGTCCCAGCATGGGGCAGGGGGTGAGAGCAGCGCTCTTGGCCTGCTTCATGAGGCCTGGCACACCCCAGCCCTCAGACATCTCATCGCTTCCAGAAGACAAGAGCGTTCCCCTGGCCGCACCAGGCCTTTCGGCTTGGCCTAGAGCACCCATGCACACTCCCTGGTGATACAGGGCTGGTCCTTGGCTCTCCCCACCAGCATCCAAGCCTTCCCACCACCCTGGTCCCTCCTTCCCATGCTGAGATGAGCTCCTCCAACATGTTGTATCCTGGGGACTACAGCACAGGCCTGCTTCTCAAAATTTCTGGGTGCTGGGAAGGACATGCCAGTCCACCAGCTCTGCCCTGGAAGAGCTGCCAGGCAGCACCAACACAAGGGATCTCCCTGCGCCTGGAAGCCATGCTGCCATCTCGAACTGGAGACAACTGCCCCAGTCACACCAGAGCAGGCCCAGCTGAGAGACGACTCGAGGGACGGGTGTGTGCTTTCATGTCCAGTTTTATTAGTGTTGCATTAGTACCGTAAAGTAGTTGACGAGGTCGAGCACGTTGCAGTTTGTTCCAAAAAAAGGCTATTTACATTTAATCTGTCTCCATTAAAAAAAAAAAAAACAAACCAACCAACCAGCCAACCAACCTCGAACCCAAACAACACAACAGTGAAACAGATGGACAACTCGGGAATCTACAAAGTGGTAATGTCCCCTAACACACCGTGGTCCGGCCCAGGCTGGTGGCACACAGCCCCACTACGCATGCGAGCTGCTTCCCTGCTGCCACAGCACATACACAACCGGGCAGGCAACGCTCTGGAAACCCTATGGCCAAGGTGCAAAGTAGCACAGCTGCTGACTGGATGCTGCCCCATACCAATGTGCGTCCTTGAGGACACAGTGACCTGCTGCTTTCCAAGTTGGCACATCCCCTTTTTCTCCCACAGTCTGTGCCAAAGCAGCCAAGTGACCCCACCAGAGCAGACCCTGACAGATGCACATCCCATGAGAACCTCGCTGAAGAGGCTCTTGGAAACCTCTAGGAGATGCTGCCACTCATTTCGGGCTTTCAGCCTGCCTGACACACCCCAAGGAAGTGCCACACTCCATTCCGGCACACAGCTATGCATGGAGACTGAAGCTGGGGAACAAAGGGGGCACAGACCCTGCATCCGACCCAGCTTCAAGAAAGCCCCAGGGTCCCCAACCCTTTGCAAACGCATAGCAGGAGTGCTCTCATCTCAGCATTCCCTGGCGCTCGGCACATCAGGCAGCAGCAGCAGACCACTGGCTCTGATGCCTCTCCTCAGGATTTCTTCTTAAAACTCAGAGGTACCACTGCACCCCTCGCCCCCTGCCCAGCTCTCCAGTGCTTCCTCCCACACACACTGCTGATGAGAAATGTGATGGGCTTTTGGTGCAATCACAGGTTAAGCACGGGGCAGTGCGGTTCTCGGACAGAATTGATGATGGAAAGCCAATGGGCACATCCCCTTCAGCCCCCAAAACCTCCCAGCTCCTAACCCTACCCCTCTCCACAGGATAAAGCCAAAGCACATGCTAATTAAAGCAGCCACATGCACCACAGAGAGAGCAGCTCTCCCCAAACTCATGCCGCCCGAGATGCCTGCAAAGCAGCGGCAGGACGGCCAGCAGCTGATGGAATGCTGGCAGGACAGAGGGCCAGTCTTTGTCTCCAGGAAACTCAACCCGAGCACTGGGAAGCACTCAAGGTGCAACAGGACACCATGAAAACCTTCCATCTTTCATCTGCTCGCCAGGGCTGTCAAACTAGGTCAGAGTCACACAGCCCAGTGTGGCAACCAGCCTGTTCCTGAGACCTCTCACCTCTGAGCACGGCGGGGCCCTTTGCCCAAGAGCAGCTGGAGAAGGAACAGGCTGCTTTGGGAAGCCACAGCCGGGGGAGCAAGCAAGACATGCTCTGTGAGGAGCATGGTCGAGCCAGGGGGACGCAAAGGGACGGAGGGACCAAGGGCATCACCTCGGAAGCACCTCCTGGACCGAGATCAGCTCAGATACTGCCCTCTCCAGCCCCTGCCTTCGCTATCAGGCTGCCCAGCTCCAAAGCAAGCCCTAACAGAGACAAGCCAGGTAGTGCCGCTGCGCTTCTTTGAGTTGCATCTTCCTCGCCAAAACTCTCACAGGCTGAAGGTAACAGTGCTGTGTGTGGCCTAAGCCATCCTCCTGCGCCCACTGACTTGCATGCAAGCCCCCAACCCGACCAGGCTGACACAGACCCATTGCTGCTTCAGCAGCCCTGCCTGGCCCCACAGCAGGGATCCCTTCAGCCAGCCAGGCTTCTGGTGGAAGGGAGGGATCCCTGGGAAACTGATGGAGACCCCAGATCCACCACTCACATGGGTCACCATGTGCAAAACGCCTTCCCAAAATGGCTTGAGCCATGCACACACTTTGACACTCATTTACCTCACAGACCACAATCTGTTCCTCCTCCAGCCAGGCACACAAAGTGGCTCCACGCCATACCAGAGAAAAGACGCAGGCACACTGCCCCAGAGCAGAGCAGCACCACCAAACTCCCGCCCCAGCCCATGCCCCTGTGCTGGGAAACACCACTGCTGTCCCCAGGTGCACGGCTGCCCGTGGGCAGGCCCAGCCTGCCGCTGACGGACTCTGGGAGGACAAGGCCAAGAGGCCAGGACATTTCCTTGCACAGAAGGGGCATTTCAGAGCAATGTCAGCTTTCCACTGGGGAGAAGTCCCGTGGGGACGCAAGCCCTCGGGTCTCAAGCGTACAGAGTCTCCTGGTGAATTCACTCATATAAAGTTGAAACACAAATCAACATGAAATGCAATGAGCAGAAGTGGTTCTCTCATGTATGTACACACACACACACACACACACACAGAGTAGAGCAGGGCAACACATGTTTGATAGGTAGGACCCTGGAAATTCCATCCTAGCTACCACTTGTTTGTTTACAGTAGGTTGAAATACAAAGAGGAGCACAGTGATGGTTCCCCTCTCGCACCCCCCTCCCCTCGAGTAAACAAAGTTATTGCAGTGGGTCAGTCCAGCTCCCGCTGCAGCATTAACACACTCCAGCTCCATGAGCTGCCCACACTGCATGCAGCTCCCAACACTGGAACCCCATCACCCTTGTCACAGCAGCGTGAGACTCGAAGAAGAAATCACACACTGACTGATTTCCTTTAAAAAACTTTTTTGGGTTTTTTTTTTTTGTTATGCAACAGCCTCGATGAAGAAAAAGCAGCGATGTGCTTATACACCATCTCCCACGCTCCCGCTGCTAGGCAACGCTATACAGTCCCACAGCATCAGCTCAGGTCAACCGAAAAATGCACCAACCGATGGACACGATGACATTCAGACTCGAGCCGAGCTTCTGCCGTGGCCAGGAGCTAGCAGACGGCAGGCAGACCTGCCCGCGGGCCCACGGGACGAAACACAGCATTGCAATTAGACAATACGTCCAGCCCAGCAGCACGCCACTGGGCACAGGACCACGTCTTCCTCCCTCCCGTGGTTTGAAGGGAATACCCAGTCCCTGGCCAAGTAGGTTGCGCTTGTCCTGGGAAAAGGTTTAAGAAAATCAGAGGTGGTGAAGCAGCCCGAGAGCTGCGACAGGCACTAGATCCAGCCCAGACCACACTCTCGCCTAATAATCCCTCACTCCCCATCAGCTGGAGAAGACCTAACAGATCACACCACCGCTGCCCTGCCCAAAACCACCCGGGCAGTCCCTGTGCAGAGCAGGGCAAAGCAGGCTCCCCACGCCTTTACACACCCAAGGATAAGGGACCAGACAGGAAAGAAAAAAACCAAAGATTCAAAAGCATCACTGCCCTTGGAACGTGCCTTCTGGAGATGCTTGCAGAGCCTGGTCTGCCCACAAGCACCCACCAGCAGCTTACACCCTGTATCCTCAACATCCTGAAGTTATCTGTTCTTCCATCCACACAGCCAGTACTTGTTGCTCCCCAAGCCCCAGCCACCCCCCACTCCCAGGCACGCCTCAGGAAGCCTGGAGAGCCATGGGCTACATCCGCAGCAGCTGGAGCTGCCCAGCCCCAGGACTTGTCACGCTGTCTCTTTGTAAGAGTGTCCCCTTGTCCTGGCACCCCAAGGATCCCCGGGAGCAGCAAGGCATACAGTGAACACAGGTGCAACTGGAGCCAAGCCAGAGACTCAAAACTCTCACTCCTCCATCTCGCAAGACATCTCGCTGCCCAAGGTAGACAGTGAACCTGGCTGGCTTCATCCTCTCTCATGTCCCAGCTACAGACCCCACTGCACCTTGGGACTGGAACCCCAGCAAAGCCTCAATGCCCAGGCAGTGCTGGGCCAGGGCAGAAGCCTGTTCTGCTGGAGAACGGACACAATCCACAGGGAGATGCCTGTGGGGAGGAATACTCCAAAAGCCACGCTCCATCCATGGCACAGCCCGTGAAAGGCCACTGACCCCCAGCACCCTTGGCTTTTGTTACAGCTTCTCAGTCCCTGCGAAGAGGGCCTGGGTGGTAAAAGGGCATGGCAAAAACCCATTCCCGTGATCGCCCTGGAGCCAGGCGGTCTGAATCCAGCCTGAGGGTGTACACCCAGCTTTGGGGAGCACAGCCCGGTCAGGGCAGGACAAAGGTAGCAGATAAAGCAGCCCAGGCTACCTCAACATGTGCGGTTTGACAGATGGACGGGAAGGCAGCTGGACATGCAGAGCGCCTGGCTAGCTCCCAGTCCAGCCACCAGAGTGATCTACCACTTCACAGACAACGGCTCATCTTCCTGGGTTTGTTTTAGTTTTGTTTTGGTTTTTTGGCAACTTGATATCTTTTTTCCTCTTATTTTTTGTTTGGTTTGTTTTTGTTTTGTTTTTTTAGAAAGCATTAAAAAAAATCTGCAGCTGTTAAAAAAATCCTTTTACCTTTAGAGGCTGGAAGAGGTTTAATTGACAGGTAAATAATCGGTGTGAGTATGTAAATAGCAGCGACCCCACTGACACGGCATCCCTCAGCAGCACAGCCAGCTGCAGGGACATGGTGACTGGCTCGGTTTGGTCATTGTCACAGACCTGGGACACTGGAGTTCCCTTACACCCCTTAGTGTTTCCCTAACCCCTGTTCCTGCCCAGCCCTCCTCAGGCATCGTGCCTCAGCACAAACACCTGCCCAACCCCTTGATGGGCTCTGCGCTCAGAAGGGGATGTCCTCTCCAGCCCTCCCTAGCTATGCGAGTGGTTTGTTTTGCAAACCGGACAGTCCAACTCCCTCCAGACTCGCTGATATCTTGTCCTTTGGCAGCAGGAAGAAAGACTGGCCATGGGTTTTTGTGTGTTTCTTTTCATTTTTCCTAGAAATGGAGGGGGAGGCAAATGCAGCATAACATGCACGATCTTCCACAAAATCCATCTGAGCTGATCCGCAGCTCCCCCAGCCCACTCACACCAATGAGGTCTCAGGTTAATAAGCAGTGCAGTTATTCAGCTATCTGCTCGTAAGTGGTAGGTGTTCTTGGGCAGGTTGCCTGCTCCTGCCAACTCCCCCACAACTTCAGGTTGTCAGCACATCTATATTTAAGACCGGGGGGGATTTTTTTGCCTTTGTTTACAGGGGTCTCCTTCCCTTGTAGTAAACTTAAGAGTTAATAGAAAAAAGTAATTCAAAAGTAATCCAAGCACATCTGTAATTAATTCTGCAGGAGAGGGCAGAGCAACAGAGTCAGAGTTGGCACGCAATTCCTGGCTCCTGGTGTGCAGTCTCCGGGATGGGCAGAAGGTCCCTCCGCCGAGCAGGGCTAGAAGTTAGATTTGGAGTGTCCAAATATGCAGATGGGAAAGTGCTTGACATGAGAGGACCACTGTGCCGCCAGCTGAAAGAACTTGACGTCGTTCCACTCTACCCCATCGATCAGGACTGCAGGGGAGGGTGAAAAAAGAGAGAAGAGAGTTAGAAAATCCTGAGCAGAAGCATCCAGCCTGCAGCAACTTTGCCAGAACCCTCCCTGCAGCGGGCAGAGGGAAGCCTGGCCACGGGCTGTGCCAAGGCTATACGCTGCTCTGCCCGGCCACCCTGCCACCCGCACTGTAAATGGCTGCACACACAGGGGAGGAAGGCTCAGAGCAGACCAGCTTGAGGGAGAACAGCTCAGATTGTTGTTCCACCATCACACACCGACACTGGAGCTCCCCAGACTGCTGATTGCAGTGTCACCTGATCCCATTTCTCAAATTTCTTCAACATGCTCCTTTTTCTTTTTTGGGCAAACGCGCTCTTACGGAGGTGGACATCAGCCTGGGAGGTGGACACCAGTCTGTCCTCACTGGCACTCCTCACCAGAAGATCTGCACCTCTTAAAAGAGGTGAGGCACATTCTGCAACCATCTCTCTCACCAGCTTCACTGGGCTGGGCCAGCAGCATTCAGGAGGTGACCTCTGCTGTTAACAGCAGTGGGGACTATCAACTGCAAAGGCTGTGGGGCTGGTTGTGATACTGGCTGCACAGTTCCACAGACAGTCTGCCTGCAAGATGCACGTGGGGCTCATCCTGTGGTATGCCTCTGTGCCAGTTCTGCCTAGGACAGCAGCCACCCTCTCACCACTCACCAGCATCACTCTCCAGATGTGCAAGGGCAAGAGAGAACGATGGGGGGGCAGGAACCAGAGCCCAGCCCAGCCCTTGTCCTCATCCAGGGCACCCCTTGTCCTTATCCAGGGCACTGATTCAGGGGAGTTCCTAGGTGAGGGAAGATTTTCCCACATCCCAGACCTATTAAAAGCATCCTCCAAGCCTCCAATCCCCAGGAATGCTCCCCTTTCGCTGGCTCCAGAGCACAGGCCAGGATACCAGCTCAGCCCTTTGCCCCGAGATGACACTAGCACCCAAGCCTGACGGGATGCGAGTGCTGCACTTACCACGCAGCATGTTCTGCTGATGTTTAGCTGTGCAAATCAACCTGCTGATTCCTTCAATACACTGGCTCTTCGACTCAACCTCCTTGTCTTTTGTTTTCTTGGGCAAGAACATCACTGTAAGAAAATCAAACCAGCACACAGTGAACCTCTGGAACTCACAGGAGCTGCAGCAAGGCTTCTTTAAACATTCATGTCTGAAGATTATAACTCTAATTTTAGCTCCCCAAATCATCCCTGTTTGGCAGGAGTTAGACTGTATCGACGTCCAACACCTTAGCCCTAAGTGTCTCTATGCAAAGCATTCCCTGCTCATGCCCCCAGGCCCCAAAGGGCACCTTCAGGGTGACTCCTGCTGCTGTTGGGACACCACCAGGGCGAAGAGGTGCATCTGCAGCGGTCCCCGGGCTGTGTCCCGCGCCCGGGATCTGCCGGGCAGCCGCACCACCTAGGGGGAAGTCCCACATACTGCACGGGGCTGCTGGGCTGCGCTCCGGCCTCCGGGTCTGCGGCACCAACAGTGGCCCGGCATGAGCTGGGCTGTGCAGGCACCTGAAGAGAAGGAGGGAATACATGCTGTGGGCAGCTGGCAGAGAGGGAAGGCACTGGGAGAGCTAGAAAGGGACCAGCTCCTCAAGAACTGTCCAAACACACGAGCAAGGATGCACAAAGTGGCTCCACAAAGGCTGGTGTGATGTTGGCCACCACCATCCCAGGCTGGGCCAGGCCCAGGGAAGAATATTTTGAGTGTCTCGGGGTTACTTCTCCTACAGGCACATCACTTAAAAAGGGTGCAGTCAGGGGTGGGCGCTCCAGTACCAGCAGTGCCACAGCTGCAGTGGCCCGGCAGTGACATGCATCCAGATCCTGCAGCCACAGGTCTGGAAGGTTCCGCTGGCCATTCCTCAGAGCCCTGAGCCCTAAACCCCCTGGTTCCACCAGGAATGACTCCCTGGCCCACGGGCACAAAGGTGTTGGGAAGGACAGCTACCTCCAGGTGTCACACCCAGAGCTGCCTCGCTGCTTCTCTGAAAGCAATTCTCCATCTCCAACCTTTCACATTACCAGCAGCCAATACAGAATTACTGATGATATTTAAAATGCCTTTTTTTGTTTGTTTGGAGAAAATAAACTCAGAGCTGTGAGTTTAAGAGCAGCAGACTAAAGAAAAGCTAACACTGGGCTTTGTGCTGAGAGCATGTCTTCTCTACCTCCTTTTGTCCCACAAACCTCTAAGAGCTCATATTGCTACAAGCCCGCTCTGAGGAATGCTGCCCTTCCGTACATGCACACCTAGCCATGGCTTGGCAGGTCTGGCTGAGGTGTCTGTCCTGCCACGACAGCGGTGTTTAACACGAGGACATCACGCCAGATCCAGCACACATCTGCTGGGGCTGCCACCATACACTGCAAGGTGGTGTGGTGCACACACCCTGCCTCTGTCTGCACCCGTATCACACAGGAGAGACCAGCGCATGGAGCTGTGCAGGCTGCAGGGTCTGCCCTGGCTCTGATGGCAGGCGCACAAGCTGCCTCTTACCTAACCCATCACCCCAAACCCGCACCAGCAGGCTCTCTCAGAACACAGGGAAGCTGTACTGAGCAGCTCGCTCTCCCTCCCAGCCCTCTGCTCAGCTACCCAAAAACATCCTTACTCTTCCCCACCTTTGTTCTTCTGGGCTCCATGGCTGTTCAGCTCTAACAGTGACCACATCTCTTTTTACAGTACAAAGAGGAGCCACACTAACAAACTCTATCACCTTATGGAGTCACTTTTCATCTGCAGACAAGGATTTTGGGGATAAAACCATGACTAAGATCTAACACAGGACTACCAAGTCAGGCAGCCCTGGAGCAGCAGAACAGGGAGAGCAGCACTGCTTTCCTGGCCTTTGGCAACAGAAAACACATCCACCTTACCTTTCTTGTTCTTCTCTTTTGTCACAACAGTCATGGACATGGTTGGAGTGGTGGCAATCTCACCGCTGGCAGGTAACCTGCTGACCTGGAGGGACCGGAAAGTGCATTTCAGTGTGTTTTTGGTAGTGGAGGGGTCCTTCTTCTCTGGGTCTCTCTTTCTGTCCATGGGTGGAGCTGCAATCCAGTAATCCACCTGCAGGCCCATCAACTCAGCACCGAGGTTCTGGCTGGAAAACAAGAGAAGAAGGTAATTTCCACGCAGCAGAGTTCCCCCAACCTGGGCTTTCCTGGGGCAGCTGCCGTTCCTGGCCAGATGGCCAGAGGCCAAGCACTGGCTCTTCAAGAAATCAGGCAGGAACGTTCTACAGCAAGACATGGTAATCACAGAAGCACAAGAAGCCACCGCTGAGTGACGCAGCCGGCACCATGATGCACGGTGGCACGGGCCTGGCAGCACGGAGCCGCAGCAAGCTGAGAAAAGCCACCGTGCGGCACGGCCACAGGGACGAGCAGCGGGAACGGGAGCAGACAGGCAGTTTCCTAACGCGACACTGAGTTCAGTGACCCAGTCAGCAAAAGCAACCCCTGAGGTGGCCCAGATCACCCCCAGTCTTTGAGTGAGGAAGAGAGGCTGCGACCGCCTTGAACAGTGGTGGACAAAGAGCTGGCGTGTCCCTGAATGTTAGGCACTCAGTTCCCAATCCCCCTGACTTCCTCCTGTGTTCATGAGTTCTTCCCGTCACCAGCTTCCCTCACATCTAGCTGTTCTGTCAGGTCATGCAGGAGCTCTGCTCTCCCCAGGTCCTGGTAACAGGGCTGGCACAGGGCAATCTGCCCTGCAGCCTCACTGGGGAATTCCAGTGCTGGAAAACACTCTGCTGTTTACTAAACACTGGCAGATTTCAGGACATGGTGCGTGCTGTGCGGTAACAGATGTGAGTCACCAAAAACACACTGCTAGCCCTTCTGGAGCAACAAAAAAAAGGAAGATGAGCAGCCTGGGAAATTCCACCCCTGCCTTGCACTACCTAACCCCAAGCAGAGCAGGGGTTCATGGTTCAGCAGCCCTACAGCTGACAGCCTGGGCTTCTTCCTACACAGTGACAGAGCGTTGAATAATACGTAGGTACTAGATGAAGAACTAACTTATTTTATCTAACGGTCTGTGTCCCTTGTTTGAGAAATGGCAACTGCTAAGGAAGATGAATCTGTGATCTTGAATGAAATAAGCATCCCTTCACACCACCTGTCTATCAGGGAACTCTCAAGGTAAAACAAAGACATCCCATTGCCATGGTCCTCTCTGCAAATCACTTCTTTTGCCGTTTATTCAGCTGACAGCCAGACTGCAGAGTAGAGATCATCTCCAATCACCAAAACCAAGTTTTGGGTCCTCAGGGCAATTTCAGAGGTCAGATTCTTTAAGGATAACGCTTGGGAGATGCACCTTTGGATTTTAAGTCTCCTTTGCACCACACTTGTCATCTCATTTGTAAATACAAAGCAGCCTAATGCTCGCTATGCCCAAGCAAGATTTTTTGTTCCATTCCTGGTTAAACATGTGGCTTAATCTTCCAGCCTGGGTCACCCTCTGTCCCCTGTGCTGTCACATACAGATCAGTGGAGATGGAACGAGGCTGAACCTGAACTTCCTCATTTCTCAATGACTTTACCACACATCATGAAAGCAAAAAGCAGTGGATTCCTAGAACCGGTGCATCAACTTCAGTTATACCAGGTCCATGGCTCACAAACAGCTTCCACACGTGGGTACAGGTTCCCAACCCACTTCCACAACCCAACTCTGTGGGTTGGAAAACCCACAGAGAGCTCTCACCTAAGAAGCCAGCTCTGCTCTCCAGAGACCACGCAGCCCCAGCTCTCTGCACTGCCAGCCAGCCGCTGGGACCAGCCAGGGCAGACAGGACTCTCCTGCCACCTAACCACCTGGGGCCAACAGAAGGGCTTTGGGGAACCAAGTCTCCAGGCAAAGGCTTACAGCCACAAAAACCTTCCAGTTGGTGGGCACCTGCTAAACTAGGACTTCCACATTTCCATTTCCTCTTGCTAAAAGGGAACTCCTGAGCCAGTTTAAGAAGTTCAAGGTCTCTGCAGATAAAGGTCCCCACATTCTGTCTCTAACAAGGACAGCACGGGATGCTGCTTAGGGACAGCACGCAAGGCCAATCTCTGACTACAGAGCATTCCCTTGGGCTTCTCTAGCCTGACAGTCACAGGAGTAGGGACATTAGGGAGGACATCCCTGAATCATCCTTTGGTGTCCATTAATGATCTGCTGATCTTGCTGCCACTGAATTTTCTTTGCCTACATATCTCCCCACAGGAATCCAGCCTTGAAGAGAAAATATCAACCGATAGAGAACCCCAACCCTCTCAAACAGGCTGCCACAACGGCCCACCACAACCAGGGTTTCTGCTGGACTGGCAGGAATGAGGCTGCCCCTTCTAGTTCAAATGTGCCTGCCCTTGAGAAGCGCAGCCTCCCCATCAGGCGCAAGATTCCCACCGCCCTCCCCAGCTCCTTGTCAGCCAGCAAAGACACAGCTGTTTTTGGAGGCAAAAGACGTGAAGAGCTTCAAGCACTTCAAGCTAGGGAAGAAGACTGCAGAGCTACGGGCTCCCTTAGCAGAGTTTTCCTCTCTTGTGTATCTGTCAGATAAGACAGCCAAGTAAGGAGACAAAACACGCTTTACCTTGAGGTTGAGAAGCTGCCTGTGACAGACGGTGAGGAAGGTGGCGTGGGGGAGGCTTCTTTCACAGCAGGAGACACAGAAGGTGGGGTAGAAGAAAGGACACTGGAGCTTGAGGGAGCTGCGTCATCAGAGTCACCTTGCGGAAAAGAAGTCAAACTGTTTGTCTGGGTTGGTGTCACAGCCCAGCACGCTGGGACAGCTCAGAGGTCAGCACGCTGGGACAGCTCAGGCCTTGCGCACGCTCCTGCTACACAGATTTTGCTCAGGCTCAGTCTGGAGACCAGCTAGCCCATCAGCTCTGACTACCTGCACCCTCCAACCACAGGACTTCTCACCTTTGGGAAGGCGAAGGCACAGACATTCACACTCCTCTGGGCTCTGCTCTGGGTTTGCTCCCAGCTGGTTTTGAGTCTCCTGCCCAGTTAAAGCCCAGCCCATTGATCCCTGATGGGCAGTCTCCCACCACAACCACCGCAGGGCAGCACCACTCCATGACTCTTGGAGAATTCAGTAGCTACCTCTGCTTCCACCCTCCACAACCAAGGCATCATTCCCTTCATGGTGGCCTTTTGGGATGGTGGCAGCAAGAAGCCATCACAGAAGGGCTTCCTCCACGCACAAACCTGCGGGTAATGGCTTCAAGTTGGGAAGTTCCACACCAAGCTGCAGAATAACTTCAAGTTGGAAGTTCAAGCATGGGAAGTTCCACACCAAGCTGCAGAATAACTTCTTCACAGTGAGGGTGACAGAGCCCTGGGACAGGCTGCCAAGGGGGTGTGGAGTCTCCTTCTCTGGAGATATTCAAGACCTGTCTGGATGCCCCCCTGTGTGACCTGTCCTAGGGAACCTGATTTGGCAGGGAGGTTGGATCTGATGATCTCCGGAGCTCCCTTCCAACCCCTACGATTCTGCGACTCTGTAACCTGGGCTACAAGAATCTGGGTTTAAAACTGAAGTGATACAAGAAACAATACCAACAGACGAGGGCAAAAATACCCCTGACTAGCAGCACATGTGAAGGAGAAGACAAGCTGACATTTGTACACCAGCGCTACCCATGCCCGCGTGTGCAGGCCGGCAGCAGTGGGCAAAGCAGCTCTGCACTGCCCCGTTAAAAAGAAAAAGGTCTAAATTTGTTGTCAGTTTGGCAAACTGGTTGCCCACCTGGGAGCTTCCAGTGTTAGGCACACATTTGAGACTGGGGCTCCTGCTCCAAACTGGGGAGGCCGCGCATCAGAAGTTCATGTCTGTCTCCCTACACTGGGCTCCGCTGCCTAATAAAATCAAATAGCCGTGGCAGCAAATCCACCCCGCTGAGGACACATGACAAAAACCAGGTGTTCACACATGTATGAGCAGAGCTTCCCTGGATGAGGGCATGGGAACTGCAGCTGGCCTGAGGCACCTTGTAAAGTAACAAGAAGAGGGGCCTCTTTCAGGAGAGGCCTCTGTCTCTGTGGACAGCAGCAGGGAACCAAGGCAGGAGAATGGGGAGCTAATAAACCCAATTCCCACCCCCCTATACAAAACTCCAAGACATCCACAACGGCCAAGTTTGTTGAGCCCGTGAAGTCGGGGTCCCACTGCCTGTACGACACAGAAAGCACACACAACACGCTCATTACCTGACGTTGCAGAAGATTGTTCCACTATTCCAACCTTCACCACCTAAGGGGCAAAACAGAAGAGCTCTATCAAACAGGAGTCCCCTAAACTCCAGGAACCCCCAAAATAAGCTCATCCCTACACCTCCTTGGCACTGTCCCTGCAGTAAAAGTAGTGTAGAAGTATGTTAAAAAGCAGAGTCTTCTAAGAGCCAGGCAGGCCCCAGAGGTGTCCAGCCAAGCAGCAGCAGCTCACAACACTTCCCTGACCTACACACAAGGCAGACGGTGCCTATGGAGCTGTTCAGGACTCCCACAGCTCTGCACAGCCCATCACCATCCCCTCCAAGTGCTGTGCCTGTCCATGACATGTGTGGGAAAAGGGCAGGGAGGAAAAAGGAACATGAATGTCCCTTTAGCATCGCTTTGATAGACCTGCTAATTACAGACATCCTGTTTCCACTGCGCAAGTGCAGACACTTCTAGGGCACACTGTGGATGGGGTTTGCAAGGAAACCACAAAAGCAGCAAAGTAGAGTTCCTGGTCAGAGTTTTCTAGTCCCCAAACAAGGGAAGTGTCGCAAAGAAGATGAAGCTCCTAGCAAAGCCTCTGGACACAGACATAGATAAGCCACCACAGGGACAGGTCAGAAGGATCCCAGTCACGCTGTAGTAAGGACAGAAATGTGCTCTGATACACCCATCCACCAGCTAACCCATTTAGGTTGGTGATAAACGCTACTGGTAGCATTTTGTGGAACAAAGCATGCTACAGACATAAGCTACCAAGAACACATTACACCTAGAAAGATAAAATGACCCTTCATGATAGAAAGTCAGGAGCCTTCTGTAGCTGCAACCTACTACAGTGCCTAGGGAACATTACTCTTGACACAGCAGAGGAGAGACCCTCCTTAAGGACCTCAAGAAGCTTGTATCTGGGCTAATGTCTATCTGTGTAAATGTTGACAAGCACAAAAGCAGAATCTCAAGTCAATAAAACCTGCTCTAGGATGAGAAATGATGTCACGTAGTCTGTTTAGTTTGAAGACAGAAGATCATTAAGTTCAGACACGACCATGACCACATCTCTAAGGAGCACATTTCTGCGCTTCAGGATGGTCAAAAAAGACCCAACAATTAGAAGAAAATACTCTGCACAGTTCAGAGGGGCCAGGTGTATGCTCAGCTCCGGATCTTGGAGAGCTGTCAGGCTCTCTGGTGGATTCTGCCAGCCCCAAGCCTTGGAAAAGCTGCTGCGAGCTCCGCAGTGTGTGCTCCCTGAGAAGGAGCTGGCTTGGGAGGAGGAGGAGGCTGCCGCTCAGTTTGTCCGGTCTCCATCCAAAGGGCAACACATCAGGCCCTGTGGCCCAGCCGCCATTTGTACTGTACATGTTCAACGCCAAGAGGATCTTTCGCAGGCTGACTGTCTGTGAGCAACAAGAGTCAGGGGAAGGACCACAGCCTGTGGCCACTTTGATCTGCAAAAGCCAGACAGGAAATCTCCTCTGGCTTCTTCCCTCTCTCTGTCTGACTGCAGATGCTCAAGTTCAGGCACATGGGAGGAAGGAAGACACTTAGGACTGCTGCAGTCCCAAGAAGGCTCCACCAGGAAAGCTGCAGTGGCCAGACTCCTTTCCCTTCAGGAAGGGTGCACATCCTGCTAACCATCTTGGCTGTTGGCACAACAGAAGGGCACAAGCACACAACCCCACCGCGTGTCTCCCGGCCTTTGTGCCCCACTGTCTCCTTGCGAGGCCACCTGAGAGCCTGGTTCAGCATCACAGCACCACGCTGCTCACTTCTGGGTCCAAGACTGCACCACACTGCTGTGGGACATCAGGTTTTGCACCCTAAAAGCCAACGTCAGGAGTCACAAACCCAAACGTCACTAGCTCCACTTCCTTGGCCAACAGCTCCAAATATCCTGAGTCCAGGAACTTCCAAGCCCTTCTCAGCTTCCCATGTTATTGGGAAAGGTGAACAGCTGCTTTGTGACAAGTTCTTCACCGGCAATCACAGATCGTGGGAGGGACAAGATCACAGCAAAGCTCATCAGCAGGGAACAAATTGGGAAGATATGTCTCTCTTTCCTTCAACAAACAAAAGTGGATTGTCATCTCAGGAACACTGCAGAGACTCTCACTCTGAAGAGACACCAGAGTGAAAGCAGGGTCAGCCTGAGGGCAAGAGAGACTAAGCTGTCAGCACCTTGGGATTTCAGATTAGCTCTGATGCACTGACAGAGATACAAGCGGGACACAAGTGGGAACGTGCACAAGTCAGCTTAGCAGGGGGAAGGTGGAACCAGAGAGCCAGCACACCAGAAAGAGAAGCTGGAGAGAGCAGCAAGAAATGCAAAGAGGACATCCAGTAGTTATGGAGCAGTGTCCTGGTTTCGACTGGGATAAAGTTAATTTCCCTGTGCTTTGGGTTTAAGATGGGGACAATGTTGGTAGCACACCCATGTTTGTAGCTGTTGCTGGGTTATTTTCGTGTCTACACCAAGTCAAGGACTTTTCAGCTTCCCAGGCCCTGCCAAGAGCACAAGAAGCTGAGAGATCCCAGCCAGGACAGCTGACCCAGGCTGGGCAGAGGGACATTCCCTGCCACAGGACATTGGGCTCCAGATATAACTGGGGACGTGAGACGGGAGGCAGGATCGCTGCTTGGAGACAGGCTGGGCATCGTTTGGGGTTTTTTTCACCAGTGGTGACAAATTACATTTGTGCATCACTTGTTTCACAATATCATCATCTTCTTCCCTCATTCTATCCAACTGCCTTTATCTCAAGCCATGAGGGTTTTCTCCATTCTCCTCTCCCACTGGGGATGCCAAGGAATGAGCAACTGGCTGCATGGTGCTCAGACACCAGCTGGAGTTACACCATGACAAGCGGTCAGGGGATATCCTTTCGGCCACAGGATATATTCCTAACACTTAATGCACCAAAGAACATGATCAAATACGGGGAGGGAAGCTAGAAAAGGCAAAGTTCATAGTGCAGAAAATAGGCTGAGAGAAGCCTAAACACAGTGCTGCCTAGACCCTCTGCACTTGGCCCCCTGAGCTGGGAACATTTAAAGATAAGTATGGGAGGAAAAGCAGGGACTACTACCCCAAATACATATTCCCATAATAAAATGCATTAAACAGTTACTGCCCCAGACCCAACAGTGGTAGAACCAATCTTGGTGGGATGTACTCTCCCCTTCCCAGGACTGGATGGGATATTGAGGGGACTGGAGACCATTCGTGACAAGAACACAGAGGGCTGACACTGGAATAGCAAATTTGGCCAAACCAATCACCCAGGGCAACGCTGGCCACAGCAAACCTGAGATCAGGTTTCCAGGGACACACTGCCTTCCTCTGCTCACGGCCCAGCAGCAATTTTCCACCAACTGTGTGCTTTGGTCTGCAGCAAAGACAGGCTGTGGAATCTGAGCGCTTCGGCATCACACCTTCCTCTCTGTACTGAATGAACAAGGCAACAGCGATGCTACGGCGCCTGCTATGGCGCCGGTGGGCACGCAGCACAGGGCTGCGCAGAGCCAGCCACTGGGAACAGCAGACACACCTTGTAGTTTGCTGAGGGATCATAGAGGTTTGCTTACTAGTCGGTTGCATCCAACCATCAGATGCTCATGCTGACACTCTACCTTAGAGCACACCCAGTGCTCCTGCTCTACTCCAGGAACCAGGTAAGTCTGCGTCAATGCTTGTGGCCGTATCTCTAGCTGGATTGAGACAGCGGAACTAAGGTAACACTCACCCCAACGAAAGGAATGAACTTCTGCGAAGACTCTTCATCAGGGCTAAAGGCAAAGAGAAAAGAGCTGTTAACACTCACGCAGCGCCGTGCCCAAGCCTCGCTTCATACGTTGCATTCAGGCATGCAGCAGGGACGGACAGTATGCAAGCGCCAGTCCAACGGCTCCTCTCAAGGCCCCCTGCCAGCACGCTCAGAATCTGCACGGGTGGGGAAGGGCACGCAGCTTATGGCACGTCTCTGGGGAAAGGAAAGGTCTCTTCCTCCCTCCCTCACGCTTGACAGAGAAACATGCTTTAATGGCATGGCAGTCATTTACAGACACACGGCCTCCTACTGCAAGGAAATGGATCTGTGCCACAACAACACGGAGAACTGTGCATTACTTACTGGGACCTGAAGCGCTCTGCACGCATGGCCTTCACGCGTCCCACCTTTGGAGTCACGTGCCATACCTTGCATTTCCCAGCACCGCTAAAGCAGTTAGCCTGCCACGGGGTTACAAGCCGTGACACGTGGTTATTTGTAGAGCACCGGCAAGTACGTACACACGCACACGCTCACGCACACGGAGAGGTTGGGCACCAGAGCACACCGGGTAGATCGGGACACCGACTCCAGAACAGCAAACAGCTTAACCAAACCGGATGAAGCGCACACCGTGCCCCAGGAACAGCTGAAGACAACGCTACACACGTTTTGAAAGCAGGAAGGCATCAGCCCTCCTGCTCTGGCACTGCCCAGGGTTCAGAGGCTAGAGAAGGGCCAGCAGTGAAGGCTTGGTGAAACCTAGTGGGGAATTAGGGAGAGATTCGGCATGGACAAGAGGGGGAAGACCCAAGTGATGGCAGGCTTGGAGGGCCTGCAGAGCCACTCCTCCCTTTAAGGGCAACAGAGATGAAGACGGACCCACACAGGGTGAGGAGACAACCACAGAGGCATGTCCACATGTTCGGAGGAATTACAGTTCAGCAGAAGTGACTGCACGGGCAAAGCACAGGATGCTTCTCAGTGGCCAAGCACAGGAAACAGGTAGGAAGCAGACAAACACTGGGATTTCTCATGTTTCTCTTTCTGTGTACCACTCGGTGCTCAGAGCGCCACAACATCCAGAGAAAAACCATCCAGCATTGCCTTCATCCAGAACATTGCTGGGTGCAGCACCACGACTTCAGGAAAGCAGGTATTTCCATGCTGTTCCCAGCACGGACTGGAAACACACAAAGGCTGCCAACCGCTTCATGATTTCCAGGGCTGGACAGCCTCCCCAAGGCCTGTGGGAAGAACAGCACAGAGCTGCAGGGAACAGAGCTCCCTCTGGGCCCATAGCGGGGTGTGCTTTTTGCTTCCTCATCCCTAAGGCAAAGCCAGGGGCTTTGTTCCCTCCCTACCTCACAACCCAGGCACTGCATCACCATTCTTCCCCCAAAGCACAGAACACAATGACTGAGTTCCCTGATTCAGTGTTGGAAGCCAGAAAGGTCAACATCTTTCCAAAGAGGGCTGCAGGCCCCCCAGCAAATAAATCTCCTACGAACATGAGAGTTCCAGCTCCAGTTTTGCAAAGGGAGACAAGAAAGTCGCAGAGCTGTTGGGAAAAGCACAGAACAGAGGCTTAGCTTTCTTCTCATTCCTTCAGCTCTACGGGCTGAGAAACAGGCAGAAGCAAGTCCTGCTGACCACGGGAGGGAAGCAAAACAGTCACCTAGTCATCTCTCAGCTACTGGGTGGCTTTGCTCTGAGCTCTCAAAACCAAACCATGCCAAATTCCAGCAGAAAACTCATTCTTGTTCCCCCTGGGAGCATTGATTCCCACTGAGGAGAGCTCAGGGGCAACTCAGAAATAAATCATTTGCTTCAGTCACCATTTATCAGAGCTCACAATGATGCACAGGCTGTTCCCGAAACCATCCAGCTGTATTTTGGCTCAGCTAGCCTAGTCCTGTCACACATCCTCTTGGGATCTCTGATCTTGCCCATGTGCCTCTGAAAATCCAACTTATCACCACAGCTGCTCTTCATAGGGATGGAAGGAAAGACAAGATGACCTCACTTGTTCTCCACTTCCTCTTTCAGGCTCTCTCCTGATTCTTGTCCTTGGGGATCCCAAAATATTAATCCAGAATCCTTTAACCTTGGTAAACAACCTCTTCTATTCCTCCTACCACAGTCCTGAAACTAAAATATCCCCTGTCCCCGGAAAAGCAGCTCCCCCTTATTACCTAGCCTGCACAGGTTTCCCAGGCTGCAGCAACACCCATGGGGCTTCAGAAGGCCCTGATTTCTCAGCTATACCAGACCTGACCCTGATCTGTGACTTGCAACTGTTAGTAACACTTCACCTCTGTAATTCTGGGGAAAAATTAAAAAAAAAACCTGGGAAAAACCCCAACAAATGCAGACCTATGCAGAGAGGCTAGAAACAAAACCAAAACTGCCTGAACTTGTGTCAGGGGAAGTTTAGGTTGGATATTAGGAAAAATTTCTTTGCTGAAAGGGTTTTGAGATATTGGAACAAGCTGCCCAGGGAGACGGTTGAGTCACCATCCCAGGACGTGTTTAGAAGAAGAGTAGATGCTGTTCTTGGTGATGTGATCTAGTGTTGGACCTAGTAGGGCTGGAGAGATGGTTGGACTTGATGATCTCGAATGTCTTTTCCAACTGAAACCATTGTTTCTATCTATCATCCAGATAAGATGATAGAATCATTTATCATGATGATATATGATATAATCTTGATAACACCTTACCTGAATTGTGTAATTACTACTTCTGCTTGGGCAAAATCCATCCACCTGCAATCAGTCCTTCAAAGGTAAACTGTCCAGAAACAGACTTACAAGCTCCCTCCATGCCCCAGGAAATCAATCTAGATTGAACACAGTCATACAGCCAGATTTATATGTTTCAGGACTCTCAGAAAGGAGAAGCAGTCACATCACCAGGAGTCACCCGCCTGACAAAGGGAAGGAATCATCTCTCTCACTTCTTGGGCAAAGTACAAGCTAAGCTCCAAAGCACCCCGATATTACAGTAAGAGGGGCTGAATAATCACCGGGAGCATTTATTGATTATGCCAGTTTTTAGCCTTTCAGTCAGATTCCATTTAAAGTGTAAGCAGCCCAAATCTGCCTCAAGTGAAGGCAGCCACCCGTGACTTCCTAGCAGGAGGATCTCAGGTACCACCTTTACTCCAGCCAAGTTCCACAGGAGGTCACAGGAAAGAGGGAACTCTTATCATGGAAGGACTAGCAGGCCTCTAAGCCATTTCAGGCACTATCAACAAGTCTATAAGGTTCATCTTCAGTATGAAGCATCTGCCCTTTCCCCTGAGCAATGGTAGCTGCCTGCTGGCTAACACTGTCCCTGTTTCCATCAAGTGTCCAGTGGTCAAACCAAACAAAGCACAAAGCAGCTCCGGGACCCCATGACACAGACGAGTTTCCTCTCTGCTTCCCCATGAAATTCCCATCCAGCACTCTTCACCTTCCTGCAGCAGGCTGGGCATACTCCACAGGACACTCAGCATTTCTTGAACCTGGACTGTCCTCTGCCGCACTGCAGTCAGGCAAGTGGCACAAGTAAACTCTTGTTGCATTTCCATCAGCTGCCCAAGGAGGTTCATGCAGCAACCAGAGAGATTACTTGGGACTGCTGAGCCCGAGGAGGGACTGGCTCCATCTTCACCAGCTGCATTCATGTTCAACAACCGCTGCAGGGTGTGTTTCAGAAGTAAACCTCAAGAGAAAGGACCTGGACTCTGTTGAGCCACTGCCCCACAGAGCCTCAGAGATGTGCAGCAGGCAGAAGACAGCGTTACCCTGCTTCTTGTTGCCCAGGAACCCTCTGACGACCCAAGGCACTTGTACTCCAGTGAGCAAGAGGTGACAAAGCACTCTGCAACACATCAGAGCAAAGAGCTTCCAGTAAATGTGTAACAAGGTAGGAAATGACCCAGCCCTCGCCTTGACAAGTGAGCAATGCTTTCACTCCCAACAGCCAAGCTGATCCCGGGGCTGTCCAGAACCCTCAGGGTATGAGCTGTGACGGACACTGAATTACAGTGGGTGAGAGCAGCACAGCTACACTGGGAATGACTGTGGAATCTCCGGTCTCAAGTACTGCAGGTTCAAGAAAGCAATGCAGGTATCAATGCTGATGATACACCTTTCCTAGCAAGAGGCCCACCTCTGCCACTGTGGTCTCAGCCCCCCAGGTGTTGCCTGGACTACATTCAGTAACCAGCAAATCTTCCAGCGCTCACAGAGTCAGTCACCCAGTGTAACAGGGAGGAGCTGAAAGGGCAATCCATTTCCTTCCCAGACCCCTTCCTCACCACCAGCCCCCTTGATTCCAGGTAAGGTCAGCAGATGCTCCAAAAGAACAGGACAAAGCTTTCACACCAGTGCAGTCCATCACAGGCAGTACATGCGCCAACCTCTCGCCATGACAAACAGAACATGGGGACAGGAAGGAGGGCAGAGGTAAGTCGAAATAGGGATAGCTGGCAATTAAGTTATAAAGCAGCTCATCACATACAGCTATGTCCTAAAGACTGGCTTGGCTTTCCTTGGACCAACAGGGCTTGTTTAACAGAGCAAGTGCTAGGAGACTGGGAGATTTGTCTTGCCATGAGTTTGTAGGTGGTGCCGCTGCTTCTACACAGACTGCTGCCTTGAAAGCTGGCCTTGGGGAAGCCATTCACCTCTGCCATCAAGGGAGAGGGAGTTGAATTAAATTTGGGAACTGAGGACAAGATAAAATATGTCCAATAATTCTATGATTTGAAGCAGGGGACCTTGCAGAGCAAGGGGTCCTAGGTGGCCCAACTCCACTGCTAGCATCCATCTGTCTCCTCTTGCTTAAGCTCAGAGAAGTCACATATGTTTGGGTAACCTGTCAGTAAGGGATGAATCCTCAAATTTTGATTACACATGCTTTTCTGCACTCGAACATTGCAGAGCCAAACCGCACCCTAAGCCACTGAGTGCCACCTACAGCACTCCAGTTCCAAAAGGTGGGAACTGAGAAACCTTTGCTCAGTCCCATTTCTTCCAGAGCTACACTCTATCCCCTGATCGCTAGAAGAAGGGAAGAAAAAACACCCCACCTTCTCCATGTTTTGCTCCTGGAAGTTACTCTCTCACTAAGCCCTTCATTCCCACTCATTCCACATCCTGGAAACCTGTATGTGTGGTCCAAAGGCAGAGCAGTCGTTCTCAACAATGCGTTCTGCCAGCAGATGCCCAAGTTTCAAAGCAGCGAGCAGAGTTTAACCTAAAGCACAAACTGTGCATCCCAGACCTGCAGGAACTGTTAAACAAGGCACAAAAAGACCGGTTCATGGGGGAAGAGAGAGAGGAGACAGGAGAGGGAACCTAAAAGGAACTGATACCTTATGGTAAAATCAAAATGAAAGCTCTTTTTCCTTTTCAGAAAGCAACCAGAGAGAAAGATAAACACGTTATTATACTTACAACAAAGCGATGCATTCATTTAGATAATGCTAACTGAAACAATCTCAGTGTTGTTTGTCACAGTACCCTCCTTAAGTCCCTGCCAGTTCCTAAAGAAAGCCTTGCAGGGAGATAACTGCCCATCACTCCATGGGAGAGCTTGTTCCTCTAACTTGCTCTCCAGTTTGCTTATGAGGTCAGCTGAAAGTAGAAGTTGTTTTAAAGCAGACACAACAGAGATACCAAGAGCCTGCAGGCTATGCCAAGAGTCCAGAATTCTTAGCAACCCCTCTTCCACGTAACCTTCTGCAGGGTCTCAGCCTGAAGCAAACCTGTCGAGAGCGTCAGGCATGGCACCACAAATCCAAAGGGTCTAACTAACACCCAGAGGGATCAGACCAGCCTGGTAAAGCAGTCATGCACAGGCCGGGAGGGCTAAGTGTCTGTCTTATGCAAATACATTTCAGCTGGTTTTCAAAGTACTGAGTCGACCTTTCTGGGCACATTAGAAACTCATAATGATTAAATGTGTGTTAATGACAAAAACAAACATGTAACAGAATGGAGAAGGCAGTGGAGACCAGCACAGAACCCAACAACCAAAGAGTGCAGAAAAGGAACAAAGCAGCCATCAGAAAGGGGTTCACACTTCACTAGGGGTATCTGAACTCTGTAACTAAGGTAAGTCTTCACATCAAAAACAAAACAAAAGACTGAAAATAAGAGCTTTGTGTACTTGTGGCACTCCAAATTTCACCTTTGTCAGACTAACATTACAGAAGCTCACAAACAAATGGAGAGCACACACCCTTTTCAATGGACTAGTAGCCAGTCTGGGAATATCTTCCCTAGGAGAGCATGAAGAGTGGGCTAAATTTTACTGAGTCATTTCTGCAAAGCGATGCAGAGCAGACACAGGAATGGAAAAGCAATATACAATGAGCATTTCCAAAAAGGTGGGGGGAAAGTGACTCTACCCACACCTTTAATCCTTCCAGTTCTTATGCAAAGGGGACGCCAATGAGGTTAATGTTAATGGACCAAAAATAAAAGATCAGATATAACAAAAGTGAAGGGTAGTAAGTAAAAATTAACATCACCCATGCCTCTCTCAGGAGATTGCTAGTCCCTAATTGGGAAAAATCACATGAGCTGAGTGTTTGTCCTGCTCTCAGGAATTACTGGGATGTGAGTTGGAGTCTATGACTTTCCTCTGTGCCTCAGAAACTGCGTTTCTACCCTTCAGTGACAGTTAACTCTTCTTCCTGGACCGCAGCCACATGAATCTTGTTTTCAAAGCCCGACTCTCCCTCCTACAGGCTGCTTATCCCTTAAGAGAAGCTGAAATACAGCCTGGTGAATGTCAGCCCTCCCCAGCAGGGCTCCCAGTATCTTGCAACTGCCAATCAATAAGGATTTTGTCTCTCCTGCAAGAAGCTCTGCTATTTACACTCCAAAAAGAATGGGTCTGAGCTCCCTCAACAGCGATGTAAAAAAGGTCAGGTCTCATGGGAGATACTCTGGGGAGCAATGCTGCAGTCCAGACACCTAAGGTCCCTGCAGTAAGAGATCTCCAGAACCTAAGCAGACATAACCTGTCTATCCCCCATCACACTTAGTGCTTACTTCCCCAGACCTCTCAGACCTTCAAAGAACTCACTGCACTTAAAGTAACCACGCTGTTGGAGAGTCACTGCTTTCTAAGAGGCACACATCACTGGGCAATCTGGAGTGATTTTAAGACTGCCGGCATAAAAGATGAGAAAAGCACTTTGCTCCCTGCCTGATGTTGCCCTTGGGAAGTCAGCATTCCGTTAGTGACGTACCTTTTCTGCTTGTATGTCAGCATTGCTTCAGCAATGGGCAACTGGTGCGCACAGTTTGCCCCTGCTATGTACTGCGTTATCCGGGAGACAACGTCAGGCGCTTCTGGAACTGCAACAGAAAGACCAGAGAAAAGCCTGCAAGGGACTTGTCACACCACCACCAGCACCGCTCCCCCGAGCAGCCACCGGTATCCAGCCAGCTGCATTTGAACCATCTTCCAAAGGAAGCTCTGTAGCACCCAAAATCTGCCCAACCAAATATATTTTTATATATGTATTTTAAAAAATATATATATATTTATATATATAAAGCATCTATCACTGTATTGATAAACATTCTTTGGAACCACTCTGACGGCTGAGGTAAGGACAGGAGTCACACATCCTACAAGAGCACCAAGGTAGAGAACATTAGGAAGGCACACTTGATACAGGCATCTGTACACAGCCTTGGTCACTGAAGTATTGTTGTTGAAATGCTTTTCATTGAAAGTGTGTGTCTGCCCAGAGTCAAGTTTAGCCTTTTCCACGCCCTGACTGTAGGAACCTGCTGAAGAAAGTGCCTTGCCATCTCTCCCTGGGCCTCAGCGAGCTGCTCTGCTCACGTCAGCCTTTGAGTTACCCCATTTCCTAATGGAATCACAGCCATGGTGAGCTAACTCAGAAGGCAGAGCCACACAAGGGTAGGAAGAGCACAGAGATCACATGTGCAGCAGCAAGCATGCTTCAGATCTCTGAGACTGTTTGATTCAAGCTGACAGGGGGACATTTTCCAAATCCCTTCTACATTTCTTTGATTTCAAGCAAAGCCTCAGCTGTGAGATCAAGTGACTTTCACCAGGCACTTCCATACTTTAACAGGCATTTTAACCCAGGCTCTTTGCACTTGAACAGCAAACTGCAAAGAGCTATGACTCTTTGCCAGTCCCTCTTATGCCATCACAGGGCTTCTGTGCACTTCCTGAGGCACAGATGAAAATGGAGAACGTGCAAGGCCTAGACTGCAAAAAAGTATTTTCCTCATAGTGTGCAGGCAAACAAATAAGGGCTGCAGGATACAACCAGCCAAGGAACTGATATGGTTCTTGAGCTGGATTTCTATAGCTAAGGAAGTATTCCTAACCCAGACGTCTGGGGGCATTTTCAAGTCCAGTAAGGAATTAAAATAAAAACCCAGTTCCAGACACCTGTTCTTCCACAAGGTAAGAATCAAGGAAAAGTGTAGGTTGGATGGCATACTAGGAGATCTCCAGGCCAGCCTCCTGCTCCAAGCAGCGCTAACTTCACCTTCAGACCAGGCTGTTTGGGTTGTCCAGCCAAGTTCCCAACTGCTGGAAAAGGCTCTGAACAACCTCCTCTAAAAAGGTCTCTCTCTCCCCATCTCTCATGGCTAGAGGACTTCTGGGAGCATCCCGGGATCCTCAGACACTCTGCAATTCTAACAGAAGAATCACACTGCAACCTCCCCACTCTCACGGTGCTCCAAAATCTCCAAACCTCTTTCTGTCTAGTGAAATTTCTGTAAGGGAGATGCAGACACAAGAGCATCACCCCTCATCCAAGTCTCAAGCCTCCCCTCAGCCCTCTATGTCAGATGCAAATCTTCCTGTCTCCTGTTTCTTTCCATTCTTCAAGGAACAGATGGAAAAATTGTAAGCCTTAATATTTTAAGCAAATTAGTACTTCAACACACAAAAAGGCTCTCTTTTGGCCTAGAACAGGCTCAGAGCAGAACAGGAACTTGCTGGTCTGACCTAGGGCAGCTCACACATGTTACAACACTGGTGAAGAACAGAATTCTTTTCTAATGAGAAAGATCCTGCCAGCAGGTTTCAGAAACATCAAGGCTGTTCTCATGCACAACTAACACAGGTTCATCTTCCCAGAGTTTCCAGTTTTCCATATCTTTTAGGCTGCCAGTTGCTGAAAGGCCAAAGAAAATAGTGCCCTAACCGTGGCAGCAAGACCTCCACATTGAAGAGCAAAACCGAGAGCTAGGTAAAGCCAGTGTGACTCAGAGGCAGCTAGTGCCCCTGGGAGCCAACAACTGTTTGCAAACCACCATGCAGAGGACATTCAAAGGTCAGCATCTGAAAAGGGAACGTGGTGGAATGAGGAGAAAAGAGGAACAAAAACATTTGTCTGCTTCCTCTTGTATTTACCTGACCTTTGCTGAAATTACTCATTCAAGCCTTTTATCCCACACAAGCCAGACACAGACACATGGTCTTACCAGTGGTCTGTGCTTCAAGTTTGTTGAATAGATCTCTCCAGGCTAGATCTTGGAAGAAGTTGTTGTATCTGTAATCTACCGACCCCAGATACTTGGCCACCGGATGAGAGCCTGAGAAAGAAAGGAAAACGTGACAGTTGTTCTTCCCAGCACTGAATACAAGTGTGCTTTTTATCCATAAGGAATTAAATTCCAAAACCAGAACCAGAGTAGACACCCCAGATACAAATGTCTTCAATTACAACCAAGTAATGTAGTCCGGCTTATCTCTACAACAGCATGCAAATAGACTGCCCGGCAGAGAGACTGCTGCAACACCACTGATACCTTCCAGTGACACCTCACTCCCACCAATTCAATTTTAAAAGGCCAAAGAAAACAGGACTGGGAAACTGCTGAAGTAGTAACTGATTTGGAAGACACAGAGCCTGACAGCTCTCCGCCTCAGTCCCGCAAGAGACTTTGCCAGCAACCCTTCCTGCCCACAGCCTGCACCGCACACACCGAGGCCAGGCCACCTCTGCCAGGGGAGTCGGAGCCCTTCTTCCAAAGACCATTCGCTCACCATGGCTGTTTGGCAATGCTGAGAAGAGGCAATTGTCTCCAGACAGAAAAAACTACCCACGAGAGACTTGTCTGATCAGTGGAGAAGGGCTGTAAGTTCAATAAACAGGCTGTAACTAAAGAGAGAAGCCAAAGTGCGAGGATTACAGACCCCAGAGAGGGTTGGCATAAGCATCAGGTCCCTGCTCGCTCTAGCTAAGCCCTGGGGCTCTTCTGTGAGCATGGGAAGACCTCATAGAAAGTCCACATCCAGCCTCCAGCCCTGGATGGAGATCTGACTTCATGCTTTTACTGAGCAGGAGAGGGAAGGTGTTTAACTGACAAACTGTACCCTGGGAGGTGGTAAAATGTGCCACATTCATGTTAGGTCCCAAATGTGTCTCCAAATCTGACAACCTGCTCTTGCAACTGCCTCTCCAGTGTTTCAACACAGGGGAAAAGGTGTGCTGGGGTTGCCCTTTCCAGTCACCATGTGTCAGTCGTGCTCAGCATGAGTCCTGTACACTTATAGTCAGCCATGAAGTGGTCTCACGGAGTTCCTCCTAGTCAGTTATTTTTATCCTTCCTGCACACTGAACTCGCACACCAAGCCCTGCTTCCAGAGACCGCAACGCTTGAGTCATCAGCTGGTAACCAGTAACCTGACAACTTCTTCCAAGATGAGCCCAGTTGCTTAATTATATTCACCACCTTCCAGTAAAGCTCACAGTGGAAAAAACCCCTCTGTCTTCTCTCAGTCCTCCAAACCAGTACTAATTTCCAGACTTCCAGGAAAGGTTCATGCAGAAGGTCACTCTGAGCTCCCCTCGGTGTCGTTAGAGGTGTGGGCCTAAGTTCAACCCTGTGCCCTTTGGATATTGGCTGCTTGCAGACCCATCATGCCTTCTGCAGTGGCATTTCAAACAGCACACCTGGAATAGCTCCACACCATGCACTGGAGAAGCCTTCCCACATGCTGGGAAAACACAGCCCACATTGCAGATGTAGCTGGAAGCAAGTATTAAACACGAGATCTCCCAGGAAGTTCTACCCATGGACACTAAATAAAATGCTAAAAAAGCCTGAACAGCCAAAATAACCCCCAACTTTTTTTCCTATTTCATTTGATCATTGTCAGCTGTTTGGAGAGTGGTTTGGACATCAAAGAAGCACAAAGCAGGAGTGAATCCCCCACTACAGATGCTTAATGACAGCAACGTTTCTCCCTGTTGACAGACCATTGACTCTTCTGTCAATGCATCATGTAGTTGTGGGCTAAGACAGTAAAAGATCTTAGAAACACTCCATTCCTTCTTTGAAGGTTCTGCAAACAGCAGTAAGGCTTTTGCTTCATGATGTTTATGGTGTGGTCACCATTCTGTCTCTGGTGCTTTTTCCATTGTCAGAAGAGAGAGGTTGCTCCTCAAGCGCTTTAGTGAACTGCCAGAAAGCTGGCCAGAAGTGAGCCCTTGATCCTGTCAGGAAATACTCCAGGATTCAATGGGAAAAGACCTGTTAGAGAAGTTCTGTATTTAAAGTACATTTAAAAAGCATTCACAGAAGTGAAGCAGTTCATTACCAAAGCACTTTGTTGTTTGTTTGGGGTTTTCTAATTACCAAATACAGTTTTGAGATTAAAAAACCCAAAACCACACTGGCTAAATCTGGAATCTCACTTTGAAAGAGAGAGTATTTTCAGATCATTGAAGACCACAGGACAGAAAGCTCTTCTTCTGAGGCCAGGAGACAATCGGCATGCGAGGACCAAAGCCCCCAGTCACACCGTCCCTGGCTGAAAGCACCTTTAACCTTGCAGAAGTAATATTGTTTGTTGTTCTTACCCCCCAAACACTGCTCTCACCTCTTCCTGCCAACCAGTTTTGAAACTAAAAGCCTTCCTTACAGAAGGACCCAGCTCTCCTCCTCTGCCTTTGTCATCTGACTTCTGCAAATCCCACCACAGCCTAACTCCACTGCTCACAGTGTCGGGCAGCAGCTGCTGACTCCTACAGCGACTGCCATTGGCTGGTCCCAAACCTAGAAGACCAGAAAATACCAAGAAAAGTGCTTTTCAAGTGTTCTGTTGCCTATGTCACCTGAGCATCCCGTTCACCCAAACCAAGACTGGGACTAGACCAGCTTCTGGCGTCACACCCTTACAACACCAATGCTGCCCAGGTGTCCCTGCCCAGGAGCACTAGTGACCGCATGGCTTCCCAGGCTTCACTGCTACAATATTCCTCCTGTTTCTGACTACGGGATGACCCCTGACTCGACTTCCCCCAGCAGAAGCGATCCAAGGTGGGTAGCCTGCCAGCCAGCCAGACTTGCTGTGCGCTGGAAGGGCAGAGCTAAGGTACTGTAAAAATGAGAACAGCACAGGAAGGAAAGGTGGAAAGATACATGTGATTTGAATAATTTCAACTTCTCAGCAGTTTCAGAGCCTTTAAATATTCTCCAATCCCCTCCTCATCAATGTTTTCTCTGTCAGTCCCAGTGAGGCCAGAACAGTTATGGCTTTGGGAACCACAGCACTCAAAGAATTTAAGATTTCACCCAGAGAAAGGGCTTCCAGAACATTATTCTGTGCATTGGCTGTACCATGACAAAAAGACACACAAGAGCCTTCCTGTCTGAGGAGGAAGCACTCAATGAGAGGTTAGCAAGCAGACTTGGGCATCGAGGGCACCAAGACGAAATTTGCTCACACAAGAGCAGCAACACAAGCATTACACAGTGCCACAACAGCATGATGCCTCCCTCCTTTAACAGCCATATCTAGCCAAAGCTTGCAGGGGGCTTCTATGGAGGGAACACATCACACATTTAACCCGTTCACCTTTCTGGGAAGAAAAAGTGTTCCTTATTTACCTAGAGGGATGATCAAAAATCTCATGTAGCCGAGCCAGTCTGGGGTTTTGTGAGACAGCTGCTCTACAAAGAGCCTCAACACAGCACTGAGGTAATTCTGGGCTCCGGCCACTGCGATTTTAATTGGGTTTGGAGGCTGTGAATTGCAGTTACAGCTAGACAGAAAAAGAAGAAACATGTTCATAATTGTGCTTTCAACCTGCTAGTTCAAAACAAGTGAAAAAATATAATAATTGGTTAATAACAGCCACGGCAGAAGGGAGCTCCTTCAACACGCAAGGCAACATCACAATGATTATCAGCAGCTCAAAACGTTATTAATAAAGTGCAACAGTGTTCAGTACTTTCTTAATTGGTCTCCTTGCTCCTTCTTTTGTACATTTTGATAATCTAAAGGGTTGGACTCAATGATCTAGGTTAGGATGTACCTAGCACAAGTAAATGCTGCATCAGAGAACACGGGTACCCACAACCCTCAGTAGGTATCTAGGGAATGACTAGCAGACTTGAGGAATTAATCCTGAGTTACTTGGGAGGGGGCTGGTGCAGGAGCTATTAAAACCCGTCACCTACTGGCTTTGCATGTGCTACTGGTTATTAGAGCTGGCCCATTAGAGCAGTCTCCAAAGCACCATCTTCTCAAGTCAGTGGTGTCGATGAAAGGAGGCTTGTAACCCCTCCACCCTGACATGGCAGAGCAGCAACAGCTGGTGAGTGCTGAAGCACCACACAACTCTGACTTCAGGAGAGCAGACTGGGGGAGAAGTATTGGAAGGGAGAAGCATTTGTTAGCGACTGGATGGAAAATTCCCTGGGTACTGGGGCAGGGGAGCTGAGACTCAAGGAACAACACAAGCAAGGTGAGAACTTACTATCTCTGTATCCTGGAGACAATAGTGCTGAAAGCTGCCTGAATATCAGCCGAGGAGCATGTGCAGACGACTGGCAACGTATGCTTTTGCAAGGCATCTGATAGGTACTGAGGAGAGAACAGAACATTTTATAGTCCTTTTTGGGTACAGTTTGTCCCAAAAAGAAAATCTGCCTTCCCCAGCCTCTGAGGTGTTCTCACACCTAACAGTGGGCACCGTCCCCATGCCCAGTTTGTAAGCAATACAGCTGTGTTCCAAGCACCTCATCCTTGCACATTAGCCAAAGTAAAGTTCTTCCTCTAGAAAAATGGAAATCTTGCACCTTCTCAACAAACTCCAACCCTATATCCAAACCACAGCAACAACAACACGAGAACAGCATGGCTGCTATGGCTGCAGAGAGAGGGCAGCAGCAGAAGGCCATTTGCCTACCAGGCAGCACAGGGTAAGAGCAGATGCTGCCTACATGCCTGCTTCTGGAAGTGCAGCTGCATCTCCCTCTGATTTCAAAAGGACTTAAAGTGCAAGGTTCTGCCCACCCCCAAGCACTAAAAAAGGGAAGGGTGTTACAAACACACGTGTTCTTCCTGAGTGACTGTCTCCCCTCCATGCAGCAGGCAGGAAACAAGTTAACACACACCTCGGGTATATATGGACATATTGATGGGACTCAGCAACTGTCTCACACCTTCAAATTCTGCACCACTGATGTATACACCCCAGCCAATTCTATCTTCACATCCTCTGATACTGTAGGCACAAGCTGCTAAAGCTACTGGAAGAAAACAGTGCTTTCTGCCCCTCTCTAGAAGGCATTTCTCTGCCTTCCAAGCATAGAAAAATCAGAGCCAGTAGCTCAGCTGGTGGTTTTGCTGTCTCAGACACAGAGACCCCAGTTCTTCCAGAAGCAGAAAGTCAGACCAGACACTGTAACTCCCTGAACCTGGCACAAGCTCTACAGGTCAGTCACCGAGCATGTTTGTTGGTCGTCTTCTATACATACTTTATTGGAACTATTTCAGAACTAAGGTTCTGAAAGGAACAAGCCCATAACAAACAGCCCACATTGCCAGTGTACGGAGAATCCTGAGCAGTGCTTTCTTAAAGCAACTATCAGTGACTCAGAAAAGACGGGGTGACGTACCTCCAGTGAGGAATCACAAGTGCGAGTGCAAGGCAACAGAGCTGACCCAAAATGTTTTCTCCTGTGTTCACCACCTGCGCCTAGAAATCTCAGCCTAATCCACAGGTCGGTCCTCCCTGCTTCCTTTGTCCCAGCCTACCAGAGTTGAGAAGCAGGCTCTTGAAGGCAAGGGTCGAGTCGTTCCCAGTGTGCCACTAACCACAAGGAACAGCATTTTGTAGAAGAGAAAAACACCTCTGTGGAAAGGCTCAGGTGGCAAACCTTTACAAGATCCACGGCATCTCCTAGTCAAATGAAATCTAACCTGCAGGCACTGAACACTCAGTATGCTGTCAGCCCCCACGCACCACCACTGCTCTTCCAACCAAGCAGCAGAACCTACTTGGTTAGTGGTAGAGCTCAAGGCCTGTCCATTCCTGAGGAGGAACAGTGAAGGACAACCGTGCTTCAGGTAACGCCTCCTGCCTTTACCTGGCCTTGCCAGTCAGAAGTATTGACAAGAATAATGTTTTCTGGCAGCTGGTCATCGGAAACCAGGATGTGATTTAGTTGGTCATACACAGTTTTCCTGGGGATCTGGAAATAAAGACACAGAGAAGAAAACAGTGGATGTCAGCTCTAATCATCAAGCCACCAGCTCCAGCACTTGCAGTTCATGAGAGGCTGGCCAGCGTGTGGCCAGCCCCTCAGCAAAGGCATGATAGCAGCCGTGCTGGCTGCTGGGACTGACACTTATCAGCTCCTTCCATACTGCAGTGTTCTGCAGGCTCCTCCATTAGCCACCTTGTTTTTGTCAGCCATCCCTCCTTCCACCACATACCAAGGGCAGCCTGAGGAATTTGGGAGTAATAGATGCCAGGAATAATCTCCTTTAAGGAGTGAATTAAGTAAGTCCTGCAGCTAACAGAAGCATGGCATGTAGCTCTGCACAGGTCAGTCCCCTTTTTCAATACCAAGCAATCTGCCTTATTTCAAAGGAGCAATTCCTCAATACATCCTGATTCCCTGCTCCTCAGTGATCTGTTCCAGCGCTTTCAGGCTACGGTGGGCTGACAAAGCAACAAGCTGGCAGAACTCAGCAGACTAGATGGAAGATACAGTAGTGTCCAAAACAGAAATTTCCCCCTTCCTGAAGCTGTGGGGCCCTGTTCCCTTCCAGTAGGGACAGCACTTGGACCAGAAGGAAAGGGACCACAGGAGACAGTTGGAGAAGAGGAAAAACTATGAGTGACTGGAGAGCCAGTGGCTGGAGAGCCAGCAATCTTTTTCACACCTGTAAGTGGTGCCGGGTGTCTGGGGAGCGTTCATTGTCCAGACTGTTTGCTCTCTCGTTCTGCGGCCTCACTGGCTGCCTCTCCTTGAGAGATGTGCTCCTTCCTCGCCGTCCCGTCTGCTTCCCTTCAGACCTGCTAGAGAGAGGAGCTTGCATTCCAGAGCTGGCTCATTTCTGAGCAAGAGAAATCCCCCAATTCCCAGGTCACCCAGTCTGGCAACCTCAACAGTGCAAGTGGAAGCACTGGGGAATTGTGCACGTAGGTCTGAGCTGGTTGAGGCCTGCTAATTCTGATTCTCATGGTGCAGAGCACACAGTTCAGATACACAGCACATTCCCAGGAGGCCCAGACTTCCACAGACCACACTCAGACCCACACCACCACCCTGCTATTGCTACACCAGCATAATGGGATCCAGCCATGCAAACAGCAGTTTGCACCCAAACACCCCAAAGCAGCACAGAAATACCTCTTCAAAAGAACATCTATTTACTTGCGAATGACCAGAGAAACTATGTGGTGGGGCTGTTGAAGCCCATGTTCACTACCCAATTTGGGAAGGTTTAGCAGGACATAAGTTAGCTTTGACAAGCCCCTTTATGGTCAAAATCTGCATCAGACCTTGACTCAGCAACAGTATCTTTGGGCAAGCAGCTCCAGAGTTTTACAAAAACTTCTTTGGACATGGAGCAGGTATAGAACAGGAGACAAGAGCTATCTCAGAGTGATGCTGGCCTTCAGGGTTCTGAGCGTTCATTTATCAAGCACTCAAGACTCCTCCCTTAAGTGCCTGAACACAAGGAGGGTCTCCTTGCAGTCAGTGGCTTGTGGCCATCCTGGCAAGCTGTCCATGACTTCTGAGCAGCCCTGCAGCAGGCCCAAGGCTGTGTCACCACTTTACCTGGTGGATGAGATAATGAGAGACTCGGTCTTAGTGATCTTCCCACTGGGTGGGAGCTTCTCAACAAACACATCTGGTGTGGGAAGTTCAGCTTCCTGAGCCTCAGCTTGCTGGTTAGTCTCCTGCAAAAACAGAGAAAACTGAGCCATGAGAAACAAAGCCTTCCCTCCATCTCACCACCATGAGGCACCCCAGCTTGGCTCTGGCTGTGACACATTCAGTCAGCCTCTTCCAGACATGCTATTCGTTGCTGAAAGGGAGAAGTCAATATTGGCCATCTGGGGCTACCAGTTCCCAGCTCTGCCTCACAAGGGAGCCAGTGATAGGAAAGGTGCTCAGATACGCTATCTGGAATAGGCACTCTCCTGGCTCAAAGCCAGGGACATGTCTTCTCATGCAACGCAGATTAATACAGCTTACCTAAATGAACTAGCAGAGAGAGAAAGACACAGGACAAGTGTTACAAACTGCATGCCCCTAGCAGAGCAACTTCAGCTTTGGGATTTTTATCCCAGGACCAGCTTGTTTTCTGTCCATTAGCATGAAGTAATACTTCTGGCTTGATAAACCAGAACAGCCCTGAGAATACTCTGGAGGACACAGCACATACTCAGTAGGGTATTTCGGGGCAGCCTCTCTCAAACCAAGAGAGAAGCTATTTAAACAGAAGGTGATGTAAAGCATTTCATTTTCAAAAGGCTGAAAGGCAAGAACCTCCAAAAACTAAGGGTGGGAGGAGAGCCCAGCATTATCTTCACTGCAGCTAACATTACCTCCACCTAGTTGTGTTGCTAGTTCACCTATACAGATGGACAGACCCATGCCAGAGAATGTGGTGAGTTGACACCCACACTACCAGGAGGAACATTAACGAGTGTGTTGTCCACTCACGTAAGAGATGGTGTCAGAAATACTGTCGCCTGCATGCTTGGGTCCCAGACTCTTCGTCTTTTCAGGCACTTCCACCTGCTTGAAAGAAGAAAAATCATTAGGAGGTATGGTCTCAGCACAGCTTTCAGCCACACTTCTCTGTTCAAACACTGCACAGCTCTGCAGGGTGACCAGGAGCGCTCCCTGGCCACACCAGGGCTGAACACACTAGTGTGGGACGGGGCACACCACACGTAGTAGAGACCAGCAAGTGCCCTGCTTCAACTGGTGTTCTATGCCCTGCACAGACTGGTGTTCTGTGCACCTAATTCACACAGAATATCCCCCGAGGGGAGGGAGAAGGGAGTGAGCTGTCCCTCGGCATTCACTCCCAGCTGCCATGAAAAGTATCCCAACATCAGCGAGGTAAAGCTTCTTCCAAACAGAGCCAAGGATTCCCTAAAACTCCCAGGGAACATCTCCCACCCTGACAGTCATTTCAAGCACACGGGAATCCGGAGGTAGTCACATCATTAACAAGTATTCAATACATGACCTGAAGACATCCCCTTGAGTTAATACAACATTTACTTTAAAAGCAAAACACCACCAGAAAAAAAACCCCAAACAAAATCCAAACCAACAAACATGCTTTCTTAGCAGAAAATTCATATATCTGCCTCCAAGCCTTTGGAGGAGGTCAGAGAGGGTGCTTTAACTCCTACATGCAAGGAGAGGCAGTGCAGGTCTGCTGCGTTCCCTGCAGATAGAAATCTTCTTGGAATGTGACTTACAGGACTGGATGGCTCTCTCTGGCTCCTGATGCTGTGGATGCTACCGATTTCCGTCTGAGAGCTGGAGTGTGACAGCCCTTCAAAATAAGGCCTGAATAAGAAAGCAAAACCAGTTTCTTATTATCAAAAACACGAACAGTGAAAGTCCACAACATTCACAGCAAAGCAACGTGGCTGTCCCCAGCACACCCTGCTGCTCCCCAGCAGTTCCAGTAAAACGTGTAGACTGCTTCTGAAAGGCAGGGGAAGTCTCCGGGACAGCAGAGAAGCCAGGAAATCCAGGGACCACTGTCTAGCCCTGGCACCGACCGACCAAATTCCATCTGACACATCCAACATGTCACACCGTATTTATAAAGCTCCTCCTAGGAGCTCTTCCACACTCTCACACTACACACCAAGCAGCAGGTTTCGATCCCATGAAATCCAGGGCGGGCACATGGGTCCAGCATTTTCCCCCAGCAGAGCAGAGCGCACGTTGGCCCCACACAAGCAGTTGTGTCCTCACTACCTCAAGCACCAGGTGCCAAGTTTCACACCGCAACTCTTGCTTCAACTGTGCAAACGCTGCCTGAGCTGCGTGCCACTCCAGACAGGGCCTAGCTCTGGGCTGAAATACAGCAAACACCGTTACTGCTCCCAACCGACACTCTGCTACGGCGGGTAAGTGACTCTCAGTGCTGACACATGTGGTATTTCCACCTGCATCTGGGTTTGGCTGCCAGCCCTCCGATCCAATTACACATTTGCTCAGTAAGATAAGGCAGTGCATACAATCAGATTGTGCCCCATGTAAAAAGGCAGCTCATCATGCCAGGCTACAAGATTTAATTAAAATTTAAGGACCTGATTTATTCTTTTTCTTGCAGGAAAAACCCGCCCACCAGCATCAGCATTTATCACATCCCTTTGAAGATACAGACACAAGAACTGGACACAGCAAACCATGAAGTGTCTCCCCAGAACCAGACACAGTAAGTCCTTTTTCCAGAACAGTTAGTTCCTTGGCTACGGGGAACAGGGCACGAGCTCTTGGGGCATAGAGTACAACACTTCAAAGCAGCTGCTTACCACTACACACCTACTTTCAAATCCCTCACAGTAGAGCCTATGAACTAGTAATATATTGGGTCAAGCTCCAAATGCCTTTTTAAGCCCCCAGCTCCATCACTTCCCACTGCTGCCCCAGTCTATCCTTGACATCTGGCTCATGGATAGGGAAGAAGTCCAGATTCAGAATCTATTCTTAGCCCAACTAGATTATTCCACATTAATTAGGATATTATGGCACTTGGCAATTAGCTGGCATTTGGCAGATACTGTACTGACAACACTGAAGGCCTGAGCACGCAGCCACACGCCAGTCAGAAGCATCAGCACAGCTCAGTCTCATGTGTTAGGTCTTTATTCATCAGGGACGTGACACAGCTCCGTCAGCTCAGGGTTCTGCATCTGCTCAAGACCCTGAGCCAGCAATCCCCAGCTCAGCTCCACAGCACCAAGGCTGTCCACACGTCAGTGCCCATGAGAGCTGGTTTGGAACAGGCTTGCATGTATCTATGTGAGCTGCAGTCAGTCTCTTTGGGCCCTGAGGAACTCCTTTGTTTCCTACAGCTCCACTTCCTTAATCCCTGCAAAGACTCTCTCTTTCCACACAGGGTCTTACCAGCTTTCTCAGAAAAACACAGTCTGCCTTGTCCATCCCTCCTCTCCTTCTGCAGCTTCCAATGGCATCTCTTGCTTCAGCACAGATTCCCTGGCTGGTTCTACCACCTCTACAAAACACCCACGTATGGTTTCATTCTACTGCCTGCCTGCCAGCAACTGCTACCCCTGTGCTCAGGTGCAAGGCAGGCAGAACACATGCAAAGTGAACAAGGAAGAAATGGGACTGAAGTTAGGACCACTCCCCGCCCCCTCCCCCCAAGCAGTCATTCCCCTTGTGACAATACACAAGGTTCTGATGCCAGGTCAAGAGGGGGAAAACCCAGGATGGAGGGGTGGGAAAAGAAATAACATTTCATCTGTGCTGACACTGCACACAGTCTCTCTCTGGCCCAGGATCAGCCACCCCACGCTTACTTTAACTTTGGCTTTGGAGTGCTCAAGACGCTGTCATCATCCTCCATTTCTGGCCCGCTGTCGCTGGGGTTCTCTATATCCAGAGTGTCATACAGAAGGTCCAAGTCCTCCTCCACCTCTGGAACATGCTCCGCTGGGTCCTGCTCTGAATCCAGAACCTACATGCAGGACAAAAGTGGGCACTGGTGACTCTGTCAGAAGCCAGACCAATCCAATCCCATGTCACCTAAGGTCCCCCTAGGACTACAGCACACCAGTCTTGGGAGTAACATTCTGTTCCTAGTGCAAGGGTACTACGTCCAACAGAAACACTGAGTATATGAGAAGTGCCTGTTTTGGGTCAAGTTTGTCAGTGTCTGGTTAAGTAGGGACTACCCATTGAACTAAGCATCCACAGACAAGTTATTAACCATCGTTTATGTTCATTATTCAACCCTGTTCTACAAACAAAGCTTTTAGAAGGCCCCTAAAGGAATCCCACTTCTCTTAGAGCAGGTAAAGAAGTGCAGTGCTCCCAGCAGCATGACCCGTCTCGGGTTTTACTCACAAAGTTGTGATGAAACCTCCTGATTTGATAGCCAGGCAGGTTGATATGACAAAACTGTCCACAGGAGGCACCTGAAACCTCAGCAAGGACCAGCAGCCAGCCACACGCAAAGCCAGGGAGAACCAAGGAATCATACAAAATTTCCAGAGGTTGTTTCACAAACACACCAGAGTGAGCAGGCAGCCGTGCACAGCCTGGAGCTCGGTTTTGAATGGCAGCTCTGCAACAGCAGCAGCTCAGCTGGCTGAGACCTCAGCTATGGGTGCTGACTCTGCTAAGCTAACTTGGGAAGAGCAGCAAAGCCAACAGGACTGTTTGGAAGCGTAAGGAAGCATGAGGAGTTACTCACTCTTTCCCACAAGCCACAAAATCAGCCTGTGGACAGCCAATTGAGATGTTAACTGGTTTTATATTTGTTAATGTTACACATGTTTCTTGGGTTCTGGATCTCTCTTGTTTTCGGCTCTGACCAGACAGCTGACTCTCCCGTGGGTCTGCATTCCCTATCCAAGTTTTTCATGTCTTGCCTGGCTGTTCTAGTAAGATGATCAAACAGGCTGGGATTTAACTTCACAAGCAACATACGCCGTAGACTACTTGCCTTTGAAAGGGTCAAAGATAATTTCAAAGCAGTCTCCTAAACTAATGGGTATGCATGTGGTTGCCAAAACCTGGTTTTGATAAAACTTGATCTAGAAAACATTTGATGACATTTTACAGTTGGCCATCTGTGTAAGGCCAGGGTGTAAGGAAAGGTCACCTCCACTGCAGACTTGAAAACAAAACAAAGGGAGCTAGAGAAAAACAGAAGACTAAAGCAAGATGCACCGAGCAGTTAGAGGGCAACACACATGCAGGAGGGCTTACAGCCCAAATGACTTACCTCATCAGACACTTTAAACCTCTTCAGCAATGCCACAACCTTCTGTTTGAAGTTTTGTTGCTGCAAGTCAAAGACACTTTGAAATATGTAAAGGGTAAGCAAACTGCTTTCTCCCAGCCTGTAAGAAGCCCAGACACAACTGACACTGATGGTCTAGCTGCTGCTTCAAATCAAACAACTCCTGGCACCACAAACCAAGTCTCCGCTGTTCTCACATCAAAATCAGGTTTTCCATACCCGTGATACTCTCTCTCACACATTCCAACAAACCTGGTCCCACACCACCCTTCCAGCCCTGATGGACACACACCACTCTTGGTTGGGCCCGCTGGCTGACAAATTCTTTTCTCTGTCAGAGCACCTCTTCTACCTGTCTTATCAATTTCTGGCAAACATTTGACAGTCAGCTTTTCTGATTCTTAACAAGGGCGACCCCAGACAGCTACCTGCTGACCCAAAGCACAAACATGTTTGCTACCAGCAAAGCCCTGTTTCCCCAGGAGCTCGGAGCTCATCCAGGCAGGCTCATTTATTTGTCTGGCAGCACTGCTGAAAAGTTGGGGGGCTTGCCTCAGCACTCATCAGAAAGATGCTGCCCAAGTCTGGTACCCTCAGATCCCAGACACAGCAGGCAACAAGTCAACCACCAAGTCCATAATACCACAAGCCAAACTGCTGCACTTCTGTGTTTAGCTGCTCCCAAGAGCACTCCCTCTCTACAGGACCAAGCAGCTGAGACTTGCCATGAGCTCAGCCCTTCCATCACTGACCAGCCTAACATGCACACTCTGCAGAGGAGGAGGAGTGAGTGTAGGTACAGAGCGTTTGAGGTGCCATCCCTCTGTCAGGGGGAAAGGGAGGAGAAAGTGGCTGGCACCGGGCCACTCTTAGACGAAGAAAGTTGTTAATTTGCTGGCTCTCCTGTATCTCACATGAGCTCTTCATGCAAGTCCAGCTGCCTGTTCTCACTCCGGCCTCACTCTTCACGCTGCCCCACGCCTCCAAACTGAGCATTCTACCCCTGAATCCTGCGAGCTGCAACTACCTTCTAGTCAGCCAAAGTCTAGGTGAAATAAACCCAACAGGTCTCAAACCAGACTCTCCAAAGACTGCCCTACTTCTGTCCCCAGTGCACTCGTGAGACACTCCCCCAATAGCGAGAGCTGACCTCTGGCCTAGGATGCCAGGCAAAAAGTGTCCATCATGCAGACCCCCTTGGACCAGCACGGCAGCCTGTGGAGGGAGGACACACAGCATGCAGTAGCTAAGGTGACATGGCAAGAGCTGTTTGCTGGCCCGAACGGTTTGACAGCTCACAGACAGGAGGCCTGGTTTGGAGCTGGGCTGATGATAACTGAACTGGCAGCACCAAACCCAGTTTTGTGCCAGCCCCACGCTCTGGTGATTCAGTATCAGTTCAGAGGTCAGGGCTAGAAAGGCATTACTGGTATTGTGGGGAAGCTGCATGGTTAATAACAGAGTGGTGTGTTTGGTCCTGGCTGGTCACTGACTCTTGAAAACAGCACTACAGACATCAAGGATAAGAACTAGCACGCTTCTGGTCTGACAGGGAGGGTCTTTTCAGCATCAGAAGAAAACAGGGTTAATTTCAGACCTCATCAAATCACAGATTTCAGAAATAGCCTTACAGGTGGTACAATGATCTCCAAACTTACTCTTCAGTGCAAAAAGAGCCTATCCCATTGATTTCGAGCTACTATCATCACAGATGTGTATAAACCCTCGTGTAAGCAGAAAGCTGCTTTATGGTGTGGCCAAGCACAGCTCACAGCCCCACAGAGAAGTGCAGCTGGGCAGGCACACGCATGCTTGCTGTGGGAGGCTGGAGAGCTGCATGTGACCTGCCAGAGCTTTCAGAGTCCAGCTATTACTTTTGCTTCAGCGCTACATGCATCATCTCAGGTTTATTTGTCAACCTCCAGCCCCTGACTAAGGCATCCAACTCCACTTTGAAATCACTGGCCTCTTCCATGCAGAGCACAAATAGAAGAGCCTCCCTTCACTTAAAGCTACATTCAGGACTTCCATGAGCATGCATCCTGCACCTGGCTTCTTCATGGGGGTGGAATTTCACACATTTATGTGGTTTTTGTTGCTCCTTAACCTTGTAGCCAAAGGACACTCAAGACAGCACACACAGACACACCTTGAACTGTCTAGTTTTGCTAGCTCCTCACATGCTGTGACCATGCTCCCAAGCTCCCCACTGGGCCAGCATGCCTAGTACTGCTGCTCCCATAAGCCACATGCACAGTGCATCCTAGCCAAACCCCGTCAGTGTTAGTAAAACTAATTTCCACCGACCCTGGTTATGGACGTCGTTCTTACTATCGATCTCCGCTGCTTCTTGGGCTTCCCCAGCTCGTACTCATCATCATCCAAATCCTGAACAGAAAGAGGATTCTGTGTTACCTTTGTGACTGGGGACACATGAGCATTTTTGTGCTAAAAATGCTCCCTCTATGAAGCTGAACCTGCTGCTCTGTCTTCCAGGCTTTTGGCGTTTGCCTAAATAGCAGTTACGATGGCAGAGGTAAGAGGAAGGTCTACAGAGAGCCAGGAGTAACAGTCTGGAGAAGCAAAACAGCCCTATTTCTACATTCAAGGAACAGGGACAGTCACAGCCCCACATTTTGGCAGATTTCTCTCTCCATACCCTCCAAGAGGTGGAAGGCAGGTGATGCCAGAGTCTGAAGGCAAATAAGACCCAAACTCAAAAGCATATCGTATATATCCAGGAGGTTTTCCATTAAGGAAATGGGATATTAAAGACTGAAGACTGACTCAGGCCCCATGGGCCCTTTAATTACAACTGGGGATCTAGTTGGGCTCTTTAAATCCAACCAGAATTACAGCAGCAATCAAGTGATGCCTTCTCCATTAAGCAGAGAAACACACAAGGATGCTGATGTTTTAGAGCTCAAATGCAGCTCAAACACGTGAACAGATAAATCACAGCATGATGGAAGACACGGGTTACTGTGCAGGCCTTCTGCCACGGCAGCTAAACACTTGGTGACAGTCTCACACTGCTGTGGTTTAGCTAAAGAAATAGGCTTTAGTCTCAAGCGCAAGCTGGGAGTGTACCCGCTCTACTGAAGCTCTCACAGGAAGAAGCCATGCTCTGCACAGTACCTGGCCCTGTACAGCATCATCACTGGCCTCCTGTTCAGAAGAGAAGCTCTCGTACTCTTCCTCGGAATAGTTGTCTGAAAGGGAAGGAAAGAGGGGAGAGATCCTGTGAAACTCCTTTAAGGTGAGAGGACAATCTAATCTCAGGAGCAGAGAAGGCCAACTAACAGTCACAAATCAAGAAAGAAGGCACACAGGGAGACACTTGCTTTATCTTCTGTCTGTGCTAGAACCAGTGAGATGGGAACTGCCTGGAGGTAAGGAACAAGGAGAAACACATCTAACGGGAAGGAAGGACCAGCACACAGATAAAGTTCCTTGAAACACCCCGCCCCTTTTAACCTGGAAAGAACCACCTGGTAGACAGCAGCAAGTGAAGAGTTTTCTCCACAAAGAAAATTACTTTTCCCCCTAACATGGTCACAACTGGCTTAAAGGAGCAAGTCAGACATGCCAGAGAGTCAGAGTCCTTTACTGACACTTCAGGCAACAACACATCCCACCACCTGTGCATGACCTCCAACTGTTCACTCTTCTGGCAGCAAGCAGAAGGTTGGTATCACATAAAAAGATTGCCATGAGTAGAAAGCCAATGAATTCCCTTTACAGTGCACAAAACTATGGGCTTACATTCCTTAAACCAGGCCATATGCCATAGCAAAACATGTTGCAGGTCTCATCTAAGCTAACAAGATTTACCGTAGAATACTCAAAGGAAAAAGAATGTGGAAGAGTAGCTTCAATCTGAATCTCCTGAATAAAACACTGCTGTCACCCAGGTGAGAAGCCACAGGTTCTCCACACACGCACCAGTAATGGTGGCAGAGCATTGGCACAAACACAGCTAACCCTTGCTGGACAGCTCAGGCCAGGTGTGACACGCAGGAGAAGCTTTGACAATTCAATCCCTCTCCTGTCACACTCCCTGCTTACACAGCAGAAGGTTTGCAAAGGGGGTTTTTCTTTGTATTCATCTGTTACAGACACCGCAACATGTGCAAATGAGCTCTCCTTTGTCCCAGGAAGCATCTAAACCCAGGTAGGGTTAAACTCCACTGGTTCAGGAAGACACTGGACCTCAGAGCACGTGGTTGTGCTCTTACCTGTAGACTTGATTTTCTGGCTGGCCTGCATAGTGCTGTCTTCGTGGTCAATTGGCTGACTCGACAAGGAGAAGATCCAGATTTCTGCTACCTTCACTGCAGCCTCCTTGATGTTGCTGAAAAGGCTCAGAACCTGGCCACCTTCTGTTGGGTGCTGCATGACCTGGGACAGAAAGTAAGCAGTAAAAAATCCGCGTTTAAATGTATTTAAACTTGCGTCATTTGCATACCACAAAAGCTATTTATGTTAATAGAATTACTCTGCGTTTGCAAGTACAGAAGCAAGCTACCACCCTGCAACTGCAGGAGCCACTTGCAGGCAACACACTGTTAGTTGGACTATTAACAGAAGTACTTTTGTATATACTTATATATACACTACAAGTATTAATGGAAGAAAAGAAAAGGGCTTCTGAGCTTGACAGCTGATTAGCTCATCCTTGAGGTACAATACTTGACTACCTCATTACTATGTATTTGCACAGTCCTGATTTGGATTATCAGGTTACCAACCTTCTCAACATGTAATTAAGGAACTTAATTTTGTGTCAAAGCTCAGCAGAAGAGCCATTAAAGGCAAAATTTCTTGGTGAGATACAGATGCAAAATGCTTCCTGAAGCAAAAGTCCCTGCTCCAGAGAGCTGGCACCTCAATCCCAAAGGAGCTGGCCACCCCAGAACAATGAAGCAGTGCATCAGTGGGGGAAAAAAGGCAACGGTGGAAGCAGAGGAACATCTGAGTGTGGGTTTCTCCTTCCTTTGCCACTCACAGCTCACAGGGCTCTTCCCAGAACCAAAGACTCACATTCTTCTCGTCCCACTGGAGTCAGAAAGTGCTTCCCACGCCTGCACCTTGGCTTTCTAACACACACCAGGCTGCTCTGTCAGCTCCTCACGTGGCTTTAAAAAGACCCGAGCCGATGAGGAACATATGCCCGCCCGCTCTTCAGCTCTGCTCAGACTCACAACTCCCATTCACTGCTCTGATTCAACAGCTAACAGAGCCTCTTCCCCCTTTTTCTTTAAGGCGACACTCAGCAGTGCTGTTGGGGAGTCGCTACACTACAAACTGCAGAGGGGAGGGGGCGTACTTAGAAAACTTCTTTTCCCAGTGTCTTCCATTCCTGAAATATTCCAGAGCAACTATTTCCCAACACAGTGAACCTTTGAAAACTGTTGACCTTCTAACCTCAGTCAGCTGACATTACAAAAAGCCAGAAGAAAAACCACACAGAGCAGCAAACGCCCAACACTTGGAAGTTTGCTGACGGCTCTAATTAACGGGCCCGCGTGCTTTCTGCCTTCCAGCAGAATTTCTAGTTCTTAAACCAAACACGGTACAGAAAAAACCCATGAAGCTACACCACCACAAGGCAGAATTTGGCCTGTTCCAATGGGGCAAGCCCAAGGGAAGCTGAGCTCCCAAACAAGGAGTGATCTTTACAATGTATTATTGAAGACAGCGATAACTCAGCACACCGTAACGCTAGCCTATTTCGGCTGGAAATGATCTGTTGACAGGATGCAGCCCAATGAAAAATACCGGTGCTAAGCTGGACTTGCTACTGTTAAACCCATCTCTAAATACTTGGGCACATAAACAGCAGAGATTACGCAGGGCGTGAAGTAACGAAGCACGGAGGAGCTAAGCTGTTCCGAAAGCCTCGGTGAATCATTTATCCATACTTGATTCCAGCATTAGTTTTCAGGCATAAATCTGAAACTCTTACCATCTACATCTCAGGAATGGAACTCCACCTAAATTACCCACAGCCAGGAACTAAGAATCGCAAAGGGTATTTCAAGCAAAACAAGAGAAACTCCTTGCTCCTGGACTCTCATACAGCAGCACAGGGAAGCAAAGCAAACCTTTAGAATTCCTTAGGGTTGGAAGGCTTGTCTGAGTGACCTTATCTGTCTTGTGCTGCACCTTAACTCTAAAAAACCTCACAGCAACAACAAAACCGTCCCAAAGTAATAAGCTGGCCTTGGAAAGCTTTAGCTCTCAAGATACTATGCAGAAAATATCCAGTATGATTAACTCAGTAGTAAAACCTGTTTAAAATACTGCTCTGTGAATACTGATTGTAGTTATTAAGACAGCTATGTGAAATCCCACCAGGCACTTTTCAATGGGGAAAGTGACACCACTGGGTTTAAAGAGAAGGGAAGCCTCCCATCGTTGCAAATGGAGAGGTCATCTCATGCTGCTCACCTCAGCCATGTTGATAGACCCCACAGCCAGAGTCTTGTAGCCTAAAATGGTTCGGTTCTTGTATCGCTTCCGCCGCTGCAGCATGATCTGAAGCTTGTTGCCTTCTCTCTTCAAGAAGTGAGGGTACTACAGATGGAAACACAATGGAAAAGTTTATTACATCTCTTGACATCATGTCCCAAGCTGCCTGTCTCACAAGTGAACTCCATTCCAAGGGATTTACCCCAGGGCTTTCAGAAGTGCATACAGCTCACACGCAGCAGACAAGCCCCCGTTAGCCCAAGGAAACCACCATCTCCGCCCAAACAGCTCGGCTCTGGCCTTTCATTTCCCCAGCCAAGCACACTGAGTATGCAACCCACTGGGGCACAGAGGAGCTGCTCAGTTTGGGAAGGGCTGAGCCTGAGCCCGGTTCCAGAGATGAGTAGGCTCCAGAAGCTGCTCTTCCCAGCACCTAAACAGAGGATGCTCTGAACCGGAGCCCCTGAGGGATGGCCAGGGTACAGGCTGCCCCTGTGGCAAAGAGTGATCAGTGGCAGGAACAACAGGAGACCCCTGTGCTAATGTGCTCCAAACTGCAAGTGGGGAAAAGCACAGCTAAAAAGAGGCCACGGATTTGCTGATGCCTCTTGTGCTAAAGCTTGGAGACCTTTATGGTCAAGCAATGATCCTCTTTGGGGAGTCGTCGTCTCCTTCAGGCACACAACCCTTGCAACTGCCAATGTCTTCCAGCATTAACACACACAAGCTTCTATCACTTAAAGCAGCTGTATTTTAAGAAGTTAAGCAAACTCCTGTCCTACTGCCAAACTGTGTTGCAAAGACACAAATCCTTCCAACACATGTACCAGAAAACACATTTGTTGATATATCACCCAAAAACCTCTCCGAGAACAGCACAGTCAGGTCCTGCTTTCTGCTGGGATGCCAACAAGACACCAGGATGTCCCCAGTGCCCAGCTCTCCAGGTGTGCGCAGAAGCTGCTGTGCAATGGAAGAACAACCTTCAAGGTACAGCAGCCACCCAACCAGGGAGCTGAGATTCCTCTTGAGAAAAGAGGTGAATGGGACACATTTTCGAAAAATAGAATGTAGAGAGCGCTGAGTAACCTGCAGGGAGGAGAACCTAATTGCAGGGATCTGGAACAGGGCATTCCCAAGTGAAGGATGCTGCTCTCTCAGCCAAGACCTAGGTTCCCCCCCCCCCCCGTCAGGACACTCTGAAGAGAACTTCCTGCCAATCAAAACGTTTGATAAACACAAATGCCGAGTGCCAGTGGAAACCCCGAGATATTAATTTGCAGTCCAGAGCAAGCCTGGCTGCTACACAGAGAGCTGGGAGCAACGGCCACACAAAGCAGCAGAATACTAATTAACTGATTGCTCCGCAGGGGCGAGATCTACCACGCGCTGCACAAGGAAGATCTGCCCTGCAGAAGACGGACAGCAACCAGTGTCAATAAAAGACAACCTCAAAACACATCTGCATCCAGGCCCAGATGGAACCGGTGGCTTTACTGATGTGCAACACCCCTAAACAAGGATGGAAGAAAGTTATTGAGGGAAGGGACAAGAGGGGCTCAAAATCCAGAGGCGCCTTCTGCATTCAAACCTACCCCTTCCCTGCCTCTGAGGGCCTTCCATGTGTGGAAAGGGGAGGAGAGGGACTCCTTGCTCTCAGCTCAAGGCACCCAAGTCACACTGAGGCTGCTTAAGTACAAGGCTGTGACTGAAGTACCAAGTCAGGCTTGGTCCCATTTACATGCGTAGAAGTCTGCAGGGATCAGACCAGACAGCTCAAGCAGGTGCAAGTTTCTACTTTTCAAAAGGTGAGCTGCCTGCACACCTCTGATGAGCAGTCACAGAGGTGATAAAAGAAAGCTACAGAGAGACTCAGGCCACTCAGCTCCTCAGTTAAAATTCAAGGACCTCCTGAAGGAAACCCTGAGCCATCTTCATAGAACAGATGAAGTATTTTTAATACCTGCTGTTGCTTATCAACCCTAGAGAACAGTTTTGACCAAAGCCTTTCAGCATATGACAGAGATTGGAGCCAAAAAGAATTTGGCTCAAAATATTTGAAGAGCACAGTTGAGAAGGACCTGGGGGACAGCACAATGACCATGAGCCAGCAATGCGCCCTTGCGGCCAAGAAGGCCAGTGGCATCCTGGCATATCTTTGAAGCCGGGTGGTTAGTAGGTCAAGAGAGGTCCTTTTCCCCTGCTACTCTGCCTTGGTGAGATCACACCTGGAACATTGTGTCCAGTTCTGGGCCACTCAGCTCAAGAAGGACATGGAACTCCTTGAAGGAGTCCAGCGCAGGGCCACCAAGGTGATGAAGGGAGTGGAACACCTTCCTTATGAGGACAGTCTGAGGTAGCTCGGTCTCTATAGCTTGGAGGAGGCTGAGGGGTGACCTTATTAATGTCTATAAATATGTAAAGCATGAGAGTCAGGAGGATGGAGCAAGGCTCTTCTCAGTGATGGCAGCGATAGGACAAGGGGCAATGGGTGCAAGCTGGAGCAGAGGAAGTTCCACGCGAATGTAAGGAGGAACTTTTCCGCTGTGAGGGTCACGGAGCCCTGGGACAGACTGCCCAGAGAGGTTGTGGAGTCTCCTTCTCTGGAGATATTCAAACCTGCCTGGATGTGTTCCTGTGAGAGTTAATCTGGGTGATCCTGCTCTGGCAGGGGGTTGGACTAGATTATCTTTCGAGGTCCCTTCCAACTCCTAATGTTCTGTGATTTGAAAACATTTCAAGGAAGCACCATACTCTCCAAGGCTCCTTTGAGGGGTGAGAATAGGGGCCATCAGACACACCAGAACAGCGAGACTCGGGGCAAGACGTTCTGAAAGCCCAGGAATATAATTCCTTCCATCTGGAAACGTTTATTAAACACAGGAATTAAGGGCTCCAGAGAGTTGCAATGTTGTGCTTCGAGTATCAGGTGTTTCACTCGATCCTGTACAGCCCATGGAGAGTCAGGAAAAGAAAGCATTCCAATAGCAAGGGAGATGGTAGCTCACCTGCCAGTAAGATTACTGCAGGTCTAGCTGTAGCTAACAAGGTGGAGCAGGATCGGATGCACCAATAACTCCAGTCTTATCCCAGGTGTGTAATGGAGCAATGGGAAACTCCTTCCTTCTGTTTGGGGGGAGGCTGCCTGCCATTACGGCAGCCTGCACTGTCACCATTCTAGCTTAGCCCTGACAAAGAAAGGCTCTGTTCAAAGGACAAGAATTTCACCCAGGAGCAGCGGCTGAGAAGGCAGTGACTGTGGAGGTACGAGGGGCTGCTAATCCAGACATCCAGCACAAAGCCAGGCATGCAGTTTGAAGAGCTGACAGAGCGATATGGAGATACTGCCTGCTGCAAGACACTGAGAACTTCTTGTGTCGTAATATCCACGTGCTTTTCCTTTGTGGCCCACTATACACGAGGCAGTACATTCAAGCGGTATCTGGGGCTTCAGCTGCAGTTGTTCGCCAAGAGTAACTTCCGGTCATCATCCAATTAAGAAACAATACAAGCTGTCATAAAAACCCTGCTGTGCCATTTCAGGAAGGCTTCCCAGGCCTTACTGCATTCAAGACCACCAATCCTTCCCACAGCCAGAGACCAGCAGCATATCCCTGCATTAAACTTGCTCACCTTTTCTGAAGGCTCAGTGTCACAGACATTGCTGTTCCCTATTCTGGCTCAACTCCCAGCCCCTTCAGGGGAAACGCTCTGCTGCAGCATTGCTCTGAGTCCCATGGAAAAAAAAAAAAAAAAAAGCATATTCCCAATTAATTCTGAAAAGCTCTGCAGAAATACCTGCTCCTTGCTGACACAGGACTGGCAGGGGGAACCTGGGCTCATCTTACAGCTCTGCTCCCAACCATGGGAAAGCCGCAGCCCCAGGACCCAAGCATACAACATTCCCGGCACGTGGCTCTGCTATTCCTGTTCAGCAAGGAGAGGATGGGAATGCTGCAGCTAGCCCAGACTGTGGGGTGCATCAGGACAGAACCAGAAGCATCAGCCATCTGCATATCTGCCCGGGCAGCTGCAGCGTTACCATCCGTCTACTGTGAAATCTTATCTGCTTCAAGTCTGCACAGGTCTCAGAGTGACCACCAGCCTGTTTCACATCATCCCTTGAGCCTTCCTCCTTATTGGATCAAGCTCTCAACTTCAGGATCTAACCAACAGTCCCAAACCACAGATAATCCGGGTACAAATGCTCCTCAGTGTCTATCTGGCTCCGCTCTATGCACGCAAGATCCTGCCACTTGCTTTCATCAAGCCAGGCTCCATTCACCTCTACTTACCTTGTCACCAGGGCAGAACGCTTCGAGGAACAGACAAGCCAATAAGATACAGCTGCTCTGATTCCCAACCATTCCTCTGACTCCAGAGCCAGGAGTCTGCAAACTGCTCCTGCTTCCTGAAATGGTCCTTCCCTTGGCAACTCCAAACTGGAGGTTCACCTATCCCGTTCCTACTGTTGCCTTCCATCAGCCTGATATGCTGTGCCACCCCCACGGCTGCCACCCCCACACTGATGCCCTTTCCTAAGGCCAGGCAGTTAAAGGCAAAAAAAAGAGCCATCCTGCCCTGCTCTGGTTCCTGCCACAGCAACAACACGACGAGCACAGACTGCAGCAAAGTCCTTGCTTCCTGGGCTCCAACTACAAAGAAGGTCCGTCCCCCTAAGGCTGCAAACCACCACCCTGCTCCTCAACACTGAGGGACAATTCAGACTAATAGGTGTTGCTGCACTGAAGACACAGAAAGCGCAGCTTAGTGTCTAACTTCCCTGTTCCCCCTGACAAGTCAGGATTGAGCTCTGCCTTACACAGTGCAAGGCTGGTTCCAAGAATAATTCCCCCTCCCCAGAACCTGGAAGCATCTAGGCCATTTCTACTCAATTTCCCGCAGGTGACTGCCAACAGAGCTGAGATGACTCTTCAGAAACGGCCCTGACTGTCTTAAGAACAAGCACCTCTGGCAGCACTAGAAGGATCTTCACCTCAGACCCTCACCTATGCTCAGCACAAAGCAGCATGTCCAGCCAGCACGCGTGCCCCAAGGCCATGTCCCAAGGCCATGTCCCACCTTACCTGCAGCGAGAAGGTCAGCGCAAGCTCCGTCTCCACGTGTCCGCTCGGGGGCAATACGATCTCGTGGGACCGCAGGATGCGCTTGGAGCCCTGCACAGAAACAAAGTCCAACGGGTGAATTGCCCAGCAGCCAGCCCAGACATACCACCCCGGCCCTATTTACTGAAAACCAGGAAACACTGTCAGGCACTGCCAGAGAGAAAGTGAACGGATGGGTCTGACCTTGCACTTCTGTGAAATATTAATGAGATGAAAGGGAGATACTTGACTAATAAAGATTTGGGCATATTTACTGTCCCTAACTGCAACAAAGTAGCTTTTGTTCTGCCAAACTCCAGTATTCAAAAGCTATGAGTCAACCCCCGTCCCTCAAGTTCAAGTCTTTTATTTTTACTTCAGCCAGGAGGTACAAGGCTCATCTCCTCCTGGGTTTGGAGGCTGTAGCATCATGCTTCAATCTCTGGCATGAGCCATGACAGAGCAGGCTCTTCTTTCTGTGCACGTACCCCTCCCTGTGGGGAAAGGGGAGAGTCTGAAACCCTCCCTCACATCCTTGCCTCTAAGCTGAAGCAGTATGGATTTGACAGGAGGACCACTCAGTGGATAAAAAACTGGCTGGATGCTCGCAGTCAAAGAGTTACAGTCAAAAGCTTGATGTCCAAGTGGAGACTAGTCCTGAGCAACATTCCTCAGGGGTCAGTACCTGGACCAGCACTGTTTAACATCTTTGTCAGAGACATGGACAGTGGGATCAAGTGCAAGTTTGCTGACAACACCAAGCCGTGGGGTGTAGTGGACATGCTGGAGGGAAGGGATCCCATCCAGAGGGACCTGTACAGGCTTCAGAGATGGGCCTATATGAACCGCATGAAGTTCAACAAGGTCAAGTGCAAGGTTCTGTACATGAGTCAGGGCAATGTCAAGCACATCAGGCTGGGTATAAAATGGATTGAGAGCAGCCCTGCAAAGGACTTGGGAGTGCTGGTGGATGAGAAACTCAACATGAGCCTACAGTGTGTGCTCACAGCCCAAAAAGTCTACCATGTCCTGGGATGCATCAATAGCAGCATGACCAACACACTGAGGGAGGTGGTTCTGCCCCTCTACTTCGCTCTTGTGAGTTCCCACCTGCAGTACTGAGTCCAGCTCTGGGGTACCCAACAGAAGAAGCACATGGAGCTACTGAAGCAAGTCCAGAGGAGGCCACAAAGATAATCAAAGGGCTGGAACATCTCTACTATGAAGACAGGCTGAGAGAGTTGGGTTTGTTCAGCCTGCAGAAGAGAAGGCTTCAGAGAGATCTTCCAGTACCCAAAGGGCTCCAGGAAAGCTGGCGAGGGACTGTCTACAAGGGCACTGAGTGACAGGACAAGGGGTGATGGGCTTAAGACAAAGGAGGAGAGATTAAGATTAGACATTAGGAAGAAATCCCTCCCTGTGAGGGTAGTGAGGTCCTGGCACAGGTTGCCCAGAGAAGCTGTGGCTGCCCCTGGAGCCCTGGCAGTGTTCAAGACCAGGTTGGATGGGACTTTTGGCAACTTGGGCTAGTGGGGTGGGACTAGAAGGACTTTACAGTCACTTCCAACCCAAACATCCCTGTGATTTTAACCTTAACAACTGCAAGTAATTGGGGTTATAAAAGAAGAAAAGTCTACTAAGCATCGCAGTGGAGTCTGGAGACCTGATAGCAACTGCAAAACAACACCGTGGCGGCTGTACGCTACCAACTTACCAGGCTGTTTACTGTGTGAGCATTTCATTTTGGGGAACATTTCGGGGAGAACTAGCAGGAAAGCCTGACAGACAGGCTGCTGCCTAGCAAATCCTTCTGCCCTGTTCAAACACAGCGGCAAGTTAAAGAGATCCCTGGCTCAACGTTCTGCTGAGGCTGCAGATCTGGCTTTGTCCAAATGGGCTGATCTCCCAGATGCGCAGGACTGTAGCTCTGAGAAATCAGGGACAATTTGGGAGGAGGGTAAACACCTCCCAGCTACATCCAAAGGAAAATTTGGTCTGCCCATACTAGATGGGAGAGAAGCAGGGCTCATTGACATCCCTTCCTTAACGGCATGAAGCTGCACCAGGGCAGGTTCAGATTAGATGTAGGGAAAAAATTCTTCACTGAAAGAGTTGTCAGGGCCTGGAACAGGCTGCCCAGGGAGGGGTTGAGTCACCATCCCTGGATCTGTTTAAAAAAAGGGTAGATGAGGTACTTAGGGATATGGTTTAGCATAGGACGGGAACAGTTTGATTTGGTGATCTCAAAGGTCTTTTCCAACCTTGTAATTCTGTGATTCCTCCCCAAAGGCATCGCTTGGGCAGCAAGAGCAAACGTTGTGATTTGCAGCGGTGCCTCAGCTCCTGCACAACACGGTGCCAGCTCCTCTGGGGAAAAGTCGAGGTGCTTGAGCTCCAGGGGATCAGAAGACAGGCAGCAGAGCAGGGGGAGGAACTCAAGGGCTCCCCCCAGGAAAAAACAGCACGCACACAAGTAAAGCACCACCAGCCTCGCTGCTGGCAACAGCAGCATCTGTTCCACTGCTGCAAAGCTCCTAAGAGCAGTAATCTTGCTTTGCTTGTTATGCAACTCACCATCTAATAAAAGACCACATATAGCTGCTTTTAAAAGACCGCAGCAGATAAATACAGCAACAGCTTGGGAAATACAGTTGACAACTCTTTGAACATCACTGTTCAGGAGAGGCTGCAGGGAGACATGGGAAACGCAGGTAGGATGCTCTCATTAGTTCTGAATTCAGTCATACCCTCTGGAAGGGCTCCAGCGCCTGACACCTCCCTCTCGCAATTCCCCACACAAAGGCAGTGAGTCATCTGACAGAGATCATATATTTAATGATCTGGTATCACCAGCCATGTCAGAAACCTGAGTGCTGGCAAATTAAGTGTCCCTGAAAGAGTTTGTCAGCATCATCATCGTAACCTGAAAGCTCTAAAGGGATTTTTAATAACAGTCCTTCCAATCGGCCTGCGCCTGAGACCGCTGCGGCGGTGCCGGCCCACCGTTAAACAGCACCTCATCACGAAACACAGGGGCTGATCCAGCGCAGGGAACACCCAAGGTGAAGCACCCACTGGGACAGCAACCATTCCAGCCAGTGTCACCTCTAAATGAACTGGAAGGACAGATCAAAGGCAAAAGAAGAATGGCCTGGGGATGTAAGCTGCAGCTGAGACTTGGCAGATTCGCACCCCAAACACTGCAAGTCTTCCTGTCTTCCAGGTCCTCAGGGATCTGCTCTGGTGTAGAAAGGACCTCAGAAGAAGCGCTTAGGCCCAGCGACTCACTGCAGCAAGGCAGACCCCAACATGTACCCAAAACAGACAAGAAACTCCAGAGTGCTAAAACCCCCTCTGCTTGAAGTTCTAGGGCAGCATTTCCAACCTTCTCACCCACAAAACACGTCAGCAGCCAGCAGTGATCTGGACAGGAAAGAAACAAGTTTTGCTCCAGTGAAAATTCTGAATTCTCCAAGTCTGACACGGGCTACACTACCAGGTCATTCACTGACAAGCCATGTGCCCTTACAATGATGCAGGCAGTGTTTAGGGGTACAAATACATGGACGGCTTTGGGCCCCGATGAACAGTATCTGACAGCCCTGGGAACCCACAGCCCTGCTTTTTCCAAGGTTCCCATGAATCCAGGTGTGTGAAACAGTTCCCTGCCTTTTCTGCTCCCTGCTGCAGGGATGTGACACCCCCTCCCCAATGCAGGAGGACACAATTTTACCTCAGCTGGACTGCTCAGAGCTGAGAGATGCTGGTTACATCCTCAATATCACGCTCTTGTACCACAGAGCCTTCATGATTTCAGTTTCCAAGCTAGGCTGCATGTGTTTTGATACAACCAGCTCTCTGCAGGGGTTTCCTGGCTCTATTTGAAAAGCAGCTGCTTTTCAGCATGGTTAATGGTATTTTTCTACTTAAAGGTCTGCTAGGCTTTTACTCATTAAGTACTTCAGCACTGGCAGTGGTGGGAGCATGTGAGTCAAACTGATGCTGTGACGCACTGTGGAACTGTGTCCCCTTCCTTTCTAGCCTGCCTCCAGGCAGTGTGACCTACATGTAGGCACCTAATTAAATGGCACAAACAGATGCTGCAAAGGGGGTTATTTACTTAGGATGACAGCTGTATTTTATGCAAACAAATTAAAACATACAGGTATCCTACAAATCCACTGACAAGCACGTGGCTATGAAATGAGCTGGACTCCTGATAGCAGAGCTGCCCATCAGCAGAGGAAAGCCCCGTCTCCAGACCCTCCCTCAAACCAGGACCAGGCTACCAAGATGCTCAGTCCTAAAGTGAGCTGGAGCATGTTAAACAGAGAACCGGGTTGGATTTAGTGATGACAGCTCAGGAGGAAGAGGTGACAGCATATGATCTGTAAAGATCATTTTTACATACAGATAAGCTCATGCTGAGCCCTCAGCGAACAGTATTCTTCGCTTACAACAGTGAAATTCAGTAGGAACACAGGGTAGGGGAGAGGATGACAAGGGACTCTTGGCACATCCAGAATGCCCTGACATAGTTCAGAGTAAGTCCATGGCTGCAGCAGACCCTCACATGGAGGTGACGCTCAGTTTAGGCAGCTCTCAGTATTTTTACTCAATCACCCCATACAATTCTTCAAACTGAGCAGCAAATTACCTGCATTTTGACAGCAATGACCCCAGAAATAAGCTCCTTATCCAATTCCTTTAAGACTACCAGTTTCTTTAATGTCAAGCTGCACAACCTGCAAACAGGAACAGAAGAGAAACAGTTACAATCATGCCTGAAAAAGGAAAAGCTCTGAACAGCTTTTACACACAGCAGTATCCCAGATTGAGGGTGAACATGCTCTGGACACAAGCCACACGCTGATAGAGACATAAAGACATGAGAAACATGTGAGGCTCCCCTGGCTTTACAGACCGAATTTCTCCACCCTTCATAATCACAGGGATGTGGACAGGAGGTACATCTCTCTGCCTGGTATAGACCCATGGCCCCATGACAGCACCTCATGGCACAGACTTCCACGGACAGCAGCCTGGGATCTCTTGCTCTGAATCAGGCCAAAAGCTTTACAGTCAGAGGAATTAAATTCCAGCAATATAAAAGTACTGGGTCAGTCTAATTTTAAACTTGTCTACAAAGCTTTCCTAGATTGTTGGCTTTTTAAGCTGTGGGCTCCCAGATATCTCACTCCCACCTCCTCCCGTGCCGCTCTCCCCCTCATGTCCCGAACAAAAGCAGTAGCAAGTGGCTCAGTCTCTAATGGGAAAGAGGAGAGGGGGAAAAAAAGAGAAGGCTCAAGCAGTGCCCTCTGGCCCTGGCATCCACATGCCACACATATACAAGTAAATCACATTCTTTACCCAGGCAATACCACATTGTTCTTGTAAAGCTGTTAGCACTTCTGCCTGCCAGCACAGGGAGCCTCCGAGGGGATAAAGTTTGGGCTTGGTGCAGCTAGTTCAGGCTCTGAGGTAATGGGACCGCGGTGCTGGCACTGGCACAATTTCACCCACATTACCACCAGTTAAGGAGGCATGCCTAGAAACCAACTTCAGGGAAAGATAAACCTGAAGCAAAGACAGCTCAGCCTGAGGAAAGCAGAGGCAGAGAAAGCCACCAGGTGGGCTAGACATCATCCGTCATGCTGTCCAGGAGCTGGCACTGCCCTTGTGTCAGGTCCCTGCCCCGTGACACGGCATCTTTGGCCTCTGCCATGGGATAATGGCAGGCCTCAGCATGGCTCCTCTGAAACCCACTGCTGAGCTCCCAGATAAAGTGTGACGTGAAGGCTGTTCATGATAGGGACATGTCTGGCTGCAGTTGGGAATGGAAGAAGAGCTAATGCTGGGCTTTAGCACGTGCCCAGGCAGCAGGAGCACAAGTGCCACTGACCAAAGCCTGCACTTGAACTACAGGGTTCCACACTGATGCCAGGAGCCACAAATCACCACTGCAAGGGTGACTGGCACCTCCACTGCCTTCTTCACCACTGTAGGAAGCTGAAACATTGCTTCGCTACAATGCCTGAAGGTAGACACGGTCAGCTGGGTTACAAAAATGCAGGAGAGATGCAGCTAAAGGCTCTTCCCAACAGGAGCAGTGACAGATGTTGAAGCAACTGCTGCCTGCCTCTTCCAGAAACGCCTGTGGCCCTTCCTGAACTCTGTCTTCTCCCACAGGGCTAGGAACAGAGAAGACACCATCTTAGCTCCTACAGTCTTCTCTCGAGCACCTCTCCCAACCTGTCCTCGACAGCTTCTTCTCCACCCCAGCCTATGCAATCTGCAAAGCACTGGTTCCTGCTATCAACCCCCCAAAAAACAAGAGGAAGAGAACCAAAAGCTCTCTCCTTTGCAGAGTTTTGCATCAGAAGACAGTGCAGCCAGGGATGCTACAGAAATTACAAGGAAGATGGAGAAACCGGGCCTGCCTGGGCCTCTGTCACACCATCAGCAACTGTGGGCAGTGTCTTCAAGACAAATGTGCTAGAGAAAGCAAGCCTAAAGGCACTGGGTGCCAGACTGGGACAGCAGAAGCAGTGGAACAGCTGCAGGTGCTGCTGTGCTGGCAGAGGGGAAACCAGGCACCTGTGGCCTGATCCTCCCCCTGGAGTGAGGCAGGAGAGCACAGACCAGCATGTTCAGCCGTGAACCTCAGCATCCCTGTGTGCTGGAAGACAGGCAAAGCTGCACCCCTCAGCCTGGAGCACCAGAGATGCTGCTGGCATTCCCTCTGCATCCTGAACGACACAGCCGAGCACGAGCACACACGGCCACTGCCACGAAGCAGCCAGGCCAGGATCTGTAGGAAGGAGGCTGTGATGCCATTTGTTTTCCTTTGTAAAGCTGTAGCTGGAGGACAATCGCGCTCGGCTTGCCAAAACCCACAGAGCCAGGGCCAGTCAGGTGCTGAGAGCAGAGGTAGGACAACACACTGGCATTGTCTTGGCCTACAGGCAAGGAACAAAGGTCTTTTCTCTCCAGCCCCAAGCTCCAGAATGAAAAAGGTAGGGGAAGAAACAATGGCGTTCTCAGCGCGCACAGCGGAGCACAAGGAGGGCGTTCTGTTCTCCGCCGGGCATTCCTTCAATTCATCATTTATGAGCTTTGATCAAGCCCTGTGGAGCACTTGCTGCTTGGAGGAAAAAAAAATTAGAAAATATTAAAAGCCTCCTTTACAGTGCTCAGAAAAACAAAAGCAGTTAAAAAAGACACAGGACACATCTGCTTTCTTTATCCCCCATCGCTGGACTGCTGGCACTAAAAGGCGCTTCACACAAAAAACAATGAAATGTTTATATTCTCTGTGGGGGAGAGAGAAATACACCAAAAATCACAGTTGAAATCCCACTTATGCTCAAGACACTTATTGTCCCGGGTCTTCAGTCTAAGTTTACATCAACCTCCAGAACACATGGCAGAAAGGAAAACCTCACTCAAATAATCATGTACAGGCATATTCCAAGTGTGCCACTCACACCTCCAGGTACGGCAGGGATTTGTTAGCCGTAACTGCTCCTGATAACAGCGGCACCTCCTTTTGTACACTTATCTTATGCCTGGGTTTTGCTCCCCTTACGTCAAGTCTCAAGGCTGAGGAAGGGAACCGGTCTCATAAAACATCTCTATCAACAAGGCTGTTAAGATTAAACACTGGTAAGAAAACAGGACAAGACACAAGTGGACCTGGGAAGATCGGAAAAAAAAAACCCAGCCCAAAAAACCCAAGGCTACATTTTGGTGTGTCTAATGCATCCATACATGGTCTCCGTGGACATGGAGAAAATAACCTAGCACACACACACAAGGGAAACTGAGGAGGCCTCAAGTCTGGAGCTGAAAGTCTCAAGTATTTTGAGTGTTCTATAAAAAGCCTGGGACTGCAACACAGGAGGTGCAGACAAACCCTTTCTTCATGTGGTTGTTTCAGCAGTGACTTATGGTGGCATGTGGGGAGTTAAGCTGGCAGAAGTATAAAGCTAGCCAGAGCACTGTTAAATAATGGCAACAGAAATCTGAGCATCAAGTTTTCCAGCTTTTTTTTAAAGGTTCGTGGTAGACGTCCCTGCTACGAGCACAGCTGGGTCCCACCCAGCAGCAGGCCATACCCACTGAGGAGCTGCGTCCCCTCCAGTCACACACATCCCCTGCATCGTGAGGAAGCACAAGGTACCTGCCTGACCCCATTCTCGGGTTAACAAATCATGAGCTAGCTTAATGCGTTCCACAAGAACAAAACTCTTCATCTTTTTACATCACTGCTGCGAGAACACAGTTTTAAAGAGGAAATTTGGCCCTGCCCCAATGGTTTCGACTTGCCCTGCTAATGCAAGCTGTGCTGAATAGCTCCATCACCAGCTCTCTGCTCAAGGAAGCAGTTAATCTGCAAAGAACATAATATTTTTGTAACCGAGATCCAGCAAACACAGCCAGGAAGACCAAATAAAGTGTCACATTCTTTACTCGATGGATGTTTTGCTTTCACATCCCCCTGAGTAAGAAGACCAGGAAAATAAACCCCCTCCAAGAAAGAGTCTGCCTCGCTGAATTAAATGTCTGATTCTCCACAGGGAGCACAGTAATTGCGCTGAGACCTCACTCACACAGAGACAGTCGAATCAACAGGAAGGAAAAATTAAAAATTAAAGAGCTGTATTTTAATTAAGCCCCAAAGAAGTCGAGAATAACAACAGATGCATCCATGGCTGTAGGGAGCTCCAAGTGCAAGACGGGAGCTGGGCAGGAAGACATTCGCTCACCACCCTGATATGCTTTGTCCAGGTTAAAAGCTGGGAAGACGTTGTTCTAGAGAAGACATTTCACACCAGGAGCACTCTCCTGCAAGGCCTGCAAGCCTCAGTCAGCCGATGGCTGTAAGGAAGGAATTGGTTTCCATTTGAACATTGAACAGTTTCACCACAAGTTATTTCGGCATTTCAGGGCAGCAAGCAGCCTCCTGCCCCCATGCATTCAAACTGCAGCATTTGAGTTTATTGAGCTGACACTTAACACCCAAGCCAATCCCAAAAATAAATCGCGAGCCACTTGAAGGAGAAGCGGAGGGAGCCGCCCGCCTGCCCAGACAAACAGAGCCATTCTGCACATAGCTCCTGGGGTGCCTGGGCCGGAGAGGCAGGAGCGGGAGGCCCTGCACAGCATTTGTCAGAGGCAGCTGCTTAAAGAAGGTATGAACACAGGCAGCGCGTGACCCACCAACTGCACAGACAGCTCCTTACACCAGCTTCACGCATGCCCGGGAAGGAACCAACAGCGCAAGGACGGAGCCATGGCTGCGCTTACATGCAGGGCTCTGTGCAGGCCTAGGAGGGTTAGCTCAGGGAGGGAGCAGGGGAGAAGAGCTGTCCTCCCGTGTCACCGAAGCATCACAGGGGGGTCTCTCGGCAAGGGTAGCCATGGTAGGAGCCACAGGAAGAGTGCTTCTTCCCTTTCCATAGCTTATGAACTAACTCCCTGGAATCGATATCACCTCAGTCCCATTCTCAGGTAGGTTCCAAGGAAAGAAGAAATTAAATGTGGAAGCACAGGTCAGGCACCCCAACTTCTGACATGCCAGAAATGTAACGTAACTTGCAAGGAAACATAACAGTCCCGTACTAAGCTCTGCCTACTTCTTCATTCACACCACCAAGCTGAAACGGCAACCTTTAGCTGGCTGTTCCAGCTACAGATCCATTCAAGTAAGCTTTAAGAAGCCAGAGAACAAGTGCAGAGCAACATTGTTCTTGTTCTCAAGGATCTTGAAATGTGTTTCCCAGCATTAATACAGAGAATTAATCTCTTAAGATTCTAGACAATAAGATCCAAAGTGCTGTAGCAAGCAGATCTTGTTCAGACAGGTAAGAGGATGACGGCTTATTTTACGCAACAGGCTCTACGCAGGACCTCACAAGGACACACGTGTGCAGCCAGGCTGAGATACTGCCCTGCTCACCTCGAATACACAACAAATACACCTGCTACAAACCAAGCATAAAAAAGGGATGAGAGGGCCCAAATTTTGTAGACCTGCATCATCTTTAAAAGATCCTAGAATTCTGCATGGGCACATATTCTATTTGAGAAGCAGCATGAGGTTAATACGACCAAGGATTAAATTAGATACTCCAATCCAACGGACCAGTTGGAAAATGCTGAGACACGTCTTCCTTCAGTGGGACAAGGCATTGCCGGCTGGCTCCAGGGGACTCACCCCAGGCAGGAAGGGATCGGGTTTAAACACAGAGTATAAATACTCCAGTGGCACTTTGGCAGTCTAGAAAGGAAAAGGGCACTACTGAGGAGCAGTGACACCAGTGGAACTCACAGGGGTTAAAGCTAAATCTTCTCGTCTCCACAAACTCTTCAGGTAACCAAGCAAAATCTCTTGTGCAAGCTGGCAGTCGTGTCACACCACACTCTTACTGCCTGGCTGAGACCTGATGTATGCCAAGTCACTTGGTCAGGAAATCAGCCTGTCTATGACCAAGCACTCACCTTCAGGTGCCTGCTCTGAGCCGCAATACCGAGACACAGCCTCTTTCTCTCCCTTTAAGCCAACGCTGAGGCAGGAGCAGCTCTCTTCACACATCTGTTGACCTCAGCTGGGATCTCAGTTCCGGCACTCAGTTATACACTTGGTTTCTCACTCTTCACTTTGATGGTTTCAAATCCCTTTGCAGGGTGACTTAAAGGGGAAAAAACCCAAACCACAAACCCACACCATGAAGCAGGGATTAGGTCTGCTTCTCAGAGAGACAACAGAACATGCATTGTTCAGCAAACTCACCCCTGTTTTCACATCATGCTGCCAGCACAGCTAAGCGCAGGCATGAGTCTACTTAAGTACACCTCTCCTGTCTTGCCTCTTTCAAACTCAGCTTCCAGAACACCAGGGCTGCACAACATCCTGACACCAAAGCAGGCATTGATGAAAGAGCCCATGGTATGGTGGATTAGGTTCCATCAGTGCTTTTTAAGTTTGGAGGCAATAGGAAGGTGTTTTATTAGCTTTAAAGACTGAAGTCAGCAAATAAGGAAAAGCCAATTCGTGGGTAAGGCTCCTTTGACAGCCCATCAGGATTACATTTTCTGGAAGACAGATGATGCAAACGCATCTGGTATTTGCTGTATTAACTTACTAGCAGCTGGAGGCCCCGCAGGCACCAGCAGAAAGGAACGAGCAGCAAGATGGAGACAGAGCAGGTATGGCCACATCCATCTGACCAAAGGTCAGCGGTAGCCATGTGTCTGATGAGCCTGCACGAGATGCAGAACATCTCTGCAGCACAGCCTCTTGCCCAGCACCTCATGAGAGCCGGGAAAGTACCACATGCCGGGGAGGGAGACCCTTTAGGACATAGGCTGGCCAAGCCATTTCGGTGGCTAGGGCTTCATTTCCCAGGTAGCCAGCAAGACCATGAAGGCACAGCCCACCAAGCATACGGGAGTCTGTCAGGGTGGGGGGCAGCTCCCACCATGTGCCTTACAGATTGGCGCAAACACACACACAAGCAAATGAAACATGCCTCAAAACAAAAGGAGACTCCGGGAGGAGGAATGCAAAACTAACTGGGGGTAGGGAGCGCAAAGGAGAGATCTTCACAGCTGGACCAAAGCCAGCTGCTCTTCCCTCCCTGGCATGCCTTCCTCATGCAACCTGCCTTCTCCTGGCTGGCCTCCTGCCCCAGACAGCAGCACTTGTCACACAGCAGGCTGACTGCCAGGATCAGCTATTCCAGGCATGCTACGGGAACGCTCTCCCTGTCTGCCAGGAGCCGTTCCCATCTGCCCCCGAACCCTCTGGGACCAGCGGGAGCTGCACAAAGTAACCAGCAGATGAGAAGGCCCATCAGAGCTAAAGGCTTCCCGACGTGTCCACAGCTTGTCACAAGGCATGGAGCAGCACATCCCTGCCTTTGTGGCAGCGGACCCCTCCCAAGGTGACAGCACTGCAGCTGGCTGCAAGAACAAAGCCAGTACCCAATCTTCCAGCACCCACCCTGGGAAATCCTTTCACTGGTTATAGGCACCAGTCAGTGAGATGAAAGGGTTAAAGACAATGTTTTTCCAGCACTTGCCTTGTATGGACCTTAATCCCCACACTCTCCCCTGTTCTCTCCCCCACCAGATGCACCCCTCAGCCTCAGCCCTGGGCACAGCATCCCCAAGCTCAGCAGCATCAGTCTGGGAGCTGTAACGTCTCCACAGCAACTAGGGATGTCACAGCCTGCACGTGACCAGCTCCCCTCAGCCACTCCACAAATGGGACCAGCTCCTTCGACAGCCTCCTTATTCCTCCTCATGCCCCTCTGGAGCAGCCTGATGGCAAATCCTCCTCACTACCATGTCAACAGCTACATTCTCCAAACTGCTTCCCCAAGCTTCCCTGCCCCATCCCGAGCCTGTATGTGCTTGGCAGCAAGGAGCTCTTGTAACGAAGAGCTCAGTTCTGTTCAGCTTACCTGTCATTGTGATCTCTTCATCATGAGAAGCCAGGACTAGGAAGCCTCCAGCTAAGAAAGCAAGCAGGGAAAAACAGATGGCTCAGCATCTCCAAATCAGAGCTTGCTCTCAGGGCAGGAAGTTTGCCATCTCTCTGCCTTGTTTCTCTCCACTTCAAATAGCTTCCACACCACCTTCTGAGGCAGAAGCGAGCTGAGCAGCATGTCACTCCAGAGACCAGACAGGCTTACACCACCGGTCACATGGAATTACTTCTCACTCAACTGTCTCCAAGCTCTTGTAGTTCACAAGTGACAAGTCGCACATATGGCCCTCCCAGGCAAAGCCCAGCTACCGATGGCATGGAAAGACAATTGCCTTACGCCATTCCGAACAAACAGACCTTCTGAAAACTGGAGGAGGAGTTTTTTTTAAAGGAGGTTTGGGGACTTCTGTTTGGTTTTGAAGCTTGCTTTTCCTTAACTGGCCCACCTGGATCCATGGCAGCCAAGACATGGTAGGTGGCCCATTCCGAACAGACTGTCATTCTGTAACCTAGATTCAAACCAGTTGCATTGAGTGCCAGGTGAACAGGGATTTGTTTGTGAAGTCTGCAAAATGGCCCAAAATAAAGAAGATAGGAAAACCCTGTCAGTGTAACTTAGAGCCCAAATGGCTGGGTTTTTTTACCAAGAACTCAAAATGTCCTGTAAGGGCAAAGACAGAGCAGCCAGCAGCAGCGAAAAACATTTGTGAACTTTGATGGTACGTTTGGTATCAGCCAGCACAGCAATCAAAAATGCAAAGCATCTCGCTGGTGGGCTTGCTTTCAGACTAGAAGAACACTTCACAGATCCCGAAGCCGTTCTCACTGCAGCAAGTCAAAGCCTGTCAGTCGGTCCTTCCTCCAGGTCGGCACATGCAGCCGGCCACCACAACACCTCGCAGAGCCGAAGGTCTACACTCTTCCTTTACTTGCCATATGTTTGATGCCAGCTCCCTCCTTCCCGGGCTCCAGAGGTGAACAGGGTGATGGTCAGAGACATCAGAATTCATCACCTATGTTAGAAATGTAGTTTTCTGCATGGTTCTCATCATGCCTGAGGCACAGAAGGCATTTAGCACTCCTTTCTATGCGGGGTTCCGAACCCCCAGCACTCATAACCTACAGGGAAGGAGTCGCAAAGGGGAAGCTGCAGCTCCAAACCCCAACGTAGGTCAGAAGGAAGGTTAAGAGAACCACCAACTCTACGAAGAGAAAATCCTGCAGCTGTACCAAAATCCCCACATAATGCTGCAGCACCTCAGCTGTTTTGCTCTGACAGCATGGTCACACAAGCACCAAGCCTCTTCAAGCCCCTCTGAGCCCCCTCATCTGTGCACAGGAGCTTTGAGCAGGGGGCTGCAAACACCGACAACTGGTTTGCTGTCTGGCCACAGCTCAAAGGATGTTTCCATGTCAAATACATTATAACAGTTATAAAAGGAAGGTTCTTCTTTCCCAGCACCGTTTATTTAGATTTGAATGGTGCCAGTTTTCACAATGCAACAAACGCAGAGCTGACAAAGCGGCCTCCAACGGCGCTAAATATAATTCACAAAGAACTCCGGATCCTGCCACTGAAGCTGGGGAAACTCTATTCAGCATTAGCCACATTGGAAACACCGGTTAACATCCCTCAAGCTGGAACAAAACACAGAAGGAAAGTGGCTGGAACACACCAAGCCTTGCAGGTTTCTCTCCCCAGGCAGGACAAACTGAGAGGAGCTTTGCAATAACTAATGGTGGTCAAAAAAAAAAAAAAATATCTGAAAATGGAAAAGCTTTCAGCGCTCCTTGCAAGGGAAGAAATGCCTTTGGTTGAAGCTGCACCAGGCTCCAGCAGCTACTCCTTGCCTTTTTTCCATCAAATATTCCAGGAATTGAACAGTCTGCTTGGAGTGCTCAGGACAGCACTGATAAACTGGGAAGAAAATGACCAAAGGAGGGATCTACCAAGATTCTAAAAGGCAAATAGTTAACCACATTACCCTGCTTGATGCAAGGATGAGATGGCTGAAATGAAGCTACAGCCACTGCTGCCAGGGAAGGAACTTGAGCAGCAACCAGCAGCAATATTTTGACTTCCAAACCCAGCCAAGCTGGACTAAAGAGGCTTACAGAGAACACAGTGCCTAACCTGCTGTCAAGCACAACACACCTTGAAAACTACAGAACCTCGCAGAAGTGCCCTAATGAACAGAAACTGGGATCTACCACTGCCTGCAAAGCTCCCCCATGGAGGTTACAGTGAAGCAGCAGCAGATTTTGCTTTCACAAAGGCCACATAAAATATCTTCCCCCTGCTCTGAGGGGATACCTGAATGGGAAGGAACCTGCATCTCCAGGCTGTTCTTAAGGCTGGGGTGGGGGGGACAGCCAGGAGGAGATGCTTTTCCAGGCCTGGAAAATGCAAACAGCCCAGGTTTTCAGAGCGCCTCCCATCCCCTCTCAATGAGAGCAGCTTCCCTTAGGGAAACTCCCAGTCTTCCAGGTGATCTCAAAACGTCTCTCAACAAACACTTAAAAAATGTCTTTCCCCCTCCTGCAATCTTCCTTTTCGCATCTAAATATACCCTGCATGCTCTAGTTTAGAGCTGCTGCGGAAGAAGAAAGCATTTGTTTGGAAATAGCACAAGGTTTTCTATTTGCCTTCTTATCTGTAAAACACCCTCGTGACTGAGATCTCACTGCATTTCTCATGGAAAAGGGAGAAACCTGGCAACTCAGGCTTTGCTTACCCTCCTTTCAGAAAACTTCACTCACCTTTTTGCTTATCAGGGAGAAAAGGAACGACAGTTTTCACTGAGGGAGTTCAGAAGAACCACCAGTGCCAAACACTTGCAGGTCACAGCAATCTGCTCCGGAGAAACATTTGTATTTCCCTAATATTCTAAACCTCTTCAGCAGCTGTTGGAACGTGAGCTGGCAAGCAGAGATTCTACTTTATTTAGATATTGCATTTCTTCAGCATCATTGCTGGCGATACTTCATTCCTGAAAGCAGAAAGGGAGCGACAAAGCGAACCAAATGCCTCAACTTGCCAGTTCTATTTGTTAAAAACATTTCTTAAAATATCAGATTAACCACTGTAGACCAGCAAAACAATAAGTTGTGATAGACACAAGGTACTCTGAGGTACTCGGAGCTGGTCTTCACTGCTCAGAACTTCTTCCAGACCCCCATAAGAATGCTAATGCTGAATATAAGCGATAAAAACTGATTTAAAGCAATCGTAACCCATTCGGCCCCCACAACCTTTCATCAGGCCTGTGAGTTCCCACTGAACCCACATTTATCGGGATAACCTGTAGATGCTCTACAGAATAAGCAGATGGAGGTAAATGAGGCACAAATAGGCAGAGGCTGGATGCAAGGCAGCTCTTCCTCAGCAGGCACAGAGGTTCACTGCTGGGAGGGATTACACAGGAGCCTATCCAGCATTAAGACAGAGTTATTCCACTCGTGAACAGGACTGCACACCGTGAGCTCACTCAGAGACCAAGTTCTAGAACCAGACCAGCCCCAGCTCCCTCAAAATGTTCCTTTCTAGTACCTTTGTGTGACGCAATCAGCTAACACCAACACCGCAGTGATGCTAAGGGCAGGAACAGATAGCAGCATCGTTTTGTGGTCGCTGCCCCTGTTTGTGGATGAGGCAAGGAGCATCCCAAAAGCAGGTTAGTTTTATGCCCTCCTCACTCAGATGATCATACCCAACCTCTGGGTTTCAGCACATGACCATAGCCAATACCAGACACACCAGGCTTGCACCAGTGCCTATGGCTAGTCACTCACAAAATGTTGTTTCTGTACATTGCTTCTGACCGATGCCATCTCCACCAATAGCCTCCAACACACTAAGAGGCAAAACTTCCACTAAACACCACGTTTTCTAAAGCTGTTACATGTTGCACATCTGGCAGATTGAGCTAAGACTTAAAAGGATGATTCAAGAAGTTCTCTGTTGCAGTACCAATCACAGCTGCCTCTCTGTACCCATCTGCTACTGCGCACCCCAATTCCACTATCCCCTTTTCCTTTGGAGCCTGAGTACTTACACTGAAGCTGTGATGAGAGGGGCCATCCCTACCTTATTTTTATAAATAGCAGAATAACGCCTCCCACCTTAAGATTTTGCATGCAATCTGCAAGAAGTCTCTCAGGCCATGCTTTGGCACGATAGTCAGCACCGAGCCAGCCAAACCCACGTCTCTGAAGAAATCTTATTTCCCTACAGAGAGAAAGAACAAGAAAAGCGTCTTTGGGGTTCCAATGATCCTGGCGAGCCTGAGGTCTCCAGAGAGCTGCTGAAGATTTGCTATCACTCTTCAGGTCCTTCCTTTAAGCCTTCATTTCACTCACTGTGAAGCTCATCAGCTCACAGCACAAGCACCTCGAAACCAGCTGAAGGCCAACACTGGAGCCACGGAGGGCGTAAGCCACAAGGGTTTTACTACGAGGCTGAGATTTTGGTATATCATAACCCATATGGGAATTCTGACCACACACAAATGTTTATATAATTACAAATTACTACCTCATGTCTTTGTTTTCACACGTGAATCAGCAAGAACCCTGCAGAGACAGATGGTACCCCAGCTCAGCAGGTTCCTCTGTTTGTAGGTGTACTTTCTCAAACACAGGTTAGCTTCTACTCAGAGCGGGTCCTCTTGGAGGGCTGGTGGAAAGCATAAAAATCACTCACAGGAGAAAAGCCCAGAGTCACCCACGCAATAGCTTGGAAAATCTGGCAAAGCAGTCCTGGGCCACAGTGACTGTGACAGAATACACTACGCCTGCAGCACTGGGCTTTGTTAGGCACCATAAAAAGCAGGAAATCACAAAGCATCAAGTTTAATAGATCCAGAGAGGAAAGAGAGTGGCAAAAGTTCTGCATTCAGTGGGAAGGAACAAGAGGGCTGCAGGAAGCAAGACTGGATATTCCCGATGCTTCAAACATTGATAAAACGTTTATCTAATGTGTCCTTTATTGTGCCCCAGCCACCACATGATCTCCACTCAGCTATGTCCCCTCTTCTCAGGGACAAATCTAACTTCTTTCCCCACCATGGATCTACCCTGTTCCAGATACTTCCTATCCACACTCAAAAGCAGCAAGCGGTCAAAACGCTCTCAGGGCTTGTTAAAAAAAAAAAAAAAAAAATCAAAGTAAAGTGTTTTCAACCAAATCCTCTTGCAAACCTGTTCAGAGGGATGCCTTAACAATGAAATATCATTTTAAAATGCATTTGCAGCTCTGCCTCTTTCACTTCAGTCACAGGATTGTGAATTGCACCTCAGCATGTCCTTGGAGAAAAGAGGTGGGCTGTCAGGGGGACGGGAAGGGGAGAGAAAAGAAAAGGAATTTCTACCAAACAAAAGAGCTCCAAGAAACTGATATAACTTTGCTGGAAGCTATTCCCAGCCCACTCAACATTTTTGATTGTATAAAGACATACCAGAATCCCAACAAGGGGCATTTTTTCCCCAGCTAAAATATGAACCATCAGCAAATCTGACCACCACCAGCGAGAAGCACAACAACCTAGGGGAAGCAAAGCAAGGCAGAGTAAAATTGTTGTGTGGTTGTCCTAAATCAAGAGCCACCTCTGAGAGCTCAGGGTGGTGGCAGCCTCGCACCAAAGCATGCCTGCTATCTGGCATGCTGTTCCTCAAAGCTAAGCAAAGCAGGATTCCTGCGGTGCTGCTTTGCTGCCAGAGGTATTTACACTGCACGTAAAAGCACACCAGATACGAAGCACCTTTCCCCCAGGTTCCCCGTGAAGAGCTGCGTGACTTGACCACTGTTCACCAGCCACTTCCATAGTCATCCTTGTGCAGGAAAGCCGGCACTCCCCCCAAGTCCGCCGGGAAGCCAAGCACCATGCACTGCCTTCGTGGTTGGAAACCACAGCAGTGGCCCGCAGTGATGCTGAGAGAAGCCAGGGGAGAAGCAAACACCACAAGAACTCGGAAGGCAGCACACAGCTGGGATGCTGGTGAGCTTGGGCTAAACCTACTCACAACCCAGCTCTGAAACACAGCCTGTACCCGAGCACCCGCGTGCAACAGGTTTTATTTCATCTTTCTATTTTATTTTATTTCCAGAGATCCTCTTGAATGCCAGGGCTGTACAAAGGCAGACGCATCAGGGACAAGGCTATACTTGGACCTGCTGGAGAACAATGCTGCAAAGCAAACCTCGGCAGCTGAACCCAGGTGAGGCAGACGCACCCTCAAAATGCAGTACCGGCAGCGTGCGCGTAGGGCACCAAGAGGAGCCAAGCACTTTGCACTCGACACACGCAGAGCGAGGGACCAGGACCAGAAAGCTGGCCTTGAACACAGCTGCAGCAGGAACACAAACAGCCGCTCAGCGCTGCCAGGCTGTACGTACATTTAGGTTACGATCCTGGAACAAGGAAACAATTGAATGAACAGCAAAAGCTTATTATGTCGGGGTTTTTTAAGGACACCCAGCAGGACCTGCCATTTTCACAACAGAAAAACAGAAGCATGCTGAACTGAGAAAATCCACCTCTGAAATCCCTTCTCCCTGGAAAAAGCTCTACCCACTTGCTTCAACTGAGCACTGGCCAGTCTTCTGATCCTCAAGCACATCCCCAAGGGTAAGGAACCACCAGGGTTTTGTCTCAGTGAGCAGCTTTACACTTGAGCTGCTGAAAGCCACAAGTTGGAAGGAAAAAATCTTCAGATCTGCCTTGGTATCTGTCTCAGACCCTCACTGGGACTGAACGTGAGCAGGCAAAGCTTATCCAAATGCCTGGAGACACTCAAAGTCTATTTGTGAAGCAAGGACAAAGCCTGTGTTAATGGTCTTCAACCCTATTAAGGAAAATAAAGCAGAAACCTGGCAGAAAAGATACGGATCCCACCAGCCTGAAAGGGAAATTGGAGCACCTTAAAATTCTGGCACGCTCTCAGGTGCAGCACAGGGAAGAGGTAGAAGAGCAAATAAAAGGGAATTCAGCCCCTAGCAAGCCACTAGCAACATGAAATATATATGATCCAGTTCTTGCAGCTCTCAGCTTTCCTTGCAAATCCTTCATTTTAAGGCAGTGGGTGCAACCTGATAGGGAAAGCAGCATATCATCTTTCTACCAAGTTGGAAAGCACACAGGTATATTTTCATGAAAAGGACGTTTTGGAATGGTCCTTTTTTGACACTGAAAGCTGCCAGTCTGAGAGGAAGAGACCACAGAGGAAGGCTGAAGGGACAGCTCCAAGAACTGCAGAGCAGACACTGAAAACCGCAAACCAGCCGGCAGAAGCAGGGGTGGAAAGGGCCATGGGCAGAGAGCAGGATTAGAAGTGCTAGAGATTTATGATAAGTGATGCTCTAACAATAGCTTTCTTCTAAGAATGAAGCTCTTCCTGCTGTAGTTAATCTATTGAGTCTGAATGCACATTTATACACTGGGGAAGGTTTTAAAACTCCTACAAAACCTAACACAGACCATGGCAGAGGGGGAATAACCGCTCCCATGAGGAGCTGTCAGGGGCTGCTCAGCAGAGCAGCTCCAGCCTTTACACAGGCTAGAAGACGACCTAGGAAGGTCTTTTTCAGGCACGCTTTCTATTTTCACTGTTTCTCCCCGCCCTGAGAGGTCACACAGATGAAAACACCAATTTAACTAATGCCAGATGGGAGACAAGTTAAGCCGCATGAATCTTTGCTTGTTATATAATTACCTTGATTTCTTGTAGAAACATGGAAGTGCTTACAGTCACTGCCTGGATATTTTGTACATAAACAAACATTTCCAAGCTGTTTATATTCAAAAGAAATTAAGCCCACATGGTTTTGACCAGCTACTCCATTACCACGTGGCACACTTAGGAAAAGGACAAGCCCAATTTTGCAGCTATGCCAGGAGGCTGCAGACACCGATCTGCCCCAAGAGCCCAAAATAATACTTATCAAATGCGCTCATGACCTCACGGTTACATGTTCACCAGGCAGAAACTTAAGATGGCTTGCACTCAGCGTTAAACACACCAAATCATTTTCTGTAGAGCTCGAGGTCACTTAATTTACCTTCAATGAGCCTCAGAACATCAGCAAAGAGAACAGCACTAGGAAGTTCAAGCTTGTTTCGCTACTGAACCAGAGCGGTACAGCAACGGGAGCTTCAGCACCAAACCACGTGCTGGAACTTCCACAGGCCACTTACACACAGCCTACAGGAAACCTTCCTGCATACAGGTAAAAGCACTGAGAGGCTGTTAGAGATGCAGCTCTGCAAGCCAGGCTCTTACTATAAAGTTATTAGCAATTAAAGACCCAGCACGTGGATGCAGAGTTCTGAATGGAGCCAGCTGTATTCGAAGGTGTCCCATTAGAAACCCGGAGCACATGTTTGGATTTGCATATGAATCGGTGTGAAAGATTCAGTTACCTCCCCAACAATCTCCAGTAGCTTTGGTTACACTGTCAATTATTCAAGTCAGAAAGTGCCTGTGTGACAATCTCCTTGCAAAGAACTTGGCTTCCAAAACCCTTAGAGCCCAAACAGAGGAGAGACCACCTCCACCCCAAGCATCTCTTCCACTTGACCCACTCTGCAGCTCTGACAGGGACTGGGGAACACACGCAGGACTTTGGACCACCCAGGGTTTCAGGCACACAGCTAAAACACAAGCCTCTAAACAAAGGGCAGTCATTAAAAGTCATTTCCCTGGCCTGAAGAGCAGCTCTGGTCAATCAGAAATACAGGGCATCACATGCAGAACCACTTACTGCTTCTGCTTGACGACTTCCTGGCAGCATCACCAGATTCAATGGGTTACTTGCTCTGTCCTCAGCCCCATGCTCTGCCTGTGTAACCACCTGGGCCATCACACAGCAAAGCAAAGCGGGGAATGGATCCAACTGAAGAAACACAAGCCACTTCCTCACTTCTAACCCCCCACCCCCCCAAATCCTGCCTCAGTCCCCTTTACCATGTGAACTCTCAAACGCTTGCACTGGCACCAGGTGCTGGTAAGCAGCAGGTTACAAAGAGCCATCAGCCACACCAGCCTTGGAGTAGCTGGTGAGAGGCAGCTGTAACAGGCAGAGGACCAGTAAATGCTGGTGTTTTGCACCCATACAGCACAGATGGAGCAGTGCAAAAGTGGAGCCCTGATGCTGGCTCCCCACGGCCAGGAAACAGACACTACAATCGCTCTGCTGAGAGCGGTAACAGCCCTGTTCCCGTTACAAACCACCTGGCTCACACAGCAGAGGCAGCAGTGAAATCAGGACACACGTGACAAGGCAAAATAAAGGCTGCACACCTATCTGATGAGCTGGAAAGTCTGCGGGATTGCCTTGAGATTACAGCCCATGTTACAGACACCCGTTTCAGAACAGCCCCTCGAGAGGCAGCTGAATCTAGCTCTGGCACAGCTTCCAGCTGAAGTGTGCTCTCCCTGAAGAAATTCAAGACTGAGTGACCTCAAATGATCCTGCTATATTTGTAAAAATGTGTGTGAGGAGATGTCCTCCAACAGTCCTATGACTTTCATGGGCTTCAGAAAGGCGGAGCACTTCTTGTCAAAGTTCCAGGCTGAACAGGGTTAAGAGTGATGCTGCCAGACCAGCTCCTGAAGAGACAAGAGAAAGGAATCAGACTCCCCAGTGTAGAAAATGGGGGTGCTCTTTTAAAAGGGAAGATGTAGACCTACAATTGCAGAGCCATAAGCATCCAAAGAGATGCTGTGCCTTTGGCAGGTCCAACAGGACCTTGCAAGCTCTTCACAGACTGACATTTCAAGCTGGTACAAAGCTCCCCAGGCTCTCACTTCTTCAGTTGCAGGACACCCCCACAAAAATGCTAGGTGGGCAGCAAACTCTCTGCAGTAGAAAGAAGACTGTGCTCCTCCATGGCTGGCCCTCAGCAGCTGCCAGGGTGGCTACAAAACCCAGCGGTGTGTTGGTTGGAAAAAGCCATGTGCTACATGGAAAGAAAAGGTGGCTGCACCCATACGTAAATTAAAAGGAGACCACACTGCTGTGTCAAGGGCAGCCTTGTCTAGCTTGCTGTGTGTTCCCACTTCTGACCTAAGCCACCTGCTAGTCATCATTTTCCTTTTTTCCTGAGTTAGGATGAAGCAGGTGGGCTGAGCACTGCAAGCTGTTTCTTATTCCAGAAGCAGCAGTACATCTGTAGGTTCCTCTCGTGGCTCACCCTGGCAGGCAGCTGCAAAAAAGGGAATTACACTGGCATAAAAACCCACCAAGAGCTGTTTCGTGACAAGTCACTGCCCAGCTACGATCTCACCGCTTTAATGAGAGCTCCTGCCAGACCGATGCGCTCCGAAGGCCTGGGCACCAACAGCTCCGCACGAACAACGTGCCACAGCCTACGCAGCTGTTCCCTCTGGCCTGAGTGCTCCTCAGACAAGGCAGAAGACAAGCCTGGATGTCCACAGGAGACTGCCACCAGCTTCCCACAACAGCACAGCCACAGTGCAGCTGGGGCTCTCGGTAGGTAACTCCCCTCTGCAGCCCACCACAGCAGGAGCCAGGACATGCTGGGGATCACTCATGCAAGATGCAGCAGGCGCGATGTGCACAGACTGTCGCCTGGTTCTCAGAAGCTGTGGTCTATCTGCATTAACCACATTCCCAAGGCAGAGATTGTGCTCTCAGCAGAAAGGGGATACAGACTTATATAGCCTATATATAGATAAGGCTTCCTAAGAATATCTCGATGGGGGTTATTCTCCATGCTCTATCGAGGTCTGACCTAGAACCTGTTGGAAAACACACATCAGACAGGTGTATGTGCAAACTGCAGCTTGTTTTGGCCATTAATCAGAGCCCTGTGCTAGAAACCCTTGAAACGCAGGCCAGAAGCACGAAGGAGCTCTGTGGGTTTCCCATGTCTCCACGTGTTTCCCGGCAGAGGTGAAGATCCCTTTGAAATCTCTCCCCCTGCACACACCACCAGCAGCGAGGAGCCCTCCAAGCCCTCACACCGCAGGGGCTTTGTACAAAAATAAAGACCAGGGAAGGATTTTTGAACACTGAAGCTTAACAGAGCAACAGGATCTCATGGAAGGAGACGGAGTCTTTCTTCAAAAGATTTTTAACAGCAAAATAAAGTACTTTGCTGAGCAGTGGAAACAGGTTTCACTTCAACCCGCACGCAGGTACATACTTCATCCCTCCAGCTCCTTCACAGCCTCACACCACCTTCAAACTCCCACCCCTAGCCAGCAACATGCCCTTAAAATATCCTCCTTAGATCACCAGGTTTGCTCCTTTTTTTTCTTCTTTTTGAAACAAAAGAAACTACTTCCCCCAAGGCCCAGGAGGACCTTCAAGCTCTGCAGGTTTTGGTTCAATGTTAGTGTTCCATCTTCCCTACTCCTTTCCACTTACCCCTACAAGCTCCAGAGCACTGTCTGCCAAAAAAAGTGAATGAGCAGGAGAAGGGAGTTAGTTTATCTTTACACTAAACCAGAGCTTGAGGGGTGGAGGTCCCACACATCCTAGGACAGCAGGTATAGAGTGGCTAAACTACCATTTCCCAGCGGCAGCAAAGCTACCATGTTTATTTACTTCACTTTAATACAGTTCAGATGAGCTGCTGCAGGGAACAGGAGGAGTTGATCAAAACCTGCACGGGTCTGGGTGCTGCTCCCTGCCCAAACAGTGCACACTATCCTTGGGGCCATTTCCCAGCACATTTGAACACCTGAGAGTCAAGCCAGCACCAAGGCCATGGGTACACAACACCGTGCACAGCAAAGTTGATATTTTATGCTAATCTGCCTGCTTACTGGAGAACAAACGCTATTTTCCTTGACAGCTCTTCTGAAATGAGATCTGAGCAATCACACAGATTTCAAAAACTCTTCTGAAATATCACTACGACAAACACTCTTACTTGCAGTGCAAAAACTTGGCAGGTCAGTGGCTTCCATGAAGTGCACAGCCTCCAGGACCCGCACCCAAAACTTCCTAGGTGCTGCAGCCACCATGTACCACCCTAAGCCAGGTGAGCATCAGCACACTTTCTGGCTTGCAGACCCCTGCTCCGGTGTATATGCGTGAGAGCTTCCACAAGCAACCATGAGAACATGCAGGCTGCTCCAGTTCTTAGATTAGCTGCCCACTCTAAAAATTAGATTGCTTTCCCACCGGAGCAGGGGAGGTTCAACACTGGCATTCGAACTTCTGATGAAAACAAATATTATCACCCTACAAGAAACTGCACTTGAAGACAGACTGGCAGCAGCTGCTGGATGAGAAGAAACAAGCAGGCCACCTCAGAAGTGAGGCACACCTCAGGACAAGTGACACAGCCACGCAAAGCGCTGCAGGAAAACTGTTCTAGAGGAGGAAACTGGTTCCAGACTCCAGCACTCAACAGAAGAGCTCATGAGTCTACTTTTCGAACTACATGGAGCTCATCTCCTCCTCCTCCTTTCCCCAGACTTGGGGATCTGCAGACTCTCTACTCAAGGACTGGGTCTCCATGTGCAGTAGTTACCCAGGACCCTGGTTTCTAAGGAACCCCTCCTCTACAGCTCCTGGCATTAGCAAGCCCATCAGAGCTCCCCAAGCAGCTCATTGTTTTAAACAAATGAGTGATTAGCGAGGATCCACTCTCTCCTTGTGAAGCTGGCTGCACGCCCTGCAAGGCTCCACGTGTCTGTACAGTACTATAATCCAATTAAACTTCACCACCAGAGGAGCTTCACGCTATCACATTCAATTAGGCGGCTAAGCTTCTTATCATCTGCACCTTAGGATCCACTCAGACTAAAACTCCTCCAGCACTGTTTGGAAGGTGGCATTCTTCAACCAAGCAAAGAGGACACAGATGTCCTGTGTGGAGCCACAGGAGGACCATACAGGTTAGGAAATCCCTACTGCTGGCCTACAGAGAGGTAAAAACATGGGAAAAATAAAACACAGCGATCAGTTCCTGCCCACTCACACGCTCCGAGACCCTCTGCTCCTCCTCATCCTCCTGCTCCCTGACTTCCCCGGGGAAACGGGGCAGTTCTGAAGGAGCGTGAGGGGGCCCAGAGGAACTTCAGTATTTTTAGTAAGTCGATGGAAAGGCAAAGACTAATGGAGGACCTGGCAATGCAGAGTCGTTTGGCAGCCAGCCACCGATTCCATAGGAAATACCCTCCCTAGAAGGTCACCATAACGGTGGCAAAATTTGGCCCTAAAGAATTAAAAAAAGCTGCCAAGATGTGACGCAAATAGAGCCAGCAAGCAGGCCAGCTTCCTGCATGAGGCCAAAACACCAAGTGCTCTTGGAAAAAGAAAGATTAAGGGTTACAAGGAACATAATGGCCTCTTGTAACAGCTGAGTTGTTGCTTTTCTTTCCTTGCCAGAAAAAGGGGGATGTTTTGTTGCTGGTTGATTAATCTATTATGCAAATCGTTTCATAGCTAATTTGATACAGCCACAAGCTTGCCACAGAAATCATCTGCAAGCTCGGAGCTGATGAAAGGTGGAGGATCAACGGCCTCATTCGACAGAGCTTTAATTTCCTGGACAGGCAGCTGCAGGGCTGCAGAAGCATGGGCCAGACCATCCAGGGAACCCAAAGGTCTCTTGGGCACCTTCACTTGGTGGAAGGCAAGGAAAGAGGCCCTGTAAAAGAGCAGCCCTTTCCTTCCACTCCCAATGCCCTTCTGCACTGGGCATGTGCAAAACATCCCCAGGAAAACCGTGCACAATCCCATCCAGAGACCTTTCACTAGCAGCTTGGAGATTATAAGACTATCAGAGCCGCTTCTGACACACACAAGCTTCACCTGACGTCAGCCAGAAGGCAACTCAAAATAAGCCTAACCAAACGTTTGTCTCCAACACAGCATTTGTTCTCTAGACAGAAAGTGTTTTCCCACTAAACACAGGAGTCCAAATTACCCTCGGAAACTGCTACACCAGGGTTTGCACGGGGAACACTAAGGGATCACTTGGTCTTGCCCAAAGTAATGTTATTTTGGTCTTGATCTCTTCCGTGAAGACTAAGAAAAAGAAATAGGATCTCCTGGCTCTAAGAATAAAAGGGCTGGTTTTGGCCACCGTGTTTTACCCTGAGCATTTCACCTCCCTTGCTCAGCTGTGGATGCTGCTCCGCCAAGTGCATCTCAAATACTCAACACTGCTCTAGCCAGGTTTTTTAAAGCCTATCCCATGCGCTCATTTGCATTCGATTTCCTTCAGTGGTAAAATGTGAGGCGTTCCGTGCTATTCAAAGTCAAAACAAAGCTTCCAAATAAGCACTTCTGAAACGTACCTAGTCATCTGAGTAATTAGACATCTCCCTAGTTCCAAACGTACCAAAAATCTGCAGTCAGCTCCCAAGGAACATGCCAGCAGCTATCCTAACAAACAGGAGTGCTCTCTCTCCCAAATGTTAGCGTACCAACAGATCAGGAATTTAAGATACATTTAAATGAAGATCTCCCCTTGCTTGAGTTAATCAGCATTTTTAATTACGTAGCATCACCTGGTTGCAATTATTGCTCTAGTGGGTTGTCCACCCCTCCCTGCCAATACAGCACATCGTTGCCATTGCTCCAGCCAGGCCAGAACAGGCTCCCACTGGCCAAGAGAAGCTCGGAGGCATGCATCCTTCATACCAAGAGGCTAGAGCCTCTCCCTTCTAAGCGCAACTGCAGCAGCAAACCCTCACGGAGAACAGCCAGCTGTGGACTTCACGTGGGTCACAGCCCCCTCAGCACTCGGGTGGGAGAGGGAATTAACACCATGGAGGGGTGCAAACATGCAGATTGCTGGAGCAGCTAGATGCCCCAGCAGTCCCTGCTGGCCCCATGTCCGTGCTGCTACCTTTGCACACTCGCAAGCCCCTCCGCAAACTGCTGCAGCTCGTTAATCTACAGGAAGCTGTCAAGAGGACAGATGAGTGGGAGATGGGAGCTGGCACAGGGAGAGGAGCACACAGCCCAGGGCACAAGCAAACTGTGAGAATCCACTCAGCTGCTGTGAATCCACAGCCTCACCCCAGCCAGTTTCCATTGCCTCCGGGGATGTCCGCACCAGGGCTGGCATGCAAGTCCGTGTGCTGTAAGGCCATCCCACAGCCTGCTGAGCAGTAATGCCCCCGTACCAGCAACCTCCTGTTTGAGTCCAGGGCATGCCTGTGTGTTCCCTTCATGTTTCCTCACCCAGCAGGCAAGCTGCAGAGGCAAGCCGACAAGTGAGATGCTCAGGTGCTGCCTGGCAAACAGCCTTGGATCTCCAGCACCATCCTTTCACAGGTCTGTTCCACAGGCTTCCTTCATATCTCCAACATACACCAGGTCACACCTGCTTCATGTGCAACACACTCCACTTTACAGTTCAGTAGTGGGAACTTTTCCAAGCACATGATGATTAAACCAAAACCTACTCTGAGTGGGAGCACCAACCCTCTCACCTTCTCTTGCTCCGGTAGACCTCCTTCCAACTAAACTTCCTTCCCCAGACCACTCTTCTAGACAACCTCCCCACGGTGCTGTCTCCTCATCAAGCTCCTTCAAGCTAGGATGGCACTGCATCCTGCCATTGACTCCCACAGCTTTATTGGGAAGTCAGAAAGAAAAAGAAAAACCACACCAAAATCCAGGGAATAATTCTTACTTTTCAGAGTGAGGAAACTGAGGGGAGAAGGCATTGTCTCTCTCACAGCCACGCAGCAAGAAGCCTGCCCTCCCCTTTTACAGGTGATAGGGAAAACTTTACATAACATAACCTTCCTCAAAGGAAAGTATTTCAATGGCCAGAAGAAAGAAACAGCAGCAGAAGGTAGGCATCTCTCCCTCCCGGTATGTAGCGGTTACGCCCAGACAGTGAGACAGCTTGAGTCACATTTCTGAGTTGACTAAAAGAAAGCACTTGCATTGCAGGAGCTACACACGCTGAAGGAAGACATCAGAAAAGCATTTCTGCGAATGGCAGAAGGAAAAAGGGAGATCAACACAAGTGTGAAACCACCACCCAACCTTCCGTTTCCCTGCGAGCACACAGCAGCAGAGCAAGGCTACCACTCTTGGCTGTTGTCCCTCCTTAAGTTTACAGGCCACCTTCACACACACAGGGAAACTCCAAGGCCACATCGAGTCAGCCTTCCAGACTTTACTGACACCTTCCCCACGCTGAATGGGCTTTCAGCAAGTCACCTGCCGAAGAGCCATGCTTCGGAGATCTTCCTCCCACAGTCCAGTTCTCAGCCACCATCTGGGAAGCACGTACCACATCCGCATCAAGCCCTCCACCTCAACATCCACCAACATAATTTAGGGCCACGTAAGCACAGCCCACTCCGGGCACTGCTTCCACCCAGCCCCTCCTGCTCCAGCTTACTGCAGGAGAAAGGGATAAGAAATAGGATATGATTTGTTGTACAAAAAGGTAAGGAAGAAGCACTCCTTCCCCAAAGACATGCTCCTTTGCCATGGATCCTCTGACTTTCTGCTAAGTTCAAGCCTTTTCTCAACTAGGAAGACCTGTCCCGTCAACAGAAACCCAGAGGGGAACTTCTCACTGGTGGAAATCTCAGAAGAAATCCACAAGATTTGGCCACACACTGAGGCCCACTCTCCTCCATATCCTCCTTTCATGTGTCAACAGATGTCTGCTTGAACAACAAGCTCATTTTAAATCCCATTTCCCCTGCAGAACAGTTTCCATCCTAACCTCTCTTGCTCCAACACAAAGAAATTTAAATGCCATTGTGCCACAGGAAAAGCCATCACAGTATGAACTCAAAATACAGGGGCAGTAGTTTTAAGTTCAAGGTTTTCAAACTCCTGCCTCCAGAGAGGTCTGACGCAAAGCCAGTGCTGAAATGCGAGGCATGGACCCGATGTAGCATCGCAAGATGCGATGTTAAACGATCGGAGACCACTGAGCTGAGTGTCCAGGCTCCGCACTCCTGCTGCTGACACCGAACTAGGCGTTTGCTCAGCACATGCAGCATAGCACACACCTCGCTGTGCGGTGAGCCTCGCACTGCTGCGGAGCTGCAACCTTGGCTGCTCCTGACTTCAGATTAACAAAAAACACTCGGTGCCCACAGCCACAACTGCAGACCCGCCACAGGTCACAGCCTGTACTCAGCCTGTGCACGTGGGGCACAGTTCAGATCCTTCAGGGCTATGGAAAGACCTGCACATTCAGTCAGCACCAGCGGATGCGGTATTGGGATGTACACTTAATCCCCCCGCCCCGTCACCTTCTCCCTGGATCTAGGAGAAAAGGGCACCTGGGAACAGCAAGCAAAGGTGATGGCAACAACTGGGCTGAAACCAGAGGGACCCACAGCTCCGCATCTTTGCCCATCAACCTTCCTAGAAGGCAGGGAATGTCCCATTGATGCTCCAGGGCATACAAGCTGAGCATTTTCACCAGCCCCTGCTTCACAGTTTGCTTCACAGCCCCAGTTCTGCCCCACCTGCCCAGGCACCCACACATCATCTGCATCACCCGGGTTCCTGCAGGCACCTCCACCAGCTGCCTGCAATCTGCTGCCCACCCAACCAACCCAGTTCAAGCACCGGGGACCCACCCTAAACACCAAGTCCCATGCAGATACCATGCACTACCACATCAAGGCAGGGCCAGTGTCCTTACACTGCGCTGCCTGGTCATCTACAGATTTGCAAACAAGCAAGCTATGTCGTGAGCTCGTTTTCAGATCTGCAAGTATCAGCATAAATGATAATGCAGAACGAAAAGTCCTTGACAGCAACAGACAATTGGGTTTTTATTTCAGTTTAACAGTCCCTGTTAGGAGGCTGGATGAGATGGAAACCCAAACTGCCTTCCTGTAGTCAAGGGATGCAACGGAGAGAACAGATTTCAAAAACGCACTACAAGAGGGCCTCCATGTCCTCCATACGCTACTGGCGTCAATGCAAACTGTGCTGGAATCCAGAGCAAAACACTCAGAAGTGCACCAGCTGCACCTCCAGCTCCTCCCATACAGGCAGCTCCTTCCACAGCTGAGGGACCCCTCCAAGAGGGCCATGCTCCCCTTGGTCTGAGTCCCCTTCCAAGGCCTCCAGCTGCAGAGAAGAAAGGCTGAACGAGACACTAGTAGAGAAACTCGCCGCACAACCTGAAGGCATGGTCAGCACTGACTGTCACAAACCAACACCGTCGGCAACTGCGGGACTTTAACAGTCCTACTTTATCCTACCCGCGAGGGCAAAGCGCCACAACCACGGGTAACCTTTCAGCTACCGCAGTTACCAGTCCCACAGACAAGCCACAAGCCGGGCAAGACGGGGACACCGCCAGCATGCCCAACCTGCTATCTGGATGGCGCGGGAGACAGAGGGATTTGGGGGGAGGAGGAGGTGTTTGTAAAGCTTTACATTCCCATGAGGTCAGCCTGATGACTCGGTTCCCTTTTCGCTCACTCGCCGCGGCCCCGCTACAGACGCAGGAAGGGGAGCGCTCCAAAGATTCACTCTCGGCGCGGTTCAGGCCTCGAAGGCGTTCTGTCAGCACCAGTGCGAACAGAGGGAATTTTGTGGAGCCTCAAAGGGGTCCCTCCAGCGCGAGGCAGGGCCATGTCTGCGTGTCCGGACCCACGTGCCAGTGGCACGGAGGGAGCCGAGGCCTGCAGCAGGCAAGGAACCGGCAGAAGAAAAGCCGGTGCCCACCCTGAGGCACCAACTCAGGCAGAGGCCCTGCTAACCAGGCACCCTACACGGGAGAGCGGGGCATGGGTAGCGCAACCTGGCACGATGAAGAGCTGCACACCCCAAATCACGCCACCAACACACACCCCACACCAGGGCTTCTTTTGGGGGGATGCAAATACACGGGGAAGGGGAGGACAGGGTGACTCCCTCGCAGACCTGGTGCACAGAGCAGCACTCCCTCTTCGGAGGGGTGGGGGAGCCCTCGGATCCCCCTTACCCACGCCAAGCCCTACCGGGGCAGCGGAGGGGCTAGCACAGCTCTGCCCATCGCGGTGGCAGCGGTGAGGGGCGGGACACCCCGAGACGGAGGGTGTGGACCCCAGAACGGGGGGAAGGACCGCGAAGGTGAGATGAACGGGGGAAAAGGGAGGGGGAGGGGTTGAGGGACCCTCCCCGGGGGCCTCGCGGCTGGACGCAGGGCTCGCACCCGCGGAGGCACGCCGGAGGCCCGGGGGCTGCCCGCCCGCTGGCGGGGAAGGGTCCGCCCGCCGTTACCTGGGGACGCAGCTGGGGCTGGAACCGTCGATCTCCCAGGTGGCGAAAAGGTTCATAGGCACGGGCCGCCCCAGGGCCCCGGTACCGCCCGGGAAGCTCAGGCGGCTCCGTTCCGCCGCCGCCGCCATGGCTGCTGGCCTGGCGCGCGCCCACCGGACCGCCGCCGCCGCCGCCTGCGCCGCTGCCCCTCCGCCCCGCCCCGGCGGGGGGCGTCACGTGCGAAGGGCGGGGCCCTTCGGGGCGGAGCTAAATCACAGCCGCTCAATGAGGGTGGAGCCGTGGCTGGGGCTTGGGGGCGTGGTTACTTTGGGGCGTGGTTACTTTTGGGGCGTGGGTGATGAATGGGCGGTGCCCCGTGCAGGGGGCGTGTCTACGGCTGAGGGGGAGTGGCCAGGCACGGGGTGTAATTTCCCGCCCCGCCCCGCCCCGCCCCGCTGCGGCCCCTTAGTTACGGGTTCCTCTTGCAGCTGGGGTGGCTGCAGTGTGCGCGGCCGGAAGTGCCCGTACCGCTGTTGGCGGCGGGACCGGATGTTGTAGCGTCAGTTTCCGGCGGGCTCCGTGGCAGGGGCGGGCGGTGGTGCAGGGCTGCGCGGCAGGAGGGCAGGCGGGCAGGCCGGCCGCGGCGGGGCGCGGACATGGTGCTGCTCACGATGATCGCCCGCGTGGCGGACGGGCTCCCGCTGGCCGCTTCCATGCAGGAGGACGAGCAGGTGGGTCCGCGCGGGTGGGGGGCCGGCTCGGCGCTTCGGGGAGGGAGGGAGGGAGATAGCAGCGGCCCTGTCCGGTACGGTCCCCACACCCGCCTTCACCGCCAGTGTTTCCCGCCCGGTGGTCGTGGTTGGGAGGCGGAGAGCGGCTTTTACGGCGTTGGGTTGCTCCTGGGACCCACCCTGGAGCTCCGCGGCAGGCGGGCAGGTGGTGTTTGTCTGGCAGCAGCTGCCCTCAATGGTCTGTTCTCCCTTCTCAGTCAGGCCGTGACCTTCAGCAATACCAGAGCCAAGCGAAGCAGCTCTTCCGCAAGCTGAATGAGCAGTCCCCCACGAGATGTACCCTGGAAGCAGGAGCCATGGCTTTCCAGTGAGTACTGGTGGGGGGAATGGGCCTCGGTGGCCTTGGGCGAGGCTGAGGGTCTGTTGGAAGCTGGGGTGCCTGAGAGAGGGGCTGTTACTCGGATAGTTACAGTTTGCCCCAGCAGCTGACGTGTTCTAGCTGCTCTGAGGGCCTGTGTGTCGTTTCTCCTTGCTGCTCCTGTCTGGTACCTGTTTTTCAGCCTGGTTTATAGTTCTGACTTAGCTGAAGACTGTGTAAGTCCTGTTCCCTTTAAGGGTTTTCACTTTGCACCCTTTCAGGTACTCCTAGGGCTTCTTCTGTACTGCTCGAGTCTTGTCTCTTTTCAAAAGAGATGTCTGTGGTAAAAACTGTGGGAGTACCAGTGTGAGTTCCTCACACAGGTGTCTGTGGCAGTACCAGCATGAGTTCCTCTTGCACAGGAGTTTCCTCCCTGTAATTCCCTCAAGAGTGTACCTTCTCTTGCATTAGCTTTGTGTGCAGGAGCACATGGTGTATCCCTCATTTTTGGGCACTATTGCTACCTTAATACCTGGCAAACTTTTTTGTCTCATATTGTAGGTTCAGTCTTTTGTGGCCAGATGTTTTGGGCATGTTTAATCCATTTCTAAACTGTTTGGAGACTCTCAGATTAAAAGCACTTTTGGCTTACTCCAGTAGTACACTAACAAGGAGACTTACAATGACAACTTACAACAGAGGACGGATCAGACATCCTTGCTCTCTAATCAATAGTGAAGGAACTAGAAAGATAAACTGACAGTCAGTGAAAGGCAGCTTGCATTTGAGGAAAAGAAATGTTTCTTTACATGGCACGTAATTACCTCACAGAATAATGCTTGAGAATTTAATCAAGCCCAGGATCTTGTCAAGAGTGGGGACTGTGCTATTAACAGGAATAATCTCTGAGATCAGGTGTCACGTGAGATCACCGAGACAGTCATGGGGGTTTTGACAGTGATGCGCCAAGATTTCCCGTGCTTGGCGCCACTTCTGCGCTGCCAGCGGCGGGACCCTTTCGATTAACAACCTGGCCATCCCTGCCTCCTGTCGGCTTTGCATGTTGTTTCCAGAGGTAACTGCAGAGCGTTACACTGCCTCATCTTCTTTCTAGAGGTTAAAACTTCCCAGAATTTAAAACCTCTGGTGTTAAATGTTTTCCTGGCACTGCAGGGGTGTAGCTCTACTGGCAGCGAAGCCTTGGGGAAGAGTCTCTGTGTCTGTGTCCTAGTAAATCCCTTCTTACCCCGCTTCCATGGCGCAAACAGAGCGATGCCTGGGAAGGCTGGGCTGCTTGCAGTGCCCAGGAGATTGAAGCCTTGACGGAGGCTGTTGTGTTACCAGTTCTGATGAGGTGGGAGGACTTGGGCAAGCTCATGTCTCAAAGAAACAGCCAGGTTACTGGCTGGCAGGTAAGCAGGAAAAGGAGCATTGCTCCTCTTGTGTTGAGTTAGTCTCTAGACAGGTTCCATGAGAATTGAGGGATGCCTCTTTTAAGGTGGGGCATTAAGGCAGGACACATACAAAAACAATACTTTCAGGTCAGAGTACCTCCTGTGCGAACAGTACAGGAAGGGAAAGAAACAGAGGAGTGGGAGGCTTAGCCTAAAATAATGCTAACTGATGGCCACGCTGTTTGTTAATGCAGCACATCACGTTTTTTTCTGCCAAATCAGAGCTCTGACTGCTGAGGGCAGCACAAACCAGGCCAGAGCACTTTGTGGTGCGAGAGTTACAAGCGTGGCTGAGGATACTGCTGAACTTGCTGAGGTGATGTTGAACATTTTTAGCTTGATCGATTAGGAGAAGATCCTAGTCTTGCTGAAACATGAAACTGTAGTTGTCACCACTGAGGTGATTTCTGTCAAACATAGTGGTTATGTTACAAAAGCTGTGTCACCTTCTCAGCTCAGTGTCCATGGCTGTGCAGGTGCAGAAACACCGACAGAGTCTGCTGTGCTGTCAGGCAGTAGCTGACCTTTGGCTGTTGAACGTCTGTAATGGCTCTTACCTATCACGTCGAAAACAACCCTTGGCCTTTGCTGCTGCTACCAGGATAAAGCTTTTTCTCTCCCAGATATCAAAAATAATTATAAAAGACATACTGGCTACACTAAGTGTGCAGAAGTCCAGTGTGTGGAAGTTAGCCATGGCAATGCCCACCCCTCGTGCATGCGCACTGCCAGGCAGCCGGTGTGATCGGGCGCCATGCTGAAACTCGGAGGCACAAGCAAGGTCTGAAACGGAGAAGCCTGGCTGTGGAGGTGCTCTGCTTGGGTGCCGAGCCAAACTAGAGAGAATTGCCTGTATGTGGGACAGAACAAGGTGTGCTCGCTCCATGGGGTGCTGACAGGTCAGCTTTAAATCCAACAGGTCTTGTGTCGCCACAGGGGAGAAGCAAATGGGAGCCCCCAGCAGGGCCAGCTGCTTGGGCTGGACTGCGCTGACCTTCAGTTTGCCGCTCTGGCTCTTGGGCAGTGTTGTCAGGATTCCCATTTGACACGAGTTTTCCTTATTTCAAAAGCATTCTCTCAAGCCTAGCAGTGGCTAAACCAAGCTCTACAGGGTGGTTTGTAGGAGCTCCAAGCTGTCAAGCAGACCTCCAAGGGTAAGGGGAGAACAGGAACACGATGTGCTGTTGGATCGGTCTTACACGCTGATGCAGCCTGAGCTGAGGGGCGTAAAAAGGACTAAAAGCATGGACTGGTGGGGTCACACTTGTGGGATGGATTGTAGTAACTGGAGCTCCTTGCTTCCTTTTGGGGTGGATCAGCTGTTACTTGAAAGCCAACAGGATTCGCACACAGCCCGTATTGAGACAGGAGAAATGGGTACTCCTGAGCCCAGAAACACGTTGTGGGTGGTTACTTCAAAGGACTTGGACCTGTTGGGGTGTCTAGAAAAACGGCAGGCAGGGAGAGGAAGTTATTTGTAAGCCTGACGTAGCTATTAACAAAGTTTTAAGCTGCTTATTTAACTACTGCACCCTCGTGACTGGGTCAGTTCTTTAATACACTGGTAATCTTTGTGCTAATGAGACTGCTACATAATGGCATTATGCAGAAATTCAAAGAAAGGTAACAAAAAAGTAGCATTTAAATTCCAGCCTGGATAATATAGATAAACACTCAGAAGCATATGCAGGGCTATCTCCTGTCCCTACTCCCTTGGTTTTAGAGGAAATATTGTTTCCTTTCTTGTTTCTGATGGTTAAATGAGGAGGAAAACATGCTGGGGAATGTGCAGCAGCAGGTGGTTGTAGCGAAGCCTAAATAATCTCCAGACTGGTTCTACCTCACCCCTTACTTCAGTGGGCTTTTTAGCTGAACTCTAATGAAAGGCCCCTCTTCCTGGTGCTGGTGGAGGCACCGTTGCTCACGCTGAAACAAGGTCAGCACTAAGCCTCTGCGAGCAAGTACAGATTAGCTGTGACGGGGATGGGGTGGTGGGAGGAGAAGGGGACCTCTCTGCACGTTCAGCAGCAGAACAAACCAAACTGCATTGCACAGCTCTTGTTCTAGCCTATGGTTTGGAGCTCCTCACATTGCAGCCCAAAAGCTGGCAGCACCATCATACTTAGCTGTGACAAACCCATGAGGGAAGTCACCAGAACCTATCTAACAACCATATTTTCCTCTAGCTGCTTTTGAGGTCAGGCATGTGGATAACAACACCCCACCAAAAGCCTGGAGTTAGGGGGAAAGGAGAAACCCAGCCCTCCAAAACGTAAAGTGGGAGCTGGCGGTCACTGGGTGGCTTTTTAGTGTGCTGAGATAGAATTCTTGTGTGTGTCCTAATCTCAGGGCAGAGCGTTCTGTTTGTGGGCTGGGGTACTTGGCTGTGCTGCGTTGCCTTAGGGCTGTGTTGGCCACCTTCCCCTCTGCTCTGCTGGCAGGCCACTTTGTGCTCCCCTCCTGACTGTTGTTGCTGGTGTTTAGTGAAGCTTAATGTTACTCCCAGGCCAAGTCTTGTTCCAGTGAAGTGAAAGTTCAGGGCTGTTGGCATGGGTATAGGGTCTGAGGCTACAAGGAGAAGTATTTTAGGTAAAGAAAAAGATATGCTGTTACTTTGCAGAAAGTTCTTTCACATCCAGATGTGGAAGACTCAAAATTGTTGTGCCCCGTTCTCATTGCCTCATGGGAATGAAGGTGTTCAGGGTGGTCTTTGACAGGACACGTTCAAAGCTGATTGATTAATGCTCTCTCTGCTGTTGTAGCTACATCATTGAGAAAGGAGTGTGTTACCTGGTCCTGTGTGAAGCTGCATTCCCCAAGAAACTGGCCTTCGCCTATCTGGAAGACTTGCATTCAGAGTTTGATGAGCAGCATGGCAAGAAGGTGCCAACAGTGTCCAGGCCCTATTCCTTCATTGAGTTCGGTGAGGCCCCTCTCCTTGTCGCTCCTTAGGAAACTTCTTCCTTGTGTGGAGGAGCAGCTGCTGCAGAATCCTCTCCCACCTGGCCTGAGGAATTGACAGCTTAGCCTCTTGACAGTAGAGAAATGGGTGCTTTGAGCAAGAGAAGGGGTAGGGGAATAATAAATGGCCTTTGATCCATGTTTCCTGCTTTAAGTCTTTTGGGCTCACTCCGGTGAATATTGGCTTGCTGTCTGCTGGCTGTCTCAGCCACGCTCCCACTTCTTCAGCAGCCTTGCTGCACTGCACTAGGTGGGGTTCCCTCTGACAGCCCCGTCTCATTCCAGATACCTACATCCAGAAAACCAAGAAGCTCTACATTGATAGCCGGGCGAGGAGGAACCTGGGCTCCATCAACACAGAGCTGCAAGATGTGCAGAGAATTATGGTGGCCAACATTGAGGAAGTCCTACAGCGAGGAGAGGCACTTTCAGGTATGGGGAGTGGCTGATATCTGGCATGTGGCTCCTTGTTCCCTTGGTCAGCTGGGTGTGAGTTGTGGTTTAGCCGGCAGCTGAGCACCACGCAGCCGCTTGCTCGCTTCCCTCCCTGTGGGGAAAGAAAGGTGGGGGGGAAGAAAAAAAGGGGGAGATAAAGGCAAACCTTGTGACTTGGTATAAGAACAATTTACTGGGACAGCAAGGGGAGGGAGAAATGACAATAATAGGACCTTATAGCAAAATACACAAAACTGGTGGTGCACAATGCAGTTCCTCACCAAACCATACAGCTCAGAGCCACCCCAGAGCTGGGCTGTCCCCAAACCACACATCCTGAAGCTGAGTACTCCTCCTCCCCCCAGCCCCTCTTTATGCTGAGCATGACATCACTGGTATGGGATACCCTCTTTGACCAGTTTGTGTCACCTATCCTGGCTGTGTCCCCTCACAGCTTCTTGGGTGCCCCTGCCTTCTTGCTGGCAGAGCACCATGAGAAGCTGAAAGTCCTTGACTGCTGGGCATGGGTGTGTTATCAGCACTGCTCTCATCCTGTGCCCCAAGCATGGCACTACACCAGCTGCTAGAAAGAAAAGTGACTCTATCCTAGCCAAACCCAGGACAGTGAGTAAAGTATACCGGAGGGAAAGACTTGCTGATCCCTGACCCTCCTGAGAAAAGTGATAGGCTATGGGGTGTTTCAGTTGGATCGGCTGTATCCTGAAGCCCCCGCCTCAGCAGGCACCGGTGCTTCTTTTGGGTGAAACCAGCAGCTCGCCAGCTTGGGTGGTTCCCCTCCCAGCAGGGCAAGCACTAGGGCACTGCAGATAGGCACAGGGCACACTGCTAGGCGAAACCACGGCACTTCCAGCTGCTCTGGAGAAACTTGTACCATCAATAGGACATTTGGTTGGGTTCATCTTGACTAACTTCTCTCTTTCCCTTTAACAGCTCTTGATTCCAAGGCCAACAACTTGTCCAGTTTGTCCAAGAAGTACCGTCAGGACGCGAAGTATCTGAACATGCGTTCTACTTACGCCAAACTGGCGGCCGTAGCTGTGTTTTTCATGATGCTGATCGTCTATGTGAGGTTCTGGTGGCTGTGAGCTGGCTGCCGCTGCGCAGGAGGGAAAGCCGGTAGCCTGGCAGGTGTATGTGTGCAGGACACTGTTCATGGGGGATGTACATTAGAATCCACGCAGGACCGTCACCTTTACCGGAGCGTCCTGAAATCGTTAGGTGACACTTTACTACACCTTCTAGTGAAGCCTAACAGTAGGTGTAAAGGCTTGTTGACTGCAGGCTTTTCCTCTGGGGCAGTTTGCACTTGGGTACTGCAGCGTTTGGCCTCCCACGGTTCTGCCCCCGCTTCCTGGGGGTGTGCTCTGGGAGCAGTCAATCAGTGCGGTTTAACCTAATCCTGTTGTACGTCCTCCTGTTGAGTAGCTCTAGTGGGAACTGGACTCTAATGAACATTCCTTGTGTTGGCAATGTTTGCTTTTTTTTTTTTCCCCTTTAGGACCTGGGTCTGCAGTTGTTTTGTTTTTTAAAGACAAAACTCCCTTGTTTGAAGGCAAATACTGCACTGTACATAAAATAGCTTTCACCTCTGTCAGAATAGCTGTTGTTGTTTTCTGTATCTGCCACCTGGGCTCGTTACACTTCAATTTGCTTTAGGAAGTAATGGATGTTAAATTATGCCTTAAAATTCTGTCTAGCGCCAGGAGGGGCACTGAAAGGCTTCTGTATTGTTGATTCTTTCAAAATTAAACCACAGGTTTGTAAGCATACCCTTTCCCTCTCCTGGCAGCTGTGTATGACAGTGTGGTTCCTTGTGAACAGGGGGTGTAATTCAGGCACTGCTGGAGTGGGCACAGTGCACTATGTCAGCACTCTTTTTTCCCTCCTGTCTGCAGATTCAATATGTCTACTATGTTATTTCCTTCTTTTTTATAACTCTGCTTTCCTTCCAGAATGTGTCCAAACTGTCAGCATTTAATCTCTGGGATGCTTGTTTTCTTTCTTCATCTTTTCCTCACCCAAAACAACCAAAAAAAAGAAACACACCACCCACCCGCCTAAAAAACCAGAATGTTGTTGCAAAGAAAAGGCAGCGTTTCCTTAAAGAACACTTTACCTGAAGGATTCAAAAGGCTAATGTAAAACAGGGGAATCCTTTGGAAACCCTTCCTTTTCTTCCTGTAGTCGCCCTCTCCCTACCTCACTTGGGAAGCTGGAACTGTAGGTGAAGAAAAACTCCTTATGGGGCAATAGGATAGAGCTGCTGCTTTCTTGTGGGCCAATCTGTGTATCCAGTGCAATGTGATTTTGATTTTTGATTTTTTTTTTTTTTCAGTCTGCCTGTGCTAGGAATAACATTTTACCAGTCAGCTTTTGGGTTTATTTAAAAGAAAATTTTAAAAAAAGAGAGAAAAATAAAAGAAGCTCTACAGCTCAGGCACTGTTCTGCGCTCCAGTGTCTGTCACTTGGTAGGAAGCAGGCAGTGTCACAGTGGGAAGGTGCAGGAGAAGCAGGCAGTGTCACAGTCAGAATATTCAGGACTCTACAGCACCTTTGACAAGCATGTTATCTTATGTCATTTTGGAAGTATAAACTGTGACCTGGAAGTGTTTCCTGCCACCTGGTGTGATGAAAGCTGTTGCCCTGTGGGATTGCTCCCCAGCTTGGCACTGTGTTGGTCTGGCAGGGAAGTGGTTAGTGCTCGGCCACCAATAAACCTAGTGAATCTCATGTGCTACATAGTCTGACATCACCTGGTGTCTGCATGATGCCTCTGAGTGTTATGTTGTAGCTTGCTTCATTATTATTGTTACTTTTAATCCTTTTAAATGGTGTCCCCAGGAGGTGAATGTCCCAGTGCTGTAGGCCTGTGTAATATAGGTGCTGGAAGGTACCTGGATTCTCATGATGGAGGGAGGGTGATGTTTCAGCAGTGCAGGGCAGTTCAGGGAGCATCTGCTTCCTGCAGCCCCAGTATCAGCAGTGAAATAAATGCTTCTGAAAAATCCCCTCTGCAGTGTGGAGTCCATTGTGTCATCTTTCTGTGGTCTGGGAGGATGCTTTACTTTCCTTCCCAGAATGGAGGAGGGTAAAGGCCCCGTAGCCAAAGGCACCTGGCTCCTTTTTGGAGGCAGAGAGAGTTAAAAAGATCTGATCTTGGCTGGTTCCTGGCAGAGAGAGTCTCCCCACCTCCTGGTTGTGTTCAAAAAAGCCCCTCTTCCTCCTTTCTACAGGGCAGGGCCCTGGTGATGCTCTGCAAGGGCTGGGCAGTCTTGGGGGGCGGGTTTAGCTGTTCACTGTCTGCACATCCTGAGCTGGTTGGGTTCTTAGTTGCTCTTGCCCTGCTGCATGCTTTGCCCGATAGCTTGCTGGAGGCTGGGTGAGCATCCATGGGGTCTGGGTGCCTACACCCCTCAAATTGCTGCTGCCTCCGGAGTTGGCATGGAGGCTTGGGGAGCCACTGCCTGCAGATGGCAGTGCCTGCACAGAGCCCATGCATGGCATCGAGCCATGCCCACTGCTGGAGTGACAAAGGGCCTCTTCCTGAAGGCTAAGCTAGGAATTGGGGTTCAGCCTTCGATGTCCTGGCCTCCCCAAGGACCTAGAGCCTTGCTGTGTCCCCATGAGCCTGGAGATCTGCTCCAAGGTTCACATAGAGCTGTGCCACTGCCTGCATGCATCCTGTCATGCAGCTGGTACGGACTGGGATGGACATGCTTGCCAGCAGAGCATTTGTCCAAGCCACACACCTCATTTCTGTTTCTGAGCAGATCCCCTGCCTCCAGGGGCTCCAGAGCTGCTGCTGCCTTCTCCTGCCAGATGTTCTTCCTAGTGCTCTCAGTCTGGCTGAAGCTGAGTGTTCCTGTCCCATGACAAGCATGTGTAAAGCAGAAGGGAAAGTGGGATCCAGGAGTGAAGTCCTGGTGGGTGAGGAGGCAGAGATGGGCTCTCATGGCCCCACAGCTCAGCCATCACTCCTGGGAAACCCTTGGCATGGGGTCTGGGCACAGAGTGGCAGCATCCAAAGGGCAAGGGGATGGAGTTGCCCCCATGAGCACAAAGATGACAAGTGGCTCATCACAAGAGTGATCTCTCAGCACAGCTGGTGGTTTTGGCTGTGCTTAGTGCTGCCACTGTTTGGGTCAGACCTAGGCACCCCTGGGTGTGCCTCTGTCTGCAGGGCCAGGAGTGCCACTGGAGGGACCCTGTGTGGCCATGCCCAGCCTGGCCCATCACTGGGTGGCTAGTGCTGGGGGGCAGGGGGCTTGTTCCCAAGTGCCTGCAAAGTGAAGCAGCTAGAGCAGAGCAGCAGGAGCTGGCTCCCAGGCAATGCCAGTGCTGATGCGGGTGTGGCGTGGCACTGCAGAGAGGAAGAGTGTGGCAGGGTGGTGAAAGCTGGCAGGGTGCTCTGCTCATGGTGTCAGATATAAACCGGTTCCCACCTGGCACGGGCTGTGGTGATGCTCTGCACCGTCACCACCCTGAGGAGCGGCCATTCAGGTGTTACTGGGTTTTGGTTCCTGTGGTCACCCCAGTGCCAGCTGCTTCCCCTGCTTGGAACATGCTCCTTGCACTCACAAACCCTTCTTTTGGGCAGAGTTTGAGAAAGCACTGCTTTCAGCATCCTTCCCTCTGGCACCCCGGGGGAGTTGGACCTCGAGTGGTTCCTGGCAGCTGCTTTGCCATGAGTGAATGTCCCAGCGGTGCGGAGGGCTGTACCAGCACCCCTGAGGTACGACAGGCACCTGCCCGCAGCACCCAACACCAGGTAGCAATGGCCATGGCAGCAGGGATGGGGTTCAGCCTTCAAGCGTCCTTGTCCTCCTTCCCCCAGGGGCTGCTGTGGGGTCACAGTGGCTCTGTCTCTCTGGCAGCGGCAGCGGTGGTGGTGGTGGTGGTGGTGGTGGTGGTGGTGGTGGTGTCTCGATCCCACCAGGCTAGGGAAGGATGTCCTGCAGAGGCAGGTTGGAGGGGGTCAGGACACTGCCTTCACCCCATGTGGTTTGGTCTGCCACATCACCATCGACGTGACCTTTCAGAAAGGAAGATGTCGATTTGCTGCTGCCTGAAAATGAAGGCTGCTCAGCCAGGCCGGTGCTGGGTTTGGCAACCAGCCATGGGCAGCTGACTGCTGGGACCAGCCCTCCCACAGAGCCCTGCATCAGCGCTGTGCCCTATCTCAGCCCACCCTTGGATCCTCCTGTGTCCCCCCAGCCGTGTCTGGGGGTGACAGCTAGGCTGATCCCCAGCCCCAAGCTCCTGGCAGGCCCCCAGGCAGGACATGGAGACTCTCCTGGCCCCTGGCAGCCTCCTCTCTCCAACCCCCCAGACTTGAGCCCTTTGGGGGTCCCTGAGGGTCTGGGTGCTCCTGAGCCTCCTCTGCGGACAGCACCGGGCAGATGTGGGGTGTACCCTCTCCCTGAAGATGCTCTGCCTGCACTTCCTGCACAGCTTCCACCTCATGACCCCAACTCTGCTTCCACCCAGGACAGCTGTGCCGCCTCCCATCAGCCCATGCCACTTCTCCCCCAGCTTGGGCACACTTTGGGTCCCCTGTGGGTGCAGGGGTACCCTGGGGTTTTCTGGGGCTGTGCCCACAGCACTGAGCCCTGCAGAGTCCTACACGCCCACTTCTGGACGGCCATGCTCCCCCCTAAGCTTACAAACCCACCGGAAGGGATCAAGCAGAACCTGGGGAGCCCCTACGCTCCATGCCCACCCAGGCAAGGCTGCCAGACCCTCCCCCCATGGGGCTTTCTCTGGGCTGATGGCTGCAGGGAGGCGCCCAGCGTCATTTTGAATCATGGCTCAGAAAAACCCCTGCGGCTGAGCCCCAGCGCTCTGCAGGGACATGAGAAACCTGTTTCCGCTGTCATCGCTTGTCATTTTTTTTCCCTCCCTTCCCCCAGCCTGCCACGGGCAGCACCCTGGTCCTGTGGGTGTTCCCCGGGTGCTCCCCAGCCACGCCACACCACGCTCCGCTTCCCTCACACGCCACCCGCACTGGCTGGAAATGGGACTCCCCGGCCCTGCCGCGGCGCAGCACCCAGAGCAGAAAGTGCATCCTCCCCATCAGCTGCCGCCACAGCCCCCGAAAATGGCAGCAGACACAGGATTTGCATAGAGGAGCAGAAGTAAATGTGTTTGTTGGAGTCATGGTGACCCCGAGTCCTCTGCACTGGGACCTGTGTGGGTGCTTGAGCCTGCAAAGCCTGTGGGGGGTGTGGCTGGTTCCCTGGGACCTTTCCTGGAGCTGCATGTCCCTCCCTGCACAGCCATAAGCTGTGATGGCATCTTGTTCCCTGCATCCCCCTTGGGAGATGAGGGGACCATCGAGGAGAGAAGGGACCCGGGTGGCCCCTGGCTGGGTGACAGCGTGGAGCAGGCTGTGCAGGGCTCCCACCTGGTGCCAGGGGGAAAGTAACAGCATGGTGGAGCCGGGCTCTGGGTCCTGCAGGAGCAGGAAGATGCCTCCGTTCGGTTTTCCCTTGCCCCTACCTGTGTGGAGGCCAGAGGTGATGGGGGCCGTGTCCCCCTGGGCAGCCACAGCAAGAGGAGGGGTGGCTTGCGTGGGCCCTGCGTGCTCTGGGAAAGGAGCAGAATCATCACAGAATCCCAGACTGGTCTGGGCTGGAAGGGATCCCAAGGATCAGAGAGTTGCAACCCCCTGCCACAGGCAGGGCCACCAACTTCAGGCATGATCTAGACAAGGTTGCCCAGGGCCCCATCTAACCTGGCCTTGAACACCCCCAGGGATGGGGCATCCACCACCTCTCTGGGCAGAGTGGGATGCTTTCCTGCTGCAAATCCCCACCTTGATTCCCCAGCACCCATCGACCAAGAGAAAGAGCTGTGGGCTCCCACCTGCACAGCCCACCTGGGTACAGACCCAAAAAGGCAGCCCAAGGACAAATCTGAGCAGTGCAGCTGTGCCAGCCAGGCTGGGGGCACCGTGCTGTCCCACGGGGGCTCCCCAAAGAGACAAGCACTCCTTGGCATTCCTGTTCCCAGTGCCTTGTGCTTACATCCATTGTCTTGCATGGGAAAGGGGGTGTCTGTGTGGGAAGGGATCACCTACTCTGCTGTGAGGCCATGGAGCACCTGGCTGTTCCCTGGAGTCACGACAAGCCCCTGAATCCTTCCTCCATGAGTTTCCTCTCTGAATTTCCCCAGAGTCAGGAGCATTCTGGGAGCTTCATGGCTACACCATGCACACATCAGACCAACTTTGGGAAAAGCCACATGGCTCCGTCTGCTGCCTAAATTCTCCAGCAAGGGGGGGAGTGAGGGGGGAAGGTGGAGGGTATGAATTCCCCAGGCGATTAAGCGGGGTGGCAGAGGCACCCGGTGCATTCCAGTGCAGCCTGATGCAGGAACGCTTTTACACGTCTCTGGTTCTTTTTACAGACTGGACAAGCCAGCAGGTAAGGTAATCACGGCATAAGCCAAGTCATGTGGATGTTAAGAGTTAGCAGATGAGCCGCAGGACGAGCTATTTGCAGCACCAGGGAAAGGCTGCCAGCCCCAAGGATTCTGTTGGAAGCCTCTCTCCCTCCTGCTTTTCTTAAACGTCTCAGCTGCTGACGTTTTGTAACTATGAAATACCCTTGGGGGCTCCAGCTCTCCCGTTCGCAGAAGGGAAAGCTGAGCTGAACGGCTCAAGCATGTTCTAAGGACCCCCAGACCAGGGGCAGATTAAAACGAGGTGATGTTTATCTGGGTGTGTAAAATGCTGGGATGTAAGGCGGGTGTTTGGGTGTGGGCGGAACTGAGGCCTGAGTGTCTGAGCCGCCAGCGATGTCACTGGGAGGCTACTGGTGAGAAAACACAATTTATTCTAAAAGACAATTAGAATATAAGACAGTGCAGAACTGGTGAAACTGGCAGTTCCTCCAGGACAGAGGAGAAGCATCATGCCACTCGGCATGTAGACACCCCAAAAGCATCTCAGAGTGTTTAAATATGATTTAAATACTGTTTAAACACCCTCTGCGGGAGAGCAGAGCAGAGCACCTGAGCACCTTTGCCTGGCAGCACCCCTGGTTGAAGGGTCATGGGACATGGGGAGGTGCCATCCCCATGGGTGTCCTTCCCAACTGGAGCAAGCACAGGCTGGGGGCAGGACACCTTCACCCCCTTTCACAGCCGACAATGCCACCCAGCATCACCCAGGGGGTCCTTGCTGAAGGGGAGAGACCTGACCCCCAACACCGCTGGTCACATCCCAGTGTGTCCAACTGCCAGGCGGGCTCGAGGGCTGGCTCACAGGGCTGGCACTAAGCTGTGGGGCAGGAAGCCTGAAGAGCACTGGGGCTGCCGGGAGGTTTGCACACCCCAGGACCAAAGTGAGCATGTCACTGTTCCGTGAGCAGGCAACTGAAAGCACCACAGAGGGAGAGTCCTAACATGGAGCCGCAGAGAGGGCTTGATCCCCTGGCCTTTGTCAGCCAAATCACCAGGATTTCCCTAATTGCTGGGGCCGTTTAACGAGCAATCATAGAATCATAGAATCACAGAATCACAGAATTGTAGGGGTTGGAAGGGACCTCGAGAGATCATCGGGTCCAACCCCCTGCCAAAGCAGCTCCCTAGGACATTTCACTCAGATAGGCGTCCAGACGGGTCTTGAATATCTCCAGAGAAGGAGACTCCACCACCTCCCTGGGCAGCCTGTCCCAGGGCTTCCGTCACCCTCACTGTGTAAAAGTTCTTCCCCATGTTGGTGCAGAACTTCCTGTGCTCCAACTTGCAGCCATTGCCCCTTGTCCTGTCTCCACAGACACTGAAAAGGGGCTGGCTGATTCCCCTGCATCCCCTGCTTAAGATAATTATAAACATTAATTAGGTCCCCCCTTAGTCTTCTCTTCTCAAGGCTGAACAGTCCCAATTTTCTCATCCTTTCCTCATAGGGGAGATGCTCCAGGCCCTTTATCATCTTTGTAGCCCTTCTTTGGACTCTCTCCAGGAGATCCCTGTCCTTTTTATACCAAGGCACCCAGAACTGGACACAATATTCCAGGTGGAGCCTGACCAGGGCAGAGTAGAGGGGGAGAATCACCTCCTTTGACCTGCTGGCCACACTCCTCCGGATGCACCCCAGGATCCCATTGGCTCTCTTAGCCACCGAGGCACACTGCTGGCTCATGGCCAACCTGTCATCCACCAGGACCCCCAGGTCCTTCTCCACTGAGCTCTTCTCCAGCAGGTCATCCCCCAGCCTGTACTGAAATGAACGGTTGTTCCTTCCCAGGTGCAAGACTTTACACTTGCTTTTGTTAAACCTCATCTGGTTTCTCCCTGCCCAGCTCTCCAGCCTGTCCAGGTCTCACTGGATGGCAGCGCAGTGTTCCTGCGTATCAGCCACTCCTCCCAGCTTTGTATCATCGGGTACTTGCTGAGGGTGGATGCTATTCCCTCATCAAGGTCGTCAATGAAGATGTTAAACAGGACTGGACCCAACACCAAGCCCTGGGGAACACTGCTAGTAACAGGCCTCCAGTCGGCTATGGAGTCTGTTCAGCTCTCCTAGACCCTCAACTGGACTCGCTTCCAGCACCTGAGTGCACCCAGCCCTCTGCCAGGCACCCGCACCCCGCCTGCCTCCCTGCGCCATCCCAAGGGGCCAGGGCTCCACGGCTCCACTCCAGCACCAGGCAAGACACACTATGGGCAAAGTGGGGAGGAAACTGGGTGGAAACTCTGGAAAACCTTGCCAGAGCCATCCTGTTCCAGTGCTGGCCGCCAGACATGTCTGGGTGGGGAAATGGGTGGGAAATGGCTCATGGCAGCTGGAGGTTCAGGCCCGGAGTGACCAACCTTTCCTTGTTAGTGTACTGTGTGGTCAGTGGGACTGTAATGGGGCGTGTGTGATGGAGCAATGCTGAAACACGTTTTTAGGTCCTCTGCAAACAGTTTATCACTTACTGGCAGACCCACAGGGAGGACGGAGGAGCTTTGGTGTGGGGGACCTACCCAGACCCCTTCCCACCCTGCCCTGCGCATTCACTCCCGGCACAGACAACCCTCCTGGCCAGGATGGCTGAGAGAGGGCAGCTCAGCCCCTGCCTCCCTGGCTGTGAAACCCATGGCCAGGCCCAGCTCTCCAAACCTTTGCCATGCCAGTGGCTGCTCTTGCAGAGGACAGAGAACCAGCCACTGCCTGTCTCCCCTGCTCAACTCTCTCCCTGACTTTGTGGTTGTTGTAACTTAAGCGTTGGTTGCCACCAATATATTAGGTGGAAAGTCCTGGGCATGCCAGGGGTCTGGCCCCCGGCCCTGGCAGGGAGGGAGGTGTGCCAGGAGCTGTGTCACCAGACGGGTGCCGGGATTGTGGGGCACCGTCGTCTGGCCCTGAAGCTCCAGGACATTGGGGGTTTCTTTGCCCGGGTGGCATCACCGTGCCTGGAAAGGTGGCAGTAGTGGTACAGCACTGACAGGGCAGCCCCACGCTTGGGAGGAGCTTTGGGATCTGGCGAATTACAGCAGGAAAACAGTGAGGTTTATTCACTGCCCCCTCTCTCTGCCGTACAATCCTGTCTGCGAGGGCCAGGCTGCCACATCAGCACAAAGGGCTCTCAGTCCAGGGGCAGCTGGGGCCAGGGCCGAGTAGTTTTAACGCTTTGAATGATGGCACAGGGCTGGGAGGGACCTTGAGGTTGGATTCAGGTGCTACAGCGACTGCTGGGTGCTCCACAGCCCTGCTGCCCACCCGTGACATCATCCCGGGGACCCCGGGTCTCCCCCAGGCAGCACACGTGGAGGCTGAGCTGTGGCACCGAGAGTTTCCCTCCACCAGGGCGAACATCAGATGACAGTTTCGGGTTCTCCTTCCCACCGGTGCCTGCCCTCAGGCAGCACTGCATTGCCCCTGCCTGGCCGCTGCCCGCAGGCCCCTCCAGAGCAAGGGGCCAGCCCGGCATGTCGGCTGGAGTCCTCTGTGTCCTCCCCGCGTGGGCACCCAACGCCGTGGCCCTGCAGGGACATGACAGCCTCCATCTCTCCACCGTCCATCTCTCCGTCCCCTCCATCCCTGCACTCCTCCGGCCCCGGTCACTCCATCCCCCCAGCCCCTGTCCCGCCCCGGCTCCGTCCCTCCATACCTCGGTCCCTCCCCGGCCCCGCCCCGCCGTTCCCGCGCCGGCGCCCCCTGGCGGCGGTCGGGCGGGGCGGGGCGGCGCGGCGCGGCGGAGGAAGCGGGGGCGGCGCGTCTCATCGTGTTCCTCCGCGCGGGTCGATCGTAGGCGCCATCGGTGGATGCAGAGATCCCTCCGCGTCGTGCCAGCGGCGGCGGGAGCGGCCGTGGCCATGGCCCGCGGAGCGGGGCCGGCGCTCGCCGCCCTTCTCGCTCTGGTGCTGGCCGTGCTCAGCCGAGCCGAACCCGCGGCCGGTAAGTGGCGGCGGGGGGCGCGGCGGAGAGGGACTTCAGGGTTGCAGCGGTGCGCGGGCGGCTCCTGGCTCCCCGGGAGGCTGCGGAGCTGCCCGGAGCCTCCCGGCGCCGCGGCGGAGGACCGGCCCCTCTCCCGGTGCCCGACGTCGGTGTCACCTTTCTCCCTCGCGGGCCGTCCGGGGAAGGGGACGCGGGGGGGAGGGGGGCGGCGGGGCTGCCGCGCGTGGGATGTCATCCCGGGGAGAAGGGGGGCCGGCGAGACCCCGCGGGGGCCGCTGCCTCTTTGTGCCGAGCGGGTGTGTGTCCCCCGCCCCCTCAGCCACGCTCCCGGAGCCGGGCTCACCTTTGGAGGGGTGGTGCGGGTCCCGCCCGCCGGACCGGGGCTCTCCGGGGTGCCGGCGGCGGGAGGGCTCCTCGGCGGGGGCTGCGCCGGCGTAGCGGAACGCCGGGAAGGAAGAGGCGTCCGTGTCGGTGGCGGAGCGGGACAGGGATGTATGTGCCGCTGCTAAAAACCCAGCCCCCAGGCTCGGCTGGGGAGCGTGGGGGTCCTGGCTGCGGGACTGCGGGGCGGGCGGCATGCCCGCCGCTCGGCATACCTGTGCCTCCGTGGGTGCGAGCCTCTTTGTTGAGGAAATACCTCCACAGGCAGGAGGAATTCCTGCGCATCCTCCGGCTCCACACGAAGCCGTGCCGTGTGCCTGGAGAAAACTCCCGCTTTTCGGCGCCGTTCCCGCGTTCACGGTGTGTTTGCCAGCCCGCTGCGCTGGGTGGGCTCGGAGGGCGGAGGGGCTTTTCGTGCCCCTCTTCCCCTCCCCCTCTCCCTCCCCGCAGCAGTCCCGCTCCGGGAGTGAAGCATGTGCGGCCTCGCCATGGCCGGTGCTCAGCCGTGGCTTGCGTGACTTCTCCTTCTGTGTCTTCCCCTCGCCCCGGAGAGGCTGGCTTGCCTTTTCGGGTGACTCCCGAGGAGCGTGGCTGTGGGAAAAAGTGGTAGTGGAAGTTGCAGGGTGCGCGGCGGAGCGAGGCACTGGGAATTTTGGCAGCTCTGTTCCCTGGCACAGGCAGGAGTGGAAGCCGAGGGCTGCAGCGTTAGCTGTTGATGAATGCTGCCTTGGGTGCAGAGTGGTCGGTGAGTCGAGCTATCTGGCTTGACTTTGGCCATTATTTGTCTCTCCTGGCAGAAACTCATTTATTTCCCCTTTACCTCCCTGGTAACCCCGTCTGGAATCTGACTTAGTTTTATTAACATGTTGGAGCATTTAAAAAAACAAACAACCCCCCCCCCAAAATCTATTTCCTGAATGCATTTTGTCCAGCTTTGCCCAAAAGGAGCTGGGAAAACCAAGGGTCTTCCGAGGCTAAGTACCTTAGAAACGTGTTCCTGAGGTAGGGTCGAGGTGTGGTGTGTAGCAGGAGTGTCATTTCCAGAGATGGTTTGCAAAATACTCTTTTTGCAGAGACTTCACAAGTCATGGCCGCGTAGCTAAGCTCTGCCTTCATGCCAGGAACATCTCAGCTTATTGCTGGCCCTACAAGTTCCCTCTCTGATTGGGGCTGAGAGGAGAAGTAGCTGTGGTACCGCTTGCCACCAGACTGGGGACAGATATCTACCAGGCCAGTCAAGGTCCTCCCGCGCTGGAGAAGTTCTTGGCATTGTGGGTGAAATCTCATCCCAGTGCTAAACAAAGGCTGGTTGTCAGGGATGACAAATCTCAGCAGCAAGCGACTCCTCTTGTTTGTGGGATACTGACCTGCATCTGGTTCTTGGGAGCGGGAGCTGTGGTGTGAATTAATGGGAAGGATGAAGTCACCGAAAGGGTATTTTCAGGTGCATGTTCAACTGTCTTGATGCTCTTGTGCAAGAGAGGGCAGGTACCTGGTGTCAGCCCTCTTGGTCAATAAATAGGAGGCTCCTGGATGCGCTCACTGCTATGGTTTGGACTACTCAATTCTGCCTCATCCTGCAAGCCCAGTGGTGTAGCAACTTGCTTTTCCAGTTGAGCCGTCATTTCGCTTTGCAAAAGGCTGCAGTTGAGTTGCAGTAAGCTGGGGTGGGGCAGCAGCACCTGTGCTCTCTCTTGGCCATTCGCTCCTCTTCTGACTGGGGGCGGGGACAGTGGGTGGAGTGGGAATCCTCCCTGGTAAAGCCCACCCTAATCACCCACCGCCATTACTAACACTGGGGTTCCTCTGGGTAGCTGCTGACTACCAGCCCATGTTTCCAACTGGCTCCTTGCAGGGTGGTGTGGTGGCGTGGGCTGCACCCAGAGATCTTCAGGAGTCAAACAGTAGATTCAAACTTCTTGAGGACTTGAGACAACGCTGACCATGCCAGTCTGCTTTATGGATTTGCCTCAGGAACAGCAGGTTTTACTTGATCTTTTGAAGGTGTTGCTGCCTATCAAATCTGTTCTTATCAAAGATGCTGATTTAGACTTTCAAAAGGGAGTGTGATGGGAATCTGACTAACTCGCCTTGCTTCCTTCAGGGTGCTGCTTAGTCAGGTTGCAAATTCGTGAAGATCCTCTCGACAACGTTCTCAGGGCTTGGATCCTTGGGGAAAGATGACTTCACAGCTCTGGTGGCATTTGGTATTCGAATCTCTTGCAATGAGGTGGGGAGGGTTGTCAGCCTCCCTTGGCTGTTGCCCTCCCTCCCTCCTGCCAGGTGCCTTGCTGCTGTTGCAGTTCGGCGGGTGTTTCTCTTCAGCATGCTCTGGTCCTGTTTGGCTTCTTCCTCTTTCCAAAACCAGCATCTGAGTCATGAGAGGGGACCAGTGGGCTTGAGACCAGGGTGAGGAGTGGGGAAAGAGGAGCAGACTGTTTCTTCTGGACTTGGAGATCTCACTTAACAGCAAAACCAAACAAAAAAAAAGCCTGTGGGGCTGTGATGCAGTTTCCTTTAGGTTTGTACCCTTGGCTACTGAAGGCAAAGCTGAGGAATGGTGCAGTAATTTATTAATTCTCACCCCGCCTCGGGGACATTTCCCTACATGTCATCTGCGCTGGGGGCCAGAAGAGCTTCCCCAAGCTTCTGTGCTAAGAAGTTCTTCTGCAGTGACATTCTTGGTCTCTTTGAATCCACTCGCCAGCAGAAGCTGTGGCCCGTCAGTGCCCATCAAGAAGAAACCGTGCTCACATCATACGAACCGCAGCCGCCAGAGCTGCAGAAATAATCCCGTGTTCTGTTTAGAAAATAGTCTGTTCCTAGGGCACAAGTCCTTTTTTTAGGCTCCTATGAGGATGAAAAAAAGAGCTTTGTATCTCAAAATGGCACAGGCGTCTGCTGTTTGTTCCACGCAGCGAGTCCTCATCTCGTTTCTCTGACATCACCCTGGAGGGCTGCAGAAGCGCCGCGCAGCACAAGCAGTGGGCTAGCATTCCTGTGCAGGCAAAGCATGCTTAACCTTCAGATTAATAAAGATTTAGTGCTGGGGAATGACGGAGGACTTTGGAGAAGACGCGAGCATGGTTCTCGTCTGCCAGATTGCCATGGAAACAGCAATACCCCTTCAGCTCTTTAATTGCCTTCCCCACTTCTTTTTATTATTATTTTGTTTGCTAAAAACTCTTCTTTTTTTTTAACTAAAAGCTTTTATCTCACTGTTCTGGATCTTGGGCGTTTTGGCTTCATTTGGAAAGCTGAAAATAGGGGAAGGCAGGGAACATCAGCTGTGCAAGGAAATGGAGAATGTGGTGACTGACGGACTTTTGAACTGCAGTATGAGTTGATCTTGAATTCAGTAAGGGTTATAGCTTGTGGTTTTTCACCAGGAACAACGTTGCGTGAAGTATAGCTGCATCTGCTAAGAACGGCAGTCTTTCGGTAGGTGCCCCAGACCCCCAGGACAGAAGGACTTCAGCTCTCCCTGTGAAGTTGTACAGGGACAATCAGGTCTCTTCATTTCCAAAACACCTGGAGGAGAGATTTGGAAGGGATGATGGCAGGGCATAGGGTCTGGTGTGTCAGACTCGCTGTTTGCACTCTTTGAGTTCAAAAACACCTGGTGAACTTCTACAGAAAATTATTTCTTCTTACAGGCTTGTTCTTCTAAAATCAACTTATTTTACTTCCCCCCTCCCAGCTTTTTGTCTCCTACAAAGCCTAGAAAAGCTAGTAAAAAAACCCAGTTTAGACATTGGTCTGGAGGGGTTTTTTCCTCCCAGAGGGTGCGGGACATTGGCTGAGTGCCTTCACGCTCCTCTGAGCTCCGCTCGGAGTCTCACTTGATGAGCCCTGTGTTATTCAGCTGGCTTCAGGCTTTTGTGCGTAAAAACAGCGGAGGTCTCTTAGTAACCCAATTAAAGCACTTTTTACTTTGCAAACGATTTCTGTGCCTCACAGACAAGCTTGGTCCTTCACTACTGCCTTGTGTCCATGGTGTGCAAACTGCTTGGTGTGTTTCGGTCCTCTCAATGTCTCCTGTGTCGGAGCCGAATACAAGGCCTCCTTGCTTTTCTTGCAGGAAGATGTTTTCCTGGCTCACTGCCCCCCATGCCCCCTCAGCATGGCTGCCGTGGGGTGATCAGTTCTTAAGGGAAAAATACATATATATATATATATATATATCAGAAGCTCTTCTGATGTTCAGCTAGTGCTTACTTACTAGCAGGGTTCTTCCCGGGGTATGTAATCTCCCTGGAGCTGTAATCTGCTGAGGTTAGTGAACAGCATAATTAGTTATCGCTCCTCTGTGGTTTTCCTCCAAAATTTGGTTATCTTTGGGTTGTCTTTCCATTTCTGCAGTGCTTCCTATTCCTTGCTGGCTTTTTCAGCAGCTGTTTGCCCGGCGTGAGGTGCTGCCCTGGGAGTGCTTCATCCCTTTCTGCGCAGTGAGGACCTGCTGTTTTTCCTCCGGAATTGCACCGCTTGCTTCAGCATTTTCTCTTAGCTTCTTTTTCTTTCCCCTGCACCCCTTAATTCCTTGAGGGAATTAAAAGCTGGTTTTTTTGCTCCCTTGGAATTTGAGACCATTTGATTTGTAGCGTAGCTGCTGTTTCTGACTGTGCTGATGGCTGTCCTTGTACGGCTGGTATGCTGAGTAAGGGTTGAGTAAGGATTCTCCACACATCCCATGTAGCTGCTGCTTGGCTTCGAATCCTTTTTCTTTATTTCCACACATAGCAGGTAGCACAGTTGCCATCACAGGCTGTTTCTCATGAATGCCAGTAAATCAACTGACTATGTAAAGGTTACTGAAACGTATGTTGTCCTTTAGTTTTCTTTCTAGTCTATCATAGAAGAAAAGTCAGACTAAAAATACATGAAAGGAGGTTGTTTTCCACCCTCTCCCTCAAGAGAGCTTTTGAACCTATGGGGAAGCTTCAGCCACGCAATGAGAGGTCGAGGTTCTTAGGCTATATGGTGTTTGTATGAACCTCATGGAAAATGTGTGGCTGGAGAGAGGAGAGATCAACCCATATAATGTCCTCCCGGGTAGAAAGCTGAGCTCTGTTCTCCATCAGGCTATTGCTCTCCCCTCCTTTGCAGTGAAAACTTTGGTCAGAGCTTGTGCTTTCTTAGATGCAGGATAATCGACCACAGAGCTACAGGAAACCAGCTTTTTAACGTCTCTTCCTCACAGCATTAATTGTTTTGGTATTTCATGTTTTTATTTGTTTGACTTTTCCTGAGCTTGTGGGTGAGGAGTTTACAGGCAGTGCTTTCCTTCAAGTATTCACAACAAAGCCCCTTCAGATGTTTCTCTGGCTGCAGCTCCATTTCCCCATAGCAGCCTTTCTGTAGGAAAAGTTGAACTCTGACACCTAAAAGCTTCTGACCCTAATCCTGCACTTTCTAGCCCAGAAAGTATCTGAATTTATAGCAGGGAAGATGAAGTATAGAAACCAAATCACAACTTCCAGGTCCTGTTGCCATCCTAAAGAATGAGGGGGCAGAAACACAACTTGGCTTTTCCTCCCAGGCTTGCCTTGTCCGTCTCTTTAGCTGCAAGGAGTAAACCTGGGTGGGATGGTGCTCTGGTTAAGTGTGAGCTTTGGTGGGTTTGGGTGTTGAGAATCACAGCGCTTGCTACAGTGCTGCTGGGAATAGCACTTTCTGCTTGCGCTCGTTTTGCGGCATCGGCTACCTGGTTTTTCCCTCTGGCCTTGAAAAAGAGTCCTGGTGAGCCAGTTAAAACATCATCTTGGAGTCAGTGCCTAGATGTGGGCATGTGTGAGACTTTGTATGGACTCTAGGCCGGGCACTACAGCTAGTAACATTCGTCTGGCATGCACTTAGAGCTTTTGGCTGAGAAGTCTTTCAAACTTGGCTATGGCACACACTAGAGATGGTCAAAGTGGTACCCAACATGGCAGCCTGCCCACATCATAAGAAGCTGGTGTGAGGGGGTGTTTTCCCAATATTCCCATTGCATGCCCAAATGGACTGATAAAAGTCATAAGGCAGTTCAGTATGTTCAAAAGCTCTGGGATTTCGCCGTGAAGACCCGCTCCCCTATCTGAGCGAGCCCTGCACCAGCACGATGCAAGTGTGAGGACTTGAAACATCACTGCTTGTGCTTGGTGTGGGCTAACCCAGCTTCTGATAGTCTTGGTGGTTTGGTGAGCTAGAACAAGTCCAGAAAACCAACAAATAATTCACCATTGCTTTTTTTTTTTTTAACAAAACCCACAACCCAAAGCAGAAAAACATCAGAAGCAGCCTGTTAGACCCAAAGCCTTGGCAGCACGCTGATGCTATCTATGTATGGCTTCTAGAAAAGTGCCTTTATCTTTCCAAGACAAGGTTGGCTTATCTCATACTGTATGTGGCATAATGGCTGTAGCAGCGCTTAGGATTTGTACTGGTTGAGGCAGAAGGTGAGGTTCTGATGCTGTTAAACGCCTGAGCACAGCACAGTAGAGCAGCAGAAGAGGAGCTTTGGAAGTCAGTCATGTTGAAATGCCTTGGCAGTGCACACGTTGGGAAGTTGTTGTAGGTGTCGTGAAGTAAGGGAAGGAGGCACTTTGTGTGCAGAAATGCTGATTCTGCTGTGAGAACTGTAGGCTTCAATTTCCCCCTGAATTCTTTTTATAAAGAGAAGTGGTCATGTTACTTTTTTAATGCTCATTTTAATATAGGCTCTGGTTACACTTGCATTCGCTTCAGATTTACTTGCATTTCAAGGTATTTCTATTCAGTCTATTTTAGTCTGAAGCTGAAGAATTACAAGTCTCTTCCCCCTCATGGTTTTCTTTTTTTCACTTCTCAATTACTATATACCAAATACACATTTAGCTGCCTGCGTTGCCCCATTCACTGGCTGTCTCTGCTCAGGAATTCTAAGGACTAGTAGCAGTTTAATGACCTGCTAAACAGCAGTTCAAGGCAGGAATAATTTGTCAAAAAACCCAGGAGAAAATAAATCATTACTTGACCAAAGCCTCTCTGCTGTGTCTGCGTTTGACCTAGCAAACTAAACTGGAGTCACTGATTTGGATCCTTGCTGTGACCCCAAAAGTCATCCCCCTCTTGTTCCCCTCTGCGCTGGGAGGTGGTTTTGGCCAAGTGCTAGTTAAGCTTTTACTACGTGGGTTACAAAATCAGCTGGCTGCTCGGCTCTCGCTGGGGACACGGGTACTCGAAGAGATTACAAAATTGGGTTTGAAAGCACGGGCACAAAAGAAATAATCCTCTGAGTATTTGCTTCGCTGGCTTGATCGGTGTGAAAAGGAATGAAAACTCAAGGTAGTGAGATGGGGATGCCAGGTCTGCTTCCCTCCCCTCCCCCTGGTCCTCTGCGAAGAGGCTTGCTTTAACCTTCTCCATCTCCTTGGAGCAGCATTGGCGAAGTCCAGATCCTTACGGGTCCCGTCGTGGTTTCTCTTGAACTATGCGGTGTAACTGAGCTACGCTAACCCGAGCTGATCCCTGCTGTGAAATCAGGCTGCTGTAGTACCGGGCGAGGAGTTTGGAGTCAAAGCCTTGTGGATGTTGCTGTTAAATGGGGTAAAACTTGTCAGCCAAGTGCAGAGATGGGTGTCAGTGGGTTTGACTGCTGAGGGAGTTGGGGGGAATGCCATGCCGAATCTGTGCTAATATTTCTGTTGCTTAGTAACCCTGACCTCAGGGGTTATCTGAAAGGGGCTCGGAGTGGAATTTTGCTCATTTCCTGAGAGCTCTGTAGAAGCAGCCTATCCAAATGCCTCCTCCCCCCAATCAAGTTAACAGGAACAGGCATACTCATATATATTGTGGGCAATGTCACGGGTGTTCCTGGGCAGCTGGGTCTGACTGTATTTGGTAGGGATTACAGTAGCTCCTACGGTACCTTGTGGGGCCTGTGTCCGGTTTAGGTGCTCCAGAGTGATTGAGAAGTGACACCTCAAGCCCTGCATGGCAGCCACTGGAGTCTCTTCCAACTAATTGCCATTTGGGCTGGTTGCACGGGAAGCTTGGTGGGACTGATGCATCAACTCCTCTGTTCCTGACCCTCGTTCCAGAGTCACCAGTTTATACACCTTGGCAGTGGTTTGGAGCAGTTTTCCCTGGTGTCCCCTTGCTGAATTTGTATGGAAAACTTAGTAGCTCTTGAGGAAAGGAAGAACAGTTTGCCCTACAGCAGCTGCTACATGAGTGGGTGTTTTCAGTGTTCGAGTGTTGTTGATGCCTCTAGGTGCCTTTAAGATTGGCTCAAGCCTTTCCCAAATTCACTGAGGTTCTTGGAATAGGGAACATGAAGGCACAGGAGTGTGTCTTTTGGGGGCTGGGTGAAAGAACTGGAGGCTGGAAGAGATTGACCTGTGTGTACATGGATGAATTCAGGATAGGACCTGTATGCTTTGCTCCCAGAGCTTTACCCACTGGTTTGGTGCTGTTCACGATGCAGGCTGTGGTCTGGGTGGGTTTCCTTGGTTCTTGTCCTTCTGGTTACTGCAGATGGAGCCCTGGTGTGCTGCTTTGGATCCCCAGGATATTGTGTTTCCATCAGAACAGGCTCACTACAGACTAGTCATGGACAAAAGTTGACCATCCCTGAACTGTCATGGCTACAACCTTTTTTAAAAATTATTATAATTTTTAAACATAATACTGAAAATGTCAAATTTGAGCTACAGGGTATCTTCTCCTTAGAAACAACAATTTCTTTGCTGTGAATCTTTAACACTTCTGATGTTTCCACTTACTCTGGAGTGTGGCACTGCCTGCAATCAGAGTGCCGCAACAATAGCAATGCTGCTGCTGGTTCTGGATTGCTAGGGAGGTAAAGCTGGTGAGCTTACCAGGGACAGCTGACCCTATTTCAGTGCCAAGTGACCCCAGAAGGAAGAATTTGAGACTAAATATTGTGAAAGAAAGCTTAGGAGTGGTTGCCTCTTATTTCAGCTCAGAATTTTGATCAGAAAGTAGTAATGGTGGCACTTAACCCAAAACACACAAGTGCCAACACGAGTGTCTTTGCAGCTGGCTGAAAACTGCTGCACACTTGGCTTTGGAAATCTACCTAAAAGAAATTCGGGAAACATTTAGTCACCTGACAAAAAAAAAACCCACCCCAACTCTGTATTTGATTCTTCTTTCAGCCTGGCTCTCTGGATGCTGCCAGAGATTAACTTAAGTGCATGATGGTCTCATTGCTTTTGCTTCAGCCATATCAGATTTTTCTACTTTTAAGCTTTCAATTCCCCAAAATACGGTGATGAAGCTTTGACTTGACATGCATGGTTACTGATTTGACTGTCGTTTTCTTTCCTTTCAGCTTTGCAGTGTATGGATGAGTCCAGGCCATGTGTTAATGAGGGAAGGTGCATCCCCTATCAGAACGGCACAGGATATTGCAAGTAAGTCGGTTGCATTTCTAATCAATTTAATTACCAGCCTTCTTGCATCTGGGGTCTTGGCCAGAAAGGAAATGTGAATTGTTAGGATTTTCTTATCGGGTGTGCTCAGTGTGACTGCTTTAGCATGGTCAGTGCTTCTTGATAAGGCACAGGCTCTTCTGTGCTGGCTTTTTGTGGCTTAAGAAATCCAGAGTTCCCGCTCAGATTTCCGGGTTTGAATCTTGTCAGTTGGACGTCTCTGCATCAGATTAGGAAGTGAGGCCAAAGCAATTGTAGAGCAGGACCCTCTTTCTTCCAAATGAAGCTGGAGCTTGCTCTCCAGAGTACAGTTTCCCTTCCTTTATACAGCTTCAGCCCCAGTTTGGAATGGTTTTATGAGCTTTTTCAGAACTACTCTGAAGCATGCCAGTTCCTTCTCCTGTGCTGGGCAGCAAGTAGTGTGTGGGAGCTGAAGAAACACAGTTAGAAAAAAACCCCAGACACCCACCCATGTTTGTGTTCATCATGTAATTGATTAAATACTGACACCTCCAGTGGCACCTTCGCTTTGCTGCTGGATGGGAAGCTGATGGGCAGAAGCTTTGGCGGAGCGTCTGGAGTATGATCACACATCTGTTTGAATGCTGTTCACCTTTCAAATTGCAGCAGGGTTTGGTTTTTATAATGAAGTGATAGTTCGCAGAAAGACAAAGCCTCCTTGTTTTGGCAGGGTTAACTTACAGTGTTTGTATTAAATGGATTATTTTCTGAACCTTGTGGGGGTTTTTGGTCAGTACAAGCTATCCCGTTTTCCAGCATGCTAAATCCTATTTTAATGCTAACATTCTTTAAATATTAGTGAATTTTGTCCTGTTGATTTAGCTTGACTAACACACAGCTCTGCTCGTCACCCTTTTCCATGCATCCATCCTCCTTAGCCACAGCCTTTCACTCTTTCTGTTAACATGCTATGTACAACTCGATATACTTAAATTGTGCCTGCAGTGCACAAAGGGGAAATCGTCATCTAATTCGAGGTCCTTCTCAGTTTCAAATCAATACCTGGTGTGCAGAAGGGCCACAGAAGGGCAAATATGTAACTTGTTAATCCCCGTTGGGTATTGTCCAATTTTTAACCGTTAGTGTGTCCTAGTCTGTTCCTTTCCATGGCTTTACGCTGCTGTCAGCAGAAATGAGCTGCCCTTCTGGCAAGACAGCTGGAACCTTTCTTGCTTTTCACCTGTGTGTTAAGACTCAAAGAAGAAATTGCGTGACGTCTTTCTGATGAGAATTTAAGCCATGTTAGTCTGGAGCCAAAGTATGTGGGTCATGATGAAGGTGGTACAGTCTTGATGTTGGTGCTGCTTGTGCCTTCCAAAGGATGTTTTCTCCTGCTTGCGTCTTCTTCCTAACTGTGTCTTGAACGAACTAGGCTTAAACAGTTCAGCTGATTAACTTCCACTCAGTTTCTGTGGTGCAGTCCAGATCTTGACAGATTTCCCTTATCAAAGTGGCAGCTTTAACCACTTTTACGTATTTTTTTTTTTTTTAGTGGTGCACAGAGTTATTTATAATTCTAATGCTGCCTGCTTCCTTTTTGTGCACTTTTCTTGCAGGTCTTAAGCTAACTCTTCCTTTAAGTATAGCTCGGTCCCTCCGCAGATGCCAGAAAGTCTGCTAGAGGTGTTAGGGACATCAGTATATGTCCCTTTTCTAGTTCCATCTCTTCTTGTAGAAGGAAAGTTGGGAGGGGAGCAAACACCCACTGCTCCCCCCTCAAGTTGTGGAGGGTGTACCTTTAGCAAGCTGATTCTTAGCATCCTGTTTTGGTTTTAACTTTTTTCTTTTCTGCACTAGGAGGAACTCTGAATAGGGGAACTTTCTATCTGATGTAGTAACCTAAATGCCTTTCTGAATTTTTAATGGCTGTAAAAGTAGAAACGTTTTGTTCAGGAAACTGAACTTATAACTAAAGCAAGAGGCTTGGCTTCTGGTTCTGCAGGATCACTCACTGATTAGCTAAATCTCCACCCCTTCCACTTTTTTTCAGGTTTTCTGCAGTACTTCCTCTGCTGGGCAATAAGTTGTAAGAGGTGCTCTTCCTCTTCCTGTACCTCCTCGTGGCCAAGTTGTTTGTTCTAGTGTGTGGTCAGTCCATCTAGTTCATCTTTTTGTCTGTAAGAAACAAGCAAACAGCTGAGGGAGGACCTGCATCAGAGATAATCTTATGTGATGAATAAGGCATGAGTAACATAAGCGCTGGGAAGGCAAACATCTAGTCTAGAGACTTGGCACAGCAGCAAGAGGTAGTGCTGAGACAGCTTGCTTTGTCAGAAAAATCCTGTAGCAGCTACTCCTCTGAAAGAGAAAGCTTGTTTTCTGCGAAGAAACCTCGATTCTCGTGCATCTGGCTTCTGTTATGAGAACTGCGATTGTGATCCTTGTAAGGAAATTGGAGATGGATCTTTATCAGCTCGCTCTTGCGAGCGCCCTCTAAGCAGTTCCGTTCCCCTGGTGACGCAGCTGGCCCATGGCTGTCAGTTTGTGGCACTGTTTGGTGGAATTGCTGACCTTCTCTGACCTTGATTTTATATTTAGAAAATTACGCATTCCTGTGTTTGCGTCTTCCAAGGTCAGAATTCTTGTTTGAGAGATCTTTCTACACCCCTTCAGTGACTACCATGGTGAGGAAGCAAACATAGTTCCAAAGAACATGGGCACATCTGCTGTAGCCACACGGAGGGGACCTGTCATTACAAGCTTTCTGGGTCCTGCCCTGATGAAAGGCAGCTTCAGTTTGGGATTTGGTGTTGTGTTGTGTTGTGGTAGGGTTTGGTGTTGTTTTTTTTTTGTTACTGTGGCGTTCTCTTTCTCTCCCAAAGCAACTCCAGGCAGCTTTCTGCACATTGGGGCATTAAGTGTGTAGCATCCTTCTTGCGTATTCCAGCAGAGCAGCAGAGGATTGCTTGTTGCTCAGCGCTGGTTGTGAGCATCACAGGAAATCCCTTTCTCATCTCCCTGCTGCTAGATGACCGGGAAAGTCATTGTAGGAAGGGTCTGAGGGATAGCACTGCTGGCTTGTTTCTGTAGTTGCCAGTGGGCTGCAGAGCTGTGGGTACAGGGAGTTGCTTCAAGGACAAGCAGAGCAGAGATTTTTGGCAACATTGCCTGCTGCTTTCTGAGCCTGAGAGTCTGCTCTGCTGCAAGTGGTTTGGGCAGTCAGTCCCATTGTGCCCCGACTGGGGCAGGGCCCCAGAGCTAGGAGTATCTTAACTGTTTTACCTGTGTTTGGCGGCTGTGGCTTGTTCCAGCTTCCCTCTCCTGTGCCCCAGTGACAGGGAGCAGAAGCAAGGCCGTGCCAGGGAGAGAAGCAGAAGTGAGAAGGGAGTTGGTATAGGGCCACTCCAGGGTTTAGGGAGGAAACTGGGCCTTGCAACTTCTCGTGCTTTGTAGGGTTATAAGATTGGATTTTTTCTCTTTTTTTTTGACCTTGAGACTGTTGCACTTTGCATGCCCTGGAGGAATATCAGTAATTCTGTGCATACCGAAGTACTGCTTTAACTGTGGTGCCTGTCGTTGGGTCCTGATGGGGAAAAAAAAAAGCAGTGACACCCATGGCTTGTTTACTGTGCTTAGTCAAAAGTGGGGACTCATCCCAAAAGGACAGTCACCTTCACCACATCCTTTTGTGCCCAGAGCTGTCGGGATCTGAGCAGCCTTGTGTGCCCCCGTGCCTCATCAGGTCGCAGTGTTTTTCTCACTGCACACAGAAGCTTGTGCACACTTCTACATTGCACGATAGGGTTTTTACCTCTTATCTGCAGGGTGGGAACTGGAGGACCCCAAAACACGTTAACCTCAAAGCAGAAACAGCATGACGGTAAAGGGCTTCTGTAACCCCTGGTAACACCAAGCCCCATGCCAGGCTTTTGAGCTACCTTTCTTTCTGGCTGCATCTTCATAAATGAATTCTAACTTGGATTTAAGAGGACTTCTGGAGCTGAAGATCTTAGACTGAAGCAGCTATCTTCTCAGGCTCTATCTCCAGAGGCTAATCACTCCTTGACCAGTGAATGGGGAATACCCATAGGAGACTTTGCAGCAAGATGAGGTCTGAGAGTTTTCCAGAAGAGACTAAATGCAAAAGTTGAAAGGTTGTTCCTTTCTGAGAATGGGCTGCCCTTTCCTGTTTCCTTCTGCCTCCTTTCAGACATTAAAGGACACCCTTGAGACCAGGGTAGAGGAAAAAGGGGACAGTACACACGCTTCTGGCTTCAAATCTGGGAATGGAGTGGTGATTCGAGTCACTCGGTCAAAATTTTCTGGTGTTATTTACCTGTGTGGACCCAAAGCTCTGCACAGCTCTGATGGGCAGAAAAGGCTGAACTAAACTTTGCCCAGACTTTGGTGGTTGTTACTCCTTGGCGTGCGGTGGAGCGGTACCGTGTGGAAGCACTTTCTGTAGACTACAGACAATGGCTGTGTACTGCTTTAAGTGCAGAACAGAGAGGTCGTCCCATCCCATAGCTTGCATTCAAAGCATGACGCATAAATGGGAGCCTTGAGACATGGGAAGGAGCCTTTGCAAAGCGAACCAGAGAATCCTGTTCTCCCTCCTGAGAGGAGGTGTAGGTGTGGGAGGCAGAACCTGCCAGCCAGAGGGAAGGCTGGTTAAAATCTGTAGCAGAGTAGCTCAGACCCTTCTCACGTTAGTCATCAGCCCACGCTCTTCCCCTCCCCTTGCCCCCCTTTCTCTGAAGCCTTTTCCACTCAAAGCAAAGGCAGTGCTGGGTTGAGGGTGGGAGAAGTGAGACTCCTAGGAAATTCTTCCCTTCTCGTTTTAAATGAAAACCATCTGCTTCCTTCTGTGCATCTCCAGATGATATCACTGGGCCTGAATAGGAGACTCCCATGAAAATCGCACATCTGGAAGGCTGGTTAAAACAGTCTATAAGGTGCATTTGAAGGGGCTGGCCAACGGTCATGCCCAAGCAAATGTAGTATGGCAGATGAGGAGGTATTTCCAGCAGGCCAGACTTATTTTCCAGAAGTCTTTCGAAAGAAAGAGAGAACCAAGTATTGGGAGGTAACTTCAATGTAGTTTTGTGGCAGAAAAGCCAAAAATGCAGCTTTAGTGAGTCTTCCACTTCGTAGCGTTAGGTTGTTAGAGTGAATACAGCTCGGTGCATATTGCAGAGTTGGCTAAAACCCTTCATTTTGTTTTTCTGTCTCTTGTTTAGCTCCATGAGAGCCTGAGCTATGGCAATGCAGGCTGGAGCTGAAAAAGAGAAGGGGAAAGGAAAAAAAAAAATCAAAATGGGCTGAGCTCTGACTAAAGTATTTGTGCTGGAAAGTAGCCCAGAGAGAGTAAAGGAGAAGCTTTAATTAGAAGCAGCTGCATAGCTGATGCAGCCCACAGGACATTTTCCCATTTCAAACTCTCTAGCTTTGAGAAACCATGATTTGAATTAAGTTGCATGTGAAATTTGTTCTTAAAAGATTAAATTCCTGTTGAAGTAGGTTAAGGGACCTCATGTGCTTCCAGAAAGTGCCAGAACAAACTTAATCTTCCTGTTTCTGTTTCTGAGCGTTAGATGGAAAACTGAGGGAGAAACAGTGGCTTTTATTTGGAAAAGATTTGGTTTCCTGTTCTGAGCATGTCATCTGGAGCAGACACAAGCTGCCACAATTTTAAGCTGCTCTGGAGACAAGTGGCTTTTTTTTTTTTCTTTTTGTTCTTCTAAAGAAAACTTGAAAGAGGAGGTTGGGATGAGAGCAGAGCAGGGATGGTGGGAAGCTGGGGTTGCTGTTGAGGATAATCATATCTTCTAAAGAACTCTGGACTTAGACCCTGCTTTTTTGGTGTTTGCCTCTATTTTTAGAGATACAATGTGGTGCCTGCCGTGAATCGGGGGCAAATATTTGCAGTTTTGTCTACACCGACGTTTAGAACTAAATTACTAGTGTTTGTGCCTGATGGGATGTGTGGTTGAAAATCTGGACAGTAATTTTTTTGTTCTTTAACATTCAAAAATGATTCTGCTGAATTGCTGGAGGGGAGAACTGTGTAAGTGTGACCAAGCACTTATCCGGGAGAAGAGCAAAATGGCGGGTAGGAGGGCTGTGTGTTCCTGACCTACCATCTTTCCACAGCCTGGCACGTTCTGTAAGGCTTTGTCCTTCCAAACAGAAAGAGTTAAAGTTACAAGAGCTTTCGCTATTCCCTGCTGCAGTGATCCCTCACCTTTTTTCTACTTAGCTTCAGAAGATACTGGAACAAGCCTGGTCTTGGAGCGGTCTTCAACTTGTACCAGAAGATTTGCCTACAAAATGCTGGGCTGTTTGTGGGTGATGGTTGTGAGTGTCCTCTTAGGAAGCAGGTCTCAGCTTTCCTTTTAAATTATCTCTACCCTTAATCAGTGTTTAGGCTCCCTCCTCCCAGTTACCTCAGAGCACCAGTCAAATGCACCTTCCTGTATCCCTGAGTGCTTGGGGAGTGGGAGGGAAGGTGTTATTTTGGTGGTTTATTTGCTTGTGGACAAAACATGAGGAGTTCCTCTAGGCTTTCTAGTTGGTTTTATAATCTTTCAATGAATGAGCACTTTAGGACTTCTCTTTTAGGTGTGTTTTGGTTTATTTTGTGTTTGTTGGGGTGGCGGGTTGTGCTGGAGGACCTCCTTTTTGCCTGATAAGATGCCCTAGGTGGGGTTCTGTGAAGTTTGGGTTTGTTTGCTGTCTCTTTCATGATAAAGAGAGAACTACAAGTGCATGGTTGGTGCCTGCTGTTGTTAGTGCGAGGAGCCTGGTATCCTCCTGGCGCCAACCCCCTCCCCCCCAGAGGTGGTGGTGAAACCAGAAGTCCCTATAATGAAATCGCACAAGCCTTCTGGGACCGAAGTTCAAACTGACTTCATCAGCTGCATATAGATGCCCAGAAACATGATTTAACCGTGGTTATCCAGACAGTCTCTGCACGGAGCTGGCCAGTGCACCATGTGCAGGCTTGAATGCCGTGGGAGTCGAGCAGTCCTCCAGCTTCTGGCACAGATGTCTTTACTGGGTGCCAGATTTCTGTGTGATCGAGCTCCTACAAAGCTGTGCTGTAGCCCGCTGGCGTTTGGACCAATTTCTAACCCATATCAAGGAAGGAGTTGGGATGTTAAAGGAATCCTATAGAACTGCAGTTGTTTTAGGCCTGGAATAGCTGGTTTGCTTCTCATGTGATGTGGCAGCAGCTCATGCTGACAGACAGCCTTCAGGTGTTACGCTCAGGATGGCCCAAGAGGCAGAGAACGTTCTGCAGATGGCATTGTCTCAGGTTTTGCTTTCTGTAGCTTGATTAATCCTGCCGTGCCCTGCAAAAACTCTCCTTTCATGTCTGTTCTTGGGTCTGAAGTTGAAAGTAGTAAGGTATGGTGAAAGGAGCCTAATTTGGGTGTGGGGAATGGTAAATGATGATTATGCACATCTATTATTTGACTTTCCTACTTTAGACACGGTGCTAAAGCTAGTTAATAAATTTTAACGTGAGAAAAAACAGTTGTGGTCATCTAGTAATGACCCCTTGCGTAACTGGGATAATAACCTCTGAATAGCTGTGTTTGAACTAGCGTGCATACTCTTCCTGAACCAGCCAATCCCCGGGTCTCTTTAAACAAGCATGAGTAGTGGAGAAATTCCACGGCAGCCTTAAACACATTGTCCCAGTTGTTTCTCTCTGCTGCAAAGAGACTGTGCCTAACTCTGAAGATAAAGATAGTACCCTATGTCTGATCTGAATTCATCTAACTCGAACTCTTAACTGCTTGGTCCTGTCCCTGAGCCTTCTAGATCAGGAATTACTGTTAAATACGAGTTCCTTTGTTGGGTACTCAGGGCTTTTATCTGTCTCCTCCTCTTTCACCCTTGGATAAATAGACCAAGACCCCTGAGCTCTTCATCATGTCAAGAGTTTTCTATTAATCATTACTACTGGTTTCTTTGAATTAATTTCAGCTCTTCCTTCTTAAAGAGCAGATGCTAGTCCTGATGTAATAGCTGTGCCATGCAAGTGTCAGGTGTAGCATCATCTCATTTTCTCCTCCTTGAGATTTTCTGTTTGTACATCTTAAACTATTCCTGGCCAAACTGTGATGCAGGGAATTCATGTTCACCTGATTGTTCAGAACCAGAAGCAAGTCTGTTTCACCCAGATCAGGCTCCTGTTTTGAAGAGGATGCTGCATAGGTTTTTTTTTTTTCTAGATGTATGGCTTTGAAATGCTACAGCATGCTTGGTGTGCTCTCTGCCTTGTCAAGTGGGTTGTGTTACTACTCTCTGTCAAGGCTTTGTCCTCTCTTCCCTGTGTGTTTGACCAGCGTTGCTGTTTAGGGTTGTTACTGATAGAAATGCTGCATAACATAGGGATAAAGGCACATCCCTGTAGTATTCTGTTTAAAACAGAGCTTTGCAACCATTCTTTGATATTTTTTTTTGTTAATTTTTTTTTTAAACCCTAATTTTAAGGCATTCCCAATTTAGGTATACTGAGGTTGTGTGTGTGTGGTATTTTGGGGTGGTTTTTTTGTTAAATCCACCATACACTTTAAGTCCATGAGGAAAAGGCAGTGTCTTTACTACTAGGTTCTTATCTGCAGTCTCACAAGAAACTTTGTGTCATGCAGTTAGCCACATCCAAAGGGAGGAGATTCCAACTCCTGGATGTTATAATTGCACCTGTCTGGAAACAAAGTGTATCTAATGCTCACCCCTGACTCTTCTTTTTTCAGTGAGATACATGTGTGTATCTTGGGTTACTTGCAGAAGAAACTGTGAGCAGGCAGTCCTGCTCTGTACTTTGGGTGTTACTTTTACCCAGCATATACTCTTGAAGCTTTCCACTCCCCAAGAGAAGCAAGTGGAACTGTGGGTGATGCAGGTGGGGTTGGCAGGCTCACTTGCCTGGGTCCTCTGTCTAACTGGGAAATTCATTGTATGAAGGCCAGTTAAAAGATGGATTGCAGCCAACAGTGTAGTCAGGCTGTACTGACATAAATTTAGGTTAGAGAGAAATAACCACAATTATTCTGCAGTCACAGCTCTTGGTTTAAAATATTACCCTCGTTGTAGATTGTGTGTATATGTACTTGTTTTTCTGTGGGAGATGGAGGAGGAATGACCTTCTCATTAGGGTGCTAGCCCAGGGTCGTGGGAGACCTGACTTGAGGGCTCGGGCTGCTAGCTGAGTGCAGACTTCGGCATGTCACCATCCCAGATGCACTTATCACCGTGGGGATAAGAGTATAGTCCTGTCTCACGGGAGTGGTGCAGGGAAAGATCTGCTCCAGGTCTTCAGGGTCTCAGATGCTGTGTTTCTACCAAGGCTGTAAATGTTTTGGAAGATGGATAAGACCTAGTGTTTATATCTGTTACTGAAACAGCTTAGGGGGTTTCTTGTAAGAGGAAAAAAAAAGGATGCTTTTTAGAATGGGAGTTGGTAAAAGGAATTAATTGTTACTCAGCGGCTCTGCAACACTTGGGCTTATACTGAAGTTCTGAAGGGAAGTGCAAGGATCAGTCCCCACATTTGATGTAACTCTGATTGTATGAGGTATTTGTTTATTTTGTAATAAGAGATTTCTCAATGTGAAAGTTTTCAGTGTTTGGTACAATCCCAGAGGAGGGCTGTTGTTACATCTATGACGTTAGCATTTAGGTCTGTGAGCATTACCACTAACTGGCAAGTTCTGGTATTTTTGGTAATGGTGGGATTCCATTCCTGCTAGCTTCCCAGGACAGGACAGCAAGGCTTCAGGTCCATGTGCCACAAGTAATCTCTTCTCTGTTGCAGGTGTCGAGAAGGCTTTCTCGGAGACTACTGTCAGTACCGAAACCCCTGCGAAAGCAATACCTGCAAGAACGGGGGCACTTGTGAAACCACGTCTCTGATAGGAAAGGCTACCTGCAAATGTGCTCCAGGGTTCACGGGAGAGGATTGCCAGTACTCTGAGTCGCACCTCTGCTACGTGTCCCAGCCCTGCCTGAACGGAGGAACATGTCATCCCCACAGCCAGGAATCATACGAGTGCGTCTGCCCTTCCGGTTACACAGGTGGGGTTCTGCTTTTGTACCTCCAGACTCCCTCCTTTGTGAGTTAATTCATACTGGAATGTTCTGGGGCAATCGTAATACGGTCCTAAATTTACTAGCTCTGCAGCACAGGAAATGAGAAGAAATGACTTTGTGACCAAAAAAGCAAAGACGTGGGGGTAGGGAATCAAGCTCCCTGCCCTTTATACGTAAGCAGAAAGACATTTAGATCTTGGGGGTTTGTCCACATGGGAAAACTGAGTGCAGAAGCTCTGCACTCTGGAGTGGCTGTTATGCTCTGAATTCAGAGTCTACCTTCTAGAAAAAGTGAGGATAATTTGGCCAGCAAAATCTTTCTATGGGAAAACGATAATTGGGTGCCTGAGGGGGAAGCGTGGAAACTCACTCCTTTCATTCATGAAGGAGTTGTAGAAGAAGAGCGACTGTTCAGTGTGTAGTATGATTTCAGGTCATGGGTTATTTTTGTAAATCTCAACATTCTATATCTTGCTGCTACCCTCTAAATAAAATCTTACTGTAACCACAAACTGATTTTTTTTTTTTCATTTCAAATATAATACTGTAAAATGCAGACGTAAGTTTTCCAGTAACAATTTGAAGATTTAGTACACCAGTCATTCTCAGGTAGCATGCAGGTAGTCTTCTATACTGTTTTCCATTGAAACAACTTGTTAATAAAGCGCTCTGTCTTGATCCTACAGGAAAGGATTGCCAGTGGATTGATGCCTGTACCTCTCAGCCTTGTGCCAATGGAAGTACATGCACTGTATCTGGAAATAAGTTCTCCTGCATCTGTCTGCCTGGCTACACCGGCCAGAAGTGTGAGATAGATGTGAACGAGTGTGCCGTACCAGGCCTCTGTCAGCATGGTGGCACCTGTGTCAACTTGCCCGGTTCATACCGATGCCAGTGCAAGCCAGGCTATACGGGGCATCGCTGCGAGAGCGTGTATGTGCCGTGCTCTCCGTCACCCTGTATGAACGGAGGGACCTGTCACCAAACAAGCGATTTCACCTTTGAGTGCAACTGTCTGCCAGGTAGGTGACACTTCTTCAAAGCTTTTGGTTTTTGGTCTTGTCACTGCATTCCTGCTTGAGCTCTCCTGAAACCTTCTCTTGGAGCTTCTGTGTGTGATGTTCTGAGGAACAGAAGGTCAAAGGCAGAAATCTCAGCAAGGCAGGAAGCTCTGCTCAGATGTTAGTTTTAGTGTCAGGATTTCATAACATGGAAGGGAAGTAGGTTAGAAATGGCGCGTTTCTTTGGGATGCAGTTAGCTGCAGAGAATCAAAGAGGCAAGAACTAGGGGGTAAATTCAGGGAGATTAGGGCAGTATCTTCTAATGCCCACTTGGAATTCAAAATTCCATGTACGTAAACCTCTACAAATCCATAGTTTTGTGTCCGTAAAGGCCACGGGTAACTGCAGTGCTTGAATGAAGATGAACACGTGTGTCTCCTCAGTCTTTACTCTTAGAACGTATTAGGTTCTATAACCTTTGTTATTCTTCTCCAGTTCCTCCAAATCTTACGAGATGCCATTTCCAAATCGCCACAACCTTTTTGTCTTGTAATACTTCCAGGTAAACTCTGCTTGCTGTTCCCTGATGCTGTTAGCTGCCCTGAGTTTGCCCACAGCAGCTGTGATGTGCTTACTCAGGATCATGGGCTGTGTTGGTTTTGGGTGTCAAGCTGGCCATTGGTCACCAAGGCACCCACCCTTACAAATAACCACAGGTCATTTGGTTGGGGACCCGGGTGGTCACATCCTGTCCTCCTCCTTCCCACCCACTTTGATACTGGCCACTAGTACTAGTCTTCTATGCTTTTCAGGGCTTTTTTTAGGTGGATTTTTTTTTTACTGATTACTTTGGTCCATGGGAAACTGACTGTTTGGAAATGCTTCTGCCTAGACTTCCTACTTAAGCATGTTGCAGGCTGGCACACGTACACTTGGTGTGTGGTAATCTAGAAAAGTAAGCTCTCCTCCCTCAAGCGTTTCTCTGTTGTTATTTATGTGAAAGATGTAGCTGCCATATACTGTTTAGGATGAACGTAGAGCCAACTGCGTTCTCACGAGGATCGCCTGGAGTCGCAGATATGTGCAGAAAGAGCATTTAGAAGTTAATTTGTGAAAACATACTCTCTTGAGAGACCTTCATCGTGAAGTGTTGGCTCAAATGACCTTAAATGGACATTGCCAGCTTTAGAAAGTTGTTGTGCATGCACCAGCTGGGTTGTCTGAGCAAGCATGTGACTCTGAAGAACTTAGGAAAGTCAATCTTAAAATAGAAGTATGTATCCTCTGTATTTTTGTGTGAAAGCAACTGTTTCTAACTGCTTAGAGAAATAATGCTTGAACATACAGGGGCTTTGAAAATGTTGTATAACAATTGCTCTCAGGGAATTCATTGCTTTTCTGCTTTGTGTCTTTTTAAAATTGTAAACTAAATACCCCTAGGTTACCAGGCTTGATCAGAAATTCAGAGTTTGCTTAGATCTGATGGGTCAGTTCAAGTTGCTTGTGGCCTTGTATGGAGGCATTAGGGTGGGGGGAGGAGAGGAAGATGAAGTTCGAGGGACTTGATCCCGTGAAACTAAGATAGTTTGCTTTAGTGATTCTCTTGCAGGGGCACGAGACTGGGTAGATACACATTTTCCCTTAGACAAGCGTGTGGGCTGGCTAGACTAGGTCAGGAAATGAAAATGAGATTACTATAGTAACAGTTAAACACCCACACTGCTCACACACGTTTTGGATTATTAGCTGCTTTTTTGGACTTGTTACACAATGTGTAGAGTGGGGATGAGTTAATGCGGCTTTTGAGAGCCTTCACTTCTGTATTTCCTGTATTTGTTTAAGTTGGCCATGGGGTTTTTGCTAGATTTATTTATTTATTTATTTTTTAAAAAACAAGTCATTTGAGAAACAGCAAAAATAAAGAGAGGTTGGAGAGGATGAAATGCTTACGTTAAACTCTTTGATAAAGGCAAGGCACCCAGACATTTCTTCACCCTTAGCGAAGCTTGCGGAGCGAAATTCCTGAAGGGCTGGAAAAGGTTCTGGCTGGGAAGGAAAGGTCAACAGAAAGAGGAGGAATGGTGGCTTGTCACTCCCAGGGAAGATGTGAACAAGACCCGCTCATCTGGAAGAGAGTGTCAAGGCTATGGACGAGAAACTCCTCTTTAGGCTCCCTCTTTGAATTGGAGCAGTGCTGATGACATTGTGACTATAAATGGAATTGCTCTAGCCCTTTCTTCTAGACTGCCTGAAGACGTTACCGTTGCTCAGCGTTATGGCCGTAGAGGCAGGAGGCAGTTACATCTTGGACAGCTGGATTGGGTTTTGGATGTGATTTCACATCTTGTGACCTGTGAAACTGCTTTGAAAGAAACTGATTGTGCCCAAGCAGCAATTGAAGAGTAATTAGATTATTCCTGGATTGGCCCCAAAATGGGTTCTTGTTTCCTGTAGCTGTTTTATTCCTGGGTTTTGAGTGAATCTCTTTTTTTCTGTACATACAGATACATGAGGATGACACCTTAGAAACAGGGACAGGGGGAACCCCTACAACCTGGAGTTACGTGTTGCAGCAGCTTTTTCTACAGTAGCGCAAGTGCTGTTTATGTACAGTGTAGCTAAGCTGCTGTTCTAAATAAATCTTGCATTAGGTAATTCATGAAGTCGGGTGTTAAAAGTTAGCATGGGGTGGCAAGTGTAAATGAGGAGTTACATGCACAGTGTTACAGCTGTATGAAAGGTAACTTCTTGTTTTTCTTCTTTCTAGACTGATAATTTTTCCTCTGGGCTTTTTTGATTTAGGTAGAAACAAGGTCTTGTACTAGTGAGCATGTTAGGTCAGTCATAGCAGGCTTATAGTAAAAAAAAAACCTAGCAAACCTCTAAAAGAGACTGAACCTGAAGCATTAGCACCTCCTTTTAATATAAGAATGAGCTCAAAGTTATAAATATTGGACAAAAAAGGAGGTCATTTGGCAACAAACCTTAAATGGAATGTTAAACAAGTCAATAGAGGAAGTTCTTAGCTGGGAAAGTGATTATTCATTGTTATCCATCAAAATAATTACCCATTAACTAAGATAAGTACCCTAGGGAATTCCAAGGGCTCGTTCAGGAAACAATCTGTCAGGCTGGAGCGGGCTGTTTACGAGAGCTGGAACACTTCCTGGGAAGAGGAAGTAACCTCATGCCGGTTTGTAGCGGAGCGTCACGCTGCCCTGTTTACTGAGCATCATGAACAGGGTCTAGCAGGCGTACCAAATGTCCCATGGTAGGGAAGATCCCACTTGCTGGGATTTAGAGGTGAGCCTCTTCCTGTGGGCTGTGAGGTTCTGCGACGGTCTTGGGGTACCAGGCGCTGTGCGTGCCTCTGCTCCTGGTGAGCTGGCTCTTACAGGGAGCAGCCCTTGTAAGCCTCGTGGCTCTTCTAAGGTGACCGCAGCAAGGCAACTTGCTGTTGGGCACCTGGCATGCAGAGCCATGTTAAAATGATGCAGGGTGGTTTTAGCGCCAGTCTGTTGAGGCCCCTAACCAGCAGGCCTGAAATCTGGCAATAGCCTGACTCTCTTGTTCAGGTCTAACTTCCTCTTCTCATCATTGGTCCTGCATGAAGCCTGAGGTGCAACTTAGAGCTTGAAATAAGGCTAAGGATTAAGATTTGGAGTGAACTGGATATGAAGCTCTGGAATGGGGTGGAGATGTCAGATGACATAGGAGTGAAGTTATCTGCTTGTGTTTGTCTGCGTACTGGAGGAGGAACAACATGCTGTTAGCAGTGGGAATGCTTTTCCTGTTGAGGTTCCTTAGTTTGCTGTGCTTGGAGATATGGAGCAAAAGTCCTTAGCGTTGTCCCCACAAGAGAAGAGCTTGCAATATATACCCTGACAACATGTTAGTCCCAGCACAGGGGGAAGCAGGAAGCAGCATCAGGTATCCAAATACATGGGAATGGTGAACTCCTTGGCTTTCTGGAAAAGAGTCAGGATATGCAACTATAAAATCAGACCCTGGGACCCACCTTAAGGAAAGCTCATATGTCTCAGCAATGTCATGGTCTAATGTAGGTGTGTTAGTGTCATGATTTAACCCTGGCTGAGTAAAAGTGGGACAACTCATGGGTTGAGATATGGTTTAATAGGTAAAGCAAAAGCTGCACACAGGAATTAATTCCCCATGGGCAGGCAGTTGTTCAGTCATCTCTAGGAAAGCAGGGCTCCGTCACTCATAACAGTGACTTGGGAAGACAAATGGCATCACTTTTTGAGTGTGAGTTCCACACACCACCACCCTCACCCTCTTCCCCAACTGTATATGCTCAGCAGGACACCTCTGGTATAGAACATCCCTTTGGTCCCTGGTGTCAGCTGTCCTGACCCTGTCCTCTCCCAGCCTCCTCGCTGGTTGGGTGAGAAGCAGAGAAGGTCTTGACTCTGTGTGAGCCCTGCACAGCAGTAATAAAAAAATCCATGTATTGTTAATGCTCTTGCCAGCAGAAATCTGAAACATAGCTCCGTACAAGCTACTACGGAGAAAATGAGCTCTGTCCCAGCCAAAACCAGCCCAGTTGGCCCAAACAACTCTAAAGGACCAGTTTTACAAATTAAAGCTAAACTTTATTAGGACAGTTTTATGTACAAATTAAGCAGATCACAATATTGTGGGGTAAGATTGACCTGAAGAGGACACGAAAGTTGTGGTTTTACAGCTTTTAGATGTTCTGAAGCTAAGCCAGAGTTCTTAAGAGTAAGATAAATTCAAAGGGGATTTGAGAGTTGGGAAGTTACCAAGAGAAAACTTGTGTTTTCTTCAGCTGCGCACTCGAAATAGCATTGCCTTCGCCATTTCAGCCCTTCCTGATTGCCTTTCCCTTGGAGATGTCTTCTGAGCACACTTGGCTGTGTCATTTATCCCAAACCTTTTACTATTTTGCTTTCCCCCCCCCCCAATGTCTCTTTTGTTCCTATCCTACTGCTACCAGTGGTGCTCTCCCAGCTTTTAGTTAATGATTTTCTACATTTGCATGAGCTGCTGGAGGACTAGCTCTCAAACAGTGATACAGCTGGTTAAAATGTACGGTGGTGAGGTTCGAGTCTTGGGGTGACCTCCATGCTTTATGATGACTTAAAGTCCTTGGGCCACTCTACATTTATGAGTACAGTGAGGTAGTTTTAAAAGCCTGCTATCAGGATTGCTTTCTGGTTTTTTAACTAGAAAGTAGGGTAGGTCTTCATGTTGTCCGAGCTGAAAGGATAGAAACTTAAACCTTTTGGATTTGTGGTTCTGGGTGCATTTCCATGCTGATCGTGTTGCTGGCATGAATGCAATCTGTGGTCAGTGGGCTGGTTCTCCTCCAGCTGCAAAGCGAGCTGCCAAGGCTCTCTCCCCTGTGTTTTCCAGCTAGGCCTTTGGTGAGGCATGGCAGCTTTATACTGGCTGAAATACAGTGATTTCATGCAAGTCGTTGTGTTCCTTGGCACCTCTTGCCAGGAGGGTGTTGCTGTGATGGTTAGCATTCAGGCTAACCCTATTTGGGACATATCTCCTATTCGTTTTAACCTTTCCCACTGCCATGGAACTTGCAGGATCTCAGGTGAAGGTAGGCAGGGCTTTCAAGGGAGAAGATAATACTGCATGGCTCTCTTAACATTGAGTTTGATCTTCCTTGCTGAGGGATGCTAATGCTGTTGATGCAGTTTAACAGCATTCCACTTACAACTCTTACCTGTGGTACTGAAGAAGTTTCAAGAAGCAGGAACACATTACAAATCATCTTAAGTCTCTTAAGAGTAGTGGTAGTCTGGAGTAGCTGCTTCAGAGCTGTAGTCACAGCCTGCCTCATCTGCCACACAGTATGATCTGCGTTGGACCAGATGTTGCTTAGAAAGGTCTGTGTGACTTGTCACAGATGTTATGGAAGCATCTGGAACAGGGCATCAAAAGTAGAGGGGTTAAAGTATAATTTTGCATGAGAGGACTGTGTTATGTTAATATTGCATTCCAAAGCAGTGAAGAGGCAGAGCTGATGTTTTGAATTAATGTGTGTGTTCTGGAATCATTTACTTCATCCACATTAGCATGCACCCACTTGTGCTTTGATAAATAGCGCTCTCATCCAGCAGAAATGGCAGGTTTATTTAATGAAGCATGAAGCAAATCAGCAGGGGAACTCATGGGGAAGATGAATTATTGATGACTCCCTTCCCTAATGTTGCCACTTCTCTTCATTTGAAAGGAGAGGGGGATCGAGCAAGGCTGCTTTGCCAGTGTGGCTACATTCACTGGAAGCCTTGATTTTTTGGTGGGGGAAGGTGCCTGGTTTCTTCTGCTTTTCAGTCAGTGCTTAGTGTATAAAGCATCATTTGGGTGGTCACCGATGTGTTGATTGACTTGTCCAATGCTGGAGAAAGCATTGAGCATGGAAGACCTTTCTTTGACATGGCCAAGGCATGTGAACTATGCTGTGGTGGTTGTGAGGTGAATGCCAGGCACTCTTTTGCCATGGGAAGAACTTAGCAGCAGTAGCACCACGCCAGCTGCTTGGTGGGCAGTGATGAGTCTACCTCCTAGCGAACTAGATCTCTTGGTCTTTGCTCTGCTTTGAATGACAGTGCTCGTTAGTCACTCAAAGAGAAAATAGCCTTCTCTGTTGGTGAAAATGTATTTGGCCTTCTACCCGTGTTAGTGGAGTTCTGACTGTTCCCAGAGCTGCGTACTATCAGTGAAAGCATTTGGCCAGGTCTCTGGTCAGCGTGCTGCACTGAGGTTCATCAGGGTCAGGTTAACAGGACAAGTGTTTAAGATAAGAAGCTGCGTGAAGGGTGAAATCTCTTCAGAAGATGCTGGAAGCCCATTTCATTCTTCTGTGTTTCTGCTTTGTCCAGGTTTTGAGGGAAGCGTCTGCGGGCACAATGTTGACGACTGCCCAAACCACAACTGCCAAAACGGGGGTATCTGCGTGGACGGTGTGAACACGTACAACTGCCGCTGCCCGCCGCAATGGACAGGTACGTGCTCTGGAAACCATTCCTGCAAGGCCCAGGCTTGCTGGAGGGTAACGAATCTGGCCTTTGCCCAAGGTACAGTTTGAGTTGCACATGGCTGAATTGGAACTCACATCTGCGCCTTGTTCCTGCTGTCTGTGGGACAGAAGTCAGTAGAGCTCTTGGAAGAAGTTTGCTTGCATCAAAGCCGCCGCAGTGCAGGGCCATTTCCCATTGCAGCAGGCTTACGCGCACGCAGGTACCGTGACACAGGGGGACTGTAAGCCCTGCACTCCTGCTTCCGTGGGTCATGCTGTTGGAGGAGATGTGTTTTACAGAAGTATGAAACGTGGCTCTGCTGTTACAGGTGTGTGCATAGGGCAGTGCTTAGCTGATCCATCATGAGGGTGCTCTTAACCTGGGGTAGCAATCCCCGCGTTGACAGTAGCAGTGCTGCTGAGGAACGGGGCAAACCTGAGAGAAGGTGTAGGTGGGAGAAAGGGAGGGAAGACAAGTAGTGTATGTATGGGAAGCTAATGTTTTTGCTACAGTTGTTTTCCTGCTGTGACTAATTTTTATCTGGAGTTCTCTGACTAGTAAAGCTACTTTTGCTTCATAAATGAGTCTGCTTTACTCTGAGTCTCTATGGGGGGAGGGGGGAAAGTGTGAATTCAAGAAAGTGTTATGCATGCTGTAAGGAAGCAGCTTACAGGAAATTCAGTGTCATCTTTAGTCACAAAATGTCTCCATACCTCAAAAATAAATAAATACCTCCGGTTTGGGGTGGGGGTTTTTTTTTTCAGTCATACTAGTAATTCTTAGCTGGCAGACTTTGCAGCTGGGTATAGTTTTGCCCTTCTTTCAAAATCATAGTTAAAAATCAGTCTTAAATCTGGAAGGCTGTAGTATGGACTCAGTTCACGTTTTTCCTTGAAGTAGATTGAGGTATTTGTTTTGGAACTAAGCTTGAACGAGCTCCTTAGGTTCTGAGGAACCTTTAGCATATTTTTCTCCATCTAGAAAATACCATGTTTGAAAGCAGAACATCTGCAGTGACTGGTCATTTGGACATATGCACTGTGAGGACTTTGACTACTGGGGACCAGAGGTTTCATGTTGCTCTAGTTTGTTTTTTTTTCCTCAGAGAGCATCATTCTCATTAGAAACTTGTTGCCAAATGCAAAGGAGTCTGCCAGTTAAGAACCTGCAGTAACTTAACATTATATTCTAAGAATATAAGTTTAAAACCACATGAAAGAGAGAAATGCACTGCTGCTTGCATAGCTCTTTAAAACTAGGTGTAAATAGGAGAAAATGAGTCCCCAGTGAGTGTGTACACTTTCCTCTGTACTGCTCCTCTGTATGTCCTTAAAGCCTGCCGACACTGAAACCTGCAAAAGAAAACATGGAGAGCTTGGTTGTGGAGCCAAGAACTCTTCAATGACCCCTAAAATCTTGCTCTATGCTCCAGAAATTTTAAACCTTGTTATGGCTTCTAGCATCTGTCAGTCGTAAATTAATCTCATGCTTATTCCTGAAGCATGGAGGATATAATGGATCATGAGCCCATAATCTGTAAGGGATTGTTGTTGTTGCTGTTGTTGTTGTTGTTGAGGCATCGTAAACTTAGCTGGGCTTACAGGATTTGGGTGGATGGCTGCTGCAAATTAGGGATGACTTCTGCAGCTCGCTTGGAAGAGACCTTGGTGGTGGTAGGCTGCGATTGTGTTTGGTTTTGTGGTAGATTGTCTCTCTGATTAACCACTAAAGTTCTTTGCAGTGCAGTTGTAGTGGTTCCCTCTCTGAACCTCTTTACGGGCTGTGACTGCCTAGCACTGGAAGAAACTTAGACCTGTGTTGTGGCTTAGTATTGCATCATCTTGTCTTCTGTGCACAGCCTCTCCAGAAACCCTTGTGTTGACTGATGGATGCTTCCCTTGGGTGAGACCCTGGGAAGAGAGAGAAGCTCCTCAAGCCTTATGTTCCCATGGCTTTCTCAAACAATTTAATGGAATGGGCTTGCGAAGAGTTTCCTTTGGTTACGGTGAAGTTAAGGTTGTGGGTGCAGCAGTGGTTTTAGGTGGTGGCTTCTCAAGGCCATTAACTTCTAGACTTGAAGAATCAGATCAGTTTGGAACTAAAGCAGTTCTCACTGTTGAGGGAACAGCAACTTGGCTGTTTGAACAACGATTGTTAGAGCTTCTGGGGAGCTCAGCTGTCCTGTTTAAAATGAACCGTGCCGGGTTTGGCATTCAAGCTAAAACATGAGTAACTTCAGAATTAGCTACGCATGTTTGTATTGGCATGTGCCTGACAGGTGTAGGGCAGCAGCTCTGCACATCTGCAGGATGCCTTAGCAATAGCTGACAGCCATCCCTCTGCAGTGTTACCGCTGCTCTGGGTGTTCCTGGAGGCTGAGGCCTCACTGTGTCAAGGGAGGGCTGTGTCCTGGGTCTCCTCCTTGTTGCTGCCTGTGCAATGAAAAGCTGTTGTCCAGCTGGCCTTGGAGAAGTCACGCATTGTACCTGTAATAGTCCTTTTGCCTGATAACTGTGCAGGCGAAATCCCGTGGCAGCCCAGAATCCTGTCTGGCTCCACGATGAGCGCAGCCACATGGTGTGGGTGGACAAACTGTCTTCAGAGTCCTGTTCTGGCGTGGTCCTGTGGCGCAGCCCAGCAGTGACCCTGCCCTGTCATCTCAGCAGAGTTTTCTTAAAAGAAACTTCTTTCTGAGGATGGACTTCAGTCCCTTTCCTGCATCTTCAGTTAGAGGCCCGAGAAGGTGCCAGGGTAGCAGTACGCATCCAGCCTGGTGCCAGAAGGGGTGACACCCACACCTTCCCAAAATCGGGAAGGTAGATGGAGGGCTGCTTTAGGGATTACAGGGTTTTTTCCAGATTAAACTGCAGCTGATGCTGACAGGAGTAAACTGCAATAAAAAAATGAGGTTCTTGGCAATAAGGAAATACTGTATAAGTGCAAGTCCATCCCCTGCACAAACATGGTTTATAGCATTGTAAATCATCTCTAAGGTAAGTGAAGAGGGGAAGGCTGAGCAAACAACTCTTACAGAGTTGTCCTGACAAATACTTACAGCCCAACAGCTAGGCGCTGTGAGAGTAAACACTTGAGGAAACCAAAAGCTTCCAATGAGACCTTGAGGTTAGAGGAAATTGGATGCAACTTAAAAAAAGCACCCAAACATGTGTGTTTGAGTAAACATCAGCCACAAGTGAGAAGACGGTAAATTTTCTAGAAGTTCTTCTAACAGTGTAAGTGTGGTGTCTTCATGCGGTCTCTTCTAACTCTTGTCAAGTCTTTTTTGATAAGTTTAAACTGGTCTATTTGCAGTTTTAGTCTTTATTAAATTTTCACGTCGTGAGTGATGATCTGGCATGTTTGTTAATATATACTGTGCTTCCTGGTGTAGAGAAACCAGTCCCATTCCTTGCTAGGAGAGTCAAGAAGCTGCGCCGCATGTGATGAATGATAGGTTTTGTGTACAGAAATACTGAAGCATCCTTTACTGAAGCAGAATCCATCCTAATTAATTTTGGTAACCAGCCGCCTCTTGTAATTCCCTGACAGTGGTAGGCTAGACTGCAACTCGGCAGTTTTAGAAAGATGATTTCTTTTCCCTGCGTGGTGCTCAAGTCTGGCTTTTGACAGACTGTTTGCTTTCAAGTCTCATTTCCTACTCCTCAAGCAGAGCTCACAGCTCTCTTGCTGAAGTGTGTGCCTTCTCTTTCTCATTCTGCTGCTTTTTCCGGAAAGATAAAATCTTACCTTTCAGAAACAATGACGAGAAATTCCTGCCGTCACCAATGTTTTTGTCACCTTCAAAGTTCTTGTGTTTCATGTGATTGTAGTCATTGTCAGCCTCATAAATTTGTAACTGGCGAGACAATCTTGGATGTGTTTGGGTGAAAGTGCCCCAGATATTTCCCCTTGCTGAATGTTAACTGATTTTGTTTAAGGATGACTCAGTCTTGTCCCAGGCTAAATCCTTTGTCACAGCCAGTGTTTGTTGTGTCCTTTCAAAGCTCTCTGTTGCAGGTGTGCAACGAAGCTCACCTTTTCTTGGGAATAGATCTGGATGTTTTTGTGAAAGGCTGCAGTCGATTCCTCTGTGCCCAGTCGTTTTAAGTGTGAGTTAAAGTCAGCCATGGATACTGTCTCAGCAGTTAAACCAGCCTGATGGGCTTGCTGCAGTCTGGGGAGGACGCTGTCTTTGCCGTCCCTCCCTGCACCCAGCCACCTTTTCCTGGAGCTCGCCCTAGTATGTGTTGGAGTGGGCCGCTTTAACTCAACTAAGCTAGTAAGAAAATCTTGTTCAGCTGCTTGTTATTCTTTTTTCCTTTCTTTCCCTGAGATTGGGAATCAAAGTCCACAGGGTGATCCCATGGGTGAGCAGATGCAGAGGAAGTGATGGCGGCATAGGCCTGTTACGTTGTGTGGGAGGTTAGGGTGTCCTTCCACAGCGCATGGCGAAACAGTCTGAGAATGTAAAGGCCAGTCAGTTGTTCCAGACTGCAGGTCCTGTGAAGAAACACGGCTTTGTTTAAAATGCGCCTGTTTACTCTGTTGATCTGACCTTGGCAGCTTTGTGTCAAGAAAGATGACCTGAGAATTTGGGCACTAAAGTGATTAACGATATAAAATGTTGTAAATGATTCTGTTTTTCTTGGCTGAGGATGACGACTCTTTCACTTGCAGCATTTCCAAGGATCATTGGATGCCTGTGCTTGGCCTAAATAATCTTTCAGGAATAGCAGGGAAGAGTCTGAGATCGGTATCCCCCACTGAGTTAAGTCCTTGACATAGTTTGCTCCTGAAGTGCTGCACTGGGACTTGTGGGAAGAGTCTCCGAGTTTGGGGGACACGCTATCTCCACGCTTCAAGGGGGAATTTGGAAGACCTCTGTTACATTGCTTCAGTTGCAGGCTTGGCCCGCTTGCCTCCATTCATTATCTCTGCCCCTGTGGCTGGGAAGACGAGGCTCCCATGGCAGTTGTATTTATTCAGGCTTTGTTTTCCCCTGAAAAGGGGGCTCCAGGGAACTGTATATTTTAAAATCCAGGAGACCTTTGTCTCAGGGGAAGCACAGTGTGCAAACAGCTGACTCCACCAAATAACTCCAGCTTTGGGAGCTAGCTTAAGAAGCAAATGTTTGTCTTGAGCAGAAAAGCTCTTCAGGCAGCAAGGCTGTGCTTTTTAATTAAACTAGCTGTTAGCTTGGTCATATGCTCTTAAACACTTAGACAAGGGTTACTTTTTCTGCAGAGCTTTAGGCAGGACTTTTCAAAGAGGGGGAGTTAAGGGTTCGATTGCTATTTAATTAGAGTAATATTTGCTCCCCACCTTGGTCACCTTTGAAAATCCCAGCCTTAAGCTCCGGGCAGGCGTGACTTTTCTTTGCTAAGAAGGGAGGATAAACATCAAAAGGCTAATGTTTAACGTTTTTATGTAAGATTGCATGCTCTGGTATTTGGTTTTTTAAAACTTACTTTGCCCAATACCACTTTCCTCAGCCTCTGTGCCACAGAGCATACAGTAACAAGTCACGCTAACTTGGCGTTCAGAAAATAATGCCTTGCTGCCATACTTAGAGGCTTGAAAAGCAGAGGAGCTGTCTCTGACACTAGATGACGTGGATCTTGAACAAGTCAGTCTCCTAGATGACAGATGATACATCTTTGCTAGCCTCTGTAGAGTGTGGATTATTTATTACCTGCCAGAGCACGCTGTCAGGGCTGCACTTGATTCCAATTCTGGTTGGCGTGAGCATATGTAACATGCAAAGAGCGATCCTTACCTCCGTATTAACACCAGGATGCTGGGTCGGGCTCCTGCAAGACCTTTCCCAGTGTTGGAGCAAAGGCAGACTTTCTGGTGCCTCTCCAGCTTTATGAAAAAGTATAGGAGCATCTTTGGTACTGGCTGAGACACATCTACACCAGACTTGGCAAGCTGGGTGCTGATTAGCTGTCACTACAGTAGTATCTCCAAGAGACAGCTCTGACAGAGGCCAAGAGGGATTATGATTCTCTTTCTTTCTTCATGTTTGAACTGACAGATACAAAGGGAGCAGGGAGCACGTGGCCGCCTCCGGAGCTGGCAGCTCCCAGTTTGAGTGTACAGATGATGAAGCATTGGACGTAGACAAACTTTATCCTGGCTGTAGTTTGTTTCTCTTGTGGCACTTGACTGGGGTGTTGGGCAGAGCAGACTGATTCGGAGGCATTAGGAGTTACACCATTAGCCTGTTCCTTACCCAGTGTGGATATCCAATGTTTGTTTCGCACTGCTTTCCGTATCCCAACAGCAAGCCCTGCTTAGGAGAGAGCTGTAATAAAACACCTGAGGTGCGAACAGCTCAACTGATCTGATGACAGAACAGCAGCATCCAATTTAGACCACGCTGCTGCCTCTTCCCTTCTGCCTTTGGTGACTTTCCAGGCTGGGAAATACTCTTCACGATCAAACATGCCAAAGAAACTCTTTCAGCGCAGCCTCTTCAGTTGTCAGTTCGTTTTGCATGTGTCTGGCACAGAAACAAACCAGGCTGGGCCGCTCTGGTGAAGCTGGGCTGGTGCATGTGTGCTGAGAGACCAGCCTAATAGGTAACAGTCATTTCATCTGCAGCTGACTCGTTTCTGGCAGTTTCTGTCCCTTCCCTTGTTCTTGGAATGAGGTGATTTGTCTTTGGATAATTACTAATGATGCGTTGCTGAGATAGCTTGAGAATCCGGAGCGTTTATTGTATGGCTTGGCTCCAACTCTTATGTTTTTTGCCTCACGGGTCTTCTCCCTCTTAAGTGTTTCCCTGATTCACTGGGTTTTCCAGAGTAGGTATAAAGAGAAGGGCAAGACACAGAGTGCCTTGGTGAGGACATGCGCTTTCCTTTTGGTCATTTCTCTACCATGCTGCTGTGCCCAGTCACTTCACCTGCCACAGCTGTCTAAAACTGGCCTCTCCTTAGTGCATCACTAGTAATCTTTAACGACTTTGGTTCAGTTCGTTTGTATCTCTGACTCTGAAGAGCTCTGCCAGGGCTGCCCGCTCTGCCCAGTAGTCTGCGGGGAGTGATTTAGGGCAGTACTTAATGGATCAGGGCGTGCATAAGTCTCTTAAAGCCCCGAGTTTTGTACTTGGGGGTTGTAAAATCCCTTGTAAAAGCCCATTAGTTCCACTGCATGCTTCCCAGTGTGGTTATGAAATTAAACTCTTTTCTCCACCATATTAGCCTAAAATAAACACAGATGTTTACTCTGCTTGCGACAATTGTAGATTAATCTCCAATTGTTCGAATTCTATATTGAGCTCTTAAATTTTACAATATGGCATTTGACATTGCTTGAGAGATACTGTATCTATTAAAAAACCCCAAAACCCCAATACCTGTGGTTCAGGAATGTGACTTTGCTGTTCTGTACTGCTGTGTTTCTAATGGGAGAAAGATGCTATCAGGTCCTGGGGAAGGAGTGCTTTTGGGGGGCTGTGATGCCTTTTGCTGTCCTAGAAACTCCTACAAGGGAAAAATACTTGGCTTTGGCCCACTTTTTTTTGGGGTGAAACCGGCATAGTTCTACTAAACACATGTAACTGGGGGCACTCTTTGCAGATGTGAACGGTGTAGTCCTTTGAGTCCCTATGTGTGTCTGAAGCCATCCTTGGGGCTGAAGGCAGCAGCTGGATTGATCATCTTGCCCGCAGGGAGCTGTTGATGACTTCATTGGAGGGTCTGGAATTTGGCTGTGATCCGGACATCACCCGCAAGATCCCTCTTAGTATCACCTGTTCATTCCTCTTGATGATCTTGTTTCTATATAGGTTCTTTGCTTCATTCATAGAAGTTTGAAGTTCTTTGCTTTGAGCTATCTTGGGTCAGTAAAGCAAAATATGAGACAAAATATTTTCTTTGCCTCTGTGCTGTATCTTCCCTACAGTCACTGCTGTATTTTTTTCCCTCTTTCTCCCACCATGAGAACAATTGCTTTGTAAGTCTCTTGCAAAACTCTATCCCCCATCAGTCTGTCAGACTCCAAACTCTGCCTGTGTTTCGGTGTCTTTATTCAGATGTGGTGGCTTCTGTGCTGCAAGATGTATCCCAGACTGAGGCAATGCCATTGCTATTACACAACCACTGTTTGCATTAGTTATTCTTCCTTGCAGTCAAATGTCTTGTCAGTGGTGTTTATTTTGTTGATGAAAGCAGTGATTTGAGCAGAGATCCCCACTGAACTCTTCCAGGGAAGCTGAAGTCTTTCCTCAAGGAGTGCCTGACCGAAACCTTCTGCGACAAGTCTTTCTGCCTTTGTATTTCACTTGGCACTTGTGCATCGAGCCTTGTCTGCTGTTGTGCTGCCCGGCAGCCTTGCTTGGTTGGATCTGTCTGAAATTCCTTGGCTTCCTCTTCAACAATATAAATACTGTTTTGTTAAAGATACCACTGCCTACTGTTCACCTCCTTCTAGGTCATTAATTAAATGCTCCAGTGCCTGCATGTGTGTGTCAATTGTACCTTTCTTTTTTCGAGGAATGCAGATAATTCTGCAGGTTAAAGATTAATGTTTTTACAACTATGCAATTTGAAAACTAAAGTATTTTTCATAAACAACACTTTCCCAGGTGTTCCCATGAATTGTCACTTTTCTGTTTGCTGAGGAGACTCACGCAGCAACTTGAGGAAACTAAGCTTTGGCCTGGCAGACCAACGTGTGTTTGGCTACGCTCTCAGTACAGACATTTTCCTTAATGCTGCAGGGAAGAACTGGACAGAGAAATGTCCTTCCCCAGCCAGATGGGGGCTGCCAGCTGGTGTCCCGAATGTATACACAGGTGGCTAGAGGGGGAGAAACTGCATGGTCCCTTGCGGTGTGGCACTGGTGATCTTCAGCCGCAGTGAGATTTGGTCACTTGTACAAAGACTTTTTCTTATCTCTTAGCCTGTTCTTGAGGCCTGATAAGATGCTGTTCACCTTCTCACTTAACAGTCCTTTGAAACTTGGAGAAAAAATGTAAACAATATTAATGAGCTGTGCTTTCTTTAGCTGCACTGATCATCTTCAGAAACTGTGCAGTAATCTCTGGAAGACTTTATTCTTCCAGAGTTTCTGAAGATGGTTTGGTCTGTGGTTTCCCAAATACCCTAGTGCTTCAGTACACGGGGTGGAGCTCACGAGCTCACCTGAAAGGCCTAAGTGACAGACTTCTGGCAGGACGCTAAGAGCATGAAACCTGGTGTTCCTTTTTGAATGAGTCTCTTACAGACTTTGAGGACCAATTTGGAATCGCCATTGCAATTCTTTCCCTTCCAGTATCACTAAACTTGTAAGGAATTCTGATTTTAAGTTAGGTCTGAGTCTAGTGCTGACATGAGTGTGATTTTTGAAAGAAATGAACATTGCTGTCTTCTTCCAGCTCTGTTTTCAGGGAATTGTGTTTTTTTTCTTTCAAGACACAGGAAGGTGTTTGCATCCTTTGTCTTACTAAATGTTTTTAGTCCTTAAACTGTGTGTGAGCTCTCGTCTCGGGAGCTCCGGTACTCCCACTGTGCATTGGCAGGCTTTCCTGCTGGAGAGCTGTTAGGAGGCCAAGAAAACTTTCTCCTTTGTGGCAAGTCTGCTCTGCCAAAGGTGAAGACCTCTGGTTGAACTGACTGAAGGTCCCGCACTCATCTGCGGGATGCGTGCAGCTGGAATTGGGACTTATGCAAAGCCTGTGTGGCTTGGTAGGATCAGCTTTTGGCGGTGGCTGCTGCTGCTTCCAAGGGGGACTGGTTTAGTTTCTTATTTGCTCAAGCTAATGCTCTACCTTTTCAGCCTAGATCTGCACACAAGTGCTATCTGCCTTATCTTTGTAAGTTGGGCTTTATTTTCTTTTCAACATAAAGATTTCTAGAGAAGGGGCTGCCTGTTTCTCACAGATGGAGTCTGGTACAGCTACTTGAGTGGCCTTGAACTGCTGCATATCCTGTGTTTGCCTGAAGAGAAGCTCCTGGAGTTCTCATCCAGTTCCTACTGGTCTGAAGATGGGAGCAATCAAAGCAGCAAACATGTCTGTCTTACTCTGTATGGCTTTTCTGAGGGGAAATAAGCAGGAAGTAACTTAGTTTCGTAGTGGGCAAAAAGTGCTAAGAGTTGAAGGCTGTTCCCCTTTTCTACTTCTAGTTTTCAATTTTGAAATACCACATGGACTCGCTGTTTACTTTGTACAAGGTCACTTAAAACCTGAGTTGGCATTTTGCTGATTTCCCAGGCTCTACAAATATCAAGGTCAGGCTAGGCTTTTATTAGCTCCTTGGAGTAATTTGTATTTCCTTTCTTGTTGTCTGTGTGTGTACATTTGCATTAAAATATCGGGCAGTTAGTGTATTTGCACTTCACCCTCTGTTTACTGTGTTTCTTTTAGAAATGTAATTGAAACTAGCATGAGCACAAGGAGAGAAACACCTATAGAAACTTCCAACCCCATGGATTAAGGTTTAGCTGAAGAGGTGGTGGCCTTCAGAAGTACTAGGGCTATGAAGATGCTTATGCACTGTACAGCTTATAACAGTTTGCGCTTGGAAGCTGAATTTCAAGTTTCTGAATGAAAGACTTGATTCTTCATTCAACTCTTAAGCAGAAACCAGGCTTCCTGAGTACACAGCTACCACTAAATAGTCTTGGTTCAGATGCAGTGAAGTCGAAGCAGCATCCCTTCAGTAAACTATTTCAGACTTTTTGTCTCATTAGATTTAAATCCATCGGACTAACCTGGTGGAGAGGGGCCTTGGGCAGAGTACTGATTGAGAAGTTTCAGAAGTAAATCCTGGTTGATGTCGGACACTGAAAGCAACACTTCTGCTCTGCTGTGGAAAAAGTCATTGAGAAAGCTCCCAGGACAGACAACCTCGAAGAGCTAGGTTGCTAACACCTAGCTACTTTATTTGCAACACCTGATGAGAACATTAAACTATTTCTTTCATTTGCATGAGGAGTTGAAGTCAAATCAGCCCTCATGGGAGAACTGAGAGGTGGTAGCCACCCACCAGTCCCACTATGAATTAAGTGATGCTGCTGCTGTTTCAAGAGAGGGCGGTCTTGAAAGCCACTTGTAAATGTGTATGCTGGTTTCTGCAGGGAAGAGAAAAACCCCAAAACAAAAGAATAAAAAACCCAAAGAAAGAAAAAAATCCTTCCAGAAACCTGTGTTGAAGAATTACGATATTGGTCACTGTTTACATGTTATGGTTTCTTTTATGGTATCTAAAAAAACCCAGCCTCACCCAACCACCCCTCCTAAAACCCCTTTATTTCTCTCTTCAGAAAGCTTTGGGCTACAGAGGGCATTTCCAAGCTGCTCAAGTCCCACTTCAGCACTAACAGCTCAGATGTTTTCAGTGAACTTGAAATCACTTTGCGTTCTTGCCAATTCACCAGTTCCAGTTAAGAAATCCCAGTGTCTTGGACTTCAGTCTGGGATGTGCAGTATTTTAAAACACAGTTCCAAAATATCTCCAGCCCTGTTGCACTGACATTGCCTGCTGGTGTTGAGCCTGAGTACTTACAAACACTTAGCTTGATATGCTCTGCTTGCCTCATGGTGCTTTTGATTCCTCTGTTTTTGCCCAGAATTTGAGCCTGAATTTCAATTATAACTTCAATAAAGAACAGGGTTTTTTCATTTAAACACTCAACAGTAAAATGCAATAGTTAATTGCTCATTTATGCCCCTGAGTTGAATTTCCTTTGTTTTTGAAGCAGGCTGCATTAAGATCTATCTCTGTTTGATTCATGCTCATAATTAAACACAAATACGTTTGTGATCTGGTAGCTGCAAAAGAAGCTTTAGAAATCTGAGAAGCTAAGTGAAGATCAGATTTAAGGAGCTCAGATGCAGCACAGAGGGATTGCTCGAGGAAGTTTAAGCTCTGCTTTTCTCCTCTTGTGGAGGCATCGGTACACCTTGTAAAAGTTTGGTTTAATTTAGGGTTGTGGAAACAGAGTAGCTTGGGACAGTGATATTGCAAGCACATCAGTGTTGCTTCAGGCAGTCCTTTCTAGAAGTAAAGAATAAGTGCTGGGAAAAAAAATATTAAAAGCCCAGGTGTTGATACCACTAATGATGCTTGAACTGGGAAGTTAAAAACAAACTCAGAGTTTACATAAGGCAGTAGCTTGCCCATCTTTGTTTAACACACCCCCCGCAACGCAAACCTACACACCCCCAATCCACACACTCCCCCACCAAAGCGTTGTGTCAGGAGTTGTATTCAGGGAGTCGCAAGGCAAGTGACTGAGAGAGGTGTAATGATCTGCAGTGGTGTGGCGACTTCGGCACTGAAAGCTGTTCACGCTCAAGTGACACCGAGTTTGAGTTGGCTGCAGTCAAAAGGAGGATGTAAACGCTGCAAGGACGCTTCTGCAAAATGATTGCACTCTGCCTGAGTGTTTGTCAGGGGTCTGGTCTTTGATCTGGGTTGGGCTGCCTCCAAGAAAAGGAGGAAAATCATTTTTATAATAAGTAAATGTCTTGAGTGTTCTTATTTTTAAAGGAAGTCAGTTGTATTGAGTTGTGAGATGCAGGCGGCTGCTAGGAACGGGGCTGAGATAACTGGCTCCTCAGCTTGGTTCCTGATAAGCTAATACTGAAAGCTCATGAGCAAACGACTTCTATTATGACAAATTCATGAGTGTGTTTTTTTCAGAATGCAGAGAGCTGTGTTTTGCAGATACCTCTATAAAGGGTTCGATTCCCCCTCCCCTACTGCTTTATTGAGTATACAGGGAACTGAGGACTAATTCTGAAAATTCTATTGTAATTATTATTACTGCTGGAGTTGCATGATGGTTTTTTCAAGTGATAAAAATCTTTGTTTTGAAGCAGTGCTGCTGGAGGAAGGAACGCAGGCAGAGAACTAAGTCAGTTGTGCAACTTTTTGTTGTTGTTTTGTTTAATTTATTTCTTTGCCACTAAGGGAAGGGAAAAAAATAATCCAGAGCTCAGAGGAGCAAAGGCTGAGATTGAAACACTTTGAAAACAAAAGGGGTCGTGGTTTGGGTATGGTGGATGGAGATGGTTAAGACTAAACATTTTTATGCTCCTGCCAATAATGAACGCTTCAGTTCTGTGTATTGGAGGAAGGTTGTGTGTCTGTGCCCTTGCATCAGAGTATTTGGGCCATTAATAAACAGGGTAACTGTTGAGCAACTTCTAGTAAGTATTTGGAAATTGGCAAACTTGAATAAATTGAGGCTCGGGGTAATTGACAGGGAAGATTTGTGGCTGGCTTTTGAATTTCTGATTCTTGGAAGATGGGGGTGGGGAATTCCAAGCAAATGTAAGTGTGCAGCTGATACAGTAGCTGGGGATGACAAATGGGAGGATCATGGTGGTACAGTTACTTAAGAGTCTTCACCCAGGTAATGGAATGCTGTTGCAAGCTAGTGAGGGAGGTGCTGCTGTTAGCTGGGGGAAGGTCACATCAAGGAAACCTAATCTCATTTTCTGATAAAGAGACATCTTTTGGTCCTTCATACATCACATCCGTGTTTTAGGAAGGGTGTGGTAAAAGCATGTTAGAAGAAAGTGTAGAAAAAGAACCCCCAACTTTCTGTGCTAAAGAGTTCTTAACATGAAGGGGAGAAATAGTCTATCAAAAAGGCTCTGGGCTGTTCTAGTACTTGGTGGTTGCACGCGTGCACCCGTATGCCAGCCTGGGAAGAATTTAGCTGGTGCTTAGCTCTTGGGTTGTGTCTGTTCAAGAAACTCGAAGTAAGAATGAATTGCTTTAAACAAGATAAACAATTTCAGCTTAAAAGTAAACCATGTGACTGTGATCGGGGAAGATGCATGGTTGAAACAAAATATTGATGTAAGTGGCAGGTTCTCCGGATCTCGATGTCAAAGCCAGATGGAGTTGGATAAATAAATACTCCAGTAGATGTGAATCACAGAGCTTCCTATAGACGTGAACTAGTAGCCCTTGGAACTTTATTTAATACTTAGTGGTCTGTTTCCTTACAACTCCCTGAAACAGCATATATTTCTTTTCTTCCCTTCACTATCTCCAGCCATTAAAGGGTTTTATGAGAATATTTTGTCTCAAAAAAACCCCACAAACTAAACAAAACCAACCAAAACCCAAGAACCCCCCAACTATTTATAATTAGCTGTGAAAACATCTGGGGGAAAGAAAACAAGTCTTTAGGTGAGTCTCAAGAAGTCTGTTGTTCTTCATCAGTCAATATTCATTGCATGACATCGGAAAGAATTAAGTTCTCTCGATAGGAGTTACCTTTTACACTGCTTTAGCCAAGATTTTTTTACAAGGCCCATCCCCTCTCAGTCCCTCTGGCTGCTCTGAAGGCAGACTGTCATTCTTTCTGCTGCTCATGACCTCGCAGATGGACCTCCATATAGTGCAGGCTGCCTGCTGGCTCTCCCACTGTGCCTTTTTAAGGCTATGTGCGGTTCAGCTCCTACTTTGGGGTTATTTAGGGATGCTGCTTGTCTTTGCCCAATTCAACAACTGTGTCATTGGAAGTGTTCAAGCTTGAATGCCCTAGAAATAAGAAGTGGCAATCAAGTTGGACTACCATGTTTCCCTCAGTTATGTTCTGTGCAGGAACCTTCTTGCATCCAGACTTGTATCCAACTTGCTTCTTTCTGTCCATCAGGCCAATTTTGCACTGAAGATGTTGATGAATGTCAGCTCCAGCCCAACGCTTGTCAGAATGGAGGTACCTGCACCAACCACAACGGTGGCTACGCCTGTGTCTGTGTCAATGGCTGGAGCGGGGACGACTGCAGTAAGAACATCGATGATTGCTTCACTGCCTCCTGTGCCAATGGATCTACTTGCATCGATCGAGTGGCTTCTTTCTCATGCATTTGTCCAGAAGGAAAGGCAGGTAAGGACAGAAAACTTACGTAGGTCTGGCACTTAGCTGAGGCTACTTCCTGAAGTGGTGTGTTTATTTTACACACTTTGTAACCAAACCAGGAAGAACAAAAGGAAACGTGTTGTCCATGAGCAAAGACCTTTTAAACCTCTGTAGCTCGAGGGACAAAGAAGTATTTGTATTAGGCTGGAGACAAACTTATCCCCGTTTAGGCTGTAAGGAAAGCCTGCTAGTGCTTAGCAGGATCTGTGTTTGCCTGAGAAGCTATACGTGAAGGTGACTTGCTCTGGGCCACTTAGAGGGCTAGAAGGTAAATTTAGGTGGTTTTGCATCAGTGAGGATGCCCTTACTGGCACAGCAGAAAGCTTGCTGTTGCAGGTAGGTAAAATTGTGAAGGTCTCCTGACTGCTTCCTGGAAATAGAAACGATCAGCATAGCAGAACTGAAAAGAATAAGTTTTGTGTGCACCTGTGTCTTCAGCAGTCAGAAAAGTTGTCATGCTGGTTAGAGAGGAAAGCTAGTTAACTGCTAGGAGGAGATTTTGGCAATGGTGAGCCTTTGTACTGCTCCAGAAGTCCTGCAGACACCTCTGAAGTCACAGAATCCATATTTGCATATGATATCTTACAACTGCCTTGTAGACCCCACAAGGATTTCGTGGGTTGGAACCTGTAAAATGTTGCTCAAGTTTCTGGCTGTGGGGGTCTCTGGTTGAAATACCAGGGCAGAGGATTTGGTTACATAGCATGCAGTCTGACCGCTGTACCTCTCTTCTTGCAATAAACTCTCGGATGCCTCCCTAGGTCTTCTGTGCCACTTGGATGATGCGTGTGTTAGCAACCCGTGCCAGAAGGGTGCTCTGTGTGATACCAATCCCGTGAACGGACACTACATCTGCACCTGTCCTCAAGGCCATAAGGGAGCAGACTGCACCGAGGATGTGGACGAATGTGCAATGGGTGAGTTTCTGTTTGCTGTTTGTGAGCAGAGAGTTGGGGCATTTGCTTTATGAGCTAGCAGAGGAGTAAGAATACACATTTTGTTAAAGCTTAAGTGAAGTGCTACTCTCCTTTCCTGCTCTCCTCCTGCTGCTTCAGTGTCTTTAGAAGAGTTTTGAATCTTGCTTGAGACTTGGAGCAAAGAGCTTTTGTGCTGTTAAAGGTGTAGTTCTCTGACATTGTGCTGTTGTGTTGGTTTGGGGATTAGCTGGACCCTTACAAGCTTGCTTTTAGTTTTGTGAGTGCTAGTTCATGCTTGTAGAGTGTGGTGCATGAAGGTAACACCTAACCAGCGCTTACAGAAGTAATTGGAAAGGAGCAGTTCATTGTAATTCGTTCCTCTGTGTCTTCATTGGACCACAATGCCATTCCTCTTTGAAACACACAAAGGGACTGATTTGCTTGTTTTGTGGCTGTGGCAGCATCTTGTCAGCCTTAGGAGTGAAGTAAACATAAAAGGTGATCTAGAGATAAGACGTGGAAAGCAACATTAACTCTCTAATCCCTGACACTTTTTGTTCTCCTCTTGGAACCATCAGTAGTAGTGTGGAGCAGGGTTGCTCCCTGGATTGGTTGGTAGTGAGAGCGAGCTTTCTTTTTGCCTCTGACAGGCGAGTAACGGCCATATGTTTGTTTCAATCCCCATAGCTCTTCCCCCAGAAGCTTGAACAGACTTTACCCTGCATTACTTGCCAGAAAGGAATGACCACTGGAAAAGACCATGACTAATAAAGAATGCTGTGGCTTTCCTGCTCTGAGGATAGGTTTTGACACACATGTGTACGTTTTCCTTGCAGCCAACAGCAATCCATGTGAACACGCTGGGAAATGTGTAAACACAGAGGGCTCTTTCCACTGCGAGTGTTTGAAGGGCTACACAGGGCCTCGCTGTGAAATGGACATCAACGAATGCCATTCCAATCCGTGCCAAAATGATGCCACCTGCCTGGATAAGATTGGAGGATTCACGTGTCTCTGTATGCCAGGTGAGGGGAGTTTCTGACAAAGACAGGAGGTTCAGAAGGCAGAGCAGAGGGAGGGTTGCCAGCTCTGCTGGGGTGGGACACCAAATTGCAAAGGGGTGAGGTTAAACCAAACGGTGAGAGACAGCTTGCTGTGGCAACACCAACCAGGAGGCCTTGGCATTTGTGTGGGGGAGGGAGAAAGCAATTAGAGGGCTGAGAAAGAAGCCAATCTCTCCATCAGCAAAGGAGGTTACCGTTCTGAGCTGGTGTACATGGGAACATATTTGTTACTATACCTGGTAAAGTGCATGTGCAGAAACTTAATGTTTATGGAAGGTGCAAACTTTGGAAGAGCAACTGAGTTTTATGTCTGTAGTAAGTCTGGATACATTGGTGTTTTGGGGTTTTTAATCTGCTTAAACCGGAACGATGTCTCTTGGGGCATCCTCCCACCAACCTGAGGAAATGACTGTAAAAAAGTGACTTGACTGAAGGCATGTAAAGTTTACTGCCCAGCACACCAGTGAGCGATGAGCCTGCTGCTTTCTGACTGAAAGTGGTAAAAAAGGGTGTGAGTTGCATGGTCTTAAATTATAATGAAAGAATTGTGACCCCTGCAGGTGATCAGCTGATACCATGAAAACTCCAGTGAGTTTTAATTACTATCTAATCTGTTTGGAAAGGTGGAATGCAAGTCTTTACTATTTCACACTTCCTAAGGTTTTGGGGGTTTTTTTGGGTTTTTTTTTTTTACTCTGCCATTAGCTAAAAATCCTCAACCTACAATAATTTGCTGTGTCTGTTTCTTTACCTTTTACCTTATCTTGGTGCATACCCAAATACATTGCTGTCTGCCCAAGTGTTAAAACAGAACTCCTTCCCATCCAGTGGGAGGAAACATTAGATGTGAATTCAGCACAGACTTCTGTTACCTTGGAGCGTGCTCAGCAATGGTGAAAAATACACATTCAACATCTCTCCTTATCCCCTGGTGCATATTTGTACCTCATACGTTCTGTCCAAGCTGCACACTTGCAAGGAAGCTTAAGGGTGGGTAGACATCCAGTGCTGGTGTAAGAGGCAGTTACCCTCCCAAGGACACTTTCTAAGGTCTTGAGTCACCTCTTGTTATTTCTTTTTTTTTTTTAAAAAAAGGTTTTAAAGGTGTTCACTGTGAAGAAGATATTGATGAGTGTCTCAGTAATCCCTGTGTCAACAATGGAGAGTGTCTTGATAAAGTCAACCGCTTCCTCTGTGTCTGTCCTCCTGGTAAGTACTTACTTCTGTAAGCTTTTCCTACCTCACCTTGCCAAGAACTGCATGGATAACTGGTGAGGGATGGTAGGTTGTATGTTTCTTTTGAGTTTCTCTTGTCTTAGTGCAGCATTTGTTTGGATTGAGTGAGTTACAACCACTGGTAAGTAAGAATAGGTGGGTATTGGTTGCAGTTGGATTGTGCCTGCAACTGAACGTAAGTGTCGAGAAGCAGTTGGGCATCTCACTCTGAAGGCGAGTGGGCAGCATAAACATCTCTGGCTGTGGATATTGAAGCCCGCCATGAGTTATTCTGAACACATCTGAAAAAATCAGAGCCTCTGCACCTTTTTTTTGTCTCTTTCTGAGGATTTTAGGCATCTTTGCATTGGTATAGTTTATGCTGTTTGCATTAGAGAGGGAGGCAAGTTGGGTCTCTATGGATAAATGCTGAGCTGAAGGATCAGTGACTTGTTTCCCTGATGGCTTGCAAAAAGTTTCGAGTTCCCTTCTAATTGACTAAGGATGTTCCTTCCAAGAAGCATTTCTGGAGTTTGTTGCCCGGGTTGTTGGGTTTTTTTAATTCCAAGTGTTTCAGGGTCTGCAGCATCTGACATGACCTGTTGGTAGTTTGTTTTCAAGAAGCGTATCGAAAGCTGCAGTGCTGTATTGTACCACATTCCACTCTGCTGTAGTAATTCTTGACTGAACACTCTGGTGACGGATGCGTTATTGTTTCATTTTAAGTTACTTGGCTTTCAGTACTTGAAAGTTTCTGTTGGTGGCCTCTCAGCTGTATAGACAGGCATACCATCCAGTGGTGGACACCATTTGTGCTCCATCTGTATCATCTCTGTTTGACTTGTCCATCTCAGGTTTCAAGCTGAGGCTCCTTTGACCTGGAGGACAGAAACCATGTTTTGGTTGGTGCTTTGGACGAGGAACCAATCCACCCAGGGTGTGGTTGTGTGTGTTTAATGATGCAATTGAGTTTAGATTTACTGAGCTTATATTTGGGTGGTTTTAAGGATTTGCTAATAAATAATTCCTGACAGTGCAGCTGTTTAGACCAGCTACTTCAAATTACTTCTGGATTTTCATCTGTTTTCTGCCTTTCAGGATTCAGCGGTGCTGTGTGTCAGATTGATATAGATGACTGCTCCAGCACACCATGTCTCAACGGAGCCAAATGCATCGACCACCCCAATGGCTATGAGTGCCAGTGCGCCACAGGTCAGTCTTGTGCTCAGAGCCCCTGGGCTGGAGATTGTGTGTAACCCAAATACATAAAGTACATAAAGGGGCAGACAGAGAAGTGTTACCATTCATTCTGTCTCTCTCTGAAATACTGCTTGCTTGTTGCAAAGGTTTTGTCTACTCCTTTGTAGCAGAGAATCAGATTTGAGCAGAGCTAGCCTTTCATGTGCCGCAGCAGTAAGTTGGCAATCGATGGGAGTTCTGGTCTCCCTCTTTCAGCCCCATCTCTTGCTTCCCAGAAGGTGACAGCTTCCTCTGTATTGACTATGGGATCCGTGAGTAGAAAACACCCAAAATCTGTGGCTTACCTTTCTTCCAAGTCATATTATATAGCATACAGTTGAAGAACAAGAGTTGGACAGAGCAGTGCTACCATACATTCCAATTTCTGTAGTGTCAAGCTGGTTTATGTCGAAGAGGAGGATTGATACGCAGGAAAAATTGTGTCCGCTGGAAGAAATGCCACACAGCAGCTGCCTGCCAGAATGTAGTTAAAATAATTTGTCAAGCATCATACCAAAATTTCAACAGAGCTGTGGATGGAACTGAAGTGTTGTTGTGCTTTCTGAATGCACTAAATTCCTTTCCTGTTTGGTTGATTACACATTTAGAAGTGCCAGGCTTAATGATGGGATTTTCTTATTTCCAGAGCTCTAGGAATGATGTAGATGTATTTTATTGTAATTTTTTACATCTGGTCAAGTAAGAGGGCAAGGGCAGTTCAGAGCTGTTGCACTCTAGCTCTCACTAAGGGACGACTTTTGATTGCTTTCAGCTAACGGTGCCTGATGCATCGTTCGTGATGTAGACCCAGTCATGGAATGAATTTGCTTTAGCTCTTCCACTGGGGAGAGGATGAACAATTCCTGGAGCTACCTTTGTGCCAGAAATGTGCTGTTAGATAGGCCAGACTCTATGTGCCATTTTTCTCATTTTGAGTCATTCCCAGTAATCAAATTGTTAAGGAAAATTTGAATTCACTAATTTTTTCTGTGCTGTACAGTATATAACAGAGGTCAGCCTAAAAATTCCTCCCCAGTTTTTTCACACACCTCCCTCTTCCCCTTCCCCAAACTGCCTGCAGAAGCAGTGAATTTGTTGGGAGCAGAGGTATGCGGTAGTTCTAACTGGGAGAGGAATCATTATTGCTGTCACAACTCTCCTTTTCATTACTGCAAGTGACACTTGCAAAAAAATGAAGGGGAAAACCCCTAAAATCTTCTCCAGACTTGGAAACTATCTTGGAAAGTCTCTCTCAAGCTGGTGTGTGTCTCTCTCAAGTGGTTGCTTTCATTCACCAAGACTGTGGAACTTACCGGGCCTAGGAGGGTTTGGGGTCGTGTAGTGGAAGACGATGTGGAAGTGTGCACCTTGAAATGAGTCTCCTGAATTTGGGCACTAAACTGCTGGAACCACCTGAGCACAGAAATCCTCAGCTTCCCAGGTGAGGAGGGAGGACTGCTGCTTCCATCAAGGCACTTGGTATATGGAGCATTTTCAAGGAATGAGCTGAAAGCAACCAAATGTATGTTACTGAGGCAGCAGCTCTTGGTAAAATCCTTGGCTTGTACTTAGGCTGAAAATAGAAGAGGGACTCCACACTAGGGCTTCTTTCTGTCCTGCCTGGAGGATTCTTATGTTCGCTGTTCAAGTGGCTTTTTTCTAGCCTAACTCTTGTCTGCAAAGGGGGAATCATAGCTCAGTAAGGTGTGTTCAGTTACGAGATCGAGAGGTGTATCCAAAGTAGTTCAGCTGAGCTGCAATAGGAGGCAAGGTAATAGTTATTTGAGCAAAGCGTATGCTAAAAATCATATTTAATATTGACAGCCTTCTGTAAGACTGAAATGTGGAATTCATCGTTGGGGAAGGTCAGTTACTGGAAAACAATGTTTGAGTATGTTCTTGCTCTATTAATCTCATATTACGAGCGATATGTGATTATGTGTTCCCTGAATGGTAATCGCCAGCTGCTGAAGTGTTTGAAAACTGCAAAATGTTTGGCCAAATGCTGTACAGATAGCTCTATTTACTGCTTGCTTTTTGTCTTTTCTTTCCCTTGTGGCATTATTCCACTTCTCCCTCCCAGTGGTAGATCATGGCTTTTCTTTTCTTGAGTTGTCTTAGGTCTGTCCTCTTTGCTTCCGTCCCTTTTTTTTTTTTTTTTGCCACTGTTCTTATGGGTTTGTTTTTCTTCCTTCCCTAACATCTTTTTATATCCATCTCTCTAACTAGCTTCCCTTCCCTCTCCCCACCTACTTCCACACCCATTCATCCATGCATACGTTCGCAGAACTTGGAAATGTTAGCCGTCACCTGGTATGTTTGACCAGAGAAATAACCACAACCCTGTATGAAAAATGGGGAGCCTGTTATCCACTTATAATACTCAGGTGAGAATCACTCTTCAGCTGTTGAAATTCCCTGCAGCATGGTTTGTATCAGTCTCCAGTTGGTGTTTGAACTTTGAAGTTCTGCCTTCCTGTTCTGCAGCTGCTGGAAGGCAGTGGGAGCTGTTGCTCCAAAACCTCATCTCTGAAAGCCATTTGTTTTTGAAGTGTCCCTGTTTCACATAGCTCCACTCAGTCGTGGAAAACGGGGCTCCCAAGGAAGCTCTTTCTCTTAGCTTCCCGAACCGTTGCTTTAGCCCTTCAGGTGAAGAGATTCTGCCTTTCTCTGTTGCTCAGGATGTTTCCCAGCTGAAGCAGAATGAAACGGGCCAAATTGCTGCTTGTTTCATCGCTCCTAACTGAAAGAGGTTGCATGCAGTCTTTCATAAATTTGCAGTTGGTGCTTGCTTGGAATTACTGCAAAGTTTGCCAATGAGAGGGGCGCAAAACTTTAATAAGCAGAGCTGCAGAAGCTTTGCCATGAGTCTGAGCCCTGGTGTTGTGTGGAGGTAATGGCAGGAGAGCGCCTCCAGATAGTTTATACTGAGGCAAGGAAGTTTTTCTCATGGAGATGTATGCATTTCCTCTCATTGCCACTGCTCTGAATGAACTGTCCAGTGCCAGGATTCTCCATGTGAGGTGTTGGTGCTGTGAGCAATGAAGAGTGTTGTTTTCCAGGGCTGGAAAATGGGCAGCCTTTGAGGTCCCCAGTTAGTTCCCCTTTGTGCTGCCTGCCACTTTACTGACTCTTAACCCGATTCTTAGATTCCCTGCAGCACCATACCAGTTAACTTCTTTATTACTCCTGTTCATCGTTTTTCCTTAGGTTTTACCGGCCTTCTGTGTGAGGAGAATATCAACAACTGCGATCCTGATCCGTGCCACCATGGGGAATGTCAAGACGGAATCGATTCCTACACCTGTATATGCAATCCAGGCTACATGGGTGCCATCTGCAGCGAGCAGATAGATGAATGCCACAGCAATCCTTGCCTGCATCAAGGGCGCTGCATTGACTTGGTGAACGGCTACCAGTGCAACTGTTTGCTGGGCACGTCAGGTACATAAAACACCTGAGGAAGGATTGGATTCTAATGGGATTCAGGCATTTATTTCTTGTGTGTGCTAAATTTGTGTGTGGAGAAAAGCTCGTGGTATCAGTGCATTGTTTTCTTTGCTGAGTTTTGCTCTGTGTTTGTGGACTGGCTAATCCTCACTGGTACCACAACAGCTCTTGGAAGAATTTATTCCATCTTTGTTCCCAAAATTCAAGCACTCAGGAAAAAAACAAGCATGGTGTTCAAACTAGTTTATTCTTTCCTTTAGCACAAGTTCAGAGTCATATTCAATCAGCACCCAGGTGGCATTTCTTGGTGTCGTGGTGCTTCTGCATCGTCACTTGTTCGAGTTGAATAAATGCCCAAGGAACTTTGTAACAGGCAGGATCTTTAGTTTGGCTATTTCTGGGAAATTATTTTGTTGTCTGCCTTGTGAGATCTGGCCTCCTTATTCCTCTTAACTTTTTTCCAGGAGTTAACTGTGAAAATAACTTCGATGACTGTGCAAGTAACCCATGCATTCACGGGGACTGTATTGATGGCATTAATCGCTACAATTGTGCTTGCAAGCCTGGATTTACAGGTAAAGTCAGCTGCCTGATAGCTTTGAGTTGTTTTGGAGGTAGTTCCCTGGTTAGCTAAGGAAGCTGCCCTTTGCCTACTGACTGCAAGAGATTTGGTTGGTATCTCAGTAAATCCTTCTAATCTTCGAATCTCAGCATCTTACATTACAGCAAGTTCTACCAAGCAGAAAAATGCCCTAATCTGTGCTGTGAAATGCCATTCTTGTTAGGTAATTACGTCGAATTCACGGTTCTTGGTTTTGTAACAAATAAACCCACGTGATTCAGTTTATTATTTACAGCTTCTTTCCAGGGACAGAGATTGTGGACAATATGGAGAGGTGTTTGGGCTGTACTGTGGGCTTTGACCGTGAGCACCATTTCTCTTTCTGTAAAAGAAAGCATTAACTCAGTGTCCTAATGAGCTGCTCTCTGCTCTGAAGTCTCCCACTGAATAACCTGCTTTTTTTTTCAGTATTTCTTTTTCATAGTGTGATCTTTTCTGTTGCCTTATTAAATGATAAAGGCTTATCTAATACAGTAACAGTAGAGCTGAAAAGAAGCAGCTTTTGGGCACTTTTGGATCCATGCTTAGAACTGTAGGTGTACATCAGGACTATTTGTGATGGCTAAAGCACATCTCCACATGGTTTGTAATGGACTGAATACGTTTTAAGCCATGTAGAGTGATGTGCTCGTAAAGTAATGGTTGTAAGGCAGTTGGTACTGTTTATAACTGTTTTCTCATCATGGTTGGTACCGTTTTTTTACGGAATGATTCTAATTATAATTGATCTCAAATGCATTAGAAGCAGCACTAAGAGGTTTCATGTGTCTTCTGCTTTTCTCTTGGTGGGTGTCTTTCTGAAGTTCTGATGCTCCTTCCTTCCTTTGGCTCTGGCACAGGAGTACTCTTCAGTCCCCAGGACAGGAGGAGGCGCAATCCTGATCGCTGTCAGTTATCTTTGCTGCTGGCATACCATATTTGTTGTTCTACTGTGCTTCTTACTGTTAGGCTGTGAAAATAATTTTGTAGTGTGATGAATCGGCGTGTACCAGTGTTTAAAGAGCTGGCTTTCATGGGGTGTCATTGCTTTGTCCTTTCCTTACGTTAACAATGCTTTCAACTTACTGCAACCTTCACTTTGTTTAGCTTTCCAGCCTCACAGGATCTTATGGTCACTACTCTGAGGATCTGGCAGTCATAATCAGAGGCAGGCAAAACAGGAAACGGTGTCTTTTAGCATCCCTTTTGCGCAATAAACCACAGGAACTGTATTTGCTGCAGTGTGGCAGTATTGGTTGTTCAAAGGGTAGGTGCTTTCAAAGCAGAAGAGCCAGGGCTGTGACAAGTGGAGCTCAAGAGGTTTGTTCTAAGCATGATACAATTGAGTGATGATTTTTTTTTGTCTTCCTAATGAATATTAACCATTTGTTGGAATTCTGTTTAGATTCTTGAATGGTTTGTAAACACTTGTTGAGTGTAAGTGCTGTTTTCCAGACATGGAGAAGTGCTGCATCTTTCAGAAACACTTCTCTCCAGTTAAAGCACGGAGGCATGCAGCATCTGTCCCTCTGCATTGGCTTTACTCGGTCGTCTCTCAGTGCTGTGCTCTTGCAGACATGCAAAGCAAATGTTCTGATAAGAGAAGTATTGCTTAGTAAGTGTTGTGTTCCATTTCCTAGGCCCACGGTGCAATGTGGACATCGATGAGTGTACATCCAACCCGTGCCATAACGGTGGGACGTGTATAAACGAAGTCAATGGCTTTCGGTGCGTGTGTCCTGAAGGTTACCATCACCCTCATTGCCAGTCACAGGCAGATGGCTGTCTTAGTAACCCCTGTGTACATGGCAACTGCACACATATTACTAGTGGGTAAGTACTTATTGTCACATTAGACTCATCTGCTGCCTCCTTTGCTTTTGGTTTTGTTTTTGTTTTTCTTAAAATTCTGTCTTGACTTGAGGTTTCTGATTTTCCTCTAAATTCTCAGATTAGGATCCAGACTTATGTGCTGCCTGTCACGTAACCACAGTAAGGTGTGGACTTTCTCCTCACTAGCTGCAGCCTGGGCTGTTTCAACATAAGTTTTTCTGTCCTGCGCTGTGTTCTTGGCTGTCTTTGCATGGACATGTAGTGCAGGGTGGACTGTGTGTGTCTGAAGGTGGGGCTTGGCAATTTAAGCAAGTAGAGTGAATGTCATTAAAATAAAATTTAAAATAAAGAAATGGTTCCAAATTGAATCTTTGGGGAGCAGCAGCTGCCTGTTCCATCAAACTCAACGACTTTGGGCATGGAGACAATCTTTGTTGGCTAGTGCTGTTCTTGCTACCCAAATAAAATACTTTGTATTAAGGAGAAAGTGGACATCTTTGATGCTAGGAGATAGAGCAGGTTTTTGGCTTAAAGCAGTTCATCTGAGGCTGAGATTTCATTGGCTTTAGTCACACCGCTTCACGCAAGAGAGAAAAAGGGGAAAGCCTTCTCTGGCTATTTTGATGGCAGTAGTTGCTTCTGATTCTTCCCAGCCAGGAGCCCTGAATCAGACCTCTCTTGGTAGCAATGTCTGGGAGCGCAGAGCCTGCGGAGTCAACAGGTTTAGGGAGGTCAGACTGGTATTTGTGGAACGTCCCAGCAGTGCGTAGAATTGCAGTGCCTCCCAGATGTGTACTGGGCAGGTGTTGTCAGTGCTTGGGCGAGGAAGGGCTGCACCACTGCAGGTATCTCTGTAGGGCAGGATGCAGCACCTCTGCTGGGGCTGCCTGGAAGGCTGCCTTCACTGCCAATTCAGCCTCCATGGAAGCATGGAAAACAAATGTTTTGGTTCATCTCTTCATTCGTCACCTGTGTTCGTATTTATGCCCACGTGCACCTTACGCTGGGCGCCAGATAAAAGAAATCTTATTTGTGTGATGGGGAGTGAGACCAGTGTCTGTGTTGTGTGGCCCAAGTCCAGCGTGACTCACCAAGACCTCGGTTCTTCATCGTCTGGGTGGAGTGCTGCTCTACATCAGGTTTTGAAATGCGATGGAGAAGATTGCTCCTGCTCCCAGCCAGCTGTTTTCATTTGTAACCCCGACTTTGTATTAAATCAGTCTAGTTATCTTTGGAACCCATTGTTCCCCTCCACTTCTTTTCATCTTTTTTTTTTCCCCTCTTCTTTGTTTAAATGTGTTGAGATGGTCTTGTCAAAGCAGAAACCTATTGCTGGTTGACCAAGCGCTTTGTGAAAACTGTAGCGGAGGGACGTGTGGGTTTAGGGGAGGGTTTGTTTCCAGTATTTTCAAAACTACACAGCTGGGATAAGTAATCTAAATGTAACTTAGGGCTCTCCTAAAAATAGGTCTTCTGGGTTTCTGTCCAAAATTAATCTGCAGGACAAACTGTTGAAATGACTGAGAGTTGTTTCAGAATGTTCTAAAACTGCTGCTGGTTTTGCCTTTAAAGGTACAAGTGTGTCTGCGACCCGGGCTGGATAGGAGATTACTGTTCAACAGAAGGGAACGAATGCAAATCAAACCCATGCCAGAACGGAGGAACTTGCGAGGATCTGTTGAACGGATACAGGTGTACCTGCAGGAAAGGATTCAAAGGTGAAAAACCTGCAAAAAGTTTCTGATCTCTTTCTCCTTTTTACTTAATTTGCACCCTTTGTGCCACTTTAATCTTTTCATTAAACTTCACCGAAATAGGAATCAAGAGGGTAAGAGCCAAGGATGTACAAAACTAAATTACAGTCAGTTCATGTAGAATACGTAGTAAGACTGCATCTAAGTGTCGCTGAAGAAATGTCCTGATGGCAGCTCAGCTTAATTTTCTCTGTAAGAAAGTTAGACTGAGTTTTATAAATGTGTTGGGAATTGAAGAGGTGTTAAATTCAGAATGACAGTGGCTGCTGTCTGCTTGTACCCCATCAGGAGTGCTCTGATTGCCTTGTGATACACAGAATATCAAATACAAACTACAGAAATATAAAATACAAATACAGAAATGCTGTGTGCCGCTGTGTAGAGTAATCATGAGAGTTACCATCTCTTTATTCATTCTTCTAAGGAGCATCAAGCTCTCTGCAGCATAGTCACCTGTTTTTTTCCCCTCCTGCTCTCCAGGTGTGAACTGCCAGGTAGTGGTTGCTCCTTGTTCCCCCGATCCTTGTGAGAACTCGGGAATTTGCCAAGAATCTTCTGACTCTGAAGGCTATACCTGCCAGTGTGCCCCTGGCTGGGAAGGTAACGTGATGGGGAACATACCGTACTTTCAATGTGGAGTAGTGTTGGCACTGAGCTTTTTGACCATTGCTTTTTGAGGGAACTTACATCTGGATTCTCCTTGTTTCAGGGGAGAGATGCACGGTGGATATCGATGAATGTCTCTCAAAGCCCTGCAAAAATCATGCTCTCTGCCATAACATTCAAGGCAGTTACCTGTGCGAATGTCGGCCAGGCTTCACCGGAGGAGACTGTGACAGTAACATTGACGACTGCCTCTCAAGTGAGTATTGGCGGGTTGCTCTCTGTTCAGCTCTTCCTAGAACTAACAATGCCATACTATTGACAGATTCTTAAAGTTCTCTTAGAGTCTCTTACAGTAGAGAAAAAACACCAAACCTCAGCTTTGTAAGACTTGTGTGCGTGGGGCCGTCAAAATCCATCACGTTCAGCTGCTAGAAATGGACCGCAGTGTTCTGATAGAAGCAGGAGTTGTTTCCAGATTCTTAACCTGAAAAGGTCCTTAGGTTTTACATACTTTATTAAGGAGCACTGTTAAACAAAGAATTATATTTGCCTGGAATTTTAATACACCGGGGTAAAGTAACACTGCAGGGCTTACCTGTACTGCAGTGCTAAGCTTGATTGAGGTGTGTGCTGGGAATCTGGGGGACAGCAGTCTTTCCTGAAATGCCTCTGTCTGGCATTAAGATTGTGGGAAGAGTGGGTCCTGTTGCTGTTCCAGTTAATCCGTATTTGAAAGCAAATCAAGCAGGAGGAAGGCATGCTGTTCTGGAATAGGTATCAGAATAGTCCATACCCTGATGAGAACTGGAATTGTTTGAATTACAAGGCAGCAGATGGTAATTTCATCCCTTGACACTGCTGTTTACAAGGGAAAACAAACACGTAGTAACAGCTTCTTGCTGGGCATGTTCTGTATCACCATCAGTTAAAATCAGTCTCCTGAGAAGTGCCGTGTGTTTAAAAGCTCACCTATTGGTACTTGAAAAGTGTGTTATCAAACCTTGGAGGAGTTCACAATGTTTTAATTGGCTGGCTCTTTAAAAAAAAAAAGCCATCAAAAAAACCCACCCCCAAACCTCTTTTTTTAATTGGAGTAGCTTAAAACCAAACCAAAATCTTGAAGGCTTGAGGTGTGAGTTTAGAGAGTTGTGCTTTGCATGGAGAAGAATTTAAATTTGTGACTAGTGTAGAGAAGGACCTGAAGGGGTGTGTTGGCAAAGGTTACCATGGCAGACCCCAAAGCAGTGCCACTCAAAGAATTTCTAAAACAACTGGCTCAGCCCATGCTTTTTGAGTGCCTCTTGCTGAGCAAACAGGTACAGCACGAGGAAAGTCACTTTGGCACGTTGACCCAGAGCTTTGCTTACCAGAGCCACTCAAATTATGGCTTGTCGTGGTGGGTTTTGTGTGGGCGTCTCAAGAGAAAAACATTTTCCAAGTGTTCGTCTTTCTCTGTTGAACAGCTGGGAGATCTCTGTTCCTAAGCGTTCTGGGAGCTGTGAGATTCATCCCGGCTGTTTGTAAGGCAGCACACCCCTGAGGTTGAAGAAGAATTTCAAATCGCTGCTACAGCTGATTTCATTTAGCATAACAAAAACCTTCGATGGCTTGAGCCAAATGTCTCTAATCTATGAAGCAAACAAACCCTCCAACAACAAGAACTTAGTGAGAAGTTGATACTCCTCTCCTTTTTCTGTCAGTAAATGTGAGGCACAGAAAATTGATGCGTGGCTTTTGGCTTGGGTCATAAATGGCTGGCTGCCACAGGCACGGCGCTTTATAGCTGCCAGGGGTCTCGCTTTAAATGCTTTTTTCTCTGTGGTAGTCAGATGACCTTTAAATGGGTGCAGGTCTGTCTCTTCGAACACAATTTTTTTTAATCATGTGAGCATATTTCTCAGTCACTAAATGAGCTTTAATTACCTTCCACATCTGTTTTCTTCATTTGCTAGTGAACAGAATTATCCTGTGCTTATGTTGAACTGCAGATTCTTGGTGGAGTCTTATTTGCATTTTAAAGTTTGTATTTTAATAGTGCTTAAAGATAGTGATAAATAAAATAAAAACCCTGCTCCAGAACCTTTTCTTCAGCCCCCTTTCAGTCTCCCCTTCACGTAGGAATGCAGAGTAGAAAAGGAAACTGGCTTCAGAGGCAGTATCTGACCAAGGAATGTGGGTCATAAATCCGAAAGTGGAAGGAGCAATGCAGGAAGAGAATCCTGCATGACGGAGCTCTTCAGGCAGATTGGTGCTTGTGGAAGTAGCAAGAACATAGCAGTGGGGGAGCTTAGGTCAGAAAATTATACATGAGTAGCAAGATCATGGCAGGGTAAAAGAATATATCAAGAAATGCAGAGGTGAGGAGAATCCAAGGCTGTGTAAGAGTTTGTGAGCTTTTTCTTTTCTGCCAGCCTTTCCCCAGTCAGCCTTTGATAGGGGGAAGAATGCTCAGTAACATGTTAAGTGCTCATATATATATATATACACACACACACACGTGCATGCACATACACCTTTGACTTGACTAGACTACTTTCATGCCTAAAATGAAGCACATGAATTCTTTTGTGTGTTGAGTAGTGTCAGAAGGAGAGAACGGTCTGAGCTGTCATAAGAGTAAGGTTTGATGAAGAACAAGAAGCAGTTGCTGTCCTGTTTATATTCTCAATAGGCATTTACCAAAAAAGCAAGAGTTTTCGTTTTAAACCAAGAGGCTCTGGAGCCTGATTTTGTTGGTTTTAGCTGAACAAACTCCAGCAAAGAAACCTTTAGGCCCCAAATTCTGTCTTGAGACACAATTTGTTATTGATAATGTTTTGGAATTATTTCTTCTGTAAAGTAGCTCAGAAAATCTTGTCACAATGGTCTATCACACTCTGGGCTGCGGGACACTTTTTTTCCCTGAAAAGCTACTTCTCTCAGGCCTGACCTTTGACTGATGCCTGTTTTAACTCCTACCACAATGCTTTTATCTTAGATCCTTGCCAAAATGGGGCTTCGTGTGTGGATGGGATAAACTCCTTCTCCTGCATCTGCCTACCTGGTTTTCATGGAGATAAATGTCAAACTGACACCAACGAGTGCCTGAGTGAACCATGCAGGAACGGAGGCACGTGCACCCACTACGTCAACAGCTACACCTGCAAGTGTCAGCCTGGGTTTGAGGGAACCAACTGCGAGAACAACATCGATGAATGCACTGAGAGGTGAGAGAGCTTCACTGTGCTGCTGCACTGCGGAGCCGCAGCTTGTCATCTGTCCTACTCAGAAGCTATTTTAAGGATCTGGATTTGTTTCCTTGCCCTTTGTCACCAAGATGTGCTTGTGATTAACGCAGCAAACGCTTACCTTGTGGAGGACACCAGTTGACAGACAGTTGCCTATCAAAGCCGGTCTTCAGTTTGCACGGCTAGCTAGAGGCTAAGTTCCATGATAGGAGGAATATAACAGTGTTTAACAAACATTTGGACAGGAACAGATGCTAGCTTATTCAAACAGAAATCGTTTCTAGTTTTATGGGACTGCTATCATATAGGGGAGGAGAAATAATTGATTGGTCCTGAACAGTTACTATGCTGGGAAATACAAAGGCTGCAGAAATGGAAGCAGTGACTGACTCTCAGAAAGGCAGAAAAATTAAATCAGCACTAAATCCACAAATTCTCTGCTGAAAAGGTTTAGTCATCGAAGACCTTTTAATGCTCACAAATTGGATGTGGTTTAGCAGTGTTGAGAGGAAAACCAAGGTCATTCTAAGGGGCGAGGCATGGAACCAAGTTAAAATGTTCAATGGCTGGTCCCTCTATAACTGCCTGACTTGATAGATGTAAAAGCTCTTTGAGAGTTAACCTTGAGTATCCATCATCTGCCTGCATATTTATTTTAAGCTTTGGTAGGATTAACGTAAAGAACTCCAGATTCTCATGGAAACAATTTGTAATAAAGCTCGAAATGGTTAAAAAAAATAATTAAAACCCAGCCTGTTCTAGTCTAGTTACCAGAAACAAATAAGGTGCCTAAATGTGGAGCTCTCCGTGTTCTCTTGTGTTTTCTGCACACAAAGGAAAGAACTTTCTTATCTTTTATAAAATTGCATTTGCGGGGGAGGAAGTATTTTAACATCTTTTGCTTAAGAACAGGATTCTGTCACTGATGAGGGTGTGTTTAATTTGCACAACAGTTGTTTAATCAAGTGAAGTATGCTGGGTGTTTTGAGGCTCCTCCTGTTTTTGTTTATCGCTCAGGACAGAAACCAGTCTTGCAGGAATGAATGAGGGATGTAGCAATTCTCCACACTCTGCCAAGCTAAACCAGTCTCACCTTCTCAACTAAAATTCACTGAGCTGTACTTAGGAGTGCCACGGTGGTTGGCTAATTTGAATTTCCTTCAAATAATTCTTGTGTGAGAAGCAGCCTATGAGAGAGTGCTGTCTTCTTTTGGAGACAGGTACTTTGATTTCAGTGAAACACACCCAGTAATCGACAGTTCCTCTGTCTTCTCAGCCTTGTTTTGCCACGAATGTAAACAGTAGTTTTTGGAAAACAGAATTCAGCCCAGGAGGTGGAGGAGCATCTCTGATAAAGAGGTTACTGTTGTCATCTCTGTCGCAGTCAGAATTTAGATACTTAAAACCTGCCCTGGAAGTTCAGGGAGGTGAGTCAGTGGCTTCTCTCATGAAAGTACCCTTTGACGGTGCACAGGACAGATAGCAGGCATGAATCTGTTTTGAGTGCTTTATCAGACTGATTATCTTGAGGCTGATCTGGGGTTATTTTTGGAGGAGCGGGAGTTTCCTGGCAGGCGTTTCTTTAGAAGGAGAGAGAAGCGCGTTTTGCATGAGGCATCACTTCTCCTAACTTTCCCAGTCACTTCTCCCTATGATCAGGAGATTGGGGTGGGGTGGGGGGGGCTGTAATTCCTCTGATCTGAATTCTGCCAGGGCACGTACGAGCAGTTTTACAAATCAACGACTTAAGGTTCTCATGAGAAGAGGAGGAAGGGATTTAGCAATACTAATACTTTCACATCGTTTCAATGAAGAACATGCTTGGTTTGCATGTCATATGAACTACTTTTCCTTGAGAAAGCGTACCTGTAACTCCTTTGAAGCTTTAAAAAAAGGCAAATTGTTTTGTTTCTCATAATTTGTGATACAATTGTAATTTGTAATAAGATTTGTATAAAACGTATCAGTTTGAGCAAGCCACACGCCTGCGGGGTACAATACTGTTTGTGGTCACATTGAAGCTGGGAAGATTTCATTAAATAAGTTACCTCCATCACTAATGACTCATTGAAACTCTGCTTCACTTTCTTCACCTGCCAAGGGAAAAAGCAGTGAGACAGAGTCCCCTCGAATGGCTGCTGTCTTGCTTATGCTTCTTTGGCAGGAATTTACCAGTGTTCAGCAGATCCCGTAATCTGGCTCTTCTCTCTCAGGAATTTATCAGTGCTCAGTAGGTCCTGTAATCTGGCCTTTCTCATTTCAGGGATGCTTACATGCTGGTGAGTTAATTGCATGTTGTCTCAGTTTACCTTTGTTCTCTCTCTCTTGTAGCTCCTGTTTCAATGGAGGTACTTGTGTAGATGGGATCAATTCCTTCACTTGCCAGTGTCCCGGGGGGTTTACAGGACCCTTCTGCCTCACAGAAATTAATGAGTGCGATTCTCACCCTTGCTTGAACAAAGGCTCTTGCGTGGACAGCCCAGGCACATACCGATGTATATGTCCTTTGGGTTATACTGGGAAGAACTGTCAGGTGGGTGACGTTTCCTTGCCCATTTTGTTTGGTTAGATGTGAGGTACCAAAGTGTGAGCTCTTGTTCCTTCAGTTCTGGCAAGGGCTAGTTTGGCTTGGTGAAAAATAAGCCCAGCACCTCTGTCCCTGTTCAAAGAAATCTATGTCAATCAAAAGTGTTTGCAAAGAGGACAAAAATGCTGGGTTATTTATGAGGGCAGGTGTCATCAGAACTTTCCTGATCAGTTTTCTTCTCAAATGAAAACCAGCTGTTGGCTTTGAAAGTGGCTGCATTGAATTGTCCTAACTGAAGGCGGAATCCTGTTTTAAAAAACCCACCAAGCACACACAAACCCAGACTAAAACTCGCCACTGTAAATGGCAGAACATCTGTCTGGTGTAGCGGGACCTTGACTTAACTGATCCACTTCATACAGCGAGGTGCAGCTGTTCTGGGTTGGCTGTAGATTTCTTTTCCCCAGAAGAAGCCAGAAGACATTTTGGGGCAGTAACTTATGTGGTTGTCCTGTTAACAACCTCAGTAAAAACCTCTAGCCTTACTTGCAGACTTCAGCTTAGACAACTCACATTTTTCCACAGTTGAGCACAGGAGCTGCAAACCCATACCGCCTGTGCCTGACTGGTACCGATTAAAGTCTCCAAACTTGGCATATCGCAGTGGAAACAGAGCACAGATTTAATTTTTCAAAATGAGAGCTTTTTATTCCGTGCTCGTCAAAAGAATGAAAGCGATGTGAGGCTATTTCTAGCTCTGGAACAACAAACACTATGTTGGTTTCTTTCATAAGCAGGCCAGGTAATGACATTTCAAATAAAATAACCCACAAAAAACACATCTCTGAATTTCTTAACCCACTGGAAAACAGTTTTCTAAGGATTTTGCAACTGACTTTCGTGCCAGTGTGTCTTTGTAAAGCAGCGGGTGCTGGGAGGAGCATTTTAGTGACAGTGGGGGAGGTGCTTTTCCACAAGTATGTTGCTAGACATTAAATTGTCAGGTCTGCTTCTAGGTATTGCTAATGAAGGAAGTGAATGCAAAGTAATGAAGTGATAGAAAAAAGCAACCCCTCTGCTACCCTAATTATGCATTCTGGGCACACCACTTAAACCTCCTTTGGGAGAGTCAGCATTGAGAGTGGTCGTGAAGTGCTGTGAAGTTCGGTAGCTCCTCTTCTCTTATGTTTGCTTTGTTTTCACTCGAGAAAAGGATTAGCTCTCCTGTCCCCAAATTAGATGTTGTGGATTCTCAGAAAGTCTGCTTTATGCTTGGAGAAGCATGGCCGTAATGTATTACTCATTTTGTACAAGGAATCGGAGCTTTCTAAATTTATAAGTACTATTCAGAGCTGTATTGGAGAGATTTATAGATTGCAGCTACGCTGTAGTTCTTGTCTTAGTGGTAAACTGGCTTGACCTAATTAGCAAAGCTAAATAAGCAGCACAAAATCAGACAATGATTCATAAGTCACAGAATTTGCATGTAAAACAGTCGGCTACTCATTACAAATGCAGAACCAAGAGGCTTGGTGTTTTTCTTCTTCACGCTCAAGTACATGTGATAAAACTTAATTCCAAGTTTCTTTTTGGTTGCCTGTGAAAGCACAGATTTTTTTTCTGCTTTAATCTTTGCGAGGAGACGGTTTGCATCTGAAAAGCAGAACTTTCTGCAATTGAAATTGCATTTTAGAGCCAAAATTCAGTACTGCTTGCTTTAAAAAAAAAACAAGCCCTCATCCTTCCTTCAAGTCAGCTTGAAATCAATGAAATGGCCATATTTACTTTGAGGGCTTTAATGCTCAAAAAGGAAATGATGGTTAGTTGCTGGTTTATATTAGGTCAGACAGTTATTTTGGGTCCTTACTCCACTTTCATATCATGATTTGCTGAGTTTTAGTCTCTTTGTTTGGAAACTGGTTTTATTTTGCTGTAAGAAACCCAGAAAAGCAGCGTGCTTTGTCCTGTCTTCATAAAACTATTGTGGGGCTTCAATTGAATCGCAGAAGACAGGCGGCTTGGAGAGACCATAATGGGGCAAATGGGGCAAAAAGCTGGTACAGGCAGCTAGTGACAAAAAGCAAAAGTGAAGATCAAAATGTGGAGATATCTGTCATTCGCAAAAAGGGAAGATGGGGGAGGGTGGAATTTGGGAGAAGAAAGGGCAACTGTGTCGGTACCACTATGTGGAACTAGAAGCCTGGTCTGAGGTACAACTGAACCTTCTCAAACCCAACCAGCCAAAGATCTCTCTGCGTAGTAAGGTGTGAGGACCAGCTTACTCCTGAAATGATACTGCCATCTGGGGTTTACTTTGTTGTATGTTTGCACTTTCCTGGGCATATGAGCTCTGGAGACTGCCAGAGAAGCTCTTGCCTTAGGCTGGGGAAGCACCATCGCTTTCTTTCCAATGCCACGGGGAACCAGTTTTGCAGAGCTTCCTTTCTTTGCTTCTTGAACTTGTAGTCTGAGCAGTGTTTCCTACTATGGTTGCCATGTATCATGTTGTGAGGTTTGGTGGGTTTTTTTCCTCTCCAGGCACTTATGGATCTGTGCAGCAAGTCCCCCTGTAAGAATAAAGGCACGTGTGTCCAGATTGGAGCCCAGACTCAATGCGTCTGTCCGTCTGGCTGGACTGGTGCTTACTGTGACGTGCCCAATGTCTCATGTCAAGTGGCAGCTTCACAAAGAGGTAAATAAGCATCCTCTGTGCTTTAACTGAAAACTTTTCCCCATGCATCGTTAAATCTGCGCCTCCTTTACACATCAGGCATTGGCAAGCCCCAGAGAGCTTTGCCTCTGGATGGTGGGTCGCCATCACTTGCTAAGCTACAACACACAGCAGAGTTATTTCAGGAGGCAGGGCTGTCTTGGTTCTCCCTGATGTAAGAAGGCAGCTTCTACCATAAAAATGCTACAAAGACTTAAATGTTTTACAAACTCGCAGAGCTTCAGGGATGCTGTTTTACGGGGGCTGCCTTTTTGGAAGATACAGCAGCTGTTCGTGCCTCTCTGCTGATTTCCAGGCAGGCCAGATTTAAGGCATGTCATCCTTATAGGAGAAAGGCACCTTGTAACTTGCGATCTTTTAAAGTATTTTCTCAGAGAATAGTGGCTACTAGCAGGGCTATTTAGCTACGTAGGTAGTACCATGGTGTCCCAAGGTAGTAGTTTCCTGCCTCTGATGATGCAGATGTAGAAGATGTGTGTTTTAAGTGGATTTCTTCCCAGAAGGTGGCTTGTGGATCCTTGCCGATGGACAGGATCGTGCCAATTTCGGTTCAGGAAATCCAAACGAGCAGATTCAGTGTCAGAGGAGAAGGGTGTCAAGCTCCCACACCTTTGCAGACATTCTAGGTGTGAACAGCGAGCCTTTGTACCGCAGCGGTGGTATTTCAGATGTGTATTCACTGGGCAGTGGTAAAATAGTACAGCAACACATATACTTCTTGCCAGGGTCGATGCTGATGACCAAAGGGGACAGGCATTGTTTGGAAGCCAGTTGTGGTTCTGACCTGCTGTAATTTAAAGAGTAATTCTTCAATTTTTAGGTTTCAGCTTCTCAGTTTGTTGGGTCTAGCTGTATCCCTTCCTGGTTGAGCTACCCATGCAGGCAGCAGGCATGTTTTACATCCTTCCTCACCTCATTTACCTTTGTTTCAGGAGTCCCAGTGGACCAGCTGTGCCAGCACTCTGGGCATTGCCTCAACGTTGGAAACACGCACCACTGTCAGTGCCAGGTGGGTTACACTGGCAGTTACTGCGAGGTGCAGCTGGACGAGTGCGACTCCAGCCCCTGCCAGAACGGTGCGACCTGCCGGGATCACCTCGGTGGATACCAGTGCGAGGTAATGCCTGCTGGGTTGGGAGGAGGAGGTCTGAGTATTTAGAGCACTGTAATGCAGAGATATCAAAAGAAACCAGGAATGCAGGCAGGGTGGTACAGATAGCTACAAAGAGGGGGTAAAACCAACCTGCACCTGGAAAGAATTTCTTAGGCTGAATTAGGTTTTTAAGACTGAGTTAGAGGTGTGACCAGAAGGATGGAGGGGTGCTTGATGGCATTTGAACTCTTTGGAGACAGAGTTCTTATCCTGAAAGTTTTTTTGCCCAAGGTGTGGTCTATGTTAAAATCTATGTAGAAGGCAGTAAAGGAATGTGGTATTCTCCCTATTGGATTGGCAAAGTATCCCTTGGCTCTCAGGGTGGGAGATGCCTTCTGCTGCTTTCTGTTTCCTACAGTGGATGCAGGGAGTAGCGTAGAGCATGAGATTAAGGTATATCAACCTTCCTAAGCTTTTCAGAATGGTACAGAACACCTTGGAAACTCATGCTCAGAAGAAAAGGATAAGCTTTGTGTAAACCTGAAGCCAGACTCAGTGCTAAAGGGTGTCAGGATTTGATTGCTGTATTTTGCAGGAATACAGTCCCTCAAATTCGAGCACACAGTGTGCTGTTGAGTAGTCACACCGCCGAGTTGTGTCTTAAGCTGGCTGTGCAGACCTTGAAGTCACTCATGGTGTGTAGTTACAAAGGTGGGCAGTCATAAATCTGTCCCACCAAGGGTTTGTTTTGTCTCTGTTACCATTTCTTAGATGTCTACTAATGTATTTATTAGGAGAAGATTTTTCACATTTATTTTTGTACTGGCAGTGTGTGCCTGGGTATCAGGGTGTCAACTGTGAGTACGAAGTGGATGAGTGCCAGTTTCAGCCCTGCCAGAATGGAGGAACGTGTATAGACCTCGTCAATCATTTCAAGTGCTCCTGCCCACCAGGAACTCGGGGTATGAAGCTCAGTGTGAACGTTGCAAAAGTGAATTTTCCTTTCTGGTTTCATGATGCAGGGTCTAAAGGGAATGTGTTCTTTTCTTTGAAGAATGTTCCCAAAGTGCACTGAGTCCCCTGCGATATGTATATTGCCTTTAAAAATAAATGCTGCTTTTATTTTTCTTTCTTTTAAAGGAATGGGTCGTGGCAGGGTCCTTTGGGAATGTATGATCTGTCTGTGGCAGTGGGGGATGGACTAGAGGACTGTTAAGGTCTCTCCCAACCCTGTTGGTTTCGATATAATAAACCCAAGGGGTATTTTTGGCTACAATGAAATGATTTCCAGTGTCCTTTACTTGTTTAAATGTTGACCCTTCATTGTCCTCTGTCCTGCAGTCTTTTGTGGAAAAGAAGCTCAGTGCCTCTAGGCTAACTTAAATTATTCCAGCAAATCTGAGCTCTTCTATTAAAAGCTATTCTATTTTTTTAAAAAGGCCACAGTTGCGTAATGGTGGTCTTCGGTAAGAATGATTCCCCGGCCTGTTTAACGTCCTGTTTCTTGAAACCAAACCTTTCATTTCCTTGTTGCACCAGACCTGGTGGCCCTGACATTTTAACCCAGGAATGAATGCTCTCTCACTTGACTTAAAAAAAAAAGTAGTTTATTTCTCGAGTCAGTTAAAGGTTTTGCATTCCACTGAACTTGCTCTTTCTTTCTGAAGTGTGTCATCTCAATATAGGCAAAATCTCCAGATGTGGGTCAGCAAGAACTTACAGTCTGGGTTCACAGAGTAAATTCAAGTACAGTTATAAAACAATCCAATATATTTGCCTCCTGCCCTTGTGTATTACCAGTTCATTCACTTTAGTGTGGCTGTCAGCATGTCTCTCTGGTCTGTGTTTATTTCATCATAAATCATTGCATTAGCAGTTCGTGGATGAATTGTGGATTGTTCTTAAGTTGGTCCTCCAATTTTAAAAAAAGAAGTTGCTTCTTCCATCGAGTTGTGTTTCTCCATTGCCAGAATTTCTGGGTTGTACTAAAGTACCCACTCTCCTCAGAGAGGTTCCAAACACCCAGCTTTTAATTCTGTAGTCTTTATTTGTTGAGATGAGTTACTTTTTGTATGTGACTTTTTTTTTTTTTATAAAATGAAAGGAATTAGAGAAGATTTGATACAATTACTTGTGATATTAAGGGTTAATTTCTGTCCCTGGCCCGGTTTGAAATGAGTTCTTTACTGATGCCACCATAAGCATCCTCCATGTTTAGGTGAATGACTTTACTCACTCCAGATCGAATTGACTGTATTAACAGACAGAACTCCTTGCTCAGCTTTACCCTCACTGTCCCTTTTATCTGTTAAGTGGTGTGCTGGAGGCAGAGCAGAGCCAGCAGCAGACATTGTCTCTTGAAAGGGGAGCCTATTGGGAGGAGGAGAAGCTGCCATCCCTGGCCCATGTCAAGAGTTTACTGTAGGTCCCCAGAGATCAGACTGCAGGAACAGTGTCCCGGACAGGAATCTGTTTTATCACCCCTGCTGTCCTGGTGGTTTAACATTACTTATTTAAAGGCTGTTTCTACAAGCACTCTTTGCCGCCTTTCGGGGTTGCCACCAAGTGAAACGAATGGCAGGAAGCTCGCAGCCTTGCGAGGATGGCACAGGGCGCTCTGGCTGTGTTGAGGCACAGGGCTGCACAGAGTGTGTCTTTTTTGGGTTGGTTTTGTGTTTTTAACTAATGACTTAATTTAAGTCAAGCATGAAAGCTGCTGAATACCAGTATGATCTACCATTGAGAGCAGGCTGGATCTAAACCACATGCTTCCCTTGGTCTGCTCTGAGGCTGGCTGAGTGCGTGGGGTATGGATCACATTAGGCTGGGATCATTACCCATTTATATTTGGGACTGTGTCTGAGGCAGTCTCAAAACTTGATGAGCAGTGTAGTAAACAAGGCTGTGACATCGCATCCTCAAATTGTTACTTTTTACTGTCTCAACAGGCCGTTTCTGTGAGGAGAATGTGGATGACTGCGTTTCAGACTCAGGAGTGCCCCGCTGCTTTAATGGAGGGCAGTGCATCGACCAGGTTGGGGGCTACAGCTGCCTTTGTCTCCCAGGCTATGCGGGCGAGCGATGCGAGGGAGATATCAACGAATGCCTCTCTAATCCTTGTAACCCTCGTGGAAGTCTGGACTGTGTTCAGCTGATAAATGATTACACGTGCGTCTGTCGTAGTGCTTTTACTGGTGAGTAGTCGTGAACATGCTTCCAATCTCAGAGTGGTATCTTGAAAAATGGTCATTCTTTCCCTTCCTGGCAGTCATCTCATCTAGTCACTTCCCTTTACAATATCTGACTGTTTCTCCACACCGTGTCTCAGTTTTTAAACCAATCTATCTTTTTAAACCTTCTAAGAAATTTGGCTTCCAGAGTTGTCTCAGACAAAGGAACCTCCCGAGACAGCTGGCTGCCAGGACATTTTTCTGTGGTACTTTTCTCTCCCCTTCATGATTCCACGTTTCTAATATTGGAAGCATAACCGTTCATGTGTCGGCTTCTTTACTGCTCTTCCTTTTACAAAGCAGTATGTGAATTTTCTCTATAAATCAGTGTCATGGTATCCGTAATGAGCTTTTGGCCCTCCTTTACTACGCTTTGCTCCCTTTCTCCCTCATATTGATGACATGGTCAGGGTGGGATACTCTGTGCATGGACAGAGTGTAAATTCCTGGCTTAGCGATGGGATCCTTCCACAGTACAACTTTGAGTTTCACACTGCATGAGCTTGTCTCACTCTCTCTAGATCTATTCATTGTTAGCACTGCTGCTGTTCTGCTCTCTGCCTCCCACGGGGCCCAAGTTTGGCTAATAGTCTCCAGATGTATCTTAACTTTCAGCTTTCCAGATTCCATGTCAGTTTAATGTATCATGCATTCAGATTTCCTCTGGTAAAACCTTTTACTTTCCTGCTTACCAGTGCCCTTCCCTGCGTGCTTCACTGGTAGTTACTACTCTTTGATTTTTTTTTTCTTTAAAATATAAAGATGCTGTGGTTTTCCACCAAACTCATGGTGCAGATGCAAAGAAATCACAGGGCCTTACATTTGAAGGATTCATGCAATAGTTTGTGAATACATTAGACTGACACAAGAAGTTCCTTAAAGAGCAAAGCCAGGCTAGCTAGTAGAACCACTGGTGCAGGTCATCAGATAGATTCATAATTAAGTCTGTCTTATTAACCTTACATTTAGGTATTACGCCTCATGTTGCTTCTGGCTGTCTTGGAAGGGCTGCTGGAGCTTGTGGCGTGGAGAGTGCAGACCTGCAGCATGCTAGGAGAGCCGCTGCGTCCCAGACACGAAATCTGTCTGGAAATGTTAGGCTCGGAGGGGAAACATGCTGCTTCCTCTAGCTGCACATCCATATTGACCCATCTGCTGGGGAAGGGCCAGGCTGGCTTTGCTGTGGTTTTATGACGGATAGGATGTCAGGACTCTGTGGGCCACCCTGCCCTGTCTGCCCTGCCTGCAGGCAGGCAGTCTCAGCTGCACATGTGTGGAGGCTGCTATTAATCTTTTCCTAGGGGGTCCAAATCATGCTTAGGTCATCTTCAGCTTTTTAAAGTCTAGTGTCAGAGGCAGACTCTGGGAGCTGCCACAAACGATAGTCAGTTCAGTGAGACCTCTCTCCAGCTGATGACTCCGAGGAGAGTCTGCTTGCTTGTCCTATTTACACATATCGCATCTGGTCCTGAGCATTGCTTATTCATTCATGGTTAGAGTATGGTTTGCCTTTGGACTTGTTGAGCATTTGCCAAAAACTTAAAGAGTTTTAGGAGCCCCCAGACTGATGTGGTACAGCACCTTCAGCCTCTATGCCTGACTGACTTGGGGGTGACAGCAGCAGCAAATTGCTTCTGCCTGCTGGGTTGCGCGTGTTCTTGAGGAGGCAGACAAGATGGGCTGTCTCCAAATACACCCTGTGAATTCCTCTACTGCCTCTTGGGCAGCTACTTAGTGAGCACATAGTGAGTTACCTCAAGGGATGTTTCTCCCCGGTGTGTTAGGCTTGTTGGATGTTCACTGGAGTGTTTTGCCTTGTGATGTTTTTTTGACATGTGTGTTCACGCATGTTTTTCTGCTCTCTTCTCAGGTCGTCACTGTGAGAGTGTGATAGACGTGTGTCCCCGGAAGCCTTGTCAGAACGGAGGTACCTGTGCTGTTGCCAGCAATATGCCGGATGGGTTCATCTGCCAGTGTCCTCCGGTAAGCACCATGTCCTGAAATGGGATTGCTGCCTCAGCTGTAGAGTTCTCCAGCTACAGTCTCACTAGCTTCACTGGTCCACTCTAGGTGAAGGTTATCTTTCTGTACTATTTGCAACGCTGTGTCCTCGGACACTCTACCCACATCCTTTAGTTTATCTACTCATCTGGGAAACCCAGGGCTTCCAGGTGCCCTGGGAGAGTGATGCTGCCTGTTCTTATCCCAACCAATTCTGCTGTGGAGGCAGAGAGAGGTGGCTTTTCTGTCTTAAAGCTAGCATTTAAGTTTGACCTTTTTTGTTTTGTGCTAACCTGTGTTCTCTGTGCTTACTGCAAGACTCCCCTTGTTCATGGCTCTTCTCAGTCCCTTTCAAATTTTAACAGAGCCTTGGAAGTTCCTAGTTTATCCTTGAGGCTAGATCCAGAAAATCATGGCTCCTGCAGTGAGGCTAGCAGGATTAGAGAAAGGATTTGCACGTGACATCTCGCCCCCAGCCCTCAGAGCACTGAAGAATCCATTTGTGAGCTTAGCTGATTTTTTTTTTCCCCCTGTAGGGTTATTCTGGTGCAAAATGTGAGTTCAGCAGCCACAGTACTTGTGGGCAAGTGAAATGCAAGAAGGGAGAGCAGTGCATCCAGACATCTTCTGGTCCACGGTGCTATTGCCCCAAGCTGGCTGTGGGAGAGGAGTGCCAGACAAGCACGGGTTGTGCCAGTGCCCCCTGCAAGAACGGCGGAAGCTGCCACCCTCATTCTCAGCCTCCTTACTATTACTGTCAGTGCCCTGCTCACGCCCAAGGCAGCCAGTGCGAACAGCCCGTAACTCTCAGCCCGGAGCCCCAAGGATGTTTGGGTTCCCAGTGTGCGGAAAAAGCCAGGGATGGCTATTGTGATGAAGACTGTAACAGTCATGCCTGCCAGTGGGACGGAGGCGACTGCTCCCTGACAGTGGAGGATCCTTGGATCAACTGCTCCACCTCATTGCGCTGCTGGATGCTGTTCAATGGACAGTGCGACGAGTTCTGCAACACACCTGAGTGCTTGTTTGACAACTTTGAGTGTCAGCAGAATACCAGAATGTGCAAGTAAGGTCACCGGTGTACCCCCTGCTAGCGCTTTCGGTTGTTGGTAGGCTTTGTGCCTGCTGCTCCCATCTCCTCCCTTGTTTCTGTTGCTGGTCCTTGCTCTTGCTGAAAGTTTGGCATCAAGAAGTTTCTGCTGCTTTGTTTATTTTTTTTTTGTCTGTTTTTGGAAAGAAGTTCTGAAATTGGTGTGCTACAAACGACCTTGGTAGCCTGAGCAATGGTGAAGCCTTGACCTCCCTGATGGACTTGCCTTGCTTTGTGTGGACATGGAAATAGGAGGCGTTTCACCTTGTAGTAGATTTTAATAGTACTGCCTCCTATCCTGGATTTCACTCCATACCAGCAACACCTGTGCTTTTATCCCAGCTGTGTTTGCTACTTCTGAATGTGTTTTCCACCTTGTCTGTCATTTGCACTTCTTTCTCTTCAGTTATTTGTGATAAGCACTACAGCTTTGCTGCGATGGTTCTCCCTTGGTAAGGCAGGAGGTGTTAAGGCTTTATCTGAGGAAACAGAGTAAGCAGTTCTCTCCCACAGGTACCAGGATTGAACCGTGTGTTCTTGACAGGAGCTCTGTGCTTCCTACTTCCACCCTGCTCCACTGCTGGGGTTACATTTATTCTCCTTACATCCTGAATATGAACAGCCCCTAGATCCCAGGTATGCTGTACAGGATGCATGTGTCCCATATGCTGCCTGTAACCCTTTCTCTGTTCTAGGTACGACAAGTACTGTGCAGATCACTATGCGGATGGCCGCTGTGACCAGGGCTGTAATAGTGAGGAGTGTGGCTGGGATGGTCTGGACTGTGCTGGGGACAAAGCTGAGAAGCTGGCAGATGGGACCCTAATCATTGTGGTCTTGATGCCCCCCAACGACCTGCTGAAAGACATTCGCACCTTCTTGCGCACTTTGGGAACTCTCCTGCACACCAATTTGAGAATCAAGCTGGACTCCCAGGGAAACCCCATGGTATTCCCATACTATGGGGAGAAACCAGCAGCACGGAGCAGGCGATCGCTTGTGGTCATTCGCAAGCACAGAGAACTAGAGCAAGAGGTCATTGGGTGAGTGACTGCCTTTGTCTTCCTCTGGACTTGTTATGCTGGTAGTTCTCTGCAGCATTCTGGACCTTCTGGGGCTGTGGCCCATCTAGGTTTTTATGGGGACATGTAAAAGCTATTGCACCTGCCAAATTCAGTGCTGGGGTGGAAAGGTTAACTTAAAAGGCCGCAGTTTAACCTAGTACCTTGGTAAACGTTTCTCTTGCTGACTTCTGTGCCTCTTCTACTGTGTGTGTCTCTGCAGCACCAAGGTGTTCCTGGAGATCGACAACCGTCAGTGTGCAGAGGATTCGGAGCAATGCTTTCACAACACAGAAGCTGCTGCAGCTCTCTTAGCTGCTCAGGCCATCAAGGGCATGTTGCCCTATCCTTTTGTGTCTGTCCAGAGTAAGTAGTTGCAGAGGGAAAGTGGAGGAAGGCAGTCAGTAAACTTGGGCTTGCAGAATTCACGCTCGGACTGTTGATCATGTGACTCACTGTCCAGTATGGTTTCATGGAGCTAATTTATTCATCCCCAGTTATAGAAGTATGCATGTGTGTGCCTATTCTGCTCTGAGAGAACATCTGGTTAGTTAGGCAGGGCGTTTGCGTTTGAAGCCTAGTCATTTTAATACCTGTAGAAGCAGGAATCTCTCATGTGCTGCAGCGATGTGTCACACACGGCAGTGGTCTCTTGCACTAAAATCCATTCATGTGCTCTAAGCCGTGAGTTTGATGTAAAAGATGCCATGAGAGAAGAGGGGAGGGGGCATTCCTCTGTCTGTGAGGCATTTTCTCCTCTGGCAGTACGTAATCCCCTTGATTTCTGCTCCCCTCTCCCTCTTGTGAGGCTCGGCTGCAACCTCATACTAGAGTGGTAATATTGGTACTTCCAGCTGGCTCCTGCCCATACCTTTACGTAGATCAGTGCTCTCTCCACTGGTTCAGGGTGGCTGCCCTCAGCCAGCAGGACTTGAGGAAGGAGCAAGATCTTCAATTCAGCAGTCATATACTCTAAAAACCCTCTGAGAAACAAGCTCAGGGTGGGGAAGCCAGGACGGATTCTTACAACTCTTGCAGCAGAGCCTAAACGTGCTCGAGCTTTTGCTTGAAACACATCGCAGCATAGAGACAGTACATTCCCTGAGAAAGTAAAGCACACGGTTTTGATGATTGTTGTCTGTGCTTTGTTAAGCTCATTGTGCGTTAACTGGACTTTTTTAGGCGAACCCTTGCTGCCACCAAAGACCCAGCTGCTTTACCTACTTGCTGTGGCAGCTTTAATCATCCTCTTAATCCTCCTCCTGGGTGTGATGATGGCAAAGCGTAAGCGCAAGCATGGTTCCCTGTGGCTGCCGGAGGGCTTCATCCTGCGCAGGGACCCTAGCAATCATAAGCGCAGAGAGCCAGTCGGCGAAGATGCTGTTGGGCTCAAGTAAGTTTGCATTTGATCCACTGACTCTGTGTTCAGTAGTGTGTTAGGGGGTTTGGGGAACACGGGGGTATAAATCTTTCATTAAAGGCACTGAAGTCCATAGAGAAAGCTGCCTTTATAAGCTAGAACATCTTGGGCTATTTGTCTACCTTTTAATATGTCTGTTTGGGGCAGAAGATGAGGAATCTGCTCTCCTGGTTATGTTTGATTTCTCTGACACTGTGTAGTTCAGCGGTTGGGTACTGTTTGTGTAATTTCCTCCTGGAATAAGTGAGACATTTTTAGGTTGGTCGGTGACAATGAACTTTCTATACATCTTGCTCAGTGTGTTAAAAATGTGACCCAGAAATAATGGAAAGCTTCAAAAGAGGAATACCATGTATATGGTTTTGGCTTTCCAAAGAATGAGCCGTGTTTGCAGTTGTCAATGCATTTAATGCCACTGCTGGCTGCTGAGGCTTCTCATTTCTCAGTCCCTTGTGTGTGCAAGCTACCAAGCTTGCAAGCATCCCACACTTGGTCTCTGCTGGCTCGTGTAAGTGGCAGTACTTACTGCTCAGCTGCAAAGTGATGCTTTCTCCTTGTTTGTTAGAAGTCTGTCGGTCCAGATATCAGAGGGGAACCCAGCAGATTCCGGACCAACTGAACACTGGGCAGGTGATGGAGGGCCTCAGCCAAAGAGACCAAAGGTAAGGAGCTCCAAGGCATGAATGTTGCCTGAAACCGAAGCTGCTAGTGAGACAAACAGACGCTCCCTGCTCAAGCCTCCCTTTTGCTTAGAGGTTTGTATAACATGTACCTAATGGTACCTGAGGAGCAAATCATCAGGTTCACACTGCCATCACAGGCCATCAGAGAAGCAGGTAACTTCTGTTCCAGTGTGTCCCCCTGCCCAGGCTCTGCTGTGTCGAAAGGGAAGAGAAGGTTAATGGTGGCGTAGTGTCGTTCAGTTTAGGGCTGAGAGCGTGCAGTGGGGGTGTGAAAGCTGAGAATGCCAAGCAGGGGTAGATCAAGACTGTCAGTAGCATCAAAAAAAACAACCCACCCAAACTAAGAAACCCCCCAAGAACTTTCAGTATCTTTGGCCACTTGATGAACATTTTGAAGCAACCACTTATTTCCTGTGCTCAGGCCGAGGACCAAGCCTTGCTGCCAGAAGTTGATGAGCAGATAGACCAGCGCCAGTGGACACAGCAGCACTTGGAGGCAGCAGATGTCTGTGGGAGCACGTCGCTAGCCCTTACACCACCTCAAGCAGATCAGGAAGTGGATGTGCTGGATGTCAATGTCAGAGGGCCAGGTCAGTACTCTGAGTGTCCGTGTGTTCTGCCAGCCAGCCTGTCTCTGATGGCTGGAACTGCTAACGTTTAAAAAATACATGGAGTGTACAGGAATGCCAGGAGAAACTGTATGGTACTCAAGGAAAGCTCATGTGGGCTCCAGAAAAGAAAGATGGAAAGATTAGATCATGGTCTTGTAGCACATGGAATGTCATCTAGTCCAGAGAAAAAGAGGGCACCCAGCAAGCACCTGTAGGAACTCCAGCTGTAGGTTCCCCGTTATAACATCATGTGCCCAAAAGGTGTTGTCAGAATGCCACTGTGGCAGAAATTTGGGGTGTGTAGTTGTGCTGGAAATAACCCCCAGCTTCTCCAGCTGGGTGGCTGCAGAGATTTATGCCAGGCTCTGCTGCAGACTGACTCGGCAGGGTCGATACCTGTGGTGTCTGTTATCTGGGGATGGCTTTTTCCTGACCCGGATGACTTCTGGCACACATACAGTGTACCCTGATCAGCAGCGTGAGGTGCTGGAACTGATCCGGTGCTGGAACTGATCCGGTGCTGGAACTGAGCCGCCATGCAGCACACTTTTTGGGGGTTTGGTTTTATTTACTCGTTTGCATCGACTGATTGAATTCATAAGGCAACTGTGCATGTCAAGGGGGCTTCTTTAAAACGGCACGTGTGCGCACAGGCTGGCTCTCTCTCGGTCTCCAGTGACTAGGTGCAGTAAGAATCCTCTACTGCTTTTTCCAGGTGTAGGGCTAAGGCTGTGTGACCTGAGGGGCTGCGTGGGCCATCCGGTAATACCCGAGTCCCGTGGTCTGAAGGGAGAGAATGGGCTGAGAGCTGCACCCTGGTTGGAAAAGCTGCGAGCCCAGCTCTTGTCCGTATGTGGAGAGGCGATTCTAATGATACTGCTGCAATTGCTTCTTGGTGGATTCAGTGGGAAATACTCCCAATTTCATGACGACCGGACCCGGTCTCTCACTTCCCTTCTATTGTCTTTTCTGCTTATTGACCCGTGCACTCTCCTAAATGCAAAGCACAGGGACGGAGGAATTTCTGTGTAATGAGTGTGAGAACATAAACCATCAGTTTCTGCCAATATTAAGCCTTTCTTTAGTTCCCCTAATAAAGCTTCTAGTTGTGTGGCAAGGTAAAAGCTTTCCAAGTGCAGGCAGTAACGTTTTTACGTTCACTCAGAGCTCTGCCCAACAATAGCAGTGGAATAATACTGACCTGTGAGCTGCTTTCCTGCTTTACTGTGTAGCTTGCAGCAGGCTGCTGTAAGCTGCCCCACTCTACAGCACTAGAAGCAGGCAGCCAAGTTACCATCAGGGGAAGAAATCGTTTCAAAAGTCTGAGAAGCGTTGGAGTGATGAGGTAGTGAGAGGGGAAGAAACAGGCCCTTCTTGAGAGTTAGTTCATTCCTGTTTCAAGCAGAAGTCTCTAGAAGACTGAGTGGCTAATGCTCCAGTAATGCTTTGCTGCCCCTGATGGCACAGGGCATTGGGGCTGGCTGACGCGGGTGCAGGTGTGAGCTGGAGCCACCTGAAGTGAGGTAGATCCTGGCTATGGGGGTCAGTAGAAACAACAGAAATCTTTCCTAGAGAGAGGAGAGGCAACCCAGAACTACTCAGTGTGCCAAGGGGGTGTTCCCTCTCTCAATCCAGGACCTTCTGTGGTCCCTTGAGATCTAAGAGGGTCCAGTCTCCTACAGAAGTGTCATTTCAAGACCTTGCCTGTGGGTTCTGTACATCTCAGCTTTCAGCATGTTGTTTCTGTGAGGAGCCCTCCAGTGATACCTGTCGGTTGAACTTCTGGCTTTACCATCCCGCTCTGGGTTTTAGATTTACTTTGGGGGTTGTCTTCTTGAAAGGCAGCAAACGAAAACTCCCTGTAAAAAGCTGCTGTCCCCTTTGTCTCCCCTTGCTGTTCTTTCTCTGTGCCCTCCTGGGTGGGGAGCACATTCTTTTCACTGGACTTACTGTGAGTGTGTAACCAGGGTAATGCAATTATAGGCAGAACTGGTAACACCACCTATAATTAAAACTGATTAAGTGTCCCCATTATATGGCCCCTTTTTCAGTTATTGAAGCTTCAATGGTTCAGGCTTGGAATTTTCCATGGTGTGTGTCTGCCTCCAGCTGGATCCTTTCGGGTTCTTTTACAGCTATTTTGGAGAACAAGCTGGAAGGAGGGAAAAAAGACATTTTGTCCACAGCTTTATTTATTTATTTACTTCTAGCAGTTCATCCAGCACTTAATTGTGTTGGTCTAGCTGAATGTGCTTTTTGCAAGCCTCGTAAAACTACTTCTGTGTGCCCAACTTCCACAGCTCTGAAAAAAACGCTGCATGTACCAGAAAGACTTTTTGGAGGGTAGCATCTGATTTTCCCAAGGATTTAACACATATTGTAGCTGTGTCCTTACAGAGAGCATATAGGCACGATCCATCCAGGACCACTGCAGTGTTCGAGCAAGCAAGACCTTTCCTGTGGGTGGTTTTCCCAGGGCTGTGGCACTGGAGAAGGGGAAGGCTTTCTGTGCTCAATCTCTCTGCTCTTTGTGTCGAGGCAGGATGGAGGAGACCACAGCCTGACTTGAATACTGAGACGTATTCATCTGGGACAAGGAAGCAGAGCCAGCAGTGGGAGGGAGAAGCACAAAAGGAATCATAGCCTTGGACAACAGGCAAGAGGGTCTATAGATGGGACTGGATCTTGGAACTGAACCCAGGCCCATACATCAACATTTTGCCGCTCTGTCCAAGGAATCCTGAGAAAGTAGCTTGGGGAAAGCCGGTGTGTCCTGTGGTTGTGAGGCACTGGGAGGAGTGTGCTCACAGCTGCCAGCCGGTCTGGGGACCAGACCCAGAGGGCACAGTCCTGAGCTCTGCCCCTGCTCCACACGGTGCCCTGTGGTTGAGCAATACATGTCTAGAATTTTATAAAAGGTTTGGCAGCACTCTTAAAAAAAAACCCAAACCAGAGTCAGAAAGCCTGGTGATGGGGGTTTGGGAAACGGGTCGGGGAATTACAGCAGGGTATTTGGCTTTGCATCGCCTGCACGGAATCCTCATTCTGCCATCGCACCCTATGGTTTTCTGCAGAGCTCATGTGCTTTGTTCAGCACAGATAGTGCTCTGTAGATTAGAAGCTGCTGTCTGGAGGGCCCAGTAAGGTCCTCTGCTTGTCCATGGAATAAATCAGGCAATCCTGAAAGATAGTCTTGAATTTCTGCTAGTGAGTCAGGCTGGAGAAGTAAATTTGTATTCATCCTTGGAGAGCTGCTGCTGTGCTGGTCCCTCTTACTTCCCAGGCGCCTGTGACATGTGCAGGTGAAGCAGGACAATCAGTAAGCGAGTCTTAGCATCTGCAGTTGGAGTCTTTGTCTTTAAGTGGTAAATACACTCTAAAGTTCCGAGTGGGCTCACACTGGGTAGGTCACTGAAAACATGTGGGGTTGTTCCATTAACAAGGGTGAAGAATGAGCAGCACGACCAAGTCTTCCTGTACCACCCTCTCTGGTCAGCAAAGAGACGAGGAGGAGATTCATCTGAGGGAGCCATCTCAAGTCAGAGGTCTAGAGGAGCCTTTCTTCTCCCACTGTCAACAGAACGGTCCCTCTTGGATGAACGATCCTAGCCTCAGCTTTGCCTTTGTGGATGTCCCATCAGTGTGAGCCCATCACTGGAGACTCGTGGAGAGACCAGTGTTTTCCCAAGTGCTCAAGCTGTGGAGAGACTTCAGGAGCACGTAGCTGTGGTGTGGTGGTTTATCCCTGGCTGGAGGCCAGACGCCCATCAAAGTCGGTCTATTACTCCCCTTTGTAGTTGGACAGGGGAGAAAATGTATATTGAGAGGCTCAGGAGTCAAGGTAAGGACAGGGAGAGATCATCCTGTCATCAACAACATCGGCAAAACAGACTCAACACAGAGAGAAGGAAAGAAAACTAATTTATTACACTACACTACAGAAACAGTGAAATCAGAGTTGGATAATGGGAAGCACAACCAGATCTTAAAACAACGCAAACAGATCTTAAAACACGTTCCCCCCACTGCTCCCTTCTTAGCAGACTTTAGTCATAGTTTTGCTCCCTTCTTTCTTCCCGTTGGCAGCCCAAGAGGGGCAGGGACTGGGGAAAATGGGGTTCTCGGTAGCACCTTCCCCCCACCCCTTCATTCTAAGCACACTTCCCTTTACTCATGATTTTGCTCCCTTCTTCCCCCTGATAGTGGCACAGGGGGGCAGGGACTGGGGAAAATCGGGTTCTCAGTCATTTCTTCATGAGCTGTTTTCCTTTTCCAGATCTCAAAACACCTCTACCTTTCCCCTCCCCCACCCCTGTGCCCCCATTCCTTTCGTAGAGGACTTAACTCTAGTCTTGATTTCACTCCCTTCTCCCCCCCATCATGGCACGGCAGGGGGCAGGGACTGAGAAAATGGGGCCTTCAGTCAGTTCCTTGCAAGTTGGTTTTCTTCTCAGCCCGGGGGGGGCATTCATTCCACACACCATCCCCCTGCTGCACCATGGGGTCCCACCCACAGGAGACAGTCCTCCATGAACTTCTCACGAACTTTACAGTCTGTGGCCAGCAGAGCATTCCAGCAGCTCCTTACAATAGCCATTTTCTGCAGCCCCCGTTCTCCCCCAGCACCCGGCTACGCAAAACTGCGACATGTGGACAGGCCGTGCTGCAATGGAGGGGTGCACGGGGAGCAAAGCAGTGCTCAGCTGTAAGGTGCTACTGGGGCAACAGTGAAAAATACTGGATTAGTATTCCCTGGTTCCATCCTATGTGGTGTACTTCTGTGGAAGTGCAGCATGTGCCTCTTTGGTTTGGCTGGGGCTCTGGCCATGGACCTTACTGAAAGCAAGAGGAGGTTGGTCCAGGCAGTTATCCTGGGGCGCTTCCACCTTCGAGTGCTTGACTGTCACAACTTCACGGTCCTTTTAACGAAGACTTAACTAATGAAGTAGGTACAAAGGCTTTTGTCTGCATGTCTCTCCAGGTTGCTGTCTGCAAAATGCCCCCAATAATCAGGGCCTTGTTGTCCAGCAGTTTTTCTCCGTTGGTTGTTTCTTTTGCCCAGGGATGTAATTGGAACATCCACGTGAAAAGTTACACTTGGGCACCTGAAGTCTTTAGTTTTTGTAGTTCTTGCTTCTCTCCAGTAACTTAGCTGGCCTCCACGTTTTGAGGTTTTCCACTTGAGCAGCAAATGTTTCTGGTTTAAAATAATCTTTTGTATTTGAGAAGTACCCAACTTCCCATGAGGTTGCAGTAAATATTAGAAGTCCTGCTTGGAAGGAAAACAACTTGCTAGAGCTCTGTTGGGCTTTAAGAAGAGATGACTGGAGCTTGGAGATGCTCAAGGGGAGAGGATTGTGTCTGGGTTTCCTTTCCCTCCCTGTCACCGCCAGCTTACTCTGATACCGCCTCTTGTGTTGCAGATGGATGTACTCCACTTATGCTGGCGTCTCTGCGTGTGGGCAGCTCCGATATTAGCGAGGATGATGAGGATGCAGAAGATTCCTCAGCAAACATCATAACGGATTTGATCTATCAAGGTGCCAACCTGCAGGCCCAGACTGACCGCACCGGGGAGATGGCCCTGCACCTGGCAGCCCGCTACTCGAGAGCGGATGCTGCGAAACGTTTGCTGGATGCCGGTGCGGATGCCAATGCACGGGACAACATGGGACGGACCCCCCTGCACGCAGCTGTAGCGGCTGACGCCCAGGGTGTCTTCCAGGTACGACAGTCAAAGAGCCCCTTTTACAGTAGCTGTAACAATATGAGCCTGCGCCTGAGCTGCGGTCTGTTCCCTCACAGCTCTGCTCTGTTGCCTTCCGCAGTGCAATGGCTGGGTGAAATGCTATTTTGCACCCAGTTCCCTCAGGTATTGGTAGCTTGAAGAACTCAGCAGGCACTGTGGTGTGTTTGCCTCTGTGGCCTGTGATCTGGGTCTTTGCATTAGTTCTCAGGCTGTGTTTGCATTATAAAGCTTCTCTGGAGTTTCTGCCAGACCCTCTGTTTTGGCCTGTAGCGGTACTGAAACAAAACCATCCCATCTTCCGTGTCGTGCAGATCCTGATCCGTAACAGGGTGACCGACTTGGATGCTCGGATGAATGACGGGACGACCCCATTAATTCTGGCTGCGCGGCTGGCAGTGGAAGGGATGGTGGCCGAGCTCATTAACTGCCAGGCAGATGTGAATGCTGTAGATGACCACGGTAATGTGAATGCGGTGTACTGGTCTGGGCAAATAGTTGTCCTGGTGCGGGCAAGGAGAGGTGGGCTCCTCTCTCCTGGAGTATGGGCTGCTCGTCAATGCCGTAGCTAAATCAGACACAAGGCTGTCCTGTGGAAGTCCTCCTAGCAGGAATAGGCTGCTACGCTGTGGCTTGGTTAGACAGTCCTGGAAGAGAAGTGGAAGAAATGCGGGGTTGGGTATGCTGGGATTTTCTGGACTGTAGATGTGATTCTATGGCTGGGTTATTTCAAAAAACAGAAATAAAAAAATTCCAGCACAGGTGCTGGAAGTCCCACTGCACCTCGCTAACACAGGGGTGTGTCACGGCGCAGTGATTTCCAGAGCGCAAGGGGACTTGAGGACGCGTTCACATGCTGAGGGCTGCACTGCAGTTGCTCTCTTCCCTCGGGGTACTCTGTCCATCTCGGTGCTTTAGACCACAGCTCCTCGGCTTGTAAGTGACATCGCTGGGTTTCCCCGCAGGTAAATCTGCTCTTCACTGGGCTGCTGCTGTCAACAATGTGGAAGCAACACTAGTGCTGCTGAAAAATGGAGCCAACAGAGACATGCAGGATAACAAGGTACGGTTTGGGTGCACTACGCACAGCTATGCTTCCTAACTCAGAGCATCTCTTTGGTGTTGGTAGTGATCTAGGTTCAGATCTTCTGAACTGGGTGCTTGGTGCAGGTCTTCCAAACCCCCAGGCTGTGACTGGAACTCTCCCCACGCACTGATGCCTTGTAGGGTTTTTGATAGGGAGAGCAGCTCTCTTCCTTATTCAGCCTAGTCCTGGGCATTGCTACCGTCCTGCTTCTCTTGCCAAAAACTGATGGAATACACAGCCAGTGGAGTGTTAGAGCACTGAGGGCAGGTGCTGCCAGTGCCCAGCAGCTGTGGACTGGTTAGCAGAGGCAGTGGATCAGTGGATTTTAGAGCTCCCAACAAGGCACAGCTCTTTACTGGGCTGTTTCAGTCCTTTGTACCTTCTCTTCCAAGTGCCCACGGCAGCACAGCACACTTCAGTGGGGTGGTTTAGCCTGGGGTGCTCCACTGCCACATATGAAATCATCTCCTGTCATCTGCCTTTTTCAGTGGGCACCTCTGAGGGAGGGAGGGTTATGGTTGGAGACCACTAATGCGACACTGCATTAAACAGTGCTTCCTGGGATTGCTGTGCCGTTAAGGGGAGTGTGAGCTCTAAGTCACTTTCCCCACAGTGGAGCCACTATAAGAAGTATTCTGTGTGTTTTCAGGAGGAGACACCGCTCTTCCTTGCTGCTCGGGAGGGCAGTTTCGAAGCAGCAAAAATCTTGCTGGACCATTTTGCCAATCGAGACATCACGGACCACATGGACCGCCTGCCCCGAGATGTGGCTCAGGACCGAATGCACCACGACATAGTGCAGCTCCTCAACGAGTACAACGTGGCTCACAGCCCTGCTGGGCACCCCGGTGCCATGCTGAACTCTGCCCTCTCCCCGGTCATCTGCGGCCCGAACAGGTCCTTCCTCAATCTGAAGCATGCTTCGTTAAGCAAGAAGACACGGAAACCGAACGCCAAAGGCATCATGCCCACAAACCTCGCCAAAGATGCGAAGAGGAGAAGGAAGAAGTCCCTCAGTGAGAGCAAAGGGCAGTTTTCAGAGAGCTCGGTGACGCTGTCACCAGTTGATTCCCTAGAATCGCCCCATGCTTTTGCATCCGAACCCACCTCATCTCCTGTGATGCCGTCGCCGGGGGTGTTACACTCGTCGCCCAGCTCACTGCTGACTGCTCCATCTGTGCAGGCTGCACACACGATGTCCTTCTCCAACCTCCACGAGATGCAGCCCTTGGGACGCGGCTCCAGCACCGTGCTGCCATCGGTCAGCCAGCTGCTTTCCCAGCACAGAACCACCCCTCCCAACAGCGGGCTTGCCAGGCTCCGGCCAGCCAACGTTTCCACTGAGTGGATGAACCGTATGGAGGTGAATGAATCCCAGTACAACGAGATGTTTGGCATGGTGCCGCAGGTGATGCATTCGCACCCCAGCGTTCCTCAGCAGAGCAGTTTGGTTCAAGCAGATGCAAAGCACATGGGAGTGTCCAGGGAGTCTCTGCCCCCTATCATGACTTTCCAGCTGGTTCCCAAGGGTGGCATAAATCAGCCAGCACTGCCACAGCAGGCTCAGTCAAACTGCGCCCAGAACATCGCTGGTCCTCTAAGCTCCATGTACCAGATACCGGATTTAGCTCAGCTGCCCAGTGCCTCGTTCTCCATGGCTGCCATCCCTCAGCAGGACGGGCAAGTGGCTCAGACGGTCCTCCCAGCATACCACCAGTTCCAGAGCTCGATGGGGAAGTACCCCACGCCTCCGTCACAGCACAGCTGCTACTCCTCGGCCACAGAACGGACTCCTAGCCACAACCGGCACTTACAAGGGGAGCACCCGTACCTGACTCCATCGCCCGAATCTCCAGACCAGTGGTCAAGCTCCTCCCCGCACTCTGCCTCTGACTGGTCTGATGTGGCAACCAGTCCCGGTAACAACCAGCGTGGGCCAGCAGCTGCTCACATGACAGAGCAGCAGCGGAACAACATGCAGGTCTATGCCTGATGGTGGGCTGAGGTGAAGCCCAATTAAAGTGGACTCCAGAACTCATGAAGGTCTTCCAGGATGGAAATGAAGAACCATTTTAGTATCCAAGAGTCTTAATGAGCCCAGGCTGTTCTTTCCTTGGAGGGACTGTGGTTGCCACAGGCTTGTATGCTTCCATGCTATACAGAGAACTGTAGAAGCTGGTGATGGAGAAGACCAGCTGGGTCACTTCTAACCAACGCCCGTGCATCTTGGACGCTGTCTGCACTGGATTCTCCAGTTGGCTTTTAAATACGTTCCACCATTTCTCTGGGGAGACAGCTCTTCAGCTTGATGCATCTCACGGTCGTTTCTCCAGAAATTTAGCCAAAACCAGCTGCATATCCTTATTTTGTTACTCCTTTTGTTACCCACGTAACCTGCCTCTGAAGCACCTTCTACTACTTCTCCTCGAGTTCAAGTTGCCTTGTCTTGACACAGCTGAGCTGCACCCACATTCCTGGATCCCTCCTTCCCTTGGCCGCTCTCACTCCATGGGCGAGCCAGGCTTCCCAAAAACACCTGCAAGGTCAAGCAACACCCTCCGTTGTGCAGCTTCACCCTTTACTCTTCAAGAGCCTCTGCCATGTACAGACCCACTGACACCCCTGAGTGTTTTCACTGCCTGCCCCCAGGTATTACAAGATTATATACACGTACAGTCTTCTCTTAGGGTTCGCTTCTTTGGTTGGTTCCCCCTCCTCCTGAAAAACATGGGTCTGACCCCGTGTTCCCCCCGCAGTGGCTTGTAAACACATCTCTCCCATGTTGTACATCTTCCCTGAGACGCGCCTGACGTTCTGACACACTACCCTCCCCATGCCCGCCATCCTGCCAGGAGTGTCCGTGACTACTTTCATGGGCTCCATGCCAGAAGAGATGCCCTGTGACTGATAGAGGCCTTTCGGGACACCTTTGGGATGAGCCCAAGTGTTTCAGAACCTGGTTAACACAAGCTCCTGGTGGTGTTCCCACAGCAGTCCCCTCCCCCTGGGGTGGCTCTGTGCCCTGCCCTCCAGATATATACCATATGCTGCCTCTTTATGGTACTACCAGGAATGTCAAGGATGTCGTTATGTGTTTGCAGTGTGTGTCCTGCTGCGTCAGGAGCAGCGTCCAGCCCTTGGAATGCATCCCTTTTGCTCCAGCCCCGGGGCAGGGCTGCCTCGTCTTCCCCTCTCGACACGGGGGGCTGCAGTGCTGGCTCCCCAGAGCAGCTGCTGGGAGCAGGGCTTAAGTGGCAGACCAAATAGGTGGGAAAAACCATCACCTAATGCAGCACGAGGTTCGGGGCTGTCCTCTGCTCTCAGCTTCAGCCTCCATTGGGATTTCACCGGAGATGCCCCGCGTGCGCTGTGAGACGGTAGTGCCATTTGTACTGCAGCTCCCCCGATGTTTTTGGAGCTGTGGAAGCCAGCTGCTGCACACCTCAGACAAATCAACCGGTCTTCCTGCCTTCTCGACAAGAGCAGTGTTTCCCTGAAAGGGCTCCCAGCCGGTCAGCAGCCAAAACCACCCTTTCTGGGTATGGTTTTGCTCCTACCTCTTCAGGGGAACCCTTGCAGATGCACGATCCAAAGAGATCGGGGCTGCCGGCTGCCACCAAAGGACAGAGGAAGCTGCTCCCCTCCGAGCAGCGGCCATTTAGCTTCCTACCATGCATGGCATTTCCTTCGATGTGTTCTTTCCATTCTGATCCAAGAGTAAAAGCTTCTCCTTTCCATTCAACTCCATGGTACATGAAGGCAGGGCCTCAGGGCAGAGCCGGTTCCCCAGGGGCCGTCGTTTTGGGCTGAAGTTTTTAATTCTGAAGTTAACTGCTTTTTACAATGCACGCAGCGCACCCTGACGTGGCCTTTGAAGTTTTAGCTGCAACTGACTCAGATCTCCAGCCTGGAGCCCGCCAGCTCCCAGAGAGGTCTGTCCAGGTACACGTTTCACTGCAAATAATGAAGTGTTTGCTATATGGATGCTAAAGAAACAAAAGGGCTCTTTCCCGCCCCCCCCCCCTCCATGTTTAGCCCCAAATAACTAAGTGCCTTTTTTTATACCCATGGCTGCCTTGTCCAAGATGAGTGCTTTCTGTGGAATGAAGCCAGTTTCATGCCTGGCGGGTTAAAGCGATGGCCCTCTGCCTTTCCTCCTTCCTTCTCTCCTTTATTTTTTAACTACTTGTAAAGATAATATCTCCTTCAGGTGGTATTTTATCTTGTAAGTTGTAGAGTAACCATTCACACAGCAGCATTTTCCTGTATTAATGATGGAAAATATTTGCTTATTTTTACATTTTTTATAAAAGTCTTTTATGAAAATAGTTGCCGCAAGACGTATAAGCAATTTTTATCCCCAGAATAAAGAGAATGTGCCCGACGACGTCTGTGCGCTGCTGCTTTTGTTTGTCTTGCCTGGCCATTGTGGTGCAGCCACTGCATTATAAACAGATCACTGGTGCTGGAGAGCTGTTCGGCTCCCCCTGGTAAGGGACAACCCATTAGGACATCCGCAGTCTGCATCAGGAGAGAGCTTTTGGGGATGAAGGGTGCTCTGTCCTGCGGCTCTCTGGCTGAGGCAGCTGGTGGAGCTGAAAGCAGCCTAATTCGGCTGCAGCAGGAGGGTCCACTGCATCTCCCATCCTGCATCTCCCATCCTGCATCTCCCATCCTGCATCTCTCCGCTAGTAGTAGCTGGCTTACAAGCAGCTGGGCTTACTGGGGAGGATGGGGAGGGACTGGGATGGAGCCTTTCTTGAGATGCTTTGAGTTGAGAGCTCTTGCTTGCCTGGGACTCTGGGAAATGGCGTTTTTGTGTGAATTTTAGAAAGGCCATAGGCAAGCATGGATCAGGTAGCTGAGATGTGACCTTGCCTCTTGAGTCCTGCTTACTTCCCTGGCCTGTCACTCCTCCTGCAGCCAGGAGGACATCCTCATCCCTGGAGCTGAGGATGCCTCCCTGGCTTCCTCCCTGGCTTCGGCTTGCAGCTGGTGTGTGCAGATGTGTGATGCACCAGCCCCTCTGAAATGAGGAGTCAGGGCTCCTCTGTGCTGTGTTTTTGGACTTGTAAAGCCTGACTGGAACAACTGGAGATCAAACTGACAATGGCTGCCACATTCCTGTATTCTGAGCAGAGAGGTGCTGCTGAAGCCTTGGGCTCTGGCAGCGCTCCTCTGGCTGGTTTCCAGCCCTCACCACGGCCTTGAATGGAGCCAGTAGCTGAATTGCGATGTCTTGATGTCTGGCAGGGGTAACGCTGCTGGGGGCATTTCAAGTGTTTAATATTCAAGCAGCGCCACTCCTTTATCTTCTAGCAGAGCCAGCTTGGCAAGTGCAAAGCTCCAGGAGGCTTTCAGCCAGGCTCTCCCCTTTGACGGGTCTGTGCCAAAGTTGAGTGAACTCTGCCCCGCCTCTGGTACAGCTGTGATGAGTTTGCCAGTGCTCAGGCTGAAACTTGAGACTGCATCTCCCTGGGGATGACGTGTATCTCTTCCCCAGCCTGGGATGATGAGGGGCTGATGAAAACGGGCTGTATCCAAATGTGCCTAATTGAACCAGCCAGGAGGGGAGCTGAGGTGTGTGTCCCTTACCCAACCGAGGCGCCTCGGGCTCCTTTGAAGAACATTCTCATAAAACGAGGGTGGAGCCTTCTCTTCGGGGGGAGAAGGCTGTGTTTGAAGTTTCCCGGTTGGGGCAGCTGATCTGCCCTGTGAGGTGGTTTTCTGGAGAACTGATAGCAGACACAAGGAGGCTTCTGCCCCTTTAATGGCTTCAAGTTGGAGCCTGGGAAATTCCACACCAATATGCAGAACTTTTTCACAATGAGGGTGAGGGAGCCCTGGGACAGGCTGCCCAGGGGGTTGTGGAGTCTCCTTCTCTGGAGATATTCAAGACCCATCTGTCTGCCTCCCTGTGCGACCTGTCCTAGGGAACCTCTGGCAGGGGGGTTGGACTCGATGATCTCTGGAGCTCCCTTCCAACCCTTACAATTCTGTGACTCTCTGGTTAATCCTGGAGGGTGCCTGGCAAGCCAGCTGAGACTGGAGAGAGGTCTCAGGGAGCAGCAGCAGCTGTATCCCGGCTGTGTGGGCAAAGGAGCTGGGTCTGATCCTCCTCTCTCCCTGGGGCGAAAGCCAGGCCTGCCTCTGCACGCTGTAGGAGAGCTGCTCCCCTGGGTGTAGCGGCGCTCCCTGCGTGTTTCGGCAAATGCTGCCACAAAGGAGCCGTGGGAGATCCCCGGGAGCTGGGAGACATGGCTCGAGCCTGGCAGACAGAAGTAACAGCTTCACCCCTGTGATGAAGGTCTCTGGATGCAGGGAGCCAGGGCTGTGGGGTCCCCACTGGGGGCGGTAAGGGGGGCTGCTGCTGCAGGACCTGCCCCTTCGTCCTGGAGAGAGGCGAAATGATGAAGCCCTCCCTGCATCATCACACCCCCACCAATATCTGATGGTGCCCATCAGCCCCCGGTCATGGGCTGTTACCAATCCCTGCGTCCTGCATCCTGCTGACATACATTCCCAGGCAGATCAAACAAGGGCGGTGTGTATGTGACGTATGGCGGGTGGAGCTGGGCAGGACACGGGGACCGGCTGGGTGCCACCCCTCAGCCGGCCGGGGACATTGGCGATGCCAGCGGGTGGTACCTGCGGCCCAACTGGTCACCAAAGGGATGCACCAGCTGGAATGAGGGCAGCTTCCCCCGGGGCTCATCCCGGTCAGCCCCTGGGCCAGCGGGCATCTTCTCCTGGTGCCAGGCTGCTCTCTGCCACAAGGTTATCTCTCTGTTTGCATTGGTAATTAACGCTAATTGCGGGGGTGGTTATTGACCAACTAGGAGAGGTCCTTCCTGTTTCTTCTTGAGTGTAAACAGTGAGGAGACCTGGGTGGCTTTCCAGCGAAGTGGGGGGGAATCGGCAGGAAGATCTTTATGGTAGGAATCACCTGAGCTGGGCAAACAGTGATGCTAGTGAGCACCTGGCTATAAAGAGCAGCTCTTCTCCTCCTCTCCCGCCCGCGGGAAGCCATTATTCCTCCCATCTCTGGACAGCAGGTGAGGCGGGGGACACTCCTGAGGTGGTTGCAGCCTCGGGGTGCTCCAAGGTGCTCTGGAGCGAGCGGGAGCCGGTCCCAGCCCCGGCAGTGCCCAGGGGAGCTGAGCTGGATGGGGCAAGATGCAGCGATGCAGTTTTCAGCCCCCTGCTAACTTTTGTCACTGCTGCTTTGAGGGGAAGACAGCTGAGTCTGCAAATCGGCCTCAGTGCCCGGGGATTAGCCTGGATAAAGGGAAACTGCGCTGATGTAGCTGATTTCCCCTCCCTGGCCTGGGTCTGGCAGCACTATGAGCTCAGGGGTGTGAAAACGATGCTGGGCATGTAGTCCTTGCAAGCCGACCAGTCCCAGCTCTGCCTGTGCCAGTGCTGCTGCTGTTGCCCGATGCCAGGGCAGGGTTGAGGTCTGCCCTCCCCCCAGCCACGTGCATGGCAGTGCTGTCCCCATGTGCCCACAGAGCAGCTTGGCTCACCCAGATGCCTTCTGTGGAGCCTGGGACTGGTGTGGGTTGGGCACCCCAATCCGTACCAGGGGACAGCGTGTGGGCATGGGGCAGTGACCTGTGCTGGGGAGGGGGAGGCACAGCCCCAGGGCTGCCATCTCTTCTAGCTGGCTGAAAGTGGCGGGGTTCAGCCCATAGCAGGGTGGGTTTGCACTCTCTGGGTGCAGGTGGCATCCCCTGTGCCCAGGGTGACTCCCAAGGTCTTCCAGGAGACGCGTCCAGGAGTGAGGAGGATGGTGGGAGTGGCCAGACTCGCTCTCCTGCTGCTGGGCTGTGTGGGGCTCCTGCAGCCAGCCGGTGAGTCCTGCGGCTGGGGAGGCACCCACTTCTGCAGTGGGGCTGGGAGTGACCCACGCTTCTCCTCAGTCAGTAACACCGGCTGTCCCACATCCCTCCCAACATCTGTCCCTCCACAGGCGCCCGGTACATAGACTACTGCCCCAAGGGCTGGTCCTACTACAAGCTCAGCTGCATCAAGTACTTCCATCAGTCCCAGACCTGGGATGAGGCCGAGGTAAGCCTGCCAGGGGGCATGTGTGGCCAGGGAACCCCTATCTCCTGGGGTGCCCTGGCACTAATGGCTCTCCCTGCAGAGGCAATGCCAGGCCAGCCACACGGATGCCCACCTGGCCTGGATCGAGGAGCCCAAGGAGGCAGACACCCTGAGAAAGGTCATCTCCTACTACCAGCGTGTGCAGTCCGTCTGGCTTGGCCTCCGCTATGGGCACAAGGTGAGGCGAGGGGCTGCGAGGGGTGTCGGGGGGCCAGGGAGCAGCGGGGCCGTGCCTCTGACCCCTTCTCCCTGCACAGAGGCGTGCCTGGCAGTGGGCAGTCGGGACCCCTTATAGCATCTCCAATGGGCTGGATGGGAATGGTGCCCATGGTGGGTCCTGTGGCGTGCTGACCCACCTCAGCGGTGAGTGCCCAGACCCCATGTCCTCCTCTGGTACTTGGTCTCGGTCCGCACCCTTTCCCTTCTCCTCCTCCTCCTCCAGGGCCAGTCCTCCCCTGAGGGACTGCAGTGGGCAGTGCTGCTGTTCCTGTCCTCAGGGGACAGGGGATGCCCCCTCAGATGTCCCCCAGGGGCAGGGGATGCCACCTGTGGCCACCCCTGACCCCCACCCCATCCCTCCGGCAGGTTTCACCGTGTGGTCCAGCACCGACTGCAACCAGCAGCATCACTTCATCTGCAAGTTCACCCCCAAGCACTGAGCATGACCCCCAGGAGACCCCACAGAGTCCCCCACGCAGGCAATGCTCCTGCCTTTCTGCCTCTGCTTCTCTCTCTTCATCTCCCCAAAATACACCCATAAAATACCAAGCATGCAAGTGCAGTGTGAGTTTGGTGCCAGTGCCAAGCCCTGGTAGGTGTCTACCCACAGAGGGCTGGGTGAGGGAGCAGCAGCAGATGCTGCTGCAGCTTTCTGAGCTTCCCGAGAAGCTGTGGCATGTGGGGCTGAGTCCATGGAACTGTGGGGCTTCCTCCATGTGGCGGTGAGTCCCCAAGGAGCTGTGGGGCCAGCAGCTCTACTGGCTGGGTGCTCGTGGTCACTCATCCCCAGCCCTCTGGAGTTAAATTGGAGGGGTGGGGGGACGGGATGTCCCCAGGGGGCAGATAGAGGGGGTGGGAGGGTACCCAGGGTGCAGGCATGGAGAGGAGCTGGGGTGCAGGGAGGTGTGCAGGCATGAGAAGTGGTGCCCTCTGGGTGCAGACAGCTCTGCAGGGGTCTGGGGGCTGTGATGCTGCCCCGTAGTTGTGTTGACAGCAGCAGCGGGACCAAAGGTCTCGTGTCACCACAGTGTTGCCACAGCCATCACGTGCCTGTTTGCTGTTTTGAAGACAGCTCTGCCCCCACCCAGCCCAGGGGTTGCCCCCCACCCTGAACCACAGCACGTGACAGAGGTGGGCCGCGTCCTGGGCAGCACAGATGGTGCCGGCACGAAAGCTGCCCTCTGCCCCCTCCCCAGGACCGCGGGGACAGTCAGGGAGGCCACGCAGCACCTCACGCCCTGCACGGTGACCACAGCCGCGCCGGGAAGCCGTGAACACTGGAGCTGCCACCACCCCACTGCACAGGGAGCCAGGGCTGCAGGAGAGCCGGTCCTGCTGCTTGGCCATGGCTCCAGCTGAGCTCACCCCCTGGCTTTGGGGCACAGGGCACGAACGTCTTGTGAGTGCCCCCTCCAAAGCCAGCACTTGCTCCACTGTCCCTGTCGTGTTGGCTGGCGCTCGGTGACCTTTGAGCGCTGGGGTCCGGCACGCTGATAAGGGCCAGGAGGGCCGTGCCGCGCCGCCTGCAAAGTTTATAAAAGCACCATGCAAGGCCCGTCCCGCTGGTTGTCTGTCCATCCCACCATCTGTCCCTCTGTGTGGCAGCTGGGGCCAAGATGCTGCGCTTGGTGGGCCGTGCCGCATGCTGCTGGGGGGCAAGGAGGGCACTGCCAGGGCTGGAGTGGGCATCCTGGGGGTCCCAGCACCCCTTGGCCGTGCAGAGGGCATGGTGAGCACCCACATGGATTGGGTGGGGTGAAGGCGTAACCGGGGCAGGGGGTGGGTTGTCAGGGAGCTGGCAGTGTCTTAAACCTTGCTGGGGAAGGGAATGCTCTCCCTGCTCCCTGCGGCCCCATTAGGCACGAGGAATGAGCAGGGATTGGGGTGCTCATGGCCTGGGGCGTTTGCTGGTGGCATCTCCCCGGGGCTGCTGTGGGACCGTCGCCGCTCCCTCTGCCCTGCAGCCTCTCCAGCGCTGCTGGAACGGGCACCTGGCCCAAGGACGTGGGCATCCTGGCGATGGAGGTGTACTTCCCTGCCCAGTACGTGGAGCAGGAGGAGCTGGAGCGGTACGACGGCGTGGAGGCTGGCAAGTACACGAAGGGCTTGGGCCAGCGGCAGATGGGCTTCTGTGCTGCCCACGAGGACATCAACTCCCTGTGCCTGACGGTGGTCCAGCGGCTGGTGGAACGTGGGCGCCTCTCCTGGGACGCCATCGGACGCCTGGAGGTGGGCACAGAGACTGTCATCGACAAGTCCAAGGCTGTCAAGACTGTCCTCATGCAGCTCTTCCATGACTCGGGGAACACTGACGTGGAGGGCATCGACACCACCAACGCGTGCTACGGGGGCACAGCCTCACTCTTCAACGCGGCCGCCTGGGTGGAGTCCAGTGCCTGGGACGGTGGGTGTGGGCAGGGACTGGGGTGGGAGGGCTGGACGGACGTGGGGTGGGTCCTGTAGGATGGGGGAAGGAGGCAGGAGGTGGTCTGCAACCCAAAGATGCTCCAGCAAGTCCCAAAGGGAGCTGCTGCCGTTCCAGGCTGTCCATCACCCCATCTGTCCCTCACATTGGCTGTTGCACCCTGCAGCACGGGGATGGGGATGTCCGGGCTGGGGACAAAAGCTCGCACCCGTTGACAGCCCCACCGTTCCCCCATCCTCCCCCAGGTCGCTACGCCGTAGTGGTGTGCGGGGACATTGCCGTCTATGCCACAGGGAATGCACGGCCCACGGGAGGTGCCGGTGCCGTTGCCATGCTGGTGGGACCAAACGCCCCGCTGGTGCTGGAAAGAGGTCAGTGCCCCAAGACCCCAAGGCAACAAGGTGCCATCCCTGGGGATCCCCTAGACAGAGCTGCTCTGCTCTGGCAGCATCAGCTCTGCTGGCCCCCGTGGCTGCCCCAGGACCAGGTACCCTGGGATCCCAGCTGGCCGTGTCCCTGTGGCACCTCCGAGTTACCCAGGGAGGCTGGTGGGTGCCAGGGCTGGCATGGCAGGCAGTACCTCTGGGTGTTTGCTGTCCAGCTGGGACCCCCCACTGCCCCAGCACGCCTGGGCAGCCAGCTCTCCCTGTGCCCCCAGGCCTACGGGGAACACACATGGAGCACGCCTACGACTTCTACAAGCCAGACCTGTCCTCCGAGTACCCGGTGGTGGATGGGCAGCTCTCCATACAGTGCTACCTGCGGGCGCTAGACCGCTGCTACACTGTGTACCGCCGTAAGGCAGAGCGCCAGTGGCAGCAGGGTAAGTAAGTGGCAGCACCCCCAGGGTGCCCTTATTGTCCCGCTGGATGCTGACATCCCCAGTGTTGCCTTCCAGCCGGCATCCAGCGGCCCTTCACCCTCGATGACTTCAAGTTCATCATCTTCCACACACCCTTCTGCAAGCTGGTGCAGAAGTCGGTGGGGCGGCTGATGCTGAACGACTTCTTGGCCGCCCCCAATCCCGACACAGCCACTGGCCTCTACAAGGGGCTGCAGCCCTTTCGGTGAGTCCCCGCACCCTGTCCCCGGGTCTGGCTGGCAATGTGCCAGTGCGTGGTTTGAACCGGGCTCTCCCCGGGCAGCGGTGTGAAGCTGGAGGACACCTACACCAGCAAGGAGGTGGAGAAGGCGTTCCAGGCAGCCAGCCAGGAGATCTTCAACCAGAAGACAAAACCATCCCTGCTCCTGTCCTCCCGCAACGGCAACATGTACACACCATCCATGTACGGCTGCCTGGCCTCCCTCCTGGCACAGTGAGTCCCACTGAAAGCTGGCTCAGGGCATGGGGGAGGTCTTCTTTGGGGAGGGCAGTCCCTGGCCTGGCTGGCCTAGGAGGTGGGCGCTGGTATTCACACCGCCCTCCTGCAGAGACCAGATGATTTCATTGCATGTAACCCCTGGTGTGGATGCATCCTGTTCCATGCTGTCTCCCTGCCAGCCTTTTCCACTCAGCTCACTGGAGCTGTGCTGGCACATAAAGCCCTTCTGTGGGGCTGGGAGGATGAAGCCTCCCTTGCTGTGCCCAGCAGAATGGCTGACCCTGCGGCCAAGGAGCCATGGGAACAGCCAGACACACTAAAGCCATGTCCTGGGGCTCCCTGACACCCCCGCACTCCGGGGCCACACCCCCTCAGCAGCGCAGCTCCGAGTCCCAGAACCCCCTACCCCCTCCACTGCCCCCTCAGCTCCCCCTGGCCCCTAATCCCCTCTAACCCCCCTCACTACAGGTCCTCAGCACGGGACCTGGCCGGCTCCCGGATTGGTGCCTTCTCCTATGGCTCAGGGCTGGCCGCCAGCATGTTCTCCCTCCGCGTCTCGCAGGATGCGGCCCCGGGTGAGCCTTTGGGAGAGAGGTTCGGGAGGGTAGGGCGGTACGAGGCTGCAGGGATAGGGCTGCTGGTGGTGCCATCTCATTTGGGGGGTGTCTCCGCTACCAGGCTCACCCCTGGACAAGCTGGTGTCCAGCCTGGCTGACCTGCCGGCTCGTCTGGATGCCCGCAAGCGTGTAGCCCCACAGGACTTCGCGGAGATCATGAAGCGGCGGGAGGAGACCCATCACCTGGGTGAGTGGAGCCAGGGGGATGTGACAGCCCACTGATGGGACCCCACAGCCCCCTGAGCATTGTCGCCCTCTCCCTGCAGCCGACCATGCTCCCCACGGCTCCCAGGCGGATCTTTTTCCCGGCACCTGGTACCTGACGCGAGTGGATGCCAAGTACCGCAGGGAATACGCCAGGAAGCCTGTCTAGGGGGAGCAGAGCAGTGAGCCCTAGGGAGAGGGATTCTCTTCTCCCTGTTGGTACCCCTGCTCACTCCCAAATATGGGACTGGCCTCTGTGGGAGATTTCACCTCGCGTGGCTGGGAAGCAGCTGGTGACACCTCGGCCCCCCAGAGCTGGCAGCCACAGCGGTGTTCTCTGCATCCACCTGGGTGGCGTGGGGAATAAAGGCGCAGATCTGGGTCCCAGTCGCAAGTGGTCCCTTCCCATGTCAGGGTCCTTCTCTCAACCACCATGAGGCTGGATAGCTGCAGGATAATGGCCCCTGACAGGATTTATCCTGTGGGCACCCAGCGTGGCCACCTACCCCACCAGACACATGCCTCAGTACCCTTTTCCTCAGCACGGGAGTGTGCCCTGATGTTTTGGGGGAGCCAAGCAAATCTCAGCTCCCCAGTCTGCTTCCAGTTAGGGAATGGTGAGATGCTGTTGCCCCCACAATGTGGGCAAGATGAAACACTCCCATGGGAAAACCTATCGGGGCAATTCCCAGCTGGCAGGAGGGGGCAGGACCCGCAGGGGCTCACGGGAGGGCTCAGCCCCCTTGGAGCACTGCCTGCTCTCTGGGCTGTGCCCTGGCACAGGACTGTGGCCGGACGGGACCCCAGCAGCTGCATGGACCTTTGCACCCATGAGCAAACAGCAGCAGGGCAGGGGGGCAGGACCGGCCAACCTTCAGGAGCTTTGGGGTCAGGTACAAGGGACCATGCAGACATGACAACACACATTCTCTCCTCCTGGACCCTTTATTGAGCACAGGGCCACCCTGAGCCCCATGTGGGAGCTGGGGGTGGCTGGGTGCAATGCTTCCTCAGCTCCAGGATGGGTCCAGGTGCTGCAGCTGTGGGGAGACTCCTTGGCAGCAGTTGGGGTCTACAGGTGGAGCTGGAAGACCTCCGTGACACGTGACTTCAGCTCGCTGAGGTTGGAGAGAGGGGCTGAGAGCCCCACAACACTCCACTGCTCACCGGTCACAGTGCTGGAGCTATGGTAGGACTGGAGCTGGATCCCCACCTTCCCTAGTAGACCTGGAGGTGAGGGGAGGGGTTAGGGGCTGCAAACTGCACCCCTGCTCCAGCACTCCTGGGTGGGTAGCAGGGCTCTGCCCACCCCTACACCCCTCAAAGGTCTACAATGCCACTTCTTCCTCACTCCACGTCCTTTTCTCCACATCTTTCAAGCCCCCCAACCCTGTATCTCCGCGTGACATCTGCCCTCTCCCCACTGTAGCAGGGGGGCACATGTGAGATCCCCCCCAGCCTGCATTCCGCGCTCAGGGGCAATGTGGGGAGCTCACCAGCCAGCACAGGCAGCACGCTGGGCTCAGAGGCTTTGGCTCTGTAGATGAGGACAGGACCAGCCAGCGGGGCCGGCTGCTTGAAGGTGGCCCCACTGATCTCCTGCAGCACTGGGGTGCTCCCCTGCACCATCCCTGCTGCCCGGTGCGGGCTGCCCTGCAAAGCCACCTGCAGCAAGCCGGTGGTGCCGTCAGGCCCAGGGACCATGTCACTGTGGGTGGTTGTGACCTGTGGAAGAGATGTGGCCTCTCAGCACCCAGGTCCTGCTCATGACAGGGTTTGGGGATGTCCTCGGAGGTCACCCCATGGGACATCCCCCATGAGAGGTGCATTAGCAGCTCCAGGAGCCAAACCCAGGCTGTGCTGCTTGCAGGGAAGGACAGGGGCTGGGCATGCCAAACTGATGTGTAGAGCCCTGGGTGTCCACGCACCTTCAGCCCAGCCTCCTGGGCCAGCAGCAGGGCGTTCACCAGGGTCACTTCCTTCTGTGCCCCTCCAGCCAGCATGCCCGCAGCCACGGCGGGCATCAGGTAACTCCCAGACTCCTGCAAGGGTGTCCCTGCGTGCAGGGAGGAGGCAAGGAGGCAGATGGGCCGGCAGCAGAGGTGTCAACCCCATGCTGGAGCAGCTAGCCTGGCACCAGTCCCTCCACCCACACATCCCCGCTCCAATCTTCCCACCCATCCGTACCCCCACATCCCTGTCCTCTCACCATCCTCCCGCTCCATCATCCCACCACCTTCCTTGTCCATCTCTTCTCCTGGTCACCTGCCCACCCACCTTCCCATCCTTCTCCCATCCACCCAGCCCAGCAGGTTCCTACACACCCCACTGTGCTGCCCACCCATTGGGGTCCCTGCACCCTGTCCAGCTCACCTAGGGTGCAGACCTGCACACTGCCCTGTGCTTTCTTGCCCACGGTGTGCAACACCATGCCCAGGGCCCTGCCTAGGGCAATCCAGGGCTTGGTCTGGGGCGCAAAAGCCTTGCTGAGAGCCTGCCCGTTGACCTGTGAGAAAGAGCAGGGTGAGCAATGGGAATCCACCAGCAAGTGCACAGGACTGCTCCCACTCCACCTGTGGTTTACGGGTGGGGAAACTGAGGCAGGGAGGTCAGGTACCCCATGCGAGGACTCACTGTGCCAGCTAGCCCCTTCCCAGTGGCCATGTCCACGATCTGCATGGCGATCTCTTTGCCACAGCGGCTCTGTGCCTCCTGTGTGCTGGCGCCCAGGTGCGGGCAGGAGATGACGTTGGGGTGGTTCACCAGTTCACGGTCCTTCGGTGGCTCCTGCCAATACAGCCCCATCCCACCATCAGCCCCTGGCACACACCTGGGTGGACATTTACACCCTCCTCCCTTGCAAGCTGGGGAGCTGGGGAGGGCTGTCCCCAGGTCCGTGGGGTTTGTTGGGCTGGCCCGGCCCAGCTTGGGCAGCATTAAGGTGATGCTGAGCCAAAGCCAAGCTCTGTGGGTCCCTATGGTCCCTCTCACCTCTGTGAAGACATCAAGGGCAGCCCCACCGCACTGCCCTGACCGCAGTGCCCGCAGCAGCGCGCCCTCATCCACAATGCCACCGCGGGCGCAGTTCACCACCTGCACACCACGGCGACACTTGGCGAAGGTGCTGTCGTTCAGGAGCCCTGCAGAGCAAGAGGGTGCTGTGAGCAGGGGGGAGGAACTGCTCCTGTTCCCCCTCCCAAAACCCTCCTGCCCCGCTGCCCACCCCATACCTGTGGTGGAGGGCAGAAGTGGTGTGTGCACCGTGATGAAGTCGCAGCGCGGCCAAATCTGCTCCAGGGGCAGCTGCTCCACGCCGAAAGTGGCCGAGGTTTCGGGGGTGATGATGGGGTCATAACCTATGGTCTGAGGCAGAGCGGGCACTTGTCCTGCAGCCTGGCACGGTGCTCGTGACCAGGCTGGGGTGGGGGGTCCATGCTCCCCATCATGCCTCTCTGCCCTGGCTTCTTACCTTCATGCCAAAAGCCTGCATGCGGGTGGCCACCTCCCTGCCGATGCGCCCCAGCCCCAGCACGCCCAGTGTCTTCCCATTCAGCTCCATACCCATGTACTGGGGTGAAGAGGGGAGAGTGAGAGAGTGCAACCCACATGGACACCCGCCGCCCTGTCCTGCCCAGGGCGCTGCACCCACCTCCTACCTTCTTGCGGTCCCACTTGCCCTCCTTCATGGAGGCAGCTGCCTGTGGGATCTGCCTGGAAGGGGAGGCTGTGGTTAGCACAGGAGCAGGGAGGGGGTTGTGGGGACCACATCCATCCCCTCCCCGCACTCACCTGGCCAAGCACAGGATCATCCCACAGGTGAGCTCTGCAGCACTGAGGCTGTTCCCCGTGGGTGTGCTGGAGATAAAGAGTGGTGTCACCAGTGTGTCACCCCCAGGCTGACGGGGGTGAAGGATGGGGACCTGCAGGGTGGTGCCACGGGGCGCAGCAGGTGGGGATGGACACCCTGATGCAGCCTCCCCCGTCCCCCAAGAGTGGGGGCAAGGATGCCCCGTGATCCTGCTCTTACTTCATGACCAGGACACCCTTCCTGGTGGCCGCATCCACGTCGACATTGTCCACGCCGGTGCCCGCTCTGCCCACCACCTGCAGCCGCTCTGCCGCCTCCAGCACATCGGCCGTGACTTTGGTGGCAGAGCGGACGATGAGCCCATCGCAGTCCTGGGGACACAGACACCGCGGGTGACACCGGGGCCGGCACCAGGGTGGGGGCTGGAGATCCCGGGGTGCTCCCCGGGGTTGGGGAGGGGGACACACAGGTGGCGGCCGGGGACAGTCGCTGCCGGCGGCTGCGATGCACCGTGAGAAAACCAGCCGGGTTCTTGCATCAGACGGGAGGCGGGGACCGGCCCCGCCGGCCGAGGGGGCTCCGCTGCCACCAGGGACGGGCGGGCGGGCGACCCCCACTCACCCACCCACCCACCCGCGCTCACCCGGATCTCCCGCAGCAGCTCCTCCTTGCTCAGGCCGGGCTTCTCCTGCACCCGGAGGCCGCCGGCCTGCAGGATCTCCCGGCAGCAGGGGTCCAGGCTGTCGCTGATCAGCACTTTCTGCAACTTCCCCAGGGCCATGGCGGGGGACGCGGCGAGACGGGCCGGGCCGGAACAGGGGTACGGGCTCTCTCCGCACGCCGCCGGGAGGCTGCTGCCGCCAGCCCGCCGAGCTAAAAGGGCTGCGAGCGGGGCACGTTTTTCGGGCTCATTGGGTCCCGTCTCCATAATCCCACCTCCTTCCCATCCTCTCCCCGCCCCAGCTCGCTCGGGTCCCGGCCCCCCACACACCCACCCCCGCCCACTTGCCTGGGGTGGGGGAGCGGGGAGGAGGCGGAGGGGAGCGGGGTCGGGGCTGTGCCGGGTCCCCTCTGGCAGGACCCGCTGCCCCGGACAGGGGAGCTACGAAGCCGAGAGGAGCGGGAGAGAGGGTGGGAGCGTGTGCCTCAGTTTCCCTGCCCCGCACATTACAGTTCAGCGAGGCAGGAGGCGAACGGTGGTGGCAGCCACGGTGACGCGGGTGGCCCCCCACAAAGCTGAGAGCGCTGCTGGCAGGGCAGCAGCCCTGCACCCAGACCACGGCAAGCCTGGACAGGTCCCCCCAGCTCGCCCAGGAATGGGGGTTCCCCTGGCCCCTCAGCCCAGAGGTGGGGCGGTGCCATGTCCCCTGCCTGCCTCCAGCATTGCACCCACCGTTGAGCAATGCCTCCGATAAGGGGCTGGGGACATGGGGCCAGACCTGGCCACTGGCTCCCAATGATGTGGGCTGCATGGGAGCCGCCCAGCAAACGCCCTCCATGGGGCAAGAGCCACGGGTCCACGTCCAGTGACCTCACGGGGGAAGTGCTGGCCCTTGAGAAGGGACAGTGCAGGGACCCCACGAGGCTGGGCACAACCCTGCATGGTGGATAGCAAGGTATGGAGGATGTCCCCTTTCTCCTGGGTCCAAAACATCACAGTGCAGCTGGACAGACAGACCCCAGGTCCTGCCCGGGTGGCAGCCAGCATCTGTCCCTTCCTTGTCTACCATTTTCCAGCAGCAGAGCTGAACCGAACTGCCCCATGTGAGACCTGGGGTGGCTCCAGAAGCCACCGACCCAGCAGAGGCCAAGTGGTGGGCCAGCACTGCTCAGACGTGAGAGCCCAGTGGTACGGACACCCTGTCACTGTGTACACCCTGGTGCTACGGACACCCCGGCACCACCCGTACCCCAGCGCTCCCTACACTGCAGCTACAGCCAGGGAACAACCATGACGCCAGAGGGGGAAAGTCCAGGGCAGCCAACGCATGGCAAGAGATGGGGTTAAGGGCATGGCTGGAGAAATCTGCAGTGGGTTCCTGAAATAGCCCCTTGGTGGGGCTGTGTGACCCAGGGACAGGGCTCCCTCTCCACAGTCACGCATGGCACTGCCTGGGGACACCCGTGCTGCAGGACCTGCCTGGCTGGGACACAGCCCACAACTCTGCTGGCCCTTGGCACAGCCCCGCTGTTGGCCCTGGCCTCTGTTAACCATTAAGACCTTGCTCAAGGTGCCCCGGGACCTGGCTTCTTGGCCCCCTGCTCCCCATGCTGGCTCTGCCGGGGCTTGCTCAGTGCCTCTCTTACATCTTCCGTGGTCCCTCTCCCACGCAGCGCCCACCGCCCACTTGCCTGGAGGCCACGCTTGGCCAAATCACCGCCACCACATCCTATGTGCTGGCTTTTCCCGGCTGGCTGGTGCCCTCTCCTGGGGAAGAGTGCTGCAAGCACAGCCCTCCAGCACCCTGTACCTTGCTGGGACCCCAAAGCTGGCAGGGCCAGGGGGATGGGTGCTATGGGCTGTGGTGTCTAATGAACTCCAGGATGGAGCCTGGGGGTTACGGGGATGTGGCAAACCTGCTGCTCACCGGGATCCTGGATGGGGTTTGCTTGGTGACAGGCATGGGGGGCCACAGGGGACAGCTGGCTAAGGGTCTGTGGGTACGGGATGGAGGGGAATGTTGGGGGAGGTGGTCCCTGCAGAGGGGATGGGGCTGTGGGGGCAGGCAGGGGCAGTGCTGGGATTGGGGCAACAAGCAGGAAAAGGAGGTAGGGGCATCAAAGGGGGCTGAGGTTATTAGGATTGTGGGTGGTAAAGGAGGGGCAAGGGGAAGGGAGATTGGGGGATATTAGATTGGGATGGTGGGTGTTAAAGGCAGGTTGGAAGGGTACCCGGGGGCGTCCAGGGGGTTGGGGCCCTGGGGGTGACAAGGGTGATTAGGAGTCAGGTTGGGATGGAGACATCCAGGGAAGACCGGGGTGGGAGGGGATGACAAGGAAGACTGGGGGCATCAGGATGGATGGTTGGGGGTGCCACAGGGGACCTTGGCTAATTTGGGGCCTCTGGGGTGACTGGGAGGTTGGGGAAGGATTTGGGGGCGGTGGGACAGGCAGGGATCAGCGAGTGCTCCTGAGGGGGCTGAAGGGTGGGGAAAAATTTGGGCTTGGCCCAGAGGGACTGGCGGAGGGGGGACAGGAGTGTCAGCCGGTGTAGGCTGGCTGCTGGGAGGGGGCGGGATTGGGGAGACTAAAAGGAAGGGGGGCTGGGGGGGGGGTTGGAGAAAGGGAGGGAAGGGGGCAGGGGGAGTGAGCAAGGAGGGGATGGCGGGAGGGATGGAGCGGGGAAGGAAGGATGGAGGGAGGCAGGGATGGATGAAGGATGGAGGCAGGGAGGAGGAGGAGGGGATGCAGCGGCGGGCGGAGCCGGTCGGTGCCGCAGAGCCGCCTTCCCGGCGCACGCTGGGGCGGCCCGGCAGCGCCTGCGGAGACCCGCCGGCTCGGCCCGGTGCCGCCGGTGCCCGGCCCGGTGCCGCCCGGCGCGGTGCCCGGCGGGCAGGATGCGAGCCCCGCGGCGGAGGTGAGCAGCGTGTCCGCGTGTGTCATCCGTGGGTTCATGTGTCCGTGGCCGATGCCGGTCGGGATATCCATGTGCCGTGGGCATGCCTGGGGGCTGCCTGTGCCTGGGGTGCCCGTGGGGAGTGCCCACGGCAGTTTGGGTGATGCCGCAGCATCAGATAGCAACCAGCATCCGTGCGGTGTGGTCGGGATGCAGTCGCGATGTGGCTGTAGTGCAGGTGCGCTCCTTCAGGGTTGGGGGAAGTGAGGGGGGTGGGGGGGGGGCAGCTGGACGCTGCCTGTCCCAAACCCTTTGGGTCGTGGGTGCCCCCTGTCTGCTGCTGGAGTCCCACAGGTTGGTGCTGCTGGCGGGGCTGTGGGATACCCTGCTCCCAGCTGAGCTGGGGCTCTCTGGGCCCTGTGTGGGGCAAGCCTGAGAGCACTGCTGAGCATCCAGGCACCAGGTTTGGGGAATCTGCCAGTGTGCAGGGAGGAAAGAGGGGCCCCTCGTCCAGCACACAGGTGCTCGCTGCCCTGTACCAGGATGTAGGGGTGCCAGGGCAGCACATGCTGTGCCAAGTGAGAGGGCATGGGCTGTAAGGGCCTGCAGGGCTGGGCCAGTACCCACATTAGCCCTGGGCTCTCCCTGAAGTGCTGGGCAGGTGGGGTTTGCTGGAAGGTGCTGAGCCAGGGGCGGCCCTGTGAGAAAGGCTGTGGTTTGGAATGCCAGCAGAGAGAGCTTGGCTCGCCCCATCTCCCCAGCCCCATCTGCATCCTCCCCGCTCTCCCCTCGGCTCTGCCCATCCCCGGTTCCAGCCTGAGCTGCCTACCAGACTGTTTCTCCCAGCACCCAGCTAGGACTGCTGTGCTCTGGGAGCTGTGCCGGCTGCCACACATGCGGTGCAGCCTGGGAGGTGTCCTCGCCAGGAGTGTGGGTAATGCTGGCCCCCAGCTTCCCCATCCTGTTCGCTCAATGGAGACCTTGTTGCTGTGCTCTGTGTGCGGGCAGCCGTGCCGTGTGCCGTGCACACGCCCTGTTGCGCAGGCAGGGGCCGCGGTCGTGGCTGGCCATCCCCAGCTCCAGCTCCACCTCCCCCGTGGCAGCAGTGCTCAGACCATGCTGAAACATTTGTGCCGACGAGTCAGCAGGGAGCTGGGCTGTGCCACGCTCGTCAGCCCGGCCCCGGCACTGAGCCGCCACGCTCGGCCTGGCCTTGCCGGGGCCTTGCCACAGCCCCTCTGCCAGCCCAGAGACAGTTGCTGGCATCTGGAGCGGCTGCCTGGATGCTGCCGCCCGTCCCTCCGTCCATCCATCCCTCTGTCCATCAGTCTGTTCGCCGGAGGTGATCCAGCAGCAGGAGGAGGTGAGTTGCGGTTGGTGCGCTGAGCGGTGTCAGGTGCTTTGGGGATGCTGTCCCATGGGATGGTGCCCACCCTGATGCAGGCTAGGTGCCACGTTGAGGGTTGTGGCAGCCACCCCTGTGCTCTTCCCCCTGCACCCTGGAGTGCCAGTGCCGGCAAGCAGCCACAGTGGCCCTGGGGTGATGCTGTGGAGATGCTGTGAGTCAGCGGGGGCTCTGAGTCAGGGCTGTGTGACACCCCTCGTGCTGGGGCTTGGAGGTACATCAGGGTGGGAAGTGCTGTCTGGTGGGGGGGGCTCTGGGGCTGTGCCCCCTCCAGCTCCATGCTGTGCTGGGAGCTCTGCTCCACCCCCCAGCATGAAAGGGCTCTTGTCCTCCTGCAGCCCTGGACAGCTTCGCGGCAGCCTCCCCTTCACAGCAAACAAATTCCCAGTGTTGGACAGACGGACAGGGAGGGGGAGCCCCCATCCAGCCCAGCTGGCTATGGCCGTTGCAGAGCCTGGGGCTCCTGCCGGCCCAGCATCCCCATGGCTTGGCATGGGGCTTCCAGTCCTGGTGTTGGGGGGATACTGGCTGAGCAGCTGGGCTGCAGGAAAGGGGGTGCTCTTTTTGCCCACCCCAGAGCCCACAGCCAGGATGGTCTTGCCTCCAGGTGGTCCCAAGGAGACCCCATGGCACTGGAGGCACAGGCTTAGGCCACCCTCCTGTCTGGGTATCACCCCTCTGGATGTTGTGCTTCCTCTGGTGTTGCACCCTGAGGTTTCAGACCTCCTTGGGTATCGTGCTGTGTCTCTGAGGTATGGTGAATCCAGGTATCACGCCTCCTTGGGTATCGAGTGTTTGGCTGTCATGCCTTCTTGGTGGTTGTGTCTCCGGGTATTATGCTTCTGGGTGTGCCTCCTTGTTGTTGTGTCACGGGGTGACTTTGGATATTTTGCCTCCTGGGATGTCATGCTGTGGGATATCGTGCCAGTGGGTACTGTGCTTCAAGGAAGTGTTGTGAAGCCTTGTCTTGGAGCGCATCCTTGTGTATCTTGAGTCTGGGTATTGGATGTTTTGCCTTCTGGTATTGCACCTCTGAGTATCATCCCTCCTGGGTATCATGCCTTCTGGGATGTCATGGTTCCAGAGATCACACCTCTTGCATAGTGTGCCTCTGGGTATCAGGTCTCCTTGGATGTCATGCCTTTGGGTGTTGTACTTCTATGTGTTGCGCTTCCTTGGATGTCATGCCTCCAGGATAGTTCTGGATACTCCGCCTCCATGTACTATGCCTCTGGGTATCATGCCTCTGAGTACCGTGCCTCTGGGTACTGTGCCAGTTATGGTACTTGGCCAATGCTGGTGTGTTTAAAGCCACCGTGCCTCAGTTTCCCCTTGTGGCAGATTGCTGGTGACACCCTGTGGCCACCTCCCCCTGCTTCCTCGCAGACTGGCAGTTCTGTGTCCCCTCCCTGTGAGGTGCTGTAGTGGTGTCTCTGTTCCCAGGGCCCCCACCGTGGCCTGTGCTGCAGGGAATCTGCTGGCCCTGAGCAGCCAGTGGGACTCAGCATTGTGTGTGTGGGCAAGGTGCTGTGCCCATTGCGGCGCTGGGGTGAGTGCCCACCTGAGACTGCTCCTGGGACCCCACAGAAAGCTGCCATGCTGGGAATTGAAAAAAGTACTCAGGTTTGTTGGGGATTTTTAGGGAAAAAGAAAAGCTGGGTTGTTTTTTTCTCTCTTTCTTTTAAATTGTGAAATGACTCATGATCCTGTGCTGAAAATAAACCTGAGTGCAGCTGCAGCGGGAGCTGGGGAGCTGTGACAGCACACAGGCAGGGTCCCCTTGCCGCACAGCTGGGGCCCCCCTGCCTTAGGCAGCCCCTGCTCGCTGTCAGCGCCCTGACCCCCTCCCCAGTGTGGCTGCTGTGGGGGCTCAGGTGGCCCTGCCAGGGCTGATAATGGGGCTAAAGTGCTCCTGAGGGGACAAGGCCAACTGCACCCCCCGGATCCTGTGTCTTTGCACTTAGAGCGGATGTCTCCCGGCTGTGGGATCACAAATGGGCACCCATATGTGCACGGACACCCGTGTTCCCTTGTGCATGCACGCACAGGGGTGCACATGCCCCCATGCACCCCCATGGATTTACAGAGGGTTCTCCTTGCCTGGAGCTCACCTCCCCCACCCCGGGCAGGGTTTTGCATGGCAGTTTGATGTCAGCTCACCCCATCGCCCTCCCGGTGTCGTGACAGCTGCCTGCAGTCCCACGGGGTGGGATTGACGCAGCAGCCGCTGTGCAGAGGCTTCGGTGAAGCCCCCACCACCCTCCCCGCCCCCGGCAAAGCAGCTGGAGGGTGTGCCGGGGACCCCCAATGCCTTGTGTGACACAGCCGTGTGCTCCTCTTCACAGGGACCCCTGCAGCGGCGACGGGCAGGCCATGCTCCCCGGAGCTGGCTGCATGGCGGGTAAGACACCCTGACAGCCCCCTGTACCCTACATGCAGCAGCCCTGTGCTGGTGCTCAGCACCCTGGGAGTGGGCATTGGCCCAGGGGGTGTCCAGGGGCTCGCTGGGACCTGAGGCATCTCGGTGTCCCTCCTGGTGACACCCTGGGGGCAGGTGGTGTGCGGAGCGGCCATTCTGCCCGTCTGACAGCCGCTTGCCCTTGCTCCCTCCCAGCTTCCCAAGACGGGCCGTGGGGTGAGGGCGACGAGGACCCTGCGCCAGCCAAGCTGGGGGCATCCCATGGCCCCCTGGGCGCTCAGCCCCAACCTGGCTCCTTGGTGCAAACCTGTCTCCTCCGGGACCTGGGGATGGGTTCCCTCGCCCAGACGCAGACCCTGCGGGACTTTGAGCAGGTGAGACCGTGGGGTACCAGGACACACTTCTCCTCCCCTAAACCCCACCCATGGCACCGCCAGGCACCCCCAGCACTGCTGGGTGCTTGCAGGGTACAGGCTGGATCCCCTGGGTGAGCCCGTAGGGTGCTGAGGGCAATAAGGAGAAGTGGGCAGGCGGCAGTGGTACAAGGAGAGGGCCTCAGCCGCCCCCTCTCCCCTCCTTCCCCCCCAACCCCCCCCCCGTCCCCCCCCCCCCGTCCCCTCCCCACCCCCGGGTGCCACGCTCCCCCTCGCTGCCCTCCTGGCTGAGACACGTGGGGGCTGCCAGGGCTCATGTTTCATCACCCGCCCGTCCAGTCCCTGCTGTCCCGCTCGGTGATTCCTCAAATAGCTCCAGGAGGGGTGGAAAAAAAGGAAAGGGGCCGCGGCAGGGACGGTGACGGGAGCTGCAGGAGGGCAGGGACCCTGGGCCGTGTCCCTGGCGGCGCCATGTGAGGGGTGCCGGGATGCCCCCCCCATGGAGCGCCGGCCATGGCTAATGGGTACCGCACAATCTCCCAGCACCTCAACGACCTCAAGAAGGAGAATTTCAGCCTAAAATTGCGCATCTATTTTCTGGAGGAGCGTGTCCAACAGAAGGGCGAGGGCAGCCGGGACGATGTCTACCGGCGGGTGAGCGTCTGTGGGGGATGGGGATGGGTGCCCACCGGGGTGGGGGGTTTGCTCCCAATGCCCCCTCTTTGCTGGGAGGAGATGGGGCCAGGGGAGTGCTGCCAGCGGGGATGCCTCGGAGGGCATTGGGCACAGTGCCGGGGCTGGGGGAACTGCTGTAGGGAGAAGCGGGCAGGATGGGGAGGGTGTCCCCAGCCTGGTGGGGTACTTGGGGTGATTGGCAGTGTCAGTTTGGGGGCAGAAAGAGAGCTGGAGTGCGTACGCCCTGTCCCAGTGCCAGTGCACTAAAATACTACCTGTACTGCTTGGTGCCAGGAGCACCCAGAGCCCTGCCACGGGGTGTGGGACCCCCATGCCACCTCCAGCGGGCGGTGGTGCTGGGGGTCTGGGCAGGCATGGTGCTGGGCGGGGGTTCCCTGGCCCTGCAGAGGGGTGGCTGGGGACCATCCTACCTGCCTGGCTCCCACCCCACAGAACATTGAGCTGAAGGTGGAGGTGGAGAGCCTGAAGCGGGAGCTGCAGGAGAAGCAACAAGCCCTGGACAACACATGGTGAGCCCCGGGTCAGACACAGCACCCATGCGCTGCCTGCAGCACTTGTATGGGCACAGGGGATGGGGGTGGCTGCCTGCACCCTGCCCGCAGCAGGCGGTGGAGAGGTTTGCAGTGGGGCTGGCGGGGTTTGCGAGGGAGCTGGGCACCCACGGGCTCCTCTTACAGCCCTGGCGCCAGCCAAAAATAAAGGGCAGCACCTGTTTGGTGGGGGAGGGCAGCGCCGTGCGCAGGGACTGTAGTGCCAGTATCCTGCAGTGGGGCACTGCAAGTCTGGGGGTCCAGGGACACAGCAGACGGGGATCACTTTGTTTTGGGAGCATGTAGGAACGTTTTTGGTGGTTGGGAGCCCCAAGTGTGATGTGGTGCCATGTCCCACTGCTGTGTCCCCTGGGCAGCGGTTCTGGGAGGTTACAGTATACCCTGCAGTGCCCATAGCATGGGGGGAGATGGGCTGGGAGTACCTGGGGTGGCATGGTTCACCCACCCCAGCCAGTTTGGGGTGGGGGCTCTTGCAAGAGGAGGTCACGTTATGCCATGCCATGCCATGCTGTGCTGCATCCTGCCCTGACTGAGCTGTGCCAAGCCATGCCATGCCATGGCATGTTGTGCCATGCCATGCTGTGCCACGCCGTGCCACATGCCATGCCATACCATGCTGTGCCATGCTGTGCCTGGCAGGGTGGCTGCGGAGAACCAGACAACCCGCAGCCAGGCAGCACTCCGGCAGCAGTATGAGGAGCGGCAACGGGAGTCGGAGCATGTCTATGAGCTGCTGGAGAACAAGATCCAGCTCCTGCAGGAGGTGAGCTGGGGTTGGCGAGGGCCAGGGAGGGACCAGTGCCTGGGGGCTCACCACATTTCCACACAGGAGGCCAGGCTGGCACGGAACGAGGCTGAGCAGGCCACAGCGCTGGCCAGAGCTGAGGCAGAGAGGTGCCAGGAGCTGGCAGGGAAGTTGAAGGAGGCTGCGAGGATGAAGGAGGAGGGCAGGAGCGATGATGGCTGCAGCGCTATGGCCCAGAGGTGGGTGCCCAGGACCTCTGTGCTGCCAGCCCGTGCCCTGTGATGGTTCTCAAGAACCCGCAAGGGGAAGGTGCTGTGTGGGTTTGGGAGACTGTGGGCATCTGGGGCCGGAGGTGTGAAGGGTCACCCCAAGAGGCTGTGGGAAAGGAAAGAGCACTGTGCTGAGTGTCCCCTACCCTTCCCTCCCTCACAGGAGGATCGAAGAGCTAACCCAGGAGCTGGCTGCCAGCAACCAGCTTGTGGAAATGCTGTCGGCCGAGAAGCGTGACCTGCAGCAGCGCCTGGAGGAGCCCCTCTCTGTGGCAGGACAGGTGGGTGGGCAGGCACGGGGGGACTCCAGTCAGGCCCCTGGGGAGGAGCACGTCCACCCAGGGCTTGGCTGGGGGTTGTTGTTCCCATGTCTTCCAGGGGCTATGGCCAAGGCCATGCCACGTCCAGCCCAGCAGCAGGGGGGTTTGCCTGCCCGTGCCATGGTGCTTGGAGGGGCAGTGGGGCCAGGAGGACCTGGTGTATGGTGTAAGGAGATGGGCTGCCAGCTGGTACAGTTCTTCTGGCTGCCAGAAAGATCTTAAAATACTCCCGTCAGCCCGGCACGGCGCCAGGTGGGATTGTGGGGCTCAGAGGGATCGGAGCAGTGTGTTCCCTCCCAGCAGCCACACGGCTCTGGCCACTCAGTGTCATCCCCCATCAGCCGCGGGCCAACAGACGGGACGCCGGTGTGTGCCCACAGGGCATGGATGCTGAGCCACGGGCACTGGTGGCACACGCCGGGACTGGTGGGGCAGCTGGGGACCCGGCTCTGGGGACTAGCGGGATGCGCTGCCACTGGGGCTGGGCCCCCCGCACTGCCCCCTAACCGTCCGTGTCGCCGTCCCCGGTGCGGTCCCGTTGACAGCCGCCGCCCCAGCACTGCCCGCTGCCACCCACGTGTGGCGGGGGGGGGCCGCCACTGCGCATGCGCGGCTCGCGGGCGGGGTGACTACAAATCCCGGCAGGCGGCGGGGCCCCCGCGCATGCGTGTGGTGCTGCCGCGCGCCGCCATCTTGAAATCTGAGCCACAAGCCGGGCGCCGCCGTGGCAGCAGCATCCTCGGCGGCGGGGGGCGGCGAGGCGGCACGGCGGGGCCGGGGGGCTGAGGGGCAGCCCGCGGTGAGGGGCAGCCCCGGGGAAGGGGGGCGGCGAGGACAGAGCGGGTAGCCCTGGGAGGGGCGGGGGGGGGGGGGGGCGCAGCTAGGGAGAGGGCCCGGCCCTGGCGTGGCTGGGCCGAGATGTGAAGGGGCTGCCGTGAGGTGGGGTGTGCCCGCAGCATCTGGGCCCAGCCTGTCACCTCCCTGAAAAGGGGGCTGAGAAGTGCGGGTGGGCGCAGGGCGGGCGCCCCGGGAGATGCGCTGGGAGGTAGAGGCCTGGGGAAGGTCTCTGGAGAGCCCCCAGAAGTAGGGTCGGGTGCCGGTGGGCGGGAGGGAGGATGAAGGAAACCTGCCGGATCTGCGCCAGGGAGCTGTGCGGCAACCAGCGGCGATGGATCTTCCACACAGCCGCCAAGCTGAACCTACAGGTGCTGCTGTCCCACGTCCTGGGCAGGGAGTTGTGCCGGGATGGCAAATCCGAGTTCGCGTGCAGCAAGTGTGCCTTCATGCTGGACCGCATCTACAGGTTCGACACTGTCATTGCGCGCATCGAAGCCCTCTCCATCGAGCGCCTGCAGAAACTGCTGCTGGAGAAAGACCGCCTCAAGTTCTGCATTGCAAGCATGTACCGCAGGAACAATGAAGACTCTAGCGCAGATGACAGAGTTGGGGATGGGACTGTTGACCTTTCTAACCTGCCTGACGCACGGTATGCTGCCCTCCTTCAGGAGGACTTTGCTTATTCTGGGTATGAATATTGGACAGATCAAGAAGAGCACAGCTTGGAGCCACACAGCTGCCATGCTTCAGAGGGAGTGAGTAACCGTCCGCGGCGCTGCCGTGGCTGTGCCGCGCTGCGGGTGGCTGATGCCGACTATGAGGCAATTTGCAAAGTGCCACGAAAGGTGGCCAGAAGCATCTCCTGTGGGCTGTCCAGCCGGTGGTCAGCCAGCATGGGCAACGAGGAATCATCTGTGTGCGATGCAGCTGAGTCCGCTAGCACCAGAGGAACTGTGGATCGGGAAAGCATGGAAGAAGGCACACCTGCATCCTCTGTTGAGTCCCTGGACACAACGGTGGAGGCTAGCCTTCCACAACAGAAGGATGAAGACTCAGATAAGGGTGTGAAAGGGAATGGGAAGTGTGATGATTTCTCAGATGACCGCATGACCCCAAACTCTTCGCTGAGTGGGAACAGGCTGGAGCTGGCCCTCAGCTTGATCAAGGCTTTGGACTACAAACCCCTTCAGAGCCCCCGAGGCAGCAGGCTCCCTATTCCCGTGAAGTCCAGCTTGCCCCCTCCCAAGCTCAGCCGTGACTTGGCAGATGGCAGCACTTCTGGTGGCTTAGTGTGTGCTGGTTCTGCCTTCCTGAATGCAGAGAGAAAATCCTTTTCCAGAGCTCCTTTGGGTCTTCCCCTGGAGATTTCTGAACTGCAGGAGCTGTGGGACGACCTCTGTGAAGATTATATGCCGCTGCGGGTACAGGTAGAGGTCATTGTGCTGCTGTTCGATTGAGCAGTGTCCCTGCAGCCTGACACTTGAGCCCACTGGGGATTCTTCTGTGCTGAGATAATACAGATAGCCACGTGTTGCTGAACCCGGGACTAAGAATAGGCAGGCTCGGTCCTTTTTAGGTGTGCTGCCTCTCTCCTCTGTCATTCTGTTGTCTGTTTCCTCCTTGTGTTCTGGGAAGTGAACCTGCCCCCTCCCACCAGCCCTGCCTGGCAATGCAGCTTGCTAGATAGGCCCAAGCTCGCTGTGCTCGTTGTCATTTTTCTGCTGAGAAAACACGGCTTTTACTTCAGGTTTCTCTTTAAGAACTCACAGTGCCTTTTACCCAAGGGAGTGTTTTAAGCTTCTGGGCATATGTTTTCCAGCAAATGTGTTTTCTTTGTGCCTGGGTAATGGCTCAGTATGAGGAATGCCTGTCTCCAGAGCCCTGCCTCTGCAGATCAGGCCTCCAACCTGCCCAACGTGCAGATCCCTGGCGTGTGCCCTGAGGAAAAGGTGTTTTCCTTGCAGGTGGATTTGTGCCAGAGGATGACTTTAGGCTTGGTATTCTAGGTAATTGGTTTATTTTCTGATCCTTTGGAAAGAATCATCAGTTAACGACAGGAGGTTGCTGAGAGGCAGTGAAAGCTCATGCATTCACCGGGCTTCCTGGTGCTGTCATCTGCCTCTGCAGTAGCTTTCGTGTAGCTCTGGATTGTCTCCATTTTGCTGGCTTTAATGAAGCCTTCATTAGTATGCAGTCAAAAAGCTGAACTTGTAACTCCTTTGCTGCCTTCCTTAATGAATAGAAGGCTTCAGTCAGCTTCAATTCAGGAATATCCGTGTCAGCCTAATTGCATTCCCATTAGCAGCCTTAGTGCTGCCTAATACACTAGGTAGCCCGGGGGATTAGAAAAATGCTTGTTTATTACTATGGCAACTGGGGCTGTGCCGAATTGCGCTTCCTATTCGGCCAGCCCTGCTTGCTGTCCCATCTGCTCTGGGGTTTCCCGGAGCTGCGTGCCCTTCCCTACAAAGCTTGCTCAAGGCACTATGCTAGGGAGGAAAAAACCCACCCTGATTTTTATCTGGTGCTCAAAGGCACCATGCCAGCAGCCAGCAGCTGGAGATGTAAAGCCAGGCGTCACTGTTCCTGTAGCCTTGTGCTGCTTCCCACTAATTTTCGCTGCTAGGGATAGATTTACAGCGTAAACATGGGTTTTCTCTTAGCAGGACGTGGCATGATCAACGTGGCACATTTAAAGCTCTGCTTTGTCTCCTGCATCATCATCCTCCCCTTGGAAGTGCTTTAAAGGAGTGTCTCCAACCTCTGGCCCCTGCCATCCCACCCTCCCTGCCAGGGCTTTGTGCAGTGGGATTTTTTTGCTGCCTGGTTTTTGCCATGGCAGCAGCAGCTGTGGGCTTCGGTGCAGGATGTGGCAAGAGAGGGGAAGCACTTAATTCCTCAGATGGCTTTAACAGCAAAAATGGGGAGTAGGATGCAGCTAGTAAACTTAAATGGCTCCTGTATAAATAATTTTTCTTTCTCTTTGTACTACAGCCAGTACTTTCTTAAGGCCAGGTGCTGCTGTCCAGCGATGGATACACAAAACTGCCTTTCTGTTAGCACGAAAGGAATGTATAGGATGCAAAGGAATGTATAGGATGCAAAGGAATGTATAGGATGCAAAGGAATGTATAGGATGCATAGGACCACAGTTCTTTTACTGCTTTGTGGAAACTGCAGTTCTCCTTTAAATTTATTGGTGCAAGCTGTGATAACCGAGATATCTGATGTGGGGGCATGTGATCTCATAAGGACTGTTTTCTTGAACCAACAACTCTTCATCACTCCAGCCCCAGGAAAATGCCACCAACCCTAGGCTTCGCCTGACACGCTCGTGCAGCTGCCTGTGATGCCCTGCTGACAGTCAGTCTTTCACCCACCGTTCTGGGCAGATGCAAGCTTGGCAGGCTCAGATAATGCCCTGATTGTTTATTTCTTGTTAATGAAGGGTTCTGCCTAGGTTAGTGTGTACTGGCATTTCTGGAGCTGGGCTGAGGAGAGATGGGCAGTAAAATGGTGGGGTGGGAGAAACTGCCAAGGAGCTGTGCTCCTGTCCTGGCTACAGGGAAGCAGGAGGGGAGGTAGCTTGTGCTTTGGGACTTTGGACTCTGGAGCTGGCTCTGCCTTTCCCCTCCCAGCGCTGAGCTCTTTGCCACCTTTCTCCTTGTCTTTCTTTGGATTGTGCAAATTGTGAGGAAAGGAAAGGTGCATTTTCCTTTGGTGATGGGTTTTTTTCCCCTCCCTTCTGTTTTCTTTCCATCAGCCTTATTTCAAAACAGGCAAATCTGAAATTGCTTGCTGTAACTCTTTAAGGTTTCAGTAAAATCCTAACAAAATGGGGCAAAGGGAAGCACTGCTTCGGTATGGATGCTTCTGTGTGCCAGAGGCAATGTGCAGACCTGGGGGAGGGCTCCTCCATGCCGCCTGCTCTTCCCAAAGATGAGGATTCAGCCTGATAGGGCTAATCGGAGTCGGTGGCTGTTCTCCCAGCGCTGTGCTGGTGCTATGAGCAGCTCTGCCCTGTTCTCATAGCCTCTGTGCCATGACCCTGTGCTTGCCAGGGCTCCCACTTAAAAGGGACCTTGGTACAATCGTTCTCGAATCGCTGATGGTATTTAGGAATACTTAACGAGAGCTGGGAGGGCCAGGGTGGGTGGCTGGGCTTGAAAGCTGCTCTCAGGAGTTAACAACTCGCTAGGCACAAGAGTAAGAAGGGATGACAAGGGATTAGTGTGCGCTCAGCCGGCAGGGTCTGGCAGGCCACATGTCAGAAAGTAGGCTGTTTCTGGAGCAGTGCATGGATGTGTGTCATAAAAGAAAGTCAAAGCTGTGGTATTGAGTTTGCTACTGCTTGTGGAGCCGCAGGGAATTGCGTGCAGGGTTGGGGCTGGAGCATAGGGAGCTGTGGGAGGAGAGCCCAGAGAGTGGAGGGGTTCAGGGTGGGATGTGCAGGAGGATGGCTCGTGGGAGGGATTGAAGGCTCGTGGGCCTGATGAAGAAGCAGCTTGGCAGAAAATGGGAAGAAGGAGCTTGGTTTGGTGCTGGCTTTATTTTGAAGCTGCCAGCAGAGCACATCAGCTGGAGTGAGGTTTCAGGGACGTGGCTTGGGTGTGGGCGGCAGATCTGCCGTCATCAGCCTGCAGACAGTGGTTAGAATCCAACAGGCTGCTGGGCTCATGGTGTGGGACTGAGGAGGAACAGGGAGCCCAACCAGAGTCTTAGGGGTGTAGGGAGCTTCTGGCAGGTCAGGCAGAAAGCAGCCAGGTGCCAGCCTGCCCACAGACAGAGGCAGACAGGGCAGCGTGATATTTTGGAGGCAGTTGGAAAAGCCTGTTTAAGCCCATGCTGCAGGGTCTCTGAGGGCTGACAGCTGGAGAGAAGCAGCCAGTGGAAAACTTAAGCCATTTCTCTGTCTTTTTTTTTTTTTCTTTCTTTCTTTTCCCCTCCCCAGAATTCACAGGATGAACGTCAGCAACTGCCTCCAGGTGACCCTGCAATGGGGGAGCACATGTCTGATCTGCGTGCTGCGGAGCTGCAGGGGAAAATCCAACAGTTTGAAGCTGCCAACAAGGTATTTCTTCATACACAGCAAATTCAGCGCTACTGAATCTGGTGTGCTTAGTATCAGAGGGGCCTCCCAGCCTGGCCTGAGGCAAGTGTTTGCCCCTCTGTTGCAGCAGGGATGTGTGCTGTCACAGGATTCTCAGTGCAGTTCTTGTCTATCAGCCTGCATTAAAGCCATTTAGGTTTTTCTTGCAGCTGGGCTGTGCAGATTTTCCATAGTTATCTTTGCAAGCAGGTATTTTGGAAGAACTTCCTGCTTGGCTGGTGAACCAGCCTTTCAGGAGGTGGTGAAGGAGAGATACACAGGGCTGTTTCCCTGTCTGTTGGATTTGGACAGGTTGAGTTTGGCGCAGGAGGGAAGGACACCTGCTGTCTTTTTTGTGCAAGCAGTAAGGGATATCAGTATAGATAACAGGTGGTCCCGTCTCTGATTTAAACACTTTCTTAGGAGAGAAGCATGCAGATGAGTTGTCTTAAGATAGATCAGATTTAATGTGCTGTGAGGGGCTGATGTTCTTAGTTATGCTTTTGAACTGTAAATTTTACCCCCTGGGAAAACAGAGGGATTAAATGGGACAAAAACATAGGATGGGCTCTGTATTTAGATCTGGGGACAGCTGTAAGCTCTTGGAGCTGCCCGGATCACAAAGGTTGACAGGGCCCAAGGTCCGCTAAATGCAGTTGGAAGCATTTATATAGTATAGGGGGAGTGCCTCTTAGAGAAGAGATAACAAGACAGGTGTGTAAACTAATGAGCAATAAGAGAAAACTGTGTGGCAACACCACCTCCTTAAGAAACTGAGGCTTGAGCAAGCTCCAGAGAAGACACTTATCATCCAAGGCTAAGGATGCCAGTGGGCTTAGCACAAATGTTAAGCAACAGACAGTTGCTTAAATGCATCAACGTGTGCTGAATGTCGTGGTAAAAGCCAAGAACTGTCCTAAAACTGTTGGAGACGGGAGCCTCTTCAGGAGGAAAGCATCACAGGCAGAAGTTTCTCAGGTTGTAAACCAGCTATGGAGGCCAGTGCGGTGTTCCCCTTGGCTTTGTGTTTGTGCTGTTGGTGTGCTGAAGCCGAAACCAAAGGCTGAACAAGCCACTGATCTGATCAAATGTGGAGTTACTTGGACCAGCAGTTGCTCTGAGAGTGCCTAAGTGGTTGAAGGAGGCAGTAAGAGAAGGAGCTGGAAGACTGTAAAGGGGTGGCTGCAGTGCTTTGGAGGACCTCAGGAGCCAAAGGAACTGTTTTCAGAATGTGTAGCTTCTCCATGTTAATTATTTCTTCCATCTTAGGAAAACAAAAAGAAGCAATAGAAAGTGGGCAGGCTGCTGGGCAGTCTGAGCCAGACTCCCCTGCGGTATGGGGGAGGCAGTAGGAGATGTAAAGCCTAGCCTGCAGCGTGGCTCCACACCTGGGGGCTGCACTGGAACAGTCCTGTGGAAGAAGGACTGAATGAAGGCTTTGCATTTATTCACTGGTCTTCACCCGGCTCAGTGTTTACACACTCTGGAGAGAGCTGCATTGATCTGGTGAACACCTGGGCTGTATGGCCTTGAGTAAGGAGTGGAGAGCATCCTGAGGGCCTTTATGTAGAGCGTTAGGCAGGTTTAAAAAACCCAATGTATTTCTGTCTTCAGTTGTTGCAGGACAAGGTGAACGAATTGAATTTTGAATTAAAATCTGCTCAAGAAACATCGCAGAGGCAAGATCGTACAATCCAGAGTCTGAATGAGGCCCTGAAGAGCAAAGACAGTAAGGTAATACTTTTGGGATGGATGGGGTGGTGTTCACCCAAAGAAGAAAGTGTGCTAGCCCTGTAGGCAGTGACTGGAAAGGAATGCTTCAGCCATTGCTGGGCATCCTGGATCTCATTAAATTATTTCTTGCAAAGCTCTCACTTCTGTGTTGTAATCCACGCTGGAGGCTTGGGACAGAACTGCTTGTGCTCGGTTTGGTGATCACTGGGCTTCCTGTCCTTTGACTTGTAGGCAGAAGAGCTGTACCACATCATTGAAGGGCAGAATGAGACAATGGCTAAGCTGCAGGACATGTTACACAGAAGCCATCTAGGACAGTTGCAGGTATGTCCCTGTAAAGCCTTAAATAGGTTTCATTCTGCAGGGATCCTGGTTTTTAAATCCCTTTTGTGAAGTGAATCTCTGAGTTTCCTTGCTTCCCACTCTTGTTAGATGTCAGAGAGCTCACTCTCATCCCAAGAGGAGCAAATGTCACTGCTGGAGCTTCAGAACACACTTTTCTGCACCAAGTTGGAAGTGAAGAAACTGAAAAGAGCTCAGCGCCAGAAAGAGCATCAACTGGCTGAAGCCAGGAGAGCAGCCCAGCTCCTAGAGACTATGGTGCATGAGGAGGAGCAACAGAAAGAGGCAACCTGGAAACACAATCAGGTATGATGAGCACTTTAGCTGGGAAGCCTCTGGGGTTTACACAACTTAAGAAGCACTGGCACAGTCAGTACTCTGCTCTTGTTCATCATTTCTGCCTGCACCAGTCTGGGCATGGTTTGGCTGAGCCCTTGTCACATGTGGCAGGGAGAATTCTCCAGCCTCCTTAGCTTCACATCTGAGGAATTAGAATCAGGAAAGACACCTGGTGGTGAGTGTGTTGTGACTTGTATGTCTGTGGCTGGTGCAAACGATGTTACAGAGTTAATGACCACCGCTGCACAGGTTAGCTGTGGTTGACTGTAAAGCTCTACCTGTGGCCAGAGCAAGGGTTTTAGGTGGATCATTACCCTGGGAGATGAAGTAAATTCAGGCTTCATCACATCTGAAAACATACTTCTGTGGTGAAAGATGTGGCCTTGCAGAGCGGTTTTGTCTGTTCCCATGGCCCTTGTTGCTTTTGGCTTCTTCACATTGGCCCACTGTGTACAGGTCTGTCGAGGCCTGACTGCCAAGGTGTGTGCTTTTCCCTCACAGGAGCTGCGTGCTGTGGTACAGCAGCTGCAGGCAGAGCTGCAGGACAAGGCTCAGCAGCTCCAGACCGTGGAGTGGGAGAAAAGCCGTGATCTGCAGGCCCAGGAGCTGAGAGCTCAGCGATTGAGTCAGCATCTGGCTCGCAAGGAACAGCTTCTGCAGGTGAGATGCAGAAAGATTGAACTTGAGCATCACTAGCCAGGGCCTTGCGTCTCCTCTGGTACTTGGTGGGGGAAAAGTCTGTAGCTTTCCTCTGTGGCCTTTGAAGAAGAGGGGGAAAGAGATGCTCCTGGGCCCCCAAGGTGAGGAAGAAGTCACAGGTATCTGAGAACCTCAGTCCACAATGATGCCTGATTAGCCCTGGCAGCTACTAGTTAACCAGCCCCAGGTGCTGGGACTCTGTCACCCTGTAACATGGGTTTAGAGCAAGTGTAGAATGGAGGCAGTTAGCCTTGCTTCGCCTGGGCTGCTCTCTGGGGGTTTCTGGCCTGCCTGTTGTACTAGAAGTGTGTGTATAACCTCTAGGAAACGAGGGAGCTTCTGCACTGCCAGCAGAACTTGGAGAAGTGCCCTGCAGCCATGAATGCCATGTTGGAGAAACTGCAGCAGCGAGTCAGTGACAGGGATGCTGCTCTGGAGGTGAGCACAGTCTCTTGGTGATGCCTTAGTTTTCCCAGAGGCTCAGCCTTTGGGCTGCCATCAACCATGCGGCCCCTGGGCTGTCCATGTCTTCTACATGCTCTTAACAGCTCGGCTTTCCAGAGGAGCTCTCAGAAAGGGAGAGCTGAGGTGCCCCACGCAGTGCGTGGTGGGCTGCAGAGCCCTGTTGCTCTGTTCTGAGCCTTCACCCCCTCTTCCCCTAGCGAGCAGTAGATGAGAAGTTCTGTGCCCTGGAGAAGAAGGAGCAAGAGCTGCAACAGCTCCATCTCTCAGTGAGGGCACGCGGAAGTGACCTGGAGACTCTGCGCAATGTCCTGTCCAGCAATGAGGCCACCATTCACGTGAGTGTCTGTACCTGGGCGTGCGGAATCCAGCCTGGCTGCGGTGTGGTGCTAGACACACCTTCCTGGGGATGTCGTGGTTGTTGCTGGGATGAGCAGCTGCAAGGTGTGGGCATTCCTCTGGCCCTGTGAGAGGGGTGGGTTCCAGGGTCACTTGTGTTTCTAGGCTGGGTGTAGAGGTGTGTGTGTTGTCTGGACAGGGGTGAATCTGTGTGACTCTACTAGCAGGACAGACTCGTAGTTCCAGTTCTGCTTCATTCAGGATAAAGTCTCTATCCCTGGGTGAGCTGCTGCTGTTGTTGTTTTCTGCAGAGCCTGGAGAGCCTCCTGAAAGCCAAAACCCTGGAACTAGAGCAGGTCTCAGCAACCTGCCAAAACCTCCGCTGGCTCAAGGAGGAGATCGAGGCCAAATCCTGCAGCCGGCAAAAGGAGCAGGAGGGGATCATCCAGCAGCTGCAGACCTGCCTGCATGACAGGAACAAGGAAGTGGAGGTAAGGCCTTAGCTTGGTTTCCTGGGCCTCCAAGCATTTCATCTGCAGAGAGAGTGGTCTTCAACCAGAGGCCCCTGGCTGTTGGCCTCTGAGAAGGGCGCTTGAACCTCTGCCCAGCGCTTTGAAAGCTTGGCACCTGTAAATGGCCATCCTTGCTGAGATGGTGCTCCTCTCAGCTGTGCCCAGGCTGAAGAGCGGTTTGCCTTCCACAGCTTGCAGTTTGGTGGTAGCAATCTCTCCCTTTCTCCCCATTGTTCAGGAGCTTACAGCAACTCTGCTGTGCAAGCTGGGCCCGGAACAGAGCGAGGTAGCAGAGCAGCTCTGCTTGCGTCTCCAGCACAAAGAGAAAATGCTGCAGGATCTCCTTAGTGACAGGAACCGTCAGACTGTGGAGCATGACGCTGAAATCCAAGAGCTGCTGCTGGCTGTGAGCACCAAGGAGCAGCAGAGCAGAGTGAGTTGCGTGCAGTGCTGGGGTGGATGGTGTTAAGGGAATACTAAGTGCTCTCTGGCTGCTGTTGGTGTAGCCTGACGGAGCTGCTGAGTGTTGAAGAACCACAAGAGATGCCATCAGCTGTTTCTAGGTTGTTCTCAACCCATCATGTGGGAGCAGTTGTGAAGCAGCAGCTCCTGTAGCAGCGTTCAGGTGGCAAGTCCCTATTATTGAGTGGACTGGGCAGGGTTTGTGTGTGGTGGGGAAGGAGGTGCGGATCCCCTTAGCTACCTGAGCTGCTGTGCTCGGGGCAGCAGAGGGGCTGTGGGAGGGTCATTGCCTCACAAGGGTGTTACCAGACCAGAAAGGAAGACTCATTGCCTCTTAACTTACACATTAGTCAAACTGAGGAGCTGGTTCCTCTGTAGGCCAAGGCCGAGCCCTGCTGCATCTGACAAGCAGAGGTGGGCTGGCTGCATTGGTGTCGCTCTGAGTGGTGGTGAGCAGTAGCTCCCTGGCTGGTTTGCAGAGTGACAGATAAATGTTGAGATGGTTTCCCTTGGTCCCTAAGGACTGTGAGGAACAGAGATCCCACCCCTGCTCACAGCCCTGTCTCCCCCTGTTTTTCCTGCTCGATCAGGCGGCTGCTGAGAAGATGGCCCATGCCTTGGCTGAAAGGAGCTGCGAGTTACAACTGCTGCGCCAGCATGTGTTGGGGAAGGAGCCTCTTGGGACCCAGTTGGCTGGTGCTGCGCTGGTGAAGCAGGACAAACAGCCCATACAAGTAAGAATTGTGCGTTGCTTCTCTGTCCGTGGCCTTGGGTCTCTGGAGATCTGATTGCCATGGGAGGCAACGGGAGAGTGGGGAGCACCACAGAGAATGATAGAAATGAAAGTGGGATTAGGGGAGAGGCTTCCTAGAGGAGGGGGAGGAGAAGAAACAGAGGAGCAGAAATGCTGCCTGGGTGTTCTGGTTCCATCAGCCTTTGTCACTCAATGTCTCCTGTCATTCTGATCAGGCAGTATCTGAGCTCTCAGGGCACATGAGAGTATGAAAGAAATCCACCCTCTGACCTTCCAGCACTGACCCAGTCCTTCCTTGGGCTGGGCTGCCCCGCAGTATTGTAATCCCCTCCCTGACACTGTCACATTCTGGAGGGGACAAGAGAGCTAATTTTAGGTCCCACTAATTCTTGGCAGAGCCTGCTGTCTGTTTGCTGTCTCTTCCACAATTGGAGTTGGTATTTTTAAAGCAGCTTTGCTAAAACCTCCTTTGAGGCTGGACACGAGTCTGAGGCTACATATGCCATGCTCCTACTTGAGCAGCTGTTAATGGTTTATTGGTGAGGTGACATATTGAATGCTTTTAAGCAGCTGTAAACAGGTTGCTCATTTCTATTCCCAGGATCAAAGTGAGCTCTAGAGATTTCTAGGGATGTGTATATGGGCCAAGCTTTGTGTTTTCCTTCCTGCATGATCCCTCTGGGTCATATCTTTGGATGAAGGTGTTGGTCTCTGTAGACTCTCAGTTGAAAGATGAGTTTGCTGCAGTTGAGTGAAACCTGTTTAACCCTTACCATGAAGATGCTTGCCACCAGCGACCTCTGAGTGCCAAATAAAACCAGGCCAGAACCCTGCCGCCGATACATACAGGTTGGGTGCAACCCGCTTCTCCCCACTGCCTGGCTAGATCTTCTTCATTAGTTGCTGTCACTTCAGAGCATCAACAAAGCAGACAGCAGCTTTGGCACAGGCCTGGGGAAGCTGTAAGGGCTAAGTTCCCCCATAACAGTGAAAACGTGGAGGCTTTTGTGTTTTCAGGAAATGGTACAACGGGCTTGTGGAGCTACAGCCATTGCCAGCCCCGCCCAGGGGGACAGCAGCTGCAGGACAGAGGGAGGTGAGTGTGGTGACAGCTTCTTTCAACATCCCCAAACATGACCAGGGGTTTTTGCTATGGGGGAGCATGGTTATGTGAAACTGTGAGAGAATAAAGAGCTCTGAACAAGAGTGTTTTGAAATAAACCTGTGCCCTCCCCACCACCACCTTTGGGTGATGGTTCAGAGATGTCTGCGGGTGGGAGTATGGGAAAGAACAAGGCTGATGCTGGGTTTGAGGTGAGGTGCTTCTGCTTGAGAACTGATGCTGCCCAGTGAAGGGGTTTTGACTTTATGTGCAGGCTGGGCTGAGACAAGTGCAACTATTTTGGGATTTGCTTTGGAGCTAGAACACTTGAACCTTGCTAGAGTGGGGTGGCAGTCCTGGGATGTTGCTGTTACCTCAGGCTGCTGTTTAGGGAAGAAGAGCTTGAGGCAGGGTGATGGGGAGCACGAGCATTGTAGACCTCTCCAAATCCAAAGAGGGATTGTGTCTGATCCCAGGGTCAGAGCTGACATGTGGTAACCCTGCAATAACCAAGTTGTCTTTGCAGTTATGATGTCAGCAGAAGAACTGGAGAAGGACCTTGTTAACACCAAAGAGGAGCTGGAGCTAATGGCAAAGAAGGAAAGGGAAAGCAGGGTGAGCTTGTGGTGGAGCCTGTGCTGATCTCCCTTGCTTACAGGAGACCGCTTGGTTCAGTGGAGGTTTTGCACACCTCTGTTTTGAGGGTACCTGCAGTGGGAGAAATGGGGCAGCAGCTTGGGGTGGGGTTTTGGTTTTCTGAAGTCTCACACAGACTTATCTTCCCTCCCTAGAGGGAGCTCACTGCTCTCCAGTCCGTTGTGGCTGCGCAGGAAGAAGAGCTGCAGGTGCAGGCCTCGGATATAGAGTCCTTGACCAGGACCATCCAGATCAAAGAGGACCTCATCAAGGTAAGGTAACGCGCCATGCTGGATCAGCTCCACCTGAGGAGGCTGCAGAGGAGTCTCTTCTTTCCCCACAGTCTCAGAGTGATGGGGCTGGCTTTCCATGGGTGGTGTTCCAGCTGGTTTGTCTACAGCCCTCTGTTACTTTGGCCAAAAGGCCAAGGTCCCAAACCCCCAGTGTCGTTATTTGGCTTTTGTCCTTGGTATGCCAGGAGCCCTTCTTTGAGTCCTTTGAATGGAGCACATCATGTGCCTTCTCAGGTCTTGCTCTGGGCTGTTCTCTCTGCCTAATACACTCTGGGTGCTTTGGCATTTCTTTCTTGGGAGACCCGGGTCTTCCCAAACACTGGAAACTTTTGGCAGTTGCATTCCAGGGAGGATTACGAAGGTCTAGCTGCCCTTGTTACTGATCCCTTCTTCACTGACCCCTCCTGCTGTTGGTTTTCAGGATCTGCAGATGCAGCTGGTGGATCCTGAAGAAATTCCAGCCATGGAAAGGCTGACACAAGAAGTGCTGATGCTTCGGGAGAAAGTGGCCATACAAGAGTCACAAGGACAAGAGGCTACTGGAAGCAGAAAGCAGCAGGTAGTGTGTCTTGTGGGGCGAGCTTGGATGTGGTGGTGGCTCTGCTGGTGCTCAGCTGTGAGGCTTTCTTTTCCTTTGGATATGCCAAGATGTGCATGGTTTGGAAAGCTGTCTGCTTGCAATGGGGGGAACACCAAGGAGGAGAGGACTGGTTCCCTTTAGCAGTTATCTCGTGGCAGAGCCTTTTGGGAGTCCAGGGTGACACTGATCAGCTTGATTGCATGGACACAAGTGAGAGAGGAAGGGGAAGTTTCTCTGGGGCAGCCCAAGACCTCCTTTGATTTCTGTCACTTAAGTGTTGCATCTTGTCTCCTCTCTCCAACCAGTTGTTACAGGTGCTGGAAGGGCTGGTGGCCGAGAGGAGCCGGTTAAATGAGGCTCTCCAGGCAGAGAGGCAGCTCTACGGCAGCCTGGTAAAGTTTCACACGCACCCGGACAGGTAAGCGAGGCGGCCTCGGCTTGGCACTGCCCTGCTCCGCGGTGTGGGCAGGCATGGGTGGGCCAGTGGGGCAATTCCTGAAGCATGGAGCATTGTGCAGTCTGAGAGCCCTCAGTGGGAATGAGGGAAGCTGGGCAGAGCCTCAGACAAAGGCAGTTTGGGGAGTTCAAGGTGTAGGCTGCCTCTTTCCCTTGAGGCAGCAGTGGCCAGCTTTAAATGCTGTGCATCCCCCCCAGCTGCCACCCCTTGTTCAGGCCATGGGATTTCCATTCCTTTTTCTTCCTTTTCTCTGGCTCGCCCCTTCCTGGCTTAGCTTCCTCTCCACACTTGGCCACCTTTCAGAGGCTGCTGTCAAGTTCCCAACCAGCTGTTGGGTTGATAAGGATCTGCCTAGGTGCTTAATGAGGCGTGCAGCATGGCCTGCATTCTTGTCCTCTGCACTAATCCCCTGCCCTTCTCGGGCTGGGGCCTTGGGTTTTAGAGCTACCTGATAGCAGAGCCCACATAAGTGAAGTGCTTGGGTAAGTACAGAAGAACAGCTGGGATGGGGAGTCCCCTACCATGGACTGGAGCCTTTTTTGGGGGATGGTTGTGTTCTAGGGAGGTTTAGAGGTGAGGCAAGAGGTGGCAGAGCTGCCTGGGGAACGCGCAGGGCCCCTGCCTGGAGTGAGCAGCAGTCCTGGATGGAGGGGCCGGTTGGGTATGTGCTTACTGTGGCTTGTCTAACCCTCTTCCCTTCCGCACGGCGTGTCCGCTTAGCGCTGCAAGAGACCACACTCTGCAGGTGGAGCTGGAGGGGCTCCAGGATCTCCGGGGACAGCTGGAAGAAGCTCTTGGAAGAAGCTTGGAGTGTTTGAGCAGGCTGGAGACGCAGGGCACCATAGGAGGTGGGGAACAGGAGCGTGTGAGAGTCCTACCCCAGCATGCCTTCTGAGCACTGCTGCTCGCCCGCCTGCCACGGAAACGGTTCACTAACTGAGCGAGCCTGTCTCACTGACTCTGGGAGGGGCTTTGGTACTTAGCTGGGGTACGATAGAATCGATGCAGGGCTTTTTTTTTGTGTTATTTTTGAGCTGCTTTGGAAACCGCGATCAGTGCAATCCACCTGTGTCTCATGTATGTTCCTGTCTGACCCCCCGCCCCGTGCCCACCGATGTATTTGCACATTCAAATCATTCCATTTTAGTTTGATTTCCCCCATCTCCCTTCTGCTCCCACCCCCGTGGGCCAAATAAAGATTCCCTTTCTCTGAAGGAAACGCCAGATGTTCTCTCTCATCTCCCAAGTGCATGAGTGTGAGTTTTTGTATTACTCGCCCCCCCCCTCCCCCCCCCAGCCCGCCCTGTTTTTTGTCATCGAGTGACATCCCCTTCTTGGGTTGATGGTGGCTTTCCCAGAAGGAGAAGGGATGTATGGGAAAGTGGATTCCTGAGCCAGAGAAGCAGAGAAGGGCCACAGGACCTTGTGGCACTTCCTGTGACTTACACAGGTCTCGAGTGTAGAACTGACGATTCATTTGATGCTTAAACCAAATCCTACTCCAGTATTGATTTTACTGACTTTTTTTCCCTTTTTTCCTAACTTTAAGCTATTTTGGCTTGGCTTGTGAGTACCTTCAAGGGAGAGCTTCCTCCTCTTTTTGGCAGATGGCTTGCAGTGACAGAGACCTGTCCCTGCTCCCTGAGTCTGGGCTGGGTTTGCTCTCCCTCGTAGGTGCACATCTCTCTCTCAGGCTCCATGTGCCCCTTGGGCAATGGACAGGGTCCTCTTTCTGCTTCGTCGGGGACAGTCCCGCTTGTCACCACTGCAGACGTTTTCTAGGGCACGTCTCGCCTCCTCTGGCAGTGCAGGGGCTGGCAAGAGAAGAACAAAGGCAGCAGCGTTCCGATGCCGGCGCTTCCCGCACACAGCAGGCTGCACACCAGCCCTCTCCTCCTCCATCACCTCCTGAGCTGCCAGGAGGATCATTTTTTTGCTCTGAGCAGCGTTTGTGCTTGCTGGGGGAGCCAGGCTGGGAGCAAGCGCAGCAGAAGAGCTCTGTCCTGCTGGGCTGTGCCTCCCGGACCCACAGCTGCTCTGCTGCACCTTCCTTGGGACTGTTTCCCAAGGCACCACCCATCCCCTGCCCTGCCCCTCAGGTCTTCTCATCCCTGCCCCGAGGCAGGGAGCGGAGGCAGCACAGCTCTCCCTCCACACGCAGCAGGCCGCTGCTGCTCCTCCTGGTTTGTGCCTAGCAGTGTGGTGAGTTCAGCAATTCTCATGCAGCCCAAAGGGATGCAGCTGGTGGCTGCTGGGCAGCTCTGGTACTTGGTTAGCTCTTCTTTCTTGTGCTTCACCTCATTCCCTTCCTCTCGCTTCTCTGTGTAGAACCATCTTCTCCTTCTGACTCTCACTTTGTAGGAGCCTTTGTGTCCCTGTCCTTCTCCTTCCACCTTTCCTCCTCCATCCTGACTGATGCCTGGCTGGCTCCCCGATCCCTTGGCTACCGTAGAGCCCTGGACCAGCACAGACTCATCAGCATGGCATGAGGGAAGTTTTGGCTGCTGTCCCAGCAGCTCTCATCTCTCCTTGTGTGTTTTGCTGCAGATCTGTCCCTGGCTGCTGCTAGCATTGCTGCTGTGAAGTGCCCCAGAGGGGAGAGTTATCCTAGGCTGAGGTGTCCCAAACTTTCTGCTCTTTTCTTCAGGGCCTCCTTCCACCCCTGCTCTCCCAGGCTGCACACTCCTCTGTCCCACAGAAGGATCAGCCTGAGCATGCTCAGGCAGGCTGCTGCACTTCACGCCATCCCATAGCTCCTTCTGGGGGTCTCTCCTTCCCTGGAGACCTTGCTCCCCTCCCCTTGTTTCCAGAAGCATGCAGACTTCCAGTGCAGCCAATACACCCAGGTGTCCTGTGCCTGTGTGTGGTTTTCCAGCCTCATTTTCTTTGCCTTCAGGCTGGGTAGGAAAGATGAAAGAGTCTGTGGGAAATAGTGCTGGGCTTGCATCTCTTGTCCCCTTGGCTGGCAATGCCCCACGAGCTGAGTGACCCCCCTCCCTCTGAATTCACACCCTGGTGTGCCCCTGCTGTGGTGGGGGGTTCAAGCACTGGGTGACCAGCAGCATGCCCTATGTATGTGCTTTTCTGCTCTCCCAGCACACCTTCCTCTTCTTCCCCTGCCCCAGCCTTTTATTCCCCTTGAGATTTGTGCTCCCTTTATCTGCCCCAGCCCTGGAGCACTGGGATCCCTGTGGAGCTGTGGGTGATGGCAAGAAGTGGGGTGTCCCACATCCTCAAAACAGCTGCCCTGCCCCCTTCCCCCAGCTCGTGGCCCTCAGCTCCCCAGCAAGGCCTGCAGCTGAGGGGTCTACATCCCCTCATGCTTTGGGACCTTGCAGCCATTGAGAAGGAGCCCTAGGTGGTTTGTCACCTCGCAGGTTGTGTCCCCAGGGGTTCACAGTGCTGTGCCTTGGCTGAATGCGGCCCATGGGAGCTCCTTCTTCTCTGGGGGTGCTGCTACAGCTTCCAGCTGCCTCCTGGCTCCATGGGGCATGTCTGCTTTGGGGAGCTGGCTCAGCACCACAGGGTGATGCCTGCCCAGGCTGAAGAGGGAGGTGCTCGTGGTGTTTCCAGCCTCCTGGCAGTTCCTTGTCACGAGTGGGTCTCCTGAGTGTGTCATCATCATGGTGCTATGCAACCACCTGCCCTGCTGCAAGGTGTGTTCCTGGCTGGTCCTTGGCTCTCCCTCCTAGAAGCTGTATGCTTCCCTGACAGCTTTTCTTTCAGCAGCCTCTCTCCTTCCAACAGGAGCTCCCTATGACCCTCCACCTCTTATTCAAGCCTTGCCTGGGTGCTCCAGACCTGATGGTGCTGGGTTTGATCACAGGCAACTGCAAAGCCGGGCCTTGTGCAGCCCCAAGGCTGGCTTTTGGGTATTGGCTGAGCTGCTCCCTGCCTGGGGATGAGGGAGCAGGGTCCATTTGTGTCCCAGCCCCGCAGCCTGAGCCTAAGCTGGGCCCTGGAGCTGGGTGAGGGTCAGGCTGCCCAGGCAAGTTGCAAGCTCTGGCCCCAGGCTGCACACCAAGGGTGCGCAGAGCTATGTACAAGCAGAAAGGCGTGCCCCTGAGTTAGCTCTGTGGGGCAGGATGAGTCCAAGCCCCCCAAGTGTCCCTTTCTCTTTGCTGCATCTTGGCAGGGTTTGCAGAGAGCCCAGGGCTGTGCAGGGCAGCAGGGCTTGGGCAGGGTGGCTGCTGGTGTCCTCCTTGAGCACACACTGCCATCGTGTGGGGTGCACCCCTGCATCCCTGCCAGGCTGGGACAGCACCAGCAAGGATCCCTGGAGCGGGCACATGCCGCTGGCTGCAGCTTGTGTTGTGACCGCAGGGTGGGTGGTGTGTATGTGTGCATGTGTGTTGGTGCAGCAAGCGCAGGGGGTGTGAAGGTGGAGATGTGAATGGGCTGGGCGCGTCCCTGGGGCTGTCACAGCTGGGGCTGTCCTCTCCCTTGGTGTAGGGCCAGCACAGGGTGCCGGGTTCGAGCTCCAGCATGCAGAGAGGGGGTAGTAGGGTGCTGGGACAGTACTGAGACCTCGGTCCTGCTGCGAATGCCCCACCACCAAGCGCGTACAAGAGCAGGCACCTGCCCGGGCTGCCCACAGCAGCCACAGGCATCACCAGGGAGGAGGGGACAGAGGCAGGGCCACTGTGTCCGCTGCTCTGAGCACCTTGTGCTGTCCCCTAGGTCAGGCCACAGGCACAGATGCTGATGATGCCAGCACCAACTTCACTGACAGCGTCAAGAAGGAGGCAGCCCCCGGCATGGCAACCCAACATGTGAGTCAAGGCAGCGCAGCATGGGGAGTTCAGGTGGCAGAGTTGGGTGCTGTGCTACTGCTGGACCAGGTCCTGGCCCCTTTGGAAATGTCCCTGTCACGCTCTGTCTTTGTTCCTCTAGAGCAGTCCTCTGGCCCCTAAGGAAAGCGGCAGCCCTGAAAGGATACTGATGGGCAGCGTGACCTCCGGGCAGGAGCTGCGGGCAGAGGAGGAGCTGCGGGAGCTGAAGGCGCAGCTGGAGGAAGCCGGCTTCTCTTCTGTCTCCCACATCAGGCAAGAGCCCTGGGGTGCTGGAGCCAGTGGGTGGCAGTGGCTTCAGGGGTGGGGGTTATTCCGTGTCCCAGCCCCTGCCTGCCCTTCACGGTGTCTCATGCCCCCCAGGAAGGCGATGCTGAGCCTGTGCCTGGAGAACGCAGAGCTGAAGGAGCGGATGGGCGAAGCCACATCACTGCTGGAGAGTGGGGAGCAGGAGGAGGCTGGGCTGGACAGCCCCTTGGCCCCTGAGACCCGTAGGCTGCAGCAGAAGAGCCGCAGTCCCCTCAGTGACCGCCCAGCCAGCGGTAGTGAGGATGGCCAGGGGGTCCCAGCAGAGAGGGGAGCTGTGCCTGCCAAACGCCCGGCGCTGGAGGCACAATCTCAGCATGATGTGCCCAAGAGACCCTGTCCTGGCACCCCGGGTAGAGGGAATGGGAGCCATGTAAGTGTTTTGGGCATGGGGGACTGGGACGGGGCTGGAGCTAGCAGTGGGGATGGAATTCAGGAGCTTGCAGCCTGTCTACCCCCTGGCAGGCAGAGGGCACAGTCCCTGGCAGGGGCTGGCTGGGGCTGGGCACGGAGCTGCGGTCTCAGGTGGCGCAGGGCCAAAAGCAGTGCCAGGAGCTCCAGGACAAGCTCACCGCCTCCGAGGCCATGGTGCGGGTGCAAGCCGAGCAGCTGGAGAAGTATCACGTCCTGCTCCGTGAGTTAAAATCCCCGGTGGGATGGGGTTGGGGGAGGGTGGGGTGTCTCCATCGAGCCTGGTGTGCCCCATGCACTGTGCTGTACATGGGGCAGGGGGAGATTCCTGCTGGGACAGGGAACCTGAGCTGATGGTGTTGCCTGGCAGGAGAACCCCACGCCCAGCAGCTCAGCAAGCAAGTGCAGGTAGACTTCCAGGACCTGGGCTATGAGACGTGCGGGCGAAGTGAGACTGAAGCTGACCGGGATGAGACCACCAGCCCTGGTAAGGAGAGCCGGCGGCTCTGGTGATGCCTGTGCCTTGCCCACCTGGCACAGGAAAGTAACACCACGCCCTGTCCCTGCTGCAGAGTGCGAGGAACCCGATGTATTCAGCGAGCCCAGCCTGGGTGAAGAGCTGGGGTCCTCATGCCGGCCAGGGATGCCCAGGGTGGGCAAGGCTGCCTGGAAAGCAATGGCCTCGGCAGATGTGGGGGCCCTGCACCAGCACATTCAGGACCTCAAGGCCCAGCTGCTCAATGCCAACAAGGTGATCCAGAGCCTGCAGGGCCGTGCCCGCTCCATCTCCATCACCAGCGGTTACACCTCGGGCGCTGAGCGGCCCCTGCCAGATCCCACGGCCCTGACCTCCCCAGCACACAGCCTCACGGATGAGGACGAGGGCTGGCAGTCAGATGGCCACGGCACCCTCTGCCCGCCTGCCCTGCGGGCACACCGTGACCTGCAGCACTTGGTGCACCGCGTAGCCCTCCTTGAAGCACAGTTGGCGACGTCCAAGCCAGGAGGGGTTTTGCCCAAGGAGCTGCAATCTGCCACTTGGCCAGGGTACAGCAGCGGGGATCTGGACCAGATGGAGGGAGGGAGTGAAGGGAAATGTGGGTCTCCAGGGGTTGCCCAAGGGTGGTGGCTTCTTACCGCGTGCTTTCCCTGCGGACAGGCTCCTGGGGTGTTTGCACAGTGGGGCAGAGTCCCAGCAGCAGAGGGTGCACAAAGTCCCCCATGCCACCCCATCCCTGCTGTGCTCTGTGGAGGGGGAGCCTGGCAGACCTGCAGACCCTCCTTGCTTGTTGGTCCCTCCTAGGAAGTATGACTCGCTGATCCAAGCGCAGGCTCGGGAGCTCTCCCACCTGCGGCAGACACTGCGAGAGGGCCGCGGGGCGAGCCGCAGCCTGGCCCAGCACCTGCACGATGCCCTGCGGTCCTTTGAGGACCTCCTCCGCAGCACCGACATCGACTATTACCTGGGCCAGGGTTTCCGGGAGCAGCTGGCCCAGGGCAGGCAGCTGGCTGAGAGGCTCAGCGACAAGCTGGGCACCAGTAAGTACCACTGGGGCTGAACATAGTGGGGGCACAGAAGGGATGCTTTGATGGGTGCTGTGAAGGGCTGGGGCCATTCAGACACCTTGTGTCATGTGGGCTACCCGCTTTAGGCTGGGTGTCCTGTCCGGCTATGGCTCTGTTTGGGGATGGGCAGCCGGGGCACAGGGACACTGACTGGCTCTGCTCTGGCTTGTTTTTTCAGGAGATCGACAAGATGGGGAGGCTAAAACCAGCCATGAACTTCTGGCACTGAGGTATCTGTTCTCAGGGAGGGACCTGCTCTGTGTGGGCACCCCAGGAACTGTCCCTGCTCTTGGGGTGGGGGTCTGGAGTGCCCTTGGAGATTCTGCTCCAGGTGGATGCCCCAGAGCTGCCTCTGCTTTGGGGATGTGGAGACCTAGGCTTGGGCTGGGCATTCCATGGCTCTGGGCAGCCTTGCAGCACGAGTGGGATGTGTTGGGATGTCATGTTGGAGCACACACAGCACAGTGGGGAAGGGTTGCGGGATGGGGGTCACCCTGCCCTGTCAGCCACGGTGATGGGCCACCTCTGTAGGCTTAGCAGGGAGCTCCAGGAGAAGGAGAAGGTGATTGAGAGCCTGGAGGCGAAGCTGCAGGAGCGCTGTGAGTCCCCAGGCAGCAGCCGCCCACCCTCTGAGTCATCCCGCTCTGCCACCAGCACCTCCTTCATGTCCGAGGGGCTGGACCCGTGCTCCGATGGGGACATGGCCAGCGAGTGCAGCCAGTGCTGCGAGGAGCCTGCCCGACTCGCAGGTACCATGGGGTACATGCAGCCCCTCTGTAGCCTGTGGGGCCCTGCAGCAGCGGGAGCCCATCAGGCCTGGGCAGGGGGTGCTGGCAGAGCACCATGCCCCAGCGTCAGCCGGGGGCTGAGCACGCAGCACTTGGGGCTGTGGGGAGGTGTCTTGGGGAGTCTTGCCATGGTAGCACAGCCCTGCAAGGCTGGGACCTAACTGGCCCTGTCCCAGCCCACAGTGCCCCTGGACATGGGGGCTTGGCTGCTCAGGGTGTGCCAGTGACCCCGGGGAGGAGGGGTAGCTGCCAGGCTGAGCTGTGCTAACATGTCTTCCCGTCTCTCTCCTGTCTCCAGGCCTTCGCTCTGGCTCCTTGTCCAAACCCAATAGCGCACTCCCACCTGTGCTGGCCCCCAGGCAGCCCCCTTTCCTGCCTGCTGGGCCCCCCCTCCCACAGCCCCCCTGCTCCTGGGCTGCTGCGGGACCCCCGTCTGCTCCCTGGCCAAGGTGCAGCAGGAACTGCAGGTGCTCCGGAGGCAGCTGGGAGAAAGTGAGCGCTTGCCTCCGGCACAGGGTTGGTCCTGCATGCCCTGCTGTGCCACCCCGGGCTGTGCCGCATGCCCCCCCACCCTCTGACCTGCCTGTCCTGCCTTGGCCCTTCTGCTTCCCGGGTCTACTGCTTTGAGGTGGGGTCCCAACGCTCTGGCTGGGGGGTGATGGGGACTTGTGGCACTCGTGAAGAGAGGACCTGGTAGGTGGGGTGGACACAGCCTGTGGCAGCACTAGCCCTCAGTGCTAGCGCTTGCATATCCCAGGGCCTCTGATGGGTTGTTTGGTTAGGGTTAGTGCTGTGTAGGAGTGGAGCTGAGACCCCCCAACTTACCTAATCAGCAGGCCCTGGGGAAGCCTCTGCTCTCTGGGGGAAATGGGTTTGTGCAGGGGGTCAACGATGGGGAACAGGCTGCGCTCTTGGGTAGAGCAAGAAGGGGGCACAAAGCTCTCGGTGAGAGTACATTACCCTCATTCTTCCTCCCTGCTTATTGTTCTTCTCCTCCTCAACACTTTGCCCTGTGCATGCAGGTGTGACCCTGCCCGTGGCACCAGCAAAGTCCACAGCCTCGATGGGACTCTACGGAGAGGGCAGCAAAGCCCCAGCACTGCTCTGTCAACACGGTGCACTGCAGAACCTGGCTGAGACCCCCAGGACCACCCAGACTCGCACCCTTTGGGATGTTCCTCCTCCCAGCCAGCCAGTTTATGGGGCCCTTCCCACAGGGTACCCATCTAGCCAGAAGCTAACAGGTAGGTCCATGTTGCAGGGCGTGGGGGAACAAGGAGCACACCTGGCACCAGGGTGGCTGCAGGATGTGGCTCTGGGCTGGGGCAGAGTAGTGGGGATGGCATGAGGCAGGTGGCACAGCTCTCCCTGTCTCCTTGGCTGTGGCAGGGGCAGACCTGCTGGAAGAACACTTGGTGGAGATTCGCAGCCTGCGCCAGCGCCTTGAGGAGTCCATCTGCACCAACGACCGGCTCCGGGAGCAGCTCGAACGCCGTCTGGCCTCTACGGGCAAGTCCAGCGGTATGGTGCTGCACTGGGGACGGGGCTTCTTGGGGAGGGGGGTGTTTCAGCCTTTGCACACCCCCATTGCACGGGGACAGAGCTCCCCCTGTGCACAGTGGGGTGCTGGGGAGAGAGGCTCAGCGCCGCTTCCCCTCTGCAGGATTGCCCAGCGATGTCTATGCCCAGGGGCTGGAGCCAGGGCTGCAGCTGAGCAGGGAGAATCAGGCTCTGTGTGAGGACAACCGAACCCTGCGACTCCAGCGCGACCACCTCTCCCAAGGTAGGGCTGGCCACCAGCATCCTGGGAATGAGTCCCAGGGGGTACTGGATGAGCAGGGCAATGGTGACACCTCCATGCTCTCTGTCCCCAGAGCTGGCACGGGTGCAGGAGGCACTCCTGGCTGCCTGCTCCCGGGCACGGGAGGCTGAAGAGGAGCTGGGCCAGAGGCGTGGGGAGCAGCGGAGGCTGGCAGAGGAGCTTGCAGAGTGCCAGGAGAGCATCCAGCAGCTCCGGGACGAGCGGCGCTCTTTGCAGGAGGACAACAACAGGTGAGGTTTGGGGCATTGTGACCTTGGGGCCAGGGAGGCTGGGTGGCATGGCTGGCACTGGAGCCCCTGTGTCACCCCTCTGCAGGTTGCAGCACACGGTGACGCTCCTGCAGCAGCAGTGTGAGGAGCATCGCCTGCTCCTGCAGACCCTGCGTGCAGAACTGCAAGTCTACAAGAGCCTCCCTGGCCCCTCTGCAGAGGCCCATGCTGGTACGGGACCCGCACCCAGCCCCTCTGCCCTGGTCTTGGGGTGCCTGGCCCCTCTGAACCCTCTGGGAGGTCTCAAACGCCTCTCTGGTCACAGTAGGAGGAGGAACATGGTGGCCCTGCTGGCAGGCAGAGAGGGAGGGCAGGATCCCAGCAGCTCCAGGCACAGAGTCACAGTTGTCCATAGGGGCTCAGACACTTCTTGTTCCAGGCTGCTTCCCATCTCCTCCAGTGCGGGATGTTGGCACGAGTTCAGCAGCTCCCCTCTTCTCCCCACTGTCCTCTGACATGTCACCGGCCTGGCGGATGGATGGTGGGTACCAGTGCCTGCCCACACACCTTCCTCAGGGGCTGCTGAGGCCTGACAAACTTGCAGCACCCTTGCTGAGCAAGGCTGGAGAGTCCAGCGCAGAGCCATCCCCAGGGACGGGATGGGGAGGGCCGCAGGGGGAGCAGGCACTGGTCCCCACCTACCCCTGCTTGCTCCACAGAGCCATGTGCGGCAGACCCACCAGCAAGGAAGAGCGAGGGACCGACAGGAGCCCACGTCATCGGCCGCCTGGACACCTACCGGGCCCTGGAGCAGCACATTCTGGAGGGGAAGGCACTGGCTCATGAGCTGATGTGTCTCACGCGCCCCGCACTCGGGCTGCCCAAATGCCCACTCCCGGGGAAGGAGGTAAGGTGTGGGTCAGATGGGGCTGGAGGTGGCTGGGGACCAGACCCTCCACAGCTCCAGAGCCAAGGATCAGCCTCAAGGCTCACAGTGCTGGCAAGTGGCAGGTAGCCCAGGTAGCCTCCAGCCTGGGGGGCTGTGGCTAGTGCTCCCCTGGGCTGGGCACGGTGAGTTCCAGGGTGTAGCGGGATGCAGGTGCCCCCAAGCACCTGCCCCCCAGCACCTGCCTCCACACCTCTGTCCCGCAGGCACTGGGGTGGGCAGGCGCAGGGCACCTCTGGGGCAGTGCCAGCACCCTGCACCGCGTCCTGGAGGAGTGCACGTCTTTCCTGGCTGCCTTCTGGAGTGCTGCACTGCCTGTCAGTGCTGCGCAGCACCAGGCCAAGGTACACACCAGGCAGTGGGGCTGCTGGGGCAGCCTGGGCCTGACACTTGCTGCTCACCATGCTCTTCTTGCCCCAGGAACAGGGGCTACAGGGTGAGATCGCGACACTCCGGGCCCAGCTCTCGGAGAGGGAGGATGCTCTGCAGAGCACAGCTGAGCAGCTGCGCAGCACGGCCCAGCTCAAGGACAGCATGGAGCAGTTCATTGTCAGCCAGTGTAGGTGGCCAGGGTGGCATCCTGTGGTGGGGCGGTATGGCCAAGCTGGCCTGGTCCCATGTACGTGGGGTGGCACCTCAGCACAGGGACCTTGCTGACCCCATCCCTCTCTCCCTCACAGTGACCAGGACCCACAATGTGCTGCGCAAGGCCAGGACAAACCTGGAGGTGAGTTCACCTTGGCAGCCAGTGCGGGATAGAGGTGGGTGTCCCTGCCCTTGGTGAGCCCTGATGCCCTCGGGATGGGCATGGATGGCAGACACATCATGGTCTGGGGGTGCTGATGGCCTAGCTGGGTGCAGGGATGTCTGTCCCCAGGATCTGTGTCCCCAAGGCGCAGCCCTCCCCTGGCAGTACCCCCTCCATACTGCCACCCTGCTCTCTCACCAGGTGAAGGCGCAGCAGGCTCTGCCCGTTGCGTGAGCCTCGGGTAGGGCTGGGACCACTGTCCCCAGCCATGGAACAGCACACGGGCTGCCGAGCCATGCCACATCGGAGGCCTGGAGTGGACCCTGTCCCTGCTGCTCCAAGGGCTGCGTGAAGAGGGCATCATGGTGCCTGGTGCAACACTGTTAGTGGGTTTGGGCTGCTGTAGTGGCCGCATGGCCTCCACCAGCCTTTGCTCGGCATCACAGCAGCAGCTGCCGGCTTGGGTTTGCCTGCCCAGTGCTTCAGCACTTGCCCCCTTCCCCCTGCTGTGCTTCAAGTGGGGTGTCTGTCCCTCTCGTCCTGGGACTTAGTCCCCTTTGCAACCCCACTGCGCGCCCGTCCCTGCTTGTGGATATATGTATTTGTATATAGCTAGAGGTATGGGAGCTGCGTTTTGGGGGCTCCCAGGGCATGCTGGGGCCCCGGCCCAGGAGGAAGATGTAAGAAATGCCATATCCTATTTGGTGGCTTGGAGAGTCCCCAATAAAGGTTTCCTTTGGGCTGTGGTGTTTCTGGCATGCCCGTCTCTGCAGCCTGCTTCCCCCTCCCCAAGCTGCCGGTGGCACAGGGGCCCACAGGCAGTTGCTGGCCCCAAGCAGCCGGCTCTGAGCCCCACACCAGCCCTGCCAAGGGCAGTTCTGTGCCCCACTGGGCTCTCCCCTCACTGCTCCAGAGCCCTCACCCCCCCCCAACACCAGGCCAGCAGCACTGAGAACAATAAATACTGTAATAAATAGAGAAAACCCTGTCGCGTGGCACTGCTCCGGCAGCAGGCGGTGTAGCCGGGGTCCTGGGGTCCCTGCCCTGCTCCGCTCTCCCCAGGCCCCCTCAAGCGTAGGTGCGCGCAGGTGCCCCTCTGGCTGTGACAGTCAGCCCTGCCCCACAGAAGTGCTCCATGTTGTGGCCGGCGTTCGGTCCTCAGCGGTGCTGTCCCAGCAGCAGGTAAGTGTGGCTGTTGTCCGGCTGGACCCTCCCTCCTACCGTCTGGACGCTGAGCCTGGCAGAGCACTGGGGCTGCAGCCAGAGCTGAGAGCCCTCCTCAAAGGGGGAGTGCAAGGAAGGGGGCAGCCCCATGCTTAGGGCTGGGGGGCAGGCTGGTGGGGGTGTCTCAAATCCCCTGGGGCTTAAGGTGGCTTCAGAGACTCATTGCCAGGACAGCACTGCAACCTTTGGCAGGTAGGATGTGTGCCTGGGGGCTAGGCTAGGGCAGTGTCAGGGCCACCCGAGGGCCCTGGCAGGCTGGAGGAGACAGGGAGGGTGAAGCCCTTTCAGTGTTGGGCACCGGGACAGGCTGTTCTGGTGAGCAACAAACAAAGCGGCCCCAGAGACTCACAGAAGCCAAGGGGAGCTTGTAGGTGGGCAGAAACCAAGGGTTAAATCAAACCACACCAGTAGGATGGGACAGTGTCACAGGCCCCAGTGGCCCTGGGCTCAGCGCGGGGGCCTGTGCTGGGCTGGAGGCTGGAGCCTGTGTCAGTTCTCACACAGTCCGTGGCCCAGCGTGTGCAGACAAAGCGGCTTTTCGTGTCCTGCGTGGGGGGCGGGCGAGGCCCCGGCTCAGATGGGTTTGTACAGCAGCGTGGTGACGTACTTCTTCTTGTAGCGGTGCGTGGCACTGAGCACCATGACGCCGTCCTGAGAGAGGCACAGCATCAGCGGGAGCGGGTGGGAGAGCTCGGCACAGCCTGGCCGCGCTGACGCAGGAGTTGGGGGTCCCCCAGCCCATCCCTGCCACCCCGAGCCTCACAGCCAGCGAGATGTGATCAGCGCCCACTGTGAGGAGCCAGGGCACATCGAGGGAAGGGGCTTGTATAGAGCCCAGGGCTGCCCAGCTCCGCCATGCCAGGGGGAGGCAGCTACAGGGAGCTGGGGGCTGTAAGGAGACCCCAATCTACATCCCTGCGTGCGCTGTGCTTCACTGGGCAGCCAAGCTGTCCTTGTGTGGGTCCTCCCATCCCCGCACCAGCATTCCCACCCCTCCGGCTGTCCAGGCTCTGCTCCCTACTCCCCTTCCTTCACCCAGCAGTGCGGTGGGACCTGCCCTTACCTTGATGGAGAGCGCGTAGAGGTGGTTGAGCATGACGTGGTTGGGTTCTGGCAGCAGTGCTGGGTCACACTAGGAGAAGAGGAGTGTCACAGGAGAACAGCAGAGCCCCGACCCCCCAGCCGTTGTGGGGAGCAAGGGGCTGCCATCTCAGGCAATCTGAGCTGCTGGCGTCTCTGGCTGTTCTGAACAGGAACAGAGCTCAGGTAAGCACCAGGCAGAGCAAGGGGCCAAACCAGTGTGATTAATAGGAAAAGGGATGCTTTTCCCAGGGAAAGGGCAAGGGCTGGGCACCAGCCAAGGGGAGGCGAGGCTCCCTGCAGACAGGAGGCTCCCTGCAACCCCTTTCTAACCCCAGTGTGGCTCCCTGTGTCTGGGCAGCACGCTGGTGCCTACCGAGATATTGGTGTCCTTATTGAGGATGACCTGGAGGAGGTGAGGTGGGAGGATGGGTGGAGATTTGAAGCGCTCCTCAGGCCGGTACACATACATCTCTTGGCCATAGGGACCAGGTGGTGAGCTCGATAAGTCTAAACAGAAGAGACAGGAGGAGTGTGAAAAAGCTAAGCAGGACTGACAAGTGCACAGCAGCTCCCAGGAGATTGAGAAGCTCCCAGGAGGGTCTTTCAGGCACAAACATCCTGTATAAGCTGTGACCACGAACTCTATAGCAACAGCTCAGCCTTTTCACAGCAGAGTAAGCAGCCAGGTGAGCTCTGGGTGTTTCCGAGCAGGGCTGTAAGACGGCACATGCACTGGCACACACAAGCACCTGGTGGTATCTGCCCCGAGACCCCTGCATACAGCTCTTGGCACAGTTGGGTCCCTCTCCCTGTAGCAAACGGCTGGCTTGCTGCAGAGCTGTACACTCCACAGCAGGGACACTGGCACAAGTGCATGCTCTCAGTTCTGCAGGACTGCCCAATGAGGAGCTCCTGGGAAAGGCAAACAGGAAGTCCACCCCGGAAAAGGCAAAAGGGAAATCTAGACTGAGAAGCTGCTCAGCCCATGTGAGGGACCACAGGAGTTCCTGGTCACTGGAAACTGGACTGGCTGCTATCTCCTGGCCACACCTGACCCCACCACTTCAGCCCACCTTGTGGGTTGGTATCAGGGACAGCAGGCTGCATTCAGAGGGCCCTGGACCGAGACACGACTTAGCTATCTAACAGCATTACACACCATGCCAGCGCTGCCCGTGTCTGCGTGGTAACCAAACCTGTCACTGTAATGCAAGCGGAGAGGGAGGTTTCCGATGTGCTAGCACCAGTACAAATGCCCTTGGCACGAAAACCAAGAGTAGCTACTGAAAATAACCTGGATCCTGCTCTCTCCTGGCTGGTACCCCAGATCAGATGACTTACTCACAGTTGAGCAGACAGAAAGGGGTGATGTTCCCAGTGCTCATCAGTCTGAAATGGCAGCCTCAGACACTCACGGGTACTGACCCTGCCCTGGGAGAGCACTAGCACAGAACAAGTTACAGCCCCTCCGTGGAGGCATGGCCTCAGCTGTGGGGTGCCGAGGACACGCTGCCAAAACGCTACTCTTCCCGGGTGCAGGCGCACACCTCCACTCAGAGGGTCTGTTCGCCCCCAGAGCAGTGAGTCTCAGAGCAGAGGGGGTGGAAAATAGCACATGCAAAGCTTTAAAGCCATAAAAACTCACCCCGACCTGAGGTTTCTGAGCTCTCCAGGGAATCCACCTTCAAAGCATCAAACACCTCAAAGTCTGACTTCTTGACATGAATCAGGTTGTTTATCGTTCCCATCTGGCTGGTGACGACAGGCTGGAGAGAACAGAGGTAAGAGTCTTCCTGTGTTCACCTCCAGACAAAGCACTCAAAGCTTCCCAGATCCTCTTGGCCCGAGCTGGGTTTGCTGTGCCATTGCCTCAGCGCACAGCTGGCCACTGTCTAGCTCTGTGCTATGCTGGCAGATCACTACTGTAGGATTTCCCTTTATTCCCAGGCTCTCCCATGTTTAAGCCTAAAGGAACCAGGCTCTGAAAGGACTCCTGGGGTGGAGGCACCCCTTTCATTCTGGCAGGCACTCTCGGCTCTTCCTGTTCCCCCTCTGCTGCAGTTACAGCATGTCAGGTCCCCCAAAAAGGACAAGATCTGTTGGGAGCATTACCTCAGATGGGTCATGGACCCATTGCCCATCCACAAAAAATTTGTACTGGTGCTCTCCTTCTGGGAGGTCCAGGATAGCAACGAAGTCGTTGTGGCTGTGCAGAGAGAACAGATGTACAACAGCATTAGCCCGCTAACGCTCTGGATGCTGCTCTTCCATGGGAACAGCACATCTTACCTCCCAGCCCAACACCTTCATGCAGGGTTAGGCCTGCTCATCAGCAGTGATCCAAGGTACGGACACAACAGGTGTGAGTGTGCAGAGCGCTAGTGTGGCTCAGAGCCCCCGGGTGAGGTGTGCAGCAGGCAGTGCAGCCTGCAGACCTGCCCTGCAAGCCCCAGGGAAGCTATTGTGACAGCCTGCGCGAGCGAGACATGCTGGGGAGGATGTGTGTGCCCAGCGCCCAACCCTGCACTGGCACCGCGGGACAGGGATGGTGGGGGTAGCAACCGTGTTTGTGGAGCCCGCGCTTGAGCGGAACCCACTCCAGAAGATTCACTGGGACTATGCCCAGTCACACACAGAGTTCCCCCAGAAATCACAGATGTACCGCGGAACAGCGAGAGCGCCGTCAGGGCAGGAAGGCGCGTGAGGGACAAACAACCCCTGGTCGCAAGAACACAACCAGACGTGGAGCAAGGCCACGGCCGCGGGAAGAGCTGACAGCTTCAAGGGGACTGCTGCAGGGCTCTGGAGCCAGGACCAGCTGCTGTGACATCCAGCTGGGCAAGCAAAGTGGCCTATCCTGCTCCGTCCCACTGCTTCACACCTTCCCAGCATCACTGAGGGAAGGAGCTAAGTATTTGCGTTCAGACCCTCTGACTTGGGTGAACTGAGAAAAGCCAGGTGAGCAAATGGAACAGCCACCAGCACAGAGAAGGGAAAATATTCCCTGTGATGGTGCAGAGGAGGATGCAGGGTGACTTAGGGGACTGGTTACCTCTTGATGAGTGGGATCTTGGTGCTCCAGTTGTTGAAAGATCCGGAGATGAAGACCTCTTTGCCTCCATCAGCCCAGCGGATGACAGTAGGACGAGCCTGCTGGGATGGTTTCACTGACTCCTCCAGATCTGGCTGCCACGACACAAACTCCTTGTCCCCAGGAATCTGAGCAAAGACAATCAGAGCCTGACTGAAACACAGAGACAACTGGGACCGCTTTCCCTTCCGCTGGCCTCCACCAGCACATCCCAGAGGAGAGCAGAGCTCCTTCAGCCTCCCAGCTCTCCACACACTCAGGCTTGGGAGCACAGCCCCTTACAACCAGTGAGCTGAAGCCCCAGCCAGGGTCTTACCTTGGAGTCATGGGAGCTGAAAACACTGGGGTCGTCGGTGCTGCCCACCATGATCTTGTGTGGATGCTCCTTGGTGGGGTGGGGGGCACCGGAGCCGTCTGAGCGGTGGGACTTGGAGCCATGGCGCTCCCCAGACACTCGCTCACTGGTGGTGTTCCCCATGACAGCTCAGCAGCCCCTGCGTGAGAGAGAGAGAGGATGGCGGTGTGCTGGTGGCCATGGGCTCTGGCAGCAAACAGAGGAGCAAAGGCGCTGTTCCCCAATGCTCTGCCAGGGGAGACTGACACCAATCCTAGAAAAGGCCCAAAGTTCATTCCTGCCACCAGGTTTGGAAGCTGGAGGGGAATTTAACAAACAAAGACAGCTTGACCTAATTATATCTTTATGAACCATCACTCTAGCTAAGCTGGTAATTGTTATACTCCAAAACTGATACCAGTTACACCGCGTCCCACACAAGCACTCAGCCCAGCATTGTAGAGGAGCTGATGGGAAAAATAAAGCCAACCTTTATTGGCAAATCAATTGCTCGGCGTTAACAGAGCTGCTTTCACAGCCCCACAGTCAGGCTCTACAGTCAAATCCCCTACACCCAGCAAGAAAACAGCTGGAGAGTGAAAGCAGCAGCTGTTTAACAGTGCCTGACAAGTCTCCAAGAGCTTGCAGGCAGAAGCGCAGAGCCTCACGCATGGCCAAGGCAACAGGGAGCATTTAAAGTGTCGGAGTGGAATTGCCCAAGCTGGAGCTTGGCCAAAGCATGGGGCTAATGCTGCGCTGCCTGTAAAAAGCTCTGGGGAGCATTCACTTAGGATTCACTGGGCAAGCCACAGTGTCAGCTGCGGCACAGCGAGGAGGTCCATGTGTGGTGACCCAGCAGCACTACCCTGAGCGTCCCAGCATCGGCCACCCAGAGACACAGGACGAGCGAAGGGGAATCTCCCCTGCTTCCACACTACTCTGCCGCTGGAGATGGGCCGTCAGCCCCACTCTCACCCAGCTCAGAGAAGGCAAAGCAGAGCTGGCAACACAGCGCCAAGCCACAAACATGCACACACACCTCTGGGGACAAACACCAAAGCCACCGCAAGCTACGTGAGACTCTTCAGGCCTTACCCTGTTTCCAGCACCTGAGATGGATTTGGGTTCTTGCCCCCTTTCCCAGGCTTATTTCACAGCTTTCAGCTTACCACACTGATAATGAGCTCTGCAGGGCAAAGCAAGAGGACAGCCTTGCTTCATGTGCTTAGTTGTGACATTTGGAGATTTGTTTGGGCGATCAAGTTATATGAAGGGTGCCAGGGAAGGCTGCCAGCCAAAGCCAGGCTTTAGAGCATTGCAGAGCAATTACTGAAGTGTTTCTTAAATCCTGAGGAGTAAAAGTCAGCTCAAGAGGGCAGCTAACCCATACCCCCACCCTGTCTTAGCAAGGATCAAGTGTACCTGAAGATCCAGGTCAGATGAGCAGCACCACTTTCCCTGACACCTTCCCCTCTGCCCTAAGGGAGGCTCAGCTGGCTCCTCACTAAACCTGCCCCTGCGCCATGCACTCTGCTCTTGAGGAGCTTCTTCCCCAGTACCTCTGCTAAGACTCCCTCACTTTCCATCTATGGGGAGGACAGTGAGAACAGCTGAACGTCCTCTTGTACCCAGACAGACCCAAGAGCTATGTGCAGCTGTTGACAGATGTGAAAGCCATACTTTTTCTTCTCTAAAAGGAATCCAGTCCCTCTGGCTGTCCCTTACAGGTCACACTCTCCAACCACCTCCTGTGCTTACTCTTTTCAGGCACGTGGCATCTGAAACTCCAGGCAGGTGACGCCACCCTACCTGCAGCATTGCCCACGCTGGCACCCCACGCTGGGCCAGCAAGCGCAGCCTGCGGTACCTGGCTTGACTGAATGAGCTTCTCCAGCTTCAGCCCTGCCGTGTTCGGCCAAGCCCTTGGGGTGCAGCTTGCTCTGGCCATGTGTGACACAGGTACACCTGTGCCACCAGTGGAAACGCTGCCCATGTCCAAGCCCAATCCAACCCCCGTGGCCTTGCAGAGGTTTGGCACCAAGCCGCTGCCAGCTCCAGCCCGCAGTAAGGTGGGTGCCTGGGGACCACCAGCCGCCCCCCTCCCCGCCCAGTGTCACCCGGCCCCACCTCCCCGCTTTGCTTCTGAAGGCGACGCGCGAAACGCACGCCGGTCCCCCCCAAACGGGGCACCCCTACTGCCTGCCCCACCCGCTCGGGGACACGCCGGCAGCCGGCCCGAGAGGGTTTGCTTGGGGGAGCCGGGATCACCGCGCTGCACACCCCAGCCCGCAGCCGGCCCGGCTGACGCCGCCTAGTCCTGGAGATAACCCGGAGAGGCACGGCGTGTCGCGGAAGGGCACCGGCGCTCAGCGCCGCGGCGTTACCGGGCTGAGCTGGCTCCTGCCCCGGGCTCGCAGCGAGCCGGCCCGGCCGGGACGGGGGCTCTGCGGAGCGGTGGCAGGGCAGTCGCGGCACGCCCGGCCCGATCCCCCCTTCCCGGCAGGACGCGGCGAAGCGGTGCCTGCCGCTGCCCGGGGTGGAAGCGGACCGCACCGGCGCGGGGCAGGGCGCTGCCAGCCGGCCGCAGGGCAGGGGTCCGGGCTGCCGCTCCCCACCGCCGTGTCACCCGCGGGGACGCCCGGCCAATCCTCTCCCACCTTCTCCCGCCCCGCCGGACCGCGGTACCACGCTGTCACCCACCCCCTCCCGCCCCGCCACGGCGCCCGGCCCAGCCCCGACCACGGCCCCACCTGGCCGCCGCCGCCCCGCTCTCCGCCTCCGTCCAAAATGGCGACACCTCCCCCCCGCCGCCACCGCCAGCCTCTGCGGGGCGCTCTGGCCCGCCCCCGCACGCCGCTCTATGGCCGGGCCCCGCCCCCGCGGACCCGCTTCCCTGCTGCCGGGCAGCCGCCATGTTTTTTGAGGGCGGCTTCGCCCATTGTTGTTAAGGGAGACCGGCCTGGAGGGCGGATGGTGCCGGCTGAGGGATGCGCGGCTTCACCCGCGCCTCGGCGGCTGGGCGGCAGGGCAGGGCAGGGCAGGGCAGGGCAGAGCAGGGCAGGGCAGGGCTGGGCTGGGCTGGGCCTGGGCCGGTTCCGGTAGGAATGGCGATGGGGTGGCTGTGGAGAGCAGGCTGGCTGTGCGGTGGACCGTGAGGTGGGCTCCCTGGCTAGGCTGTGAGAAAGCCGGTTGTGGGGCACGCAGTGTGCTGCCTGTGGTCTGGCTGGGCCCCGTACAGGCAGGACAGACGCTGGAGCCAGAGGCTGATCCCACAACACGGCCCCTGTCCTGGGCCCCACAGTGTGGGAAAGAGCTTTATTGCCTTGTTCCTGGGGTGCCCCAGCCAGGGGAGTCCCCAGTTTCCCCAGCACCTCTGTGCAGGCAGCCCACGGGGAGAGCTTGTGGAGCTGCAGCGAGGAGCTCAGGCTGATCCTTCAAGGAGCTGACTCCCTCTGTGCCTCCGGACGCGGCGGCAGGTGTAACGCCAAGGCTACAGAAACAGCCTAACCCGAAGGGAAGGAAGAAGGTGCCAGCAGGACCCGCTACCTCCTTCATTTTGTGTTAAGGAGAGAGTGAGACATAGATGAGGGTGGCCACAATCAAGCTGATGCTGAAGAAGACCTTAAAGATGTGGGGCACTGTGCTGGAGTGGGGAGGATGATCCCTGGCTCGGGCTCGCAGGGCCCGGACCACGCGTCGCTGCTGGGTGAGGATGGCCTCCCTGGCACCAGCCCACGCGCCTGGGCCCCGCAGGCGGTACTGGTACGGTGTGCAGGGCCCAAAGGCCACCTCCAGCGCCAGCTTGGGGTCGGTGAGGAAGAGGGTGAGCAGGTTGGGCTTGACCCCCACCTGGCAGGCAAGCTCATCCATGTAGGGGATGTAATCCACCTGGATGGTGTGTCGCTGGCTCTTCACGTACCTGTGGGCAGGGAGGGCAGGCAGGTGGGTGCTGGTGCTTGAGCATGGGGGGAGTGCAGCAGAGGTGGTGCCTATGCAGGGTCCTTACCTCTTCACCATTTTCTCCTTGGCTTGTGTGACATCAGCCAGCATGGCAGCAGACGGCGGCAGGTCCTGCAGCCCTGTGGAAGAGGTGGCCATGACGGGAGGGCAGGCTGTGCTCCCATCATGGTCTGGCTGGATCTGCAGCCCAGCCTGGCCTCTGCCTGGACACAAAAGCCTTTGGGGCCTTTGGGGACATGCAGTCAGGGCAGGAGTGAAGCAGGAGTCTCGGGCAAAGGAAGCAAAGGCAGGTAAGGAGAGGGAGAAGGTGGTTCGCAGGCAATGGGATCTGTTAAGCCCCCACGAGAGAAGGTGAGCACGAAGGATCACTGCAAAATGCAGTGCTGTTTTTAGTCCCTATGACTAAGAAAAGGAAGACAACGGTGGTGGGTAGAAGGAGGCAGCGTGAGAGGGGATGCCACCAGTTGAATGACTCAGCCTTGCTGTGGCCAAGGGAGCCTGACTGTGTCACCACATCATGCTCACTTACCCTTGAAGACACGGGTGGCCCAGCGACACTGGAGCTCGGAGATGGGCATGATGGCGCCCAGGGGCTGGACGAGGCCAATGAACGCCAGCGTTGGCTTCTCCATGTCTATGGGGAACATGAATTTGTAGAGGGGGATTTGATTCTTCACCACCTTCATGCAGCCCTCAAGGAAGGGGAAGGAGAAGCTGTAACCCGTGGCAAAGACCACAGCGTCGATATCTTCCCTGGTGCCGTCCTCAAAGATGGCAGTCGTCTCTGTGAACTCCTGTATGTTTGGCTTCACCCGCACCCTGCCCGAAATGATGCGGTTGGGCAGGTCATCATTGATAGTCGGGTGCTGGTCAAAGATCCTGGAAAGCACAGACAGACCTCATGCAGGGCCCGGGCTGCAGGGTGGGCAGTGGGATGGGCAGAGCTGAGGCAAGTGCCCAGAATGCTGCCAGGGTGCTCACCGATGCTGGGGCTGGAGGCCGTAGAGTGCGTGGTCGAAGCGGGCGTTCAGCTTCCTCTCCAGGAGGAAGCTGCTGACGCTGTGGGGCAGCAGACTGTGGAGGAGCTGTATGAAGCGGCTGATGTAGGAGAAGTCAAAGGGGAACCCGCCATCTGCCACCCGGTGCATCACCCAGGTCCCACGCTTGGTGCTGAGGAAGACCTGGGAGGAAAGAGAGGCAAGGTGGTGGCCTGGCAGCATCTTTGGGACAGGGCTGGGCCCCTGCTGTGCTCCTCAGGGATGCGGGCACAGCTGCTGGGACCCCCCATCAAGAGGGGACAGGGTACTCGTGGCTGGGTGCCCACGGGATGGCGGGGGGTTGCTGGGTGCCATCCAGTGTCCTAGTAATAAGCACCCCAGCCCCAGGAGCTTTCCCTGCACACCTGCTTGGCTGTGTGGCTCAGCTCCACCGCAATGTCGATGCCCGAATTCCCCGTGCCGATCACTACCACTTGCTTCCCCAAAAAGGACTGTGGGCTCTTGTAGTCCCGGCTGTGCAGGTACCAGCCCTCAAACTTTTCCAGCCCTGGAAGAGAGAGGGAGGCCATGCTGGGCAGGTACATGGGGCGGGGGGCTGTCCCCCTGCTCAGATTGGTGGTGTGTTTTGGGAACATGCTGGGACCAGTGTGACCAACAGGAGTGATGCAGCCCTGGGATGGTGCCCAGAGATGCGGTGGCATCTCCAGCCTGGGAGATGCTCAGTGTGGCTCTGAACATCCTGCTCTGGCTCTAGGGATGTCCTGGCTTGAAGCAGGGCTTGGATTGGAGACATTTGTGCCCCCATCCCAAAATCCTGCAGCAGTTCCTGCCCAGTGCCAGGCACTGGGTACAGAGGAGCATCCAGGGTCTGTGCCAGCCCACCAGACCCTGGTGACAGTGTGGCCCAGCCTGTTCCTCAGCCAAGGGGGTCTTCACAGCTGAAAGCCCTCCAGGTGCTTTTGCTTGGCACCCAAAGGAGAAGGCCACCACAAGCACTGAGCTTTCATGCCTTGCCAGGGAGCTGGAGAGCCCAGCAGGTATGTGGCCAGCAGCTCGAGAACCCTGTCTCTGGTGGGAGAGGTGGTCTGGCAGTGGTGGCACCTGCCAGCCTGGCACTTTGGTCAGGCACTGCTGGCAGGGCAAGAGCAACCAAGGGCAGAGCAACAGGATGAGTGGGATGGCAGCATGCTTCTGCGATCCCACCTCGTGCATTAACCCGTGGAGGCATTTTTGGCAGCTGTCAAAGCGCAGTAGGGGTGCTAAGCCAGAGAGGAGTGGGGTGCCAGGGAGCAGTCCCAGGAGTGGTACCTGGGAAGGTGCTCAGCGGGAGGTGTGCCTCGGTGTGGTGCCCGGTGCACACCAGCACGGCGTCGAAGACGGCCTCCTCCTGCTTCCCCTCGCTCTCCGTCACCACGTCCCACTGCCCCGTGGTGGCAAAGTCGGGGCGCTTGGACACGCGACACACGGTGGTCTGGGCAGGGGGAACAGCGGGCGTCAGGCTCCCAGCACTGTGCAGCCCCACTGCTGCCGGCCCCCCGGCCCCGCAGCCCCCGGCTCTCACCCTGAAGCGGATGTGTCGGAGCAGGTCGAAGCGCCGGGCGTACATGCGGAAATACTCCATGATCTTGGAGTTGTGCATGTAGTTGGGGAAGTCCTCGGGGATGGGGAAGTCGCTGAAGCACATCATCTCCTTGGAGGTGTTGATGATGACGGAGCGGTAGATGCTGGCGCGGCCCTCCTCAGGGCGCTCCTGTGGGAGTGGGGCACGGCTCGGCACTGGCTAGGGACCCCAGAGCTGCCTGCCTGCCCTGCTTGGCACCTTGCTGTGCCTGTGGGTGCAGGATTAAGCCATGGGTGGTCCTACACTTGTCCCTGTGCCAGGCACCCTCCCACAGGTGTGACTGTCCCTGTCACAAAACAGGGAGGAAGAGACTCTAGGTTGGTGGGGGCCGTGTGGCAGTGACAGCAGGCAGTGGCGGGGCCAGGGGTGTGTCTTGTACCTCAGTTTCCCTGCTCCCAGCCCTGGCCCCAGATGGGTGGTGCTTTTCTGGAGCTGCCAGTGGTATCATTACCCCAGTTGCCATATCAGGTCTCTCCAGTTGCTGAGCCAGCTCCGGTACTTCCAGCCAGTCTCTGCCACAGCTGCCCTGGCTCTGCTCCACCAGCCCCACTTCTGACCCACCATGGGCCAGAGCAGCAGGCTGTGACCTAGCCACCCCAGCCTCCACACTGGTGTGGGGTGTGTCATGTGTCCCCCCACCCTGGGCTCTCCCATCTATGTATGAGGCTGTGGTGGGAAGGTTTATTTTCTTGTCGGTGGATCCCCAGGGGAAACATCAGCAGCCTCATTAGAGGAATTTCTGGGGACAGAAGTGGTCTCGAGGGCTTCCCTCGGGGCAGGGAGAGCCAGAGCATGGAGGAGGCAGCGCTCCTTGCCTCTGTGTGGGCGAGCAACGCAGGAACATGGAGAGGAGCAACCTGGGACTTCCAGGGAAGAGCTGGGCAGGACCAGGATTGGGATGGCCAGCATGGTCAGGTGGGACCAGGATGGGCAGGAAAGGGCTGGAGGGGACCAGTAGCTGAGCGGTAGGGGAAGGGATGGATGAGACTGGGAAGGGGAAGGATGGGAAGGGGGAAGGCAGAGCGGGGAGTGTGAGCCCTGGGGTAAGGTCCTTGGAGAGGGGCTGTCCTGCTGCTGGGAAGGACACAGGTCCGGTGTAGCTGGCACAGCAGTTGGCACCACGGGGACCTCCCGCTGCTGCAGCAGTTCTTCTTTCCTGTGATTTTTCCTTGGAACCCCCCTGCGGCAGGTATGCAAAGCAGGGGAGTGGTGCTTCCCTAGCTGCCAATAGCCCATCCCAGCCCCATTGGCACCGCTGCTGTGGAGCAGGCTGGCACGGCACCCGGCTTACCTCGAAGCGCCAGAGCCCCCCGATGTCCCTGCTCCTCTCGAAGCAGATAGGTACCAGCCCTTCATCCAGGCAGCATTTCAGGGCGCACAGGCCAGAGGCGCCGGCACCGATGATGGCTACTCTGCGGGCAGCCATGTTCTGTGGTGTGGTGGTGGCAGCGATGCTGGGGAAGCCTCGGCCAGGGGCGAAACCCACTCAGGGGAATGCGGAGATCGGTGGGTCCCACGGGGGAGGACGAGCGGTGCTGCTCACTTGGGGATGACTGTCCCTCTGCTTCCCATGAGCAACCAAGGTCAGCTGGGGTGTCACAGGGTTTTTTTTCTTCCAGACATGATCTACAGGTTCCCCCCGCCGCCCTGCCACACCTCCTGCCTGCACCCGCCTTCCACAAGGGAGTTATTACCCTCTCTAAGCACTTGATGATCCCGATGCTGCCCCGGGACTTCCTGGGCGCGGGGGCTGAGATGTGGCCAAGCTCCAGATTTTGGCAAGCCGTGGCATAGAAACCCAAGCCACAGGGATGCTCAGGGCACTGGTGGCTGGCAGCTGTGTGGTGGCCATGACCCCTCACACCTCCTCCCCATCACTGGTCCTGGCCCCCAACCCACCCACCCATCTTCTGGAGGGGCTGCATGCAGGTGAAGAGGGTGGAACAAAGTTGCGGCACTGTGACCACCGTGACCTGCTCTGGCAGCGGATGCCCTGGGCGAGGCTGTTTGGCTGCAGATACATACATGTGCATGCATGCACATGTGTGCTGGAGTGGAGCTGGAGCCAGGCCACGGCCACGAGGCTGTCCTCAGACCCATGTATGTCCCCTGGCACATGGGAGGACGGGGTGGTGTCAGTAACAGGACAGACACCTGGCTGTGTGTGTTTAACACGCTTTTATCTGGTTAGGAAGGCTGCTTTGCCTTTGCTGCTCAGCGCTTGTGTGAGTGTAGCCAGTGGTGTTACAGGCGATGGGAAAGCCGGTGTGTCCCTGCTGGGTCCAGGGCGTGGGCCAAGGGGAACCGGATCGCGCCCTGTGTGTGAGCAGGTTTCCTCAGCAGTCCCCATCAGCGGGTCCCCAGCAGGATGTGCGGTGCAGGGGAGTTTATTTCGGCAGCCAGGGAGGCTCCACGCACCCCAAGCTGTGGCTGTGCGGTGTGGCCACAAGTGGGGCCGTGCTGGGCAGGGCGAGGGCTCCTGCCTGCATTGGGGTGCTCAGGCTGCCATGGGGCAGGGGGGTGGCTGGTGAGCCCCACCAGCACACCACAAAGCGTCCTTTCCCTCTGGGCAACCTGGCAAGAGCAGGTACTGGGTAAGCTACAAGTAAGCAAAAATGATGGCGAGGACAGCTACAGTCCCGACCAGCTTGAAGACAAGCGATGTGGCGTGGGCCGAGGGGTGCTCCTCCACATGCCGTGTCTGCAGGGGCTTCATGATGCGCTGCTGCTGGGTGAGGATGGCCTCCCTGGCACCAGCCCACGCACCTGGGCCCCGCAGGCGGTACTGGTACGGTGTGCAGGGCCCAAAGACCACCTCCAGCGCCAGCTTGGGGTCGGTGAGGAAGAGGGTGAGCAGGTTGGGCTTGACCCCCACCTGGCAGGCAAGCTCGTCCATGTAGGGGATGTAATCCACCTGGATGGTGTGTCGCTGGCTCTTCACATACCTGTGGGCAGGGAGGGTGGGTGGGTGCTGTCAGCAGAGCTGAGAGATCCCTGTGCCCAGCAAGGTGGTATTGGACAGACGAGCATTGGGAAGGATCAGGGGGGTTGTGCAGTTGAGCACATCCCAGCCAGCTGTTGGCACAGCCAAACATGCTGGGGTGCAGCCACAGGACAGGGCAGGTGCCCGTGAGCCGCTGGGCACAAACTGGCCCCTTCTCCGTTCCCGGGAACGTCTTACCGCTTCGCCATCGCTTCTTTCTTCTGCTTGATGTCAGCCTCCATGTCATGCCGCGGGGGCAGCTTGTTCAGCCCTAGGGAGGATGAGCCACAGCATGGGGCATGTCCAAGCTCCTCGGGATGGGAAGGAGCAGCCTGTGGGGCTCAGGACACGGGCGTCCCTGTGCTGCTCACCACAGTGGCTGCAGGGCAGCCATGCCATCGCCCACAACCAGGATGGCACAGCTGAACGCTGCCTCCCACGCATGGCTGGGCACTGTCTGCCCCAGCTCTGGGGGTGCAGGCTCAGGCTGCAGCCACAGGGGAGGTTTGCCTCACTTACCCTTGAAGACACGGGTGGCCCAGCGACACTGGAGCTCGGAGATGGGCATGATGGCGCCCAGGGGCTGGATGAGGCCAATGAACGCCAGCGTTGGCTTCTCCATGTTGGGGGGAACATGTATTTGTAGAGGGAGACCTGGTTCTCCACCACCTTCACGCAGCCCTCAAGGAAGGGGAAGGAGAAGCTGTAACCCGTGGCAAAGACCACAGCATCGATATCTTCCCTGGTGCCGTCCTCAAAGATGGCAGTCGTCTCTGTGAACTCCTGTATGTTTGGCTTCACCCGCACCCTGCCCGAAATGATGCGGTTGGGCAGGTCATCGTTGACAGTTGGGTGTTGGTCAATGATCCTGGAAGGCACAAGAAGCCATCAGGGTGCTGGGATGGGGGTCTCTGCTCCATGTCCTGCTCCAGCCACTGCTCCCTGCCCAGAGGACACTCATTCCCAGGGATGCTGAGCCCCAAGGAAGCTCATCACCAGTTGGGCTGGTCCCTAGGCATGTTTGGCAGCTGCAACCCCACTGGTGTCACCAAGTGTCCCCAGAAGGGGTGGCGGTGGCTCCCTGCAGCACCGCCTGAGCACACCACAGCTATTAACTGAGTTTTTGGGGCTGGTGCCTCAGATACAGCCTGGGCACAGTGAATATGGAAATGGTCAAGCAGGGCTGGACACAGGGGGATCCGGGGGTCCCTCCTAGGTGGGGGGAGCTTTTGCTGGTACCTGTGCTTTGGCTTCAGGCCGTAGTGTGCATGGTTGAACCTCATGTTCAGCTGCTTCTCTGCAAAGCTGCTCACCATGGACGGGCTCATCAGATTCTTCAGGAATGTCTTCACGCGGGTAGTGAAGATGATGTCGATGGGGTAGCCCTGATCTCCAACGCGGTTGAGGATCCACGCGCCCCGGCGGGTGCTAAGGAAGACCTGGTTGAGGAAAGAAGCATCATCTCCTGGAGGATGGGATGGTCCTGGGGGGCTACCCAGGGTGGGCATGTCCTCTTCATGCTGCTTGGGTGCTGGGTGAAGAGCTGGAGGGCAGAGGGAGATAGGGATGGACACCTGGAAGGGAGAGGTAGGGAAGAGCCGCAGGGGCAGCCCCAACCCCGGGGCTTGGGGATGGAAATCAGGGTATCCCTATGGGATCAAGTCTTGGCTGCCACTGCTGCCTGGCAACTGGAATTGCCAGGCGCCGGCACTGATGAATGCAGCAAGTGCCGGGGTGGAGTGGCAGCTGTGCCAGCACCTTGGTCCTGGTGTCCTGGTGTCATGGGCAGTGTCCCACGGGAGCTGCCATACCTACCTGCTTGGCTGTTTGGCTGATCTCCACGGCCAGGTCTGACCCTGAATTCCCAATCCCAACAACGATGACTGTCTTGTCTCTGAAATCCTGGGAATCCTTGTAGTCTCGGCTGTGGAGGTAGCGTCCCTTGAACTTCTCAATGCCTGTGGGTAAGGAGGAGGGATGTTTGGCTTTCTGGTGCTGGGCTCAATGGTCGCCTCCCCAAAAACTGAAGTGGGGAGGCTTCCTGGCCCCACCTGACCCCTCCTGGGGAGCATGGGAGCACTCTCCGAGTTGGAGCAAGGCAGGAGAAAACTGAGGGCAGGAGGAAGAGCAGCAGGGATTACAAAGCTTCCTGTGATCTGGCTTTTGGAGTCTCTCCTTGCACCAGGGTGCAGAGCAGTACCTGGGAAGGTGCTCAGCGGGAGGTGTGCCTCGGTGTGGTGCCCGGTGCACACCAGCACGGCGTCGAAGACGGCCTCCTCCTGCTTCCCCTCGCTCTCCGTCACCACGTCCCACTGCCCCGTGGTGGCAAAGTCGGGGCGCTTGGACACGCGGCACACGGTGGTCTGGGCAGGGGGGACAGCGGGCGTCAGGCTCCCAGCACTGTGCAGCCCCACTGCTGCCGGCCCCCCGGCCCCGCAGCCCCCGGCTCTCACCCTGAAGCGGATGTGTCGGAGCAGGTCGAAGCGCCGGGCGTACATGCGGAAATACTCCATGATCTTGGAGTTGTGCATGTAGTTGGGGAAGTCCTCGGGGATGGGGAAGTCGCTGAAGCACATCATCTCCTTGGAGGTGTTGATGATGACGGAGCGGTAGATGCTGGCGCGACCCTCCTCAGGGCGCTCCTGCGGGAGTGGGGCACGGCTCGGCACTGGCACAGGGGCAGCGATGGGGAGGGATTGCTGGGGCTGATGCGGTGGTCTGTTGTGTGGAGCCCCTGTCCTCAGCCTCTCCCCCAGCACCCTACTGGCCACTGCCGCCGACCCCCAGCTGCCACGGTGGTGGTGACCCACAGCTGGACGGGTGGCTCGCGGGGATTACCTCAAACCTCCAGAGTCCTCCGATGTCCCCGCTCCTCTCGAAGCAGACAGGTTCCAGCCCCTCTTGCAGGCAGGCTTTGATGGCACACAGCCCACTGCTGCCTCCTCCGATGATGGCCACCTTCTTCCCCATGTTGCTCTTTGCTGCAGTGTCTCTGTCTGGAAACAGGTAAGGGGTGATAGGGGCAGCTGTGCAGAATTTTGGCCCTGTGCACCGAAGAGGTCCCAAGCTGAGAGACAACCCCCTCCCCCCAAAAAGTTTGTCTGGCGCTGCGAGGCAACTGCTGCTCCTCCTTCAGCAGGGCCCTGGCAGCGCTGGGGTTTTGCACCACCGCAGAGTTGCCTCTGGATGCCACTGGGAGAAATGCTCCTAGTGCCAGGGAGCATCAAGATCTCCCCGCCCATGCCAAGTCCCAGCGATGGAAGCGGGCCAGAGTGCTGTGCCCTGACTCAAGTACCTGTGGCTCCCTTCCCCATGGGCAGCCGCCCCTCTGCCTGCTCTTTACCCTCTCACTTCTCCCAGGAGGTGTTCGCCGTGCCTCCCCAGCGTCCGCTGAGCGCTGGCAGCCTGTGGGGAGACCCTGAGCCGACCTGCGGCCACGGCTGCCCAGCGGAGGCCACGGAGCTGCGCGAAGGGCTCTGCCGGACTGCCCTGAGCCGGACGGTGCCCTGGCCTTATGGTGGATGGCGGCGGCTACCAGGACCTCCCCCTCTGTCACTCCTCCCACGGGGCCGGGGAGGGGAAGCCAGCTTGCGGCTGGCTCCTGGCCATCTGCTCGGCTTTTCCGGCAACAGCTCTCGCCTCGGCCTTGGACGGTGGGGGAAGGAGCCCACTCGGGCACCTTCCTGGGAACCCCCTGTGTGGGGACACGGGTGCAGGAGAGGCAGAGACGCAGCCGGTTCCCGCCTCACGCGCAGCAGGAAAACAAACGCTGCCCTGAACTTTCACTTCTCGGGTTATCCAGATCCACCCAGCCCTGTTTGTGCTGGCACTGGGAGGCACAAGTGGCTCCAGCTGCTCCTGTGGCACCCGGCAGTGTATCGCCCACGTCCCCCGTGCCCCCGGGCTGGGCATGTCAGCACCGCATCCCTGCAGCCACAGCTCACTCCCGGGCCATTAAATTTCCCGGGGCAGTGGGACCCCGGTGCAAGGAGCGCTGCACTGCTGGGGTGCTGCTGGTGCTGGGGTGGAAAAGGGTCTCCCTGGCAGCATGGGTTGGGTGGCTCGGAAGGACACGATTGCCTCCGCACACACACTTGAACAACCTGGGGGCTACAGAGGAAATCTGCTCTCCTGTGTCCAGGGAGCTGTGACCCAGAGCTGAGAAAGGCACAGGTCTCTGCAGCTGAGATGGTTCTACCGCCCTAAACCACAGTGTGTCTTTGCAGTCAGTGTAGTAAAGCTCTTTCTGTCCCTTGCTGATCTCTGCCCTGGGCAGAGGCATCAAGCTGCTCACTCACACTTCACACCTACCTGTTGAAAAGCATCAAGAGCATCTCTTACCAGGCAGAGGGATTGGCACCAGGACAGCGGGGCGGCAGCCCTGCCAGTGCTGCCTGCTCTGCTCCTCACTCGGCCAGCTTCTGGCTCTTTTGTGAGCTCTGCAGGGACTGCTCAAGGGCGACAGGTACAGAGGACTTGTCCCAGCTCTCAGCCCTGCTGCCGTGCTATGAAACCTCTGTGCAGGTTGCTCTCGAATTTGCCCTCCTCCCTTGGTGAATACAAGAGGCTGCACAGCCCTGGACTTTGCCCCCACTGTTCTTCGGCCCATAGCCTGGCTGAACTATGCCATCAGGCACTGGGGACAGCAGAAGCAGGCCAGGGTCAAGCCATGACATTTCAGCCAACTTCAACTTGCTGATAGCTGTGGGCAAGCCACGGTCCTCCTGGGAGGACCAGGCCAGACAGCAGTGTGGGCAATACACAGAGACGTGTCTGCTCCAGGCTTTGATGGCGGGCAGAGGCGCCGTGGGACAAGCTGAGCAGAAAGCACCCATGTCCTCCTTCCTATCAGTGGGCTGGCACCCCTGCTCAGAGGACAAGCACAAGTGAAAGTGCAAGAGGAGACCAAAGGTCTGCTGGTGGAACGGGAGGGGCAGAGTGGAGATGTGAGGGTGGCAGGGTGGCCTGTGACCCAGCAGGGCTGTGTACTGGTGATGGTGGGTGCCAACATGCAGCTTGTGCAGGGTTCTGCAAGGGAGCCAGGAGCAGCTTTTGGCACGCACATGCCCATGGGAACAAGCTGCAGGTGCAGGGGTGCTGCTGTGTTCTTCTGTGGCCTGGAGAGAAGGACCCTGACAGCTGTAAGAACTGCTTGGATGAAAAGCACCCCATGTTTGGGAAGAAATAGAGCCAAAGTGTTCTGGCACTGCTCAACAAGTCCTGATCACCCCAAACCCTAACCACACCAGAGTGTGTCACCTGCCTGTGATCCCATGGCCACTGCAGAGCTCATCTTCACCTTGGGACAAGAGGGCTGGCCAGGGTGGCTGGGTGCTGCCCATGCCCATGCCAGACTGGCCCAGCTGGATGCCTGGCATGCAGTGCAAACCAGGGGATTTTTTTTTTTGAGTCACCGGAGCGCAAACCCACAAGTGGTGGTTTCAGGAGCTCAGGGCTGAGCTCCAGAGGAACCTTGTCATGTCAAGCGCTTTCATTTCAACCCTTGTGTAACCAGCAGTGGGTGACAGAGATGGGGTGCTCATACCAGCAGCCCTCAGGCTACTCTTGTACCCTTCACCCAGAGGACAGCACACTTAAACACCACCTGGTGTTAATGATTTAATCACTGCTTTCCAGGGTGTGGGCACACTACCGGACTTCCATGGCTGTGAGGAGCCTCACCTGGACCCCATCATCCCCACCTGTGTCCCAGGAGCACCATTTAAGCTCAGTCCAGAGCCCCCACTCTCTGCCTGGCTGTAGTCCCTCTTGTGCTTTGCTGGCCCAAGTTCAGCCTCATCTCATTAGTTGGGGCTCACCATGGTCCCATCCTGCCAAGGGCAAATGGTCTTCTAGGACAAAAAAGGCTGAGTGTAGGAGAGCTGTGGTGGGGCCTGGCAGAGCTAGGGCCTCTTGCTGCAAGCAGTGCAGGTAAGGCTCAACTCCTGGGGCTGCCCAGCAGCCTGACTAAGGGTGTGCGGCTAGCCAGGGCTATGGGGAAGTGGTGTGCTCTGCACTATGCTGTCAGCAGCACTGGTAATGTGTTGACAGATGGGAGTTGCTGTGAATGTGCTGTACCCCTCTTCCCCAGGAGACTGTGTGCTGGGAGGGGAAGAGGAGCCGTGGGGCTCTGTGCAAGGGCTTCAGGAGCAGGCTGCTGCTGGGAGCTCCTCTTCTAGTTACCCACCCTCTCAGAGATGGTGTGAATGGCCCAAACCCGCAGTGGTGCCATCCCTTCTCCATGGTGCTGGGAGTTGGGGTGCTTGTTACCCTTGCCGGCTGAGGTCTGGCCTCAGCGCGGTGCTTCAATCACTAGGGAAGAGACATGCTGCTTAGGAAGGCAGAGCTCTTTATAAATCTGCAGACAGACCCCAGCGAGCCCCCCAGGCAGGCGTTACGGAGCAGGCTGGGAAGGGCACGCTCACAACAGCAACATGGTGAGCATATTTACAGCACAGACACGTGGGCGATAGCAGATGGGTCTCTGCAAAGCCACAGACACCATGGGCTAACGCAACAGGTACCCAGCGAGGGCACCGTGATTCACAGTATTAGTAGCAGGCTGCCAGATGAGTGCGCTGAGCCCTCCCCAGGGCTCTGCAGGGTGTGGTTTATCACGGGCTAACAGTCAGGTCAGTGGCTTGGCCAGAGCATGCCCGGTTTGACAGCCCATCAGGAGGGCAAGACAGCACCGAATGTCTAATGTGGGCCCAGGAGCCTGCAGCACCACCAGCGCTGAAGTGCTGGCTGGATAGATGGGGTGAAGGATGTGAGTTTAGATCCGGGTATCCCCTCCCTGTGCATGCCCCCTCCTTTGGGAGGGACTCTGCCATCAATGGCTCCAGAGCGCAAAGAGCGCAGGCGCGCTGAGCGGGGACAGCCAGCAGTACTCCACCACGCTGTACAGCGCGTAGCCCAGCAGCAAACCGAACAGCACGTCCGTCACGTTGTGCCTGCCCAGCATCACCCTGGACACGCCGACGATGAGTGCCCAGAGAACCACGAGGACCCGCAGCGGGACAGCAAGCACCAGGTGGTGCAGGAAGAAACGGCAGACCAGGGCGGCTCTGGTGGCATGGCCGGACGGGAAGGAGTACTTGTCCACAGAGATGGTGATGAACATGTCCATCTTGTTGTGGGTGGGCCGCCGGCGCTTGACAAGCCCTTTCACCACTGCCACCAGCACCAGATCCAGCAGCAGCGCTAGGAGACAGGAACAGCAAGTGAGCAAGGGTTGTTTGGGTGGGATTTTTTTTCCTCTGTGAGGAAAGAACCAAAGCAGAGCCACTGGCTGAGAAAGCACTTGGCTACCAAAACCTGCTGGGAGAAGGGAGCATTCCCCATGGCCAGAGTACCCAGGTGGAGTGCCTGGCCCTTTCCACCACAAGCACATCCCCAGTCTCCACTCGTGTCAGACCCTCTGCCTCCCTCACCCAGCAGCAGGACCCAGCCCAGCTTGCACCCATCCTGTGCAAAATCTGATCCTTCCACAACTCGCGGCTCAAACTGACCCTTGATCTGAAGGGAGCAGATGGGTTAATATTCCCCACAGCTCCCTGATGGCCTGTGCTGACTCAGTGTTGCTTTGCTTCCTCCTGGCTCTGAGTCAGACCAACCAGGTGAATAATCAACCCACTTCAACCACAGCTCAGGACGAGAGGCCCTGGCCTCACGTGGCACTGCCAGGACTCCTGTGTTTGGGCTTCTCCCTGCTGGCTGGGGATTATTGCCAGAACATTAACCATGCTTTGGTTTTCACGAGCTGAATAAAGGAGGAATTAAATAATGGTGGCTTAGCCCCAGAGAGCGAAAGGCTGTTGTGGTAGAAGTCAGAGCTGAAGCGCCTGTGAGAAGTGTTCAGCCAGTATTTGGCAAGAGCAGGGGGTTCTCTGGCTCCATCCTCATTGGCCTGGCTAATGCAGCGCTCCCAGCCAGCCAGGGCTACTTCTGCCAAAGAAGTCTTGTGAGAGACTGACTCTGCTTATCCAAAGGCTTGCTTCTGGACACCACGTCTTTCAGCCACTTCAACTCATTCCCTGTGGTTAATCATTTAAGAATGACCCCCTCCGCCCTCATGCAAATGTAGTTCAGTTGCTTTTTCTCTTTCCATGTATGATTTGGGAGATTCAGCTTGGACATTAGGCAATGCTCCTTCCCTGCAGGAGTGCTGCAGCCCTGGGATAGGGCTCCAGAGGTTGAGGGGCTCTGGCCTGGAGTGTTGAGTGATGGGGACAGATCCCCCTCATTAGGAAGGATGCCCCCAGGTCCCTTCCCACAGGTCTGCTGTGAACGTGATGTAACCATGTGCTGCTAGGTAAAAAGGATGCTTTTAAGAAAGCAGCTTTCAATTCAAACAATGTGAGATACACCAATTGTTTTGCAACTGGAAGAGCAAGAACTAGGAACCTGAGAAGGTCTGGTGCTCTGGGCCTTGTACTGCTCCTAAAGGAGCAAAGCTAAAGCATCTGAGTGCAGCTGATGGGATGGGATGCTGGAGAGGGGGATATTGCACCACATGGAATTGCAATGTTGTGCTTTAAACCGAGTTTCCTCACCATCTGATACAGATCAGTCTGTGCAGGTATTGCCTGCAGGGAGCAGACACTGTGTGCCAGAACAGCTTTTCAGGTAAAAGGGCTGGCATCCTAATGCCTGTCAGCTGCACCTGGAATGCGCCCTTCTGATAAGGGGAGCTTGGCTCCCAGAAAGGTCTGTGCAACTGCGGGAGCAGTTTAGCTGTCAGGAGTTTCATGGTGTGTGATGGGGGCTGTGGCAGATCAGCCATGCTGATGCCACTACGCCCTCCAGCTGCAGAGTTTCTCATACCCTGCACCCCACATCAGCCTGTACCACTTACTCAAAGCCAGCGGGCTCCCTTGGGGCTAGAGGAATCCTCACAGAATCGCAGACTGGTCTGGGTTGGAAGGGACCCCAAGGATCACATTGTTCCAAACCCCTGCCACAGGCAGGGCCACCAACCTCCAGGCATGATCTAGACAAGGTTGCCCAGGGCCCCATCCAACCTGGCCTTGAACACCCCCAGGGATGGGGCATCCACCACCTCTCTGGGCATCCTGTTCCAGCCCCTCACTGCTCTCTCTGTAAAGCGCACGTGATTTTCTTGGCTCTGCCCATCCTACTGGCCCCATCCTTACCCACAGAGCCCCAGCCAGCCCCCCACCCCACAGAGCCCTTTGGTGAGCCCCCAGCCTCACCGAAGAGCAGGTTGAGCAGCACCTCCCTGGCCGCTGAGCTGTCACTCTGGCAGAGCCCGTAGAAGGTGCCCAGCAGCCAGGGGATGCCGTGCCCAGAAACCTCGATGACCTTCATGAGCGGGCGTGCGCTGCCCCAGGCCGAGCCCTCTCCAGCGCAGACACCCAGGCGCTTGGAGGCCCAGAGGTCGATGGCGAGCAGGGAGCTGAGGGCGATGCCCAGGAAGGAGGGGTTCAGCTTCATGCAGTCCTCCTCGGGCAGCGGGGGCGGCGCGGAGCCGCCCGACTCTCTGCGGCGTGACGGGCTGTCCGGGGGCCCGGGGCTGCGCTGGCTCACGAGGGACAGGAACTCCAGACGGCCGCCACTGCCGGCGCGTCGCTCACGGCTGCTCCGGGGGCTCGGCATGGCGAGAGGCGGGGGCCGGTCACCGGCACCGAGCCGCCCAGGAACCCGCGGATCGCCCGTTCCCCGCCGGGGACTGCGCAAGTTCCAGCCCCCGGACCGCCGCCGCCTGCCGGGACCGCGCCGCCGGGTCCCAGCGACCCCCTCCCGGTGCGTCCTGGGACCCCCCGAGGGCACCTCCGAGTGCTGGACGCCGGCGCTTCCCTCGCTGCCCCAGTGCCCGGCGGCCCCGGCGCGGCCTAATTCCTTTTCCGCCACCCCCCGACCCGTGACGCGACCGGTTGCCATGGCGCCAGGACGCCCCTGGCGGAGATGCGGCGCCCCCTGGCGGCGGGGAGGCCCCCAACTTCCCTCCCCGCCCCGCCCCGGGGCGGGGCTCAGTGGGCGCGCCCCGCCTTCCTCCCGACACACGTGCCCGCCCCGGCCGGCGTACGGCAGCCGGCGAGGGCCGTAAGAGACGCGGCGGCGGCGGCGCCTTCGCCCTGCCGGCGCCGGTGCGGGCGCCGGTGCGCAGCCGGCGATGCGCGGCGGGCGAGCGGCGGCGCGGGGACGGGCCGCCCCCCGGCCCCGCGGCTCGGCGGCGGCGGGTGACGACGGCTCGGCGGCAGCGATGGGGTGCCTGCAGAGCGTGGCCTGCAAGGCGCGGGTGCGGCGGGAGCAGATCGTGGTGTCGGACGTGTCGGCCACCATCGAGCCGGCGGCCACCGCCATCGAGGAGAGCTCGCCGGTGGTGCTGCGGTACCGCACGCCCTACTTCCGCGCCTCGGCCCGCGTCCTCATGCCGCCCATCGCCCGGCGGCACACCTGGGTGGTGGGCTGGATCCAGGCCTGCAACCACATGGAGTTCTACAACACCTACAGCGACCTCGGCGTGTGAGCACCGGCGCCACCGCGCCCGCACCGGCGTGGGGCTGAGGGTGGAGGAGCGGGACGGGCGGGGCTCGGCACCGCATACCGGCTGTGCCGGGGCGGGCGCCGAGTGTGGTGCAGGGACCTTACCACCCGGGTGTTGCCGTGGCCCTCGTGGCTACTAAAGCCAGCTTCCCCCGAGGCCGGCTGCGTGGGCGGCTCGGGGGGGATGCGGGGGCACGGCTGCTGGCCGTGCCATGCTAGATGGGGGAGTCAGTTCTGCTCCCTGCCAGCGCAGGGCAGCAAGCAGCGTGGTGTATGCGGGCACCGGGAGGCAGCCGGTCCTCGTGTCACAGTGGCCTCCTTTGCGCATCCCGCTGGAGCACCTGGGGACGTTGGTGCGAGTGGAGAGTGTCACTTGGCCACTTGTTGGGGTGGGCGTCCCCAGCCACTCGCAGGCAGTGCCAAAGCCCAAGGGCATTTGAAGCCAGAGCTGGGGCTCGCCGGGGCTCCCCGCTCACAGTCGTCTCTCTCCCTTGCAGTAGCATGGGGTGCTAAGGTGTCTGGCAGCCGGGGTTCCGGCTGGAAGTTCTCCCCGCTCCCAGCCACATCACGGGGGTTTCATTGCACCAGTGTCAGGCCTCGTTGGGGTATTTAGTTGCCGGATGAGTCCCATGCGGACTCTGTGGCGTAGAATTGGCAGAGTTTCTTCGCGGGAGGGGGGCTGCGGACAGGTTTGGCGAGTGCGGGGGTCCCAGAGCCGCAGCTGTTATCCTCCCATGTGGGAGCTGGTTAAGGAGGGAGTGACCCCGGAGAGGCTCACCGGTGAGTTTTGGCCCAGTTGGTTTGATTGCAGATTAGTTAAAGCAGTATTTCGCTGGCAGAGCAAAGGCTTTGGTTAGTCATGATTGGCTTGGCAAAGGAACCAGAGACAAATTTGTTCCTCAAGGAGGCCCTTGAGAGCTTGCTGCAGGCGTGGAGAGGTCCCCAAGCTGCTTGCCTCCCTGCCCCTCGCTGGGCGCTGTCGCTGCCATTTCCCTGCTAACCTGGCCTTTCTCTTCCCATTCGCTAGGTCAAGCTGGGAGCTGCCCGACCTGCGAGAAGGAAGAGTAAAAGCCATCAGCGATTCGGATGGCGTGAGCTACCCTTGGTATGGAAACACCACGGAAACTGTGACCCTGGTTGGGCCCACTAACAAGATCTCCAGGTTCTCGGTGAGCATGAACGACAATTTCTACCCCAGCGTGACATGGGCCGTCCCCGTGAGCAACAGCAATGTGCCGCTGCTGACCAGGATCAAAAGGGACCAGAGCTTTACCACGTGGCTGGTGGCCATGAACACCACCACCAAGGAAAAGATCATCTTGCAGACTATAAAGTGGAGAATGCGAGTGGACATTGAGGTCGATCCCATGCAGCTGCTGGGACAGCGGGCACGGCTGGTGGGAAGGACTCAGCAGGAGCAGCCCCGGATCCTCAGCAGGATGGAGCCCATCCCACCAAACGCACTAGTGAAACCCAACGCCAATGATGCCCAAGTCCTCATGTGGAGACCCAAGCGAGGCCAGCCCATAGTCGTGATACCTCCCAAGTAGAGCAGCGCCAGGGCATGTGTGTGAGGACCTGGGTGCTGCCGACCCGCTACAAAGGAACGGGCTTCTCCTGCCTTTGTAGCAGTGGTTGGAATTGTGGCTCCTCCTTAGAAAGAGAGCCTGGCTAGCGCAGAGGCACAGAAGAGGGATCACTGAGCTGGAGGATTTCCTGGGAAGTGGGATCAAGTACTCCTAGGGGCTTGTGGCTGGCGAAGAGGCTGTCTGACCTAAATGACTCGTCTTTCCTTGCGGGGCAATGCAAGGAGCATGAGTGCGATTGAACCGTGCCTGTGGCAAATGCTGCTTTCCACCCAACTGGAGGTAGAAGAGGAGACCGTGCCCATTGGATGCGGAGGGTCCTGGATGACCCATCCCAGCAGGGCACAGGTGTCCCAGTGGTGTCTGTATACCTATGCATTTTGGATCGATAATCGACCCCTCGCCCCATCCTCTGTGGCTGGGCAGGAGGGCCTTGGGAGCGCAGTGGGAGCTGGCAGCACTGGGATGCTCATCCGGAGCCCAGCACTGGCTGTCACTGCTGCCCAGGAGAGCTTTTCACAGCGAGGGGAAGCAGGATGTTTTGCATGTGTCTGGGTGTGTTTGGAGTAGTTGTGAGTGTAGGAGATGCCATAGCTCTTTTCTGTCTTGGAGTGAGGTCTAAGGGCAGGTTAGATGCCCTTTTGTTTTTTAAGGTGCACTAAGTCTTTGCAGTTCTTCAATCTCCGCTCCCTCCCCAAATCCCACCGGCCCTTCTCTTATGGAAGCAAAACTGATTCTGAGCCGAGTGAGAAATCAGAAGCCTGTTCATCCACCCCAGGGTGAGCTGGGGCTCCCTGACCGTGGGTTACCCAGACCAGCCTGGAGGTACCCCGGGACTCGCGTGCTTCCACCACAGACCCAAGCCCCTTGTAAAAAGTTGGGTGCTTGCTCATTTTCCATGCGAATGCTGGCTTATGTGGAGACCTCCTCAGCTGCCTGGGTGGTGGGCTAGATAGAGATGGGCGTGCTGTCGGGGAGGGCATGGCGTGCCTTGCGGTAACTCCCCAGGCTCTGAAGCAATGGGGGGGTCTCCTCTCTGCATGTCGAAGGCAGGGATGTGAGCAGAGGCTGCACCAGGCAGACATGGGTTTGCCTGGGAAGGAGGTGACTGCTGCAGGTGCTGTGGGTGGTGGTAGGGGGTAACAGGGGGTTTTATTTGCCTTTCTCCTTGCCTCTGCCTGCCTGGATCACCAGCATCAACATCAACTGGTTTGCAGGGTGGTGCTGGTGCCATAGGCTGTGACCTGCGATTCCCTGCGGCGCTGCCAATGCCCCTGGCCCTCCGTTGCTCCTGGGCAGGTGGTCATGGCTTTTGCTGCTTTCTCTGCTCTGTCCTCTGTCCCAGTGTGAGCTTTGTGGCTCCTGTCTCAGGCCCCTGCCTTTGTGCCACAGGAGTTTTGTGCTTCCCTGGGGATGCAGGTAATTCCTGCTGGGAAGGTCCCTTCTGCCCTGCTGCTTGGAGAGCCCGGGAAGGTGCAAAGCCTTTTCCTGCCCTGTTAGCAGTGGTGCCCTCAGCCTGGCTGTAGGGATGTCCAGCCCAGTGTCGCTTTGCTCCCTGGAGTGTGCCAGCACATCCCAGCAACACCGCTCCTCAGCGCGGCCGAGCTCCTGTCAAGCTTGTGCTTTTCCAGGGCGGGATGTGCCCCAGTGACAGAGGGGCTCCCCAGGCATTGTAGACCAAAAACCCCTGCGAAATCCCTGTGCTACTTAGTATTCTCAGCAGCATCTGCTGCTGATTCGATCCTTTATTTATTGTTTCTTTTGGGAGCGTTGCATTTTGATGCCTCGGTGCACATGTGCCTGTGCTGGGGCCTGCGGTCCTGCTCCTCCTGCCCAGCCTCACGAACGGGCTGGGAACCTGCTGCTTTCAGTGCCTACATCTGGGTTCTGCCAGTGGGCTGCAGGCCCGTGGGGAGAGAGGTTTGGAGGGAGAAGTGGCGGTGAGCTTTGTTTGGCTGTGTTTTCTGGAGCAAAGCTTTTACTGGGAGCTTGCTGGCATGGGAAGATGTCCTGCTGTTGGGAGACTGCCTGCGGTTTTGTCCTGGTTTGTGACTGAGGGCAGCCTTTGCCATTGCTGATGGGTTTTGTTTGAAAAGAGTGGAAGGGGGTTAGAAACGTTAAATACAATTTTCCTTAAGATTTGGGGGGAAGGAGGAAGGGTGAGTTTGAAATAAGGCAGGTAATGCATATTTTTGACCCAGCGGGACCAAAATGTTGCTGGCAGCACCAAAGCTAGAAAGGCAGGGGAAGGGTTTCCTCAACTAATGGGCTGCCCCACAGTGGGCTCCTGTCTGGGAGAGGGTGCTGCATCCAGTGACGCTGTGTGAGCCAGCTCCCCAAAGCAGGGAAGGGCCAGGGACATGCTTGGGGACTTCGTGCCAGCTGGCAGCCCGCGGAGCTGCAGTGGCATTGCTGTGGTGCCAGCCGGCTGGGAGCACAGGGATGCTGGTGCAGGTATGCTGTTGAATTCATTGCCATCTTCTGGGATGTGCTGGCCAGCCAGAGCCTCTGCACGCTGACTGCTGAAACAGCAGGGTCTGCAGTTTCTGTTCCCATGTGCCTGCAGCTCTCCAGGAAGGTGCTGGGTGCTGCCTGGTGCTGGAGTTGGGCTCCGTGCCTGGCCGTAGCCGTGTGCCTGAGTTCCCAGGGCTGCCCCAGCCTGCAGGCAGGCTCTGGCTGAGCCCTGGGACTGTGCCTGGGTTCACCCCTCTGGGCTTCTGCCAGGCTTCCATGCCTGCTCCTTCTCTGATGGCTGGATTTGATGCACTTAACGTGGTTTGATGCATGGGCTTTTGTTGTGGGCCATTTCCCCATTGAAACAAACAAACAGAAACAAATTTGCAAAAATTGTTTGCAAAAAAATTTCCAAATTATGTTTGTAAAAACTTGGGAGGCATTTTGCCTGCTCACAGAAGGGGTGTGTTCCTGCTCGGGTGGAGGTGGGTGGGTGAGCACCCCCCTGTGTTGGGTAGCACTGACTGGTGGAGCCGGGGTGCAGGGTCTGGGGAGGGGGGACAGGTGGTGGGTGAGAGCTCCTGTGTGTGAGTCTGGGTTCAGTTCGTGTCCCTGCGGCCTGCAGCCATATTGCTGGGGACCCTGAATGGGAGCCCTTCCTCATGTCCCCCCTTTTGTACTAGCACCCCGTTATCTCAGGGAGGGGCAGCTCATGGAAACGTCCACCCGCATGCTTCCCCTGCGCCCTGAGCCTCTGGGTGTCCCTTCCCCTCTCTCCCCGTCCTCGGGCCTCTATTTATTTATTTATTTATTACCTATTATTTATTTAAGGTTTATTTAAGTTATTTATTGGTATTTATTGATGGCTGGAAGTTGGGGGATCATTTCTGCTGCATGGCAGGGGCAGCTGGGTCTCCCCCTGCCCAGCCCTCCTGCGTTTCAGGGTGCTGCCCTGTGTTCGAGAGCATCGCTCGGGAGAGATGCTCATTTGCACCCGTGCTCCCGTCCCCTTTCAGAGCTGGAGGAGAAAGGAGGGGGAATAATCATGTCGGTGCCCACAGGGAGGAGATGCCATGCTTCCTGCAGAAGCTTGAAGCCCCTGTGCCCCCTCCCAAGGCGCTGTCCTCCCTCCCATGCTCATCTGTATTTATTGGCCCGTCCTCCCGGCATTTCTCCGTTCGGCTCCTGCTGGATTTGCTGTTGCCAATTCCTGGAGATGGTGAGAAAAGCCAGGATGTGTGGGTGTCGCTATGGAGAAATGACCAAACCAGGTATTCTGCTGCCACGTGGGGAAAATTGGAAGGAGGAGAAGAGGAAAGCTGGTTTTGCAGAGTGCCTTAAACACAAATGACTTTACTGAGTAGGGGGCTTGGACTTCTGTCTCTGGATGTTACTATCAACTCGGAACAAATGTTGCATTTCACTTCTCTGGGATTAAAATGAAACCACTTGAGCTGTACTGGAACCAAGCCTGTGTTGTCTTTGGTCCGTCTGGCTGGCTTGTACCTCTGGGGCCATGGGGAGCAGGCAGGAATTCACAGGCTTTCGGCTGTCAGCCCCTGCCTGGCTCAGAGGTGGGGCCAGTGGCTGCCCCTGCCAGCTTTAAGCCTCTGGTTCTGGTGATGGGACTCGCTTCCCTTTGTCCTGACTCACAGGTGGCCTCTCAGGTGTCCCAGGGAGGCTGTGCTCACCCTGCTGTGCCCCTTCCCTGGGGATACTCAGAGCAGCCTGTGCGCACAAAGCTTGGCGTGGGGCCGTGTTCTCAGGCTTCTGGAACGTTGGCTGGAAAGCTCTGGGGAAAGGGGGCAGGCGGATCTTTTTTCCTTAGGGAAACCAAATCAAAGTGAGGACTGTGTGCCAAGGGAACAGTGAGAAACCCAGGAGCTCATGCAGCCCAGCCATGGGGAAGTAGGGAAGCTGCCAAGCTAGATAAGGCTGGAAAAGTACACAGGAAAAAAGTTTCCCCTTGGAAACTGCAGATTCCCCTCCCACTTCTGGCAGAGCGCAATGTGGGGGGACACAACTTGACCCAGAAACCAGGTGTCTTTGTCTTCTAGAGAAAACAATGCACAGGGATGATGCAGAATTCCATTACAAGGGTTCATTTGGGGAAAAATACCAATATTCACTGTGTAGTTCCTGAAGGGAATTAAACATTAACCCTTTTTTGGTAACGAAAGAGGGAGCTCTCAGAAATGCAGCCATGTTTGGGGAGGACGTTCTCAGTAGGGTGACTAGGCCTGCATGCTGGGGCAAAGGACACTCCTGGGTGGAAGGAGGAGCTGGTGGCTCAGGACATTGTCTGAGGACTGACAAGCCACATCCCAGGTGGGTACAGGTGCTGCCCTATGATTAGGGTCCATGGGATGCTGGAGCGTATCTCATTGCATCTAGTGTGCTACAATGAGCATCAATGAGCATCGACCTTACTAATCCCCGCTTGCTGCAGGGCACGTTTGTGCCTTGAGCCAGCCAATTCCTTCACCAGCAGCTTGTTTGGAGTGTTGCTGACTGTGCAGGGCAGCGGGATGTGCTGGCAGACAGCCCAGGAGCTGCTCTGCCAGCACGTCTCTTCCTAGCATTATATTAAAGCATCGCTCAACTCCTGACAGATCTCCATGGCTTAGGTGCAGCAGGGCAGGGAGGAGTTCCAGTGGTTTGGATCATTGCCTGCTTGTGCCCTGACCCACAGTGTCAGGGTCCTCCTTGGCCAGGTAGAGGCATGTTCCCTGAGCAGACATCTCCTCCTTCCTCCCCAAGGCTCTGCTGCAGAGTGGGAGCATTATGGCTGCTCTGGGCCCCGCTGCCCTGTCTGACTTGATGTGCCCTTAGACAAGCTGTGTTTCCAAAGCACCTTCCTTAAGTCAAACTGAGGGCAGAGTGTGCCACTGCCCCCCACCCATGTGCATGGGCTGTGTCCCAGCTGCGCTGCCTGGGAAACAATGGAAGTCGTGCTGGTGCTGTTGGCAGAGGCAGACAAGGGACACTGTGGGTAGTACTGAAGATCAGTTTATTTCTCTATTCCCTCTTCCATAACACCTGAAACCAGTCAGCTTCCAGCAACAGATAAGAAAGCAGTAAGAGGTGAGATTTGGCTCTGCAGCTTCTCTCTAACACATGGGACCAGATGAAGGTGTTAATGCATTAGTGATGGCTGCTCCAAAAGGCACGCAGCAGTGGTGAGACCAGCAGGATGCCTCTCCAGGCCTGGCTGCTGACACCACTCTTCTCACCCTGCCTCTGGGGAAAGCTCGGCTTGTGCCGAACAGGGGAGACTCTGCAGTGCATGTGCAAGAGCCCTGGAGCCCTCACTGGTTTGCTAACATCTTCCTCGCGGGGCTGATTCAAGGCAAGAGAACACCCAGGGTTTTAGTTCTGAGGGGATGTGGGGGATGGGAAGCACTGATTTAGTACTGTGATGCACCACTGGTGAGTGTAATAGTACGAGGCTGCTGATGGCACGGTGTCAGGAAGCAGGAGAGGGCACAGGGAAGGCTCCCGACCCCAAATGACCTGCAGCCCAGTGGGGTGGATGGGCAGGCTCACTCACTCCGGCTGTGGGGTATAACGCAGGTACTTCTTGCCTGATGGGAGGTCCTTCGTGAAGACACCTTTGGGGAAGAGCTTCTTGGCTTCCTCATCAGGTAAGGTGGGCACAACCATCACGCTGTCACCAGGCTGGGGAGCAAATGGCAACAGTGAGAGCAGCAGAGGAGCTGGCAGGTTTGGATGCGGGTGGCGCTGCCTCCCTGTGAACACTTGGCTCCAGTGCCCCTGGCACATCCCCTGCAGCTCTGCCTGGAGCCAGCAGCCAGGACAGAGCAGAAGCTGCAACAGGAGGTGTGGGTGATATAGAAAGGGAGAGCTGTGCTGCCCACCAGCCTAGCTGACCGGATCCCACAGCCCAGCGCTTCCCCTTGGGACTGCCCCAGGATCGGGGAGTACCAGGATGGGAACTGGAGCATCTCTATGATGTAGGATGGTGCACAGCTTGCCTGAATTTGCTCATCTATTCCTGTTGCTCAGGCACCACTGGACAGGTGGTCCTGGCACCCCCTTGGCATGCCAAGCCCAGGGAAAGGTGTGCTTCCCTGGAAGGTGGGCTGGCAGGTGAGTGGGGAGCTTATGTTGCAGGAGACCGGGGTCTTCAGAGGCTCTGCTTTGCCCCAGGAAGGGAAGGTGCAGTTTGTTGTGTGCTCAGCACAAGGATGCTGCTGGTGTTGGGGAGCGGAGACACACAGTGAAGTGTGCTGATCCCCCAAGTTACTTGACCTTTGAGGCTTGTGCCCACAGGCCTTCTTTCCAAGATGGAGCGGGTGCTTGGGGCTGTGCTCTGGGAGCCCAGTTGTGCCTGTAACACAGGAGGACTTCTCCAGGACAACCTGTATCAGAAGGAGTGGGACCTCCGGCACCAGATGGCCAGGCTTCCCCAGTAACAGCTCTCAAAGCCAGTGGTGGGACAGGTTCAGGAGTGGCATCTCTGCTGGACTGAGGAAATGCTGGCTAGCTAAAGCAGCCAGCCTGTGCTGCTCGTTTTTGTCTTGGCTGCCCAAAGGGTTTCAGGGTTTTAAATAATGCTACTGAACAGGGATGGTCACAACTAAGCAACCTGGGCTAGTAATCTTCCCCAAGGACAGGACTCAGTTCTGTCCATGCCGGGTAAAGCAGGGCCGTGCCTGTACTGGCCCCTCCTAGCTCAAAGGCGGCAGGGCTGCGGGCTGGCCCAGGGAGAGGTGCCCCACGCTTGCTGCTTTGTGTGGACTTCAGCACGCCAGCACCTGGTAATGCCCTTCCTTATCGCAGGCAGCAAGGGCAGGGACCTGCCCTGGCCCAGAGCTCAAGTACTCACATTCAGAAGGGCCAAGCCCAGTATCTGCTGGCACCAGGGCGTGAGGGGAAGGGAGGGAGGTTCTTACGGCTGACTCCAGACTGCAACGGCCATGGGGCCTGGGCAGGGATCGAAGTCATTCCCCAGGACTTCAGCAGCTTTCCCCAACCCATGGGTGCCCCTTTAAGTTGATATTTCAATGTGTTTTCAGTGCCTGGTTGTGACCTTTGCTCTCCTCACCTTCCAATCCACAGGGGTAGCGACCTTCTTGTATGCTGTCAGCTGCAAGGAGTCTACCACCCTCAGGATCTCATCAAAGTTTCTCCCAGTGGTGGCTGGATACAGGATGGAGAGTTTCAGCTTCTTATCCGGGCCAAAAACGAATACCTGAGCGCAGGGAGACAGGGTCAGGGCCAAGCAGAAGATGCCTGTCCAACTGGATCTGCTCAGCCCTGCTCCTCTTCCCTTTCCTGGGAGGTGATCTGTTCAATATCAGGTGTTGGGATCGGGGAGATGTCATGGTGGGGATCTCCTAAAGCAACAAGTGGTGCTCAGGCACAGGGAACAGGGTGTTTGCTTTGGGAGCCCCTGCTTCCCATGCCAGCTTGTTTTGCTACTTGAAATGGTTCCTCCCCTTGACCTCTGCCCTTCTAATACAAGCATGGGAGGGGGAGAGGGAAAGACCAGCAGATCAAGTGCTTTTGTCCCCTCTGTGTTAGGACATGCACAACTAGGATGAGTTGGCAGCAACAGCGAGGTGGAGTTGCTGCCAGCAGGCCAGCACTGCACCAGCCTGTTCCTGCAGCACAGCCCATGGATCTAACCCAAGGAGGGCAACTGAACTCCTGAAGATGGTCATGTCCATCCAGGTAAGCCGCCCACATGGTCAAGCCCAGTCCCACGGACACAGAGCAGGATGGCAGGCGATGATGCCTACTGCTGAGAAGGCTGCTGTGTGGCTGTGCTCCAGGGCCAGGTACTCACCACACGAGCAGTCAGGGGCATGCCATCCTTGTCTCGCTCGTCTGGGTCCAGCATGCCCAGCTTGACAGCGAGCTCCCGGTTCGCATCAGCAATGATGGGGAAGGGGAGCTTCTCTTCGGGCTGCTCCCCGTTGTACGCGTTGATGTCCTGCAGAGACAAAACCATCGCTGTTTTTGCAAGCTCGTGCTCCCTGTTGTGGGTACTGCCACAGGAGATGGAGGCCAAGCAGGGGGACCTCCACGCAAGTGTTACATGTGTGGGACAAGCTCCTGCACTGGGGCCATGCGTAAACACGTTCAGCAACTGCTCTGTAGGAACTTGTGACTTGTCTGGCCCCGAGGTTTGAGGCTGGGACAGCACAGCCAGGGGTTTATGGCCTTCCATGAAGTTCCTCTGCTTCTAGAAACCAGGTGACAAAACAGAAACCTGTGTGTCAGGCCAGACTCAGCCTTGTTCTTAGAGGTTAGTTGCTAGGCTGGCTGTGCTCACTGCCCGTCACACCTCTGGAACTGCCTGTGGAAGTGTAGGTGTCACACCTGAACAGGGCTGTGCTCCAAAGGAACAGTTTCTCTAGTGGCAGAGCAAACCAGTGACTCTACAGCTAACAAAAGTCAAGTGCTGAACACTTCACAGGGCTTCTGCGGGGGACCAGCTCTGTTTAGCAAGCCACTCCTAGCTTGCTGAAAGGCTCCTGACAACACAGTGAAAGTTGGAGTGCAGGTACTGGGACACTGCACGTTCCTTTCTGAACCACAGCTCTGACAGAAGAGACAATCACCCCTTCCAAGCTCTCCCTCCCTTGTGACCAGGCTTTACAAGGTTGCTCCCTGTGCCAGCCCAAACTTGACCTGCTTCATAGGGAAACTGTTTTGACCAGTCTGGTCTGGCCTTGGCCAAAACATTCCAAGTTATCCTTGTAGTCTGTGGTACCATTCATATGGGTCACGCTGAGCCACAGCAGGGCTGGGAGGAGCCCGTGCAAGGCAGCACAAGCAGAGCAGCTGCCAGTATAAAAGCAAGTTTAATCCAAGGTTTCCACCTCAGAACAGAGCTGCCTGTTCCTTCCATCCTCTTTATGCCACAAGGGGATAAAACTGATTCCGGCGCCGCCGTGAGCCTCCCACGCGCCGCTGTGGCACGTTATCAGCTGAGCTGATAATGCAAATCTGCAAGTCTCTTGGCCTTTCCCAGGCTTTGAACGTAGGGGAACGGGCTGAGTCCTGCTCAGAGGGAACTCAGGGAGGGCAGGGTTGGAAATGCTGCCCCTCGGCACTGCCCACTGCAGCTAGGGAGCGTGACAGCATCAGCAAAAGCAGGCAGGCCCTGCACTGCTCCTCAGCCCTCCTGGGCTGACAAAAGGGGTGTGAAATCCTGCCCAGGCTGCTCAGGATGCTGCAAGCAGGTCAAGCGGTGCACATGTGGCAAGATATTTCCTTTCCAGCTTTCATCTTCGCTTGTTTTCTCCCCCAGGCTTTCTGAGTCAGCGCTGCTCTGCAAAAAGGGGCTGTTTAGTCTTGGCTGGGTCGTGGTCAGGCCTGCCTTGGAAGGATGAAGTCTGTTCCGTTCTCCTGCAGACCTGCCTCACCAAAGCAGGGCAGGGAAGGAAGGCGTTGCTGGGAAGGCCAGCCCAAGTGAAATGCTTCTGAATGCCCCACGGAGTCACAGGATGCTGTAGATGATGGTCAGACAGTGACACATACACCCACACCATCCCCTCTTCAGAGTGGGGCCTGGAGGATGAAAGGAGAAGCTGAGAAGCAACAGTGAAATCCTATGGACTGAAACTCATTCCAAAATGCACGTACTTTTGTGGCCTTGAGGATCTCTGTACAACACAGCCTCAAGAACCCCACCCTATTTTGCAACAAGACACCCAAGAGTCACTCACTTCCCTAAGAATATTTATTTCCAGAGTCCAAGCTGAGACCAGACATCACTGAAGTGATTTATTCATCCCTGACTCTTGGTCACGGTGAAGAGGCCAGAGAGAGCACTGAAACCTCTGCTGACATGCACAGTGTGTGCCATCAGCCTTGCTTAAGTAGCTCATGCATTCAGCTGATCCTTGGAGAAGCCACGCATGGACTGGGGAGGTAGGAGAGTGGGATCAATCCCTGGCTGAGCTACCAGCTTGTTCTGGCTCCTGGAGCACACCTTGGGGCCTGGCTGGGGACAGCTAAGAACGGGTGGTGACCTCTTTGTCTGGCAAAGCAGAGCTGAACAAGGTGACATAAGAATCATTGGCTGCTTTGCTGTCTTGCGCAGGACTTCAGCTGTCCCTCCTGCCTGCTTGCTTCCTCGTAGGCTGTGCTCCAGAGAGAAACAGCTTCATCCCCTCACTACTGCCAGGAGCTTCATCCAAAGAGAAAGCATAGGTATGTAAAGGAATATGTTGCACAGAGAGGTCTGACCAAAATTTTGCTCACTCCTAGGACTTTTCTCTAAGTTAAGATCTAGTGAAGGGAATTGCACTTTCTCCATCTCAATCTAGCACGTAAGCCTTCTGCCAAAGCTTGGTATCTTTTGCAAGCTTTCTTTCTCCATGGTGGGGCAGGAGAATCTCAGGGGCACAGCCCCCCAGTCTCTGACTTGCGGCAAGTCCCAGGGCTTGCCTTTAGTTCTCTGTGTTCCATGAAGGTCTCTGCTTTGTGAAGGACAAAATGAGAGGATCACATGTATGGGGGAAGTCTAAAAGCAGAGCAATCACATCATTTGTCCTCTCTTATGTCCGCCACAATGCGTGCATGCTCTGTTCATTGCTCCTCCATGCTCCCTGCGTGGCTTATGGCATCACTGCCTGACCTGTCCTCCCATTCCCAGGCTAAAGAGCCCCCCAAGTTGTTCTGTACTAAAGCACAACTGCCTAAATCTGGACAGCTTTCTTCCCCCTCAGCACCTTTTCTTGTTCCCCTGTAGTCTGCAAGATGGGCGATTTCAAATGCAGGCTGCATGGGAGACTCCAGTCTGCTATGGATTTACCCTCTCCAGCTGGGTCTTTTGCTCTGGAGGACTTTCATGGTTTACTTTTTGACAGGTGCTGAGCTGACATTTCCAAACCGCGGCCTCTGAGGCCTCTCCCAGCCTGACAGAAAGCTCACCACAGCTTGGGCTCCTGCCCTGTGCCTGCCTCAGTGCTTGTTCTGCAAGGTTTTCAAACGTGCTCCTCTGCCTCCCATCAGTCAGCATCGAGAGGCTGTTCTGCAACTTCTGCTGGCTTCACCTGAGGCTGCGCTGAATAATACCACAGCATAGGCAAAGTCAGCTCGTTGTTCATCTCTTCCAGACTACCCGAGTGTGCTGAACCCCACATGTCCCAGCAGACCCATGAGGGAGCTCGCCACTTCTCTCCCTTCACACAGCTTACCGCTTCCTCCTGTCTCCCTACAGCAAAGAGCTTGTCCTTCACAAAGCTCATTGGAAAACTGTTGGAAAGTTTCTTGGAAATCTGAGGATTCTGTAGACCGCAGTCAGCAGCACCCTGCAATCACTCATCAGGCTTTAGCTGACCAGGAGATGAGACTCCCCCATGAAAGCACAACCTGTTTAGGTTGTCTTTAATGGGATGTTATCTGCTAATTTGATTGGTGGTTTCAGTCAGTTTGGACAGCACAGAAAATCTCATTTACTGGTGTAGAATTTGTATATTGCTTTTTCCATGCTCTTCTCAGGCTTAGCCAGACATTGGCCATGCACTGCTCAGGTACAAAGGCCAATTTAAGCAATAAGGCAATCAGGTGATTTCTAGAGCCAGAAATGCTTTAGAAACATTTGAGCGTGAACATTTCTCACCTTTACCTCTTACTGCATGCATGTCTCACCCTTGGAAAGCACATGAGAACATTCCCAATGTTAAAAGCAAAGAAAGAGGCAGGATCTGCACCCTAGGGATTTTAAATCTCTGGCCATAGCTGTCTGAAATGCTCATTTTACACCCCTACAGAGCACCTGCGAGCCCTGGAGTCCTGCTCCCTGGCAGAACACCATTGCTGAGTTTGCACCAGAAGCTTTTCATTAGTTCCTTTTAGCAAGCTGTTTCGTTCTCAGCTTTGTTTACACTCCCTCTCAATGCTTTTATGTAACAGTCTCCTGTTTGTGGTTTTATGTTTAACATGCCCCTGTCCGTTCTCTGTTTTCTTTTCACTGCCTGGGCATGAGTCGCACCCTTTGAACGCTGCCTGTTCACTTCTGATGCCTCCTTTTCTCTCCTGTTTTATTACAGAACTTTTTGAGGGTCTGTGGATAGATTATCTTCCTGTGAGCTTTTGACACCACCTTCTCAGATGACTTCCCCTTTCAGGTATTGGTAGGAGAGCAGCAATCCCATTTTCCTCTTGTTTCAAAGTGGAATTTAGTGGATGGATCAGACCTTCCTGCTCCTGCTCTGAATTTCAGCCCCTGCTACCCTACATGCTTTGGGATTTACGATTCGTAGTCCCAAGCCTGAGCTCTGTTCTGTGCAAGGCTTTTCCCCTGGCAAGTTCCCCTCGCGCCTCCCACGCTCCGCACCTTGCTCCAGGAGAGGTGGTCTTGGACGCTGTCAATGGAGAGGGCGATCATCTTGACGTTGCGCTTGCTGAACTCGGGTGCCAGCTTCGCTGCCCGGCCAAGCTCTGTGGTGCAGACGGGCGTGAAGTCCCGCGGGTGGGAGAAGAGGATGCCCCATCTGGAAGGTAAGAGCAGGAGGCGGCGTTAGGACAAGATGTTCCAGTTTGTACTGTGGACAAAAGGCCATTCAGACTGCACTGCACAGACTGGTGTGGTAATGGCTCATGGCTCTAAGTGGATATCCTTTCCTGGGAACTCCTCCTTCCCTGTCGTTAGGAGCCTTCACAAGCGGACTCACATTCATCATGCTCTGAGAATCTCCCTGTGCCTCGCTCCCCCTCTCCCTCCAGGATCCCCCAGGAGCTGCTGGAATAGCCCATGGTTCCTGACACCATGCCACATGAGGAAGTTTGGAGGGGTCTCCCCAGAGATCACATGTGTGATGCCAACCTGCTAACCATGTTATTGTGAAGATCATTACCGACTTACAAGGCTCTTCACTGTACTGTATTCCTCAGCAAGCACTGTGTGGAGAAACATCCGTGTCTATCATGCAACTTAAAAGGAGGGGACAGGACCAAACTGTAACCTAATCGTTGCTGTGAGCTGCCAAATGTACTTAATGAAAAAAAACCAAGAATGAATCAACTACTAGGGGAGACCAGAAGTTAATATCACATGACTATAGTTAAAACAACACTATGACCTCATGTTTTCCCAGCACTCCCAACCAGTGGATTTTGCAGCCTTTAGAGCAGGCAAATACAAGCCACCCCACTTCACAGGTAAGGCGACCAGCAAAGAGACAGGGGCTTATGGTCAAACAGCTCCCAGGGATTTCCAGGGGCTAACACAAAGCCACCCTCAGTGCTTAGGATTCCCTGCCAGGGACCTGGCACACCACTTCTCAGCTTGACATCTCCAGGGCTTACTGCAAGGCTCCTCACCTGGCCTGCAGTGCTCAGCAAATCCAGCTGCATGCTGCAACATCTGGGGAAAGCCCTGCCTTCAGAGATGTGGGGACTGAGCTGGAGGGATGAAGGCAGCACCCTGCTGCTGCCTCGGCTCGCCATAAAGTTGCAGGGCAGCTATTAGTCTGCTGATGCTACAAGTCTCTTTACAGAGTCAGTATGGTACTCCAACAAACAGCCCAAGAAGAAGGAGGCTAAGAAAGCTGCCTTGGGGGCCTTGAGACTGGAACAGCCAGTTTGAAGAAGCCCTGCAGCTTGTTTTCTTGCTAGGAGGGTTCCTTCTCCCATCTGCCAGTTCACCCTGCTGACAGAGGGAAGCAAATGCTGATTCAAGGCTGCCAAGCACTGCCGGGTGCAGGGCCGGGGTGCCCGGTGCCAGCACTTTCCTGCCCGGTGCCAGCCACGGGCTTTGCGGGAAGCAGCTCCCGGCAACAGCTGGCTTTCCACGTCGGGCTCAAACCGGACCGCGGCCCGGTTCCACCCCTCCCCGGGCGCGGGCTGCCTCGCAGGGACGGTATGGGGCACAGGAGTCGTCCTCCGGGCCCGGCCCGGCCGAAGGGCTGCCCTGCCAAGCCTGGCTTTGCCCTGCCCGGCGCTCTGTCCTTTTCAGAGCGCTTCGCCCCCGGCCCCAGGGGCTCGGCCCGGCCCCGGGCGGGAGGGGACGAGGGAAGCGGGCGAAGGCGGCTCTGCCCGCACGCGCCCCGCCGCCGCGTTTTCCCTGTTCCCCCGGGAAACGGCAGCGTCCGGCTGGCCGGGCCCGGCGCGGCTGCCCGCCTGGCCCCCAGAGCAGAGCCGCGAGCGCTGCCCCGGCGCCCCCGCCGATCTCCCCTCAGGCGCCCGGCCCCGCTTAGCGCCCCCCGCCCGGGGCCCGCTGCCTCCCGCCCGGGTACTCACGAGTCTCCCAGGAAGTCGTGGAAGCGGATGCGGCCCTGCGTGGTGTCCGCCTCAAAGTTGGGCGCCTCGTCCCCCAGCAGCAGGCCCGGCATGGCTGCGCTGTGGCTGTGGCTGTACCTGTGCCCCTGCTCGCTGCCGGGCTGCGCTCTGCGCATGCGCGGGGCCGCCACCGCCCCCTCGGGGGGCGGGGCTTGTCGGGCTGTCACGTGACGCACGACCGCGGTGCTTTACGGCCGCCGTGCTTTACGGTCGCCGTGATTCGCGGCGTTTTGCGGGTCGGTGGGCGAGCGTGTCAAGTTGGGTCTGCTCCCCTGCTCTGCTCCCCGCCTGGTGATGGCGACGTACGTGAGCGAGCTGGAAGCGGCCAAGAAGAGTCTGAGTGAGGCGCTGGGAGAGAACGTGAAGCAGTGAGTGCGGTGGGGGTGTCTGGAGCGGCCGGGCGGTACCGGGCCGCGGTGGGAGCGTCCCGCCGGGCCTGCGAGCTTGGCGCCGGCCGGGCCTAGGCGCTGTGCGGCCCGTTTGCCTTCTGCCGGCCTTCGAGGGGCCGCGCGTTTGTACCGCGGCTGTTGGGAAGCTTAAGCGCTGTCTTGGCTTCGGGAAGTGCTGGGGGAAAGCAGTGGGGTGTGACCGATGCTTTTCGTTTGGTGTCTGCACCTTCCCTGCTCTCCCCTAGGTACTGGGCTAACCTGAAGCTCTGGTTCAAGCAAAAGATAAGCAAGGAAGAGTTCGACTTGGAAGCGCGCAGGCTTCTCACGCAAGACAATGGTAAAAGGACACTCTTTGTATTTCTGCTGTTCCTAATGGTGCCTTGCCCCTGCCGGGCCTGGGGGGAGCTCCTCATCCCCCCACTGTGCATGTTTCTTCCTGAAGCAGGAAATTCCTGTGAGGGGAAATAGGAATGGCCTGGAGTCTTTAATTCCAGGGATGTGGTGTTAAAAAGGTGGGAGGTGCCCTGGTCTGCAGGGGGAAGTCCCTTTGTAGCCCTAACACTGACAGGTATTTTCGTCTTGTATAAATATGGTAAAAATGTAAAATATGCTGTCTTAGCGACCAAGGAGGTGTTCTCTTATATCTTTGTAAAGACCTGGTCCTTTCCATGCTGTTCAGTCCTCTCCCTTTGGTTGGGACTGAACTGCTGTTGTAGCTGAAGTAGAGGAATGATCCCCCAGATTTACTTAGCTGTTTTGGGAGCAGGCAGATCCCCTTCCTGGCCTTTCTGGGTGGCAGGTTGGAGCACTGAAGGAGTGCCTCTGTCCTTGCATCTGTGCAGGTCTGCAAGCGTTGGGCTTTGAGGCTACTGGAGGGGCTCCAGACTGCCACATTCATGGTCCTTGTGGGGAAGGGCAGGGAGTTTGCTGGTGTGGGGGCTTGAAGGTTAAAGAGGATCCTGTAACCTTTTGATTCTGCTTAGGAAGTGTCCTTTTTATTAGTCTGGTAGTAGCAGGTTCTAGATCTAGTAAATGATAACTCAGAAAAACTTAAATTGAAAGCTGTGCCTGTGTAGCTAAGCACATGGGGAAAACATGGCTGTGGAAAGGTGTGGCAAGCTATTTGATGATGGCTCTGAGGGGATGCCTCTGTGCACTGCTGTGTTCCTAATGAACTGTCTGTCCTTCTGCAGTCCACTCTCACAATGATTTCCTCTTGGCTATTCTTACCCGATGCCAGATCTTGGTTTCTGCACCAGGTAAGTCCTGAGAAGCTTTAATTAAAGCAGTTGGGTAGTAACATGTTGCCATCTGTGTGATTTTTCTGAGCCTTAATATTCACAGGGCTTTTTTTGCCACACAGGCAAAAGGCTAGCAAGGTAGTCATCCAGCTGAATTCCACAGAGATGCTCTCACAAATAACTGTGTGTGCTTGATTAGAGGCTGATACTAGATTGCTGTGTGTGTGTGAAACTCAGTTGGCTTCTGAATTGGGTGTGTACTGCAAGCTGAAGTGTAAAGGGGGATGCTGCCTTGTCTTTGATGTGCTTTGCTTACTACTTCATCTCTCTTCTGAACTTAGTGATGATCTTTGTTCTTTCCTGGGGGTATCATTTTGAGGAGCTGGATTTTCCTGACTGATGTTGAAATCAATTATGTATCTGATAGAAAAATGCTTACTGTGAAGCTTACCAGTCTTGATGGAGCTATGGCCAATTAACTCACCCTTCTGGAGATAGTTAACCTTTTACATTTGTAAGCATTTAGAATAGCTGTTGTCAGAGTTATGAGATCTTTTGTTTGTCTTCAAAAGAGCTCTCAATCCAGAGATCTGATAGGCAGGACGGTCAAGCTGCAGTTAGAGGTGTGAAACTGCTGTGTAGTAAGGGAGAGAAAATTGTAGCTCTGATGGGCTGAGACCTGAGATGAGTTTTTTGAGGGGTAGAGTATCTGTTATTAGAGTATCTGGTGTAGCTGGAGGAAGGAAAAAATGCAAAGCTTAGGGATACCCACAGCTTTTTGTGTGGTAGCCTGTCCTTAGCTATTGCAGCTGTGCTAATTGCATGCAAACCTCCCCCACCTCCAGACCTGCTTTTGTTTCCTCTCAAACTTTAGAGACACCTTTTGTGCCCCAGACTGGTCCTTTTTAGTGGTCTGTACTCATGTGATTCAGAAGACTTGTATCTAAATCTTGCTGCTGACTTCATGTACTTTCAGCTGGACTATAATAAGAAGATATGAGAACAGTGGTTACTGTGAGTGATACCTGAAGGAGCCAAGTCTGAACTGGGAGGGGAGGGAGAGAGAGTGTGTGTTCTCTCAGCACTGGGCTGGTGTGTGTGTTGTAGGTTGTAGCCCAGATGTCTTGCTTCTGAGTGACTTTTGTCAGGTTAGAGCCTGTTGCTGTGTGACTGAAGTTGGAGCAGTTTAGTCCTGTGTGTGCTGCTCTGTACTAAACTGAACTGAATTTAATTTGTTTCTCCAGTCACTTAGGTTTGTGCAGCTCTTCTGCAGCTGTCTGGTCAGGCTTGGTCTTCCCTAGCTTGAATATCTCAGATCTGTCAGCAGACTCCACCAGCTCCCCAGAACCCCCTTTCCAAGGCTGTCTAGGGATGTTTTAAGCATACCAGCCTCACACAAAACAGTGTGGCACTCCTTTCCTATGCTCTTTACTTCCTGCCTGACCTTTTTCATTTCATGTCCTTGTCAAGGACTTTCCCTCTTGCCCCTGTTGAAGTTTACTCTCTTTAAGAGCCCTTGAAGAACCCTGATTTGTAGTGCTATAGCAGATTGGTGATGGTGTTTAAAGAAGTGATAGCTGACCAGAGAGACACCTTCAGTGCTTTCAGGCAGGCTTTTGTTGGCTTTGATCCAGGGACCTGTACAGGCCAGCTTGAAACACATCAGTTCAGTGATGTGTGTGTTCTTAAAGACACAAGTTAGTGCTCTGCTGGTCCCTTCTAGGGTCTCTGTTTTGCTTTCCTCAGACCAATGCAGTCTCCCAAGGATTTGGGAACGAATCTGTACTGAGATATCTCCTTCTGGGCCCCTGCCTGCTAGATGTATTACAAGTACATTTTACTTGCCAATCTGTCTTGTGTGGCATTGTGCATTGTACACATAAGCCCAGAAAAAGGAGTGTGAGCAGAATTTTAGATGCTAAGTCTAGATTTCTTTTTCTCCCCCTAGATGCCAGCCTGACACCTGCCAGTTTTTGTTGGGTTTCCCCCTGTCCCTGTATGAGTGGAAATCTAACAGATTTTTGTCTCTGCCACTGTGTTTTGGGTAGAAGGTGTTTACTTCATCATTTGTGGAAACAAGTAGCTTTAAAGAAGTGTGCTTGCTGCACTTGGCACGCCATCACAGGGGTTACTGGTGCATGTACTTTCCACCTTTGCCTGAGAGACAAGGGGGAAAGAACCATCTTAAAAAAGGTTTGTATTTAAAAATATAGTGTGGTCAGTGTTAAAAGTGTACTGGCATTTGGAATAGGAAACCTTGGGGGAGGTATTTTTAAAGAATGATTAGAACACTTGTTGAACCATGCAAGCAAACCCACTTGATCCAAACCTTGCTGCTCTGGTTACCTCTGGGCTGACAGGGGAGTGCAGGGTGAATGTGACCCTTTGTGGGAACACTTTGTTCCCTGCTCCCTCCTCCCCACCCTGACCTGCTTAGGCTGTTGGTCAGGCAAACATCACATCCCAGTTCAGCAGCCTGTGTGGCATGGAATGTTTAGGGCTTGGTGGTGGAAAGGGAGGGAAGTTTGTGTCTAGTCTGATGTGAGGAACCACCAGCTGCTTTAAATCCTGCTCAGCTCCCACTAAGGGAGCAGCAGGATCCTACTAATCCTAAAAACACCTGAAGCTGTTCCCTCTGATCACCCTCTTGTAAAGATGCCCATAAATACTGGAGTGACACCCAGCTGTAGCTAAAATACCCTGTGTAAGTGTGCCTTACTGGTGATTTTGGGTTGGCTGTGCTAGCCTGAGTGGTGTAGGACACAACTAAGAGAAAATTGTTTTTCTAGCAATACTTTCAGAAGTGCTTTTCTGAATCTTTTTCTGGGGTTTTTCTTCCCCCAGAAAAATTCCATCAAGAGCAACTCCAGCTTAAAGCTTTTCTTACCCAGTGTGGGCTTGCACATTAGGCATGTCTGACTTCTTGGGTTGTTGTGAGCCATCAAGTTTGGGAGGTTTCTTGAGTGAGCACATCTCACTGAACTGTTACCTCCCTCTTTGGCTAAATATTAACAATGTGACTGAGACAACCACAGAGGCTTGCCTGAGGGATATAAGGCTTTAGTTTATTTACTAGTAGCCTGGAGCCAACTAACAAATGGTCTAGTGGATTAGAACTCTTGCTGGGGCAGCATAAGGGTTTTGTTCTATCAGGGTTTCTCACAGGCTTTGCTTCAAGAGTTGCCAGCTGTGAGACAGGTTCAGGTTGCTCCTGTTCTCCTTCTCTCCAGGGAGCTGGGAAGGGAGGGAAGAGAAGGATATTGATGTGTGAGTTGATGACAGAGGTGGGTCATCAGAATGTTTTTGATGAAAATCTTGTCGCTGCACAAAGATTTGATAAAAGAAATGCCAACAAAACAACTAACCAACTGAAGGTGAAACAAACAAGAGTGGGAACATGCATATTTCCTGTGTCTGGGTGCTTTTCTCTGTTGTGACTCTTTCTGTTTGTGTCTTTGTCCTTTCCTCTGGTGCAGCATGTCAGGAAAACCATAATACACTGTGTGGACTGGCCAGAGCCATCACAGCAGAGATGTGGCAGCTTTTAGGAAAGCATTCTCATGTATTGCTTGTATTTGAAGGTGGATGAACATCCATTGCAGTAGCTTGTTGAGGTCTAATTTGCTTGCTAGCAAGGTTAGATGAAAGCCACTGACATACATGAAGTGGCTTCACATATGTCAGTGAACCAACTCAGCCTTGTTGCTTGTGGCCAGGAAGGCAAGCACTGGTTTTGTTAGAATACCAGAGGGAAATTTCGCTTTCTTCATCTAGTGGAAGGCAGGGTTGGTAATTTGGTGTCCTGGTTTCAGTCAGGACAGAGTTAACTTCATTTGTAGCAGCTGATGGAATGCTGTGTTTGGGAGTTACAATGAAAGCAGTGCTGAGAACACCCTGATGTTCTTAGTTGCAGTCAGACAGTCAAGGACTTTCTCAGCTTCTTCCTATTTCTCTATTCAGGAGAAAGGAGGGGCGAAGCCAGGACAGGTGACCCAGATGGGCCAAAGAGAGTATTCCATGCCAATGCCGTCCTGCCCAGGAGAACGGGGGGCTGAGGGGAGGAAGAAGAGGGGCGGTGGCGGGACGCGTGCTGCTTGGGGGGACGGTCGGGTTCCGGGACAGCTCTGGGTGGTACGGCCTGAGTTGTGTGGGTCGGGGAGAAACTGCATTGGGGATCAAGAGTTTCATATTCTTTTGCTCTAAAGTCCTGTTAGCATTGGTATATTTTATCTGTCTGTTCTCTTAGTAAACTCTCCTTATCCCAACCCACGGGCCTCTTAGTTTCTTGGTTTTGGAGTTATTTGCCCCTTCCTTTTCCCTTCCCTTGTTTCCCCCTTTTTCCCTCTTCCCCTGCTCTTTTCCTTTAAGAAGCAGGCAGCTGTGTGGATCTCAGCCCACAGCTGGGGGGAAACCACGACATTTGGAAACCTGGAAAAAAGCCAAATAAAATTTCAATATATGTATTTGTCCTGGGCTCATTGTGATGGGGAATAGGAGATAGGACAAGGAAGAGGTGAGATACTAAGCCAAATCTGCTGGAATTATTGTTAAATGTGCAGATGGAGATTCAGTTCAGTTGTATCTTTCAGTTCCACTGTTAAAGCCTAGCTATTTAGTTGCCATTTACTTTGAATGTTACCATGTTGTTTTAAAGAGAGACCTGTAAAACATTCAGACTCTCCTCTAACCTATTCACCTGTGTTACGGTGTCAGATGAAAGGGTTGTTTCATATTTCTGTCTCCATCCATTCTGCTTCTTGTCTCTGCCACCAGGTTTCAAAGCTAGCCAAGGACCCTTTGGTCAGTGAGGCCTGGAAGGAGCCATGTGAGACTTCTGCCCAGGAGGAAGGGCCTGGGGTGGAGTGACCTTGTGAGCTGGAGGGGTGTGCTTTCATTGAAAGCTTTGAGTTGGGCCAAGCAACTTCGATGTCTGTCCCAAACACACCTAATCCCCTCTGCCTAGAAGTGGTGTGACCCAGAGGAGGAAGAAAGGACTCCCCTGTAAAGAGCAAAACAGCTTGTGAGAGAAGTGGTGTTTTTTTGATAGGACTTCAGATGGAAGTACTGAGTTTTCAAGTGAAGGGCAGGAGTGGGCCTTGAGATGATTGTCCATGGTATTTTCCCACACCTCTTCATTAAGGCCTCTCCTGTGGTGTTGTAGTGACACCTTTATGATTTTTTTTTAAGGGTTTACTTATTATCTTTTAATTTCCTATAACTGACCAGTACATTCTGACAGCAGGGTTTGTTGTAGGCTGTTGGTCTTCACCTCACTAATAGGATGGCACTAAACTTTTTAGGTAACTTTTTAAATAGGGATCTTTATGCAGGTTGTTGCTAACCCCTTCTTAGCAGCTGACTGATTAAAAACTTGACCTGAATCCTATGGTTTAGCCTGATCCTTAAATCCATATTTTAGAAGGCATTTTTCATGGCAGAAAACACAAGCACAAGGTGTACTTGTGCTTCAGCTATGGTTGTGGGAAGCTCCACATAGCTAAGGACTTCCAGCCAGCCTCATTCCCTACAAACAGGGCTGTAGTGTAACTGAATTCCTGATTGTGGCAAATTAAGCGTAGCTGTGAGAGCTGGATGTAAGCATGCCATTTGGTGTGAAGCTGGTGTTGAGCTGTGGCAGCCTGTGGTGACAGGAGAGAACCAGAACTAATTTTGAGTGTGCCTGAGGCTCACAATGTTGTGGGATGGCTGCTGTCACTCCTTGTCGGTGACTGGAGGAAATGGCAAATGCTGGTACAGGTGTGGCCACTGAGCATCTGAGATGTGCCTGTGCTGTCAGCAGAGCTCCAGCCTCTGCTTTGGAGGCAGCTGAAGTACCTTCAGAGCTGAGCTGTCCGAGCTCCCTGGAGGTGGCCATGCTCTGCTCCCAAGGGAAAAGGGTGTTTGCTTGCTGCACAAAACCAGGGGAGGAGGATACTGGTGGTGCAAAGCAGAGCCTGCCTCTGCAGCCACAAGAGGGCTGTCCAGTCTTTGGTTATACTTCATTGTCGGCAGGCATATGTGCATCCAATGAGATGTTGTTTTAAATCCCAGCGTGCCTGGAGGAGTTGTGCATGAATCTTGTAAACCTTGCAGCAGGAATTCTGCTAGGCTGTCCTTGCTAACAGCTGTGTGACTACCAGGCTGTGATTTCGCCACAGCATACACTGGGCTTTGGCAGCCTGCTTAAGGTGATGTGACCAAATGAGTTAGGTGTTGGTACTACCCAGCAATCTCTTGCAGCTGCTTGCCAGCTCTGGTCAGTGCCAAGGTCGCTGCTTGTGGTGGTGATGCCCTGCTCTGGGGCCTTTGTGCTTCTTCCCCCTCAGTAAAATAAGAATGTTCAGCCATTATGTTTAACAGGAATCTTAGACAAAACTTGCTAAAGCTGATGGGGGACTGTAAAGCCAGATGTAATAAGTAGCTTGATCCTGCTGGTAGCAGATCTTATTAGCATCTGACCTGATGCAGAAGTTAGTGGGGAGGATAATCCCCCTTCCAGGCAAGCTTTTGTGCTGGAACAAATATCTTGTTCCTTCCTTGTGGCTTTCCTTGGAGGCTGTGGTCATCTCTATCTGCTGTGACTTTATGGACAGAAATCTCTGCTTAAGTAGAGGGTCATGGGGGAGTTGAACTGGCAGAGGACTGGGAAAGGAAAGGCTGCCAAAAGCATTCTCCCCAGAGAAGCCCTTCTGCTGGGCTGTGGAAGTTGGTTTTGGTTTAAGGCTTAGCAGGGCTTAGGCATTAGGGGTTTTTCTGTTTGGACAGTTCCATCCTGGCCCTAAGCAATATCTGTCAAAAGTGTTGTGTCTTGTTTCTTTTCTGTTTGTAGAAGGTGCTGGATCTCTGCCATGGCCGGGTGGCTCTGCAACTAAACCTGGAAAGCCCAAAGGGAAGAAAAAGATCTCTTCAGTTCGGCAGAAGTTTGATGTAAGTGTCTACAGTCAAATGGTCTTGGCTCTCTGATATCCTGTGAGGGGTGAGGAGCTCTGCATAGCACACAGGTTTTGTCACTGCCAGGGATGTCACATGTGATGATTTATATTTGCTTTGAGTTCTGGCCTGGGGTAGGAGTGGAGGCAGCAGCCTCTTAAGGGAGAGGCTACAGTGTGATCCATCTGTTAGACACCAGAAAATCCATGGGAGCATACATCAATGTCAGAGTTGCAAAAGCTTTCTTGCAGGAATCCACTCACACATTTACCAAATTCTTGAAGCAAAAGTAACTTCCTATTTGTGCAGGCAGGCAGAATTCCATGACTGTGATCCCTCTGCATGACAGTGTGTTAGTTGTACCATGGGTGGAATGTTTGGGGGTTTTTCAGAGGGTCAGGTTGTTTCAGAACTAAAAGTGCTTTGCAGAGATGCTATCTTCTAGTAGGTGGCAGTGGAACATGCAAGATGCAGTTCACTTTGCAGTGAAGGGTCTGTATGTCCCTCTGATATTATCACATGTCTGTTCAGCAACTGCTTCTGTGCTGTCAGACCGGTGGCCAGGGTGCTGGTGTGAAAGAGGATTGGGATGGGGCACTGTCTTCACCTGTGGGAGTTGATAAGACTGTTCAGACTGAACTGAATTAACAGAGACTGTCTGTCTCTTGCTGAGCCATGCTTATTGTGATCCAGTTCAGTTGTCTGACAAAGCAGAAAATGCTATGAAAGAAAAAGGATCCCAGACCCCAAGTCTTTCTTGCTGTTTAATTCAGCTGGATTAGCATTCCTTGCAGTTGGATGAATGCCAAAGCTGGGGTAAAGAAAAAGGGTCTGGGGATGGGGGAGAAAGGCAGGGATGTGACACCCCCTGTTCCTACGCTGAGAGAAGTTAGCTTTGCTCACTGCAGTGTGTACCCCACTTCTGGGGGCTGCAGTCAGGCACGGTGTGTGTGCTTCAGACTGGTGTTGCAAGGGCATGCAAGTCTGTCTGAAGGCTCCTTGTATTAAACTGCCAAAATCCTTTGCTGCATTCCCAGCTGCAGCCTGAATTCTGAGGGCAGTCCATGTTGCTTGTTGTTTTAAAACTTCACCATAACGTTTCAGTAGTGAGTAGTGACATAGAAACCTTGGCATTTGGTTTACTCTGATACCCTTATGTTACACCATGTTTCTAGTGTGTGTTTATACACATGTTCCTGGAATGCTTGGTAGCAAGTACTGTATGAATTGTATGTTTTGATTAATGGACTTGGCTGTTACTAGAATTCCTGAGCAGTGTGAACTTAAAGTGCCTTGATATGTCTGATGTTGCCTTACTGGTCAGGCTAACAGCTGTGAATGACTGACTGTGGGTCCATTCCAACTGGCTTCTGCTCTCCCAAAAAGCATTCCTCTTGAGTTGCTTACATTTTGGAGGTTCTTTCTTTTGGGGAAGGGGGGGGGGGGAGGGTGGTGTGGTGTATACAAGCATGCAGCTTTCCTGTAATGAAAGCATAAATCTTCAGAATTACGGGGAGGGAAACCTGCTTTCACATCAGTAGTGGGTGGATTGGTTTTTCACTCTGAGTTAAATGCCACCCTGTCCTTTGAATAAAGCAGCCCCCTTCCTCTCCAGAAACAAAGATGCGAGAAATCCACTTTGCTGTGTATTCATTGTTTATATTTAAAGTATGTGTTTGTCTTGTTGCCCTGTAAGAGCCTTGTGGCAGTCTTCATTGCAGAATCATCAGGTCTGTGGCTTGGAGAGCTGAGGGATGGAGAGTTGTGGGAGTATGTGAACCAGGGCTAAGTTATTCCCTTGTGTGTTTGGGGCCGGGCCAAGTGCATGTCTGGGCCCAAGGATCAGTTATTGCTGTCTGCCTCCCCCCTCCCCATTTACCTGGGGACTGAGACTTCTGGGAGTCACCATGAGCTTGAGGCACCAGGGCATCAAGGGTATTGTGCTGGAAAACCTGTGCCCTGGAAAATGGGCACTACTACGTTCTGGTATGAATTCCTCTTCTGTGATGGTTGTTGCTTTTTTTCCAAATAGCTGAATCAGTTCTGAAAAAAACAGTCATAATCCACCTTAGAATCAGTGACTGCAGTAACACAGCTCAGCTCAGTGTATTGAAAGCACATGGGGAGGCTAGGGCATGAAATTCAGAACTGGAATTTGGCCAAGTGTTTGCATTTAAAGCTTTAAAGAAATATAAGAATTGCTTGGGAATTGCACCAGCTTAGGATCATGTACAGTTAGTAAGTAATTTAGTAAGTACAGCCTTCTGTACAAGGAATGACTAAATAGATGGGAACCCTTCAGCATAGGAGGAGGTGACAGAGATGTGAAAGTCTGTAAAATCATCACTGGCCTGAATAGTGTGAACAGATTAAAGGGACAATGACCACGTTTGAGACTTGCAGGAGAATCAAATTGTCTAGCAGGTGGGAAGTACAGACCTGACCACAGCACATGACCCTTTGTGCAGTGCATTGTAACGCTGTAGAATTTCTTGCAGGTTCCTGGGCTGCCTTATAAAAGGACAGCAACAGCAGCTTAGAAATATCAGATGCAAATTGTTGGGAGAGTGTCCTCAGGTGAGGTGTTGCTCGGCTTGTCCTACTGTGATATATTGTCATAGGTGTTTGCTCTCTGCCTGGAGAGGGGATGTTTGACTAGACAAACCAAAGGGTCTGACTGTCATCTTATGCTTTAATATTGTGTCTGTAACAGCACCGGTTCCAGCCTCAGAACCCGCTCTCTGGAGCCCAGCAGTTCGTGGCAAAGGATCCTCAGGAGGATGACGACTTGAAGCTGTGTTCTCATACCATGATGCTTCCTACCCGTGGCCAGTTAGAAGGAAGGATGATCGTAACGGCGTACGAGCACGGGCTAGACAATGTCACAGAGGAGGCAGTGACCGCGGTTGTGTATGCTGTAGAGGTGAGGCTGGGTGGTGCTGGTGGTCTTGTTACACCAGGGACAAAAGGCGCTGTGTGCTGTGGGGTAGTGTCCCTCTGTGGGGAAAGGAAACCTGCTTCTCTAATGGCCTGTTTGCTTTGGGAGGAATGAGATGAGAATCAAAGGGCTTCCAGATTTGTGGTGTCATAGATGGGGAGTTTTGGATTTCTGCCTGCAAGTGTTAAGTACTTTAAAGTACTTTAATTGCTTTTAATTAATAGCTACTTGCATAGAAAGAGCTCCAGACTTGCTCAAGTAGCTGTTTTGGAAATGCTGTTCTGATGACTTACGATCAGCAACAGAACAGGAGCTGTACTTTAAACAGTTCTGTAGGAAAAAATGCATTACAGGGACAAGTGTCTGGCTTGGGAGCGGAGCGACGGAGTCAGGGAATGTCTGCAAGTGAAGTGCCTGCTGCTGTCTCTGGCCATGGCTGGCACGTTCACAGAGCATCCCAGGAATGATACTGCTGTTACTTGGATGCTGTCTGGAGTCACGATGTGGTGACCAACCTGAATTCCCCGCCTGGGAGCAGGGCCAAATTTGGAAGCAGTTGTCGCCTTGGTGGTTGTGTGTTTTTTTTTCCAGACAGTTGCTTCTCCAGCACTTTCCAGGCAGCTCTACAGTTTGAAAAAGAGGAGTGGCTTTTCACTAGTTTTAGGGCCACTCTTTCGGTACAAGTGTAAGGTCTAGTGTCATTTATGAAATCTTAACTTTATCAAAGGGATCAGAGGTTGGGAATTTCCTAGCATTTAAGAAACCTCTTTGACATTTGAAGCAGCACATTGCATATGGTCATAGCAGCACTACTTCTGTCTTGCCAACTGGTGAGGCACTTCTCATAGCCGTGACTTGGTAGGGCGAGTAAGCTGGCATGTGTCCTCAGACTGCTTGTTGTTGCAGAACCATCTTAAGGACATTCTGACCTCCGTGATATCCAGGCGGAAAGCCTATCGCCTGAGAGATGGCCATTTCAAGTATGCCTTTGGAAGCAATGTTAACCCTCAGCCCTATCTGAAGAACAGCGTTGTTGCTTATAACAACTTAATTGAGTGGTAAGGAGCTCTTGGCATGTTGCTAATCTCAGATATAATTTTACGGTCCTGAAGTTACCCTATAGTTGGGTTTCTTCTTTTTCTTCGTAGAACTTGTTAATAATGGTGTTCAGCTTTCACTCACTAGGAAGGTATCAGTACAGAGGGAGAATTTGGGGATTTCTCAACAGCAGAGTTTAGGGCAGTGGTAATTCTCTCTTCCTTGCCTGTGCTTGTCCATCAGTTTATGAAGGTCTCTGAATGTCCTTGGTGATCATAGCTCTTCAGAAGCTGTAGTGAGTGATGCAGGAATTTTGGAGCTCTTGGCCAAACTACCCTCAGGCAGCAGAGCCTTGCCTTTGTGGAAGCACTGCTGTTGTGCCACAGGAATGAAGTGTCAGTGAGGACCCATGGGACACTGCCACTGTGTCACGTCTTGCATCCAGACATAGTTATGGTGCCTTGGCAGGCCTTTTTGGTTAGCACAGCTCCAAGATAATCTTGTTTTCCAGAGGCTCAATGTCAAATGGTTTGTGCTGTGCCCCTGTCAGCATGTGTGTATGAGAAGGCAGGTCTGTTTGTCCAGGACAGCTTCTAGCAGTTGACAGGAGGTCGTGGGTGTTTTAAAGATTTGATTATAGCACTACAAATGCAATCTGCTCCAAACAACTCTTAACAGCTAATGTCTTCCAATTTATTGTTGTTGGTGCCTTAGTTTCTACCCTGTAGAAGGATTGGCTGTGAATCACAAGCTGCTCAGCAGAGATCAGTTACAGAGCAGGCTTGAAGCACACTGAGGACTGTGTTGTGGTATTTTTACTGAACTGGAATTTTAAAGAGATGTTTTAAAGAGCTGAAATAACTTTATGTACATGAGGGTTAAGGTCAGTAACTGATACAGCAAAACAAACTCTGGTGCTGTTTTCTTGACTGGAAGGTTTTACTGCCTGCTCTGTCTGCAGCCCTCCCACCTGTGCGGCACCTTCTGCCGGTCAGAGTCTAGCTCCCCAGCCCCTGCCCGATGATGCTGAGCAGCAGGCAGCTCTACTCCTGGCGTGTTCTGGAGACACCTTACCAGCATCCCTCCCACCAGTGAACATGTATGACCTTTTTGAGGCGTTGCAGGTAAGCTCCTTGTGTAACACTGTCCCATGTCACAGTGCTGTCCTGAGTACTAGCTACCACTCTCAGATTTGGTTTACATGCATGGAGGGGGATTTGATTTCATCTGACAGTCCATTGTCGTCTTTGCCTCTCAAATTTATGGCCCTTTGGCTTTGACTGGTTCCCACTACGTGATGGTTAACATCTAGTCAGCCCATGGTTCAATGCTTGTTCCATTCCCTGTGGTCAGAGTTCTTGAGGAAATCCTTGCCTCTCCTTATGTAGCTATAAGAAGGGTAAACTCTTCCTCTATAGCAGGAGTGTGGCAATTAGATCAAAACTGAGCCAGAGTGAGATTCTGGCAGCAGTGCAGCAAGGTGACTTGCATGGCATGCCTGTCCTTACTCCTCATGTTCCACCCTGGGCACCTGGAGGAATGCCTGGTCCCGGCATGGGGGCTGATACGGTGGGCTCCCCAATGCTGGGGAGGTGCTGAAGGTAGGCTGGATGAATTTTCCTGTGGCTGTGCGTGCCTCTGGTTCCCTCCCGCTCTGGGGACATTCAGACTACTTTAAATGTCTAAAATTAGCTGTGAGGAATTCCCCCTTGATCTCTGCTATTGTGAATAGACCTTGGGATTTTGTCTCAAGGTTGTGGAGGCAGACCGTTTTTTGTAAGAGCTGTAACTAACCGTTCATCTCATGTGTTTAGTCAGATAGAATTGTTTGTAAGATTTCTATGACAATGCTTCATCAGAAGAGCAAAATGACTCTCTCCTTACCACGCCACTCCTTTACAAGATGGTGCAAACAGGCGGTTCTTCCGTGCTGGTAGTGCGGTGGTGCTGGCAAGATGCAGCTCTCTCTGTGTGTGTTCCTGCTCTGCTCAGCCTGTAGCAGAGAGGGGGGTTCTTGCATGGGCGATAAGGGGAAGCATGTATGAAGGCACAAAACTCTTCTAACATGTGCCTCCAGGTGCACAAGGAAGTTATTCCTGCGCACACGGTCTACGCTCTAAACATCGAGAGGATTGTCATGAAGCTCTGGCACCCGAACCACGAGGAGCTGCAGCAGGACAAGATCCACCGCCAGCGCCTGGCGGCCAAGGAAGGCCTTCTGCTCTGCTAGAGCTCGGCAGCCACGGCAGGCCTTGGGTGGCTGCCGCGCTCGTCCGTGGACTTGACGTTCAGATGCTGCTGACAAACCTGTGTCAGCATTTCAAGGGTGACGTAAGTTATGAGTCGACTTTTCCTATGGAAACATGACTGACTGACAGTACACTTTCTCTGCTTCCCCTGAGTCATGCACTGTGGAGCACTTGCAGCAACCCCACTGAATTGGAGAGGAGAAAGAAGAGACTTGTTTGTAAAGACTCCGTGGCTTTGGGGTATTTGGGTTTTTTTAAGGAAAAATAAATGAGGGTGAAGAGTTGGTTTTAAATGAGCTATATTTGTGTATTCATTTGTGAGCATGGGGAATCCACAGCTTCATCCTCCCCTTCCAGGCAGTTTCTCTTCGAGCTCAGTCTCCAGGAGCCTTGTCCAACACTTTTGCAATTAGTGGGATTCTTACCCCTTCATTTAACTAACACGGTGGGCTCTTGTGAAGGGAAGACGAGCAATTCTCTAAACTGACATTGGTCTTACACCAGGGGAACTTTTGATTAGATGCTCTGAAAAAACAAGACAAGAAGGGAAAGTTCCTTTCAAGCCTGTCTTTTGAACTGTTCTGTGTGACAAAACAAAGGTGTATGCTGTTATAGAAATCTCTCTGCCAGTTACCAAAATATGCAGGAAAATTACTCACACCCTGATTTTATTATCAGCCTGGTTCTTGACTCAGTCCTGTCTGGTGTTAGTTGTGCTCAGATGTTCTAGGAATTGTTGGATTGATGTCAGGAGGCTGCCTCTGTGCCTGGCAGTTCAGCTAAGGAGTCAGCTATCCCAGCAGGCAGTTTGATCATCCCTGAGGTGGGACAGCAACTCCCAAACGAGTATACCAGTTCACTGCCCTATTGTGGCAGGCTCCTTGGATCCCCAACATGAACAAGAGGACTGGTGTTGCTTTATGGGGTCGGGGGGGTCGGAGGAACCAAAGCAGCCTTGTGTTACTTCATGGGGAGCTGTACAGATTGCTGTGTAAAAGGGGGAATTCCAGCTGTTTCAGATAATCTGTCTTCAGGAGTCAGCTGTGTGCTCCTCGGATGTTGAAGGGATCAGGCTGCTTACGAGAGTTCCATTGAAATGTCTTAATTACTGTATTACCTGGCTCTTAACCACGTCTATGGAGGTACCTACCAAGGATGGCTTGGCTTGTTGTGCCTCCAGATAGTGGGACTGAAGCTGCTTTCTCTGAGGGGGTAAAAGGGAAAGCTCATGGTTCCCCTCTGTTCCAGTTCTCCTCTGCTTGGCAAGTATTTGGCTAGGAGAGCTACTGGCTTTCCCCTTTCCTGTGCAGCTTCCTTCTCTACTGTGCCCTCAGGGTGCAGGTGCCTGATGTTTCCTGCCAATTATCTTTTTTTAATAACTTACTTTCTTGACCCTCATGACTGTTTATCTTGGGTCAGAGCTGTGGCAAGCAGCTGTGCAGCTCTTGCTGTGTCCCTGCCTTTCCCTTATCCCCTGCAGATGCACTGTGGAGTTTGGCAGGGCAAGTGGCAGTGCCCGTGCAGGTACTGGGGGCTCTCTGCACAAGACTGCTTTAGGACTGAAGAAGCTGGGAAGGGTGCTCACAGAGACCTGCAGTGGGGCCTGGCACTTGTGCCCTTGGTAGGTCATGTCTCTTAAGGTGTATAGCAGGGTGTGCTTAAGGGGAGAGTGGGAAAGAGGAGGTGGGAGACTTATTTTGGTCCCTTTCCTCTCAACTGCTGTTTTTTCCCATGTCTAAGCATCCATAGCTGTTCAGAATGAGCCTTAGCTTAAAAGTTGACCCCAGTGGCTTTTACATGACAGTTTTTAAAAGCAACATTGAACCCAAGTAACTGCCTGTGGTAAGATCATCAAGTCACCAAAGTGTGGACTCTGGGGTGTGGGAGGGGGATTTCCCAGGTAATTGTTATGCTTCTGGTGTAAAATGAAAGCATTCAGTTTGTTTGCTAGAAACTTTGGGGCAGCTCTGAGGATTTCGGAACTCAGGAAAGCACGCAGCCTCTGACAGCATCAAGTGAGTTCTGAAACAAAACACCAAGCATGGCACCACCAAGTGCCTCTCTCCTGTTTGCATGTGCTGGGGGAAGGCTCTGCAGACACAGCCTCGTGTTCTGAAGAGCTGAGTCATCTATTCCACACCAAAAAAAAAGTGGGTTATTCAGGGCACCTGCCAGACGAAGGCTCGAATGAGGAAATCCCGTCAGCCCCGGCTCGCAGATGAGAATCCGAAAGGCACATGGACTCGGTGCGCATTCCCACGAGGCACGGAGCCCTGAGAGAAGTGGTGCTTCACAGACTTCTGGGGGGCTTAGCTGGAAGGGACAATCTGGAAGCTGCTTTGTCCACCCCTGTGGAAAGGAGGATTAAGCTCAAAGCTAGAGCGGGCTCTCTGTTGCTGGAGGTGGGACCAGAGAAGTGGTGGCACTTCTATTCCAGGTGTCACCGTGCTGACAATGAAGGCTTGCCTTGTGCCTGATCAGAACATCTCATGTCATGTCCCAAACAGCAAAAATTGTGCCCAGTGTTTTCAATCCAGTAGAAATTGGGCTATTGGGCTGTGCACTTGAAGATGGTGCTTTGGAGCTTCTGGGGCTTCTAGCTTCCACTTCTAGGTTTGCAGTGGAAAAAACATTAGCCACCACGTGGAAAGGGGAGGGGGAAGTGCTCGAGAGCTTCACCAGTATTACTTCATGGCAGGAGTTTTGGGTGAAGATGGTCAAACTGATCTTGGGTCACGCCCCAGGAGTGTAGGATGCAGGAACAAAACCTCTTGTGCTTATTTTTCAGACATTTCCAGCTGCCAGACCTGGCTTAAGTCTGACCAAGACTTTCCATCTAGGTGCTGAGGAAGATCCTAGAGATGTGAGCGTAGCCCTCCTCAACATCCCCAAGACTGGTGACCAGAAAAGATGCTTCTTGTTGCAGCAGAAACCTGGAGCATAGTGCTTGCTATCAAACATGCAGAGCACTGTTGATCTTAGCTTAACTGCTCATATATCTCCTTATGCCTTCCCAGGCTTTCTTCTGCAGCTGAGGTGGTCGTCGTTAGCTGCAGCCCCAGTTCTTCCTTCCTAGCAGAAAATCCCCCTGTTGTAGAAAGCTGGGCTTGGGCTTGATGCAAAGAGTGGCTCTTGTTTGAGAGCCAGAAACTATACACAATCAGTGCCTAAAATGCAGTTTCTGGTTTCTCAATAGAGGAAAAACTTAAAATAGTGACTTTGTACTACCTTCCTCCTGCTTGACCTCTAGGAAACTTCTGGCAGAGAGGAAAATGGGGAAATGAGACTGCTTGCTTGTGAGAAGAATCCCCACCCCTATCCTTAGCCATCAGTGCCCAAGAACCACAAACGGGGTTGCAGACACTGTGCTGTCCAGCCAAGTGAGAACAGTATCAAGAAAGGACACATACATTCATTCTTTCTTTGTACCCCTGGGGTGGGAGATGCTGTGACCTGTTGCTGAAGAAGAAACTCTTTGCAGAAGAGGAGCAACTTTCCTAGTCCTGAGAAGGCAGCTGCAGAGAGAGATGGTGGCAGGTCCCTGACAGGGACTTGTTGGTGATGACAGATGTGCCTTGATGGCCTGAAATGACATGGGGGAGGCTTTGTGGTGGTGCTGTGGCAGTAAGCTCTCCCTCCTCCCATGAGTTGGTACAGCTTGTGCTGCTGGAGGAGCCCTTCAGCAGCAGAACCTCAGTGGCTCCAAGGAGGAAATAATCTCTCAGAGCCAAGATACTTGTGGTGTTGCCTTTCTTTACTGGTGTGGTCTGGTTGGCAGGAGAATTCACTGGTCTGCCTCACATTTACTGCAGAAAACAACTATGGCTGTAGTGTGGGGCAGGCTGGGAAGCCAGGCAGTGTCACACATGCACCCTTGGTGTCCCCAAGGGGCTGTTTGCACAGCAGCAGACAGTGTGTGCAACATCAGGGCGTGGACACTAGTGTTAGCCTTTCTCAGTGCACAAAGACCTTACCTCATGCTGAGGTCAAGGTGCCTGGCTGCATTTCTGGAGGATTCCTGTGAAGTGTCCTGTGCTCACACAGCTCCAGCTCAGTTTGTGGAGCAATGATGGGAACACAAGGTGGGTTCCTTTGGGGTCAGGCACAGGCTGCTGGCCATCACTGTAACCTGCCTCCAGCCCTGAGCGTGATTATGGCCCAAGACCCAGGTTACATGACTAATGCCTCTTTTTTCCCCCCTCAGTCACAAAAGCTGGAGGCACTGAGTTACAACCAGACAGAAAGCTTGTGTAAGAATACTTTTTTCACCAGGAAACCAGAAGCTCTGGAAGAGTATCTTCTGAAGAGAGCTCCCCCAGAAAGGTGGCAGGCGTCAGCTTAGTGCCTGCCTTGCTGTGGTGTGCTGCTGGTTATCATTAATAACTATTGTTTCCATTTGAATTTCTGAAACCAGTTTCCCGTTGGTGGGTTTTGTTATGTCTTTGTTAAATTTAAAAGCTCCCATAATCAGATACGGGTTTCTGTGCAGAGAGAGCTGCTTCTGAAACTCCACTTTGATAAGGGGAGAGAGGAGCTGGGGTTACTTCTGTCTCACAGGAAGGGCTGCTGGCCTTGCCATGGAGCAGCCCCTAACCTTGTTAAACCCTTTGAGGGCTGTTAAGAGGCTGTGTGGTGTGGAGGCTGTGCTCTTCTCCAAGCCCTGGTGTGGAGGCTGTGCTCTTCTCCAAGCCCTGGTGTGGAGGCTGTGCTCTTCTCCAAGCCCTAGCAGTTCTGTGTGTGGGTAAAAGTCTATTCCTCCCTCCCTTCCTTCCTTCCTTCCGCATGCTGGCCAGCTCGCATCTTGGGAGGGGGTTTGGCCCCAGCTGAGCCAGGGGCCGTCTTCTAAGGCTGTCATCCTGCTGCAGGTAACTCCAGCCAAGCTTCCTTGAGGAGTTCTCTGTTCAGTGCAGGCTGGACACTGTGGCTAAAGGTGTTGCAGGGAGCAGGTGACTGACTTACAGCTGAGAAGCAGGGCTTGGCAGAGCCAGTATAGGTGCTTGTCTGTGTGCTGCAGGAGATTGGCACTAAGCCCTTCTGTGAACTGTTGGCTTGATTTTTCAGCTATTAATACGTTGTTATTAGACTCTATGAAGTGCTGATGGTAGCGGATACTCTGTTGCTCTAGGGAAGAGCAAACATTTCAGACGTTTTTCCACTGAAACTTTCATTTCTCACTGAAATGCTATTTTCCCATCAGAAAGACCTCATAAGGCAGCTCAGCCAGCTTTAGTTGTTGCTGCTGCCTTGCTCTCTCCAAAATATTCACTAGAAGATTATTCCAAGTTGTCTCATCTGTTTTTTATATCTATTGTAAATCAAGTTAATGAATAACTCCATAACAAATTGCTGCTTCTGGTTACCTCTGTCCTCCTCCTCTCTGCTGAGCTCCTTAAAGACAGAGGGGGTAGAGGGGTAGCTCTTGGTTTTGCTCCTACTCTCTTGTGTCAGAAGATGGGTGCTCTGGAGGTGTTAGGCTTTCTCCTGTCTCGGCTGATTCATTTGTATGAATTCCTCCTGCCCTGCAAACCATCTCAACTGCATTCCGTGGCTTTCCCAGGAACCTCCATGAGCAGGGTCTGGGCCTCCACTGTGGACACCTTGCCCAACAGGAGAGGAGGGAGGTGAGGTGCACAACTGTCCTGGTGCCAGAGATCCAGTGTCTTTGGTTCAGTGCCCCTTCTGGAGCTGCTACAGCCCCAGTGTGCAGCCCTGGGAGCCATCCCAGGCTCAGCTGCTGCACTTCAGGGACCTCATGCTCATGGCACTGATGAAAAGGCGGGGGGAGGGGGGAGGGGGGGAACCCCGGCTTATGCACAGAACTGTTAGCAGCAAGTCCCTGGGCTTGTCCTTGTCCCTAGTACGGTGGGGCCCATAGCTGTGTGCGCCACTGTTCCCTGCGCTCCTGGCATCGCTGTGGCTGGGGTACAGGGCCCTGCGTGGGGGTGCCCTGCGCTGTTTGCCTAGCCAAGGCACAGCTCCCTTCCCTGTCCCACATTTGGAGGGTGAGGGGGATGCTGTCACTAGTCCCCACACCCCCGTGTGTGGCTAAGCTGTATGGCCCGGGGCTGTCGGTGCGCTGGCTGCCTGCGTTATCCCTCCACTTCAGCTTTCTCAGTTTCACTCCTGCCGCTGCGAAAGCCAGTGACGCTGACGCAGGGGAGCAGCGCTTGCGTTGTATCGCAGCACAGGCATCCTGTTTCCAAAACACTCGCTACAGCCCTGTAGTCTTCAGCATCCATGTTCCCAAGGGAAAAACGTGGGGAGCTTGAGAGCTGGGGCAGCAGGGGGGAGAACAGGGGGAGGAAGAGGAGATTATTGTCATAGTTGCCCTCCCCCCACCCCGTTGTTTTTTTTTTTAAAGGAAGCTGGCGTTGAAAAAGCCACTTTGGGAAGCAGACAGGAAGGAATGGGAGAACCTGGTTTCCAGACCTGAAGAGCTTCTGGGGCGAGCCTTTGCTCAGCCAGATGGGTGGTGGGTGAGCGTGTGGTGTGGTTGGTGGCAGCTCCCGTGGTTTCCTGGCACAGAGAGCCCCCGGCCCCATGCAAAGGATGGGGGCATGGCTGGGAAGCCCATCGCCACTGCTGAGGCTTTGCACCTTCCCCCAGCACATCTCTCCTGCCTTTTTCTGGCACATCCCAGTAGAGCACAATGTGCAGGGCTTGATTTAGGATTAGGTTTTTTTCCCAAATGAGCTCCTTTGGACCAGCCTGATGTGGGGGGCTGCAGGCACTGCTGACCAGTGCCAGAAGGACATGTCAGTGCCTGGCAGGGTAGCTGTGCTCTCCATGCATGCTCCCTGCTTGTGGCCTCCAGCTTCCCTTGCCCCACTTGGACAGTGATGGGGGATGATTTGCATTATTTGAGTCTTCAGGACACCCACGGCTGGAAAAAAACACAAGACAAAGACAAACACACAGCAGCACTCACACACTCCCACCCACACGCCCCCCAAACCACCTGAGTGCCGCCCAGCCGCTGCTGGTGATGAAGAGCCATTGCTCTGAGGGTGCTGCCTTTCGCAGGCTCTTGCTCTGCCGGGCTGTTGCTGCCGCGTGGTGGGTGTTACAGCTCACCCCCGTTTCCGTGCCCAAGGCCTCAGTGTGTGTGCTGGGGATGTATGTGCACCACAGGGGTCTTCGTCCCTGGTCATCCGGCCTGGCCTCCAGCTCAGTGCTCAAGGGAGGTGCTGGTCCTTGCACACAGTGGGTCCCATGACACCTACATTGCTGCATCCACAGCCAAAAACCAGAAAGAGAGCATGCAAACAAAGGCTGAAGAGCATTGTCACTCCAGAGGAGCCATGGCCAGCCAGAGCTCCCACCTTCGCACACCAGTATGCAGTTGGTGGGTTTTTGGCTTGCTGCAGCTGCAGTGACTCCAAGGGACAAACCCTTGGTCTGGGCATTGAGCTCAGCCCTCTTGCCTCAGGGAGGTGTCACCTCCACTTGGGCCTGCCTTGCCCTCGTGTGCTGCTGTCACCTGAGGAGCCCCTTAGCTGGTGGCTGCACCCATGTGCCACCAGGATCTGCTCCCCACTTGCAGAAATAATAGGAAGGCACAAGCCAAGGGAGGGAGCAGCAGCCTCCCCAGAGGTGCAGGTGCCTTCTGGGCTCGTGTGTCCCCCTGCCAAGCCATAGCTGGCACCTGGGTGTCACACTGCTGCTGGCTCGGCTGGACATGGAAGGGACAGGGAGGGAGCGGGTGTGAGCCTGCAGCCAAGCAGGCTGCCTGGGTGCCGGTGCTCAGCAGAGAGCCGCCTAGGCATACCTGTCCTCCTGGGGTAAGTGGGAGCTCTGGGCACCATAACCTCACATGTGACATCAAAGTGGCTGAGGTAAGTGCACAATGCAAATGAGCAATACCTCAGCGCTGATGCTTAACCACAGCTGTGCTGCTGTGTGTGCTGTGGGAGTGAGCTGCTGGTTCCCCTTTCTGAAGCTTTTGTGAGCTCAGAGACACCCGTGGGCTATCCAGGGCTTGGCCCCACACCTCCCCATCAGGGCAGGGGGTGCCAGGTCGGGACCACGGCACCGACCCTGTGGTCCTGAGGCACCACTGCTAAAGGCCAGGAGAGGAGCATTCGGAGGCTCCCAGGAGTGCCTTTGCAGTGAGGTCACACCGTGCCCTCCCAGCAGCCCCAGCACGCAGCTATTGCCTTTGCTCCTTGTAAATGGGAATATGGAAAAACCAAACCAAAACCTGGGACTGAGTGCCAAGTAGTGGATTGTCCAAGGGATGGAGGAGCAGCTTGGTGATTGCTCACTCGCTGCCTGGACTCATTTATATTCCTGTAATTGTTTGTTGTTCTGGTATTAAACTTGGAGGAAACGCAAAGACCATTAGTTGTGGCTTCTGCTTTCTGGGCTTTTGATAATTTATTCATTAATGTTTGTTGAAAATGGCAACTGTATGGGATTAAAAAAGAGAAGGTGGCTGAGCTGAAGTGGCTGGGATGGCCACCACAGTAAGACCAAAACTTCCAGTCCTTGCAGAAGTGTGTCCTCACCCTCATGCTCCCCTCTCCAACGGGCTGATGTCGGTCCCATGGCCAGGCAGTGAGGACATGGGGCACCCCATGCCTGTGAACCCAGCGCCCTGGGGCATGAGCATGCTCTGGCCATGGGTTTGGGTTTCCTATCGGTGAGAGAAGCTCTAGCTGCTTTTGAACAGAAACTGGGGAGGGCAAGAAGCACTAAGGATTTATTTTAAAGAGCAGAGCATGGAGGCATGTCTGGGGCATGGCTCAGGCATGTCTGCAGCACGTTTGAGGCACATTTGAGGTGCATCTGAGGCACGTCTGGTGCATGTTTGAGGCATGTCTGGGGCACATTTGCTCCCTTGGGCCAAAGTAACGGTGCTGTGTGCTGCCGGCTGCCTCGGGACAGGCACATGCTGCTCCCTGCCTTGTTCAAAGTCTGGAGACATCTCATGGGACAGTGTCGTGGTTTCCCCCCGGCTGTGGGCCGAGATCCACGCAGCTGCCTGCTGCTTAAAGTAAAAGAGCAGGGGAAGAGGGAAAAAGGGGGAAACAAGGGAAGGGAAAAGGAAGGGGCAAATAACTCCAAAACCAAGAAACTAGAGAGGCCCGTGGGTTGGGATAAGGAGAGTTTACTAAGATAACAGAAAGATAAAATATACCAATGCTAACAGGACTTTAGAGCAAAAGAAGATGAAACTCTTGATCCCCAATGCAGTTTCTCCCCGACCCACACAACTCAGGCCGTACCACCCAGAGCTGTCCCGCAACCCGACCGTCCCCCCAAGCAGCACGCGTCCCGCCACCGCCCCTCTTCTTCCTCCCCTCAGCCCCCCGTTCTCCTGGGCAGGACGTCATTGGCATGGAATACTCTCTTTGGCCCATCTGGGTCACCTGTCCTGGCTTCACCCCTCCTTTCTCAAGAATAGAGAAATACGAAGAAGCTGAGAAAGTCCTTGACTGTCTGACTGCAACTAAGAACATCAGGGTGTTCTCAGCACTGCTTTCATTGTAACTCCCAAACACAGCATCCCATCAGCTGCTACAAATGAAGTTAACTCTATCCTGACTGAAACCAGGACAGACAGTGTGGGCAGGAAGGGGCCAGGTGAGCTGGGGCCATGCAAAAAAAGGCTGTGGCCAATCTCTGTTCCTCCCGGGGGTCTCAGGGAGTGTGTGGGGAGGAGCAGGTGGCCTCCTGTGGCGCAGATGGGCCATGCTGAAAAGCCCCTGTTGCTGCACCTCCCAGTTGGCAGCTGGGGTGCAGGGGCATCGCTAGAGCAGGGCACATGCTGCCCTTGCTCACAGCTGCAGTCCCAGGGGCTGCTGGCAGCTGGGCAGCACTTCACAGCTGCAGCAACACAAGGGAATGTAGTTTTGGAATCACAACCAAACCCAGAGCCACAAGGGCCAGGGAGGCTGTGGGAAGCCCAGCCCGAGCCGAGACACACCATGGCTGGCTGCAAAGGACCACCGCATGAGAGCCACTTCACAGCAGCTCGGGAAATACTGGGCTGTGCAGGCTGAGCATGGCTGCCAAGAAGCAGCTGTCGGAATGCTGATGCCAGGTTACAGCTCCACCCAGCCCCTGTGGCTGCGGGCACATGGCTCAGAGCTGGGGGTCAACATCCCTGCTCTGTTGTGCCCAGCTCTCCGAATGGGCACTGAGGGGCCATCGCCAGCTCCAAATGGCTGTGGTGCTGTGGGCCAGGTGAGGGACCAGCCCCTGGTGTGGTGCTGTGGGAGGCTCCGTGTCTCCAGGCACTGCTTTGGTTCATTCAGAAATCCCCTGGCATCTCAACTATTCCGTGGCAGTGGTGTGGGGCCGGCAGAGGCTCAGGCTGGTGGCTGGGGGACATTAGGGAGGGCTGGGGCTGCCACCACAGCTCGCTCTGTCGGGGGAATTCCTTGGCAGTTTAGCCACATCTTTGTGCCATCCTTATCTGTGGTTTGCTTTTTTTTCCCCTCACTTCAGAAGTGAGTTTTCTATTGAAAGCACATCATCTAGAGTCTGATTCCTTCCTGGGATGCCCAGGCAGAGGCCGATCACAGAGTACAAAGGCTGATGAATGACCTGGTCCTCAGCAGCTGTGGGCTAAGAGCTTGCCTGAGGAGGGACCCGGGGTCTCACTTTTGAGGGTGCTGACTTTCCCCTCGCCCATTAAGTGTCCATCAAAAAACCCAGCGAGGATGCAGTGGAGCCTGGGGAAATGAGATCTCAATCTTTTACGCTTCTTCCTGTATTGTTTTTGCGAGCGCTTTGGTTCACTCATCTCAGTGAGTCAGAAAACCACAGAGCAGAGGAGATCCAGCACTGCAGCCTCCGGCCAGCCCAACCGAGACCACGGCCAGCCCCCGATGGGCGCCCACAACACCCCTGGGCCGCCACGCGCAGTGGAAAACACTGCTCCGAAACCTGATGAAGCCATGACACAAATACCAGCATGCTAACGGGGGATTCCTCCTGGCCCACTCTCACAGCCCATCTCCAGAGCAGAAGGTTAAGTGCAGCCCACTCAGACCTCGCTCTCTGTGTGTATGTGGAGCTGGCAGCGACAGTGGGGGGTGCCTTGGGCTGAAACGGGAATGCTACAGGCAGTGGGAAGCTTCTCCGAGTGCCCTGCGCCCGGCCAGCAGTGCACCACTGAGGTGGAGGGGTGATGGTGAAGCCATCTCCAGCCTGTCACCACCTCACAGCCTGAGATGGCTGCCAGCCCCAAGGCACGTGCTGTGCGCCGCAGCTGATGGCACTGAAGACAATTTCCTATTTTAAAAAACAACCACAATACAATGGCTGGTTTTCTTGACTCCCCAGGTCAGCTGCAAAGAGAAGATGGACTTTAAGGTGGGAAGGATCTTGTCAAATGGGAAAAGCGAAGAAACCCATGTAACAGCCCGATGAGAGGCAGTTTCCTCACAACAAGCAGCGTGGTCACTGGCCCCTCACTGCCGGTTAGGGCTCCGCACCACACCCAAGTTGTCAAGACCCAGCTGGGAACATGATGCAGCTTCCAGGAACATGGGGAGTGTGTGGGAAGGGGTTCTTAGCCTCACACCACCTTCACTGGCCTGACCTCCATGAACATGGTCCATAGCAGACCTTACCAGGCAGATGCGTGACAGAGCAGTTGCCATCCCACTGTCGCCTCTCCATGCACTCATTTCCTGTGGTTTATCCTCTCTTGGACAACTCACATGCTACAAATGAGAGCGCGAGTGTCAGAGAAACTTTGGATCCAGTAACTCAAAGGAATTGGTGTTGCAGAAACCCACAGGAAACCTGAGAAATACAAACTCATTTCTCATGGAACTGAGGTCAGACAGACACTGTGACGTAACACCAAGCGCCAGCGTACGTAAAAAACAGAGAGTGGTGAGCAGCTCTTCTCTTAGGGGCTGGTGATTACCTGCTATAAGTGACCCAGCTCCCCAAACCGCAGCTCCCATCCATCAGCTTCCCTGCTCCCAGTACCCTGAAACCCAACTTAAGAAGCTGATTCCCTCCATCGGTCCCTTGGAGCAAATCACAGCTCACTGGCGAGGCAGTCACCAGAAGGCACCTGGAGCTGACAGTGGGATCCCGCTCCGTAGCAGCTTGCGCCGGGGCTGGTTTTGAGCCAGGGGAAGGAGGCAGGCGGACAGGTAGCCCAGCACACTGTCCCACACGGCCTTGGCTCCCCAGCCACAGGCGATGCTTTGCAGTGTTCAGCAGTGATTAAGCTTGCTTAAACCATCATCTGCTGGATTAACCGATGGCCGGCAGATTTTACCAGCCCAAAAGGAAAGAAGGAAAGTTGGTTGAAAGAGGAGGTCTAAAAGAAGCATTGAAAGCTGCACCAGGAGGGGAAGCGGGCTGTAGTGGGCTCAGCACTGCCGTGGTGCCAGCTGAGATGGACACAGAGCTGGCTCACTCCAGTGGTTTCCCCTGCCACAGCTCTCCCTGTTTTGCTTCTGGGGCACTGCTAGGTTGTGGCTCCAGGGAAATTCCTCCCCACTTCCTATCAGCAAAACTGCCTGGGGAGGAAAATCTAGCTCCCAGGCAGAGCCAGAGGGACCAGCGTCCCCTGTAAAGGCAAAGGCTGCTTGAAAATATGTGTCCAGGCAGTTTGGGGCACACCAGCTGCCCATGGTGCCAGAGAGCTGTGGCTTGGGTACCCTAGGCGCTTCGAGCCCCTGTGGAGCTCCAAGCCCCTGTTTTGCCCGTTGAGGATGGCACCCCGGGGATAAAGTTGTGTCCCTACTCTACAGGCAGTGCTCCTCTCAAGGACCTGGGGTCTAGCACTGAGAAACCCTCTGCCCCAGGAGCCTGTCAGCCTCTGACGGCTTGGCTTTGGGGCTTTCATCTCCAAAGGGCTATAGGAGATTTACAGAAGTCTTGGAGATGCAAGCGTCTGATTGCTTTGACCGTGGGGCAATCACACGTTTTGGCAGTGCATTTTCACACCGTGTTTGACTCCATGTTTGATGTACTGTATCATGAACAGCCTGCACAGGGCTCTGCATGGGCGGACAAGTCCACAGCACCAAGTACCTCTGCTCAGCTTGAGGGACCCCTGCACAGAGACCCCCTGTGGGATGTGTGCCTTAGGCTCGGGACATGAGGTGTAGGGGCTCACGGCTTCCTGCTGTGCGTCTCAGCCTGGGTCAATAATTTCAGCCAGAAGGTATGGGGAGCTCTGCACTGGAGCATTCATCTAGCTACCTACAACTGGAGCTAGCCGGAGATGATGGGATGACACTCCTGCCCTGCATCCATGCGCCTCCTGGGCAGCCCTGCACACCCTTGGCTCCCATTTCAGCAGGAAAGGAGGACCAGCTGTCCCCATCTCAGAGGCTGGAAGTGAGCCCCCCAACTCTGCTCTCTTGATCCGTGGGTCTCCGTGCCAGCGCTGGGGCATACCTCTGGCTGCCGGGGCAGTTTTTGCACCCAAGTGTGGTTCTTGGCCGGGGGGCTGTGGGTCACGGTGGGGTCCCAGTGGGGTCCCACTGGGGTGGGTCCCAGCAGGCAGAGGCACAGACACACACACTCCACCTGAAAATTTCCAGCTGACTTGAGCACTTTCGGTTTTTCCAGCCTGTATTCTGCACAAGTCATAGCAGTATTGATGATATCGCTGGGCGGAGAGACATGACTGCGCCCGCTCCCAGCACTACGCAGATGACTCCGCCGCCTTATCAGCTGAACTTCTCTGGGAGGGGTTTTTTTTTGTTTGTTTCTTTTCTATTTTCTTTTTCTTTCTTCAGTCCCCAAATACCAGAAGCCTTTTTTATTTTTCCAGCAAAAAAAAAAAAAAAAAGCTGATTTCTTTGCAGTTAAACTGCCACAAACCCGTATCAAGCAAATGCTGGATCAAAAGGCAGCTCCTCAGCTGCTCCGGCTGTCCCGACGAAAGGCCATGGGGACAGTGGCTTCAGAAAGTCCCCCACCGCTTCGCTCCAGTGTCAATTGCGGGAGAGGGGGCTCACCAGGCAGGGGTAGTGCGTCACAACCTTGAGACAAATGTGGGTGCCACGTAAAGCCACGGGGGCTTTATTTTCCAGCACTACCCAGCATCTCTACCCAGATCTACACTGATTTTGTAGACGGTAATGGTGCAACTGATGAGTCATAACCACAAATATTATTTATCCATTAGACAATTAGGGTGCTAAGCCTGCCAGGAGTAACACAACCGCAGAGAATTAGCAGAGGAAGTAGAGAGAAAAAAAAAACCCTAACGAGTGGGAGGAACCTTGCCCAAGAGATGGGAAAGCAGGCATGAAACCTGGCAAAGCACGGCAGAATGATGCGAGATTTGACAGTACTTCTCTTACGGGTACCTCCACACTCTGCCATCAAAGCAGGATGGGCCACCAGCTTGGAGACAGTGCCTGCTGTCCCCTCTGCCCCAGCCCAGCCTGGCAAGCTAGCAGGCTCCGTCTGACTGGGGCTCATGCAGGCTTTGGTGCCCGTGGGGAGCTGCTGAGGGGATGCTCAAGAGCGATCCTAAGCATCACATCACTCCTGTCTTCACATTGGGACTGGAAAATGTCCCAAATTGATGAGAACCCATGGCATTAAGAGAAGAGAAACCCCCGCTTGCACCACGGCTGCCTCCTTGCTCGCTGCTCCCTGCCTTCGGTTGACCTAGTTGAGTCACGGGGAACACGGCAAGCGAGAGACATCCTGCGCTGTGGTTGGCACTGACGCTGCCCTGGGGAGAAAAAGGTGCTTCTCCCGAGGGTCATTCCCTGCCTCTTGTAGTGGGGGGAGCAGGGGCAGGAGGTGAGCACCCTGAGACAGGGCTGATGGCTCTGTTCCCCTACTGTGGTCCAGAGGGAAAAGCTAACTTCTCTTCCCTGGCCACAGCGAAGGACGTTGCTGGTGGCTCTCTCCTGGCCGATGCATGGGAGAGACAGTGCAAGCTGTAGGTACTGGTTAGGGAAACAGCTGGGTTCTGGATAAGCCCCTCTGGGGACCTGGCTGGATGTTAAAGCCCTATTCAGACACATTAAGCATGTTCAGACGTGTTGCCTGCTTGCAAGGGCTCTTCTTGCTTGAGTTTCAAAAGAAATACATCCACATGGCAAGTCATTGCTTGGCATGTCTTGTCTGATCACTGCCCATCTGTGGGACCCATCCCGGGCAGCCTCAGGAGGGCAGGACGTGTGTTTGACCACCTTCCCCAGGCTGCTGAATCCAGGGCAGTGGGAGCTGGGCAGTGCTGCTGCCAGCTGTGGCCCTCTCTCCATCCCAGGTGGGCTGTGGCACAGAAAACCATTTCCCAGGAAAAAATGCAGGTGTTTTTATTGTTGTTATTGGCATGAAAGGTTTTGCAGAATTGGGACAGTAAGACACAGTGGTTTGTTTTTTTTTTTAAAGTTTTTTTTCACCCTGAAAAGCCTTGGTTTTGTGTGCAAAGCTTTTATTTTTGCAGGAAAGGGGATGAAAGTGTAAGAGCCCTCCCCACATGGGAGAGATGGACTAAGGTTTGGCACATCGTGGGCTGGGAATGAGCACAAGGAGATGGATCTGCAGGGAAAGGCTGCAGAGGCTGGGGCCAGGCTCAGCTCATCACACATCAGAGGACCATCCCCGGGGCCAGCTGAGGCCTCTCCAGCTATAAAGGGAGTGGGGATGGGAATGGGGCTCCTTCTGCCCTAGGGTTTGCTTGGACCAGAGTTGGGCTAGTGAGGCTTTACATTGCCTCTGAAGGTGCTGAGGATGGTGTAGGTGCAGCCCAGCAGCCCAGTGGTGTACCTGAGCTGATGGATCTGGCCATTGCAGTTCCCTCTTCGCCCAGGACAGACACCCTGAGAGAAGAACAAATACTGTAAAAACCCAAGATAAGCTGGGCTTTTTCCTCTATCCCCAGCCTTGGAGGGAGCTGGGCGTGTTGGCAGGAAAAAGCAGACTTAGGGGAATAAACCTTCTTCCTCACTCAGCTCTGAGTTATCTGACCTATCTTTATTGAAGATGTAACTGAGAAAACACCCCAGCCTTTTAAGGTTCTGAAAAACTGGCACACACTTTAAAAAAAAAAAAAGCAAAGAATCCCTAAACACTTGAAAGGGAAAAAATGCTTTAACAAGAAAAAGATGTGACCAAATCCCTCAGCCCTAACACTGTTTTTTGGGATGAAACATTTAACAGCTGTTAACGTCAGTGTGGGAGCCTTCCTGGAAGGCTGCTGCTGTCCCAAAGATAATGAAATGCAGCAAACGCTTCAACCATCTGCTTAACTTGTGAGCCTGGGTAGCACTGGGGAGAGGATGCTACTGGGGGAAGGAGGGGGGTAGGTGTCATACACCCACCCCCGGGGTTACTGCATCTGCCATGATGAGGAACTGGGTAACTCTCCCAGTCTGCCCAGCAAGGAGGTTTGTTACCCAAAGGCACGTGCGGCTTGATGCAGGATGCTGGGAAGAGCCTCCTGAGACTCTGCCAGGCTTTCTGTGGGATGTCTGAGGGAAGGGAGGGATCAAGGTGGTTTGGAGAGGAACCCGTGTGGGAAAACAGGGGAAAAAGGGGACAAAAGGGACTGCTCGGGTATCTGTCTGTCCGTGTCCTGTGCCTGGTCACTGCTGCATGTCCCGTCTGCTTATTCAACTCTCTTCAGCTGCTCTCCCAGTGAGGGTCTCCTCTCAGGGCGTGGGGAGGTGTATGGGGGTCCGAGTGCCAGGGCTGGGGTCACTGTGTGTCAGGACAGTGGCAGCTGGAGACGCTGGGGTGCAGGTGGGTATGTCTGTGTGCGCAGTCACTAGCAGGCAGCAAGCAGGACAGCTGGAAACGGAGATAAAAGGCTCAGCAGGAAGCCGGGAGAGACTGTTATGTGTGAGACCAGCAGCTGATGGGATTGGTGATGTGTGCATGTGATGGGCTTTCATCCTAATTAGCCAGGCATCATTAGGATGAGGCCACTGGTGCTGTTCATTTACATTTTGATCTGCACTGCTGACTCTGTGTGTGCACACATACGTGTACTTACCCATGCTGTGGGTGTCTGTCTGTGTGCACTGTGCGCTCACAGACACACTCGGCCTCGCTGCCAGCTGGCCCAGGAGGTCAGAGCAGCAGCAGAGCTCCCTTCTGCCCCAGGCTGCTGGATTTGGCAAATCCTAATGGCGACCAACCCCAGTGTGACACCAGTATGAACGTCTGTCTGCCTGCATGGGAGAAGTGTCCTCTCTCAACCCCCCCACGGCAGCCGGTGTTGAGGGGTATAGCCAAAGGAGCCCCAAAAGGGAGAGGCTAGGCAGGGCTGCGTGCATCCTGCATAAGGACTAGTGACAGTGGCCACCGAAGCCACAATGGAGCTCTGGTCGACTGCAAACATTGGTGGTGAGAGGCTGACTGCTCGGCCTCCTGCCTGCCCCAGTTTTGTATGGCTGCACCCCTCGTACTGCTGCCTGTGCCCCTTGGGGCTGGCAGCGCAATGGCTGCGTGGGAAGGGCAGGGAGCAGGTCTCTGGAGGCTCTGGTTCCGACCGCAGCCTTGGTGCTGTCCCCCACTTTAAAGCCCGCCGGGGCACGAGTGCTGCAGTGCGTAATACAGAGAAAACCTCCGGCCAGGGTTAGTCATTCGAGGCTCTCGGTACTGCCTCGCAGCCCTCTGAACTGGCGCCGCAGAAGGGTTGGGGACACTCATCTGTGGAGCCCCTGCACATACCGAAATACACGGCCGGGCGATGGCTGCGGGCGCCCCGTCCACAGCACCCATGGCTGCTCCTGCCTGCGCACGTGGCCTCCTGCCCGGTATGACACACGGCCCCCCGCAAACAGGGCTCAGCTGCGTGTTTGCTGCTGTAGGAGAATTACCAGGGCAGCTGGGAAAGCCTTCCTGCTTGTGCCATGAAGGCAGCGCAACTGGCATCAGGTGTTCCTGGAAGCCTCTGGAAGGGCTGTCCGCTTGATTTATTTGGAGATGTGGGCCTTTCCTCATCTCACCAAAAGTCTAAGCCTATGGAAACCCTCCTGTGGAGAGAACTTCACTGTTGTTCGTTGAAGCTGCATCTAGATAATTCGGTATTTTGCAGGTAAAAGGATGTCCTGGTTTCAGTCAGGATAGAGTTAACTTCATTTGTAGCAGCTGATGGGATGCTGTGTTTGGGAGTTACAATGAAAGCAGTGCTGAGAACACCCTGATGTTCTTAGTTGCAGTCAGACAGTCAAGGACTTTCTCAGCTTCTTCCTATTTCTCTATTCAGGAGAAAGGAGGGGCGAAGCCAGGACAGGTGACCCAGATGGGCCAAAGAGTGTATTCCATGCCAATGCCGTCCTGCCCAGGATAACGGGGGGCTGAGGGGAGGAAGAAGAGGGGCGGTGGCGGGACGCGTGCTGCTTGGGGGGACGGTCGGGTTGCGGGACAGCTCTGGGTGGTACGGCCTGAGTTGTGTGGGTCGGGGAGAAACTGCATTGGGGATCAAGAGTTTCATATTCTTTTGCTCTAAAGTCCTGTTAGCATTGGGATATTTTATCTTTCTGTTCTCTTAGTAAACTCTCCTTATCCCAACCCATGGGCCTCTTAGTTTCTTGATTTTGGAGTTATTTGCCCCTTCCTTATCCCTTCCCTTGTTTCCCCCTTTTCCCTCTTCCCCTGCTCTTTTCCTTTAAGAAGCAGGCAGCTGCGTGGATCTCGGCCCACAGCCGGGGGGAAACCACGACAAAGGAATAAAGAATAAAAAGAGAAATTTGAGAACTGGGTGTTTCTGTCTGACACACTAAAGCATCACATCCCAGCAATGCCCCTTCTGTGGGGTCTGGAGAAGTAATTGCTAATGCTCTGGGGAAAATCTCTATCAGGACTCATGCATGACCAAGGGTGAGCAGCAAGAATGTTCCCAAAGGTTTCAGATAAAAATTGCTAATAGAGAAACTGTTAAGATGGACGCAGGTGCTATCTTTGGTGCTTTCTGCAGTGAGTAAAGATGATTTGGTTGTTAAGTGGTCAGAACTTAAGGAGTAGTGACCACGATCTGATTATTGTCAGTATGAGCAAACAGAGGGCAGCCCCGGCCAGTAATACAGCCACTAGATGTTTCAGAAGGGCTAACAGAAATTAGGGGAAATTATGAGCAAATCTGGCCAGGTGGAAAAAGCAATAACTAAATGACTGTGAATGGCAAGTTAAAGAGCACTTGAAGTGTTGGAAGAAACAATTTTACCAAAAGTTTAACCTGACAGCTGTTAAAAGTAAGAGAACAATATTCAGAAAGCAAGGAAAGGAAAGGGTTCTTGTTGCTCATGGAAGTGATGCTATGAAGCATTGAGCTTTTGTTGACACCAGATCTTGATTGAGCCTCTGGAGTTAAATATTTGCTGATGAAGGTGATAGTGAGAGGCAGGTGATGTGGCTTTACGTGCCTCTTGATTGGGAAAGGATGAGCTGCTCATCCCAATCCAACACCCGCAAAGGGATGAAGTGACTCATTGAGTAGGAAATGGTGCTGCATGTGGGTCTTCTCATGGGGCTTGGCTGGGGCAGCAACGATGTCTAACCCTTTCCCACCTCTCTAATGCAACAAATAGCAGTAAATGTGCTGCTGATTAAAAAGGACACATCACCCCAAGATAGAGGGGCATGAGGAAGAGGCTGGGGTTTGCAGACAGAGCTGTTGTAGCCTCCAGCTTGTCCCTGTTCTAGAAAGGTCACCCTGGCTCTTAACCCCCACCCGCCATCCTTACTGCCATCTCTGCCTGCCTACTGCCTATCTGTTCCTGCCCTACTCTGGGGCTTTAAGTGGCGGGGGAATTTGCTCTGCCTGCAAATCCCCCCAAACCCTGCTCACATGTTTAGAAGCGGTGAACAGGTCAGAGACCCACAGATGAATCACAAGCTGCAATGAAGCCTCATTTGGGGTGGGGTGACTTTGGGATCACCTTTGCTGGTCAAAAAACTCTCATGGGGGCGATGAGGGAAAGCAGATGGGTCAATGATGACTGTGCCAAATGGGCAAGAGAAACCACTTGCCTAACGCAGAGCTATGTATGGATCATCACCAGCTTCACATCTCTCCTGGGGCTGCTAATGCTGCAGGAATGACTGGGAATGGAGCTGGCTGAGCTGGGGAGTGCTGCGAGACCAGCTGCACTTCCAAATGTCAGCATTAGAATTATTTCTGTCCTGTTATTTTTTTTTCCATGGACTGTCATTTCTCTTTATCAGAACAATAGCAAAAGATGTATTTGATCTTCTCTCCTGATACAGGGTGATGGCATGTTACAGTGGGATTTCTGACTGAAGCAGCTACTGAGGAAAAGGAAGGGAGACTGGTGTGACTAAGTTCACCTTGACATTTTAAATGTGCCACAATGAATGTCTGGCCGCTGCCCGCTCATCTGATACCGTGATAAATGAAGTCCACTCTGAGGATCAGAAGAGTACAGTCCCCAGGGGCTCACTAGAAAGAGATAACGGTCAGGGCAAAGATCACCCCCAGCAGCGGAAAATCTCCCATCACGTCACAAAGGGGCTGGCAGCTGACCTTTGGAAACCTCGCAGCTCTGGTGTGAAGTGGGGTGGCTGCCAGCTGGGTGAATGCCAGCTTCGGCTTGCTCAGAGGTCTGCCCTGCTGCCCATCCAGGCCCTGCTGTGCTGAGCACCAGGATGCTGATGTTAAAACCTGCTGTTAAACAGCCAGCCCTGCCCCAGTTGCTGTACCCGCTTTCAGATGCCACCTAGCCTCTGTCCCAGGGTGCCACAGTCCCTAAGCACTCACAAAAGCTGCCAGTGCCATCATGTCCTACTCCTGCCTGGCATTGCTGCAGCCAGCACAGATGGAGCTCAGCATCGGGTCCTCTTGGGGAAAAAGCCTTCTCTTGACCAGTGAAAATGACGCCTGCACAGCAGTGAGGAACCAGCTGCTGGGAGTGTATCCCAAGAGACCCATCCACCATTCATCCCAGATGCTCCTATCAAGCCGCTCCCTTGGAAAAGTCCCTGTGCAGCACTCTGGGCTGAGGGATTTACCTTGGTGGGGATGCTCCTCTTCCATGGGATCTTCCCACAAAATCCTGGCTCTACGTAAACATCAATATTTTTGTGATTTCATCAGATTTTCACTATGTCCTTCTCTATTTTACACTGCCAAAAGTAGCATAACATAGACTCCTTCCTACTGGCTCAGTGCCTCCGCTGGCAGAAATACTCACCACATGGTCCTGGTTTTGGCTGGAATAAATTTCCTTCCTAGCAGCTGTTCCGGTGCTGTGCTTTGGATTTAAGAGGAGAGCAGTGCTGTTAACACACTGATGTTTGTAGCTGTTGCCCAGCAGTCAAGGACTTTCCAGCTTCTCATCCTGTCCTGTCAACAAAAAAAAGTGAGGGATGTCTAAGAAACTGGCAGGGGACATGGCCAGAACAGCTGACTCAGACTGGCCAGAGGGATATTCCATACCATAGCCTGTCATGCTCAGTATGGACCTGGAAGGGGTGGGCTGGGTGGTGGGACAGCTCAGCATCTGAGCATCAGCTTTGGGTGGTGAGAAAGCGCACTGTTCGTAACTTATTTTGTATATTCTATTATTGTTGTTATCATCATCACTTTCCTTTTCTGTCCTATTAAAATGTCTTTATCCCACGCCACGAGTTTTATCTCTTCCCATTCTCTTCCCCATCCCACCGCTGAGGAGAAGCGAGCAAATGGCTGCGTGGTTGTTTTAGCCGCCTGCGGAGTTAAACCACGGCACAAAACCACGTCAGCCAAAGGAGTGGGCACAAGGAAGGAGCAAGAAAAAAAAACCCACATGGAAGTGAAATCAAGGCTGGGAGATAGTTCAAGTCACTCAGAGATGCTGGAGCAGAAATCCAAAACTTTTTAGGCAAAATTCCTTGCCTTTCATAAGTAATTCTGGCTTAGCTACAAACCACTTTATTTCTGGAGCGGACAGAAGCATTGAGCAGCAATAGCTGGGGGACAGGACGAGCAGCAGGGCCTGGATGAAAAAATCTTGCCTCTTTAACGCTTTGCTTTTCTCCCCTTCCTTATATAACCAAAGGATTCCTTTGCTACTTCCCACTGTTTATGAAATCAAACCACGCAACCCGTTGTTCCCGAAGCAAAGGCAGCCTTGGTGGAAACTAAGCAACCACATACAAGGAGACAGACCAACACCGGGTGTAATTTATATCATACTTGACCACAGCAGTGGGAGCAACAGCTCTGCTCCCCTAGTAATTTACTCCAGGGGGAGACCAAACCCTTAAATTCTTGGCAAAGTCCACCACCAAGAGCTGAGAGGCCAGATGTCACCTGCAAGCACGTCCCCATCCCTGCCTGAGGAACCAAGAGGATCCCCAAGGCAAAGGGCATGTTGCAGAAGGGCAGGTCCTAGGAAGACAAGGTATGTCCTTCCATTTTGACCACAAACCATCAATAATCACTCAACCAGCTCTGCTTCTGCTGAGTGGCAGTTTCACATGGACCGTGCTTCACCAATATTATGAAGAAGAGGGTCAAAACTATTAGTGAAGGCACAGTGATTGCCATTGGCTACTCCCTTCCCTTGCAAGCTGTTGGGCTCTGTTCTTGGAAACCCACGCCAGCCGCGCTACTCATTTCTTTTTTCCTTCTAGATGTTTATAAACAGTTCAATTGGCTGTTCCACTGTTTTTCTGAGAAGTAAAGTTAAACTCTCCTATCTAATTTTCCAATTCCTCCTTTTGGGGTGGTGAGAGTACTTTCTCAGGAAATGGGAACTAAATCAGATGCCATCAAGAGCTGCCAGACCTCGGGCGAGGGCTCCTGGCCTGCGACTCCCACACACAGGGTGCTCGGTCTGTGCCGAGGATGCTCTTTGCCCTGTCTGGCTGGTGGGAGCACGGCAGTCTCGTGGCACGGGAGTGCGGGCAGGCTGGGGCTCTGAGAGATATCTGACCTGATATGGTGATGACACCTTTAAGGATTTAGCCTTAACCGCAGCCAACGTGCTTTCACCAAGGTTTTAAAATGATTAGCTTTCCAGCTTGGGAACGTCTAGAGACGACAGCTGAATGTTAAGAGGTACTGGATTTTTGTCAGAAAAACCTCTCAGCAAGTCGTGCTGCCAACTAGCCCAGTTTTCCTTCAGCACACACTGGAATAACACTGCTGCACCTGCCACGGAGAGGCATTTCCTTGGAAAACTATGGTGATGACTGAGTAACCAGTGCCCGCTGCAGAGCACCGATGGGCTGGTGGAGCCCCAGAGCCAGCTCAGCCTGCCCCACTCGCCCCAGCACTAGAATGGCCCGAGGACTGGAAAGGGGTGAGGAAAACCCCAAGAAGCTCCTTATAGCTTTAGTGTATCAGTGGAAGCAGGGCCCAAAATAAATCAGATCAATGCAGCAAACGCCGGCAGGTGCTGGGCGTGTGCAGCAAGCCTGCGCTGCGCCGGGCTGCCTGAGGCCAGGAAGGCTTCCTCTCAGAGAGAGAGCAGGGGAATCTGACAGCACATGTCTGAAGCCACTGAATTTGCATGCACTTAGGTTTTCATATGCAAGGCAGGAGGACAAGCCGAAGGCGATTAAAACCGCGAAAGATAGTCTATGTATAGGTGTTTATAATGCATCTGAATGAGCTGTCCTCTTTCCTGTTTCGGACACAATGCCAGATACATTACTTGAAATGTAGCTTTCGATCCTCGGTGCTGCCAGTGTTGTTAACCCAGGCTGAGCGACACTTGCACTGGGGGAGTACAGAAATGACGAGGCAATTTCAGAAATACATAGGCACAACCTCCACCCACTTTTTTTGTCTTTAGGGTTTTAGAAACAAAACCAGCGCAAGATCCAGAGTCGGGGAGGGAGGAGGCTGAGATGGGTGAGGGCTTGTGTCTGGTTCAAAGGCATCTACCGAAAATGTGAGAATCATGGCATCACATGAGTCTGGAAGATCTTAGTTCAGCATCCTGGCTTCTTTTTTCTCTTTCCAGAAACTGAGCAGCCAAAACCAAAACTGAGTTTTCTTTCCTAGAGGGAGCAGGCAGGGCGTTATAACAGCCCAGGCTGCCTGGATGCGGCAGAGCTGCTGATACATGTCAATGCCTGCTCTTCCAGGAAGATGATCATGCATGCTTGGTCTGTGATTCCCCACTGAAACACTGACAAGGTGGTTATTAGGCTGTGCGACACCCGTGGCTGGCTGCCTCTGCAGTCGCTCCCTGGCAGGTATGGAGCAGCCCTGGCCCCACATCTGCCAGCTTCAGCCACCGGGACGCCGTTCTGCAAGACATCCCCATGACTGGGATATCTGGGAATGAGGAGGTATTTGCTCAGGTGTTGCGCAGCCCAGGCAGCCCCCCCAAAAGCCCGCTTTGCCTTTGCTATGGGACCAGGACAGCTGGATGCCAGCTTCCCAGACACCACTGCTATCCATCCACATTGCACGTGACAGAGACCCCTGGCCACAGGGGAAGGACCCAGAGCTGGATCTGTTCCCCAGCAGGAAGCTGCTCTGAAGCCACACTGGAGATTTCCTCATCTCCAGAGTGTCTGTGGTCTCATCCGTACCACCAAGCCGCTTACAGATAGATGCGGGGGCTGCAAACAGGACAAATGTTTTGCTGGGGACCTCTTAAGCACGCACCTAGACATGGCAGGATGTTGCCCCTCCAGAGGAGCAGCCAATCTCCTTCTCCGCATCCCCCCAGCCTCAACAGGCTTCCACAGCACCCTGAGGTATCCCTTCACCCCTCTACACGGTTTGGCCGAGGCGGAGCCTAGTGTCAGGGGCAATGCTGAGCTGGGTGGGGGGCTGCCAGGGCTCCAGGTGCTGCGTGACCACTAGATGTTAAGGTGCAGCCTCCAAACCTGGGCTCTGAACCCAGGGGAATGGCTCAGAGCCGGCACAAACACTCCTCCACATGGCTGCAGTCCCAGCTCTGAATGAGGAAGGAGGGTTGGTGTTGGTCCTGGGGCCTCTCAAAGAGTTGGGGCTCAGCTGGGGACTCCAGCAGGACCCAGCAAGTGGCCCCCAGTGAAAGCAGGGTGGGAATTTCCACGTACTCTAGAGCCAATGGAAAATGTGAAAGCTGAACCTTCTTCAGTAGGTCTCTCTTGCCAGGCTTGCTCTCAAGACAAACAGCAGAGCGTATTCCTGACTCAATCCACCAGCTACCAGCAACTCAAGGTTATTTTTCAAGAACCAGGGTAGTGAGCATGGGGTGTCCTCACAGCAGGTTGCTTACCCAGCTGCTGTACTCCCCTCCCCCCAATTTGTTTTATGTTTATAGGAAATATCCTTGCCTAGGTGGAAAAACACACGAAAGAACACTACTCTTGCTTCCTCTGCATGCAGAGTGTATGTTTGTCAGGGCATGTGCTTTGTGACAGGTTGAGAGAGCACATTTTGGGGAAGGGAAACTTCTGACAACTCATCCCTGACAGATCGACAGACAGACAGGCAATAACACTCCCAATGGGCACGATCCTCGTTGGGAGGAGGCAGTGCCTGACTTCAGTCATGATGTGCTGATTTACAACAGAGAAATTCTGGCTAAATGAGCAGTGCTGGACTGCCCCCAAAAAGGATGCAAAGCCTGTCACCCAAAATAAGCACAGGAGATGGTCAGTGACTCAGATGACCGATGTTTAGCAGCTCTGTGCATCGCAAGCAAATCACAGAATCACGTCACAAGGAGACCAAGTGAAAGGGTGGTGCTGGTGTCCCAAGAAACAGGCAATGCTCTTCCAGGAGTGAAGCCTGGATGGCCCAAGCATGCCCCTACAAGTGCACTCCCTGGACTGCAGGCTTCCGCAAGGGAAGTGCTGACAAGGGATATTCCCTGAGCAGTTCCCCATTTTCCACCCTTGTTGGGCTTCATGCAGCATCCCATGGCGTTAGAGCCAGAAGACAGAGAAACAGGAAGAAATGGAAAGCGCATATTTCCACCCTCCAATTCTTTATCCTGGCCACCTGTTCCACCTCCCTTCCTTCCTATTCATTTCTTCTGTACCAAAATGAGACTTCAGCAGCTTCACACATTGTGATCAAAGGAGGGGAGCCAGCCCAGTAAACCCCTCACCTGGGGCTGAACAGAAAGATGAGCTCTTCTACTGACAAAAGACTGAGCGACAACAAGGCCAGTCCACCCAACTCTTAGCTATTGTTGGAAAGATCACGTATCAGGACATCCACAGCTGAAGCTATGAAAGACATAAACATATCTACTTTCAGAGGCCCTTACTCAAAACTGAACTGGGATGCAATAAATCAGCCCCCACATTCACACACACACACACATTAAAAAAAAAAAAAAAGAAAAAAAGAAAAGAAAGAAAGAAAGAAAGGAAGGAAGGGGAAATTCAGATTAGTCACAAAGAAGTTCCCCCGCCTGCTTCTCTGTGTGCATAAAGCAGTCTCCTGAAGGCACTGTCTTCACTTCATCTCTGCTCCTGGGACAGGAGCACCTAGCCTGCCTGCTCCCTGCCCTTCCAGGCTCCTGCTGTGCTCCTAGTCCCTGTCCCAGCAGCTGCTCACAGCACAGCTGAGATGGAAGGACAAGTGGCTGTAGAGCCGAAAAATCAAGAACAGATGGATTGTGAAAAGGAACCTGCAGAGGATGAGTGGAAGAGCTGGCAAAGAGGACAGGTTAGGAACACGCTGCACCTCGTGTCTGCGACCGCTCAGTGGATATTACTGCTTGCCTGCTTGATTTACCTTGGTATAGATGCTCTGCAATCCTCAACGGTAAGAGCTCATGTTCAACCCATTGTCTGGTGGCCTGTAAAGTTCTTGTGGGCTTTGGTTTTATTTATCTAAGAAAAGTAAAAAGCAATTTAGGTTTACCCCTATTCAACCTACAAGTTTTTTAATCCTTTCCTTAACAATTGTCATTATTATTATCTTTTTTTTTTTCTCTTTACATTGTCTGTCCTCAAAACAATATCCGGTATTACCCAGTACAGGGGTCTGGAAGGGGGATTGCTGCAAGAATAGTCCCAGGGGAAGAGAGGTCTGCCTCCTTCCTGCTCTCTCCCCTTCTTCCAGTGACTCATGTGTACTTCCAGTTAATTAAATGGAATCATCTGGGTGGCTGCTTGGGGAAGAACCAGATATGAAGCTGCTTATAAACATCTCCTGAACTTCTAAAATGTACCGTATTTGCAGGCAGGTATATGGGAAAGCAAGGGAGCTTGTGACAGCTCTAGCAAGGCCCCCAAAACGTTTCGGCACTCCTAGCCTGCTTGCATACTGGGCTTTAGGAGCGGCCATCTGTATCTGCAGAGGACAACCTGTGTGTGTGTGTACGTGACAGAAAGTGTGATGTGGCCAGGGAGAGCTTTGTTTACACGTGATGGAACTGCAAATGACAGAAACAAGATGCTCTGGCCTCAGAATGCTTAGAAAAAAATTGCAGCAAATGCATTTGCCTCTTTCACCTGTGTGCAGCTGGTGGACTGTCAACAAGCTTTCACTGCTATTGCAGTGCCGCTTGTGCACTAGCTACTTTTCCTCCCACATCTTCTCCAGTACCACTTTAAAGCTTGCTGTGCTGCATCTTAGCAGAGTTCATTCTTTCCTCCCACTTAGACTTGGCAGAGAAGCAAGCCAGGCATATAACCATGCAAGCGAGGGATGGCCTTGTGCTTGGGCTCCTCTGCACGAATTTCACTGACCTGAGTCTGGCAGCGGGTATTAAACTACAGAAGGATGACCCTGATAACACTGAAAGATCACACTCTTCATTCAGTTGAGTCCTCTTCTCCTTCCACTACTTTGGGAAAGAGAAATCACACTTGAAGCCAACAGAGAAGGGCAAGGTATCACGCTGCTCAAGATGCAGAAAACCTCTCCTGGGTCACACTCTAGCTCTGACTCCTCAGTATCCATCAATATATCTGTCCCCTGTAAAAATCTTAACTCAGATCCTTCTCCTCTGGAGGAAGATGGCAGGACAGCCAGGGGTAGAGCCGAGGAATCAAGACACTGCTGCCTGTAAGCCTCACAAACCTGAGAGAGCAGCAGCTGAGGAGGGGACATGGTACATGCCTGGAGTTTCCCTTCCTCAACAGAAACAACAGAAATGGGGCTCTCAAGGAGCAGCCACTGCAGCAGATGAAAAGTCCAGGCCCTGGGAGTCACCAGAGAACCTTCTCAGTTTTAATCCCTTGCTAAGTGCAAGCTCAGAACTGGTTTCTATTATTTTAAGCAGATAACCACCACGGCATCCCGTTTTCACTGTACCATGCTGCGCAGGAGCAGTCTCGTGGGCTGTACACAGGGGGATTTCATCACACTGGAATTACAGGGCTCGATAGGACAACCATGAACCGACCATATAAATGTCTACAGAAGAGGCATCAGGACTAATCTGACTTGGCTCTCAGGGCAGTTTAGGGAGAACTTTATGGAAGTAAGGATGCAGCAGCACCAGAGTGGCGAGTTGGGAGCACTGGTCTGTGGGAGCATCCAAGAGTCTGTCCCTCTTTTTGGGAAGAGTCTCCTTTTTCTCTCTAGGGCTGGGGAGTGCTACACAAATAATGCCATGGCATATGCTCAGCAAAGTCAGCATCTGCAGCCTAGACTGTGCGTAACAAAAAGGGAAAGCGATTGGTTTCTGCCGCAGCGCTGCCTGGAGAGCAAGCCTAAGCTGTAATTTCCAAATGAGCAAGTTCAAAGAAAAAGAAAAAAAGAAAAAAAAAGGAAAAGAAAAAAAAAGGCAGCCATAGTCAGCCTTCACCTCTGCAAGGCTTGCGAGTTCCCATCTCTGCTGGAAGTACCTCCTCTTGCCAGCCAGCTGGGATCAGGCCATGGGCAGGCTACTCACAGGTCCGATCAAGGAGGGGGTGCACACACACTCACCCCCTCCCTGATGGCAAGTGCATGGGCAGTAAAAGCCCTGAGCAGCTGCTGTCAAAGGCTTCTGATCATCTGTCACAGGATGGATTTGCCTGAACAGGGAGGAAAAAGTGCAAGAGGAGTAACTGTGCAGAGGTTTAATGTAGATACAGAAGATACAGCCATAATCCTAGTACCTCCTGGTGTGGAGAATCATAGAATCTCCCGAGTGAGGATCATCAAGTCCAACCCCTGACTCCACACAGAGCCAGCCAAGTCAGAGCATGGGACTGAGTACATCATCCAGATGCTTCTTGACCTCAGTCCAGCTCAGTGCTGTGACCACTTCCCTCGGGAGCTTGTTCCAGTATCCAACCACCCTCTCAGTAAAGAGCCTCTTCCTAACATCCAACCTAAACCTCCCCTGTCACAGCTTCATGCTGTTCCCTCAGGTTCTATCTCTGGTTGCCAAAGAGAGGAGATCGGCACTTGCCCCTTTGCCCCCCTTGTCAGGAAGCCACAGCCCACGATGAGGTCTCCCCTCAGCCTCCTCTTCTTCAGGCTGTACAAACCAAGGTACAACCCACCTCAGCACAGTTGTCTGCGATCTGTGTGACACAGGGAGACAGGCACATGACTGACGTGGTCCTCTCCATCAGCATGTACTGCTGCGGTCCCCTGAGATTTGAGCTTTGTGCAGCACAAGCCTATTCCTGAAACTTCTGCCACGTGGCATGGCTCTAGACACAATGATAGGAGGATGTCTCATGTCTGGTGATCCAGAACAGGCAAGAATGGTGTGGAAACTGTGTGTAAATGATACGGGGAAATCTGAAGCAGTTGGTAAGGAACAGTTCTGTGCCCTCAGCCCTCCTGGTATCCTTTCCCACACCCCGTAAGAAGGCAGAACAGAGAAAGAGGGGTGACTAACTGCATTACTAGCTCACAGATTTCCTTCCAGTCCCACAGATACATTCTCTCCTCAGCAGGATTTACTAGTAGACAATCACAATGTGCCTTGAGAGGGTGGAGTGACTGAGATAGGTAAAACAGGTAATGTGCCTGAGTGACAAAGGCGCTGATGTTCTCATAGCCGCTACAGGTCTGTCCCCCAACCAGCCGTGTTTGATACACCCTGTCCACCAGTGGCCAGACCGGACAGATGATGTTGGGTGTTGCTTGACCTTAGAAGCTCAAGGGTCCTGTGCTTAGCTACTGTCTATGTTGGGAAACTACCTGGAAATCCCAGCTGCCTAAACCAAGGAGCGAAATGCTCACGCACATAGGTGCCTATAAAAAAACTATGTGTAAGACTGCTGAGGCCATGGGTGGGATCAGTAATGCCAGGGGCAACAGCCAGGGTCTGAGCCAGCATGCAATACAAGCTTGTACTTGGCACTTGGGTCCCAGCACCCACCCGGTCCTCCACAGCACCCACCTGGTCCTCTGGCACAGACCACAGATGGCAGCCTGGCTCCAGCCTCCTTCCCCTGCCGCTTGCCTGTATCAGGGCGCAGCACTGGACCCACAGGTTTGCATGTCTGTGCTCTGCTCTGAGCATGGGGAACACGTTCAAACAAAGGGCCCCGCTCTGCTCCTGTCACGTGTGAGGCTGAATACACGCAAGGCAGCCCTGCACCCATCTCACCAGCGCTGCTTCTCCCTCGGGAAAGCTATGGCACGGGTGAAAAGGAGAACAAGGAGCAGCGAGCCTGACCTTTTGCTCTCTAATCAGGCAAAATACTGAAGAGTTGTGGTTGTGAAGAGACTGCAGATTCGGGCCTCCTGTGGTTAAGATGAGAGATGGGTTTGAGATGCAAAGTTCAGATTTAAAAAATCTAATACAGAAGCTCGGCGCTTTGCATATCTGATCAGCAAGATACACACTTCGGTATTGGCATTCATTTTTGCCCTTATAAAATGTAAATTGATTTTAAACATGTTTTAACACATGTCTAAGAGAGCCTCCGAGACACACGTGTCCAGTACACCCAGTACCACCGTGTGGGGAACCCCAAAGCCAGACCCACCCCGGCAGTGCCCCTGTGGGAGGGTGAGATGGCAGGGGCATGGCTGCGTCCCACCCCTGCCAGCAGCCACCTCCAGCTGCAAGTTGGACTCGAGGGGGTTACGCAGAAGATGCTCCACACCCCGAGGTCCTTCCTTACTGCTTGGTCCCACTCGATTGTGTTCATCGGGATGCATGTCCGAAGGGGACCAGCACTACATGGTGTGCTCCGGAGGGCTCAGCACTATGCTGGCCAGCACCCACCTAACCCGGTGCTTTGGGACAGCAACATAAAAGCGAAGCAAGGAGCGCAACTGGCCAGCAGCACCCGTGCTGGCCGAGGCTGCCTGCGGTGCTTTCGGAGGCGCGGTCCCGGTGAGGAAATGAAAGCGATAGTGGCGGCAGCGAGGGGTCTGGCTGGTGTGTTAACAAGGATTTATCTTCTTTTTTTCCAGTCTCCCAGCGATGAACTGCCATGGACCCACATCCGGTACACAGGTGGGTGGGCGTCGGGGTAGGGAGGCACCCCGGGAGGGCCCCCGACCCCTCAACAAGCACTGGTACTCTCCCCACTCCCTCCCTGCCCCGGGATGGTGGGGAGGGCTCCCGGCTCTGCCAGAGCACTGCCCTGCTGACTGGACGGCTCCTGGCTCCCTGATGCGTTTCCTGGGTGGGTGGGGGTGTGTGTCCTGAGACACCCTGGTACCTGGCTTCCCTAGGCTGCACTCTCCCAGTACTCCGGTGCCCTCAGAGGGATCCCTGCTCCCCATTCTGCCTCGCACCTACCCACAGTCCCCGGGGTCCACCATGGCAGCTGGTGGCCCCCAAAATGCAAGAGAACTTTTGGTGTCACAGTGATGGCTGTTTCTTCTGAAGGAGGAAGGTGCCAGGAGAGCTGTCTAGGGGAAGAGAGGCCAAAGCTGACCCAGTGCTGCAAGGTGCCAAAGCCAAACTAAAGGGTTTTCCTGGAGCAGAGGAAAACAAAAAAAACCCCTAATTAAAAAGAAAATCTGCTTAGATATCTGCAGTTCTTACCTCCCTACTAAAGGAAGCTTTCAGTCTGGAAAAGAGCAAGAAAAGTAGTTTTGAGAATTTACTGATTACACGTGGCGTGCTCTTGGGGTATTTCTGAAACAAGTCGATGATTTCCTGATTTATGAAAAATGTAAATGATTTCCTGGGGAAGAGCGAGCAGAAACAGCAGCGCTCTGCGTGCTGACTACATCGTATGCTTTGCCTGATGACATACTTCAAATATACTAAAATTTTCAAGCCACATTCCAAATGCTGTCGGCGGTTTTGCTTTGAGTTAACGCCATATGGCAGCAACGAGCCTGACCTCGTAGAAACCCCATGATCTTAGAGGCAAAGCTTGAGGAACTTGGCACCCATCTCCTGGGTCCCCTGGTCCCAGGGGTTTCAGCTGGTGTGCTCAAACACGCAGAGCACAGCAGGGAAGCTTTTCCCAGCATAGCCCTGGGAACTCTCACTGCTTGTTCCAACAGAAAACCTATCATGCTAAGTTCTGGTTTAATTTCTCCTGACTCTGCTTTGTACTTGCTTGATTCTTCCATTTCTGTCTCTATGCTGCTCTTTTATCAGTCAAAACAAAACCAACCCCCAGAGACAAGGACTTCTGTTACCAACATGCCTGCAGAAAGCACCTTTTCCCTCCCTTCCAGCTCCTAACACTTTTTTTTCCTCTTCTTATTTCCTGTCTTTACTTTCTGCTCTTTGTAGGAACCTGTGCTTTCTAAACTCAACAGGGATGCTTTATGTCCATGTTTGTGTTTTAATTAAGCCAGACAGCCCATAAATAGTGCACAGGTAGAAACTTGTAGCTGTGGTCCAAAAGGCACGGCTTGCTCAGGAGTGGGAACCTGGACATTTAGATGACACTGTAGCCATGGTTTGCCCCATTCTCTAGATCACTCTCCTCCTTTCCTGTATTTTCCCATTTTCTCTGAAGCCTGTCTGTATAAAACAACCAAGGAGACATCTGACATCCCAGGATCATCTTTGCTTTCTTCCGTTCCAGGTAAAGCCGTCGAGGGAGTAGCCATGAATCTCAGTGCAGAAGTAGGCTCTATCCAGATCAGAAACGGCTCTGTTATGATCCCCTGCGATGGCCTCTACCTGGTGTCCCTGAAAGGTGCTATCCATTTGTCTGACCCGAAGCAGGAGGAGCAGAGCTTGCTGAAGCTGACGGTGTGGAAGACAGACAAGAAGAGCAGCAAGGCCCTCTGTGAGCAAACTGTCCAGGACAGCGACAAGGTAGATCTAACCACGGTGATCTACTTGTTCCAGCAAGATAACATCACCCTGCTGAGCAGCTGCAATGCCACTGTGGCGGATCTGTCGCTTAGCCTTGTGTTGCTAAGTCCCATCATTTGCGTGCGGTAGAAGATGACGTAGGAGGCGTTAGGAGTAATGTACAGCCTTTCCCACAGATCCATTGGCCTGCGGGAGGCTTGTCCTCAGGCTATACTCGGACAGGCAGGCTCTGCTCTAGCCTCCCTCCTTGGGACTGCGGAAAACCTCGGCTGGAGTGCAGACAAAGTGCAAACGGGCTTTATATAGTGCATACCGCGTTCTCCTTGGAGCTCTGCACAGCTGTTTCGCTACCTAGGATGGATCTTTCTAACACTGGAGAAAGGGATGTGTTGGAGCCCTTGGGGAGAACAGAAATGAACGCCAAAGAAAGTGACTCAAGCTTAGCTCCTACTCAGAGAAACCCCGGGTTTCTCTATTTATTTGACAGTATCTGTATATAGTAAAACATGCTGTATATTTGCATATAAAAGTCTGGTAAATCAGAAGTCACGTGGAAATGGAGGAGAACAGATCTGCTCAAGAGCCCTTTCTTTGCCTGGCAAGGCAGGAGACAGGGAAGAGACAGCAAGGGGACATCACCCAGATATGTGCTCTCTGACAGGTAAAGGCCATGGAAGGAAGGCAGTATTTCTGAAGTGTGCTAAGAGGACTGCACTGGACAGTAGAAACGCAGACCCTGCAGCGACTTCGAGGGTTTTAGGAGGCTCACCGGCTTTTTCCAGCTGTCTGCAGCCTAGTGAGTATCTGGTGGGATGTTTACATCACAATGCCAGTTGTTGAAGGATGATCTTTTTCAAGCACACATGTGTGCACACTGACTTGATCCAAAAGCAATGCAGGCAACATTAAAATTTGGACTCTGGATTTGGTGGGTTCTCCCTAATGAACCAAGTAAAACCTGCATACTTTCCTCTGGGAGGATACAGGTGGCTCCCCTGAGCCTTGCAGCAGACCTTGCTGTACAGGTATGTACCACAGAGACATCCACAGGCGCAGCCTCCACGGTGCACCTCTGCATCCGCATGTGCCCTTCCTGGCTCCTGCTGAACTCCGACTGCTCTCAGTGATCCCGGGCTGCACATCCCTCTTCTCATTACAGCTCGTGGCTGCCAAGGACAAGTCCTGCCCTGCCCACAGCACATGACCCGCGCACAGGCAGCGACTCTTCTATTTTTGGTTGAAACAGGACAGATTTCAAGGGCAAGTCAACGACCTGTCTCCAATGAATCCCCAGCAACATGCCAGCATCTCCCTGTTGCTGGCTATACTCTCCAAAGTCTGTTGTTAAAAGTATTTATCTATTTATACTATAGGCATAAAAACATTACTTCAGATTTCTTAGAAACACTGGGAGGGGTTCTGCTAAGCCCAAAGCTCCCCATTGCAGATGCTCCCAAAGCACCAGGACATTCCTGCTCCACGGGCACCGTGCTGCTGCCTGCCTCGCCCCACCAGCAGACGCACTCCTGGCTGAGCATTCCTGCCAGCTCAGGTGCCAAAGGCAGCTCAGGAAGTCTCTGGGGCCTCCGTGAACTTTTCCATACGCTTTAACGTTGCTGTTGGCAGGTTTTATGAACTTCCTTATCAGGGGCCAGGCCACAGCCCCAGGGGAAACCTCTGTGGCTGAAGCAGTGATTCATGCAGTGCCGAGAAACAGCTTTTTCTCATCTCAGGACTGAGCAGCTGTGGGCTGATTTGCACCCACAGGGTGCTCCACTCCTCCCTGGCTGCAAGGGGCATTTTTGGGTCTTACCTCTGGCTGCTCTGCCCACCACAAGGACCAAAGGCAGCTGCGCCCTGCCCCCAAGCTGGAGTTTGTTACGCTCCCTGGCTGAAGTAAGAACATGTTTCCCCTTCTGAAAAAGCTAATAAAACTTTCCTTTGTCACCTTTGGGCTCGCAGTGTCCCTTGGGGAGCGGGTGCTGGTGAGCTGCACATTGGCTGTGCTGGGCTGGACATTTCCACCAGTATGAAAGCTGTATGGAGTTTTCACATACTCTCTTTTCTTGCTTTTCCATACAACTTGGGTTTGGTTTCAGCTGTGCCCGAGGGTATGCAGGGCTGGTGCTTGCCAAGATGAGCACACGCAGATAGGGCAGGCTGCATCAGCGGTGTGGCCAGGGGCACAAAGTGCAGCACGAAAGATTAAGCCTAAGCACAGATGGATTTGTACCCCAGAAGAGTGCACCCTTTCTTCTCCTTCAGAGCAGGAGAGGGCATTTCCCACACACTGGCTCCTCTGCACTTTCAGGCTGAACTGACTGACCTACATATACACACACACATGCGCTTGTCTTGATTAAGGTCGAAAAAATTCTATTCCTAAGAATTATGACTTGAGGGACTGACTATTCCCACCAGGAAGTTTCCATAGCATTGGCTTCTGTTTCCATCCAGTGACTCCTTCCTCACAAGGCTAGAAGTCTCTTTGATACAAGAAACGATGGTTTTAGTTCTCATAGTTGTTAAAGCCTTGCAGGAGCTTGTAGATGGTGCTAAAGTAGGTCTTGCAGCCCTGTTCAGCCAGGTCAGTGATCTGAGGCTTTGGGTCACCCCTTGAAGCACATTACGGCTGGAGGCGGTGAAGTTCAAGTCTGGACTGGGTGTTCTCTGGAGATGGTCCCAAGCTCTGCAGGGACATTCCCCTTCCCAAGCTTACCACCACTGAAACGGGACCTCATGGTGTGTCCCTCACAGGGCTTCCATGAGACCTGTTTCACAGGATGTAGTCATGAACCAGGGATTACTGACTTCTCCACAATTTCAAAGCAATCTCCACCACTGCTGTGTCTTGTGTTTAACACAACCTACTTCATAAACTTCCTTCTCTTCTCTCTCTCTGTCTCTTTCCTACCTCCCTACTTGTGTAAAGCAAGAGAAGGGGTGACAGAGCTGATGTAAACGCTACAGTCAACCCCAGGGGAAGGAGCTGACCTTGCTGCACCCTTCAGAGCAGTGGGGTTTTTGCTGTCCAGCCAAGAAGAAACTACCAAAGGCAGCACAGGGAAGGATGGGGCTCCTTCTCCTTTCACAGGTACGAGAACAGGCAATAGGAAGCATTTTATTTAAACTCCATTCACATCCCTTCAAAAGGCAACTCCTTTTCTACCACAACTGATAACTCATAATGGTGGATAATGAGCCTGTGGTTTTTAGACACCACTTATGTTTCATCAGCTCTCATGAGTCACAGCTATTGCCTATCCACTTCACTGGGGAGAGAAGAGAGAACGAGAAAGCTGGACTGTGCTTGGCAAAGCACATTCAATCCTGCTGCTGTAAAGCCTCACTGCCCAGCTCAGACAGCAGAAAGCACAGGAATTTATTTTTCGTATTCCAGTATCAAAATGGGAAAGTATAATATTAAATCCCATTGTCTCCTGCAGTAATTGGTTGGGAAGGTTTGACTTACTAGATTTTTCTCAGCAACATCCACAACTTCAGCCAGCAGAGCTGTTTTCTGAGCTGATGGGTTTTGTTTTCCAAGGGATCCGGACCAGCCGCAGGGATGCTTGCTCCCAGCTATGTGGTAGTCCACCAAGTGAGGCACATTGAATCTGGGTCACTGAGGGCTGCGAGAAGGGGAGCTGGTACCAGCCTGCAAAGGGATAGTGGCAAGACAGCTGCAGAGGATTTATCATTTACCCTTTGGAGCCTTGTATACCCTAAGGCCAGGGAGAGCTTGTTTGCACAGTTCTGTAAGCAGCTGAGGAGGGCTGCAAAGGGCTAGCAACTGGGGCAAGCAGAGCGTAGGCTGAAGGCATGTCTCCCTATTAATAAGGGGCCAGGTCATGAGTTCACTTGCTGGCAGCTGCTCAGCATCCCAGGGCACAACATACCCTGGCAGCACCCCAGGTGCCGTGCTGGCAGATGCTCATAGTGCTCACCGCACTGGAGCCTGAGGACCAGCAAACCTCTGCCAAGGCAGGGCTCGTGGGGCCAGCTGACCTGTCCCGGGGGGTTGGGCACACGGAAGGACACAGGGCAGAAAGCCCAGGGAAGGACTGCTCAGGAGAGACATGATGCTGGTAGGAAGTCCACAGATTGGGATCATGGGGTAGGGCAGAAGGAAGACAGGACTAAAGGAGTGTTTTCCTGTAAGTGCACACTCAGTGAACGGGACCTCTGCAAACACCTAAACACAACCACTGCCTCCCCAAATACCCGTTTCCTCATCTTCGTGTAAAGTCTTGCATAATTGCCCTTTAAATAGGACAGCTGGCACCAACTGTTCTGTAATATTTGTCACCATTTGAGGCAAGGTTTTCCCAAAGGAATTATGGTTGGACTAGATGATTTTGGAGGTCTTTTCCAACCTTAATGATTCTGTGATTCTGTAATTGCAAGTTAGAGCTGCTCACAAGCACAAATATGCTCCCGTCCCTGGGCTTGCACTTTCTCCCACCTCTGTGGCTTGCTGGGGTTGGTAGCCCATGCTTCTCTTTGGTGGCCAGCCAAGGCACCAGGGTATGGAGCTGAGCCACTGGCCAAGGTGTTTGAATGCTCCATTAGTGTTCAGAGAGTAACCAGAAAGTTTGGGGCGAGAGAAAAACTCTACGTGGGCACCAATGTATTTTACTAATAATTGCTTTTGTTAAGGCAAAATTCACACCTATGTGCTGGTGATCTGGAGACCTAATTACTTTGTTTACAAACAAAAAATTGGTATTGAGCACACCTCCGAGTATAAACAAACATTTAACCCAGCATAGGATCCAGTGGATAAAGTACACAGCAACCTTATAATTTCATCACCAAATAGAATCCTGAGACAAGATACCCTGATGTTATCTCATGGAGTTCAAAGGACTCCATTTCCTTTGTCTTCTTTTGTTAATTTAGGGTTTCTATTACTGCTAACTGCTCATCAGGCTTACTGTCACCAGCACAAAAAGTCAGCACAGCGGATACATTCAGCGGGGACAAAAGGATGAGATTTGGTATCAGGCTCTTTCTGGGGCTACATGCAGCATTTTGAAACATCAGTTGATCCGCTTCTCCCTCCATCACTTCCCATAAGACCACAGGTACATTAACACGCTTGCCAACAAGAAACTCCTTTCATGTTTTATGTGTTCCACTCCTGACAACATGAAGGATTAATTCTGGTGGCGGCTCACCAGCTCTAAAAAGCCTCCAGACCAGATTATATACTGTCTTCAGCAATACTCACCCTTTACAAGAAAATATGTGCTCTGGCTCGCATGAGAAGAATCTTGCTGCATCCCAGCTGGCTGCAAAAACGTGACTCATCCCCCCAGGTATGCCTTGAGTTATGTTCAGTTCTTTTTACAAGTAGTGCCCTCTGTAAGAAGGCACTGCCTTCCTGTGCCAGTATTTCACAGCCCACGCACCGAACCTGACGGGTACATCAGGTTGTGATGACTGTACCGTCACAGATGTGGCCAGAGACCTCAGCTGCCCTGTACCAGAAAACAGGCAGGACTTTCCTCCTTGCTGCTGTGGGTACAGCCACACCCCCCACGCTCCTTGCCTGGGTTTGTAAGAATAACAGCAGAAAATTAGTAATAGCCATAGAGAGATAACCCCGTGCTGACCCTTCGGGCTTTCCCAGATATCCACAAGCAGTTTGGAGTGGACAAGCTGTGGCTGCCAGCCAGGACGGTCTGAGCTGAACACCAGAGTCACTGGTGTGTGCAAAGAAAGCCATGCCAGAACCAGAGGAAGGGCTGAATCAGTAAGAAAAAACCTGAGCTCAGCGGAAACAACCTCTCCTGCCTAATTCACATCTGTCATACCTCATGCTGTAAGTACGGCTGACCCAAAGCAGAGAGGGACAAAGCCATGCAGGCACAGGATGCCCAGCAGGGAAAGCTCGGAAAGGTTTCCCAACGGGGTTGTGAAGACAGCTTTACTGAGAGACAAACGACTCTTCCACCTGTGTCCTGTGAATGAGCGTTCCCCTCTGTGGCTGGTAGCAACCTGCTTGCTGTGAGCTGGCACTGCTTCCACACACAAATTCCCAAGGACAGCGTGTTTTGGAACCCAGGAAAGCCACAAACACAGCCCATACTGAATACAACCAGAAAGCAGCATAATTAGTCACAGAATTAGCCTTCCTAGCCTCAAAAAAAAATGCTGTTGCAGACACCAGTTTCTCACAAGGTGAGTTCTTCTGCTTGTGAGGTCTATGAATGAAGGTGGAAGGAGGATGGAGAAGAACCTGGCAGGGCCAGGCCACAGGCATCTCACAGACTCTGTCCTGGAAGGCTTTTGGGATGGATGTCCCATTGCTACTACAGGCTGGCTTGTGTGCCCTCCCTGGCAGGGTACAGTGCCGCGTTGGATGGGGCTTGGGGCAACCTGGGCTAGTGCAAGGTGTCCCTGCCGATGTCAGGGGGTCAGGACTGGATGGGCTTTGGGGTCCCTTCCAACCCGAACAGGACAGGGATTATCAGCACACTGAAGTCAAGTGCTAACTTGTGCAGACTCAGGAGTGGCTGTATTACCAATTACCATATATCATACCAAGAGGCTGTAAGGTCACGTAGTTTTAAATAAGAATTATTATGATAAAGCCCCAATAGAGTACTCAGAGGATACAGTGATAAATCAAACACTAACAAGGAAAGAGGACAGTTCTCTTGAGTAATTAAAGATGCCAAGGTAATAATCTCTTGAGGGCCATGTGCATAAGCATGTTGATTGTTGTGTGTTGCTCAGCAATGTCTGTGTACCTTTGCCTTGGGCCTGAGGCCGTGCTCTAATCCCACCCCAAGGGAAGCATTTTCTGTGTTGTAACTCTGAATGAGTAGCTTTGCCCATGCCTGCTCTCTCCTCAAAGAGACCAGCGCTGTCCGGTCAATGGTGCCCAGCAGCACCTAAGAGCCATGCGTTTTTCATCTTTGCCCCATTTCACAGCCCTTCTCCCAGAGAGGGCAAACAGCAAGTCACACCTCAGACTCCACAACTTTTTCCTCCTTCTCCTCCTGACCACGTTTGTCAATGGAATGAACATGCTAAAATACTCCTAACACATTGAAGAGTACGTTAAACTACTTCAAATGCCCGTACATTCAGGACCATTCTTGCAATCCTTTCACACTCGCATCTTCTCCCAACCTGGGAAAGCACAACAACTAGGACAGAGAGATGAAGCAGGGTCCTCAGTCACAGGTACCATGCCTTGAATATTCGAGTGCTTTTGGTACTTAGCATTGTGGGGTAGATGAGGTACTTAGGGATATGGTTTAGCATAGGATGCGAACAGTTGGACTTGATATTCTTAAAGGTCTTTTCCAACCTTGTGATTCTGTGATTCTGTCCATCTTGGCATAGCTATTTCTAAGTCTATTTCGCAATGCTTGCACACCCCGCTCTCCCTCCTCAAGCACATGCACAGATATGCCAGGCACATCACCTGTTCCTCACAGCTCCTTTCATACCAACTTCAGCAAGTGACAACATGTATGAATTGAGGGATGTGGCAGAGAAACGAACCTCAGCCCCAACTGCCCAGTTTTGTTTCAAATGGACATGAATTTCCATGGTGGTTCTCAATACCTTGAAATACCAGACCAGACACAGGCTGGGATCACAAGGAACATACTGACACCATTCAGTTGGTGGAGAGCTTCGCTTGCTTCTGCTCTGGTTGCATCCAGCCAACTGATGAATGCAGGAAGAGGTAACAGAAAAAGCAGAAGTCCCCCTTGGGCAGGCGGTTAAAGCAGGTCTCCATCAACTGGACATCTCAGACAGCAGCTGCCCCCAGCTGTGCCCATGTCTGGACTCGTGTATCCAGCACTAATGAATCTGTTAATGGCAGAGCAGTGCTCAAGGCGGGGAGTCGGAGCATTAAAAGCCCATGTTAGCACCATTGCTCATGAGCACTACGTTGGGAGAGCCATGCTGGTCCACAGGCCACTTGTGTTTCAGGCCAGCTTTTGTCCCCTCCTTGCCAGGACCACCCCTGGACACACCCATGCATCTAATCTTTGTGGCAACATGGATGTCCCCACAAAACACAATTCTGCCTGAAAAAGTGACTTCCTACACAAGCCACTGCTGTGTTGCATACGCAGAATTGGGTATGCCTCCTCTAAGCCAGCAGTCACACGTTGTTAACGTAACCACCCATTCCATGGTGGGAGACGCTGGATCTCTCCCTGATTTGGGCTCTCCTAATGGAGCTGCTGACCAGAGAGCTCAGGTTCTTCTCCGTGCCCACCTTGGGCATGCCAGGCCCCAAATGCCAGGCCCCTGGCCCCAAGAGGGCAACCTTGCTCCCCCTCTGTGAGCGATGGAGAAGTAGGTGCCTATGAAGCCCTGCAGAGGGCAATCCAGGCTGCCTTGCTCCCACACGTCCTTCTCGTCTGTGAGGATGGAGAGCACCAGCAGGAAGCCATCATCATCTCCTCCTTCCCGACAGCCCCTAAGATCCTCACTGACCACATGGGCTTCGTTGGCCCACTGGAGATCTGTGTTTGGGTCTTACTCATTTGGAGGCCTGTCATCTTCAGCCAGAAGACCACGGGATACTGCAGGCAAAGCCATGTTGAAGCCTACTTGGTACGTCGCTGGGGCCCTAAGCCAAGAGCTCTGATTAAGAAGTCGTTAGGATTGGAGATACTGTCTCTGTTCCTGGATTGTTGTTTTGGTGCTTATCCAAAAAAAGGACCTAAAGCAAAATTCATGGAGGACGTCCCACCCATCACAGCCTTTTAGCTGGAGTTGGGATCTCCCTGTCCCATCACCTTTGCATGATGACATAAGCTCAACAGGGAGGTTGCAGCTGGCTGTCACATAGCAATGAGAGAGGCCTTGTTCTGGGTTGCACAATGCCTGCTGCTTGCCTTTCATGTTAGCATAAACCACCACGCAAAAGCAGGCCTACATTACAAGCTGAATTCTGGTCCTTGCCTAATTTTTCAAGCTTCCTTGGGGATGGAGGATTTAGTGGTTGCCCGCCTCCATCTGCATTACAACAGAACTTGAGCATGGTGAAAAGGAATAGGCTTTTCCCAAGAACAGGCACAGTGAGTCATATCATGATGAGAAAATTAGTTGCCCAGTGAGCTTCAGGGTGAATACAGAGGTTCCTAACTATAACACATCCCCACGAGCTCGAGCAGTCATGGGGGAAAAAGATGCATGCCATGTCCCTGCATATATGAGGATCGGACACCACCCAGTAAGCTGGCACATGCTGTAAACACGGTGAGTGGCAGCTCGTAGGTGTGTGGGGGAACATCTGGATCCTCGTGAGCAAAATAAGCCCCACGTGGATGCGGAGGGGGAGCTCCCAAGGGGCTGCATTACGGCAGGAGCGAGAGGGCGCGTCATATCCCTGCGAGGCCGCACTGTCATCACAGAGATCTTTCTCGCATCGCTTTCCTGGGATGCCCTGAAGTCAGAATGTTCGCAAACAAAAATACACCCCCTTTCCAGCTGCACCTTCCCTGCCTCCTACTCCTTGCCCTCACCTTGGAAGAGCACTGTGCCGCATGAGATCATCCTGCCAGGTGTCAGGTGGGCAGCTGGGAGCTGTCAGCAACCTGCCCATAAATGACACCTCCCTTTGCCAAGAGAACAGGAAAAGAGGTTTCTGCCTTTTGCCAGGGGACACTGATGGGAGGTTAATAATTAAATGGGAACGCAGCAGGTACCTACTAGTAGTGCCAGATCTTCAGTTCCTGGGCTGGGCAGAAAACCTCTCTTATGGCTAACAAAGACAACTGAAGTCTTAATTTTTCTTCAGGATGAGTCTCAATCGCAGAGTAAATAGAGAAGGCAGATAAGTAAATAGAGAAAGTCAGCTTTCGCTTTCAGCCCTCCCCACACGAGTGGGGTGTGACACATCAGGTAAGCTGCACTCCAGCTGCTGGGTGCATTCCCCTGCGCCTGGGGGAATTGCCCTCTTTTCCCAGCTCTCTGCTGAACTGAACACACTTGTGCCTGTATCATGGTAGAGGCATGCAGAAACCGAGCCCAGACTGCTGTGGCTGCTGTCACGAGGGAAAAAAATGATTTGACTTAAAAGTTCAAGTGATCCTTTGCCTGACACTCCCAGTCCATCATTTCTGTAGCCTTCTCTCCCACCAACAAAACATCACAAGCTAAAACCTATCAAAAAAAAACCTGTGGGAAAGTACACTGTGCTTTTTCTGGGGATGAACTTGAGGAGAAAGCTATTACCGCTGCTTCCCACCACTCCGCTGGAGCTCAGCAATGCCCTAATGCTGCCAAAACACCAGCCTTCAGATGTGCGTGCTCTGCAGGGCAGCTCCCAGCACACCTTGACAACACACTATTCAAAGGTTTAAATCCCCACGGATATCCCGACAAACTGAGCTGTGGAGCCAACGAGCAGCTCAGGTGGGATGGTACGGATCAATGGCAGAGGTGATGGGGAGAGAGAGGAGCCCAGGGCTTGGCAAGTGGATGGAGATGACCCCAGTGGCAAGGAGAGGGTTGATGTTTCGGGCTGTGAGCGTACAGAAAGCAGTGGCTGTCACCATCTCTGAAGCATCATGGCTCGTGGGTTAGGTTTTTAGGAAAAGGTTTGCAACTGTTCGTAATCTGAGGAAACATACTTGATTTGGGTGAAAATCCCTTAATTTCTGCCAAAACCACCAAACTCTTTCCTCCCAGTGCAATTGAGTGATTTAATAAAGTCATTCAAGGGGTTGGGGTTGAGTCATTTTAACATAATTCGGATTCAAAGTACAGCCGGCACATTCCCACAGGCAGTAGCTTTCTGTTAACTCCTTTCCAGATTAAATGCTTCCACGTTTCATGTCAAAATAAGGCTTCATTTCAAAACTAACAGCGATGGTTTCAAAGCCAAACAAATAAAGACCATAAGAGCAAACCGAAACATTTCACATGGGGATGGCTGAACTTCTGATGTTTTTCCCTGCGAAGAGGAGCAAGGGAACACGTTTTTTCTCTCTTGATCTTTACAAATCTTCATGAATTCACACAGTTCCAGGGAACATGCCACTGTTGTTTGGGGTTTTTTTTCCAACCAAGCTACGAGGCCTGTCTGGGATATCTCCCAGGCGTCGGGAAGTCTGCGCGAGGAAACACAAACCTGGGGAGCTTTGCAGTGGTAATGCACAAAGGAGTTGGAGGGCTGGATTATTTCCACGCCCCCTCTCCTCGCTTCAAAGTCCTGGCTGAGGATGACTCACATTTTCCTAAACTTTGCTGGAGATAGCAGTAAAAGCAGCTTAGCTCTGGGAAGGCAAAAAGGGAACAAGTGCAGGTGGCAGGGAGCAGCCTGGCTCAGCAGGGAGGCTGCGGGATGTTGGATGGCAGAGCCATTCCCTGGCTGAGCCCCAGGATCACTCCCCCAGCTTCTTGTCAAGCCCAGCGTGAAAGGAGAAGGGGCTGTCTCAGGGGCACGATGGGGATCCCCAGGCTGCTGTTCTTCATGGCATTTCCACCCTGCTCCCTTGCCTCTGGACAGAGTTCAGAAACTTATCTGCTGAGTAAACTTGGGAAAGAAACTCCTGCAGAGGAACTTTTGATGGAGAGCCATGGGGGTTTCTTAGTAGCGCAGTGGGTTCAAAATTGTCAATCAGTGGAGCTAGCCAGGGGCAGGTCACAGCATCGCAGCCACTGGCCCCGCGTGTGTGCATCCTGACCCCAGGGAGCAGAGGCAGATCCCGGGACAGGCACTGCACACGCGCCTGCACAAGCCTGAAGTTCTCTCAGAGGGTGTTTGTGGATGCGTGGGCTGCAGCATGGTGTGGCTGCTGTTGCAGCAGGCATTTACAATTTGGCTCACTCACTGAAAGCTGCACAGGAGATGTTTTTTTGCTTCTCTGAGTGGTGCAATGCGATGAACTCCAAAAACCACCCCACGCGGGGATATTCTCTGGAGTGTTACAGGGGTTTGGCTACTCCTTTCTATGGAGATTTTCCTCCACCACATCCCTGCCTCTGTGGTCCCAGAATCAGAAGGAGAAAGGGAACACCCTGAGATGCACCTCCCTGGGGAGAGCCCTGCTGCTGCAGGACCCTGCAGGGACCCTCAGAGCCTCAAGCGGCAGGAGGGTGACCTGGGACCCATGTTGGCTGGTCCTTACAAAACAAACTCAGGTAGAGGCAAGCATCCCATTAGGTGGACAGAGAGCAAGTTTAAATGGAGAACAAGGGCTTCAAGGGTTTCTTTCATGCAATAGGTAAATAACCCGTGGAAGTGATTGCTATGAGAAGAAGCTGAAGAGTTGGACAGGTTCAGGAAGCAGCAGACTCAGATAAGAGAAATCCCTCAAAAACTACCAAACACAAAAAAAAACCAGAATACACCAGAGTCCCGACATGAAAGGCAGGATACCACACTGGATGGGCCTCTGAGCCCAACTCAGCTTGTCCATGGCTACACAAGTTTGAGCAAAAGGTCAATAATTCAAGAAGCCAGCTCCCCAGAGCTGAGTTCCCAAACCACAGTGCTGCTAGTCCACACTGCGTCCCGCCTGGTGTGTCCTGCAGCGTGCCAGGGCTGGCTGCCCTGCCAGAGGAGAAAATCCCCTCTTGGAAAGCACTTGTGATCAAGGGCAGGCAGTTGTGCAAGGCAGGATACAAGATGCTAATGCGCAGCCCTGGCTCCATCATTTCCTAATGCTGGCCTTGCTGGTAAGGTTGTGGTTCTTCAAATGCATGAAGGAAATAAAATCAGCGCCTGGTGATGCAATGTGAAGGAAGTCAGGAGAGGGCAATTAAAAAAAACCCCAAACATTTAGCACAGCCACCTTTGAGCAATGCCCCCAGGGAGTAGGGACAGACTGGGGCAGGGGTGGGCAGCGCAGTGGGGCTTTACCCCGCTGCTAGGCTCTGCCACAGGGGTAACGGCAGGAGCAGCCTCTCTTGTGAGGCCATTTCACCCTGCATAGCACACTGACGTTTCTGAGCTAACAGGCGGCCCAGCACAGACAAGGCACTCTCTGAGCTGGGCAACAGCGGGGTCATTGCTTCCTTTTATCAGCGACAGCAGCATCAGAGAGAGGCAGGCTGCCAGACGCTGATGCAATGGCAGATACTGGTTTGTAAGGCTTTCTAAAGGATTAGGAGGAGGAGATTTTCAGTGTCCGGGGGCGGGTGATGCAAGCCTCCCAACCCCGGGCTGGGGAAGAACCACACATGATGTTTCACAGCTTCCAGGAGGATTTCTTCTTTCACATCTCATGAGCTGGGATCTCTGCCAGATGAGGAGTAGGATGGGTGAGTAAACAAACAGCACTTCACTTTCTTAAAGCAATTTGGAAGGAAAGTGAAAGAGCTGAATGAGATAAGAGTTACTCTTTTTCCTCCACTCCTCTCTCTTGGATACTTGCTATAACATGCTCTGGGTCCACCAGCATGCCCAGGGACGACTACACACACTCTACAGCATATCCAAGGGCTTGGTGATTTCACATGAAAACTAGATACCATCCCTCTCTACACAACCTCCCACATCTCTAGAAGGGACATTGCTCCATACTTGTTCCATGCCAGGACCCTCTGGAGTTTGCAGAGGAGCCAAATTCTGCTGCTATGCAGACAGCGTGTGGAAGAGAAGGGGGAAAAAAAAAAAAGGAAAAAAATGACGGGACAAGGCTGCAACTGAAGTAAATACAGCTAAACATAACCACTTGGTTAACAAAAATCCCCACAGTTCCAGTAACGAACATGAGCCAAGCTAGTATCACAGAATGGTTTGGAAGAGACCCTTAAAGGTCATCTAGTCCACCCCCTGCCGTGGGAAGGGACACATTCAACTAGGTCAGGCTGCTCAAAGCCCTGTCCAGCTGGGCCTTGAATGTTGCCTGGCATGAGCATTTACCACTTCTCTGGGCAACTGGGTCCAGTGATTTACCAACCTCATTGTAAAATATGCCTTCCTTACACCTAGCCTGAATCTGCCATCTTTTAGTTTAAAACCATGACCCCTCGTCCTGTTACAACAGTTTCTCCCCATCTTTCTTATAAGCTTCCTGTAAATATTGAAAGGCTGCAATAAGGTCTCCCTGGATCCTTCTCTTCTCCAGGCGGAACAAACCCAAGTCTCTCAGCCTGTCTCCATAGGAGAGGTGGTCCATGCCCCTTATCATCTTCATGGCCTCCTCTGGACTTGCCCCAACAAGGTCCACGCCTTTCCCATACTGGGGCCCCCAGAGCTGGATGTGGCATTCCAGGTGGGGTCTTACCAGAGAAGAGCAGAGGGGCAGAACCACCTCCCTCGCCTCGACCTGCTGGCCATACTGCAGCCCAGGACATGGTTGGCTTTCTAGGCCCCAATTTCACATTGCCATCTCATGCCCAGCTTTTCATCCACCAACACCCCCAAGTCCTCTCAATCCCTTCCTGCATCAGCCTGTACTGATACCCAGGTGCAGGACCTTGCACTTGGCCTTGTTGAACCTCATGAAGTGCGCATGGGCTTAGCTTAAGTCTTGCTGGAGCCAAGGTGAACCTTGTCCTGCAGTGACATGCCATGATTGATCCAGATTACCGTGCCATGTGAGGGGTCTGATATAGAAGAACAAGTGTAGGCTTTCAAACCTGGACACAAAGCCAGGAGGGTTATGGAAGGGTGGGGTGAAGTTCAAGTGATCTGGAGATCAGATCCATCTGGAGAGAGGATCTGAAAAAATGAGACAATTCAGAAAGAAGAACACGCAGGTTTATACTCTGCCTAAGAAGGAATGGTCTGCAACAGAAATGCAGTAAGGGACAAACAGTTTGGGAGAAAAGCATCTGGGGGCTACAGTGTGCTGGACTGAAGATGACACTCGAAAAGGCAGACATAATGCTGTGCAGGAAAGCTTGAAGTTAACTGTGGGAGGGCCATCTCTAGTCCTAAATAGCTCCCATCCAGAAAGGCCATGAATCAGTCATACATAATCCAAAGGAAAGCCGTGATACTTGGAGGTGTTGAAACCACGTAAGAGTCGTCTTGTTGAATAAACAGACTTCAGCTCGGTAAATGACTGATGCAAAGATGAAGTAATAAACTCTGTGCCCATGGTGGATAAGAAAGAGGCCATGGGTTTCATCTGGGAACCAATGGGAAACTAAGGAGAAACTCCACATTTTTAAGGAGAGCGGAACCCCAGAAGAAAAAAAGGGTCTCTTTTGGGTCTCTAAAAGCAGTTTAGATGAATTCCTTTTAAGTGCCATGTATGTCCTGGTGCTCCTGCCATGGGATGAGGTGAGTGGGCAGGGGACCTCCATGGGATGTGATGCTTACATCCTCCATGGGATGTGATGCTTACAGAACAAGCAACTGCTTTCTGGGACCACTTTCCTGAGACTAACTCTCCCATCTGTCTGCAAAAGAATTGAGTCAAAGAGCCTTTCTGAGGCCAATGCAGAACCACTGTGATTTTCTAGCTAAACCTACATCACCGGTTCTTGCTGGGTGAGGAGAACACAAACCACTTCTCTATTTGGCCTCCTTAGAAGACCTTATATCATAATTGGAACTTTTCCACCCTGTTCCATTCACGCTGTTTCTGCTAACACGCAGTCTCATACCACAGCTTCCCGACTTCTGCAAGAGGAAGCAGAGCGAGAGGTTGCACTGCTTTTTCCAACCCAAGTAACAACAGCCAAGGAATCAGGAAGGACTGTGTAAGCCATTTGGGCTACACAAGTCACAAATTCTACTTCAGGGATTTGGTTTGAATGGAGAACTTGGGCGAGGGGAGTGAGCAGGCTCTGCGATGGACACTCTCATCCCGTCACAAAGTAGCATCTGCAACATCAGACTCAAACCCTCGTCCCTGCAGCCCTCCTCAAAGAGAGCTGACAGCTTGGATGGCCCCGACACCCTTAGCTCTGAGCAAGCACTTCTAAGGGCCTGGAACAGGTCTCTTTCTCTGAGGGATATCCCCAAGCTTGGACCTGCATCCCCAGGCCAAAGAACAACTCTTACCCATCTCTAACCACTGGCATGCCTAAAGAATGCATTCAGAGATAATTAATGTTGCTCTACAGATTCTCTGTGGTTTTTTTACTCTTTTTCATTAGGCTGATGAAGACACTCAAGCCTGTCACTATATAGTAGTATCCAAACCACACGGTGCTGCCACTGCCTTTGCGCTGCTTCCTTTGGTGAGATTTCTTCCTGTTCTGGTTTCTAACAGCTTGCAAGTTGGCTGCTCTAACAGCCAGTGCTCACAGGCATTACCACTGAAGGAAACAGGAGAGTTAATCAGGGAACAGGAAAAGAAAGCGGCTAAATATAACTCCACCGCTGGACAGCGTCTGACACACACATCTTCACGGGAAAACATTAGGAGAACAGAGTGGGCATAAAACAAGGCAATTGCTTCTTGTTCTTCCCACTGAATGGAAACTGGTAAGAGGTACAGGGTCCTCCTCTTCCTCAAATAACTATTTTATTTTGTTGCTAGGGGATATCTGTGGATACTGCTCAGCTCCTCTCACTTGGGCTGCTGGGGGGGGAAATAAGTGGGAGGGGAGGCATAGGGGATGGGACGGGCAGCTCCCAGGGAAAGCCAGCATCATTTAATGGGCTCAGACTCATTCAAGCCCCCTCGTGCTTGGATCTATGGCAAAGTCCCTTCAAAACTCCAATTGTAGCTCCTGCACAGCTCTTATCACTGCTATGCTCAGCAGGAAGCGGAGTGAGTAGGGAGAAGCAGACTAAAGCTGCCAGGGGAAGGAAAAGTGCTGTTGGAGGAAGGATTTACAGGCTGCTGGTAAAAGCATCACAGCTAGAGGGCAAGCAATCTGTCACTACATGCAATGCGTAGTTTCATCACACACCATGTCATCCTAAACTCATACAGGAAAAAAAACATTACAGAGAGGACACTACAGCCAAGATTTTCTAGTGGTCTTCAGATTACTGTTATCTCATTGGTTTAGATTTTTCAAGGATATCATAAGCAAGTCTAATTTTCAGCTAAGTTCACAAGATGTCGATCACTGATTCTTAACCACATTACTCAAAACATGCCCAGAGCAGCCAAGAACCATACGAGGAATCCCGAGGAGCCTCTTGCACAGAAATCCAACTGACTGCATACCTATGTACAATGTGATTGTGGAGTAAGTCATATGATACCACAGGAGTCCAGAAGTTTTCTTAACCTTTTTTTTTTCTGAATAAGTTCTGTTGAAAATCCCTGCATTATAAAATATTAATTCAGTCCTGAAATACTTCAGCTCCAGAGCAGCCAAGCATGTTTAAAACCACACTTTGGCTCTCAGCTAGCATCTGCGAGGATCTGCAAGAAGCACTTCTGGAAATCTCAAACTGTACAAGAGGAGAGTCTGCTTCCAGCATTTAGGGCTACGTTCATGACTGCTGTGAGGGGAGCAAAGTGAAGGAGCAAGTAGGAAAACCCAGGGACCTACTAAGACACTTTTGTGGTTTAAGCCTAGAGGGAAGCTGTTGAGGATGCTTGAGATGAAACAGGATCCTCTCAAGTATCTCTCTTTTATCTTTGGACTTGCAAGGGAAGAACTCCGGTGTCTGTGGTCATGGAGGAGTCTCAGTGATGATTGGGGATGATTTTGCAGAGACCCAGGCCCAGGGGCTCCAGAAAGGGTGATGTGGGATGGACAGACCTGGTCTTCACCCCAGTCATTGCATCAGCGGTGGTGAACTGGTCTCCTGGGCTGCTGTTCTTGCAGGTTGCTTTGGGTGATACCACTGTATCTCAGGGACCCTACGTGCTCAGTGCCGACTTGGAAGCAGGCACAAAGCAAGGCTTGCTTCTCCCTGCTGTTCAGAGGGGTAAAGCCTACAGCAGCAGGGAGGAGGCAGAGCCTGCACCTCCTGCTGCTTGTCCTCAACATACCACTGCAGCAAACCTTTCTTCTTGGTTTTGTTGCATACCTACTTCTACCTAGGAAAGTAATCACAGCAACTTGGACACGTTGCTCAGGTTGAGTGGGTGACCTGGTAAAATGCACAAGGCATAATGGTTTGGGAGAAACAGGAGGAACCAACCCAGCACAAATACACATCCATCCCCCCAAAGAAGCACTGGTGCATGTCAAAGAGAACCTCACTGCTCCAGCATAAGCACTGACAACCAGTAAATGCTGAGTTCACCAAAGCTGTCACTCATCTGCCTGCACATGTAATAGACATCATGGAATTTCCTAGTGCTTGGTGAAATCCCTGCTGGGAAATGCTGTGGTGTGGGACCACTAATGCCTCACACGAGGTCATTGTGGTAGCTCTGTCAGCCACATTGGAAAAGGGTGGTTACCTTTGGTGGAACACCGCTGTCAGATCTGGCTTCTACGGTGCTAAAAGGCTAAAATGCAAAATGGAAAAAATGTTTGGGGAGGAAAGGAAATTTGGCACAAGGAAAGGAAGAGGATGGTAGAGGACACGTCATCTGTGGCGTTTACATATAACACCACCATCCTAAATGGCTGACGGTTAAGGCAGACCAAGAGGAAGTGAACATTAACTGCAAGATGACAGTACAGAGATGGAAAGCGAAGGAGGCTGCTGGGAGAGATGATGAATGCAGGAGTGGAGGGGTGAGCTCAGAAGCTCAGAGCCTGGCTTGGTCGGGCGGCCTGCCCGACACTCACTTCTCGCACCAGTAAAAAGAGGACATGGAGAGAGAAAACACAGGGGACAGGTGAAGTGCATGAAGCTGGGGGACCTGCAGCAGGTTCTTCCCAGTTATAAATAAATGCAGCTTGTCTTAGGCCAGCATATTGCTCTCCCCCTCCCACCATCCACACATACTACACACCTTGTAACTTCTGTGATACAATTCAACTGCCAGCCAGAGGAAGGTGGTCAGGGCATGCCCACCTCACACATGTCGCAGCAGGGAGACACTTAGCTGGATGCAAAAAGGCAGCAAGCACCACTGTGCCCTTCCCCAGTGCCCTTGGGAGCTTACCACGGTGATTTTGCCGTCCCACAGCCAACACACAGCTTGACCTGACAGCCAGCCTCAGCCTCAGCCCTCATCACACCGAGCGACGCAGCACAGAGACGAGCTCAGTACGGCTGGGGAGCCAGGCAAAACCCTGGCCAGCTCTGCTGCTGGTGGGGAGATGCCTCCAGCCCCGAACCTGCCCTGACTCTGTGGGAAGATGTAGGGGCTGCGCTGGTATCATGCATCAGAGGTAGTGTTCTTTGATCTCAGATCAAAGGCTCTGAACAGGAATAAGGAACTGGAAAACCCAGAGCAGAAATGAAGCATCTATTGTGCAACGGAACATTTCAAACACAAAACATCTGTCAGCATCAGTGGGGCCACTGGAGTTGTGAGAGCATGCTGCGGCTGTCAGGTGGAAGCGGGACTCGGTCCCTTTTCCCATCCCTCCTGTTCCCACAGCTCTCCAAGGAGGAAGGCACGCCATCCATTACCTCATGGCCCGGAGCTGTCTCCACCCTTCTTTGAGAGGCTGCTGGCTTTGCTGGCTTTAGGCTCCAATCATTGGTCACGCCATCAATTACACAGAGCACGACTTTCTAAAGTCCCATTTGTTATGCAGCCGTTGCTCCACCCACTCCCAAAATCAGTCGCCATTCAGCTCATACCACTCACTAACCCCACAGCCTGCAGCCACATTAAATAGAGAAAAGTAAAGGCAGACAGTGCACAAGGACCACAGCTCCTTGGCGCTAAGAGTGCTTTGTGGAGGGAAGAATGTAGGTAGTAACATGTCAATCTGGTACAGCCCATAGTCCTCAGTTCAAGCCCGGACATCTCTCTAACAACTGGGGGAAGCCCACGTGCCTGGGCTCCCCTGAAGGTCCCAGAGGATTCCCCCCCACACACACACACCATAGGCAGCTGTAGGCAGCTGCTCAGCATGGCTGTCACGGTGCTTCTCGCAAGGCACGAGGAGGGAGAGTTTGCTAAGCTGAGAGTTCATCTGTTGTACGCAGGTAAAGGACCACAGCTTGGAAAAATCCTGCAGTGGGAACCTCCCAGGGCTTTTCTGGTAACCACTGCTGACCTCCCAACATCAGCCAGGGCCTTTGGCCAACACCAGTGCAAAAGGTCTTCTCGTCTGACTATCGCCCCCACCTTCCCGTTACGCATCCCAGCATCAAAGCCCAACTTGGCACTAGCTTAGGCAGACCACCCCGTGGCTGTTGGTGCTGTGGTAGGCTCTGAAGCGCCCATCCAGATGGGCAAGCTTCCCACTGGGTCTCTGTGAGCCCCAGTGTGCACTCCCAGCACAGCCTACTCAAAGCCAGGTATTTCCAGTAGAGCTGTGCGGTTCTAGTGATGTTCAGGCCTTACAGCAAACAAAACCTGGCTCAGAGAGGAGCATTTACAGCACCTACCCAACATTAGAGATTCCACTGCAGTGCGCCCATGTTTTGGCACACAGTGGTGTGCAGATGACACACCAAGCCATGCAGGCATTCCAGCTGGCATCGGCAGCACCAGCAGCTGCCTGCACTGGCTGCCAGGACAGGGTACCCACACAGACTGATCGCACCCTTTGTGCCCAATGCTAAGGATTCGGGCCGGGGCCTCGCCGCAGGGTCCCTGCTCCAGCTACATGCCAACCCTGGAGCCTGAATCCCTGAGGCATGGGACTGCCTGGTGCCCGTGTGTTGCCCTGACAAGGCATCTTGTCACAGTTTGTTTTCCCAGTGGCAGTTTTCCCAGTTCTGCTCACCAATCTTGTTGCCAGCCCAAAACACTTAGCTCGAGGTAGTGCCCACTCACTCGGCGTGACAGATAGACGTGGAATTCTCTCCAATCAATTTTTCTTTTTCTCTGCTCCTGCAGGCTGGGGTTGAAATGCCACTACAAGCTTCTTTCCCATGCTGCTTAAGCCACTCTCTCATCCTCGGAAAGCTGTGGCAACTCTCACCATGCCACAAGCACATGTAAAAAAAGACAAGAAGGGCAAAGTAAAGGTGGGGTGACCTTTGTTGTCACACAAAGTAAGGTGGTCAGGACTTGAAAAACTTACCTCAGGGTTAAAGCAAACTTCACACTTACACAGGACTTGATGATGAAGACCACAAGGGATTCTGTGCTGCGGCAGCTCTGAGAAGCAGCTCCCTGAGGACAGGCTGGGAAGCACAGTGCCTGAGCCACAGGGGCTGGGACAAACACCTTAACAAAGGTTGTGTGTCAAGCAGGCTCATGGAAAGCTTTTGCCTCAATGTGTGGGTGGTAAATTTATGAGCCCAAATCTGTTCCTGAGCTGTGAAATTACTGCAAGTTCCTCAGGCCAGGCAGAAGAAATGAGGCTAGAACTGCATATGAATTTCCCATCCGGCTCTAATCATCTGAACAGACACTTCATATTTAAAGGGCAGAGTCAAGTGCCTGCACCAAACCGCTCCAACACAGTGGAAATTCAAAGGCTGGAGACAAACTTTGCGCATTTCTAGCTGTGACACTGTCAGTGCAAAGCCTGTCAATCACTTGTCTTTCACAGAAATCAAGGAAGGGATGGAGGAGAGAAAAGGCAGGCAAGAGTCACATCCCGCTCCTTTGTACGCAGCGTGAGAGCTGTTATGAGAGAGAAAGAAAAGGAAAGGAAAGGCAAGACCAGTATATTGCAAGTGTCCTGTCAATAAATGCATTCGTTGCAAAATCCTGTTCTGAGATGTTGGACTGCTTTTGAGAAGTGCCAAATAATGAGGAAGAAAATGACCCAAAACGTGGTGGTGATGGCATCATCTGGTTTGCTGGGCTTAGCCTGTTTTCTAACAGAGGGTGACATGGTTAAACACTAGCTGAACAAAAACTCTTGGGGTCTGTAAGGAAAATACAATTGAGATGCAGATAAAACTGCGAATAAAAGGAAATTTTAATTTAAACAGTGCTTTTGTGGCTCCCAAGCCTGGCTGAGGCTGGTGGGAGCTGCAGAACAAAATGCTGCCGCTTCCTGACTACTGCAGGGGCTCCTCTAGCCCTGCACAGGGCTTGCAGCATCACTGGGATACTGGCACGGTGCCACAGCTCTCTCCTGGCCACACACCAGGCAGTGTGTTTACCCAGAAAGCGATGGAAAGGCAGATTTACAGTCCCTGGCCACAGTACCCCAGCACTGCCACTTAACACCAAGTGACACAAGCTGCCATATCTGTGCTTAACATAATATAATGTGATAAAATTAACATAAAATAAACATGACAATAGCCAGACTCAACCTCCACCGAGTGAAATGCCTGTTTGATGTTTGGAAACATCCAACTGCAGCCTCTTAATGACCCTGTACAACCTCTCTCCTGTGCGATCCTTCCCAGTTTAACCTTGTATTCATCTCAGCAACTGGCAAACTTTGGGTACCACAGCTGACATTTCCTGCTCCAGAATTCTATTGATGCTAGCCATGACAGGCTTTTGTTATTTTCTGTTCGGGTTTTGGGTTTGTTTTTTTAAAAAGCTGTTGTTTTGCAGGTTAAGAGAAAAGTTGCTGAGATTGCTGTTGGTCCATCTCCTTGGGATATATTGTCTTTTTTTAAAATATAATCTTTTTAGACTTCTTCTGCCTCTGTGCTGTATGGGATGTCACAGGAAATCTCATTTGCATGTTTAAAATTAAGATTGTTTAGGCCTTTTTGTGTGTGTATGTGGTTAAAGCCAGGAGTTTAACAACTTGCGAGCATCGCTTCAAGCTGTGGGGTCGGAGCTGCAGACCGGTGCTGGCTCAGGGTCAAACCGGGGCTTCCAAACCCACCTGTGGGAGCACCCAGCGAGAAGCAGGCTCTGTCCTACTCCGAACCATCCCCACTTGCAGCATGTATTTGTCATACTGGCTCTGTTTTTCAGGCTTTGGTTCAGCTTGGAGGAACAGCTGGAACATCAGGGCTCTTGCACGCATGGCTTAGGGGAACCAATTATCACGGGGAGAGAGGAAGGGGGCTGGTGCATGGACAGACATTCGCTCTTGCCTGGTGTCACTCCAGGGCAGCGTGCAGAGGAAGGCATATGTCATAGAGGTTAATAGGTCTCCCCACACAGACTGAGCACTTTAATTGCTTTTTTAGGAAGGAGCTTGTGGAAAGTACCCGTGATATTAGTCATGTGGAGTCACTACTAAGGCAGGCAGAAAGCCTATGTGGGCTGGCGTGGGGTGGGCTGAGGAAAGTTGCATGGAGGCTCTCTGGGGCTTTCCTTTAACACTGCTTTCCCTAGGCCTGCCTCAAAGTGTGCTCTGAGGGGCAAACAGCCCTGCCAGGGGCCAGCCCCAGCAGGCAGCTCCTGCTGCCTCCAACGATGCCCACCCATGTCTGCCTTGACTCGGAGTAACTCCCTCTGGGAAGGTCCAGGTTCGACCGCAAAAACCTAGGAGCAGGGAGGGAGGGCTGGCTTTGGGCTAGCGATTCTGTGTCCCTTGGTATGGGCAGCAGCACGGCTAGGAGCTCCCCAGCAGCTCAGCAGTTTTCCAGAGGCAGCACGAGCAGGTTTCCCTCTGTCTTGCCCAGAACTAAACACATGTGAAGGACCTGCTGTCCTGCTAAGTGGGAATTTGAAAGATGAAGAGGAGCATTAACACATCAGCTCAGGGTTTTTAGTTTTGTTCTTGCATCCCTTCCAATTTTCTGTTTCCATTCCATTCCTCTGCAATGCCACAGAGCATTTAACTTTGGTTCTGTGTGGCTGGAAGAGCTGAGGCTTTTCCTGCAGGGTGGGAAGGGAAGGGGCAAGAGCAGAAGCAAGATTAAAGTGTGTAAAGGGCACTTTCCATGTGTCCTATCCCCAGCAAGGGAGCATGGCAGAGTTGGCAGAGATCTCTAAGTGACATCTTTGTGGGTCAGAATTTCTTTTTTAAACAAACACTCTTTTTCATATGGAAAGAAATTTCAAAAGAATATCCAGAATATAAAAATAAAAACTACTTTCAAACCAACAGTTAAATTTTCATCTCTTTTAGGTGATGTTTAGCCTTTCTTCATTTTTTACCTCTCACACGTATCTGCTTCTCCTTTTTTCTCCTCCATCACACAGCTCCCAACTCACCACTTCGTTCACTCGAGAAGAAATCCAAAAAGACAGGGCAAAACCTAAAAACTATTCTAGGAAGACTTTAAAAGCCAGTCAGCTCATTTCAAATGGCAACCTGAAAGCCATTTACAAAGTCCCAACACTGCTCCTTCCTCTCCCTCCTTCTTGAATGGCTCTGGTGTGGTATCATAGAATGGTCCGGGTTGGAAGGGACCCCAAGGATCATAGAGTTCCAACCTCCCTGCCACAGGCAGGGACACCAACCTCCAGGCCTGGATCTACACAAGGTTGCCCAGGGCCCCATCCAACCTGGTCCTGAACACCTCCAGGGACAGGGCAGCCACCACCTCTCTGGGCAGCCTGTTCCAGCACCTCACTACTCTCTCTGGCAAAACATTCCCCTAATATCCAATTTAAACCTTCCTTCCTTTAGTTTTAATCCATTCCCCCTTGTCCCGCCATTGTCTACCTTTCTAAAAAGTTGATTCCCCTCCTGTTTTTCTGCTCCCTTCAGGTACTGGAAGGCTGCAATGAGGTCCCCCTCACAGCCCTCTCTTCTCCAGGCTGAACAATCCCAGCTCCCTCAGCCTCTTGTCAAGCTGGTGGTTGATGCAAGAGCTTCCCATTGCCGATACAGCTCCGCTCGCTGTGCGGCAGCTCCGCAGCAGCACTCGTCTTGCAGTCATACTTTTTTTGTTTAAAGTGTGTGTAGTTTCACTTTTAATGCATGAATCATGCCCTCAGGGAACTGCAAAAATGCACTTCCATCATCAGCGCTGTCAAAATGAGAAACAGATTTAATCTGGTGCCAACTTCACCATGAAAAACGCTGGTGCCTCCGGAGATGGGCGCAAGTTGCAGGCAGTCATCTGGAGTTTTCTGTGCTTGGCAACACAGCCCTTCACGTCGCGTTTGCTGGAAAGTTTGTAAACTTGACTCCTTGCATGAAAATCCAAGGTGCTTTTTGGAGCCCTTGCAGCCTGTTGCCAGAGTTTCATTTCGGTCATTCTGGGCCAAGAGCCAAATGAAAGTTCTCTGCCTCAGTTTCATGAGGAAATGCTAACTCGTTGCGTCTTAGCCAGGGCTAGTGATGAAACGCACCGTGGCTCCTCCTCTTGGCTTTATTAGCGTATAATCGTGTCCATGCTCCACTGTGGCGATAAGGACCTCGGGAATTCTGACAGTGCCTTTCTCAACAGGGGTGCTCTTTGCATCCTCACCTCAAGCCTCCTCAAGGAGAAGCATCATGGAAGCACCAGACTTGCTGGAGATTGGAGATATGCCACAGCAAAAGAAATTACCGTGTTGTCAAGTGGCTTTTTATACTTCAATATTTGTTTTCATTATGATTTCAGCCCTGTTTTCTGTAGTCTGTTTCCTCCATCATAAGCAGGTAAGGACAAAACAAAATTCCTAACTCTGCAATATGCAACAAGTGTTATTTCTAAAGACTAATATTGCTGTGCTGATGCTATCAACTAACTGCAACTTAGTCATTCTTTCTCTTTTGGCAATAGCTAATGCTTTTACTTTCCATGATTTCAGCTGATAATGTTTCTATCAATTCCTTGGGTAAATATCTTCAGAATTCTGCTTTCATTTCCATAATTAAAAAAACCCCAAAAAAACAGAGCCTGGGTTTTATTACTCTCTTGTTTCTTCTCCTGCACCAATGATGTACACTACCCTAAGGTGGTATCAACTGATGATGTTATTTAAGGACAGAAGAGGCTGAGGAGACCTGGTATTTCACCCAGCACAAAGCCTTTTCACTCCTGATTTTACCAAGTGCTAATGCCATCTAGTCCAAATAGTGGTTACTGAGTCAAGTTGTCTTCTGTGTTTCATTAGCTGATTTTAATGAGCTTTTTCTGTATCTATCTGTATGTATGAACAGAAAGACAGGGATGAGCCAAGTGACCCATTTACTGAATGAAGTTTTTATTTTATGCTTTCCAAACCATGAAGCTATCTCCTGGTGCTGGTTTGGGATGCTGGTTTACCGATCTTGCTCTGGTGTAGCCAGCCCCAGTTCTGGGGAGGAAGGGGAACCAGAAAAGAATTCCCCCTTTTGTTAAGAGGTGGGATGGCTTGTTCTCATGGTCCACCAGCTTCTTGTGACATAATGACACTAGGTGCACCTCCAAGGACTGATAGTTTTTATAAAATACAAAACCTGCTAAATTCCCAGAAAGGAGAAACCTGCTCTACACCTTATAGCACTAACGGTTAGAAGATGATGTATTAGAAAACACAATAATTTAATTGGCTTGGTACTTTTTGCACCACTTCCACAACCTTTCCCATCTATTTGGTAGCAGCGAAGCAGCAGGGCTGTAACCTGCAGTCACAACTGCCTTCCTGTGATGGCAATGAGCACATGGATACAGCCAGTGTTTCACTCATATTCCTTCCACAATCCCCACCCTTCTTTCTGCATTGCAGGAGAGTTGCTGTAGTAGGTGAAAGAATTGCCTTTATCCCTGCTGATCAGTACGAGTTGGGGAAAGTAGGAGTGGGTAATGAAAGCGTTTCCCTAAGAGGGAGCTGACAACCTCCCCAGCACTTGGGACAGCAACTTCCCCAGGAACAGATGAGCCCGTATTCCATAGCAATTTTAAGTATGTCAGAGCTCACATCCATTAGTATATGAGGCAGATCAGGGTCCCCGTGTCTGTAAAGCTGATCCCAAGCTGCTTTTGATGGTCTCGAGCCAGGCAGAGAGCAGAACTGCTGTGTAGGAAGAGCATGACCTCTGTAAGCAAACACCAAGCTGTGAGTCACTGCAATAGACCAAAATTTCTTGCCACAGAGTTTACCACCTGGGCACCCACGGAGCCCATTCCTGCCCTGGGCGCTGGAAAGCTGCTCCGGCAGCACCATGCCATGCCTGTCACCCTGAGCAGTGTCATGGCTGAACAGGAGGAGGCTGAAAAGTCAGCAGCTGTCCTCCCTGTTCTGCTCATCAGGTGGAACCTCGAGGGAATCCCCTCAGCCCTCCATATTTCCTTCTTCCTCCTTGCCCAGGGGCTACAAAGCCCAGGATGTGGCCGCTGTCTGCGTGCCTCTGCCACTCCCGAAAAGCACCACGGAAAAGCGGCAGGAGCGAGCCTCGTGGTGCACGGCGGCTGCGGATCTCTGCCACGTGCCAAATCAGTGCTGAGTAGTTTCAAACTGCCGTATGCAGAAGGAAAAGGGCTTTAACACAGGTGAATTGGCGCAGTGCTGCACAACTCCCCACACATATGCACTGGCTTTGAGTCCTCATCCGCAGAAGCATCACTTGCGACAGTCCATGAGAGCCGAGCCCAGGGATAAAGGGAAAGCCCTGTCACCCGAGAGGAGCACAGACCTCCTCTCAACAGATGCTGACGATGGTTGTATTTGTTATTTTGGATATGCAAAATGCTCATCTCTTTTAAACATTTCAAACTATGCTGGAAGCCAGCTGCTTTTTCAGTAACAAATCATTGCTTGTGTTTGTTTATAGTTATGGATCAAAAGGTTATTTCCCTTCCTGGGAGGATGCTTTTGTAATGATAATGCTCCTCTATCGAGCTCACTATAGATAGAAACGTTGCATCAGAAAACACTGACCAATAGCCGCTTCTTTCCACAGGCACCGGGGACGTGCTGGGCACATGGATTTTGTAAGTATGGACATGCTAGATTCACTTCCTGGTTTTTTTAGACCTGTGCTGCGGCAAAGATGAGAGTTCACGCTCCTCATGCTGGGTTACAACTGCTCCAGGGACAGGGGCAAGTTCTGGCCACAGATATATAGAGCCCATGGGGCAACATGCCCACGCCAAATTGAGCTCCCTGGCTCTGCAGCCAGGGCTGTCAGCCAGCAGCTCTGTGCACCTCTGAAAACTGCTGGTAAAATCAGCATCACGAGGGTCAGATTCACTGCTGCCAGGCATTAGCCATCAGTTCTCAAAGCTCAGCCTAGAGCAGTCCTAAAGTAACGCCCCATATACCAGCTCAGGCTCTCAGAGAGATTTAAATAAATCAATAAAATAAAGAAAACCCCAACCTTCTGCATGCATCAGGCTCGATCAGCCCAGGTCTGCTGACTGCACCAGACCCTAACCAGGCAGGAGGGCCCCACGAGGGTACCAACCAGCACCGTGGCGTTAGCCGGGTGTCCCCGTTACAGTGTTTGACCCACTCCGCACCCAGACCCCACAGCGTTATGTATGGCGGCTGCACGCCCCCTCGTTGCACGCTCGGTCTAACGATGCTGTGCGCTGCTGTCTCCCTACCCGCTCTGTCAGTGTGCGCCGTGTCGGCTATGACAGCTGCCACCTATCGTTAGCTCTATCGTTAGCACATCTTCATCTAGCACGGAGAGAGGGGGGAACCGGGGAAAGTGCTGCAGGCTCCGCTCCCGCGAAGCCGCAGCAGCCGGTCAGCACAAGGTTGCCACTACCAGCATCCTCAGACACGGCTGAAGTTCTGCCCGTGAAATCGTTCTTACTGCAGACAAACCACCTCGGGCCCCACCTTCAGCTTGGAAGGTTCTGCGGTCGAGGGTGCTTTTGGCAGCTAACCTGTCCTGGTGGGCAGCCCCTCCAAGCCACCCACACCTACGAGGGTCCTCTACAGCCTCTACTGGCAGATTGAGACTGCTTTCTAGCGGTTCTGAAGAGTTAGTAAACTAAAAAATATCAGTAACAACAACAATAAAGTCCGGGAGTGGGGAGCAAGACGTACTGATGGGAAACAGTAACAAACACGCTCATGTACAGAATGAGGTTGTCCTTAAACATAACCAATAACCATAGCAATTTTGCCTGTGTTTTCCTCAGTGGAAGAGCCTTCTACACAACAAGACAAGAACGTCATAAGCTGGAAGTGGAACACTGAGCACTGCGATGGGCTTGTGAAGGACCATGACAAGTACCTCATCATTGAGCAGAGCGGCAACTACTTCATCTACGCTCAGGTCAACCGCAAAGGAAATACGAAACAGGCCTTTACATTTGCGCTGTGTAAAGCGCCATCCATCACCCTCAACAAGGTGGGGGGATCAGAGACATCAGCTGGAGTGGGCACGATAAATTTTGGGAGACCGTTTTACCTGCAGAAGGGAGATAGGCTGTACTGTCGGGCAAATTTTGATGTTGACGTTATTCTGGAAGGGAATCAGTCTTATTGGGGCCTGTATAAAATGTAGCAGGATTCTGCTTGGAGTCAGCTCCTCCCTTATTTACTCCAGGAAACCTTATGGTATGAATAAGAGTCTGCAGGTTCTCTTTGTATGAAATTCAGCTTGCTGGAGTACATGCCGTAGTAGGCTGGTATCCCACAGTGACAGAGTAAGGTGTAAAACAAAGGGAACAGCAAACTCTGATAGTAATGGATGGCACCTGATCATCACAAAGTGTGAGAGAAAGACGCTTCTGGGAGGAAAAGTTCTTGATGCATTATGAGGTTGACCCTGTGATCCTGGAAAACCAAGTCACTATACTCAGTCTGTTTTGAGCTGGGGAGGAGCTGAGCTCTGCTCTGCAGCGGGTTGCATTTCAGAGCCAGGTACATGTCAGTACCTCGGGTCCCTTCTACCAAAAGGTGCTACATAAAGCTAACATATTCTATATCCTTCCTGCACAACCTGCCCGTGAAGTAATGTTTCTACAGCAGAGGGATGAAATAATTCAGAAACTGGGGCAGAAAAAAAAAGCTTCTCAGCCCCATCCACCACCATGCCACTAGTTGAGAGCTCAAAGGACCTTTCCAGTCAAGCACAAGCAGTGCTGTGCCTCTGCAAATTCATGTCAGCTCCCTGCTGCAGCCTAGACACATGCACCACAGTGAGCTTGCAGGTCCAGCTGATGCAGCTGCTTTACATCCCGCTGCCAGAAAGGCTGTATCCCTGCTGGCTGAGTGGGTGGAGAAGAGATAATGATAAAAAGGTCCATCTGAGAGCAGGCATGGAGTGGAGAGTGGAGGATGGATGGTTGGAGAACTGCTCTCGGCATTGTTCACTGTGCTGTGTAGCAGGTGTTGCAAGCAGGGCAGAGCAGGCACAGTTCTGTGTGAAGGGGGGCTAAGCATCCCTCCCTACCACCTCCCCACCACGGGCACAGCTTCAATATCCAGCACAAAGCACAAGCTGTGCCAGTACTGCAGCAGGGAGGTGGGAAACATGAGCTAGCAGAGGAGCAGAACACCCTCCACCTGCCTGGGGAGCCAGCAGGTACTGGGACACTGCTTGCTTTGAAGTCTTGGCTATCTGCTTTGCTTCCTGGGATGAGTATTGTACCATGGAAAGGTCTCAAGACCTCAGCAAAGCAAAGTGCTCCTGGAAAAGCAGGCTGCTGTGGCTGCAGGACAGCCCAGCTGCCCCATAGCATGGTTGCTCTCCCTTGCCCATAGGCAGGGTTCTCCCAGGGACACTCTGCTTTCCTTTCCTGGCACCTGGACTTTCACAGGTGAAAACTCCCCTACCATTTTTCCCATGGGAAAGCAAAGCAACTGAGAAGCTGCCTGGAAATAGTGATTTAGGGTGGGTTGGTACAGTTAGGGGTGCTATTTGCTCTTTTAATGTTACAATCTATGTATTAGAAGTCTAAAGGACCAAGAGTCAACTTTTTGCAGACATCTATAGTACCGTATTTTGTTTCATACAAGCTGTTACTGATTAAAATGTTATTCTTGTTCTTACTTCACTTCATTGATTTTGCTTAGTTTAAAATAATAAAAAAATATCTTGCAAACCACAAGTCTATTTCACTTCTTTGATATGGACTGAGAAGATAACTGACACATTTCTCTACTTTCACTGAACTCTCTCTTCGACTCCGAGAGGTTTGCAGTATCCACGCAGAGCAAGATTAGTTTGAGCTGTGCAGTCCTAATCTGGCTCCCAGACCCAGGCAGCCAAAGCAGAGATGAAAGCAGAAGTCAGAGGTGAATACCATGGCAGTGAAACTTCCTGGAGGCCTCCTTGCTCCATGGGATTTTTTTACACGTCCATCAGAAGGTCACTCAGAGCAGAGATGCTGGATGAGCACAACAGTGCCCATGGCTGCTTCCACAGGCTGTTGGGCTTCCCATCCCCACCCTGCTCCTCAGAAATGACTAATGCATTGTTTCACAAGAAACCCGTGTCAGGCAACAAATGCTATAAAAACACGCTGTGATTGATAGATCTTCTAGGATAGATCAGGTAAAATCTGTTTTTCTGAGTCAGGCTTTGCCCATGACATGCCTATAAAGTTCCTCACACAATGGTTCTTGCATTCAATGGGGCCAGCATCGTGAATGCCAAGAAGTAATCAATAAGAGTGCTCCAGCCCTTCCTCCCAAACCTGCCAGTGACCAAAGTGTTCAGACTCCTTGAAAAGCGAAATGAGTTGCCTTGCCCCTAGCATCTGGGAACACACAGCAGACCTAGTGGGCAAGGTTCCCCGAACGCCTCAGGTTGGAAATCCTGCCTCTCTGAAAACTGTGACATGGTTATCTGATCAACACAGCATCAAAAAGTTGTTTGCATAAAAAAGCTGTCTTTTTTTGGGCATTTTGAAATGATTACTTGCCACTTGGAGAGAGTTTTCACTGACATGTGGAGTTAGGAAAAAATAGTTTCTCTCTCTGTTCTGTAGAATCCCAGTCTGGTTGGGTTGGAAGGGATCTCAAAGATCACCCAGCCCCAAACCCCCACCACAGGCAGGGACACCCTCCACTAGCCCATGATGCCTTTAAATGCTATAATATATGGGAAGTATGATTTAAAGGAGAGCAAATGCATCAAGAGACTGTAGAAATAGCAAGTCATGTGTCTTCAACCAGGAAAAAATGTCCCCTTTCTTTCCACAGGGCTTGAGGAGTTTCTGCTTTCCCAGCAGCTCAGTAAATTGCACAGCCACCCCCCAGGATCAGAGATGCAATCTCTCAAAGTACAGAGTGCTGGGTCATGAGAAATTAGCCAAAATGTGGTCCTACAAAAGGAACAATCAGATTGAAAAAAAAAAAAAAAGAGCTTGAATACAAGTAGCACTGATATATTTAGCAATTTTTCGGTTCAGCAAACAGCCACTCGCCACCTGTCATCACCACACCACAGTCTGCTGCTCTCCACAGTCAATAGTGGTTGCCTGGTTTTTGTTCTAGCATGATTAGAAGATCTAATTTAGACATTAGGGCAAAAATTACCACATAGCGCTTCAAAACCGGCGCGGCCTTTCCTCTGAGTAGGCAGAGAGACATTTCTGATGACAAACACGCATTGTTTAGACCATCACCACTACAGAGGCTCCTCAAGCTGCTCTGAAAGTCACTGCTGAGCCTGACCGGTCAGTCAGAGCAGAAAGCAGACCTGGGGTACGTTGGTCCCAGTTTTGAACTGCCCAAAGACGCGGTGGTTTCCGCCTAAGCTGTGATGCTTTGGGAGCATCCTCTGAGGACAGGCAAGCAAGGCAACACACAGCAGTGGTGCCCGAAGTCCTGCCCCAGCACGAGTCCCATGCACTCTCTGCTTGTACTGGTTAATGAGTGTACCATGAGCAGAGACTTCCTCTGTCCCCACTTCTGTCCTGCAGACAGAGCCCTGTGTGATGGTTCAGCCCGAAGCAGTGGCTGAGCACCACACACCACTTGCTCCTGGAGGAGAAACAGCCAGCGCCTCTGTGGGCTGGGATAAGGACAGCTTACTGACAAAAGCACCATAAAAGGAGAACAATAACAGCCCACAACAAATTTCACTCACACCCAGCAATAACTCAGAATACCTTACCTACCTGATGATGACACATAGCACTGCACATGGTGAGGACCAACCCAACGCCCTGGCTGCACTCAGGCTGGCCTGGAGGCATCAAGGAGCAAACCTCCCCAACCAGCCCCTTTTATGGGGGAGTGATGTCAGGTGGGGTGGAAACAGCCCGGGCTGACTCAGCTCACCTGGGCTGGCTAATTGGGGAGGGTAGCTCTGGCCTGGCCAAAACCAGGACACCCTGTCACCTGAAGATGAAGTACACATTGCATAGGACATACTCACGCATCTCAGAATCAAGATAAGCATTCTGATGGGCAAAGTGAGTGGATGATGCTGTCCTCTCTTCACAAACAGGGAGCCCAGTCACAGAAGAAAGGTAAACGACAACTGTTAATTTGAGTTGCTTGAAGCAAACTAACTTAAGACCTAATCTTTTCAGAGTACCTTCTATTATATAGGCAGAACTATCATTAATTGTGGTTGCAACTTCCAGCATCCAAGACTTCTGCAAATCAGCCCCGTGAGGACACTGAAGCTAAGCAAGCTGGCTTTGGTCCTGGCAGGAGGATGGCGACCTGTGCAGGGTGCTCTGAAAATCCTTTCCTGTGGACCACAAAACCTGTGCTTCCAGGACAAGAATGAACTGCTCCAACAGTTTTCCAGGGACAAATGTTCCGCTTGGCACAACCCCGCTGCACTAGTGATTTCAGCTCTAAAGGTGAGCACATGAGAAGCCCCAAACTGCTGTAAACAGTCTGCCTAGAGAAACAGCTGAGTTTTTCTTATTCCTATCCCTGCAGAGCAGCAGCTGCTTTTACAGCTATATTCCCCTGAGTTTTGTGGTGGTCTTACCCCTCTTCTTTCTCAAGTGGGTGGAGGTTTAATAGTGGAACCCAAAGGCCTTGGGCACTGGGCTTCTGCTGACAAGTCACATACCCTGGCTGAGTGCAGCGCTCTGGATTCCTGTTCTCTTCTCCCAAGCCAGGGAAGGGTTTGCATCATGCCCAACCTCTTCACATCCCAGGTACACCAAGGCTGGCTCACCATGTCAGGTGGCCCTAACAGATGCTTCAGGAGGAGTCACTCCCCGCCCATGCACATCCAGGTTTCTGTGTGCTCCAGGACCTCCTGATTTCAGAGGACCACGATGCTGGGCACTTCACTTCCACATACAGCAAAAGACCACCCATGTCATCACAGAAATTAGCCTAAGCAGCAAAATCAATCTTAAAGAGCAAGAAAGTATTACCAGCACTTTAGAGATACGGAAGAAAAGCACAGTAAGATGATGTGATTTCCTTAGGTTAACTAGAAGCCCAGATGAGCAGGGATGTGGACTCATGGAACTCGGAGAAAGGTATTAACCAAACATCCTCACCACAGAGTGTAAAACAGTGGTAAGAGCACTCAGAAAACAAAACCAGAAAGTACCACATCTGGATTAAATTCACAATTATTATTTTCCTCCTTTGAAAAAAACAATGCAATACATTCACAGCATTCCAGAAGTGATTTACAAAAGCTTCCAAATGACAGAAATGTGCCTGTGGCACAGGGCCCAGCTGCTTTAGCAGGCTGCCCAGCATGGTCCTCACACACCACCTACTTTGGTCTTGTTGGGCACCTGCCTGTGCTATGGACCCCTGGACTTTGGCAAGCCAGGAAGTGGAAACCTATTTCTGCTTCATGTCTTCTGAAATTGGGTTTTATGATGAATGACTTTCCCAGTGGAAATTTGGCAGATTCCAGCTTTCACCTAACTTGAGATGAAAGAACACGGTGGCATTATCTTTTTTTTTCCCTTTGACACACAACTTGACTCTGTGGGAAAGAGATTCTGATGTCATGCCCATCCCTACACAGCACCTCAGCTCCCAGTGCCCACACAGGCTTTAGGCACAATGCAGAAGACACATTTGCTTTCAACCTTTGGAGTCGAGCAAAAGGGCTCAGCCACCAAGTGATGATGGGGAAACTGCCTCATGTTGATACTGGCCAGCACCCCGCCTATCCCTTTGGCAAACCTCTGAAGAAGTAGGAAGGATTTGGAACATGTCCTGTCTTTGAAAGTAAACAATTCACAGAAGAGCCACTGAAGGGAAGTCACAGGGGCATGAGTCACTCCTAGTGTAAAAGCATAAAGTATCTAGTTATGTGATAGTGGAAGAAGTGAGAGCTGGGTGCTGTTTCGTCCTGCAATCCCAAGCCTTTGTTATCACAGGCAACACCTTCCTCCAGCTCCACCCTACCAGGTTCTCTGACACTCATCTTTCCTACGGGAAGGCTTCAGATCATCTCAAGCCCTCTCCCTCCAAGATCACAGAATAATAGAATCTCCTGAGATGGAAGGGACCCATAAGGATTGAGTCCAACTCCTGGCTCCACATAGGGCTAGCCAAATCAGAGCATGTGACTGACTGCATCATCCACATGCTGCTTGAACTCATTCACACTTGATGTGACCACTTCCCTGGGAGCCTGTTCCAATGCCTCACCACCTTCTCAATAAAGATGGGTCAATACCTGCATAAGATCAGCAGACACAGCAAAACCATTTTGACAAAGTACTGAAAAAAGGCCACCCTAGGGAGCCCACTGGCAGCAGAATTTCACAGAATCATTTTGGTTGAGAGAGACCTTTAAGACCATTGAGTCCAACAGTTAGCCCAGCACTGCCAAGTCCACTGCCTAACCGTGTCCCTAAATGCCACATCTACATGTCTCAAATATATCCAGGGATCGCAACTTAGCCACTTCCCCAGGCAGTCTGTTCCAGTGCTTGACAACCCTTTTTGTGAAGAAATTTTTCCCAATATCCAATCTAAACCTGGGAAAACCTGGGGCCATTTTCTCTTGTCCTATTGCTTGTTACCTGGGAGAAGAGCCAGATCCCTACCTCCCTACAACCTCCTTTCAGGTAGTTGTAGAGAGAGATATGTCCCTTATGCCTCCTTTTCTCCAGACTAAACAACTCCAGTTCCCTCAGCCGCTCTTCATACAACCTGTTCTCTGGGCCCTTCACCACCATCACAGTGATATCATCCAAATAATTATGGATTTTGTTTATTGCAGACACAAAAATGCTATCAGGTGCTACACGCTTTCAAGACTTTCAGACTCCAATCACAGGGAGGACACCTAAACCCTGCTGGGGGTACCCTAGCCAGGTACACACCGTAACCCTAACACACAGCTAGGCTACTGAAAAGGAGGGGGAGAATATCAAGGAATAAAAACATTTATGCATATACATTGCAGGCTGGCTTATAAAATCATTTATCATCAGTACCAGTGAAAGAATTTGTTTTTTCTGTTGTTGAAAAGCTATAAGGAAATATTTACTTGGCTGTGAACATGCTTGTATGGATGCTTTTTAAATAATATTTTTGGTTTTATGCTGAAATTTAGATGGTTGTATAACAGCTTTGACTTTGAAAACACAAGCCCAGTTATGCACTAATATTATCTGGTGGGGACATCCATGTAAACAGTTTATCTTTAATGGTTTATAGTAACTCTTCCTTAAGTGGGGAAGACCAAGGCCATCAATACAGTAACATCTGCTTAATCATCTGGCCTTTTGATATGTGGGGGCTGGGGAACCATCCTGCCCTTGGAATATTCATCCCAAGGTTTGTGTTGACAGTTGATTTGAGTAGCTTTAATGCAAGCAGGAATTTAAGTATTCCTCTAGGGGCAAAAGCTTGACTAATTGTTTACTATTGACTATTAAATAATAGTTTAATTGTGACCATTCATTACACAAGCAAAGAAATGCAATAAAACATGTTTCAGATTACTTTGATGTTTCCTGGAATCCTACAAGAGACCTACAGCCCTCCATACATCAAAATAGAGGACAGCAAAGCTGTCCCGGCTCTGCCTCTATGGACCGAGACAGATGCTATTAACATAAACTCAGAAGTGAGACCCAGGAGTCATTTCTTCAAAAGTGTTCAGAAAACTACGATCCCATTACTAGAGTTCACCCATATACTTGGTCTTAACTCTGCCTGTTGGGTAAGGACGTAGTTGAGGTCTCACTCAGCTAGGTCTACCGGCTTACTTGGCTACTCATGGCAATGGTGGGACATCTCCCGACGTGCCTGGAAGGAGCCTGCTTTGTGGGCAGTCTTTCCCTTGTACAGCACACATGAAGCCACGGGGTCACTCTATTGCTTAGCTGTTTATTAATGCAATTTGAGTGAAAGTGACTGCTGAAGTACCTGGGACTGCATAAATACAGGACAGGACCTAAAAGGGTTAAGTAGACAAACCCTGGGAGATTTAAAACAACACAGGAGCTAGCTGATAAAGGATGAAAGATTACGGGAAGACTAGATATCCTGACACCAGACCAGGATAGGAGGAACTGGTTAGCCTTGAAGGGGAAACAAGAGAAGTCGTGAAAAACAAAACCAGAATGCATACAAAGGTTGTGTTACTAGGCTTAAGCTGCTTTTTTCTAACAATGTTTGTAAGTGTTTCTAAACCAATCAGCAAATGACTCATGTAGAATGGCTTTTTATGCACCAATGAAACTAAGGCACACGTGGGCTTTGTAGAGTATATCAACTTGTGATGTTATACAATCAATCGACAATGGCTTGCATCAATTGCAGCACATAAACATGAACTCCCTGCCCAAAATTGCAGCTGAACTGCTGCAAGTACAGGAAAAGGGCATACGCATTCCAGCTTGTAGGGAAACAAAGCACGAGGTGGTTAGGTGATTAGCATGAAGTCAGATGAGCCTAGGGCAGATCTAGGATTACAGTACATCTGCCCTGATTCCTGTTCCAGGACTTTAACAATATGATGTTGGCTTTCCACCCTCGGCCTGCCTTCCTCTCAAAAATCTGGCTAATATTCTTTCTCTTGATTGTTTGGAGACAAAGAAAACCATGGGGACATGCAAAGAACATGGATGTCCAATTTTCAGGTGTAGCCAGGAACATGCAGAAACTGTGACCCCTGAAGCACCCAGCACCTAGCCTAGCTGTAAATCCCCTCTGGAAAATACTAAGCAGCAAAGGCCACATCTTCCACAGCGTGCAACTCCTCTGCCACTCACTGGGGCACTCAAAACTGGCGGAGAGGAAGTTTCAAGCTGGTTTGTGAAGACCCAAATCCCTTGCGAAGAAGATCATCTAGCAATGATCCATCCCTTCAGAGCAGTGCTCGGGTCTCCTTTCCATTTTTGTGTTACCACGATGTCCCTCTGCTTTGGTATGTTGGGGCTGGGTGTTTGGAATAAGAGTTTCCCAGTTTTTTGTCCTACTTAAGTGTATAGCTCAGTTGGTTTCCACTTTCCTGAAATATATAAGCAAAACATATAAACAGGAGATTTGGTAAGTCTACCTCATGCTTTTTCCTAGGAAAATAATTTAAAGCAGACAATCATTTCTTGTGAATGCCTGTGGCTGTTCTATATTGGCAACCACAACGCTCACAAACAAGGAAAAGGCACTGAACTGGAGATGTGGCTTTGTGGGCCTTTCCTGTTCACCTTTTGCCATGGCCTATGGTGGTGACTGCATGCCCTTTCTAGAGCAAGGGTGACAGCAGAAGGCTGCTGCCTTTGACCTCAGGCAGAGGTGGCTGCCAAAACTCAGCCAGATTTTTTTCTTCTATTAAGATCCTGAAAATATTTGCTGGATGAACCCCACTGGAGAAACTGGTGTCCAGTAGCCAGGTCCTCCTCCCCCTCCCCGTGCCGCAGGAGACTGCGCAAAAAGTGTTTCAGGCAGGGGTCTGCTTTGGAATTTTGGCATCTTATTTCTATTTAATTAAAGCTTCAGGACCAGAGTCCTGTTTTGCCTCTCTTCCTTTGCTGTTAACAGAAGGACACAAAGAAAACATTCACTCAAGTATCCGAAGTTTAGGGAATAACAGAATGCAAACTCCTTTGCAAATGCCAACTATAATTCTAGCTATTCGTGTGAGTGCACATCAAGACATACCGGGGCACTAATGGCACCAGGTCTCATTTTTTGCAGAAGAAATATGCACAGTGGGGTGAATCAGATCCCATAAGAATGGAAGCTCTAACCTGTCTAAGCTCCGTTGTATGCAATACAAAAATTGGGACATAGACGGGGCACAGAACAGAGGACTGCAAGCTGACAGACAGTAGCCTTGCAGATTAAGGATCATTTTACATATTTTTGTGATGGTAAGTAAATAACAAAACCCAACCCTGTTTAAAGTGCCTTCTAATCATCCATTCCTCATTCTCTGCGTTGAGATGTGGGACTTGGATTTTGAGAGCTACAAGGAGCCACAGTTGCAGGTTTGATGGAAAAGTCATTTTGCACTCTAACAAAAAAACCCAACCCAAACCAAACCAAAGTAAAATATAGGAGCAAACCAAAATAAAATTAAGGAGCATCACCTCTTCAGGACAAGGAATTCTCCATCCTTGTTTCCATTATCATTTCCAAGGATAATGGAAACAAGGATGGATAATTCAATCGTGAATAAAAGCTTGCCCTGATTTTCATACACAGGGAACCAAGCCAAAGCTGCAGGGACAGCTCTAAGGCTGCATTTCCTGCCTTGGGAATGTGTGACGGAACAATCAACCTCTATGCAGGTACAGTCTGAGGTATTCTGAGATTCCTGCTTTGCTTCTGATGTGCGGACAGGGGCCAGTGTTAGTCCTAATTTTCAGTTCTTCTGCAGAGTACCCAGTAGACACAGTCCTAAAGCCTATCTTCTGCTCAACTGCTGATGATCAGGCATCTAAAGTTAGACTAAATTTTAAGTCAAAATGCTTAACCTGTCCCTGCCCCCCAATGCCACACCACATCAGCCCCTACCCTTGTCCTGGCTTCTCTTCAATTTTCAGCATCAGGTGGATGTTTGTGATCACAACCCCTGAGAAACCTGGCCCAAAGCATCTCAAATATTCAGAAGAATAAATCACTTGAAGAAACAGATGCACAAGCCCTCTGTACCACATTTAGGGGTTGGCTTGCAGAGGCTCCTCAGTCAGTGCTGCTCTCCTTGTGAGCAGGTGATGGTGTGAAGGTATGGGCAGGGACTTACCCAAGTAACCAGTCCTATCTGCACACACACAGCTAGTGTGGTACTGGAGTCCCACATCACCAACCAAGGACTTTTAAGCTGTTATCCCAAATTCATAGGAAGCAAGGGAGGTCCAGTAGGGCATAAATGATCTGTCTGAGGTTACAAAGCGGTTTTGTTGCTTTTCTCACCCTCAGATCAATACTGGGACAGAGAAAAGCTCTGTGTAGCAACCAGCGACCAACAGTAGCTACTTCAGCTTCATCCCATCACCTTTCCTACACCTTTCTGCAGAGCAGATCCTATGACTCACACCAGCTGAGGAAATGTACCCATTCCTCCCACATCAAGCACAAAGACGTGATTTGTTCAGCTTTCTGGCTGTGACATTACCTCCTGTCCTGCTTCTCTGGCACTGAACAGCCCCTACCCACCCACAGGAAGTACTTAAAAAGGAGATGATTGTTCCTCAGATTTTTTTACTATAAACTACATTTGTCCTACCTAGGCCTGGAATTTTAATCCATGGGATCCTGTGGCACCACTGAAATTGCTAGCTTATTCACCTGGCCTGACTTTAAATTTACTTCCATATTTATTTTCAAGAGTTAATAAAGTACCTTTGTGTTCTTTATTATAGAATATACTTGTATCTACCTCACTTCTGCTTCTCCTAAGAAGATCTTGCTCTGTTTCTCCTCTCTACTTTTTCTCACGGTGTCAACAGAAATACTACTGACTGTATTTGTTCAAGTTTATAGTATGACCATATCTAGCCTAGAAGTGATTGCACCGCTGTTTTGACTTTCTTGTCCACGCCTTATTTAAACAGAACTTGCTTGGGCCCATCTGTTTCTCTTTTCCTGTTTGACTGTTGCCGTCTTCCGTCCTTTCCTTATGGACACAAAATTTCTGCGGCTTTGTTAGTGGTGGTTGCATCATCTTGTGACTTGTGTGTTTTGCTTCCTGGGAATTTTACCCCACTCTTTGGTTTGAAAAGATCACTAATGGTGCCTTTCTGGATTTGAAGTGGCTGCTGCCTGTTTCACTTGTAGTTGAAATGGAGCCCGTCCTTTCGCATAGGCTTCCTCCAGTCCAAATATACCCCCTGGTCCCTGACCAAGCAGAATCCTCCCTCCTCAAACCATGTGCTCTGCCAGATGTCCAAATTTCACCTCTCTTCTTCCCTGGACCAGTACTGCAGGAATAATCTCAAAGAACACTACAACAGATGAAGAAACTTGGGGAAAAAAGAATCCATGAATAATTCTCCTCACTGGAACTACCCAAGGTTTAATGTTGATTTTCCTCAATGAACAAAGTCCACAGCCATTTGAACCAACAAAGTGTGGATGTGCTACTTGAACACACCATGGCTATGACCCACTGACACAGTACCACAGCACCAGAAGGGATAACTTTTGTAGCATGACTGCCAATGGTGACATGGAACAGACTTTTGATTTGTATGGGTTCTCAGCTAGAGTGGTAAGGGTGTGTAAGCCAAGAAGAGTTACTCCTGCAATGGGGCTCTGTGCTTCCACCCCACCATTTGTATGAAGGTTAGCTTGCACAGGTATATCCTTTCATAGAGTCATAGGATGGTCTGGTTTGGAAGGGACCCCAAGGATCATAGAGTTCCAACCTCCCTGCCACAGGCAGGGACACCAACCTCCAGGCCTGGATCTACACAAGGTTGCCCAGGGCCCCATCCAACCTGGTCTTGAACACCTCCAGGGACAGGGCATCCACCACCTCTCTGGGCAGCCTGTTCCAGAACCTTACTACTCTCTCTGGCAAAACTTTCCCCTAATATCCAATTTAAACCTTCCTTCCTTTAGTTTTAATCCATTCCCCCTTGTCCTGCCATTGTCTACCTTTCTAAAAAGTTGATTCCCCTCCTGTTTTTCTGCTCCCTTCAGATACTGAAAGGCTGCAATGAGGTCCCCCCGCAGCCTTCTCTTCTCTAGGTTGAACAAGCCCAGCTCCCTCAGCCTCTCCTCGTAGGGGAGGTGCTCCAGCCCTCTAATCATCTTCATGGCCTCCTCTGAACTCTCTCCAACAGTTCCATCTTTATTGTATTGGGGCCCAGATCTGGACACAGGACTCCAGATAGGGCCTCATGAGAGCAGAGTAGAGAGGGACAATCCCCTCCCTGTCCCTGCTGGTCACCCCTCTTCTGATGGAGCCCAGGATACCATTGGCCTTCCAAGCTACAAGAGCACACTGCTGGCTCATGTTAAGTTTCTTATCCACCAGGACACCCAGGTCCTTCTCAGCAGGGCTACTCTCAAGGAGCTCTTCTCCCAGTCTGTATCTGTGTCTGGGATTCTTCTGGCCCAAGTGCAACACCTTACACTTGGCAGTGTTGAACCTCATTAGGTTCACCCAGGCCCATCTTTCCAGCCTGTCAAGATCCCTCTGGATGGCTTCCTTTCCTTCTGTGGTGTCAACCACACCACTCAGCTTGGTGTCATCTGGTGTCATCTGTCTGTCCTGGATCACACGCTCATCCCTCATGTGCTCCAACATCTCATCCAAGAGTATCTGTTTCATGATCTTCCCAGGCACAGAGGTGAGGCTCACCGGCCTGTAATTCCCTGGGTCTTCCTTGCTCCCTTTCTTATAAATGGGAGTGACATGACCTTTTTTCCAGTCCCCACGGACCTCTCCTGACAGCCACAACTCTTCAAATACAATGGAGAGCTTGGCTACACTTCATTTATGCCTGACTGCTATTCTGAAAAGGGATTTACTGCTTAAGGGACACAGAAAAATTAGCAGATTCAGCAAGATACCCTGTGTGGATCCCCTTTCAGATCCTGCTGAGATAGGATTCATTATGTTCTTCTTTTCACTATCATATGGCTTCTCTGAAACTACACATGAGAATCGGTGACCACCAAAACTTCACAAATACCACCTCCTTTGTCTTGTGAAAGTCTATGACCAAAATAGATAGCAGCATCAAACCAGCCTAACAAGTGACAGTGAGACACATGAACAGGACCGAAAGAGAAAAACTTGCTGCACTTTATAGAAAGCTTTCTCTGTTCAAATCTCTGGTCTTAGGTTTATTCAGCACGAAAATGTCTCAAATGTTTCACACCCTGTAGTGACTAAGACTATGATTGCAGGACAGCACACAGAAGGGATAGAATAAAAAAACCCACCTGTGAACAAAACTGAAGCTTATTAGAAATCACCTTGTACTTTTTAAGCTGATTGAGGGAGTTGTTTGGTTTAAAAAAGGCTGGCGGCTCTGAAACAACATCAAGCAGACATGACCAAATTCACTGTTCCCTCTGGACTTTTACGGTTCAAATCCACCAAACACAACTCACCAGTGTTAAAGTTGAAACGTACCTAGAAAAGATTTTAATTAGCTTTGGGGCATGGGGTATTTGAAATAGTGGCTGCATTATCCTCAAAATGTGATTTTGGCCAATAACAAAAGCATCCTCAAGGAGATGTGGCATCCTAACACTGAGATTCCCACAGGTCAAGAGCTGGTTTCTGAATCACCAAAAAAACTTACCCCAGAAATGTATTGCATCTGTGTGGGACTCAAAGCTTTCATCTCCATACTGCTGGCCACAGAGAGAATACTGGACTAGGAACCATCAACCAGATAGCATGAAAAATCCCCTTTCTGGTGGGTAAGACTCTTTTCAAGACAGAAGATTTAGGTTTTAAACCCCCCAGTGATTTTAATGTGTAGGACAGCAGCCTCAGCAGAGCTGCGATAATTTATACAAGCCGGACATCTGTGTCATTGAGAAAGCTTTCAGGGGAAACATTCTCCTCTGCAGCTGAAGGTTGCTGAGGGACAGAGGGGTTTTGTCTCTGCATCCAGTTGCAGACATTTATATTTCTGCCCCATTTCTAGCCCAGCACCACCCCGGCCTTCCTTGCAACACAGGGTGCAGTGTGTTGGTCAAGCCGGAGACCTGCATGGAGCACATGTGTGATGCTTGAAAGGCATGCCCTCAGTGACCTATCCAGCAGAGCTAATCTACTAACCAAGACTCATTTCTCTTTCTGTGAAATCATACATTCATTGAGCTCTCTCACGCCCACCTGTCACTGGAGTCCTCCCAGGTTTTCAGCTTGCTTTGCTCATTAGGACTATTTGATGCTGGAGTAGAAACCAGTAAGCATTTCTGCATGCAATTCTGGGTACTCTAGGACAGGAGGAAGAGATGCAGGGAAAAGAGTGCAGCAGGAACTGCATGGAGGAAAGAACAGGCAGCAGACATGGCCATATCTTCAGAACAAGAGTAGGGAAGAGACTTTTTCTCCCCCATTAGAGAAGGGAAAGCTTAGGGAGTTGTGCCAGGCTTTGTAAGGACCTTCCTAAAGACACTCGGCCCATTAGTATCCCAGACTTTAGAAGTAAGTGTTAAAAAAATGCATGGCATTCAGAGTGGTTAGTAGTCACTAGAGCTGCAGCATATTCTATAACAAAGATCCCAGGCACACATGCAGTTCAAAGCCTTAACAGCAGCCCTCATTTTGAACTTTTTCACTGCCTAAGAGAGTGTAAACTTAATGTTGTCTTGGTGGAGGCACAAGTCTTAGAGGCTCAGGGGAAGCTTCATGGGTTGCTTCTGTGAAATGGGATGTTGTCTCCATGTTGGACAGAGCCAGTACCAGCCATCCCCAAAAAACAGCCTTACCACTGGCCAAAGCAGATCCCACCAGCAACTCTGGTGGTGCCTCTGCAAGAATATGTTTAAGAAAGGGATAAAAAAATACGCTGTGCACATGTGAGAGACAGGAGCAAGAAAAATGTGACAGAAAGAGCTTTGAAGACATCAAGGTCAGTGGAGGAGGGAAGGAGGTGCTCCAAGCACCCCTGCAGCCCATGGTAAAGTGCATAGAGGACTCTATGCCAGAGCGGGTGGGTGTACCTTGAAGGCAACCACAGCCCTTGGAGAGCCCATGCCAGAGCAAGCTCCTGGCAAGACCTGCAGCCTGTGGTGGAGAGGAGCTCATACAGGAGCAGGTTTTCTAGCAGGAACTGCAGCCTGGAGGGGACCCACACTGGAGCAGTTCTTGAAGAGCCACAAGCCCATGGGAGGGACCCTATGCTCGAGAAGGGGAACAGCTTGAGGAGGAAGAGTGGCAGAAATGGAGTGTTGTGAACTGACCACAACCACATTCCACATCCCTCCGAGTGCTTTGGGGGAAGAACACAGAAGAGTCAGGAGTGATGCTGAGCCTGAGAAAAAGTGGGAAGGAAGGAAGATCTTTTTAAATGTTTGCTCTTATTTCTCACTATCTTACTCTGCTATTGACTGGCAATAAAAGAATCTAATCTTCCCCAGGTCAAGTCTGTTTTGCATATGACAGGAATTGGAGGGCATTATCCCCAGTCTTATCTTGACCCACAAGCTCTCTCTCCTCCTGCTGAGAATGGGGACCGAGAGTGTGGTTGGGTGGGCACCGAACATCAACCCACCAGAGTCAGCCAATAGCACACAAACAATCAGAACCACAGTGTTTTCCCTCATCTGAACAATGAGATAAGTCGAGTCACAGGGAAATCACGCTCTTTTGGGTTTTGGTTTCTTTTCTTGTCTTTTTCTATGAGACACTTCTTTTACACTTCAGGGTATGGAAAGGTCACATCCAATGGGGATGAGGCAATGGAGAAATATATATATTTTAAAGTTTTAGTAACATCCCGATAGAAGCCCAGAGAAGGGCTGGAATTTTCTGTGTCTGTTCATGCCTGTCCACACTATTGCACAACAGTCCTGCGCAATTTGTTATGATTATTTTTAATTTGTGCCAACTATTTCGCATACTGCAATAAGGCCATTAGTCACAGAAAGGCACATTGAAGTAGACTTCATACGTATGGAGAATAAAAGATGAAGATGATTAATTCAATCCGAACTCAATCATCTGCTTAAATGAGTGAGGCTGAGGACCCCCTTCTTGAAGTGCTGCTTTTTCTCTTGAAGTATTTGGCGGATTAGCGAGTTGCTGCGTTTGGGGGAGCATGCTGGGTACAAACTAAAGATCTCCAGGAGAGTGACAGTTTAACTTTTTATTTATCTTTTTTTAACAACCATGTAAAATTAGTCATTTGCGCAGGGGGTTATAAAACGATGACGAAGCAGGAATACATGGTACATTTCAGCATTGCTTCTGACATTCTCTCTTCACCAGGAGGTAAGAGAGAAAGGGAAAATAGGAAACCTTTCAAACTGAAAGGTTGCGTGTGATGAAGCCAGGAGCTGAACGTGCTTCCTACACAGTTGCATTACAACTTTAACAGTCCCCGCTTCTTTTCCACCCTTTCCAGACAAGGGGGTTCCAAGAAACAGCAGCCATTCCTATTATTAGCCAAAAGAGCGGCCTCCTACCTTGTGTTACACTGAAGTTGTTGTAAGTTACCAGGGATATTTAAAAACTAAGAACGTTCCCTGTTTGCTTGGCAACAGAAGGGAAGTTATCAGGTGGAATGCCCTGCTGTTGGTGGAAGACAGCTGTGCTCCACACTGCAGTCACTGCCAGGCTCGGAGAAAAATAAAAAGCCTTTCTCTTCTGAAATGTGGCCATCCACTCAGGCAGAAGTGCACGAGTAAGGCAGATCACCCAGCACCAGAGCCTCTGACACCAGCAAAAGAGGCAGCACACCTCATGTAGGCTCTTGACTCCACCTGTCACCTGCATCTGACACTCATTGAAGAAAGGGAAAAGCGCCGGATGTGGAGTTCAGGTTGTACCAGGCAGAAAACAAAACCTTCCTGACCTCAACAGAGGAAACACGCAGAAACTCAGAGCAGTAACAGATTTTTAGTATCACCAAGGATCAAAGAGCTGTTAAATACTCTCCATCCTTTCCTTACCATGACTAACACTAGGCAATCCAAGGATTTGTACCATTGAAGTTTCCCTCCCTTACTCTAAGGTTACCCTCAGATAAGCTCCTCCTTTGACTCCCTATAGAAGCGGTCTCACAAGTCACCCAACTAAGCTGTTCAGAACAGTTACAAAGCTTTTAGCAATTTTCAACTTGATCAGTTCATACTGAGTTAGGTTGGGACACAGAATTAAGTTCAAACTGAGGTAGCCTCATTTTTTTAATATATATATAGTTTGTAGAGAAACTTGGCATATTCTCCACTCTTTTTTTTGTGTGTAGGAATTAAATTTCTGAAAGCTGACCTGACCATTCTAGGAATCCTGCTCCTCTCCAGTTTGTTTATTTTAGTTTAGACATCACGAATCAAAACTGTACCCAATATTCCAAATGGGGTCTTAAATCCAGCTTCTACAATTGCACCAGTGCTTTGCCTCTGCTTGGAAGTTAACATCCGATGCATCCCACAGCCTTACAAGGCTTCCCTACAGCTGAGTCACATTGACATCCTTCTCTCTCCTACTCCACCCTCTCTCAGGAATAACTTCCCAGGATATTGCAAAAGTTCTTGCTCCTTTTCTCTTAAACACAAGTATGCACTTCACGCTACTGCTTTCAATCCTCATTTCAAAAGCTCATCTAATTATTTTACTGTAAGGAAAAAAAAATCCTCCACAGTAATGATATTAATCCCAGCTGTGTCATCCACTAACTTCATGGCCAAATACCAAGATAACCAAGGAATACATTAAATAGGGTCTGTCCTAGCCTCAGTACTCCCAATGCCTCTCTTTTGCTTAGTTCATCTCCCCCTTGGAATTTCCATTATTAGAAGAGAATGGAAAAAAGAGGGTAAGAGAAGGTCCATAGGTGATTCTGGATCAGTGTTTACTTGACTCCTGATAAAGTTCACTGCATTACACTTCTTAAGAAGATAGTTAGCTTCTAAAAAATTATTAAATTACTTCTGAAGGGACTGACCTCGGCGTGGGTGCGTGCAGAGTTTTTATCTTTACATCAATCCATTACCTTCCCACCCACAGCCATCCTTCCTCTTGCATGTCAAGACTTGGTACCTTTTGCAGAAAATTAGGAAACAAGTTTCTGTGGGTTTTTGTTTTCCCCATTTTTGAAGATGGGCACTCTATCTGCCACTTCTCTGTTCCCAAACTTATAGATGAATGTTGCAGTTCTGTGTAGCTGTGCTGCTTAGATGTTTTTTGCAAGCAGCAGGTACTGTAAACATTGGCCAATTCAAGACCAAAGTGGCTTTTGACCAATCAGAGATGGATTCATAGCGCCTCTGTGAATCATATACAGGAGAAAAAAACCTGCAAGCTGGCACATTTTGCCACCAGAACAGGGAAGGAGGAAATGTAACAAGCTGTGCAGACACCATGTCCAGGCCCACAGGAGAGGTGGGGGGAAAGAATGTGGAAAAAGAGTTTCCCTTGCAGCCTGTGGTGAAGACCATGGTGGAGCGGGTGTCCCCTTGCAGCCCATGGATGAGGACAGGGAGCAGAGACATCTACACCCTGTGAAGAGATTGATCCACGCCTCAGCAGGTTTGCCTGGGGGACTTGAGACTTTGCGGGGGACCAGGCCAGGGGAGTCTGGGCCCGAACGTCAGCACCCTATAGGGAGTCCTGCTGAGAGGCCTGTGGTGAGGAGATGACTCCTCGATGGAGAGGACTCACGCTGCAGAAGTTCGTGGATATGACTCTCGCGTGGGTGGGACCCCACAGCACCGCAAGGGAAGTGTGTGTGTGTGTGGAATGCCTCCCCCTCCCCCAGCTGAGACAGAAGACAACTTGGGAGGAATGGACTGAAACCCCTCACTCCCCATTCCCTGCCCCTCCTGGTGCTGCAATGGGAGGAAAGAAGGGAACGAATTTATGATTAAAGTCAAGTGTGCAAAGAGGCGAGGGGTGGGGGGAAGTAGAAGTGTTAAGATCTGGGGAAGGAAAGCAACTGGTACCGCCAGAACCCCACTCCCCATTCCCTGCCCCTCCCCGCGCCATGTTGGGGGGGAAAGAAGGGAGTAAAATCGTGATGAAGTTTAAATTTGCTAAGAAGGGGAGAGATGGGGGGAAGGTGCTTTAAGACCTGGCCATTTCTTATTCTTATCTCGTTCCAGTTCACTGGGTATATTAGTTGTAGTAGTAATAAAGCACTTTCCTTTATTCTGTGCTGTCTGTTTGGCAATTGCACTAATTGGAGAGTGATCCCTCTGTCCTTATTTCAAGGCCTAAGCCTCCAAATATATATTTCTCCCCTTTTTGGTTGAAGGGGGAGTGAGCGAGCAGCTGGGTGGGCATTCGGCCCCTAGCCAGGGCCAAAACCACCACAATGAAGTATAAAAAAAAATAGAATCTCTTCAAACCCATCTAATTTCATGCACTAATTATTTTAATAGCTAAGGAAAAAGCTTACCTGGGGACCATAGTATTTTCAAACTGATTAGCCTAAATTGGGCTTCCAACTCCAGATACTAAATTTCCCTTACCATATGCAAGTTGGAGCATAGGAAGATCCGCACCAACATGTGGAAAAACTTTTTCACAGTGAGGGTGACAGAGCCCTGGGACAGGCTGCCCAGGGAGGTGGTGGAGTCTCCTTCTCTGGAGATGTTCAAGACCCGTCTGGATGCCTATCTGAGTGATATGTCCTAGGGAGCTGCTTTGGCAGGGGGTTGGACCCGATGATCTCTCGAGGTCCCTTCCAACCCCTACAATTCTATGATTCTATGATATTCACAGTTTTACAACAGACTCCGACATTAACCTTATAATATCATCCTTACTGAACCCTAGTTCAGGCATTAATCTGGTACTTGGGCCAGACTTCAGCCCACGTAACTTCCTTCAAGTATAGTATCTCCACTTCCTCCCCAGCTCTTTTCCTGCGTATGACACTGTTTTTTTCCTCTCTGTGTTCCATTGCAATGCTTTATGCATCACTGCACTCCAGGATGTGGGCTCCTTAGATATTCATGCTGTCACCCATCCATGTGTTTTCTAGATTTATCCCTTTCTGGGACTATTTGCTCAGCTGGGGAGATCCTTTACTAGTCTTCATAGTCATTTTTTCCTTTTAATTTCAGGGAAATGAAGCTCAAGCTTCTTGCTTTTGGCTTAAATCCTATGCCCCGTCTCCTCACTCAGACACCATCTCTTCAGTTTCAAGGTCAGACAGATACTTCTGTGTGCCACCCTAGCCACCCTTCTTCTGTACTGAAAATGCCTCCTATTTGTGCCAAAATTTTCCCTTCCACCTCCCCTTTACTCATAACAGCCAGCATCCCGAGTCTTTCTGGTTGGGCAATATTTAGAAGTTAGACTAAATTTGTTATGATTAGATGAAAGCGATATTAATCTCACCTGGCTATTCTCAGCAAGCTGCCTCTCTTGCTAAGACAAACAGCTGTTCCCCACAAAGGTATGATGATGTCAATCGGCTCAATGCATCCAAGAGAAACCATGAGGTTCATGTTCTACAGTCCAAAGGCATATCTGGATGCAAAAATAGATTGGGATGAGGACTTCATAGATCATTGCTAAACCAATCTCACTCTCAAATCAGGACTCTCTACCCTCATTTGTGTTTTTGTTGAATTTGTGATTCTTTCCTGACATTATCTTTAAGTAACTGATTAAAAGGTAGCATACAACACACACAAAAAAAAAACTCAGATCATTTTGCAAGCCATATTTTTACCCAGCACACTGATAGAGCACCAAGCACTCACCGCTAACGCGGCACTTGACATTGCATAGGTCAGCACAGCATTACCGCCAAACTAGTGTCATGGCTTCCTGCTTCCAAAACAGCTCAAAGTTAGCCAGTTCTACATCAAAAACTACCTCCTGTTCACAGGCTCCTGTAGATCTTGCTAAACAAGTTCCTTTCCCAAACCAGGCAGCTCCTTATCTTTAAGGTTTTATACATTATCTCAGCCTCTAGCCGCAACACCACCAAGTACGAGTTGGAGAAGTGTCTGGCAGCTTATGGGGAAAGACCAAACAAGAGAGGAACACCTGCCCAAGCAAACACAAGCAGTGGGGCTGAGGGAAAAGTTTGGAGTCTGGCTGTTCAATGCAGGGCATCACTGCATGAGGCAGTGGTGGGAAGCAGTGCCCCCCATAGCCCCACACAGCTCACATCGCTCTGTGTTTGGTGGTTCCACACAACAGACTCGACCTGCTTCTATTGTGGTGGGTGCACAGGTCACCCCGCTCTCGCTACCTCACCTGAAAGGCCAAACTGATGAACCACTCCCTTGGTATTTACAAATTTGGGAAGTTGCATTTTTAAGCTTGCATCATAGATCTTAGCAGAGAGCATCAAAGATCAGCCCAGGCTCTGCGTGGCTGACGATATGCAGTGTCTTACACACACCCCTCCACAGGCACGGCATTCCAGAGCTCAGAGCAGCACCCTTGACAAAGGAAACGAGCGCTTTAACAAGAGGCCAGTGCAGACAGCATCTGCAGGCACATGTTCACAGAGTTTCAGAAGTCATGGGACTCTCCAGAGTTCAAGTACTGGAAGACCAAGACAAATTGCTCTTCAATATTAATTAGAAAGAACGTTTCCTAAGACTATGTCCTAGGTTTTGGTTGGGATAGAGTTAATTTTCACAAGAAGCTGGCAGGGAATGCAGGCAGGACAGCTGACCCAAACTGGCCAAAGGGATATTCCGTACCATAAGGCATCGTGCTCAGCATATAAAGGGAGCTGGCTAGGAAGGAGGGTCTCCTGCTGTGGGAACGAGCTGGGCACCAGGCTAATTGCATATCATACCACAAGCTTAGTGTATTATTCTTCTATAAGTACTGTTGCTGTTAGTTTTCTCTTTCTCTTTGCTGCCCCACACGTGTTTTATCTTTTTGCTCCAATTCCACTCCCCATCCAAACCGAGGAGAGAAGGGAGAGCAAGCGAGTGGCCACGCAGTGCTCGGCTGCCGGCTGGCTGTAAACCTCGACAGACTCAGGGATGGATACCAGCACGGACATTTCATATTTGCTGCCGTAATTTCTGCAGTCGTGGAAAAAATGTGACGAGCTACATTGAGCCCATAAACAGACTGAAAATAGAAACTGAGACACTTAAGTACGTAGAAACCTGAAACGGGCCTATTATGTAATTATCGTTACTGGCACCAGAGAAACTGAAACAGGTTATTTCTATGTCAGTGTCAAATAGGAGAAGCTGCAGATGGAGCACTCCTTCGTACAGAGACAAATGTAAGCGATACCGGAAGGAAATTCAAGCAGGATAAGTAAGCAGCAGCAGAACCGCACAACAGGGTGGGTAGGCGTCGGGACACGAAAGAGGATTCCCGATTCTAACATGAGTGTGTCGCAACTCGTTCTGAAATCAGTAGGGTTATGCTGAGGAAAACAAACGGGCTTTGCTCAGTGATGGGAGTCAGTCCCGTGCCCTGCAGCCCATCCCTGCGTAGTAACACTAAATGGTTCTCAAAGATAGCTCACGCTGCTAAAAATACGTTGAAGTGATGGCAAGGGAAAAAAGACTTAGGAGATTCTTAAAAATATAGCAAGCTCAGACACTACAGAGCAGCACCACTTGCTTTTCTGCCTTGGCAGAAGGTCACTGGAGGGTGATCTGCACCTCCAAAAGAAGCAGTCATCACTTCTTTTAGTGCTGCATGTGGGGAAACCCACCACTTCACCTCAAGTCCCATTCATCCTTCCCCATGGCAGAGGTTCTGCCTGTCCAAAGGCTGCTACAACTAGGACAGGACAAACAGCCTTGCCCTCTTAAGGAGCTCTGATCTGCCTACAGCTATAGACCATCCCATAGCACACACCTTCCCCCCGCCAAAAGTCAGAAGGATGGATCCATAGGAAGTTTTATGCTGTAGACTAGAAAATAATGTCATTACTATAAAGATTAAAGATACAAGCATGCTGCTGGCAGCAGGATTATTACTAAAATAGACAGAAATCAAAACCAGGCAGCTAGAACAACCAATTAACAGAAGGTCCTAGAGCCTGAATAAAACTGAACCATTTGCATAAGATGGCAAATAGAGACAGAGCAATAAATTGATGAGAGAGAAGGCAGACTGTGAACCTTTGCCCTCCTGCAAATGGAACAGGAGATGAATAGGAAAAAAAAGTCATATGCAAAACTGGTAAAAGGAAATGCTCCATCTCTGGTGTGGAACTGAGCATGGAGCCCCTGCTCCCAGAATTGCCATGCAAAGGGCCAGGTGTGGAGAGGAAGCTGTAAGTTTGGTCTGCAGAGCGTGCTGGGAGGGCTCTGTACTGTGCCCATCCCCTCTGTCCATCCCCTAGAGCTAATGCTCCTTTCCTCCTGGCTAGTCCAGTGCTCTCCTATTTGGGGCAGCTTCCCTCCCCAGCATCCACCGCACTCCACCCAAGGCCCCTCTCCTGTCCTCATACTAAAGAAAAGAGGATTTGGGGTTGGGAGCCTTTAAGAGAAGTTTAAAGGACTGGAAGTCAGATCATACGGCTGCGTAATAGCTTCCTGCCTCCTCTCACGCTGCAGCATTTCCTCCCATCCTATACGCACACGTCATCTGAAGAGGAGGAAGAAAAAGCCATGTGTGGACATTGAGCACTGACCCCCAAGCACTGCTCTGTTACTGGTCTGGAAAGCCTTGCTGGTAGCGAGAGCAGCAGGGCACAGGAAAACTCCACTATTCATTTCATTAACAAATTCCATGCTTGAAGCTGAAAAAAAACCATTATTTTTTTCATAAATGTCAGAAGACCCTGTGAGAGCAACAGAAAAGTTCATTATCCAGCTAATAAAAAGCCTCCTGTAAATAAACCCAGGAAAACACACACACAGGCTCTTAGCTACTTTAGCTGAGCACACTGACAGCTGGCCTTTACTACCATTTTGGTATCTGAACCAGTTTGGCCATGTCTCTAAAGAGCAAGCCTGCCTCAGAGGCATTCCTAAATAGTTTAGTGCTTACTGGATTAGTGACTGTGTCCATACATCCTCTCTGTGACCTCCAAACCATGACTCAACCACATGGCATTCACATACAAGGCTCTAGCTTGCTTAAAAATGCCAGGTCAGAATTTGCACACATTCAAAGTTGTAGTCCCTAATTTTGTGTGACAAATACAGCCTTACTGCTATCTAATCCCTGATGATTCCCAGGTGCTTTATCCTTAGGGTTGAGATGCATTGGCTGCTTTGTTACTAGATGTGATGATTGGTTGAAATACCATCAATCACCAAGCTCAGCTTGCAAGCGGATATCCAAAGGCTTGTCCATCACTGAGCTTTATTCCATGTTTAACAGCTGGAGCATTACCCAACTCTCATGATGTGGTACCATTAAACGTATCATTAAAGAGCAAAAGTCTGGAATAGTTTATTACACAGTACAAGTGTTAAAAGCAGAAATACTGAGAACAAGAAATGGGCTCGGGAGCTGCAGTGATTCATGGCCATACTTGTGGTCTGTGTTGCAGTTTTGGTTCCAGGAGATAGCGGATGATTAGACGTAAAGATGGAAACGGGTCTTTCCTACTGCCTTTCAGATGTTTCTCTTGGCCTTGCTGCCAACGTCTAAAGGAATTCTAAACTCTCAGACAGGCAGGGGCTTTTCTGCTCATTTCATCATGTGTCCTATGTAGACAGGCAGTACCACACACAGCCTCACAGGTGCAGAGAAATTATTTTCTTTTGACAGAGGCTAAGCACCTGTCCCCAGTATCTCAGAACACTTTGGTTCCAGTTCCACTTTCCATGCACAGGACGTTTCCATCACCTCTTTCCCTCCCATGCTCTTGCTTTTCCCACGTGATGAAATATTTGACTGCAGTACAAAGGCAGAAGAAAAAAGCAGGATAGTCTACTAAAGGCCACATGAGCTATTCTGATGTTCTCATTTATACCTGCTGCCTCCTGCACTGCTTCATTGCTTGATATCTTTGGAAGACATCCAATACAAGTATAGCTGGTGAGCATATATATGCACATGTGTATTGGCTTAGCTCAGCAGCCAGAGGGGACAGGTATATAAGGATATGAAGAATACCATGGGGTTTGTGATGAAAGAGGAATTCTTGCATAGGAGAAGCCAAGCAACTCCTCTTCCTCTTCTTCCTTTGGCAGAATGAAAGGGAAGCAGCTGCATTTTCACAAACAACATTTGTTAATAAGTACATCTGCTCTGTCTATGAGGGGTGTTTCAATAGTCTGGCTCTCAGGTGGACTCACCTGGGAAAGCTCTGGCACCAGCCCTCGTGCTTAACTCATGACAACCACTGCACTTGCCTTGTCTGGGAGAGCTCCAACAATGGAGATTCAGCAGCTGCCATGGATGACTGATGACAGTGGCTTGCCATCCTCACCATTAAATCCATTAAATGCCATCTCTTGAGCCCAGTTAGAACGTTCCTCCACTACAACATCTCATGCTTTATTGCCCTGCCCACTATAGATCTGGAGAAAAAAATATCTTCCTCCCTACACGTACTTACCTGCTAGTGTTTGCTTGAACACTGTTGTGGTGCTACTCAGCTTTTTCCTCTTACATGGAATAGACCCAGTTAATTTCATTAGCGAAAGTGTCTATTTGAGACACCCAGGAAGAGCAAGTTCCTATTCCACTTCAGAAAAAAATCATCAAGCTGAGTTCCTAGAGCACAGTTCTTTATTTCTAGTGATAATATGAAGTGTGATGGGAGCTCAGGCTCCAGATCTTAGAATGAAGTTATTACCTAAGAAGTCTTACTTCAAAATTAAACATCTTTGATCTGAAGTTAGAGACAGACTAAACATGGAAACCCAATCCAGTCCCATTCCTCTCTGCAGGGTCTACATTAGGCAGACTCAAAGGAACTGTTTTGTTGACAAATAAAAAAATGAGGCACTAGAAGGAATTACTTGGTGCTTCCTGCAACCATTTCTGGGTTCCTAATTGATAACACAACTCAGGAAAAATGCAAGTTGGTCGTCTCTGATGTCTGAAATGAGACAGCTGCTCAGGAGGCAGGGGAAGCTCAGGGAGAGATCAGAAAATGCTGTCATTCTATTGCCTGCATATCCCAAAAGTTACACAATGCTTTTACCACTGCACCTCCCAAACAGTTTTCTCTTGAGACCTGGCTTGCTCCCGCCTTTCCCACATGGCGCCAGCAATGTCTCCCAGAGCTGCCAGCACTTCCACATCAATGCACTGGCCCCTCAGATGGGCATTTTATCCTACTTGCTCTACATGACTTGCCTTTTTAAAAAATTTTTTACTTTTCTTAGAATCCAGCAGCACAGAGAGTTCAAGGCAACTTCTCACCCCTTGGTTCTGTAAACAGTGAAATTGCTTGCTTGCAAAAGGGAAATGACATGGAAAATGCACAAGCCAGACATGGAGACAGACTCTCTTCAGACAGACACAGACACATTCAAAACACTTGGCTGCCAAACAGGAACACATTCCTCCTCAGAAGATGCAGACAGATCCTCATAATCTGTTTGCCTTTGGATTCATTTTTGCTTTAATGACCAAAGCACGTATTTCTGAAAAGTACGTGGTTTCTTGGCCAAATTCAAATGGCTGCTCCAGGGGCAGAGGGAACAACCTGATCAGTGCAGGAGCTGCCGAGGGAACCACCCAGGAACCTTCCTACAGCTCCAAAGAGGAGACAAACCAAGCGGTTGCGGCTAGTGTAAATTGGTCAGATTGACAACTAACTGCAAAGAGTATTTAAATAGAAAGTATTCTCATTTCATGTCATTTCTCAGGAAAAGATGGAGGACCAGGGAAAAGTCTAGTAATTGCTAATTGCCTACTGATAATTGGGGATTTATGGGTGCTTCTGAAATAAGAAGAACACTCATGAGACTTTGCAACTATCAAGCAAGCAGAGGTATTTGTGAATGCTTGGGACAAAACTGCCCATACCTAAACCTTAGTTTGGGATGTCGTGTTGGACAGTTCCAGAAAGACTCTGGCAATTAGATAAAACATCAGGGGATGAAGTTTACAAATGTTGGTCTTCCCATACATACTTTCAAATAGTTTCACCTTCTCACAGTAGTGCATGTGAAAAGCCACAGAGGGCTCCTGTGGCCCAGGGCAAGCAAACAGAAATCCAGCAGTTGAAATTCAAAATCAGTAAGTGCTATGGAATACAACTGGGAAAGGAAAATCTGCCAGTAGATACACATGCTAATAATTACTAAAATTAACTGAGAATGAGAACCCAATGTCCTTGCGCAGAGCACTCTGAAGACACGAACCCAGCACTCATGAGAAATGACAAAGCATTAGGAATTATTTTAGTGAAGACACACCAGAGTTAGAAAGGCAAACGGGGGGACTAGGTGAAGAAGCAAAGCTGAGTAGACATTAGGCAAAGAAGGATTTCTCACTTTGGAAAATTTACTAGAGGAGAAGCAAGCAGTAGGCAAACATACAGCTATAAATAGTAAGTAGAAAAGGATTATTTCTGATTGGACAAAATCTAGGGCCAGTCAATGACATTTTCAGGCAGCAGATTTCTAAGAAACAAGAGATAAATGTTTTGTCTTACTTCATATATTGTTACACAGATTGTGGAAACTCCGATGGAAAACTACAAAGGCCAAAAAATACCAGCAGGTTTGAAAAAGCACTGGACAACATAACATGGAGTCCTGAGATCTGTAAAGTTATGCCCATAAACACGATGCAACAAGCATAAACCAGAGATTGCTTAAAGTAAGACACAAATGCCATGCTCTCCTGAAAGCATTCCCCATCAGCTTCTCTCAGGGGGCAGGTGTGATTTGCTTTGACTCATCATGGCGAGGGGGTTTGCAGAAGAGCCCTCTTCCTCCTCACAGCATGTTGCCTTATTTTTCTGCATTTGATAAATACATTTGGTTCTTCCCTTATTAAACACAGTTCTTCACCCAGCTTGAATTTTCACTTCCTCATGACTCTATTATGGCAAGAAAATACACCTGCCTCTCAGAGAAGGGAGGTGTCTCATATGCACACAAACACAAACCTGTTTTCCTGAGAACAGCTACTTCCACTAAAAAACACCTTTGGGGTTTTTGAATGCTCTGACCAATATCTGAACATCAGTTTCCACTGTCCATACTGGAGAGTTAAGACCATCTGGTATCTTACTCGGGAGGAGAGCACAGACCATTGGGTGTTGAGTATTCTCTTTCAGAGAGAGAGGCCATCAGGTCTGAAAAAGAGAAGACAAAGAGTGATGAAAGGGTAAGCACAAGAGACCACACAAAGATACAGCGCAAGAGACCACACAGACATACGGCACGTGCTCTTAGGTAGCTCATTATACTGCATGTGGTGGGAAATGAGTTGCCTGCAGAAAGATTAACATGATCACCGGGACATGAACAGCTGTGAGAACACAATGCACCACAAAGCTAATTTTCTGTGACTGAAGCCAAAATATTTTTCAGGATGGAAGTTATATTGCTCCAAATACCGTTTTGTGGGAAATGGAATGAATGGTTTGTCTCAAACAATCTGTCTTGTGGGGTAACAGAACCTGCAGAGGCAGGGGAATGTTTTGTGGAGGAGTTCTCGCCTCACAGGGAGGTCCATCTCACAAGCATCTGCAGGGCATTGGACTAGGGCATCTATCCTCCAAAGATTGGAAGATTCTTGATCTCAAAGCAGCCACTCTGCCAAACTGAACATTATGCTCAGGTGGGCCCTCGTTTGATAAGCCACGGGGACACTGTCCCTGCAAGGGCAGCCCCTCAGTCCATGGCCACCCTGAAAAATGGGATCCTGTCCTTATCGGAATAAGGCACAGAGACAGGCCAGTGGGGCCCTGTGGAGGCCTCTGAAGAGGGCCATTGCTCCATCAACCTAGCTGGGAGGTCAAATGATCACTTGGGATCCCCATTTCCCACTGACTCATTTCCAGAACACTCTGCAGCTCAACACCAGGTCTGTGCAAGATAGGCCAGGCCTCCCCAGAAGGGTGGGGCCAGGGAGCATAAATGATGCAGATTCAAGATACCTGGCATGCCCACCATCCAAGGACTACAACTTTATGGCAATCTACACCAGAACCCTGGTGTGGTGATATCTTCTCATTTTTTCTCTCTTTCTCTCTCTCTCAATCTCTCTCTCAACTTCTAACCTAATTCACGGCACATAACAGTAGCAGTACTTCCAGTTTTGCTAAATTCCACTAATTGTAATGTTGTCGTGGTTTCACCCCGGCTGTGGGCTGAGATCCACACAGCTGCCTGCTTCTTAAAGTAAAAGAGCAGGGGAAAAGGGAAAAGGGGGGAACAAGGGAAGGGAAAAGGAAGGGGCAACTAACTCCAAAACCAAGAAACTATGAGGCCCGTGGGTTGGGATAAGGAGAGTTTACTAAGAGAACAGAAAGATCAAATATCACAATGCTAACAGGACTTTAGAGCAAAAGAAGATGAAACTCTTGATCCCCAACGCAGTTTCTCCCCAACCCACGCAACTCAGGCCGTACCACCCAGAGCTGTCCCGGAACCCGACCGTCCCCCCAAGCAGCACGCGTCCCGCCACCGCCCCTCTTCTTCCTCCCCTCAGCCCGCCGTTATCCTGGGCAGGACGTCATTGGCATGGAATACTCTCTTGGCCCATCTGGGTCACCTGTCCTGGCTTCGCCCCTCCTTTCTCAAGAATAGAGAAATAGAAGAAGCTGAGAAAGTCCTTGACTGTCTGACTGCAACTAAGAACATCAGGGTGTTCTCAGCACTGCTTTCATTGTAACTCCCAAACACAGCATTCCATCAGCTGCTACAAATGAAATTAACTCTATCCTGACTGAAACCAGGACAAATGTGTTGCTCCAAATATAGATTGTACTGTGGTTTTGTTTGTAAGCTTTATAATTCTACTGGCTTTTAAGTAAAGTTGTGCTTTGCTTGGACATTCTGGGTAACTGCTGCTACTCCTGAGTACCACGCAGAGGAATACAGAAACTAATCTCACCAGTGTGGTTGTTAAAGAGGTCAGCTAAGAGAAGGTTAACATGGCCCCTGGGGCAGGTAGAAAAGGTTAACACCAGATGTACCCATCTGCTGGGATGGGGCAAAAAGGTCTGAATCTCTCCCGTTTGCCCACATGGTGGGATGTGATATAAGTTTTGCAAAATTATTCACTATCAAAGAATAGTTCAGCCTGGGAACATCTGTCCAAGCAATAGGAACTTTGAGGTAACTTCAACTGAGAAGTGGGGCTAACAACTCGTGTGCCATGCTGCCCACTCTTCATTGGCTGGACTGTTCCTCAGATGACCCCAACCTCAACAGTAACCTTCTTGGGAAGGCAAGATTTCCTGTCTCCATTACCCAAGGCCTAAAGAGTCCAAAACATTTGATAAGCCTTTACTGTTTGTGTTCTCTTCACAATATGGAGATGTTCTCTCTGGAGACAGAGGGATTAATATGAGTCACTGAACAGCAGAAGGAAGTCTTCAAAGGAAGGTGGAGCACCTCACACTGTTTACTGCAGCCCAAGTCCCTGGCACAAGCAAACTGGCTTTTACAGCTGCAGGAGTTTGGGCAAAATCTCAAACCACAGAATAGTTTCTTATGCGTGGGAGAAAAATGCCAGAAAACTGTAGGTGTGTAAAGCACATGAGTGAAATACTAGAAGTCTCACCTAGGTCTTCCATTCATAGGGGATATCGGGTTCCCACTGACAGGTCTACATGCAGGTTAAACTTTGTTTTCACCGTTGGGGAGCCATCTGACTTTAGGAGAGGGGAGAATTCAAACAGCTAGCTTTGTGTCTGCTGCCTTCTGTTGCCCCAGGAGAACAGGGCCAGCCTCTTCAGGGCCATTTCCAATTCACTCTGCTCACCACAGTAATTAAGGACATTCACCCACTGGTAATAAGTGGACAAGGAGGGAAAGCAGAGATGTCTTTTCACAGCAATTCTCAAATCAAATTGGCACAGACACATGCCAACTCCAAGCCACCAGATCTCCAGAACACCAACCAGCGATGCTACAATACAACAGAAATTCTTCTACTACTAGGGCAGGCTCCAATGAGATATGTGGCTCTGACACAGCTTCAATAGGAGCATTCTGAATTTACAGTCTAAAATATGGAACAAGTCTCAGATTTATTTTTAGGACTCCCTAAGCAGCTTGACTTTCTCTCTCAGAACCAGTGAAACGTAGGAGGATTGAAACTAGAGTTACACAGAAACTTAAAAGCACTGCGGAGTAGTTTTAGGACAGCTAAGATGTATTTTGTTATACCTGCCACTACCAAAACAGAGAACTGTAATATCCCTTTTCCGAAAGGAAATCAGAGGAAGTTTTGGCATTACCTCAAGTAGGGTCACAATTTAACCTGCTTTGGCAGGGGGTGGACTCGGTCTCTTGAGGTCCCTTCCAACCCCTACAATTCTGTGATTTCAGCCTGTACAATCCAAGAAATAGAGAAAGACACAGAAAAGCATGCAAGTGGCAGATGATGATCAGGAGGCAATGTATTCATTGGAGTGGTTTGGTGCCTGCTGAGCATTTACAGTTTTTGGTTTAGTCAGCTTTATTCTTTAAAGAAGAAAACCTGTGTTTGTTGTTGTGTTTGGACAAGGCCATTTTCACACAGCAACTGATGTTTCAAAACAAAAAAAAAAATCAAATGTTGGGGTTTTTTTTTAATTACAAAATTGCAATTCTCTGTGAGGAAAATGACAAGGCAAATTTTTGGTCAGGTCACTTGTTTCTAATTGAATCTTTCACTTTGTTAAACTGAGTTGCAGCTGTTTCATTTCCAGGCAATATCAGATAACACAGACCTACACTTCCCTTACAGGCCAAAAAAAGTTGCTTGGCTCTTTGGAGGCCTGTATTTCTTGTAATGTTAAATAGATTTCTAATTAAACCAAGCTGTGTATAAATGCTGCATTAGTCAGCAGCATTATACCCAGCTCAGAGATACAATCCCTCAAGGTAGCCTCTATCACGAGTTGAGCTGGCAGCTGCATGCTCAGGACATGCAAGGCTCATGGGCTAATAGGCTCTTTGAAAAAACTGCACTCAAAAGTGAATTAGAAAAGAGCTAGTTTGTAGTTAAATAGTTAAACTATTTGAATCTGGGGAAATATCAAAGACATCTCGATGTTTCTAAACGCACTGTCTTTCCCGACACATTTCAGTCCAGCTAGAACATTTCAGAGTTTTGTTTAGACTTGGAAATTCTGAGGTTTTCTCATTTTATTCTGGGATTTTGTAAGCCATTGTGATGGGCAACCAGACATCAACCAAACAAAGCACCTGAACATCTCTCACCTGTGTCTAGGGAAAAGAATGAGAAATCTATCCTGGAATTAAGACATTTACTATTTCAAGGCAATCAACAACTTAATTTTTTTCCCTTCCCCTTTTTATTAAAATCAGTTCTAGGATTTATTTGTTCCAGTCACAGCAAGAAGTGAAATCATTGCCTGTCTAGACAGGAATGCTGTGCTTCAGAGCAGTTACTTGTGAAGGCTCAGAAGCAGACCAAACCTCCTGCACAGCCAATTCACCTGAATCTCCAATTTCCTTCTCTTCTGATGAATCACAGGAAGTTTTTTTCCAGTTTGGACACACTCCTGCTGTCTTTTTTTGGACTAAAATCGGCAGGACTGCTGGGCTACATTGGTAAAGACTCCCTATACTTTTTACTTTTACTCTTTCATTTTTCCTTCAAGAAAACAATGAGTCTTTAAAGTCAACATTCATGTTCCTGTGGCTTTGCTCTCAGCAGGGACATAATCTAAGGCTGAAGGGAGAGTGGAACAGCAGTGATGTCCATCTTCTGGCTAGAGTGCTTACTGACAGTGACAGATCTGACCTCTCAGTGTGCCAGAGCCTGAAAAATCACCGGGGATTCTTTTACATGATGACAACTATTGAGACTCTAACCATACAACTGTGAACTCAGAACTGTGCTAATTAGCCCAAGTTGGGAACATGGCTTGTCCACTATAGGACATGCAGCCTGCTAAAGCCACACCTGCACTTGCAGGCAAATCTAACGTCAAAACCTACAGGCCTGACAGATCGCCCCGTTTCAAGTGACCAAGGATGCTGCAAACACAGAGCGAAACCATGAGGAAACAAGAGCCTGTGATTCGGTTTGTTGGCCAGATGGTAGGTTGGGGGCACACTGGAGAGCAGACACAGGTAATTCACCACCTCCAGTGGAAATCACAGAGCACTCTGTTCTAAGCCCAGAGAAGCCTCCCTTCAGTCCCGGTGCTCAAGAGATAAGAAAGGAATGTGTGATAGGAGAAGAGCCATCAAGTGAAATTAGTCATGAGTTATTTTCCCTAGTCCTTCAATTCTTCCAGCTAAGTGGAAACACCACTGGGAATGGCATCCCTTCAAAGGAAAACCCTGAGTCAGAAGAATTAAATAATTTCAATCTAATTCAAACTTTTGGATGTGATAGGTAACAATTGAATCAAAGGAAATCCTGCACATACAGTTGTTAGGAAAATCCATCAGCCAGAGTTCAAGGCCTTCCAGGCTATTCCCAGAACTACTTCTTGTACAAACTCTTTTCCCTGCACCACCCACATATTTTGTTGTGGTGGTGGTGGTGGTGTTCAAATGAAATGGAGCAGAACACAGGAGCTAAGTAGCAAGCTGTGATGTGAGAAGATGTGTCCCAACACTGCTACTCTCCCAGGCCAGGAGGCTGTAAGTGCCAAAGATCTAGGTTGCCTTTGCAAGGACAACAACCCAACAAGGGTACAAGATGGGTAGAGAAAAATCAAACACACCTTCTGATATAAAACAAAAAATAATCCAAACCAAAGGCATAATTATCCTGCTAGGACACAGACTCTGCAGCCAAAGCAGTTACCACAGGGACTCCCGTAGCACAGGTTGACATGGGTCACTGCACCTATTTGCTCTGGAAAACTAGACTGGTTGGAGAATGGGAGTTTGAGGCTACCCTTGATGTTTTGGGATGCTGGGGTTCACACATACTTCTCAAAACATGTCAATATAGCCCTTTGATCTTCCACACAAACCAATGAGAAGGTGAGACAGGTTTCAGCCCTTGTTCTTCCTTACCCCTTCTGAAAAACCTCAGTTGTGTCAGAATGAGTCACTGTGCCTGTGCCCGCTGATGTGTTTAAAAAAAAAGAACAGATATTATTCTGTTCCATGTAGAGATGAGGTCGAGTTCAATACTTTCAGGTTCTGAGGAGGCATAATAAAAAGCATCAACTACCAATAGGGTCTAAATGTTAGAATAAGAACAAGGCTGAGATAAAACCATAGAGGTGAACAGCAGGTTCTACAATCCAACAGTGCTCCTTCTGCCAATGCTGGCCTGACTGGTGGGCTCCAGCTCTTTTTTGGAGACAGCCCATAACCCATATGCAGGACAGTCTAAGGATACTTCTAAAGAAGCCAATCTTGCCCAAGAAAATCACCTCAAATCCTTACCACACCGTAGTAGCCCTAAGGAATTAAAGGGACATGGTCCGCTCTCCTACCCCTGACAAGATGAGCCATGGTAATTTCAGGTAGAAAGAGCAGGAACTGGATTTAACTGACCAGACCATAGCAGAAAGGGACAACATCAGCCTATGCTCTGTAGACAAGCAGAATTAACTGCTCAGTCTGTTTGCTACGACTGTCTTTAAGACTGGTAGCTAACAGAAGCAGAGCTAGGATACAGAAAGCAAGCCATCAAAACAGATTATCGTTACAAACCACTATTGAGCAGAGCAACCAGAAAACATTACCTAAACCTCTGAAATGTGTGATTAAAGAATTGCAGAAGGAGAACCCAAGATCCTAAACACCCAACACCTGCCATGGGTAACACAGACATCAAGGAGAAGATGAGCAAAACATGGATGGACAAGGAATTTGAGCAGAACACAAACAAAATGCTACATTAAGTGAGGCAGAAACTAGTGGAAGACTGGACAATTTATTTCTAATATCTGTGGGGTTTTGCTGAATAGGTAGGGAAGAATCTGCATTACCAACTTCTGTGAGTTGATCAGAGTTTACTATGTCTGAAATAACATACAATCTAAAAGACCAGACATCAAAACAAAGTAAAAATTTCCAAATGCATTATTAAAAGAAGAAAATACTTTCTTTTTTTAAAGGAAAACCCATGGCTTTGGGGTCCATAAAATATTATGATTTTCATCCATAAATTTCTCTATTCACACCCCACAGAAAACTTAAGCCACAGATTTTGCTCCTGATTGTTGAAGAAGAGAGAAAGCTGCTAATATTCTTCTTGTAGGCCTAGGTCAGAGAAGCTTTACCACTTCAGAGAAGGAAAGGACTGTGGACAGACACTTGCACAGAGAAAAGTTCTTGGTCAAAAACAATCTTAAGGGTTTTAACAGCTATATAGTTTCTCATGGGAATCTTGAGAAAAAGAAGAGGCAGCTGAGAGGAGGTGGACAGAGGGTGGACAAGTTAACAGGAACCAGCCTACAGTTTGTCTGGAAACACTTAGAAAATGAAACAATCAGAAAAACAAACAGCACGAGATCTCAAAACAGTGGGTTAAGCCCATCACAGAAGCCTAGTCAGCCACGCAAGATCAAATTCACAAGGAGAAAAGGATGAAGATAGAACTGCCTCATGAAGACAGGAGCTTATCTGCTCAAGAAGGGGCAGCTTCTTTGTACATCTCCCCTGAACAGTGGAAAGAGGCAGCCTGGATATACACTGCAAGTGTGTAGCACCAGCCTGATCTCTATTCTTTTGTGACACCCAGAGCTACCAGAGGGGGAATTACAGCCCTTCTACCAGGAGGGGCTAGCACCCAGAAAGCAACAGGTGGAAATGAAATCTGGCCTTATCAGACATTTTGAAGACAATAGCTTCACTCAGCACTGTATGGGTTAAGCCCCACACAGCCTACATGAAGGGACGATTCTTCTTATACGCCAGGCAGCTGAAAACTTGCTCGTACTGTCCTGGAGGGGCGAAACACACAGAGAGAAACTCTGACAGACAACGTGATGAAGTGCCATCACAGCCAGAGCTGCCAACAGCAGCAAGCACAATTCAGACAGATAAGAAAGGGCGCAGCCTTACATGATGCCTAGCAAGAGTATCCATCTGCAGAGTCTGTCCAGTGCAGCTTCCCAGGTGTGCCATGAATGCCCTGAGTGAGCTTGCATAGCTTTTAATGTTTGATGTACCAAGCAGCCATCTGGGAAGCAAAATCATTTACACTTTACTTGATCGGGTTGTAACTGCTTGGTACAGTGCTCCTTGCTATGCAGTTGTCTGCCATCTGGAGCATGGGCCTGGTGTCATGCCCCAGCACTATTGGCTCCAGGTGGGAGCAGGCAGCTTCCACCAGGGCCAAGAAGGAATCCATGACCCAGAAGGCACCATGGTCTCCTCAAAACATGAAGCAGGGGAGCAGAGCTAGACCAGGCACTGAAGGGAACATGGCCCACATTGAACTTGTGTCCTGGGGAGTCCACATCCCACAAGGCAGGGGAAAGGGCAGCAGAGACTTGCAGACTCGTCACAGCGGCTGAATCAGAGCTCAGCTTTGCTGGAAAGGCTTCCAAGAGGAAGCCCTAAAAACAGCCGCTTTTCCCAGATGCTGCATCTGGCTCAGAGACAATTGGCCTGGACAAGTACAACTAGACAGAAACCAAGCAAAAAATGTTGTCTGCTAAGCTTCCCAGCAAGGTCACCATCTGACATTCTTCACATTAGCTCAGATCTCGGGAAAGCTAAACCCTGGATGTTTCCAGGCACCTAGAAGGAGTAGAGGAGCGTGTGCCCTCCATGCTGTATATGGACAGCTGAGGACCAGCAGAAGTAAACAAGCCCAACTTCAGCATTTGGGAGAAATGTCACATTAGAACATGACCAAATTGGACCCACTGAGTTACAGGACAAGGTCTGTTTCTAGCTGAGAAACTCAACTCACATCCTTTCACATAGCAGCAGCAGAACCAAGCATCATTCTCCCAACACAACCATGCCTCACAGTGCAGAAAGCTCCCTGGGCTGCCTTGGAAGCCTAGATTATTAAGTGAGCCTGAAATCAGGTTTCTTACTCACTTGGCTTTGTCCAATATTAATGCCTATGGGTATATCGTCATTCACTTGAGAAACAAAACCTCCAGGACTGCCAATGTCCTAGTAAGGAGCACTTGTCTTTCCCATTGAGCTGCAGGGTATTTGGGGTTTCTTCTATGTTTTCTTTGTGAAACTTTGAAATGTTAAAAAAAAAAATATACCTGATGACTACAGTCAGCTTCCATGGTACAAGCCTGCTGAGTGCCAGCTTCCCAATGCAAAACACGTGCCCTAGTCACATTTACTTATTTCCATGTGACAGTGACATCTTTGGGACACACACACCAGGCTGGAAAAAAAACTATTTCTCAATGCCTGTTTTGAGTAGTGTATTTCCAATTAAATGTTATTATGCATATAGGCATTCAAATAATTAAGTGTTGACCACTACTTTCATCGGAATTTCTGTCAGTCTTCAAGACAGACTGGGTTGAATGAGATGAGCAGCCTAGGAAAACACAGGCATGATAAAACTGCCCTCTAGTGGGAAAGGACCAATCACACCTACAGCCACTGCAGGGGAGAATTTGGGGGTTCACAGTGCCTCACTGAACCTCGGGGACTAGCTCAGACAGCAACCCTGTCTGCTCAGACTATCCCTGTGTCTGGCTTGGCTGTGGCTGCAGCTGGGTATCCTCCAAGGAGCTGTGGGCTGCATTCCCACCAGTGTGACCACAGGCAACGGTGCTTTGACTTTTTCAGACAGGCACTTCATATATTGCCATTTGCTGGGGCCTCATCTGTTAAGCTGGGGAAGAAAGGCTGACTGGGAAGAAATTGAGAAAAAGCTGGATAAATATCAGCTGGCAGACAACTTCATGTTATTCAAAAGCCTTGCATGCACGTGGTGCTAGCACTTGGCCAGAACCAGGGCTGAACCCACATCAACAGTGAAAGATGAAGCCCTTGATTCAGCTTGATAGAGGAGTCTTCCCAGGGCCCCATACACAGAGATGCTATTGTGCCATACTGAAGAGCTGAGTACACACCTCTTCTCCTGCTACAGACACTAGAAAGTCCAGCACCTTAAAGGCATTCATGGCATTAGCCCTTTTTGCAGCATGGTGGAGTAGGTCTTGATCTAAGGATGGAAACACATGTCCAGCAATGGACCAGCACTGGCTTTACAGAACATGTCCCCTACTAGAGGAATGACGTGGCAGCTAGACTTCACGGGTGCTCTACAAGAGGGAAAACAAGGCTTCCTGTCAGAAGAAAATGAAGTCTGGGTACCTGTATGTCTCAACAGTGAAACATGTCCAGAATCTGGAAACGGGAAAGGAAAAATTACAGCACAGGAACTGATGCACACACCCAGGCATCCCCATGCTTCCAGGCTGTATCCACTCACTTCCACTTCTGCCTCAGACTCAGGGATGTCCTGGTTTTAGCTGTAATAGAGTTAATTATCTTCCTAGCAGCTTCTGTAGTGCTGTGTTTTGGAATCAGGATGAGAACAACATTGGTAACACACTGATGTTTTTAGCTGTTGCCCAGCAGTCAAGGACTTCCCAGCTTTACATACTGCCCTGCCAACAAGGAGGAGAGGGAGAGAGGGTAGATAAGCTGGGAGGGGACACGGCCAGGAGCTGACCCAAACTGGCCAGAGGGGTATTCCATATCATATGACATCATGTTCTGTATATAACATGGGGGGGTGGGCTGGGAGGCAGGTTAGCTTGGGGTCTTACAGAGCATCGACTCACTTTGCTGAGAAATTGTGCTATTCATAACTTGGTTTGTATATTTTATTAACTTCCTTTTTTTTTGTCCTATTAAACTGTCTCTACCTCAACCCATAAGGGGTCATGTCATCCTGTCCTCCCCTTTTCCATTTTGAATTCTCTCCCTTATCCTGGTGGGATAAGGGGGCAAACGGCTGCACAGTTGTTTCAGCTGCCTTCTGAGTTAGAGCAAGACAGCAGGCCAGACACATGGAGAAGCACAGTGACCCTCTTTAGTCCATGAAGAAGATGATGTGTTCAGTTTATAGCTGGATTTTCATTAACAAAACCTCACACTCAAAGTATTTGCCATGTTTTTCTTCTTCAGGAAACTGAGTCCATAGCTCCAGTGCCCTTTGCTGCTGTGACCTTCTCAGGCTCTCCAGCTGTGTTCAGTGAAGTGACCCCAGAGATGAATCAGTTGGTACCTCTCCAACAGTCCCACTCACTCTTTCCTATAGCCACAAAGCTGCCAGAGCTGCCGCAGAAGCACAGCCTTTGGTTTCACCCATCATACCATCTTGTAAGGGTTCATTGCCTGCCTCCTTACAAAAACATTAGTTACTTTTAGCAGTAAGTGCTCAGGGTAGTCAGGACCTTTGTGTCTTTCCACCTTACTGAAATAGGGAAAGCAGAGATACCTCATGCTAACCTTTCCCATCCTCCTTTGTTCTCTCTCTCATCAGAGGTTTAGAGACACAACAGATAGTTTGCTTGAAGTGGTGGCTGTCCCCAAGGAGAAAGGCTCAATCACTGCACCCTTACACGAGGTAAGCAGCAAGCCAGATTTCACAGCTGCACCTTGGAAACACCAATACATCCAGACCCACCCTCTGCAGAACAACCACACTGGGTATGCAAACCCATGGCAGGGACCCAGAGTAGGAAGATGGGACCTCCAGCCCTTGCAGCAGGGTCTGTTGAACATGCATTACAAGGTTATTCACGTTCCTTCAGCAACCTCTGTTGTCCAACACCACTTGATAAAACCTGTTCTATAGCATGACCACATCCAGCCAGCAAGGAGGTAAAAGGGGTGAAAATAGGGTATTACTGCGATAAGGGGACATTTTTGCATCATTTCCTCTCCTTTCATGAAGAATGAGAGTGTATTCCTGGCAAGGAGAGTCAATCCAGTAGTGTTCCTGCTGTTTATTAGGCCCTGACCTCACATTTAAATATAACCACTTGTGCTGGTTTTGTCCCCATACTTTGGGGCTGTGTTTTGGATTTCTGTTGAAAACAGTATTGGTTAACACAGGGATGTTTAACTACTTGCCCAGCAGTGCTTACACAAAGTTACACAAAGCCATGACAGAACATTAAGGTTGGAAAAGACCTCCAAGATCACCTAGTCCAACCATCACAAAGCCAAAAAAAATCATCAGAAAGGGCTAGAGCACCTTCTCTTGTGAAGTTGGGGTGGTTCAGCCTAGAGAAGAAAAAGCTCCAGGGAGGCCTTATTGCATCCTTCCAGTAGCTAAGCAACAATATTTGCCTAGCCTTCACCCCTGGATGGCCATCCCAGCTTGCACTCTGCTTATTATTCCTAGCCCACAGGATCTGAGGGTTCCAGCCAAGACATCACAGACTCACAAGCCTTCTGACAGAATTTGAGTCTCGAACAGGACCACCTCCTGTCCATGGTTTGCTCACACAGCATTAGACTGGGTTGATAAAGAGCCACCACAACTCTTTCCCATAAGCAAGCTGTGGCTTCATCATCCTGAAGAGTATTCCTCCCTTCCTCCAAGAGCCTGGGACCACCACATAACAACTGTGTTCAAGTACTTCCAAATAAGAGCTCCCACCTCAGGCTAAAACAGCCACAGAAGAAAAACAGCTACAGAAGGTTTCATGCTGACTGAACCTTGCAGCTGAAAATCCAGTCTTCTGCAGGCTAATTCAAGGAGCTTTTCTATTTTTTGAAGTTTATATGTATTTCCTCACTTCTACTTTTAGAAACATGCCTGCAGGTTGATGCTAGTAGTGCCTTATTCATGGAAAGATGGTGGGGCATGGTGTTGCAGTTTTGCATAGTGGGGTTGTGACACAGGGGCTATTCCCATTAATCTTAGAACAGAAAATGCTTAATGCTCTGACTTGGACAACTTTTCAGTGTTGAGTCTGGAGTTTCAGCTCAAGCACTTCAGCAGGCCACCACCACCATATTAACAAACATTTAGAAAGCAAAATCAATTTAACACATATTTTTAGGCTGTTAGGGTTACTTTTCCAAGATGGGATTGTTCTGTACCACACTTCCTGTGGTTTCCTTTCATCCTGATGATGCAAGAGCCCTTTTGGAGCAACCTAGAATTTTCCTCATGGTTAATTCAAAACCTGATAGGGCCAAACCACATATGACAATTCAAGCTCAGATCCAAAAGCTTTTTGCAGCTGTAGCAAGTGGCCTGAGGCAGAAATGGCCATTTTCATGAGGTGACATTGCAAAGTCAACAACCCTTTCTTACTTGATCATTTATTTTTCCAACACTGTAAAACTACTATTCTTCAGGGTCACCAGGTGAGAGCCCTCAGGCCTGTGCAAGTACTTTTTTATGCTCTTAAGAGTAGCTTCTGCTTACCAACATTTACAGCTGAAGTTTGCACCCAAAGAGTTTTGCAAAGGAATAAAGATGTACAAACTAAAGCCTCCACTTTTTCCTCAGCTCAGACTTTAGTCCTCAACTACCAACTTCAAAAATTACATTGACAGCCACAAAGGAAGAGATGAAGTTAAAGTTTTACCCCCTACTTTGGCTCCATAATTGTGATTTTAGAATAAGGTTTGTATTAAGATATTTCAGGTTTTACTCTTCAATACATTTGATGATTTCATTGCAGAAGTATATTGGTTGTCCTTTCTCCAGCAGTGAGGACAGACTGATCTGACATTACTTGAGTTCTGCTTTGCCAAGGTGAGAGCTGTGTATCTCAAATCAGGACCTAGAAGCATTTAATTTAACTAACACATCTCAACTGAAATGCATCCTTCATTATTAAACCAATTTTCTGTATTGGCTTGAAGAGAGGAAGAGTTACACCAGCAGTTCCTCACTCGGCAGATACCCTGTCTGAGCTGCCATCCATGCTTCCAGCCCCACTCTCCCCCTCCAACAGGTTTCCACAGGAGACACTGGATAAAGCAAGCACCAAGTGCCCATGAGGATTCACCAAAACCCTTCTGGACCCAACAGCAGTGGCCATTTTCCCACCTTCCCTAAAGGCACCATTTACCAAAGGACCTAGGACAACATGGACACCTGGGGGATGTAACCAAATGAGTGGTGGACTAAAAGAAAGTAGAAAACACAAACTTCATGGTGACTCCTGTGCCAGCTCAGCTCTAAGTCATTTTGAAACCGTTCTATACCACAGTGGGAAACTCCTCGGGGTTGGCAGAGCAGCCTGGTCTACCTATTTGAGCAAGGCGCTATATTCTTTACATATTAGTGTTTGCTGGTTTGAGGATCATCATTGCATGTCAAACTCTGCTTTATTGCCTAGCCTTCTCCCTGTAACATCTATGTGTGACAGTGCAAATGCCACAATGGGGAAGATAGCGTGTGGGTAACAGCAAAAGCAGATGCTGACAGCTCTCTGGAAGCTATCCCTGAAAGGAGGGCAGAGAAGAGCGGCGAAGGGGCTGTCAAGGGGACTGAAAGCCCCATCAGGTGCATGATCCGGGAGGGAGGTGGCATGTTCTGAAAACATGCAGGTAGGAGGAGGCTCACTTTAAAGGAGAGAGTCCTTTGTCTTCCCTGGGATTTTATTCACACTGTGGTGGCTGGGCAGAAAGGATGACTTTAAAAAAACAACAACAAAATGTAGTTATAAACCCACTTTTATTCAGAACCTGATGAGTTGCAAGTCAGCCACCTATTGCTGCTTTTTCTGTCTGCACCCTTGAATATCCACACCTAAGCAAGGAGCTCCCCTCACCAGCTCTCTTCCTCACTTGCCCCCATTGGTATCGCATCCCTTTCATCTTTCCTTTTATCAAAGGGAACAGAAGCAGCACCTGCTGCCACCAGCAGTAGGGCACAGATAGATCACCAATTCCACATCACCAATGTCGATGGAGAGGAAGAGACAGCAGCAGGTCAAACACAGCGAGGTTTCAGCACAAACCCAACAAGCAACAAGGATTCCAGTGCTTCCAAGGACGTTGCCACACAAGTGACAGCAACGCATTCACTGACCAAGGAAAGGGTAGGAGAAGTAGAAAAATGCAGTAACTCAGAGTTAAAAAGCAGCACACAAGTCAAGCTCAGCATGTCACTCAGGGCTGCTACACGGGAGCAGTCCACATCACACAAGTGATGCTTCAGAGAGGACATGTAAACCCTGAAACTGTGGGAACAAGGCAAGGGAGGAGAGCACTCTCCACATTGAGGGAATGCTGCCTCTGTAAGAAGTCTGACAGACCAACAAAATGGAGGGGGTTGTGGGTTTTTTTTTTTCATGATCTTGGGGTGGATTTCAAGAGTATTTGCTCATTTAGAGCAGCTCTGTGAACCTCAGGCGGTATTGCAGTCTGACTAAGGGATGTGCAACTCTCAGGTGGATAGTTTCGTTAGTTCACAGAATTGGGACAGGTCCTGAGAGGGAGAAAAGAGGTTCAGTAACGGGAGTTTCCAAGGTTAGGGGGATTTTTACTTCTTCTTCTTCTTTCTGAGTATCCATATGAGGAGGAAGAGCTGTGGCAAGGATGGGAGGACTCCCTCACCTAAACCATACTAACCACATGTGACAGCATGCAATTAATAGCTCATTAGCAGAGAGGTGGGGCTGTCCCTTAAAGTGATCTGCTCAAAGCATTGCCTTGCTTTCAAGGAAGAGGAAGGAAGATCAACCATTTATCACCTGACACAAGAAGGAGAAGAAGTGGTGCATCCCTACTCCTGCCACATACCCGAACAGCCATCTTCCCACCTAACAAAACTAAGAACAGCCCAGATGGGAAAGCCTGGTAGCACCATTAACTGCAAAGCCTTGCCTGACACCCTAAGCCACAAATGATGTTCTGCTTAGGAGGCATATGGCTGTGTGAGAGGTTCATCAGACATAGATCAATGACCACTCTGCAAGTCCTAAAATAAAAATGAACGTTACCATGAATGACATGAGATGAATGTTGGGGAGGGAGGATGTGTCATAAACCAGTTTGTACCAATTTGGGTTACATGTCACCAACCAGCAGTCCATGCAGCTTTAAGATGCGCCAGTTACATACGCACCTCCGGAATGAGCTAACAGGGTGCAAGCACCACTGCCTCTCACCCCTCCTCCAAGGGATTTAGTAATTTTTCTGGGATTTCCTTTGAAATTACCACTGGCTGTGACAAATGCTTTCAGAAGCATTTTCAAGAATAGCTCATATGGGCATCTCAAATTCCACTTGTCTCTGCTGGAGACACCACAGTGAATCTGACTTTCTAAAAGGTCCACCACTCAGCACAGTTTGGAAACAAGCTCTGTTTCACGTGTTCTCACACAGGCAGCCATCACCAGCTGTGTCTAAAAAGCCTTTCCCCTGTCAGCACCATAAAGATCAGGTAACAGCACAGACTTGGTGATAACCAACCGCAAGTGGGACAGCCCTAACCACTCACTAAATTCAAAGGGAGCCTTTGCACATCTGCAGATCGGCACAGATTTAGATGTTGTGCTGACCTGATGTGTTATGGCCCAATGCAATAAGGAATATGCCCCAAAAATCATCATCATAATGTCAGTCTTTTATGCTGCTTAACACAACCTGAGAATTTTGCCAAGGGTTCCCTGTGTTGGACCTTCCCCACAGGAATTCCTCCTCCTGTTTGCCATTGGTGCTTCCCACCTGAATTTTAATGATATTAAATCATAGCTGCGTCGAGAGGAGAAAATTCCTGTGTTCTTTTCATCCCTCTGCAGGATAAAGAGAAAAACCCAAATTCTGTGGCTAAGCAGTGAAAACACCTCAGTGGAGATTTACCATGTGTGCCAAAATTCCTGCTGACATCAGCAAGACTGCATTGAGGCAGAAACCAGAACATTGGGCAGATACAGTGTCAGAGGAAGGAATTAGGATTACGTTCTTCCTTTCTAAAGTTCATGGATGAATCACATGCACATCAGACACACCTGCAGCATCCTCAACATGCTGGGCATGGAGCTACCCCCTTTCCTATGAGGAAAGGCTGAGAAAATTGGGACTGTTCAGCCTTGAGAAGAGAAGACTAAGGGGGGACCTAATTAATGTTTATAATTATCTTAAGCAGGGGATGCAGGGGAATCAGCCAGCCCCTTTTCAGTGGTCTGTGGAGACAGGACAAGGGGCAATGGCTGCAAGTTGGAGCATAGGAAGTTCCACACCAACATGGGGAAGAACTTTTACACAGCGAGGGTGAGGGAGCCCTGGGACAGGCTGCCCAGGGAGGTGGTGGAGTCTCCTTCTCTGGAGATGTTCAAGACCCGTCTGGATGCCTTTCTGAGTGATATGTCCTAGGGAGCTGCTTTGGCGGGGGGTTGGACCCGATGATCTCTCGAGGTCCCTTCCAACCCCTACAATTCTATGATTCCTAATCCAATGGCATCACCATCATGGGCAGGCAGTCATGGAAGAGCCTAACAGTAACCATCACACCTCTTGCAGAGATGGGCACATTAACCCTGTGCCTCAGTGAACTCCACGTTACCCCGAATAAAATGCTACACCCTCCAAAGCAAGGGCACTGCATAACCTGTTGTCCAGGTGAATATGAAAATATCAGAGGAAAACACAGCCCCATGCTGTGATCCCCCACATCCAACTCCAGAGGAACTTTCTCTTGCCCCAAGGTTCAACATCTCCAAAGAGCCCTCTACTTCTAGGAAGGTGCACAGTGCCACCTGTGTCTGCACTATATAGGTTAAGCTTATGGCAAAACATTCATATTCATCTTGTTAAGCTGCTCCCACATTCCCAGCTGTTTGCTGCCTGTTGATAAGTACTAGCAACATAGAACTTAACAGAAAGATGTACTGCTCAGACACTGACGTGACTTGCAGAAACGCAGCACAACTGAGCTGCTCTCTCCCTGCGTTTTCTCCTGCTGGATTTCCTTTCTAGTCACTACCATCCCCTTTTCCAACTCTGGTATTTAAGTAGCACAGATTTGTCAGCTCTCTTAATGAGGCCAGGCATAGAGCCTCAAAGCAGCAAAACAGTTTTTAGCAACAATTTCCAGACCTGCACTGGGATCCATGTTTTCCACTCTACTCCCTTGCGTCCCCTCACAAGTAACAGGCATATCCATCTCTATAGCCTCTCTCCAGCCTATCCCAATCCCCCATACCCTAATCTCCCAGATCTCAGAGGTTTAAGTGCCTTTCCTACCTATTCCCTTCACCTTAAAAACAAAGCTATAATGAAAAAATTTCTACATCACATGCCAGCTAAGCCAATCCTGCCTCCCCCCAACTCTAGCCCCAGCATTTAGCACTCTCCCTGTTTTGTTTTTTTTTTTCCTCTCATCCCCCCTCTACTTCACAGACAACCACTTCCAGTTTAGGAAGTGCCTTCCCCAGTTTGGGAAGTGCCAAGTTATATACCAAGGTTAGGGGTAACCTGCAACACTTCTACACAAAGCCAACACAACCCAAACACTGGGGAGTGATGCACTCAGTTCCCAAGTTACTGTACATCCAATGCACCCTGCTAAGTGTCATGAAGCTTTGCTCCACTGTGCCTGGGAAATCTGGTTCACAGTAAGTTTAGCTGCCAAGACCACCATAATAAATGTTAAATGTAAGTGTACCACAGGCTTATCTGGGTCACAGGAAGCTGAGGTCAGACAGAAGTATAACATCATGACAAAGAAGGGCACAGGAGGAAGGTCAGATTTCCCAATTCATACTTTGCAAAAATGTCAACAGAAGGTTGTACCCAAGTGTCAGTGCTGCAGCAGATATCACTTTCTTTTCGGGTGTTTTTCTTACTCACTTTGAGATAATTAGAGGACAACTGCTTAAAAGTTCCTTTGGCATCATCAGTGCAAGGAGGGGAAGTTTCTTACTACACACAGGAGATGGGCATCCACAGCAAACAGGCCTGTACCAGCACATGTGTGGCAAGTCCCAGGGAAGTTCCCAGTGACTGCACAGGCTGCTTCAGTAGGAAGTCTGCACTAAGTTGTTGAGTGCATTAATTACAAGTACCTTGCAAACAAAGCCTTTACATATCCACCTTTTCCGACATCAACTCCCCAGGTCATCCTTCCTAACCTGCCTTACAGACATAAAAAAAAATCCACTTTCCCAAAGCAAAGTTGTTTCTTCTGCCTTACCAGGGTTGAAGGTGAATGCCATGGGCATAGAGCAGCTCAGAGTTAGTTATGGAGAGGAGGCAGCCTTCTTGTGCTACAATGTTGGTGCATGTCAAGGCCTTCTAAGTGATTCACATATTCCTGAAAAATATATTATAACTGGAAAGAGCCTGGCAAGGTAGGCTGGTAACTGTTGTGGAGCTTTTACCTGCGATAAGACTATAGGAAAAGTCATGCAAGAGTGCTGAACCAAAAGAAACAGCTTAATTCTGACCTGGACCCCGTTCCAGGCACCTAACCCAGACAGCATCCCAACAGGTCCAGAAGAATCTATTTTGCGTGGACGTGAGCAACCAGGCATGAGGCACCAGAGAAGCAGGGACTTGCGTGGACAAAAAGAGGTGGATGGAAATCCAAGCAGCCAAGATACCTGTCTGGCAGTGAAGGGTCTGCATGTCTGCAGCTAATTCAGCTCAGGGCTGAAACTTACTTGTTCTTGGGGCTCCTTTCATCCCATGTCAGCCTTCTCACAAAGTCAAGATTGCATAGAATGAAGCTGTCATTTCAGCTTGTTAGGACAAAAAGCCCTCTGCATTTGAGCCTTGAGCTCAACTTTCATTTAATTTATTTCTACTCACACCACTTAGTACAACTGCTCAAAGAAGCCTTCAATGTGGAGCACTGAGAAAGCCCCAGCTGTCAAAAGACAACACAGCTCTTCCTAGAGTCCTTCACGTTGACCACTGATTTATTTTAGATACTCAGGGTTTGGTTTTGTTTTTTATGGCTGTTATTTTTGCTTTATTAGCTGCAGTCTAAGAAACTTAGGTAAGACATGAGCAATAAAAAAAGCAGAAAGTATCCTCTGCACTTTGGCACAGATTTACAAAGAGGACCAACGTCCCGCAATACCCCTCCTAAGTCCCCAGCTCTTGTCTGCTTACTGCTAGATTTCCCATGGACACACCACCACCAGTGCCACAGAGGACAAGGTCTTGGCAGCGTGGAAAGAATTACGTAAGATTTACTGCAGAATGGAAATCCTTATCAAGCTCTTAAAACCGAAACTCTGCAAGAGATCTAGATCCTCCTTCTCCAAGATGAACACTCACTTCAGGCTAAGAACAGGAAGAAGCAGTCTCACAGGAGAACAACTCAACAGCTTCCCTAAAATTTCTTTCTCTCAGGAAATCTGGGGTGGCCTATGATGAAGATGGGGTAGATAGAGCATGTAATCGATTCAGTCCAGAGACAGGTATACTCAGATATGTGTTCAAGTCTATTCACTTGCTGCTTCTGCTCTCAGAGTGAAACCATTGCCAAAATATTCTCTATTACCCTTGCATACGTCTTCCAGCCAAAAATCTAAAAACACATTACAAGTTTTTAATAACTGCCCACAGCCTCCATCCAGCAGAATGAGCAGATGGCAGCACACCAAAAGCTTGGAGGAAAAAAGCTACCTGGAACAGACCCACCAGCAAAACCACAGGGGAAACAAATAAGCAGCACTGTTTCGTTTGGTTTAAGCCCAGCAGCCTAAGATCAGCAAAACAACAGGCAGCACCCACGGCCTTGTCCCCAGCCTGTGGATGGATTTGGTACCCCCCTGTAAGGCACAGGTCACGCAGGTCTCTGTGGATGGGTGGTGGGAGAATGCCCACTGCTTGTTGCTGGCTGCCTGCACTGTGCACACCCCGCTGGAGCCCTACAAGGGGCAAAGCCCCATCCCCAAAGAGGTATAGGCACTTCCCTCTGGGGGTGAGCACCACTGACATCAAAATGAAGCAGACAGGAATTGAACGAGCAGGTATGGCAGGCTGCCACAGACAATGCATCACGGAGTACAGGCATGCTTTCCTGTAAATACACAGAAACATTAAGGTTGGAAGAGACCTTTAAGATTATCAAGTACAACCATAACTCTTCCTCTGCCAAGTCCACCACTAAATCACATCCCTAAGCATCACATCCACACAGCCTTTAAAAACATCCAGGGATGGTGACTCAACCACTTTCCTGAGCAGCCTGTTCCAGTGCTCAATAACCCTCTCAGTGAAAAAAATTTTACTAATTTCTCCTGGCACAACTTGGGACTGTTTCCTCTTGTCGTATCACTTGTTACTTGGGAAAATGGGACCAACACCTACCTGATACCTCCTTACACTACAACAAAGCCTGAAGGGAAAGAAAGTAAAGTATCTCCCTGACTCCAACACTCTGAAAACCTTGTTGCTGGTTTCATCGCTGCTGACACTGCCAGGTGATGCTGCTAAACCCAAGGCACTCCTTACATCACCAGACCTGCCGCGCTGCGGATCTGGTGCAGCTGCACTGATCTCCCTGCTGAATCACTTCACACTGCATCACAGCGGTAGGAATCCCTGCCGCTGGACCAGCCATACACACTTCTCAATGTTGCAGACATAGCTGAAGGGCAAGTGTTACCACTGGGGCCACAGAGCGGGGATTTTACACCGCCACAAAGAAGAAAGGAAGTTCAGTAAATGAACTATTCAATTAAAAGGAAAATTACCATGACAAAGGTCAAACATTACTACTTCATGTGTTTTTTTCCCCCCTACTCTTCTGTCCCAGTCTCCTCCCTCCCCACTTCCTTCCCTTCCTCCCCCACACAGCACCCCAGCTAACATGAAGAGCACAGGTCACAAATTAAAAACTGTATTTGTTGCCATTCGCATGAGTTGATGTGACCTGTCACTGTCATCTATTTTGTGACTGCTAACACTGAAAGAAGCACTGGTCCAAGGCATAAGTAGGGGTGCACTTAAATGTGGCTGAGATGTTACTATGCAAGAAAAATAGTGGTTGTTCAAGTTGAGGAGTTCGCTGTTTAGGCAAGAGATCACTAGAGAAAAGAACACCAACTAATCTGCTTCGATGTGTTAAGACTGGCCAATCTGGACATAAGAAGAAGCTGTCCCTTTGCACAGATCAAAGTCCAACCAAGTCTGCTTAGCAGCACGAGACAGCAGAGACTCCCTTGAGTTTGTAGCTGCACAGAGCTGCTGGCCACCTCAGCCACAACGATTTACATTTTACCATACCCCTGCGCTATTGATTACATATGTGACTCTCCTCTGCTCTAAGCCAATAAGGTAAGAGAAGGGCAAAGATAAGAAGTGACCACGGAGAAGAGGGAAGCGCCCGTACCTGGTGCTGTAATACACAAAACTTCAAAGTGATATCTTTCCTGTGGCCACGTTAAACACAACTGCTGTAGCCACTACTGAAAACTGTAGAACAGCTTCTGACAGTAGTTGTGTTCATGTTTCACCACTTTTCATAGTATTTCAGGGAAATCCCTGCACTGATCCAAGGAACAACAAATAACTGTGGCAAAAGCAGGGAATTCTGAAGCATAAACACGGAGCCCTCAGCCAGGTCAACCCCCACCAGACGTGTGTCTCCATGTTGGCTTTAGCAGACTACCCACACACCACAGTAGGTGACCTGTGAAAAACCTGCTTAGACCTCAGATTACTACAACTGTCCTATTGCTAAATCAAAAGGAAGCCCGCCAATTTCTGAGCACCCATAAATAAGTCCACCGAAACACAACACAAACTATCATCCACTCTTGGCAAGTGACAGAAAAGCTACTCCATTCTGAGCTTCAAACCAGAAGGTGAAGAGCTGACTTCTTGTTTAAGACAGAAGAAAGCACCGAGTTTTCAGAATGACTGCAGATCACGTTCACAACCCAGCCTTTCAGCATGCCCATACCAAATGCAAACCACAGGGGCTTAAAGGCATTATGGTAAGGAATTGAAACAAGCAGCTACAGCTCCAATGCCATGCTAGATGAGTAGCATCTGAAATGTACATAAAAGGACAGGAGGACACCACACAGTCAGGCAGTGGGAGTTCTCAAATTACCGTATGTGATGATACCAAACCATTAAGGCTGGGAAATATGGTTGCACAAGTGCACTGTTAGAGGAATTATTTCTGTTTACAGTCAGATCACTGAATTCAAAGACCCTAAATGACATTATGCCAATTTATATAACCACAGGCCAGCTAATTTGTTTAAGCAGCTATTGTTTTACAGTTTAATCTAAGCTTTTCCTCTACAAAATTATATACTTTGCTTTAAAGTCTCAAAACGACAATGAAGTCAGCTCATTTTTATCTTATTTGCCTCAATGACTAGCTGCTCTCTGAGAAAACCTATCTCTATTCCAGAGAAAACCTGTCTAATTTCTTCTTCAAACAAAATTTTTTTTTGTTCTATCTTTTGATCTTTAAGCTACTAAATTCTTTCTTGGGGAGAGGGGAAAAAAACAGAAAAAAAGAGAAGATGAATGTTAAAAGCCTGCATTTGGGAAAGGCTGGGAGAATTTAAAAAACTCTTCCCACTGCAACCACATCCTTTGGACCTTTGCTAAACAAATGCATTCTCGATATTTTCAATGTAAGGTTTTCCCCCCACAATCTGCTCTGTCCAAAACAGGCATCAAAGCAGCATAAGGTCACAAAGAGTAATATCAGAGGCATCCTAATATTTGTTGCACATCGTCACTTCTCATCTGATTTTCATTCCACCAGGCTTAATTTAGAGGCTCACTGAGCTCACCACAGAACTAGCTCCTTAGAGCTAGTACTCCATGAAAGCAACCTAAATAAAATGAGAGGACTATTTACATTTACAAACCGTGTCCAAATAGGGTGAGTAAAAGAAAGTTGACCAGAATATAAGAGAACAAAAAGTGTGTCAGAACACTGCACTGTGTTACATAGCAACAAGCTACAAGATTAAAAAAATGATGAAAATCACTATGGGAGGCCATATCCCTAAAAGATAGACATCCTAACCCAACACCTGATGGAGCTACCTAGTTCTCAACTAATTGGAAAGTTGTTGATAGGCAGGGCAGAAGGGAAAGAAGAACAGGTTTCTGTTAGTTTTCTTAATGCAACGTGGAGCCAAAAGATAGAAAAATTTAGATGCGGAAAAGGGCTCAGTTCCGTGGGCAATGTTTATTTCATCTGAAGTATTTAATCTATCTCTGGTTTCTCACCCCTGTAAACGTATCACCATGTGTTTGTTTTTATATTTATAACACAACATATTTAGAAGATGACTTTGTCAAAATGCTCAGGATTAAAAAAGAAAACAATTGCAACACAGGCCTGCAACAATTTCCATACACATAGTAGCCAAAATACTTTGGCTGGGTTGTTGTGATGAGTAGCATTATTCACTGTTGACCATAATGAACTGTGATCATAACTGTCGTTGATTCTGAATTTAAAATAAAATAATTGCTTATCAGTCCTGGACCAGAGAAAATGGCATGGCTGTTGGGGGTCCTGAACTTGGTCTCTAGAGGGATCTCAGTCCTAAAGCACCATGAAGACGTCTGCTCTTTGCAATGCAAGTATCTGGGCTATCTTCTAAATTAGTTTTGACATTCTTCACTTAAAGCACGCAGAATGAGAGAAGCTTCATTCTTGGAGTGACAAGACAGTCCTACGCACTTCCCATAAATGTACAGTCTTTGGACAGCAGCTGCTCCTCTGAGTAGAAAAGGCTTTATGAGGGAAAAAACCAGTAAAGTACGTATAAGTGCCAGAATAGATTCTTCTCCTCACTGAGTATATTTTGTATGGTGGTCTTGGGTGTGGAGGCTTTGCCTCTGGTGTGTCAAGGCAGTCAAACAAAAAAGCAAGCCTCTCTCAGCAGCAGTTGATTTTTTGAGGTATACTCAGGTGTATATTCCGCAGTTGAATGCGCTAGCAAATGGAGATGAGGACAAAGGCAGTCTGCCAGGAGAGGGAAGTTAGTGCAGCAGGAGGTGACCAGGCTGTAGCAGCTGTGAAGTGTGCTTCAGGGAAGAACCACCAACAAGCAGAATTACGTTATAGATGCTGATCTCACTTCCTTAAAACTGCTTAAGATGCCCACCTTTGAGGCAAGCCCCAGGTCACCCACAGCATTTAGAAGCCTAGGGGCAGGGGATTTGGACTGAGCTTACTCACAGGAGCATGAAACTGGTGCCTGGTCAGGGCTCAGGCACCAGGTAGCACAACTGCAAAGCAACAGCTCAGCCAAAACAGCTAGGTCACTGCCAACAAGTTCATGCATCTTTTACCTACCACAACATCCCCTGCTATGAGGGGAATAAGACAGACTGTGGAGGCATCTGCATTTGCTGAAGGCTTCGGTACAAACCTTTCTTCAGCAGCTGCAGTTTTTTTGCATGTTGCACCAAAGATCTGAGCTAACCACCTGTAGGCACCATGGAAAAGCTGGAGAAGGTGACAACCCCAGAATTATCCAACCTCAGGTGGAAAACTGGACTGTTTGACATCACTGAGTTGGAAAGAGGGAATTTCCACAGAGGACACTCCCGCTGTCATCACAGCTTATTAAAGTGGCAAGTGCTTTTCAGAGATTCATCTTGCACTTGGAGGAATCCTGTGCAGCTGGGCAGAGGGAAGCATAGAAGTGATATGAAAGTCTAGAAGTAGGAGTGGGAAGGCTGTTTAACATCGTGTGCAGCTAAGCCAGCTCCTAAAAGCCTTTTTTGCTTTTGGGTTCAGACCAGGAAAAGCCTCATTCCAGAACCACTGTGCTTATTTAAATCTGCTGCTTTTCTAAGGACCTGCATAAAATAGTACATAGCAGAGGCACTGTTCTTTCAATTAGGACAGTTTTCTCACCTTACAACCTTACCTTTTTATAAAGATAAGAAAGGCTATGGAAATAGATTTTAGTTCCCCTTAGGAAGCATACAACAAAAATAAAACCACATGGAAAATGTGGTTCCAAGAGTCATGAAGCACCAGAAATAACTTTGTGTCTGTCACTTCAGTTCAGCTTCCACTGGTGCACTCATGATATAACTTTCAATTAGCCCTAAAAATAGCATTTTCCCCTCAGCATCATGTCATCATATGCACAACAGCCAAATGATCGTTTACTGAATGTTGGCAGCTGTTTCCTCCCCGTTGTTTAATATATAACCCTGGTCTTATTAATACACCCTATTTAAAACTTACACTATAAAAAGGAGTAATTACTCTTCAGAGGATTCATGATAATTGTCACTATAGAACAGCAGAGAACTTCACAGCATCGTGACCCTGTGAGGTGCAGACAGACATCATAGCAGGGAAGCAACAGGACAGCTCGGAGGTGAACAGATCAGATGGCACACTGCTGGTGCGGGTGGTTTGTCCAAAAAAAGCCAGAATATAGTTTTCTGGGAACAGCACCGATGATCAGCACCAAGAGGCACAGAAGCCGGGCTGCAGGCAGCTCCCTTCCAAAAGCGCATAGCCAAACAGATGGATCACACCAGCCAGACCAAGCTGGTCTCAAGGCAACATAGCACCAAACAGTCGTGTTCTAATGCAAGATACTCAGGGCCCCTCTTTGTTGTGATGCCCTCCCATAGCTCTCCTTTAGGCTTTGGACAGCTCTGCTTCGGCACCGACTGTCCACAGATCCCAGCTTGGCCTGGACCCCCAGAGGTTGTTGGGTCCCAGTTTCCTGGAAAAATGTTGTTGCTGGACAACTCACGGTATTAAATTTCAGCTGAGATAGTTAAGATGTTCCAAATTTTAAACAACTGAAAATAAGGCTTTTCAGCTGAGACCTCAACTATTACTAAGAAAAGGAACCAGCTGTACCTCTGCCACTTTCCAAGAAATCAAACTATCGGGCAAAAAAACCCCAACCCATACTGTTCCTATTTTATACAGAGAATAGGTTCCCCAACAAGCGATGGTGGGCAGACACCCCTCAAACTTGAAGCAATTCTCCTGCATAGTAGATCAAGTCCTCCTTCACAGAAGGCAGCAAAGATGCACAATTTAGTCAAACCCTGATATTTGATTCAGAGAACTGGCTGAGAATTGGTAAAACACAGTAGTCAGCTGCCACAGAGTAAAGGTGATTTCTTCTTGTCCTCTAACTTGCAGCAGCACTATCATCTTGGGAGCTGCAGGATACTTCAGCTGCCCAAGATGAACCCAGTATGGAAAGCAGGCAATGTTAGAGATAATCATAGTATTTATTTCCCATTGTTACTCACTTCAAAACACATTCCAAAGCCTGACTAAACCTTACACTCTCCCCATCATCAGACTGATGCACAGGCATCAGAGCATACACAAAAAAATAAGTAGTCCTGCTCACTTCAATTAAGAAAACAGGAACAACAGCACTTTGCCTCAGTACTTTCTATCTGAGAAAGCAGAGGACTTCATTGCCCAGACAAGAAGATAGCTATAAAACTACTCCAAAAGCAACAGCCTCCCTAGTAACCTGGGAGCTGACTGCTGATACTCTTGAGGGCACTCTTAGCTACCCTTTCACTGAAGGTAAGCAATCACCCAGGGCAGTTTTCATAGCTTAAAGATGGTTCTGTGATTTCAGTTATCATTCTGAAGGCAAAAAATGGGTATCATTGATAACAAATAAGTTAAACCACATTTATACCAATTCAAAGCCACTGAAGCAAATGGAACTTTATTTCAAAAAAATCAAGTCTGACTCCAAACTGTAATAGGTTATGTGTAAGAAAACTATCTTCCCATAGCAAGCCAAGACTCACCTCTGCAAAGAAGCACTGTAATACATGCTGAATTTACCCAGTACGTTCAGAGACAGAACAGACTTTGATCACAAAGCTTATTGATAAGTCAATGAGCAGCAGCAAAAGTTACAAAACACTAGTTGCAATCCCATTGGCCTATTATACCCATCAAAAATAAAGCTGTTTCCCTGTCTTGATTCCAGTTATTAGAGTGGATAACTCTCTCATCAGCATTCTTACAGCTACAAATCTTCAAGTACAACTCTGCTGTCCCCGTCTGCTGAACTCCTGCCCACTCCTGTTAGTTCCCAGGGAGCTGTAAGAGTAAGCACTAGGAGGCAGGATGACTTGGGAAGCACCCAGAACCAACTCCAGAAAACACTATGCAGCTTTTCCCCTTCTTTTCAGGATGCACTGTGTCTCTCTACCTGGCTGCTCAAAGAAGCTTCATTGTCAAATGCCTGCATCCTCAACAGCCTGAGGTGTCACGATCTGACATCATTGTCACACAGTTTCAGTGTCCACATAATGTTCTTTTACAATGAAGGCATTGCTGAGAGGGGCACCCTGTGCTGCTGAGTTTGACTGCAGTTGTGCTGCAGCGGGCTGAAGCAAATACGTCCTGCAGATCTTTTGACCTCAGTGTCACCCCCTTCACAGCCCGAATACATTCCACATGCCAGCAGCTCCAGGGCTGGCTTTGCAGGAGGCACCTAGGCTAGAACAAGGTGGCGTGGCCATCTTGCTTTAACCCTGTCAGGCCTCCCTGACCCACTGTGCACAAGTGGAAATTCCAGTGTCCAAGTCCCATGGTGAGCTCAGACAAGTAGTGCAGCCCCAGCCACGGTCCTTGACTATCAGCTCCAGAAACCCAAGTGGCACTCCGCCTATTACTCAGCAGCATATTGCCCTGACATTGTTCCCTAGCACAGCTCATACAACCATGGAAATTAATGCTGAGCCATGCCACAGGGAGAAGGGATTTTCCTCCATTCCCTTCTCACGTACTACAGTCTGACAAATGGTCCTGTTGGGCGCATAAGCAGCGAGACAAGGTCTGTGACATCGCCTGAGGATGTCAGCGCTCCTCTGAAGAGGACTCAACAGTTACTTGCCAAAGGTGTCCACCCTTTCCTGTTCACCACCACATCACTCAGTCCATGGTTTCCTAGAAGACACATACTTGCTGTCCAGGGTGAAATGAAGTAAGGTATAAATTCCCAATGCTTCAACAGTCTCGCTCATGTTTGACTATCACCCAATCTAACACAAAGCTGGGTCTGTCTTGAACTGCCCTAGCTGATGGACACCAGAGGATTTGGAAGATAAGGGAGCTAGCACTGTAAAAACATTGCTGCCTTTTCAATTACTCAGATGAGTTATCCCATGTAGTTATCAGAGGACTGGAAAACCCAAGACAATTTCCTGCAGGCTCAAAACTAATGATGCAAGTCCTGAGCCAGCTTATATGGGGGTGAAGGCAGGGTTCAGACCCTCTATGGGGAGTGTTTTGGCTTGTGTTCTGCTGCACTCTTTTGTGAGAGCTTGAGTTGAGAAGATATGACGCTTACACTGTGACTGATTTAATTCTTCATTGGAAGATATGATCTACTACTGCACCAGCACAAGAGGTTGGATTGACACAGATAGAAGTAGAAAAAGCACATTACTGCAGTAGGGAAAGGAGTCTGCCATAAGCTGGGCTTCTTGCTCCATGAGCTCCTGGCTTGCAACAGGAATTATGAATCTGGAAAAAGTACAGAATTATTTCAACTCACCAATAGAGCCCTAGGGCTGGTAGATAGACCATCATTCTGCTCAGATAGGCTGACTTCCTAAGACTCTAGCTCTAACCATCCCAAGACAACCTTCCAAAATTAACCTGAGTGATGAGCTGTTCTGACAAAGCACCTGCAGACAGAGCACCCCAGTCCTCCTGTTCACGCTCAGTCTTCTCAAGCAGAAGGTTCCTCTTTTCACCTGAAGGTAGGCAAAGATTTTGGCTCCCTACCATCTGTTAGCCAGCATCAGCACGGACCATCCAAACGATGTAGGGATGGTTCACACAGAGGCTTTCAGCCACCCAGTGTTTCAGCCAGGATCCAAGGGAACAGGCAACATTATTCTATGCAGATATCCCCCTCATGCAGATTTCTCCTCCTGATAATGGAAGCTTAGGCCTGGGAAACACGCCCTGGGGGAGCATTTTTCCCCAAGAAACATGTAAAGCATTCAATTTTCCCTAGAAAAGTTCAGACAATTTTGCCTTTAGCTTTCTAGAAGGAAAAGTTACAAATGGCATATTTCTGGTTAGGATCTCCAAGGCAGAAATATGGTAGCATCTTGAAGCCCTTTTATTCTTGGTTAATTTAGTATTCATATGCATGAGCAGCCCAAAGCTGCTCCAAGTGTTTTACTGGTGCATCTTTATGAGCAAACCAAAGCTTTCAGTGTAGCACAGCCTCCTCTCCAGTAGCACTAGCAAGGGATTTTACAGGAATTGTTCCTAAATGCAAATTCCCATGCACCACATCCCTTAGACCATGCTGAAGCAAGTTAAGAGGTAAGGCTCCAGATGGGTGATTAGAGCATGCTGACATTTTCCTTGAGCACAAGGCAAGTAACAAGCCAAGGTTCAAGTTACTGCTGATATCTCTCTTCCACAAATAGCTCTGAGACTGTTTATCCCCAATACAGGACAAAAATGGTATCTTCAAACATTCATATTTGCCATGAGAGGAGAGCAGATCTTTCAAATATTTTTAATGCAGCCTCTCCAACATCTTTTATTTCTACAGCATTAATCATGCCTGTTCAGTGAAAGACTGCATTCTCTGACAAGCAGGAGATGCCAGCAGGGACATCCTCTGGGAATGTGTAGTTTAGCACCAAGGCCCATCCTTATTTAGCATTGATTTACCTTGGAAAAGCAAGAGAAGTGATCTAAGGGATCACAGCGCGTTTCCCTACACAAGCTGTGTCATCTCATCTGCCTTGCAGGAGGACTTGCCTTTCTGTGACTAAACCTCTTCGAAATTCAAAAATGCCAAAGAGAAAATAAAGTCACTCCAGCTGTATGAAAGCTCTGCTTCCAAAGACTGCTCTGGAATGCCTCACTAGAACCTCTGTTTGCAGAGGAACACGCTGCATGTGCCAATAGGCATCACACCTCAGCAGTGGAGGGAGGACACATCAAAAGAGAGGGGAAAAGAAAACCTGTTTCTTTTCAACCCCTACCTTTAATAAAAAGGTAGAGCCACATAAGGTAGGCTGTATGTTCCACCAGAGGACTGTTGCACAGCTAACTTTAAATTCCCTGGAATACAAACAACATAGTAGCTCTAAGGAGGGACCAGAGCAAACACAGTGCTGATAAGGCAGCACCATGCAGCAGTCAGATCACATGCCTGGAAGCAAAGGTTACTTGGTTAGGGCAATACAGCAGAGCAAAGCTTCAACCTCCGGGCCAAGAGATGTCTGAACAGATAGCTAAGGCATTAAATCTGTCACAGAACCAGCGACTGCACCAGTTAGTATTGGCAGGGGAGGGTAATGACAGATTGGAATGACACTCAAAGAGCAAAAAACTGCATGTGCACAAATAAATCTTCATAAATATTTGCACTGGCACCACTGTCGAACAGAGCAAACACAAGAGAGAAGTAACTGCTATCTCCTCCTTCCAGGAAGGAAGAGGCAATCCTCCTGAAACAGAAAACTGCAGAGATGTAAAGCTGAAGGAAATCAGGCCACAAAGCAACAACAGGAGGAAGGGTGTTAAGTTTTGGCTGGCAGCTCTAGAATGACAATCTTGCGGGAGAACCTGCTCTCAGCCACACTACTCCTCTCCAAGATAAACATCATAGAAGTTTCAGAGGTAGCTTTGATATACTGTGTCCAGTAAGATGATACTAAGATGAATGGAGTATGTTGACCATGCTTCAAGGAGGGCTTAGCAAGTATGTTTATCACAGAAGAGGTGAAGGTCAATCCGATCTACTGTCGTTTATATTGGAGATACATCTCATAATAATATTTCTGCTTCCTTGACTCCAGGGGACATGTCCCCAATTCACATTGGAGCAAAAAGGGTGAAGAATCAGGCTCACTCAGCTTCTCTTATGCTTTCTTAAATTTTTTTCATCAGACCATTACTCTGGTCTAATGACACCCTTTTGATCCCCAACTTGCACTTTGAAAAGACATTTTGAACATGAATTTATACAACAGTTGGAAGAGAGGCATGCTAATGTTCTTATTTCTCTGAAGCCAAAGTTACCTGGATGAGGGACACTCCAGTCTGCACAAGAAGTTATTCACACCTCATATAAGCAGATATCAAAAGACAGTTGAAGATCCCAAAAAGCTGAGCCAGTGGCAGTAACCAACTCGCATAAATAAGCACTCATGCATATAGAGTGGGTGAACATGAAGCTCTTGGGAAGATGTAGCTATAGCTATGTGACACAACCCAAGTCTGTTGTGGCAGATGAAAAAAAGGTTTCCCAGCTCTTGATTCCTCAAGAAGGAATCAAGGAGGTTTTCACAGCAGGGGTGGGAAGAAGAAGTCATCACAGAGGAATGAGCCAGGTACTTCTTAGATCCCAAGGGTGAGGCAGACTAATGCTCAAGTACAGAATGAAGTTATCAGAAACACAGTAATAAAAGGTCAGATTCTCTGTAATCAGCACAGATACATATACATAATTCAAGAGCAACTGTATCATCACCAGTGCTTTTTACTTGTAACTTGATAACTACAGACATACTTGATTAGGTGGAAATGCTAAGCACCAAACTGAAGAGCAAAGATGTTAAAACAGAAGCCTATCTTTGGTTCATGTTGCAAACATCCCATGCAATTGCAATGTGTGGGGAAACCAGGACAGAAACACGTCTGCTATCCGATTTTAGTAGTCAGGTGAGATGAAGAAGCCAGACAAGGATCCTGCACTCTTCAATAGCACTGCAAAAGTTATTTGCGTGGCAACAAGTAGATATACACAAGCCACAGCCAAATTCAAAGCTCTTATAGACATCTAGGTGGCAACAGATCCTCTATTAGCAAAGTTACACAATACTCTAGAGACCAAATAATTCTACACACCACCCTCCATCTGCTTTAGAGTTAACAAACACCAATCATTTAGCTAAAAATCTAAACAGCTTTCCTTCACAACTCTACTAAAATGTAAGCTCTTGCAATTAGAGACTTCAGCTTGGCATGTAACTTTGTGCCGTGTGTAGCTTCCTTGATTCTCTGTGCCTGCTCTAAGACCATGTCATTTGTGCATAGCTAGCTGGAAGACTGCACCAGCATTCTGCTTTCACCTTGGTCCAAGTAGTCCAAATGTCAGGAGTCTACTTTGAGGATGAAGAACTCCCAGAAGCTACCTTCAAGCAAGGGAGCGGAGCCAATGGAATATGTGTGAGGCTTGAAGTGCAGAACTGAGTGGAGCAAGCAAAGCCAGAGTTGGGAATGGCGGATATCTTGCACACCTGCTCTAGTGCACCGAGGGCCTACATCATTGTCTTGGCCATCACACTAGATAGAGCACTCATCTGGAGTTATGTTATGGACAAATAACAAAGTGCATTGGTTATGGAGAGATAAAGTGCATTTGCACCCTGTTGACCCTGCATGTGTGTGTGTATGTATGTGTGTGCATAAGAATGGCTGCACAAGATCAAACAAGCAAAGGGTAGTTGAGAAATTCCACCGAGTGCTTTAGTAGGAATATCAGGGTTAGGATACACACAAGTCATCCTTCTGCATATGTTCTGAGCTTAAGTAGCCAACCATCTTTCTAAGGCTTTCCTAAAAGGAAATTACATCAGGATTCATTGGGTTAAGAACCTCTCAACTTCAGATCCTTTTATTAATGCTATTCAATATACCGAAGCCATGAAATCCCCGGTTTAATCACATAGTCCTGTCAGAACTTCTTAGGGACCTCACACAACAAAAAGACCACACTCTTTATAATCTATAAATATATGAAAAGCTAACAGCACACTAACCCTACCTTCCAAGAGCAGATGCAAACTTACAACACAGGCTTGAGGTGAAAGCTCACAGGACCAGGGAATACCCACTATCTCTTTCTGAGAAGGGCACCTATTATCCCAGGGAGAGGACAGTATGCAAATAGGGGAAATCTGGCTTCTCTTGTGGGTGAAACCACAAAAACGTGGTGAGGCTTCTTTTTCCTTCCTTCCTCTTCCTCTCATCCTGCCCACATACACCCTGTGCCATCCAAGCACGAAGACAAAGAACGGAAAGCAACTGAGCAATACTAGGGACCCTCTCAGAACGAAATCTCCACAAAACCTGAGATATTAAGAAAGTTGTAGGCTGACAAGCAGGTAATTCCCACTGACAAGTAGCAGCAGTTAAAAAAAGTCTATGTGCTTTATTCTGAACAGGTGCTCAGCTCTGCTTGGTTAGTCTCCTCTGGATCACAGCTTTCATGTTCCACATTTGAAGCCATAAAGTAGAACAGGGAACGGCTTGGGAGATCATGCCTTTTTTTTTTTTTACCCAAAGGCCTCAGTTTATTCATGCATGTGAAAGACTCTTGCCTTGATTTTTCCATCAACCTTTACAGGTAAAGCTTGTGTAACCTTTGCTAGTATTTCCCAGGTCTCAATAACAAGTTCCTGCAGAGGAGAGGAGGTAGCAGTACATGGTGGTCAAACATCTCCCAAGAAACCAAGTGTTCCCTTCAAAGCTGTCCATACATTGTCACTGCCCAACACAGCACTCAGTTTTTACATAAGCACGGCCACAGTGGCCTTCATCCAGGACAGCCATTCTATCTGGCCCACTATCTTCTTTCATCAGCAGTAAAGAGAGAACTCTTCAGGGTAAATATAAAAAAGGTGACTGCATAGTGTGGGACCCTGCTTTATGCCTCACAGCAAGCAAAATCTGCTGACTTCCTGAGCTGAGGTCTTCAACAGTCAGTCACAGACCTACTTTCCACAGATATATTTAACCCCTATGACCAGGTGTATTTCTGGCCTCTAAAATATCCAGTAGCAACTCACTGAACTTGGCTTCTGTTTTGTGCAAACACTACTTCGACTTTACCCACCACTGAATGGTTTCACTAGATGCCCCTGTGCTGGTAGCACAAATAATCATGAGTGAAACACATTTTGCTTCTCTGTTGATGAATGCACCAGTGCCCATCACATCTCCTCACAACTGCATCTTTTTAAACAAAAAAGGTTTGCATAATCACCTAGCACATAGAAGCTTATCATTCTGGTTGCCCACCTCTAGAGGAGAGCTGTAGGAAGTGCAGTTTCCCAAAATGGCTGGAATTGACACCAGCACCGCAGGTGTCGGTGCAATGATGTTATGCTTGGAACTCTGTTTGCCTTTTCCACTTCCACTAAGAGTTGGGGTGAGGTTTCCAGCCAGCCACCTACAGTGATTCCAACAGAGGGAAGAGCTGCTTGCAAGGTCAACATATGCCCATAGAGCAAGCTTGCCTTTCCCACACACATTGCATTGCAGTGATCAGTAACACATTTTGCTTGTCATATTCTCATCCACTCACACAGATTTGTGAGACCCTTGGGCCCCTTCTGCATGAAGGGCCAGGGTGATGCAACTGCCTTTGCTCTGCAAATATACAGGGATTTTTGTTACTCATTTCCCAGGGAAGTGCTTTGCTAGGAAAAAATCCCTGTGTATGCTAACAGACAGCAGCAGTGGGACAATGATAAATACCCTAACCCCCCATTAAATTATTTCATAATTGGATTAACGATGTATCTTCCAGTGCCAGTGGCACAACAGCAGGTACACTGCTTCTTGAGCTGCATCTGGAAGGAGACACGCCCCCAAGAACAGAGAGATACCCAACTCATTGCAATGCCCTAGGAGAAACAAGGTCTAACCTTATCCCAGCAGGATGCTCTTAGCACTCCCAACACCCCACACTTTTCGAGTCATTCCCCTGTTGGGAGCGAGTACATCCTCCTGCTTGCACTGCCAGTGCCAACTGTGAGTATCTGTTATTGGCTCCTGTCCATTCCTGGAAAAACAGCTGCTATGTCTGGCTCACTTGTGATGCATCCTGCTAAGTCAGAACCACTAAGTACTGACTGGGTAGCCATCACTACAAGTTTAACAGGGTCATTTTCCTGCTCCAAGCAAATCTGCAGGTGACTTGTAATGGTCAAAGACTGCCAGCTTAGTGGGGACACCACTGGCAGAGAGCACTTCTCACAATATCTGCTAACAGCTAGGAATCAGACAAAGTTCACAGACCTGTTGTGCTCTGCTTCCACGAATGGAAATTCTGGACCTGCTGCTCTTCCTCCCAAGGTCTTGGCATTGCTTGGGCTGCAAATGAAAAGTGGTAACCAAAGAGGCCCAGAGGTGTCCTCACCCATATAAGATAGCCCATGGGAGGAAACTGAGCTCTCGTATGAGGCACTAGGAAGAAAGGTCAGCAGACAAATAGAGCAAGGTGCAGAGCTATCTAAGATCTACCAGGCTCCAGGCATACATTTCCCCACCACCAGAATTAGAAACAGAGGATAATAGGTCTGACAATAGCAGAGTACACATACGTTTAGCCTTGAGAACAGTCAGTGAGTCCAGAACCATAAGAAGCAGCATAGCATTGTTGCAGAAGAACATATTTAAAGGGTACTGGCAAATTAAAACCACAACAACTAAATGTGCCTGGGGAACCACATATTAAAAATGAATGCAAGGTCTCAGTCCTAAAAAAAGCATCCCCTTTCCTAATGTAATGGAAAAGCTGGAGGAAACACTTTAGATTTCACTCTGTGCTTTCTTTTCTGCATATACAGTCCAACATTAGATTACATTCTAATCAGTATTATTTCAGGAATTAGTCAGGAAATCATAGAGGAACAGCAATCTAATTATCACAGTTATTTTTGGTGTCAACAAGAAACCAGAAGGATTACAATTGTACAGAGGAAGCTGGCTGTGTTGTAGAAGGAAACTAAGTCATAGATCAAAGCAAATAAACCAGAAGTCAGAGGGGAACTGTCCGTTTTGGCTTAATTGCCTTATCTCACCACAGATCAAAATCAGCAGCTGCATTTGTTTTAAAGGTGACTTGCATGCAGATTTTGGTAAAGCCATTTCACTTGTGACAGCACCGCTTTCAGCTCAGTTCTGCCCGCTTTGCACGCAGCCCAAGGCTGCCTTGGGGAACAGCAGCATAAACAAGGACAGTGGTAGCCGCTAGAACAGAACCATCGCTGCAGGGAATGTTTGCTCTGGCTACATAAGACACTCAATGCTTTAAGAGTCAATGGACAACACATCCATAGCACCACCACTGCATGACTACCCTAACCCCACACTGAGAGGGGAAGAGCACACTACTTGGGACGTGGAGAGAATCTCCAAGTGCTCTGCAATAACCGAGAGTTATTTACACATAAAAGTCAAGCAACTGGAACCCTGAGCTATGCTGGAAACACTGAGTCGTTCCAGGGCAAAGACTGCAGCTTTAGCACCATTCTCTGCTCAGCAGTTTGCAGGAAGAGCCAAAAGCAGGACAGCAGCAGGGGACAGCCGCAGCTCTGCTGTGTGGGATGGAAGATCTGCCCCTGACCTCCCCTGACAGGTGGCTGGGATGTGCCCAGGCTGTGTCTGAGCCCAGCTCGAGAGGATGAGAAAGGATGAAGCAGAGCCTCAGCTTTCACAGGAGCTGCACCAGCACCAGTATGTCCTTCTGCCAGAGGCATGGAGAGAGCCATGGGTCTGTGTCTACAAAGGATTTTATTTGTAAATGTCAAAAGACCGCTCAGTTGAGGCAAACAGGTCAAGAAAGATGTGTCTGTGTGAATACAAGGTACATTTAAATGACAAAAATACAGTCTAAGATACAGATAAACTGAAATAGCAGCTGGACTTGCTGAGCAGCTGGAGGCAGAGCTGCCAGGACTCGCATCCCTCAGGGTATGCATAGGCAGGCAGTGCATCAATCCATCAGGAGCAACTTTCAGAAAGCAAGTGTTCCCCATGAGATTTCCCACAGCTTGGGTAACCAAAATCAGGCTGTCCCTATTGTGTGACATGCACTTCATGGCCTCACAAACCAGTAACTGAAAAACTACAGAAATTAACTAGCAGGGATGGAAAAATCATATATTTCTCAGGCAAGAACTCAAAAGCCTTCACATGCATGCAGAGACACACAACTGCCACATGCTGTTTTCTGTTCACCACCATCAGTTTGAATGGCAGTCTGTGTATCTTGCCCATTACAAGCCCAGGTCAGCTGCAGCCCAGGCACATCCCCAGGGTCTTTTCTTCCTGGCATCAGCAGACACCTTCCTCCAGTGCTCTGCTCTCAGTGCCACTGGATTCCTATGCTACAGTGTCACCACTCAGGGAGCTTTGAATCACACTGGGAGAAGAGGTGCCAGCAGCGATATGAATGGGACCATGGGTGGGCAAGCTGTCTCTCAGGAGCTATTCCTGCAGCCAAAGCCCAGGAGACACAATAAACCTGTTGAAACTGTCCATGGTTCTTGTGGGAGGAAAACACACACCAACACATGCTCTGGAATGACTGACTCAAAATAAACTTATGCAATCTCTATGTTGGGTTTGGACATAGAATCATAGAATGTTTTGGGTTGGAAGGGACCTCAAAGATCTTCTAGTTCCAAACCCTCTGCCATGGGCAGGGACACCCTCCACTAGATCAGGTAGCCCAAAGCCCCATCCAACCAGGCCTTAAACACCGCCAGGGATCCAGGAGCAGCCACAGCCTCTCTGAGCACCCTGAGCGAGGGTCTCATCATCCTCACAGTAAACAATTTCTTCCTAACGTCTAATCTAGCCCTGCCCTCTTTTAGCTTGAAGCAATTGCCCCTTGTCCTATCACTGCACTCCTTGGTGACCAGCCCCTCTCTCACTTTCCTGTGGAATCCCTTTAAGTATTAGTAGGCTGTAATTAGGTGTCCCTGGAGCCTTCTCTTCTTCAGGCTGTGCAAGGCCAACTGTCTCAGCCTGTCTTCATAGGAGAGATGTTCCAGCCCCCAGTCATATTCATGGCTTCCTCTGGACTCGCCCCAACAGCTCCATGTCTTTCCCATACTGGGGACCCTAGAGCCAGCCACAGGACTCCAGGTAGGGTCTTGTGAAAGCAGAGTAGAGGGGCAGAACCACTTCCCCTCACCAGCTGGCCACACTGTTCTTGATGCAACCATGAGTCCAGTCTGTGTGCTAAGGCTTACTGGTTTTGGATTTTCCAAGTGTGTTTTCTGGTCTGGTGGGAGCTGTCCTGTAAGGAAAGGGGCATCTCAACTGCAAGACCAGTGAGTATAGAGTAAGCTGACTCTGCCCCCAAACCAGCAAGAGCTGTCCTGTGGCAGCACTGACCGGAGCAGGCCTTGGCACTATAGATGTCTTTCCTCAGGTCCAAGTGCCCACTGGCAGCTCCATGACCATGTCTGTGTCTTTTCATGGAGACCAAGTCTGACTCCCCTGTGTCACCAGTTGCCTCACACTGTTCCAGGCACAGGCGTGCAGGAAGATGCCATCCATCGTCCACATGACCCACCTGCTGCGGAGCATGCTACAGGGACCAAACTGCCCTTGCACCTTGTCTGCAGCCCGAACAATGATTGAAAAACCTGCCAGAGATGAAGGCCAAACAGGACCCATGTGCCCACAGACTCCCTGCCTGCATCACCCTACCCTACTGCATCCAAGTGGCAGCTCCCGGCCAGACAGCGTGGCACAGTCAGCCTTGGGTTGGTACAGAGGGAGAGGCAGGGAGTGTGACACGCAACCAGGCTCTCTTGCCTTTCCTGCACAGCCTTTCTGCTAGTCCAATAACCACCACACCCCTAGGGCCCTGGCATCAAAACACTTGGGGACAGCACTGTTTAAGAGCAGCTTTTCCACCACCCTGGTCTGTCACCCAAGACTGTCCTTCCTCGTGCTGCCAAGGGAGGGGGTGATGGAGCCTCAGGTTGTAGCTTCCCTAGGCAGAAACAGCTCTATCTGGAAGGGGCTGAAAAGTTTCCAAGCAGAGGGTGACACAAACCCCATCACAAAGCACCAATGCATTGCTTTGCATGACATGTCACACAGAGCCTACAGGCATTCCTCATTCATGATTTTTCCTCCAGATTCACCCCAATATAACTGTTAATAACAAGCTTTACTATCCATCTCTTTGGGGCTCGAGGCAGAGAGAGGGTGTTAGGTTTGTGTTGGATTTGCTGAGCTCCCAAGCCACCTTTCTCTCCTGGGAGCACTGCAGCCGCCTCTTACAATGCTGAGGAGCAGCCCTGCAGAGTTCAACCTGAGCACAGCAGCAAGGGACAGCTCTTACACATAGCAAGATGTCAGGGCAGATGGAGTCACTCTTCCAGGAGCGGACACAAAATAGGCACCTGAGCTCAGAGCTATACTTCTTATCACAGGCTGAATCTATTTTACAGGTTAAAATGTCTTCCAGAGCCAGGTCAAGCTAAGAGAGCTGCAAGAGTTTATGGTGGCAACCCCAGAAAGCGCCGCAGTTAGTCATGGGTCATCTGTCAAAACACACGGTATCACTGGCCCAAACTACCTCCTTAATCAGAACAAGCTGGCTGGAGCTGGAGGTTATCATCTTCAGATAAATACCCATCTACCTTCCACTTCAATAAACAAGCCCTGGGAGTCCAAGCAGTCTCTCTCTTTGGTAGGAGAGAGAAAACATGGAAGCCTTACAGTAAATAAAGATGACTGTTTATCTTTCATGAAAGTCTGCATTTCAGTATGCTTCTTGGTTTAATACTAAGATCATACCCACTTCCATTTCTTTATCTCTAATAGGTCAGACCACATCGTTAATATCAGGTCACAAGGAATTTGCTAACAGTGCTGTCTGAGCAGAGCCTTGGTTTCATACCATGAGTTCATTGTGTCACATTGCCCATTTATTTGTAATTTGTTGCTGTTTGACTGGCAGTGAGAAAAATATCCTGTGCTTTACTAAATAAGTGAAACCCTGAACAAGGCATACACTTTTGCTAAAGGAAGTCTGACTTGTTTAGACTTTACTGTGGAAAAAACAACCTTTTCTGACCCAAAGACTTTCCTGCACTCAGTTTTCAGACAAACCTTAACAACATACAAATTCTTACTGGAAAGTCAGTCTTAATATTACAAGTCAGGTGTCTGGATCATTTCAGTATCTGGATGGGGAAAAACACGAGGTCTAACATTTACTTTGTCTGATAAACATTCTCTCAAGACAAAAACAAAAACATACACTATTAAGTTAAACAAGCTCCAAGGTCAGTTAGTTAAGTTCCCATGAAATTCAAACACATTGCTCCATCAAAGGGGCTATCCCAGCTCCTGTTAGCTCAAAACTGTATCAAGAAAAGAGAGTCTTAATGTTGTTCCCATAAAAAGAAAAGTAGTGCAAGTCAAAGTGAAATCCTGAACTTTCCAGTGGTTCTTTTAAAACCAGTGGCTTTAGGAGTAAGCTTGATATTTGACAGTTGCTGCATGCGCAGGGCTGCATTTAAAAATACAAACGCTCCTCCTGATTTTACTCATGCAGAGGTGGGTTAAAATAACTCCAATGAACTAAGCAAAATTACATCTCAGAAAGGAGGATGCAAGTGGGAAAAGAACAAAGCCCACGAAGTTTAACTTCTCTAAATGGGGATTTCTGTTTAGCATAGATTTTGGTGTGACCTATCCATTGCTGAACTCTTGACACATGCCAGTACGCTTCCAGGCAAAAAATATCAGACTGCTAAAACACAGCCAGCTCATGTTTCTTATCAGCTATTTTTGGAACAGTAGTTTCCAGCCTCTTCCAACAACAGTACTGCTTTAACACAAAGAGATGCCAGACCACTTTGCACTTCAATGAAAAGCACAGATGAAAAAAAACACAGATAAAAACTGCTCCCAGCCTGATCCAGTGGCTCCCCCCTCCTTGTTTTGCTTGGTGGTAGATGGGCACAGGAGGAATCAAACCAAGGAAATCAGCCCAGGGAAGGTGCTGAGAGCTCCCAGCTTCTCCAGCTGACTTTTTCAGTCCAAAGCACTCCATTCCCAAACAAAAAGGTGGTGACATCAGCCCTGCTTCATCAGAACCTCCTGGCTCACCAATCCAAGGTCTGTACTGTAGCCCCAGTGGAACCATGTAGGACTGGAAGACAGATGAGGAAAATAAACTCAGCAGAAACAGCAGTACGAGAATGAGCTGCTGCCAGGGAGTTGGATGCAGTTCTCAGAATGAGCAGAAAACACAGGGAAAAATGGAGATGCTAAGGGTCAGCCTGTTAGACATTGGCTAAGACTTTGAAATAAGTATTTTGGGTAGCAATTTTAATAACCACAAGCAAGAATGAACAGTGCCTCTAAATCCACCTTATCAGAGAGGTTTTTAATAGAAAATTCCCACCATTTCCAATTCCACCTGGGCTGCAACAGGTTCAGCAACATCAAGAGCCTTAACGGAGATGACTTCAAGCCTTTGGTATCCATTTGTAGGACCAGCACCATAGATGAGTTCCTGGCAGAAGTTAGGCAGCATGGTGCTGGTAGGAACCCAATGGTTCTGATGCTGCTGCAGAAAACAGCAGTGACACAGTACTGCACTGCTTGTACCTGGTTTGCTGAGAAAGCACTCCAGTCTCCTGTTCTGATGTCCCCAACCATCAGGAGATGTTTCTGCTGCTGCACAAGCAGAGCAAGCTCCTGCACCATCTAAAACACCCATTAACTAGAGACCTCCTCAGATCAGTACCATAGGAGGTACTAGATGGGTAAGAAGAGATACTCCCTTAGTAGGAACCTGATTAGCTTGACTGAGGCTGGGCCAGTGCAGAACATAAAAGATCCAAAGTCTAAGGGTAAAACCTGCAGAGGGATACAGAAAGCAGATCATAGAGGGAGGTTCTTATGTTCTGCCACAGTCACAGCTTCAGACCACCCTCTGGCCCCACAAAGTCCCTCTTCTGCTCACAGTTGAGGGAAACACACCATAGAGGCACCCAGGGGTTCAGGCAAGAGCAAGCAAACTGCTGGATTTAACGCATAGGTAAGTGGCACAGATGCACCCTGGAGGTGCTGTGCTCTGGCTGCATGTGGGTGAGCTGCACGGCCTCCACCCCCACGGTGCCCGGCTCAGCTCGGCCAGCAGTACAGGCCCTGCACGGTACCACAGCAGAACATCACACAACAGATCCTGCCAAGCTGACCCAAACAAAACCACCCAAACGCCTTTTGACTCTAAGGAAAGAAGGTTTTTTCCTTCAGCAGATATGACTCTTCCTATTGAAATTACACGACCGTTAAAACGCAGAAGTGAAACCACTGTTGAATGGGATTTAGCAATACAAGCAAGAAGTATTTTAAGCCTGTAGGATGAATTAGCAGACTTGGCCTAAGAGCGGTTACGATGAGGATACAGGCTCTGTCTTACAGCCTGGCAGCAGTTGCATCAGTTCAGAGAAAGGTTGCGGCAGCCACGCCTCACTCCAAGCATACCTGGATGGTCAAGCACCACCTTTGCTTTCAGAATCTCTCTCTAGTTTTCAGAGTGACCTCACCTGGGCAAGAATTTTGAGAATCCCTCACTTCCTTCATCATAGCCCTTACTGACCCAGGGAAATCACAGCTCCGTCATCTAGTAACACACTTTCAAATCATTAACTTACGTCACTGAGCGTGCCAGGGCCACTTTCCTGAAATCGGCATTCCCTTGATCTGTCTTGCCTTACCTTACCACCATAAGCTCAGAGCTTGTGAATGCACAGCTTGGAAAAGCTTGGTTTAAATGCCTACAAAATTGGATAAAGTAGCTACAAACACCTGCTTCCATCTATTTTCAGCAAACTGGCTTCCGCTAATTAACTTTGTGCTCACAACTTACCTACGAAAACTTGCAGGTTAATCGGCACTGAACTGGATGAAGGCTTATGGACCATCAGAATCAATCCTGTGCTATTATGGGCCTGTTTAGTCCCCTGTAGCATGTGATTTTAGGAAAAGGCTAGATTTCTTGACACTTCTGTTTCTAGGAAGAGGATATTGCAGACCCTGATGGTTAGAAAACCTCCTAATTTGCAGCCTAGATATGTTCATCACCATTTCTGATGGTGGTGCACTGTCCTTCAGTTTATGCTCTCATCCCTTCCAAAGACTCAATCCTCCAATTTTGCTTAGTCTTCCTGTAAAGTTCCTTTTGACATCATCTTGTGTAATAAATGCCCAGCACCCTTGGACATTTCCATCATCATTCCTCACAACCGCACCACACAGGGGACTAGGGCCCATAACAACTCACCTGGTGGATCCTCACACTAAATTTGCCTTTTTTCAGAAGAACATCATATTGATGGTTCATACTCATCTTGTGATCAGCCATCAGCTTTCTCCTTCTCAGTATTTTCTAACTGATGAGGCCTGTGCTTAAGAACAGGTTTTTGTTATTAGTCACTGTGCATCCTTGCACAATGTAGTGCTGAGTTTCAGCCCATTTCTACTTCTCTGGTCTCAGCATTCATGGTATGATATTCTGGCCCTTCCCTGTGCTGAAGTTGCTTCCTAATTTTTATCCAAAGCACGTTTTGTTAACTAGCACCGAGTTAATCCCAAAGGAATTAATGAAAATTGTAGATAAGGAGTAGTCCTCACCTCCGGCCATCTCAATATCTCTGATTTGGCATTGCTGGCTGTCTCCCAATAGAGCAAGCCCCTATCTTTTTTAACAAGGGCTTATTTCTTGTTGACTTGAGTGATGTCCAGCCAGGTGAAGGGGCAGAGCAAGTTATATTGGCAAGATACAAGCTGTGAACGTCAACTGCTTAAACTGAATAGGTTCAAATGCTCGTTTATGGAATCGCTTATATCCAGTCAGCTCTGGCTCCTAAATGGGCTGACACCAGCACACAGCAGACTTAAAGAATTGGCCTGACAGCCAAACCTCTATAAGCATTCATGAATTGGAAGCACAAGGATGTTGATACATCAGCAGGGAGAGCTCATGACCAGCCTGCGCTCAGACACAGTTCACCCGGGATCAAGGACAGACAACACACACATTTCCTGCAGCTCAGCAAATGTAGTCACTTCACCTAAAGGCACCTTAAACCAACTACATGGCCAAGTTCTGACAGGTCCTCTGTAGGTTCTACCCAGTTTTATGGACAAAGTTTTTAATCACAGCTTTGATTAAAACCAGGCAACTCTCTACTTTGTTTTCATACCCATGGTCCCTGGTTCAACCCACAGAAATTGTACCACCTTATCTGATCAGCCAGTCAACTGACTAAAAGGGGTGGTAATGTATTCTTATATGTCATTCTTAGGGCACATTCTTATCTCCTTGACAGATAGGAAAGACGTGACACAGACAATACAGATCTAGGATCACATCTGACTAAGCATTCCAGATATCTAGGACTCAGGCTCCATCAACATTCAAATTGATGCAGAAGCCTAGCTGTTGTTCCCGTAACTGCTAACAGGACAGAAGGCACCTGTTTGAAGATACTTCTTTGGATCTAGTTGGTAATTTGGGGTATACATTCTTTACAGGCTTCTGAAAATATTACCTGAGTCTCCTGAATTCACATTTTCGTCAAGACAGGCCTCCTCACAGATTCCTGTCTGGTTTCAGAGCTACAGAGAGCAAAGATGGAAGTTTACATGCATTCAGACTTCATCCATCCCATCACACAGTGCAGACTGATTAGGCTACACTCCAGCTGGCAATGCTGGGACCATCCCTGAGAGATTTTGCATCTCTGATGCCAGTGAAGTGACCCATATGCCTTAGATAAGCTCCCTTCCTTTAAACACTGCTACGGTGAGGCATGGTGACTCCCACCTACTTCTCATTGGAGGGGTCAGAGGCAGGGTCTCCCCAGAGAGATAAGGCATAGTTATAGCGCACAAACACCACTCAGGCTTGGAGCCAGAACAGCGTTGCAGGGCTCTAGGCTACCACTGCAAAGAGCAAGCCAGCCCTACCAGGCACAAACCCCCTGGTCTAGGGAAGCTTGGGAACTTGCTCGTCCTCAGCCAGTGCCAGCCCTCAGAACACTAAAACAAAAGGCTGCTCAATCACTTTGCAGCAAGAAATAAGATCACAGACAACCTGCTCTGCAACCAGCACTTAAATTCACTTTTAAAAAGTCACACTGCCTGGCTGGAACCAATGGTCCATGCCATTGCCCACCCCACAGCAGCAGTACATCTTTTCACCGATGGCCAGGAAACTGCACCCTTACAGACATGTCACATACAACTCGGGTGTGCACTGGTTTTCTCAAAGGGAAGGCAGACATGTTCAGGAAACAATCCAGCTAAGGAGATCATTCCCTCCAGCCTGCAGCACAGCGTCACTGGGGCTCCACCATACTCCCCAGCCTCTCTCTCGAGATGGCAGCGGCAAGACGAGCCCCGGTTTCAGTGGTGTCTGTGGGAACCACTAACCCACATAGAGGCCATCAGCTGTCACAGACAAGAGCTGCTGGTTTCAAAGCAAAGTTTTATGCTTGACAAGGTATTAATAGCATCCTAAAGTCACCTGAAGACTGTGGCCTCTTACATCAGATGTCACCCCTCCCCAAAAATATCTAGGGCATCACCACCTCAGTTCTACACTGACACCTTCTTGACACCTCATCAGACACCAAGTATGTGTTTTACCTCCTCAGTTACACACAGAAGAGATAAACCCTGCTACAAGGGAGAGATGCAGGAGCTGCACCAATAGCGTGTCATCTGGAGAACAGAAACACCAGCAAAATCCTCTAACTCCAGGCCAGGCTGATGAACAGCCTCAGAGGCTGCCGCTGATACAGAGGCCACAGTCTTTTTTCTATCTCCTGGGATCTTAATAAGTCAGTGTCAAATCACAGAAGAGATACCTCCCTCACCACTCTGCACGGATGAAGAGAAGCATTCTGGATGTCACCCTCCCCAGCACACACAGGGCTTAGTACAGCCCGAGGCAGGCAGGAATACTGCCCCAGTGCCAGCATCAGACGGTGGATTGAAGCATCACCCATGGCTGCCAGCTGTAAGCCCCCTACTCAGTGGCAACAGCAGCTGCAGAGGGAGCCATTTGGGACAGGATTGCAACAGGAAGTCTCAATCCATCCTGCAGCATTGAGCACAGGATGTGAGCTCGGTCTGTATTAAAATTCTTCCCCACGTGCATGCAAAAACAAAGTCTCTTGTGACTGAGTAAAAGATAAAGGTCACAGCAAAACCAATGAGTTTCACAAAAAACAGATAATTCTAAAAGAATTTTTAGAGTTTTGTTCATTTCAGTGAATCTGAGTCAACTTTTCATCTATGTTTTTTGTGAAACTCCTCTGGCTTCCGGTGACCTTTCTCAGACAGCTGCACAGTACTGTCAGGCTTTGATATTGGGAGCTAAATGCATCATTGCACAATACGATGAAAGGAAGCAAGCCAGGCCCCAAGAGGTGGATCTGAACATTGCTCAGGCCTGTGTCCCACAAGACTCAAACTCAAGATGTGATCTACAGGCATGCAAAGTCTCTGAAAAATCAAATCTGTGGGTGGGATTGCAGGGCACCTACCTGCGTGGCAAGAACATAAACAAAATCCTGGAACTTCTGTTTCTAAAGGGCCTCAGAAGTGTCTGACTTGCCCAAAAATCAGTGACATAAGACACTGCAGAAAAACCTCAGCCACCTGAGTAGCACCTATCTGGAGTCCACCCTGGATATGTTACAAAGATTTGGTTAATTTGCTTAGTATGGCTTTTCTGTTTTAGGGGTTTTTGGGGTGGTTTTTTTCCCCTTCCTTTCTTTAAAGGAGACAGCAGAGGAGAATGAACTCAACGGCAGGAGGAAAACACCATAAGAAGATGTGACTTCCTTTACATAAAAACTGGTGAACTAAAGAGACTCTTGTAATGATGCTTGCAGTATCCTCTGGTTTGTTTTCCATCTATCAGGGTAGGATCAGAAGCTGTTTTTTATTGCATCACCTCCTCTACAAGCGACAGTATTGTCTCACATTGTTTGGGACAAAAGTAGCACCAAAGAGAGACAAAACCCCAAAACTCCCAGCATCTTTACAAAGTAAAAGGCTTATCTTTCTAACAAGAGCTTTAATTACACTCCTGATTTCATAAGAAAGCTCTTCTCAGTTCTGGGTGACTTCAACCACCAGTTTCTACTTCTCACCTCCAGATACAAGGCTCCTTCTGTTTGTGTGTCTCACTGAGCAGGTTGCTTCCTTGGGTGCCATTTTGGCCCAGACCCCCTCATCTAGGGCACCCTCTTTCCTCTCACCCTCCCACTACAGCTCAAACATCCCGCACAGCTACTCCCATTACCAACACCGGGTGCCACTACCAACACAACATGCTGGCTGTGAGGTAATTCAGTGTGTGTGTGTGGAGGGGAGCAACTTGGACTTGCTGATGAACAGGGTCAAGTCTTGTAGAAGAATCCTCTTTGTGGTTTAGCTGGCTTGCTAACTTACTACCATAAGCTCAGCAGTGTTCAAGCAGAGAGGGGAAGATGCAGTTAGGGTGGCACGCCTAAACCAGAGATTCAGACAGCCTGCAAGTTACTGTAACTGTGTTAGGATGACCCTGTTATGCACCAGTTCCTGTTCTTAGGTATCTAAGTGCCATCTTGGTTCATTGGCTGTTTTGTTATCACCCTGCTAAGTCAAGAGAGACGCCACTCCCGAGCCGGTGTGATTCATGATGCTTCTCTGCAGATGCACTGAACTCTGCTCCTTGTGGCCTGTAGCTCTAGTACAGCCCATGTAACAGGATGCCTGCATAAAGTACCACAAGGTTTGGACTGGCAACACTGCAGTAGCTTTAAACTACACTAATACCCACCAGATCCAGGCTTTGTGCCCAGCTTCCACTCTAGAGAAGCCAGTGCTCCTGCAGAGTTCACTTGCTGTCATTTGTTTTGCCATCTTTGATCAGAAAAGGCATGGCTTCAACGCCATGTTTCCAGGGGCAGCATCATGCCCAGCCATGGCTAGCTTGGCAGCACTGGTGTCTGCTGGGGATGTGCTGAAGACACACAACACGGGCACCTGTAGAGCAAATGTCTTCACTGTGGCAGGCTGACACCAGGACTCTGAATCTTTCCAGATTCAAGCAATTGTGTCAAACTGTCAATGGAGAGGTGCTAATTTGGGAAATAAGAAGAGACCAGAACCCCTGATAGCCTCTCACTACTCAGTGGATACAATCTAACCCAGGGGAACTTCATCCCTTACTGTGTGGCCAGAGTCCACAGCGCAAGGACTGTGCCTAGTCGGGTGTCTCCTGGGGCTGTAGAAGCAATGCTGGGCTCCACAGTGCCTGGGGACTGTACACCAGCACCTCCAGCAGGCACAGGGATGCTGCAGGTCAGGCTGGAGGAAGCTGACCCTCTCAGCGCCTCCCCGTGCTATTTACACACATCTCCCGAGCAAAGCTCACACTTGCTTGTGAAAGTGCGCTCACTGGTGATTCAGAAAAATCAAAAGCACAGGAGGGCCACATGAGCAACGTTACACGTAACCACAAACCACATCAGAGCCAGTTAACCAACTTGTATGGTGGGAGAAGTTACAGCTCTGAGCTCACTCAATAAAAGGATGCTCAGAGAAATCCTGTGCTCAGAGGACTCGAAGTATTTTTAGGCACTGAAAGCAAGAGAGTGAATCCAAATGGAGTGGCAAAGAAATAGCTACACTGACTCACAGGGAGTTGCAGCTGGTTCTCCCTTAGAGCAAGGCTTCTGGCATGAGGAATAAGTTTCCAAACTTGTCAACAGAAAGCTCTCAGTCAAATAAAGAGCTGCCTTCAGATAGGTCCACATCCAGGCTTGCTCAGCATCACATTTCAGAAAGGTTCCTCTCCCCATTCTGTCTTCTCCTGGCTTTGGTTTTCCACAAGCTGGAATCGCATCCAGCTGAGACACAGGGTACAGACAGAGGCTGATGTTGTGCTGGACATGGACATTCCTACAAAGAATAAAGCTCAGAAGGAAGAACAGGTGCAAGTTTGAGAAAGGAGGGGACACATGCCAGAGAAGTTCAGAAGCATCCCAGCCTTTTGCCACTATATCATAGTTCTGCTCGGCAAGAAACAAGTTCTGGCCTGCCCATCATACAGCCTACTTGAGCTCCCACTGATTTCCATGGTGGGAGAGAACACCCTGTCCCAGAGCATCTGTGAAGTTCAGAAGCAGCTTTCTATCTCTGCTGCTCTGCAGTGGCCTCTGGGAGCCGCTGGCCCGAGAAGGAAGCTGCACAGCAGACTCCTGGTGCTTTTGTGACCTCTGCCAGCAGCATCCTGTACAGACACTGAGCTGAGCCAGCCTCGCTTCACACCCTTCCAAAGGCTGCACCAAACCCTGGCTGAGGGAGGCTTCCACTCCTCCAAGAGGCAGCTTGGCCCATCTGTTCTTCTCACACGTGTACTGTACACCCTGCTGCATCTCATTCCTGCCTCTAGCCAGCCAGGAGGCTGTAGCAGAAGGCACCATTTTTTCTTACTCAGTTTTGGATACAGAAAGTAGCCTTGTGCTTCTAGACAGCTCAAACAATGCTGGCTTGGGAATAAACCCAGGGCTTCAAGTTTTAAAAGCCTGACTACTCCTCAGCCCCAGATATATTGATCCATAGGGCTTTGAAGCTATAAAAAAATAAAACATAATATGTAAGCAGAGGGCACACGTGTCCACATTGCCAGCACACCATGCAGGCTCCTGGTTTGACACGGCCCAGCTGCAAGGTAGCCAGCTGAGCTCCACACTCCCTTCCCAGCTATGTGAGGAACACAGGCGTTTGTATTCTCTTTCCTAGGAAAGAAATACAATTCCTTTCCCACTCCCCACACTAAGTCAGCAAGCACATCTGCTGGATTCAAAGACGCATGCAACAGTGAGCAGCACGCAGGAGCAAGCGGCGGTGTCTTCCCTGAAGTGTGAATACTTTGGTTTGTTGAAAAGGCACATTAGAGGCTGTCCAATACCACAGTTTAAACAACAAATTTGGAAGCCATCTGCCCAAACTGATTTCGAGATCGCCTTGCTAACTGGAATTAAAGAAAAAAAAAACACAAAAGAAAGGAGCCCCGAGAGACACATGGTTTACTCCCTACTTCACAAATACTGGCCTCAGAATAAACACCATTGAGCAATACCCTAATTGGGCACAGACATCTGCAGGCAGGATCTTCCTGAAAGCCTAAGCTTTCTTCAAGCCCAAGAAAAATGTTCTTTTAAAGGTAAGGGCAGGAAGTGGAGACAGCTTTGCCCCATTTACCCCCTTTCCTCATTTCTGATACCCAGTGTGGCACCCCAGCTTCCTCCAGCCCACTCTGCTCCTGGCTGCTTGGCTGTGGGTTCTGCTAGTGGGTGCAGCAAGGAGCAGAGCGTGTGTATGATGGGCATATCCAGAGAGTGCATCCACATTCCTGGCAATTTTGGAAACACCCACAGCCCTGACCAGGTCACGGTCCCAGCCAGAGACTCCAGCCACATCCTGATGAGTCCCTCAGCTCGGGGACCTCATGCACATCTGGTGTGACACAGTGAGAAGGAACACAACATGCAGTGACTGTTTGCCATGGTTGCACCTTCCCCTTGACCCTGTTATGCTCCCAAAGCTCCAATGCCACACAGGCAGGCTCTGACATATTTGTGGGTGGTTCCCCCACCACCAGCCACAGGTACCCCTTGCATCAGGCTAACCCATGATCTGCTGCAAAGGGACCGTGTCCCCTTACAACACTGCCACTTCTTATCATCTCTTCACACAGCCACCATGAGGGGGACATGCTACTCAAAATCAGAGAATCTTTTAAGGTTGGAAGAGACCTCCAAGATCAAATCCAACCATCTGTCCTATACCACCATGTCAACTAAACCATGTCCTGGAGTGCCACATCTACACTTTTTTTTGTTAACATCTCTGAGGATGGTGACTCCATCTCCCCGGGCAGGCTGTTCCAATACCTAAGCACTCTTTCAGTAAAGAAATTATTCCTAATACCCCATCTAAACCTCCCTTGGTGCAACTTGAGACCACTTTCTCCTTCCTATTGCTAGCTGATTACTTGGAAGAAGGGACCAACCCCCACCTCACTACAATCTCCTTTCAGGTAATTATAGAGGGTGATCTGGTAGTCTCCCCTCAGCCTCCTCTTCTCCAGGCTGAATAACCCCAGTTCCTTCAGCCAATCCACGTAAATCCTTGTAAGACTTGTGCTCCAAACCCTTTACCAGCTTTGCTGCCCTTCATTACTTCATTCATTGCCTCCAACACCACATTAAGTAACTTCTGCCTTGCACAATGCTCACATGCTTTGTGGTTCAGGGACTTGCACTCAAGCTCAGTCAACAAGCCCTCTGATTCCCTATGTGTCAGAGGCACCAAACACCAGGCTGTCCCTCAGAGCAGCCTCCCGAATCTCTTTGGCAGGGCTGAGCATCCCAGGGCAGTACTCCAGCCTGGGCTAGCGGAGCTGGAACAAGGAATCTGGGAAGAGTCTATGTATATGTGAGGAGGTAGCAAGGGAGCAGAGCAGGAGGGGATGGGATTTGGGGAACGAGGGATTGCTCCTGCACTAGTCCAGTCTTCAGAGAACACTGCCAGCCTCAGGACTCCTTCAGAAAGCAGGATCCAAGGCTTTGAGGCCGCCCTGCTCTTGCAGAGGCCTGCCCTGCCCTCTAATGGCTTGGGGCGAACCATGAGAGAGGACAAGCACTAGGGCAGCCTTCCTCCTCTGCTACCTCCCCAGGCAGGCAGCTGCTCTCTGGTACTGGTAGCAGCCTGTCTTGCGGGGTGAAGCCAAGCAAGCTGCTCTTCCAGGGGAATGCAGCTTTTTGGGAGCGGGACACGGGTGCAGCTAACACCTGAGGATTTGGGGAGCAGAGACAAACCTTCCTCTGCCGGCAGTGAGGAAATAGAGCGGGACTGTCACGCAGCAGATACCAAACCATGGCACAGAGGTGGTGTCGAGCCTGCAACTGGAAGGATCCAACATAGGTAAAGACCAAAAGCCTCTCTTCCCAGCCCTTCAACAGGATGAGCTTGCTTGGCAAGGAAGTGATTTCACTGGGCCAGTGGGGGCTCTGACCACAATGTCAGAGTGTGTCCAAAGAGTCAGTTGGCAGCATTAACCCAGCCTCAGGTTCCCACAAGCCGTCCCCCGGTCATGGGCCACCCCACTCTGTGCCGTAGAATCCACCTCTGGCCCCCCTCCTTCGCTGCCACCCGCTGCTTACAGCATGAGACTGAGACTTGGGAATCTGTGCTCCATCTCTGGTGTTTATAAGCCAATCAACTCAAACCACGCTGGTTTGCCAATCCCTGGTTTATACAGACATCTAGTGGTCTGTGCTCAAACTCCATCGCCACTGAGTGGATGCCACTGAGCAGCAACGCCAGTGCCATGATTTATTTGTACTACCAAAGCAAACCCAAGGCATCCCTGCCAGGCACAGACACACACCAAATGAGTCAGTGTGCACAGAATCACAGAATTGTAGGGGTTGGAAGGGACCTCAAGAGATCGAGTCCAACCCCCTGCCAAAGCAGCTCCCTAGGACATATCACTCAGATAGGCATCCAGACGGGTCTTGAACATCTCCAGAGAAGGAGACTCCACCACCTCCCTGGGCAGCCTGTCCCAGGGCTCTCTCACCCTCACTGTAAAAAGTTTTTCCCCATGTTGGTGCGGAACTTCCTATGCTCCAACTTGCAGCCATTGCCCCTTGTCCTGTCTCCACAGACACTGAAAAGGGGCTGGCTGATTCCCCCTGCATCCCCTGCTTAGGATAATTATAAACATTAATTAGGTCCCCCTTAGTCTTCTCTTCTCAAGGCTGAACAGTCCCAACTTACTCAGCCTCTCCTCATAGGGGAGATGCTCCAGGCCCTTAATCATCTTCGTAGCCCTTCTTTGGACTCTCTCCAGGAGATCCCTGTCCTTTTTATACCAAGGCACCCAGAACTGGACACAATACTCCAGGTGGGGCCTGACAAGGGCAGAGTAGAGGGGGAGGATCACCTCCCTTGACCTGCTGGCCACAGTCCTCCGGATGCACCCCAGGATCCCATTGGCTCTCTTAGCCACCGAGGCACACTGCTGGCTCATGGCCAACCTGTCATCCACCAGGACCCCCAGGTCCTTCTCCACTGAGCTCTTCTCCAGCAGGTCATCCCCCAGCCTGTACTGAAATGAAACGGTTGTTCCTTCCCAGGTGCAAGACTTTACACTTGCTTTTGTTAAACCTCATCTGGTTTCTTACTGCCCAGCTCTCCAGCCTGTCCAGGTCTCACTGGATGGCAGCGCAGTGTTCCTGCGTGTCAGCCACTCCTCCCAGCTTTGTGTCATCTGCGTACTTGCTGAGAGTGGATGCTATTCCCTCATCAAGGTCGTCAATGAAGATATTAAACAGGACTGGACCCAACACCGAGCCCTGGGGAACACTGCTAGTCACAGGCCTCCAGTCAGATTCCACTCCACGAATCATGACCCTCTGGGGTCGGTCCGACAGCCAATTCTCAACCCACCTCACTGTCCACTCATCTATCCCATGCTTTCTCAGCTTTGCTATCAGGATGTCATGGGAGACAGTATCAAAAGCCTTGCTGAAGTCAAGGTGGATGACATCCACTGCTCTCCCTCCATCTACCCAGCCGGTGATGAGATCATAGAAGGCTATGAGATTGGTCGAGCACGATTTCCCCTTGGTGAATCCATGCTGACTACTCCTCATGACCTTCTTCTCTTCCAGTTGCTTGGAGATGGAATCCAGAACAGGCTGTTCCATTACCTTTCCAGGGACAGAGGTGAGGCTGACTGGCCTATAGTTACTAGGTTCCTCCTTCTTGCCCTTTTTAAAGGCTGGAGTGACATTGGCTATCCTCCAGTCCTGAGGCACTTCTCCTGTCCTCCAGGACCTGTTGAAGATGATAGAGAGCGGCTCAGCAATCACCTCCGCCAGCTCCCTCAGCACACGTGGATGTATCCCAAAGAGCTGTCAGTTAAGGTCATTTAGAGAGCCCATGCCACAAACCAGCTATTCCCCGATTAATCTAGCACTCTGGGCATTTTTGAGAGATCAGTCCTCGTGACAAGAGAAGAGGGCACACCTGCACATTAAAACATGCATGCATCCTTCCACACCAGAAAAGACAAAGGCAGATGTCACAAAGCAGTGTCTTGCTGCACAAATTTTCCCAAATCCAAAATAACAAGCACTGGGGGTGACGGGGACAGGGACATGTGATAGGAAACCTACTGTTGCACCAATTGAGGGAGTTTTCAGCTAGTACAGCCCCCCAGGATGGCACAGCCAGAAGTATCACCACTGATTCAGCACAGAGCCCTCACCTCTGGTCTCCCACAATCAGCTATGGCCCGTGGGGATTTTGACAGAGGAGCACAGCACGGGCTTGGAGCCTGACAACCTCAAAGAGTTTGTCTTTACCCTCTGTGTGCCAGCATACTCAAGAGGTCCCCAGCACAGGGCTTAATACCCATCCCACAGGGATGCAGCAAGCTGAGAAAGCCGGGTCCTGCAATGCACCTCCCAGGCAGTTTTAACCCAGTGGGCTGTTGAACAATGGTGCAGCAGTTCACCAACACCCCCTCCACCCAGCGGGATGGAGAGAGAATTGAAAAGGGTAAAATACTCACAGCTTGAGATAAAGACAGTTGAATAGGATGAGAGTAATACTGATAAAAATATACAGAAATGATGCACAGTACAACTGCTCAGCACCCAAAGCTGCAGCCCTGTTAGTTTCCAAGCCACACTGCCCTCCCAACCAGCTCTCGCCAGGTACATACAGAGCATGACATCCTATGGTTTGGAACATCCCTTTAGTCACTGGGGCCAGCTGTCCTGGCCCTGTCCCCTCCCTGCTTCTTGTGTGCCCCCAGCCTCTTGGCTGGCGGGGCAGCTTGAGAAGGCAGAAAAACCTTGACTTCTGGGCAACATCAAAAACATTAGCATGTTATCAGCATTATTCTCATCCTAAATCCAAAGCCCAGCAATATAGCACCTGATAGGAAGAAAATTAACTCTACCCTAACCAAAACCAGGACACAACCCCCCCACCACCACCACAGTGACTTCTCATAGTCATCCCTCAGTGGGATGAAGAGGCAGTGCTGCATTTGCAGTCTTTCAACAGAATCCATGCTGAATGACACCTTGCTTAAAAGCAACATACACATCACCCTGTCAGATGCTTTAGAAAACCCAAACCAGGCAGTTGCAGCCTTTTGTTTCTACTCCTCCCTTTGAGACAAGGATAGCCTGTCTCCACCCCCAGCATACCCTGAAAATGGCAAATGCAGTCTCATTTCAGTCCCTTCCACAGGGTGGAGGGGAGCAGATGGGAGTGAGAGAAGTTCGCATCAGTAAGGGTTCAGTTTACATCACGCAGTCATGGGTCACCACTTGGGTGTCTAGGAGAGACAAGAGGAATCCCAGACTTCCACTGTTTTGCTGAAGCAAGCAGAAGTTCCACACGGAAAAAGCAGAAGAGTCACAACATACCAGGACTGCCCTGACAGCAGGGTGCACACTAGGGTCTGCACCCACAAACAGTTTTGGTGTTCTCATTTAACATGAAATGGAGAGATTCAGCCTTCCCATTGCTCCTGCAGACCCTGTTCCAGGCTTCCCCTGTGTCAGGCTCTCCCTTACCTTGTTCTGCACAGAAACACATCCCACGTGTGATACCACGCTGTGCATGGCTGCCACAGAGGAAAGGGTTGGAGTACAGAAGAGAAGAGCAAGCAGCCTCAAAGGGCAGCCCAGCACAGAGAAGAAAGAGAAAAGCCACCCCCAGGAGGAGTCCCTGCCTGCTCAGTGCAAAGGTGACCCAGTCCCAGGCTGCAGCTGAGGAGCTCTGAGCTTTAATCTCCAGAGCACATTTGAATTTGAGGAGGTGGGGATGCCTCTGGAGCCTCTGCAAACAGCTTTGAGAGGTGTTCCACCACCTGTGAAGCTAAGGAGGAGATGCTGTTATCAACCGAAGAGAGATTACCTCTTGGTTTCCTGGAGAGGTGACAGTCTGAGTCATTTGGCAGTGGGAGGGTGGTTTCTTCATGTGCCTATTGGAGCAGCCAAAATGCGTGGGCAAGGTAAAAACAATGCAGATGCAAGTGATTATGGGGGCAGGCAGAATCACCAGGAGAACAGTTTTTTCCCTACTGACTTGGGTATGTATAGCACTCATCAGCATGCAGAGCAGCTTGCACTTCCCCACTTCCCTCTCCTGTGGTTGGGACCCTTTGCTCCACTCCATGCCCTCCTTGCCATGGCCATTTCTATTTCTGCTCTGCTCCCACACGTACTTATTGCCTACCACCCAGCAAGCTCCTCCATGCTTTCCTCAAGAGACCTCACCTTATACCAGACTTTCCCTCTTTGCAGCATTCCATATCAGGTATGATGAACTGGGGAAGTTTATTAATACCAGGTACCACTTTGGGTAGCAAAGGCACAGCAATCTCTGAGCACTCAGGCAACATCACCCCTCTGAGCTGCCACTTGCTGGGATGGCAACAAATTCCCTTGTGCTCTCAATGCCAACCCTCACTCCACCATCAGGACCCATGGCAGAGGGACCAGATCCCCAGAAGCAGAAGGCAGGGTTAGCCACAGCCATAGGAACTCACTTGTGCCTGCTGTACAGCCCTTGTGTGCGTCCTCAGACTCCCAGGCACCGCTCTGCTCACTGCCAGGCTGCACCCAGGTCTAAGAGACAGGTCCCACACAGGGAGAGACGAGGGCAGTGTCTTTGTCACAGCTCTCCCGCTTGCTCCTCCACACACCTACGAGGCCTCTTCACTCAGGGGATGCTGGGAACTAAACATTTGGGAATAGCCAAGAAAAAACTCTTCCCAGGACAGCTCAGTAGCTGCAATCAGGGAGCACAAGCCTCTACACTACCCAAGGTATCAATGAGCCTCTTGCCCCACTCAGAACAAACCCACACTCACAGCAAGTCAGCCCAAGGGAGGAGAGCATTAACACCGGCTATGCTCCATTGCACCAGCCACCCCCAGTGCTCTGCAGGCCCACTGCTCAGGCTGAGCAGCAGCCTTTTCACCAGGAGCAATTCTTCTACAGACAAACCCCCTGAAATCAGAAAAATGGTGTAAAGCTTCAGAGCAAGAGGCATCACAGAATATTCTTGTCCTAACAGCAGCGCCCAAGCTAGCACAAAGCTCGGTCTTCAGGGATGATTTTGCAAAGTATTTGAAAAACCACCCAACCCAACTCCCTTTGCCAGCCAGCACAAAGAAGCAAGCCACCAACCTGAGGTTCAGACAAATATTTAGATTAACAGTTTTCTGTTATAGCTGGGAAGTGAGAAACACTGTGTTGTCCCAGACCTGTTGACAAACACGCATCCCTTGGCAAAAGGCTGAACAAGCAAGCCTGGGCAGTTGTGATGCTTTGGCCTAAACAGGGAGTTTAGAGCAGGACAAAAGGGCTTTGAAAAGAGAAATGGTATTTCTGCCACTTATTTTAAAGTAACATACCACATGGAAAAGAACAGCTCTGAGACAAAACCCGCTGGCTGACACATCTCAGGAATGGGATAAACACCTTCAGCATGGGTGAGTCCTTGAGGCGTTACAGGGCAGGGAACACTGCAAGGAACAGACCTTCCTCACTCAAAACCTTTCAGAAACCTTCCTAGGGACTCCCATCTTCCCAGCCTCACTCAACAACCCGAGACAAGCCCGTTTTACACAAGCACTATGGCAGGAGTGGCTCACTCTGGACACAGCTTTGAGGTCCCTGGCAGAAACACACTCTGCCTTTGACACTCAGACAAGCACACGATCACTACAAACAGAATGAAAATAAGTGCCACAGAGAGTTTTGCATTTTGATAGCTAACCATCATGCACACGTGAAGTTTCTTAGCCATTTTTGGGCCCTGCTGCAGAGAGGGGAAGGCTAGAAGCCTCTCAGCCAAAGCACAACAGGACAAGAGGACAAGGCACAGCACGAGTTAAGAGGCTCCTTCGTGCAGGGTCTGCTGCCAGCTAGCTCTGGAGCCCCAGTGTCAAGTCTAGCAAAGCCTGCTGCTGCCTGCTTTTCCATGCAGGCTACTGGAATACAGAGCAGTAATGGCCTTTTTGCTGCTAGGGCCTGGCTCAGCACTGCTCTTCAGAGGAGGCAGGAGGGCTGAGTGGGCAGAGCTGCTCTGCCTCCGCTGAGGCACGGAACCAGTGTGGTGGTGGAGGAAAAGATGTTATTTTATGTCTAATGGAAATACCTACTGATAATACCTTATCTCACCAGATCAGCTCTCAGAGGGAAGGCATTTGTACTACATTGCTTCTGATCAAACAGCACCTGAGTTTGAGACACACTGCCTAGGGATGTCCCCCGACACTTCCAAGGCTCAAACCCACACCAGGCAGAGCACCCAAGCCAGACTCAGAGCAGGACACACAGACACATCCCCCACCATAAGGCTGCAGAGCCCCTCTTCCCCTTTACCTCCCACAGCAGCATCTACAGCCAACTCCATCCAGTTGCTCCGCTCCAGTCCAGCATACCCCAGGAGAGCTGGGAATGCTCCAGCATGAGGTGCTCATGCTGGGGGCAGCCTCACGCATGCCTATGCCTGTTCAGTCCCTCCAGCACTGGTGTGTCTGGCAGCAAGCCGAGGAAGAGCCAGCACAGGAAGGGAGCGCAGCTCTGGTCAGGTAAAATCATCAAGAGTGATTTCACAGGTGGTTTCCTTTTTGTAAACACATTTTGATCCCTGGGTGACTGCTGGTTAGCCAAGTCTCACTCTGTCTCTCGTCTGACTGCATTTTCTTGTGTGAAACACACAGGATTTAAGGTTCACATTTTGGTTTACAACTGCAGAAGAATAATTTTGTGACTGCAGAATACACGAGGAGGTCTGCAAACAGGGTGCCACAGACTGCACGTTGGTCAAAGTCACAGAGGTAAAGCTACCACCACTTCTGCAGTTCAGCAGCATAGATGAGATGTGAAATTTTAAAAGCCAAGGTGCACAAATCCCTCTGCAGTCCCAGTATCAGTGGCACAGGAGGGAACCAGAACAGTTCTTGTTGAACAGGAGCTCACTGCCTTTGGAGTTTGTCCATCCTCTGTACCACCAGCTGTCCTGAAGAGCCACCGGAGCCACAGGGCTAAGCAGTTACACAGAGGATGCAATACCCATACAGCACCGCAGCCACTCCTGGGTCAGATCAAAGACCCCAAACCTCTATCCACTCTCTAGCACTACCCAGTAACAGCTATCTGAGAGATTATTAAATGTCCAAACTCCTTTTGAAGCACTTTCTCAGCTACTACATATCATCCAGTGCAATACCAAGCTACTTCCAAACATGTACAGCAAAACCCTGGCCAGCCCTAAGCTTAGACAGCAACAATAAGCTACAGAGTTTAAAGCAGGAAGGTAGAAAAAACATTGCAGAGCCTTACCTCCTGTCCTGTCCTGTCCTGCTCAACTAAACTGGCCCCAACTCATTTACACGCTGCTTGAAGTAATTTGCTTAATTAAGGCAATTAAACTTTGGTTGACCCTTGAACACAGGTGCCTCAAATCAGCTCCTCAGGTTAATCGCTCCTCCCTGTGCAAGCCAGGTGCCTTGTGTCTCACCTGATGAGCCTGGTTCTCACCATGCCTTGCTTCCAGATTGGAAAACTCCTTCCCTGTTTTTTCCCAAGAACAGTAGTTATGGGCCAGAATTGAGTTTCTCCTCAGAAATTCCTTAAGTGCTCTGGTTTAAGTCACAGTCTCACTCCAAGGTAGATGCTGCAGAAGCTGGCTAAGAGGCAGTAGGAATGAAAGTCACCCATTGCTGCCTTTGGTCCCCGCTCCTCTGTCTGTCTGTCCTGGCTCAAAGTCTGTTCTGCTGCCTGCCACGGGTAAGACAGAGCGAGTTGCTCGCCCAGGATGATCCAGGGTTGCTCTATCCCAGAAAACAGTTTTATATCCTGCCAGGGGGTTGTGTCCCCTGAGCTGGGGTTTGCAGTGACAGATGAGTTGGTGTCAGTTGTGCATCCTGGTGTTGGACACCTCCAGCGCCCCCGTTCTCTGTTAACTTGCCCATCCCCTCATTTTTGCAAGGGGAATTTAATGGGTCACATCAATAATCTGGAGACCCTCTGCAGAATTTAAACCACTTTTAACTGTCTTTTGCTGCCACTTAAGGAACAGTCCAGGACCCCTAAGCACTGAAGACCCAGGTTGAAATCAAAAGCACCTGAAAGCCAAGCCTGCAAGCAACAAACTAGGTAACACCTATGAGCCAAACTACTGGGACAGCTTCAGCGCTTCCCGCTGACTGGGCTGGGACTGGACCCTGCAGAGTTTTCCAGTGTACTCTCAGGGGTGATGTTGCTCTTGGCTCCTGTTACACCTACTGCCACTGGCATGTTCCCAGTCTCTGGGATTTCCCTGTCTTCCGAGGACTGAAAGTTAGCACAGCTTTTCTCACAGCTCTTCCAGACTCTTTAATACAAGCCCTTAAACCAGGTCAGAAACCACTGGACAATTTATTACTGAGGGAGCTGATATCTCCTCCCACTTCTTTCCACTTCTCACAGCAAGTCCTGCTTACCCAAATCATAGATTCTTTTCCAAGACCAGGGAAGTTTCGTTACAAAAGCTTGACTTTTTCCAGACATTTTTCTGCATCTTAGCAACAAAGATGAGTGACCCATCTCCTGGTAAGGTTGTCTTGGTTAAACAGATTACTGAAGAGAGAGGAAGAGCAATGGAAGGCTGCAAACTATGCCCAGTGATAAATTATCATAGGATGCTGCTTCTGTGTGCCCAGGCCCTTTGCTTTCACATCAGTGCTGGGCACTTTGCTAATGAGCCAACTTAAAACTTTCAATCTGATACACTTCATATCACAGTCAGTCCACACCGATCCCAGCATACCTACATGGCAAACCTTCAAATGAACTGGGAAAGCTCCAGTCTTAAAGTACTTTAATCCTGCCCTGTCTGCCTAGAGCTCTGACGCGCAACTGGGAGTAACATTCTTGTGTCTGAATAGTCTCAATAACATGATGCTGGCAATAGCCACCTCTAACTGCTCTGGACATAGCCGGATGGTTATTTGGATCTTAATCTTCTTTTGAGCCCCCTAAGGATTTCACTTTTAGGATTACTCTGAACTCAGCTACCCACGCGACATTCTCAAAGCAATCCAGATATGGTTTTGCCCAGACCCGCTTTGATGCAGTCACAGTTGGTATCTGCATCCAGAAGTCCACAAATTTGCCTGTATAAAGCAGGGTGTCCATTTAAATTGTGCCCAGTTTGCCTGGGAGGTGCACGGTGCACCACAAAGCAGACTGCATCTCGGGCTATAGGCCTGACATCTCTGCTTCCTCTCACTAAAGCCCTCTGAGGCACCTGAGGCCTCATCAGAAAGCGAAGATGGTGTCAAATGATCCAGCAGTGGATAAAGACTGCTGCCAGAAGCGTGCAAAACCCCGCCAGCAGTCCTGTCCCTGTCCTCAGTAACCTCTGCTTCCTGCCCAAGGTAGCTGAGTTTCCTGTAGCTGTGTTTACACGAAATAGAGGAAACATTTTCTGTTTGTATCTGCCGCGCTAATAAACCCCAAGCTGTTTATCATGACCACTACTGTTATGTTCCCTTCCAGGCGGCAGAGAGGCGTCATGAGCCCACAGTGGGCACCTGCGGGTGGAACAAGCCCGTCACCCCAAAGGTGTCTGGAACAGGGAGGAGCTGTTCAGCCCCTCCTGCACACCCTCTCCTCCTCCTCCTCCCGGGCAGCCAGATTTTTCCTGTGAGAGTATCAGAGATTCTACGTACAGGAGGGATAGTTCTAGTTTGAGGCTAAGCCAGGACCTGGCATTGAGCCATGGAATAAGATGGTGGGAAGGGGTCCCTGGTGAGCTCCTGTCCAGCCTCCTGTGCCCTGCAGGGCTAACAAGTGGGGCAGGGGGCTGATGTGTGTCCACCCACTCTCTAGTTCCCATTTCAAGTCCCTGGCTCACTTGGACTTGTCTCCCAGCTGCAGGACAACTCTCACTACTGGGGTTAAGACAAACACATGGCAAGCCAGACACTAGTGCTATCCCTGCTCAGCCTCCCCAGAGACCCACAACCCACCCAAGGCTAAAACCAGCAATCTCAGGGAAGAAGAGCTCCTCACAACTTAGATCATCAGTACTTCCTGACCACACCACCACTAAGCGTCATGGAAACATTTGAGCATCACCTCCCACCCAGCAGGGAGGGCACCATGGCCCTGCAGGAGACATGGGACCTCTCCAAAGAGGGCAATACACCAGCCTGCAGCAGCCTGGGGGAGCCCAGCAAGCAGGTGCCAGGTGGCACCGCTGCACCCCTCCAGCACCATCCCAAACCTTCACCTGGTCACAGGGAACGGGCACCACTGCAGGACTGGGCGTGCACCTTCTACCTCAACCATGAGGTAGAAGGAGTTTCCAAGTGGTCTTCAGCTCAGCATCGGCCATGCTGGCAGTGCACCTGAGCTGGGGAAGACCCCACCACCCTTTATGGAAAGAAGGGCCTTTTGCCCTCACAAGAGCCATCACCATCACCAGATGATTCACCCGCCCCAGAAGAGGAGTCATTCGCAGAATGCATATTGTTTATGAATCACCTGTGAGCTTTGGTGTCTGCAGACTGCTTTGGAAGTATCACACCACTGTCATGATGCCATGCTGCCCTGCCAAGTGAGGATGCTTTGAGACAACAACAGCTACATACCCCATCATTTTCTCCAGCCCCACCATCAGTCATGTACCCTCCCCAGCCTGGGCACAGAGCTGGATGCCATACAAGCTGCATCAGAGAACCTGCCTTTAAAGATGCTGAATCAGCTTTAGGGGCCATGGTAAGGTGGCAAACAGTTCCCCCTTGGACGTTCACTGCACAATAGGCTGCTGCCTGCCAACGCTCATGATTTAAGCTATTTTTTAATCTACGTCTTGGTTCTGGCCAGGCCAGAGTTAACCTCCCCAAGCAGTCATCACAGGTGAGCTGAGTTAGCCCAGGGGAGCTGAGTTAGCTTTCCACACCACCTGACATCACTTCCCCATAAAAAATGGGGCAAGAAAAACAACCGAAAAAAGGATAATGTGACAAATGTGACTCCTCACAGATTTCTGGGAGGACCTTGGTAACCCCTGTAGATGTGCACACACACATCCCATGATGCCTCTGTACATCAAAGTGCAGTAAGTGCTGACAAGAAACATCTACATCATCAAGCCAGATAAGAGTAAGAAGCATGTCACCTGGAAAGGCACTAAAAAAACCAAACAAGCAACCAAGAGCAAAGAACAACACACGGCAGAGTGGAAACCACAGCAAGAGATTTCAGCTGCCAGCAAAGGCTGCGTGGGAAAACACAGCCTGGGGACTGTGACACAAAGACACTTGGCTGCAGGGGTTTTAATAATAATAACCCATGTGCAGATTCAATATCTCACTGTTGCGGGTTTTATGGTGTCCTGGTTTCAGTCAGGATAGAGTTAACTTCATTTGTAGCAGCTGATGGCATGCTGTGTTTGGGAGTTACAATGAAAGCAGTGCTGAGAACACCCTGATGTTCTTAGTTGCAGTCAGACAGTCAAGGACTTTCTCAGCTTCTTCCTATTTCTCTATTCAGGAGAAAGGAGGGGCGAAGCCAGGACAGGTGACCCAGATGGGCCAAAGAGAGTATTCCATGCCAATGACGTCCTGCCCAGGATAACGGGGGGCTGAGGGGAGGAAGAAGAGGGGCGGTGGTGGGACACGTGCTGCTTGGGGGGACGGTCGGGTTCCGGGACAGCTCTGGGTGGTACGGCCTGAGTTGTGTGGGTCGGGGAGAAACTGCATTGGGGATCAAGAGTTTCATCTTCTTTTGCTCTAAAGTCCTGTTAGCATTGGTATATTTTATCTTTCTGTTCTCTTAGTAAACTCTCCTTACCCCAACCCACGGGCCTCTCAGTTTCTTGGTTTTGGAGTTATTTGCCCCTTCCTTTTCCCTTCCCTTGTTTCCCCCTTTTTCCCTCTTCCCCTGCTCTTTTACTTTAAGAAGCAGGCAGCTGTGTGGATCTCAGCCCACAGCCGGGGGAAACCACGACATATGGATACAATGGTGAAACACACTGCTGCAGGTTAGAAGTACGACTACACTTATCACAACCACAGGAGAGTCACAAAGCGTGCTACCGCCAGCACAGCAGAGTCATGAGACGCGGTATTACCACCTGCAGCAGAGTCACCTCACCCACTATTACAGCCTGCTGGCGACTCACCAGACTCAGTATTAGATCCGCAGCAGATGCATGGAACTCACTATCACAACTAAATACTAGGCGTGTGTTAGTCAGTCACCCAGGACTACAGACTTAAAGTATACCAAGTATTCACTTACCTCTCTCCAGGTCAGAGTTCTCAATGCATGACCTAGGTCAGCATCCTGGCCCAGGGACAGGGGGCTCCTCACCTGAAAGGGGGTCCACCCCTTCTCAGACTGAATGCAAGGGATTTTATTTGGTTTTATTTCTTTGATCTACATTCCAGTGGGCAGGACTATGCCAGGAGTGGACAATACCACCTCCATGTGTGTCATTAGTAGTGTTCCCCCTTATCTTCTGCCCAAACTGTTGCATCTCTTTGTATTATATGAGCCTATTAAAGCCAAAGGGGGACCTTTTGGCTTGCCTGTATCTTACTGCCAGGCAGCTGAATAGTGACTTGATTGGCACTCAGGGCATATTGGTTGTTGAAAGAATTCAGACTCAACACAGGTTTCTGTTCCTTGAATTATGCAGCACTGCACTATTTAGTCTTGGTTTACAGGACAACTCAAGTTTGAGCTGTGGACACAGCTCTCCATGAGCTGTCACTGGGGAGATGGGACCATATGGCAACCCAAGGCTGAGAGTTGCTTTTCAACCAGCCAACAAGCATTGGTTTGTCGTTTTTTCTCACTTTCCAAATCTCTTTCAATTGGCACCTTCCTCAAATCCAGCCTGTTTCACCCACGATACTAATGGGTAAGTGATGTCCCAGGGGGGTTGTGGAATCTCCTTCTCTGGAGATATTCAAGACCCGTCTGGATGCCAATCTGTGCAACCTGTCCTAGGGAACCTCCTTTGGCAGGGGGTTGGACTGGATCTCTGGAACTCCCTTCCAACCCCTACGATTCCATGATTCTCTGTCTTCACCTCAACCAGGAGCTTTCCCGTCTTATTTTCTCTCCTGTCCTGTTGAGAAAGGGGAACGAGCAGCAGGCCAGAGTCAACCCACCTCAAGTACAAAGTACTGTTTAAATTTCAGTCATTTGGAGGTGTGCGGAGGATTCACCTAGCAAGTTTAAAATGGGTGACTCTGCACAAGGCCAGGGGGTTACTGGGAGTCAGGATGGGGCTTCTCTGCCTACCTGCTGAGCAAGAGAGCACAAAGGTACTTCAGGTTCACATTTCTGTGTTCAGTGTGCTCTTCGAGACCACAGGAAACAGCACTTTTAAAAGTAGGGCTATGGGGGGGCAACGTACTTGGTTGGGGTTTTAAAATCTTTTTTCACAGAGGAAATTAGAAGTAAAGAGTGAGAGGAGGAAAAACAGCTAAAAGACAGACCGAATTTCCAAGCCAGTGATATGAAGTAAGCTGCTAACAGACAGTTCAATGGTTTTCACACCCTGAGAGCAGAAGCAAAGCATTCAAGCAGTGGTACCAGACTTTCGAAGGGTATGCATCACCAGAAGACAGACGCAAGAAAGAAAAGGAGCACAATTTGGTCATGAGTAAGAGGTCAGACTTCCCAAGGAGGCTGTACAGAGAAGCAACATTTGCTGTCTAAGGGAGGTTCCTGGAGAGTCAGTGATTTGAGACAATAAACGCTGGGGGTTTTTTTTCTCTAGGGTTCTCATTCATATAACCTTATTCTCTCTCTCCTGAGTGCTCGGTGTGATGATTCACCCTGGCTGAAGGCTGGTGGAGTGGGGATGCTCACCACATTTCCTTACGTGGTCTTGATGCCGGTCATAACCCCGCTGTGAGCTCTGCAGAGAAATTAGCAAGCATTTCTTCTTGGTGTCCTATAAAGTCAGGTGCTAAGTGTGACTTACAGGCAGTGAGCTGAAGCACGGAGAAATGAAAGCACTGCTACCTAGTGCCAGATTTAGGATTATTTCTTTTCCCTCTCACAGAATCCAGTGGTTGTACGGCTTTCATACACTTCACATTCAGCCCCAACAGTCCCAAACTACAGCCTTGAGCATGGCAGCCTCGAAGGCTGCTGCCCTGTCCCCGTGTTCTCTTACTTCATCCCTGCAGTGTATCTTCCAGGTCCCTCCAAGCATCAAGGCTGGACTTTTATTTTGCCTGTGTGAAGACAAAGGATGGTGGGGAGGAGGGGAACAAGGGAACAAGGGGACAATTTTGGCTGAAGTGGTGGTTAGAGCTTTCAAGGCTAGTGTGGAGGCACAAGGAGGCAGGAGCTCACAATGCCTGATGATGCCTATGGCCTTTGGGAAGGAGCCTGGTGCCAGCAGGGACAGGGGCTATTGTTGTCCCATTCCCTGTCAGGGCAGGCTTGACCCTGCCACTCAGCTCAAGGTCCCAAGCCCATCGTCAGGTTCTCTCAAGCCTTCTGTGTCTCTCCTCAGCCTGCCTGATAAGCTAGCAAAGGAGAAATTACAAACTCCACAGAAATTATGAGACCCACAGGATGCCTTCTGCTACAATCTGCACCCAGAAGCCTTTCTAATGACATTTCCTAGCAGAAGAGGAAGAGGGCATGCTCTGTGGCATGGTTTTCCTTGGCCTTCTAAGCAGGTTTGATGCCACTGGTCATTACTGTGCTGATACACATTGGGGGTAGCACTGGGGGTAGGCTCCCCCAGGCTTTTATCCCACACTGGGGTCCCATCTCTGTATCTTTTCTGCCCTGTGTGCACTCTGGGAACAAGGACCAGCAGCAAGTTACGTCAGTGTCAAAATGAAAGTCACATATCTTGAGCCCAAGCGCAGAGCACTGGCACATCTCTTGTAACACTGAACAGACAGTTGAGCCAGGGCTGAGACATCTTTGCTCTGTGACTGGGTGGGTGCTTGATGCAGCGACTGCTTGGATGCCCAGAGGGATCACACCATGTCTTGCCACCGAACTCCCCCTCATGCAGAGTAAAATATGCATATGATGATCAAATAAACGCTTTGAGGGCAGGGAGACAGTACCGAAGGGTGGTGTGAGCTGGATCAAGAAATCACTGTCCTCTCCTTCAACAGCTTTGTCTGACTCACATCTTCCAGCCCAGCAAGCAGGGTCTCCACAGCACGCGAGTGGGGATTTCTGAGCAAACCTTCCAAACTGTGGCTCCCTGCCCTCACTGCCAGTGCACGCACCAGGGCGGCAGAGCCCTCGAAAAGCTCCAGGCTCAAGTCCCCAACACCTCAGAAAAACAAGCAAACGCAGTTTCGAGCAGAAGACAGAAACGCCCCTCCACCCCCAAACTTCAAAGGCACTGACAGCAATTTCATGCTTGCTCTGGCCACAGCTCTGCTAACAGACAGCAGCTGGCTACACCGCAGTTACTTGCTGCCACATCCAAGCCTTAAAGTAACTCCCAGGAGCAAAGCAGTGTGCAGGCACAGCCACATGCAACCTGGCAGGACAACTCCATGGCTGGGATGTGCGGTACCAGTACCAGAGCACAACAGCAAGGACCGTCACCAAGGCTGCAACACCGCACTGCTGCTGCTGAGGCAAACAGTAGCCAGCCAGGCTGCCCTCACTCAAACCAAGGGAAGCGGTGGGATTCATTGACTGAACACGCTGACTTTGTCCCGGGTCCTGCCCTGCTGAAACCAAGCAGGGAATTAGATCTTGCTAGATTGTCTCTGATCTTCACTGGGTTTAGGACTTGAATGAAAGCCATGCCTTAGATACCTGTTCTCCATGCAGAGACCTTAACAGGAAGCACGGATAAAGAGGATGGGAGTGAGCCACTCAGTCTGCATGTCCTACAGAGCCCATGCTGACTTTGAGCAGCTTTTACCAGCATTTTGGTTGACCCAATGACAGTGGGGAATTGCACCAGCTATAAACATATTGCAGCCTGCTTTGGGAATTTCATGTCCCTCGTGCCGCCCCAGCGTGAGCAGCTAGCTGGTAGGCTGTTTCACTTTGGAGAGGAAAATCTTCCTCTTCAGTGCCTTTTATCTGAAATCTTTTGCCCCTGTGTTGACATAAACCTCACATGCAACTCCAGGAGAAATGCATGTCCCCAGCACAGGGCTCAGGAGAGCATGCAGCCCGGTTTCAACAGTCATTAAGATGGCTTGAAAGGCCAGCTTATTCCCTCATCCAGCACAGGTTTCCAAGCTGAACACCCACAGGAATTATCTGACCAGCAGTATTTCACTCCTGACATGGGAACCAGAGCAATCCCCAGTGACAAAAGGCAACGAGGCAGAGAGATGTTTTCATCTGTTGAAGGAAACTGGTTGTGAAATATGGGGATGGGGGGAACCCAAAAGAGATATGCAATATCTCTAGGATGGTTTGTCAGTGGAGAAGTTGCTTCTGCATGGAGGGCTATGTCACACAGAGTGCGCTGAGGAATGGTGAGAAAGGCGGAGGAAACACCCTGGACATTGTTATTTCCCCTGGAGCTTTTTGTCTCTTTGCAGCTTATTTACAAAGAAATCACGAGTCTTCACAACAAAAAGCCTCTTGTACCTGTTTGCATGAGTGCCATCATGCTGCCAAGGATAACTGACCAAACCAGTGCCCGCTGGTGGGATGCTAAAGCAGCACCACTGGTCACACCATGGGCAGTGGCCAGGGAACTGGGCACCTCTTCACACCTCTGTTGGAAGATGCCACTGCAGATGCTGCCAGCACCCTCCTGCAGTCCCACATCTCCTCTGCCAGAGCTCGGCCTTGTGTAGCAAACGGAATATTTGACTCCCTGTGTTACCTCGAGAGATGAATCAGCAACAAGTTGTGAAGTTTTCTTCTTTTATTTTCTTTCTTTTGTTAAATAAAAATCAACATGAAATTCACATGCAACTTCCTTCACCTCACATCAGAACAGCTCCCCTCTCTGTGTTAAACCTCAGTCACTTAGTCATGCCTATAGTTACACTTCTGTAACCATGATGTAATACATATCCACATGTTAGAGTACTAGAAAAATAGATATATTGAAGTTTACCTCCCTTCCCTTTTCTGCAATGCTCTAACCACTACACAATGCTCTTTACCAGCCTGGTAAAAACTTGGAAGATCCTTTAAAGCTCCATGGGCTGGAAGCAATAACTCCAACAAGACATTGCAACAGAAACTTAGAGAGCCCAAGGCTGTCTTCAGGTAAATGAATAAGCAAAAAAAAAAAAAAAACCAACAACAAAAAAAAGCCAACTAAAAAATAATCAACCCCCCAGAAAAACACCAACCAAAGCAACAACGGAACTTGGCAGATCAAATAGAAGGTTGCTGTCTGAACTCACAGAATTTGAGTCGCTTCAGCCATCTCAGTTCTTCCCTTCTTACCCACGCTGTGCTCCCTGGGAGGGCTACAGCAGCAGTCGCACATAACACATCTCAGCAGCAACAGCTCCAGCCAACAGCTACTGAGCTGGGAGGTCCCTGCCAAAAGCAGCCACGGGCTGGTGAAGAGTCAGGACACGTGGATGCAATATCCAGCATTGATGTGAGGGATGCTGGCCATAGATGCCCAGGGGATATTTCTCCCTCCCTCCCTGACAGAGGTTTCTTCACTGGGGAAAGCAAGAGCTGCAGCGGGTGCTGATAGGGCTGTTTGCCAACACACCACCACGCCACCTCCATAGATCTGTGAGAAAAAGCACCCACTGCACACCAGCCCTGCCTCACTCTGCTTATCCTCCCTCTCTGAGCATCCCTTTTCTCCCACTGCACTTTTGAGGCAGCAATGACCCTACCTGTACAGACCTTTCTACACCATGGTCGCTTCTCCCCCTCGGTTACTGTACACACTGAACCTACTCAAGGTTTTTAAGACACTAGCATGCTGCCTTCCCCTTTCCTCCCCTAGGGTAGGTAAACAGATCACAGCATGTGATACCCATCGACCACAAATGAGTCTGTATTTCTGTCAAGCAGCTCGCTGAGCTCAGTCTAGATTGCGTAGGAAAGCACACATGTGCCTATGAAGACGGATGGAAAGACCCCCATAGCAGCAGTAGCTGACCAGAAACCTCTTGTCAGGGGATGATCTGGGCTTGTTGCTTCTCATTAATCATGTTCTCCACAGAGGACAGTATCTCCAGAGCCCCATTAAGCAGTGCCCAAACCCAGGGGTACCCCCCATGCATGGCCAGAGCTGCTCCATCAGGAGCAAGGAGCTCAGCTCAGACCATCGGAGTCCAGAAGCACTACTTGCAGGAATAGTTTTTTACTTTCCTCAAGACAAAATACCCCACAAACCTCACACTGACTAGCCCTGACAAAGAAGCTGGGGTATACTTTCCTATCCAACTGAGTATTCTTTCCTCCCAGGGAAAGGAGCAAAATGCTTGATAATTTCAAAATAAGTATCAATAATTTGAAATTTGTTATTTTATAATTTTAAATTCAGCCCCAGAGCTACTAATAATGTCAGCATTAAGTATTTAGTGCTAACAACAAGCAAGTATGTCACTGGATGAACAGCTCATGAGTTAGCTGATCAAACAGGTGACTAATGCCATCACAGTGCAAGCAGCCTGGGAACTGGCTGTGTGGTTTGAAACTGCACAGTCCTGCCATGACCTTCCTTCAAATCTTAAATCAGAGCCCACAAATGAATCAGTTTTTTCCTTCCCTGGGCAGTTTAGCAAAATACTGAGGAGGGGATCACAAAGCAGATGCACATGTCTTACCAGCAGCCATGTCACTGCCTCAACACAGTCACAGCTGCTCTCCAACTTGGGAGCAAGCCTAGCAGCATCTTGCCCAGCCAGGATGAGCCAGCTCCATCCTCCTCAGGAGATCTCAGCACTATTTATAACATGCCCCCCATCCCACTGCACCAGCATCTCCGAAAGGCACAGGTCTGCACTGCCTTTAGCGCTTCAGATAGAGAGTAACAGATCCTTGCCCCCTCCCTGCCACATCCTGCCCCAGAGCTGACTACATTCACAGTCTAGATGAGTTACTGGGTGCTGACTTACCAGAACCTTTGGGAGCTTTCCAGCCCTTCACCAGTACAGCACTGGCAGAGAGCGTAATCTTAGCATGGGTTTTGTCCAGGCATCACCTGCCCTGTCTTCTCTCTCCAAGCTGCTCCCCATAAAGAAAGGAAGCGTGTGATGGGCTCAGCTCACTTTGCTGCAGAACTAGCTGCAAGCTTGCAAGCATGCATACACAGAGATGCCCTCTCTTCACTTCAATGCCTGGGCATCGGGGAAGCAATGCAGCACGAACTGCAGTTAGAAGAGAAGAGCAACTTCCAGCCTTCCCTGGTCAGGTCTGAATACAGTACCTCCATCCCTAAGCTACGTGGTCAGCTGCTCTGCTCCCAGGAGGCAGTGGAGACAGTGACAAAGCATCAATCAAGCCAAAACATCCCTAAACTTTGCCATTTTGAGGAATTTTCCACCTTGAGATGGATGCAGTGGAAATATCTGAGTGCAGCAAGAGCCCTGCAAGCAGAGGTGAACTCTCACCTCACGCTGACCACAGCACTAGCCGGTCCACTTGTAAGTTTGAAGTTTCCCTGAAGCAAGCAGCAGCAAACCACAGGCCACACACCACCAAGCGGAGCACAGCGCCGGGGAAAAGGAAATAAATGCTGCAGGCTGCCGCAGAGCCTCTGATCGCTAAGAGTAACAGCAGAGCTTCAAGAAGGCAGCTGGACCACAGGCAGAGGTAGTGATGCACCACAGCTGCAGCCTTTGTGTGCTGCCACTGCAGCAATGGGGCACACAGCCTCAGGGTTAATGCATGCAAGGGAAGAAAGAGCTCCACGGGCCAGATGCCAGCAAGCAACTAGGGTTCAGCTGCATGTGGTTTTTGAACACTGAAGTGACACTTCCTCTCCTTGCCTTTGGGACTGCCCAAGTGGATGGGCTGCTGGGGCCAGAGGGCACATGGAGGAGCATGGTGCCTTTGGGGATGGCAGCGCTTCTGGTCAGCAACAAGCATCTGGCCCCACTCAAGCCTCTTTGAGATCAGTTCCCTTCCTGATGGCCAAACAGGACTTGGGCTGCCTGGTCTGTGCAGCTCAACACCACACCTCCCTGGGCCCCAAATCCTGATATTTTGGTGCTGAAGCCCTGGAGCTCCAAGACAAGGAGCCTGTGCCTCACCAAGCAGGCCATGAAGCGGGTGAGGCTCCCAGATTTCTGTCATGCAGCTGGAGGAGGAGCAGAGTGCTGGCCCCTGATCACAGAGGCCCACAGGGCTTTGGCCATTGCAGGAGCCTGCTGCCACAAATGAATAGAGGACAAGGAGGACAGGGATGTTTACTAGAAAAATAAACCTTTATTTGCTATCTGTTTTGTGCGGGAGAGACTATCCCATGACAAGAGAGCCAGCTAAAATCACGCTGTTGGTGACAGCCAGCACATCCCCACCTGCACTGTGAAGGGAGTGGCAGGACCAGATCTCCATGGGGGACTGTGATGTATCAAAAACGGGGGGGAAGGGGCTTGGAGAGGCTGCTTTTATCTCAGGACCCACTGTCCTCTACCACTGTGTCGGTTAGGTCCTGTCAGCAGAGCACATGCCCTCCCCCGCTAGTGCCACCACCCTGGCACAGGCATGATTTCTCCTCAGGGGTGGGACCCCTTTCAGGACACTACTGCTTCTGGCACATTCTTTGCATGGCAGTCAGGGTGAGTTAAATAAAGGGTGGGTGGAGAACATTTTCTACGATGGGAACAGTTGATAATGCAAAATGAGCATAACACATGTAATGAGCCAGCTAGCAAGGAGGTGCCTGTTGTGCAGCCATTATGGTGCCCAGGCAGGGCCACTGATGGCATGGGGTGGGCAGTTGAGGTCTTCGAACGCCTACTTCCCACAACATTGCTTGCAGCATGGCATGGCACAGCACCAGAGACCCACAGCTCTGGTTTGAGGGGCCTCCTCAACACCCACTGGCTGGCCCCACATGCCTGCTGGCTCAAGCTCAAGAGGGTCATGACACCACATGGGGCCACTGGCGTCAGCATCTTCTCAGGTAGCAAGTAGTGAGTTTCAACAGCGTCTTCAGCACACTATGTTTTGAGTTTGTCATTTTTTTGGACAGCAGAAAGTGTGTGATTCTCTGTGGACAGAGTACAGCCCCTCTGCTTCCAAGAGATTAGCTCTCAAGTCTCTACTAGTTACTTGAGCCTTCTCATGCTGAAGACCAAAACAAGGTTTCTCGGGGGCTTCCTGGTGCAAGACCCTTGTTCAGCCACTGCTGCTCCAGCAGCAGTCACCCTTTGTGCATCCTAGTGTGTGTGGGACTGTTGGCCACACTCCAGCTGCCTCATTTAAAGCTCAAGTAAGCCAAAGAATGTCTTGGATTCCTCAAAATTAACCAGAGTGCTGTTGGAAACATTGACATGCAAACTGTCCATTTTCCTGAGCTTGAATAAAGCCCCCAGGTAGCTTTTCCGGGCCCACATTTTCTGATTTGTACAGTAGTTGATGCCTTTGTCCTCCATCAGCACGTGGCTGCCTGGTGAGGCCGGGTTTTTCTTGTAGACGACATGGGTGAGCACCTGGTTGTTGCAGACACTTCCCCGGAAGAGCACATTGGAGTACACGAAGTACAGGCCAGTCTCATTGATGACGAGACCCTGGTCACGATACTGAACACCACTGGTGAAAGCATGGCCAGAGATGGGTTCCCACTCCAAAGGGAGGCCCCGCTGAACAGGGTTTCCTGGAAGCCACAACAAGGGAAAAAAGCATGGTAAGTCCAAGCGGTTGCATGGGTTTTTTCCCCCCCATCAGATCACACCTTGTCACAGCAAGTCAGCTGTTCTCCAAGCCCTCGCCTGCAGTATGGAAAGTCCACCCTGACCTCATGCTGGTGGGAGCTTTCACCTTCACACCAACTGCTTGCCACAGCTTTCTGCCCTGCAGATCCTGGGTGCAAACCAAAAACCAAACCAGAACACAGAGCCCTTTCCGAAAAGCCTAGCTGAGTGGAAGATTTTAGCTGTGGATTAGCTTTAGCTGCCAGAGCCCAAGTGTTACCAACGGAAACTAGGAAAGCCTGTGTGGGGGAGGGCTCCTCAGTGATGACCATGCTACTCTCTCAGCCCAGCCATGTCTGCCTCATCCCCTGCTCCCACAGCTTGCTGGCCCCCAGCACATACCTGTTAAGTGTGCTGCCTTCCTCGCTTCCTTTTTCGACTGCTCCTTCTGCCCTGCAAGAGAAGAGAGATGATGTTAGCCGTGTGGCTCCATGGAGAAGCCAGCCTGCGAAGCAGAAAGGTGCTGACAATGAAGCTGAAATGGGGCAGATTCAGAGCAAAATGAGGCACAAAGCATCACGGCTCAGCACGGCGAGGCAGAGCGCTGCTTGGGCAAACACCGCAGGGCAAAGGAAGGAGTTGGAAAGGAAGAGCTGGAGCAAAGGATCCAGATGTGATCAAGTGTAAGGGGAAAGAGCAAGGAGAGCTTTCATCCTAAAATGGCTCAGCAAGCTCAAGCAAAGGCTCAGGGTGGGGAATGGGTCAGATACGGGCAGTGACTTGAAAAACCCAGTCTCACCAGGCAGCCACATGCCTTAGCTGGGAAAGTCTCCTGCCTTCCCTGGAGGGCTTGGGTACCCGTAGGGAGATGGGCTGGTCACAGCGATTTGGTGTTCGGACCCCACTCCACTCTTCCCTTCTTCTCAGCATCTGCTTCCAAGCACCACACTCTCACTTTTGAAAAGCCATTTCTTTTCTCCAGCCAAATAAATTTTCCTCTCCTCTCTCCTTTACACTCTGACTTGATTTAATCATTCCCCTCAAGAAATTCAGGGTGGTTGTTTGCGACTTTTGTTCAGCCTCTGCCAATGTGGCTTGTGATCAGAGTGCTGAGCACCCAGCTAAAGGGACAGTTCCCCTTCTAAACAATAGATTAGAAAAGTTATCAGCATGGAAGTCAATGGAAAGCAGGACTGCCCTTTCCAGAGCATTATGCTATTCCTAAACTTGCTTTCATTCAGTATCAGAACAAATTTGAAGAGAGATTAAACTTTCCTACTAACCAAAATCCTCCAGGAAAAAAATAACTCTCCAGATCTAGAAAAAGAAATTGAGAGAGATGAAAATCTCTCACGGGGCTGTCTTCAGAAAGTGATACCCTTGCTGGCAACATGAACATGGGATGTAGAAGGAAAAAAAGAGTTTTGCAGTTAGAGATATAATTAAGTTGTTCCATTTAGACTGAAACTCTTTCGGCTTTCCCTAAGTGAAGTGTAGAAAGATTGACAGCTTCTTGTGAAGAGTTTCGATTTCACTGAAATGACATTTCTAGAAGAAAAACCCTGCAGATAATCAGGCTCTTCTGGACTGGCTTTCACTGCAGTAGGACTGTGCCAAAATAGCTTACAATAGCAACAAAATAATCTACGCTTTCAAGGAGCGGGGGATGGACATGACTGTCAACTCCCCACCCCCAAAGCAACTAAACCTCTGCACCCTCCCGAAATCTTAAAAGAGGAAGGAGAGGAACACACATGGTGCTCATCTTCATCCTCCTCCTTCCCATCATGGTGTTGCTCAATGTTAGGACAGTCAGAAGCTCCATTTTCAGCAGAGCACCCCCAGTACCATTGTCCCACTGGGCCTGGGGGGCCCCCACGTAGGAGGCCCAGTGTCCCAGGAACCTGTGGCTGACACCTCCAAGCACTCCAGCATGCAGGACCCCTTCCCCACACCTGATATAAAGCTCTCTTTCCAGCCAAGCAGGTGAGATAAGCACTTTCAGAGCATCAAGCAGCAATCCCCAATGAAGAAGAGTTTTTATGGGCAGACTCATGCTTGCTAACACAGAGAGGAGCACCTCCTCTATGTACATCAACTCACCGATGAGTTTCTCCAAAGCTGGAGGGATGTGCTCAGTGCTGGCAGACTGTTAAAAGAAGAGGAGTAACAAGCTGCTTTATCCAGCTGAGAGCTTAAGGGCATCATCTAAAGCAGCCAAGGACTTTCTCTTACAGTGGCTAATTCTGGGTGCTTGTGGGGAGCTGCAAAGTGCTAAGAAACATACAGGGACAGAGACCTCGCAGCACCCAACCATGAAGGCATCCGGAGCTATCAGCCACCAAGAGAGCAGACCCCCACAGTAACAGGTGTCCCCACTTAGACTGCATCCAGACATTTAACTCCCCCCAGCCTGTCCCTTGGAGTTTCACACCACCTGAGCATCTCAGACCCAGCTTTAAGTTGGATCTCCCCCCTCCCCAGAGCAGCTGTGACCAGCCAGGCAGACCTCACCTCCCGGAGTTCAGCCAGTTGTTTCTCCAGGTGGAAAATCTGAAACATGCTCAGCCCCACACCAGTGAGGGCCAGCAGGATCAGCAAGGACATCACCAGGAAGCAGACACCGCTCCTTTCCTTGTTGTTCCTTGGCTTTTTCCTCCGGTCGGGTACTGGTGGTGGGAAAGGAGAGACGGGAGGTGCCGGGGGGCAGGAAGTACTTGTGTTGGCGCAGCCATCCACCCAAAAGATCTGGGGGTACATGTAGTTCAAGTTCTGCTGCATGGCTGGGAGCGGGATGGGCTGGACGTGCTTGGCACGGTCTTCCATGTGGCAACCGAAAACTGGCGGGGCCGTCCTGGAGGGATCCCTGGGGGAAGACCCAGCTCTGCCTTTACATGCCTGCATCGCTCTGGCAGTGAGCGCCCAGCTCGGATGGTGCAGCTCTATGAAAGCCTCAAGTATCAGCAGCAAACCCCAAAGTTTCCGCCCTCAGCTGCAGGTTCAGGGCACCCGCCTGCTCCTCCCACACCGAAGCAGCACACACACGCAGCGGGACCAGCCTGGCACCAGTCTGCACTGGGGGAGCAGGTGCACCCGGCAGTGAAGCGCCTGTGAGACACACGAGGGCTGCTGGGGGCTGAGTAATCAGCCTTAGTGTGCAACCACCAGCCAGCCATCCTTTCCAGCTGCCCACTCGGGCAGATGCAGCTGCTTTTCCACTGCGGCATCCTGGACCACAAGCAGAGGGAATGAGAAAACCTCTCCTGCTTTTGGCATCCTGCATGAGAGCGGGGAGGCAGAGCTGAGGACTGCTCCCCTCAGCAGCAGGGTGAAAGGCTGGTCTCAAGTACAGTTATAGGTGGTGGGGAACTGCTTCATTTCACACAGGACAGATTACTCACCACTGTCTCTCACTGCATCCCACCGTTTCCTTAGCTGCTCGGACCCTGTGTCGCAGGGCACTGGTCACAAACACCGTCCTGCTGCGATAAAACACCTAACCAAGAAGAGGAAGACATTGCCGGTGCTGCAGCCTCTGCAGAGCTCCCCCAGCAATAAGAGCCCGAGCAGAGCCAGCATGGGGGGCTGACTGCACCCACACCACATCTCCGCAGGGCACTGGCCAGGTGGAACCAGCACACAGGGCCTTGGGGCACCAGCAGGCTCTTCCTGCAGCTCCTGCTGTCCCTCTTACCTTCAGAAATACATCTCCAATCCTACAGTCCTCTTCTAACCTGAAGGCACGTTAGAAGAGGAAGGGCTTCTATCATCATCATCTCTTCAGGTCAGCGTTGAGCACTGCAGCAGGAGCTACCCTGGCTGAGTAACCTGTGGTTAAAGCCTGGGGTAAACACAGGTGCTACTCACAGTGGTAAAATCTCTCTTGCCTTCCCAAAAAGGCTCCAGAGCTCAGGCCATGCTGCAAGGACCAGCACACACACGAGCGCATTATAAAGTCAGAATGAAGAGACACAGGGATGCTTACATTCCTTATTCCTCAGTTTCCCTTCCTCACTGACTGCAGATTTCCAAGCGCTGGCAATGAAGTTTCCCAACTGGTTCTCAGGTGCAGACAAGCAGCAGTTTGCTCTCTTATTTTACAAACCTATGCTGACACACGTATGCATGTGTAGTGGTGTTTAAAAAGGGAAATGCTTAACACAGGAGCAAGCTGGTGACTTGTCACCTCTGTGGCTGAAAGAAACAAGCCCAACACGCAGGCTTTGATCTTAAACATCAAAACCAGGGTCTAAGAACAGCGTGCTTGAACAGACACACACTCGTTTCTCCAAAGCAAGGGCTCATCTTTGCCTCCAACCACACCACTAAGGCAGACATGTCCTCAAAGCCTTGTCTGTGCTCCACTGCTTTTTGAAGATGCTCACCACAGCCGTCTGCTGAAGCATGAGAGGATTCGGCAACCTGCTTGGCTTTTCCTCCTACTTCTAGGTTTCTGACATGAAAGACGCAAAAGCAACACAAACCCAGCTCCAGCAGGTCACGCAGGGTCATGCCTGTGCTCCCCTAGCCCTCCTGTCTGCATCTGACAAGGACACTGCCCAGGGAGCTGAGGACAGGCCCATCCAGTCCTACCGTCACTTTGAGGGAGGGTCACACAAAGGGCTGGGCTCAGCTCCGTGCCTCCCGCACCACGAGATGAACTCTGCCCCGCAACCCAGTGCTGGGCACAGAGAGAGAGTTGCCTCCAAGGCACTGGGAGCTGAGAGAGGCAGCAGAACAGTTGGACACATCTCCTGCCGGCACCCCACCTGCACAGCACCCCAGCCCTGCCCCTGCCACCTAAACTACATGTCAGGGGTCTCGGCACCCACTCGGGCTCCTCACTCAGCATCCTTGCCCAGCAGCGGTGCTCCTTTATCGGGAAGCACAGCATGCCCTGGGCTCTCTGTGGCATGAACATGGGTGTTGATTTCCCATTTCTTTAATGCCCTCCCCAGCCTGTTCAACTGCTGTCAAATACAATGATGCTCAGGGAGCAGGGGCTGAAGCCTGGGACTTCCTCAAAGGTGAAGGTGATGCTGACGAGCGTGCCAAAGGCCACCAAGCAGAGCTTGCCCTGCAGAGGATCCGCTCTCAACTTTTTCCTGACACTGCTCAGTGCAGAGCACTTAACCCAGGGGGAGCACAGGCACAGTGGCCATCTCCTTAAGTACCAGAAGCACACTTACTTCACAGAATCCCAGGATGTTAGGTGTTGGAAGGGACCTCAAAAGATCATCTAGTCCAACCTCCCTGCCAGTCTGGTGATCCTGCTCTAAGTCATGCACAAATGTGTCCAGGTGGGTTTGAACATCTCCAGAGATGACTCCACAACCTCTCTGGGCAGCCTGTCCCAGTGCTCCATGACCCTCACAGTGGAAAAGTTTCTCCTTACGTTCACATGGAACTTCCTCCACTCCAGCTTGCACCCACTGCCGCTTGTCCTATTGCTGCCGTCACTGAGAAGAGCCTTGCTCCATCCTCCTGACTCTCATGCTTTACATATTTATAGACATTAATAAGGTCACCCGTCAGTCTCCTCCAAGCTCAAGAGGCCCAGCTCCCTCAGCCTCTCCTCATAAGGAGGGTGTTCCACTTTCTCACCCACTGCTTCCTATTTTTCACAGAGAAGCTCTTTGTGAAAGAGAGGTGGGTGAGAAGACAGAGATGAGGGAGCCAATGAAATCTATTTGAATAGCACCTGCATCTCTTTCGGATGCTCAGATCAAGAGCCTGCTAATACCACGTGTCATGACAATCCAAAGACTGGGGCAATTTTACCACCAAAGGATTTTTTTGGTACACCACCTTTCCAGAGACCTCTTCTTTCCTAGGAGTCTTTGCTGTGACAGTCCCACTGTCACACGCCATTTCCCATCATCTTCAGACATCACTAAGATGATACATGCTGGAAGACAGCAGCAGCAGGGCTGTGTCTGTAGTACCAGGTGATGCTCCAGGCTCTGCTGGCTTCCGATTGCTCAAGCAACACACACTGCTAACAGGGCTTTTGAAGTAACAGCAGGATAATGGACTGTAGGTAGACATCCAAGTCACATAAGTCTGAAGGCCCGAAGAATTTAGACAAGGTTGAACTCCCCTAAAACATGGGGCAAGGACAGCTGGACAGGGAGGACCTAAGGAGCACAGAAGGGGTGTCAGATTTGCCTCTCTGCCCCCACCCCTCTCTTCACCCAGTCTGCAAGACACATGCTCTGTTTTCAATGGCCTTATGTCTTTTGACAAGGAGGGAATGTTTTTCAAATGGAAACACCTTCCATGCCCTTGCCCTTGGCCAGAACCAACAAAAATCAAATCACAGTTACCTACATTTGGGAAGGTAAAAAGGATGATGTGCTCAGAACTACACCCTCCATGCCCACCCTGCCCCCAAGGAGAGGTGGGAGCTCTCGGTGACAATACACACCCTCACACTAAAACCTGTGGGAATCAGCAGCCTGCAGTTTATATCCACAAATATAAGGATAACAAGACAACCTGCTTGGAAGACACCAAAGCAAGCAGGACTCAAACAGCAACCTAGATGTGCTACTTAACAGGAAATAAAAAGAGATAAGCATGAAACTCTGTTTAGGAAAGGCTCAGTGTTCTGGACAGTCAGATAAGTGTCTGAAAGTGATTAACAAGTATTTCCTATTACATTAACAAGCAGTGGAAATGCTATAAAGCAACTACTGAAAGCCCACGGTGCTGCAGAAATCACACCCAAGAACAACTGAAACAGCAGCTGAGAATCTTCCATGTTCTCAGACCCCGGGATCTCAAACGCCAACCCAAGGCAGTAACAGAGAAAACAACATCCTAGAAATAAAACACAGCTCTGAAGCTGATGGAGGCTACCCAGCTGGAGATGAGCTTCCAGCAGGGTAAGTCTCTGGGCTCACGTACAGCACTGAGCACTGCAGCCAGTCCCAGAGCCCAGTTGCAAGTTTGCATTTGGCTCAAGGCACTTGGGAAGAAGTGCCCATAGCTGGCAGGCAGCCATGGTATTCAGCCCTGTCCACTCAAGAGCAGGCTGGCAGGGCAGGCTGGGCAGCGCGCTAAGAACAGTAGAGAAGGGTCTGACTTCCAGCAGCAGAGTGCTCCTGAAGCTCACAGAAATAAAGCCTTCCCTGGGAGCCAAAGCAGGAGGAGGCTGCACGAGCAAATCATGGAATTTGACTGAAGATTGGAGTTGAAAAGTGCCCTGAAAGTACCAGGATCTCCATCCCCTTGAAGGCTTTGAGGGACACGGGAGACACCCGAATTCACCCCGAGCCATTGCAGTCACCACTGATATCTTTGTGCTGTTTCTTTATTACATGTTTTTGTCTTAACAGTTTGGTTTCCCAGACAAAGGTGCTGCTTTTCATTTCCTCAGCAACCGCTCTCTTTGCCTGAAGCACTTGTGGTACACAGAGCCGCGTTTCGGTGCCAACTGCTCACGAAGACGACATTCACATATGCACACTCAAGAGCAGGTTTCAAAATCCATTTCTAACAGCTTTGGCTTGGCCTTACAGTTTGGCCATCTTCCAACGAGCAGTTCTTTGTCCTCTCCTTCACCATGCTCCTGACAAGCAGGTAGAAGCCCAGGCTCCAGATGATGATGTATGGAGCTCTGACCCAAGTCAGGAGAGAATCCGAGCAGGGAAGGAACCAAAGCAGCTGAGAAAGAGGAAGAATTCAAACCAGCAGAGCAAGATTTTATTTCTTTAGTCTGTAATAAGAGCAAGAAAAAGAGGAACAGTGGTTATGAGGTCATGGGATATATTGCTTGAACCAAGAAAGAGAAAAGCGGGTCATTTCATAACATACAGTAGCTCAGCCGTGGGAGAAAATGGAACAAGGTGCTGTGGCTGCTTGGAGGTTGTGAGGAAGACCACAGACAACGTGCAGGCACCGGTTTCCTGTCCCCACCAGAGCCTGCCAAGAACAGTACAGCACTTCCAAGCCCTCCATCACAGAGCCACTCAGCACTGCCAGCACACCGCCTCGGCCAGCGGGCCCTAGCTGGCATGTGGCAGTTTATTCCTTGCTTGTGAGCAGTTCTTCTCAGCCCATAAAAAATTCTCAAAAATCAAAACCCAAACCCTGCACGTAACTGCGTCAAATTATGACTAATAGAAAATACTCATTAGCTGCTTTATTTTTTTTGGGGTGGGGGGGTGGGAGGGTGAGGTGGGGGTGGGGATGGAGAGAAAGCCAGCAAATTCTCCTCTTGCTGTGGGTTCCAGCAGCTAGATGTAGGCCCCAGACACCACATCTAACAAAGGGGATAAAACCAAGCTTCAAGATCACAAGCGTTTCTTTTCCTTTTCTAGGTCCACAAAGTGCAGAGTTAACTTAATCATTACTCCCTATCAAAAGCTGTACCTCTAATTGGGACTTAATTACTGACTATAACGAAAAGCGGCACGGACAAGACCAATTGCAGCTCCCAGGCCACAGGCCCAAGAGGACACATAGCATCAAGGCAACACAAAGCTCCTTGGTACCTTTTTTAAATTACAATGCTTGACATTAGAGAAGGGATACATAAGAGGTTCGTGGGTTTCACTATCCTTTCCTAAACCGACACGTTTTACCTCAAGAAGCTCCGGGAACACTACTTCCCCTCGAGCTGTTACAAACCCCAGCAGCACCCGATGCCGTTTGACACTCAGGGTTTCCAGGAGATGAGACACACGCCGCTTGGTGCCTACCCACAGCGCTTTGTGGTCAGGGCTCTGCATTGTAATTGTTCCAAATGAAGTGGAACATGTTTGCATCTAGTGAAGTGAAGCGTGTTAAGCTGTTCCATCTTGCTTTGTCTCACTAACTTGGCAGGAGCAGAAGCCACCTTATACTTCTTTAGCTGCCTACTTACCAATGCCACATAGCTGGTGGAGTTCATGTGTTTTAAAAACGTTGGGTTTCCACTCTGATGCTTAATAAGCATAATCTAATTTTGACAAATTTGGCTAGCAGATCACTTACCACGCATTTCAGAGACTGCCCATCAACCCACAGCAAGGTGTGTGTTGCTATAGTATTTTTTGACCTCTGGCTTGCGGCCTGTGAGGATGCAGTCCTCGCAGCTGCATGTGTGCTGGCTTCTTGATATCTCACCGTAACAACTGTCCTACCTTATTGTGTGATGCCACAAGAAGGACTGGGCCCTCCCTTCGAGCATCCACAGCACCAGAGGGGTCTGTCACGATTTATAAGCTGTTATCATTGGAAACTACTCTCTCTATATGAAGATTAAGATGAATTTAATAGATGTAATATACCAGAGTAAAAGAATCAAGTTTGAAAGCTAGAGTCAGTGTGACGTTAGTAAAACTGGAAGTAAAATATGACTCAAGAGGCCACATGAAAGGCTAACATTAAGCAGTAAGAATTTGACATTAAGAGCCTTTTAAAAAAAAAGTGGTTACAAAGAATTAAAAGCGGCACAGGAGCAGTAGGCAGCCGCTGTGGTTCAATCCCCAGTCTACTGCCAAAACACTCAAGTTTGCAATAGCAGAGTTGGCTGTGTCGGTCCCTTTGGATGCTGATTGAAGCATAACCTATGCTTGGATTGTAAAGTTTACACCTAGGTGTAGCTGAAGTGGTCAGGGAGTGTATGAGAAGTCACTCTGGCTGACACACACCGGCAGTGACTCTACAATAGATGTGCTTCATCTGCAGGAGTCGCTGCTGCCAACAGCCATCTCTGCGACCCAGCACAAGAACAACCCCTCAGGCTGGTATTTTTCACCATGGCACCACAATTTGTTAGCCAGGTAGTGAAAATAGTGGAACAGCCTGCACTGGGCAGTGCCTTGGCTCCCCATCACTCCATCTGAATTCACACCAGCTCCTATTGACCAGGTGGAGCACTATTAATTCCTCAGCTGCCATTTCCAAGGGGTCTTCAAGGATTGCTGTGGGGTGTGTTGTGGGGTGATCCAGTCCAGGAAGGAAATGTAAGCAGGACAAAAGTTGTCCATTACAGCAAAATGGAAGAGGAGGAGGAAGGAAAGTTTCTAGCCATCCACAGAACTGCCGCTTCCAGGAACAATGAGCCCCCCTGCCCAGAGCCACATGCTCACACCGTGTAGTTGATCGACATGGCCATCACCATTTGTGGTTCTAAATTCAGTTTCACAAGCAGATTTGCTTTCATCCAACACTTAAGAGGCCAGCTAAAGCCAAGGAAGCAAAAACCCCCATTAGAGACATTGCATCTGCATACTGCGTTATGGCTGGCCTGGCCTCATTCTCCGCCTCTGGCAGTTCTAGGTCTGCCTGCCCTTGATTTATCATGGGAGCATGGCAGTGGGCTGTGAAGAAAGAATTCCATCACATCCAGCTTCTGCCAGTTCTTACTGATGACAGCTCAGCCACAGCCAGGGTAGTAAAGGAAAACACCTCTGACAACCAGATCAGCAAGAACAAAACCTGCACCACACAACCCCCCCCACCAAACAGCCATCCCCCCAATTTCCCCCCACACCAAACAGCCCCCCAATCTCCCCCCCACAACAGACACCACATTCAACTCCCTAAAATCCCAGCACTTCCTATGATGATGGAGTCTTGAGCACCGGGGGTCTTGTTTGCCCAGAGTAGATGCTGGACAGCAGGTGAACTGGGCATCTGGCTGCATGCAGAGCTGCTCTGCTTGCTAGAAACCAGTTAGGAAAAAGGGACCAGTAAGGCGCAAGCTTCAAGCTGAAAGCTCTGGGCTGAAGTGATAAATGACTACCTAACATTTTCTTTCACGTTCCTTAAACCTCAGCACTGAGTGCTGAGAGGAAGCCTCCTGCAGTCATTCCCACAAAGCTGCCACTTCGCAGGATCCCCCAGGTCAAGATGTGACCTGACACCCCCACGTCCCCCCGAAGCTTTTCTAGTGATTTTTACACAGCCAGGTTTCCCAAACTTTCAGGCAAACACTTGGCCTTCCACTTCCCTCCTCCCCTTCTCTGTTTTTAAACGAACACACCTAGGCTGACCAATAAGCTTGTGAACCCTTTATTACAGCCCAAAGGACCCCAGTCCTAATTCTGCACTGAAATTCAAAAACTAGTCCTTGACAGAGAAGTTAAGCCACAAGTTTCGCTTCCAAAGGAAAAATGCCAATAAAATAAAGACAAAGTGTTCAGATTTATTTGGAAATTCACAGTTTCTAATGGCACTACAGCTCTGTAGTTACATACTCTTGTTCCACAACATTGTACGCTGCACTCAGGTGGTATTTTTCTCATCCAGGTCTGAAACCCTTCCAAATCCATGTTTCAACATCTGGTTCATATGCTCTGACTGGCTAATTGTGCAGATCAACTCCAAAAGTACATCACCTTAAAGTATTCATAAACTAACAAGAAAGCAGCAAAAAAACCGAAGGCTTTAAATAAGTCACATTACGTACAATACCCAGGAAAGGCATTAGATCTGTTAAAAAGGGTACCACTAAAAGTGCTCAATAAGTTAACTTATTTTTACAACATGAACCTGTAACACCTGCCAAAAGGGAAAAACCTTTTGTTCCACTCACTCAGACACACACCCAACACTGCAGCAACCACACATCCTATAGTAGTATTCAAATACAGTCACAGTCAAAATAAAAAAACGCTTGGATATGAAAATACCAACCATACAATCGCTGCACAGTTGTTAGCCAATACAAAAGCAAACGCTACAGCAATACCCACTTAGAACCGACCTGACCGCTCAGGCTTCAAGGCTTTGCAAACTCAACAACACCCGAAGTGGGCTCAGAGAACAGCCCGGCTGCTCCCGCTCGTCCTCCTCCTCTTCAGCTGAGTTTCCTCCTGAATTCTCAGCACAGACAGCAAGCCTTCTCCGTTCTCTTCCCTCAGAGAGCTACAGAGCAGGAGATTCAGGTAACAAAAGCATTCATCAGCCTCAGATCCCATTGTACACAGGAAACCCTACAAAGCAACTGTCACTCATCCAGTACATCAGACTGCAGCTCCAACTGGTAACCGAAGGTGGAAATATAAACGGGATTACTGTCCCTAGTGAGAGACCTTCCTCAACTGAGTTTGCAAAACCAGGATCTAGGCAGGCAAGTCCAGCTACTGGTATTTTTACAGTATCCACTCCACATTACTGAGTCCAGCTGAAGGCCAACACATGTCCCTTTACAGCACTGTAGTGTTGCATCTTCAAAAAAAGCTAGAGAAATTACAAAATAAATCAAATGACAAACAATTGTATCTCCCCTCTTCCAGTGGCATTATAAATAGACAAAAGGCACATAAATATGGGAAGGTGCAAGAAATAGGAACAAAGCTAAAGGAAGAGGATTAGGCTTTTATCCCTATTCCACCCAACAAACTGGGCTTCAAAAAATCTCTGCCCCAGGAACTGTGAAAAAAACCTTTATAAAATCAACCCTGCCCTCCCACCCCCAAGCTGTTCTCATAGGAAATTATCAGCCTTGTAAAGCTGCAGCTTACAGCCACGATTGACACAATCCCATCTATTTAAAAAGGCAGAAACCAAATTTCTGAATACTTTCCAATTAGTTGAGCTCTTCGTCTCCCACTATCCTCCCACAGAATACCACAGACTGTTCTCAAATGAACAAACACTCTCCTGTTTGAGAAGTTTAACTAGTTTTACATGTGTCCAGAAACTGCCGTGACACCGAGTGTTCCCACTGTTAAATCTTTGTTTCCTTTGATTATGTCATGCAGGCTTGGCATTGACCCTGACTTAGTCTGTATAAGAGTTTTTATGAGCTTCCCTTGGTCTGAAACTTTAGACCGTCTTCGCTTTATAGCCCTCTTCTCAGTTTTTGTCTTTTGGGTCTGCCCATTGCACAGACTCGTACATGCTGAAATGCCGCAGAAATAGGACTCCTCAGACTGCGATGACGTTTCAGAGCTTCCTTCAGATGGAGGGCCCTTATAGGAAGAGTGATAAACTTCCCCAATGTTAGAGAAGTCCCTCTGGTTCGTAAACGGCTTCCTTCCTTTAATTTCCCCGTTGGCTATTGGATGTGGAGGCTCTGCTGTTGGCTTCACAGTCTCTATTTTTTCACTTTTGTATTTACAACGCTTTTTCTGAAAAAACACAAGTGCAAAAAAAAAAAAAAGGCAACAGTTAGGTTCTGAAGGCAGGCAGGGCACAGAAGCCAAGCCCAGAAAGGGGAAGGCAGTGGGACGTGCCCCACCTGCTGGCAGAAGCGCCCGCAGCTCAGCCCTCCCCACAGCCACCCTACCTTCTTCTCCGGAGAAAACTTCAGGGGTTCTACAATGTACAGGTCCTCTGGATCCGCTGTGAGAGGGGGAACAGAAGTTTAGCAGCCCTGACACTGCCATCTCTACAGCGCAAATCTAAACACTAACAGCATGACAGAACACACCACTTATCACGTCTTTGCTCCCGTTACAAGCTAACAGAGGTACAACAGGCAAACCTGGGCAACAGTCAACACTGAGGGACTCCCCCATGCTGTCAGACACACGCTTGAAAACACCTGACCTCCTGATAGACAAGGCCACAGGAGAGGTGCAAAGAACATCCTTTGGGAGAAGGAGCAAGCCTGCAAAAGGTAGTTAACACTAACAGCATTTAACATGTGGCCCGCTTCTGCCAGGGCAGCTCAGAAACATGAGTGTACTTATCAAGGGCACGGATGTTTAAGATGCTCATGCTGACACTAGACCAGTCTGGCATTCCTCCCTCAGGGCTCTGTAAATAATTCTTCCAAGCCAAAGCAGGGGAGAATTTGGAAAAAGTATGGTTTTGAAAAAAAAACCTAAAAAAGATAGCCTATGCCTTTGCTAGTCTCTCTTGCAACATGTTCCAAATCCAACTCTGGAATTCTCATGCAGCTTTGTTCACAGTACAAGCCAAAGTTTGCTGCACCCAGAAAAGCAGTCAGCTGCATGCTTGGTAGTTACTGTAATTTGCATTTTGGTTTTGCATGACAACAGTGGTCCAAGAAATCAAAATTCAGCTGTCCCAAGTGTAACATGAACACTGAAAGGACCACATCACTCCTTATCACTCCTGAAAAGACCGTATCATTCCTTATGCTCAAGCCAAGACAAACTGTCCAAGTTTTCTTACTACAGAAGATAGATCTGGATCCTAAGTATCTGCCAAGTTTCAAAGACAGGCTATGGAGACTTCTGAAAAGTAGCACACTGACTTCTCACACCCAGCACTGGAAAAAACCACCCCGCCTTCTGCAAGCTTCATAGCTTTGGAGACCTGAATGCATGCACGGATTGCTACTAACCACCTCAAGAATACTACTGGCTGTACTCCACAGATGCTAGTACTACATTTAATGTCTTAGCATAGGTTAGCACAGTTCTGGGAGTGCCTGGTAACCTGTTGAACCACCCTGTCCTACAGAACAGCTAGTGAACAACTACAATCCAGTGTACTCAGACATCAACCCACAATTGCGTTTTCATGCACTCACAGTACCACAGGCATTGCACAGAACTAAGATGGTCTAGACATACGATATGAGAACAATACCTTCTTTACCAGCTAGCTGAAAAGACTGTGATCTGACCAGTGGAAGGGAAGTTCTTCTTTTCAAATTCGTATCATCATAGGAGGAAAAGCATCTGGGGAAAGAATTTTAAAAATCAACAATTTTTAAACACTTTTTCCTCAGGACTTTGACATTCACATTTTTCCATTAAGAAGCATCCTTGGCAGAAGGACAGAATCATTCACTCACGTGCCCAAGAAAGCCTGAGAAACAGGCACAGTTCTATCTCTGCAATGACCTATTGTGGCACATTAAGCAGAGTAGCCCAAAAATGCTTCTAGAAGAGCACTGCTACAGAGTGTTTGCACTTTACTATACAACACAGAGTGTTGGCTCTTCGCTATGTATTTTTAGTTTGCAGAAAGAAGACTCAGAATCAAAACATATGTGCCAGTCCCAGAATCCCAGACTGGCTTGGGTTGGAAAGGACCCCAAAGCCCATCTAGTCCCACCCCCTCCCATGGGCAGGGACATACTCCCCTAGCCCAGGCTGCCCAAAGCCCCATCCAACCTGGCCTTGAACCTTGCCGGGGATCCAGGAGCAGCCACAGCTTCTCTGGGCACCCTGTGCCAGGGCCTCCCCACCCTCAAAGGGAGGGATTTCTTCCTCATATCTAATCTCAAACTCCCCTGCTTTAGTTTAAAACCATTACCCCTCACCCCATCACTATGTGAGTAAGAGTTGCAAGAAAACTATTTCAAATACAAATATTTACCTTTTGGGGCTAGGGTAGTGATTACTTTTGGGAATTTTTGAGAGGTAATCGTCACAGAACTGAGATGTGCTTCTGCACCGCTGCACACAAAGCACCAAGCCCAGAATGACACAGAGAACCAAGGAAATCACAAGGTAGGTTTGCCGATCAGAAACCTGTTAGAATTTGATACAGTTGTTAAAGACAAAGAATAACTTGAGGATACTATTACTCTGTTGTTTTAAAAGTTAAAGTCTTTAAAAGAACACAACTGACATGTCTTCAAGTCACTTCCCTTAAATTTCACTAAACACTTGCTCAGGTTTGCGTGTTTTTTGGAGGTGTGACGTAGCCTACTGGCTACCCAGCATTTGAGGAGGGAAGGCTGAAAGCCACTATAGCTGGTAACACAGGCGTCCTGGTTTCAGTCAGGACAGAGTTAACTTCATTTGTAGCAGCTGATGGAATGCTGTGTTTGGGAGTTACAATGAAAGCAGTGCTGAGAACACCCTGATGTTCTTAGTTGCAGTCAGACAGTCAAGGACTTTCTCAGCTTCTTCATATTTCTCTATTCAGGAGAAAGGAGGGGCGAAGCCAGGACAGGTGACCCAGATGGGCCAAAGAGAGTATTCCATGCCAATGACGTCCTGCCCAGGATAACGGGGGGCTGAGGGGAGGAAGAAGAGGGGCGGTGGCGGGACGCGTGCTGCTTGGGGGGACGGTCGGGTTCCGGGACAGCTCTGGGTGGTACGGCCTGAGTTGTGTGGGTCGGGGAGAAACTGCATTGGGGATCAAGAGTTTCATCTTCTTTTGCTCTAAAGTCCTGTTAGCATTGGTATATTTTATCTTTCTGTTCTCTTAGTAAACTCTCCTTATCCCAACCCACGGGCCTCTTAGTTTCTTGGTTTTGGAGTTATTTGCCCCTTCCTTTCCCTTTCCCTTGTTTCCCCCCTTTCCCCTCTTCCCCTGCTCTTTTACTTTAAGAAGCAGGCAGCTGCGTGGATCTCAGCCCACAGCCGGGGTGAAACCACGACAACAGGACAAGGTTTCGCTATGGTACTACCAGAACTCCAAGCAGCAGCTGCCCCTGGAGGAGCATGCAAGCCTATCTGAAAGTAACATCTTTTCCATGAGAAAGTGCATTAAAGGAAGTAACTTCTGTTTTACAGCTGACACGGATGCAATATTATCTCCAGCGCGGTGCTTTTTATCAGCTGACATTACAGTGCTTTGCAGAATAAGCACTGCTATATTCACTTGATTTCAGTGGGTTTCATCTTTCTGAGCACACTTCCATTTCACAATGCAGCGGAAGGATTTTTTTCAAGCGTGTCCATTGCTGGAGACTGGTAGATGAAGCTTACTAGAGTTACATGGAAGCTGAAACCCAAGGGTATTTTGAAGATGTTTAAAAATGCAGTTGCACAGCTGCTTTCCTATAAAACCCCACCGAACACACCAAAAGATTTTAGAAGTCATACAAAGACTATGGAAGAGACCAGGCACACAACTTCCTATGTTGTAATGGGCAGATGTCTCAGACTAACACGTGGGTGAGGCTCAAAAGACCACAGTAGCCAGGCAGGAAAGGAGAAGGGTCCTTAACCACATGAGCCTCCCATTCTGCAGCTCAGAGTCCAACACTCCACACATTTGTCTGTTATTACAACCCAGTTGTAACAGTGACCGGCATGCTCTTGCCCACTAAAGCTCTTAGGCAAGAGTTTGTTACTAATTAAATGACAATATAAGTGATGAACATCACAAAGCATCCTGTTTTACTGAAGCTGCATAGCAAAGCCATGAGATACAACCAGTTAGAAGGAAGAATGTTCATTTCCCATTGAGGTGTCAACCTTCTGGATGTGCAATGAATCCCATTATTGCCACTGCAAAGTCAGTAGTGGGTTTTCTAGTTTCATAATGTAACATTTCACAGAATATCCATTCCAATGTGCTATAGGAAGGCCAAGTTATTCCATGATTCCCACTAAATGTTATTATTAGCTCAGACTACAAACATGGGGCTAGGCTAGCAGGGTGGCAGAAATTATTCCCAATCTTGCTGTGCACAAGACAGCTCAAGCTACTCAAAACTTTCCTCCCCTCCCCTGACCAGCTGCTAAAGTGCACTGAAAGCAATGCTACAGACAGCTCCTCAAACAAAGAGCTTCATTCGAAGACCACAGGCCTCTTCAAATTGAGATATGTTTGTGTGTCTCCTTCCTTTGAGTTCTTGTGCCATGATGCTGATTTTAATTACCTCAGATTTTAATTCCGCCACAGTTGATGACAGATTGGAAACTAGCTGCGTCATGTTGGTGAGCTGTGCCTGCAACAGCTGGATTGCTTCTGTTTGCCGCTGGTCCTGTGTTGGAGAGACATGGACATGCTGTTTAGTTGTCAGGCTCCCACTATCGTATACTCACATGTACCAAGTTGGCACTCTGACCCAGCCAGGCACAGTGTAGCCACATACCTATCCAGGACTGTTTTCCACATGACTTTCACATGACATTTCAAACTTTTTAAGTAACATTAGTCACATACATGCTACAAAACACCAACATTTTCACTTATCAAATAACGTTTTGTAACATTATGACAAGTTCATTTCATTAGTGAGGTCTGCCATCTTCACTGAAGGCAGCTGATGTGGCCAGTGCCACGCAATGACCATCAGGAGACAAGTACTGTCACGTTACAAAATACACGTGGAGATGACCAGGCAGATAAGAGGGCTGATGTCACCCACTTAATGACAAGAGCCCCAGCCAGGCAGAACCAGGTAACAAAGTCCTTCGAAGCTATCATTGCCTTCCCATAAAAAGTCCTACCAAGATTCTTAATCCTAGGAGAAATTAAGGAAAGTGAGCAGAATATCAGGGAGGTTTACCAAGGGAAGCACCTCAGACCAACCAGCATCTCAAGAATAGTGAGATTCTTTTCACTGTTGCTGGATGTGCAAACTACAGACCTGGGACTGCCCTTCAGAAGTTTTTGGACCAACTGGGATTACGCCTGCTGTGGTAATTAATTTCACAGCTGCTCAGGAATGCTAGGATGGCAGAGCAGGGGAAACCTCCCCTCAGCTGCCACTTCCTTAAAGCTCATTTTAAAAAATTAACTAAAGCTTTTGTTACATGCACAACACTTCCAGAAGTAAATCTGGCATAAGCCATTACTGTGCACCTCTCTTTTAAAGAGGCATAGCTCTCTTCAGGGCAATGATCTATCTACACTTTAAATCAGAGATTAAAAACAATTCAAGTTTTTTAAAATGGTTTTTACTTAATCTGCAAGAAACAAGGGCTGGAAATTACCTGGGTAACTTCTTTCACTGAAAATACATTCAAGAGTTTCAGTCATTACCAGCTGACAATTTTTTTCTTCAAATATAAAATGAGGAAACAGAGCTAGAAGTGGCTTTGTTGTAAAATACTGGTAACAAAAAATTCTATTACATAGAAAAAATTTGGAAGCATGGAATGGAGTGGTTTTTAAAAGGCAGCTAACAAATCTTCAATTCAACGAATTTCCACACCTCCTTGCAAGTCAACTTTCCTAAGCAGGGAAACATTTACCTTCTCCAATAAGCCATACCTGTTCTTCTGCTATTCTTGAGGTGTTCTGGAGTTTTATTATTGTTTTATTGAAAGCCTTCTGCATTTCTTCCATTTGCTTTCGGTACCTAAAACAGAGCATAAAGGTTTAAAGTGTTAGTTCATAAAATTCTGAGCAGTAGATCTGTCTTCTGTGCAAGGGGAAAGCTTCTCTCAGTTCAAAGAAGTTTTATGAAATACCAAGTGGTATTTCCTTTTCAGTTTCAAACACTGAACACAGATGTGGGGTTTTTCCAAGGTTAAAGTCAAATCTACTTCAACACCTTGAGTTTAGCACCATCTGAATAGAATTCCCTATGGAGAATCCTCTCCAAAACACTGACTACCAAGAGAAAAACACAACAGTAAATACAACAAGAGTCCCTTTCTTGCAACCAATTCTGAAGCAGGGACCATTTGCTGATTCTCCTCTGCCTAAGGAGCATCACAGATAAATGTTATTTTACACAGATCATAGAAAATTCTGGGTTCCCTTACCATGTTTCCTCCTTCAACAATAGTTGTTGCAGATAACATGGTCATTTAAGTGGAAACAGTAATTTCAGTAAAGAAGGCTCTGTAAGTCTGTCATTCATTTTAGCAGCAACAGGAGGATGTGCTCTTTTGTTGGGAGGATTACTAACTGGATTAGCACTTGCATCCTGGAAACATTTTATCCCTTTAAGAAACCCCTAGCAATTTCTCAAAACAAACCAAATGTGACTATCTTAAATACAGAAGGGGAAAGCCTTTGCCACCCACAGCCATCTAAGCCACTGGCAGCTACCTAGGATCAGGTATTTTTCTCAGCTTTCCACAAAGCTTTAGGCTGTGATTTAGGTTACACTCAGCTTCCACTGTATCACCCTTCCACATGTTGGTGTTACTTTGTACAGCTGACTAAAAACATGTCCCACATGGTAGACTCATATTGGTCTTCCTCAGACTTACCTCTGACTTAGTTCTTCTAAGTAACGGCTGCTGAGAGACATGTTTACTTCCAAGGCCTTTATGCGATTATTCAGGCGCATGAAGACAGATTCCTTCTGGTTGGATCCATGAACAAGATTCCCATTGGCATAGCCCAGGTCGGTTGAATTCTGCAGTTCAGCATAGAAGTCAGTAGCTGTTCTCTGCAGCCCGCCAGAGACTGGGATTGCCATTAAAGCTTCTTCAGTTGCCTGGTCCTCCTCCTTTGTTTCAGCAGATACAGAAGACTCAACAGGAGGCAAAACAGGTTTCTGCATTTCTGGAGTGCTTTCCTTTATTTCTCCAGCATCACTGGCTGACGTGCCCATTGTATATTCTGGCTGCAGAACAGTCTCCAGAGGCTTTGAGATCACTGGAGTAGCAACAGTCTCTCTTGTGCTCAACTCCTTTACCTCAGTGGCCACGCTGGTCTCAGAAGCTACAGGGTTTTCTCCTGCAACAGAGCTCTCAGCCTTTTCTGTTTCTGCACTCACCTCAGCAATGTCCACCTGGGGAGTCACCCTTGGTGCTAACTGGCCTGCATCTTCTTTTGCAGGCTCCAGTGCCACATCTGTTGTGGGCAATGGCTTAACTTCTGAAGTAACCTCTAAGAGGAGGGACTGAGAGACCGTTTGAGGATGGCTTGGTTCCAGTTCAACTGAATCTGTGGTCTCATTCCTGATCTCCTCATAGACCACACTGCTGAAGTCAGCTACAATAGCAGACCCAGAAGGTGTCTCAACTCTGCTGTCTAATTGTTCAGGCAGAGGCTCATCTACTGACACATGCATAGATTGGGTTGGAACCACCTGTGGCTGCTGAACATCAGCAGAGTAATCTTCTCCTTGTTTATCTTCAGATTTACTATGCTGCCGATGCATGGCTACTGCAACTGAACACCATTTGAAGAGATACTCTGAAAAGGTGGAAATACAGCATGCTGTTGCCATGTCACAGCAGTACCTCTCTGTCTCAAGTTCAAACCATGCCAAGGCGTCGTCTTCCTGATCGTCGCTGGGCAGCAGGGTTACTGTTGACTGGATTGTATCCTCTTCATACTCCTGCACTAGCTGAACAATAGGGCTTTCTTTTGTCAAATCTACAATTAACTGCTCTTTATCTATCTGTGGAATATCTGTGGTAACAAGTCTACAAAGAAAGAATTAAAGACAGGATGTTACTTCAACAGATTTACACACCTGCTCTGAAGGCAGCAGAAGTAGGATCTTTTGGGAAAAATCAGCAAAGCTCAGTCCAGTAACCAAGGGCCCGTTTGGGTACAGTCAGAAATTCACCAAGTTAGTATTTTCTTGGCGTTTTTCAATCCAAATTTGCAAACAAGTTATTTTAATGCTGGCTTCAAAACCAGCAAAAGCCTTCTCAGTCAGGTATCACCCCTTCCCTTACGCCTGAAAAGTCATCAGTTAACACATCACTAAGCTCTTACATGGCAAGCATCTTGTTCTGTTGTGGCATCTTCAAATGCAAGAATTGCACCTTCCCACTGGCCTTCCTCAGTCTCTCAGTGCTAGAAAACCACTGAACCACTAAATACAGCACAAGTCATGTCTAAACATCTAAGAGCTGGAGTCTCAGATCTAAGTAGATTGTAATTGTTTACAATTGTTTTGGCAACTAAAAAACCCAAACCCATAGAGTACCTATATACAACTCCTTTCAACCTAATTCTGTATCTTCTCATACACATTTTCATCAAGGAAAGCTTGGACAAAAAAAATCAGAAGCTTCTAAACCAGAATATCTGTCAATACAATTAACTGAAGTTTGAGCAATACAACTTACATTCCTAATTAGTCTCCCTCACAGGAGACAACCTGCAAAATCTAGAAGAATATTAAGTCAGTTTCCACCCAAGAAATATGCAAGAGCCCAGAGCAGGAAAACATTCCTCTTACCTCTAAGCAAAGTAATACAAACAACTGAGACAGTCAGCAATGTGTTTTGGCATTTAATCAAGTGCTAAAACAAATCATAACAGAAACAGCTACAAACAGTAACTAAAGTAGGAGGTCTCCCTGGTCAGTACTCTGCCATGCCACACACTTCACCAAACACTCCTCTTTTCACTGGTTTAAAGCAGAATGCCACATCTGAGCATTCTACTACCAAAGATTTCACGCTGATACGTGGCAGTCTCAGCTAGGACACACTGAAAAAACCCCAATCACTTACTCTGGTGAAGGAACAGGAGTCGGTTCAGGCAGTCTTGGTGCAGCTGTTGAAGTTGCAGGGGTGGCAGAGACATTTTCAGACATGCTTCTGTTCCCTGCTGCAGGGAACAGGAAAATGTGAACATAAAAACCTCAAGAACATTTGTTTTCAATGATCTGGGAGGCTCTCTGGTGTTTTGGGTTTTTTAGGTTAACTGCACTAATGTAACTGCAGATGCCAAAGGTATTTGAATGTAAGTGCTACTGCCAGTTTGTGTATATGATGTTGTGGACAGTCTCAAAGTATTTCAGGAAGAAGTAGCACTCTAGACTTTAGAACTGAAGTTGTGTAACAGAGTAAATATCTCAGAACATAGCTGCTCAAACACATACATTATTTATGTGCTCACTTGTCAGCAAATTCAGCATCTTTTTTCCATGCCTCACAGTTTGTAGCGTGCCATAAAAAGGCAGAAAAAGTCCTTTAACATAGATCTGACCCCTCACAAAAATTAAACAGAGCAACAAAAAGAAATTAAACTTTCTAGAATGCGTTTCATCTAAAAAAATACCTTCAGATTCAGATGACTCAGTTTTGGCTCCAAGCATATTAGCAGCAATATTCACCATACTTAAGATAGCATCTAAAAGAGAAAACAACTAATCAAAGAGGACATATTCAGAGGGCCCAGAGATTAGTTCCACTGAGCAATCTGCTATTTGGTAACAAGTGCTTGAAATAAGTTACAGCACAAGCCTGTAGTAAAATGCAGTCATTCTCTTAGCCTTTAAAAGCAACAAGTCTATCCAGTGTAAGTTTATAAAGCTAGGAACCTGTATTTGAAAGCCTATGAAGTCTTTTTCCAGTTGGCTTCTACAGAGCTAAGAAAGTTTGCATGTACCATTTCCAATGTAAACACTGAATGAAAAGCTCGATGCATAGCTTCTTCACTTAGTTATTCAACTAAAGCTGGGTCCAGCAGCTAAGCAAGTCTTCCCAAGCACTTCCTAAACCTCTGCCCATGAACACCTGGGTATCTATCACTAAAGCCTGCCTTGGGCTGTGCTCTGAACATGGGTTTGTCAGCTGTGGGAACTGTGTGTCAGCTTTGCCCTACATCAGCAGTGGGAAGTCCTACAGATGGGAGATACCTGGCCTCCCAACACAAAAGTCCCTCACAGAAAATGCTGCAACGATTTCCAAACTAGGTCAGCTCCAGCGAGCAAGCCTGCAGCACCCAGCTGGCTGTTCCAACACCAGTGAGACAGACTTACTCCTGTTAGTCTGCTGAAAGCAAGGAACAGCAAGACAAACAAAAGAATATTTCAGCATGGAATGTGCTGACAATCCAAGTGAGTGAACCACTGAGGGAGGTGCCAAGACATAAATCAAGAGCTTGAACACCCAAACGTGGGAATTTTAAGAGGCACAGGTTGGATCATTTCTCATACTAGCACTAAAGTAGTGAGTCAGGAAATGTCACTTACTAATGAGGAAGACAGAATTCTGCCTTTGAACACAGGATGTCCACCAAAGGACAGGCACAGAAGACTAAAGATTCATTCAAATCAGGCCAGACTGTAGTTTTGCACTATACCTCCTTAATACCATGTCTTACTTTTGGCTCTGATACTGCTGCAACACAACAATTCTCAATACATTACAACTCAAAGAAGAAAACTTACACTTTACAATCTGCTACTTCAATGCAATCTAGAAGAGCTTGTATAGAAGCCTGCAGTCTACAATAACAGGAGGAAGAAGAGTGAGCTACCCTCATAGGTTAGACTAGCATACAACTGCTGAGTACTTCCTGTGAGATGAAATTTCTGTGAAGCCCTCCATCTCCTCCTCAGAGGTCCCTCTTCCTCATCCTGTATCTGCCACTATTTAAGACAAGAAATACAAACTGGAAGTCTACCTCCTTTGCCCAAGCATGCAAGTACAAGATCCCACCTTCCCATCCCCCCGGCCCCGACATCCACAAACTCAGTATTCCTTTAAAAAAAGGCAAAAAGGCCTCGATTACCCTGCCAGAGGCAAAAGGTCTCAACCAGCCAGAGCTAAGTAACAACCACTGCAATGTTTTGGTGCTCAGCTGTTCTTCTAAAGCAGGAGCAGTAATAGGCATTTCAAATCCTCTTCATCTTAACTTTAGTACTCTCAAAAAGCAGAAGAGTCACTGCCTTTTTCAGACAGCAAACAAGACTTGCAGACAGAACATGTGAGTGTCTCATCAAGACAGCTTGAAATTTTGAAAGCCACAGATAAAAGATAAGCAGTCAGGGAAGCAGAAACTGCTTTCTCTGTTCTAAGCGAGGCTAACACTTAGAAATAAGCTGCCTTCCCACTGTCCCCTTCCACTCTGAAAACTGCACTGAGCTGTGCAATATTTCTAGCCAAGACTTTTTTGTGTTTAAGTGACAATGACATTCTAGGAAGCAGCAGTAAAGAACTCTGCAGCTCTGATCCACGCTGGGATGAAAAGAAAGTGAGCCCAAACAACATTAATACTGAGCGCAAGTCTACACCACAGTAACAAATCTTCACTAACTGGGACAGAAGGAAGTGTGGTGCAGCATTTAAGGGCCCTTTAGAAGATGTTGTGTGGCAGCTGATGCTATCCTAAATAATTCAGCAGTTAAGAATACCATTAAACCTGAGTAGTCAAGTATTCCCAGCCAAAACCCCTAAACCTGGAGGGTTTCCAATGGAAAAGCGACAAGATACAGTCAAAACCGATTTGTTCTCTGAAAAAAAACCAACAAAGCTCTTATCAAGAGCACAGAAGCTACACTATTTACACAAAATCTTCTCAGGAACAGCTTCTTCATCCCTGTACAAAGAAAATCTTTATAGTGCCTCCTATAAATAAGGTCCCATACTAAATAAGCACAGGTTTCCAAGTTCTGAGTACTAAAAGTTCTACAGCACTTTAGCACCAGTTATTTGCAGACCTATACAAGTCACTATTTTCAGTGACTAAGTAATTAATCCTTAAGGTACAGTAAAAGCAAAGTCTCAAAAAACCAGAGATCTTTAGAACTGGTTCTATTTTTCTAACACTAAGGACACCCCAAATTCCAATTCTGCAGGAATTAAACAGAAATCACAGTAATTTGTTTCAGCAGAAAAATAAGAGTTGAAGCTGCTGCTTGACAAAATGTCATTCTACTTCCCCGTAGCTCTTTGTTTCAGCACACCAGTATTGTTTCTAGTAAGTCATACTCACTTGTAGCAGAACCAAGGAGATTTTTTGAAGATTTTTCTTCCCCTGTATTATAATCCAATAGATAATCTAGGCATGAAGAAGAACACTTATGACTATGAAAATTCTATGTATCACAGGCAAAGAAAATAAACCTCAAGACTTAAAATGTCATTCAACTATGTCAGTCTGACATTGTGAAAACAAAGTTACAAGAAATAAAGTCAGAGGTCAGAAATATCAAGCTAAGCAATGAGAAACCCCAGGAGGCTCAGTGTTTAAGCTTCAGTTTCCCCACAATTCGTGGCAGCAAACAGCTCACTGAACTTTTTATAAGGTTCCCTCCCCAGCCCATGAGGGCTGGAGATAGGTCTTTCCATATTTTTATTTAAGTGAGTGCCAAAATAAGCACCATCCCAATTGCTTGCGGCACTGATCATACAATCAATCTTGGGAAACAGGATATGAACATTAAGAATAAAGCTGTTCTCTGTAAAAAAATTTGATTTTTTTTAGTTATCCTTTACTACTGTCAGCAGAAGAAGATACTATTGGCTAGCCTGCCAAGTGAAAGAGAGACTTATTATGAGCATTTTAGAGTAACCCTCCAAACAGTTATAACACCTTGTGTAAAACTTAAAAGGATTGTTGGATAAGCCCAGAACTGCTCAACTACTGTCAACAAGTGTAAATTTAGCAATCCAATCATTTAGCATATGCAAGGAATGACAAGTCACCGGACTAGCACAAGACACATCTGAATGGCTAAAGATGCAGAAATTATTTGCTTACCATAATCTTCATCAAAGAGTTCTTGTCGTTCAGACTGATACTGAGAATCTGCTATTTCTTCATACTCTTCAACCATGCTGGTACCAAATACCCTATGAACAAAGTTTTAAAATAAAAGCCTAATATTAGCCTGTTAATGATGTGATTACTTGACCTCATTTATAATTAGATAAGGAATATAAAATATTAATGTAAAATGTAGTAAAGATAAGCAACAGTGGCCTTCAGTTAACCAAGGCCAAGCAGCAGACACACTTATGTTACCAAACTTGCACCCACAAAGCCCATGCTTTCAAGTTCTGCACCAAATGAAGACCCCATTTTTAATTCTAGTAATTCAGAAGTGACTTTCCCTCCTTTTTAACGTGAACTCATATCAAGACTTCCTTGTCTTAAGCCTTCCATGAGCTCTTACAACTCCACTTCAGTCCTAACTTTACGATTACCTATTCACAACTACCTCACTTCGCATGCTATGTTCTTTGATGTGCTCTGCCAAAAAAATCAAATCAATCCAATTTAAAGCAGTCTCATCAACTGAAAAAATGGTTTGGCTGAAGTTCTGAGGTTCAAGTCCTGACAGAGCTTTGACAGGTGAATTAAAATTGTTTTCTTAGGAGCAGCACACAGGCTGATTATTCTCTCATCTACACAGAGTTGTTCTGATTTAGCTGCTCCAAGCATTACTAACTGTATGCATCTGGGGTGCCACGCAACAGGGCAGCTTTTAAAAACACCCACCACACCTGCTCCTTTTAGTTCACCACTTGCTCCTTGTTTCACTTGGTCAGCCTTGAAATGCTCACGTCCTCCTGTAAGGCTGCTCACACTCCTGTTTCCTAACACCACCACCCCCAAATCAAACTAAAGAATTCAAAGCTTCTTTAAACAGACATGAAGCATGCTATGCCACTACTTCAATTCACGGTATCTCCAGCTAACAAATACACCACAAGCTATAATTTCTTGCCCAGCTATTATTAGAACATGCTAATCCTCACCACAAGGAGGTAGAAAGACAAAAGAAATTACCTTATAAGACTTAAAGGACAAAAATGTTCCGATCCAAAGTGTGATATCAACTCCACCTAAAGAATAAGAGGTACTTAACACTCCAAAGAGAGTCAACAGTTCATTTAATATCTATGAAATTGCAATTTACTCAATGGATTTGTAGATAGCCCATAACAGAAAAGAAATGGAAAGATTTGATCTTGCCATGCATTAAAGTGCTGAGTCACAGCAGAGAACACCCCAAGCCCCATGCATTCATCATTCCAAAGAAGAGGTTGCTAACCTTTATGTACTTGATGAACATCTGAAGCAAGAAAAAGGAAAACAAACAACAACAAAAAAAAAAGATGTCAGTACAAAGGCTGAACACATGCCACAGGCAACTACAGAGTTTTGTTGGTTTTAATTCAGTACTAAACACGCCTAAGACAAGTTATGAAAGATAAAGTTCCAGTGCTACTTCATCTGCCTTAGGTAACAAGATTTCATTTAGCCCTCGTACCTTGCAGATAGAAGGTATCATGCAACAAGTATTTTATCAATTAACTTAAGTTATTCAGTTTTTCTAGGCAGCATGATTTCAGACAGAATACTGAAGTGTTAAATTTAGGCATTTTCCTTCCCTTATAGAGCACAGATTACAGAAAGTCACTCAAAAGAAAGAACAGCATGCATTCTCTGAACTGCTGCTCCTTCACATTCAGTAACATGCTTCAATTTAAAGACACACCTCTGGAAGAACATGTATAGATAGAGCATCTGATGATACATTTGGAACCTTCAGTCATCTGTGTATTTCTAGTGAGAATCTGACTACACACTGATATTTAATCTAAATTAACTGGCAAGTATAGAATGCATTTATTTGACCACTATACTATGTGGATCCTAACAATGTTAACAACTGTAACAGTCCACAAGTATACTCCCATAATAGTAACTTGGTTGTAAGAGTACTTTTATCTTTGATACAAGTCCATTAACCCACTTAAAATCCAGACTTTTTGAAAACGTTTTTTGGATTCTTTTTCTGTATAACCAGGCACACTTAGAACCTGCTTACTTTTCATGCTATAGAGTTTCAACATGACAGAAACAATCCTCAGATTTTTACCATGCTACACGACACTACTGAAGGCAGTACACAGTATCTGCCAAGGGATTAAGTGCTGAAGCATCTAGTGTACTTCTGGAACTTCACTGACAAGAAAGTTTCCAGCTACCTTAAGGCATTAATTCAGCCAGAAACAAGAATGAAAAATAAATTAAATCTTCATCCCAGGACTCAAGCAGAATTTCTGGGTAGAGAAGTTAGATAACCATCATCATAGCTACTTCTCCATGAAAGCACAAACAAAAATTATTACTACTTTGGTAAGCACCATAATTAGAAGATAACACATAACTAGAGGACCTAAAAAGTCTGTATTTTATTTGAATTTAAGCCTCCACTACATCCCAGTATTTTCACAAAAGCTTTTATCCCAGTCCAAGTGCCACAGTATCAATGGAGTTTTAGTCCCTTTGAGTCTCCTAAGTAAAGGTCGCTTACTGCACGTTATTTTGAAGGCAGAGAGGTCTGGGCACATGCTCCAGTAGCTGTAAGCCTAATTAATTAGCATGAGCTGCAGTTATGACTGAGTAACCGCAAAACTGCACTTGGAGTCTACCCATGAGAGGCAGAATTCAACAGCTCAGGAGACAGCTGGTTAAGTCAAATAGAACAGAACATGGTCTGGATTTTTCTTAATGCAGATAGTAACTAAGTATGTACTGGGACAGAAGTTAACAGGTGCTTCCCAAGATCCTTTCAGTTGCTGTTACAAGAAATAGGTGACCAGGGTTTAGTATGAGGCCAATCACACTTAAGGCCATTAATGAAACTAGCACAATTAATGGTAGAGCATGCTTTAATAACATTTCTCTGGGTGCTGTTATACAGGGTAAGCCCAGCAAACCCCTCCTTCCCTGAGAAGCATGGATTTTGCACTAATAAGTTACCTTAACATATTTCGCATACATCTGTTCATCCAGAGGAAAGCTTTGGACATTTCTCTCATCCCTGGCATGGAAGGTGCCTAATTTAATCCATTTGTTTGTTGGATACCTAGAAAAGAAACAATTAAGTCAGCAAATGAAATGCAAGAATCTTGCAGTTTACAGACATTTGCCAATGTTTCTCCAAACATCTTTTCACAGAAGAAATACTTTTTTTTCCCCCTCAGTTCCAAGATGGGAAATAATGGGGTTTTTTCATGGAAAGAGGAATTACAAGATAAGTCTAGTCCCAACACAGCCTCAGCGGTAGCTCTTCACAAGCTTACAACAGCGTGCAAGTCCTTCAAGATGAAACTCTACTTGATCAAGTTACTGAAATTCAACAGCCTACAGAAAAGTTTCTGGAACTGAAAAAGTTCTCAGATGAACACTGAGGAACGTGACATAAGTGATAGGTTGTAAATGTTACTGTAAGCAAGCAGCAAAAACTGTGAGCAAAGTGGAGTTAGAAACAGGCAACAGATCAAGTGTGGAAAATCAGAATCCACACGCTCTGAGCACTGAAGCAAGTGAGTACAAATGTCTCCTCTTTCACATACCAGAACAATCTGCTCCCTCCCAAAAGTGCTGGGGGTACAACTTTGCCTAAAACACAATAAAGCCGCCCTTTAATCAGCCTTTCAGCCAACCAGCAGTACTGTCACCCCTTCCACTTCTGCAGTGGTGCACTTTTTTTTCTTTACATAGTTTGGGATTTATGGTTTGGTTGTTTTTTTGGACAGAGTTCAGCACTGAAGACCATCTAAGCCATGTAAAAATGGCCTAGAGTGATGAGGAGACACCCCACATCCCTGGTGACATTTTGTTAAGGGACATTCATTTTATGATATGCCATCCACTATCTAGCTACTGTATCACTTCTACTGCTTCACTGCTACTTTTCAACAACTTTTTCCTCTTCATTTCTAAGATGGCAAAGAAAAACTACAGGAAGCACGGAGAGAACTCAAACCATGTCTTCTAGGACCTCACAGTTGCCTTTCCATAGAAAAAAGGTAGTAACTGATAATATACACAAGAAAAATCCAGGTAATTTCATAGTGAATTACACTTTGCACATCAGGCATACAGAGATCACGTTTTACAGTGCTGTTTTAATAATGATTTCATTTTTTATTCAAAAGAGCAGGTTTTGATAACATACCGGTCACTGATAGACACCAGAAAGTCTTTAGGAGTGGAAGAGAATAATTCATGATTTGCAATGTCAAGCTGCTTCACTTGGACTGGTTCACAGAGCTCAATAACAAACCTTGAAAAGAAAAAAAAAAAAGGGAGTTATTTTTAAAAAGCCCTTTTCCTAGAACAGTTAGAATCCTCAGCTCTTTATCTTGTTACTGCATCCTTTACTGGGTATAAGAGAACAATACAAAAATGCTGTACAGTAAGGCATTGCTGCACCCTTCAAAGCCACTACTGACATTTACTGCATAACTAGTAACTCTAGAGACCTCTTGCAGCTACAGAAAGCTTCATTCCCCTGGTGCTTAAAGGACACAGAACTAAAAGCTAAAGATAAGAAACCTTTGAACCACACCTGAAATACCAGCTAGTACATGGTAAATGACAATCACCTGCCCTACAATTATCTGACAGTTGGGGAAAGAAACCAAAATCTTTACTTGCACACATGGTGCTTTATCTTTTGCAAGATTATAGTTATGCAAAACCTACAAATACTAAAGTTATCCTCTTAAACTTACTTCAAGTATTAGAGACAGAACTTTAAGGGGGCACAATAACCCCAGAGTTCCTTACACAAGTATTTCAGGCAGACACACCAAACTGAAGTCAGTCCCACATGATATGTACAGTCCCATTGTGATGGAAAATTGTAATGACTCAGGTCACACAAGCAAACCTCAGTAACCTACCAGATTTTAGTGCTGCAAGGATTTAGCATATAAAGGTCCATGTTTTCCATCAATATTGCTGAAGTGCTCTGTATAAAGAAAAGAATTAGTATCTTAAATATTATAGAGACTAATGCAGCACCAAGGGTTCCCCCCACCAAAAAATAAGTTCAACATTAATTACATAGACCAATAGCAAGTTTCATGACATTCTAAGCAAGAGAACATATAGGGGACAGTCCACCATGTGTGGGCAATCATAAATTATTTACTATGGCAAGCTATTTAACACAGCTTTGTTCAACTTCTATTCTGATTGCAGCCTCTGCACCCCATCCAAGTTTACTTAAAGTATATTTTTCTATAGCAATCCCTCTTAAAACAAGAGACAGAGTTTGTTTGGTTTTTGTTAAGTCAAAAATCACAATAAACCCAAACACAAAAATTAAAGATTACTTTCAGAGTTCCATGTTCAGTTTTAAGTAAGTGTGCTTTGTACTCCTCCTTGCATAAGAGCAAACAAATATTACACACTAATAAATTAGCAAATTACTTACCTTTGCCTCTGGATTTGCTGCCAGAATTTTGGCACCACACTCTACAGAGGCATAGTTATTTCTATTTTTCTGGACCTTTTTTGTGGAATGCTGCCCACCAACAGCAGAAGGGTGCATTGACTGACCTAGGAACAAGAAAATATTGCTACTATAAGCAGCCATAAAAACAAGCAGTCTTTTCACTTTTAGAGAACTGCTGCTCACTGTTTTTATATAATACATACTATTAATTATGTAGTTTTAGTAGAAAAACAACGTTCCAGGCTGTGTTCCAAATTCACTATCCAAATTTCAAGTGGCCTATATTTAGACCAAACCAAAGCCCCAACTTACTCTTTTCTTTCTCCACTTCCATGACTTTCTTCTTCCATTCATCAAATGTTGGAATGTCTCCAGGGTCCTTTGGAGTTATCACTGATGTAGGATCAATTTCTCCTGTTTTCTTATAGTCTTTCTGCAAAAGGAAAAGCCACCAATTGTTAATATTTTTCAGTACCATCAATGAAAACAAAGTTGAAGCTGAAATGCTTTTTTTAAAGAGCCTGCTCTCATCAAGTCAACAGCACGTACTTTGTTTGAACTCATTAAAAACTTAGTGCCAAGGTACAAGGTAAGTTCACAAACCAGAAGAAAAATGTGTAATTATTTCCCCACAGAATTATGGATTCTTTCATTCAGAGGTTGGTACAGTTTTTGGCTAAACTAACACATCTTAAGCCAGCCATAAGCCTCCTGTCTCATAAAGTCTGTTTTTCTTCAATAATTTTGCTTCTCCTCCTAAGGAGAAAAGCTTTCCCTTAGGAGAAATCTCCAAATATGGATGTTGGCCATGACAGCATTCCAGACAGTTTCTGAACACCTCAGAAAACAGCAGAAACAATTATTCATTTTAACTTCTATTTAGTGTTTCATGATAAAAGAAATAATGTTTTGGATTTGCCTGACAGAGCATCAACCCTTTTAAGTTCAGACTTGAACTAGTACAGCATATGGTTAACTTCATTGTACAAACATTTCCAGCACACCCCCAGATGTGCAAAATTTTTGCTAGACATTTCAAGAGTAAAGGTTATTCATAGACAACATTTTACAGGTAGTTTCCAGAACAACTGCTTTGTAGGTTGACATTTTCTCTGCATTTAAAGCAAGAATTATTCACATATAGTTCTATAGCTGAAAGCCCTCAAAAGAGAGTCAAACCCACACATGTTGCAAAAGCAGAGTTCTTCACATGACTACACTGCAACTGAACTTTAGATTTAAGTCAAAAATCTGTCCAGGTGGAGGCCGGTGACAAGCAGGGTCCCCCAGGGGTCTGTCTTGGGAACGGTGCTCTATCATCTTTATCAATGACATTGATGATGGAATTGAGTGCACCCTCAGCAAGTTTGCAGATGACACCAAGCTGAGTGGTGTGGTTGACACCACAGAAGGAAAGGAAGCCATCCAGGGGGATCTTGACAGGCTGGAAAGGTGGGCCTGGGTGAACCTAATGAGGTTCAACACTGCCAAGTGTAAGGTGTTGCACCTGGGCCAGAAGAATCCCAGACATAGATACAGACTGGGAGAAGAGCTCCTTGAGAGTAGCCCTGCTGAGGAGGACTTGGGTGTCATGGTGGATGAGAAACTTAACATGAGCCAGCAATGTGCTCTTGCAGCTTGGAAAGCCAATGGTATCCTGGGCTCCATCAGAAGAGGGGTGGCAGCAGGGACAGGGAGGGGATTGTCCCTCCCTACTCTGCCCTGGTGAGGCCCCATCTGGAGTCCTGTGTCCAGATCTGGGGCCTGCTATAGAAGAAAGATGTAGAACTGTTGGAAAGGGTTCAGAGGAGGCCATGAAGATGATTAGAGGGCTGGAGCACCTCCCCTACAAGGAGAGGCTGGGGAGCTGGGCTTGTTCAGCCTGGAGAAGAGAAGGCTGTGGGGGGACCTCATTGCAGCCTTCCAGTACCTGAAGTGAGCATACAAATAGGAAGGGATTCAACTTTTTAAAAGGGTAGACAATGGCAGGACAAGGGGGAATGGATTAAAACTAAAGGAAGGAAGGTTTAGATTAGATATTAGGGGGAAGTTTTCTACAGAGAGAGTGGTGAGGTGCTGGAACAGGATGCCCAGAGAGGTGGGTGGATGCCCTGTTCCTGGAAGTGTTCAAGGCCAGGTTGGGTGGGGCCCTGGAAAACCCTGTGTACATCCAGGCCTGAGGTTGATGGCCCTTCCTGTGGCAGGGAGGTTGGAGCTCTATGATCCTTGGGGTCCCTTCCAATCCATGCCATTCTATGATTTGGGGTACCCAAAAATACAACCCCACATATACTTAGAAATGAGGGAACCTAAAGAGAGCTGTATCTTCCTCTCCCAAGAAAGCTCAGGATATAAGATACTCCTTGGACAATGCAAAAGTGGTAAGTTAACACAACAAGCAATGCCAAATTATGCTCTTGCTTAACTATGACAGCAGGCCAAAGCCAGAACAATGTCAACTGCATGTGTCTCTGAAGTGTTAGGTTAAATAAAACATCTTGGCTTATTTGGCTTTTGGGTTTTTTCTTTGATAATGGTTTGCACCAGTGTGTTTGTGATAAGTTCTTTAGAAGACTCTTCCCTACTACAGGTAATTGTTTTAGGGCGTGCTGTACTCTGTTCAATAATCTTGGGAAGAACTTCATAGTTTAATAAGAGATTTAAACAAGTTTAGTGACAGTTTAAATGTGATCCCAAAATAGCAAAAAATGGTATTACCACGACCTTGGTCATTCTTGACCTATTTTGAAAAAAGTAACCTTTAGGAAGTGCCTCACAATGCAAACATAAAAGCAGTTAAAGTATGAAAAACCTGTCTAGCTAGAGTATGCCCCCTAAATAGCAGCCAAAAAAGATTCCTAGGAAAGAATTAAAAAAACATACCAAGTGTTCTGTATTTCTTCCAAATATCATTTTTGCCTCCAGCCATCTCCTTGCTACTCAGGAACTTCCTGACAGTCAAGATTTAATCCTGAGAATTCTCTCCTACGTGATTATCTGGACCATACAACACCCCCTCCTTTTCCTTTTAGATCTATGTTAAAATATTCAGCATCCACAGCATCCTGCAGAGAGTCCTACCTTCACTATCTGTTGCACAAAGAACATTTGTTCTGGACCTTGCTCCAGACAGTTATTTGATTTCCCCAAGTTTTGTACTTGAAGACTTGGGTCAGAAAAAAAACCCAACTGTTGTGTGCTGATGGATCAGCCTGGCTGCCCTTTTCTCCCAGTTTATGAGGGCCTTGTTCAGATGGCACTATCAGAACTGCATGCAGTGCTCACAGTGTGACAGCCATGGGTTTACACGTGGCAATCAGAAAAAGTGAAGGATATTACTCATCTTGAACAATGATGATAACCTAACAGGGCGTTAGGCTCCCATGTACCAAGTGTGACTTACCTCCCTTTTTAAGTTCTCTGAGGCATTCAGGGCAGATTTTTGCTCATCTGCCCCCTTTTCAGCTGCTGAAACTTTTGACTCGAACTCAGATTTTGTCTTCTTTCCCTTGCCATGTGAAGATGATATGTTCTCTATATGCTGACCTGCAAGGCTGAAAGTTTTCAGAGTATTAGGACAGATAAAATGATCACATTTTCAGCGATATGCATCATTAAACACATATAAATAGGTAGAGAAGCAGGCACATGCAAATGTTCATTGCAAGGCCAGGGCAGAAAAGAACAATTACCTTTAAATTATTCAGACTCACAGCCTACTTCAATACTCACCTTTCTGGTGGACTGACAAAAGAGGAAGGCTCACTTTGAGGGTCAGTCTCAAGTGTCCCACCAATATCACAGTCAGGTTCCGACTGCTCCGTTTCACTAGAGCTGACTACAGGGGTATCAGCACGGGAATTTTGTATTGCACTGAAAGGAAAGAAATAACATGCTTTTTACCTTCTGATAACACAAGTAAGCCTTGTAATCAACCACCTAAAGATACCTGAAAGTTTTAAAAAAGCAAGTCTCACAGAAATCATTAAAAGAGGAATGAGGGGTATGCTGTATTGGTGGAACTACATTCTCTGCTGTACCCACGCAAGAATGGAATTTCCTTTTCTAGACTACTTGTCTCAAAGGACACAAAGCTAGCCTCTCATCCCGCTCAACTCTCATCTAACATCTTACCAAACAATGCAATGGATAAATTTTCCCATCACCACCACACATTAGGAACAGCTTTGAGTTACCTGACTGCCAGCAATCTCCCTTTTTCAACAAAGGAATCAAACACAGGATTAAGTCCATCACTGAAAGCTCCCAATGCTCCCAAGTCAATGGGCAGCAGTCAGAACAGAACTGGCTAAAACTAGAGAAGAAAAGGGATAGCAAACCAATATATAGTAGAGCCAGTCAAACTTCTTTTCCACTATATTATTCTTTTTGTGGTGGTGTAAGAAAGAGAAGGTAACCCACTAGACCATTATCTGCACCAGTAGCCCCAACAAGCCACACTGCCACCAGCTTACTACTACTTGCCCAGAAAGGCTGAACACACCCCATCAGATAAGGGCAAAAACCGAGAAGAAAGCCTCCCTATACACTCTTTAGGAACGATGGAATGGGTGGGGAGGAGGAAACAGACAAATAACTTTCAGTGGATAACTTCTGTGACTGTCCTCTCTTCTCCAGTACAGGGATGACTTTCATACTGATCTAGAAGGTTATAAACCAGATTTAAACAAAAGCTTTATTCTGCCTCAAATTTCAACATAAGCTTTCTTCAACAGCAGCAGCAAACTAGGTTAATCCGATATAATGATACAGAGCTGCCAAAACACAAGCAGCATGTCAGCAACTTAAAAAGGGATCTTTTGGGTTCTCTGTCTGCTACAATTATCAACAGAAGCAGCTGCAACAAATCCAGGGAGCCAATTTTAGTACCTCTCATATAAGGTTCCCACAGCATAAACAAAAAGCCTCACAGATATTCAAGACTTCTTGCTACGTAGCAAAGTCTACCAAACAGCAGGAATACAAAAGTTTATTAGCTCCAAACAGAGGAGTAACTTCTCCAAATGCCCCAAAACACACATCTGAGATGCACAGATTAGTTCTGCATTTAACACTCCAATGACTGAAGTAACATTGACCACTACCCTTAAAATTAAGCAGCTCCACATATTCTTGATCTCAGTGGATAGGTGACAGCATGAATCATCATCAACTGAATAAATTATGGAACAAGCATGAACCTGACTGGCCTCAAGTAACTCATTTTGGCAGAAGGTGAGTAGTACAAGCCCAAAAGCTGCAGTGCTCCCCCTCCTTTGGATAATTCCACTTGTTAGCAGCTTGGCCTTAATTTTTGAAGTGCATCACCAAGCTCGCTTTGCTCGGCAGCTGTCCTTACTTGCAGCCAGAAAAGCAGCTCTACATTATTTTTCAAGTATTCCCCAGATTTGAGTCTGGATAGAAAAGCTGTGATCAGTGCTGTCATAAAAAAAGATTAATTACAAAGTTAAAAGGGTTTGGAATAATATTACTTCAGAATATTCTGACTGAGAGGTCAGACCGGTAACACCTAAGGGAGCTGGACTTATGTTACACTGATGGGAATCAGCATCTGAAACAGGAAAAATGCTGTCTGAAGATAACAAATGCAGCTGAGTTTTTAAAGCTCTTGTTTAAGTATGGAGTTGGACTACAGCTGTTTTGGATATTGGAAAACAAAGAGAGCACCTATTACTATTTAAAGCTAAACCAAAGTTTGAAATACTGTGCAAATATGCATCTCTCCCCTACTCATTCTATAGTTTCATGCCTATAAATGGGACTAGTGTCAGAACACTACTGCCAAGCATTAACACAGAGTTCATCACTCCAGTATTCCCCAGCTACAGCAGCAAGGCTATTTTCAACAGCTGCAAGATATTAAGCTGAAGGTTGACAAGAAACATCCCGAACCCTGTTAGATAAGCAAATCAGTACAGTAGGCAAAAGCTGTAAAAAAAGACAGACACTGAAATTATATTCCAGTTTTGCTTTGTAAAGACAGCAGAATCTGGTACATTGATTTTTCAAATACTTGCAATTAAAGACACTAGGAAGTACCAAAAAGTGCTCAAGAATTAGCCCTCTCAGACTGGGTAAGATCAGTCAGCAGACAAGGTTTCCAGACCTTTTATATGGTAAAGAAACTAAATTTGGTAAAGAAACTGAATTTAGAAAACCAGATAATCTATACATTTAAAACAAACAAAACCAAGGACAAGAGAAGTCTCCTTCACTTTAAATGTGTTATGTTTTTATCTACCAAAGGACTAGATTTTTATCAGCAGACAATCAGAAGAATGTATTTCCCCTTAAAACACTTTAAAAACCACAGGAGGATTTTGTGAAAGTACCTAGAAGTAGAGAGGTGAATTTCCATACAACAGTTCACATCTGCTCACACAGCGTAAGTAATGTAAGGGAAGCTAAATTATGCACATCCACTCCTGAAGACTGCCTGCAGCAGAGGCAGATCTGCAATACACTACTACATATCAGAACTACAGACTGACTTGGTTGTGCTCACAATAAAATTTTTTCATCAAAATTCTCTTTATGTCAGAACTTATTTTAGACTGCTCTGTTTTAAGTCCTGGAGTAAAATTCTGCTAAGTTCTTCCTTCCCTGAAAGGGGAGGCCATTGCTGAAGCAGCCTTGATGCTTGTTATCACAGATGTAAAACCACATTTGCCAAGGGCAGAAATGCTTACGGTTAAGATCTGAGGGCTTTTGCAGTACAGATTACCCAGCACATAAAGGACTTAAGAATTTTTTTTAATCAAAGCAGCAGCTTAGAAACTGACAATGGCAGTAACAGGACACTTCATGCAAGCACACAACTCTTAACCCAGGCATGGAATAAAAGATGGCACACTTTATTACACTGACACCATAAACCACAGAACAGCAAAAGAATCATGTAGCAGTCGAACCTTATCCCTACCCTTTTAACATCAGACTAACTGATATTCCTCCAAAACCAAAACAATAAGGAAAAAGCTTACTTGGGCTGGGAGGCTGGAGGTATCTCTGAGGTAGGTGAACTGGAAATGTTTTCAGTGCTTGCAACTATGCTAGACGAAGCTTCATTTAAGTCTACTGCAGAGGGAGTCTCAACTTCGGGCTGGCTCGCTTCACTCAGTTCCGTAGCCTGTGAAAACATTACAGATGAACATGTTTTTCAAAACCTGACTAGGAAAAGCATAAGTGCCTTAGCCAAGCTGGTAACTAAGCACCATGGGGCCACTAGGACAAGCATTCACATGAAGACACCTAGTACAGTGTTTTAGCAGTTCTGCAGTTCAGATTTCTGTCACCAACAAAGCTGAAAACCAAGCAGCAAGACTGTTCAGGGAAATTTTCTTTCTTTATAAACCTAAGTGGTATTCAGTACTACTTTGGGATAGTTGCAACATTCTTCCATAGTCTGCAATAATAGTGTAAAAATATTAACTGGAGAACACATTTGCAACAGCTTCCTCAACCACACATTTCTGTAGAGACAGCCATGAGAAAACAAGTTTGAATATTTCAACAACTGAAATAAACGGCTCTCCTTGTATGCTCCGTCATAGTAAGATTAACATTTACTAGTTTCATCCCAAGCTTAATTTTGGAGAATGGTTTCAAATTTATCACTGCAACAGAGGTCTGAAATGATTTAGAAGTCATAATTTAGTGCTGTAACTGAACAAGAAAGATAAATTGCTTATCACTTATGAGATTCTAGCAGTCTTGAGTCTTTGTTATTATTCTCAGTTTTCAGTTTTCATTAGCCCTTGCTAATAACCAAAATAAGGATCCAAGTCCAGAAGAGCACATAACCACTGAAAGATGTCAGATTCGTAGTATTTTCTATTGGTACAAGAGTTAAACAAGAACCTCTTGTAATGGTGGATTATTCTGAGTCATCTAACAGAACATGGAGATCTGGAAAGTTTTACTGTAGATTACATATCTAAACCACACAATGCATGTCCAGAAGTATGCCCTACATAGATTGTCTTGTAATCTACAAAAATATGTATCAAATCACCTTTAACAGTGGGCTTTGTAACATTTAACACCGAGCACTGCCTTAAGACCATTAATAATAGCATGTAGAACTGAAACACAACCCTTGTTCTGTTTTACCAAAGGAAATGAAACCAACAGAAATCTCAAAGGATCAAAGCTAAAAGGGACTGTAACGATCACCAAGTTTCATCCACATAAAGAAATGGGTGTTTAATGTTTTATTTATAGACATCCATACCTATAACATCCAATTTTAATTTATCTCAGAATGATTTTAGTCAGTACCTACAAATATTAAATTACTCTCATACACCTTCTCCCCTTCATTGGAAACATGAGTCTGACAGCAACTCTATGTGCAAATGAAACGTGATAGATGGTCCCTACAAGCTTCAGACAAACAAAATGAAAGACTCTGAAATTTAAGTAGCATTTGAAGAGTGTATGGAGACAGTAAATGAAATAAAAGTCTTGCCTGAACAGATTTGGTAAAGTCATGAAGTAGCTCTTCCGCAGAGTAACGCCGCGTACTCGCATCTGCATGCTCCAACTCCAGCCTAGGACCAGCCTCTTCCCTCTAGTATATTAAAAGTAAGACAACAGGAAGTATGCAGTAACATCGACCTTCTAGTCTAGTATGAGGACTTTGGTACAGACTGAGTACTACTACCTTTACAACCACCGAAATGTCAGCAAGAAGTTAATCTACATGCATCTTCAAAGTGATTGCCCACATGTTTAAAGTCTCATTTGTACAAAGACTACAGCAAGTGAAAACAATGCAATTGCAGCACAGGAAAGACCACTTAGCAGCATCTTAAACTCTGTGTGCTAAGGGAAGTTAATCATCCTGCTATGATTTCCCACATTGACAAATCCTCCCTATCTCCATGCTGCCCAGAATGGGACAGAAAATGACAATCCTAAAATGACTTGCAACAGACATCCGTTAAAAAAATAACACTTGGCACATTGCAGTTGTAACAGTTTTATCAGCAGAACTAGAAAGATTTCACAAGCCTGCTGCAACCTTTTAAAGCAACTCTTAAAACTCCAGATTTTCCATCATGTGCAGTAAATTCAAAGTAAAGAAGAATACACACTTGAGGAAGAAAAAGTTTTTAAAACACCAGACTGCAGAACTGAAAAAAAACTTACTTGCTCCTTCAACCTTTCTTTTAAAGTTGTAAGTACAGCATATGCAAGTTATTTTTGGGCAGCACTTTCAAAGTCTGGCAAAAATTTACACACCCCTCATTTTATAAGGCCTCTCTAAAGTCCCATGGCCAAACCCTGGAAAAGGTGCTAGAGTTCGGATCCAAAATGAGCAGAGACGCTGTACGAGAGTACATGATCATATTAATTTGAGAGAGTTAAGGCATACACTGGAACAGCATGAAATACAAATTTGTGCAGGCAAATCTTAAAAACAATAACTAAGCAACTTGCCCCTCCCCCCAAATATTAGCTCACATCCTAGTCCTGAAGTTTAAATAGCATCATTGTCTCGAAGGGACAACTGATCTAAGGAACACTGATCAAGGGCTGCAAGACTGCTCTTTTGAGCAGAACAGCTCCAGCAGCCTAGTTAGGAGTAACAGACAACATGCTTAAGATTTCCCATGAACAAAAAGTATAGTATCTCTCACATCTTTGGGTTTAAGCCATGAGTCTGCCTAACAATGCAAACAAATTAATAGAATGAAGGGAATAATGGTGAATTAAAAAAACAGGAAAGCTTACACCTGAGCCTTCCCAGCCTGCAAAGCTTACTCAATTCTTACAGTTTTATTACATCAGCCATTAAACTTGAGCAGGACTTCTTTCAGGCAGCCAGAAGAATAGAACCAAATGCTATTTGGCTGCACAAACTGGCAAAAAAATACAGCCCTAGGTGTTGAAACACTTAAGAAACCTGCAGTGGTTAAAGTATTTTTCTCCACCACTCCAGCAGCTTGCCACTTGAGTAAACTAGAATGCTCAACGCACATTTTCCAGGTCTGCTGTGCTTTCTGTTAATGAGAACCATGATTAGCACTACAACTAATTGATGGAAGAAACGGGAATACCACTAACATGAATACTACCCAATCTTATCACGGGACTGATTCTTTACTAATGCAAATAAATAAATAAGATTATGACAACTTTCTGATATGACTCAACTGCTTGGGAATTCACTATAGAATTGCAACATGCAGGAACTTGGAATGAGTTAATTGGGGTGGGACAATGACACTCAACTTAACCTAAAGTGCTGAGTAATCATAGAATTGTAGGGGTTGGAAGGGACCTCGAGAGATCATCGGGTCCAACCCCCTGCCAAAGCAGCTCCCTAGGACATATCACTCAGATAGGCGTCCAGACGGGTCTTGAATATCTCCAGAGAAGGAGACTCCACCACCTCCCTGGGCAGCCTGTCCCAGGGCTCTGTCACCCTCACTGTGAAAAAGTTTTTCCCCATGTTGGTGCGGAACTTCCTGTGCTCCAACTTGCAGCCATTGCCCCTTGTCCTGTCTCCACAGACCACTGAAAAGGGGCTGATAGAATCATAGAATTGTAGGGGAGTAATGCAAATAAGGAACACAATCTTGTTTATTAGCATTTCAAAAGTTTTGTTAACTTTTATTAAACAGGATGAAAACAAGCTGTGAGAAAGACTTAATTAAAAAATCTTAAATTTTCTATATAAGATAGCAATCATTTGTGCACTGGCATACTGTGGCCCAGACTTACCAAGGCCATCACCTTCTATGATCTCTGCAGAGCTACGTGCCATCCCTTGATGACCACCACTTCTAACATCTGGCACCCAAGCAAAAAAAACTTAAGCCACTGTCACTAGCTTTGCTATTTGTTCCCCATCACCCACAAGCCATCCAGCTGGACTGCCCACTAACAGCAATGAAATTGAAAGGAAAAAAACATTTGGGACGTTAACACCATGGCTCACAGAACCACTGACTACATTAAACATGCTGTCCATGAAGACTGTGAATCAAAGCATATGAATCTTTATTACTTAACATAAATGAGACTGAGCAGCTAATTAACATGGTTTATTAGGCATACCTTTTCCTGGACATTTTCATCATCATTTGCAAGGATGCAAGCATCACCTGAAGCACATTGTACTGCTGATGAAAGACTCTCTTTACAAAAGACATGCCAAATAGGGAGCCTATTAAAAAAAAAAAAGGTAAAAGCATTGATTTAAAATCAGTAAGTAATATTTTAAAATTCCCTCAGCATTGTCTCCCTCAGTCTTTTTCTAGTTGTTCCCATTCATCAAAATTAAAGGTCTTTATCAAGTAGTAAATTTCTGGTGGTTTCCGTTGCTAATTCCTTAAAGACAAAAGTATCCCCAGAACAGTTACTGGGTTGATACCACATGACAAAGTGGAAGCTGAAACAAATTAGTTACTGCAAGTTAGAAAGAATAAAAATCAACTCTATATATATATCCTTTGTCATATAATGACAAATGATTAGCAAAGTTTACTACTAAGCAAAAACTAAAGCCCCAGATTTTAAAAAAAGTCAAGTTCCTGATTTCCAAGTACAGACCAAACCTGAGAAAATCCTGTATGTTCAGCGTCCTCAAGCACGTTTAAGAGAATTAGAGAAAATAAGTGTATGTAACAAAAGGTCCATGTAAAAACCAGAGAAAATGTAGAGAAAAATGGCAAATCAGGTGCTGGCTTTAGCTACAACCTCCACAGAGATTCGGTTTGTTGTACTTTCAGTTCTGAACAGTTTTGCTCCTTAGTGAAAACATTTATTTCCATAGAACAGAAGCCAACATCTATACAAGCACCTGCATCAGAAGTGCACCTTGCTTACACTGCACAGCCCCTCCACATTCTACATAGCACTGAGCAAGCCATCAGGCCTGGAGGCCCAAAGGGCCTAGTTCTTCATAAAAATACAAGATAGGTCAAAAATTTTATACAGAGCACACTGTAGCTCATTCCACCCCTTTATTACAGATGCACACAAATCAGTTCTTTCCTATTTTGCTTACACTAAGGGGGGATCTTCCATAACCTGTACAGATCAACATGATGTGCCTTGATGGAGAAAGCAAAAGATACCAACAGCTGTGAATGGGCATTTTAAAACACAAGGTATATTTTCACACCTGCATTAATAACTACTTCGGCGCCTGCAGTCATGAAAAGCACAACAGGCATATATTTCTTGCCTTAATGTATCAACACTTTTAATGCAACAAATCATGCTTTACAAGAGCCCAAACACAGCTTTTAGAAGAACGCAGTTTGACAGCTCACAGATTTAAGCTATTCTGACACGATCTGTGTCTGATATCAGATCTGCTTACTTTCAGAAATCCTTCTCACAGCCTACTCCCCAGCTCCAGTCTCCCAAGAGCCCTTGGAGCCAGGGAGGGGACTGAATTCCTTTGGTTTATGTTTGCACGCATGCACCCCCAGGAAAACCTGAGCCCCACGGCAATGCACCAGGCAGAGTATCTCATTTAGCTGCTGCCACCAAGCCCTGACAGAGCACTGCAACAGATCCACAGAATGCAAGTGAGATCAGCTGTTCTGAGGGAAGTCCCAATCACCTCCTTCTCAGGACCACTATTACTTTTTAGCTTCTTTCAACATTCTGCATATGCACTCAAACGGCTTCTTCAGCCACAGGCAGACGACAGAGCTTGCAATTAAAAAACCTGCCAAATGGCCTAACGCCTCTATTCAGCATTTCTTGATATGCAGAAAGAAACAAGCATGAAAACCAAAGTGCCAATTTGCAGAGAACAGAATTCCCCTTGAGTCTGGCAAGCCTGCCCAGTGCCAGCCCAGTGAAAGCACAGCAGCTTCTGCAGCCATACATACTGACACATCCTTCCCAGTCTCATGACAGAAGAGTAGTATTTTAATGCTGACTTGGAAGCAAGCAGATCTAATGCACAAATAGTACTGGAGATTTAGTCACTAGATATACTGTCCCAGGTACATGGTATAGCCTCAAATGAGGTAACAGCACAGTAACACTTCAATTGTTCCAAACGTTATCAACAGTTAACAAGCTTGTACAGATAAAGAAGTTTAATAGTTCCATTTTTGCTAGGTATGAATCAAAATAGCACATGCTATTAAGTCTCATCAAGAACAAAGAATTTAAGCACAAGTCTTTTAACATCAGCATCAATGTAGTTAAACTGTCTTCTCTAATACACCACGAATTTTTCAGCTTGATACGCACAATACCAAAAACAAAAGCTGCAAGCCCAGACACAGATGGGAGCAGGGGGAAGGAAACCTTGACTTCTCACAGGACAGGCACAATGTGTGGTTCTTTACCAAAGCAGAAAAGCCTGCTTACCCCTGTCTGAATGGTACAGTGCATTTATTGCTACGCCAATTAGCTATGGTCTGCTGGTGGCTGTTAGGCCGCTGAGAGGGAATGCACTGAAAGGTTTGAAACTGCAGCGCAGGGTTCATGGGAGAAGACGTCCAGTTCTAATTTGGCTGAACCTCTTCAAGTGATTGTACGGGAGGCTGCAGAAGACCATCAGGGATGAAGTTACTGGTAACTGGTTTGACAGGCATAAAAATCAAGTAGAAGGTAAACAACTAAGAAGACAAGTTACCACAGAAGTCACAACCAAAAAAAAAAAAACCAAATTAGCAAAATATGAAGGTAAGAGCAGGCTCTCCACAACATGATCTTCCCAGAGGAAAATCAGTCTAAGCTTTCCTTTTCAAAGGATTCATACAGACATTCATGCAAGATTCAGTTCAAACATATCTGTCCTCTAAATGATTCAAGTTTTCTTAAATTCTTCCCAAATTAGACCTATTTCTGGACACCAAAGGCTGAAGCAGTCCAAAACAGTTTACAGTTGACATCTGCAAGAGCGTAATTTTAAACAAAGAGGAAATAAAAGGACACTATCAGCAGTGTACTGCTTACCAAACCCTCCCTGAACTGTCTCTCTCAGGGATGACCAGAGACATTTTCTGCATCCCTTGGAGCACTTATTGCCAACAGGTGCAGATACACCAATGCCCCACAGCTGAGGGGAAGAATGAAGATGTCACCATCCCTGCATGTGACACTTCACTACTGAAAATATCCATGAGATCAGTTCAGAACAGGCCTGTGGAGGGGAGGGGGTTGGACCTGGCAGGGGGAGAGTGCCACTAAAGCCTATGGAGGGAGAAAGGTGCCTAGTTGTTAGTTGAAGCTTACCTTCTTATTACAGATTTTTTTTTAATAATTATTATTATTCAGTTAAAAAATACAATAAGTTGAAAGGGTGACAAAGGTGGAAAAACATATTTTGCTTTGAACAAATCATGCTATCTATCACCAGCCTGTCAAAGAGAAAGGCAGCTCTGCAAGAGCAAGCTCAGCAGACCCACAACCAGAGCCCCGAGTCAGCAGTAACCTGCCTTCCAGCACCTGGTAGTGCAGGAAAACCACCAAAAGGACAGAATCCTCACCCACTCCCCAGTAACTTAGTGGAATCCATCTTTGAGAACAGTTCAGCAAGAGGGGCTCACATTTAAAAGGGTCCAAAGTATATCTTAGAAAAGGATGACCAAGCCTTTAGGAGAGCAACATTACTTCCACCAGTCAGAGGAAGAAAGCTGATCCCTCTGACTGCTTTAGCAGAATCTCCCCAGACTCAACACTCACTTCTGCACGTGGAGTGGCAGTGTTGATAAATGCAATAAAGAACCATTCATCTTTCTCGGTTAAAAATAAAACACACCCCATTAATTTTAAAGCCATTTATTACCACAGAAAACCAGCATGAATTACTAAGATAATCTTTAAAGTTATTACAGACCCTTAACGGAGTCAAAAAGCTGAGGACTAGATCTGCAGATGTAGACTAAGCAAGAATGCTGTGAGCAGGCACTGATACCATCTCATTTCCTACCACTATCCACTAACTTGTTTTGTGTGCTAAAAAAATAAATCCAAAACAACTAAAATTGGAGCTTTTTTGCAAAGCCCTTACCGAACTCTGTTGCATTTTGCAGTTATTTTAGGTTTTTAATGTCTTGCCCACCCTTTGCAAAGTATGCACTCTCCAGACTGGAATGCTTCACACACACACAAGTTACTCTTCAGAAGAGACCAACACAAAGATACTTGTGACAATACTGAATTTCATGGCTTCAGACAATGAGATTCCAGACATTGGCTTCAATATGGATTTCAGCATTTTAAATGCATTAGCACACAGGCTGCTAAACAAGCTTAAGGCTGCACTTTATCAGATTTAGCTGATTTACTGTGGTAGGGGTAGTCCTGCATCCCACCTCCATCTCTTGCACCCCTTGATCTGATCTTGGTATTGTGGACACATGCAGTAAACCTTAAGCAGGGAAAGAGACTCAGCTTTGAGCTAATGTATACTCAGATACAAAAATGCAAGGGCACAGAGAATGAACCATTTATCCCTGACTTAAGTTAGACAACAGAAATCAAGGCAGAGGACTAACAGTGGAAAACCTCTTCATTCCTCTCTTCCAGTGCTACCAGTATTTCTCTCATCCTTTCCTAAAAAAGGCTGCTGAGATAAGTCACCTTCTCAGCACTGCACTGTATATTGTTTTGATACAGTGCCCATAACAGACAACATCCTACATCAGACACATGCTGACACTCCTCTTACTCTGCCCTTGACAGGACTGTCCAGGTGCCCCACTTCTGGCACTCACAGCAGGACAGAAGTCACCAACCCTAGTCCTCAAGATATCCATTTGGAAGTTCCACCCAGTTCCTCGTGAGTCTTGGTACCAGACTTCTGGAATACAGCACTGATGATTGTAGCTTTAGAGACTCTCCCCACATTGTCAAACTCTTACCTTTAATGCAAGAGGCTTGGGGAAAAGAACAGTAAAACCTGATGCTGTCAGCAAAGACCACAGGAAAACAGTAGAATAGCCATGAACTGGGATTGAACTTTAAGGCTTTTAGAGCCTATAGTAACATCTATTACATACCTTTGAGGGTTTACCTCATCACATACTCATCTACATGGGCACAACACTTCAGCAGCAGGCTCAGAATCACCAGCGGCTGCTCTGCACCAGCTCCCCACACTCACCACTCACAGTAAACACAACACTGCTTAACACAATGCCAAGGAGCTGAATATTAGCATAAATTTAGCAACACGAATTTTGCTCTAGATCACCGTGAAGCCTTCTATCACCTAACTCCTAGACAATTTATAATGAATTTTAATAGACTTCTTGCCTTTAAAGATCGTCAGCAGTATCTTGATGGCTTGGATGTAATTTCAAATGGCATGGAAAGGAACCTTTGAGCACCTAAGCTAACCGTGAAATGTTGGAACCTATTATTTACAGCCTGAGTTTAAAGTAATTTACATCAATATTTTTACTCATCCAAGCAGCAGCTCTTTGCACTAGCCTTGGAATTGGCCTGTCTGTTCTACCAGATCAGTATTTTCACAAGCAATTATAAAAAAGTTTTTAGATTCAGAGCCACATGTTTCCCTGTTCTCAGCCACAAGTTTTCATACTCAGAAATAACACCCTCTTCAGGTACCCCCAAGAATTAACTTTTCTGACACTGCACACACTCCCCTTGAAAGGAGCACAAACTTTACCAAAAACTGACTTTGTAATGAAAGCTAAAGAGAAGGAAACAAAAAAGCCAAGAAGTATTCAGCAAAACACTCAGTGATAAGAACATTAAAGTGAAAAAGGACTAGTAAGTTAGTGAAAGATGTTTCAGAAAGAGTTGAAATTAAGGGCTGAACTAAGGCATGTCTCCTTGCAAGAGGCAGGGTTTTACAGCTACCTCAGAGAGTAGGTGCCACTTCGGTACACCACTCGTGTAACAGGGACAAATTTGAAGTTTCTAGGACAAGCCTTTTAGAAGGTACTGCATGAAAGTGCTTCAGTGATTTTAAAATCATTTTAGAAGGTAAATATTCAATAATTGATTGAGCCAGGTTTTGCATCCAACACCAAAGCCCCTGACACACACAGCGCCTTCAAGATGAGCAGCCTATAAGCCAGGCATATCCGACTCAACTTTTAAGGGTCTGAGACTGCCACGGCAGCTTTGTCACAACTTTAATTGAAAAACAAAGGCACTTCCAAATGAGACACTCTGTGTGTAGAAACATACTCTTCAAACTGAAATCCAATGCCCAGAAGAAGAGTTTTGGCTACGTGAACAGTGCCCATACCACTTTGTTCCTCCCATAAAATGCACACGCACAATGCTTCTTTTACTCTCAGCCTTCCAAAGATATTTAAGTAACTACACAAGAGTCCCCACCAGGCAAAATCCCGAGCCCCATTACAAACAAGTTGCCGTGGCAGTCCTGAGCAGAGCGTTAGGACTGCCTCCCATAAACAGACTCTGCTGAAGGGAGGATTTCTGTGGCGAGCAGCATGCTGTGCTGGAACATGAGCCTCTTGCTCCCCAACTCTGCCACTCAACACCTTACCATCATCAACAGAAGCAAGCTCCAGATTTAAGCCCTGAGTCAGTAACAGGGCCAATAAACGTTCAGTTAGCAGAACCTCTGCTTCTGTGATCTCCAACCTGGCTAGAACAGCGTTTGCCCATGCAGGCCAGGAGCGGCAAAGCAAACACTAGTGATGTTATCACACTGTGCCTTTTTCCCCCCAGAACTCCTTGGGTATTACAGAAGCTTCAACAAGCTCACTTGTATTGAGGTGCAGCACCACCTCATCTCATTAAAATAATTTTAAAATAATAATCTAATTAAAATAATTTTAGCTCATTAAAATGAACACAGTTCAAATGAATAGGTAGGGATACAAAGCAATATAAAAATCTACACCTTTCCAATGTACTTGTACCTAGGGTTTTATTCCTGGCTACACCACCAGCCCAGCCTGACCTTCACAATTTTCAGGGCATACTCTGCTTATGGATTTCAGTCAGGGGCTTCAATCCAAGACCACACACCTCCCTACCCAGTTGCTTTGATACAAGCAGTACTCTACTGATGATGCAAAGCACTCACAATTTAACTACAACTAACGAATCTTGATGTGCACATGCACTTAATCTCCATCTTCCTTCTACTTGTAAACCCCAAGGATAAAAACAAGTTCATAAAAACTAAGCAGATCAGGATGTGCAAAGCGCTTTCTGGGATAGAATGAATCATAGAAAGACAAATTAGCTTATGCACGATTTCTTCATTAAACTCACGCCTAACGCTTTGATAGTGCCATTTATGGCAGGCAAAAGCTGATGTCAGAGCAGTTTATCCAGGTTACTCTTCAAACAACTGTCACAGCTAGTTTAAATTCAGATAGTACAGGTATCCCTATAAGCTTCTAAATCATATTGTCCAACTACAAAATATTATGAGTTTAAAAAGTATTTTTTATATTACAATAAACCGAACAAAGGGATTACTAAAGGATTAAAAACCCCTTTGTATGTTCAGGACAAGAGGAGTCATTTCTCACATACAAGCAAAGCTCTGATCTGCACAGTTGCATATTATTTTTAGGGCACTACATTCCTAAGATTTACTTTCATCCAAAATGTTTATCTAAAGCCATGCAGCCATCCCATTCTTTCGGGTTATTTGCAACAACCTTGCTGGCTCAGGTCTGTCAGGGAGCAGTGTTTATTCCACACACGGATTGCTTCAGAAAGCCACCAGCACTGATAACTCTGACCCTGCACTCCCAAAGAACATCATCACATTGCCATTATTACAAGACAGGAGCTAACAAATCCCTCAACTCAACCTTCTGGGGTTTTCTGTACATTTTTTTAATTCACATTTTTAACTTAGCGGTTGAGATATTTTTAAAAGGTAGCCAGTTAGAAAACTGTCATATCAAGCTTTTTCCCCCACTTGATTTTTACCTGGTGATATTTCTCCACTGGATCAACTTCTTCAGGTAAGCTTTATAATGCATGTTAGGAGATTAAAAAAAAGCCACCCTATTTTCAGCCTTGTCTCAAAGAAAGAGGCAACCATTTACTCAGAAATAAAACAGAGTCCAGGTCTGAAACCGACACTGAGTCCAAGTACTCCTGAGAGTACTCTTTGGGTTTCTGTTTTGCCTTGTGGGTTTTTCCCTTGCTTTTTTGTTTGTATCATCTGTTGACTACTTCTTTCATCTGTAAGAGCAGCACTTCTCTCCTACTAGCTTCAAATCCTCTCAAGATTACATCGTGGTGCCATCCTGCAGACAAGATTTTCAACCCTGCTGTGAATTTACGTTTGGACTACAGGGACTAGAGAACTAGTTGTGACACACCCCCTCCCCTCCCCGACATCTAGAATTCATATGCTGGCCCTTTACTCAAAAGCAGCCAAAACAAGCAGTGAGAACAGTCTGAACTTTTTTTTTTAAACAGCTGTGGGTTTGGGATACACTCCTGAAAGCTTGGAGATCAGTTAAAACACTGCTTGAAAGAGCAGCTTCTTTTCATAAGTAAGAAAAAACCTCAGCTCAATTTTTCTCCTAAATACATCCAAGATGAATGTGGAACCCCTCTGAGCTTTACAGAACAAGTATATTATTTCAACGACTTCGGTGACCAGAATGTATCTTTATCAATAGGAAATCAGCATCTGAACTTTTTCTTAAAGTAAATAGTTCCACTACAACAGCAAACTAATAACACAATAACAAAAAATTGCTCTGACCATCCACCTATCACTAAACAGAGAACCCTTTTATTAATGAACTTCTAGGCAGAAACAAGTTATCAACCTTCAAGACACAGTAAGGAACAAAAACTGGCTTCCTAACAAGTAAAACACTCCCTAAGAAAGCACTTCGTTGTCCAACTGTGGGGAGACAGTTATGTCAGGTCCACAGCTCAGTTAACCTGTACCACTAAGAGCTTTTTCTTTTACAATTTCACTAAATGTAAACATTTAAGTGTGTTGAGGCGCTTTTTCGACTCACTACTTTGTCTCCTGAATACAAAAACATCATGGCACAAACAGGATTTGCTCTGGGATTGTCCTAACCCAGTGAAGCGAGCGTCGGTGCCAGACTCACGACTGGTTCTGAACAGAGAGATGCCCAGGCTCCCCCTTCTCCATTCAACTAGAATCAACTGCAAGACAATTCAAGCTCTTCGATTTTTCTGCTTTCTTTAAATAGGCCACCTAAACAATTTACAGGCAAGGCACTAAAATAATAAACCAGATACACAACCAGCCCTAACAACTGCTGCCGTTCGGCTTCCAATATTTGCTGTTCAAACTGGCCAGTGTTTCTCAAACACTGAGTCACGGACTTCAAAGGAGGCCAAAGTTTAAAAAGCTTCGAAGCAGATTCTCTTAATGCTTGTGCTTTAATAAACGTCACATCTTAAGGAAGCCTGTAAACCGAGTAAACAGGAGATGCTGGAAAAGGGTACGGCTGAGGTGATCCCTGTCAAAAAAGGTTCTCCAAGGCATAACCGGTGTAAAAACGAGAGGGCTGGTCGGCTCCACTTTAGCACCACTCCAGCCAGCTTCGGGAGTGCAGCACTGGGCCGTCTCGGAGAACACGGACGGCGCTCGGCCTGAGCCGGTGCTCAGCCGCAGCAGCAGGCAAGTTTCCCTGTTAAAAGCGTGAGGTGGCAGAGACACGACCCCGAAGCCCTGCCCGCCGAGGGGTCGGGGCCCTGAGCCCCCCACCACCGCAGCAAGCGGCGTTACCCAGGGCAGCGGGAGTCGCCCTCCCCAGAGCCAGTCCCTGCCCGCCCGCCGCCGCGCCGCCGGAACCCGCGCTTATCTCCCCCCCAGGGAAGCACCGGTCTTTCCCGCACGGCACCTGCACCGCCCCCGCCTCCCGCGCGTTCCCGACTGCCGACTCTCAGCACCGCGACCGCGGCGCCCCCCCCGCCGCTGCCAGGGCGAAGGCTCCCGGGCCACCGGGGATGGCCGCGGCGGGGCCGAGGAGGGCGAGCCCGACTACGGGGCCCGTCGCTGCTCTTCGCCCCAAGACCCCCAAGCGGCAGGCCCTCTCCCCGCACACCGCACGGCCGGGACTCACCAGAGCAAGGCGCAGAGGAAGAGGCAGGAGCCCAGGGCCAGGAGCCGGCGGGGCGGCTCCCTCATCGTCTACCCCCGTCTACCTGCGGCGGCTGGGAAGAGGCGGCGCATCCTCACCGGCGGCAGGGCGGCGGGAGGAGCACAGACGGCGGCGGCCGCTGAAGAAGAGGGGCGGCCCTTCCCCCGCAGCGGCGCGAGCGTGGCCCCAACGCAACGCGGCACGCGGCGGCGCGAACGCGGCCGTTACTACCCGCCGGACCGGGACCCTCCAGCCCCGCCCCTTCTCCCTTCATGCGCTGAGCTGGAAGGATACGCGTCACCCTGTCCCACCGCCCCGCTCCGCCCCCTCGCTCCGCCGCGACCAATGGCCTGCGCGCCTGGGAGCGGTCCTGGCCCCCAATCCCGGCTCCCGGTGCGGATTCGCTCCTCCGTTCCGGCTCGACGGCGAATCAAGAGAGCGGCCTTCCTTTTCCCCTCCCCTCCCAGGACCCCCAGAAGTGTCTGCGTGAAACAAGCCGTGAAAGGGAATCGCCGTAGTAACGAATGACGGCTGGTGGCAAACCCCCGTGCCCGCGAATCGCGCGAGGAACGCCGCTGCCTCCTCGCGGGGGGCATTTGAACGGACGGCTCGCTGACATTACATTTGTTAATTTTTTTTTGATCAGGCGCGCCAGTGGGCTGCCCCGAAGGCCCGAGCGCTGATTGGATATTGCCGCGAAGCCCCCAGAGGAAAAGAGACCTCTGCGGAGGGGGGCGGGGCGGGGTGCGGCGCGGCGCTGCTGGGAGCTGTAGTTTCTGGAATGAGGGCGGGACCCCGGCGGCCATTTTGGGGCGGCCTGAGGGGGCGTTGAGGGGCTTGGGCTCACGTTCGGGTGTGCGGCGTGCCCGGCGCTAGGGTTGAGGCGATTCCGCCCGCATGTGTTCACTCAGCAGTGGGAGCCGAGCCGGGGTTTGCCCGGCAGCCGGCTTCGTCCGTGCCGAGGGAGCGCTCTCCCTGGAGAGACCCGCAGGCCTGGCAGCTCCAGGTGTGATCTCAGCAGCCGCGGGCTCCCGGCGCGGTACTGCAGGAGCTGCCGGCCCTGGCGCTGGCACGGCCAGCGTGCTAGTGGAAAGGCGCCCTGGTTGTTATAAACACGTTAGGAACTTTGTGGATAGCCCGGCCTAAGTGTGCCCACACGAAGAACGGCCTTCCAAGGTGGGCTTTGCACTGAGCTACAGCAGCCATGAAAACCATCCTTGCAGCTGCACTCTCAGCAGAAATCAGGGTTCCCGCTTCCTTGGTGGGATGGGAGCCACAGCAAGCAGCAACATGTGCGGCTCTCCCGACTCTCACCATCCTTGCTGTCTCACTACGGCTGCTGTGAAAGGCACAAGTGGATCAGTCACGAACATGCCATGATGAAAATGTGCCCATGTCAGGGCTCCAAAGACGGAAGAACAGTTTTGCCCAGAGGGAGGCATGGCAGGGTGTGAATCCCAGTGATCCTGGCAGAAGTGGGGCCTTCCTGGGCTCTAGCTGTCTCTGCCACAAATGGCAGACAGCTCTGTGCGCCAGCACACTTAGGAGAAGGGAAAAGGGAGCAGCTCCAGCTTTGTGCCCCATCTCTGCAGCTTGGGCTTAAGCCCCTGCACCGGACACAAACCACGGGCTGCCCAGTGACACAAACAGCCTGTCCTGCAGCAATTGAGGAGGGGGCTGTCGCAGGAGGGTCCCTGCATGGCACATCCCTGCCGTGTCTGGAAAATGGGGGATGATAGCAGAGGTGGCAGTGAGCCAGGGTGCCCCATACCCCACACCTTGGGGCTGCTGGGCAAGGCTGTGGCTTGTGTTGAGTCACTAGGAGGCTTTGGAGGAAGCTGGTGGGATTTCATGTGAATCTCTGGCAGATGAGAATGAACTCACTGACCCCTACATGGACTGTACTGAGCTGGGAGGGGTAGTTCTGGCAGTGGCTTGGCTTTGTGTCCCCAGAGCAAGCGCCCTGCAGATCCCGCTGACAGCTCTCCCTGTGGGTCAGCGGTTAGCCCAGCCTCCCCAGGAGCAGGATGACAGAGTAGCTGTGCAGCCAGTTGTGGAAGCAAGGTGAGTCCTGAAAACCACTGTGAAACTGCTCTGCAGCACCAGCTGGGTGTGAGCCAGCACCTTCCCCGCGTGGGTTTGCTGCAGCCTTTTGAAACACCAGAGCCAAGACATTGTGGCACAGTGGCAGCGTGGGTCCTTGGCTGCACAGGCGCCATGTTGTCCTGCGGAGCATTATGAGCAGAGATGGGGTGCGGAGGGCCCTGCTGCGTGGGCGCAGAAAGGGTGGAGGGAAATTCCCTGTGCTGGGGGAGTGACAGTGCACGTCCCACCTGTGGCTCCTTTAACTATGACAGGGAGTGCCCGAAATTTCCTCCTTCAGGGCTGGAGGGTGCTGCAGAGAGGCAGGGAAATGGGAGCATCTGCTGTGTCCTGCCTCCAGCCAGAGGATCCATCCTCGGTCACTCACCTAGCAGGCAGAGCGTGCTTCTCCAGCCCACCAACACAGCTCCAGCTGCAGAGTCTGTGCTCTGGGGATAGCCGGACCTGAGTGGTAGAGAAATCCATCCATAAAGCATTAAGAGATTTTAACTGCATAGCTGCCGGCTGGATGAGCCAGTGAACCTTTATTAACCCATCGCCAAGTATTCCAGCCCAAGCACTTGTCCCGGTGCTTTGCCAAGGGCTGTGTCACAGTGTACGGCTGGGTCTGTTGCTGGTCTCTGCTGGGGGGTTCACGGCACGCAGCTTAGGGCAAATGAAGCCACAGAGCTGTCACAGAGGACAGGTCATTTTGGGGTACCCATGACAGCGACAGCGCGAGGTCTTGGAGAGAAAGACCCATCAAGTCAGTCCCTGCAAGAGCTGTGTGCCGCCAGCCAGAGGCCTCGATTCCTCACCGCTGCCGTGCCCGCATACCAGCGCTTGCTGAGCTTGTTTCTCAACCCCTGATAAGATGAGCAGTATAATTACCCAATCTCTGCGGCCTGTCGTTAACTCAAACCCAACGTACCATCGGGTAACCCAGGAGCAAATATTGGCGTGGGATTCTCAAAAAGCTCTTTGCGTTTCCATCAGGGTTTCACCTTGCTCTTGGCCAAATCCCAGGACAAAGCATGCTGGGGCAATTCCCACAAAGGGTCAGCTGTGCTGCGGGGCTCCACCCTTTAGTGGTTTCTTTTTAACCCTGCAAGCACTGCCCAGCGCTGGGGTGACACTTGCCCGTTGCACTCTTTGCACTCAGACACATGCAGCGTGTTGTACAGGCTGTAGGCTGTCTCCCAGGGGTTTGGGCACTGAGGCCATCACGGCGTCAATATTTGACTTCTGGAGAGACACCTCATCCCGCATCACACCTGGGGCCTTCGTCTTCCAGCACTTGGCTGCTGGAGTTGCTGAGCTGCCTTCTCTCCCATCCACCTGCTCCTTACAAAGGCTTCTTGTTTTCCCAAGTGGTTGTGGTGAGGGGTTCTTCCATGATTTAATTCACACCAACTCCTTCCCCTTCCGACTATTGATTTCGGCTCCTTACTGGTTCAAATAAAGTGAATTCTTCGTAAGCAGGTTCTGACAACGCAACTTCTGTCCCTTCCAGACACAATTTCCTGTTTCATTTCCTGGCCATTCCTTACTTCGTGAAGGAAAAGCTGTAAACTGCAGGGTTGCACCAGAGTGCTTCCGCTGAGCCCGTAACCACTCACAGGGCAGAGTCCAGCACACCAGTGTAAAACATTACAAAAAACACCAAAATCCGGAATTTCTTTTATTTCTTCTGCAACTCACGCTGAGGGGAAACAAACTGTACCCAAAAAAACCCTAAATTTGTCCTTGCAAAATCAAGCAGGAACGACGCTGTGAGGCACGGGATTTTTGGGGAGGGTTGCTGCCAAGTTTCACCCCTGGGCTGAGGCAAAAGGGACCCTCGGTGTGGGTTTTGCACTGGTGATTCTGTTCCAGGAAGCTGGGGCTGCCCCCCTCTGTGTCAGCTGCCCCAAATACGGGTCTTGGGTGCTGATTCCTGCTCCCCCATCTAGAGGATGGTGCTCCAGGCTGCTGGGCTGTGACTGCGGTCACAGTGACCAGCTGATCAAACAGGCTGGGTCACAGGAACACTCGCTCTGCGCCGAGCTGTGTTGGACTCACATACCATGTGGCAGCGGGGGCGATGTGACCCTGGTGCAGCACAGTGACTGATCTTCAGCCAGCCAGCCCAGATCCCATCAGACCAAGCCTTGGAATCTGGCACAGGTTGGTGGTGGCGTGGTCCCACGGATCCAGCCAGCACGGACAGATGGATGGAGGGAGATTCCCCTCTTCAGTGGTGCAAAAACCTTAAAATCTGCACAAAACGGAGAAGCGGAGTTGAAATGGGACACCCCCCTTAAAACTGGGGGTGTTCGGTTTGCTCATGTTTCAGCCTTCATTTGGATTTCAGTTTTGGCAGGGAAAAGGAGACAAAACAACAGCTCCATCTCCCTGCCCCAGGAGCACAGAGCCCCCACGTGACAGAAAACACCTTCTCCTACAGCCAGTGGATGGGAAACAGCTCCAAGGAGAAGGGACCCCCCTTCTCCTCACCGGGCTGGTGGGCAGCTGCCTCGGTAGCATCTCGACACGATGCTGTGATCCCAGTGGGGAGGCCCCTACCTGCTGCTAGCCAGAGAAGACCCTGCCAAGTGTGGTGCGTGGCCCGCAGCTGCTCTTGTCACCCAGGGAGGAAATGATGGTGTTGGGAAAGTCCGAACAGCAGCTGAGACTCAAAAGGAACTCTCAGTCACATGATGGAAATGCGGTGTGGGGCCAGGGGCTTCCTGCAGCTGCCCTGTGGGGCAACCCACTGTAGTGGGTGCCTGCTGGTCCCTCAGCACTTCCTGCAGCCACCGGCTGAGCTCCCCTGGGGAAAGAGCTACAGAAACAGAGACACTGCAGCATTTCCTGGAGGAGGTGTGAAGTTATTTGGGGGTGGGGTGGGGTGTATTTTTGGGAGGACAGCATGGCCTGAAGGCATGCACGAGGACCAGGAGCAAGTGGAGAGGCTGGGAAGGCACCCAGTGCAACGTGCGCTAGGTCTCCTCCGTGGCCCCATGCAAACTGAGGCCAAAGCGAGCAGCGCTGCATGTGTATGACCTGGCTGGATGCACACCTGGGGCTTTCCAGATGCCGAACCAAAACTGAGACACCTGGCCCGTCACAGCCAGTGCAGGAGCACCAGCACCTCCGCCAGATGCAAGCAGTGGGGTAAGGGAGAAGGGCTGGCTGGTTGGGGACGCACCGGGGTCACCATGGGCTCGGCTGCCTCCCTTCCCCTCTTGCTGAGCACTAAAAGAAACCACATTCCCACCTGCCTCCATCCTGTCCCTGGCAGATCCATACAAGCAGGGAGGCGGATGAGAGGGTGCCAGGGAGCAGCACTCCTTGGGGACCCACATGTTTGCAGGGGAACATGCTGATGTTTAGGGGAAGAGGGAAGGAAAGGCTCCTCCAAACCTGCTGGGTTCCTGGGCTGAGGCCATGCTGGGCTTGAACAAGTGCTTTTTTCCTACCCAAATGGGAAGGCGGGCGCAGAGCAGGATCCCATGGCAGTGCACCACACCGAAGGAGGGACTTACAGCCTCTTCATGACCCGTGCATGCCAGTCTTTTCCTAGCAACACTTCCTAAAAAGCCAGGACCTCCGCACGCATCGTTTCATCCAGTGTCCCCCCTCCCATCTGCTTCAGGCTTTGTCTGCGCTTACACAGCTAGAAGATAAACTTATCACCCAAGCAGAGGGTAGAATTCTCCGTGGGAGACGCCAGGTGCCTTCGTGCTCCTTGCTCTGCTCCCAGAGCTGTGAGGGGAGGGAATTGGCCGTGGGATGAGGCTTGGGCAGCAGAGAGCTGGTGTGTGGCTCTGGCTGTAGCCGTGCTGGGTCTTGGGGACACCCATGTGAACCATGAGACTCTCCCTGAATCTCAGATCTCTGGTGTTTTGCATCTTTCAGCATCCATGAAAACCTTGCTCAGGACCCTCAGGCAGGTTTTAGGTTTACCCCATGTCTGTGTGTGAGGGACGCATCATGTAGAGTCAAGGGTTGAGCCGAGCTTACCTGGGCAGCCGAAGTTTGGACTGGTCCCACCTTGGAGCATGCCACCCTGGGACTGGGATGCGGATCTGGACCCAGGAGATGTGCCCTGTCCACAGGGAATGGAGATGCTTGGGAGAGGTGAAGCAGCACAGGATTCCCTGTGCTTGGGCACATTGCTGTGGGGGCAACCAGCCCCGGGAGCCCCCGCATCACCCCATGGGGCTCAGCCACTTCTGTTGTCCCATTCCACACTAGGGACTGGATTAAAAAACTCCTTAAAGAGGTGCCTGCAGGAAGCAGATGCAGCCACATTCGGGGTGCTTGAAGGCAGGAGATGGTCTCTGAGCATGGAAAAATTCAGCAGCTGGAGCTGTGCCAACCTCTCCCCCAAAAATCATTAATGTGGAGGGAGGCTTCTGCTCCAGGGTCAGAGGGGAAGGTGGGGGATCACCTGGCAGAGAAACCTCGAGCATCCTGCCCCTGCCCCATGGACGGACCCAGCTCTGCTTCAGCAACCCAAGATGCTCAGCACGACCTTTGCAGGGTGACGTGGGCGGGATGCAGGGGAGCAGCCCCAGCTGAGGGACACTGAGCAGTGCAGGATCAGCCCTTGTCTGTGCAGCCTCAGGCAAGCTCAAGCCCAAAGCAGGGTGTGCTGTTATTCCAAAGCCTACTTCCCTGCGACATGAGGGACGGTCCCAGCCTGAGGACAAGCAGACAGACCTGGGGGCGGCCCCGAGCCAGTGGCGGAGTGCAGTGCCCTCCACCCATCGATACCCATGCATCTCCAGGCCTAGATCAGTCACAACTATTCCAGAACCAGCCCGGCACCTTTTCCAGTCTTCCTTCCAAGTATTCAAGCATTTGCTGCCCAGCAGAAGCAAAACAAATCTGCAGTGGGGTCTCTGCAAACAGGAGGAGACATCCAAGCCTCAGGCCCTCCACCTGCGTGGGGTTTGTGGTGCCACAGCATCCAGCCCCTCATTCCTGCACTTCATCAGAGGGCAGTACAGTGCTTACAACCTCTCCAGAGGCCAGTGGCACCTGGGGACACCTCATCGGGAGGTGAGGGAGGTCTTGTTGCACGGAATCCATAGGGGGAACCGAGATGCTCACAAAGGGGTGTTTGCCTCTCTGACCTTAGCTACTGCCCATCCCTGCTGAGAGCCCCATGGGCCACGTAGCCCCAGGAGGGCTGAGGGCGACTCCACATTCCCCTCTGACTGGCAAGGACGGATGGTGACATGGATGGTGACATGGATGGTGACGTGGCTGGTTCCATGGCAGGTCCTGCTAGGACTGTGGTGCAGGCAGGTGAGTCATTCCCCTGCAGACAAAGTCTGGGCCACCCAGCAGGGCTGAGCTGCCCTTTGGACTGTGGGTGGTACGGTCACACCGTGGCAGAGCACATGTGGGGACACAGAGCCTCCAGAGCAGCCACTTCGTGTCTGTTGGGGTCCCCCGAGCACTGAGCGGGAGTCTGGCCCAGCCGGTTTCGGCACTGCCAAGGATGCAGAGCCGGGATGATCCCCTTGTCTGGTGGTGGCTTTGCTGCTGCGGCCATGCCCATTTGGGGACACAGAGGGTCACTGAATAGTGATGCTCTCCTGCCTCTACCCGCCTCTGAGGAGATATAAAGGGGTGAAATAACCACCTGTTACCTCTATTTTTCTCCCTCCTCTGGGGTTTCCAGATGAACCTGACGGCACAGAGGCAGCATTGTGCCCCAGCTCACTGTTCCTGGTTCCTAGAGCATCATGGTTACGTGCAAGAGCCCAAGGCTCTCAAACCAAACCTGCCGCAATCCACTCATGCCCTGCCCACGCCTGCGGGATGTGGCATTCCTCCACTGCTGGGGCCACATCACTTCCCAGGGGAGCAGGAGGGGCATGGTGACCTCTGAGCACGCTCCCAGCTTTACTCCATGCCTCAGGGAAAACAACATTTCCTTCAAAGTCTGGAGTTCCCAGGCCCTGGGCTTCCAAGAGATGCCAGCCATGGTGGGAGCTGGCAGCACTCCCTGTCCCTGTGAGCACCGGCCTGGGCACATGGAGGCAGCACATGCATGGAGCCACACGCATGGGGCCACACACGTGGCCCCGTACAGAGCACAGGGATGGGGGGGTTTAGGTGGTGCAGGTAAAACTGGCTCAGAGGCTGCCAGCCGTACCCCTCAGAGCACAGCATAAGCAACAGCTCCCACCCTGGGTAGGAAGCGTGGCAGCATGGGGCTGGAGAGCCAGGTGGCACATTTTAGATGTCACTGAGATGTAGCTCAGCCCCAGGCACCCCACAAGCACCCCAGCGCTGTTGGGGTTACCTGCTGCTCTGCACACATCTGGACAAGGTGGGGGCCTGTTTGGAGAATCCCTCGTGGTTGGGTCCTCCTCTGTGAAGGGCAACGCCTGAGAGCGAAAACCCAACCATGGGCTCCTTGTGTGCTGCCTCTGAGACAGGACGGCCACGAATGCCCCTTCCTGAAGCACAGGCAGGGCAGTGTTCGGGACTGTGCTACCCCGGGCTGGGGCCTCTCAGGTGCCAGTCGTGGCCTCAGCTATGGCCAAAGTAAGCAGCTCCTCTGCAGCAAGCACCTCTCTGGGGCTGGGAGGTATCCAATCTGAGCACAAAGGAGCACACAATTAGGGAAAACAGCTCCTGACTCTGCAAAACCTTCCCTCACCCCTTTTTTGTTCCCCACTCCCCTCAGCACATGCTAGCTTGGTGTCTTTGCAGAGGTGGCAGGCAGCACAGGAGATGGGGTTCTCTGCGGAGCCACTCTGCTCGTCCCTCCACCCCCCCAAGCTGCAGCAACTCCCTTTCCTCCTCCTTCTCAAGGGCGCTGGCAAGCCGGGAGAGCGGGACAGGACCGGGCGGGAGCCGCAAAGGAACGGCGACCCCAGCTCGCAGCATCACACCCGCGCTCCTGGTTCGGCCGGAAAAGCAGGAGCCCCGTGTGCTGGGACAGGGCGTGGAGCTGGCGGCGCCGGCCGGGGTCACTCCCCGAGCAGCCAGGCTGAGAACGTACCGTGCGGGGAGAGGCCCAGACCTCCCTGACCGGCCGCGCCCGCCTCGATGCCTCCCCTGCGGGACGGCAGCCCAGGGCGGGGGGCTCATCCCAGAGGGGGAGCCCTCGCCGGCCTGACGGTGCCTAGCGCTCCCGCCCTCTCCCCACTCCCCCCGCTCCCTGGCAGCCCCCAGCCCACCGCGGCACGGCGTGGGGTGGGACCCGGCAGAAGCTGCCGCTGCTCGTCGCTAGTTCCGGGTGAACTGCCCGTGTGCCGGGAGCTCCCGCCGGCAGGTGGCAGCGCCGAGCGCCCCGGCGTCCCTTGCGCCACGGTCGGGGCCCGGCGGAAGCTCCGCGGCCTGTCGGGTGCGTGTGCGGGGCGGCGGAGCTCCCCCGCGCCCGGCCCGGGGAGATGGAGCCGGTCCCCGGGCGGCGGTGGCAGAAGGTGCTGTACGAGCGGCAGCCCTTCCCCGATAACTACGTGGACCAGCGGTTCCTGGAGGAGCTGCGGAAGAATGTGCACGCCCGCCGTTACCGGTACGGGGCCGTCGTCTTCCAGTCGGCAGCCGTGGTGCAGCAGCTGTGCAGCGTCTGCATCTTCGTTGTAACCTGGTGGTACATGGACGCCGGGGTGCTGAGCCCGCAGGGGCTTTTGGGGCGGCTCTGGCCTCCTCCCTACTCGGCTATGTCCTCTTTGATGCCGTGGACCAGGGAGCTGGGCGGCAGGAGAGCGGGCGGGCGCGGTGGGCTGACCTGAAGAGCACGCTGGTGTTCACTGCCTTCACCTATGGCTTCTCTCCAGTGCTGAAGACACTGACAGAGTCCATCAGCACGGACACCATCTATGCCATGTCAGCCCTCATGCTGCTCGGTCACCTCATCTTCTTCAACTACGGTGCCAACGCTGCCATTGTCTCCAGCACACTGTCCCTCAACATGGCTATCTTTGCCTCGGTGTGCTTGGCCTCTCGCCTGCCTCGCTCCCTCCACGCCTTTGTCATGGTCACCTTCGCCATGCAGATCTTTGCCCTCTGGCCCATGCTGCAGAAGAAGCTGAAGGCCCAGACCCCCCGATGCTACGTGGGGGTGACGGTGCTCTTTGCGCTGGCAGCACTGGCAGGGCTGGCCACTGTCTCCAGCGTGGGTGCTGTGCTCTTCGCCTCGCTGCTGCTCGCCGTCTCCTGCCTCTGCCCTTACTGCCTCATCCGCCTTCAGCTGCTCAAGGACAACATCCACGGGCCATGGGATGAGGCAGAAATCAAGGAGGACCTCTCCAGGTTCCTCATGTAGGCCTGGTTTGGGGGGACCCTCTGTTGCATGTGTCCTTCCTGGGGGACAACCCTAGGGAGGAGGACACCAGCCCAATAAAGCCTCTCACAGAGCAATGAGAGCCACATTTGTTACCCTCAGCATCAGTTTCCAACTTGGTTTAGGCACAGGGAGGGGCTGAACCCCACAGATCATCCGGTCTGTCAGCAGCTTGGAGCAGAGGCAAGCACCATGGTGCGTGCCCTGGCTACGCAGACCTGTACCTGTGTTCAGGGGGGTGCAGGGGGGCTGGGCATCACCTGAGTGGAGATGCCATATGATAACACATGCCTGGCTCAGGGCTGAGGTCCCCCCAGCATTGCCCACAGGGGCCCTCAGCGGGAGGGCTGGGGGGACTGCCTGGGTGAGGGTCACTGTGGGCAGGGTGGCAGCAGTGGGTGCTGCCAGACCCATGGGACTGAGCACTAGGGCATCTGGGGTGGATAAAGTGCAGAGTGCTGCTGACTGCACCCTGCCTGTCGCTGATGCCGGGTTAGAGGTGCGATGAGGAGGCAAGATGCTTTCCTCCTAGTTCCAGACCCCTCCCGGAGCTGGATCTGGCCTCACCACAGAGCCAGACCCTGAGCCAGAGGGATGGAGATCGGCACAACCCCCATCTAGGGAGTTGCCAGGCTGCTGTGACAGTAGCAGGGCCCACCAAGGTCCTGTCCAGCATGGTCCATCTGTCCAGCATCCATCTGTCTGGCGCTGCACACACCGCAACAGAGGGCGCTCCCTGCAAACAAGTCCTACTGGAGGCCAGGCCGAGCTGGCCCTGTGCCAGGCAGGCCTTCCCATCGCTTTCCCTGCTCCCATCCCCTGCACCCCTCTGTAGCCCAGCTGCTCTGGCTGTCCCAGGGAGCAGAACCCACCAGAGCCAGCAGAACAGGAGGGGAGGGAAGCACACCCCTACCCCAACCCCACCTGGCAGAGGTGCCTTGGGCATTACCTGGGTTTTCATGGAGCTTTTCTCTCTGGGAAAGCCAGCAGTGCAGCAGTGCAGCTTTCTACTTGATTCACCCCATTCCATGAGGTGCCGGCCTCTCGCCCCAGCAAGTGGGCAGGTGCTTGCTATGCGCTCCTTGGACCTTCTGGGAAATGAGCAGCCCCTGATCAAGTCCCTCAACACCTCCAGTGCTTTGTTAGGGCTCCTGCCAAGTGTCAAATGTTGCTGTTGTCATCATGGTGACGACTACATCTCATTTTGCTTTTAATTAAAAGACAATCTGCAGAGATTTAACACACGCACTCCAGCCTTGCAGAGAGCACAGAGGAGCTCCCAGTGAGGACGACAGGTTTTAGCCCATTATCAAGACTGATTTTCCCCAGGGATGTTTCCCAGAGAGCGGCTCAGCAGGCAGGATGCCCCATCTTGCTCTGGGCTAATGCTACTGTAATGCTGGCACCCGAAGCCAATGCGCAGGGCCTGTTGGCAGGGCGAGGCTTGAGCATAAGAAGTCTAAAATGAATCAACTCTGACCTGCCTGGCTTCTGTTGGTACCACCTGTCATGGTAGGGGTAGGAGAAAGCAGCTTCTGACACATCTGTTCTCCTGAGAAGTATTTCCCCCAAAACGCGCTTCCCAAATCCAGCCTTTCCAAACCAGCTCAGCATTAGGAAAGGTGCAGGCATCAGCTACCCAGGCATCATTCCAGTGGACATGTGTGCAGACTGCCAGCACCACCCCTGCTGTAGCTGGAACCCACTGGCTCACCAGTGTAGATCCCCGGGCTTTGGTCGCTTCAGCAGGCTGTGTCCACCAGCTTCAGGTGGAAGGCAGGATGTGTTCCATCCAGCCCACCACAAGTAGTGTTGTCCTTGTCCACAGCCCCCGGCCTCTGCTCCACCCCAGCTCCATCCCTTCACCTTGGTCCTTGCCCAGAGATTCTCTTCACTTGCCTGCATGATGCCCTGCTCTCCCTAACCTTTAAAAAGGTACAGCCCAGTCCATGGCCTGGATGGATGAAGGGATTTGGAAGGTGGGAAGGATGCAAAGACAAGCCAGGCAGGAGGTGCAAAAGCCAGGCAGTTGCCCTGCAACTTCTCTGACCCTCTCCTGAGGACACATGCTCTGCAGTGCTGCTCAAGTTACTTAAAATCCCAAATAGATGGCCGTTATCAGTAGGTCTTTATACCTGGTCAGGATGCGCTCTACAGAAGACAGCTTTATCTTCTGATGGAGCACATGCCCAGACCAGAAAAGTAGGTCCTTCCCGGTGCACACGCCACCAAGTCATCATCAACCAACTCCAGACTTAAGTGTCACTTTGCATTACAAGAAGCACAGTTCCTTTAAGTTTCCAAACCCGCTGAGACTGAGTGCTTCAGTGGGACATTTCCTTTTGGTTTGAAGCTGGGCAAACAGAGTAATTGTAAACTGGCTGGGGATAAGCCCCACTCTTGGGGGAGCTGCTGCCATGTGCTGTCTGGAATCTCCATCCAGAGCCTCTGCAGCAGGGAAGTGTTGGCCACCCACACCGCCCATGTCCCTCGCTGCGTGGGAGGCTGGATCTGGAAAGCCTTGAAAGAGCAAAGGTTTAGTCTTTGAAGGTAAGGTTTTTGTATCTCCTCAGTTCCTGCAGTAGCTCTTCTCAGCTTTGTGATGTGAAAGGCAACAGCAACAACATGAAGGGTCAGGAAACTGAAATGGGATTTTGGTTGGAACCCACCCACTGGAAAGCAGCCTAGGACACATGATGCCACCAGCTGCAGCACCCTTAGCCTTCTCCACCTAGCCACAGGAGGTATCCCACCGCAGGGTGGGAATGGTGCAGACAAGGCTAAAGAGCTTCTTCAAAAAGTCATCCCGTAAGTTGGTGGTAGAAAGCGTGCCAAGGATTCCCAGCAAACCAACGCTTTGTCTTCAGGAACAGCAGCCAGAAAACCATGAAGTGCAGAGTCCTACTTCAAACAGCATGTTTTATCAAATCCTCCAAAAGAAGGGAAGGAGTTTGGTGAGAGGTCTAACACCGTAAAATGCCCCATGACGGACACGTGTGCCTTTACAGCCTAACACACAGGGTCAGCCTGCAGCCGGGGAGCTGCAGCAGCTCCTGGCTGGGGTGCTGTAGGTAGGGCCATCCAACAAGAATATCAGCCACCTCCTATTTGTTGTTGGTTCCTCTGTTAGTGCCACACCATATCCCAGAGGGAATGTGGCAAGACCTCCCCCAGTGCAGAACACATTCCTGAACAACCTGGGAAAAGAGCAGCTTGTGAATTCCAGCCTGTTCACATTCCCTCTTACCCGGGGGGTGAAGTGCAGCCACAACCTCCAGAAGAGCCCGCTGGGTACAAACACCATCGCTTCTGCAGCAGCCCTGAAAATACACAGTCCCTGAACACTGCTGGGGTTCCTTTGTCTTGTACCTGCAGCAATGAAACACCAGCAGTTCAAGCTCCCCCTCACACCCTGCTCTTGGCACAGCTGTGTTCATAGTACTGTTTGGAGCCTCCACTTGCCCCTTTCCCCAGGGTGCTGGGAAACACACTACCCATCACTGCATGCCTTCCAGCTCCAGCAATTCCTAGTTTAGCATACACCGTTCAATGACCTAGCAGGAACTGTTATTTATCTCCCTTTCCCAAGAACTGCTGTATTTGGGGTTGGTTTCCACCCCCTCCCCCTTCTTGCTAATACCATTCCTGTTTCTTCTCTTGGCCTCTCCCAAAAGACAAAGTCTAAGTGAGAAGAAAGAAAAAACAGAATCACAGAATCAGTAAGGTTGGAAAAGACCTCCAAGATCTAGTCCAACCATTCCCCTACCACCTCTATTACTTCCTAAACCATGAAACCGTATCCCTTAGTACCTCTTCCAACCTTTTGTTGAGCACCCTGAGGGACAGAAGCTCCAGCACCTCCCTGAGCAGCCCATTCCAATGCCCAACCACTCTTTCTGAGATGACATTTCTCCTAATTTCTAACCTGAACCAGCTCCCTGGGCTTGCACCCCCTTTTAATCTGAGCAAACTCAGTGCCTGGCATTTACCAGCAGATGCAGGTGGTTCAGTGGCTCTCTGGATATATGAGAGCTCAGCAGAGACCTAAATCAGCTGGAGGAGGAATTGCCCAAATTCAGCAAAGCTGTGCTTGAAACTGAGCTCAGCCTGTGTGTTGTCAGGCCCCTCCTGCACAGGACATCGATGTCCTCCACAGCTCTCTCACCCTGAACTTCCTACTGCGAAGAAATGTCTTGTTTGTGCTCCTGAATTGCCAGGCTGAAGTCCTGACGCTGCGTTGTACCTCCAGCTCCTATCTGTGCAGGTCCATCGGATTTATCCACAGGGGTTTGTGAGACATCCCTTCTTTGGTTTCACATGAGAAAACAAGTCAATAAAGCCCATCAATTTTTCCTTTTTAGACTTACTCTTTTTCCCTGGCACCAAAAGCAAGCATGTCTTCTAAACATTAAATCCCAGATTTTACCTTTCCCATGGAGCTGGCTACTTACAGCTACTTGAGCTCAGATGCTCCAGTGAGGTGGAGAATTCAGGGGTTTAGCTTGGGGGGAAAAAAGGGTCAGAGCAGCTGTGATTTATTTGTAACTGTGCAGATTCAAAAGTGGAGAGACTTCCACAATCTCTTCCTATGGCTTTTCCGCTCCGCACGCAGCCGGGTGCTGCCATGCTGGTGCATCAGCCACCTTTTAGGACTCTCTTGTCATTAAAGCAGCTGGCTGTTCTTCTTCCTGCTAATGCTGAGCTATGGAGCAATCCTGGTGGGGAACGAATTCGGAAGTGATGGCGTGACCCCAGCAGAAGGTCCTTCCCTCCATCACCTCGGAGGGTGGGAGTCTCCACGGAGCCCAGGCAATTGGGGTGTCAGTGGCTCCATTTGAGGAAGAACAGGTAGACCCTTTGATAGAAAACTGGCACACATTCATTTTGTAGTCAGGATTTTAATTTTCTTTATATTGGGGCTTATCAATGACATCTGAAAAGAAAATCTCTCCTTCACAAGTGGGCTAGTGCAAATTAAAGATAGGTTTTGGGGGGGAGAAAAAAGGAAAAAAACCATGTATTTCATGTAACAAAAAAGAAATGTGTGTGTTAGGATGATCTTCCTGGGACAGCTGGTGGAGGTCGCCTAGGAAAAAGATAAAAAAATAACCCAAAATTCATGGGGAGGGGAGGACATTTAAACCAAAAGGTCAAGATACAGTGAAATGACTCATACACAAAATTATCTTCATAAATAAAAGGGGTTAAGAGGAGAAGGCGCAGAACATGCACATTAAGGGCATCAGCCAGATTAGAATCAGCTGGCTGTCAGCACAGCCTCGGCTTTCATCCTTACCGCGTCCCGTCTGACTCGCTGGTGCCAGAGAACTCGGACAATCACATCGCAAGCGTGGAGGTTGCCGGTCACAGGCTTTCTAATTTTCTTGAAGCAAATAATATCCTCTGGAAGAGCTTTTCCCCAGCCAGCATTATATATCTGCACCACTATCAGCTTCAAACACTGTTCCTGGAGTCAACCGTGACACCGTGAATGATCAAAGTGGCTTGTGGGCTGTATATGGAGGGGACCTTGCTGGGAAGGTGAAAAACGTGGATGTCAGCACAGTGAATCTCCAGCCAGCCCTAGCAGGGGAGACCCTGGGCAGCTGATGGCTGGCGCAGTGGTTAAGGAGCAGCTGTTCCTCCTGTTACCCAGCGTACGGCGCCGACGCCTTGCTGACTGCCATGCCAGGAACCAAACTCACACCGGGGTATGTAATGCACTCCAGCTGGATGGGACACATGTGACACTGCTGTTTGCTGGGGGTGTGGGGGGGTGCACAGGCATAGCCGTTAAATAAAAATCTCTCCAACCATGACAGCAAGTGATAACAAGAATGTTACTGCGCTGCTCATCCCACCTTTTGTCCCCCTCCTCTCCCAAAGCTCAAAGACCAAGGTGATGACCACTGGCTCAGTGAGAAAGGCTCTCTCCCACTGGCAGCTGTTGGGCCATACAGACTATCTCCCTCAGCACCGACGGCGGCTGCTTGGCTCGTACTGCTCCGAAGGAGGAACTGAGTCATCAAGACATCTGTGCTTTTGTAAACAGCCACTTTTGGGGGAAATCCCTTCCAGACATACTATGTACACATGCACAGTTTTACTCCAGCTCCTGCTCTGGAGGTCTCAGTCTGTCTGCCTTTGTGCTCAGCTCGGAATGTCCCCGAAAAGATGCTTTCCCCAGCAATATGAGGAGAGAGGCTGTGGAAGCCCCCTCCCTGGCAGGGTTCAAGGCCAGGTTGGACGAGGCTTTGGACAACCTGGGCTAACCGGAGGGAGTCCCTACACATGGCAGGGGGTGGAACTGGATGATCTTTGAGGTCCCTTCCAACCCAAACCAGTCTGTGATTCTGTGATTCTGTGATTACCAGGTATGGCTCAACAAACATTCACCCATTTCCCAGCAAAACCTCTCTGCAACACTCTGAGCCCCTCCTGGGCAGCAGGCTGAAAGCTTCCCACAGGTTACTTCTCCCCCTTTACCCCTTTTAGCAACTTCTCCAGTGATCCCAATGCAATATGTCTCTGATAAACCCTCACTGCAGTCCCAACTGAGGCGGAGCTCGGCATACCGAGATGATGGTGCAAGAGACAGGCGACCACTCGTGCGCATGCAGAAAGCAATGATAAAAGCCCATCAGGAGTTACAGTTTATTTCAGGTTCAGAAATGTGGCATAACATTTTTACAGCGGGTGTATGCGGTGCTCAGTAATGACCATGGTTTTGGGAATCAACTTGCTGTGCTCAAAGGTCAACACCGGGAACCATTTACAGAGTATGAAACCAAAGGCAGATGTGGATCGTATGAAGCAGAGCATTAACATATAGAGCAGAATTCAGAAAGAAATTAAGTGTTTGCTTCTTACAAAAAGAAGTCATCGTTTACACCATCCTGGAAAAGCAAAAAGACAGGCAGTAAAGCAAACGGCCGGCAAGACGGACAAATCAGATATCAAGCAAGATTGGAGGACTGTCTGGTCGGGAGGAGCCATCGGTATCAGCTCGCCTGCAGACAAAGCAAGAGGAAAGACAGGCAGAGTAACATTCATTTACACCAGGGAGCTGTTCCGCTAGAGCCTGGGGAGGGGGTTCAGCGCTGCGGCGGGAGGAACTGCGCAGTACGCACGCGAGGTGGGATGCTTCCCTGGTGTCTTAAGTGCAAACCAGGTCTGCTCTCAGTTCAGGAGCTTTGGACTAGTTTTAAGACAGAAAGACAGGACTAGCCAGTAACTGCGATACGCTGTATACACATTGTTTGGGGTAGCTGTCGGCGATAGAGAGTAGAATATTTTCTATGTTATGCTTTAACACGAGATGCCATAACCTATAACGTGTCTCCTTTAATATAATAAATAATCTACTTTTATGAGGCTTGCTCAGAAAGAGCAACAAGATCAGCAATAAAATAAACACACATTAACTATGTACATAAGTCTTTCCATTGAACATACAATCTTTTCAATCCGAACACCAGATCCCTTGAGGAGAAAGGCTGAGAGCTAGTTATGGCACCCACAAGCTCTTCAGTTGTTGGTCAGCTGTGCAAGGTGAGGAGGAATGTGTTCTCTAGGCAGAGACCCAGGCTTAGCCTAAGTGCAGTACCAGTTGAGCACCCTCCTGAAACTTAGCCATGCACGTCACCCAGCTAATTACACACGTCACCTACGACCAGAAACTCTGCTGTTGCTTAGCAGGCATCTCTGCTGCTCCCTGGAAACCTTCTGAGCTTTCTCAGAGGGAATCAAAGAAAGGGAGAGCAACCAGTGCTTCTCCGCTATGGGAGTTTGAGCTTAGCTAGCCCTGCATGAGGGTGTCTGCAGAGGAGGCAGTGGCCAGTCGAGGTGGCCAGTCCCTCTGGCAGATCCTGCTGTCCTTCGGTGTGGAGCAAGCTGCTGCCAAGGCTGCTCCTCTGAGAACAGGGGACTGGAGAGACGTGACTCACCAGCAGCAGGAGCGAGTGGGACAAACAAACTGGTTGCAGCACTGTACAGCAGGAGGAAGCAGCTGAGGTTGGGAGGGCAGTACTTAATTGGGCGTGGGAATTTCGGGAAGCACTTTGCATTTGTTTCAAGAAACAACAATCCTAAAGTTTATTCTGAAAAGCGTATATGTAAGAAGTTAGAGGTAAAACCATCAAACTCTGGATCTGTGCTCAAGGGTAATTATTAACCTGCATGCCTGGAAGTGTTGCATTTCAGGCGCAGGGCCAGATTCGGATGTGAGCTAAATGAGGATGCAAAGAAAGGATGAGCTGTGCAGCTGTGTCTCAGAACTTCAGCATCCAGCTGGTGCTGACAGTGGGGCCACAGGTGCTTCACTGCCTCCTTCTCCTCTTTTGGTTAAATCACCTTTGAGAGCTTCATTCACACCCAGGGTTACTGCTGAGGAATGGAGTTTACTGGAGGACAGAGGTAAGGCCACTGCTGAACTGTGCTACCTGCTTCCTTATTCTCTACAGAAATAGTCATTAAAGAAAATTAAGGAGTCTGAACTACAGAGGATTTAAAAACATGTTTTTAGGCCAGGATCTGTGTCATCTAATTGAGGCTCCCACCTTACCGGCATTACCACCCTCACCTCCCATCCAGTCACGCTGGGCTGAGTCACCTTCTGGAGGTGCTGCCGCTTGCCACTGAGCACAGGGGACCTTGGACAGCTAAGTGAAGTGTTCAGGGTGTGGTGGGATAACCCTGGACCGTGGCCTTGCAGTATCGCTGAACGAATCTCAACATTTTGAGTTAAAGCTACTTTCTGTGGCTGAAATGGAGGAGGTGCAGAGCTTGGCTTTCTGGCAGCTGGCAGCTGCCAGTCAGGAACAGAGAGTGCTGACCAACGGTACGCAGCCTTGCTATAAACATACAGCTATAAAAATACACCTCAGATGCATTGTGTGCCACAGACAAGAGTGCCACATGGTGGAATACTGTAGAACACAAGAAAAATCATCAAAATGTGTTTTCTTTTTCTGTAGTAAAAATTAATATGACATGGTTGGGTTTGCAACCTTTTTTCTTTCTTTCTTTCTTTCTTTTTTTCCCTTGAAAGATGTTTTGTGCACTTGGCCTTGGAGATCTGGGCCTGTTCTCCAAACAAACGCTGGCCTACTTAAGCAGCCTTCCGAGATCACCAAGATGGCAGCGCTCTGGTGAGCTCCATCTTCTCTATCCCTTAGAGGTTGTCCTTTAGACTCCCCAGGTGTGTCTCGAGTATGAGGTGTGACAGGAAATTAAAGTTAATACACTAATCGCGATGCTTTCCCAAGTTCATCTCTCTTCCGCAAGCTGAAACACGACTCACTTCAGTGGTGGACACAACGGTTAGTTAATCAGCAGTCTGGGAATACTTAATAGGCTAAATCACCATTTGTTGTGGCTCTTTGATTGGATTCTTCCTAACCACAGGGCTACACAGTACTGGAGCCACACATGCAGTCTCAATAAATTGATTTATTAGACTGATTGTACTGGGAGCGTTTGAAACCACCAATTGCTTTGCCTAGGGATGTGTAACCACAATTGTAATAACAGCAATTAAAATTTTCTGAAGACGCAAGGGCAGATTCATCTCTAGTTTTGAAGTCTGTAGACTCAGTAAGTTTTAAGCTGTGAGGGTGATGCTGACCCTAAGTGTTTAAAGTGAAGCAATGCAATTAAGTAAACAGGTTTTTGTAATGCATTAATAGATCATGTGTAAAACAACAAGCAGAGAGGGCCTCTGCAAGTGACCACCTGCTAAAACAACACATTGCCAGGATGCACTGAGGAGCAATTGTCAGTACCCGGCTGGAGAAACGTAACCCTAAACTGAGGTGTGCAGGACTTCAAGAGATATGAAGAGAAAATCTTTATACAGGAGGCACAGCAGAACTTTATCCGCTGGTGTGAGCAAGTATCTCAAACCCAAACTGGACCCTTGGAAAGCTCAGGTGTTGGTCTAGGCCATAGCTCTGTGAATTGGCTCACACAGAGGAGGGCAGGAGCCCATTTCCAGCTGTCTGTAAATCTGTACCTCCTCCTGCCTCACAAAATGACCAACAGCAACACCCAGTTCTCTGCATCCTGACGCACTAGGTTGTTCTCTGCATCCTGACTCCTGTATGTTTACACATCCTGCACGCACTCACATACCCCCAAGGCTTCAGTGGCTGTTAGGCCTGCGAACAAGCACTAGCAGAGGACAAAGCAAGCTGACTCCCGCCGCTCTGTCCGGAAGCAGTTCTTCAAACCGCCCTTCCACATCCGTGCTGCAGGGTGAGACAGCTCCACACAGAGCCTCGCAAGCCCGGGTACTGCAGCCTGGTCCTCGCCAACCACCCCACCAACTCTGCGTATCAGCTGCTAACACGGAAAGAAAGTAAAACGTGTGCTGTCCCACCCTTCTTGTTTAACAATTCCTTCAAAACTAGATTTTGGCTAGGAAGAAATTATAAGAGAAGCAGCCATCCAGCAAGCTTCCAAGAACATGGGAGTGAGGGGCCTTCAGAAGGGCTTGATAAGAACCCACATTAGTGTTCTCTGCCAAAAAACTGTTCAAAAAGAAAATTGGCAAAACTCTGTAATTCCAGGTGACAGAAACCCTGAAAGGTACAAATAAAAGCAGGATTCCTTTCAGACAAGAGGAAACAAGGCAGCAGATTGACATGTGCACAAATACACACAAAGTCAAGCCCTCCTTCGACTGTAGGCACAGTTGCCTGGGTGAACACATGTGTCAGTAAGTTAGCCAACACCAGCTATTGCAAACAGAAAAGTTACAGCAGCACAGACCTTCCCAGAACATTTAAGACCTCATAAACAACGCAGAATGGACAGAGAGTATATCAGTGAAATTGATTACTTGCCGAAAGGTGTCCGTACATGCGACTATACATTGGTTATTGCAACAGTTATCAAGCAACTTGCTTCCACATGGTTGGTTATCAATGAGTGACATGCCAGAAACTTCTTTTAGTCTAATAGGGATGAATCTAACGGACGAATTACAGTGGGACGAGTAGGTGAAGGGGGTGGTCTTCGACTGGAGAGAGAGAGAGAAGAAACAGTAAGCACAAACACTGAAAACAAACCTGGCGCCTCTTCCTGTCACTCCATGAACATGCGCATGCACCCAAACACCGCAGTCATTTCTGTGGACAGCCCTATGCATCCACAACTAGGAACAAAGCAACAGGCTTGCCACATGCGTACTGTGCCTCGGCTCTTGCCTATTGGACAGCTCTTCTCCTCGCTCCACAGCCTAGGCTTTCTCCAGATACCGTTCTGTTTTCCCAGGGGTCAGCCCCAGCCTGCACAGATACAGAGCGGACTTACAGGCACGTGTCAGAGTGGGGAACCAGACTGAAGAAGACAGCCTGTGGTGACTTCAGCTGCTGTTTGCGGAGGCAGAAAAACCCGCAGATTCTTACATCGCTGGGCCAACCGGAGCCGTGTCACTGTGCCTGAATTTGAGGCACAGATTACAAGCTTTATATCAATGGCCAGTTACAAAAATGCTAGCCACAGCTATGGCTTCTGGATTCATTTGTTTACCCTTAACTGCTCCTCTGTCAACTTCAGTAACTGCTAAGGGAGTCCCAGAGTTTTTGGGAGAGCTGACAGGTGTTTATTCCACTATTTCACTTGGCTGATTCAGCACAGGCTCCTGTATACTGCAAGGCCCCACATACCGATTCCGGCTGCATCGTCATCTGGTAAGATACCACAGTGCAAGAGTAAGGCAGCAGCGGTACAACCCCTGAGCAATTCCACCTGCAGCCCAGGCTGAGCAGGGGTGGTCCTGACTCAGACCTTCCCCTCCCTCACCTCACCCAACCCTGCTGGAGGTGTGGACAGCTTTCCCCTGGTAGATACCTAGTTGCCTTTTGTGGTTTTGTGTGTATTTAGGGTCTGTGGTCACCATGCAGAGATACCTCTGTCAGCTTAGTTACACAGAGTATTTTCTTAATGCCCTGTTCTGCCCAGGCTGAAATGCCCCAGCGCAGACCAGAGCCTGCCGAAATCTGAGAGGACAATACCTGTTTGGCCTCCAGCCCCTTCAGCAGCTCAGACAGGTCTGGCCACCCCAGTTTGTGCTGTACAGATACACCGAGGAGACTGTTCCCTAGACCCAGCCTGCTCTATCCACTAGCTCTCCAGCACTGCTCCCCATTTTCTCTACTGTGAAGTACAACCTCTCTCTCTATTCCTCAACTCAGCCCATGGGAGCACATAGCTGCCCCACGAGAGGCATGAACCCAGGGTCTGAACAAGGTGCGGAGCCGAGGGCTCTGCAGGTCCCATCCACCTTTGTCAGAGCTCGTTACTGGCCAAGACACACTGCGCAGCCCTCTCTAGCACTGTCCTCCACCGGAGGAAGCAGGAACCGCTCCTGGCTCTGGAGATTACCAAGGGAACACGTCTCATTCTGTTAAAACTAAACAGAAGATTAAAGGAACGTAACAATGCAATAATCATCTTTGAACTGGAACATCATATATAAGACAAATTTACACTTGACAAAAAAATCCTTGCTTGGCTCACAGTCCGTCTGGTACGACAGTACTCTCTTTTGGTGAAGAAATGAGAATTTTAATCCCTACCACGCAACGAATACAAACTACGCCAACCAAGGCATTCAAGTAAATCAACAAGCTACAAAAAAAAGAGAAAAAGGCAAAACATCATTTCCTCATGGTGTATATTTCTTAGAGAAAAAAAAAAAAACGCTGCTGTGTTAACTATTGTTTCTTGTGTTGCTCCAGTGTGGGTCTTCTGGACCCGTTTCCAAAATGTGTAGTTTCATAAAGAACCACTTCTAAGGCTCTGCATTTCTGCTGGGTTGCATTAAATTATTCCTTTGTTGAAATGCCTCACATTGCATTGTTTAGCGCTTACTGAAAACTTCGTATCATGTGTATACAATTTACAAACAAGGGAAAAATGCATACAGCTGTCTTCATATCAAATTTAAAAGATACATTTTAATACCAGGTTGAATGCAGCACACTGGATTAAAACGATGTAATTTAGTCAAATTGCTATTTAGCCCAGCAGGATCAGAAACTGGAGAGCGCAGTGGGAGGTTTTCCTGGGTATAATCAGGCAAACCAAACCTGAACCAAAATCAGGTCTGAGCCCCATCTCCTCCTTGGACTGGAGCTGTTACTCAACACTGACCAGTATTTTGAATCGCCATTCAAGCCCAGACCAGATCTGAGCAGTGAGGACCTCTGTGCAGAGATGCACCCATGTATCTGGGATGCTCTGCATATGTACACTTGCGTGGGTCTTCCCAAGGGGTGCACAGGAGGAACAGGCAGACCTCTCCTTAGCTCCAGCTTCTCTCCTGTGCCCCGTGAGTGTGATGCCTAGCTCACAAGCAGTCGCACAGGGCTTCCTGTCAGCTCTTTAACCCCACATGCTATGATTAGGGGAGCTGCACCCTGGAAATCAGAGATGACTTCCAGAAGAGTGGTGGATGTTTGAGAAAAGGCAGCAACTTGGGAAAAGACCTGCAAAGGTCTCCAGGGCAGTGTCTGGTTCCCTGGGCCTGTAGTGCAGGGAGAGGGGCCATGGTCCTGAGCCCCCGGACAGAGCACAGCGTGGGGTTCAGCTCAGGGAAGAGACCTTGGCTGCGTCAGCCACCAGCACACAGCAACAACTGACACCAGGTGAAGCTCCAGTCAAAGTGAGGGAAAGGACAAGCCCAGAAGTTGCCTGTCACTAGATTTCCCCATCGAAGTGACAAATCATTGTGGGGCCATTTTCACACCATCAGTAGGATTGAGATCCTTTTATTCCTCTAAAAGTAATCAATCCCCATCTTTTGCCTCTTCCCCTGCTTTACGCTCGGAGCAGTGGCTGAGAATGGAGGGGTGCAGGAGCCCAGGGACCCAAACCAAAACCCTGAGATAACAGAGCCGATAACCAGCGCTATGCTGCTCCTTGTAAAGGTAGCCCCCCCACCCCCCGCCCTTCCCCTGTGTTCTGGGCACCTCGGTAAAACGCGTCTCTAAAGAAAGCCTAGCGTGATTTGGGCACCATCGCTTTCTGAGCCAAAATTAACGCAGACGGGGTCGCCAGACCGTTCAAATGGGAAAAACCGGGCAGTAACGGGGAGCGCAGAGCGGCAGGGGGAGCTCCAGCCTGTCTGTGGGCAGAGCAGGGGAAAACCGGCCGAAAACAACCTCCCCGGAGCCCGGCTCCGCAACTCGCTGCCATGTCAGTGAGTAAATATGTGACTAAGCCCAATTAAATGTTTAGTCTGAGGCCAGAAGATGATAGCGGCAGAGACGGCGCAGACCGCGTTTTCTCTGCGTTATCGGACCGAGTCCGACAGCCCGGGGTGCGTTCGCCGTGCCGGGCTGTTCCCAGGCCCCGAAGGCGGCTCCCGATTCATAGAAAGCTCCTTATAAAAGTGTCACTGCTGCGGCAATTCCAGTTTGGTTATTGTCTGCAGCATTTCAACCCGGCTTTTGATTTCTGGGGCCGAGTCCCACTGCCTGGCCCCTTTAACTTCTGTTTTGGGGGGCGAGGGGGTGGTGGTGACTTTTTTCCTCCCCCCCCCCGAAAAAAAAAAGGAAACCGTGTTTGTAAAAGTTAGTGCTAAAGGGGCAGGAGATCATAGGTCCCCAGGGTTGAGTAAACGAGTCTGCAGAAAGAATCAGTTCTTCTAACTAGCACACACTAAGCAGACATAAAGAATTTACCAACGAAAATTGCGGACTAAGTATGTATTTAATAACTCCCTGATGTTGCTGCAGAGACTCCTCCTTTGAAGAGCTCCGTGGGGTTTTGAACAGAGGGTGACTCTTACCCCCATGCAAAAACTTCTCAGAAAAGGAAAAGTTTTACACTTATTTTTACCCTAAGCAGCACACCCCGTTTTTCCACTTTGAAAAGAACTCCTAAAAGCTTTAGCTAGGCAAACGTGGAGCAAAAGAAACTAAATAAAGCAAGTCTAGACTTAGAATTTCGATCAGAAACATATGGAAGCTCTTGAAGCGTTCGCCTTTTGAGAAGTGCTATCGCTCTGCACACAGAGTGCACAAAATATGCTTTCAGGAAAGCATGGCTGTAATTACCACGTGAGGCCCCGCTTTGAGAAGATGGCTTCTCTTCCCAGAGCACAGCTAACATACTTCTAAATAAAAAGCTTTTACTTACACCTACATTTTACATTCCTGTTTGCTTGTGACCACCAGAGAACACTTGGGGAAGGCATGCACGTATATATATTTTATGATACATCCTCTAGATCTGAAATTGTAAACAACAGTCCCCTATTCTCTCCCTTTTCCATGATCTTGGTTTCTCTGTAAGGCAACCCCCTTGGGCTATCCTGATATGCGACACTGTCTTTGCAGAATTGAAGGAGAAAACATTTAAATAACATCTCTAAGCAGCTTTAAGGCTGGCTGCAGGTAAATTTCATTTTAGGTGAGGATACAAACCAGGAGGTGAGGCATACGGTGAGAGGATAAAAGTGGCCGGCCTCAGGTGAGGAACAATTGAAGTTTCTTGTTTGGGTGATTATTTAGAGAGACCAAGCAGCTTGTTCTTGGGATAGTTAAAATGCCTTGACTGGTTTATTTGTATTATATACAGTTTTCTCTGTCTCAGTAATATCCCAGAGACCCATACAGCTCAGCCTCTTCTACTCCCAGTGCTTGTGTCAACCTGTCTAACTCTTACACAGTACCTCTCATTCTCCACCCGCCTCTGGATTTAGAAGAAAAGCCAAACCAGAAGCAAAGCTACTGTAGCCATCACAGCTGAAGACCAGAGGCAAGGCATGGTTTGTAGGCCTGATTAGTCAGTCTACAATAGATGCGTACTTAACAATCCTGTTGGTCTGCTGCAGATGTAGGATGGCTACTGCGGAGCCTCCTGAACATCAGCTGAGGAGAAGGGATCTTGAGTGGAAGTGGGAAAACAAAGAAGAGGAAAGGCATTTGATACTAGTGACACGGGTCAATAGAAAGTAGGAAAAGCGGAAAGAGGATGATGCTATTAAGAGGAGTAAAGCAGAAATCGTGGACAAGAGTCAGGAGAGGATGATGATTATGGAAGAAATGAGAAGCATCACGCAGTGGCAATGAAAGGAAAAAGTAGTTGGGGAATACCTGCCTGAGACGGTCCCTTACCCCAGTGTAGTGGCCCAAGAGACTGAAAAATTCTCACATTTTTTCCACACTGAAAAATGTAATTTTGCCAAACATGAAGTGTCTCTAGTAAGCATGCCCACAGGATTCCTGTCGGCGGGCAAGTCAGGAACGGAAGCCCCGAGGCACACAGCACAGTGTTCGGGGATGCGCGCCAGTTCCAAAGCAGCTCTCCAGCTGCACACATACGTATGGGGCTCCACAGGCGCATAGAGGGCGTGCTGCGACTGTCCTGCCAGATGCTCTTACGCTACACATGCAGCTGAACCTCGCTATTTCAAATGACCCAGCTGCACAATACTCGGTGGAAGGATTTGTGTGTTAAGTGCAAGCAAGTTTAAGTTGTTAGAGTGTGCGGTTTTATCCGATACCTACTTCTTTTAAGGGAAAGAAGCAAAAAACTGAGATTGAACTGGAAGAATGTGCCCTTTCAGTAGCCACCACTGTGCTGCAGCGATGTAAATCCCCATTAATTCAAATGCTAACACAGTTCCAAAGCATTAGGGTTACTGAGGTTCCACTGTGCGTGATTTCACGTAATACAGGTACTCCTTTCAGAGGCAAAGAGGTTCGAAAGACGGTGCTCTACTAGATTAATTTACTGTTTGCAACTCGAGCTACGTTTCCTATATGACCATCATAAATTAGAGTCTATCACACACACACATATATATGTTTACATGTTTATGCTGCATTTTTTAATTAGTCATTTCAGGGAATTAATGTGTCATATGGAAAGCAGCTTGAATAAACAAAAATATTAATTCAATGGAGTGACCAAGAAAGGTCATTATTCTTAACAAACTGAGTGTTCTAGTTTGCCCTTCAGCAGGGAACATGCCAAGAAAGCAAGCGTGCAAGACATTATTGGAGGGCCTGCCCAACCTTTCAGAAACCCCAGGTCAGGGTGGTCAAGAGGATCTAAAAACTGCCCATGGAAGAAGAGAGTTAGGACCGCTGCTCTACCTTCCTCTGCCCACAGAAGATGACAACAAAAAGGACACAAAATCAGCAGGAACAACATATAAATTTTTGTATAGTAGCTCAAGTGCATAGCAGGGAGGTTAGAACTAGATGATCACTTCCAAACCAAATCATTCTACGATTCTATGACTTTAAGTCTTAAGTACTGGCCTAACTACTGTTCAGCATCAACATGAACCACATACCATCTACTTCTGCCCACTCAGTTCTTCCTTTCTACTGAACTTTAACCTTCCTCTGCCTTTTTGTTTCTTTCCTTTTTCCCTTGGTGTTAGAAAGGGAGGAAATGTCCTGCTTGTCACCTCCAGCTAGAGTTGCACCTCATCTTGTCCATGATGAAAACTAACATGACTATCAGTGTCACTGTTGTTAATGTAGCCATTGAGTGCCCTCATTCACTAATGATCCAGTACAGTTTGCAAGGACCGGAGAGTTTCAAGGAGAGCCTTGTCAGGTGCCTGCAGGTTCAGGAAGTTCAAATCATCACTGCTTTCTCTCTGTTCATTATCATACATTCCTCTTCTGGCATGAGGAAGGCTAGAAATGCCCACCCTTTCAGATAAGGCAAGAATTCCCTGCTCAACACCCCTGCTCTAATCCTGGATAGCTTTCATGGCAATTGTTACTAAACCGCTCTCTCTTATGAGATTAAATAATGACTGGGGACAAAACACATCTTCAGGTTCCTGTATTTCTGGCTAACAACATTTTAGGTTTGACTCTACTTTCCTTTTTCAAGTTGAGATACAGTAAAACTGAAACCCAACCACTTCCTTCTATTAACAGCATCTTGGAGAGAAAAGGCTAAGGAAATAACAAAGAAAAGCTCTTGCTGAAAATACCGAGCAGAGTAAAGTACTTATCCAGTTCACCAGCTGACACTCCCAAAACAAGCTTCCACATCATCACCTTTATCCCAGAATCACTTCTTTCAGCTCCTTTTGGGTCCCTTCTTTTTCTGTCTTCCTCTCTCTTGCATCACCTTTACTTGCCCTTCCCTCATCACATGGGACTGGTCTATACTGAGAGCAGTGAAGAGTCGTCTCCCAGCCTGATCCTCTTTGCTGAACTTTGAAAGTCACTTGCAAGAGTTGCAATCAAACAGATCTCTCCCAGTTCACCACTCTGTTGTTGAATAAGGCAGGAGCAAGTAGCTCAGGAGCAATACTAAAGACAATCAAAACTAACTGAGATGCAATAAATAAGATCACACTTGAACTCCAGGTAGAACAAGCAACTCTGCAGATACATTTTTTTTCAACTGCCGTAGTGTATTGCCCATCAGAAAATTTCTAGACCGCTGAAGATGGGAAGTAGAGAGCCTGCCCCTGCTGATGAAAGGAGATGCTGATGACAGCAGATGTAGTACCTAGGCTGCAGTGTCTGATACCCCATTAACTTTGTTTTACTTGACCTTCAGGGCAGTCATCTGGAGGAGAGGCACACGAAGGAAGGCAATGAACAAAATCCTATTCCTAGTTGAGAAGAAAGCTGTCCTTCCAGGGGCAACAATCAATGAATCTCCTGAGCAGAGTGGAGACTCTCCCAGATCTCTCACAGCATTACAGTTCAGGCAGCTGAAGAATCAGTTCTGTGCAAATGCTCTTCCAAATTTCTCATAAAATGGGTATTACTGAATTATAATGAAACCACAGGAGTTGTTGTATTGTGCTATTTTACGAATTTTTAAAGCCCGCTGAGACCTGCTTTTTGGCCAATCCCTCCAATATTTATCCTCATCCAGAATGCCACTCCTTTCATTGCTTCTCTTAGGACCTGACCCCAGGTAAGATGACCAGTATTGCTCAACTGGTTTTGCACATGGCAGCAGGGCTAAGTTATGTTGTGTAGCCCATGTTTCTAATGGTTGTCACAGCCAACAGGGACAAAGATTGCCAAACAGTGCATTTTACGGTTTGAAAACTGTCTGAAAAGCTTTAAGAGATGACAGAAATGCAAGGAGCAGGAGACAGATTTACAAAGGTGCCAGGGAAGGGATAACTAGGAAAGAAACCAAGAGAAGACAGTGAGAAGGAAAAGGAGGGAAGACATGGGGAAGGAAGACATATGTACTGGGCAGGAACCCAAGCGAGGGGAGAATGTGAAAGAGGAAGCAAACAGGATGGTCAAGAAAGGGACAGCAAAGGGAGGACAGAAAAAAGGGGAAGCAAACTACTGCTAAAGTAGCCAGCAGAGGAGGGGAAAAAGCAGAGCTCCTTTCTAAGAGATAAAGGAAAATAAACAGAGTCTCCTGCCTGAAGCAGCCAGCAGCAAAAGGAATGTATTGCTGGGTGTGCATTTCCACAAGAAATGTAAGTAAGACTGGTAACAAATTACACAGGGCTGTCTTCCCCCAGGCCAGAAATCACAGCAAGAATAACTGATGTTCTCTTATGGCTTGTGATTTTGGGGTTCTTTGGACAGGCAGAGATGGAAACATACTGACTATGGAAGAGCAGCATCCCCTCCTGCGATGGGTGCTGGCTTTGCATCACCCCGGTAGCTGTGTACTCTTTTGATCACAGTCAGGAAGTGCAGAATTCAATTAGTTATTATTTGGCTTTCTTTTTCCCCTGAAATTCAGCAGGATTTTGAATTCCCTCTATATAACACTCTTGTCTCTCTGTTTGCATGAAACACTCCTAACTGCTGGTTATACTTTTAGAATACAACCTTCCCTCAAGATCCATTGAGAGAGGACAAATGGATGCTACTGCTTGACAGAGCTGTGCTCTTCTTGGGTGTTCAGACTGAGATCGCGTGACTCAGTATGGAAATGCTTTAAGGTGGCACTTCACCTGCCAGAAGAGTTTGAAGTGATGGTTATTTGATTATTATTTATATTCCATTAAAAATAGAGTGGTAAGCTTTTAAGGCTGCAGGGTCAAGCTTTCAGAGGAGAGGAGATTCCCAGGCTGAGGCAGGATAACCCCTCTGACCTTATATGCCCGTGCACTGTGACAGATTTTAATTAGAGGATCACGTGCGATTTTTGCAAGGGATCCCCTTATCTTTCAGTGCCCGGTGTTAGACATTATGTTAATCTTTCCAAAGAACTCTAATCCATAAAAATCCATCATGGAAGACTTACTTAACGGTTGATATTTGGCAACCAGAGAGCTGAGTACAGAGCCTGAGGAGCAGGAGTTGTCAGGCAGTGATGCTTTCTGCAGCACTTCACACGTTGGAATGTCTAACTGTAATTACTGTCAAGCAGAAGTACTTTTTTTGTGCCAGGTTTGCAGAAATACCCCATGATGGTGCCACATCAATTAGTTACAAACACAACAAGCCATGTAATTAACCTCAATGGCATAACAAAATGTCCTGCGTAGCAGCCATCACCCCTTCCAGGCTGTGGGTTGAAGTGAATTGTAGGGAGAGTGTGGGACTACTCGTGAGGAGCATGACAGGAGTTCTCTCCCTGATGCTTGCCTCTCATGTGCAGACCACCCTCAGCCCCCAGGGACCGAGAACCAGCAGGCCAGAGTGCGAGAAACACGTGCTCAAGAACATTTTTGTTCCTGCTTCCTTGAGTGGATGGTTCAGCCCTTCAAGACCCCTGTTTAACCAGGTCCCAGGGTCCCACATCGAGTGGGGTCATGTATGTTTTAATGGCAGAGCGAGTAACAACTTCGGGTGCTTCGCTGGGAATGCTTTCCTGAGTCTACAGCAGGACACAGAGAGAAAAGGGGAGCACCCACTAACACTGTGGGCTCTTTTGCCAGGAGGAAAGCATTTCCAATTCCTTTTTTTTTTCTTTGTGGCAAAGCTGAGATTCCTGTTCAGGCCATTTAAAAGCCATCAATCAAAGTCTCCACAGTAGAACTAAAATTGGTCAAGATCAGGCTTTCCAACAGGCAGGCAAACATGCATCATGGTAAGCTGAAGTGGCTCTAGTGCCTGCTTAAAGCTATCTTACCAAAGCGAGCACACAGCTGCATTTTCTTTCAAAATACTACTGCAGCCTTTTAAGAGAGAAGGGGAATAATCTAAAAATTGGCAGCGGGGAATATTTCACAAATCATATATGCTTTGGCATCGAGCCCTTAAAGCTAGGGGCCTTTACTCACAGGCTTTGCTGGGAGAGATCCACCCACCTCAAGTGGGATTAATTAAAAGAGGCATGTATCATGCAAATAGTTTCTGTTTCCTTACAGAAATATTCAGAGCACATAACCCAAACCAGCTTTAAAATCAGAATGAAGCAAAGAAGAAAATTATGTCCTGCTCCCCTAACCCTCTTCCTTTCTCCATACAGTAAGCCAGGAACAGTAAGAAAATGCTGAGAGCTCACCATTTCCGTACAGTTCTTTTAATTAAATGCTAACAGAGCTAAAGGGAAAAAAGAAAAAATGATTTTTTTTTTGTTTTAAAGGCAGGAGCTGTATCTCACTCCAAACCACACGTGTGTTCAGCCACTCATCGGAAGAGGATGGTCCAAGTTCCTGGAAATGAATTAATTTTTTTTTTATCTTAAGGCAGAACAGGAGAAAACAGAAAGTTTGTATTTCTTCAGCATGTCAGGATTTTCAGGTCTATGTGACAGTGACGGGGGCTGCAACAAAAAGCTCGTAGGAAAGGTAGTTGAATTCTAAAAATATAACTTTCTTCTTCTCAGGAAGCTAAACTGTTTCCCTAGACATGAGATATCCTGACACTTCAAGGAATCATTGCAGAAAATGGTGGTAGAGCAGTCAGAGCACAGAGCCCTGGCTCAAAAATAAGTCACGGAGAAAGCTCAAGTTTCCACTGGAACTCTTCCTCAAAACTAGTTTGGGTTTTTTCCCCCCTTTTAATATCTCAGACCCATTTTCTGGGTCAATTTCCTATGATCCTGCGAAGGCTGTTATTAATACCAGACCAAGCGTAGCAGAAATTCCAGGGCTCAAAAGAAAGGTTTAATAGGCGCAGGAGCTGGCCACACTGTCCCCCCTCAGGTGCTTTCCCCTGCAGCCCCTTCCCTGGGATTTCCTCTCTCCGAGTTTAGTCAGCAGGAGAACCCTGAAGTTTCAGCAAACCAGCAAACCCTTCCCTCATTCCTAGGCAGCTGAGATCTTTTTTTTTTCTTCCCTATGTCTGAGGCTTTCATAGCTCTGAAAAAGACATCTAGGACCCAGGCCAGAAGATGTGGATCACAGATCTTTTTTCCATGGAACTGTCAGGCAGTCGTACATTCAACTATAGATCCAGCCACAGCGTTTTAAGAACACCCACCTTCTTTATCAGCCACCGTGTTGCATGCCGCCAGCAGCAGCCACAAATTGAGTTGTTTGCAGGCTGCTAACCCAAGTGTCTCTCATGCTCTGGAAAGTTCCTTTCTGGTCTCCATGCCATCTATCACCTTAGCATCAGAGAGCTTATCATAAGGCATGCTCTTGGTAAGCCACCGCAGCAAAGCAGCGTTCATGCAGAGTCGCAGCTATCAAGACATGCTCATTTGCAAGGCGAGGGTTGCCAGGGAGCTATGGTTCTCTCCAGTAGTACAAGCGACACCACACTCGATCTCACTTCTGTATCTATGATGTGATTCAGCCTCTGCGGACACAGGGGGAGCTCCGGGGCCAGTGCCCCCGGCTCAGTCCCAGGCTCTCCCAGCGAGGGGATGCTGCTTGGACTTCTTGCCTTTCCGTTTAGTTCCCAGGAAGGCAATCCTAGGTTTTTCCCCAGCGGTCCTAGTGCAAGCTACGGGATACCCGCTGAGATGAAAGAGCGCATTTCATGGTTGGGCACTAATGCTGCAACGCCCTTTTCATAGCAGACATAGAAGAGCACTTAATTCCTTTGATATACCTCATTTATTTATTATTCATCTTATAAAGGGTAATTATATTAAAAACATTGAGCCTCAAATTTAAGTTACTGACAACTACAACAGAACTCATCTATTTAAAAGAAAGTCTTTTTCCAAAGGCTCTCGCCCCAATTACCATCTCCAAAATTGAAATTCTGTGTATTTTCTTTTTGTTTCTACTTAACTGGCATTTCTTTTGCAAGCTGTGACTAATTTTAATGTAAGAGTTAATTTATTAAAAATGGAGAAACCCCCTTTGTTCCAATGTTGCCTCTCATAATTTAGGAAGTTACAAAAGCTCTCAGAATCAGAGGCTTTCAGATGGATATATATACATATAGAGAAAGATATTATATGTATTATGTCATTGTGAAAATAAATATTAAGGACATTTTATTCCTATAACTTACATAAACCCCACTTAATTATAAAATATGCAAAGCTACTTTCAAAAGCACTGATAAATGCAAAGCCCTGGGAAGGAAAGGAAACAATGTGGTGATGAAAATCCTGTTCCTTAACTAATTGTTCTGTACTGTATGATGTGCCGTGTTAGACAGCTATGGACTGTTTTCAACTGGCTGTAAATTACTTGCCTCGTGGAACAAGGATCGGAGTCCTAGCAGTTTGTTCCACTGGTTCTACAAGGCCACTGTTGTTCTCTCCTGGAAGAGCCAGTACTTCCCCCCGTTGAGGACTCAGAACAGCAGGAGTGAGTCGCTGTATCCGCAGTGTACCACCCTGCTGGTTCCACCTCTGTGAACCCTTATGTGAGCACACCACACCCAGAACAATGGGTCTTAATTTAAAGATAGATAATCCAGGGTCTTCGGACAGACCAATTTTTTTTTTTTTCACTAAAAAACTTATTCTCCTTTCAAAAAGTCCTGTTTGCACTACAAATTGTTCCTCAAATCACCTCTGGTGCTCTGTAGAGAATGCCCAATCTGGCTTTGTAACAAGACTTGTTCAACACCAGTGCTCAGGTTTCTGATGCTGTGCTGCACCTGTCTGTTATGCTAGAGGGAGAGAACCATGCCCACCACCAGGAAGAGTAGACATCCTACCTTGGGACGCTGGGAGGAGCACGAGTTGGCCGAGAGGGAACCTGGGGAGGTCCTCCGAGGGCTTCACCACCACTTGGAAACGGAGGCAGTGGTCCTGGGCGGAACGGGACCGGGGGAGCCCCCGACTGAGGGCCTGGAGATGGGATTGCAGGAGCGGGTCCTCGGCCAGATAAAGGTCTGGTTGGGGGATTGTTTAATGTAGGTCTCCTCTGAGTTGAAGGACTTGGAGGAGGTGATCTAGTGAAATATCAAGAGATTTAAGAAGTTCAGTAAGGTGGCCTTTGGGGTTTGGTTTATTTCACTATTTTATTACAGAAGTTAAAACCTTTTTTATGCCTGTGACAATTGTTTTTTCTTGGCATTCTCCTTTGCTGTCAGTATCAAAGCACCACATACACTTCCATCTCACAGTTCCCCTTCCCACAGACAGCATGCTTTATGACAGTCACAAACATACGAGCAGAGAGGCCGGTGTAATGGGTTTTAATATCGGAGTTCTGATAAAGTCCTATTAAGTGGGTTTTCTAGGACAAAGAGCCTGAGATGCTGAGTTATTATAGTAGTCTACAAGAACTTGAGACCTTGTGCATCCATCATGGGGGTGGCAGAAGTGGCTGCTATATGAAGCATCAGACAAGCTATAAATGGATGGTCTTCTACAAGGCAAATACCTTGTCTGGTGTGTACATATATATCCATAGAACATAGGAAAATATTTTTATTTCCCTCACAAATGTCATTAAAGACCTGGACAAAAAGGCATGCAGGAAAGGAGGTGCTGATGTGATGCTGTCCGAAATTTCATTGCAGCCAAGATGTGAGAATCTTTACCTGCGGGCCTGTTGAAGCCAAGAGTCATCTACAGGAGGGGGAGCGGGTGTTGAGACAGTGCTAGTGCTGATATCACCAATGATGGCCAGGGCTTCCTTCAGTGCTTGGTACATGCGGAGCATTTCATCTCGCCTCTGCGCCTGTTCCGCTGACTCCTCCATCAGAGTGTTTTGGTCCTCAGAAGAGTACAAGTGAGCCAGGAGCTCTGCGTTGATAAATTCTTTTACCTATAGCATCAGATAAAAAAAAAAGAAACCAACCCCAAAAAATCCAAGAAAGAAATAATAAACAAAATCCCCAAACTGCTGAAAATACAATTCCAAACAACCACAGTGTGAGATCCATGGAACCGGGAGACAGACAGACCTGAATTTAATCTGTTTCTCCCACTACCTTACTTTAGTTCCACTGGTTAGATAGGGACTAAAGAAATGCTGTCATCAGATTGAGCTGATGATGTAGGAGCCTGAGGTCTTGCTGTGGCCCAAGGAAAGGCTGGCACAAGCAGCTGGGCAGGATGGACCGGACCTTTTAGCAGCTGTCTGTATGCAGACAGATTCCAAATACCCCATCCACACACATCCCAACTGCGGGAGAAGTCTCGAAGTAATCTGATAGAGAGTACTGATTTCCCCTATGCCTGCCCTCGCTGTGGGAACCTGGGCTGCACTGGGAGAGATAAAAAGCTAGAGGCACTCTGATTAAGTAAGACTGTAGTAAATGGACCAACTGCTGACCTACTAACTCCTTGCACTGGAGGCTTTCATTGCTGGTCTCATCTATTTCTCATCTGGCTTTTTTCTCTATAGAGGTTTTTTTTTTGCGCCGGAGATACTGATGATGATACATCCCCAAGATTGTGCTTATGTAAACCTGAGCTCCATTTGCACAGGGGTTTGTTTTAAATTCTGACAGTCAGCTAAAGGCAAAGCTGGTGTTCAGACAAGGTCAGTGAGAGCAGTTGAACTGCACAGGCATGGGGACCTTCATGGTCATCTAGCAATGAAAAGGCAACCAGGACAGACCTCGCAGGGAAACAAAACCATATTGCTCGGGCTTGGCTGTCATTTCCCATTCACGTATGACAGGAGATGCACAAATTCTTAGCAAAGCCTGCAAAAATTTTCCATGAGTCTCACGCTGTTTTCCAGTAGATGGTACTGATCAAGAGCCAGAGTACACTAGTTTCCTCATGATTGCCAAAACCTCCACATTAAAACCAGATATCATAGTTAAACAGCATCACATTCTACTCGATGAAATGAGCATTTTAATGGCATCACTTCAAAACAAGAAGTAGTCCTAAAATTAGATTAAGGCCAGAGCTGATTGTAAAAGCATTGTTAAACCACAAATATGTTTGGAAAAAAACGATGCTGTGACAATTATCATGAGATCCCTGTCTGCCACTAGAAGGAGGTGCAAGGAACTCCCCAAACACTTCTGGAAGGGGAAGGCTGCTACATTAGGGCGGTTCTTGGATCAGCCTCCTTCCTTCTGCCATCAGATGTGCTGTACTAGACAGAGGAAGATCTTTCACAATAGCCACTTTCCCCAGCTTGGAAAAGAAAGGGAAAGTGACACTTACTCACACCTTTGCTTCTTTCTAGAAAACAGTCACAGGAATGGTTGAAAACATTTTCCTTCACAGGCATCAGCCCTGTGGTCAGTGCTGAACCACAGCAAGTGTCCAGACCCTGCCTCGTCACTCCTAAGCGGGGGAAGATGGCCTTGCAACTTCAGCTCGGAGAGCATCAAGTACTTTACTTGGAGTTTTACTACTCAGCTGAGATAAATAGCAGCACTGCTTATGGAGTATACGCTGTCTGCTGTAAGCCCACCCCTCTCATATAATCTGCACTACCCAGGCACCATGAAACGCGAATTCTGAAATATGGGGTTTGTTTGTGCATGTTTGAATCACTGATGGTAACTCAATGCAGTTCCGTGTGGTAAATGTGTTTTCTTATAAGGTAATCAACATCCACCCTAAGGGAAGAATAAGGGATGCATTTGGAATACAACAATCTAGACTTAGCCCTCCAAATATGTGTAGGGACAGCATCTAATTATTTTCTGTACACGAAATTTGAATCCGATACTTCCCTTGAATTACAAGTGCTCATTTACAGGCCCACAAAGTGGAAAGGAAGTTCTAGGAGGGCTTGGGAGGTTACAGTTGTCATGGAAACAAGCTCCTTGGGATCGATTTGTTTCCAGAGTTTTGGAGGCAACATGATGGGGCAGCAGAAAGTACAGAATATGTTTGGTATGGGGGAGGGAGGGGGTTTTTATTTGACTCATGGTGCATGGGTTGGATTTTTGAAGACTCTGAGGAACATACACGCACACTAACTACTTCACAGGACCTACCTTCCACCACAGCTCCACTGCTTTCCAGGACTTTGTGCAATCTCTTGATGTGGGGTTCAGCAGTCTTAATTCAAGCATTTCTTTCTCTTTTTATTAGCACTGGGTTGGGTTTTCTTAATTTTCTTTTTTTAGCTGTTGCTTTTAAGACTGTATTTTACTGCCTACGCTGTGCAGAAACAAGCGCGTTTAATGTTTTTAGTTGCACTCTTCACAGCGTTTGAAAATAGTTTGATTCTTTGCCACAGATTTAAATTCTAGGATTGAAGTGTAGGTCTTAGCAAGCCCAAGCCCAGCTACGGACTATGTGGTCAACCAAATGGTAGGCGATGCTCTAAGTATGTTGCATCCATGTGTCCTGGTCAGCTGGCATGGCTGACTTTACCGGTGTAAAAGCTGATGAGATTGAAAGGACAAAATCTTAAAGTACTTCTGAGTAAAGCACCTGCTTCAGAGACCCTTAAACTATTCCATATGAGGAGGTGAGTGGCAGAAAATGTAAACTTTCAAAAGGAACTGCTCACTGAACTCTGCAGTTTATGAAATGAGAACGCAACCCAGCCCTTCCAAAAGGCACCAATGTTGAGCAAGTTGCTAGCTGTGATCTGAAAACAGCAGGAGGAACACACGCACCCTATAAATTAGAGAGCATGGCTGATTTTTTTGGGGGAAAAAAAGGGGGGTACTGTTTTTCCCGTGCTCTTTTGTAAGAACTCACCCATGACTGGAGTATTATTTGCAGACTGACTCCCCTAAACTTAAAGTTGATGGAATATCTCTTGCCTCGCACAAATATTCTGCTCGTATTGTACATACCAGGAAATCCCACTGAAATTTCCTGTCCAACCACCTACCTCTTAAGTGCAACACAAATTCCACAGGACTAATGAAATCCATCAGACTAAGGGTAGAGGTGGCTCTGAGTCAAAAGTAAATGCTGCTTTCTAAACAGATTTTCCATATATCATATTGGTTCTTAAAAGATGATTGGTTTCACGACCTGACAGAAAAGGTGCTACTAGCAGGAGTAGTGCTCTCCATCATTAACTTACATGGCATCAGTGGCACTAATATTAAGCTTAGTTTTCAACAAGGCCCATTCCAAACTCCACCAGGAAGCAGAGGCTGAGATACCAGTGCAGTGGAAAAACTAGGATATCTCAAAGCCCTTTCTTTAATGAAATATTCTTCAGATCTAAGAAAGACGCACACAATCAATCAACCAACCAACCAACCAACCACATCTGCTTATCTAAGCAACAGTGTCCAAGGCTTCTAGATTTATTCCTTGAAAACAGTAACCTGAAAATATAAAGAAACCCAAATAAAATAAGAACTGCTGTAAGAAGCCATGACAAAGGGCTACAGATTGAAACTCAAGAAAGCACAACTCTGCTCTGCTGCTCTCAGGCTGCCTAGATGGAGCTCACATCTCCCTTTTCCTGTTATTTCAAAAGCAAGACAGAAAAAGAATTCCTTGATTTACCTTTAAATAATAACAATTTATATTCTGATTAAGATGTAAATGAATTCAATCATTAGCGTTTTGGAGCAAGTGTTCAGGGCAGTGTGCCAGCCTCTCCTAGGGCTGCAGAGCTTCCTACTACTAAGGAAGATCAGAATATTTTTGTCTCAGAGTGTGGCATTTATGGGAGCGCGTTTGTCTCTCTGTTGCTGCTGTATGCTGGAGGTGTGTTTGTATGAGCAGAAGAGATTTGACAGACACGTTAAAGTAATTTAGAACCCTGGCTGTTACTTACATTATTGATCATGAGATGCATGATTGTTTTGGGTATCAAATCTCGGATACATTTATTGATAATCGACATGTAGGAGTCCACGAGGTTTCGAATTGTCTCCACCTGTCTCTCCAGCTGGGGATCCATCGAGAAATTGTCTGCTTGGTCATTCTCGTCATTTTCAGTCTACAGAGAAAAGGAAAAAAAAAGGTATTTCAGAGAGCAACAAACTGGAAATATACTGGGGAAAAAGCTTGGACTTACACAGCAATAATCCAGCAATATAACTCATAGGAAGCACGTCTGGAGGTTAAAATATGAAGTACAGACCTGTTTAACATCAGTGTTTAATAACATGAAATACGGACTTTTAGACATTATAATGCCATACAAGGTACGAAACCTTTTTAACCAAGTGCACCACATAATTCCAAACAAATTTGCAGTTTTGTATTAAAGAAAATTTTCAGGTAAGGATGTGTGGTGATAAATGGAACTCCCAAAGAACCCTCTCAGATCACTTACTGCAATAGACATTATCAAATCTTTTACTGTTCTGATTCAGACAGTTTGACCCCTATGAGAAAGCAGCTCCATAAGTCTGGATTTTTAATTTTACTCTCCTATGGATAAAACCATCCTTGTTATTTAAGGCTGATGCAGTTGTGACCAATTCTGCAGCTCAGCCTCACACTTGATAGATGCGAATAGCACCTATGTAAACAAAGGATTTATAAAGGATAACGACAAAAGCATCATTGGTTCCAGGGCTCAAGGCTCAGCACAGCATCGGCTGGATTATATATTAGAGGTCTCTTTTTACATATGATAGAAAAAAAACACCCTTCTTTGTATGTAAACAGCTGACCTAATTAAAGAAAATACCAGGAATTTTAACTGGAAGCTAAAAGGTATGTATTTTACTTTGGTCTAGCCTGTATAAATACAAGGAAACCTAAAAAAAAACTAATAGTAGCCTTCTGGCAAGAAGCAAACTGCTTTCTGAGGCTCCAAGATGCCAGAAGAATGGAATTTCAACCTGGAAAGTACAAAGAACAATGTCCTTTCCCGAAACTCTGACATATAATACTCCCTGAAAACGACCACCAAAGCCATATTAGCATGAACTATAAAACCTAAACCTGTTCTGCACCTAGAAGCATCATATTAAGAAACAGAAATTACTTGCAAAAGGTGAATAACCCAATTAACACAAAGTAATTTTGTACCAACATGAGCCCTGTTGGCGCAGCTCCATTTACAACATCGGGTTTAACTAAAACTTACACACCACAAGTACTTTACATATTCCCTGAGCAGGTCAAATTGGTAGCAAACTAATTAGCAAAAGACCGTTAGAGCTGGACATGCCAACATGCCACCTGAGAGGCTTTTCCCCCGCACAAAACCCATTCTTGCTGGGCCAAAAAGAGATTCCTAATTTCATCTCCTAAGGCAGGGGCTGCTTCTGCTCCTGCAGGTAAACCACTTAATATCTACTCCTTGTAAACTATGGCTCGATCAGTCCAGTCCAAATGAAACAGCAGTGGTTGGGATTTGTTAAGTTACAGTTTTGTCAAGGAATAAGATTCAAAGTATTATTTAGAAAGAAAACAAAACATTTGTAAAAGAATTTTAAAAGTTCAGATTGTTTTTTATTACAGAGAAATTACTGGAAAACCAGCTAATCTATGGACTTTAATAATAGTTATCAGCGCTTCCTAAAAATGCTGGGACTCTAGAGGACACTGAAAGAGCTCTTGATGAAAATAGTGTTTTCAATTCTCTAGCACTGGTGGATACACTACCCTATAAACCTTAATCATTTTGTTAATAAACTGCATGTGCCAAAATGTCACAGCATGCAGATTGAGTACGTTCCTTCTCCTCCATCTCTGAAAAGAAAGTAATTGTAGTTTTCTCTGTGAAAATAAAAAGCAAATAAATGGAAAGCCCTATGTCTATCACACATCCACAGATTTTTCGACAAGTAACTGACCCCAAAATGACCCCTCCTTCCCAGTTCTGCATTTGCTGCCTTCTTCATTGTCTATATAAAGTACAGTATGTCCATGTTCGGGGTTTTTTTCCTTTTTTCTTTTTTTTTCTCTTTGCTGTTTAAATTACAGACTGCAATAAGATTCTTAGCTAGCTAAGCAGCAAAGTGACAGATGTTTATCATTATCCTCATCAAGAAAGTAAAAATAGTAATTTGTATCTGATCTTTTAGGCAAAGGGTAATAGCCTGCAAACATTTAACCTTTTATATACAGGCTCATAGGTGATATTTACAGAAAGTGGATAATACTTTAGGAGCCCGTCTCTCATTTGAAACTAATAGACCTGACTTCATATTGTTGATTTATTTTCTCTGAAATCAGAAAAGATCAATCTTTCATGAGTTTACAGTAATTTATTATGAAAGCTTCTGGCCATAGCAGTCTTAATGATTGATGTCTCAACTGAGGCTTTTCATGCCAGAAACCATCTTGTTTGCATCACATCATGCACAGGGAAATCTGCTTCTAACAGATTTCTATGTGTCCTGGTTTCCACTGGGATAAAGTTAATTTCCTTTCCAGTAGTGGGTATAGCACTGTGCTTTGGGTTTAAGATGGGGACAATGTTGGTAGCACACCCATGTTTGTAGCTGTTGCTGGGTAATTTTAGTGTCTACACCAAGTCAAGGACTTTTCAGCTTCCCAGGCCCTGCCAAGAGCACAAGAAGCTGGGAGAGCCCAGCCAGGACAGCTGACCCAGGCTGGGCAGAGGGACATTCCCTGCCACAGGACGTTGTGCTCCAGATATAACTGGGGAAGTGAGACGGGAGGCAGGATCTCTGCTTGGAGACAGGCTGGGCATCGTTTGGGAGTTTTTTTCACCAGTGGTGAGCAATTGCACTTGTGCATCACTTGTTTTATTACTATTATTGTTGTTATCATTGATTATTATTATTCTCTTCCTTGGTTATCCATTCAAACTGCCTTTATCTCAACCCACAAGGGGTTTTCCCATTCGCTTCCCCATCCCACTGGGGAATAGGGGTGAGCAAATGCTGCATGGTGCTCAGATACCAGCTGGGGTTAAAGCACAACACTGTGTCACGCTGTACACCCGAACAGCATCGTTGAGCTTTCTTTTGTAAGACGCCCCTGCATTGTGCCAACAGCAGCATCTAAGAATGTGGTTTCTGGGTGTCACAACAAGACAGGAGTGATGCTGATGCCCTGCTCCATCTCCATGTCATCCTTTCAAAACATCTGTTTTTCTCACTGAGTGTCATGGTGACCAGCTCCAGCACAAGCCTCCCCTCAGCCCACATCCCTGCCACTCTGCATTCTAAAAAGGCTTTTGCAACGCTGTTGTAATGAATAAACCCAAACCAGAGTACGTAAGAAAACTCTTCGCATCTCTCTTACCGCTCCTGAACAGAATGTTCCTGTTGAACAGAAAGGGAGAAGAAAGAAGCTGGAAACAGGTCTCTGCGCCTGCTTTCCCAGCAGCCATAGTCCCCTTTCAGTGCTCCTCATCCTTGAGCCAGAACTTGCTAGTTCCAATCTCAAGTGTTAAGCGACAGCGTGTGAATCTGGGCTAAGTTTTTGTTCAGCTGACTGTTGCTTAATACTGCAATTAATTGTTGACAGGAATGGAATATCGGGTGGGATTTCAAAGGAACACAACTGCGGTTACTTTAGGAACCTTTGTAAGCCTCCAACAAAGAACCTATGGAAGAATCTAAAGCACAAAAAAAAAAAAATCACACAAAAACCCCAACAAAAAAACCCCAAACAGGTAAAGAAAATTAGATTCATCTCAGAAAATTCAAATTCAGAATATCTGATGAAAATGCACCAAAGCCTCAGAGAAGAAATAGGCGAAAAACATATGGATGAAGGGGAGGTAACATGGGAGTCAGGATGGTGCTTCCATGTATATACACATACACAGTGCCACAGTGAAGATAAGGCACTTTCCTCCTACTTTCTCTATGCTTCAGAAGAATTAAAATAATATCAACTCCCTGCACTCTGCAGCAGGGCTCAGCTGTCACTCATAAGCTGCTTTGTGATCCTGGCATGGAAAGGTGCTAGTGAAACACCAGGCACACATCACTGCTGCTCTCCTACCTTCCCTGCACTCGGACACCACCCGTGCTAAGAATGAATTGCAGACGAACTACAGTGTCATATAACAGTAGACTTAAAAACTACATGCAAATCCAAAACACTTCAGTTTTTGGGAATTTTACCACTGGCTGCAGTGGGAAAAGGACTTCACCTTCATGTGCATTTCTACCATAAAAATTATCGGTCTTCTGAAGACTGTAAACTCCCTGCTTCAAGAAGGATGATTTCATATGGCAAAAAGGGGTGTAGGCACAAGGAATTGTGTGCAATCAAAAAAAGAAAAAAGGAATAGTGCCTCAAAATATCAGGATAATTTTCCCGATCGTGAGAATTGCAAGCACGTGGAAGAATGTCCTGAGGAAAAAAAAATAAATCAGGAAAAGTGATTCCTTTTGAAATTCAGAGAAAAACTGGGTAACATACTGAAACCAGCCCTGAGCTGGCCACACAGAGAGCGCAGTACTTCTAATTTCCATGATTTCATTACATTCAGGGCAGCTGCCAGCATATTTAAGAATGTCTTGTATAACGTTCCCGAAGTCAGTTTCAAGAAGGAGCAGTTGCCCAGCATTTTCATTAGATCAGTGCATCAACCAGTTCTCAGTAATCAAAAAGGTGTTCTATTAAAAATGACGGGGAGGAAGCAGGTGGGAAGGTGACTGACTTCAGTTTAAAAGTCAATGCAGCAGCAAAGCCGTGCTCTGTATGCTAGGACAGAAGTCGATGGCTGCAGTGAGAAACCAACGCTTTAAAAGCTGCTGTCACCTCTTTCATTTACAGATGCAAGTTCCTAACAATAGCCACCACCTGAAAATTCATTAGACTCTCCAGATTGTATTTATGTTTTCATTCACAGCTGCCCAACATAAAATCTATTTCATTTCTTCCTGTCCAAGTGAGGTTTTTCTTTAAAGCACTGGCACTCAGCACACTGTGGTTGTCCCAAACCCCTCTACTTTTTCTTAAATCTTTACAATGGATTCTTACTATTCTCCTCATTGCAGCTTGGTGCTGTATATATGACTTAGCTAAGGCACTCTCAGCCACACATAGCATGCCTTCTGCCAGAGGACTGCTGAAACCGCATGATGGCTTCACACAGTGAAGTTTTCTTACTGGAAGGAACCACAAGTAAATGACAATACATTACTTTTGTGTATTTACAACAAAGCAAGCAGCAGAAAAAGAACATTTCCCGGGTAGCTTGGAAACTGTCCTTTTCCCTCACAGAGGGTCAATTTGCTACTCTCTTCCGTGCTTTCAGCATCTCCTGGCTTTGTGCTGCCGGTGCCTTTACTGAGCCACCCACAAGCTGCTCCTTTTGGCTGCTATGCTTTTATCATCAGCCTTGAGCTGCTCCAAGCAGAGGGTATGATCCAGCTTTCCCTTGCACACGCCATCTCTCTCACTTCATACCCACACAGAAAGAAGATATAACCTGGCTCAATTTGTTTAACTGTCTGGATGAGCTTAAACAATCATCCATGCAGTTTCTTCTTGGTGGTTTCAGACATCGTGTAGTATAGAGCATTAGTTAAACCCTTCTGCTGAAGCCACACACAGCTCCCCAGATATTGACAGAGCTGAAACAATCCCAAACATTCACAATCTATGTTAGGCTCTGCCTGCCTTCTTCAATCACAAAGCTGATTTGGAACTGTGAGACAGAAAGGAGTAACGCATTACCTGAACTCCGACACATGTGGAGTTACTTTTGTCTTAAAGTTTGTAACAGGTCGACAACTAATCATGTCACATCAATCCCACCTCCCTTTGGAGCAGGGATTCAGATCCTGTGGGCATCATATTAACAGGAGATGCCACATGCTCCAGACTTCAGTAAAGCCTTTTGACACGATCTCAAGTGACATTTTCATTAACAGGAGTGTGCTCTCCCTGCAGCTACTGCTTGGATCCTCATTTCCACAGGAAAGCTGTCAATGGCCTCTGGTCAAACTGGAAAGCTCTATCAAGGAACTTTCATATGAGCTGTATCTTTTAACATGCTTACTAATGCCTTAATGCTCAGGACGGTGGATTATAGCCTGTACTTTCTACATTTACAGATGAGAAGAAACTGAATAGGATAGATGACAGGACCAGAGTTCACAATGATCTGGAGAAACAGTTTTAAAATCTAGATGACAGTTATTAGGAATAGACTTGGGCAGGAATAATTCAGTTGCAGACATACAGCATGAGAATGGCTGCTTAAGGAGCAGTTCAACAGGAAGGGAACCATGTCTACAGTGCAATGTAAGAAGAGTATTAGTCAACATTGTCTTGCTATTATGAAACCAGTACAAGAATTGTTCATCCAGTTCTGGTTATCACACTACCAGAAATTTGTGGCACATTTTCAAAGTGCTGAGGAAACCACTGAAAACGAATTTCAGGGATCTGTAAAATATTACCTGAAAGGAAAAGCAAAGATCCTTGGGGACTGACAAGTTCAAAAGAAACAACCTGTGGAAGGGGAGATGGATGTCTTTGCGGATAGGAGAAGATGTCAAAAAAATATTTGGAAAGTGTTATATGGCAAGAACAGAGGAGCAGAGAAATAGATGGACATGGGGAGTTGTAGCATCTCCTCCAAGATTAGACCAGCATCCCCCAGAGATCCTGCCTTGGGGCAGGGGACAGAACTAGCTGACTTCTTGCAGCTCTTCCATCCCGTGGGTGATACTGGGTGCAAAGCAGTGTGAAATTATGAGGCCAAAATACTGCAACAAGAATGCGTTTCTGAAAACACACACAAAAATATAATTACAATATCATCTACTTTTCTTTTTGTTCTGTGCAAAACTCAAGTAAAAAAATAAACCACTGCCATGAATTGCTATCTCCCCATAAAGAATCTGCACTCCAGTTTCACCATTTGCTGCCATGTACCTCTCACTCAAAGGACTTTTACATAACCCTCCCTGCGCTGCAAGTCTTGATTCGGGGCCAACAGCTGCTTCGTGCCTTTCAGAACAGACTGCTGGACAAGCAAAAGCAGAAAGAGGCTGGCATAAGGAAAACAGCACCTTTGTTTATAAAACAAATACTACTTTGGAATTTGCAAACTTTTCAGTCAAAGAATTTTCTTGTCATAACAACACATGAAGTGCCCCATATTTATAAGAGTGCATTAACTAAAAAAACCCCCAAAACCTAGGATTTGAGATACTGTTGGCGTGATATTTGCCATTATTTCAGCGTAGAGGGGGGTCAAGGGATATTGGGAAGTCTCAAACAGCGGTGAGTTACCCTAGAGGTGAAGTCATGATGATAAAGATGATTAGCCCAGAAGATGTTCAGGCTGAAATGTATTGTGCATTTGTTGCCAAATGCATGAAACGTGTTCCCAGAGACAACAGCCTCATCCAGCAGCAGACATTAATTGTGAAGAGCCAGAACGGGATCATTTGCTGTGAAAGGAGATAATCAATGAGTGGAGGATCAACCAGACATCTGTGGATTAAAGGATTAAAGCTACTGACTGTGGTATGCAGTTCCCCTAAGAATGAAAACAAATAGAAGTCTTGGAGCTTGTACCAAAGACAACAAAAACAGAAAGCAGGAGAATCAGCTATCCATGATGCTGGTCGAAGAAGTATAAAGAGTCATCACGAAGACTGAAAGAACACCTTGCCTTTCAGCTCTGTTATTTACCTCCTTACCAAAACCACTCCTAGAAGAAATGTCACCAGAAGTGATACTATTGAGGACTTTTACTTAGCAGTAACCATGCAAGAGAGCGTCACTAACACAAGTTTCCTTATTCCAGCAACAGCACAGAAGACTTAACTGAAGGATTCCTTTAGGGCCAAGGAATTGTCTTGTTTTATGAGATGAAGATGGAATAAGTAAGTGCTCAGTGCACAGACAGTGGCTTGGAGAAGGCAAATTGTGGAAAACACATTGCACAGGATTAAATGTTTAAAACATAGCTTATTGACTTAGTGTGTCTGTGTGTATAATATAGAAAAGCCATACTTCTTCACAAAATGTGACCATTTTAGAGGCGGGCACTCAGAATAAAGAATTAAAATCCCAATTCTGTTTTTCCTAGATCCTGTACTGAGCTCCTATCCCATCCTCCCATCTTCCCTTCATTTCTTCCAGCAGAGATGGTACCTTTTCTGTACTTACCAGCCTGGTTTAAAGAAATTTGACTACAGGAGAAGGGCAGTGTGCAGATCTGTGTGCATGCTGGGAGGAGCGGGCTTGGAGGAGGCCTTGTAGTGGGGGAGCTCTGTACAGCGTCCAATGAAGGGGCTCTATAAATTACAGCCTTGTCTTTTATTTTTAGTTGACCTAATGCAATGTGTCACCTATAACTACACTCTTTTCCATAATTAATGATGTCTAGGAAAATATTCTGAAACTCTCCTCTGATAAGCACCTAGACAAACTTGATGTTTCCTCTCTGAGATGCAAAAGAGGACGTTAAACTGTTTTCACCCCCACATCCCTCGAGCCATGAGAAGTACCAGATCTGTCTCTGCTGGGCCAGACTAAGCCCTGGTTCACCACAAACTCAGTGCAGTACCGACAAATGATCTCCATAGTAAATGATGCAAATAAGAAATGTCAGCGTGTTCCAAAATTCCTCACTTAATCTTATTGCCAGTTGTATAGTCTGGATAATCAGTAAATAAATCCCACTAACTTTCCTCAAATCCTTGGGGGCTGAATACACAGAGAGCACTTTCTAATTCATTCTCATTAACCTTCACAGCCCCAAAGTAATTTCCTTCTTTTCTTAGCATCTGATTTTTTTCCACTGGCCTCTGCAACACCTGATTTAGCAGCAATGATTTCTCACTTGTGATTTCTGTTTTGAACTGGCATTGTTCTTTCTCTTCACACATATGCTTGCTGGAATAGCACGAATCAGCAAGATTTAAAACCTCCCATTCTCAAGTTTGAAGCCCCTGAAGGGAAATTGCAGTTGTGATGCCAAGGAACACAGTTGTACGTTATTTGACTTTTCCTTAGCCAGGCTGACAGCGGAGGGGGAGGGAGGGAGGGAGGAAAGGGGCAGGCAGAGGAAGATGGCATTTTAATAGCACCCACACTGATTGCACACAGTTGGATCACTGTGCTCTGGACCAGCACCATTTCCTTTCCCTTTGGCCTCGTGTTCAGGCAATACTGCTAAGCCAGGCTCTACGGGAAGGAATCTCAATCTTCTTCTCCCAGCACGGACTGCATCTTAGTACAGAAATCTGTCTTGTGGACGCCTCCCCTAGCAGGATAGCCCACCCTTTACCCTGATTTTTGATAGACCATTACCAACTCAAGCCTCGAACAGACCACCCCACCCGCACCCCAGATGTGACTAAGTGGGCTGACATTCCTGCCACGACAAGATGGATTATCCCTCCGTCTCTTGCTCCAATTCCCACAGTCTGTGTAGCACCCACAGTAATTACTTACCAGAATAAAATTTAACAACAGAAGTGCATTTAATCTAACTTAGCAAGCAGACGTACAAGAACCACCAGAATCTTACGCAGATAAATCTACCTTTCCCAGATGTTAGCCATATACACGCCAAACATTTCTCTGCCAGAGTTCTCGTCAAACATTTCATTTGATAGTTCAGGTCCTAAGATTGAAAGCTCTCCTACACATTGATGGGTTTTCCATAAGCCCTCCGTCAGGCAGAGTGACAGTGGTCTACAAATTCTGGCAGGAACTCCTGCCCCAGTAAAGCATCAATAATCACCACCATCCACATGACCCATTTAAGACCTCCTTTAACTCTGAAAGCAACAACTTGAGCTGCAACACTGCTGTAGCAGGAAACTCTCAAAACAGGTCAGAAGAGGAATTTGAAAACACCGAGAACTTTACTGAAGTTTAACAAATATTGTTAACAAAAGAAAAATCATCCATCCGGGAGCATTTTGGATTCATGCCACAAGAATAGAAACCAAAAATTATCGGGTAAAATAATTTTCAGGAGAAGAAATGAGTTGTGAGCAACTATGCTGCACATAATCCTGGAACAAATGAAGTTAGATAATGCTTTGTGATACGGCTTCCATTTCGTAAACATATGACAAAGCCCTTCTAAATATTCTACAAAGCCAGTAGAAAACAAAATATTATTTCTCTCACAAACACCCCCCCCCCAAAAAAAAACCCAACAAGTTATATTTACAAGACAGTAAGAGTCTAGTAAGTTAATACACATGTCTGTAAGCAACAAACCTAAATGCTTCATGTTATAAGACTACATGCTCGTTGGCGCAAACCAAAATGGAATTATGAAGTTTAAACCTTAAGTCTCTCTGACCTCCTCTCTGTGGGGAGGTTAAAGGACATCAGGGATCAGCACTCTACCCCAAGGTCCATGCAGACGCGGGACAGAGTTTTCCCCTGCAGTTAAGATCACCTGGCTTTATCATTACCACAAACAAGCCTAACCTTGCACTTCAATTGGATGTTTTTGCAAATTAACTTTTTAAATGATCTATGACATTTTCAGTCCAAAGGACTGATTTATTTTCTTTCCCCCTCCATTACTGGTCAGCAGCAAAAGGTGAAGTCAAGGTTCATTTGCCTGTTTTCATTTTTCAGCTCTTGCACAGCAATACACAACCAAGGAACCCCATCCCTGTGGCAGCACCATGAAAACCCAAACTCCCTTCAGCCAGGGAACAGTAGCTCACGCATGCACTCCCAAGGATCAGGACTGGTTTTGTCAAGAGGAGAACAAACCACCACACCATTAGGGCTAGCCCCTCTCTTTTTAGAGAGTTTATACCTGCTGAGCAAAGCTGGGTACTGAGAGTAGTGGTTTAATGTATCATCCCAACGACTGAACGTCTCCCGGTGCAGTTACAGATAAAAAAGTTTTGCTCTTCTTCCCCTATTGCTCTATTTTTAAATGTTTTCAATAATAAAATTACTGAGAGACAGCTGGATCCAAGGGCAGGCATGGAACTTGAACCCATGGCCTTCTGGCTTAGAGGTGAGACTATTCCTAACCGAGCCAAAGTGACACATACATAATATGCTTTCAAGGTTTTTAGAGAGCTCTGTCACGGTTTAAAAACACTAAGTCTTTGTGGTACAAACCACAGCGCAGGAAAGAGCTGGGGCTCCTTTTTACTGCTAATTTTAGCCGATGAATTGTTTATAATCTCCTGCAAAATACATAAAGCCTTATTCTGCCTTAAGCTAAGGGAGAGCAGCCTCTCAAAACTGATTCTTAATTATAGTGTTCCCCTGCTAGATGGGATGGAGACAGGTTCCAAAATTGTGTCAGAGTATATGAAGTGATAAAATGAGAACGGGTGAGCTATTTTTAAACACACTCATAGACTTTGAGGTCAAAATCCCTGAATTTATAGCCTTATGGCCGTATTAAGACTCGGGGATTTTGAAGACCTGCACGGCGAGACTCAAGTATCATTTCATCTGAGACACCCTCTGCCTTCAGAGTATGGGTCCCAGCCCCCACCAAAATGGGACTCCTCAGGGACCCACCTTTAAATACAGATTATACCCTCGCTACAGAGACATGTTTGGGAGACAAAGGGGATGAGGTGCTTCCATTGCAATGTCCTCCCACCTCCTCTCTTTCCCTAAGGTATTTTGCAAGCGAAGGGCCTGCTTTTCCAGATAGGCCGAAATCAAGGGGGTTAGAGAGAGAGACTTAGAGGAGTCTTAGGCAAAAGCACATAATTGCTCCTTACTCTACCCAATCTGGAAAGCTAATACAACCTCAGGCCCTGGCAGTACTCCCTCGAAGCGGTGGTGTTTCCCATCTGAAGAGGGCAGATGGGCACCTGCTGCTGGGACAGGATGGAGAGCCGCTGCCCAGGAACATTTGGTCTGGTTTAAACAAAACCCAATCCTGCCCTCTCCTATGCAGTTTTTTACCCACCTCAGGGAGAGAGGATTTATGACGACTCCTGAAACACATCTTCAGTGTTTTAGAAAATCCTGATTGATAATAAAATCATTGTTCTTCTCGTGGAAAAAAGACCACATACAGGCATCACCTGGGGAGGAGCCGGCACTGCCTTTGCCCTCACAGGCTTCCCAGCACTGCCAAGAAACGCTCCTGATCTCAGATTTGTCTCATGGCAGCATTTGGCAATGTCAAAACTGTCACCCTCTGGTTTCTTTTCAGTAATGATCAACATACACGATTTGTTTGAAAAAGGAAAGAAGCTACCAAGTGAGGAGAAACCAACTGGAGAGACTTTACTTGCCTTACAAGTCAAAGTGGAAACAGCTCTCAGACCCTTTTCACTATCGTTCTTGACAGCCTACAAAAGCTTTAGCTGTGTCTTCCTCTTAGAAGCCCAATCAGTGGCAGCAAAGGCTTTGAGGGCTCCGAGGACACTGCAAAACCATTTGCACCATTGACATCATTAATTCTGTCTCTGAGGTATGGCTTTACGGGAAGCCATTGCACTGAGATGAACTATTATTTTGGAAAAGACAAGACACTGGTGTTAACCATCAGAGGAAGACAAAAAGGCTTTAAAACTGTTGTCAGGTGAGTGGGTTTATTTGGTCAATTTCTGCAACTGCATTTACTTAACCATCACCTAAACTGGTTATTTTTTTCCATTTTGATGTCTGTGCAGTGACATGCAATGTAAAATACTAACTGTAGAGGGCCAAAGTAAAACATGAGTAAGAAAAAACCTCACACCTTTTCTTGATTGCTTATGGATTTATCAAAAAATAGAACCACACAACATGTACAAAGCAAAAGCCTTGTAAAAAACCCAAAAGAGTTTAGTAAAATTGGTGTAGTGAGCAGTTAAAAAAATAATCCCATACTCTTGGTTCTGTTAGTAAAGTAATTAATGCCCACTCATGTTTTGATCAAAAGGAGTTACTGGAATGGGTGTTCTGTGCTATACCTGTCAGAAGACTACGATGCACTGATTAGCATCAGTGGGTTTCCCACTTGGAGCAATGCTGAGTGGATCCAATGGATCCACGATTTGACCTTCAGCATTTTGCAGGTATTTTATATTTCTGCACATCCATGGCATTAGACCATCCTATAAACAATAAAGACTCATTCTTTCAAAATTTCCCTTAGTCTGCAAATCTTTGCCATCACAAGAGTAACATGGTGAGTTCAGAGACATTTCTTTCCTTGGGGTCAAGAAATGTCATTCCTATATGGCTACAGACACCCATTACTTGAGGAATGCTCCTTCCAGGAGCTGGGCCTTACCCATCTCCAACTGCAGACACTAGGAATCTTCTTCCCCTTTGCTCAGACCACAACCTAACATTTCAGGAGTGGAAAAAACTGTTATAAGCTTTTCCTACAGGTGCCCTTCATGAGTTTGGTTTTCAGGCAGACAGAATTCCTGAACTCCACTCTGCACCACAAATCATCCTTCAGCTACACCCTGTTCTCCTGCATCTCACTCTGCTTCCAGCGAAGCCCCTGGCGAAATTCCCACCAAGTTCAACAGTCCTGTCCTATTCTCCCCAGTCCCTAACTGAGGTTAATTTCTCTTCTCCAAGTATAAACAGAAATCAGCAGGTAAAAAAGTTTTGTCTACTGTGGCACTAAGGCTGTGGAATTTACTCCCATGTGAGAATGGCACAATAAAGTCATTTGTTTAAAAGTAAATTGAAAACATTCCAGTCCTCTCAGGCTTACAACTATTAGCTTTAGTTTCTGCACAGCACTGTAGAATGTCTGGCATCAAAGGCACTTTGTACATTGCACTGAACTTGTATTGGACACTGTTAGTGGCCCATTAATCACAGCGAACAAAGGTCCCATGCAAACACAAAAAGGACTGATTTTTCACATGTTCAGCATGGACTCGAAGAGTTTAACACCAAAGTCTTCTGGATACTGTGCATTTTGAGACATGAAGTGTTGACAAGGCATCTGAAAGGGGAGAGATTTTTCAATCGGTAATTACAGATTCCACATTAAACAATTCTTATTTGTTCTCTAGAGAGAAACATACCTCAGCACAAACTAGCACAATCTGAATTCAGATACCTACAAACACATGTACTCCCTCACACCCACACACAGATACCACACACAGGGCAGTGATTATTGGCAAGAAAATCTGCAGCGATATGGACCTCGAATGACTGTGGTCAGAGAAAGTAAAGGCTTGAGCAAAACAGGCATGGTCAACCAGCCTGAGGGAATGCAACCATGTTTGGAGGCACTGGAAGAGGAATGGGAACTGAACCAGGAGGAAAAAGAAAAGCCCGGAAAAGGAAAACCACTCAATGGTCAGGCAAGCAGCAAAGGGGCCGTACGCAAGAAGATCAGAGGAGGAAAGACGATGGTCTGGAATCACAGACTGGATTTTGGGGTGCAATTTACTGATAACATCAAAGGAGAACATGCTGTGGGGCACAAAAGTGTGAATTACTGTTTTCAGCTCCTCATGGCTGTCATGGGCAGTTTCTTGTCATCCAGACCACAGCAGGGGAAAACCTGAGTCATCGGCCCTTGCTATTTGACATGATGATTTCCATCATGTTCTTCAGAGCAAAGTATTTTGGGTACCAAGCTCTCACAGACAAAAATTCTTCCACTCTTGTATCAACCGTCTCAGGTGAAACAAAACTTACTGTATCATTATCATTCGTTCCTAACCAGGACAGGAGATGCGAAGGGCAGCAGCAAGAGAATAAATCACTACCCTCAAAAAAGAAAGACCCATTGTGTAGAATCTCCTAAAGCACAATTGATATATGCCCATATCCAGTTACCAGCTCCCAGTAAGGGAACAGCTCCTGCTACTGCCCAAGGAGGGGGTGCAGAATCACTGTATGAAGGTGTCAGCATGGCATCTGGGTCTGTGAAACAGCAAGTGCAGCACTCACATTGAACAAAATGGGAAGAAAAGTGAGGCAAGTACAGGCATGTCAGTCAAACCAGGGCTGTCTGCAAGGCTTTTGAACATGCCAGTACCTCACCACCACCACCACAGTGAAGAATTTTTTCCTGAAGTCTAATCTAAACCTACCCTCTTCTAAGTTTAAACTCATCACACCCCTTGTCCTATCACTTCGTGCTCTTGAAAACAGTCCCTCACCAGCTTTCCTAGAGCCCCTTTAGATACTGCAAGGATGCAATGAGGTCTCCCTGGAACCTTCTCTTCTCCAGGCTGAACAAGCCCAACTCCCTCAGCCTGTCCTTATAGGAAAGTTAAATTTGTTTCTGCCTGTAACACAAAATTGTGAGGTACTCTCAACACAGTGTTCTGAAAGACACTAATAACTTAAAGGACTGGAAAAACAGAAACAGGAGGAAATAAGAGTCATGTGCTGACAGACTAATGACAGCTCCTGCGCTGGACCAGGAGCTCATCAGCTAGCAATAACAAAGGAAAAGAAAGCCCAAATACCTGTAACTGAGCATTGGATAATTTTAAGACTCTGGTATGATGTGGCCATGAAAAGATCAAATTAATTGGTAGCCTCTGTTATCAGCAAGGCAGGTCCAATAGAGGGAACACTGTCCTGTGTGGTACTGGAGCGATCTTGCCTGGATTGCTGATGGAGAAAGCCACATGCCTTCTGGTGAAAGATAACACTTTACATCTCCCCTGTTTCCAGGGCTGCTGCACTGCTTCCTCAAGTGTCAAACGGAACTGCATGACCAGAACAACAGGACTTTATTACAACAGCCTTGAAACTGCTTTTCAGCCTACACAGCATAGAGCTCTGCAGTCTTTGAGAGCCCTGGAAGTTAAAGTGAAATAGCTCTGGATCTTACACGAACTATATGGCTCTCCTCTTTCCTTCCCTGCCTCCAAGCTGGAATGGGCTTTGCATCAGCTCTCCCATTAAGCTAGGGAGTGAATCTTGAGAGGAAAGAGTGAAGTGGTCTCCAAAATCTCCCAGGCATGCACCAATCAACTTGGTTACAGCTTTCATAATGGAGAAGGGAAGGAAAAATTTTATCTGAGAGCCTAAAACTGACATTCAGATTGATAAAAGCAAGCTGGACCGGACCCTCAGGTACTAAATATCACATCTGAGACAATCCCTATGTCAGTGACCAGCCCATTTAACAGCAAGTTGTTTTAGAAGTACTGGAGGATCTAACAACACATTGAGAATCTCTAGTCCAGCTAAGTCTCTTTATCCGTGTAGTGAAAGCTTTTGGGGTATTTATCAGAAGAAGAATGGTAGAAGGGGGTGAGAGGGAGGTGACGTCTTTAAAATATAATTTATTTTCTGGCTACCTTCCTTTCATAAGGAAAAAGGAAAAAAAAAAGAAAGAAAAAAGACTACAGCTTAAATTACAGGCATGCAGACAAGCGCTCTCAGCTCTAGAAATTCATCCTACATGTTGATTAATAGTCAAACTATTAGAGCTTTAGCATGAAAAATGGACTAGGCTTCAACTGAAGATTGCCCATAGCCAAGGATGCAGTGGAATGAACATTTTCATTCCAGCTAAACCATTCCTGCTCCTGTAAAAATAAAGAAATCCAATCTTGGGTTACGAAAAAGACTCAAAACACTCTGCGTGCTGGTTGGCTTAAAATAATGCTATGCATTTTCACAATTCTGCTACCTGTGAAGTCAAACATACGTATGACTACATCCTGCCTATGTAAGTATCTGAAATGAGGTCAGGGAGTGGAAGAGAAGCTCCTGGCCATAACCTAGAATTTCACATGTAAGCGTACATTACAAAGTTACTAGATGTTCACATAGCTCCTGTTCCAGGCTAAAAAAATATTAACATGTAATAAACACCCCCCCACCCCCGTCCACAAGGAAGCATAGTGGGCTGTATAGCATCTGCCTGGCAAGCCTGCCTGATACAGGCAGGACTTTCCTGGAGATCTACCTGTGGCTCAGCCCTTGGCGCCATCAGTTGGGCTTGAAATCAAAAGCAGTGGAAGGAGGTAATTAAAAGTGACTCCGCACCACTCCGCTGGCAAAGGACGACTCCACTGCAGCCACCAAAAGAGGGTGGGAAAGGATTCAGGGGTACGTAAGAGAAGGGATGTGTGTCTCCAGCTGTAGTAATTTCCATTATGGAAACACAGCGCTTTACAGCTTTTAACCTTTCTGCTGCTGAAGTGAAATACCAACTTTTTGTCTTAATTTCAGCACATAAAATGCAAATTCCAGTTTGGCTCGTGTTAACGGCACATTCTCCCTGAGCTGCCAGCAAGGTGCAGAGTTGGAAAAGCACTACACAAGGTAGAAAGCTGAAAGAAAGGAGTTACAGGCAAATAGCACTCTCCATCAGCACTTCTGCTGGCTAGACCAGTGGTTTTCAAGACTATGGAGCTCAGAGAGGGTGTGGGGGAAGGCCACGAGTTTCAAACCATCCTGTTGGCTGCAGGAACAACTATTAAAAGAAATTAAGAGAAAAGTCAGACCCCAGAAGGAGCAGAAGACACTGTGTTCCAACTCTAACCAGCTGAAGGAAAGTTTATATAAAAACAATCACTTGGTTAGTGACTCATAAGGAAAGAATCCCTAAGCTTTCTTCAGGGAAACCCCAGTAAATAACATGTCTAAAAACACACGAAGATGGTGCTGTCTGTTCTGTTACAATTCTCAGTCCACATGATAAAGCCTTTGGCAGCAGAACAACCTACCGAGCAGTTCTCTTTGGGAAACCCAAAAAACATGAAGAACCACCGTGACTGCTTGCAAAGTTCACCTCATGTTCTAGCTCTTGTATGACACGTCTAACACAAACTGGGAAGAAATGTGGAAAGGACGCTTCTCCTTACACCACTGGAGAGTGCTTCTCTGTTGACGACGTGCAGTCGTACTCTCAAGATACACAAATGCCTGGATTTCAACACATTCTGCATCTTTTGTAACTAAATCTTATGGATTCGAACATCCTGCTGTACTACACCCAAAGAGACTGTGTGGACAGCTCGCTGCGTGCGCAGCCTCTCTGGAGTATGTTGTCAGGCACACAGCAGGCTGTGCAAGAAATAGTCCTTTATCCAAAGAAGGGATGGATATAACTTGTCGTATAGAACCTCTTTGGCTGTGAGGTTGGGGTTGTTTTTTTTCCTGTTTTCATTCTTTTTTTTCTTTGAGAAGCATGCTGTGTGTTTTTAAGCATATCTTCCAGCAAAGAGACTTTAAACTCAGTAAAGTAAATTCATAAAAATAAGAGAAATGACAGTGGTTTCCAAACAAATGACCAGATCTGAACACAGTGACACCTGAACTTGGACTGACTTTAAAAAAACCCTCTGCTTTTGGGAGATTCCAGGTAGGAATATTAATAAAAGCATTCTGTGTCAAGCAGAGCTTGGGTTCTGTAGCAAAACCGCTTAGTTTTTGCAGATGACCAGGAGGACAGAGTGGAAACTTGGTAGCAACTTCTTAGTAATTGCACCTAGCTCTCTAATGAGTTTTTAGCTTGCTAAGTGTGAACGTGGACAATATTTGCACTGGAAACCTCCATGGCCAAGTTACTCCTTTTCATACAGGACATAAAAGTGGTTTAGTTGATGGTGCTCCCCATTATTTTCTGCTGCTGTAGATCCCCAGCAGGCTCCAGAAATTTTTTCAGGATATAGCCAGAAACTTGTCAAGAAAAATATCGAAGGTTGGAAGCGTTGAAGAGTCATTCCCAAAGGACTGTGGAGTTACCATAGTAAAGGAATGTTTTTACCAAAATGCTCAGCAACAAAAGAGGTAGCATCACTGATATTTGAGCCGTAATTTTCCACTGTCAGTTGGGGGCTTGAATTTGAAAGGAACAAGGTATATGTGACAATCTTTCGGGTATTTGTGACTATGTGTACACCCTGGTAGATAGCTTAATGCTCTTCTATATATGATGGGAAATATTTTACAAAAAGCTACAGAAAAGCAGCCTAAGGACCACCAGCTGCAAGTAAGATATAAGGAACTGCTTTAAAATAGGAGCATCTCTTAGGTTAAGTAAACCATTTTGATGTCTGAAATGGAAGATTCAGCTAGGAAGAGCACAGGCAGAATGCCTGGAAAACCCAGCAATGCATGTAAGACAAACAGGTCACACTGCAAAGTGCTGCATCCTTTTATCCTTCATGGAACGGCAATATTGCTGAGCCTTACTGAAGAAGACGCGTATTTAAGTGCTCCATTGTAAATCTGAGTTCCCTTGTGTTGCTGTCATGTTGCCCACAGACAGCTACCTAGGAACCTGGCATTCAGGACAGCTGAGATTCTGCTGCCAAGGACCCATTGCCTACAAAGGGAGGATGAAGTAGTCTACAGTCTAGACATCCAGACTTGAAAGGAATAGATTACAGATTACTTTAGACACAGATCCCTAGAAATACGTGCAATTTTTCAATGGGATCCCATCAGAAAAGACGAGGAAATGTTGATAGTTGTATACACTAAAGGAAACCCATTCAGCACACTGGACAAAGACACCAAGGTTCTCTGCAAACACTCTGTCTTGGGAAACAAGAGACTGGAGAACTTCACAGACATCCTGGCATGTATGCGAGTTCACAAGGATTACCGGTTTTAAATCACATGAACAACTGACCCAACAAAACCACCTGAGCAAACTTCCAATCGAACTTTAAGCCGAGATGCTTCCAGCACGTAAGGACAGACACTCAAATGACTAGTGTCTGATTTGAGATGAATTGAAAAGAGCCTGGTAAAGAACCAGAACAGGAAGATTAATCACTTTTTCATAAAAGACAGGCTGAAAGAAATCACTGCAATCTCAAAAGAAGTTGGAGTGCAATATTTTTAAAGAACAAAAGATGCAGATATCTTGCCAAACCTGCTCCAAACCAACCATAATACTGCCTTCTCAGGCTTGAAGAGAGAACTCCTCATGCTCCTTCTTTACAGAACTCTTTAGTGACAAAATAATCCTAAATCCCATGTCCTCAGCAAGTCAGCCTACTGACAAATAGGTAGTTTGCCTCATGACCCACCGTTTCCAGACGTACCCAATGGCTAGTAACAAAACTTTAACAAAAAACAGACAAGACACCATTCCTTAACTATCCATCGGTTCTCTTGTGTCATTCTTTGACTATAAGGAACCATGTTTTTACTCTAAATTTGTTTAAAAGGATCCCAGTGCACAACAGCAGCTTCTAGACAAATAGTATCTGTTGACAGTATTAAAACCAGCTGCTGGAAAGGCATCATGCTGTGGCTTACAAAAGAAACTGTACAAATAAGATGGAACTAAATAAAAGAAATACGACACGGGGCAGAAATCACAGCTCCAATCAGACAATGCCAGGACTGGTTCTAGGAAAGGAGAACTTTATTTTAGCAGAACACTAATCAGACTACAGAAAGCACAGAAAAAAACAATAACAGTGCCCTGAAATCATACAGCACTAAGGACAACACACCCACTCACAACAGATGAATTTCTAACTCCCTGGAAGCTGATGCCATTGACTTCACCATGCCCGTCTTCCAGTCTTTCCATGACCTAGACTGGTTGCAACTAAACCATTTCTGAGCATAGGTACTCACTCATCAGGTTAAGAGGTATTTCCTGCAGAGCAGTACATAACAAAGAGCACAAAGAGAGAGTTAATGCTTTCAAACTATTGAGGAGAAGTGAAGGATGAGCTTCCTATAGCAAGAGCCTTCATTTTCACCATACCAAGGGCTATGCACAGTGTTAAGGGCTGCAGGAAATGCTGTATTTGGTGCTCACTGTTAGCCTTAGCTTCAATATTTTAATGAACAGTGAGCCCTTAATCAGAACCCATTACTCTAGAAGTAAAGTAGTCTTACAAATGCAGGTAAGAATTTACCTTAGCATAACACGTTGGACACTTGCTCATACATACAGAGACATACATTGGCCCACATACAAATACACCAGCTCTGGCTCCGGTATAATTCCACAGCTCTAAACACCAATGCATTTGAGGCAGCCGGATGGTGTCATGGTTCACAGAGTCACATCATTACCTACACTGAAGCCCAGGATGGAAAGACTTATATTCATTATATGGAGGCTCATGTTTCCACTGGAAAATATTTAGGTCTGCAAATCAAGCAGACCTTTAAACCACCAAACTGCAACTGCACACCAAATTACATAGCATGGGACTGATTCTTCTCATGGACTTTAGCTTTCATGCTCTGGGTTAGTTTCTTTCCCTAAGCACCCTTAGGTGTGTTGCCACCCAGCAGAGAGAACCTTGACTGTTGGTCACAATAATGCTGTGCAACAAACATCACTGTAAAGTTTTAGTATCCACTATTTAAAGGGTCTGATATGGGCCTGATACCTCACGGTAACTTCTTTATCTACCCATCCCAGAGCTCATACCTACCCAAATAATTTAATATAAATTATATGAACTTTGTAACACACTCAATGACATATAATTATCTCTTTGAATTACAAATAATTTGACTAAAAGAGGAAAAGCAGAGGTTGAGTTTAGAAGAGAAAGAATGTGAAGGAAACAGACCACTTGTTTTTCAACTGCAGGAACACAGGTTTTAGGAACAAGGGCATGAAAGTCATTGAAGGATTGCACTGATCCAACACCACAAAATGTCCATGGCCAGCCCTTCCTAGTGGGAAATCCCAGCTCCCCTAAATCAGCACACTCAATACATCAAGTGCCATGCAACACAACAAACAAGAGAGGGACAGGGAAGACATGAGTCAATCACAGGCCACAATGGGGCTGGGAAAGAGGTGGGACAGGAGCTGAGGAGTGACCACAGAACAGGAACACATGACATCACGGAAGGAGAGTTACATGAGTGGAGAATGAAGCTCCAGAACGGAGGATTTTACATGCAGAGCAGTAATTATAAACCTATCTCCACAAAAAAAGATAAGTAGGAAAGGTTAAAGAAATCTAGGATGAACTATGCATCAGACTAGACACTGCATATCTTGGGTTTTGTCCAGAGCACAGTCAGGGAAAATGGCATTCAGTTTCTCCCAATCATCTTGTTTTCCCTTGTGAATGAGGAAAAAAAGAAGTATATGGCTGTTCACCAGCTGCCCTCCACCCTTGTGTCCAATGACTACATTTCCTGTTACACTGTAAATGCTACAGAAGGGTGAGCCTGGTGACATTTTTGGCAGAAAAAAATCTCTCAAATTTTTATTTACTCCCAATGACTACTTGGGAGTAGGTTTCTGTGACTTGGAATATTTTAGGATAGCCCCAAAGCTTTGTGATACCCATAAGTGTGTTTCCCCTACTGATGGGTCCTGCTCACGGGTGACCCCATACTGTTACGCTAAAGGGACATGGTCTGACCTTCCTGACTGGGACTCCAGTAGCCAGTATCATGCTGGAGTCCAAAGCACGTTTGTGGCAGAAGTTGGTGCAGCACAGTCCAGAAGCTCCTTCCTTTCCACCAGCCAACTCTCAGCACTCACTGACCAGGGCTGGGAAAGCATCTTTGGAGGCTGGCTGCTTTCGCTGCCTCCCCAAGGGCAAATCAGCATACGTCCAGGATAGGGCTGACACGCTCCATGAGCTGAATCTTCCAGACCAGAGAGTTTTCACCTTTCTGTAGGGCTTCAATTAAATCCTTCATCGGAGTGGAAGCGGTGCAAAAAATGAGCTGCGCCATAAAGAGTGAAGAATTTAGAAATATTTTCAATTTGCAGATGCCTTGCCAAAGGCACAGTCAAGAGCCCGCTGTGAATACGCTACAGAAACACAAAATAAATAAATAATGCTCCCTCAGTCCCAAGTTTCCTGGAGTTTGCTCAGTGTCAGCGGTCCCATTTAACAGCAGAAATGTAAGACCCCGTGACAGCTACTGAACCTGCGACCTCTGATAGGCAGCTACCAGCTTTGCTGGGATTGGTTTTGAAATCAGCCCATCCGTTAGCCTGCATCTTGTTACAGTCAGCACAGCTGATGCAATGCTATGAATCTCTCTTCCCCTGTATATTTTTAACTCTCTCGTGCCAGGAGTTATTTCAAGAATACAACTCAGGGCTGCTCTGTTTCTCGGGGCACACTGGGGGAACAAGGTTGCATCTAGTTTTTGTTAATATTTAGCAGAAGAGAGTGTTTTTTGATCTGAAAGGTGCCTGCACAGCCTTGAAACAGCGAGGCAGCAAGGAAGGGACTGAAAACCAGCCGGCTGTTTTGTTTCCTGCCTGTGTTTTGGACTGCTTTTGACCCAGCACGTGTGCGCATGCACACCCACTCGCTGGGTCTGCTCCTTTGCACCGTGACTTCATTGTAAAATCCAATTCATCTGTTTGAAGCAATGACTGAAACACTGTCTATAAAATGATGGCGTTTTTCCACTTTTTAAAAAAATAAAAATAATTTAACACTTCTTCATTTAAAAGTTATTTTTAAATCTCGTTGGCCTGAAGCCAATTTTAGTCATAATGAAAGTGGATTCTTCTTTTCCTAGAATTCAGTGCCTTCCTTCTCTTAAATATAGTGTTTGTTTGGTTTTTTAAAGGAAAAAAATAAAAAGGGAAACCAGTAAACACAGTTTACACATGTCTACACCCTGTTACCCTCTGCCGTATCAGCACAGCTTGCTTCTCAACTTACTATTACACACCCAACCCAAACAAGGCTTTGCATTTTTCTACTTTAGGAACTTCACTCGAACCCAGACTTTAGCAATCCCAGAGGACAACTACTTCCACTTTGAATCTGACTGGAGCATCACCACAGCCAGTGACTGGCTGAGCCAGAGTTTCTGTCTGGGAGGGAACTGAAGACCCTTCATGGCTGAATTTGAAAAAGAAATCTTCAGAGCCTTATTATAATGCAAATGATACATATGACTTCTGGCACTACATTTGCATTTCCATGTCAATGGTCAAGAATGAAATAGATAAACTGAGAGCACTGTTGTCATATACGTATATAGAAGGAGTAGCAGACTTTACTAAGTTCCCATTTTCCAGGATTGTCTCAGGAGACAGTAGGACATCTGGCTGTCTTAATGAAGTAGCTGATCTGGAATCTGGTTTTAGTAAAACTACCCACCACCCTCCCCCTTCCAAAAAAAAAAAAAAAAAAGAGACTTGAATAAGTAATTAATATGTCACCAAGAAGTATTTTAAGGAATAACATGCAAACTGACCTGGCAGAGAGTATTTTCCTTCTCCTTTGAAAGAGAGTTCTGTTTTTCCCAAGAGAAAATTCAAACTAAATTACACTGACTTTATATTGGGTGAACGTTCCCGTGTGCAGCCTTATCTGCACTGTGACCACCTGGCTACCTGAGGTGTGAATACAGGAGTTACAGTCTTCAGTTCCACGTGTTTTGTAAAGGCTACCAACAAGTACAGCAATGCAAAATAATTCAAAGATGAAAACTTTGCAGTCACTTTATCCACAAAATGTAATTTGATTAAATTTTAATTTTCCCAGTTGGATTTTCTCAAGTCTGAGCTCATCATTAAAGTGTTTGAGCCTTTAAATTAAGCAGAAATGACTGGCTAACTCAGGAATGAATTAAGGATGACAAAGGAAAAGTTCATTTTATATTAAAAAGCGTCACTTAAGGTTTTTGGGGGTGGATTTATTGTTTTTATTGTTTTACTGCTTGAGTACCTAGGGATTTGGAATAAACATGACACAGTATCCATCTAACCTTTCAACCTAACAATGTTAGGCGCGTACCGAAAGCAGACTTCACAAGAGCATTACAGGTTTGGAGCTGTTTCCAAACTGCAGGCTCTGCAGGGCTGTTGCAGGGTGGGGAGTGTTCTCTGTTTCTAAACGAGGGTGATGAAGACACGCACGGAAGGAAGCAAAGTCATAATGGAGGATTAAGAAACCCAGAGGCATTCAGACACTCTGTCTTCAATACCCGGACTGAAGCTACAGCCTCCTGTGCAGTGCTCTGCTCTCCCTCTGCACAAGGCTGCGGAGTAGAGTTTGGTTTTAATATCAGTAAGATGGGGCTTGCCAACACGTGCTTGCTGCGTGAGGTGGGTCTCCACTACCTCATTCTACAGAACTCCTTTACAGATTTTATCCAACAAAGCTTTTGAAGATATATTTATCTTTAACTATATTAGAAAGCTCACATTAATGGCTGTGCAACAATAAAAAGTAAAAATAAAAATTATTAGTAGTCCACAGACGATTATAAACCCTCTTCTCTTCCCTTCTCCCCCCTTTTTTTAGGAACTCATTACTCCAATGTTTATTTTTACTTTTGTAAATCAGAGTGCAATGCTAAATGCAGAGGTATCCACAACCTGAATGGGTAGGTGGGTACAGGAACTTTACATGTATGTACATATGACGTGATACACAGTATGAATGCCACACCAGGCAGCACTGGTAGGAGGTCACAGCTCTGCTACCCACCCAGTAAATCTGAACCTGCACAGTAAGGAAGGATAACGCAATTTTGAGAAACCACCATCATCTTCAACCTGCCACTCCTCTCTTCCTCCAGCCCCTTCTCAAAAACTCTCCTGCCACCTCCCATCAGGTTTACCCATTTCATTTTCCATGCCACCAAGTGCAGAAGACTCAAGCTGTTTTGTGGGGTTTGAGCCCCTGAAGGCAGCTGCAGGTTAATTCTGCCTGTCTAACTGGGATGATGTAACCTCCGGAATCCAGCGCAAATGACCTGTGGGAATGAGAAAGGGTGGGGGATGGACAGATGAGGATACAAGGATCTTTACAAGGAACTGGGTCCAAGAGAAAGATCAGGATGGTTTTCATGGAGATTTCTTTTGGAGTTACCTTCTGGCTGACAGCCCAGACCAGAGACAGAATGTTTCTGAACCCACAATGAGGACTGCCCTTTGCTCAGAGAGAAAGAAGAGCTAACAGCTTCACCAGTCCCCACATCTCACAGTTTTCCCTTCTGTTTGTTTATAGGTTTCCTGCCTTGTGCCAGCAACTGTGTCAGATGCTGCTGGCCCTCATGTCTCTAGGGTGACCCGTAGCTCCCATCTCTAGGGAACAGAGCTGGTCCATGCACCTCCTGCTCTCCAAACTCCATTTCTGCCAGCCCCCAGAGTTCTTTGGTGCCCCTTCTACCCCCGTGACAGAGCATCTACAGTCCAACCTCTCTCTTCTGGAGATCAGATCAGCATCCACTGCAGCAGCAAAGCCTTAAGTCAGCATATCGTAAAGAAACATTATAAACATTACCTTGACATTTTAGTGTACACAGTTAATGTTTACATTTCACACCACCTCCTATGTAAAGTCCCTCTCTCCATGCCATCAAGACAGCACTGCTCTTAAGCCCTCCCCCACTCAACACCAAGGGCCCCTTTTCTCAGGCCGGCCAACAACAGAGAAGATTTTTGGTGCTTCTGAGCCCAACTATTATGGCAACAGAAGCAGCCATAACCTGGTTAAAAATACAAAAAAATCAAAGGAAACAAAATTCTCCAATCTTTGGGGCATTTTAAATGCCACCTGGGTCTTTTCCAAATACCCCAGAAACACTTCAAGCTCACTATGAGATGCTGCAGACAATATTTCAGGGGCTAGTTTCAAGATTTGCTAAGAAGCACCTTTTGATGCTCCAGACACGTCTTCCTAAGGGTTAACATACCGAAACAGGAAAAGGGGGTAAAAAAATAAAAGAGGCACAAAAGCTGTGTAACTTCTTTCCGTGGTATGACAAACTCTCTCTGCAGCATATTCCAAAGTGTGAGATGTGCAATTTCCATTCTTAAGCTCAGTAAAAATGGTGTGAAAAGTACAAACCCTGGGAACTGCTTGATTATTAGTTTATCAGATCAACATCAGCAGAACTGCCTTTTTATGTGCTGCTTAGTTTCAAAAAAAAAAAAAACAACCCCTAACAAAAACCAACCAAACCCCGACCATGCATATTTCAGTTCTCCCTCTCCACACCCCACACCCTTCTGCTGCTGTCCAGCTGGAACACATCAAGGGTCTAGAAGCCAAGTCAAATGTTGACCCCACCCTCCTCCATCCATTTTAAGGCACCTTCAAAGCCAGTACACTGATCTAGTTCAGTTTAGCCAACAACGCCAGCAAATCTGTTATTTAAGACCTTAGTGCTGGGTTTTTATAACTGCCCATTAATACAGGCTTTGATGTATGGTCAAAAAATCCAGCTGTAATGAGTTTCATCAGACTGTAGTAACCTTTCCTCAGAAGGTCTTTATTACTATACCTTCATAATCTTTGGTCCCTATACTGGTTTATGGTATCATTCTTACCGAGCTGCCTTAAAAAACAACTCGGCAACACTTAACACACCTCTATCCCCAAAATTAAAACAAAGAGCTGTTAATAGTTTTCTAGAAGACACTTTTGCACCCATATTTACAAGAGCAGTTTTCCGTTAGGCAAGTATGCAGGCAATACTTGTATGAACCAGAAGAGAAACTGATTTTCCTGATAAAACCCTCAAGACAGGACACACAAGGATTTTGTAAAAGGACAAAGAACTTACTCTGTTGTTCCCCTTTGTGGGATGCAGTAAGGAGGAAAGAGGGGAAAAAGAAAAAAATATTAGACAGGTTTATTTTACATGCATTCAGTCTAACTCATGCAGTGCTGGAAACAGCTCAAATTAACTGAGGAACTGACTTAAATAACATTCACTGAATCCTTTAGTTAGCTAGACAGCTTCCAGGGGAGCACAGGACATTCACAAAGGATTTAAAGCATTTGGCGGAGTTGTAAATTCATGCTGTTTTTCAAGTTTCCTCTCTACACAAACATTCTGATTCCACTTTTGCTTCCTCCAGTGTAAATCAAGAGCAGCTCCTGGGAAGTCAGCGGACGCTAACACAAGGGAGAAGAAAACGAGGCCCGAAACGATCTAGTGATGGGACCAAAGCCAGAGGGATTTTCGTGTGCTGGTAATACCGAACTTCCAGTTTGCAAAGCAGCCCGCTAAAGATGTCTGCTTAGCCTTGCATGACAGCCACTCCCTACAACATGCCAATGAACAGAAAGTTTCATGACCCGATGCTTTTAAAGAAACCAAATACTGAACTTTTAGATTGGTAATAAAAATAAGGATGGGATGGCACTAGGGGAGAGGGGGAAAGGCATGGATGGTGCTAGCAAGGTGAAGTGCATGGAGCAAGTTACGACAAACATCTGCGCTATTATAATATTTTTAATTGTGAGTTTTGCCATGAGCTGGCACGAACAGCATATATTATACAGTGGGAAGTCAGCCAAAATAAACACCAGCCTACAGTTGAGAAATGCAGTCTGGAAAGACTGATCACAAAGTTGTAGTCTTTTTTTTTTTTTCTTTTTTTTTTTTTTTGAAATGAGGGTTTTGGATGCATCAGTCCAGAAACCCAGCAGTAAAGTCAGCTGGTAAATGGATATCCCGTTTCAAAGTGAATTAGCCACAGTGTGATTTATATCGAGCAAGCTGACGTGCATGTGGGTCGGAAAAATAAAAACACTGATTCATTGCTATCCGGGTGGCTGTCAAAGCCCACGGCCTGACAAAAGCAAATCTCCTGGGGGCAGGAGGTGACTTGGCAAACCGCTAAATAATTTGGGAGCTCATAATGCCACACTGCAAGGTGATTAAAGGTAGTTAACAAGAGAATGAGTATATGAATGTGGGTGTGCATCTCCGTTTGCAGAGGGGCATGGGAAAGCGGGTAAAAGGAAGCAAGGAAACGGGGGGATGGGGCGATAGCTGGACTTTATTTTTTAATATATTAATGAGATTTGGTTAGGCAAAAAGGAAAAATTGAAAATCGACAACCTTGGACTTAGCTTATATCATTAAATTAGCACTACAGACTTTTTATTAGTAGAAATAAGTGCTGAGCCCCATTACCACTATAATCATACAATTTTAAGTGGAGTTACTAAAAAACCAACAGAAAAATTAATATTCTTAGTTGAGAGATTTGCCCTTGTTGAAAATTCAGAACAACTCTCTTTAATTCAGGGACAAATTTCGACGACTTCTGCTACTGCAGAAGGAACCCAGGTAGGGGCAACTGTGCTGGGTTTACATCAGCGTCCTTGCACACGAGCAGCAGCACGGTAGTGAAAGCACAGGGCTTCGGTCTCCAAGCCCAGGCAGTTACAGAAAGCAGGCCAGGCCAGCTTCAGCACTGCAATGCTGCAGGTTTACAGCGCTATTAATCTAATTTTCATTTCTAAGGAGCAATTTTTTCTACTTCTGGTTCCAAAGCCGTGGATACTCTAAGTAATCAGCTGTGATTCGCACATGAAAAAGAGCGAGGAGGTCAGTGTGGGAAGGGGCTGGGGTACCTCTCTGCTTTTTTAACTCCGTGATCACAGAGCTGTGGGGAAGCACTGAAGTAAACACAAGTTGCTGCCATTTCCTGACAGTCGCTCTTACAGAGAAATACAGTCTCTAAATCTTCGAAGGAGAATAAAAGACTGGGGGGGGGGGGTGTCTAAAACTCTTTTATATTGTCAGAAGAAGGTGTGAAGCTGCACACGCACAGGATTTTAATTAAACGCTGCTGATTTTTTCTTTAGGCACCACTGAAGCCTCTCAGGTACCCTGGGCCATGGAGCTTTGGCTTTATGAAAATCAAAACTTTAAGAGCAGACTTGCACTCTGCATTTCCTTTGCAAGACCAGAGTAGCATCAAGCATCATTCCTGCACAGCTGGACAGATTACTGGGTGAATTTCAAATGAAAGGGGTTTGGAACAATAATACTTTTTTTTTGAATGTAAAGATAATTCCAGCTCAAAGGAGAACTTAATTTTGACTCCTCCCACTTTAGTCTTTCAAGGAAGTCTCTCATCTTGTGTCTAAGACTTCTTTGACAGAATAACTTAAACAAAACCACGAATTATTCAAAAACATTTTGGATACAAAATATTTTTGGGGGGAAAGGAGAGAGAGGAAGACAGATGTTTAGAAACCCAACTAGTTTGTCTCATTGAAATATAAAGTAATAGATATATGAATATGATAAACATGTCTCAGAATACAAGATTAAACCAGAGGAGGCAACATGATGTTTTGACATCATTATTAAAGCCTGAGCAAGAAAAAACAATACACTGTTTTGATCCTAATAATTAAGTAGGCAACCTCTCAAAACTAATCTTTGTAAAATGACATCTGATGGTCTTAGGTCCTGATCTACTCAGACAGGCAACATACTGAAGAACGATCAAATTTTTATTAAAAAAAAACCCTTACAATCTCCTGCAAAATTAATATTTGACCTATTTTAAAAACATCATCATTATCATCATCACTGTTTATTCCTCCAGTAACTGGAGAATGCAGAAGTTCAAGAGTTCTCAGATTTATCTTTCGATCCTAGCCTTGAAACTTGGTATGAGAGAGGAGCTGAGGGCTGTTTATGTGCAGAGGGAGCAGCTGGAGGGGATACAGAGTTATACCAGAAGCCATAGAGGAATCACAAGGACAAAGGTGAATTTGGGGCATAGAAAGATGAGAAAGGTGGAAGACAGCACAAGACCTGGACTCAAGGGGCCTGGCCTTCCTATGGGAAACAAGCAGGAAGAAAAACAAATTCCATCAACATCAAAGCAGCATTTCTCAGAACAGATCTTCTGCTGAAGGAATCTAGCAGACCAGTAGACTTACTGATGAAAGGCAAACCATGCATTGGAGAAAGTTTCCAAACCTCAAATGACAGGTATTTTTGCTAGACAGCCTCCTCTCTGGATACAGCTCCTCAAAACTTCACTCAATACTAAATATCAAAATAACTAACTCCAAAGAATACGAAATGGTTGTTGGGCACATTCCATTTCCCAACTTTCTGTCCTTTCTGTTAAATTAATAGAGGCTTTTTTTACAGTAACCTGTTCAATTTGCTCCACATGACGATTAGCTGAGTGAAACTGCCTTTGGAAAGGTTTAGCATATGTTTCATACACAAAAAACTGTGCAGTGAATCAGTAAAATAAATACATGATTGTCTGGAATGCTTCTGTCAGGTCAGTGATACAGAGCTTGAGGGAATAAACGCTTCAAAGCACATCTTTACCTTAGTAGACATTAACAGAAACACTGAAGCTCGGGAAAACCCAAATTGCTCAACGCTTTTACTACACAGATCCAATTAATAACATTTTGGAAGGTTTGGCTGTTCAGTTTAGGTGGGGTGGGTTTTTTTGTTTGCATGTTTGGTTTTGCCTTGTTGAGGTCTGATGCAAAAATTGGATCTTAAAATATTTCATTATGAATATTTTGAAATTACCACCTAAGTCTGTGAGGAAAAGGCTTCCATTTCTTGAAATATCTCGCAGACATTGCGTTTTCCCAGATGATACAATTGTTTTTTCTGACTCAAACAGAGCAGCTACTGGAAAACTAGTGAACTGTTTAACTTACTGAGGATTTATCAGGATAGACACCGGCTCGTAGCAGAGATGCCTTCCAGCTATCCACCTCCTCTTGGGAGTCACAGGCTAGCTCAAGGAAGCGGTAATCCTTGTAAACATTCCTAGAACAAAGAGCACCACATTGTAAAAGTAGCATTTTACTACTCTGTATCATGCACACAGCATTTTAAATTAAAAATCCTTTGGTATCAGAAATTACTTGGTAATTGTTTTGGACAACAGATTTTATGGGACAGGTGCTTGCTTAATAATTACATAGAGAACTTAAAAATACCTTAGAATGCTGTAGTACAGCTCTGGAAATAATAATCACCTGAAAGCACCGTGAAACTACTTAAAATCAATTTTCCAGCTTTTGCCAAAATAGGACACTTTCAGGGAAATGAAGAATGCAAAGTCAAAGAAAGGATAAGTGGAAGTTAATTGTGCTATCATAATCTTTCCTCTCTAAGAAAAAAATCAGTTCTTGGTTTCTTTGTTTTCAAACGGATGTCCAACATAATGATCAAGTGGTGACAATTTCTCTCTATGTGAGAGAAATCTGGGGTTTTTTTTCTCAACTGAGTTCCCTTTAAATGCTCAGACTGTGTCCCCACAGTGTACACAGAGGCTATTGTGATGCAGAGGACAAACCACATATGACGCGCCAACAAAACTGCATGTCTCGTGACTGATTCCTGCTGAAACCAGTATACAGCAAAATAATTAATGACACGACCTTTTCCCATTTTAAGTCCTCTCAGTGCATTACATACCCCTGTCAGCCTTTAGACATCAGCAGTAAATGGGAAAGAAAACTATGATAACCAGATATTCTAAACAAGCACAACAAACCTCTGTCGTCATCATAGTAAAACTAGGACACGTTTAAAGAACATCTCTTGCAGGTAATGCATATAATTAGATAAACATAGGGAATCACTTAATGGAAGAAAAGAGAAAGGAGGAAAAAACCATAATACGTAGGAAGGTGGTACTTGTAAATTCTCCAATAAACAGAACAGATTTTCCCCTTACGGTTTAGCCATTAGTTTCTGAATTCAGACTCTATATACAGACCAGATCGCTGTAAATTTGTCAGCCAACAGTCTTTTTAGGAAAGGCCACAAGCTTTAGCTGACAAAGGTTAGGAAACCACATTTCGCTGGATCTTAACAGTTGTACAAGAATCAATCTTCCATCGCAACCAGACTGTTTTCCTTCCTTAGCAAGCTGCGGAGAAGAGAGAGTGGGGATGGGGAGGGGGGTCGATGGAGATCACTTCATTTTCAGAGACAGCAACGACAAGGGATTCTCTGGTTTCATTATGCAACTACAGAGGTCATTTCTACCCCCTATTTTGAGAAAATAAATTTGAATACACTACAGAGCCAGGACATAAAGCTATTATCACTGCCTAGACAAATTTCTTTAGCATGCAGGGACCGGTGGGATTTCACCATCATGCTCCCGGAATACAACCCACTTGATGTAATTCCCACTCAGAGAAGGGCTTCTCCCTTAGCAGCAATGTCACCAGACAGCCCCTCACCCTGCTTTTTGGGGCAGTCTCAGGAAACGGACAGGTAGAAAAAACTGTAATTAAACAGTGTGTGTTTGTGCCTGAGCATGAAGAAGTTTACAAGGGGACAAAGAGATGCTACAGGGTCAGGTCCCATAGTTTAGGCAAAGCCACTGACAGCATGAATGACTGAAAACTCAATGGATTATTTCATTGATTAGAAATTTAAAATTGAACGTTTTTTTACCCCCAAATGTACTAATCCTGCCTTAATGCAAATAACAGCCTGGATGACCTCCTCAGATGCCGTTATCTTAAACCCATGACACTTGAATTTTATTCAATGAACAATATTGTGGAACTCCAATTCAATATTTACCAAACAAAACAAAGAACTTGATAAAGAGAGAAGTGAAACAAAATTGCCAGGAAAAAAATGCTTTAAAATTTACTGCTTGGAGAAACTTCTGCTGAGATAACTTTTTTGGCTAAGGCAATTAAGCAGCTACAACTTTCAAGAAACAGGAAGCTGAAATGTAGAAAAAAATGACTAAAAATAACAATAGAGCAAATAAAGGTTGTGAAATGTAATGATAGGGAAGTTCCAAAAATACTTATCAGCAAGAACAAAACAACACGACACCAGCTTGTGAAAACATTTTTTCATGACTGGCATGTTATATATTAAACTTTTTGCCATTTTGTGACTTCCTACATCACAGTCGTACAAGAAAGGATTTTAGCCAACCACTCTGAATGTGGAGAAGCTGGCAATCCTGGCATTGCTGGCTTCATACCAAGACTTCTCATACATCTAGGGAAACGTGACGAGCAAGCAGCTGATGTCTCCAGCTCTCCAAGGCCCCTCAACCTGTAGTATCTGAGAGCTCTGACATTTTACTGTAGCAAATCTTATGCCACTGCCACCACAAATGACAATTTTCAGCAAGGGTGGAACTGAAGGACACCCTCACACACTGAGCCAGAACTCATGGGAAGCTTGCCATAGGGTAAGTGGATGCTTGCCTCTCAAGTCAGCTCTACTAGACCCCCTTTGCCTTTCTTTCTTCCAGCAATGGTGACAGGCACAGGAACTTTTCAAAGGGAAAAAAACACCCACAAAGTAACTTCTGAAAAGAGTGTGCCCTTTTTCTGTTACTAGTGGAATCTTACAAAAACACGTTAACATGTTTTACTCATTAGGAATCCACTGGCATCTCATGGAAAGCTGTAAAAACGTTCTTGAAAGCAATTCAGATTTTCTGTTTTGTTCTCTCTTCCACTTTTTAAATTTGCTGAAGATATCAGCACAGAAACAGTTACTTCTCAATCCTCACCTACTTAGTCCATATGGAATACAGTGAGGTCATGTTATCATTGTCATCTCTATAGCAGCTAAATGGGATGCTACACATCAAAGAGAATGATATAATACAGGATAGCAAGAAGGAAAAATACCCAGAACTCTCAACAAGACAAATCTTGTTGATATTCAGGCATCTTTACATCTAAAGGACTGTAGAAACAAAACAGATACAACAAATGGGCCTAGAAGCACAGTTTGTGTGCGACACTTCCATCGAATAGCTCACATTTGAAAAATGTGAGCACACAAGCGGGGAAGCTGTGTGCAAAGCTATATGCCTACACCACATCTACCACCCTCCGGCAGAGTCTCACAACTGGAACTAAATATCCTGCATAGTACAGGAAAATATATCTGTAGTGGCATTACTGGAAAGTAATTAACACAATACTACTCTACTGCTCTTCTTTTTCCTGAGTGACAACCACAAAAGATGACCATTTGTTATCTGCAGGGTTCATTACCTTTGTCTCCAGCATACTGGCTTCCTTCCCTCTACCCCCCTGCCCTGCCCCGTATATTTCAGGGCTGAAAGTGAACTTTCTAATGCATAAATGACCTTTACATTGTCCACAGTTATTCCTTTAACCCTTCCTATCACAGAAGAATCCCAATATGAAAATGCAGGAATGGAGTAGGGTATTGGAAAGCGTACAAAAGGAAATGGAGAAGCTCCAGGTAAGTTTGAAGACAGCCTGGCTGAGCGCTACTGAGATTCCTGTCCCAACCTGGGCTGCCAACACTACAAAGGGAAGGTTCAATTGCCTGTAGAACAGCAGAACTATATAGTACAGGACTTTCAGGTCAATAACACACAACTGAAAATCTCAGAGAAAGGACTTTCCAATTGCCTACTGCAATGGAGGCAATCCCAGTCGGTTTCACTCCACAGCAGCTGCACAACAAATCTGCTTGATATCTGAGCAGACTCAACTGTTAAACCTCAAGCGGTATAGTATCCCTTGCCATTTCTTAATGCTAAGATTAAAATATTCCTCTCCAACAAACATGGAAAGATTTTAAGGACAACCACTGTAGACACATTACAAATCCAGTTGATACAAACACACACACACACACACGTATTAATGCATATCCACACATTAACCATATGCATAGACAGCTTTTAGATTGAGTTGGATCTGGAACATTTCAGTAGACAAGGATGTACTCTGAATGCATGTCTTTTTTATATAGAGAGAAAATACAAACCAAGATTAAATGAAGATGTATTTATTCTTGCCAATATAGGAGGAGACAGAACAGCAATTATAGGGCAAGAGTACTAGTGAAATGTTTATGTGTGCCTATAAGCCACTTTAATCCTCCAAAAACACAAACCCATGTTGCACTGGAACAAGTGAGGCTACTAATAGACTGAAAGATAAAGGAGTATCATCTTCTACAAGGATTTAAAACAACTATACTTAGCACCTCAAACAATTTTTTTTGGTAAACATCTGTTGATTAGGCTGCAAGCAGAATTAAAATGAACATTACAAATTTAGAACCAGCTGCAAATTGGGCCAATTTTAATCTGTGAAAACCACAAAAGATTCAATTCTTAGATATTTCTTATTTGATTGAAATTGAAATCATACAGATTAGAGGTTTCATAAATAGTCACCTGAAATGAAAAAGGGAGAAAATAACATAATCCAGATGCTCCAAATATATATGTGCAATTGGAAAAAATAATCTTGGATGAAACTCTATTGAGTTTCTCATTCAAACTGCAGCTCCTCCATGCTTATTCAAGTCCTGGTTTCGGTCAACCCTTTTAGACACCTGTAACTCCACAATGGCAGGTTTGAATATATGCACTAATTTTCATACAAGAAAACTCTCCTAGAAGCTCCACAAATCATATATTATAAAGAAACCAAAATGACCATCTGCTCTGAGTTAACAGCAATGACTAACATTTTCTATCAAGGCGTGCCATTTCAGATCAGTCCAACGTGAGTGCTAATTAAAATTAATTACATATGTCTCTAAAGATTTTTTCCTTAATATCCAGAAAAGCCAAAGAGACAACGTCTGAGACAATGTAATGACATAAAAGCCCTTAAGCTCTTTTCCACCTAGCTCACATAAGTGGTCTCCCAGAAGTATAAGGATCCCTTCAAGTTCATGTACATAAAATTGCACAATTTTAAGGTGAAAGTGAACAGAAGATATGCTGATCGGTATATTGCCTAGCCTGGATAACGAAGTATCTAGAGTTCTATGTGCAATCCAGAACCAAAACGCAGCCAAAACTAACATAACATACGCCAACATCTGCAGTAGTAATAGTAACTGGCACTAAAACATTCCATAACTCCCTGTGCTGAGGAAGGTTTGATCCTTTTCGTGGTGAGGCATGGAAGGCTGCTTTGGTCCTGCCTTGGGGCCGCACAGACGCAAAAGCTGCTTACAGCTGTCAGCCTCCTTTCACTCACAGAGAGCATGTCTCCTGCTCCGGCCCGGTGCTGCTCTGAATGGGGCAGCAGGACCCAGAGCTTGCTGGGTCACGGAGAGCAACCAAGATGAAGCTGTCCTGCTGGCTAAGGCAAGTTAGCTGGCCATGACCCGGCCACGCTTACAACACCCGCGTCTCTGGTCGGCGTCACTACCGTTTCAGATCCCACACAATCACTTAGGGAATTTTCTCAAGGTATGTTGTAACTATCATATTGGATGTGTGGGTTCAGCATTGCTGTTTCCCTTCCCTGAGAACCTCTTTTTGCTATGTAATACCAGCTTTAGACATCAATACCGGTGCCACCTATCCACCATACCATGTTTTATTTATTATACAAACAATTCCTGTCAATAATGACAAAATGGAGATATTTTTAAAAAAAAAACCCTCAATCTTTTTCTTCTTTATTTTTACTTTTAAATGGAACAAACTTAGGAGATAAAGGATAGTTATTCGTTGGGTTTGTGTATTTTTCCTATTCTTAAATACTGTACTCACCAGCATCTTAGAAGGTTGTTTACAAATGTTAGCAGCTTTTTTTCTGGATTAAATTTCTTGGGGGTTTTTTAATTAAATAGATTTGCATTCTTCCATTTCTAACAGAGAGGGCTCTGAACAGCTTACAGTCCAGCTCTTCCTGGGGCTTAGCTTTCAGAGTAATTCAAAAACAGTAACTAAACATACATCTCATCTTAGGCTTTCTCCTTTAGCCTGGCTTCTATCCAACACCTCCTCTGACCCAGCCTCCTTTCACTAGTTCCCTTTATTTTGGCTCTTGCCCAATTTCCCTTATATATGGATAGCAGTTAACTACTTGCTGACTCTAAGAAGAAATTCAGTACTTAAAGCTCTAGTGCATTTGGAGCCCCAGAGAAGACTTGTGCTCCACCTCCTTCTACAGAAACATTCAGTCAACAACATGCATCCAAAATAAATGATGTCGTACCTTTCACTTAGTAGACAGAGCATACTTTCTTGGGTCCTACTAGACAACACAGTTTCTTGTGCAATACAACTCCTGACAGTCAGAGTGCACTCAAGGAGCCAGGAGCTAAATTTTATCATCTGGCAGCTCTATTTCCAATCCTATTGTGTACCCTCAAAACTTCCTTCTGAGGGCTCTCTGAAGATTCATCTGTTTCTCAGATTAAGGATCTGTTTCTACAATGAGCCTTCCCCAGACCTCCTCTCATGCAGGGGTAGTAAGTTCTGTCACACTCCTTCATGATTACTGAGGAGCATTGAGCTCTTGGGAGCCTATTCTTGTGACAGCACAGAGGAACTATTTTGTGCTTTGAGTGTGTTTTCTCACATCTCCCTATCATAGAGGTGAGGAAAGCAGCACCCTTTTTTCAGTTTCCTCTGGATCCTGGTTGGGCAGGTAAGCAAAAGACAGGGAGACTTGGTGGGATCTTCCTCTGCAAGGAAGGGGGAATTTCTCACACAGGTTCTGCTGCTTTGGCTCTATGGAAAAGAATGAGTCTGAAGAGGAAGAGACATTCCTGTATGAGATGAAGTACTGAGAACCAATGCTCCACCCTCACTCTACAGTTGCTACTCCCAATATTGGTAGGAAAGGCCTGAAAATTCACCAACTCAGCCTACTACTGTTTTATAACACCAAAAATCTTTACCTAGTAGAATCTCTTCTTCCACAAGAAAGAATTCAGCTTTTCAGACTTGGAGAAGAGGTGGAAGGGAAGCCTTTTCTCAGCTTGTAGCAATAGAAGGGAGTTTTTACTCATCATTCCTCCTTTACTTAAAAGACAAGTAGTATTAAGATAGAGTTGTAATACAGTAATATAATTTATTGTCCAACAGACTAGGAAAAAAGTGCAACTATTCTACTGCAAAGGCAAAGTACTACTTTAAAACGACACAGAACCTAGTAAAATAGTGCCATATGGATCCTGTACTCAACTGGGTAAGATCATGAGGAATGACGACTACTTGCCCTTCTCAGTTAGGGAGAGATGGGACCATTACACAGATCTGAAAGGGATGCACTTTTCAGACTACTGTTCCTCTTCCAGACTACAGTACTTAGCTAAAAGGAAAAGCACCAATCAGTGAATGATTTTTACAGGAAATATGCAGGCAATTGGCAAAGTGTTTGGAATGAAATTCTAGAAGGAAAGAAAACTTTTTGGGATGGGCACAGTTAGTTTTGTTTGTTCTTGAATGCTGCATCAGAGTCTTACACATTCACCAACGAGGACATCGCAGGTTAATCTACTGTATGTAAGCACAGGCACAAATCCTTTCTCCTCCGTTCTTAGCTCTGCCTGGCAAAGTCAATCAGCAGCTCTATCTACACAACTTCACAGTAAGTTCTACAGCAGTATTGCAAACATTCTTTTTTTCCCCTACAATATAATTATTTTCAAATACTTTTACTATATTTGGCCTCTTCTCCAGCCTAAAAGATTTGCCAGCAGCTTATTGAGGAGGAGAAAAGGATGGTCAGCATAAAATGGCACTCACTTTCTTGACAGCTTTAGGTTTAGACACGTACTCCTTGATCCTACAGCCCAGCTTGAGTTGCTTAAAGGCAGACTCATGTAGAAGGACAGGGACCATAATGATCCAGAAGACAAAGGACACTTCCTCTAATGTACCTTGCTGTAATATCAGGTACTGCTAAAATAGGTAAACGAGAGGTGTCCATCTCCAGAGACCTTCTGTGCCATCTCTAATTTAAGTAGATGGGCCACTCAAAAACTTCAAATAATTTAGTTTGCTGAAAAGTAACACTCACCCCCTCCTTCTTTAAGCAATATTGTCACTATTTAACATCAAGAGTTTTCCACTCTCCCCCCTCCTTTTTTTTTAAAAAAAAAGATTTAATTAGAAATTAACAGGAAGAGAGTTTAATTACTTCACAGAGCAGCCTTTACATAAACATACAATTATGTTCATTTCATGAGAATTCATCTTCAGCATGAAATCAATCATCACAGTCTCAATTTACTATACATTACCAAGTCACATTTGATTCCTGTCAGAGAACTGTTGACTTCTGCAGTAAATCAAAGTGACAGATACTGTTAGTTTCCTTGGGCATCTCTCTGCAAGCCCCAGCTAACTCAAGATGGTTTTTCCTTCTATGCAGTGAAATGAGCATTTTCCTGGTATATTTCAGAACTGGAAAGGTTTTCATAAATGGAAAAAATGCAGTGCATAATCCAGGAAACTATTGAAACATACAGTATCAGAAACATATGGCTGTAGCAAATACCTATGCAGTGAGGGGCTGGGAATGAAAAAGAGAACAAGCTTATTAAAATATTTCTCCTAAAGGGATTTCTGTTTGAAAATTAAAATACTTTAATTGAACGTTAAGGAAGTTTGCATAGTTAATTTTAAAAAACCTAAAAAACCCAACAAACCCAACAAGTACCCCCAAAACAAAAACAAATAACAAGTTGCTGCAGATCTGGGGGGGGGGGGCAGGGAGGGGGAGAAGAGATACAGTATAACCTCCATGCTATCAGGGAAGCCAGAACAGAAGATTTTGCCTTTCTTCTTTAAAGATCTACGTCTTAAATAGCAAAAATGGTTCCATAACCAGAACCCTCAGTGGGCAAACTCAGAAAGAGAAAGCTGATTTCTTTCTCAACAGCTAAAGGGTTTTTTTTTTAATTGAAAAAACAAACACCAACACCCCTCCCCCATGTCTCCCCCCCCCAAAAAAAAACCCAAACCAAACCAAAACCCACTCAGAAACTATGTTCATTTTGAAAAGCAAGCCATATTCACACACAGTCTGAAACCAGCACTCAACGGATTAGAATAAAATAAAACAATGAGGAGACTCTTTATTTAAACAGATTTTACTGATTCCCTGTTCCGGTTTTCCTAAGAGTCTGGGATTGGGAACACAGTCCCTAGTTGAGGGAAAGTGATATTCAACTTCTTTTGACCAATTTGTGCCAGCAGGCAGATTTTTAGAAATATCAATCAGCAGAATTGCTGTTGTAATTAGAATTCAATCAATATTTCCTTGAGAACAAGCTGGAAGACTGTCTTCATAAACAGCCGCTCCCAAGGCAAAGTTATTTTGTCATCTTATCGCTGTGCTGTCGTGTCTTGACATGCCCATATAGATAGAAAGATGTTTTTAGAGCAGCTTGCAGATGCTGGAAGGTCTCCTCAGCCCAAATGGGCAGGGTTAATACAGACACGGCAAACATTTTAGACATCTGATTCTGAAGCCCTTGCTGGCCAGTGTGTATGAAGATACAGTGAAAATGTGAACATGAAGTTCTATAACACCTAAATAAATCCCACACTTGCCAATGGAAATGTTTCTCTTGAGATTTTACAGCAGTTCACCAATTAATACTTAAGACTATTAAAATATTCAAAGCCGTAGGCCGAAGGAAAAACAATGAGCTAAAATGGACAGATTTCTCATGGAAGGAACTTAATATGTACAGCTGTACAGCTGATATCAAGCCACCAGGACAAAACTATCTTTCTTGACTGAAGCACGTGCAACACTGGGACAATTCACACACGTATATAGCAGAATAATCATAATTACATTAATTTCCAGCATCTGAAGATCATTTCTGTTTTTTAAAAACACAAAAAGTTTTTCAAAGCTTTTTTCCTGTGTTCCAAAAATACAAGTGGTCAAGTGTTTGAAACCTTATTCCCACCAAGTATGTGTGTGACATACTTTCAAAGGGCATCTCCTGTCAGACAATGCCCACGTGTAGGCTAGCCGAGATGTCAGCAGATGTTGGCAAAGCCATCATGGGGTAGTTCAGAGCATCCTCGTGTTTCTGGGGCCAGCAGAAACTTAACAGCCCAGAAATCCTGTACTTTGCTTTTGTTTTGCAGGAGGGAGGGAGGGGCATTCCTTGCTTCTGAAAGGACTATTTCTGGCCAGTTCAGCTGAAACAGCTGGCATGGCAGGGAGCCACATCCAGCCCTCATCATCTTGAGCATCTGAACATATTGCCAAGTTTTGGCAATGCAAGGGGAGAGCAGGGGTGAAGGAACTTAGCAGAAGAGAAGAGGAAAACAAGGGCATCTATCCATGCTACCACTACAATTAATTTTACTTATTTTCCTGAAAAAGGACTTAGAGAAATTGCACCTCTTCTGCTGAAATGTAGTTCTGCTGAGACAGCTGCAAAGGCAATTCTCCTCTTCAGTAAAAAAACCCTAAAATTTACAGGTCATTTCTATGTCTAAGTGCACAGTAATCTGAATTGGCTATGCATCAAGAGAAGGCTTCCATCGAGTACCCACACCACTTAAATCAGAGGATGGAGTCTGAAAGGAAAACTATGAGGCAAACACTACAAAGCAAAGTTTCTAATTAATTAGGGAAGCAGAGGAGTCTCATTTGTTCTCCATTCAGCAGTATTTAAACACAAACAAACAACAAAATGACTCCCAAGATCACAGACAGGCAAGTTTTTCCACTGGAGAAAGTGAAGAGCAATGACGCTTCTGTGATTTACACCAGTTGAATCTGGTCACAAGGTACAGAAGTCATGAATGTTTTGGTAAGCCTAGGTGACTGCCAAACAAAACAAAAATAGGATCAGGAGATGATTATTCAGCCATACAGAAGAACTAGATGACTAATCATGGAGCTGTTTTACCCCATGAGTGGCTTGGAGGACACTAGCTTTTCATCCCACGGTTATGCAACAGCTAAGCAGCAGATAAATCAGGAGTACTGAGATCTTTGTTTAGTCAACATAGTGGAAATACCAGAACTGCACTCCCAGTTAATAAAATGCTCAACTGGATAGAGCTTTATAGAAGTATCTGCAGAATAGTACAATTTCTTACCTCTGCTCTGTGTTAAACAATGCAAAGATATGTTTGCTTGACATAAAGCTCTTTTCAACATCTCGTACTTTCAAGTTGTCCAAAGGAAGCATGTACTTCTTCTCTTTTTCCTAGGGAAAAAAAAAGGCACATATTGAAACAACACTACGCAAGAAGTCTCAAAGAAGCCTGATCTCAGCAAGTTCTGTTTAGTTGGTAAAACCTTCGGAACATTTAATATCATAAGGGAATACCCAAAATTGAAATGTCTGCTGATCTTTCATGGACATATCTGCAAGAGAAATCAAACCTCAATTCCAGTTCTCTTTTTCACTGACCCTTTTAAAACATTTCTGCATTAAAAAATTCCCTCGCAAACACATAAGCATCTACATTTATTCTTCTTCATTCCTCTGAGTTCTAAAAAGAAATGGGTCAGAATTAACTAAAACAAAAGTATCTAACCAATACAGAACTCTTCTCCCATGTCTGTGTAGCAACTGGAGTAACCTGTGACATAAAATTTATCTTTGTCTAGAATTACCGTTACTTATTATTTAGGGGTGGCACTTTGATGATCCCAGAGATAAACTTTCTTCCCTCCAATGGAAAACAAAAACATCATACAAGTCAATCAAAATCATAGCATCATCGAAGTTTTATATACACCATACACAAAAACCCTGCAGACTCTAAACTAACCAGGTCATTCTCCAAACAGCCGGAATGATCTATTCACCCTGGGTTAGCCAATTCCTTTCACATTTCCTTCACAACTCTAGTTTACTGCACAAACACTACAGTTTCACCTTTTCTAGATTTCTTGCTCTCTGTCACTCCAAATTAAGGGGCAGTAACACTGTTAAGCAACCTTATGACATCAGAACAAAATAGCCCTAAGATAATGAGCCATTCTTACTGTGTTAAACTTGCTTCAAGTCCTCATACAGACAGATAAACCAGGGCAAACTCTCAGTTTCACTTTGCAAATACAACTGATGAGTAGAAGCAATTCAAGGACAAAAGGGGCAACCCCAGTCCTGGTTTTGCACATCACGGTTTTGCTGATGACGGTACTAACACAGCACCATCAGAGTGCAAATACCATGGCAGCAATGGAGCAGGGCGAGATTTATGCCCTAGAATTCATGTAGCAGATACTCATAGCTGCTCTGTGACTAAAGAAGTTCAATAAATAACCAAAGATGGGAAGCTTAGGATTCCTTCACATCCATTATCTGCCACCATAAAGCAAGACTGAGTAGTCTCAGTCTAGCCATCATCAGGACTAGCTTTACAGTAAAGCCTAGCACCCCTTGCACTTGGTGGGGAACCGTGAACTGGGACATCACTTAGGGTGGTCAGCTAAAGGAAGGAGTGTGCATGTGATAATAGTTTATCGTATGCCATAAAGCAGGACAAGAGGGACAAACCAAACTAGGACTCTTTTTTCTCAGTATATATTTCTCAAAAGAAATACACACAAGAAATTTCCACTGCACAGAACTGGAAGAAGTCCTAACTAGACCGAGATGTCTGTACTGTGAGGGCAGATGCAATTCCACTTGGCTAATCTTCAGCAGATTGCAAAACTAAACTGGATGCAAATGTACCTAAGAGTGAAACTATAAAAATACAATGACGTGTCCAGCAACGGCTAACTTTCCTAGACAGCTTCATAACAGGCTTCAGAAGAGGAAAAAGCATATTTTAAAGGCTGTTCTGGAAAAGCACCATTTCTACTGCCTTGTCTTTTTGAATACAAAAGTTATCAAATCCAATGTGGAAGTATTATATAAGTATCTGATGGATTTTCAAACTGCCTCTAGTTTAGCCATATCCTAGAGTTATTACCCACAAAAGATCATATATAATATTTTCTTTTACTTAACACCCTCACCTAACAACAAATCTGATGAAGGAGTCTAATTCTGTGCCAGTCTCTAGTTATTTATCACAGGTCATAGAAAAAATTTAGAATCATAGGGGTTGGAAGGGACCTCGAGAGATCATCGGGTCCAAACCCCTGCCAAAGCAGCTCCCTAGCTCATATTGCACAGACAGGTGTCCAGATGGGTCTTGAATATCTCCAGAAGTGTCTATATTCTGCTTCCAGGGAATATATACGCTCTGAACCTTTGGGGTTCTCCCTGAAGGGAGAGTATGCTGTCATTCCACTCAGTAAGCATGACCACTGAGAGAAAACCACCTAAACAAACTAAAGGCATTGATTTACCAATAAAAGTGGCAAACAAATAATAGCAAACAAAACTCAATAAAGACTATCTAGATCAAATGCTTGTGTATAAAAATTAGAAGCACACTGTCCTCTAATACTGACTTTCATTGCTATGAACTGCTTTGATATTCTAAGCTTACGTCCTAAGTAGCTGTGGTAGAATGTAAAAGCTAACAATGTGTTAGTTTCGCTGCCATGGCAAAGCGACACACACTTGAAAATTATCCTAGCATAGACACTCAGGAGGACACAGACCAAACTTCGTAGTAAAAACAACCCATCCTTTTCAGCTGGAAGCCTGAATGCATGGTAAGATACTTTGTTTTCCGTTTCAAACACTTAGGATATATAAAAAAAATCTTGGCAGAAAGATCAATCTCATTTATTCCATCATAACTAAGAAAAAACCTAGATGAGTTTAATGTTTATTCTTTAAAACTCATCTTTCACTCTCACAGAATACGCTTATAATGAATTACTATTCATTTATGAGAATTTTAAGAAGTTTCTGATGAAGTGTTTGTTCTGACAGATACTATTTACTGACAAACCAAGCAACCACAGATGAGTAAAAATAGAAACTGATGAAAAAACTATACCAAGAATCCGATTGTCTAAACAAAAATTCCACAAGCAGGGAAGTTGTATAAATGTCTGATGCCAAACTGTGAGAAAGTGTTTCTTCTGCAGCCACCAGGAAAAAGGAAATGCCTACTGAAGGCTAAGAGGTGGTTGGTATTTATTTACATGGCCTCCTACCCACATGCTGAGACAGGGCAGTTTCCAAGAACGGGAAATCATAGGGTGCCTATGCTTGGAGCTGACAGAGACAGCGTGTGATATACAACAGATCAGACCTAAATACCGCTTAATGCCAGGAGAAAGGTATTGCTGCAACGTTAAAGCCTGGCAGCAAAGCCCACTGCAACATGTCCCTTTCCTTCAAACAAAGATGAAAACAAAAAAACCACGAGCCAATTCAACAGCAGATAAGCCCCACATCATGTCAGCCTTGGTGCAATTAATATTGTTACAGCAGGGCAAAAACCCCTCCAGCCAGGACTATCTGTGCGTGTCTCCCATCGTGAGAGGCTGAGAGCGTAAGAAACAGGGAATGTATGAAGCCTGGGAGGAATGGGGCTAGGCACACTTCTAAAAGTGACGACATGCACATAACTGTGGGTCCAGTTTGTCCCCCTCAGCATTTGTTCTTTTTTATTTATAGATTTTTATTTTTATAATGGGGCAGAGAACTTAAGCCTGACACGAGGGGAAAAACCAGCACACGCTGATCTCATGTAGAGACTTTGCTGCTCTTTTTCCTATACAGAGCAGAGAAGAAGGAAAAAGCAGGAGGTAGCACTGCCCATTCCTGTCTCTGTGACATGAAAAAACACCCCCATAATGCACCTTAGAAAAACAAACCAACCTGCTAGCTTGGGGAGGCCTTCCCACCCTCGAGACGATGTTTCACCGCTCGCGGGCATAAGTAGTGCTCACATCCTAATGGACTAGTCCTGTTCTCTGACAGGCGAGTAAGCTGCCAGGAACTGACAGCATGATGTAAATATGCCATATTACAACTGCCCCTTCCTTCTGCAGTGTTTAAACGTACTAAAAATAAATACTGCTGAAGTTCAAAATGGCACAAGGGATGCAAGAAATACAACAGCAGCTCCCTGCCCCCTGCCCCCCAAGCGAGGTCTCAGCCAGCACTTCCAAGCTAATGAACTTCATTTCCAGCCAGGGGCAGAAATTATTCTCTGCTTTGGGAACTTCGCGGGCTCCGTCACAACAGAAGAAGAAACCTTGTACCCAATGTCAGCCTGCTGGATTATGAGGGGAGTAGAATTCATCTGCATCAAAGGAATCATTAAATTCTTGCACTTAGCAAAGGAAATTCTCATTTTTATTTGCAAAATGGTTACCACACAACAGCAGCATGCAAGACAAACTGCTCCTCATTTCATAGCCTGAGGAACAGAACCAAAATTCATGTAGGACAACTCAAATATATGATGCTCTGAAAGGCATGTCTGAGCCTGAGCATTGGCCTAAGTGCACCTCCAGTTACACCATGGGGGACTGAGCCCGCTTGCTTTGTAATGCTTTTTAGAACATCAGCTTCCAATCTGGGGGTCACGACACCAACCCAAACCTGACTATTCCAACTGTCAGGACCACAAGTCCGAAGAAATCAAATGTCCAACTGGAAGTGAAGGCCATGCCAAAAAAGTTGGAACAAAAGCTGGTTTAGAGCAGGATTCAGTACTGAAAGTACAAGTCTCAAGAGCAATCACTGCTTATGGATAGCAAACATAGGTACCCATGGAACCACCATTTGTACTAGGCATGAACAACTACCAACATTCAGGAACAGAATGAAAAACTACTTTAAAATGACCAACAGAGGAAGGACAGCTTTGAATTAGAGCTTAGGAACTGCAAACAAAAAGGCTGGCATTTCTGCCCCTGAACTGGATTGCCAGAGCGGCAATCACTAATCTCTGTACTCATCTCCAGGTCCGTAACTCAGGTCCAACACCTGACTCACGGGCACTGCGCTAGACCTTGGGTTTGCGAGCTGCCGGGCTCATGATGGGAGGGCGTGATTCAGTACCCTGCAATCGGGGTGCTGAAACATGTAAGTGGGACACCAGAGCCAAGCAGTCACTTGGCAAAGCAATTTTGCAGCAGAGGCAGACGGTAATACCGAAATGAAGATGTTCTACAGCACCATACTCTGTAAAACGGTGGGATTACTAGCCCCATCTTACAGATGGGAGCTGCTCTCACTGCCAGTGCAGGATAGCCTGCTCTGTGGCATCTGACAAAAATGCAAACTATTAAGATGTCTCATAGCAACTTTTATAGCATTTAAATCAATATCCAAGAGTTAACCATATTCTAACTTTATATATACCCAAGAGAATTTTACTGTGTTTCTATTTCAGTTTATTTTTCTCTCTCAGTTTAGAAAGCCACACAGCATCTTGACAATGGTCTCTGCTTTACCACACTTGGCTTTAAAGCAAGCTCTGAAAAATGAATCGTGAGATACTTTCATATTGCTGCAAACTTTTGAAGGAAAATAAGGCAAGTTATTTTATTACAGACAACTTAGCAATGTGGGATTCAGGCCTGAACACGCTCCTGGGTACAGCTGTAGAAAACATAATTCTAAACTGTCTATAAAATGCAGGAGCTGCTCTAACAGAAAAACAATGCGTACATAAACAGCCCAATGTTTTTATGAAAGGCTCTGTAGAAGAATACTTAATAAGTTGCAGATGACAAGACCGTGTTTCTTCCACCTATGTACCTCTCCCTCCAGACTTCTACCATCAGCTCCTACATGGTTTTGGCTGGTTGATAATAAAGCATTGAAGCCAAGCACTTTTCCAACGGTTTCTTCTCTTTGGCCACTGAAAGCAGATTCAAACCACCATAGACACTGATTCCTCAATAAAGCCAGCCCCCCACAGGGGCATCAAGAAGCACTCTCACATATATAAATGGTTCCCTACATGCCCAAGTGACAGCTTTCAGACAAAAACTGAACAATTATCATCTTACTCCCTGAGACTCCTCCCCAGGCAGTTGGGTCACAGTTTCATGATGCCCCACTATTGCCCTTCCTGCTCTGCTGTCTCTGTGCCAGGAGAACTCCATAGCTGTGCTACAGCACAACAGACGTTCCCCAGCTGGAGAATTTTATCGTATCACAGAATCACAGAACATTAGGAGTTTGAAGGGACCGCAAAAGATCATCTAGTCCAACCCCCTGCCAGAGCAGGATCACCAGACTAAATCACAAAGGAACGCATCCAGGCAGAGTCTGAATGTCTCCAGAGAAGGAGACTCCACAACCTCTCTGGGCAGCCTGTCCCAGGGCTCTGTCACCCTCACAGTGGAAAAGCTTCTCCTTATATTCACATGGAACATGTCTCTATATTGACAAGAACAATCCAGTATGACATAAATCCCCATAGGTCTAATACACAATTAAATGTCATCAATGACACAGAAAAACCATTATGTAATGTTAAGAGATACAACCCTAGGAAAATGCTAGAGAATAAAATGTGAGCTCCAAATTGATATTCACAATACAAAAGTGCAACGATATGTCTGATTACAAGAATACCAAACCTTACATCCCTCAGTGATACAAGGTTTTACTCTCTGCCACGGAGGAGTTACTTATTCAAGCCTTAAAATGCCAAACCTGAAACCGCAGCTGAAAAAGGAAGATCTGATGATTGAATCAAGCTATTTCAGGTTTGAAAGTTCAAGCTAGTAACTTTTTCGATTCTGCATCTGCAATATTTTTTTCTAGGTAATTATGAGCACTCCTGGCAGTCTTTCCTAACTTTTCTTTACACATCTGCTTGTTTTTCCCTGATCTTTTGGTACCTTTTCTCATGATGTATTATTACAAAAATTCAAGAAGTGTGTTATATCCCTGGTGTTTCTTCTGAATTCAGCTATGGTGATTAAGCCTGATGCTAATGTTAAATCAGTCCTCAGTCTTGTCAATGTGTTATTCATTTCCCACAGTGTTTTTCCTTTTTTTTTCCTCTCCTAAGAACCAGTATTATATTTGTTTCTGCACTTTCCTTCTGCCCAAACTTCTTCAGGAATAGAACCACAAGAGTCCACAACTCTATTTGAAATATTCATCCTTTCAAGAAACGGTCACTGGTGTCTTTCAAGAAAAACATTTTACTATCCTGATACATTTCAGGACTTCACAGGACACCAGTATAGGGTGTCTTTACAGCACTGTTTTGCAACACAGCCGTCTAGCTTTAATTTGAGACTTTCCAAGGAGCTAAAGATGCAGCTTGCATTTGCACAGCACACACCAGTGTAGAACCTCAGAGCCCACCTGCTCAGAGTTAGGATAGAGTTCATTCTTAGCTTGGATAGAGTTAATTTTCTTCCTAGCAGCTGTTCCAGTGCCGTGCTTTGGATTTAGGATGAGAGTAATGTTGATAACACACGGATGTTTGTAGTCATTGCCAAGTAGTCAGGGACTCTTCAGCTTCTCATCCTGCCCTGTCAACGAGGTGGTGGGGACACTATAGAAGCTGGGAGGGGACACAGCCAGGACAGCTGACCAAAAGTGCCCAAACGGATATTCCATACTGTATGTCATCATGCTCAGTATGTACCTGGGGAGGAAATGGCCAGTAGGAGATGTGGCTCAGGAGCTAGCTGGGCATTGGTTCTGGGTGGTGAGCAATTGTGCAGTGCATCACTTGTTTTGTATATTGTTTTACTATTATTCTCTTCCTTTTCTGTCCATTAAACTGTCTTTATCTCAACCTACAAAAGTGTTACCTTTTATTCTGATTTTCCCCCAGGCAGTGGGATGAGGGAGGAGTGAGTGAACAGCTCAATAGTTGTTTTAGCTGCCTGTCAGGTTAAAGCTAGACAATTTTCACAGGTGGAAGGGCTGCTCTTTCACTGTTCTGTGCTGTTGGGATGTGCTGTCAGTAAAAGGATCAATCTGAGAAAGGGCCTGATGAAGAGGAAATCTCTGTTTAGCTCCTATTAGTTAGGATCTTGAAAGGTCATTTTGAATTTGGGAAATCTTGTCTGGGAAAGCAGCCAGCAATTCCTCTGAACTGAAGTGGTGCTGGCATTTAAAATTGAGAGAAAGCCCCAACTGATGAACCAGTTGACGGTCCGGAAAAATTCTGCTGGCTGTGTCTACTGGCTGCTCTGAAGACGGTGGGGAGGGGGGGAAGTATCTTTTGACCTTTCTATCCCTTGTAATGAAGCCTGATTATGACAGCTTGCTTCTCTCTACCGGTGCTCAAGGTTTTATTTTTCACTCCTCACCTACTGCAGATCATCCAACGAGCACATGGGTTTGTGGGAGCGACAGTGCAGGAGGAAGGGCTTTGGTGCAGCATGTCTGTGCTGGCACAAAGCACAGAGTGACAGCAACATACCCAGGAGATTGCTTTTTCAGTTGGCTACAGCTCTCCACTCATTCAGTTTACAATGTTACTTGTGACACGTGTGTGTGCATAAAAATACTTTGTTTTTATAGATGTGTACACACATTTTGAATTTTTTTCAATCTTTAAAGAATAATAATTCCTGAAACCTATTCTCTTTGAATAGAAGTGCAGCTCAGATTTCAGCCTTGAGAAGGTGATGGTCTGGGTGGATGAACCACTCCAGTTCTAACAACCTCTTGCATTAGGAATAGTAAATTAATTTTTGAAAAACAGTAAGTCTAACTGTACCTTCAACTTCCTGGACTCTCTCAGCCTGCACATAAGGAGAGCCTCTCATTCATAAGCATCCTGAAATTCCTTGGTAGGTACATGAAGATACCCCTTTGCTACAGTACTCGTTTCCAGCTGGAAAGGCATTTCTTAAATCTCTTCTAGCTTTTGAATGCATTTCAGTTTCTATAAAATGGATCCTAGAAACACTCAAACTCAGGAAGCCACCACTTTTCTTTGGGTACCAACTGAAGCATCTGGACAGACACTAGATCCTTTGTGCACATGCATGCGTATGGGGGGGGGGGGGAAATCCTTCTTCCTAAAATAAAAATGATAAATACACAATTACATAATTATGTAAAAAACATGAAGCAGGATTTTCCTGAGGCGACACATCTGTCTCTGCAAGACTCCTGAAAATGCAACAAAACACACACACAAATTAGTTCATGGCATTTACGCTGCCCTACTTGCTTGTTATCATTAAAAGCTTTCAGACAGTAATCAATTTTACTGTGGTGGAGATTACTGCAAAATGCATTAAGAAGTTCACGCCTGTGGCAATGGTCACTGAAAATATTTTGGAAAGCATCCCAGAAGTATAAGACTTTTTCCAGACATCCGAGGAAACTCTGCTGTGACAGAACTTCTGGTGTCAAGACTTCTCCCCCACCGCCCCACTTTCTTTTTCTTTTTTTTTTTCTTTTTAATAGCAGCATTTTTTTGAAAGGTACATTTCAGGTTTCTTTCACTCTTCTTTTTAGTTTTTGGGGGTTTTTTTTAAGCAAGCCAAGAATACTTGGATAATGGAAAATGTTAACTTCTGAGACAACTGTCTGAAGGTATCTCCTTCCCTGCTCTACAAAATATGCATAAATGTACTCTGGTATTTTAATTTCAAAGAAAAACTGTTGAATCATAACAAAAGGAGGAGAAAACCACCTGCTTACTCTATCATAACAGCATTTCTGTTTTTTGGTAACATAAGTAGCCCTGGGGATGTTCCCATATTAAACAAAGAAAACTGAATGCACCATAATCTTCAAGCACCATTTCTACTTCATATAAACAACATTACCTTCAAATGCTAAGCAACACAGGCCATCAAACCTTCCAAGGACCAAGTTTTGAAATGTGTCTCAGAATTGGACAAAAAAAAAATAATCCTAAAATAATTATGGTGATGTGCAGAAAAACCTGCAACCCTCTGCCCTTAGAAATTAATGGTGATTACACTGAAGCCTGCTTAGAAATATTAATCGGGAAGACTGCTTCCATGAGGCTGTCCTAGACTGAAACACTCCTGAATTTCATAGCCCAAATCGTTCCTCAAACTAACCTTTCTCTGTAACTCTCTAAAGACAGAGGTCACTTCTCAATGTACCTCATCTGCCCCAGTAGTGAGCAGGGATTGCAGGCTTCAATAATTGAACTCAGAAAAAGGAGCCTGACAAGGATAGACATGGAAACGTGGAGAAACAGGTTAGCAGAACATCCAAGACATCATGAAACTCTCACAGCTTAAAAACAAGTAAGAGCTAGAGGACAGCAGCAAAAGATGCAACATCAAAGCATTCTTTGAAGCTACTGCCATTTAAAAAGTGCCTGCAAGGTGCTAGGCAGTCTTGGTCTGCGATTGACCCCCCCACCAGGATGTATGTGTGGAGGGAAGTGTGTGTAGGAGAGCTGGCCAACATGGTGGCTCTCTGTCTGCCAATGCTGCGTATTGATGTCGCAGTGCCACTCACCAACTCTTCCCATGTTGGCTTTTCATGTGTGAACACATGTACCTTGAAGGACACCCAATGTGTTGCTAGCTCTTTTGACTGCGCCACTCAGCTGTTCTCTTGCACCACTACATGGAAAACAGAGGTCCTGTCCAAGAGCACCCTAAGAGAAAAGCACTTCAAGCTTACAGCACACCTTAACAACTGAAACTACTGCCTGGGCCCCATGGTCCCTTTTAAATGCTGCGGTAAACTCGGACAGAGGTTCAGGAGGTGGTGCCACAGTTTGGGGAAGCGTAGAGCAGCACCCCTGGGAAGGCAGGAACAGCTTCAAACAGGAAGACATGCCTGTCCAAGTGTAATCACTACCCTTTTGTGTGATGGCAGAGCTTGATTAATTTCTTGACAGATCACCTTCAACAGTTCCCTACACATTCACCTCTGTGCCCTTGCTGAATCAGAGCAGCGAGATAATACTGGCACACCAAAGTCAAATACTAAAAGTATCAAAAATATCAAAGACTGCCAGGAACTCGTCATGGAAGGCAGTTCTCCTGCAGGCCCAGAGCAGACAGCGCTTATGCCCAGTACCAGATTATCCAAACTAGTGGTTTACAGCTGGGTAGAACAGAGCCCCCAGACAAGAAACAGGCTAGTGAAACGCTCTGCAACCATAAACTTAAACCAAGTTTTCAGTCGTGTTATCAGTTTCGCTGCATTGGAGGTGACAGCTAGAGGCTTCTGCTAAGACACAGACTGTGCACTGCCACGACCCAGTCCTATGAACAAAGCTGGACTGCCTCTGTGCAGTGCTGCCGCAATTGAGAGACGGGACCCAGCTTGATGCAAGCCATTGTCGATTGATTGTATAACATCACAAGTTGATATACTCTACAAAGCCCACGTGTGCCTTAGTTTCATTGGTGCATAAAAAGCCATTCTACATGAGTCATTTGCTGATTGGTTTAGAAACACTTACAAACATTGTTAGAAAAAAGCAGCTTAAGCCTAGTAACACAACCTTTGTACGCATTCTGGTTTTGTTTTTCACGACTTCTCTTGTTTCCCCTTCAAGGCTAACCAGTTCCTCCTATCCTGGTCTGGTGTCAGAAAGCCTAGTCTTCCCGTAATCTTTCATCCTTTATCAGCTAGCTCCTGTGTTGTTTTAAATCTCCCAGGGTTTGAAGCTGATGAACTTCAGCACTTCTCTCTCAGAGAGCTGCAAAGTGCTGGAGGTTCTACTTAACTTTTTTAGGTCCTGTCCTACGCAGTGCAAGAGGCACCATGTGGAAGGAAGCAGGGTGCTGATGTCAGGAGACAACATCTGGGATGCTTCTGGCTGCCAGATTAATTTCCACCAAAGCAGCCACAAGGGCTCCGCCTACCAGAGACTCCATTATCAGTGCTGTGAGAAACAGCGCAGAAACTGGGCAACGAAAGTATCTCTCAAGGGTATCAGCACCTGGGAGGAGGCATTTCCCTTGCTCCTGCACCATGGATGAGGTCTTCAGTAGCGGCCAGGCTGAGAATTTTGAACTTATATTACTTTGCTATTGCAAAATAACGTCCTTGAGAACTGTGAAAAAATATTTTAAACTGTTTTTCTACTTTTCTCTTCCAATCCAAACTAACATCAAACCTAGTCTTTTCTTGCTATGACATTATAAATTATGTCATTTCTCTGTATAAAATAACATCATCTTTAAAGAATTCCACATCCCCTGTGCCTGGATTCCTGCAATCAAGTATTATTCTGATTCATAATTAACACTCTCTTTTGTTCCTCTTTTATTTTGCCTAGGGAGGAAAATACAAATTGAGTGCACCATTGTGTAGACTAGAAGTTGTATTAAGATGACAAACACCTGCATTCACTTAATCATCTCTGTTAAGATACTGCCAGTTGGACTTCCCAGGAATACAATTAGGGAAGGAGCTCTTTCCTAAGAAAAAAACCCCACACTAACCACTGATCAAATAGCTGTATGAACTATCTTCATCACGCTCTAAAAATCTGCAATGTGCAGTTTGGATACCTATCACCGCTGAAGCAATACTACAGAAATAAAGAGTCAATAAACAAGATGCTAATTTGTTCTGCAGCAGAATTAGCCCCACATGCTTCGCCTCAGCTATCCTAGGAAGCATGCAATGTCTTAAAAAGTCTCCAGGAGTTTCAGAACTAAACCCATTTACAACACAAGAGGTATTGGCATTATTGCAAACACAGAAAAGACAACAAAAGGCACCCTGAAATCAGAAAGGTGAAACACACCTGCAGGACCACTCAATTTGTATAGTATACAGCTGTATTACAGATGAGAATGATACCACCTCTGCTGCCTTGGAAGAAAGTGAAATATTTATTATGAAACACAGCACTTCCTCAAGAATATAGATCTTCACCAGTGCTGACTCAAAATATTGTAGACTATGAATACACTGGCCTTAAACTTGCAGGACACTATTCTATTTGTAGAGAATCCCTCCAGAGTACATACACTAATTCTAAATAGCATTGATATATGGCACTGAATTCCCAGACAGTCAGTCAAAGCTCTGGGCAGGAAACCAAATTCCATGGTTTCTTTTAATTTTTTATTTTTTTTTCTTTAAACACTATGTCAAAAACACTCCTATTGCTTGTTACTCGTGCTTTGAAAGATACACTCCATTACTCCTTAATGTCGTTGGCTTTTACACATACTGCAAGCAATGAAGAACTGCTGCTGGAAAAAATGTATTACAACACTGCCATATTGAGATGGTTGCCATGGGAAAGAGGCACGGTGACAACTACAGTCCAAGGAAGGAGGAGGTAACTACTTCACAAACTTAGGTACAAACATTAATTTCAGTAAGAAATCTATAATAGTGTAACAAAATATCAAGTATAACACCCCCAAGTTTATCATTTTCCACATACAGACTCGTTCTAGGGCTGATTCTGTAACCTGAATTCATACAACTAAGCCTTACTGGTGTAACACACCTCAGTAGTAGTCAGCGAACTGATGTCACCCACAATGATTCCTAATACAATCTTTTAACCTGTTTCAAAGTAGGAAAGAGAAACATTCCAGCCAAATATTTTTCCACCCATTTTGTTTTCAAGCTAAAGAGAGAAAGCAGGGAGGACAGCTTATTGCAAAGCTACCCATGCAACAAAGCTTATAAAAAGACAACACAAATCAAAATGTTTCAGTCCTCTGTTCTCCCAAATCCTCAAAAATATTAACTAAAATGCTGAAAAAAATGTTAATTAAAAATATTCCAAGTCTGCCTAAGAGCTATTTAAATACCGTATGAAGCAATCTGATTTTCTGTAATCCATTTTACACGGACATTACCCAAACTGAATGTTTATTCTAATTATTTCCTCCATTCATTTTGCTGAGATAACACTCTAATCCCCTTTAGGAATATTTTCAAGGTTGTAAAAACTAGACTGCATAGCAGTTTACATTTATTTTAAATGTCTAATAATGTATTACACTGAAAATGAGGGCTTTATACTAATACATGACCAAACTATATAATTACTCCTAATTCCAAGAAAAAAGGGCATGTCAATAGACAAGGCTAAATGCACATACATTTGAATTAAACACATTACAGAACCATTGCTGTTACTCAAAAAAACTCCAACCATACCAAGTGTTAGAAGCCTGGAAAATTTACAGTTAGAAGAAATTTGCAGTCCCCAATGGAAGCAGGACACAACTGCATTTCAATCTGCCCTGAAACTGCACTTTAGAAACAGGGAAGGGGAAAACCTAATTCAGATAGAGGAAAAATACATTTTAGTCCAAGAACACAAAATGAAGATTTTTAAAACCAAATTCATCAGGCAGCTGCACAGAGCCTTTGCAGATGAACCCCAATTCTTTTGCTTTTCTTGTGTTCGCTTCTATTTCCCCACTCACCTCTCAACATGTCCTGCTGAGGACATTTGGCACAAGAAGTGTTTTTAAAGATGGGAACTACTGAAATGCAAAGGCAACTTCAACCACAGATTGCTTGTGGACAAAGACCACGACTCCTAGGGACTTTTGGCAGAGAAGGTCACTGGTTATAAAGAGACTGAAACCATATGTTGCAATCTTACCAAACAGACCCTGCCTCCTTCTTCAAGGTAAGCAAAGACAGGAACACAGAGGCTTCTGATTTTTTCAGCAGCCATATACAAAACCCTAGACCCTTTCAGAACACGAGGATGCAAGATCACCTTGATAAGAAGCACATAATGGAATTTTTCTTATGCTCACTGAGGAGGAAAATTTTATATTTAACAACAGGCCTATAAATCTTTATCTAAAATAATTATACTCTAATTACCATTGGATTCTAAATTCTCTGAGCTTAAACACCACAGCTGAAAAGATCTTCATTATTTCATTATTATGATCATTGACTGATGTCAGGCCCTGACTTTCATCAGAATACATTTCTAATTATTTTGAATTAGGTTATAAGTTATCAACTTACTCTGCAATCTAAGAAAATCCTCACTGCCTTCATCCACACAGAAACCGTGCTGCTTAAAAAGAAAAAGCTGTTAATTACAGAACCCCAGCACCTGTCCCCTGTTTATCCATATCCTAAAGAGGAGGAGGGAGAACAGGCTGGTGAGGAGGACTTCAGGGCAGTTTAGAGTATCTCAAAGATGAAAACGAGAATGTAGAAAGATCTACTGATAAATGTAATGTAATAATATGTCCTGAACTGGAGAGGTGGGAGTAAGGTTAGAGAAGGGTTATGGAAGAAACTGCTGTGGACTGACTTAATAATGGGAATACATCAAAGCAAACAGGAGAAGCTAGAAATTTTCAACACGCAATCCAAATTATTACTTAGTAAGGGAGACCTAGTGGAATTGATATCCTCTGGAAAACTCAGGTATCTTTATAATCTGCTTTAGGAAGTCAGACAGCAAATAACTGGGAAAGCATCATCTTTCATATCAGAAGCACACATATTGGTGTGGTGTTGACAGGAAAAAGGAGAGAGATGCTCTGAAAATTCCTGGAGGCAACTAAGGGACAAAAACCACCTGCCTCACCAGGACTCTCAGCCATTGCTATAGTGATTTGTGATACAGGACTTGAGAGACACACCATGGAAACTGCTGACCCACTGCTGGGTTGAGTGGGACACCTATTAATGTCAAGAAAGCTTCAGTATTCAGTCCTCCTTTCACACACTCTTCACTAAAAAGCCTAAGAAGCAGTAAAAATTATTACAGATAATAAAAAAAAAATAGATTAAAGAAAAAGAAGCACTGGTATAAACTGCTAAGCTCAATAACCCCCATTCCTCCAGTTCTCTTAAGTGCCTCAGTTTTGAATCAAGAGCTTAAAGTCAAGAGGAAAGTCTCTGCAACTGATGTGTGTGAGCCTCTTATCTAGATTACACAGAGGGATCAGAAAAGCAAACCTGACTTAAAAAGCACAGAAGCTCCTTGGAGCTAAGCCCTACTGTTACTCTGCTATTTACACTGCTGCTAGAATCTTTGCTGTACAAGATGACATGCAATCTTCATCAACAACACAGCCTAAACTCAGAGATTCTCAAATGTTTTTCTATTTTAAGTCTATTCTGTCCTCCTCTTGGATCTACCCCTGCAGAGACAGTTTCCATACTCTAGGTCTGCATCTGCTTGTTCCTTCTCTCCAGAACTGCTTTTTTAGAGTCCCAGCTCCCATGCAGCTCCCCAGGAAGGTGCTTGGAGCAGTATTAGACACAACTTGACAGAGGTGCTTGAGACAGGGGCTCTAACCACAGAACTCAAGGACTCCATTTACTAGGAACGATGTGACTGCTCATCGGTGCAGGGCTGAAAGGCAACAGCATCCCCAGCTCACCCAACACAAGAACTGCCAGTCTACAGAATAAGCTACGAGTACAGAGAAAACCCAAACTAGAGGGGCATCTGCTTTCCACCACACAATGGCAAATCCAGTTGAGCAGGAGACTCAATCCACAGAGGCACCTTCATTTTCCAGAGAAGAGGTCAACTTCTGGTTCAGATCCAAAACTAAACTGGTCAAGACCCTGGGAAATAACACACCACACCTTCCTTTATCCCACTCCTGGATGGGTACCAGCCTAGCCTAGGAGCAGTTGCTCATCTTTTCCACTCCATAGAGCAGGGTGTTGGTTCATTGTCTCTGTGGCAAATAATTATAGAGAAGCATCATTTCATGTGCCTTCTTACACAAAGACTATAGGAACATGTGCACAGCAAATAAGGTCATCATGGAAACATTAAAGAACTTTAAAGTCTAATTTTCATGTAACATGCCAATAAAGTGTTGGCTATCCCTAAATCAAGCTTGCTCTATAAAACATCCCTAAACTTTTGAGATTCATTTTTATTTCATAAACTGGGAGAAACACAATTAAAATGTTTGAAGTCCTTGTGTACATTTTGACCTCTGATGCTGAAAGGCACCTACTTGTTCTGCTCCCACAGCAGGCAATGCCCTCCCGCACTGTGCCCGTGTGGCATCTTCAGAGGCTGTTGTTAAAAGCACAATAAAAATGCATTTCTTCCTTGCATCTCTGTTGTTAGCAGTGCAGCTTATTGACCACCTCTGTGGACACCTTACGCTTTCCATAGTTCTTTCTACAGGTGGGGTTTCTTATGTGTAGTTGCCCATTACAAAAGTCTAACCAAAATTTATAGTTTTCAACAACACAAAGATGGAAGCAGGCTTCTCTTGATGCAAGGATGTACCCATCTCCACTGAAGAAAGAAAAGATTATTTCCACAAGTTTTACTGCAAATTTATTACAGCAATTAAACTGTCCAGTGAATCTCTGTCTGTATCAACTTATTTTCAGATCCAAAACCAGATGTAAAAACCATCTTTCATTTAATTTGATTATTCTAACTTGGGTAGACTATGTAGAAACAGATATTCTGGCAACTGGTTGCTAATGAGCTTTCCTAACTCTTTAAAGCTGTTCTTGCAATGCCTTTCCTACAGTATTTAACAAGAAAAAGCTAGCTATTAGAAAATGGTCAAAACCCTTGTTCCCTCCTGCAGCAGAAAACCCTACATCTCTTTTGTGCAGAAAAGGTTTCAAACAGGCTTCATTAAAGCCAGCTTGCCAAGAATCCACCTTCTTGCTGGCCATGACTTTGGTGGTTTTGCACTGCAGCTGTACAGCAAAGGGTTAGTAAATCCATCTACACTAAAAGGCCCATTGCTGCACTCCACCCAGCAGGGCTTCTGACACTACCCAAGATGTGCAGCGTTTTTAACCCTTTGTTGAGCACTGGCATTTAAATATTTAGCCAAGGTTTATTTTTTGCCTTTAAGCACTTCATAAGGGATCCAAGCACTATCTATAAATATCAATTATTATATTGAAGTCTTAAAGGAAAGATGCACAGTATTTTATGCACAAGAGAGTCTGTGATCACAGAGACATTAATTTGATGGTTTTATTTAAAACAAACCCAATACTGTAGTCAGAACTGTGAGGTTCTACCTGTTCCTCTAAGCACCCAACTACTGTTGCGTAGCTTTAAAATGAAATTTGTTTGTGAATAGTGTTTTCTCAAACACAAACAGAAAATGAAATCAAGCAAGTGAGTGACTTTTGCATTTCCTCTGTGAAAGCCGATAAACAGCAGATTCTTTAAACAAAGCACATACTTAAGCTATGACCTCCACTGATGCTGAGCATCCTTGAGAATAATAATTCAGTGCAATTCCAGGAACCCTTTCCTATGGATGCCACCAGCTGCATTAGAAAAGAAAAAAAGGGAACCCACGCAAGGCAAATAAAGTTTTGTAAATCCAGGGAGCAAGACAAAGGCTGCCCACCCATCTGCTGTGGGGACTGCAGTAGTCCATTCGATTTAGCTCCTCTTCAGCATCTGGCATTTGCTGCATTCCCAAACACACTGATCTGATTCAGGACAGGAGTTGCTACTTTTCAAAACGTTGTCACATACACAATGTCAAAAGCTGAGATTTTTTTTTTCCTTTAGCTTTTTCATTGTGGTAAAGTTTTGTTTACATCTCAAAGATAACAAAACTGCAGACTGAAGTCTGATTTTAAGTTGACACTATCTCCTTACAGTGAGTTTAATGACAAGATAAACAGTAGAAACAGGAACTGAATCATCACTTTTAACTTCTCATCCTCTGTTTTAGTTACCAGACTATTCTTTCTTGCAAGATGTTTAAACGGCTGCCCTGAGTTTACTTCTCACTTGTTAGCCAGGTAATAATATTAAAAGGGTAGTGCAAAAGTGGGAACTCAAAAGGATTAGATAAACAGATAGGACATTAGATATGCTTAGATACAGGGATTAGCACATGGCCCATCTCTGGCAAAAGATGACATCTCTCATAAAAGCTACTCACACCGATGAAAGTTATCATCTGTTTTCATCACCTTTATTAATAGCCAAAGATTGACTAGAAGTTATAGGAAAACAAATAACAGAGGAGATACCATACCCTGTGCTGTGACCTCTCTCATCTGCAGTGATTACTCCTACATTATTAAGTCAAACAAGAGCATTCCTATTTGTTCAACCCTTATTTTCAGACTGGAGTCACTGTCATCCTCACACTGACGGTTTTTACCATCCACATGCCATCGCCAGTCTCTCTTACTGACTCCAGGAATGGGAAAACAGCAAATTTCACTTTAACAGAACACAAGTGTACACCAGCTCATACTTAAATTCTTTCTTTCTATTCCTGTTTCGCTGTGTTAATTTTGTTGAGATCCCACATTCTAGCAATCAGTAAAATCAATGTGTTCTAGCCAAGCCACCATATGGCACCACTCCCCTGGAAATACTCATCTACCCCCACGGAAACCTTCCATAACGGGAAAAGAAGGGCCATAGTCACTTATTCTGGATGCCCAGAAACCAGGTAGCCAAATCAAAACTCTTGCAGACAGACTGCATGCGCATCTGAACCAACCTCCATCCACAGGGAACATGCAGAATGTTCCTGGCATGCATGCCCTGCTGGAGGTATTGGACCAGTGCTGCCACAGTTATGGACTGACTATGCACTTAACTACCTGCCTGGCTTTTCCCACTTGGAGCTTCAGCGGGGGCAGTCAAAGTGTGATTGCTACTGCTGCTGAAAATAGCATCAAGTTTGAGACAGGAGGCTTCAGGAATATTGTCATTCTACTGTAATTAGATATGCCAAGATGGCCATCATGACAAAAATCCACCGAGCTACTGATCGTAACGGATACATATTCACTTCCTGTAGAAGAGAGGATGTTACCTCTGATGGTGATGATGACCATGTGCACAGACACACAGACAGCAAGACCTGAAATACAAGCAAGCTAGTAGACAATATATCAACTCTGCTGCATGGACAGATGATGGTCCATGCTCTCAGTACTGCCAGAGAAAGGACTTTAATGGGAAAGAAAGCATTATGGTAATTCTTCCAAAATAAGCGTGTTCAAAAACCAGCCTCTCTCATTTGCCATTATAGAGACAGAATGAATTCCCATACCACTTCTTTAAGGATCCAACCTCAAAAGAATGGAAAAAAGGAACGAAGGAGTGCATCTGCTATACAATTCTCCAATGGTGGGTTATCAACAAATCAAAAACAGTGATGCCTTTTCTCTACAGACCAGGATAAAACTGCCTTCAAAGCTGTACAGGTGGGAGAGAAAGGAAAAGAGAAAGCTCCTCCTGTGGAGAATACAGGCACCTTCGTGACAGCTAACAGCCTGATGTACTAATCAGTTTCCCCATCCCTTTCCTACCAGTTTTTGCTCTAGTACATATGTTGTGCTCTGACTGCCAAGACAATAATTTGTTTGCCTCAGATAATAGAATATAGCTTCCAAAGATCAAATTACTATTTAAAGCTACCAGAAAATTTGAAAGGCTAGCTTGCTCACCCAAGCAGCTAAACTAAGCAATTAACAAAATGGTTCAGTCAAAAAATGTTCTAGTTACTTGGTTTGTAACTTGTGGTTAACAGAGAGAGATAGCTCAGTAGAACTCACTCATATCCTGATTAGTGGTAAAAAAATATATATTGAAATGTGTAGGTTCATGATGCCATGGGAGCACAGAAGGAGGTAGGCAGGTCTGGGATGTGCAGATTTTGTCAGTCTGTTGTTAAACTCAAGACTACTAACTGGACCATTATCATCACTTGCACTGTGGGAGCACCTAGAGAACATTTCAAACTGGCACTATAAACGTATTCGTAACATTTCTTGCCCCAAGGACCTTTGTTAGTCTTTGTCACCTTGACTTGCTTGGAGGTTATCTGCCAGTCTTCCAGTAACACACTCTTTCCTCTAATGTTGCAACTATTTCCAAGGCTGCAAACCAACGTAAGGTTAGGAAAATGAGGATTATTTACAAACTGATAACTGTTTTTTAAGACTCGCCTTCCTGCAGCCTTGTTGAAATGAAGTACAAAGCATCAAGCTGTACAGCCTCACAACAAAACTGCATCTGCCAGGAACAGAGTAGTGCTTGGGCTACATAGTTTAATAGCCTTTAACGTCCACTGTAAGGAAAGATTCCTCCCTCACCACTATTACTTCAGTTTCTTCTTCACAGTCTTCAAAACCCACAAATGTCAAATATCCTTTGCTAGACTGACCAATACTGGAAAAACTATTACAGCATCACCGGTGCTAGGGACAAGAGGACAAAATACAGGAAGCCCTGCCAGATTGCTTTTTGTCAGCATGGGATCACTCGGCACAGGGCAGATCCCGAGTACAAATCTGGAAGTAGGACAGAGCTGTTTCCAAGGGGCTACACCCAGGTCAGCAAGCCCCGGCTTTTAACCAGGTTATCAGCAGGTGTGATACCAGTGCTTTCAGCTCACAACAGCACTGAGTGACACTGACCCTGCTGCTCTTGCTCCACATGTGGCAGTGGAACAAACTGTGCCCAAGGACACCCCTGAGCCTCCCTTCACCAACCACGACACTGAATTCGCCAGCCAGTCCCCTGAAATGCAGCTAAGCAGGAGAGAGACTTTTTGAGCATCCTCTGATTCTGAAGGACAGCAGCAGCAAGTGACTCTGACAACATTTACACATGCTGTGAACAGCTTTTACAGAATCTCCTGTAGCCAGATCAGCTCCCAGGCACAAGAAGTCACTCTGCTCAGGTCTGTATGGCACAGTAAAAACCAACTGAACTTCCACAGAACATGAGATCACTACAGAGCAGAAGTGCTATCATACCTACGGGTAACACAGCTTCATGAAATAGTTCCAGAGCTCAACACTAGAGGCACCAAATCCCACGAGTGAGAACATACAATGGACCCTGAGAAAGCATTCAATAATCACTGTGGTATGCATGAACCCATGAGAGGATCCAACAGCACTGTAGAATCTGGGCTGATTCCAAGCTGTAAGCAATAATTACTAACTAGTGCTTTGGGCAGCATCTCACAGGGGTTTTTTAGACATCACAACTGAAGTCAGTTCTTTAAGTTACATGGGACTCGCTACTCAAACCAGGTGGCTGTGATCCGCAGGGCTTTCCCAACACTCGCTCCTCTGGCTGCTTCCTTCCCCTTGGCTTAAGGTTGAGACCATGTTTTTTAAGTTTTGTTTTCAGACTTACATCTAAAAGTATGAAACAACCTAGTCAATGGGGGTTTTGCCCATTTTTTAATTAAAGCCACCTGAATATCACAGCCAAAAAAAAAAAAAGACTCAAGGTGATCTGAATCTTTATCAAAACTAACCAAAAAGAAGCAAACAGTAGGTGAAAAACTTACATGACATATCACTCCACCAAGACACAAGCTTGTTAATAAAGAAATGCCAGAAAGAGCCTAAAAGGTCTTTCAGAGGCCGCTGGAATGTTACAGTAATAGATTTGAAGATCTCCAGTTAAATGTATGATATACAGGGTGAGGCACACAGATATCCCTTGTGAATAATGTGGTTGGAATGGATCCTATATTCTCTTAAACAGCTGTGGGAAGTGCAAAGGATCGGAAAACAAGCAAACTGGGAAGAAAGCACAGTGCCTAGGTGTCATCACAAAATCCCAGAAACCTGGCCATTTGAACGCTTTAGGGATTTTAACCCAAATTTGTAATGCAACTATAAAACCAGGTCAAGTTCATTTCTGGCATCTCTCTCTGCCAATTTGCAATAGATTTTTCTGAATATCTCCTGCTTTCATTAGACAAAACAGTGAAAAAAAAAGTCACTCTTGGTTGTAATAGAAGGTATAAAAAGGAGAGAAAAAACGTATTTACATACAGCAGCTCAGCATCATGTGTAAGCATAATTAACAACAGCTATATAGAGCCAGCTTAACTTCAGCATTCAGAAACAACACACAAAAACAAAAAACAACCCCACAAAACACACACAAATTAAGGATTTTAATTTTTTTTCCTCCCCCTCTTTCTTCACCAAAGAGTATTCAGCAGCTGAGCTTTCAGGGCTCCAAGGCGGCTGTGCTGGGTAAATTCAGCCAACCACAAGGTTGAAAATGTAGCAGACGTATCATAAAAATTTAGTAATGCTTTTAAATTACTTCTCACCTCCATGGTTTGATGGCGGTGCAGTACTGTTATACAATATGTGCTGTTGCCAGGGCAACACCATCTCACCTCAGCAGCTGCTGCAACTTCAGTGAATCAACATGACGAGCTGTGGCAAGTCTGAATTTTTATTATTCTTTATTTTTAAAGAGTCTTTCCAACTATAAAGCATTTTCTGGGGCTCTTTATCCAAGTACCATCAGGTATTTCTCAAAAATATCTCTCACTGTATTCTAGTAGAAACGCTGTGACACTGAGTTCAAAACCATATTCTGTTAAATCAGATTTGTGTCTGGCGATTTTATACCTGGTGTAAAAAACAGCCTCGTGCCCCTGCGTTCATTCAGTTTAAGTGCAAGAATTTTACATCTCTGGCAAGAATATGAGCCTGCCTGGACAGCTTAGCATGTCCTTTTCCATCAGAAGGGGGAGGGAGGGAAGTCTAACTCCTTGAAGCCCAAGTTCTAACCCGTCCCTTCAACAGAAGCCAGACTGTAATGTTGCTTCAACTCCATTTTAAGCAGAGCTAAAATAAAGGTTGAAATCCAAAACAAGATTTTTGTGAAAAGAAATCAGCACAGAGTGCTTCTGTGATAAAGGCTTTGGTGGAGGGAGGTGGCTAGAGTCTCGTGGTCCAAACCCCAAAGAATTTTTTTATTTTCATGTCCTTGGCTGCAGGGACACTGCTGTGTGAGCAAGGACTAGAAAAAGACTCAGAACATTACGAGCCTTCTCCGCAGTAAGTATCAATTGCAGCTTTTAAGAAGATTCCGTGCTATTTCTTTATTTTTTTTCTCAACCTATTTGAGTCTAGAACCAAAGAAAACATAGGACAGTAGAGCAAGCCTGCAAGAGTGTTTTGTGAAACTCAGCCAAGGGTCCTGCTATTTTAATTTGAGAAGAAAAATAAGTGTTACAAAATGTCTAGGAAAAGATTGTGCTGAGAAAGCACACATGAATTTAAAAGCGGGCAGTGCAATTTGTTAGAGAGGATCAATGTAAAAAAGTTTGTCAGAACAACAGATTTATCCTTTGGGTTTTAAATCAACAAAGCAGTAAAGCAAAAGTTTACTTTTTTTCCAGTCTAGACGTTTCTCCTTCCCTTCCCCTTTTCTTCTCTTCCCATCCCTGCTGGAATCACAGCGCTGTCAGAAAGCGTGCAGCGGTGGCTCAGAGGAAAGACGCTGGCCCTAACCGTACGCTCTGCAATAGTCCTCTTTTCCTGAAAGCCAGACGTTTAACAAAATCTTTATAAGAGCACGTTTGTTACTTTCATTGCTGCTCCAGTCTGCAAATACAACACAAGAAAGGGCCGTTTCTTTCTCTGTTACCCAGTTAAGTTCCTCTATATAAAGCCATTGATGTGTCCCTCTGCTTCATAACCAGCCTTCCCTACAAGAATACCGACAGACAACTTACAAGTGCCCGCCGCTACTCAAAGCTTTCAGTGCACACCACACACCCTCACAGACTCCTTGTGAGTCTCCTCTTCTACCCTGCAGCTCAATTATGAGTAGCAAAAGCTCCAGCCATAGCACTGAAACTAGCAATGCATCTGCTAAATTTGATGATACCAAAAGAGTTGGGGGAAAAAAACTCAACACAAACCAAAACAAAAACCAGGGAGCAAAGAACGTACCTAATTACCACTAATCCTGCCTATTAGATTTCATTCAGACACCACAACTTCTTTCAAATAACCCCAGTTTATTTTTGAAAAAATTCCTTTCTTCAGACAGGATATGGGGGAGGAGTCAATCGGTGATGTTTTACACATGCACATCTGGATACAGTCCAATTATTCCCCTTATACATTCCTCCAGTTGTTTTCATTTTGCTCCATGCTCTGGCATTCATAAATTTGTGAGATTAATTGTGTGTGAGTGTCTGCAGTCTTGGATCTGGGCACGGGTTTAGCTGCAACACAGCTAGAAGTCAACATTAAAGAGAGCTCCAGTTCAGAAAACACAATTTACATTTACACATCTTTGGTACAGTAAGGATTGAAGCAAGCATCATCCTTACCACATGCAGCAAATTGGTAAGATTAATTCAATATCGACTACATTTTATTACTGCAGTTAGTTTGAGCCTCATGGAAAAGTTATTCAGTGTAAATTGCAAATGAAGGATTTTTAAAATTATTTTTATTTTTTTAGGGTTTGGTTTTGGGGTTTTGCTAGCTTTTAGTTTTTTCTTGGTAGGCTTTCATTTGTCTTTGCGAATGATATGATGAACAGCATTGTAAACCCCCAAAGAGGTCCAAGATAACCTAGCAGACTGTGCCCCTCTGGCCACTGGCAGAGTCCATTGGCAAACCCAGCAACTTGAGAAACCCCCATATTCCCAGGTGAAGCGCTGATTCCTTGCTGCTGTAACTTACTATTTACAGTCCTCAGCAAACGCAGACAGGAAGGTTGTGACTGGGCTTCAGCAGTGCTGTGGCTATTCGAGGCTGCTGGAACAGCCCCCTTCAGGGCCAAAGGCAAGTGAGCTTAAACCAATCACCAGAACTGGGAAAGCAAGGGGGCTAAACACCGCTTCTCCTCTCCTGGGACCGAGACTTCCATTTACTGATGTTTTGTATTTTATGTGCAATTTACTAACCAAAACCACATGCTTCCTCAAGCTCTCTGCAATTTATTGTTTTGCAAAATCAGTTTCACATTACACTTCTGATCAGTGCAGTTCCACATGAGAGCTACAGAACTGAGGTGATGTATTAAAAAGCGAGGGGTCGAAGGCCAAGAATCTACTCACTTGACTGCAAGCTTTCTGACCCAAATACCATGCTGGATGCACAAATCCCACTTGCACTCCAGCAGCACAGGCAGTTCAGTGTTGTGATGTAGCTGTCAAGGCAAGGCGACCAGGGAGCAGAATTGTGCCCAGTTTCTGAAGCTCTTCCAACAGCAGTTAGCCTCTCCAGAAGGAGTTGCTATAGATTGTTGTGGGTTGGCTTCTTTTGTGCGAGATGGATGTTACATTTCTGAACAGTTGTCTGTCAGGTTTGATGGGCTATTCATGGAAGATGAATTGAACTGAAACCTTCTTACAACCCTCTAACTCTTTTTCAAAAGTCTTACTGCACTGTAAGATAGGCAATCTGGGCACACCATTTCAAATTAGCAGATTGATGGCACTCTAAAATATTTTAACTCCCTCACATTTCCCATTATTAATCCATCTTGTGGATTTATCTTTGAAGATGTCTCAAATCTGTGCAGTTTGTAGTAGACACTTGATAATACATAACAAAAGAAAAAAAACACCACCTCCTCAAGCTAGGATCCTTTTTTTTTCCCATGAAATTCTGCTCCAATTCCCTCCACCCAGAAAGAAAAGAGGTTGAGTTTGCCATTCATACCTGAATCAGGGAAATAATCACCACTGCACAATGACAATTTTCCTGTCCTGCCAGCCACCACTGCTAATCCCTGCAACTCCTTTGGCAACCACTTCTATTGTGATGCTGATGGGAGAAAGTCCAAAAGGCTAGGAGGGTAGTTACAGTTGCAGTAGTTAATTACTGGGGCAAGCGCAGCTAATGTCCCCAGCACTGCTCTACCCCAGTCTCAAGTAGCTCATGCCATGTTGCTTGAGAATGGGACCCGCTATAAAGTTCAGCCCTGAACTTCCATCCTTAGAGTTGCATCCAACCTTAACAGCTGCGTAAAGCGTTCTAGCCTTTTCCTTTTTAAAGTTAGGAAATCATACCTAAAAAACAATAACTGTTGCAACTTAAATTCTTTCAACATCAGATACCTGAGAGTCAAGGAATGTCAGATTTATGGTTGCACATACAAACCCTAATTCCGCTCCATGTGTGTATTCATTGTGATTAAGTATCTGATTACGTGATTGCACACTGTGTTTCTCCAGGACTCTTGCCTCATTCAGTGTGCAGAAAGCACATACAAGACTGGAGAATTACATTTGTACAAACAACCATAAATCCAGTATTTCCCAGCTTCCGAGTACTTGACTTTGCAAACAATGTTCCTTTCACGTATAACTTTTTGGTTGTAAGAATCGTACAGCATGCACCTAAAGAACACGGCAACAACGTCCAGTATTGTCTAAGAATACACAATCAACTTCTGAAGCCTTCTCATTTTATGGGTGAAACATTTTCAAAACCTTTCATTTCAGGGTTGCACTATCATGCTTATAAAAGTCATTTTTTCCACACAATAGAGGCAGTGTAAAAATTAAAACAAGCTGCACGTTGATTGACAAAGTTGTCGGAATTATGCTCTTTCTTCCTAACAATGAACTGTGTTCTCTGAGCTCCAAGTAAACAATTAAGAAGGATAGGGGTGGGGGATGGAGAGCAACCTATAGAAAATAGTATTTTAATTGTACTCTTGCAAAAAAACACATAGGAAAATAGTGATACATAAAATAAGGCTCGTTTCCTCTTTAAAGCTACTAGAAAACGTGGGGCTGTTTTTAGTAAAGCAGAAGGTGAGAGCTGCAGGACAGAGTGCAAATCTTACCCGCCACAACTCGAGAGGAAAGCAGAAGGCACCTCTCACAAATATCCTGAAACATGTCTTCAAAGGCAGCAGATTTTAGACCCAAGTCAGGCTACCAGAGCGTCAGCTGGTTCAACACAACTCCACAATGAGAAAAGATGCAGTGCACAATGCAGTTGCTGGCTCAGCAGGTGGCACTGGATTAATACAGATATGATATTTTTGCTCCATAGCCCCCAAGCAGATTTCAACAGCAGCTACAAACACTGGCTAGGAAACCATGGTACTACTTTGAGAAACAACCATAAAAATAGTACTGAAGGGTCACATCTTACCAGGTCTCATTGATTCTGCTTTAACAGGGAAACTCTGCCTAGTCAGCCGGGGATCTCTGCCACATCTCCAGAAGTCATATATCCTGCAGTTCCAGATACTCACCAAAGTTCAGCTCGTTATCTCCTTTATCCATTTGGGCATTTGTACAAGGCAGAAGCAAACAGAACTTTGCAAACTACTGTTTATACCCTCTCTCTTAGCTGTGCGAGCAAGCAGGGCAACGAGCAGAAGAAAGCAGTAAAATTAAAATCCAAACATCAAATAATTAAGTCCGCGTTGAGAAGACTACAAGCAGAGGTGTGTTATTTCCCTGAATGTCTGTGTCCTAGTTGCTTTCCATGCTATCCAGCACTTGTAGGAATTCCTAAACTTCCCCTTTGACAAAGGGAAGATGCTGGAACAGAGTTCTGAAACAGATATGCCAAAATCATATTTTTTCACTAGATAAAATATTTCAGGTAAATTTGGATTGTTATTTCTATTGGAAACAGGTAAGCAGGTTGCCAATATTGCAATTCATTCAGGAATTTCCATAACATGGCTTACACTGGGTCTTAGTAGAGATAGAAATCAGAATGCAGCATTTTCAGGGAAAAGTTGACTTTGTCACAAAAGCAGAATGGAAGAAAGTAGGGACTTCTGGTAGTATATATAACCATACATTAGCAATAGCCTCAGTATGTAACCTCTGTGCTGGAAACTGCAACTGGAGTCATTCATTTTCAGAAATCATAGATGATGAGTAGAGGACAGGAAAGCAAGATTTTTCCCCACACCCACACCAGAGCAGCATCATTGATTCAAAATAAATACTATTCAAAACAATATCAGTAAATCAGTTTGAATGGCAAGGACACAGAGAAAGAGCTCTTTAAGGCCAGCCTTTACTTGCCTAGCAAGCCTGTTCAGACAATGTCCTTCACGGGGTCAAATCAGTTCACGGTGAACATCTTCAGGTACAATAGACACAGTGTTGATTTTGATGATCTGTGTTTCTACACAATGCAAGAGATAACTAATGAACTGAGCTCATTACTCAGCAGCAACCTAGCTAAGATGAAAGGATAACTAAAGAGCAACCTCCTCATTCCTTGATCAGCTAACAAGATCTGTAAACAGACTTATTTGAAGCTTTGGATGTTCTTTCAGTGTCTAACACTTGCATTTGTGCCACACACAACCCCTGGAAAGCTTAGCTGTTATCAGCAAGTTTAATTTTTACCATTAACCTTACAACAACCACACAAAGATTTCTGTAAAGCAAACAATATTATTCAGGCTCCTTATGGTCTGCTGCACCTAAAGCCTATGTATGTGCTTAACTGGATTAGGAGAGATAGCACAAAACTTCGGAGCACAGTATCTTCGAACAACTTATACCAAGCCTTGTAGTGCCATCTGTTCCACAGAGAGTCTCCACTAAGGAGCGCAGTCCATCTCCAAGTCTTCCTTCCCAAGCTTCCTGTCCCTACTTTTCCAATCTCCTTCCATTGGATGGTATTTGCTCTGCATTTTTCCCCACTGTTTTTCCTTCACTGTACTCATGCAGGCTCCACTTCCCCAGTCTTCACAGTTGTATCCCAAGACTCACAGAAATAAGAACCTGGAGAGGCTAATTCAGTAACATTTACTCTCATAAGACACACTGAACAATTTTCATTGCCTCCTCTTGGGATCTGGCAAAATGCTTGGAAAAAATTTTTAAGTGTTTACAAGTGCTCCTAAAATCATGTCGATTTCTAAATAGCTTATCTTATCAACCCATTTTTTTTTCTGAGAAAAAGTAATTCTAACTCCCTTTCTAGAATCTGAAAACAATGACAGGAACCTGTTCACACTTACAGGTAGGAACAATAGAAGTATGTTTAGGTATCCTGATTTTGTGGGTTTTACCAGGGATACCCCTTGATAAAAACTGGGACGGCCACAGTTTGGGATTGTTCCTTGATTCTTAAGACCTCAAATCAGGTTTATCACTATCATTGCAAATAAAGTCACAAGTTACCTTGAAGAACATAGGCAAAATTTGTTAAACAAAATGCAACACAGTTCTGATTTACAAATATGAAAGAGTTAAGACTAATCTCAAAGATCATGAAAGATTTTTTTTTGTTTTTAATATAGTCATGCAAGCATTTTCAGATACACAATAAAAAGAAAAAAGTCATAGACAGTAGTAGAGCTCCATTAAAAGCCAACACCTTCATAAACATGAGTGGCATGTGATGTACCAGATACTGCACAGAAGACTATAAATTGGGCATGCATTTAATAGCTCTTCCTGATGTTACCTCCCAATACCAGAAAGTATGGTCTCATTTCTGACTTCCTGAGAGAATGTTATTTTTAATTTATATGTACATACCCTATGTAAAAGGAATTTACTGTTAGCTTTTTAGCCTTCAGGAGACAACTTTATTAATTACTTTAAAATGCTGAAATTGTCATAGGTGGTGAAGCTAAATGTAGCTGCTATGTTAGAAGAAACTCTGTGAGAGATTAGACTGCATCTGCAATTAGATTATTAAATTGGGCACAATTTCCACAAGTTCCTTTCCTAGAGAATGTTCTTTCCAAACCCAGCAACATGTTATAGCAAGGTCTCAGACCATGACTGATTTGCCACAAACTGACAGTTTTTCTTCAATATGATAGCTGAGTGCAAAGCAACAAAATATAAAAGGAAAAATAAAAGCCAGATCTCCAGCAGGATACTCAAGTCCATCGCAAGTAGGCCCAACACCATGTAGATCAAAGCCCTGAGATAAATGTTTGTTGTTTAGAACACTCATTCCTTATTGAAAACAATCCTTTTGTAATTCAATCTCATATGAGAAATATAGCCACCCTTTTTGGACTATCAGTAGTTATTTGCCCTCAAAATACATAGTTCTAGGGATATTGTATTTCTATTGCTCAGTGAATGAACTATTACACCCCTTTAAAGATTGGTGTGAAATCCATGGAGAGAGCAGAAAAGTTTGAATAGAATAAGATTGGAGGAGGTCATCCTTTGGAACTGCAGTAATGTCACAGGCAATAACCTCTTGGTGAAGTACTGGTGAGTATTTCACCAAAGGAGCTATTTGCCACTGAAGTTTCTGATGCGACAGACAGACTGGACAAGCAGAGGAGTGCAGAAATGCTTGAGTGGGAAAAGACTGGCTCTGGGAAATAAAGGGACTGGGTGCATAAAGAATTGCAGTATTATTACACCTTCTAGATGACAGCTGTTAGGAGAGTGTGGCTTGCTACTATGACAGTGGAAGGGAGAAAGTCACTGGGGGAGTAACTGAAGGTCCCCGAAGGAAGGGATTGATAAATGATGATAGTAGTATGATTGAGACAGTTGGAAGGGAAAGGAAACACCTCTATGGTTCAGAGCGGTGGAACAAGGAGTTAGCTTGGCAGAATCAATTCAAGAGACCATCTGCAAGGTGCCACAGGCAACATGTTTTCTAACAGATTCAGAGATACGGCCACATGGCAAAAGAGACTCCACCAAAGTTCCAAACTGAATCCAGTTCACTGAAGTCCAAAGTAGTCTTAGACAAATTTTACAGGTGTAAGGATCCAGAAGGACTTATTGACATATTCCAAAACCAGACTGTATCCAATCATGACCTTTCTGTAAACCTCTTCTCCCCAAACCAAAGCAATCTCTCGCTTTTCAAATGCAAGGCTTCCAAGAGTTATCCTAGAGGGGACACTGCAGAAGATTTTGTGGGACAGAAATCCGTCTTAGAGCTAATAAAACTTAACTGTGAACACACAATCCATCTCCCACTGCATTCTTAGCTAGCATTTATTGGATAACTTAAGCGTTCCCTACTACTTGGTTTTGTTACTCTCCTTCTGCAGCTCCAGGCAAGTACTTTGCATCACATTGTAACATGGTCTTGTTCTGAAGGCTTTACAGAAAAAAGAACCCAAAGCAGAACAAGCAGGTGATACAAAGGCAAGAATCTTGATTCAATTTCCAGTTCAATCATACTCTTTATTCCTAATGTGTTATCATCAATCAATGCATTTAATTCCACTAAGTATTTCCAAATCTGGTGAATTATGAAGCTTCCTTCCGCTCTATCTTTTTTGAGCTACTGCTTTTTCAGCATCTCCTTCTATTGGAAGGAATTGTTATCTTTGTACCTTTAAATCCCCAAGTCCACACTGCAGGGAAAATTGACAACTTGTGGGGAAAAAAAAATTCCCCCCAAAACCACAATAGATCCTGCTGATTTCTCCATTACATGAAGCACTGTATGTGTACACACATGTGTAGTCTCAGACCTCACACAGGCCTACAGCCTCCCTTTGGGGTATCATCTGCAACTAAAGGCAATGGCTTCATGGATTTTCCCAGCTGGCTTCACAAACAGGTTGATTTACAGGGGGGATGTAGTTGCTGGGAGGATGGTGTAATCTGTCAAACCTGTGTTGTGGCCATCCCTTTTCAAGCAATTAAATACTGCCTTTATACATTACTATCTCCTATCCCTGATCAACTCAAACACTTGTTATGATTCCATTACGATTGCAAGACACGTGCAGATCTTAAAAAAGGAAAGCTAATGGAGTAATAAACAGACAGTAAACTGTACTCATGAAAAGAAATATCCACATTACATGGGCATTTACACAGGCTTGTCATCTTGCACAGAAATTTTCTATCAGCCCCTCTCTGAATGAGTAAAACACGAACAGCCCTGGAACTGAACGCACAGTATCTTTAAACAGAACCGAGACTTCCAAAATAGCAGCATATTGACTTTCCATAATTAAACGCCTGGTGAATCTTCAAAGTGAAGAAGGGAAGGACACCACCAAGAATGTTTTTTTTTTAAATGCCCGTGATTGTTTTTCCTAGTCAAGGCAGCATTCTGTCAATACCTCAGAGTATGCCAAATATGAAGTTTCAAAACAGGGGCTTGAATTATGAACGAAAGCTAAAAGAACACCACAAATATTTCTCAACAGGTGGAAAGTATATAAATAAAATTTCAGATAATTCAAATACATTCAAACAGCTAAATTTTCCACAGAAAAACATGTTTCTCTCTAGCTAACTGGAAAACTTCAGACCAAAGACAGCATTGTGATTTATCCAACCTGAAAACCAAAATATTTCCCAGCCCTCCAAAATTAAGGAACCCAAAAGAAAATGTCTAAAAACAAAAGAGATTTTGTGAAACAAAGCACAAGCCAAATGTTAACATTATTGGCAGTAAATATTTTTGTTATAGCAGGATCTGAATGCCTTAAATTCACATCTCAGTGAGCACCGAGACAATCAGTATTTTGAAGCACTTACAGCTTATAGACACAAGTAGAGAGCATCCAATGGGAATGATACACACTAGGAAAAGATATTCTTATAATAATTAGCATAATTGTTAGGGTTGTTTAATTTGGGATTTTTGAGGAGGGAAACATGTTTACAAATTATTCCACAATAATCAAAATAAGATATTATATGCTTTGTCAATAAGACAGAAGAATACAATAATTATATCTCCTTGTGCTTCTGGCATTTTCATAAATAAAAGTAACTTCTTTTCTCCCCCTATTCTCAGTTCAGGGTTTTCAATCAAGCCTGGCTACACCCACCCCAAATGACACTGTAGCTACTCACAGGGCAGGAATTTCAATGCTTCTAAAAAAAAAAACAGAGCAAGTACAGAAATGAGGTACACCTCATTAACACCTCTTCAAAAAGAATGAAGTAGAAATAATTCTCCTCTGTATTTAACGCTACCAAAAAAAAATAAACAACCAAGAATTCAGCATTACTTTCCATCAAATCACATTTCAATTTCTTTTCCTGCTTGGAATTCAAATACTCAGAGAGAACATTGAGTTGTGTGACACTGACGAAACTGCAGAAACATTCAATAACTTCTCCAACTTGCTTTTTGGTTATGCCATTATGTGCCTTCAGGTCTCTGCTGTTAATTTAATTAAGCCAGATTTCAACCAACTGCATGACAGCGGCGTCATCAGCATGCAATCTGCTGAGGCTTTCTGAAAGCCTCTCTAATTCCTTCTGTGAGTTTAGTGCCTCTTTGTGCAGTTCCTGGCTGTATGAAGTGGATACCGCGATTGGATCCCTGCATTTCTAGTGCTCGGAAGCTGTTTTAACATCCTTACAACGGTTACATTAAAATAGTGAAGGTCTCTTTAAAGAGATCTAGCAACCGAAACTGGTCCTTCGACCTTCCCTAATCTGTGCCAGGAGGTGCAGAAACACTTCTGAAAGCCTGCAATGTGCCTGCAGTAGAGGTGTTACTTTTCAAGCAGATTTAGACTACGGTTATCCTTGGAAAACTGGATCAAGGGATCCACCTCCTTTGCTTAAGTTTCACTACTAGCCTGTCCAAATGAAAGAGATTCCTTACCACGCTGTTTACACTGCTGGATAGCAGGGCTTGAAATCACGGGGCAAATGGAGGCGTTTACCATGTGCATAGACTGCCGAGCCCCTGGCAATCATCACTGAAGATCTCCATTTTGTACAGCTTCCAAAATGTCCAAGAGGCAGAAGATCTTCACGACTTCCCTTTCAAGCCAGTTAAGTCCTTCATTCACAGACTGAACTTAAAGTATAACACCTCCAGCACATTAAAAAGCTCGAGTATTTTTTAAAGCACTGTATTCTATTTTATTTGTCCTGTGGCTCTTCTTTTCTCAGGCTCCGTACAACAAGAAAGAAGGAGCTGCCTTGGTGCTAAAGAGTCTCAGTGAACTTTTAAAAATTGTACTTCTGTTCAAAACTAGGGGAAAAAAAAATTCCAAGAAATACAAACCCCAAGCCCTGAGACTGAGTAAATTGACTGGACTGTTTTCAGATATGGGGAAATTTTCCACAACTCCACAGCAGATTAATAATTTTTTGAACAGTATTATAAACTACCAAATACTTTAGCTCTGCATGCAGAGTTCATCAAGACTTTTACGTTGTGGGGCCACTGCTGGAATAGTACAGCTCTATTAACTCAGCAAACTCGCAGTTCTGTTGATGTCATATCAATTCAATCCGCTAAGACTTAAAACAACAGATGTTCCAACATATTATATACAAATTGTCCTCTTTCTGTAGAATCCTACATGAAATTGTACTACTGATCATATACCATTTTTCCCCTCAGTTTTAAAAAAAAAAATCTACTGCCTTTTATTTTAAGCTCCATACTATTCATCTAGCAGTTTGCTTCCCTCTCTCCTACTAGCAGAAAATGTAATACAGGAAAAGATTTAAATGAAAAACAGATCTGTGTAGTGAATTGCATATGGTTTCCATTTTCCTTCATGCAATGTTTCATAGACAGTCAACGAAGAAATCCCTCCCACAAATCCGGATCTGAAGTCCACTTTCAGAATCTTGTCAGCACAGGAGTTAGGAGGCAACTCTCTGTGCATGAAAATCCTGCAGTATGTCTGGGCACTATCTCGTTAGGGTAAATCATTCCTAAAAAGTACCATTGGATCTGGCTAATAAATCAGTATGGATAAAATATGCACACTCAGGTGAGGCTGGCTGTGTCTGTGTGAACCTGACACAGAGTTTTCTGGTTTTAGCCATTCTAAGTTTGGTCCACGCCACACAGCTTGTTGCATTTTATGCCTGTTCACAACACATGGAGTTTTCCAGCACTAACAACTTTGTATCTAGTCAACATGGCCCACTCTATACTAAACCCAGGCAATAAATACTACTCCTGCCAAAAGGCCTCCATAACTGTTATATTCTATCAGTCCTCCTAGCCGATTTAAACAATTACTTCCAAGGTCTTTCTGACTTTGTTTACAGCAAACACATCTTCTCCTCCTATTCCTCATGGCCTTTCCTGATTTATTTTTTTCTCCTGCTTTCTCAGCAGTTCCCAGTGACACAGAAACACGACATGCTTGTTTTGGTGTTTGTATCAGGTTTACAAATCAGCAAGCTCCTTCTTTCCCTGGACAGACACTCTCAGGGGATTTACAATGGAAGAGAATGAATGATGAGCTGCTGTTTGTCAGATGCATTTGTTGTTTCCATAAGTTAACAATTGTTTGGATATTTTCCCCTTTCAAGATGGGCTTTAAGAGGGGCATGAATGGGATGCAAAAATGCAATAGAAGAAAACTTGGAGCTCCTCCTCTTTTTCCCATTCAAGGTAAAAGTGCAAGTAGGAGGGGATGTGCATGCAGAAAACAACATTCTCAAGAAGCGTAACATCAGAATGATGCAGCACTGAACCCTGTAAAGACGTGACACTTAACTATTGCATAGTTGCAAAGTGGAAGCAAAGACCAAGTATAGAAAAATTTAGGAAAACCAGATATGGCACTATCTTGTCTTGGGGGAATGTGCACAAGCATGGGATGAATACGTCTTCTTGCCTGACAGATGTAGCCTCTGTTTTAAGAGATGCTCAGCACCTCCCCACTTACAGGCCTGTTCAGAAAATTCAAGAGCACAAAGGTTACCTGTTATGTAGGTCTTTTTTTGATGGAGACTTGCAGACTGAGAATTCCTTGATATGTTAAAAAAAGAAAAGAAAGTTTTGCTGACTCAATGTATCCTTATGTTTGTGCATAAGAAAAGGAAAACTGTTACTGAGGGAAAGCAGCAGTTAGAGGAAAACTATAAAATACACAATTATGTCATATATGCAAGTACATTTTTTGGTACATTTTAACCTGGCAAGCTATCTGTAGGGTATCACATGCTCTCCTATACCAGACCCAGCATCCCCACAAAAGGCTAGTTTGTGGGGATGCCAGTTTGACCTGGCATTTCAAATCTTTGCATTCTTGAGTGCTGACCCAGAGTCCAGGCTGGGTCAGGTTGCTGAAAAAGCAGCAGGTATTTAAGGCTTGGGGCACCACCTTCTAATCCCAGGGTCTTCACACTAAATACACTACCAGGCAAAGCCCAACTCTCATGAGCAAACCTTACCATCTGTTATTCCACTCTTCCATTACTATTTTTCCAGTCTTCTTAAGTTTGTAACTTCCCAAACTCTGAATCTGCATTCAGAGAATTCTCAGATACTTAATAATGCTTTTCAATTTGCCGATTTTTAGTGTTAAGTCTACTGTCAAATGTTTTCTTTGCCCTGTGACCACCACACATAGGTCTACCTGTGGAGGGAAGCAGGACCTCTCCCTAGTGTTTCTCAGCCAGTTCTTGCCTACAAGGCACATAATCTGAAAACCTTCCTCTGTGCACATTGATATGAGTGCTTGATATGCTTGCTTTGCTATGGTTTTTGGAAGCTACACTTGCACAACGTGCTTTGTGTGCAACCTTAAAGGCAAGTTCTGTAGGATTCGATGGCGTTTTCTGATTTCCTCAATATAACCATCTGACATGTGGATAAAACACATTACAGGTCACAAAAAGCTGAAATTATTGAACCCATGGGATATAGAAATTACAGAGAAGAATAATACATCTATTAACAATTAAAAGTCTTGTTGAAACATTCCAGAACAGAGCATAGAAGAAACACTGACTGGAAATATAATACTGTACTATGATTTTTTAATTACTTTTTTTTCAATACAGACACCAGTTAGGTGAGATTTTTCAGCAGTAAAAACACTCAGCTCAATTAGGTTTGTGAAACCTGATTGGTTGCAGTGATTTTCAAAAGTATGCTTAGACATCCATAATGTCTCAGGCATCTATTACCATCGCCCTGTATCTGTCTTGAAAAAACAAACCACTTAACTGCTTTTTTCAGGTCTCATCCTACATGCATTCCATCTGTGAATAATATTGTAAGCAACCATGAAATGTTGCTGCTTCTTCTGTAGTTTCTGTATTTCTTGCAAACATTGCAAGGCAACATTTTGGTTGAGTGCTAAACCAAAACCACTATTGTAAGGGCTGTAGGAAAGACACACTGAATAAACACACCTAGTAGCTGGAGAAAAATATAACAGGAGATGTATCAGGGAACCAAGGACAGAGCTGTCCACTTCATCCCTAAACTTTAGGCAATCTTCAGAATATACCACAATTCACATATCTGAAGGAAGCCTGTAAAATAGCAAAGGAAACCACTGCAGATACATGCAATACGAGGAACAATATCGGGAAGTTGATCTTAGGTGTTACAGTAGCACCCAGAGAGGCGCGTGGGATTTTGATGTTGTTTGGGTTTTTTTCTTTAATTATTAAGATTGTATCCTCAAGATGTTGACTGCCAAGCATAAAAGACTTAAAAGTCTTTGTTGTGTTAGGATGTTGTAGTCAGTATGTTGGACAGCAGAGGGTGTACATTCAAGGCAAGGCAGTTCCACCAGCAAAAGGGAGGCCTGGAACTAAGCTGTGGCGACTGCCAAGAAAGGAACCAATTGATTCACAGAGAAGGTTACTGTCAGGGAGAGATGACAGTGCATAGATCAGCATAGCAAGAACATGAAAGGAGAGAAGAGAGGCATGAGAGATCCCACAGAAAAAAAATACATTGAAGCAGAAAGAGGGACTTCAAAGAAGCAACGTTGTTCCTTTTGGGTTCTGTGCTGCAGAGGTTAAGTTACTGCTCTGAATTTACACAATAACAGAGAGGGGGAAGAACTTTTGACCTCTGAGGAGTGTGAGCCAAGAGTCATGAATTGAGGTGTCTGTCATGAGCACACCACAGGCCAGACAGTTTTAAAGCATTCCCTGTGATTAAGATGATCCACAAGGAAAAGGACCTAACCCAACTAACCGTTAAAAAGCTCTTCATAGTCTCTCTCACACGGCTCCGTCTCTCAAACTATCTCAGTAACTTGTTTAGTTTCTTTGAAACTTCACATAAACATTTGAAACGCTTAGTAATTCAAGAAAAGAAACTACCATGGACATAACAGGCCTGAGCAGAGTATATTTTACTAAACTACTGGTTAGTAGCTGCAGTGAATTTAGACTGCAGTGAATGTAGACTGGTGGGTGTTGTCAAACACTTAGAAACATCCACCTGACCAACACAACAGCTCACAGGTTTCTAGAACACAACTTGTCTCGACTACTAAGAGTGTGTTAGTGAAGCCACAATAAACACTTGTTTTCTTGTATGTAAAGCAACAGCCAGCACAAAGCAAATTGACAAATTTTATTTGTCAAGTAATCAGGTGAAGTAAATAACATACAGAAAATCTGTTAGCACTTCAGCTTTAAGAGGATTTTAAGTTGATAAATCATACCTTGGTTAACTGACTAACAACCAACAACAACTACTGCCGCAAAAGAAGGGCACAATCGCTACTTTTGGCTATGGAAGCTTAAGAAGCAAGTAAAAATTTCCCTCTTTTAAACTAGAAGAAACAGCAGAGTGATGAATCATTTTGAAACCTCTTTTCCTGGAAGACACTGATAAAACCCAGTAACCACAAATATCAGGGATACTTTAACCCAAAAAAAAAAAACCAAACCCCACATTCTGTTATTAACCCCTCTGTTTCACACATTTCCAAGAAAAACCTCCCTCAAAAATGAAATACCTATGTTATGTATCAGAATACATGAATTCACATGAAAATTCACAACAATTTCACTTCACAAGAAGTCAGATCTCACAGGAGACCTCAAAATCTTGGAGCAACCAAAATGCTTTTAAGTTGACCATTATTTCCAATTTCAATGTTTATGCTGGATAGTAACAACAGATGATTGAATCATCAAAACCTACAGAAAAAACAAGACAAAATATTACTTATGTACCTAGTCCTTGACTGTCACTTATTAATCTTAGGAAATGTGGTTTAGAAGTCAATCATAAAAGAGGAGGAAAGGTTCAGTTCCATGGATACACTCAACAGATTTCTTGGAACTGGAGCAATACAGCTGCCCAAAGCTCTTTGACAGCCCTCTCAGAGCACCCATCTCTGCACAGCACAAAGGGCCGGTTTCTATATTCCGCCTCAGGAAAGCAACCCTCAACTTCGTGTTCGAGAACCTGGCTTGTTATTGTTAAGTCTTTATCTAAAGCAAGTCAACCTAAGAAAAAATTATATTATGAACAGAAGTTTTGGCAAGACAAAGACGACACTTCATGCAGCAGTTAATATAAAGAGAGGATAATAGTTCTGCCAAAGACAATAAATAGTAGAAGAAATGGCTTTCAGTTTTAGAGGCCCTGAGCAATATTGCTGGTGTTCATTTTAAGATCTGCCTCTACAACACAATTCCCTGGAGATTACTCTTAAATGTGAAAAGGATGGATGTTTTTGTTTTGGGATCATTCACAATGTTGGCATTGCAAACCACAGGCTTGAACTGAGGTGAGAGTTAACATCATTTTGCCACTAATTTCTTTCAACTGCATCCTTCCTTTTCTTGATCTCCCTTCCCCCCACTAAAAAAATCTCCAGGCATTACTATTGAAAATATACTCAAGTAATAAATCATTTATTTGCTCTCACGTGACTGGTATTCATTAGAGTCAAAGATCTCCAAGATCTGCCCCCAGTGTGTATTATGTTACTGAAACATAGAAATAGCTGCAACACAAAATTTTGCCAGAAAAAAAAACACACACAAAAGTAACAACAAACTGTCTTTCAGCTGGGCAGAAGAAAGAAGAGCAGAAAAATATGTTTGAGGGGTAAATCAAACCCCAAATTCTAATTCGGCAAAACCAGCAGTTTTAACCCAACCAGCAGTTTTAACCCAACAAGACAAAGGATTTTTAGCTAGAAACTTCTATAAAGTACACATTTCTTTTGGTCACCCAGGGAGTTCTATTTGCAAAACCGGTTGGGTTTTTTTTTCTAGAAAGGAATGAAATAAAGAAATTAAAAAAAAAAAAACACTCCACAAATTGATGCATTATATATCTGTGCTTTGGTTACACAGTCAGCAGCATGTCCCTATGCTCACTCAGATGCTTTGTCCTCCTTTATTGTCCAGTTATTTTGTTTTACTGACTACTACAATCACTTCATAGCAGAAGTGGCATCCTCTATGAGGGAAGCAGTGATCTTCCATTGATGTGGTAACCTGACTGAATCATTCGAGCCTGAGTGGGGAAAAAGAACACTTGATTCAGCTGCACATCTGGGTTTTATAAAGGATCCAAAAGCTTAACAGTAACATGCTTCAGGGCTAAAACAAAGTCTGAGGAGATCACAGCAGTCAAGAAAGAAGACAGTGTTAATCCAGGGCATATCATGCTCTTCACCACTCTGAAAATTAACTTAGCTCAGCTAGTTTTGCATCTCCACTAATTGTGTGTTGTGAATGAGTAAGCAATGACTAAGGAAATGTCAAAACTATTCCATATCCTGTTCTTTTCCTGAAGAAAAACATGACAGGCAGAGAGAATACCTTGCATTTAGGCCACAACAATTCAACCAGGCAGTTGTTTTAGCAGGAATGAAGTAACCTATAGGCAATCTAAACATTGCCAGTCACTATAGTCACTTGTTACCACCATGCTGAGCATACACAGTTCCCCCAAAAACCCAAAAATCAGTTCAGAAGTTCAAATATGTGCAACGAATGCATACACAGAATTTAAGCTGGAAAATACACTGTGAGCACAAACTCACCCAGTATATGAAGATTCCTGCCCTATATGACTCTGGTTATTTTTCAGTGTTTCTGATTATGCATTGGAAAACTTTGACCACTGGCTAGAAAGGCAATAAAAACACCAATCAATACAGAACATACAATGATGCACACCTTACAAGCAGGATGAAAATAATCAGACTGCTATGGGGGAAGAAAAAGTGGCATCAGTACTGAACCTCCTGTTCAGTTCCTTCCATCTATGGGGGGATTTCGACTGAAATCAGCATTAGCCAGCTACAGGTACCCACCTCCAAGGCACCGAGTTGTCTCCTGCTCACTGAAGACAAAGGAAATATAGGCTCCAAAACTTAGCTGTTGTGAATTTCAGTGCTGCTAGATGCCCAAAATAGCTGGACCTCTTCCAGCTCTGCTTTCTCCTCATTCATGTCTCTCACACAAACTCTTGATAAGTGTGAGGCAAAGCACATAAGCGGAGCAAAAAAGTAGGATCAGGGAGAGAACGGGAAAAGCTGTGTTTCAGAGGAGGTGTGGAAGAGTACACACAGTAAAGCATCCACCTTATATGTTCATGAGGAGGGGAAGCAGGTCAGAGGGGGAAGTGAGAAAGGGGAAGGGAAAAGGACTGGGAGCAGGGAACAGAGTGTTTAGAGGCTACAGTTTTCTCCTGCCCATTATGTTTTTCTCACAGGAACCACACAACAGAGGGGCATTAGGCTGGAACATTATCCAGCATGTACTGAGCTGACTAAAGTAAGTTATAAGATAGCAAATCACTGTGTGCAATACGAAGACTGCTTAGAAAATTAGGCAGCACTTCTAGATGTGGCTCCTAGCAGCCATATAACTTTCATACAGGTGTCTCTACCAAAGGGGTCACTGACAAACTGCCACCAGCCTTGCAATTTTTCCAGACATCATGAATAACATTACATTCAATAGGTGAGGCAGGTGGTACAAGCTCAACATGCAAAATGATCACCAGGCCTCATAACATGTTCTCATACTCATGAGCACAGCCACTTATAAGTACAGATCATTCCTATGTGCATTGGCCAGAAGTAACAAGATTACTATGGAGAAAATGTTAAAAAAATAATTTAAAACAAAACCCTAATGAGTCAGATTGCAGTAGAGTACCAGAAACAACAGGATTGCAAGACTGCACTAGAACTTGCCCAACCATCAATGATACTCATTGATTAACAGAAAGGTGACAATCTCAGATGCTCTTGGCAAAGATGTTGATTATTTCCTCCACCTCTTCTCTCCCCACATTATCTTTACCTTCTTTCTTGGATCCATATCCCCAGCATTTTGGATAAAAGTAAAATAATTTCACAGTGCATCTTGGGGGTTTTCTGCTAATTGAAACTACTTCTTTGCATTTGTTCACTCTCATTGGCATTTAATTCTCCTCTCCCTTTGTTCAGTCAGCTACAAAATCAGACCCTGGAGGGAGTTTCACATGGGTTCTGGCTACAACAGCAACAGCAGCTTATCCATACTGTTCCCTGTGTCCACCTGGTCCTAATACTCTTACATCACGATTTAGCATCCTGAATGCTGAAAAGGATCAACCTGTACTGCTGGATGGGCAAAATAAAAAAAATTTTTTTAAAAAATCTAGAACAAATCACAGCAGACAACTTTCTGTTGCAGAATTTCAAAAACAACTGTGGTTCAATTGTCTGCTATTATTTCAACTCACTTATTAGCCGCAGACATCCCGCTTACTGTTCTGTCATTCCCTGGATTGTATCTAGAGTGCTCAAAAAATGGTGATACAAACTTTATAGCTGTCCAGACACTTCCTACAGTAACACATTAGAAGAAATTGAGCCACTTTGCTATGGAATGCAGCCTGGAATGTTTTGCAAACAACAAGAAGCATGTAGGTCCCATGCTAGCTATGCACTTCCTACCCATTTCGAAGATGCCTGTCCTGCTCAGTGTGAAGAGTGGCCAGGCACTACACTGTGGTCTGCCAGGAAAAGAAAGCAATCAAGCAGAAATAGAGCTATTTTCTTTTTTCATGATAGTCCTCCAAATAAGTGTTAATGAAGAATCTGTCATTTCCTCCAACTTAAAAAAATCGAAGGATATTTTAGGCTTGTGGAAAATAATTTCATCACTGGGACAAGTTGAGGTGTGACAGAACTGTCAGTATGATGGTAAACTGAGGAAAAATGGAGGTTTATCACCACCTCTGGAAGGCAATTAGGATAAGCTCCAGGTAACAATTCATTATTGACATTGACTCTCTGAGTTAAGAGTACTGAAACCATGGCGGCAGATGCCGTTTAAGAAACTACAGCTAAATGAGAGCCTTAGGAGTTGATTTGAACCAGTTTCAAATCCCACAGTACAGCTCAAGAGCTATTTAGTGGAAGATTTCGAGTATGGTGTGAACGTGGTATCAGAAGAAATGGAAATATCGATTGCTTTTTGGGCCTATTCCTTTCCAAATAGAGATCAAGTGGAAAAGGAAGGATTGGCTCTAAATCTCTATCAGAGATGTATTTAACTAGCTGAACAGCCATCGGGGAAGGGAAAAAAATGTGCACAAGAGGTCCTAATAGCTCTGCACTATATTAGAGGTTCTCCCCAAAAAGGCTTTAGCATCTTTCTGGGCACCCAAACGCCCCTTTCTTGTACTTCATTCCTCCAGGGCTCTGCTTTTGCCAGGAAAGAAAACTTACAGGGGATGAATTTCCAGGCCACAATGTGGTGAGCTATTCTGGTTCTATTTAACCATCTCAAGAGACATTTACAGACTAATGCTGTGGCGCTCGGCAGCAAGATTCAAAACTTCATTTCCCTCAGCCCCTAAGCCTGCTTGGCTCATTAATGCATTGCCTCCTGTTTTATTCAGCCTACCTCCCCCTTTTGCTGGTATGGAAAGAAGATCCCTGGAACAGTCTCTTCTTGACAACAGTATTTTGTGCTCAGGGTGGCACACGCACAATTAATCTCTGATGGCTCCTCACTGACGAATATCTGACCCACTATACTGAGGGTCCCACTCTCAAAAGTCTCTTGCTACTCAATCTTTCCAAAATTATATTCTTCTTCCACAAGGCAAGTGCCAAGTGGGAATACAATAAAAAAGCCAGCTCCTACATATGCAGCGATATGCAGAGAAGGAGCCCTCCTGGTTTATCCATAGCATGCTCTACTTTCACCCTTGTAACAACTCTGTCTCTGAAAGCTCTTGCCCACCAACTCACTTTCTCTTAGACACCGATGTGGTGCTGCTGTTTCTATGAAAGCCAAGCACTCTGCAAGGTAAACTTCTTTCTATTGCTTCTTCAAACATCTACTTTTGCTAATTAAAACACCACAAATCCAACTGCTTGGACACAGACGTTGGGTTCACAGTGAATCCAACCAGTAAGTCAGATGCACAATCTGAAATGGGCATGCAGTGCTTGGCCTGTCACCATCATCCCAAAGCAGCCTGGAAGTCCCTTTTCCTTGTCTTTGGCCTGAGGTTCTGATTCCAACTTCCCCAGAATTCAAATTTATTGCATTAGTTCTCCCTGAAATTAGAGCTCCGCAACCTGCCCTGTGTGTGCCTCGAGGAGCTATGGCGCACGCAGAATCTGACATCACCTAGGAAGAACTGAATCACGCAGAAGTAGATTAGGACACCAAAGCTCACAGCACGCAGTTAGATTTACATACATTCTTGTCCAGGAAGTTGGTGGAGATTTACCTTTCAGAATATACTTCCAATACCGACATTTGTCTCAGACTTCTGGGCAGAATAAGAGCTACTGGCCACAGTTCCATACAGTGCATGTGCAGACCTGTACACAATCACCTCCAGGTTTGACTTCAGAAGAGCTAAGATGATATGCTAGCTGTTGTTTTAGACCATGGGCTAAGGCAGATTTAAAAAAACCCACACAGGCACAGAAAGAAAACCCAAACCACAAAAAAACTCCAGCAACAACCAAGTACGACACTTCAATTCAACAGTATGAGTAACAAAGAGAAAAAAAAGTTTACAGGAGAATAAGGATAGTTGCCTGTGGGGAGAATATCTTAAAACCTACGGTAAAGTCATACTTGGCAAAATTCAATAGATCTGGTAAACATCAAAGATAAAATTTAGCAGGATAATTCCACCAAGCACCATTAAAAGAAAAATGGGACCAGCAGGGTTACCAGCAAAAAACAATGCCAGGCCTAATAGCACTGATCTACCAGAAGCAATTTATTATGACACCAGAAATAGCTATTTTCACAGTGGATGCTTGAAATGAAAACTTTAAAGCTTCTTTAAGTCTTGAGCTATAGCAAAGTATTCAACCAGCCAGCCAAAATAGCTGAAGGGAAATAGGAAGGCCACATGTGGAACTAATTACTCATGTAGAGGCTATGACAAAGAACATTTCTCCAGACTTTTCATGGGGGCTTCACTTTCAGGAAGTAACTCTAATTACTGTTCAAGTCTCGGCAGCCTGCATGCCGCTGACAGTTCCAAGAAAAAATGAACCTATTTGCCCTTTTCTTGGTCTGAAATGCCAAAATAGAAAAGCACAACTAGAGTCATTAAAAAGAAACAAAATAAGCACTGGCTTATTGCATTAGCTTCCCAAGCAGAATCCTTTTTATAAATTCAGTTTTTCAGCCTTCGCAAACCAGCAAATTCTGTGTCTACATTAACTCGCTCTCCGTTGGCTGCAGTAAAACTGTACATCTTGACTTTTTACAGCTTTTCCATACTGGGGCCCACTTCCTGCCCAGTTGAAGAAAAAATCTGGCCTGAAGATGAAATGACTGCTTAACATTACACTGAAACATCTGGTACCATTTTATACACAGACCCATGTCTGAGAGCAGGCAATTCTAGCGGTCTCACCAGCGGCACAGTGCATACCCAAACCTCCCCAGGGTGACATCATCCCATATATGGACTCTCAGGCCCAACCCTCCCCCTTTTCCTGGTCCTAAATTCATTGCCAGATCCCCAGTCTGCTGCAAATGTGCCACGTCAAGACTGGAAATCACAGCACTTCAGTGTGTTTCAGTGAGTGCTGCAGAGTGTGAGGGAGAGCCGAGCACAACCCGTGATGCAGGAAGGCAGTTTTTCCCTGAGACTAAAAGAGGATTTAAAATAAATAAATAGACGCGTCCGGAGATCCTGCTCCGTCGCCCCAGTGTTCAGACTACCTGTTCAGGACAATGCTGTTGTACAGTAGTCTGCACATTGGTTAGACTGGGCAAGGGAAAGCAGCGGCATGGACTATTGGGGACGCAAGTTGCTATTGCCAAGGAGAAGACACTATTTGCTCCTTTCAGATCTCATATACAGTATTTTTCTTCGCAGGTTTTGCACACTAGGGAATAAGAAACGCTAAGGGACACTGTGAAAAAGGAGGACTTCAGAATAAAGCGGGGAAGACATTCTGGTAAGGCCTACTTTGGAAGAACACCTGGCCTATGACCTGGCGAACCTAGGTGACTCCCCTCCCCCTTCCTCCAGTCATCACTGCAAGAAAGATGGAGCTCTGATGGTTTACTAAACCCTGTGCAAGAAATGAGAGAGGTATATTGCCTAGAGGTATACTACCTAGAGAAGTGTACAAGAGTAGAGTTTTAAAGTTGGTCATTTCTTCTTTTTTTTTTTAAAATTTAAAATAAAGCTTTTTTCCCCCACAAACTAAAAAGGTAAATTTAAATTTTTTTTACTTGTAGCAATCAGTATAAATATTTAAGGAGTATATAATTTTTTTTTAATGCCGAAAAGGCTTGCTAGAAGTATGTATTCTGAATAGCTCCTGTTGTGAACTATGATCTGAAGATCAGTTTTAAGAAACTATTTTCTTTTTAAAGTAATAAAATAATAGAAAATAATGCATGAATATTATTTTAAATTACTGTAATCTTTGCAAAAAATTGTACTTTGATTTTATATGTAGCTGAAACTTCTTTGCAAGTAACCTATGCTCTATGTGCTAATGAAAACTGGGAGGGAAACCATAGGAAATCTATGACTGCTCTTTGCGAGGCTTCTACCGTGTAGAATACGAAATCGTTAATTGTCAGGAAAAATTACCTCTGAAAGTTCGGGATGCAATGGAAAAAACCCAATAAATAAATAAAACTGAACAAACAGCCTTCCATCCCAATACTTGGCTGGCCATTGCCTGTAAGCGATCAGCACCAACTGATTGTTGCCGCTCTCACGTATACTTTGAATCGCTGTTACTTCTTCTAAGATTCAAAATTTTAAGTTACTTTGTCCTGAATCCCACTGATAAAAATGGAATTTGTAAACGAATGGAGAAGTTTGCTTTGGTGAATTTCCAGCGGTCCTGATAGGGGAAAAAAACCCCTCAGGCTGAATGAAATCCCCATGGACAAAATAATACAAAAAGTCTGCGCTGCAATTTGATACCAGCTGAACTCCAGAGTCAGCTCCCCTAAAGTTAACACTAGTAAACTACTACAACTGGGGAAAAAAAACCCCATCGATATGGTGCTCATTATTGCCAGGAAGGCTTTGAATAGCTGTATTATAAAAATTAGCATAAATTATGCAGCCATTGGTATTATAACTGGGCAATTTTACAGAATGCATGGTATATTTTAAACAGTTTTTATGCCGTATCATTATATTTTTTTAAAATATGTATATTGTTATTACTTTTTTCATTGCTCCTTAAATAATCGCTAGAAGTCCTACTGGGGGGAGATGACCGCGTAGTCTTAGTGTGACTGTGCCTATACTGCTGCCTTAAAACCTACGAAGCAAGACCTAGCACTGTCATTTCCCTCAGCCTCTCACCAAAGCTTCTGTATTTTTACTGATTCTTTTTTAATGTACGCAGACCCTTATAGGTTATCCACCCTTTCTTCCTTTATTCCACAGAAAATTATTTTTAAGATTAGTGGGGTTTAATCCCTTCTAGTGTAAGTGGAGGGGGTTTTTATTCTTCTACTTTGAAGTGGAGTTACAACACAGAGTTAAATGTAGTTATTAACAGAAAATATGTAGATACAGGAAGAAATTAAAGGAAAGGAACCAGATTCAAACTTGCTGTATTATTTCTCAGTCTATGTATGATCGCTCTTTCAGGCATAACAAATCTGAAAAGTTTTGTGACAGATTTTAAGCGGTAGAAAAATGTTTTCAAATCTGCTAAGAACCTCGCTCGGTGGTGCTTGCAAAAGGAATATGATCATTTGCAAATATTTTTCCTATCTAGCACTTATTTACATAGCAACTGTTGTATTTTTTATAATTCTGGTCTAGAGATTAAGAAAGGAAGTATTGTTATCCAGTGAATAATAGGTTTTTGGTGAAAACACTGTTGAAGATAGCCTGCTCTAGCTTTTGCTAAATAAGCAAGGACAATGAAAACATACAGAATGAGTGTTGCACTTATCTCCAGTCCACTATTTGCATTAATCTTTATTTTAAATTACCTTTCTGGATTTAGGAAGTGATTCCCCTCCCATACACTCATGGCTCTTCAAAGTTACATTTTTAGACTGTAAGGCTGAGGTCTAGGAGGCCCCTTGGCATGGGGCTTGGAAAGGGGGGGTGGGGGGGGGGAATGCAGTGTGCAAAGCAACAGATACGGAAAGAAAGCCTGTATTGTTAGGAATGAATAAGGAAGTATATCTGCTTCGGCTCAGTAATCAAAACATTTTCAAAGTGAATTAAGTGATTCTGCGGCTATTAAAACAGCGCTGGTTTAGTTGAAATAAGTTCTAAGTGGTCCTAATCAAACAGAAAAGTTTTTCATAGTTAGAAAATAACTTAAATGCTTTAAATATGCATGTCAACAAACACAAGATAGCTGTGTACAAATATTTCAAGCGGAAAAAAAAAAAGAATCCCAGGCATTAATTTTCGTAATGAATAAAAACAACTTAGCAGGATTTAATGCATACTAAGGAAAAACCAGGATGGTACCAATGCTTAAGCCTCTTGTATAAGCTAAATGATACAGTTCCTATTTCCACAGAACGCACAAAACCAGGAAAAGCAAATTAAAGCCGCCAGTGCGAACATTTAAATTGCTGAGTGTTTTGATATAGTGGACTTATTCCATCTTTAAGGAGCATCATTTGTTTTCAGCACACTCAATGAAATTAAATAGGGAAGAGGAAGAAAATAGGACAAACTTTTTTAGAAAAGGAAAAAGGCAAAGAAGGGTGGAGGCAAGTCGCTTAACTTTACAGAAATAAATATAGAGCAAATAAGCATCCAAATGTGAACAAAGCTAGTTACTCTAAAAGAAAGGAAAAAAAAAAGTCATTTGACATTTTTCTGCCTAGCGATTAAGTTGCATGTTGTCTTCTGTATTACCATGACCAGTGCTATTTAACACCTCCATTAAATTTTCAGAAGACTAAAAGACACTGCTATCCTCTCCACACTCCTTGTCCCCCTTCCTGCACTATCACCATGCGTCCGCAGACATTTCTGTGGACCACCCAAGTATCACTGCTGTATGGAAAAGGTTATCACCCAAATAATTGCATTAAAAAAGAAAAAAAAGTGTTACATTATTCTAATATTTTATTCAAAATCTGTTCAGCAGATTGAAAAACAAAACACCCAAATTTTAGTGTGTGGATTTGAAAATAGTAAGTTTTACTCAAGAGCATAACCTTACTTTTATTTGCAAAAGGCTTTGCTCCCTGAACTGTACTTTATGGGGGGGGGGGGAAATCCTGATTGAAAGAATATTAAGGGTCAGGTTTAAACCTACAAAAAGACAGGAAATGCCATAGTTACGAATGTAACTTTCCTGAATAACGCTTCTGTACTGCGTTTTACGCTGCATTGCAAAACAGTATCTAAAAATAACAACCTGCCCTTAAATAAAGAGTCCTGATCACAGTTGGAGAGTACGATTCTCAACTCAATTTCCAAGCTACCAATACTTCGAGTCAGATCCTTAATATAGCTTTCTGTAAATATAATATTAGCAATCAAGGGATTAAAAAAAAATTTTTTTTCAGAGTATCTAAAATATTTTTGATCCCTTTACTGACTCAATGAATCAGCCAGATACAGCACACAAAAACATTAAGTCCTTTTAGCAAATCAACTACAACTTCAAGGAATATCAGTGTTTAAAGAAGACTCAAGTGGAGATAACTAACCAGCCATTAGTAGTACCCAGTTAATTAACCGAAGGCAAAATAAGTTTGCCTCATTTCGAGATGTAAAGCTCTTTGGTGATTTTTTTGTTGAATTCTCCATGTATACAGTTATTAGAAAGACCGCGCAATCTTTCCACTTGCAGCTTTTAGCCCCACCACAACTTCCTTCATAATTCTTAATATAAACCTTATTAATTAAAAGGTGTATTTCTGTTCTTTCAATCCTTTTATACTCTAGGTTGCCAGTGAATTTTTCCATTCAATTCTTTGTTATTTCAAGAAAGATTCATAACATAGAAACAACTGAGACCTAAATTTCTCCCAGGCTAAAGGTCTCTCATTTCTTTTAACAACTAAAGGTGCAGAAATTAAATTTGATGAACTCTATAAAACCAGCAGTTTTTAACATTACTTTTAGAAGTGCATCTAAATTTCCACTTTTGTTTTTCTTTAAAATGGTCACGGAGGCAGGAAGACATGGCAACTTAAAGTATACACTTAAAATTTTACACAGAGCTACCAAAATTTAAGCAAGCACATTATAAAGTCCAAGTAAGAATATTTCATCTCTTTTAATTATTTTTTTATGTCTGAATTAGCTAGTTATGTTTTGTGTTTGATTAATTTCTTTATGGCAACTTATTTCATCTTGTTAGGTTCAAAGAAAATTGTCTTTGTATAATTGATAATTTGTACATTTTCACTTGTATACTAGCTAAAATGCATCTTCTTTATGGCAAAATAACGATTAAAGCTAGAACACCTGAATAGTTGTATTAATTTACTAGTAGCATAACTTAATACCTTGATACTATCCCCACCTTTAGCCTTTTTGTAAATTTGTCTCTTTTATTAGCAATTTTCAGGCTGGAATTTAAAGGTGTTTTGCTTCTCTTCTGTATGGGTAAATGTTTAAGGGTTTGAAAGCACAAGTTTTGCTGCTTACCTATGGTGGCACTAGCGAGCAACAGTGACTTAAGAACACCATTATAAAAGAGAATCATTTCATCTGCATAGACAAGCATTACAAGCATTTTTTTTTCTGCCCTTTTAAGCTTCCAATGTGTTTTGGGCTTTTTGAAACACCCCAGTGATGTTGCAAATGTCACTACTAAATTGGATTTCAGTCACTGTGTGTGTTTTATAAACAGGAAAGTTTAGCAAAGCAGCACATCTTGGGATGCGAAATGATGCTATTTGCATGCTTTTGATCTATAAAATAGTATTTAACTGAAAAAAACCTTATTGAAGTCCTACAAAATGAGTTTGTTTTCTTATGAAGTACGGATTTTGAGAGAAAATCAGATTTAAATAATATGCAAAGAAAAATACTAAAAGAAATACCAGACATACACAGCTCGCCCATATTAGCAAAATTTATATAAAATGCAACCGGTTTCCTTTCCAGCATATTCCCTTTAGCTGGGTTAATGCACACATGGTTGCCTCCATTTACACAGAAAGATTTTTATTTTTAACATGCCAGATTATTGTACTTATCTGCTCCTAGAAAATATGTACTGTATAAACATATCCTTTATCTTGAACTTCAGTATTTCTGTGCTTCCAAGAAGAGTAAAAACATCTGGTTAAATTACTATGTGTGAGCACAATATGCAGGCAAACCTCCATATGAATTGCATATAAAATAAACCATGGCTTCAACCCTTTGTTTTCCCAAATGTTGAGTGTGACTAGTCTGTTAAAATTGCATCTCTGATATACGTCAGCACAATAACAATCAATGTACCGAATCGCTTCTTTTCCAAATAAAATCAAGTTCTGTTCTTGTTCTACAGCTCCCAATGTTTTAAAGTTTAATTCTGTTATGTGTGTTCTGCCCCCTCCCCTCCCAACAAAGCCCCCCAAACCGGAATGGTACAAACTGTTGCACACCAGCGGTGATGGCTCCAAGGGACTGGCTGGACGGAGTTGTCATGTGTCTGCCTGTCTACACTTGCTGTGCAGAACATCCTCTCACCTGTACAGCAGGCACAGACAGGCAGTCGCATGACAACCCAGCCTGAGGGACAGCCGCCAGTGGGAGACCGCTCTGACACACCAGAGCACCTTCACCAACAGCTCCAGCCAAGAGTCACTCTGGATCTCAGATGGCCGGTCAGTAACCAAGCCGCGTACTGCAACCCACCTAGAGTCAAACCAACACTGCCTATAAAATACAATAAAACCCACTGCTGAAATTTTTACTGTGCTTCCTATAGTACTCTTTTCCTAGTTGTTCTCATTAACTCACTAACAACAAGTTTTATTTATACGCAGCTTTGCGGCACCACTGTATGTCTCGTCTTCCCATTTACTCCTCAGGCGTAACTCCAGCAACTTGCACTGTTAGATTGTCATTGGTGTAAAAATCACTAACATTCCCGCTAGCCACAGGAGCCAAGAGCTGCTTATTGTGTGGCAAGTTAATCTGTACACACACATGTTGTCTGGCCTTAGAGTAACTTCTCCCCTTTGCACTCTCTCACCTCCTCACTTATTTTCATATTTCCCTCCCAATTCACACAGAATTTTATAATTGGGAATAAACTGTGAAATCGTGATAAAGGCTGCATCTGTCACTGGATGTTGACAACACTATCCTCTCCTACTGAAACAGGACAGAGATATTTTATTTGGAAATAAGGCTAAAGGGGATATTTCCAAGAAATGTGAACTTCACTTTTTTAGATGTTCTTATCATAGAGCCCAGCTTGGCATCCTTTGCACACCAATAATGCCAGTGAAATCTCTGGATGCTTTGTAAAGAATAATAAAATCACATTCTCTGAGCATGTCCTGTAAGTGTGCTACACCACTTTACACATGGCATCCTTCCGTTCACAACAAAGAGCTTTTTGATTCATATGCTAGGAGGACATTCTGCATTCCCAAAGTCTATTTTATCCTGAAGCTAATTCACAAACTCTGATTTGCAAGTTGACTGTTAAACCAGCCTTAGCACAAAAGCTTACAGTTTTTATGCTACTTACCAGTAACAACTGAGAGCTAAGATGCTCAGGGTTGATTTTGTGTGTGTTGAGGTACACCTTATAATAGTCTAGCTAGTTTGACACAGAATACCCTATGAAAGAAATGGGTATTTGTGAGAGCAATGAACGCACTAATTTTGCTTTTATTCACAACAGCCTCAGAGTGGGACACACTATTTTCCTCGCTTCAAGTTCAGCAAGTGAGAAAGCACAAAATCATGGTCCTGGTCACACAGCAAAGTTGCAAACACAAGCAAATGCATGCTGGGTCAGAAACTAAGCCAGATTAGTATGCACGTAACTGAGGCTATAACTGCTTTAACCACAATATTTAAACATCGACTTGCTGTTTCCATAATTACAAGCCTAAAAGGCACTGTTAGGCACCGATTCCCATCTCCTCAGAAAAAAATCCTGTTGCATGTTTGAGCAGCAACAAAACCACGTCAAGAAAACAATCATTTCTTTTGTAATGCCCATATCACAAAACAAAATTTGAAATCTTTTGCCAAACGAACTTGCTTCAAAATACATTCCAGTGTGGATTCTTCACTTATAAAAGCTGCAGCTTGCAAATAAAGGAAATCATTTACATCCTTCTAACAGCACTAGCCAGCAACCACTCACATTCAGAGAGAGATTTCATCTCTGGTAAATTCCAGAGTACAGAAAACGGGCTCAGCTTACACTAGAGGGGGTACACAGCCCTTAGAGGTCCAAGCAAGCGCTGTAGCTTTTTTAAGTACATTGTCAGAGCTCTCTGGTACATAAGCTGCTACAACATTCCTTACTCAGGGGTCGAGGCACGGGGGAACAAACTCATCACTGTGGCAAGAGAACAAAGGTGAGACCTGCCTTTCTGCATCTTCCCCAGCTGCGATAGAGAGGCTCTTGCTACTGTGCAAGGACCGCAGAAGCGACGGGCCGAGCGGGAGGCACAGGGGATCTGAACTCCTTACGACCTCACAGCGTGCACAGCACTACTGAGCCCGGGCACAGCCCAGACACATAAACACGGGTATCACTTCACACATCACGGAAGACTACGTATCTAACCAGGGTAGGAATGCATCAGCGTGCAGCCATTTCGATAATCATCCGAGAACAGGATGTGACAACTACCAAACCAAGCTGAAAGCCAGGAGAACGTTTTAAGGAGAAGAAGTGTAATTATAAAACTTGGAATTCAGCCAGGAGATCAAATATTTGCTTCTTTAGTTTCAGAAGCCAGTAGATCTGTTTCTGAAATACGTCATTGGTCTTTTGATTAACGTAATGGTCAAGCTGTGGCTTTGACAATCTTCATGAATTATCTAAAACAGAGTTGTTTGATTTATTTTAAGTTCTACTGAAAAAGGTACTGTAAAAAAAAAAAATCCAACATAACTTTGTGAACTCTTTCCCAGCCCTGAATAATCAAATTTTACAGCAAATCTGTACGATCAGAGGAACTTCTGCCACCAGCAAAGCATGGAATATGGTGCTTACCACTCTAAGAAATTCCTGAGGGATCTCTAATATTGGCCTGAATGAACTACTCGTATTTTCATGACTCTCAAAACACAACTGTTTGGCAATTAAGAGACATTATTTTTAAACATGCATATGGAAATCAGACAGTGACCAATTCCCTCCGCGTGCTATTTTGAGATTCCCAGGTGACACTCTCTACAAATAAATTGTTTTGATAGTCTGCTAAAGTTCCATAACAGAAGATATTCCATAAATATTTTCAGGAATTTTTATATTGCAGGCTAAACAAAGATCAGACTCAAAAAAACAACACCAAAACTACCTCAGAAATTGACACAGCACATCCTAGCTGCACTTCCAAGTGCCTGAGACAGAACATAGCAGGGACTGTTAATCACAGCACATGACATATTTTAGGTACAATTACTGGTACCTAATCTAAGACGACGAGTTCTAGTAGCTTCAGGGTAAATCTCATTAAAAAAAAAGTTTCAAGTTCTCAAATTCATCAAGGCACCTTTCCTTTCTTTTTAATTCATTTTTATGTCATCACAATAACATACTTCCATACTTCAGTAATCTTGACACCTAGCACTTGGCTCCTCCCGACCAACACACACTTACTTTCCTGCTATAGTAAATACATTTGAATCCTTTTATAATTTAAATAAAAGGGTAAGGGGCAAAATCTTCCAGATTAACATAGTTGACTCAATCTTAAACTCTATCCCAAATGGCTACTCCACTGTTAGCAGCGTAACTGCCGTAACTACCTATGAGAAGTACCACAGTCTGAATGAAGCCAGAGCTTTGCTGAGCCCTGCTGTGTACACACACTGCAGGACCTCTGCCCAGCAGTTCTAGAATCACACACATACACACAGAATCACACAGTGTTAGGGACTGGAAGGGACCTTGCAGGATCCTCTAGTCCACATCTAATATGAAGCCCATTTGTCTAGCGCTCTGCAGTAAAACACTAAGTTCCTTTAAACAGAATATGAGTTCTCTATACAGTCTGCATCAACCAGCTCCTTGTTTTGTTGGGGTAAGACAGTGTTTAGATTATTAATTAGAATAACAATTAAAAAGACTGAGTGATTGGTTTAGAGCTCACTTAAAACTCTCTTCACCTGTGCCTTTTTCATCCAATGAGCTGGTTCACACACACCCCGCCACACATACCCCCCAAGAAAAGAAACCAATCAAAAACCCAGTAAAAAATTCAGAAAACAACAGGATCTTTTGTGAATTTTTTTTAATATAGCCCAATTTTTTAATGAAAATCAACACAAACCTTTAAAACAACACAAGTCTGTAGAGCTGACAGTGTACCTAATAATTCCATTTTAACACTAGGACTACTGATGAATTTTGGATAGAGTATCATTAAAATGATCACTGAAAAGAGAGAAACAAATACTTGATCCCCAAACCTGCCTAACAATATATTCAAATAAAGTGAGCTGGATATCCTGTTTACCATAGAAATGCTTTTTCCAGTTCTGATATTACTCACCTCAGATTTCCTGATCATCAGTGATACTTCTTACCAAAATGATTTTTGATTTTCAGTAGCAAATTTGAAAATCCAAACTGGCCAGCTGCAGAACTCTGCAGGCAGACTTTCCAGCCTTGTGGAATATGAGGCCAGAGAATAACTATTATCATGACATCAACTACTGTAGATACTTTTAGCAGTACCTTTAGCTGGACAATTTACAATCAACTTACAGGTATGTAAAAGCAGTCCAAACAGGCAAAGGACAATAACCAGGCCATTCCAAAACATTTTAGACCAATGTGTGTAAACCGCAAGAGGAATAAAGGAAAAACAAAAAACCAACTAACACCTCCCCCATACAACTTTGTATTTATGTTATCAACATCTCAACAGAAGCCTCAGAGGGTTAGCATGCACCATAAATCAAATCCAGAATATTTAATAAAACCTTAAAACATTTTTTTTCAGTTCAAGTCTGTACAACCCCATTTATTATTTTAAGGTGATATAAAAGAGCTGAGTAAGTACTGTTCCCCCGGTAGAAAAAGAGTTCTTCATTCCTTACCTCATCATCTTTATACCAGGACAAGCTTTCTGCAGTTAGAACAAACCAGTATTCCTTAGATCCTCCTTTCATGATGCCAATGTTGTTGATAGTCAGCCAGCCTTTCCGGATGACCTGTACAGAGGTGCAGCCAGGTACAAGTTTAGTTCATTACCCATTTGACATAATTTTGCTGCTGCATTCATTCTTTTTAATAAAGACTTGCTAAATAAAACTGAACAGATGCATTTTTTCAGGCTCCAACAAATTCAAATCAGAGATTTGGCAGGTTCCTATCATTTAAGGGAAAAAAAAAAAGTAACAAAGTGAATGTAGTGTTTCCAGTCAAACGTCTGGAGAAAGAAAAGCCTAAGTATTATCATAAGTACAACTACTTACAGCAAGGATCACGTAAACCTGAAGATATTTATTAGCTGTATAACAACACATTGTAAACATCCATACAACTTAGGACTAGTCTGACTGTTCTAGTCTAATTGTTGAAATTCACTTGTCAAGTTGGACACTAGGAACAGCACCTAGTTTCTGGTGAAGCAAATGGTTTCTACCCTGCATGGTATTTTCAGAATGGGTTGAATCAAGTGACTAAGTGGAGACACCTTACTTAGAAATTAAGAGAGGAAATGGTAAGGAGAAGTGTATGAGAGATTGCTTCCTCTCATAAGGTAGAAGAGAGGGAAAAAAAACCACAAAATCTTAAGGCAGGAATAAAAATCAGAGGAAAAATGGGTAAAGCAGAAGTTTATAAGATAGATATGAGTCCAAGATGAAATGACAGATGGGAAAGCACACTTGTAGATACTAAGGCCAGGAGCCTACATCATGCAAAGTGAGAGAGGAACAAAAGAAAACCAGAGGAACGAAACAGCTCCAGAGATGAAGGAGAGAATGGTCACGAGAACTGGTTTGTGGATCAGACAGATAGAAAATTTCAGTTTTATTGAAACATTCATTGCTTTCTAATACATGTTCAGAAGTAATGTTTACTTTCTCACATAAGCCAACAGAGCTCTCCCAATCACACAGATGGGGGGAACCTCAGTTATTCTGTTTCTCTCTGCAGCAACACCCTTTACTTGCTTATGAATCATCGAGATCAAAAGAAAAGCAGTTCAGAGCAGCTCTTCAGAATTCCCTCAATAACTCCCACAAGCACGGATGCGTGTGATCAAACCTGACTTCCCTTTTGCTTTTAGGGAAATGCATGAGACTGACAATCTTCTCACAGGGCTTTACAAGACTAGTAACTCCAATACCAAGAGATAACCAGAGTAAAAACATTGCTCAGTATCTATTCCTTGCCATCTGTAACAGTTTCAGAAATAGACCTCCCTTCCATCCAACATGCATGTAAATGTAAGCTCCCTGAAGAAACCAGCTTTGGCATTGCACAGAGCAAGCGACCAAGTTATATTTGATAACTAAACCAAAGAAGAGGATCAGAAGTTGCACCTGAAAAGCTGGGAATAGTATTGGCAATGAACATAAACCAAGAGTAGCCATTTCATTTCATTTCATAGTAGTAAGAAAACCACTGAAGATCCAAAAACTGTGGGATTTCAGACTGGAAGGAAACTGCTAAGAACATTGACTTTGGTAAGCTGTGAGGGAGCAGGGCATGAGTCCTGTTGAGAGACCCAAGGCCACAGCACAAGCAGACTGGACAGAACAGCCTGGATCACAAAGGTTTCTGCAGAACTTTGTTATTATTTTTAATACTGATGTTCATTTAAAAAAAAGAAAAGGAGCAAGGGGGCATTGCTGTTCACAAATACAGAATGCTCAGCCAAGTGCAAGTTGGGGTAATAAACTGATACAAACTTGATTACCCATCGGATCCTCATTTAATTTTATGGTGTTTATTAAACTTAAGAGAAAACAAGTGACGTACACACAGCCAGTGTACCGGCCTTCAGGCAGCTACCACGGAACAAGCTGTAGAACCAAACTAATTTATTTTTTCTTTTTGTTTTCCTGTGCTGAACTACACCAATGGAAGAAAATTTAGGAGAAATCAAGAAGTTAAAGTTCCCCAACCACTTGAACTTAGCTCTGCAACAATGTGAGCTATATTCATACAGCAGAGTAAATGCTTCACAGCAAACATGCAAAGGTGGTTCTTCCCGTGTTAGAAAGAAACTGAAATAGACTGTGGAGAAGCAGCTGTTGAACCATGGTATCTGTAACTGGAACTGCTGCATTGCTCCCTATAAAGCACATGTCCACATACTGGAAGCACAAGCAGCTGTGCCAGCATGCTACTGAAAACTGGTTTGGACACACATCTTCGGGTAAAAGATCTGAAGGCAGATGTCACAGTGGGGATATAGAGGTGGTTTCTGGAAGCAAACCAGTGAGTAGCATGTTCCAGAACCTTACAGGTGATGAGCACTTAAAAGAGATTTTTCTGTTCAGTGCTTTCCCTCACCATTACTACAGAACTTGTAGCAGATAATGAAGTCACCTTTTCTCCATTTGACAAGAACTCCTTTGTGGTAGAGGTCTCAGAAAAGACCAAGGCAAGATTTTAAAATCCAAAGTATACAAGCCATTTAGTAAGTAATGAAGCTCTTAATACATCTAAAACAGGAACTACATTCAGTGCATAGCTTTACATAGATCCATAAGATTGTCTTGCTCCAACACATCTCCCCACAGATGTGTAATTATCACTGGGTGTGGACAAGCTGACTTGCTAATACAAGCATTGATCACGGTCTTGTAAAGGAAGGAATTTGCTAGTTGTTTCCTCAAAAATCCTGTGCACTGAGGATTAGATCCAGCTGTCATTCCCACACAACAGTCTGTGAAGTGCGGGATACCAAGCTCTAGCAGTAGCTCAGGAGCATGTTTTTCATGTGCAGGTTTCCAGACCCATTCACCTACAGCCCTCTGGGAAAAAGGGGTACTGTGTTGTCTAGAACAGCCTGGATCGCGATCATCCAAAGTACTCAGAAGTGGTTTTAGGGAGACATCAAGAGAGCAAAGATTAGTGTACTACACCTCATGTTCTTTTCACTGAATTGCTCCCATTTCCCAGGCACATTTTGTAAACTACAAAAGGCTACACTTTCAAAACAATCAGTAGCAGTGCAAAACAAAATGAAAGCAAGCCAAAGAGAAGCTGAATTACACCTTAGACCCCAGTCCATTTCTCAAAAAAAATAATCAAGCTATGTTTGAGAAATAAGTGTCCTTTCGTGTGCAACAAGCAGCAAAGATTTTCAAAGAGACCTCTGAAGTTAAAAGAAAGCTCTGATGGGGGGTGTGTTTGTTTTGCATTGTGTGTGGGATTTTCCTAACAATTGTGTTATATTACACTTCATCTTGAAAAAAGGAAACTATGTGTTTCATTGTTTTCACTAGTTCATTTTCTGGTTGGTTTGGGTTTAAGAGATCCCTTTTAGTATTTTCTATCGTATTTCCAAACGTCACTCTGTGCAAACCGGATGTTAGTGACATGAGTTATGAACCTCAGGAAGGTGAAACATATGGGCATTGACAGAAGCTAGTGGAGACAATATTCTGACCGGTAGTCGGATTCCATGTACAGGATGAACAAGAGATGACACAGTTCCTTCCTTCGGGGTCCTGATATCTAATCTGGGTGTCTGAAAAATGAAACTTAGAGGGTACAAGTGCACATGAGCAAGCCAGAAGGAAGTAATTTTCTGATAATTCAGCTGCACAAAAGCCCAATCATATCTGTTGTTGTTGTTGTTCTCCGCCACTTCGCGGATAAACAGGAACAGCAGGATTTGACACAGTAGGTACAGTTTAGGTATTGCGGCGTGACTTCGTCATTCCATTACATCAAATAAGGACAGTTGCAAAAGACATAATATCAGAGAATCAGAAAGTGTTCCAGTTCTTTTAAAGAAGTATTTGGAAAGGGATTTTGTGATAAGCAAGAGAAATGAAATTGACTGGGCAGACATAAACACAAGTGTGAAAATCACGAGACTGGCTGTTTCTCAGCATTACCGGCAGCAGCACTGGAGTTGACTAACTTTAACAGACAGTTAGGTTATGTAACTCCACTGAAATCATCTTGAATGTACAACACTGCTCCCAGCACTAGGCTGTCTTCTCATCACTGTGATAACAGCACACATTACCGAACAGAAAGCACACTGAGATAATACAAACTTCAGTAACTAGCCCGAGGCATCCTTACAAGCTATTGGTTCTTTAAAATCAAATATGATGATTCTCACACTACAGAGGCTAAAAAGGAACAACAGATTAGAAAGGAAACCTAATACAGCATTTTCACTGTAATTGCCAAATGTCAGAGCATAAACTGATCAGAGCTGTCCTGATGCTGAATACAAGTGAGATCCTGTGACACTGCTTCCTCTCTACCCCCCAGTAAAAAAAAAATTGCCTGCATAAGTTATCACATAACTTAAAAATAAGGACAGCAGTCCTAAACAGAGATCTACTTCAAAGAAAAATTCAGCCTTTCCTGAAGCAAAGCACACTGAAAAATTGAAACATACTTCCCAACATAGTTAAACAAAGACTGAGATGATTTAAGCCAATCATGAAGGAACTTTAACCTAAAATTAAGTACAGGTAAAGGTGATTTAGATCAGCAATACTTCTCTAATCTTGATAAGGTGAAAATTCAACAGTAGCATGTCTCATTCAAAGATTCTTCAAAATCTAGCTTCATGTAGTTGTCCATGGGCATCACCTCTTTTACAGAAACACCAGCATTTCTTAACAGAACAATTTTGCTATGACTTTTCATGACCACCTCACTGACAATTTTTCATTCCTACCTACTTGCTTAAAAAAACTTCCATAACCATATTTTTTCCTGGGTCATGCAAGGTAACAGGATTTAAGTGTATCTGAGGAAAAGCAGCAGCAAAGTACACTACAAAGCAGGATTAAAAAGAAAAAAGGTGTTACTAGGAAAAAAGTTACTTATTAGCATAACTGTTCAGGCCAACTGATGGGATCTGAATGCTGCTTGCGTCCAGAACAAGCAAACCAGATTGCTGCTGTAATGTTGTAAAAGAGGTAGGTCAAGAAGTCTTCCAACAGAAACCTCCAAATCACTTGGACAGTGACTGGAATTGAAGAGTTCAGATTAAACCCCTTCTTCAATTACACGGGCTCCTTCAAGCACAGCAGCAAGCTCTGCTGCAGAAGTAATACTTTATGATTTTTATTTAAGTATCTTGCCTTCTCACACATGGAGTATCAGTTGGGCACATTGAGCATTGACACCTTCATCTCCAAAGGTTTATCACAAAGGGGAGCTTTGAACACTGAGTTTTAGTCAACAGAACAAATCTCAATACACAAAATACACAGTTTAACAGTGGGTCAGCTTTCAGATCTTGCTAATGAGCTGTGTAAAACCAAGCATTACACTGATTATTTCAAGCAAATTAGAAGACAGACTAACCTGTGGCTTAAAAAGAAACTTTGTGCAGTCAGGTCAAAACCTCAGGCGGTAGCAAAGACAAGACAAACAAAAAAGGCCAAAGATAAGCGTGAGAGGATAAATTAGTAGTAGAGGAAAAAGGAGCAAAAACAGGTTAAGAAGAATCAGCATCACACTTTTCCCAAAAATGCAAAATTGCTGCACTGATCTTATTTCAATGATATACACAAATAATTAATAGTTATCTGCATCACTCCAGTTCAAAGCAAGCTACAAAAAAAAAGCAAAGAAAAAAAAGCAATGGATTGCAAATGAGCATATTTTGAGATATTGTAATGAATTTTGATATTTTGAGAAAATGTAATGAAACTCTCAAGAGATTCAACTCAGCTGCTGTTAGAATCAGTGCCACCTAGTCCTTTTTCCTTAAACAGTTTAAATTTGTCTGAAATAACACATATAGTTTGATGATACAGCAAGAAACTGGAGAAATGTGTATGTTCATCATAGACATTATCACGGAATGCACAGGATAGAGATTTACTTCTTACACCTAACCATCACTGAACCAGGAGTAACTTGTTATAAAATTCACTACTGTTTATACAATTAATTCTAATTAGTAATATTAAAGGCATTCATCTATTTATTTACCAATGAGGTGGAAGGGTTAGAAAGGAGTCTGTCCTTGATATATTGATCCTCCTGGTGCTATCAAAAGACTTTAAATACTCCTAAGTCTATCAATAAAACTCACTTTTTCTAATCAGAAATAGTTCCTTAGTGTAAACAAAATACCAGAAACAGTACCTGTACACAGTAAGTTCATTTAAGCAATAGCTAATATTTCCTTTCAGTTACCAGAAACTTATTTGCCCACCTTTCAAAAAGAGGTTTCCTATGAATAGAGGCACTTACAACAGATAAATACTGCTTCCAGTTGTATAATAAAATAAACATCAATTAGTCATTTTAGTTTGAGAAACTCAGTAAATTATAAAAAGGTGAGTTTATCCAAAGTTTTCTATAACATTAAGTTATACTAGTTCATACTTGCAGGTTAGGAGCAGTTAAGGGATGAACTGCAATTACACTTTGTTGAGGAAATGTTACAGACACGACAGTTTAACAGTAAGTAGTTTAGTAGCAAGTATTTAACAAACCAGTGAGTTAGAGACAAACTTTGCCCTCTGAGAAGCTAAATGAAAAAGCAACAATAAAGCTTACAGAACTTAGCTCGTACAATTTGCCTTGAAGGCGGTAGATTGGTTCCCTGAAATAGCAAATTGCAAAAATGAAGTTTTATTTCAGACATTTCCTCATTCTTTTCAATCCCAAACAATTAACTTACAAACAGCTGTTTATTATCTTTAAAATAAAAGGTTCAGCAAAGTCCTTTATACCAAAAGCAATCCCGTTTCAACATTTAAAGTGCCAAGCTTCTTCTCCACTTTTTGGAGAGACAACATTCACTTAATTAAAAAATCATTCATTTTATTTGTGTATTTTTGCAGAGTAAGATAATTGGTTGATTTTCCTTTTATGGGACGCTCCAAAGTGATGATGCTTGTTGTGTTTGACACATGTTCCAGCACAGCTCGATAAGAAGGAAATCTCTCCTCAGAGAGGAGGCATTAGCCTTTGAAGCCATTTCACTGTTTAGACCTTTCAACTTTTTTTCATTTTAATCCAAACCATATATTACATTAAAAATGCCACTCATAGCTGGCCAGGCTCTGGGGGACCATCACATCCAAGAGGCCAATGGATTATTTTAACTAACAGCTCAAAAATAACTAGCAGTTTCTTGGTGGGAGGAAGAGTTTGGATTTCTATCCCCAAAAAGATGACTATGTGTTCCAAAAAGTGCTAGAATTCATTTACAATGGCAGAAGAGGAGACTTTCTGAAATCACCCAAAGGATCTAAACTCAGTGGTCACATTTGAGAACCTTGACCTTCCAACTCCTGAGCACTGACCGACCAAATTGCACATGAAAACATCAGAAAGACGTTCAGTTTGGGTAATTATTTACTCAGAATTTCATTGTATTAGCTTTACTAGCTTTTAAAATATGCTTTTAAATAACATATGAATTCCATAAGATTTTCTTTCTGTTTAAGACCTTGCAAAACCCTCAAAGTGAACAGAAACCCTCAAAGTCAAGGCATTTTCATTACTTTCCCCTCATATAAAAACCAGAACGGATCCTGTGAAGGACTGAGCACCTCTGGCCCACACAAAAGCAAGAAAGAAGCAAAGCTCAGGAGCACTTGGCATCTTGCAGAATCAATCCCATGTTCTTATGTGATCAAAAGAAAGGAACGAGTAATTTGGTTAATGAATCTCAGGGAAAATGCTAATTGATCTAAGAACATCAACCAGTTACTCTGCTTTGAGAGAGGACTATGGTACACAGTCAACCTCTTTGTGAAGTCAACTGAATGTTTTCAGGAGAGGTGAAGGCAAACCCACTTTTGCTTGCTGAATTGCCCCCGAGCTGTTGTGAAGCTGTGAACACGGAAGAACTAGTAAAACAGCCATGGCAAAAGCACACACAAGCAAGTACTCACCAGCCTTTTGGATTCTGAAATTCACAAGTTTACAGTTAATTAGAAAATACATCGAGGTGTAATTAAAGCTTCAATGCACTGAACAGCATGGGAGGGGAGATGCCACCCAGCGGTGCAAGCAGTAGCAAGAGATATTAAACAACAAATGATAACTATGAAAGTCAGGTGGCTCTAAAAAATCCAGTAAAACAAGGTGATGATGATGATGTATTTTGTGTATGTTTGAAGCAGAGAAGGTAAACAACACACTTACAACACAAACACGGCCAAGAAAACCACTTGCACATGCCATTATCCATTCTCTGTTAGGTGCCTACCTGATTTCCCACTGCACTTTTGTTAACCTGACTGCTTCTTTGTTGGGCACTAAGGAAAGCAGAGGAAAAGAGTTACACTGAAGAAACTCAAACTAAGCCCAAGGAATAACTTTCAGTGACAACAGTTATTTCCGATTCCTGCACAGAAAGCCAGAGTAACAAAGAAACACAGCAAAATCATCACATACATGTGCATATCTCAACTACTTTTTCTTCCAGCATAGGAATGCCTGCTTAGGGCAGAAGGGACATGCACAGCAGACAGCTCTTTCTAATCAACCCCTCTGTAACAACTTGGATTGGTAAAGGTTACTAAAAGCACAGAGAAATTATGGCTGGCGTGGGTCGCTTTGGAAACATCAGCCTCTATAAATATTCAAGAGAGACAAAAAGCAAGTCATTTCTGTTATTTAGCACAGTACAACAAAATCCTCCCCAGCTAGAGGCTCCTTAATAGCTGTGTCTTGACAGTTTGTTTTGGATATTATTCTAATATTTATGTGCAGTTTGAGGGTGTAAATATAACAAATGGATGAAGCTGTCACAAAGCCGGTTCAAAAAATCTGGAGTCTTATAAGAATAGAGCATATTTGAAATGAAAACACATTTTAAATGTTTTGCTCAATGGTAGTCCCAGTTCCTGAAACAAAACATGCTGCCTGTCTTGAACACATACAGGTTGCCATTAATTCTGAAAGTATTTGCATTATCTAGTAGTTTGTGTTAGGCCAAAAAATTAAAATATTGCTGGAAAGAGGGGGAAAAAATAATTGTTCAACCAGCAGGCTTTGGGTACTTGATCATCAGAATGGGCACTGGTGAAAGGAATTTTTGGTTGGATTAGACTATGCCATTTCAGCAGGCATTGATTAACTGAAGAAAGAAGCATATATATTAGATCAGCTACAAATACTGCTCTGAAAAAGAAGAAAGATGTTCTTGAATCACAGCCTATGGGTCAATCCTGCAACTGTTTTGTGCACAGCTCTTCCAAAGAATTGCAGCAGCACCAGACTCATCCCTGTCCCAATTCTGATCGTTCCTGTTGTACCATACTGCATCCAACCAGCAGTCCACAGGCTCTCCATGAGAAGAGCCACAAGGATGTTTATAACATGTGCCTATTCACTGGGCTTAGCTCTCTATCATCCCAATCTTTTTGATCAACTAACCCTGTGTGTCTCTGGTGAATCATCTGAGTTGCATAAGCCTTGGTGCGTACATTGTGATTAAATGAAGTGAAAACACAGCACTAACCCCTCAACAATTTTGATCTGTTGTTTGGGAAACACACAAGATGGCTTTAGGAAACCTAATTACCAGGGTTTTGGGTCGGGGTTTGTTCGGGTTTTTTAATTTTATTTTATCACCTTAGGAAAGCTAATTAGACCACTAACATCATACTAAGAATCCCAGGCCTTTGAGAAACAGCCCGGCAATTGGCCCCCTATTTACTGTTCTAACTACTAATTACTTTTTATGGAGATTGAAGCATGTAGCTATGTGAGTTATACCAACTGGAAACAAACCCAGTCCCAACATTTTACCACTCATTCTGCTAAATGAGACAGAGGTTAATACTCCAGTATTTCACAATTTCATAGCGCTGCCAAGTTGATCTAGGAACTGTCATTCTTAAGTCCTTCTCAAGTCAATTCACATCACACTGTACCTGCCTGAGCCCCTAAAATGCTGCAAAGTAGTTTGAAATTCTTTGTGTTCTTTCTTGAGAGCAAGGTTCACAGGACTTACATTTCTAAAGCACTGCAGTCACATGAGATAACTGGCTAGAAGACTCAGCCTAAGAAAGGAAACACTAGGAAACCTAGGACGTCTACAGTCCAGGATCTTTGGATACTGCAGAAGCCCATATGCTACCCCAAAAATATTTTGTTTTGCAGCATTTATGTTAGAACTGGAACAATGTGATTATAGTTTAAAATGTGTATTTTCTACTGTTTAGCTCATAAATTAATATATTTTACACTTTAACTTGTTCTTAGCTATCAAAGTTTTCTATCCCAGCTGAGCACAAGTTGACAGAGATATTTCCCTTCCCATCAGTTTCATCTTATAGAACCATTTGCTTAAATTCACTGATAAGTTTAAGCAAAGAGCCATTTATTATCTGCTTACACCCCACGCACAGCAGCTGGGGATTTCTACGTCTCAGCTGGCAAAAGAGGGAGCAGCTTTCCCAAGAAACTGAACTCAGGAATTGCAACTCCTTGGAAGACACAGCAGTGAACCATGGACTGAACTATAGGCCCCAGGAGCAGCATCCATGAGGGGGATTTTTCCAGGGAACAAATAACAACACAGTTCCAGATATGCCTGGCACTCCATAATCCAAGACTATAACACTGAAGGCTCCAACTTCTCACACGCAAAATTCTCTTCAGAGGAGGAGGCGCAAGCATTGGAACAAGCTGCATAGAGACCCTGGAGAATCTCCAGTTTTGGAAGTTTTCCAGATCTGACTGGACAAAGCTCTGAGTAACCTGGTCTGAACACAGCATTGACCCTGCTTTGAGCAGGAGGTTGGACTAGGCAACTTCCCAAGGTCACAACGCACACCATGAATATATATGGAGTGTTTTTAGGCTTTTTCCTGTCAGAAAAGGATGAGAAGTAAATAGCAGGCAGGCTGTTATCTTGACCTCTAGAAGGCCAGCTACCATTCCTACAACATCCTGTCATTTGTCAAGAGAACTGATAAAGATATCTAGGACCTGCAAACAATTCTAGAGAAAGTTGTTAAAATCAGACACAAATAGTGCCTGATTTTGCCTTCTCCCTCTCTCAGCTTACTGAACTCCATGTTTTAAACCTTCAAGGCATACTGTCAAAGATGTAGACCTTCCTTCACAGTGCCAACTAGAACAGGCCATAGTATGATACGTACTGTGGTGCCAAACTTTGTTGCCAGCATCCCACATGGGTGAAACCTGTTGTGATTCCGAACACCGTTATAGCAAATATGGCATGAAGACAACTGAAGGAACAGTTATTTTTCAAAGAGTGAAGACATCTTTAATGTTTTTACTAGTGTCAAAACCTTGGTATGAAGTCCCCGAGGCACAAATTGCTGGAAGCCGAGGGAGAACATCCTGAAGAATATTCTCACAGCCTTTTCAATTTAGCAAGGAGAACGTCAAACCAGGCCCTGCAGGGCATTCTGCTACTATTATTCTCTACAGCCAAACAGCAGGCACACTTACAATTCAGTGACATCCTTTACTCCAAGCAAGACTGTTTCATACAGAATCACAGCTCCCAAAATATGCATTTGCAGCAATGTGGAAAGACCACCAATATTACACATTTCTGTGGTCCTAAAACAAAGACCTAAAGTTAGGGCATCAGCCTGCCAAAGCTGCTTCCTGTGATTCCAGTCCAAGAGCAAAACCAAGTGTGTGAACTGGGGTGAAGAATCCCCTGCAAGTGGGGCAGAGTTCAATACAGTGTACATTAAGAACACACTCCTGCACGTTTGGGATGCTGCAGCTCACATCTTCACTGTTGCACTTCAGGACTTGTGTTTTGAACCTGGTTTAAAAAAAAAAAACAAACCAAACAACTCACACTGTCTGTATAACGAAGCCTCTATACACTTACTTTGCAAAGCCAATGAAGTCCTCATGGTTGGTGTTGATGTAAGAAACCTGGATATCAATCAGCAGCAGCACCTATTAAGGGATACAGGAGAGGAAGGGAAAAAAAAAGGCAGTGTAAGGCAGATGAGAGAGAAAGAGAGAAAAAAACTCAAGGGAGAAAATAATAGAACCTTTTAGTTTTCTGCATTATCGAGTATTCCCTACATAATCATTCAAGCCAAAAGCAGCAGTATTTTCTGAATCCCACCACTTCTGTTTGTGTGCTTGTTTATTAAGTTAGACTACAGAAGAGCTATTCCCTCTTCCTATTTTTCCTGACAGACCTCATTTGTTTTTACTATCTTGGCCCTTGCCTGTTTTATTAAAATCAACCATACATGGCCAGAGAGCACTTAATAATGCTCTAATAATCTCATAGATTCTAGTGCTATGCTTTGCAAGTTAAGCAAAATTCTGTCCATTTGCAGCATTCCAGCGAAGCCAGCAAGGAGCTCAAACCTTATATGTAAAATCAGGGTACCTACACTTTCTCTAGATACTACTTAAAGAAGTGGTAGGTAAGCTAGCCCTGTACTATGCAGCCAGCCTGGTGTACATGTAGGGCAGACAATGAATTAACAGAATGAACAGTTTCCACGTTTATCACTTACCAGACCTTCTTCAGTAGCCCAAAGATGGACTTTGATTCAAACTTGATGATCTAACTCAAAGAACTTGATATTAGTGAAAGCTCACTCCCAACCTTGAACAGCTTATTGAACATGCACAAGACTGCACTTTGCCCCATCTTCTTAGACTTCTATTTATCAGCAGGGATCAAGAAACAAGCTTGTTGCTACCAAATGGCAGCATTTAACCTCCTCCAAGTGCACAGTTATGTTTATGGACCTTCTCAAACACAGCATCACACCCAAATTCTTCACCACTTCCAGAAGATGTTTAAGTGCCTCAGAGCAAGAAATAGAAGGGATTTGGGTCTAGCTCTTATCTCTTAAAATATCCTCACTAATGTTTGGATTTATTAATGATAACTGCTAACAGTGTAAATAATGATGCAAACACATGACCATCATCTATTGACCAATTCTTGTCATTTACAGAAAGCTGGTATTTTGTACTTCATTCTGGGAAATTGCTGATTATGTGCACACAATGAAAAATGGAGTAAGAAATAAAAATGATTACTTTAACTTGTAACTTCTTCCAAACTGAGCGTGTTAACTAGAATTCCCTGCAAGTACAAGCCCAGCAAATACAATCTTTTAAAATTTTGTTTTTAAGATGACATTCACAGGACAGATTAAAGGAAAAGAAGCAGGATGTGCTGCACAGCCTCCTAGCTCACACAGGGACAGGATTAAAGAGCCAGGAGTCCAAGACAACTTAGAGCTCTGCCTAGCCCTTCTTCCCCACATACTTCTTTTGTTCCACTCTGCACTCTCCAGACAATAATTCCGGTTTCCACATCCAGTGGATTTTCTCATACGTAATCTAAGGTTTGAAGTTTCCTGGATTTAGAGTGCTTAGCTGGGTGATGAATGTTCTGAAGGAGTTTCTCTGATTTTTATTTTTTTTAAACTTCAAGGAAAGCAACGGTCAGAAGAGCTGTACATCCATGAACCTGGAATGGTGCTGTTAACAATACTTAAAGTTCTGATTTAAAATATCACAACTTACAGTTACCAACTTGATAGCAGTCTGTGCCTTTTACAATGGCCATAGAAGGAACATTGTCATGCTGATTTTAAAATCTGAAGGAGAAATTACTTTATTCATTCTCAGATATAAGATGCTGCCTTTCAAAGCACATTAACAGCCCTCAGGGGTCAGTTTCAGTGGTTCTACACTACACACCACAGCAAGCCTGTCAACATGGCCCAAGACAGACGAGGCCAAGCTGCTCAGCTCAGCCTGCATGCTGAAGCTATTGTTCAGTGACAGAGAACTTCAGCTTCAATGCTTGCTGGATGGAGCTCACTCATCTACTACATGGCTTTTCTCTCCTGCAAGAGTCCCAGTACAATTGCTTTTGGGCCTCACTGTAATTAGAACATGGGATCAGTATGTTAAATATAAATGGAAACCAAATAGAAAAAAGGCTGAGTATTTCTGTGTACGCTTGTGTAATGGTGACTCGATTTCCCACAAACCGCTGCTGTGGCACAACGAAGCAGATGGTGCACTGTGGTTCAGGAATGAGCCAACACTGCTTTTAACAACCAATCCTAATCCTGAAAGACCAGATTAAGATTTTCTGTAACAATTTGAGTTTCTTCTGTCAAAGCTCAATGTTAGAGGAGCAACTTTTCTCCCCTACTGAAAGTGTGCAGCCTGCTGAAAACAAAGCAAAGCCCCCAGAACTTTTTATTGCATTCCTATACATTGTACATAAGACCTTTCTTCCTCCACATAACTCCTCAAACGACTAGATCTCCTATTTATTCTCACCTGATCCTTGGTCTTCTCTTCTCTTTCACGAATGTAGCCAGCAACAATTCTTTCTGTTTCCTCACACAACCTTGGATACGTTGCCAACTGAAAAGCAAAATTAATAGATATTTACACCTGGGGGTGGCTTCAGCAGAATGCAAACAGAGGAGCCTCCAGCTTCCCTCCCAGGAGGAAAGCATTTATTGCAAATGCTTGGGCTAAAAGTTAACTACACCACATAGCAAGCCTTACTTGCTATTAATGGTCATTTTCTAGAGAAACGGAAGACCTAATCCCTGGATTGTTTCTGTGCTTTGCTTCATGGAACATTGAGGAAAAGACACTTGTGCGTCACACTGTGTGAACCACAGTTTATCAGCCTTTGGGGTGAGGTTTCTCCATGCCTCTCCTCTTCTGTGCCTAATTCCAAAGTGACGCTTTAAATAATATCCAAGTTTCTTGTTCTTTGCCAGCTCCACCTTGCGGCAGCATCCTTACATCACAATAACAGCACTTCAAAACACGAACAGCAAAACACAATAGTAAATTTGGCCCCTTGCACTGAGAAATGAATCGACACGATTAATTCTTGTGACGTATCTTTCTAACTTTGACATAAGTGGAAAGAACCTGGAAACTCTGCTCTCAATATTGCATTGACATCGCTTCTCTATGATCCTTGTCAAAAGATTGTAATTCTTTCCTGTATCTGAAATAGCTACTTTACCTGCTTAGTGGTACAAAAAGAAATTGCATTATTCAGGAGAATGCAACAGATGTGACACACTATTTCTCAATGATTTTGTTGTATCTGTGGTCACATCCCAGAACAACTCCGGCACTCTCTGCTATTAGGGTGCCCTGCACTCTTGAGATGATGGGTAAAACAGATGAACAGAAGGTAAGGACAATTAGCTAAAAAAATCTGCAAGAGTCGATGGGATCTTCTAGGATATCACAGAGTAATGGGAGAAAAGATAATCAGAAACCAGCAACTGTTAGTTGTCAATGCTCTAGACAAGTGATCACAGTATTGACAGGTAACTCTCCCATGAAGAAGAAAAATAAAAGGGGGGAAAAAGCTTCATATTAATATATCACACATGCTTCTTTAGTCACAGCCAGGGGGTGTGAGGATTGAGGTTTCAATCTAAGAGCACACACCAACACAAGCACACACTTCAGGAAAGCCATTTCCAAATGCTTGTAAGTAATGCTACGTTTAGTTTTGATGATCCTCTTTCTTAACTTGGTACACTTGCACAACTTTCACATCAGGAAGTTCAGTGCTTAGCACAGTTCTTACCACTTCAATGTTCAACATTTCTGTGCAGCAAAGCCATTCATCAACAATAATGCAAGGATGTACAAATACAAAACAGACACAATCCTCCCAGATGTCCACTTCTGACTTCTTGACCACTGGTTATGTATGAAACAAGCTCAGGTGAAGTTGTAGGCCCTTTACATCACAAAGAACCGCGGTGCTACCCCATAAAGTTTCAAGAGAAAAAGAAGATTTTTTTCTTTTCTTGGTAGACATCTCTGAACATATTTAAGGACTTTGATTTAGAAAAGTTTCACTTATTAGCACTGGAAAAGAAAACTTCAAAATGGATTTTTTTGCTGATGTACACGTCCACAGAATTGCGTCCTTCGTTCCACTATAGGTACCAATGAAAATATGGCTTTAAAGAGAAAAGCAGGGGCAGCTCAACAGAACTCCAATCATGATGATTATATGTACTCAAAATTCAGGAATTAAAAAAAATAGAATATTTTCAGCAGAAATTGCAATTACTTTATAGGTACTTATTGTGTACACCAAGTGACTACATCAAAAATCTCCTGCAATAGAATAAAATATAAGACAGACTTTGTATTACCATTACATTATATTTATGTTAATAGATTCATTTGCAAATTACCTTTTTAGTGCACTTCTTGACAGTGTTGATTAACTCTTGCATCACTAGATCCACACTTTTTAAGCAAGGTCCTTTCAGCTTGACTATCTGTTTTTTAACAATGGCTTCAAATGCCATATCTGGCGTAAACAAACCTGTTCTGTGGAGATAACAGAATATATAAAACACTAATGCAAACATCACATAAGGAAAATATATATTTTTTTTACCAAATCGTTCATATCTTCTTTTTTTGGAGGCTTAGAGCTGAGCATTAGCAACCCCTAACACAACCTTCTGCAAAACTATATTTACTTCTTTCTCGTTAAAAAACAAAGTGCCATCATGAGTAAGAATATGGAAGTGCCCTACTGCTTCAAGTTGACTGCAAGAACTCTAAAGAGTTCTGATATAATGCATTAAAATCTTGTCAACAGTGCATCAAGCCTTAGGTAAGGGAAAAATGGTATCTGCCAACCTCAGCCCTTTATCTTGGCCTAAAATACTAGTTTCTCCACACCTTTGGAGAAATTGGAGTAGCCTATTTCATGTTACTTCTTCTGAAAAGATATCCCATTCAAATAAGGTAGAAATGAACTACAGGCAGTTTGCATCATCATTTGCTGGTGCAAAGTATTCCATTGCTTCAAGGTTTAAGAACTCACCTTGCTAACACTGCAACACAAAGAACATATTCCAAAACACTAAGCTTGTAAGCAATGCTTTCAAAAGATACTATGAACTCACAAGTAGGTAAGAGGAGGAAGAAAAAACCCCACAAAACCAACCCAAAACGCTCATAAAAGAACCACCCAAGCCTTTTGGAACCTGGTCTGTTGTCAAAAGAAAGGAAAAAAAAAAAAGAATTGGGTACACATCTGATACAGTATCCCTCCAAAACAGACTGATCATTCCAAAGGGACATAATTAGGTAATTCCAAACCAGGTATCTTCCTCTTCCCAAGCTTATTAATAAACTGCAGACATATTGACAAAGTGAAACTTCAGCAAAGTCACTTGTAAATCAGTCATTACAAGAAATAGTTGAGACTAAAGGAGAGTAAGGTAGTGCAAAGATTATGCTGCAACACAAGCTGAAAATTTTTTTCTCATATCAAGACACAAGCTTTCCCTTTAAAAATTATGACTTTTCAGGAATACAGGCTCAGTGGAACTGCAGACACTACTACAGAGAAATATTGATTACTTTTCTTTACTGGTAAAATAACTTTCCAGGATTTCCAGGTAAGTTAAACCAGTTCAGACAAACCAGCTTTTTGGGAAAAAAAATAGCTACCTCAAAAACAGAAGAGTGAAGGAGTGGAAGAGGGAAAAAACCAACCCAGTTTCTGGGAGCAGTGCATTAATAATATAGATTACCAGTCAGTAGCCAACTTTCAAGAGAAAGACCACAGCCTCTATAGTGTGACTAGGCTTGAAAACATGGGAACACTTGCCTGATACCGTGTATGTTCTTGATTGCGTAACTGATTTCCCTGCGTAGCTCCTTCTCGTTGAATTCCATCTAGAGGAACAAAAATATGCAACAACATATTAGGGGCAGGTTTTGAATAAAACAGAAAATATCACCATCACAACATAACTGGAAGACAGGCAAGTTCAACTGGCAAAAGAGTAATTTCTATTTACACTAAACAAATCATATGTATTTTTAAATATTTTAATGCTAAAGCTATAGGCAGTAAGGATTGTTGAAAATTATGCAGTTTCCCATTCCAAATATACCAACAGCTAGAAATACTTTTGCAGAACATCCCAAGAGAGACATGAGTTGATAGATAAAAGACAGAAATATGATTTGGAAGATGTAATTATTCTTTTTATTGTTAAATCTGATTTCCTAAAAAGCAGTGCAACTTCTATGATCATGTTCTATTTATATTTTCATTCCTATCCTATTTTTTTTTCAATCAAAAATCTCAGTTATGAGATTGTAAATTTTTTCTTTCATTTTCTTGAAAGCCAGCTAGCTGGAAGAAAAGTTAGTGCTATCACAAATGAATGGGTCATTACCTAAAGCCCACCTGTCTTGTTGGGCTGTAAGTTGGTATTTGAAACCTTGGAACCTGCCACAACCCTGTCTGATTCTTATCCAACTGAAAATTAGGGGATATTAAGGCAGTTGAATATAAAACAGGTAGAAAGGAAGCTTAGGAAAAGTGTAAAAGAATGTGGACTAGAGGTACAGTGCAGTTCATGGTGAGGGGAAGCTGAATTCCCTGCAGTGAAAGAAAGTATCATAGAATATGTAACCCAAATTCATAGGAAGCCAGGTTTCATTGGTTCACACTCCACTGAACCTCCACTTATTCTGTTACCCAAAGGACAGGTAAGCAAGAAGATATGTGTCAAGACAAGAAATGCTATCACAAAACACCTAATCTGCTTCACCTCCCACTATGAAAATGTAGGATTGAAAGCTGGAGTTGATTTAAGTCTCTGAACACAGGAAGCAGAAAACAGCTATTTGTCATAACTCTAATTTTAATAGGTACTAGCACCTTGAACACAACAACTTAAATCTACCAACTGCAGTTGTTTCCCTGCCCCATCTAATCAGAAGGAAGATGCCATTAGTGATAAAACAATAAAAAATCATGGTAAACAGTAACAACTGTCACTGTATATTCTAATTATTGTATTTCAGAATTCTTAGCACATTTCAGTATCTGAAACTAGAAATGAGGCCAATTTATAATTCCATGTAATTTCTTCCCCAGTTAAGAGTGTGTGCTTCAATCAGACTTTGTCTTGGCTTTACTACTATCAACATGAATGTAAGAGCATATGAATAAAACAGAAAGCATACCAGCAAGATGGATAAATACCTTCACTAGTTCAAAAGGAAAGCGTTCATGGAATATACGATTGATTTTGGCACCTCCTGAAAGTTCTAGTGTATCAACCTGATCTCCTGATCCTTCAATTCTTTTTTCAAAGTCCACTGAAAACTGTTGTACCATCCTAAATTTCAAAAGGGGAGAAAAAAAAATTTTAACAAAACACCAAAACAACAATTTAACTATGTCAGCTACCAATTCTTGCTTCATTGCTACATGACTGCTACTGCCCTATTGTCCTGGTTTCAGTCAGGATAGAGTTAACTTCATTTGTAGCAGCATTGCATCAGCTGCTACAAATGAAGTTAACTCTATCCTGACTGAAACCAGGACACCTATAAAACATGTTAAGCAATTGACAAGTGGCTGCAGAGGGCTAGAACTTAAAAAAAGAGAGGTGAGAAAATGGCAGACCTTTGGGGTGACAGGGTGCACAATACTGAGTATGCATCCCTGGAAACAGGCCAAGGAAGGAAGCTGCATGAAGCAAATCAGTGGGTGCTGACTGGGTTTCAATCAGCATTGCCCTTTTTCCTTAATGCTAAACCCACAATAAAGAAAGGGCACCACTTCTACTTGATTCGAAGTGAGGTGAACAGCCACCTATGTTCCATCACATTACAACAGTGTTACCAAAGTCTTGTCAGACAGACTTATTTTGTGGATAAGAGACAAACTGGACAGTGACTTCAGCAATGAAAAAGTCTTCCAGTTTGGAACTTAGAATCGTATTGTAGCTCCAGAAATCATTGCTACTCCTCTGGCAAACAACAGCATTCAATCCATGACTTCTTGAGGTCAACATCTGCCAGGTCAGTTGTAACCCCCACACAGGTGGCACATCACATCATCTAGTTTGCTGCTAATTGTCAGATGCATGCCCAGAGAGGCAAACCACAAAGAAGAGGTTTGCACCCACCCCAATACAGTATCACTTGAATGTAAGAATGGCTGCACTGCAACAGAAAAAAAGCCATATCATGTCAGACGCCAACAATAAGCACCTAGGAGAACAGAGCAAAGAGCCAGTAGTATTGGTCCAGAATATACTCTTGGTCTCAATAAATTGCAGTTTGTGGGTCACATATAGCAGGAATTTGTGCTTGTACTTAGTAAACATAAATGTCTTCCCCAGCCCCAAGAATTTGCTTTCTGAAAGCTCACAAATTTTAGTATCGGCTCCTGCAGCAAATAGCTCTGTGGATTAGTTGCACATCACATGAAGGACTACCATCTATTGTTAACTTGGATCTTGCAATCTTCAAATTCTTTACATAGCTAAGTTTTTGTATTGGAAAAAGAAGAATATCCATTCTCCTTTCACACTCATCTTACAGACTTCTAAACACAATCTCCTCTCCTTGCCTAAAGTCAACTTTTTGGTCAGGCTGAAGAAGAAACCTATACAATCAGCAGTTTCCTACCTTTGATCATATCTTGCCCATCTTTTTACCTTTTCCTGTTCTGCTTTCTCTCTTTTCTAGGATTACTAAAATTAATTTAGGGAAAACCTTGATGAAATTGTAGAGTATATGAAGTGTTCTGGAACATCAGGCACAGAATTCTTTGGAGTTTGCATATAGAATCCTTAACTGTATCCTAATCTTGAAATTTAAAGCCATTAGAAAGAATCAAAAAAGCAAAACAAGCCTACATAAAACAGAAAAGCAGACAAAAGACTGGACACTCACTGCAACAGGGCTTTTGTTTTTCTGGTTGGATCTTCCGGTCTGAAGTTCTTGTATACCTCTACTTCATGTTCTATGGAAAGCAGCTGGCTCTGGAGTTTGCTTCTGAAAGCTGGCAGGGTATCCCTAATATGATTGGTAAGTTGCTAAAAAGCAAATAAAGGTCCTTTTATACTATTAATAAAGATGAAAGCAAGAGCACAACCATGCCAAATGTATCAGCCATGACCTGTGCTAGTTTAGCAGCGGAGTTCTTTTGATCTTCAAAGCAATGGAGACTGCTAAGGAACAATACAATATCCCTTTTGCATATACTTCATAAGGAGGCTTGAAAAATTCCTTTTTCCTCTCACTCACTGAGCCCTGTTACTACATCCTTGTTTAGTTACACACAATAAAGTTATAAGCATTATATATAATTTAAAATGACCTTTCATCACTTGGTACACATGCCATCACTTCCATTTTGTTGGTTTTCCTGCAGGAGTTTCCCAGTTCCCAATACACTTGTTCAGCACAATGACTCCTTCACTTTACAGCCACAAGGCAATGTGGGACATGGAAAAGATTCTGAGCACACCCCAGCCCACTGAGAAGAGTTGGAAGGAAATGCAGACATACAGAATACCCACTCACTTTTGGGAAAAATCACCTTCACATGATTTCTGCTCCCTTGAATGAAGTATAATAAAGGGAAGAGATTTTTCTCTCACATTAACATTATAGAACTTTACCTTTCTTAAACACTTGATTTTTGGCTGAAAAAGGTCCTACTACTCAAGACTATGGGGTTTCATTTATGAAAACAGGCCTTAAGTACTTGAATATAAACCAAAGGAGAGTATAAAAAGGCTTGTCAGACCTATGTTTAACATATATTTGTGTGTGCGTGTGTCATATCATAACGTTTAGACAGCACTACCAACGTCTCACCTGTGCCACAATTTCTCATGCACCGTATCCATTCATTGATTAAAAGCAGAGCAAACTTCTTGCACTATGCTGCAAACCCTCTTCCCATCCCCAGTCAGACAAGCTCTAAATGAAGCACGTCATACACCAAAATATGTAAACTCAGCACAGAAGCTGTTCAAGAGACCTAAACTGGACTTTCCCTGCAGCACCATCTTGTGGACGTCGGGAAATTACGTATTGCCTCAAATCACAAACGCTCCATCGGTGTTTAGGCTCCTGGGTATAGATCTTACATAATTAAATAGATCTTCCCATATATAATATTTTTTGGCACACTAATAGCAACAGAAGACCAATAGTTCATACTTTAATAGGTAAATTTGCAAAACAGCTCACAAAGAAGTTAATAGTACACAAAGTAATGCAAGTCCAGACAGATAAGACAGTGTAAATGCATATGTGTCATGGTTTCCCCCGGCTGTGGGCTGAGATCCACGCAGCTGCCTGCTCCTTAAAGTAAAAGAGCAGGGGAAGAGGGAAAAAGGGGGAAACAAGGGAAGGGAAAAGGAAGGGGCAAATAACTCCAAAACCAAGAAACTAAGAGGCCCGTGGGTTGGGATAAGGAGAGTTTACTAAGAGAACAGAAAGATCAAATATACCAATGCTAACAGGACTTTAGAGCAAAAGAAGATGAAACTCTTGATCCCCAATGCAGTTTCTCCCCGACCCACACAACTCAGGCCGTACCACCCAGAGCTGTCCCGCAACCCGACCGTCCCCCCAAGCAGCACGCGTCCCGCCACCGCCCCTCTTCTTCCTCCCCTCAGCCCCCCGTTATCCTGGGCAGGACGTCATTGGCATGGAATACTCTCTTTGGCCCATCTGGGTCACCTGTCCTGGCTTCGCCCCTCCTTTCTCCTGAATAGAGAAATAGGAAGAAGCTGAGAAAGTCCTTGACTGTCTGACTGCAACTAAGAACATCAGGGTGTTCTCAGCACTGCTTTCATTGTAACTCCCAAACACAGCATCCCATCAGCTGCTACAAATGAAGTTAACTCTATCCTGACTGAAACCAGGACAATATGATATGCCACTCATGCTTCAGTCTCAAAACTTAAGACACAGGGAGTAAACTTTCAAGGTATAAAGAGAGACGAAACAGCTTAAACAGACAACAATGCAGGATACAAGTGAGTCATTGCATCCTGCTAAAGACTTTGGTTCCAAGACACAAATAGACGGCGTTAGTGGTCTTTCTGAGCAAGTCCAGGACATGCCATAACCTGGCTGTCAAATTACAGCTGCAAAGTCACTGTAGCAAGAAATTAAGCATGTCAGCCCCTTAGTTTCCTTCCTTAATAACTTCTCTGCTGTTTCCAGCTGCTGTCCAAAATGGACAGAGACAGGCTGACCTGGCCTTTATCTATTCCAGACCAAAGGCTGCAATTTGTCAGCAAACTGGAAAAAACTCTGTCAGGTTTGACTCGTAGGAATGCCAAGGACACTGGTCAGCTAAGTTTTAAAAAAATAAATAAATAAATCATGGCATCCCCAGTAATTTTAGAGAGGCAGGCATGACTTGATCTTGTCCTCTTCAAAGTTGCTGAGATGCATCATCATTAGGGTCACATGCTATTCAAGTGAAGGGATGGCACTATGAAATGAACAATACCCAAAGGCACAAAAGGGTGAAGAGAATTGTATTCTCCTCTGAGCCTGCTGTAGGCAGCGTCTTCATTAGGAAACTAAGTTATGGGTTGATCCTCCAGGTGACTGAGGAATTGACCTCTGTTTCCTGCTGAACAAAGCTGTGATCTGACATGCCTTGCACAAATATAAAGGTAGCATGAAATATAAAGGTAGCATGAACAAAGTGTTCTGATTACTGTATTTGTTACTTGTATCATTAAGATATAGTATACTGTTTCTATTGAGAACTACAGTAAAGTGTAGGTTTTCAGATTAGAGTATGGACAGTTAACTCTCTGGATGCATATTTCCTAAAAACTTTTGTTTTTCTTAATTTCTAGATTTGAATTCTAAAAATCCGGTTAAATTAGAAGAAATGTGATAATTAAAGAATAGGATTATATGTTCACAGGAAGGGAGAAAAGCCATGTTTTTTATGTTCATATTTAGTGTTCAAGAGAACAGAAGAGTGCAGAGCTGTCAGTAAGTCAGAAACTACATCTCACAGTAAATTTTCATAAGCTCCAAGTAACACACTGCTTTGTTCTTTACACTGTAAAAATTAAAAAGTTTAAAAGCAGGAAAGTGTAAGTGAGGTTCACTGACCAACACTCATTTTAATAAAGATTTTATATTGGACCTATGGTTATAAAAGCTGGCTTTCACCACAAAGGCTTCAGATTTTACCTGGTTTAGAACTTTTTGGAGATACGGTGTTCCCATCCGATCTGCCATGTGCCTGTATGCTGGGTGGGAAAGAAAGAATTTCCTTTCTGCTAGAAGAGCTGCCTTTATGTCCTTCTTCCCATCAATGTCTTTCTGGCTCCTGTTTACAACGCCAATATAACCTAAACAAACACAAAACCAATGGATAAATCAACACAGCTATTGCCTGAACTACTGAATCTATATTAAATGGAACTAGACTGCCTCAGTTCAAACAAAACTTTCCAATTTAGGCATTTCAGATACTGTTTACAAGTACTATAATGGCAATAATAGTGTCTCATTGACCATCCTATTTATACATAACAGACATACTTCATTTTAAATCACTGATTCAAATACAGAAATATCTGAAGCTCCGGTGTACCCCAGAGAAACCACTCCAAAACAAACAAACAAACTCCAAAACAAAATCAAAACACACACAGATGTCTGAGCAGATTTTGTATTAGCAAAATACAGAAAAGAATTCTGCTTGTTTGCTGGACTCTGCTTCATGGGAGGAGATGGTGACCTCATCAATAAATAATAATTAGAATAAAAATTGTTTATAAAGATATTGCCAGAACAATCACATGGAAAATTTCTGGAAGGGGTCAAAACTTGGTTTACAGTGAGATTACCAAAGCTCTGGTGCTCATTTTTGTCATATGCAAAGAAAAAAAAAAAAAAAAAAGATTTTTTTTTTTTGTTACAAGCAACAGCAACCTGGCACAGAAGAGAAAACTGGCTAACAACTTGTCCTGACAATTCTTGTTTCTTCTCAAATATGCAGGATATTTTTAGCACAGCTGCCTTTTATATTTACTGAATATAATGATAAAAGCTAGGGAGCTCATCAAGTTAAGCATAACCTTTCATTCCTTCCCAGGACTTCCAAACATCACCCTTATCCAAACCACTTTCTGGATTGTAAAGGATATAGGTAACCACATATTCTCACCTCTACGAAGAGGGAGTAATTTGTTTTCTAGAATTTCTCTTGCATCTGTTCCTTCATCCATCAGATCCAACTTTGTGATCACACCAATGGTCCTAAGGCCTGACCAAGGTGGAGGCAGGAAAAAAAAAGAATAGCAAAGAATCATTTATATTCAGGAAGAACAATTCCATCTTACAACTATGTAATAACTGATATGCAGCATTCTCAAAGCTTGTATCACACAATACCAGCTACAACTGCAAGTTACAGTACGTCCAGAAAAGAAGGTATCTTCACTGTAAGTGCTGAAATGTGTTCCTTAAATCTCTTTAACAAGGCTCAGCATTCCTCTAAGGCTGCTTAAAATCTGAGATGCAAGTACCCAGAAATCCCATCATCACTATGGTCCCTTTTGGTGGGTGCTACAAAAATGTCTAGGCAGACATTACCCCATTGGCTGATAAGAGACTGTGACAAAATTTTAAAAATACATTTCTAGCATCATTACCTAAACAGTACTGAGCTAACAAACAGTTATGGTCATGTTGGAACCTATATGAGAACATATATATACAAATCTGTGTTAGATACTGTAAGTTATATTCCACACAAGAGTCGGTCTATTACTCCAAATTATGTTATTAGACTCAAGCACAAAAAGCAGTTGCGCTCAGTCATGCTTACCTTGAGGGTCCACTTCCTTAGCTAACTTCAGTGCATCCGAGTTGGCCAGATCAGTGTTAGCTGGGGTCACAGCCAGTATCAGACAGTTTTCTCGAGAGATAAATTGCATTATCATGTCTCTGATCTGTTGCTCAATATCTGGAGGCTGATCCCCTACTGGCACTTTAGTGATTCCGGGCAAATCAATAAGAGTCAGGCTTAACACTATGTGGAAAACATGGATCAGAACACCGGTTAGCATGCCAGATGTGTCTGAAGACTTCTACATATCTAAGACTGCACAAAAATTTTAGTCACATAAAACCCCACCTAATTACCTTTATAGGTATGGAAATGTTTTCAATGTTTGAAACACAATGCCTGACAATCTGAAAAGCACACTTGTTTCTCTGTCGGTCGGGGCAGGCATTTGGAGCTGAGGCTGCCCATGGTTTATCAAAGAGAGGGTCAGCATCTCTTTAATTACCTCTCCTATTATTTTAATCTTTCTATCCTTTGATTCACAATGAAGCCATTACATGAGGTGGATTGAAAAATAAAGTGCTTCAGCCAAATATATCACTTTTCTCTTGCATCCAAGACAGACTCAATACAGAACATTTTCTCTAGATTGTCTTCATTAAATTAGGCAAGCAGCAACTAGAGAAACTAACTTTGATCTATACTGGGGGTCTACAACAGAAAGCAGCTTCAAACACCTTTATTGTCTAATATATTTTTAGTGACAGCAAACAATAACAATCCAATGGGGCAGGGAGACATGACAACTTCCTAGATCACTGACTGGGGAATCCATCCAGAGGGTGGCAAAAAGAAGTTTCCTATCTCCTATTATTTGTCTTTACTAGCAAGCTAATGAATGGCACTAACACTGGGGGAGAGACTGGGTTTATCCTGAGGCAGAGCGAGAATATTTTTAAATCCTGAGAATATTAAATAGGACAGAGAGTCTGCATTCTGCACAGCTCTAGTGGCAAAAGCTCTCCACAAACACAGGCCAAGTGGAGGATTCTTCCAGATATATACCCACTTTTGGTTTCACTCAGCCTCAGAAGTTTTTTCATCCCAGGACAGTTCTGATTGAGCAAGACAGCATACAAAAGGAGATAGCTAGACAGAGCTAAAAAATACATTGCTTAAGAGAAATATAGAAGTAGAATGATTTTACCTACCATGAGGAGAATATATTCTTAAATTAATTGGAATTGAAGAAATGCCTTTATTCAGTCCTGTTATTCTATCTGTTTCTACTTCAATTTCCTGACGAACTTCATCAAAATCAGTAAACTTCCTCCCTTTGCAGTGCAGAAATTCAGCATACTCTGAAAAATATCAATAGCACCTCTGTGTGTTCACAAGCTGATAGACTCTGACATCCACTTGCAAGCCCCTAGTATTCTACAGAAGTGTATGCACTAAAAGGTGCCATTGTGGATAACGGGAAAGAATTACATATGAGCACATGCAGATGAAAACCAGCCTACAAGAAGGAAGTATTATTAAAAAATCAAGTGGACTGGATATGATTTACTACTCTTATCTTTAGAATGCCATCTTCAGGAACAACCTGAAAGATTCAAGTAGATACCATCTACATTAATAGAATAAGGAACAAATTGTGAATCAGATCCTGAGTTTTCATCTGATTACATTTGCCTGTAATACATTAATGCAGGAAAAGTAATTCCAATTCTGTATCATGTAAGATCATTAGCATTTGTTTTTAAAATCTATCAGGCCCCATTACATGATTTTAACAAAGGAGTTCTGTACATTTTTACAACTTTATCATGAAAAAATGATCACTTAAAAACACTGCAGTGTTTTTAAACATAGCTCCTCATTTCCTAAAGACTTCTTATAGTCTAAATCCAAACCATGCTTAAGTAATTTGCAAAAACTGTTATAGATATAGCTGTGATTTTTCTGAAGTGGGAGACCAGAATGAATTCCTTAGTCTTCAATATCATACACCTTGCTCTCTTACCCAAAAAGGGCCGCAACCAAGAATCAGGGGTAGATAGAGTCTAATTTGTTACACTTGAACTTGACACTAGGTCCCCATTTCAACTCTTGAATTTGAATACTAATGATTGTATTCTTCTGAATTTCCAGCACTAGAGGTGCATAACCAAAAGCACATCTCAGGATTTTAAAACTAGAGCTTCTTCCTTCAAATAGTGCAAAAAAGAACACAAGAGTTTTAACTAACATAGAAAGGCTGCAGTCAGAAATAAGGACATAAATGCCAGCCACGAGTAGAAGCTCACACCCTGTCCCCACAAGGTTTAAAGCAGTAGGATTGGAGAAATGCTGGACAGAGTCCTCTGTGTTCATTTCATCCCACAACCGAGACCTGATCTCAAAATTCCATTTAGGCATTTCTTCCCTAGGACACATTTCTTGGTAAAAAGCCCTCAAGCATCAGGGCAAAGAGTCTGCTTGGAACTAAGAGAACAGCACTTTAGGAGACCTGATCCAAGAACATAGATTAGAGGCCCTCATGTATCAGTATCAAAGTCTGAGTCCCAAAGGCCACTTTATTACTAACAGAGCTGTTAAAAAAAAAAAACCAAAAAACAACATAGTCAAAACACACATAAAACGGTAACAATTGTTAAAGCAAACAGAGCCAAAAAAGGAGAGAAAGGAGGGGAAAACAACAAACAGCAACCTTTCTGCCCTGCAATACCATAATTCCTCCAGATACAAAATGCAATGGACAGGGAAACCAAACCTTGTCGAAACAAAAATACTATATCTCTTACTTTAAAAATAAAAGCATACCTAACAAAAACCTCTATCTTACTTCTGACAAGAATTCCAGAGTATCTGACATTCCTTCTTAGCTCTAGCAGCAAAATGACAATGAATGGGGGGGTGTCTAGGTTTTGTTGTCAAATTTTATTAAAAAACCCCAATAAAATATTCAAACATTGCACACTGAAAGATACTATTGTGCACAAAATAAAAAGTAAAATAAAACACATTTGAGGATTCACATTCATAAAATCTGTCATCTCAAAATTGGGAAATAGCTACCGACTGAAGAAAAAAAACAGAGCTGGCAAGTGGTTCTTATTTTGTCTGAGTCCTTCATGCACTGCTCCAGGCATAATATAACCTTTTGTTCTTCATTACTTTTTCCAGTGGTTCATCAGATTTTCTCAGAAAAATATTGCAAAATTCAATCGTTAATACTTGATGCTTAGTCCTAATCAGTTGACTGACTCAGTTGATAGTCCAGGAAGCTTTTCAGTTTGTTCCATTTAACACCCAGTAACAGAAAAAGGCCTTATCTGAAATGCCTTCAAGGTAAATCAGATGAAAACATTTACTACTTTTTAGCTGTGTTAATATTTATCAATATCTCATTCCTCCCAGTGACATCTGTGACCACGCTGGTTCTGAAGGAATAGACTTTACAACGGTTCATAACTTGTGGTGCCACAGGCAGCCTTCCAGAATAAAAATTCAAATGAAATGAACAAGCAGTGCTTTGTTTTTGCTCCTTTCAGCCCTTTGCCTGCCCTTGGCAATGATGCCTTTTAGCCAGGCTGGATAAGCTGGATGGCTTTAATGTGATCTTCAGTTCTCAGCTTCCAGACACAGAACAATGCTAGGACAACGTTTTATTGACATTTTTGTGGGACTGGACAAGACAAAGTGTTCCTGCCATTTCAGATGTGCATTTTCTGTTATAAAACTGATAAACATAAAAATTACATGAAAAAACAATTTGATTAAAAAAATGTAAATAAGTATTCTACATGCAAAGACAATGTTTTCCCAGACTCATTCAGAAGTACCATGCAGAACACAGAATGAAAAAGCTACCATAGCATAGTTCTCTTCAGTGCATCCAACCACAAATGTCAGAAGTGATTCTTTATCTCTTTAATTTTGAATAAATTAGACAAATTGCACAAACAAGTGTTAGGAGATAACATTTCTGAAAATGCTCCCCATTTTTTCCTGTGAGTTATTTCTTCCTATGCTTTTACAAATTAACTTAGGACAATGCTGTATTGTTCTTCACAATATCTTCAAACCACTTAAATTACATAAACACTTGAGATCTTTCATAAATCTGTCTCTAACACCACGCAACAAGACATGAAATGGCCCTTTAAAATACATTAGAGGTATTTTGGAAAATGTCCTTGATCCACATCTGAAAAACAGCTATCTAATCAAGCTCTAGCCTTTCAGCACAGAAACAGCCCTTATCCCCACTGAACTTACTACTTTGAGGCATTTCTCTTCCTTTGCAAGCAATTTGGATTCCAACTCTACCCTCCAGAATACTTCATAGAATATTTGCTAAATACAAACATAACAAACACACTCTGTTCTGTCATCCTGTCAGTAATATAAAATACCAAGCATGGCCTGGAGAGATGTCCCTTCCACTCTGTAAACAATTGCACATTCATCTTCCTGTAGTCCTTTCTAGAACATGGTTCCTGAGATTGTTTATTGTATTTTTAAAACACACCCACCAAGATAAAACCCCTTACTGTACCCAAGATAAGACATCTACCACAAATTTATTTACAAGCCTGGTACCTTATAATAAAAAGATAAATTAGACTGATATGACAGGAGTTTTTCCTTTGATGGATTTGTGTTGACTGCCATTCACCTCTAGTACACTTCAGGTTGTTAGTTAATGGCTAATTACAGATTTCTTTTTCCTAAAAGTGAACTTTGAGCTATTCTTCTGTCACTTTCAGTTATCTTTTTGAGGATGGGCAAATATTCATCTTTCCATCTTCCATGATCTCACACTAAGCATCAACCTGAGCTCAGGGAAACAAAACCCTCCAGTCAAAGCCACTTGTAAAACCAAGCACTTGTGGGTACAATTAGTTTACCCCAACATGAGCTGAAACCCATAGCCCGTTTGAGGAACTGACTGAGCCCTCCAAACCATGCAGCCAGACCACAGCACTCACTGCTGACCAGCTCAGGTTACTCCAGGCATGGCTGCTAGCACACACACCCAGATAGCAGCAAAGATGATCTGCAGCCTCTTCAATCTTATGCTAGTACCTTAAATTCAGGTTTCAGAGCAGCAGGGCTATTCCTCTTCTGGCTCACCAGTCCTGTTTGGGTGATGGGTCTTTCAATGTGTCAGGAAGGGGTCATCAGTCACTACTACATTTTCCCTGTGGGGATATCACTTTTTATCTTTTGGGGTACATACCTTCCACATCTTTACTAGTCTCTACAGCATCCCTGTTAGTTGTCTGAATGAGTACCTGCCAGAGAGTGGGATCCAGAAAACGGCAGCCATCGTCTTCCTTTCCTCCCTGAAGAGTGCCCAGCACCTTCCCTACTGTTGATGCTGTGGCACCTTTCTAGTATTTGTCCTTGAAGACTTCCAAACACCTTCCTGCTGATGTCTCTAAGATCATTTGTGTAGGCTGAAGTAAGCATTCTCAGTTCTTCCCATAAATTTTTCCTTTTCTGCGAGAGGACAGGTTTTGCCACCAGATGGCAATAAAAGATGGGCATGCTTGAGGAGCAGTCTCACAACAAAAAAAGATCCTTGCATTAAAGCTCAGCAGCTTCAATAGAAGAGAGAATTTGCAAGACTTCAGAAAAAGAGTCAGAATGCCTTTTGAACCTTACAGTGATTTGCTTTCCATTTAGCATTCTAATTAACAGAACCAAAAGAAGAGTGGGTACTGTACCTATGACTCATTCATCTATAAATGTCCACCTCAGTAATGATTTTCCAAAACTCTTAATTTGCTGCTTCTTTAGCAAAGAAACTGAAGCAAGACCATAGAGAAAAATCTGAAATCCCTCCAAAATCAGTTATCAAAGTGAGGAAAACAACCTCCTAGAGCAAAGATATTCCAACATGTAAAACCAAATAGCAGGATTTACCTAGCAGGCAATGCATTTTTAACAAACAGAAGATCTATAACTAAGGCTTCACCCAAAACCCAAGTACATCTTTTGTTGTCACTGCTATTTAAAAAACATACTACCCAGTCTCAAGAAACCTAGGTAATGATTTAAATTCCACAGGCAGGATCAAGCACAAGATGAAGAACAGATCATCTAAGGACACACAGAATGTGTGGCAACGGGGGGAGAACAAACACCCCACCACCACCTCTCTAGACCTTCTCAAGCATTTCAAGCCATTACCTTCTCAAAGCTTTCTCAGCAGCACCATTTAAAAGTATCTTAACTCCTACATCAATAAGATTAAATCCATTTTGTATTACATCAAAGAATCACCAAGCTAAGAAATATGATGCAAGTTGTGAAACAAAACCTTGGAATTTTTAAGAAACAGGTTTTAACACATCACTGAAGGCATACCAAACTCAAAGGAAGAAAAACCTACCAGCTCACTCACCCTCCTTTAAGAAATTATGGCAACACATGCCAAATCTCTACAGGTTAGCATGCTCACTTGGCAAAACTTGCAGAGAAAAGATCAAGAGTTGAAATGGAACTCATGTACCTTACACAGAATTCAGTTATGCCACTCCAAAACTACTGAACACTAATGCAGCTTTAAAATTCGTGCCCAGGGTCATCTGTGTGCTAACACATCTTAACGACACATGGAGAAAAATCCTTCTAAAAGCACAACTACAGGAATACCTAATGCATTCCTCCTCCTGAAATGGAATCACAAGAGAGATACCAGCACTCTACACTCATCAGTAAATGTGCCTTCTAAAACCTCACCAAATTGCCTCTTCCCAGATGAGACTGTTTTCTGCAAAACTGTTCCCTACTCCGAGCTCCTTCAGAGATCAGCAGCAACGAAAGCACAATAGTCTTGTTCAACCTGACACTAGACATTCCCACGCTGTGGAATCATCTTGGGCCAAATGCAGTGACCAGAGAGAACATCAAGGTGTGCTTGGATTGCTTAGTGTGCTTGATGTTAGATGGGAACATTTTTAGTTGTGACTTCTGGATAAGAAAAAAAGCTGCTTTACCCAAATCCAGGTCTGTTTATTACAGAACAAAGCCTGCATGCTTATTTGCTTCACTTCTTTCTTTCAGCAAGACACCATATGTGCCATTTTTATTCAGTAAAAGAGGAGCAACCAAACCAAAAAAACAAGATGAAGAATGAAAAATTGTGATTGCCAATTAAGTGCTTTAGGACAAGTAATGAGCATCAGCCTCTCACCGCAAGAGGAAAGCCACTTTGCACCCTCAAAATATTTAGAAGCCTGAAGAAGAGAAGACTCCACGGAGACCCTATTGCACCTTCCAGTATGGCATCCAGTACCTGAAAGGGCCTACAAGAAAGCTGGAGAGGGACTCTATCAGGAAGCGCAGTGATAGGACAAGGGTTCAAATTAAAACAGGGCAGATTTAGTTTAGACATTAAAAGGAAATTCTTCACTGGGGGGGGGGGCGGGGCCCTGGCACAGGTTGCCCAGAGAAGCTATGGATGCTCCTAGATCCTTGGCACTGTTCAAGGCTGGGTTGGATGGAGGCTTTGGGCAGCCTGGTCTAATGAAGGATGACCCTGCCCACGGCAGGGCTTTAGGACTAGAAGGTCTTTAAGGTCCCTTCCAATTCAGCCCATTCCATGACAGTATGATATTTTTTCCCCTTTCTCCTCTAGCCAGTACAGCAATTCATTGCATACAGGCCACTTTTACAATTTCATTTGAAATACAGCTGGGCAGTCCCAAAAGACAGGCAAAGTAGGATAGACAAGAACAAGTCAGAGTCCTTCAGAAAGCTGCAAGTTATTTTTAACACCTACGTTTTGACTTATTCTATGCTACTAGGTATTTCTCTTATTATCAGAATCAGAAGAAGAGAGTCACAACTAGTGAAGAGTGACTTGTCAGTTGCAGTATTCAACTGAAACCCTTGTCTGTGCCTCCAAGATTCCAGTAGAGCACAGTATTCCCATGAGTGTGGAAGTACAAATGACAGAGCTGTTCAGGAATTGTTCTGCCCCCACCAAAATATGTTAGTGATTAAAGGAGGTCAATAGGTGACTATAAAACAGATTTGTACTAATTGCACAGAATTCTTAAAAAGGTGAAATAAAATAAAATTCTAAAAAAAAAAATTCAACAACTCATGAAATAAAACTCTTAGAATTTAATTGTTTCATGTTTCCCCTTGCACATTTACAGGAGGTAACAGCTCTTCACCCAGATGTGTCACATCTTTCAGATGTTTGAGGGCCTCTGGAAACTCCTCACAACCAAATCCTTCTGCACCCTTCCATGACACGTCCAACCCTAATCCTGAGTGGTCAAAGGGCCTTTTTTCTCAGGTGTGCACAAATGCCTCAGCTGCCAATCTTTATCCCTTAGTGCAATGACTCAAAGTTAAAGGAAGCTTTAACCTCCTCTGTCAATCAAATTCGCATTCTAAAGATTCTCAGCAAGTTCTAAAATGTTGCTAAAATATCTTGCAGTTATCTCTGTGTGCCTATACAGAAAGTGCCCTCTCCCTCCCAAGGGATACTGCAAGATTAAAAGTAGTTACTTTTAGGAGTCAAGAAGGATCCTGGGACTAGAGATCAGTTAAGCTTGCTACAGCAGCAAGAACCTGATACAGTCCTCTGATTGCTTTCTATAACATTTTATATAATTATGGACTTGATAAAAATCAGTCCAGCATCTGCTTCCTGTAAAAGAACACTGTGTTTCTCTAAGCAGTCTATTTTCTTTTTTTTTTTTTTTTAATTAGTTCAGAAAGATAAAGGTGGCTTAAAAGATAAAGTTATTTGGAATTTTACCCTCAAAAACAACAACAGCAGAACAACATTTAAAGAAAGTAACAGAATAATTAAAGCTTGCATTTTAAAGGTCTTGGCATCTAATCCCAAACAAGAAACACACAGCATTTCCCAAAGGGAAAAATATGTTTTGACATCCAGGAAACATGAAACGAGGCTGAAGCTCAGTTCTCCAGAATTTTTCAAGGTTTTTTTGATGTTATTTAAGTTGTAATGAAGAACTACTTTTCTGCAGAGAAGGTACCTATACAAAAACCTAAAGACCTACCTAAAGCTAGGAATACTATGTAAAGATATTAGTGGGGAAAATACCAGAAAGAGCAAGAAGCCTTTCCATTGCTCTTTTAACCAAGGGACAGCAAAGATTTCACAAAATAGTGCAGTGCAGACCAGCTGGAGTAAGATTAGGATGGATGTCTAAGAATGAGTATTTAACCACTTGAGGTCAGAGTGTTCACCTACTAATTCATCTGTCCCCACAGTTTAGACATTTTGTTAGGAAATCCAGCATGGAGTTCAATTCTTTTTTCTTCTGCTCTGGTGCTGGGAAAATTAGATGAGGATTCTCCATAGCCAGGCCTTATGCATTTCTGCACATTCTGTCAGAGATCAAAAGCCAGATATGCAGAAAAGGCAAGTGTTTGTATCTCCAACTAAAACTTCATCTTTTTATAGATATATATAAAGTACTATAAGCATTTTGCACACTTGAAAATTGTAAAATTTCTAAGCTGAGCAGAAAGAAATACTGGATTCCACAGTTCTTTCCTTCTCTTCCACAGCATAAAGACTATCAAAAGTTTCATAGAGGCATTGAAAGTATCAATGTGGTTTAAAAGCAGCAATTCAGGAAAAAAAAACCAAAAAAACCCACACAAACCTGCAAACCTGGAGCCCAGGCAGACTGAAGTCTACCTTCCTGCTGAAGATCTTTTAGGAAAAAATAATCACGCAATCATGGACTGGTTTAGGTTGGAAGGGACCTTACAGATCATCTCTTCCTAACTCCTGCCATGGGCAGGGACACCCTCCCCTAGCCCAGGCTGCCCAAAGCCCCATCCAACCTGGCCTTGAACACTGCCAGGGATCCAGGGGCAGCCACAGCTTCTCTGTGCCAGCCCCGCCCCACCCTTACAGGGAGGGATTTCTTCCTCATATCTAATCTCAATCTCCCCTCTTGCATCTTAAAGCCATCTCCCCTTGTCCTATCACTCCATGCCCTTGCAAGCAGTCCCTCACCAGCTTTCTCATAGGCCCTTTTAGGTACTGGAAGGTGCCATAACATCTGTCCAGGTCCCTTTGGATGGCATCCCCTCCCTCTAGTGTGTTGACTGCACCCCACAGCTTGGTGTTGTCAGCAAACTAGCTGAGGGTGCACTTGATCCCACTGTCCATGTCTCTGACAAAGATGTTAAACACTGCCTGAGAAAATTCCACTTATCACTGGTCTTCACTTAGACATCAAGCTGTTGACTGCAACTCCGAGTGCAGCCATCCAACCAATTCCTTATCCATAGAGTGGTCCACCCATCAAATCCATGCCTCCCCAATTTAGAGACAAGGATATTGTACTAGATCATGTCAAATGCTCTGCATTAATCCAGGTACACACACACAAAAAAAAAAACTTAACCATACCTCACACATAGGAACAGACTGAAATTCTACAGGCAGCTTCAATTTTGTTTCTTTCCCAGTTTCATTGTGTTCCAGAATTCAAAGAGCACTTTTTATTTTTAAATGCTTTCTTGGGTGTTATTTAATTTCTTTTTACTATTTTAAGTAGAAGTCAATAGTAAACCAGTTATTTTGTTGCTTACATTGCTTTAGAAGCAAGAGCAAAATTTGAATGAGGGCAAGCTTTTATATACACACTAACAAACTGAGCTACATAACAGCAGGTTAAGTGCCCCTTGGAAGAACACAAAGCAGTGAATTCTGATGAAAGATCTCAATACTTCATATAGCTCAGCAGTACACACATACTGTATTTTACTTTTGACAAGATAAATATACAGAAGCCTTGTTCTCCCCCAGTCTGCCTTCTGCTCTACTTAGTGCAGTGAGCCCAACCAAAAAAGACAAGTCAGGAAAACAAGTTGCGTGGAAGCAAATCTGTGTGCACTGGAGCAAGAGTTAAAGGTAGAAGTACAGCAGTTTTGGTGTGTTAACAAATACAACTGTAAAGTTAATCAAGAGATGAAGAAATCAAAGCTAATTTCTAAAATGCTTTGTATGCAATAACATTTCTCCACTGCTATCTGATCTTAAGATTTCCTATGTACTCTAGGATTTAGATTTTACTGCTTTCCAAGATAGGACAATGAGATTACTGGTCTTGAGCACACAGTTTTGAGGAAACGACCCTTTGTTCCAGACAGACTAGTTGCATCTTTCTTCACACTGCTTAAGTCTTCCTAGATTGTTTTTTCCTCCTGCTGAAGTAAATTAGTACTTTGTCCAGGCACTGAACCAAAAAGAAAGAGGTTACCTGTTTTGGCAGTGATGAGTTGTAAAACCAATGGTCGTCTTGTTACAATTCCAGAACCTCTTGGAAGAAAATCTCTGGAAATATTTAAAAAAAATAAAGAGTTACTACCCAGAAAGCATTGGCCCATTACATAGAGACTGGATGAATCTGGAACTTCATCTAAACCTGGATGAATCTGGAACTTCATCTAAATTTCGGCTGCAATGAAAATGGGACGTAGTGGGGACAGATTTACATCAAACACTAATATCAAGTAGTGCTGTTAATTTTTGTTCATGACAGCAGGTCATTAGGCAAATACACAAAAAACACTGTCTCCAGGTATAACCAATTCTCTTTCTTCATCACAAAAGTATATAACATGTCAAAACTCACCTTGCATAGTAAGAGTATCTGTCGTGGTTTCCCCCCGGCTGTGGGCCGAGATCCACGCAGCTGCCTGCTTCTTAAAGTAAAAGAGCAGGGGAAGAGGGAAAAAGGGGGGAACAAGGGAAGGGAAAAGGAAGGGGCAAATAACTCCAAAACCAAGAAACTAAGAGGCCCGTGGGTTGGGATAAGGAGAGTTTACTAAGAGAACAGAAAGATCAAATATACCAATGCTAACAGGACTTTAGAGCAAAAGAAGATGAAACTCTTGATCCCCAATGCAGTTTCTCCCCGACCCACACAACTCAGGCCGTACCACCCAGAGCTGTCCCGGAACCCGACCGTCCCCCCAAGCAGCACACGTCCCGCCACCGCCCCTCTTCTTCCTCCCCTCAGCCCCCCGTTCTCCTGGGCAGGACGTCATTGGCATGGAATACTCTCTTTGGCCCATCTGGGTCACCTGTCCTGGCTTCGCCCCTCCTTTCTCCTGAATAGAGAAATAGGAAGAAGCTGAGAAAGTCCTTGACTGTCTGACTGCAACTAAGAACATCAGGGTGTTCTCAGCACTGCTTTCATTGTAACTCCCAAACACAGCATCCCATCAGCTGCTACAAATGAAGTTAACTCTATCCTGACTGAAACCAGGACAGTATCTGAAGCCAATACCCACATTTATCACAATCTCTAAATACGTCCTTACCCTATACTTGAAGAGGATATGGGCCTATGAATACACACACACCGTGCCAAACCTCTGTCCAATCCAGATTGCCAGCACTCTCCCCAGTCTCTTTCACCCTCAGATGGTGCTTCCAGTAGCACATCTGCCCAGACGATTTTGAGTGAAAGCTGAACACTAGAAGTACTCTGGAACAGCAGGAGGGAGCACCCTTGGACCAGAAATCAAGCAACAAAGCAAAGATGGCAACTCTGTTATAACATTACGCATTCCATGATCCTTTCCATGCCTCCAAAGGCAGAGAGGCTCCCTGTGAACCTAAACCCCAGAAAAAAAACCAACTTTGAACCATTACTTGCAAAACCAATGAACAGAAACCCAAAGTGAAGTAACACGCTTTTTTCCCCAGGGTCTTCCCCAGTTGCCAGACTTATTAAACCCTTACAAACCTCAAGAAGAGGTTCAGTGAGAGGCTTGGAAGAATGCTCCCTTCAAAATAAGAACCTTCAGAGGAATGAAAGGAACAAAATTCAGAGATAAACAGTTTCACAGTGAGCCTAAGCTCATTGAAACCCTCTTTTCCTGCTTTAACAGGGATGCTGAGTCACTTTCTTGCCTGCCTTAGCAGCACTGTTAACTCTCCAACTCAAGTGTAAAGCAATGCAGCATGAACATTCAGCAGACTTGAAGAGCTGACCTGGGTGACCATGTTGTGACATGTCCTAGCACCAGTATGAAAGGTGAGGCAGGAACATACTGTGTGTTTGGAGGGATGGGGAGAAGGGCAAAAAAAAAAATCAAATGGAAAAATGCTACTGGCCTGTCAGTCCTTTAGACAGAGCTGCTCAGAAGGGAGCTGCTCGAGCCACTTGAGAAAACACGTCTTACCAATTATCATTGCATATCTTCAAATTGACCTTGTGCTACTTAACAGATGCCTGATTTCAGCAGTTCTGTAAAGACAGCACACAAACCTACAAGGTTTAAGACAACCCTGGAGGGCATATCTATGAAAAATAAACCACACAAATATTTCAAATTTCAGGATATTTGTGAAAATCAGAAGATATTAGGTCTGAGGAGTCCCAGGTCAAAGCAGGCTCTGGAACGCAGCAACAGTGAAACTCTTTCCTCAAGCACCAACAAGGTAACAAGGCTTTGGCATCCTGCAGAAGAGAATTATGGCAAATGGTAGCAGTGCTAACAAGCTCTGAAGGTTTCCTTCCCAACCTAACATCTACCCATAAAACAATCACATAAGCAAGCAGTTCTAAGGTGCTTCTTGTTCTAAGGAACAGGACTGGCTGGCAGCTGTGCCCCATACCACTTTTGAACTCACCAGCATTTTGAAAGAAAAACATGTTAATTTTGAGCTAAAATAAAACACTCACTTTCTCAGTACATGTTACTCTTCAAGCTGAAGCATGTGATAAAAGGAGAGAAACACGTGTCTCAGTGCCACCTACTGATATTTTCTCACAGGGAAGAGGAGAAAATTTTAATAAGAACGTACTCATCCCTCTGTATGCACTGAAAACATCTATTGAGGTTGCAATTTCATACATTGATTGTCAGGCATTTCATATGTGACTTAAATAAATAAATCATTTCCCCAACAAGAAGCTAAAAGGAGTTGCCATTCAGGACGAAGCCATCACACAAAACAAACTAATGTCCTCTCTTAACACCACATGAGGCAGTAAAATCCTTCTTCAGGGAGTCAAAGGCTGAAAAGACTTATTGATTTTCTGCTTCAGACTAAGCACATTCAGAGATAAAGAGCACTTATTGATAAACATAACTCCTAGTTATACAACACTGACCTTTCCTCAACAGCAAAATTACAAAAAAAAAAAAAGACAATAATTTTCCTTCAGAAGATCCTCTTAATATGTCCAAAATAGATGGCACTCAATAATGCTCTCTAATAAATCAAAAAAGCCTGTCATCTGTTCAAGCAAGTGTCATAGAATCATAGAATCATAGAATTGTAGGGGTTGGAAGGGACCTCGAGAGATCATCGGGTCCAACCCCCTGCCAAAGCAGCTCCCTAGGACATATCACTCAGGCGTCCAGACGGGTCTTGAATATCTCCAGAGAAGGAGACTCCACCACCTCCCTGGGCAGCCTGTCCCAGGGCTCCCTCACCCTCACTGTGAAAAAGTTTCTCCGCATGTTGGTGCGGAACTTCCTATGCTCCAACTTGCAGCCATTGCCCCTTGTCCTGTCTCCACAGACCACTGAAAAGGGGCTGGCTGATTCCCCCTGCATCCCTTGCTTAAGATAATTGTAAACATTAATTAGGTCCCCCCTTAGTCTTCTCTTCTCAAGGCTGAACAGTCCCAATCTTCTCAGCCTTTCCTCATAGGGGAGATGCTCCAGGCCCTTTATCATCTTCGTAGCCCTTCTCTGGACTCTCTCCAGGAGATCCCTGTCCTTTTTATACCAGGGAGCCCAGAACTGGACACAATACTCCAGGTGGGGCCTGACCAGGGCAGAGTAGAGGGGGAGGATCACCTCCTTTGACCTGCTGGCCACACTCCTCCGGATGCACCCCAGGATCCCATTGGCTCTCTTAGCCACCGAGGCAAGTGTCAGCAGAGAGAGGTGTGTGGTGGGAGGGCAAGCTGTGTTGCTGTGTTGATCACATAACTGTCTAAATGTGTGGCAGAAGGACATAAAGTTTCTGCTTCAAATTCACAGTCTGAAGAGGAAAAAAGCAACAAAGAATGAGGGTAACAAGGGCTTCATGGGGAAAGTTCAGAAAAAAACTTCTCCATCCCCTTGAAGGCGGAATGGGTATTTTTCTTTGAAAGAGACACCGCCCTCAATTTATAAATCTGCCCCCACAGAGACAGGGCATTTTATTTAAAAAAAAAAAAAAGAAAGAAAAAAAAGAAAGTTCAGCTTCAGCCCCAAGGCAACAGCATCTGTGCACTTTCTCTATGCAGCCCAAACCACATGTTACAAATAGACACAAACTCTACTTCCATAAAAAGGCAATTCTTTAAACACACAGAGAAATCTCAGTCAAATCTGAGACATAACTTGCACTCTTTTAGGAAAGGCAACATAATACCCCATTAGAACTCTAGCAGCAAGGGAATCAGATGAAATACCTTACAACTGCTTCTGCAGAAACGCCTACTTTGACATTCACAAGACAGGATGCAGGTCTTCTGCCCTCACATCCCTGGTTTGTTAGTGGTGCTGAAAAAAGAACCCAAACCCATGTACTAGGAATGGCCCCAGATTCTCATTTTCCCCAAAAAACCTACTGAAATAAAATGTTTCTTGAAGGAGAAAAAGTAGCTTCAGCAGTAAGACTGAACACAGCCAAGTCACCAGGGCTCCCTCTGACCAAAGGAAGATGATGCCCTCGATGTCCTGGACACACTTAACCTTCTTTTAAAGACAGCTGCTTTTCCATGCCCTTTGGTCAGCAGGTACAGGTAGGTTTTGTGAGAGCTGGGAGAAAAATCACATCTGCATTGAAGCAGCTACAAAGAAATCTCTCCAGAAAAAAGGGCATGTCTGACAGTTTGTGCACAAAGACACCAACAAGAGAGGGAAAAGACTGTCTTCTGTGGCAGTGGGAAGGCACTGGAACAGGCTGCCCAGGGAAGTAGTGGAGTCTCCATCCCTGGAAGTATTTAAAAGATGGTTAGATGCAGTGCTGAGGGACATGGTTTAGCAGTGGATGGCAGGTTGGTGTGATGGTTGGACTTGTCAGTCTAAAGGGTTCCTTCCAAGACAATTCTATGAGCAGTCTTGTGAGTGTGCACAACTGCAAGACCACTTCACAAAGACCAGCTGGAGGAAACAAGAATGAAACACATTACGCAACAATAAAGGTGGGAATGACCAATATGGTCTGTTAAAAGCTATGCAACCTACATTAAGAATCAAACTACTTCTACATCTTTATTCTCAGAGCATTTTTAGCTGAAGGTTCTCTGCTGTCAACAGCTATACCAGCTCAGCAGCAGTGCTGCTGTGACATGACACGTCAGAGACCGGCAGCCAAAGCCTGTCCAGCGCCGCCTCACCAGTACTGAATATAACCAATGCAAATAAGATGCAAGCAGCAAGGTCTTCCAGAACATCACTTCAATATCTCTTCAATCTTAGAATGCACCCATCTGTTAGAATACTACTAAATATTTTCAAGAGCAAAATATTTTCAGGGCCAAATAATCTTTACCCTAAAAGTTACTCATGTCTTACTGTACAACATAAACTGTACTGTCTTCACTCTCTAATAGTGCATGTTTCCAGTATCAAAGATGGGGGCAAGTGTATCTGATAAAAAGGTTGTTTAATGTGTAAAGGTAATAAGTGTTAGTTTGAATTTGACTTGCTAAAACCCAGAGCTCAAAAATCAGGGTCACACCATAGTGAAACAAGTTATTGATTACCACACCAATGCCTTAGCAGTTTGTAACAACAGTGAGGGGTCTGATCTCCACTACAGTGGACAACTTTACTGTAAGGAGGATGGAGGGTAAGAAAAAAAATGTTCATGTCTCTGTATTTGTCCTTCTTTTATCATACCACCCTCTCTGACCAACAGTCAGAAAGGAAATAAGCTGGAAAAGTAATTAGACAATTCATTAACAGGAGAAATCCCATGGAAGAGATGGGAACACCCTTTCAAATTTCAGAAAGGGCAGAAAACACAGTGAAACACTGAAAAAAAATCAAATCAGGCGGGGGCTCCTTCGGTGAGGCTTGTCTCATTATGATGCAGGACTATAGCTTACAGAGAAAAAAGCCCCACATAAACAAAAAAATATAAACATGTATTCCAAGGGAATTTCCTTGTAGGGGAAGAATCTTCATCTAGGAGCTCTGGAGCACACTAAGTGTAAAAGGCAAAAGAGAAGAATCCTCAGTTTGTGTGAAGAGTGATGATGCTTAACCATAAAACTTAACCATAGTATCAAAAGACTAATTTAAATCTGCTTTACTTTGCTAGTGTAGTACTGAGAAATATTCTATACTTGGATCAGTTATATGGTCAGTATTATACAGGACAAAGGGTGACTAATTTACATTAATACCAATGTAATTAATTCATAAAAAACATAAGGGAAATCCAGGAAATCAAATAAGGGAGGAACGTGTCAAGGATTATACAGCAACTGCATGAAAGAGCTAGCAATAAGTAAAGCTGATAGCGATGAGTTGTCAAAGAAAAAAGTGTCAGAAGTCCCTCCACTGAAAAAGCCTCCACATTTTTCACCAAGGGTAGAAACAAGACAGGCTCAGGACAAGAGCTGTAATTCCCTTATGGAAGAAGTAGAACACAAATCACCTATACAAATCTATTTAATTTTGGCAAAGAACATTACCTAGGCAAGCTTTCCACTAGCCTTCCCTCAAACACAGAAAGGCCATATTCCACATATTCTCTAGTCCCAATTGGTGAAGTATTCCATTAAGCATGACTGAAGTCAACAGGTTCTCCAAAGTAGGGGACACTGGAACATAGGTCTAAGAAGGTACAGGTCATTATTAGTACCCCAAACACAGTGTCACATTTTGGCAGCAGTGGGAGTACTTCACATTTCTGCACAGAAAGAGGCAGAAGTGCATTTTCTTCCCTTGTGTCAGTGCACTGTGCACTGACACAAGGGAAGAAAATGCACTTCTGAGTATTAAAAAAATTATCTTTTACATCCTAGGAAGTTTTCAGGTCTCAGCGTTTATAGGACTGAAAACTTGTCATACACATCTATGTAAACTTGCCAGGCAAAACCACAGAAGTGGTAAGATGAACAGTGCTGTGTTTGCAGTGATTACGCTGGGGCTTGCTATATTAACAGATTGGGAAGCTGCCCGCGCGCAAACTCATCGGCAAGCCACTGTATGCACGAGGCATCTGTCCTCCCTGGCAGGCATCCAAAACTTTGCTGCATCATCCTAATTCTATTGGTGAAAATGCCCCTTTCCTCTTTCTCTTTTAAGATTTGACAAAAGCCTCTGCTATTTCCTGCCCAGTGGTGCTCTCTCCATCAATCAGTTCTAACCAGAGGGTGGGAGGTAGGGAAACCATGAAACACAAAACCCTCCCCTCCAAACCATTCTCAGAATTGGTGTGTCAAAAAGAATAAAGCAGACTTTGCAGGACAATTGTATTCTCCCTAATCAGATATGTTTGCTCTTAGGAAAGGACTAATTAGCATAGGATGTTGGTACATAAAAGCCCATCCATTCTCAGGGTGAATACTAATGCAGCAAGATTCTGTATCTCAATGTAAGAAATGAACAGCAAAAATTCTTTACTCACTTTAAATCATTGTCAGTACTCTAAATAGAAGTTGGGGAGGTATCACTTATAGCTGCCAAATGCTATTAACAATGTTTCTTTAGAAAAGATTTGAGTAAAAAGGGTAGGTTTTTTATAATATAATCAGATCTAAATAGAAAAAAAAAATCTGGTTGCAGGGATCAGAGAGAAAACAGCGTCTCCCCAACACTACAGGCCTATCCCCTATGTGAAACTAACCAGCAAGTGCATAGTCACTTGCATTTAGCAAGTAATTCACCTCTGGATAATCTGTCACAATAAAGCTTTCAGATACTGCAAATTTTAGTGCTGTCATCAAAAACACAGACAAAATAAGCTCCCGCCCTTCCTCTCAAATTACACTGTCCTGAACTCATATCCATCAATACAGATTTTTTTTTAAACAGTGGCACAGCACACAGTCAGTTATGTCGTGTCCTAGTCAAGTCCAAAAAACCTCTGCTTCTTTAGCAGCATTGTGAAAATACATTTATCTCTTTTGTGGTGGACAAGGTGTCAAACTGTACCTTTCTCTGTAAAATACAAGCAATTTCAGATTATTTTGCAAAGCTGGAGTGTAACTGGATTCTTCTACTTTCTCCAAAAAGTATACACAATGGGAACAGCAGTGTAAAGACAGCCTGCTTTATAGACAGACAGCTACAGAAGGGAGAAATGTTTCCAAACCAAGTGATTAAATCTTTCAAACAACTCCTCTCTCCAGCCATTTATCTTTTTTCACCCGCCCGTTTGCCTGCTTTTAGCCTGCAGCATGTGCAAACACATATATTGTCCATGTCAATGTAAACAGCCTGCTTACCTGAATGTTCAAAGTCAGCATCAGCCAGGATGTCACAATTCTCTGCTCACTAGAAACTGAATTACTACCACTAGAAAATGTCATACTAAGAGTCTGACCAAAACACTGTTTTATGCTGCTACTTCCCAGAAACCAACAAAGTCATACTGCTAGAGGTCTCAGCCCAGAATCCTAAGGGTTTCCAGCCTATTTCCCAGATGTGATGGACGTTGGGGATCATCTGTCAACATTTATTTAGCAGCTGTACAAACTAACAGATGAGCACACAAGGGCACAACACTGCCTCTGATGGATTATGCTGAAATATCTTCAGCAGCTTCCAGCTTGGTTGTTGACATAGCCTATTCACCCACTGCCCTGCAGCAGAGGCTAGAGATGTCTTACAGTTGTTCTCACACCTGCCACACTGTGCCCCACCTACTCTCTGCAGGTGAGTTACACACAGACCGTTTTAGAGCATCCCTATAGCTAAGCACCACTGAAAATATGTATACATTTTAGGCATCTACGCTGTACACAGTAAACAAAGTACTGATGCTTTTAAAGTTAATGTAGCTCTGATCATACCATCTACGAGCCCTAGCTGTATTACAGCAAATAGGGAATCTCCTGCCCATCTGAAGAATGAAGTCTTGGCAATTCCTGATGCAGAAATACCCTGCTAGGTACTGTATTAAAGGCATGATTTCCACATACAAATTATAAAAGCTGACATTATCACTCGACACTTCAGTTGAAAACTCTCTTATCTATAGCTACAGTCTCCTTTGCATCCCAGAGGCTATCACAGGCAACAGTACTTGGCAGTACATCAAAGCCCAGCATGCAGTTAAATGGGATTGTGCTGCTCTCTAGTTCAATAATGCTGCCTTGTTCATCTCAATGCTACTTACTGAAGAAAAAAGATGCAAGGTCACAGTTAAATAATGTTCATTTCCTGTTCTCAGCATATTTACACTAAAGGCTTTACACTGCAGACACACAGCATCAAAACGATTCCCAGTAACCAGTTACACATGAGTGCAGCAAACAGGGATTTCATGGGCTTCTATTTACTAGAAAATCTTATTCTGAAATGCATTGTTTAAAAAAAATAAATTACATTAAAAAAACCCCAGAAAGAGTAGAAAAGGCAAAAATGACTTCTCTGTCCCTCTGTGCTTGCAAATTGGTAGACATTGTTTAAGAAACCCATGAATACTTAACTGAACATCATCAATTTTCTCAGTGATCAGCTGATGGACAGCAAACCACAGACACAAGCTCTCTTCACAACTAAGCTATTAGAGGCACAAACTAAACACCAGCAAGGGTCCCTGTTTGAGAAGAAACACTGCTATGTCTCAGCTGTACAGAGCAGAATCCAATACTCAGTTTTGGTGCCACGTAGGTATCAAAAGCAGCCATCACACAAGGAGAAATGCATAACAAGAAGTTTTAGACTACAATCAGAGTTATCCCACACCAATTTTAAGATTACATGCTAACCTCTTCCTTTAGAAACAGAAGCATCTTTAAAAATAAAGCAATAAAAATCTAAATCCTCCATACAGTTCAGACAAGAGGCATACAAACGTGGATGCAGATGCAGGTTACGTTTAAAAAACAACTGTTTGAGGTCAGGCAGTAAATCACACAAGAAACAAAGACATCAAAGCTGCCTGTAATTTGTTGATTTCAACACCACCAAATCCCAAGTTCAGGCTCATTCCTGAAGGTAATGAGAATTGGGATTTACAGTGTTATACAAGAGCCTAGAGAGTCAGTCAATCTGTTGAATTCCCAGAAGTGTCTCTGTATTAAACTTCGCTGATTCTTATCTGATTTAAGTTAATATCTATGGTCAAAAAGAAACCCAACCCAAAACAAAAAACACACACACAAAAAAAAAAACCCAAACCAAACCACCACATAAACCTCTCACTAGATGACTACTTACTTTTAAAAATGATCAGAGCTGTGCAGTCCCCCTCGGTACCTCTGTGGATTGAACTTCCCATAAGAATCACAGAATCACAGAATTATCAAGGTTGGAAAAGACCTAAAAGATCATCCAGTCCAACCATTCACCTATTACTACTAGCTCTCACTAAACCATATCCCTCAATACAACATCCAGAATGGCCACTGAGCTTGCAGCACAAATTTCTCAGAAGGTACCCAAGACCAGAGTGGAGGATTTTGAGGGTTGCTTTTTGTGGGGTTTTGAGGTCTTTCTGAAATCTATTTCTCACACTTCATATATTAAGCCTGTGTTCACTAAACCACCTCAGTATACTAATCATATATAGTATGCCAATATTAAGGCCATGTGTATATATATTCTCAAAAGTACATGTTAGAAGCCTATTAAGTATTTCTAATTGATTTAACATCTCTAAAGTGCTTGATACACTCATCTTCAATACCAGAACACAGGTCAGAGCTCCATATACTATGCCTCATTACAGACTACAGCTTTTCTTAAAGTAGCAGAAATCTTTTAATTGTTAAAATTTAAATGCTAGAAATGTGAGACAAAGGCAAAGTTTTGCTTTTCATGTGATGGAAGGGAAAAAACCAAACCCCAGCATATTTGTTTTCATGCCTGGTTTTAACTTGCTTTACTTTGTGTATATCAATTTTCAAAATTTGGTATAAAAATGAACTTAAAATCCACATCAGAGTTAAATTTAAGGACAAAACTAGGCCATCTATATCCCATCCAAATGGCTGTATTTGTTCTGCAACAAATGTAAACGTGTATTTGTAGAAGAAACTTAAATAAACCACTGTCTTGCTGCTGTTCCTATTCAATGGAATGCCCAGAAACAATTCTTGCTTTCAGTGCACCAGACTGATACACTCAATACAGCTGTACAATGGCTTAATTAGTCAGGAAAAGGAGTGGCTGATTCTCATTTCCAGAAGATCCTTAAGATTTTAAAAAGAAAACACAGCACCACACTAATTTATATCTCTGACTGCTTAGATTTTTTTCATGTCTGTTTCACAAAACCAGAAGGATTTTCTGTTAAAAAACCAAGTTTTCTGATGATGACTAGCAACTGAAAGAATAAAATATCTGCATTGATTTTAACTGTATCTCCCCCAGGAAGCAGGCAATCTAAGTTTATATCTACTTTCTTCGAAGCAATTTTCTGCTGCTACAGCCAGATTTAAAGTCCTTTCTCTTCCCCTAATGACTCAACGCAGTCTTTTCACAACCGCCATCTCAAGGAGAAAGAACAAGCTGAGAGCATGAGGAATCATAATTTGGAGGAAAAAAAAAGGAAAATAAAAGGTACACATGGCATAATAAATAGCTAAAGAGTGGCTGCAAGGCTATCAAAAGCATCTCGGATCAAAAAGCTGTAAAGCTGTCTTACAAAACCAGACCTCAGGCTCTTAAACCGAAAGTGCTTGTTTGATTCTGACTGACAGGCTTACAATGAAGAGTTCACATCTCATATAAAACAATTATTTGGCCACATGCAGTTTATATTATATTAAGCAGGGAAGGAAGTAAAGAGCTTACAGGTTTGAAATCTAATTTCTCACTATTTTGCAAAAATAAAACAAGACTCTGACTCAAGAGTCATCTGGAAAAAAAGGCCCTGACAAGGTAGCTTGCCATCTGTGCCTTTAGTGATCTTAAAAACCCATTTGGGTATATGAAATAATAGAAAATGCTTTCTTTCCAAACACAGTTTCCACGGATTGCTTCCTGCCATTACTTTTAAGTAACACTATTATTATCTAGAGCAAGATGTTTAAAAAGCACAAACAACATATAAGGCCACGGTCCTCCACTCATCTGTAGGAAAGGAATAAGAGCAGGGAAAGTACCCATCTCCCACCAGCACTCTGTTGGCATTACACATTTGGCTCCCCTTTGCACTCTTGAATCTCTCTCTTCCAACTTCTGCCAGAAGATTGCACTAGATCCTGTGCTTCAAACACTGGCTCACTACTTTAAAGACAAATTTACTTCTGTTATAAAGAGAAACAGGTACAAGGAACATTTGCTCTTCAGACAATACCATTTCCTGAAATGAATGCCATGAGCTCCAGTTTGGAACACATGAAGGTCTAACCCATAAGTGGAAGTAGCTATTGTCCTCGGGTGCTCTCTGGAATCCCTGTTTCCATCTAAATATAACCAGAATCTGAAAGGAAACCCTTCAAACATAGTCCTTGACTATAAAATGAAGCACAGTTTCCTTGCACACAGAGGAGCAGTAAGAGCAAGCTTTCCAAATACCTTAGTGAATGCTAATCCAAATAGTACCATAACAGCTATGTTGGGAGACCTGACACTGTTCCACTCCAGCCTTGCTCCCAGCCAACCAACAATGCCATATGTAGCTCTGGGTGGCACACAATTCCTGGAGCAGGCAAACTTCACACAATACCAGCACCAATGCAGATTGAACATGCTGTATTCCCAATACATTCAACTGACTTGTTAGTAACTAAGGATGATGCATGCACCTAAACAAGGCCTGGTGCCACCCTTGGGACAGCAATGGATGCATGTCACTCAGCGCTTCAGAAGTAACAGGACTTGGATCCCACTTGCAGAACCATCTGCCAGATCAAGAGCTATGCCAGAGCCACATTCCTCACAACTCTTCTGAACAATCATGTCAGTGCATGTGCTAGATGCTGGGTAACGTTATACAGCCCAGCACATCTCCCGGGCAGTTAGGAAGAACTCCAACTCTGATGCCACCTGCAAGCTAGCAAATAGGTTTCCACTGTACAAGCATGGGGGAAAAGTCATCCTTGCAAGAGCAAGGACCCTATGAAGACCTGAAACAAGCACAATGGTCTAGAGCTACAGACAGCAGAGAACAATCTGATCCTAGAATTAAGAACAGCCTTACTAACCTCACTAGAGCTGGTTATCAACCAACAGCATGTTTATAGCAAATACTGGCCTCCACATGGAGAATAGGGGGCCTTCCTCTTACCAATTACAGCTATTCCTGAAGGTGAAGAGATCTCACGCATCTCTCTGAAGGCTAAGAGTTCAAAATCTACTAATTATAGACACTGACATGGTTAAAAAAAAAAAAAACCCACACAAAAAAACCCAACAAACCAACTACAACACAAACCAAGGGAGGGGAAAAAAAAAAAAAAAAGACAATTGACATTCAAAATTCAGAGCAATGTTAGGACCATTTTATTTTGATGTGAATTTCAAAGCTCTATTGCTATTAGTTAATGTTCACCCCGTGGTTAATCACACTGCATGCCATATACCAGTAACAAAAAGAAATGAGTGTGATGTGTCTCTACAATGAGACATGCTTCCTCTATAAGCCATATTAGCAGAGACACAGATGTAATAAACTTCTTGTCTACAGAGAGCAGCTTCATTATCCCATAAAAACAGCAACATCCTATGGCTTACTAAACAGAACCACAGGCCATTTTGCCTGCTGATCTGACAAGCAAAACATTCTTCTTATCTCCCAGATATTTATTAATCTGGTTCCGAGGATTCTCAATGAAGTTCTCACAGCTTTGCAAGTAGCCACACATCTGCTGTCCACACATAACCATTCCAGAGGAAAGGTTTGAGTAAAACATAGCTGCTTAAGTTTCATGGAGGAGGTCTGAAGTAATGCATTTTAATGTCACGTTTGCAATAGGCTCCAAGCTTTGCAAATCGGGAGGCACACAGATCAGCTGATATTATCTCTCAAGAAGTTTCTGCATAAACCAGTGATGTGGAACTCTGGTTGAAAGAATCCAAATTCTGCACTGAAGAGACTCTCTTGCAACATCCACTGTTTGCATGACAAATAACTATGTGGGTGAAAAAAAGAGTCATTGCCCATTGCTTTTCTATGTAACTCTTGCTAGAAATGTCTACATCTTGTTCGTGTGAGTTCCAGTCGCTTGTCAAACGGGCCATATTAGCACAAACCGCTCATTTTCACCTCTTGCTCTAGCCAGGTGCATCCAGGCAGCAGGAGCGGGAGCGCATTGCAGCTCCACCTGCGGATCAGATGGAGCAGATCCCTCTAGCAGGGGAGCGATAACAAGCATCTGGGAGCAGTCACCTCTTCCATCGGCACGGCTGGATCCAGAGAAAGACATCAGCCCACGGTCCACCACATTCAGCACCGATCCCAGGGGGTGCCACCCCAGATAAGGATTTGACAGAGGAACAAAAACATCCTTACTGACAAGAAAGATGGAGATGCCTTTCCTCAGCACATGTGCTTTGCACAGTTTCTCGGTCACACAGATGAAAACAATCAAAAGATAACAAAAACACTTTATTGCTTGTTTAAAGAAAGTTCACATTTTGATGGCTAACAGTGATTTCTGAGGGTCTCACTGTGCTTTCTAAGCTGGAGAGCCTGGCAGTACTGCCAACATAGGTAGTTCACTATAGTCTTCAAGTAGAGGGAACACTAAGATTTAACATGGGAAGAGTGAGCTCTGAAAGGGAGATGAAGAAGAACCATACAGTATTTTTATAGATTGCATCAATAGCTATCTCGGTCTGACACACGGCCAGGCTGTGGAGAGACACAGAATTTAATGTTACCTTTAATGAAGACCTAGGCGCATCGTAACTTCCCTGGTCGCTGACATACTCGGCGCTTTTGATCTTACACGCAGAGTAACGACTGCAGCTAGGCTCGACACCCCCCACCTCACACACACACACACGCACACACACGCACACCCCCTCACTGCAGGAGCCCGGCCGCTATTTGCGACGAACGCAGCAGAAACTTTATCAAACAGCGCGTGAAGTTCAGGTTTACCTCAAGAGATCTTCGGGGACGCGGCGGGTCCGCCAGAAGGGCCGCCCGAACCCTCCGGCTTCTCCTTTCTTCCCCCGACAGCATCTTTCCTAAGAGCTCACCCCCAGGCGCGCACTCGGACGGCGCGGATGGCGAGCAACGGCGTTAAGGACCGTGAACCGACCAGACCCACTAACCTCACTGCAGCTGGGGCCGCAACACCTTTTTGCTCCCCCCTCCCCGACCCCGACGGCGATTATACGGGACACAGGAACGTGCTCACACCGGAGCCGCGGCGGCAACCCCGCAGCACGCAAGCCAAGGACGCTGTCGTGCCAGGGCTCGCCTCGCCGCCCCCGCGGCACCGGGAGGGGGCGGACGGGACGTACCGAGCGGCACCGGCGGGTGCGGAGCTAAGAACACACGCACACACTCACACTCCCCACCCGCCACTTTGTGCGCCCTCTTCGGGCAACCGGCCTCTCTCCGCCGCCACGGGGGTGCACCGCGGGAGGGGTGGGGGGCGCGCGCGGCGGCCGTTGGGGGAGGGAGAAAAACAACCGCGAGGAACGGCCCGCGCAGCCGGGCGGCCGCTGAAGGGGGCTCGCGCCCGCCGCCTCACCTGGAGACGCAGTTCTCCAGCACGGAGCTCTTGCCGGCGCTCTGCCCGCCCACCACCGCGATCTGCGGCAGGTCGAGCAGGCAGCTCTGGCCCAGCGCCGCGAAGGCATCCTGCAGCCGGTTGACGAGCGGGATGAGCCCCTCCATCCCGCCGTGCCGTACCGTGCCCTCTCCGCCTCTTCTCCTTCGCCCGCCGCCGCTGACAGGTAACGGCCCGCGCACTGCGCATGCGCCCCACCCCCAAGCCTGGAGGCGACTCCTCCGCGGAAAGGCCACGCCCCCGCCCGGTGCGGGACCCGGTGGACAGGGCTGGACCTTGGGAGCCCCTCTGCAGTCTGGCACCGAAAGAGCCTCCTGACAGGCACCGGCACTGGCCCACAGCTTGCAGGAAGCACCCGCAGGGTCCTCCCGGCAGCCTGGAGCCCCCGCTGCCGCCCTCAGTGCCAGGACCCTAGGGCTGGGCCCGTGCACTGAGCCCGCCGTCCTGCCCCTCTCCCCCGAGCGCAGCCGGCTGCCCCGTCCCGCTGTCCAAAAGGGCTGCGGTGTCCCCGGTGAGCCCCCGGTGAGGCGAGGGGCCGTGCCGGGCCGGGGTGTGCCATCCCCAGGCACCCAGCAGAGGGGAGGCTGCACGCACTCCTCCTCTACAGGTTTGGCACCGAACTGGGAGCACACCGGGGTTCTGCTTACCGCCGTGGGACCTGGCAGACAGCTGGCTTCAGCGCAACGCTTCCCAGTCTGCCGAGCAAGGTGTTTTGGGGCAGTCTCAGTGGCTGAGTTCCTCCCGACTCCCTCCAGCAATGGAACACGAGCAGTGGGATCCATGATCTGTCCCTGCATCCATCCCTGCAGCACATGAGGGGCCCTGGCAAACAGCTCTGACACTCAGCCACGGGCAGGAGCGCTGCCAGGGTCAAGCACGCGTTCACTGGAACTGCATCAGGACAGGCCCGAGAAGCCAGGTCTGACCGGGCTGGTAGCAGGCGGGTAGTTCAGGAACAGGCTGTGAAGCGGTAGCACGCTCCGAGCCATGTCATTGTAGTGGGTTCAATCAAAAACGCATAGTGAGGCTGAGCTAAAAGCACAGGCGAACAACAGGGATGAGATGTACTATCTGTGCTTACTGGCAGCAGTCACAGCACAAAAATATCCAAACCAGAGGCTTTGGAGTCCTGCAGCAATGGAAGTTATCCTGTGTTAAACCAGACACCAGCCTCTCTCAGTGTGAAAAGCAAAACAAAAGGTAACTGCAATCATCCCGCAGGCTGACAGACACTAACGATCTGGAAGATTATCAAAACTTCTTGGCCAGAGCTCTCAATAAGCATAAAAATTTACTCCCTACAACAGACTGACTTCTAACCCTGGAAACAAATTAACAGATTAAGAAGTTTTTAATGGGCGTAATGCAGAGATGGCTTCTCTAGCAGTGGCTCTGCCACTGAAGTTAGAACACCTCCTCAGCATCCCAACCTCTGGGAAAAGCCTTGAATCATTTCTATCTAGATGGAGCCCGGGGATTATTGACATAATTATGCCAATTAGCAGCATGGCTATTTTTTTCCCCATTCCTGAGTGAGTGAGCTATGCCAGGAGGCACTAGAGTAGCTGCCTGGCCTTCCTCCAGTTCATAGGTTTCTATGGAGGCTGGAAGTCCAGCCCGTCTGAGTGTCAGAGCACTTTGCACTGCCCCAGTGAAATAATTAAGACTGATGGAAGAGGAGCCTGGCAATAGGACTGCATCTGCACAAGAGTCAGATGAAGATTAAAAAAGGCACGATGTCTTCAGAAGAAATGCTATGGGCTTCTTCAATTGATAATTTAGGGAACTGCCCTTTCCATTATTCTTTAAATACATATTTAAATTCTTTAAATTGCATCTTTGTTTGCTTCCACAATTAAGAAAAAACCCAAAAACCTAAACCCAACAAAAACCATCTATGATTAGGAGAAGTTTGAGTTATTGCCCCAAGCCTGGGAAGTTTCCAAACCAGACTTTTTTCATCTATTGAAACTGAGTTAAAGCCACTAAGTGACCACACTCACCCTGCAACTCCATCACTCCACACAAAAATCCACTCTTCCCCACAGAAAAAAAAGCCACAAGCAGCCAAGTATAGATCTCCCACCTCCTGGAAAAAGCATTAATATTTTCATTCTGCATGCCCATGTTATCATAAGGATACTTGTTTTTCCAATGACTCGAAGAGAGCAGTGAAGAAGAGAGGAAAGGCACCAGAGTCCATCTTCAGGTCTCTGCATTTTTTGACAGACTTCTCCAGGCAGCTTGTTCCAACCCCCTGTGCAGAGCCCAGCCTGGCTTTCTGAATTTATCGAGATTCAGAGTGGGTAAGCTAACAAGGGGTAATGCTAGTGATAGGACAAGAGGGAAGAGATGCAAGTTGCAGCAGGGGAGGTTCAGGTTAGAAATTAGGAGAAATTAAGCATTGAAATGGGTTGCCCAGGTAGGTGGTGGAGTCACCATCCCTCAAGGCATTTAAGGAAAGGTTGGATGAGGCAGTTAGGGGCACAGTTTAGTAATAATATAGGTGGTAAGGGGGTGGTTGGACTAGATGATCTTGGAGGTCTTTTCCAGCCTTAATGATTCTATGACCATTGCAGAGCTTCTTGCAATGAATAACCCTGAAAAAACCAGACCCAAAACAGCATCAGAGGGCTATGTTTTCCTGGGGAGCACCAGGTGCAATCCTCAGCTGTGCTGCTCACTGCTTAGCCAGCTAAACACGCTCTATATTTTTACCCTGCACTCAGATGTGGCCTATGATATTTATCATTTCCTTTTGGCATGTGACCGGCTCAGCAAGGAGAGCAGACCTTTGCTGACCTCCTCTCCCCAGCATGTCAGGAAGGGTGCTCTGCTCCCCAGGGTTACACACTGGCACCACCAACTCTGTCAGCATGGTCTGCTCACTTCCAGATGTTCCCAGCTCCAGCACAGCCTGCCTGGGGCCCCCAGCCCTGTCAAAGCATCCAGCGCATTTCAGATCAAGCCTATGGACAGCAAGTTTGTCCTGTCCTGACTTCCAGAAAAATATATGGCAAAAATAGCCTGGCTTCAGGGTGCAGCTGTAGCATGTGAGCCTAGAAACTTACACACAGACACTTCTTCCTAACCAGGCAGCATGACGTTAAAACTGAGGACATTTGGATCAGGTCCCCAGGCTGCTTTATAAACACACACCAGCGCGGTTCCCTTCATGAAAAATGGGTTATGTATAAACTACCAGAGAGATTTGCAGATGCCTGCAAGGAAGAGCCGGGCATGCTGCCCTGCCAGGAGAGCAGGCAGGATCCCTGGCTGAGCAAAGCACAGATGTGGCTGCGTCCTCCCTTGAGGAAACATTTAGAAGAGGCAGGCTCCTTCACACATGATCTTCTTTTCTCCAGGGACCTTCCTCACCCATTTCATGCATCAGATACAAACCCAGAGCCTTGTAGAGCTTTTCAGGCAGCTGATGGGAACAAAGCAGGAGAAGGTGTGGGCAAAGAGCCCCACACACACACTGATCTCCCAGGTTCTCAGCAGCGCCTGGCTCCACAGCGCTGGCATGAAGGTGCCAGTCAGCATTATGGCTGCATAGCTGCCAGGAGGAAACCTCAGACCACGAAGCTGCAAAAGATAGAATTAAAGCCAGTGAAAGAAAGCCAGAGCAACTGCAGAGCTGTGATTAGCAGTAGTGGCTGCAGCGTTTCCCCCTGTACAGAAAAGGCACCTTCTGCCTCTCCCCTGTGCCTGGGGCACTGCTGACCCAGTCTCAGGACAGTGACACCCCAATCCCTGTCCTGTCTGGCATGCTGACCTCTCTCCTGTGACCTCCAGCTGCATTCTTTGATCAAGCACATCCACTTCAAGGGTAGGAAAAGGCCACCATGCTGTGTTGCAGCCCACAGAGATGTTTCCTTGCAGCCCTGAGCACCCCAGGAAAGAGCCATACTCCATCACCACAGCCTGGCAGCATACCTGCTTCCTTGGTCACAAAGCCAGGCAAGACAAGTGCCTCCCCAGGGAAAGATTTCATGGACAAAACATTTCCCAGGTGCTTCCTGGATGTGGCTGGGGCAGCCCTTGCTGTACTGTAACCCTGCTTGTCCAGGCAGCAGCAGCAGCAACAGCCAACAAGACCAAGCTCCCCCCAGCAAAGCTCCTCCCAGCTGGAGAGAATCAGTAACTTTTATTATTGCACTATCTGTCTCAGCTGCTTGATGTACCTTCAGCTGGTGACAGTACACCATCCTCCTGCCCCCACACTCTTCCTGAGAGCCCAGCCACTTCCAGTCCTTCTGCAGAGCAGGGATTGGGGCTGTGACACCTAAGGAGGTTATACCATATGGGGTATACATGTAGGACTCCACTGCTGCCTGCCTCAGAGATCACCGTCCTGCCCAGCTGGGCCAAAGAGCTCCCATGACTGGGCATGACCAGTTGCATCTCTGCACCTAAAGTCATGAAACCCAGAGGTGACCCATCAACTCCCACTGCCTTGCTCACTGGGGCAGCAGAGGAAATTGGATGTGATGCTTTGAGAGGGGTTCAGGCTGGGCCATCCCAACTCATCCCCAGCTGGCTGCAGCCTCACGCCTGAGCCATGTGATGAGTTTCCTGGCCTGTCTCTTTTTGTGCTGGGAAATCCAGAAAGGGAAGGTCAGCATCTCAAAGCCAGCAGAGGTTGCTAAGTGACAGAAGTGCTTGTTCCCATCCCAGTACTTAGAGCATGCCTACACTGCAAAGGAAGGAAGTGAGGAATAAGAGATGTAAACATGAGTGTATTGCCAAAACACTCAACACAAATACAGTTGCCAAACATACACATTAGCTGAACGTTTTGGCTGCCAGGGGAGAAATATTTACTACACGTCACTTATTCCAGCCTCAGAGCATTTTACCTGCAGAGGAAGATTTCAGGTATTTGCAGCACTCAGGGATTTGCCAATTTTTCCAGCTGAAATGTATTTCTAGACCAAACTTGCAGGGCTGTCAGTAGCTGCAAGGACAGCTGCAACAAACTGAGATTTCGTCTTTACATTGTTTCTAATAGATGGCTTTTGTTTCTCCACCAGGATGTGGCCTTCCACAGCGATTAGAAAGCACAACAGAAAGGCAGAACTGGGCGAGGGAGGGATGAACACAGCCTTTGTATGAGCTCTTGGGGAAGAAAGGAGATGGGTTTGGTAAAATAAAGGGCACACACAGAGAAACCTATGTCACTGGAAATACGTTGAGAATTGAAAACTAAGTTAGAAGTGGACTAAATGCAGCACTGCTGATCCAGGCAAGAGATTTGCCATCCCTAAGCTGTATGGATAATAACTTAAAAAAAATGCATTCATCATGGGAGAACTTTAGAAAATAACTGTGTTAGGGCAGGCAGAAGTCCACCCAGTTCGAGCTCCAGGCTCTTCTCTCCCCTTCACCAGCATCCATGTGCTGCCCCAAAAACACTACAGCGCAGAGGACAGACCAGGTAGTGAACAACATACAGAGAGCATGTGCCCATGCTGCTATCCTTTATCTGAGGCGGGGAGGAGGCCAGCCCTGCTCTCCAGTGCCTGGGAATCATCAAAAGCACTTATTTAAAAAAAGCATCTGCTCCCTCTGTGTAGAAGTGGCCCAGCCCAGCGAGAAAGTAGGGCACCGATCTGTCCCTCTGCGAAGGGAAGTAAGGGAGGGAGCATCAGAGGGATCTCAGCAGACTGGTTTCTAAAGCAGAAACTGCTGGGAAATTAAAGCCACAGTTGCTGATGGCTGGGGTCCACACTGGATCAGAGACCCATTCCACAGCCCTCACAGAGCTGGGGAACTGCAAACCCTCAGGCTCCTGCACCCTCTTGCTCTGCTTTCCAATTACAGTATTTTCCCCAGGCAGAGGAGAGGTGAGTCCTGCTGAGGAAGGAGCTGCAGGCCTGGTGGGACAGGGTACATGAACTGCAAAGCTGGTGAGATGGCTCCATCAGTGGTGCTCAGATGTGGCTGCTGTTGTGTCAGACACCAATGGTTAGGTCAGATCCCTCCTGGAGCTCCTTCTGGGGTGGTTAGCACCCTGGGCTGGGGAGGAGTTGCTTTGGGAAGCGGCTGACTGAAAGCCATCCTCACTCAGGGTGCCAGGGACAGAAGGGAGCATGGGATAAGCATGTGGGGTCAGGGACAAAGCATCATGGTGCCCAAGTAGGTTGTTGCTTTGGTGTCTGCAAGCTGATCACTGATATCACATCTCAGACTTCTTTTGGTACCAGCTGTTGGAGGGGAGAAGCCCCAGCCCACCCCGGAATGACTTCTGCTGCACGCGGGAGCTGCTGTGTAAACAGCCAGGACACGCTTCAGGTAAACTCTGCAAGGAGGGACTGGGCTTTGAAAGCTTTATGAGAGAAAAAATGAGCTGCCTGGGCAGAAACTGGGTCCTTGGGGACACCGCAACTAGAATGCTCCTGCTGCCTTTTCCCCTGGAGGAAGGCTGACCTGCACCTGGGTTGGTGTGCCCAGGGGAAAATGGATTGGGGACCAGGGAGTTACAGGGCCCAGTTCACAGGGGCAACGGCTGGAGAGATGCACAAGAGGGGCAGGCAAATGGAGGCAGGGGGCTGTGTCCAGTGAGGAGGGGGCAGTGGGGTACAAGGGGAAGGTGCCTGCCCCCACAGAGTACCCCTGAGGAGCAGAGGTGACTGTACCTTTTCCAGGCGTGCTGAGCATGCCAGAAATAAGCCCAGCAAAGCACTGTGTGCCTCAGAGCAGATCTGAGTACTTTATTTTCACAGCTCTCAGCCCACCCACACATCGCAGCTAGGTTTGGGGCAGGGCTGGAGCTCTGCAGGCATCAGTTACTGTGGATGCTGGAGACGCATCAGGAGGCAGCATCAGAGGGAAGGAGCTGTGCTTGAGGGGAAGGGGACACGTGGAGGGGCATTTTTCCCACAGAAGAAAAGCAATGGGGACAGACCCCAACCCACAGTTCTGCCAGAGCCAGCAGCACCTTCCTCCTCTCACCCCTGCAATGCTGCCCCTTGGGCTGCACAGCCCTCCACCATCCCAGACCCCTTCCCAGGGAGCCTCGCTGTGGGGAGCACCTCCCCATGCCCATCCTTCAGGCAGACCCGGGCCACAGTGGCCTCCCACAGCATCCATGTGAGGGCCTCTCTTGTTCAAGTGGCATCAGAGCCCATCTCATAGGATCTTGACAGCCTGCAGCATGTCTGCCAGCACGTATGAACTGTCCCAGGGGCGCCCAGGCTGCCGCAGGGCCCCCTCCAGCACCTGGGCACGTGCCTCCAGCTCTCTGGGGTCCCGGCGCTGCTCAGGGCTGGGCTGGCAGAACAGGATCTCATTTACCTCGCCTTCAATCCGGCGGGCATAGAGCAGGGGAAAGACCTCCCTGAGGGTGGCCAAGACAGACTCCTTCAGCCGGGCGTCACGGCACACCAAGTTGAGCACGAAGACTCCTGCAGCAGGATGAGAGGGATGGGAGTTCAGACCAGCCCTCAGAGCACCCTGTTCCCCACCTCCCCGTGGGAACACAGCTGAATCAGTACCACCCGGGTGCAAATGCCTGCCCTGTAGCAGCACAAGGAGCACTGGCACCCCCACGGCGCCCTTGGCCCAGCTCCATATCCCTGCTGCCACGCAGGTCCTGGGTGGCCACACTGTCTGTTCCCAGGTACCGCCTACACCTTCTGCATTCCTGCCACCTTCCTCATCCCCCCGGGATGTCTCAGCCTGCCTGACCCAGCAGCGTACAGGCCGCCCACTCCACCCTGCTCCCTGCTGTCACAACGCCCACTGAAACACCCGGATCTGGGACCCACCAGGAGCAGCAGATGCCACGCAGCAATCCCAGTCACTGTTCTCCAGGATGAGGAACAGTGGCACAGCCCCATTACTCAAACCCCACACAGGTCCAGCCAGCCTGGCCATAGAGGCACAGCCGCATCTCCTCTCCTACCTTCTGGCTTGAGGATGGTTTTAACTTTCTGCAGAAAGGGCTTTTCCACGAAGGCTGGGGGCGGGCAGCTCATCCCCACTGTGAGGTCTTTGCTGTCCACGTCAAACATAATGGCGTCATACTGGGCTTGGGCTGCAGAAGGGAGCGCAGAGACTTGTTATCCCATGGGACAAAGATGAGCCATGCACGGTGGGGAGGCAATGGGGTGGTCGAGACACCCTCTCTGCTGTGCTACAGACACTTCTCTTTCCTGGGGCTTCACTTTCTAAACGAAACTCCTGGCAGCAACCCCTGGCACCGGGGGAGGCAGCAAATGCCCTGAATGCACACGTGGGCAAGGACAGGCCTTTGAGCTGCAGGAGCTTGTGACACACAGCAGGAGGTGGGCAGGGAGCTTGTGACACACAGCAGGAGGTGGGCAGGGACAGGAAGCAGAGAGCAAAAGCAGCCCAGGACTCTGGTCCCCAACACATCACCCAATGGGTTCAATGGGGCACCTGGGATGCTCTGCAAGATGGTACCTTCAGCTGCCAGCCTGGCCACGTAGTCCAGGCCATCAGAGACATGCACCTGCATCCGGTCACCCTGGCAGAAGCCAAACCAGTGTGTGGCCACTTCCAGCATGGAGGGGTCGATCTCCACCACAGCCACACGGGCCTTTGAGAAGTAGTCGTGGATGAAGAGGGGCAGGCTGCCCCCGCCAAGCCCCACCACGAGCACCGCCAGTGAGGCTCCTGCCAATAGAGAGCACCCAGTGAGACATCAGGATGGTCAATGTTCCTCCTACCCAGCAGGCGCAAACAGCTTTGCAAAGGGTGCCTGGGGCCAGGGAAGCCCTTCCCCAAGGAGCAGGGACATGGGGACACACGTGTGCATGCCCCCAGCACAGCCTCATTACCTGGGAAGGGGTCAGGGCTCCCCAGCAGGCAGAGACCTGCCACCATGGCCTTGTGGTGCTCGCAGCACAGGTAGCTCTTGTCAATGGCTGTGGGCAGCTCAGCAGGGCTGGGCTTCTTCTTGTCCTTCCTCCGTTTCCTCTGACCTGAACAGGAGGCATCAGCTGGTGAGGCAAGGTGGGAGACACAGTGATTCCCGGGGACTAGCCACCCCCAGCCCATCTCACCCGCAAGGTCAGCAGCAGAGTGTAAAAAACGCTCCCAGAGCTGCTCCAGGATAAGGCAGGAAGGTCCCAGCAGGACTCTAATCTTCCTCCTGCAACAATCTCACTCTCTGACACCCCAAAAATCACCCCCTGCCACTGCCCCATGTACCTGGTAGAGGTGTGGGGCCCAGGAGCCGAGCCTCTGACTGCACCACGTTCCTGTTGCTGAGGAAGATGAGGCGGCGGAAGTAGTAGATGCCATCCCCCTTCACATCCTCCACGACATACTCCCCACTCATGGGGCTGGTGTCACGGTGCTGCACCATGCGCACCCCGATGTCCCCTCCTACAGACAGAAAGGGCACCTGCAGGGAGAACAGGGACTGCTGTGGGGAAGAAAATCCTACAGGAACAGACCCTGGCATTCCCACTGCCCTAGCCACTGGTGAAGAACCAGGATGAAGCAGACACAGAGCAGGGGAGCTGGGGACCAGCACATGGGACACCAGCTCCCCTCCCATACATGTGCTAGGGTACAGGGTGCAGACACCTCAAGACTTTTCTGCACGAGCTCAAGTTTGGGGAGTTGGGGCAAGGAGACAGAAGAGACAGGAGAAGTTAAAGCCAGGATTAAGAAGGGGCCAGATGCTCTCAGGGTTTCAGAATGCCTGGTTTTCTTGGGATGCTGGGTTTTGGAGGGCAAGGACTTTAGACTGAATCCTGCTGCCAAGCAAAGGCAGACAGTTGGAGGAGAGTGGGAGGAACTACACCAGAGGCCAGACTCCTCCCAGCCAGGGCTGCCAGCTTACTCCTTGCAGCCTGGTGTCCCTTGGAGAAGGGGATTCACTGCCAGCACACAGCTTGGCCCCAGCTTTGGGGAAGCCAAGCAAGGGGGGGTGGTGGGGCTCACCTGCTGCCGGGCAGGGAGGCCCGGCGGGGCCAGCTCCATCACCTTCCCCGACAGCTCCGCCTGGATGCCAGCCATGCCCTCGTAGCACTGCTCTCTGTGCAGGGACGCAGTGACCAGGCGCATGAAGCCCGCGCTGGCAGCCAGCTGCCTCCGCCCTTCCTCTGTCCCAAAGAGCCACTCCGTTTCTCTGCCCTGTGGGACTGCAGAAGGGGCTGCCATTAGCCTGGGCCAGTCCTAGCCCCTGAGCCACCCCAGCCTCCGAGAGAGAAGCTGCAGGGAACAGCAAGGCATGACAAGGAGCTACCACTGCATGCCTAGAGCCATGCTCCGCAACCATCACCAGAGTTGGGAACTTTCGTGTTTCGGGCAGGCTCATGCAAGAGGCTAGAAAAGCCATGTCACATCAGAGGGGGCATCCAGTGGGCTCATGACCCGTCTCCAGGCTGCACTAAGCCCCAGCTTTGCAGACGCACAAGGAGGGAACAGCACTGCTGGCACGACCTGACACATCTCCACGGATGTGAGCACAAGAGCGAAGCACAGCCCTGGGCAGCCTGGTCCCAGTCAGCCAGGGTGCCCACATTGATCAGCACCACCTTTCTGGCTGCGTCTGCCAAGCTCCAGCTCTACCCAGCATAGAGGCAGGAACCACCACCTTGGAGGCAGGGCTGGTAGCATCCCTCTGCTGCCAGATGGGCATCCACTCAGCCAGCAAGCTCTGGGCCAGATCTCTGCTTGCACCACCAGGCAACACACATGTCCCAGCGCAGAGCCAGTACTGAAACATCAACTGAACCCTGCCCAGGTGGGTTATTTCCCTCTCCAGCCCTGATTCCAGCGTGGCCAGGGCTGCTGGCCATCTGGCAGCTCCTGGCCAGAGCACCGTCTCATTGCAGGCAGGAAAGGCTGTACTCACTGATGAAGATGGCAAAGTGATTGTCCCGGGAAGGTCTCACTAAGGGACTATCAACCACATGCAGCGTGTAGCGAGGCTTCCCACTCGCCCTGTCACACAGATCCAGGGAAACCTGCTCCCCACAGGGTGTTTTACTGAGCTGGCTGCAGAGCAGGGCGTAATGCTGCCTGTCCTCCACTGCTGCCACCAGCCGCTCTGCACTCTCCACCCGCATTGGCTTGTCGTGCTCCTCAGAGCAGATCTCCAGAATCTGTGGTGCTGAGCCAGGGATCTTCCTGAACTTCGTCATGACATAGACAAAAACTGGTAGGACAAACTGCTGCTTGTCCCCACTGCCAGCAACCTGATGGATGCGCACAACCCAGCCTTCCTGGGAGAAGTAGTCCACTGCCTTCTTCAGCACATGGGCTTGAGCCAAGGAGACACAGAGGTAGCGCCCTCCTGTCTGCAGGACCCGGCTGATCTCCGCAAACATCTTGTCCACCTTGGCTAGAGTGGCCTCCTCTTCGTCAGTGAGGATGGCATCCAGTGTGCCTTTGTCCAGGACCACCTGGAAACCGGCATCAGGGAAGTCCATCTGAAGCATGTCCATCACCAGGTAACTCATCTTGGGTCTCTTGCTCCCGCTCCTCTCTCGCATCTGACGGATCACTGTGTCACTGATGTCGATGTTCACGATATCCTCACACATGCCCGTGTCGTACATCTGCTCACTCAGCTCCGAGTTCCCGCAGCCCACTATCAGCACCTGAGGAGCAGCACAAGAGCAGCGTGACGGCGACAGCGCCCTGGCAACACGCCCCAAAGCGTTTTGCAAGCAAACACCGGCCACGAGCCTTCTGCAAAAACCGCACACCCGCAAACCCACCCTCCGCGGCCGCGAGACAACGCTTCCAGGCGGGAGAGCCTCAGACGCGCGGCAGCGCTGCGCCCTCCGCGTCTCCTCCGGGGCTGTACGGATGACTTCATCCTCGGAGCCCCCGTCCCCGAGCTACTCGCGGGTCTCCCGTTCTCTCGCCGCGGCACAGCGGGGGCTTCGCACCGGCCGCGTCAGGGCACACTGGCCGTTTAAGCCGGGACACGGCGGCCCCCGGCTCGCCGCCCGTACGGAGCCCGGCACCGGGGAGGTTCGGGGCGGGCACCGGCCGGGGCTCTCACCTTATCGCGGGGCCGGACGTACTTGTGCAGCACGGGGCAGAGCTCCGGGAAGGCCCCGTACCACTCGAAGGGCCGTCGCCCGCGCTGCCGGAAGAACCGATCCCAGTACCGGGCCGAGCCGAACTCGCCGGGGCTCCGGGGCAGAAGGTCCATGGCCGGGCCGGCTCCGGCCCGGGGCCACTCCCGCCGCACGTGGCCCTGCCCGCCGCGCCGCGCGATGACCTCACCCGGAGGCGCCACGCGCTCGTTGGACGCGGCAGCTCCGCAGCCGATTGGCTGTCGCTTCCCTCCTCTTCCCTCCCCCGACAGCTTCCTATTGGCTCGCCCACCTCTCCGCGCGCGGGAACGCCGATCACCCCGGCTCCTCGGGTCCCTGCCGGCTCAGCGGGTGTCAGGGCCGGTCCGGTCCGGTCCGGATCGGATCGGGGCCTCCCTTCCCCTTCCCCTTCCCCTTCCCCTTCCCCTTCCCCTTCCCCTTCCCCTTCCCCTTCCCCTTCCCCTTCCCCTTCCCCTTCCCCTTCCCCTTCCCCTTCCCCTTCCCCTTCCCCTTCCCTTTCCCCTTCCCCTTCCCCTTCCCCTTCCCCTTCCCCTTCCCCTCTTCGGCGGGTTCAATGATCCGCCGGCCACAAAAACATGCGACGAGGCGGTACAGGTGGTTTCCAGAGGCGCGGGTTTAATGTCGGCCGGGGGCAGTGCTTGCCCCCGCAGCTAGCTGGGGCCTGGGCAGGGCTCTGTGCCGCTGCTCTGGAGAAAGGCGGAGAGCTGGCTCAGCGCTCGGTAACGGTGCGAGATGGAGTTCTTCACGGCCTTGGGCAGCTCGGCGTACCTGGGCGGGAGGGAAGCCACAGGTGTCAGGGTGTGCGAACCGCAGAGCCTGCACCCACTGCACTCAGCTCCAGGAGCACATTCTCTCCCTGCTGCCCTCCCTTGTACACGGGTTCCTCCCTGCATGCAACCACGTCCCCAGCTTTCCATCTGCACCGAGCTGTAGGTAAAAGCCCCATCGCTTACGTCTGGTTGTAGCCATCTGGCTGAAAGCAGGGGTCCCAGCCGAAATCCCGAGGACCTCTGGGCTCCACGATCAGCCCCTGCCGGGAAATAGCAAGGCAAACCCCATAAGCCAGAGTTTCCCAGCACTTCCCTCACCATTGCATTTGAAATAGCGCCCCAAGAGCAACACACACAGAGCCATAGCTCATGCTTCAGCTGCCACAGTCACAGTGGATAGTGCTGTCCTCATTTGCACCACCTCCCCAGGAGGAAATCCAAATCAGCAGCCCTAAACTTGGGCACTCCATCGTGCTGCCCCTTTACCCCCGCAATTAACAGAAGTAACACTCAGATACCACCCTGCCAGAGGGAGATGAGGAGGCTGAAGAGCCTGAAGTAACATGCAAAGCATTTGGTACGCACAGCAGGGCAAAAGGGCTGCAGCATTCAGCACACACCACCCACTCTCTCCCTCAGCCTGTTCCCCAACAGCTCTGAGGGTATTCAAAGACCCGGGAGCTGCCAAATTTGGCAGGGGGTTGGACCCGATGATCTCTCGAGGTCCCTTCCAACCCCTGTGATTCTTTGAAAACTGCCCTCACCAGAGCCAATGCCATCACAAAATTCCGGTTACAGCCCTCCCCCTCCCCCAGGCACACCACCTACATGAGTCTGGCCTTTGAACAGCCTCACTGGCTCCTCCGGGTTTCCAGTACTGAATGCGAAGGTACAGAGCGCGTAGGCAGATTTGTCTTCAAACCCAGCCAACAGCTTGTACAGGCCTGAGCGACATGGAAAGGAATGATCCCAGCGTTACTGCCTTCCCCTCAGAGTGCCACACACCCACCCACCTCCAGAGGGATCAAGGGAGCATTCTCCATTCAGGGAGAAGAATGACTACAGGGGTGACAAAACTGAGCCATAGCTCAGGGCCCTGCTATTTCTTTGGGAACAAACGAGTGTCTGGCGCCAGAGACCTGAAGTTCACACTGAATTAGTGTGATTCACTCATGCTTGTGACACCAGCGTGGGATTTGCGGTCATACTCTTAATTAAAGGGTCCAACCCCCTGCCAAATTTAGCAGCCCCTGGGCCTTCAAATCAAAGGGAGCAGCAGGTCTTCCGGGTCACACTTATGAGAAGAAGTTCCCACAAGCCCTGGTAACCAGCCTGCAGAAGCAGGAGTCTGGGAATCCAAGGATGATGCTGCAGCTACTGAGGGAAAACAATACCCTACGAGGAAGAGCACAGGGCAGGAGAGGAACCAGCTGTGAAACAGGCAACACGATGGGCAGGCACTCTCAGCAGAGCCCAGCATGCTCAACAGGGACCCATTTCATTTGGAAAGGACCGAGTCACGTGCAGAGCACTAATGGAGGGGTGGGGGCAGTACCTTCAGGTTTGAGCTTTTCCAGGAACCATTTTCTGAAAGGTAAGAAGAGGGGAAAGATTTATTTTTGCTATTATTTTGCAGAAAAACAGGCATCCTTGAGAGCCAGTTGCCTATGTTTTCATAGCCCTTTGAATCCCTCTGAAGTGTGCTGTCATATCACCCCATTCTGGACTATTTACCAAAACCAACAGACTGAGCTACTGAACTGCCCAGGGGACAGTGAAACCAGCAGCAGGGTTCTGAGTCTACTGCAGTACTGGGGCCTCTGCAAATCACCCAGTTCTCACTCGTGAGCAGCAACACGCCAAAATACACTTCTCAGCAAAACTGGTTGACATCTTACGCTCAGTTCTAGTGCCAACTTCATCCTGCTTAGCTCAGCAGAGATAGGTTGGAAGAATTAATCATGCTAACAGTTAATTCCAGAAGCTAAGGCAGGTGGTATTTTATTAGGAGTTACACTGTAATGGAATAGTCTTTTTATCTGCCCGATTAAAGGTGTCCCTGTGAGGACCTATGGGACACTCATCCCAGCGTCCTGCTGAAACACACAGTGCCTTAATTCTGCAGAGCCTGCTATGGGGCCATGTTCCCAAGCTGGCTGCAAGAGCAGGGACCACAGATCAGGAGATTCTTGTTGGTTTCTCTCATCCTGCATCATGACTTAGAGCAAGACTCGAAGAGTTCAAGTCCAGCCCCTGGGGTGCAGGATGAAGCTGAGAACACAGACCAGTAATCACTTCCCTGAACTTATTGCTCCTAATGTGTGGAGAATCCCTTGTAAAGCATAAGCTGCCAGCCCACACTCCTAACTCTATGACATAAAGGTGAAGCAAGTGCCTTCCTACTCACATGTACGGTCCCGGAAGCCCTCCCAGGGCATTGAAGCACAAACAGGTATCCTCTACTATAACAGGTCCCTGAACCTACAGCAAAAGCCCAAGGGGCAGAAACATTAGATGCACAGCAAGGCACTGCCTCCAACCCCATTTTCTTCCTCTCTCCCATCCTCAAGCTTCCAAGATAACAAGAACATCACAAAAATCCACTGGCCACTAAAGCACTCAGCCTTGGAGGCAATCTATGCCAGACAGACACAACTAAACCTGTGCTCTCCCCAGGCAGGCCAGAGTGGCTGAAGTGGGAGAAGATGATGTCATATGGAGAAAAATTAGCAGAGCTGAATGCCTTCCCCCCTCCCCACCTTGAGGTAATACATGTATCCTGGATGTACTCCCCCATTCTCAAGTCTCAATCCTCAACTCAATTCTTTCAGGACACCAATCCCAGAGCCAGCTCTGGAAGATGATGCATCAGGAGCTCCAGCTGTCAGAAAACTCCTGCAGCTGCTGGGGCTGGGTTGAAGGAGCTGTCACGTCCTCCTGCTGCTCGAGGGACACGAGGGGCTGGAGAAGCTGCAGCGGGGCTGCCTAAGCAAGTACCTTGTCACCAGCAACAAGTCACCGTCCCCCAGCACGGACCTGAGGCAGCCAGGTGACGGGAGCGCGGCTCGGCCCGGACACGTCCCCGAGTCGGAAGCCCCGACGGTCCCGGCTGCCAGGACAGGGGTCCCCCCGCACCCTCACCCCGCTCCGACTGGCAGGAAACGGCAAGGAGAAAGCGACCGACCTGCCGGGCGGCTTCGCAGCACTTCTGCACGGAGATCTCATCCGGCTCCCCCTGGTACTCCGGCACTGGGGACACAAAGGCCGGCGATCAGGAGACGGCTGGGCCGGGCCGAGCCTCGCCGCCGCGTCCCACCGGGGCCCGCCGCCAACTTACGGTCAATCTTCTTCGCCACCAGCGTGTAGGGAGAGGAGTCCCCGAGGATCTGAGTGACCTGGGGGGGGGGAGAGGGGAAGGACACCCGCCCGTCAGGTCCCGGCTCTGCCGGCCCCGGCCCGGCCCCGCCTGACAAGCGCCCCCACCTCCTCCAGCTTTTTGGCGTTGCCCGTCACGAACACCACACTCCGCCGGGCCGGCGCCGCCATCCTCACCCCTCGTGGCGCCTACGCGCTGAGCCGCCAGTCACCGCCGGCGACTGCACCATTGACAGCAGCCAATGGGGTAGCCTGCTACCGTTGCCTAAGACGCGCCACTTCCGGCTGTCCGAGGGAGGGCGCTGCCGTTCGCCGGTGTGCTGCGCAGCTGGTGCGCGTGCGCGGGTGCGTCACGGACGGTCTCGTGGGAGCGGGAGGCTGGAGCGGTCACTGTGGCTGGGCGGCCGCAGAGGCCGGGGAACCCCCGAGGCCTCGTCCCTCGCCCTGGGCCGCCCTCGAGATTCCTCACCGCCTCACGCCCCGCGGCCGCCGGTCTCCGCCAGCTGAGGCCCGGCCTCCAGCGGGCACCGGCCCCTCCAGCGGGGCAGGGGGGCCCCCTGCCGTTGTATTTGTGCGGTGCGCCCAGCGCGGCCGCAGCTCGCTCCCTGCAAAGCATCGGGGGCCCGGAAGCGCTCCCACCGTGGTACCCAGGTGTCCTCCCCGCACTCGGCCCCCCAGAAGCTCCTGTTTTGCAAGGGGAACGTATTCCCCTCTGCTGTGTCCAGCTCCCAGAGTTAGGGGTGGGGAGGCAGCTCTCCACCCGCATCAGCACTGTAGCCATCTGATGCCTGCTCCCCACCCCTGCCTGTCCTCGGGTGCGAGGAGCTTGGGGTCTCACTGGCTACATAGGAGTGAGCCTGGGAGGTGGAACCAGTCCTGCAGAAGGAACGCACGACTCCAGCCAAAACATGCCGATCCTTGTAAAAAGAGTGGTCATGTGGAAAAAAGCAGCTAATGAAGAGCTCTGTCTTCTGCAGAAAGAGGGAATGGATAAAACAGACCCTGACCTTGGGTGAAGGAGTTGTTTTTGTTGTAAAATCTCCTTCATAACATCTCTTAAGTGAAAACTTACCCGAAGCATGCAGGCATTTCTGGAAACAACAACCAACTAGAGTTTTCCTGCTACCAGTCCAGGGTGGGACAGCACAGGCTGCAGCATACAGACCACGGTATCTCAAAGGAACGTAAGTGGGACTGCTTTATACTGTACCCGAGACCAGACACTGTAATGGTCTCTTGAGCCTTGGGAAAAAAAAATATATAACACTTGCTCAGTAAATTCTGTTACTGTGAGGTTACTGACCAGGGCTGTTGATTTGCTGCTGCTGGTCCCAAGAGAAGGTCTGTGCTGGGGATGACCCTGGAATTCAGAGACTTGGACAGAAAACTGATCAACACTTCATGCTGACAACACAGCAAAGCACACTGAAGGATCTGGCCATGGCACCTTTCCCTGCACAGCTTCTCCAGTACAATTGTTTGCACCCCAGACCCCTGAGAGAGGCTGTGGAAGCACTCTGGCAGCGCTGTAGAGGACAGCTAGCTTCTCCAGGGCAACAGCATGCTGCCCATGCTCAGTTGCCCAGGGTGGACCCGTCCCTTTGGTACTGAAGGATGAGTCCAAGGCAGGCACAAGACACAAAGGGTCCATGGTGAGGGGCACTGCCACCTTGTCTTCCATGGATCCAGGTCAGCTTGAAAAGCATTTGTGCCTGCCCGAAGCAGCATGCTGCCAACATGGTGCTAACAGTGCTTCTCTGGGGTGGTGTACTAGTGCCTGCGCTGAGCAGAGCTCAGCCCTACCTGGAAACTCTCCAGGAGTCTCTAAGATCACACTGCTGATGGATCTGCTCAGCCCAGCAAGGACAGGGCTCACAGGGCCTCCCAAATTCAGTAGCTGTTAGTTCAGCAGGGTTGCCATGAAGCTTTCGTCCTACCAGGCCCTATTTTCCAAGGCCCAAGGCCCAGCTCCAAAGCCAGGCTTTCCTTCTAGCTAGGAAGAGCGAAACTAACCTCTCTTGCTCACACCTGGTGCCAGCAGGGGTTTGAAGTCCCTACACGCTGCCGCGGCACCAAGGTCCTTCTACGGGTGGCTGGAGCAGGAGCAAAAGCAAGATGGGGCTGGGAGAGAAAGCCAGAGGTGCTGGCGGGACTCTCCAGCAGCAGAAGCAAAGTCTGCCCTAACAGGCAGGCCCTGGCAGGCACAGCACGGCCCTTATGCAGGCTTGCAGCACCATTAACCTGCTTTCCAGCTGGAGGGAACATACCTGATAGCACAGCAAGACCTACATTCCCCCTGAAGACAGACCCAGTCCCCCTTCATCCACCCTCTTGTAGGTGGAGAGTAGCCAAGGCATAGACCGGATGATTTTTGTCCCTTACACTGGGTGCATGATCTTAAAACCAAGCTACACCTCAGGAGGAAAAACCCAGTTTGGCTTTCTGGTTCCCCCTGGAGAGACAGGCCTCACAGAGGGGAAAAGCCCTGTTTATATTCCAGCTGGGCAAGCAGAGCTTGTAATCACATCCAACCCTCCCACCTGCTGTGCCCACTTTTAATCCCCTTCTCTGCATGAGGCAGCACCACCAACTCAGGTGGAAACTGCTTACAAGGTACTGGAGGCAGGTTCAAAAAAAACACGGTGGGGCTTGGCTCTGGGAATTCTCTGGGGTGCTGTTTTCCCTCTCCAGCATGGCTCCAGGCACACACTGAGCACGACAACGCTGCTCTCATCAGAAAAGAGCAAGCAAAAAAAGGAGCCATCAGGGCCTGATCTCAGCTCAGCTAAAGTCCAGGGCTCAGGGCTGGAAGGAACAAGGGTGCCAAAAATAAAGGGTGGACAGAAACACCACCAACACCAGAGACCAAGGTTGGAGGCAGCCAAAATGCAGTAATCTCATGCAGGGATGGAGGAGCTCAGCTTCTGTTTAGTCAAGCACAGAAGCCCCTACACCTCCCAGTGCACCCCAGCACATCTGTCTGGGAACAACCCTCACCCCACTGGATCACAGGGACAGGAGATGGGCTGGTGTTCAGGACCACAACTACCCCATCAAGGTGGCAAACATGAAATGGGCTCATTCACTGTGGAGTGGTCTCAGGAGAGGTGGTGTCCTCCTGGTATGTCTTGTATCATTGAGCTTTACATGCACATCTTGCTTCTGGCTACGAAAACACAGAAGCAGCCCTTCCCTTGGGACTCCCAGCCATGGAGAGCTGTCAGCATTCTCTGGAACACTATGAAAACGTGCAGGAACTCTACAGGTACAGTCAAAAATAGGTTTACTGGAATGTCTTTAGTCACAGCTGTAAGCAGCAATACTGAAAACACCGAGCTTGTGCATTCCCATGGCAGGACCAGAAACAATTCTGGACTGAAAAACCTAATTTTTTTTCCTTTTTTTTTGTTTTTGTTTTGTTTTGTTTTGTTTTTTTCTCCTTTTAAACAAGAAACACCACCCCTGCAGTTCTCCCTAGAAGGGTCAGTTCCCAGTAGCATAATGGTTCATTTCTTTTCAGATGTTTTTCCCCGCCTTTCCTCCAACGAAAGGACAGAGTCCCCTCTGCCTTCCACAACAGGCAGCAGGGAACTGCTTGAACAGGGTTATTATTATTACTATTGCAGCTCAAACATATATACAGATAAAATGTAGTGGCAAGTAGCCAGCTCCAAACTGGAGACCCAGAGTTCCACAAAACAGGCAGTTTGGGACCTGAATCTTGTGTTATAAAAAGGGTCTGACAGCAGGAACAGGTACGTGATCAAAACAATAACAGTAAAAAGAAAAAGGGTCATTTGGCAGTTCTTAAAACGCTCTGTTAGAGCTGGATACTTGCCGTCACCTCCTCAACTCCTTGGAGAAAAACAACTTCAAAGCTATATACAGATATCTCACTTAAATTACACAGCAGTTTGGTAACCCCAGCGCCAGCTCTGCCAAAGCCTCCAGCTGCCCCGTCAGGTATGGTACTTCAGGACTATGGGTACTGGAAAACAAAGAAACAAGAGCTCAGCCACACACAGCCACAGTATCTCCCTGCCAGAGAAACACCCCACCACCACCACCTCCACCCACCCCATGGTGACAAACGCCAAGCAGCTGTGAGGGAAGGTGTGTTTCCAAGCTCGAGCTAATGCGGTCTGCTGCCCGCACACACACTAAACAACATTTCCTGCCACCTTCATTTGCTTCCAGCTTCTCAAAATTAAAACAGATGGGATTTTCCATCAGTCTCTTCTCTCCAAAAGGTTGCTACCCTACTGCCAGCTGCCTCTCCTACTGCAAGGCTGTGCTGAAATGACCACGATTACAGAGCTACCCCCAGACCACAGTCAGTGGGAAGAAAACCCTCTGAATCCAAAGGTACAGAATAGCTGGGCTGGGCTGCTTGGATCCCTGCAGCACATCTGTCCAGTGCCAGAGGGCTGAAATCCTGCCTGGAAGATGCATGTCCTGGTTGTTATCGCCTGTTTGGTAGGAAAAGCAGTAACATCTCTACTCTGAGGAGCTCCAGAGAGACCCAGACTGAGTAGGAAAGGTGGGGAAAGTAACCTGTGGTAAAGTTGCAACAGCAACTTGAAAACTGAGCAGCCTGGCAGTTTTGGGGAGGAGCATTTGCTGGGATGAGACCTGTTGCAAAATGGTTGGTAACCGTAGAGTAGCCTTTTGAAGGCATTGCTCCACTCTGAAACTCTTCCATTGACTCCCACCAGCCTCAGGATTGGTTGGTGCCAGCCCTGGCTCAGTTCAGCGCTGGCTTTTGTTGGCCACAGTCAGTAGGACCTGTTTGAGCCCCTTCTGCAAGATTTAAACATGCTCTCAGAGGAGCACAGGGTGTTCTACAGGCACTGCTTACCACCCCTTAAAGGCAGAATGGGGCATGATGGGAGTGGCTCCCCGCAGGGAGCTCAGCGCCACCCTGTCATCCATGCTGCAGAGTATGGACAGCAGACACGGCTCGACTGACCTAGAGCTACTCACCGATGATCACGAGCAGGAGAACAACTGCCACCAGCGCTATGATTGCCTTCATCTGCAAGGGGAGCACAGAGGCACGTTACTCGGGGTGCCACCGGCAAGGAGGCCTTTGGCTTCCTGTGTCTTCTCAGCCACAAAGCTGTGCTTCTCCATCCCCTCCCAGGGGAGGGCAGGTAACTACCCCTTCACAAACTCACCCCTGCCTCTCCCCGGTTCTTGCTCACCTTGCAGCCTCGCCACCACATCTGTCTCCGAAGCTGTTTGGCTCTGTTGCTAAAGGCTGTCGCATTGTCTGATAAACTTTCTGTGGCAGGAAAGAAAAGAGGCGATTCAGGGGCACACACACACACAGCCGGAGCGTCCGCTTGTTCGACTGACCACTGGGTTGTAGGCAACAAACTCGGCATTAGGGGAAAAGGCCCGACCACAGCGTGATTCACCAAAGCCACAGCGGGCGCCGATGTGACGGCCTTCACCAGAGCACACACAGACCTGCCGCATCCCACTGAGCCCCCATTGTACTGGGCGGCCCTCTGAGGACAGGCATTCACTCTGCCAGCCAGTGGGCAGCTAAAGGGCTTAGGGCTGTTGGAAGGCAGCCCAGTCTACCTTAGCTTGACGAACTGACTAGTTTGGAGGTGTCTGGGTGCTGTGGTCTAATGCCTGTGCGCAGAGTAGCAGAACATTTGCAGCCTAAGGATGGAAGTACCAGGCCTCATTAGGTGTTTTCTGAACAGAAACCGAGGAACCTGGCCCAGCATCGGGGAAGGGGCGTGGGGGAGAGGCCAGCAGAGCTTCATTTAGCATCACACCTGATTTATCCTGCAGGTCATCCAGCCGCTCGCCTCTTTCAATCACCTTTGTGATGTTCTCCTGCATAACATCGATGACCTCGTCCACCTGGTTCTGGACACTAGAGCAGAGCAAAGGCAGCGTGAGGAGCAGAAGTGAGCACCACCAGCTTTGCATCACAGCACTGGAGCTGCCCAGGCTGGCACAATCACAGCACTCACTGACAAAATTCAAAGAGGAGGGAGACTGCTGGGGTGCAGGGAAAGCCAGAGGGACGGCATCACCTGGGGCAGGTCTCCAGCAATCCCAGGAAGGACACAGAGCTCAAAGAGAGCACTAGGAAGTCAGTAGAAGCGAGACACCCTCTGTAACAGCTTTAACACAGTATGAAAAGGCACTGGTTGCTGTCGGTGGGCACTTCTGCTGCAGAGGAGCTCACATCGAAGGGGAAAAATAATACAAAAGCCTGCACCTTCTCTCTCCAGATTCGACAGAACCTTGTGCTGCACCTCTGCTAAGTAAGTTGGGGCAAAATCACAAGCAAGGTGCGCTCCCCACTGTGGGAACAGAGCTGCTAAATGAAATCCACTCTCCCAGGGGCATCAAGAGGATGGTGAAGAAACGGGTGATACGAACTAAACCAAGTGATTGTAATCCATCTGCTGGGAGGTTACGCAACTCTGTGGGTAGTCGCTCCAGCGAACAGTAGCCTGAATCACACCCGCGGGGTTATTATAAATGCATTTATTCACTCCATTAAAAAGCCACAGTGGTGAGAGGAGAAAAATAAAATAAAATATTCTCCTGGTGGAAAAATACTGCTACATTCTGGTCAGTGTTTTGGAGTGAGCACACTTTAATTTTCCTGGACATAGAAATAAGAAATGTCTTGGGGCTCTAGGGAGACAATCCATTGTTTGAGACATACCGTTCCCAGAAAGTAAATGGGAACACCAATGTCTTGGAGGCGACACTACACACGGGGCAACAAAACAGGAGCAGCTCAGGGCCACTCACTCTCCATAAGTCTGGGGTTTGACGACTTTGGTCGCAGGGATTAAAACCATTTAAGCACTTCAGGCACATCAGAATGCATCCGGCATTAGCTGCTAACTATGCAGCACGAATGGGCCGCTTCAGCTGCTCTCTGCATTACCAGAAAGATGCGCCCCCTCCTCTTCAGAGCGTGCCACTGGTGTCCCCAAGGGGAAGAAGGACTGCCAGCACCTCACCTTTAGTGTCCACGCTACCCTGCTCCCTGAGTTATCCAGTCACATCATCTTCAGGCGCACACAAACCCCTCCCCTCTCTTCCCTACTGCCATCTTACAGATGCAGCAGCTCAAAGATGTTATCAGCTAAATGGGGGAGGTGGTGGGGGGGTGTTACATCAACACCAGACCAAATTCCACCGCTTACAGGGCCATCATCCAGCCCCAGAGCACTCAGAGACAGGACAGCATCCCCTCCACTGTGGCCCAGGAAGCCAGGGCCAAGGGAGACCCAGACCAACTTGCCCAGCACTCAGGAACAGGACCCTGCAGAACAAGGATGAGGGCCGTGTTCTAGGCACCATGCCTCTAATTAGGTCACTGCAAACCTGTGGCTCCATTGCTCCATTTCCCCCGTCTCTCACCCAGGTACGTGCCTCTTGCCAAGCAGACACCTGTGCTGAGACACACGCGAGGAGCAGCTGCAACAAGTGGTTGCAGGCACAGGGAAAAAAGCTATGTCTTGCTCAGGTTTACTCATCATCCCAGCGCCAGGCAAGGGAAATGGGTAAAAGAAAAGGCTTTTTTCTCCCCAGAAAACTCTAAAAAGAGCTCCGGATCTTTGACTGTGAAGGGGCTTTCCACCTCAGCGTTTCAGGTCAGGCTCTGCAGCACCACTGCACTGGGGCTTCCAGACCTGGAACAGCCCGACAGCCCCTCTGAAGCCAGTTTCTGACTCAGCAGCCCTCATACGGCACATGCCTGACTACCAGCAGCGCACATAAAGACTGTCTTCTCTGAGCTGCATCGCAGAGTCTGTGGGAACAGTATCTCTCCACACCCACCCACAAAGTGCAGTGGCAGTTCCTGCCTGCCACATCAGCAGCAGCTGCCTGCTGGGAGGGGAAAGGCACAGATAATCTGCAAAACACCTCCCAGGACACTGCCCCGTGCCCAAGGGCTTGTTCTGATATGCTGTTTCTTTTCCAGGGTACAAGAGCTGCCACTGGTGGGGAAGCACAGAAGGTGGCCCCGAGGACACTGCCCAGGAAACATGTGGCTGTATCCGGTGGAGCAAAGCATCCACCCCATGTGGGACCCGCACACTCTCTGCCCCTTCCCAGGGACAGTGAGTGAAGACATGAGGAGGTGGCACACTCCATGAGGGGCTTTCCCTACCTCAGCACAGCAGATGGGTGCCAGCTCTGAGCCACCAGCAACACTGCTACAGCTTGGGGTGAGAGGAAAAGCAGAAACATCTGCTCACCTGAACGAGCCAACTTGGCAAAAACTCTAAGGCCTTAAACATCAGTTTCACAGGCAGGAGACTATATTTGCAGTAGGTAAATGTTTCTAGTGACATTTACTGGCTTCAAAATAAAGAGGTTCCCTCCTACAGCAGATCTGTAACCAAGTTATCTTTGTACAGCTAACAAGTGGGAGCACCCAAGGTTACAAGACATCTGGGAAAGCATGGCACAACTCAACGCTGCCTGTATCCTCAACCAGTGCATGTCAGAGCCTGGAGATGTGCTGCTGCAGTCCCAGGGGACCCCAAAACTTTCAGGGCAGAGTGGGCAGGTACATAACTTCAAGCTGCTCTGCTGTGTATCAGCATTTGGGAAACAGCTCTATAGATGGACAGAGAGGGGGCTAAGCCCCCCATCATCCAAGCATCCCACCCCTTTTCACTTGAGCTGCTGGTGAAAGGCAGCGTGTGTGACAGAACCGAGGCACAGAGAAACCAAGGCTTAAACTCTCACAGATGCCAAGGTGTTTAACTCCCACGGACACATTTGAGCACCCCAATACCTTCTCGTATCTGATGTAAGGTAGAACCCTCAGAAAAATACCACAAAACAAAAAAAACCCCACCAAACCCAGACAAACCCCAAAACCAGGAAGGAAGAGACCAAACCAGGAATGAAACTCTGATCTCTACACAGTGCCTTAACCAGACTGTGAGTGTCCTTGCTTTCTGCTCTCCCACCCATCGCTGCTGCAAGAACTACTGCTCCAGAGCGAGGCTGGAAGATGCCCGGCCTGTGCATCAGCCCTGCAGTTTCAGAGCAAATTCAACAATTCCCTACTCGTTTGGCATGCTTGAGGTTGGAAATTCAAGTTGCATCAAGAAGAAAACACTTTCTTGTTTTATTTGGCAGGGGAGAACAAATCCTCTAATCCGAAGCGTATTTCCTGTTAGGGAGCGACTGGCTTTTGACACATGCATTTCATGTGCTTCACTTCTGCCAGATTTCCAAGAGAAATAAAGTAGAATTGATACCTGCCAGGAAAGGGAGCAAGAGAAATGCATAAAATAAATCTCCTGGCGACCCTCCTCCTTATTAATTACTGCAGATATGACGCTTTTAAACAAGGAAGGCAAGCACACACTGTCCAAACAACAAGAAGAGGCCCAACCGCGCTTTGCTTGCTTTAGACTCCTCTCTTCCTGTGCTTTGCTGGGTCTACAGTGGGGTAAAAATAAGCCTTCCCATTTTGGCTGTACCGGGTTAGGTACCAAAAAGCTCCCGGGGCTGGTCACAGCGTTGGGCTAACCAGAGAGCCACATTCTTCAGGCGCTGTCAACAGGCCGCTAACACACCATGGGATGTGCTGCTCAAGGCTGCTGCTTGTCTCCAAGCCGGCTGTTTACAGCCAGCATGACACACCTCTATTTTCCACCCCAGAGATATTAATATCACTGTGTGTTTTGGTGCAAATTACACCCAAACACCCCTCATTGCGGCAGTAACCCAGGGAAGAGGGAACAGGACAGAGAGCCAAGCAGGACGGATGGTGCAGAGGCCCCCTGAAGCATGGCTTCACAGAGGGGCTGCCCAGCAGACAGCCCTGCTGTACTCAGCAACCGGGGAGTCAGTGCTGAACCCTGCTGCGAATCCTTGGCTTTAAGTTGCTGCTTCATCCCAGCCGTGAGGAAGACAGTGGTCAGTGCTGCCCAACAGCCTCTCAGTCCTTGAAAGGGTTACACCCAGCACCGATGCCTGACAACACAGTCTCAGCATCACCCTCAGATGAAAGCCTGGATTGCAGAGGGGGTCCATGGTGCATCCAGGCACATGCAACGAGCAGCCAGGCCCTGGGAAGCTGCTGTCAACTCTTGCCTTCAAACCATTCCTTGAACCCTGTCCCTCCTCCAGATGCAATTTGGGGCCAGACAGAGCCACTGTGGCTGGGGATGCTGGCCACTCCAGGAGCACAGCAGAGGAATCACAGGGACCAAGACCTAGCTCCTGGAGAACCACAGCCATGTGCTGGGCCTCACTGCCAGCACAAGCAGGAACCTGAACCCAGCAGCACTGTTGCCTGAAAGCAGAAAGCCACCAGGAGTGAAGAAAGTCGAGGAGTGCAGAGAACGGGGGATTTTGGCAATGTTTCTGAAATCATGACCTGTGATAAGAGGCTCCTATTCTAAACAAAGGAAACCCAGGTGGAAGGCAAATGCCTCACCTTCCCAAAAAAAGGCACTAAGATCTCTCACTATGCACATTCAGGACTTCTCCCAAGGCCTGGTAGTGAAGGCAGCTAAGAGAGATCAGCTACCTGATCCTCATGACTCTGGGGAAAAGGACAAGAGCCTGTTACAAGCCACCTTTCAGTTCCTGCCCAGCTGAGGCACAGGGAGGTCTCAGAGGCAGTGGGAGGGTCCCCACGTGGCCCCTTAGTTGCCAGAGGAGCTTCTACTCCAACCAAGCAGCTGTTGGGACAAGAGTCTAAAGCTCCAAACGCATTAGGACTATTGCTGGCTTTACCTCACCTCCTTCTCCTGCAAGGTTTGCAGCACTCCCCACCATCTCATTCTGCAACTGAGCCAGACTTGAGGGTCTCTGCTGCCAAACTCTCCACGCCGACCCAAGTTCCTTCATTGCCAAGGACAGCTAGGAGAAGTTTCCAACCTTGCCCCTCACATTCCACATGTTCTACCCTTTGGTCCCATAATCCCATCACTTTTTCCTCTACCCAATCCTCTATGCAGTTCGCTCTTACGCCTATCTTCACACCTCGTTCCTCCAGCCCCGCGCAGCTACAGTCTCTCTGGCTTTGCCCAGCTATGCCTCAGCTCTCCAGATGCTCAAATTCCTCTTTAAAATCTCTTTTCCTTACAGTGCTTCAGCAGCAGCCCAACCCTCCTTCTCCTCCTCTGTTCACACCAGAGCGAACAGCATCATTACAAGACCAGGCATCGATCCATCCAGTACAAGGGCTGGTCTGATCAGACACTTAATAAGCTCCGTGACAAGAAATGATGACTGCATGCTCTAAATGCTTATGAAACAAAACAATCAACATTGGTGAGACCAGAAAACAGATTAACAGATGCTCTAGATACTAGATAGGTGTAGCCACGTGCTACCCTAAGGGATACATTCCATACCAGCTCTACTGGACAGGAAGCCTCTGGCACTGTGCGGGCCTCAGGTGTGGTGGGCTTTAGTCACATTGCACCCATGAACCCACCAGCTTCTGGGTGAATTCTTCTTTTGGTTTTCTTCCCCTTCACAGCTGTGGTGCTATCTTCTAGCTAAGGTCCTTCTCATTTCTGCCCAGCCAAGAGAATGGTGAGAAAAGAGCTCCTGTGTTCCCCTGCAGTCAGGGAAGAAGGGGCAGATGTCAGCCCCTCACCACCTTTTTAGGGGGCGGGACCCCACTTATAAAACCGGTTGTCATCCTTCTCATTCACCCCAGATCAGCCTGGCCCTACCTACAAGAAAGATTTTACCCACAGTGGCTTACTGTAAGGACCAGCGTACCTCTACCAACAGCCCCCTCACACCCTGGAGGGAACAGAACCCCCGCACTGAAATCTCATGGTGCAGTGACTGATCCACTGCCTCTTGGTAACTCAAATGCACTTTGCCCCTCAAGGAAACGTGGCAAGTGGGAGCACAAGCAAGCGCTGCCTAATGCTGACACTGGCAATGAGTCATCTCCAAGCTGCTCTGACTTCTTCCTGGCATGAAAAAGCTCCCTAACAAAGAGGGATACTCAGGCTGCACACAAGACAACCCAGTCTGATCAATGCCTGGTTGCCAGTCCCTACACAGATCTCTGTTCTGGCCCCATGGAGGACAGCAAAGGAAACAGCACAGTGCAAACCAGGGGTCTGCAAATACCCCCCACTTCCACTAAGAACCACCATCGCATCCCTCATAGGAAAGGACAGGGCAAACTGGAGCCCAGAAGCATCATCATACAGGAAATGACTTGATGGGAGAAAGATCAAGAGCATTTGCTCCTCCCTTCTTGCCCCAGTACACAGTCAGTAATCCTCCCCCAGCTGTAATGGCTTCCTGTTTGTCCAGCTGCCCTGAACCACTGAGTCACTGCTCATCTCCAGGTCACCTGCCTCACATTTTTACCTGGAGAAGAAAAAGCCAGAGGACCAGCTGCTGCCGAGAAAACATGGTCCTGGTGCATTCCTAGCCACTTGTTTTCTTGAAACACTGAGAAGAAAGTTATGGGATGAAGTAAAAAAGGAACAGAACATGAAAAGAGTTGTGTGTGAAGGTTAAAATTCAGAGTTAATGCTCTAGGAAAAGAGCCTCACAAACCCATGGACCAGGTCATTACCAGAATACAGCAAGGGCTTTAAAAACTCCACTAAGCTACTGTGACAACGCTTGCACCTTTGCATCTGTCAACACACAATTTCTTGAAGGCTTGAATCAGCTTTGAGCTGTCCCTTAGCTGGGGACAGGCAGGGAAGGAAGAAAGCACAAGCAGTGCTCATATTCAGAACCACAAAAAAATCCCTTGGTAAAGCAGCTGCAGGAGCTCACAATGCCCAAATACAATACTATCTGTGTAATGCTGAGGAACAACAACTTACTGCCTGATCTTGTCATTCCTGGGTCCAAATCTTGGTCCAGACGGCCCTCTCCTGCAGGCAGAGAAGAGAGTGATCAGGATGGAAGACAAAACAAAACCTTGTTTTTAAACCAGACTCCAAAGATATGCAAGAGAGAATCAACACCCTTGCAGAGGGAAGACGGTTCTCCTACCTCCCATCAGCCCCTCCCACATCTTTGGATACGTGGGACACCCCAATCTCACAGAGGTCACACATATTAAGTCTTAATTCATGCTCCATGCCAAGGCTCTGGGAGATCATCTCGAAGGAATCAAAGGTTTTGATTCCCAAGCCTCCACCTATGTGTCAGGAAGCAGCCGTTGGTATTCGACACGTCCAGTCTCAGAGACATGGGCAGCGAAGACAACGCGTCCCCAACAGTGGCCCTTCAGAGACTCACAAGAAAAAGTCTTCTTCTTCATCCGAATCTTCCTCCAACAGGTTCCTCTGTAAAAACACATTAAAAAAACCCAAACCACCTGGTCAGTAAGCAACCACCTCTTCACACACACACGTCCAGCCCTCAGGACACAGCCAGCATCCCCCAAGCACAGGTTATGCAAGCCCTCCTTGGCAGAGCATCAGCAGTATTTGTTAGGTGCCTGAAGCCACACTGTTCCTCTTTGCTTGTGACCCAGGGCTGAGCTGGACGCCTCTGTGCTGCCATTGTCACCTCAGTGGTGCGTGCTGGCTTGGTACAGCACAGACCAACGTGCAGCTCTGCAGCTGTGCAGCTCTGCAGCTGTGACCTGGGGTGACTCTCACCTCTGCCACACAGCCAAGCTACACTTGCATCAGTGCCCAGTTCCCTGGCAGGTTCGGATCCCAGTTCCAGGGATTGGTACAATTCAGACTTGGTTTCTCCAGCCAGGACAACTGCAAGGAAACATGCCGGGCCCCTCGCACAGTGCATCCAGACGGGTCGGCCCCTCCAACCCCCTGACCTGACGGCTGGGCTGGAAAGCAGAGCAGTCTCATAGCTCCTCTGCTTTGCACCAAAGGGCTCCTCCCGGGCTCAGGTTGCTGTTCCACTATGCTCCACCAAATAACCTGAAGGACTATTTTGGAAAGCAACCTCACAACCCCACTTAAGCCCCAAAGTTTAGAATGAACACATTATTTTACAAGTTCACTCACTCCTCATACCAGGGCAGCACAAATCTTCCAGCTGAGCTGAGGAGTCCCAGTAACACCTACTTGGGTCAAAGATAATCAAGAGCAAGGACTTGCACCCTAAATGTGTGGGACAAGGAACGCAACGGATGGTCCCAAGGGTACCAACAACTGCTGCTCCCCCCAGGGCATCAATGCGGGCTCCCACCTGCAAGCACAGCACTCTTATTTTGAGGCTCACCTACATTTCCATCCTTGTCACATTTGTTCAATTAACTTAAGCAACCTGGGAGACCACGCAATAAGTTCAGCCACCACTGCCTCCCTCCAGGGACAAGCAAAGTGCTCACAGAGACATGGGATCCCCATCTCACTGGTGGCTATCATGAGCTGCAGCAGCATTCCAGACTACTGTTTGGGCACAGTATGACCCCAGGACAGGAACAGCAGGTTAAATCCACTTTGTCCAAACCAGGCAGCACTTTGACCTGTATTTCAAAGCCTGAAACACCTGGAGACCGTGGCAATGGAAAGAATGCAGTGGGAAAGCGCGGGTTAACTTCACAGGAGTCCTTCAGCCCGGGCTCAGCAACATGCTCAGGCCCAGCTCTGAGGAGAGGCTGGAGACTGGAGCAGGCTAAAGGAACTCAAAGGGGGTCATGGAAGATCCTAACAGGGTTCGTTTTAAAATACACCAGCTGGGTCTGCTGCACGGACAGTCCCCTCACAAACCAAACACCACTATCAGCAGCGATACCAGGCCCCTTCGGGCAGGGCAGCTGTACCCCACCTCTGGGCAGCTACATCATGGGGCAACTCCAGGGGCCTCGGGGTGCCCAGGGCACGTTAACACCGGCCTGCCAGCCCCGGGCACCCGCCCCGGGCACCCCTGCGCGAGCAGCAGCCCGTTACGGCCCCGCAACGGCCGCCGGCACCGGGAGACCGGCTGTTCCCCCACCCCGCCGGCACTCACCCGCTCGCTCTTCACCGAGCCCGTCACCTCGTCGTCGTTGAGATGCCGCTTGAATTTCGGGGGCATGGTCTCTACCGACGGGAGAGGCGGCTTCGTGCCCGGGAGGAGAAACCTGTAAGGGAATGCGCAGGGAACGGGCCGGGTCACCTCCCTGCCCGGTACCGGATCCCTGCGTCCCTCCGGCCGACCCCTAACCAGGGCCCGGGAGGGTGACGGGGCATCACAGGCGGCCGAGGAGCCCCCCCAAACCGGTGTGTGCGGAGAGACAAATGGAAAAGCCCCCGGGACGCGGTGATGTAGCAGCCCTGGAAGAAGAGGGATGCGAGGGCAGCCGGTACCCGGGGATGCGCTCTTCCGCCCGGCCCCGCCGCTTCTCTTCCCGAAGCCACAGGCAGGCAGAGGGGTTACCTAGGCGAGAGACCTCCCCACCCCTACGGCAGGTGCAAGACCCCAGAATCCCCCCTCCTCCTTCCCCTCCCCGCTCACCGGGCTTCGCTCCAGGATGGGCCAGCGAGAAATGGCCGGTACGGCAGCGGCGGCGAGTCAGCTGTCCCATCGACTGCATCGGCGCTCCGCCCGCAGCGCCGAGCTATGGATTGGGGGGCGGGACCGGGGAAGGGAGGGGAGCAGCGGGGCGGCCCCAGCCCGGGACCTCGCTGGCTCCCGAGGAGCCAGCGAGGTCCCGGGCTGGGGCCGCCCCGCCAGCAGTGAGAAGGCAGAGGGGGGCTGTCCGTCCGCCTCGCCCCCCCGGCATCACCCCTGGCACACAGCCGCTGGCAACGGCCACAGGTTGCCGGAGCCCGGCCAGCGGGAAAGGAGGGAGGAGGGGGTGGGATGGGGGGGGGGGGGGAGCCGGCTGGCTCCGAGCGAAAAAGCCACCGCAGGCATCTGGAAGGTTCCGGCTCGTCCATCCCCGTGCGCCCCCTTCCCCAACCCTCTCCCCTCCTGCCCTATAAATGCGGGTGGCGGCGCGCGGTGGAGCGGAGACGGGACACCGGGAGGTACGGACGGTACCATGCTGGGGACCTGGCTGCTGCTTTTGGGGGGCTTGGCCCTGGGCTGTCGGGGAGAGACGGCTTTTCTCCGGCGTGCTGATGACAGCTCCGGGCGTTGCACCTACTCCTTCACCGTGGCCAGCCCTGTTGAGGCCGGTTGCCCTGATGCCAGTAGCGTACCGGAGCTGAGGGCCGAGCTGGTGGCTCTCTCCTCCCGCTTGAGCCGGCTGGAGAGGGCAGTGGTGGGCTCAGGGCCGCGGGGAAGTGAGACACGGGACCCCCAGCAAACTGCCCCGGCCACGCGTCTGGAGGCTGCCTACGGCGAGCTGCTGCGGGCCAAGTCCCGGCTGGAGGAGGAGAAGGGGCGGCTGGAGCAGGAGAAGCAGGAGCTGAGGAGGCAGCTGGAGAGCAGCGCCCAGGAGATCGCCCAGCTGCGGGCCTCCCGCTGCCCTCCCGGCGGACAGGGACCCAGCCGAGACCCCCTGCATGCCCCTGGCAAAGGTAAGTGCCACGACCCCTTGTGCATCCCTGACACCGTCTCCCCCAGGCACTGGTCAAGTCCCTTTGCTGCCCCCGGGAGGTCGCAGCCCATGTCACAAGCCCCCTCCCAGTCCCTAATGAGAGCTGACGGCTGGAGCCCTCCTCACCCCTTTGTCTGTCCTGCGGCAGAGCGGGGACACGGGGGACTGCACTAACCCCGGGGGAAGTAGGGATCTCCCCCAAGGAGCACTTAGGGGACAAGGGCATCAGTGGCCGTGGGGCTGTTTCCCAGCACTGGGCTCCCGACAGAATCGTTGGCATTTTGGGGCCCAGACCCCCACAAGGGCAGGTGCAGCCGTGAGGGGGGCTTGCTTGACCCCTGTTCACGCTCCACCTGTCCCTGCTGTAGCCTCCCGCTGGGACCCACAGCCCGTAGCTTACCAGGAGCTGCAAGCAGAGAGGACGGAGGTTCCCGCGTCCCAGCTGCTGGAGGAGACCGCACTCAGCCGCCCAGGGAGCAAGGACTCAGGTACAGTCACCGGCACAGCCGGCCCCGTGCTCTGCTGCTCAAAAATGCCTCTTGGCCCCGCAAAGCAATAACCCCTTTCTCCCCCTCCTCTCCCCAAGCAGGCTGTGGTGAGCTGGTGTGGGTGGGGGAGCCCATCGTCTTCGGCCAGGCAGAGTCCATCGCCGGGAAATACGGCGTGTGGATGAAGGACCCGGAGCCCGTGTCCCCCTTCACGCAGGAGACCACCTGGCGCGTGGACGCAGTGGGCACTGGGGTGCGCCAGCTCTTGCAGTACGATGCGGCCGAGCAGCTGGCCCAGGGATACCCCACCAAGGTGCACATCCTGCCGCGGCCCCTGGAGAGCACCGGGGCCGTCGTCTACCGCGGCGGGTTCTTCTTCCAGCCCCGCCGCTCCCACGCCGTGGCCCGCTATGACCTGCGGGGAGAGACCATGACGGGCGAGAGGGAGATCCCTGGCGCTGGCTACCACGGGCAGTACCCCTACTCCTGGGGAGGCTACACTGACATTGACCTGGCAGTGGATGAGACGGGGCTCTGGGTGATCTACAGCACTGAGAAGGCCAGAGGGGCCATCGTCCTCTCCAAGCTGGACCCCAAGACGCTGGAGATCCAGCGGACCTGGGAGACCAACATCCGCAAGCGGGGGGTGGCCAACTCCTTCATCATCTGCGGCACTCTCTACACCGTCAACAGCTACTCAGCACCCAACACCACCATCAACTTTGCCTACGACACAGCCACCAGCACCAGCCGGGCCCTCAGCATCCCCTTTGAGAACCGCTTCCGCTACCTCAGCATGGTGGACTACAACCCTGCTGAGCGGCAGCTCTTCGCCTGGGACAACTTCAACATGGTCACCTACCCCGTGCGCCTCTCCCAGGTGTGAGCCGGGGCCAGGGACGTGCTGGCTTAGTCCCTGTGACCCCTGCACACGCTCCTCAGCATCCTGCTTTGCTCCCCAGCTCCCTCCAGCCGGAAGCACCAGCTCTTCAGGTGGCCCCAGGAAATAGCAGGGACCACATGCCAAACGGCTAAATCGTGATAGGGCGCTCTATGTCCCTGCTGACAGCATCCCATTGTGCTTGGGCAAAGCAGAGGGAAATCCAGTGCTTTCCTAGAGCCCGGTTGAGCCAGCAAAGCCCCTCTCCATGGCCTCAGGGGGTTTCAGATGGGCCACAGCTGTACCTGAATCCTCTCAAGGCACCTGGAGCACACCCCAGCCTGGGCACCCTGAATTTGGAGCAGGGAGGGCTCCGGCGCAGTGAAGGCTGAATAGGGCAGGAGGCAAAGATGTGGAAAGGCTTCCCTGGAGGGTCCCACCTGGAAGGAGAGGCTTTTCCTGGCTGCACGCAGCCATCCCCTCCATAGGGCAAGGCTCCGTGTCTCCAGGCTCCAGCCTTGCCAAGGACAGCAGCATTCACCCAGAGCCAAGCGCCTCTCTGAAAGCCCATGAGCCACACTCCATCCCATGCTACTGGTGCCAGGGATGGGAGGGGCATCCTGGAGCTCAGTCACCTCCAAAAACATCCTGCAGGATGTTCCAGGATGATTCCCTGCAGAAGCAGCAGGGAATACAGACACTCATTGCACAAGCCTTGTGTTACTGGAGGAAAAGAAAAGCGGCCAAGCGAGCTGTGGCGAGGAGCGCTGGCAGAGCATCCCACAGCTGAAGGGCCCAACAGTGCGACCAGCCCCTCTCAGCCATGCACTGCCAGCCCCTGACACAGCACAGCAGCTCCCTACACTGGTCCAAAACACGCTATTTTAACTATTTATTGTAGAAATGCTGTAGGAGGCTTTTCCCCCACCGCAGGGTTTGGGGCAGATGGGGCAGCAGTGGCTGCGTCCCCCAGGCGATGCACAGGGGCCCAGCCCAATAAACATCACCCACCGCTGCTGCCTTGCACCTTCATCTTTCCGAGCCTGGGTTTTCCTGAGGGGGCTAGAGCTTGAAAGGGTGGGAAGTGCTTGTGCCCCCCACTCAATGCACCGGTGGGCTGAAGGCTCTGGGGAAGGGGGCTGGAATGCTTTGGCAAAAAAACACCACAGGTGGGAGGTGGCTGCTGGCAGGGCCGACCCCCAGAGCACCTTTATTTAGTGGGAAGAGGGGCTAGAACGTGCCCACAACATTGAATGAAATAAAAGCCAAAGCTTCAGTGCTGAACCTCCGGGAGCTGCCATCTGGGAAAGATTAATGGCAGCGCTTGGAGCCCTGAGGCCATGGGGATGGGCCCCAGCTCAGAACTGCCCCAGTCTAGAAGAGCAGGAGAGAAGGGGGTGCCAGGTGGGGAAGGCAGGGTGGGGGCTGCAGGAAGCACATGCTCCTCTGAGGTGAGTCTGCTGGAGGGAACTGGGAAGGGCCCGCAGGGTGGGCAGAAAGGGGGACCTCTGCACATCGAGACAGGAGGCCGAGACCCTTTCTCACTCCCCAACAGGCCAGGTACGTGGCTGGGGCGCACACCCTGCAAAGGCGACCCTCTGGCCTGTAATGTGTCAGTACAGCCAGGGCAGTGCTGCCCGGCCGCCCCCTGTGCCCTGCAACAAGCCCTTGTGGCCCCCCCAGTCTGTCCCTTCGCGGCAGCCCAGCTGAGGAGGTTCGTCACCACATCCCGCCCTGAGCCACACCATCTCTCCAGCTCCAGGGGCCTTGGGCCCTGCCAGGAGGACTCCTCACCGATCCAGTGCTGTGTCACCTACACCCTACAGCAGGCTGTGTGCTGCACCCTGGTCCTTACAGGGCACAGAGTGCCACAAGCTGTGCCCCAGGGTGACACCTTCCTACTCTCCTGACTGGGGGTAGCACTGACCCCACCCTCAGCTGCAGCCCCACGCCCACCCTCTCTGCCAGCTGGGTGCTGGAGGAGCTGGATGCTCTCCTCCCATCATGGGGTGGGGCACCCCCTGTGACCAACTAAGCTTCGGGCAATAAATCCGTGATGCATTACAGGCTCTCCTGGCCTCAGAAAATGTGGGTGCACAGCCCTACCCCCAAGAGCATCCCTTTGTCCTGCTGCAAAAAGCCACCCAGGTCAGGTGGGTGCAAAGGAACAAGGCACAAAGGGCCAGAGGCAGGGTATGAAGGTAACAGTAGGGGTCACTGTCACCATCCATGACCAGATAGAGGGGTTTGGCATGGTTGAAGCCCCTTGTGTTCCCACCAACCTCAGACTGCTTAGGGTGGCCAGCGACAACTGAGCTTAAGCACTGAGTGAAGCTCAATTAGGTGTTCTGTGGTGACAGGCCTTCCCAGCTCTGGGGAACAGAATTAAGGCTCAGAATGGAGTCATGTCAAGTCACTTTGGCCCGTAACAAGTGTGGAAGAGAAGGGAGAAAGAGAAAAGAGTAGAAAAGAGCTCCCATCACAGATCTGCAGCATCCTGTCGGTCTGATGGCTTCAGGTCCAGTAGGGGAACATACCTCCTTTGTCAGCCTTGCCTTTTGACAGCACTACCTCATTGCAGAGTCTGAAAGTCCTTGCCATGGACACACCTTCCACCTGGCTGTGGGACGCAAGATGCTCACTGCTGTCTCCAGAGGGTCCCCAAAAATTGGGAGAGGGTCCAAGCCCCCTCACACATTGTCCTCCAGTTGACCCCTGGCCCGGGCGCATGGGCAGAGGAGTTGGGCTCATGCTTCAAGATAAGCCCCATTTGAGATGCACACGTGCTCCTGGCAGCTGGAATTCTCTGTTGCGCGGGTGCTGCGGGGATGAGGTTTTATGGTGACCAAGAGAGAGGGGAGAGGGGAAAGGGGCAGGGAGTACAGTTCTGTCGGCAATTGTTAAGGCACAGCTCTAGTCCCTGACAGTCTCCCAGGAGCAGGCAGCCCCTGCCTGCTGCATTGTCCCAACTACGGGTAGCCTGGCAAGCAGCTGCCTCTCCCCATATAGAAAATACACCCAGGGAGATGGGATAACAGCGTGTTTCTGTCCCAGAAGAGGAAGGGAGGCCAGGCTGGAACCCTCCTTCACCCCACAGCTCCTGGGAGGATAAAGGGAGGACTTGTTCCAAGGTCCCAGGGGAGCAGCAGCACCAAAGGCTTCACAGTGAGCTGAGGCACAGAGGGCAGCCAGCCCAAGTCCCAGCCCTTCCCACCACCCCATGCTCTGCCAGCACCCAGCTCTGCTCAGGCTTGGGAGTCCATCACTTAATTGAGTATAAAAACAAACAAACTGAAGCGCAGCCACTGTTCAGAGAATTTCCGGAAAGCTGGGCTGGAGCTGAGCAGCGCTGAATACACAGCCTTACTTAACAGGCTTTGAAAACAAGCGGGGAGTCCCTGTCTCTCCCCGCCTGCGTCCCAGCGAGAAGGCAGCCTGTGCCCAGGAGGCTGCTGAATCTGGCCCCAGTCACATTAACCCCCTTTCTGCTCTCGCTCCCAATTAAAGTTACCATAATTGCACAAACTGAGCATTATTAAGGATAAAACCCCACCTGAATTGTCCCAACAAAACCGTTCCCTGATTTATAGGAGGCACAGCCCAATTATCCGTGAGCCTGGAGATCACTCACCAAAGCCAGCTTGAATTAAAACAGGCAAAGATCTATTCCAGAGTAAGCAGCCAGCAGCAAGTTAATCTGGTTGGTTGTCATAAAAATATTCAATGAATCGGGGTCAGTGACCGACAGCTCAGACTGGCCCAAAGGCAGCCAGGGGGGTTGGGGGCTGTTTCGGGGAGGCACGCAGCAAAGTGGGGTTAGCAGGGTGCACAAGATGCTCAAGCATTTGCTTTTAATTAAGTTTCTGCAGCAGTATTATCCTTGTTGCTCAGTGCAGGAAATAGCCAGGAGCTTGGTGAGTTCCCCTGCTGACTGCGGGAAATCCGGCCGCCTCTTCTAGTGGCTTTGTTGGAGAATTTAAGATTAATCCTTCCAGCAGCGCTCCCTGGAAATCAGGTACAGTCTCAGGTTCGGGGGTCCTTCCACGATGAACCAGAAGGCAGCCTCCAAACAGGGGAACAGCAGCAGCAGAACTGGGTTATCCCCAAACCCAGCTGTTGCAGGACACGTTTGGTTCAACCTGCTTGGTTCCCCCACCTCACCCTCCTGCTCCCCTCGCGTTGGCTGCAGTGGGTACAGCCCCTGGTTTACCTGCGGTGTTGCCACTCGCTCAGTGCCTTCTGCCCCGTGGCTCCTCCGTTATTGCTGCCGTTTCCAGAGCTCAGTGGAAGCCAGGTCCTGTGAGAGCTTTGCTGGAGAACCATCAAACCCAGTTCTTTCTCTGGAAGTCTGGCTGTAGCGCTTGCTCTTCGCTCAGCACGCGGTGTTCGGGCAGCCTCCTTGCCTCCTGCAGGACCTTGCCAAACACGAGATTACCCCATGCTTTATTTAGAGAATACTTTATTAGTTTCTGTAATCAAACCCATGTAAATAAGACCGTACATATTTAATACAGTGCGTTACCCCTGTACAAATGGAAAAAAATTAAGTTTAACATTTCTAGACCAATATGGCTGTTAATTTCTGTACAATGCCAACTCACACTACAAGTGGGATACTTTTTTTTTTTCCAAAGTTGACATCACAGCTAAAGTTTCCAAAAATTCAAATTATATATATATTTATATAAAAAGGTAACCAATAGCGATTCACTAGGCATCAATAGCAGCAACAGCCTTTCCAGCTTCTGCAGTCATTTGAACAAAATTATACACATTAGACTTTCAACTCACTCTTCTTTCCAAAAAAAAGTAAAAAAAAAAAAATTTCCCAGAAAAAACCAGCAAATTCTGCTACTGATGTGGTACCTGGTGCTTTTTATTAGCTTTTTCAATCATTGTCTGGAAAAAAAGAAAAACAACCCCCCTCTAGAATAACATTATTAAAACCAGCTCCAGTATAGCACAGTCACTACTACATATCATAAGCAGGTACAGGATATCTTACATTCACAGAAGTATCATACAGTACTGTCCTACAGCTATAATACTAGAAGATACAATTAAAAAGGCATTTATTTCACTTGATTCTACTTTCCAGCACGCTGTGGGCAAGGAGGTGGTGCGACGCAGCACTTGATATAAAGGACGCCCCTTCCCGATAAACCCTCTTCGATCCGGTAAGGTCTCTTATTCCTGTGGCACGCTGCAGGTGCTCACTGTTGGGTAACAGACACTAAGCTGGAAACCGTTCTAGAGATCACTCGCATCATAGAAAGGTGGCCGGACAGAGGTGAACGGAACAAGTTTTGACTATTGATGCAACAGGACCTCTGGACTTGAGGTGAAGGGCTGAGGGGGGTGGGGAGAGCGGGCATAGGGAACACAGGTGGCTAGGGAGCGTTTTCATACGGTGATTTACATACAGTATATTGTCATCCGAGAAGCAGCAGCCAGCAAAGCACTGCCTGCAGAGGGACACTCGGCAGCAGCAGCAGCGCTCTGTTAGGATAGGTGTTGCATGGCAAAGGCAGTTTTTGCCAGCTGATACGAACTCCTCTGTTTATTACGGGACAGAAGCTCGAGTCACTAAGAATTAACACACATGACTTTGGCCCAGCACCATCTCCAGATCTGCATGTTCTCATACTCGTGGGTTTATAAAAAGATAAATAGCAGCTGAAGATCAGAGCCTTAAGAAAATGAGTATTCATCTCATCAGCTAGGAACACGCCTCCCCAACCACCTTCTTCCCCACCGCTGCTATCTCTCCAATTCATTTTTCCCCACTTTGGGAAGCATGCAGGCACATTAAGCCGAAACGCACGTGCGGAAGGCGCACATACCAGGAGTGGCCCATGTGCTGTCAGAGAAGGTACAAGCCCAAAGAGCCCAGGAGCTCAGTTGGATACGCCGCAGTTTGCGCCCGTAACTGCTGACAGCTATGTCCCTTTACACGCTGCTCAGAGCCCTGTTAACTCATCCTGTGGGCTAGGAATTCATGCTGCTGTCACCTCACCCACCCTCCCCTCTTCCCCCACCTCCATGGAAACGCAGGCTCTAAGATTTTGTTTCTTCGGTTTTGATTGCCTGAGGCTTGATTGGTCCAGTTCTAACAGGTTTCGTTGTGGTGGCAGGTGCGGGGGCCGGCTTCTCCTCCGCTTTGTCCTGGCAGACACCCGAGGAGTCTGCAATCGCCTCGGCGGGTTTGCTCCCGTTCTCCTCCACCTTCTGTGCTTTGCCTCCTATGGGTTTGCTCTGCTGCTGCTCAGAAAAGAATCTCTGGGTGGACTGAAGTACCTCTGCTCTCTGCTTTGCCTTAAGAGAGGGAGAAAATACGTTTACTGAAGAGCTGGAGTAAGAGTGACTTCTCAGAGAGTATTTCCTAAGGGACAGGACCGACCGCAGTGGGCAGACGTTCCTAGAAAGGCAAAGTCCTCTCCGTTGCTTTCCAGATAAACACACCTGAGTGCCTGGCTCCCCAGGAGTAGCCTGTCATGCCACAGCCTCCTGTGCTCACCCTAGAATGGAGGGCCAACAGGCAGAATTAACCAGCATCTTTCCATGCTGCGCTCACTGCGGAGCTTAAAGAGCACGAACGCTGCCTGCACTGGGCTCAGCATGAAGCTTTGCACTGCAGATCTCAGGCAGACATGACCACAGGGCACCTGTGTCTGCACCGCTGTCGGCACCGAGGGCTGTCACAGCTGTCATCTCCTGCTGCATAGTCTCATTTCCCAAGCACAGGGGCTGTATCACAGCACCTCGGTCTGCTCCAAGCACCCATCTTCCCGCCACCCTCAATTTCCGGACATAGACTTCAGGGTCTGCAACGGGGACAGAAGTGAACCAGACTCAAGGCTGCGTTATACACAAGCTGAGAGAGAAGGTTTCACAGAGGGAAGCACCTGGCTTCCTTCAAATCCCCGCTCCAAATCCTACCGACAGCCTTGCCATGTGGCTGTGGCGCTCAGCTCAGCCTTTGTGCTTCCCTATTTCAGCTGCATTTTACACCGTGGTGTACATCCACCTGTGAGACACGGCACTGAGCAGATGCTTCCAACCAAGCACTCTGCTCTCCTGCCCAGACTCGGGCAAAGCAGGGGTCAATCTTTGGGATTCAGAGCTCAATCTTTTTGGAAGCTGCATAACCACATCCAATGCAGACAAACACCCTATTTTTAATTAAGGCAGCATTACATTCACATGAGGAACCCCAACTACAGTAGACACGAAGCCTCTGTGTACCTCTCCCAGTATTTTATGATTTTTTTTTTTTTTTAACAGAAAATGGGTCTGGAGGGTGACAAGGGCACATCAGGGGGGACAAAACACCCTGGAACAAGAGATCTTGGCTTTAATACTGTGTAGTTGCTCCAAGTAACTCAACCAGCAACAGAAAACAGCCTGTGAACTCCGGTGTGCTGCACTGCAGCACCAGACTGATTTCACTGGAGCCACAGGGACTCCTGAAATCTCTTGCATCACTTCAGCCATGCCCTGAGGTCACAGCCAGAAGGCAGGTTGAGTTTGCTCACAAGTAATCCTTCTGAGCAGTCTCTGCAGGAAGATTCAGAAAACCAGGACTGTGTATAGCGTTTGCTGTGACTGGCCAGATGCAGTTCATAACATGGGCTCAGGAAGATATACTAAACATCACCAAGTAAGGCTTTAGCTAGTGTAAACTGGCAGTAGAAAACTGAATGGACCAAACACCTGGGATTTAAGGGATAAGCCTTTCTCCTACAACCAGACACAACCAGGATAAAACACTCTCTTGCTTTTACACCTCACTGCATGGGTTAGGGCAAGTGACAGCAGCTCAAGTTGCTCCTCAGGACCATCTAGTCACAAAAGCAACTTATTCTGCAGCAAACAGGGCAAATGTACAAGGCTGTCCCTTCTCAGATGCTCCACACTGAGGTCCTGCCTTCATAAAATGAGTTTGCTTCAACCTGAAGGGTCCCAAAGTGCTTTAACTCAAGTCAGATGACTCTCATTGCCTGCCACTGAAACGCAGCCACCTCTTCTGTGGCATGTACCACACTACTGCATTCTACTGGGGAGAATCCATCACAGGCATTTCAAACCACTGGGAAATGGATCTCCAGAGTCACTGCTGGCTGGAACGGGAGGGTTCATACTGCTGCTCAGAGCTGGGGAGGCAGATGTGAGGTGACAGCCAAAAGCCAGGTGTGCAGGCTTCATCACTCCTTCAAAAAAAAAAAATCCAGGCTCTCGAAGCCTAATTGTCAGATTGGCTTTGACAGCAGTGGCAGCTTCCCAACTGCTGGCCAAAAGACCACCTGAGAAAGGAAGCTCCCTACAAGATTTTTAGTCTGAAGTTCTTATTTAAAAAAAGCCCCAGGGCTTTGAGAAGGTCTGTGTTCAGCTGCTAAAGGCCCGGCTACTGGCTTGAGTCCAGAGGCATTTTAATGAAGACATGATTTACAGACACATTCCTGCCCTACAAGCTGGCAAGACTGAAGCGGTGTTAAGAGCGCTGCTGCTCAAATACTAACCTTCACGTCTCGTTCAGCCTTCATCGCAGCCTGGGCCTGATTGCCTCTGGCTCCAGATACTGATCCACAAAGACCTCTGGCCACATGCGGTAACTGAGGGTGGCTCATAGGGCCTGTGGTCATCTGAGACGGCATCTGACTATGCAGTACTACCGGCAGCCTCTGAACAGGCGCTGGGAAGGTGTTAGTATATGGGGCTCTTACCAATGGAGGGAGCAGGTTAGGCTGAGAGAGGATCTAAGTGGGGGAAAAACAACAGAGAGAGACATTTTGCAATTAGAAAACTGCCAACCAGACTGCACGTTGGCATTATCTTCAAGGGGAAAAAAGCTGCTGCTCTGCTGTCAAACTGACGCCAAGAAAATAGGCTTTGATGTTGGGAGAGGCCACGTTTCAGCTTCAAAAAACCCAGCCCTGTTGTGCTGTCGTGCCTCAAAGCAGTACCAACCTCTTAAAACCAGCTTGTACTAAGGGAGCAGACCCACGCAAGGCAGTGAAAGGCAGCCCTGGAAAGGCTAGGTAGTCTCTGCTAGCGACGATCCAAAAATCCAGCCTCAAGCCCTGTGGTCCAAATGCTAAAAGGCAGACAGAAACCTCCTACATTTTTACAGAGGCTACATTTCCCTCGCAGCCTGGCTACGGTCACCTATACCAGGGATGCTTGACCCTCGAGGCTGTGCTCCCCAGAATGACAGAAGCAAATCAAACCCTCTGCCAACACCCTGCTTTGTATGGGTTGCATGACTTCCAGAGATCCTTTCCAATCTCAACTCCTCTCCAGCAATGCTTCAGAGTGCATCTCAAACAACCGCGTTGTCTTTCACACTCACAGTATGCACTGGGACCCTTCGGAGACACAAAGCTTCTCCCCTGGTTTTGGCAGGATGAGGTGCATTACGGCTGCATGGGGAAGCCTGCAGAACACCTGTCTGTTCCACAACTTCTACTCAATTCCTCAGTGTGCACAGGACTTGAAGTTAGCTACACCACAAAACCTATGCTACCAGTTAGCAAGATCAGTGAAGGTTGATTTGGTTTTGGGGGGTCTTTTTTTCCTCTTTAATCTTGAAATCAGTTTTCACACACCATTTCACCTCAAGGGTTCCATTCGGTAGCTCCCCACTAGAAAGCCTGAGGAATCACAGCTGGGTTCTCAGAGTCACCAGGTCACACAGAGAAAGAGATTTGTTTGTAGGAAGCAACCAGTCACCTACCTGTGGTGCAAACTGTGCAGGAAATGGCTGTGTCATTCTCACAGTGGCAGCAGCTGACTGAAACTGCTTCTGGTAGACAATGCTGTTCATTTTATTAGACTGATTGTTAGGACTTGTAGAACTGGCCCTGAAGAAAAGACCACCAGTTAGAATCACACTGCCCTCACCCAAAGGGTGTTTCTGCCTTTAGTTACAGCTTCACTAGAAATCCAGCAGTGCAGGGAAAAAAATCTCTTAGAGAAACTCCAATCAGATATTCTTCTGGACCTTCTGGCAGTTTCAGATGCAAACTCAGAAGTTAAGAACACAAAGGAAAAACATAATCAGAAACATTTAAGGCACAGAAAGATTCCATGGTAAAGCCTGTATGAAGGTGAGTTTTCCCCTAACTATTCACACCATAAATACTGATGTCAGAAGTGTGTCCCCCTTCCCACCCCGGCCATCTTTACACTCATTCCTACCCCTTTATGTTGTCTATCACGTCAAGTTCAGAGCTTGTCACAACAGGCATTATGCACACACGGCAAAAGCTGCAATGTGCAGCTGCTTCCACTCTGACCTCTTGTCAAAAACGTTTCAAAATGCCTTTGAGCAGATTCCAAGAGCTCAGAGAACACACTCTCCCGTTCTATATGGCTAAGAACATGACCCTCCATAATCACCATGAATTAAATGAAACCTGAAAGCTTCTCTGGGGGAAGGGCACCAAGCAGCCCTGGGAAGAAAAAAGCATGACCAGCCTTCCTGAGGAAACAAGAGTTTGATTTGGAGAGTTCCCATGCAGAGTGTGAGGTTTTTTTTTTACACTTAGTTAATGTAAAATGAGCCATGGGGCACTAGTGCCAAGGGAACCAACTAAACTCAACAGACACCAACATTCTGCAATCTTAAAGAGGTCTTTGCTTAGTCTTCTTCACTTTGAACTTCTGAGATCTTCTGTCAACCTTCTCAGGATGTCTACACTTAAGAGCTAAAGCTTATATAAGCCTTGCTTTGGTTGGTTGAAGACATATCTCACATGTAGAATCTAAGATAGAACCCCCTGAATCAACTGTCGTAAGTGCTGACAAGCGTGAAAATTCAAGTTCCTTTTTCCTCATCCCTCCATTTTTCTCAGGTGAACTTCTGGAAGCACAGCTTCAGCTCTGAGTTCAAACTCATGTGAATGCCGCCAGCCAGCTACCACGAATACCACCCCACTGGGGCAGAGCTTTCAAGGACAAAACCATCTTGTAACCAAGTTCCATCTTCAAGTTCTGTCAGGCCACCAGTAACTTCACTCACAAGCAGGATAAACCCTCAGGTTTATGAGGTGCATCTGTGTATGAGCAAGACTCTTAATTCTGTCAATTAACAAAGGCGACCTGTGACCAGCTTCGCAATGTCACCTGAGAAGCTCGTGGACCCGATTCTTAATCCCCTAAGAGAAGTGCTGCCACAACCGCCTTTATGGGCTTCTCCTTCCATCATCGCAGTTCGGAAACCACACTTTGAGGTAAAACTCCAGGACATCTTCCACGCCTTCCTGGTCCAACCCCAGCTCATTTTAGCTGACTTGTTATATTTCTGGTTAAACCAGAACTCATTTTTAATGTTTTATTTCAGAACTATCTGCTACTGGAGCAGATCTGATGCCCTACCAGAATGCTGCTTTGAAGCTAAGATTAAGCACTGTACTCTGCATTAGTAGTCCCTCACCTCATACCTTTCAGAACTAGCTCATGCATGACTAGGTACATTTTGTAGCTCTGATTTCAAGGAATTTTGAGCTTAAGGGAAATTTACCGGAAGGGACTGGAGGTTGGAGTAGTACTTCTACCAGTAACTGGTGGGGTTCCAGGTTTAACATCAATGCCCCCTCCAAAGGCCTTCAGGTCCATTTCAGATATCTGAAACACACAGCAACTGACACATTAGTTCTTAGTACAAGGATTTTTCTTTGAACAATTAACTCTCAGCTTACCTCACGTTGTTCTCAATGAAAACAGGTCAGTTAAGTGGAGGTGAAAACCAGATTGCAAAACACCTTCTTATAATTAGGACAACCCCAGCACCATAAGCACCTCTGCGTACAATGCTTCTGCACTATTTGGCACTTCCAGCAATGGTACTGGATTTATAATTTGATCTGCCTGCATAAAGAAAAGGGATTCGTGACTCATTTTCCACATTTGACCCTAAAAATAAGAGTTTCAGGATTGAAATTTCCTTCCCCATCTGAGGTACCACAGGAAAATATTTAGAGACAATCCTGAAAAGCACCGAAGCAAAGAGTGCTGTAACAGTTCTATAAAACAGCAAAAGCACAGCAAAAATGGAGCTGTCATTCAGGCAAAAAATCTGCAAGCTCTAAACAGAGCTATGACTCCTGTGTGTTCTTTTGTGGATACGCTCAACAGAATAAATTAGTCCCTAGAATATCTTTCCAAACACAGCCATGAAGCATAATGGCAACAGTAAATCAGTTAAAGCAAGCAACTGCTTTAAGTTGACTTTCCTTAGCAGGAATGTAACAGAACCCTAAATAGGGCAGGGAAACTACCTAAAGCTACCATCCCACAGTTGTTGAAATGGGTGATGATCTTCCAGTGACTGTAGAAAGAAACACACTGCTTCTCAGAACATGTGTTTATAAAAACTGGAAAGGTGAAAAGCTTTGGTCAGATCTTACAAAGTTATAAAACTGCACAGTGCCAAAATCACCCTAAACTCTGGTGGGTGACAGGATGGAAACTTCACCTAGGTGACGGGGAATTCTGGTTGCTATTACTACCCAAGACATAGAATTAACAGCCAAGAGAGATTTCTTATCACAGCTGTAAACCATAGGGACAGCAGGGTCATTTTAGACTCAAAAGGACACTAACAAAATCTAGGCCATGGGCTGTAAGGATTTCAGGCGCGGCTCCAGAGCTACATTTCTCCCTGGTCTGGGGAAAGACCTTGCTGGATCTGACAAAAGTCACCTGTGCAACCTGTCCTAGGGAATCTGCTTTGGCAGGGGGTTGGACTCGATCTCTGGAGGTTCCTTCCAACCCCTGCAATTCTGTGTTTCTGTCCAGTGTTATCACCCACTGCTCACCTGAAAGTACACTGCAATTGTGTTGTGCTGCACACTATCTGAAAATCCCATGTGTCTGTAAATCTGTGATTCCATCTAAAACAAGAGACCTTGTGATTGGAAGCGAGCTCCACACATCCCCTCGTTAGCAGTTACTAACAACAGCTCCAGGAAAAGGAGAGGAGAGAATTCCCTCCCTGGTATTCAAGTTTCTTGACTATTTCAGTGTTACCTCCCTACTGGAGCTGTTGGTCATGGAGAGTTTTCTTCAGCTGCAAGACCAGCCCTTTCTTTGCCTCTTTTTTCCTTCCCCCAGTCAAAGGTCCCACCTTGCATGCAATGCTGCACTCTCAGTACAGGCGGTGCTGTGCTTTTGAGAAGAACAGATCCCCAGCAACACGAGCAGGGACACATGCCTGGCCACAATCAGAAGCCAGCCTTGACAGTGTAATGGTGTTTGCCTTCTGCTCTAATGATGGCTCTGTACTATCTTCTACATGGCTTCCACAACAAAGCAACCTACTAGTCCATGAAGTCATTATCAAGGTAGGCATTCCTACAGCTCACGTGAGCTAGCAGCAAGTAAGGTATAACATAAACTCAGCTAAACCTTCACAAAACACAGACCCAGTCACTAAGGAACTGACCTTGACTGGCTTTTTATTGTTCCTTCCCTACACTTCAAAGTGAAGGCAGGTTTTCAGATGCAGGGTTCAGTACGTGTTGCCTTGCTGGTCTGACAAAGCAGCAGAGCACTGTTACCTTTCCAGTTGCAGCAATCATGCTGTGCTGAGTTCCTGCTGGGATTAGTCCTCTGAAAGGCTGGGTGACTTGTGCAGGTCTGCTTAGATTTTGAGCCTGCGCTTGCGGTGGTGTGTGCTGTAGTGGTGGTTGTAAAGACTGGGGTAGGGCAATAAGTGGCTGTGCCGTGGATCCAAAGTTAGGCAAAGAAATCTGTGATCCTGGCAAAGGTACTGTCACCTGGAAAAAAAACCCCAAAAAATCACCAGTAACACATACACAAGGGCCCTTCTTTATCTTTCTTTACTAGCTCTATGATTTCAGCTGAATTCAAAGCAAACAGCTTAATGAGTTCGTACATTTACTCAGACAGTTGCAAGCAAACAACTGAATTTATTGATTAGTCTATGTTTATAATCAGTTCTAACAGCATTTGGGTCTCTGCTTTACAGAGAGCAAGCTGCATGCTAGCTCCAAGTTCCAGTGTCATTCAACAGGACTTTATTGTATGAAAAAGTAAATGCAGTTCAAATTAGAACACAAAACTAGAATGAAAGAGCCAGGACACTGCTTGGGATGAAACCTAGATTTTCCTTTTTGGGGGTCCCAACAAGCCAGCATTTCTGAGGTTAAAAAAACCCCAAACAACCACCAATGACACCCTGTCCCTTATTTGGATTAACAGGGAGCACTGTGGGCTGAAACAACCACAGAATGGTAGCAATGAACGTGCAAATACCACAGCAGTGACCCAACCAGCAGGAACTGCTCCATTTCCATCAACCCACCACCAGCAAAATTATACCCTGAATGTGACTAGAACGATATACTTCTCCAGAATTACTAAGGTTCTGCTCTGAAAGATAACACACATTAAAAGTATGGGGGTGTAAACACTAACCCTTCTGAAAGGTCCTTAAAACTTTATGTTAGATTTCAACACATGAGATCCAATTTTTTAAGACTTTCACATCTCATTTGTTTTTTCCCTTTAAAAAGAAGACTGCTGAAAATTAAGCAAAGATAAAAACCACTAGACATCACCCTGTAAACGTTATGGAATGCTGAACACAGCAAATCAACAGATCTTTCACAAATAACCCCTTGACACAGGTTACTGACTTGGCAGTCCTGGTGATCAGTATGATCATCATCTACCTGCTGACTTCTCATTTCCTTTCTATATATTTGGTATCACTGACATATGTAGTGGCTCTGAGCTTTCACCTCAAAGATGTGGTGTATTTGGCTGCACTAAGCACTTGGAGTTTGGGTCGCTCTCCACCGCTGCTTATACCTGCCCTCATAAAGACCGCACACACCTGAATGGCAACATCACCATGCCAACTAAATCTTTGCCTGTCACTGAAAACTAACTTTTTTAAAGGATACCAGAGACAAATGATCAACATGAACTCATAGGCCACCCAACTTGTGCCAGCAATTCAGTTTTTCAGTGCCGGTGCAGTAGCTCTCCTCTGCTGTCAGTGATCAGTTCTCGCATTTTAGAAGAATTCCAGATTGCTTCAGCCCCCACCTCACAAAACCCATCAACAAGAACATGCTTTTAAGAAGAATACAATTGGGGAAATTTACCATGCCATAGTTTACCTGCTGGAGAGCGCTGGGAGACTGTGCAGTGTTGTAGAAATTGCTCTGGCCAGGCTGCTGAACTTGCCCAGAGTACAGATTTGAAGCCTGAGTGAGGGTAGCTCTGGCCTAGGAAGAGTAAGAGGCACCATTACATTACAAATACTTAGGAGAGTGGTTCAGAGACAGCATGGCATGTTATGTTGTACCTGTACAGTAGAAACCATAGTAGGTTTCTGTGATTTCCTACTTCCTACTAGGAAGCCAATATCCTGAAGGTTTCTGCTTGCAATAAAGCGTTCATTTGCAAGTGGGAGAATAACCCTTTATCACCTACCACTACAGAAATTACACCTGAAGCTCCAATTAGTGACAGAAGCCCAAGGAGCCCTATAGTTTGGGGAACAAGTCTCAATTCACAGATTATGGTAATGTAAGAAACAAAAAGAACATTGTCTTCCAAGCATCTTGGGTTTCCTGCCACCTCGACTATCCCATAATTATCACAGAGGGAGGCTTTTCCCAAGCTAAGCAGTACTTGATTTAGTATTGCATTGCCTGTACCAAACAACTGCAGAAGCTTTGTACTTCAGACCATTTCCTACCTGGAGGATGTGTGTATCAATAAGCTGAGAGCCTCCCAGTCCTGAAGCCTGACCGAGCTGATGTTCATATAAGATGGGAATCGGCTGGGTGTTAGAAGTCTGCTGAAACGCCAGGCTTGACTGTGCCTTAGCAAGCTCCTGGTGTTGCACCGCTGGGAAGTTGTGTAAGGCTGTACCAGACAGAACTACTGGTGACGGCTGAGACAAACCACTCTGCATAAAAGCTTGCTGGGATCTGCAAGAAATTGAAGCATTATACTTAAAAAAAGCAGACAGAGCTCAACAACGAGCCACAAAAAGTTACAGACACAGGTTATATACTTTAAATGGAACTGGAGTGAACACTTGGCTCTACCAAGCACATTTTCACCTCAGAAAGGCAGATTTTTCTATTCACTCTGCACACAAACAAAAGGCCACAGGAAAAACGTAACTAGGTCTTTTATTTCAATCTTAAAGTACACCTAGCTATTGAGATGTGCATACTTGCCTAACTTAGCTGTAACACACAGAAGGAACCAGTTCTTAGTTCCTGTGCTATAAGGTCAGACAGTGGAGAAGCACCACATACAAGCAGCTCCACTTACATCATCAACTAAACTGCTCTGTTCTCTTAACTTCACAGATCTCCACAGCACAACTTTTAGTATGTACAGGTTAAATTACTGGGTGCTGACAACTCTAGTTTCCAAATGAATACTTTGGCCTGAAGCCAGTAACATAGCCAGAAACTACAGGCTTTAATTTTACCTAGGTATTCAGCTGCCTTGTCACCAGCATGGGGAAGCTGCAGCTTGTTTAAAAAACAAGGACCAGTCCCTGTAGAGCAAAGCACCACAGACAGGTCTAGCTCATCAGTATTTATCCAAATATTCCATTACAAGCCTGCTGAATAAATATCCACCCTCAGACTGAGGAATCAGAGCTTTTAAATATACATCCAATCTCAAAGCTCTCCGGCTCAGAGGAGAATGTTCTGGATGTAAACCACCTTCACTTTATCACTTGATCAACACACACCAGTACAGCAGCAGCCCTGGTTACCTGTTAGCATAGCAGACAGAACACCAGGTTAACTTTGTTCTGTACTGTTCCTCAATTGCAAAACATTCTTACACTTGCACTCTGAGCAATGGAGAAACTTTTCCAGAATGCAAGTAGTGGGCTGTCTTCAATGGAGCCAAAAACACGTCCACAAGCTTTTTTTGTTGCTGTGTTTTTTAACCCAGTAACCTGGGCATTTCAAAGCTTAATGTTCCTCTACTCCTCTAAAGACACAGGAAAAGCATTCACACTCTTATGAACAGCACAGCCCAAAACTCTTCATATTGGCTTTGTGCATGACCACAGCAGCCAGAAGCATTTATTGAACCTGGATGGCATGCCAGACTGATTGCGTTTCTGCAACTAGCCAACTGTTTGCACCAGTTTTTGTCAGCTGTGGCAGGACAAGCAGTATTTGGTCTAAAGTCAGCCAAGCACAAGGTCAGGATATGCATGTAGAAAATGAAACCTTCTGTGGCTTCAGTCTTTACCTTGCAACAAGCAGGTTTTTCTATGGCACATGCAAAACTCGAAGTTTCCAAAGAAACTTTCTCAAAGTGAAACTAGCCAAATTTCTCAGAATTATACCACTGTGGTTCAGTTTTGATAGGAACTGCAAGGAAGCTTTGGAAAGACTTATGGTGGAAATCTGTCTGGCTACCAACATCATTTGAGGGATACAAGTCCCCCTATTACCTTCTGTAGACTAAGTCTGTTCTGCTTGCTAAAACATACCCTGCTATTCCCCATGCATCTCAAACAACGTTTGTATCACCTTTGGGGGCTTAAACTAGAATTTCAAAGCCTTTCAAAACTCCAGCATTGGTTTGATTGGAAAACAACAAACAAATTACTGAACTAAAGCAACAGAGTCCTCTTCTGTTTTCTTAGTATGAAAGACTGTTTGCAGTTTTTTAGCCTGGTTTCTTCCAGCTACCGGTATCATGCACAATTTTTGAATCCACGATTTCACACCTACACCTGCACATGCAGATTAGCCAGAAAATCCACATTCAGAGTTCTCAACCAAATTTACACAAGATTTTTGGGGAAGACAGCCAGATGAGGCAGCTACTGAGCACAGAACACAAGTCTGGAGGGATGTGAGCTCTAGAAATTCTGCTATTAAAAAAGCACAGAAATTTCCTTACACTACCTACCTGTACGGTTGTAAGGAGGAGTTGAACAACTCTTGGGCTTGTGAAACAGCTGGTGCTGCTCCTAAACTCAGCTGAGCTTGATGCTGTCCTTGCAGGGGTGCATAGATGGGGATGGGGATCTGCTGAACTGAAGCAGGCTGCATAAAAAAGAAGCCATTAGCTATCCAAGGACAAAAGTCATATAGAAAAGCTCCAGTTAAATGTGCACCAGGATCTGTGTGACACTAAAAGGTAAACAGCAAATGTCAAATCCCAGGGCTGCAGCCAGAGCTGGTATTGCTCCCACTCAAAGAATTAGTTTTTAGTTGAATGTTATGCTTTCCCTTGCAAATAACCAGCTGAAACAGAAGGAATCAATTAGATTTGTTTACAAAACAACTGCAGAAGACTGCATGCAATTTTGTACTACAGAAGTTGAATAAGTCTCACCTCCCATGAATATGTACTTTTATGTAAATTAGGATTCTTTCAGCTTTCACAAGAAATGCTTTCATCCTTGGGAAAAACAGATCAAACACTGCCTGGATGCACCAGAACAATATAGCAAGGGCAGGCATGACCTCATTTTTGCAGTCTTTAATCCCCTTTTTCCCCATGCTCACCAGTAAAGCTTTAAAGGCAATATGGGCAACAAGACAGGGGGTGGGTGGGGAAGGAAAAAAAGCAAATCCTCAAGTACCTGAGAAAGCCCTGGTTGAAAGCCTTGCTGTTGGGCCAGAGAAGGTGGAGCCAAACGTGCATGCTGGGTGTTGAACAGGTGACTTGTATCCATATAAAACGCTGGTATTTGAGCTGCAGTACCTCAGACAGAGCAATACAGTTACTACCCGATTACAAACATTCCCCTGCCAGACACTGTCAAAACCTCCCATCGTGACAGCTACCGGAGAGACTGGGAAAAGACACAATTGAAGAGCTGGACACCTAACCAGCTTTGGAATATTTTCCCAATTCACCCCCAAAACCCATCTATCTTGCATATGCATCTTTAATTCCATGCAAGTCTTCAGGGATAAGCACCTGATTTTGGCCATAGCAGGTGTTTAGGTGAAGGAAGGAACACCATTTTGCACTGTCATGCAATTTAGGTTAACTATATGTATGGAGGTTTTTCTACAGAACCGTGACATTTTTCTTTAAACTACTGTAGCACTTTAACAGGGAAGTCAAGACCAGGTCATTCTTGGTCTTAAACAGCTATTTAACATTCTGCAATAGAACAATGGTACATCAAGAGATTCAGACATACTTTCTTAACAATAATTAACAGCAGAATTATCTCTTTAACAGATAACCTTGCATATTTAAAGGCACAATTAGTATTTCCTTACAAAATGCTCTCCATCATTTTGCCTTTACTGAAGACAAACTCAGAACTGAATCAAATTCTCCAGTTTCAGCACTCCAGAAACTCAGACATATTGCTTCCCAGTCACAAACACTATTACCTGCTGCAGACTGGGACACGTAGACCTGGGGACTTTGCTGCTGCTGTGCAATGAGGGATGGCATGCAGCTCAGCTGGGAAAAGTGACTGGCAGAAGCTAGGCTGCTTGTCTGCAACTGCTGTGGCTTCACTTTACATATATTAGGAGGGTCTGAGGTGCTTGCAGTCTTTGTAGTCAGTGAAGAGGTGGTGTATGTTCCAGCTCCTAGGAGAAAAAAGTAAGTGAAGCATCTTAAAACAGCTGAAGGTTATTTAAAAGCCTCATCTTTTCAACTGTCAAAGTTTTGGGACAGCTGTGCAAGCAGAGCCACAACCAGTTAAGAACACTGAAACCTAATGCAGCTGTTTTCATCAACATCAGATGGACAGGTAGGACAACGAGGTTAAGTTCACTTTAGGAAGCAGTGCAACCTTAATACAACTCCCTGTTTAAGTGCAGAAGCACAGAGAAACACTGAAGTAGACGTCTTGGTTAGTTATGCAACAAAACACTGCAATGTACAGTGGTTGTGCCTCTCACTGTTGAGAGCCAAAGTGAGGACTTTTGCAAGTACTCCAGCTGAGATTTGGGCACAGACTCTACTGCTCAAAGCTGTGCCGATTTAATCGGACACAGCATCTCTTGTTTGCTGCAAGGAACCAAGGTGGAAACCAGCACTGTTTCTGAAGAGCAGCTGGACATTTACTCTGCCTGGTGTGAGGTGGTCTTTATAGAAGCTGCCAAAGCTTGGACTCCAAAAGCAAGGACTCCAACGAAAGCAAGACTGTGACTAGCTGGGTATCAGAACTACCATCTGCTCAAAAATCTACTGTCTTGCCTTCATTCAGCTCAACAAAATGAAACCAGTAAGACAGGCAAGAGGAGAAATTTATCTCCTCTTTCAAGTCCACAGGCAGAGAGATGCTGCCTTAATATTTTTTCAGCTGACTGAAGTGAGACAGATGAAGCATCTTGTTAACTAGAAGATATCTGGGAAGCCACACTTCAGAGCCAACATTACATGCTAGCATAAATCTTCTGTTAGCTTTGCATGAAACAATTCCAAAGGGAATCTAATCTCTTGAAAATCATAACCAAGGAGCACTACAACAGGCTCCTACAACCTTGACATCTGATACCTGATAATGAAGTTGTTGGTGTAACTGAGGCCACAGGAATAGGCGGCATTGACGCACTAGAGAAAGAGCTGTAAGTACCACTGCTTGGCCCGGTGTTGTTGCTGCTACTGCCACTGACACCAGCAATGGGAGATGCCGCTGAGGTCACCGGCGAACTCTTCTCCCCCATGTTTGGGGAATTCTCCCACGCTTTGCGCGCAGACTCCATCTATTTAAAAGAAAACAAAGATTTCCTCATCTATTAGGAAGTTTCAACTAGTCAAACGCTTCTTTTAACAGTTCTTTAGTTCAAAAGGCAGTTCAGGCTTCATGCCAGCCTCTTAAAAAAGAGTCACCATCATCGTGCAATTCTGTTCATGCAAGAAGCATACAGCCTTCAGTTGGAGGTCCTTATCTGTTCCAACCGCACACGTGCACAGTCCATCTTTACATTCGATGCTCAAAAAAGAATCCACTCACGCTAATTTGGCGTAATTTTGTTTGACATGAAGAGCAAAACATAAGGTAAAGTAAAACCTCTGTGCATTTCCACAAAGTCCTTTACTTACAAGTTATTTGGGCCATTTAAACGAAACAGCCCCTTGCTTTCCTGGTAAAGCATCCACTCTGATTGACCACCAAAAATATCTAATGCACGCTTCAGGAAACGTGACAGCAGTCAAGTTCAGATTCCCAAAGCAAGTGCTGTTCAAGGAGCAATCATGAGCTCACACAGCCTGTGCACGCTGCTTTACATTAATGCTAAAAATGCTTCACGCTCCTCTATTTCTATAATCATCATAAACTTTAAGTTTTGCACAGCAAGGAAGATGGAACTAATTTAAATACTGTATGCTCAATTCTCCTCCACCAAAAGTGGAAAGCACTATATTGTTTTGCCGCACCCAGTAACAACCTAATTATCGCTACATTAGACACAGTGCCAATTCTTTGAACTGCAACACATTTGAGGGACTCCTGAAAAGGAAATGTTAATGCTCAGACTACTCCTGCTCATTTAAAGGCTCAGACACAGCCCATGGACTTCTCTACAGGCTTCGGCTGTGAGCTTCTCAAGGCTCGCTGTTGGCCTTAATAATGTATGTAAAGGGACAAATACCTATTCACCAATGAACCTGATCTCACTGCCTGGATCAACAGAAGTCCCTAGCTTGCAGTCTCTCAAAGTCATACTTTCGAGCTACCCCATTTTACACGGGTTCACCAGCGTCTGGACAAACCAAACATGATTTGGGTCATTTAGATGCTTTAGAAGTGCTAAAAAATGCAAAGCAATATCCAGAGAAGTGGGTAGCAGGTGATTGATAAATACATGTTGACATGGAAAGTGGAGTTCTGTACTCCTCAAGAGTAAAAAGGGAAGAGGGAAACTGTTGTACAATTATTTGTTCAGAGGCAGGTCACCAATTATCCTTTTTTGAGACCATCTTCCCCAGTAACCATTCTCACATTTCCCCTCCACATTTTCCTCTAAATTGGTTCTGATTCCTGCAGACAGGGCAAACTCCGAAATTTATTACTGATCTGCTGGAAAGGGTTTTGCTTAAGGTGGAACACAGGTGACCAGAGGCTCCATTCTGAACAACACAGTCCTGGTAAGACAGGGTAACAGCTCGTACTGTGTTGGTATTAAAAAGAATCCACCTGTGGATGTCTGAATAGAAAAGATGTAGAGGCTTCATTCAATGAGTTTCACCATGTTCTGGAGAAACTATTGATAGCAAAAGCTATAGTCTACACACTGCAGTTTGTTTTGGTTTTTTTTTTTTTTCAAACCCAACCACTGCCAAGCTCCCAGATCATACCACACTCCATCCCATTTGCAATAAAGGGCACAGAACAGAGTCCTGAGTTTTTGAACAGCTTTGGTTTTAGTGAGTCCTTAACTTTCTAACTTCTTAAGTCAAAAAAGAGAGATGCAAAACAGACTCTAGACATGCCTATGCAGCACCACCTGTGGACCAGACATGAAGGAGTTAAGAGGTTCTTAATTAAGTGAGGCTGGGGTAAGTGCTGTAATTTTACTGCTTTCTTGGATAGGAGAAAAGGAGGGTGCAGGCTGGAGATCATTGTTGCTTGAGGCTTCTCTTCACCACTGACACACTGGGACCTTCACATTTTAACAACGATCCTGTACTTATCACCCAAAAACTTCACTGGAGACAAATACCAAGGCACATATACTTAAGTATGCCAAAGTTTAATTGATCAGAAAAAAAAAGTTGAAAGGTGTCCGATCCTGGGAGAGATGCCTACACAGGAATTTTAGACAGCACCTCAGACAAGGAGGGAGAGTTTAAGATCACTTTGGACTTTTGCCCAGTTCCTTACCTTACCAACTAAATGCTTAAGAGGATGTTCTGCCTTAATAAAGGGTCTTTAGCAAAGTTACTCCAAGGAAACAAGAGATCTCAACATGCTTTCTCATATGAGCACCTTATACCTAACAGCCCAGCAGTATGATGCCAAGTATCACCTGAAATTCCCCCTGCTGAGTTTCCTCTCAGCTGTCTGTGATAGGGCACAGAAGAAAAAGGAGATGTAAGGGTTATTCCTTTATGGAGGCAGAGCCTGGAGATTTTGTTCTTCTAAGAGGAGGAAGGACATGCTTTCCTCTCTGCTGCTCAAAAAGTATCCTTGAAAAGAAGCAGGAATTATATTGAAGAGGATGACATAAGAAGCAGCGCTGCTCTGTCTGGACCAGGTCTGTTGTGAAAGTCTCAGTGTGTGCTTCAAAGAAAGCTTGCTGACGTCAGCATTTGCAAAAGGAGACACAGCTCTAGTGGCTGGAACAAGAGAAATTAGAAACAATGTTGCTTCCAAATGCCTTTCCATTCAGGTTTTGGTCACAGCATTATTCAAGCTAGCTTCGCAAAATGGATCTTTAACATACTTTGTTAGCACTCATCCAAGATCTACCATCAAAAAAAGCAATCAAATCACCTACACCAAAACAGCAGAAACTGCAGGATGAAGGACAGAAACACTGCAGGTTGCTCTGACTGAGCATTGTCACATTCTCTGCAGCATCATGCTACAGTAGCATTCCTACCAGTGTGACATGTAAATCGGGTATCCAGCTGCTGAACAGTTAGAGACTGCTGCTTGAGAAAAATGCTTTCTGACACCAGAATGTCAGATTATGGTAATTTATTACACAAGAATGCAACAGAAACTCAGGTTTTTGTCAAATTACTTGTTCCTCTCTCCATTTTTGTTTGTCTATTGTTTTAAAGTGACACTATTTTTTTCCCCAGGCAATAAAGCGTTAACAAAAGAAAAGCAAGAGTAAACAAGAGATCATTAATAACTATCTTCTGTAGAGAACATGAGCAAGCAGCTGTCAAACCATGCCAGCAAGATGCAGGTCTCACTGGGACTGACAAGCAAGTTTCTCCAAGTCTGCATCCAGTCCCTAGTTTCATTTCTTGTTTTAAAATGTAGAAAAACTAAGTTCAAACATCACTCTTCTGTAACGCTAGAGGCAGCAACAATATTCATACTGGTTCAGTCACCTGCAGGCACAATTACAAAGCCAATCTAGAGGACACACACACAAAAAGGACCAAAAACTTCTAAAGATAGAGTAGCAAAGGTACAGCCCAACTCTATGTTAGTGAGTTACATGATGCACACAGTCCCAAATCCAACAACATGGGAAAACACCATTCAAAATATTCTACACACTTGCTCTACACTGGAGAGCAAAACCAACAGAACATTTATAACACAACAAAACACATTCCAACTAGCTGACCGAACTGCCCTTCACAGCCTCCAACACATCACCTGCATTTCCTTACTTAGAACTTTAGCAATCCAACTCAAAACCACATCATCACTGCACCAAAATCCTACAGCTAAAAAGAAATCAAGCTCGGCTTGTCAAGCAACTCCTTACAGCCTTTAATACCAAACCAGGCAACTTAACTTTAGCTAAACTCTCAAAAAACCCTCAGCCAGATTCTGATGGTCTGTCACTAACACTATGGTACAAAGCTAAAATGCTAGGATTTTTTTTTTTTCAGGGCAGTGGGAGCCAAGATTGGTTGAGATGCCAAAGTGTTAAGGCAAAACAGGGTTAGAGATTTGTAATTTAAATGCGTCCTTTGATAGAGAATTGTGTTTCAGCCATCCGTTTATATGCAAAAGCAGTTTAGCAGAGGAAACAAAGGAAGGCTCTTAAAAAAAGGTTCACCAGCAAGTTCTCCATCAACTTTTTCCCCTGCATGCAAGAAAACGACCCTTAGAGGGATGTGGTACATACCTTGAGGGTGAGGTCGACGGTAGCGGGAGAAACTGGAGTTAGGCTGGAGCTCTGTTGTAGAGTCTCCCTCCTAGGGAGGGGAAGGGTGTGGGGCAGGGGCACCTGAAAGGCAGGCAACACACATCACATTCTAACTATGTCTACTACAAAAGCCCCAGAAAAGCAAAGCTCAAGCTTAATTAAAGTGAGCTACAATTTCTTCAAGGCTTGAGCATTTGGCAGGGAGATTGTGATAAGGTGAAAATTTGGTAGGTGGGGAAAAGCCATTCAGCACATGTTGAGATCTCTCTTTAAAGAGGCTGAAGACTAAGGTTCTAAAGTGTCTGTATCTTCTGCCTAAACAAATACCAATTTTCTGCTTTGGGATTTAGTTTAGAGTACTATTTCAGTTTACTGATATGCAAAAATTCTTCCCAAGCCAAGTTTGGCCCCTTTTGTACCAATACAGTACATGCAGCTTTGTGACCTTGAGTTCCGAGATTCGGTTTTGCTATAAACCTCCAAAGTCACAGCAGGGACACAAACCAAACCAAAACAGATTTGCCATCCAATAACTGAGTTCAGTTACCTTCTCTTCTAAATGATGAAAATTATGAAGCTTAAGGAAATAAACTCAACAATGCTATTTCTAGCTTTGCCTAAGAAAACACTGAGTGGAGTTCCTGGAAGTTTTAAACGAAATACCAAAAACGATCGTGCAGTGGACACACTAGTACTTCCAACCACTTCTCTCTCCGTTCAGACTTCCACTGAATGAGATGAAGCTAATCCAAAAGACAGAGATACAAAAGCTTTGAAAGAGGTCACAGCACAGATCCTCTGCAGCCAGGACCCCCATTTTCTATGTTGCAAATCCAACTCCAACACACCACAGGGAACATAGGCTAACATCATTAACTCAGAAGAATTCAGTCTTCCACGCAAACCGCAAAAGGCACAAGGCACACCACCACCAGAAAAGCCAGCACACAAGTAAGTTCAACCAGAATCGTCTCCAAACTGCAACAAAGGACACTGCAGTAAGCTGAAAAGCATTTCTTAGATGGAATTCACAAGACAACTTCACAAAAACCTGAGACCTACTGGTGTGATTCCTTCCTCCCACAATCAGCAGCTCTGAGCTAATTCTATTTCTGCTACTCAAACAACAAAAGTCACGAGATCTGAGATCCAAGACCCCAACCTGACATCCCAGCACACTCAAGACAAACCTGAATCCGCTACAAGTCACAACCCAACCGGTGCTCTCAGTTGCTGCACCACGCTCACACAGTCAGGATCACTGGCTTTGAGGACTGCAAGCATCTCATCTCTGTAGCAGCTGAAAGCCCCACTGTCTGCTTTCAGAAGCCATTAAGCTGCTGTGATTTCAGGCTACAGTTTAAAGTTGTTTTCTTTGTAAAAGCCTTTCTTCAAACTCACCTACAGAGCTTTGCTACTGGTACCAGTTTCAAGTCCCAATCACTCCTGTATGCATGCTCTCTCCTTATGCCTATCTCTGCTTTTGTAGAATTGTCCCTAGAAACACCTTCACTTTCTGTGCTCTTTAGCACATTGTGCTTGTTTCGCAGGACAAGAGTATACCTGAAGAATTCCAGAACAGATACTTATCAAACCAGCTGTCCTTCAGTGTACAATTACTGGCTAGGTAACATGAAAGAAACACTAGTTACTTCTTTACTGAAGGCACTGTTTTCTGCTTTTAAGTGTGGAAATATTTTCTTGTCTTCAAAGTCAAGGTGATCACTGCAATAGACTTACGTTCGTCACCAAAGTCTCCTCCATTTTTGTACTGCTAGTAGCCACTGTGTTAGGATGAGAAGAAGGTGTAGTGTAGTCTGTTACAGACTCCTGTGAAGAAAAATAATTCAATTAAAATATCTCCCTTACCTAAACCAGATTTTAAGTTTCTTGGACAGACTCTGCCTTTCTACAGGAAGAGTTCACCAAGCCACAGAAGGTAAGAATTTCACACCGTTTTTTTCTTAGAAGACCCATCCTGCAATCCTTGCTGCTACTGAGGTCAGAGGAATTCTTGGGAGAGTACAGTCTGCCTCATGACCTCACAGCGTACATTTGGGGAGAAGTTAAAATACAGTCTGTAGAACAAGAATGGACAGTGACATATGGGCACTAGACGTACTGAGCTGTGATGGTATAACATCACTTGGCACCCAAGATGCTTTAGTCACTTTTGGGCACTATTAGCCTGTTTAGGAAGTAAAATACGTTAGCCAAAAGCTTTCTGTAGCTTAGAATAAATACAGCAATTTCTTGGGTAAACCCCATAACGGGGCAAGAGAGGACACAATGTGCATGTTGACTTATTTTTGTGTTTATGAAGGAAACAGGGAGAACTTCTTTCTCAATTTAGTTATTTCCTTTGCTTGTTAAACTGGTGAAATGAGATACATGATGTTTCCTACTATCTGACCAACCAAACTGCAAGCTGCACATTTACAGCTGATGTCAATAGGCAACCTTAATCTGGGTAGAACAAGGCAAGTACACAAGGCTGCTTTAATCATGAGGTTCTTCTGGCTTCTTGGTTGGGTTGTGTGTTTTTTATGATGGTTTACTGCATAAGAGGAAGCTTTTAATAGAACATTATTAAAATTCCTTCAAGGGTTTGATGCAAATTTTACAAGGTCTCAGCACTAGAATTCCTTACAAAAGAAATTAGACCAAGACTATTGCTGACTTACTTTCTTTGCAAACTTATAGCACAAAACTGCTTTTTCACTAAAATTAAAACCAAACCACTGCAGCAACTCTGATGCCCTTACAAGTGTACATGCAAGGCTGAACCATTCGAGAAGGATGAGTTACATGCAGATAACACAGCTATAAGAACATCACTCCATAACTGTAGGTTAACCACAATCCTCCCTTTACTAGTATATTAAGCCTAGGAACCTGTTAGGAATGGCTTTGTCAGTTTAAAGTGATTCTCCTATACAATCACCAACAGCACCAAGTTTAACAAGGGCAAGTACTGGATTCTGCACCTGGGAAGGGACAACCCTGGGTACACATACAGACTGGTGGATCAGATGCTGGAAGCCACCCATACTGAGAGGCATTTGGGGATCTTGGTCAACAGAAAGTTAAACATGAGCCAGCAGCGTGCCCAGGCAGCCAGAGGGACCAACTGTATCCTGGTGTACATCAAGCATTGCATGGCCAGCCAGTCCAGGGAGGTGACTGTCCCACTCTGCACTGTGCTGGTGCGGCCTCACCTTGAGCACTCAAGGTGGTGAGTGCAACAAGAATGATGAAGGTTCTGGAGGAGATGCTAAAGTCCCTTGCTTTGTACAGCCTGAAGAAGAGGAGGCTGAGGGGAGACCTCATGGTCTATGGCTTCTGGACAAGGGGAAGTGAAGGGGCAGGTGCCAATTTCCTCTCTTCGGCAACCACTGATAGAACCTGAGGGAACAGCATGAAGCTGCGACAGGGGAGGTTTAGGTTGGATGTTAGGAAGAGGCTCTTTACTGAGAGGGTGGTCGGGCACTGGAACAAGCTCCCCAGGGAAGTGGTCACAGCACTGAGCTGGACTGAGGTCAAGAAGCATCTGGAGGATGGTCACAGCTCTGACTTGGCTGACCCTGTCTGGAGCCAGGAGTTGGACTCGATTATCCTTCCGGGTCCCTTCCAACTCAGGAGATTCTAACTGTTTTACTGAAGAAACCGATTACTTCATAATACAGTAACAGTAATAGCAGCGATAACAAAAATAAGTGGATAATTCCAAAAAAGCATGTACAAGTTACTTATACCTGAAGAAAAAGAACAAGCTTTTTATAACTGTTTACTTTGCCCAAAATGAAAAGATCACAAAACCTGACATGATTTCATGAACAAAAGAACAAGGCAGACCTTAGAGCTGACCTTGTCATAAAGGATTGGGGTATCAGATGGGATTAATCTGCTATTTGATTGATGCCTGATTTATATAAATAACCCAAAGCAGAAAGCTTGTCAGATACTCAAAATTTATTCTCAAGTGCAGCCTGCATCATTTCAGAGCTCATCTCTAAGACAGAACTATTATCAACTACCTGTGCAAGCATTTCATCTCCATGTCCACAAGACACCACTCCTGTGATGTGAGAGCTTCAAAAATTTAGAGATGGTAGAATGGGGAAAGGAAGGGGTAAGCTGTTTTATCCCATTCAGAGACTCAGACATCTGATTACATTTACTCCAGAACCCCAAAAGAAACAGCTGCAATAATTTTTGAGCATCATGCTTATGTTCTGAACTTAAATGTCTCACCAGTACAAGTAGATTTGTATTTAAACAATTCCCATGGTAAAACAGTCTTATATGATTAAATGCACACACTCTTATAAAGATGTTTGGTTTGGGATGGACTCTTACAGGGGTCCTGCTTCCCAAGGACAGCTGGCTTGACTTCCACAGATATTTAAGTCATCAAATACACTAAAGAAAGTGTGCCTTCAGGAATTGAGACACTGTTAAAAAACATCAAAAGAGAAATCACTTAAGTTTGCTAAAACTTCAACACTTGACACAGAAACAACAGATTAAAGATATCATCGCTTGTTCCCTCATTACTGAGCAATGGAAAGAGCACAGACAGGAGAAAGCAGCTGCAATACCAATCACTACAGGGACTCCAAGGCTGAAGCAGTATTTGAATCTGTTTTAAAAGCCAGTGTAGCAAGACTGGTTTATTCCTGCAAAATGTAGATGAAGCTCATCTTATCCAATAAATCTGCAGGTTGCTGGTTCAACTTGCACAGAATTAAAAGAATAATATGACCACCCCTTTCCTAGGGAAAAACATAAACCCTAAATCCTTACTGATGCCCCAGGAGCTACTTGTGACAAAGGAATTCAAAAGCAAACCTGTAACTGTTGAAACAGGAATATTTAGGCCTATTATTAAATGCTTCTATAGGAACTGCTTCATAAGGAAATTACTAGGAATTTTCATATCCAGCAAAGCATAAAGTTTCCTTTCACTCTGTTCTTCCCTCCAGAAGACAGAAGCTTAGTGCTTTAGTTCTGTGGTAGTTCACAGAACCTTGAAAACAGCTGTTTAACTAAGGCCAGAAACGCACAAAACCCAGAATTCCCTTGTGGAGAACTCATACTTTAAAAATACAATTGTAGAGAGGAAATTGCCCAGGTTTCAGTAGAGCTACTCTGTAACGAGTTAGCCTGGAGTAACCAAAGATACATTTCCTATTTTGTATGTGGCTTAGAAGTAGCCTTCTCCTCTTGAACTTTGGTCACAGGAGCTTGAAAGATGGTGAGAAAATATATGACATGTATACAAAAAGCTTTCTTACCAAGTATCTGAGCAAGCTGTTTATGGCTCTACACTTCTGATTCTGAATACATACAAGATAGGCACTTTATCCATTTCCAGTATCAGCGTAAGTAAGATGGAAACTGCTAGGGAGGATCAGAAATCCCAGCACTGATTTCTTCTCATGGCAAACAAAAATCAAGTTTGCAGTCACCATGTTGGTAACTTGGTCTGTAACACCACCTCATTGAAGTACCATGTTCTGCTTGCATGACACCTTGCCAAACTGTCAAAATTGTCTTGTCTTTATTTTTCACCCCCAACTGATGGTGACAAATAGAAACTGCGAGCGATCTACATTTCAGATTCTTCAACTATTATTGCAACATTTGCACAGGATCAGTCTTCCTAAATGCCATCAGAAAATTTCTTTTTAAGACCAGGAAAAGAAAGATGAGACAGCACGCCACAAACTTGAGTCTAAACTCACAGAACTACTTTACAAACATACAAGAAGCATTCTTCCTTTACCAAAGCCGGTATAACTATTCAATAGCAGCTCCTGAAGCCGCACGGTATCTTTACATTCAAGAGATGACAACCACAGTTGTTTTGCACAAGGCACAATGCTGCCGTGGTGAGGGCAGTCCCCACGCAGGTCCTTGAGCAACAAGGACAGCACCTCTATTGATATTTTTCAGGCAGCGCTATCAATGATGTGTAGAACAATGAATCCAAACAGAAGTTGCTATCTCACTGTTGTGTGGTTTAGTCAGGGGAGTTCCACACAGACTACTAAGCCCTCAGTTTGGAGGCCCTCAACATCCTGAGAGAGTTCTGCAAGGATATCATGACTATATCCAAGGCCAACAGTTGTGCCATACAGACAGAATGAGCCTTACCCAATGCTTCAGCACATTCCTAGTCTAGAGATTTCTTTTTTCACAGAACAGCAAACCATTCACACCTTCAGGTAATCCACGCACCCAACAAACGATCATACACACTCCTCCAGTCCTCTGCTGAAAATCAAGCTCTCGTCTCACATACATATGACTTCAGAGTCTGCCTACGCCAGGCTCCGGTACCACCCTCCAGAGCAAGGCTCAGGACAGTGTAATATTCATAGGGCAGCAAAAAAGTTGAAAACCTTCCAAGCTGATGTCTGCACAGCATGTGTCTCTACCACTTCTGGAGAAGTTTCATTCAAGCAGTACCGATGTGTTTCTTATCTCCTATTCAGTGGGCTCTGCTGTCCACACAATGACCACCAGCAGGTAACCAAGTGTCAATTACATCACTGTAAACATATTTTACACACAGTGCTCAGTAATTTGTCAATATTTTCCTTACCTTTGTGTTTGTTCCAAACTCTGGAGCAGACACAGATATCATTGTTCCTATTTCCGTGCTCAGTTCACTTGCGGCTTTGGTTTCTTTTGTAGTGACAGGTTCTGGGCTTCTGACAGAGGTGGGAGATGGCTTCTCCTGGCCCTCAGGCTCTCCCTGTTGGGCATCCTTCACCTTCCTGTTCTTTAAGGAACGCTCTTTCCCAATAGGGCCAGGTTTATACTCTTTGTTTTCTACTGGACTCAAGTCTGGAAGCTAAGTTAGTGTTAACTTGTCAGTTATGTCTTCCCTCCATGGCCTGTCTCACACGAACATTCTAACAAGCTTTAAAGTTTTAAGTCTAACAAAGCTTTCCTGAAGCATCTTCTAACAGATAAATCAATTGAGACTACATTAGCAATACATAAATGAAACACATTCATTGTGAACATTAGGAATCTAAACCGTTATTTTCAAGCAATACATTTTTTGTTTGAAGTGGCAGAGTTCAACTAAAGTAAGAACACTTCCCAAAACTGAAGACAGACAGGTTAACACTTCTTACAATAAACGTACCAAAACATATAGGAGCCACAAGACTTTGTATACAAACACACCTACCCACAAGCACTGCCTTTTAATGCACGCACCACAGCCACACTAACTGCTGCAATTCAATAGTTCCTTTTTGTGTGCTGAAAGCAGAACGAAGGGCCTCAGGGAACCTGAATGCTCTGCTGTTTAAACAGCCTTATCCTTTCTGGCTGAGATTGCAGAGCCTATTTCACTACAGAGCAGCGCAAAAATTCCTTAAAGGCAGCTCTTAAAATCATATTCCTTAAGCTTGGATAGCAGAAAGGCAGAAGCTGCTGGCTTTGCCTCTTATGAATACATGCCAGATGTTTCATGAGCAAAGGAAGACTCTCTACAACACGATGCCTTTGGGGAGGGTGGAGTTTCCCAAAGGTATTTGGTTCCCGCAGGAGGCCAGCAGAGACTGGCTTTCAGAGGGAAGGAAGAAAACAACAGCAGAAACAAGCGCCTCAGCTCTGCAATGCAGCAATCTGGAGCATCAGACCCATCTCACCCCAACTATTTTTTTGCTCGAGCAGTTTAGGGGCAGAAATTCCTCCAGACACTTTTGGGAAGGTAAAGTGCTTTGTTTCAAGTACAGTTCACTTACACTGCCCATGCTAGCTCAACAGTACCAGCCTCAAAACCTGACCATAAGATCACTTTTAGGTTTCACAGCAAACAATATCACTGTGGGGGTGATGAGTGTGTGGGAACTGTTTGTTGGCTTTTTTTCTTGTCATAAAGACATTTAAAGGATTACAGCCCTCATTCAGAAGAGCACATAAAAATGTTAACCTCTAATTTATCATTCAGTCACATGTTTGTCTTTCAACAACAGAATCTACAGGAGTCTTGACAGACATTACTAAGCAGAAAAGGGAACCTCCTATACACTGTAAAGTAGACTATATATTTAACTTTGGAGTCAGTATCTTTAGGTGATTTCATGGGGGCAGTTTTAGGCATGCTGCTAGGATATCTGAGATACAGGTTTTGAACATGCTGGGTTGCTGTAATTCACCAGCAGTATTAACTACTGCAAATCCCCCTGCTGTACAGGTTTTGTATTTTGCAATAAAAGCCAGGAACTGCAGCATATCCACTGAGCGCCTCATGCAGCAAAGTTAAATTCATCCTGTGTGACTGCACTCTCAGATTTCAACTTTTCTTGGAAAAAAAAAAAATTCCCAAATAAAACACAAAGAAGCACCTGGTCTTTAAAAAGTCAAAGTGGCTTTAACTACACCACAGCTGCCACCACATCTCGGGCATCAAGAGGGGTTGAAACAGGTGGTTCTGTAAGTCACCAGCCAAGTTTACCTGCTATAACCATCTGTTGCTGGGAGCTGGTGCTGAGTGCTAGCAATGCACAGGTAAATATGTACTGGAGGTGGAAATAACAGGAAAGCATATTTAATCAACGTGAAAGATCACTTAGTGCAACCTAAATAACAGAAGGAGAATGTATTACTCCTTATGAGCGGTAACAATAGAAATACAAGGTGATGATTGAATGGAGCCCCTAAATCTCTGGAGGGCCAGTGATAGTGGCTCTAACATTTCTCCCTTTCTTCAAAACACTTATTTTCCTGCAACTCAATGTATTATTCAGCTTGGTCATGTGGCTGTGATACTAAGCACAGTATCATGCATCATTTAGAGGAGGGCAAGGCAGGCACAGCGGCAGGAACAACTACTGAAACTGGAAACATAGCTGGGGCAGAAACTGAATGCCGGCTTCGAAACAGCTCTCAAAGCCTGGTCCTACTCCTAACTGAATGAGTATTCTATTACTGGTAACTTCTTTTTGGCTGAACTTTTAAGTTTAAAAGTTTGTACTGAAGATATGATCTTTTACCTTTTGTGCTTTGATGGGGCCAGCCCGAGGCTGTTTCTGTCTTTGTTCTTTTGGTTCTGGTAGCTTGTCAGTGGACTTCTCAGCAAGTACAGGGCCAACTTCATTGTCACTGCCACTGGAAGCTGGGGCTCCAAACTGAATAGTTTCTATACCAAGATCGACTCCACCTTCTTGCCCAGGCTTTGTCCCCTAAAGATAAGCATGTAACACATTTTTAAAGATTTCTACATCAGTAGAATGCCACTGGTTCAGAAAAGAGCACAGCAGAAGACAACTAAAAGGGTATTTTTACCTTCTGGCAGCAAAAGCATTATCTGTGACAGCAACAGATTTGCAAGAATAAACAATGTATGAATGTACACTTCCTCAAGTTCCTATTGTTTATACAAGCTCAAAAGCAAGAAAAAGAAATAGTGAAGAAACATGCAAACAAGATCATGATAATGAACTGGTAGAGAAGGGAGTGAGGGACAAGTGCAATATCCAAATGTCCAGGTTCAAGTTCACAACGTTCTCCTGGAAGTTGAAAAATTAATATTCAAGAGCAACGGTAAGACATATAAAAATACTTCCAGTTCTCCTTGTGCAATTAAAACTGTTTAGGACTCATGTCACCTTCTCACCATTTAAAACAATAAATACAAGACCAGAAAAGCCCAAGAAAACAAAACCACAGGACTTCGAATGTAAGATTTAGGGCTATGCAACTTACATGGGCTAAGTAGAGTAGTTAGAAAGCACCTACTGCTTTCTGTATCTCTGATTTAAGAATAGAGACAAAAAACCATTTAATTCCTTTGAGACATCCTGTTTCTATGTTACTGAACTGTACACAAGTGTTCCCATGCAAACAAGGCACTTCTTTATTACTTTAAAAAAAATGCAGTGAATAACAGCTATCTCAGCAAACAGCTGCGATGTTAGTAAGGTAACAGAATTTTCATGCTGCAATCGAAGCACTAGCCTGTGTCCTGTGTTTCTGTATGATCTCCTGACTTCATGGAATTCTACACGCACTGGTTTAAGAATGTGCACCCCTGAATAAATGCATAATAATCTGTACCCAATCCACTGGGACAGAATTTGGGTAAGCTTCACATGCAGCTACTCTTCCTACCTTCATTCTTACCTCTGGAGATGAAGCTGAACCAAAAGATGTCAAAGGCTTGTTCCAAGCACTGACTGAAGGTGGCTGAGGTGGGCTAATGGGTCCCACTGACAATTAAGAACAAAGAGAGTTAAAAAAAAACCCAGTGTTGCTAAATGCTTTTAACTACAGTTATCAATTGACTGAGAATTAAACTATAGATGTCTTGATTAAATAAGCTTTGTGTGAGAACCTGTTAACCTATTTAGCTGCTTTCACCTGGGGCAACTGTCACGTTTGGCAGCATGACCAAGCCTGACAAAGCACAGACTCCTGAATGAAGTTACAGCTCTTCATTCAGTATGAATGCAATACATGATAACATGAAATACTGAGTAATATCATACTGCAAACATCTCTTTTCTGATATTCATAGGTTACAATGCTGCACTTGGGAATGCTGCCCTGTATTCCCTGCACAAAATACATCTGCAAATATAAACGATGCATTAACAGAGCGAGCTGGCAATCAGCATTCTCTTGTTACAACGCCTATCCCTGCATTAAATTCAAAATACTGCACTTACATTTTTTGGAGATGTCATTCAGAACCACTGTAGGAGGCACCTTGTTTTCCCATAACTCAGTTCCCAGCCCATTATGAGCCTGGGCGTTTTGCAGCACTTTGCCTGACACTGTATATTCTGTGCTGGCTGTCGCTCCTGTAGCCTGGCTTTGCGTCTGCACAGAGGCCGGAGGCTGGCCGGGCACCGGTGTTGCGCATGGAGGCTGTGCCTGAGCTTGTGCCTGAGCTTGCGCCTGAGCTTGCGCCTGCTGCGCGGCTGCGGCTGCTGCCTGCTGCTGTTGCTTTTTGGCAAATCTGGGTGGGAGCTTGGAATTCTGGCCTCGGCCTTTTTCGCTTGATCCTTTTTTGGGCCAAACCTGTAAGCAGAAACCAATTTTAGTCTTGCAGCTCAAAGGCTGTATGGACAAAAAACAAACTGTTTAACCCTGTCTGAAAAGTCTATTTTTAGGGGTGTTTAGCCACAGGAATGGCAATGTCTTACCCATTTTCCTCATGGAATCAAGTAATATACAAACCATAGTATAAACCCATATCACTGTATGAAAACTGATGGGTTTGTTTGCCATTTCCACCAGACAGTGCCCCATCAGGAAGTACAGAATCGTAGGACAATGAATTGAACAATTATTTTATTTACTAGTTCTGAACAACTTAAAATTAACACAACTACACAGTTATATCTGTAAGGTGAAAAAATGACTTCCTTGAAAGGAAGATTCTGCACACACCACAACGTTCCCAGTACTGCAAGGAGCTCTTTCCCACTGTAAATGCTGGTCTTGTACCTGCACTGTTTGTTCTTCCTTCTTTCTGCGCTCTTCGTCTTGCAAACGTTTTTGTTGCTTCTTAGACACCACTTCTGTGAAACCATCATCATTCAAGTTAGATTGGGAGTCTTCAACTACTGTCACTTCAGGGTGATCATCAATGATCACAACACCTATAGAAAAAGGACAGGTATAGATGCTGCTGTCTTAACAGCTTCAGCTGTAGCGCACCAAGCCACAGGCTGCTTCAGAGTGGGAGTCACTTCTCCACTTGTATAGAGGTGGGCCCTGATTAAAGGTAAGCTTCTGCTTGCCAAGTGCTTTGCTGCTGAGTCTGAAGACAAGGACTTAAAGTGAAAAATGGGAGGTTCCAGCATAGACTCTTCGGGAAATAGGAACTGAAATATAACCATGAACAGCCTTCCTGAATATTAGCTGTAAGCTCATCAGTGATATCACACTGCCTTTGCTTATGAAGGTTAAGCAAATTATTAGCGTGTGGTGCAAAGTGGTCTGAATGACAGAGTTAAGATTAGGAGATAGAACCACACTGTTTTTATTTATACTTAAAACCACACAATGAGATTTGCCACCTTTTTGGGTGGACAGGTTGTTAAATCACAATTACTCTGGTGTTTAAAAAAACAACTACCTTTCCCCTTTTGAAGTTTTCAAACATGTAGCTCTATATACCACAAAGTTAGCAGGATTACAAACTCTGGTTAGTATATTATCAATACATACTTGCATAATTATTAAGATCAAATTGAGATAAGGCATCCACTTTTTCTTTAGGCTTCTTTGGACCAGCCTTAGGTTCTTCTCTCTTTTTGCCGCTTGCATCCTTAGTGCTCTTTTGTCCTGCAGCAGTAACACCTCCATCTTCCTGATGTAAAGAGTTGCTGTTGGTGGGATCGACACCAGGCACAGCTGCTGTCTGCTCTTCAAATGGCCTGTATTAAGAAAAAAAGAAAATTAATAACCAGGCAACAGAGAACCCTCAGAAGGGAGTAACAGTCAAATACAGATCACACAAATCTAGGTGGTGTTAAATGTGCAGTTTCTTAGTGGGCTCCCGATGTTTACTTTCAGCTTCTCAATGAGCAGAAGCTTAACAAAAACAACTGTTTTGGGGACATCAAATGCCTGGGTGCCAAAAGGAACACCAGGAAAAAAAACAACAAAAAAAGGAGCATAATTTTAAGGTGAACTCTGGCTTAGTCAATATAGTTAGAGACACCAAATTCAACAGATACATAGTTCAGAACTCCCATTTTCCATAGGAAAACAAACCAGAGGCTTACAGTATGCAATGGGAACAAAATAAAGCAAGGTACAATATACTTGCTCCACAGGTTTGCTTGTCAAAAGCTACCTGAGGCTGCATGAGTCATATCTGCAGCATTCTGACTTGCTGTGGAACATGGAAACTTCTGCTGCAACATCACCTTTAAGTAACTAGCCAAAGACACTCTTAACAGTTTTAACTCAGCCATTAGAGAATCTTAAGCCCAGGCAAAACCTGAACTTAGTACACAGCAACCTACAAGTATGAGGGAGTCCTAGAGTACAGAACAGGCATTCAGTGAAGAAACGTCTAGTCTTGCCTCCTACGTATCAGACTACTATGGACTGTGGCAACAAAACAGGGGGCAAATAGTAACATTAAGTTATTATCAAGTTTCAGTCAGTTTCAGCATATAGAGAAACAAAGCAGTCAACAGCAAGCATTTCTGAACTTGTTAGTCTGTTAGGGGAGCGATCCAAGGACACAAAAATCTGAATGCAACATAGCAATGCACGTACTGAACAGCAAACCTGCTCATCTTAACACCCAGGTACAAGAATACTCCGCTCTCAGCTCCATGTTTCAACTGTCTGTATAACAAACAGAAGAATCAGAAACAGCCACAGCTGCATGGTTCTGTCTTACTCTCTTTTCTACAAGTGACTGCAAATCTAAAATAATTACTAGTAATTTTGTACCACAAAAGGACAACTGAAGACTAAGACCATACGTGCTTCCTAAGAGGAGCTGATACTCACCCTCTTTTTCCACTTCTGGGTGGAGGACCACTCCGCCGTTCACCCCTAGGCCCTGAGAAGTTCCTCCCTGGTTTAGCTGGCCCATTGTTGCCACGTCGGTTTTGACGGTCTATTCCAGGCCGCTGACTAGAGAAACTTCTCTTGGCTATTTCCCTTTTGGAGCTCCAGCGTTTTCTCCTGCCTTTGCCGCCACTTGTGCTGCTACATCTGCTGTTTTCTTCTCATCCCTCTCCCGTCTCTCATTGAAGTCGCTGCTTTCTGAGGCTGTTTCCCACTCTTCATTTGCCTGGTCTGAAGAATTCTGGTTGGACAAGTCTGGTGTCTTACTTCCAGACACATCCAGAGCAGTGTTGGAGGGCTCATTAACTGCATTACTAACTGTGGCACTTGTTGAGCTGGTTACTGACTCACTCATCTTCGATGCAGCCTCCCTTTCTTTTAGGCGCCTAAAGCGTGGTGGCTTATCTTGCCTTGGAGGTCGAGCAGGCCTTTGTCTTCGTGGCCTCTCTCTGTTTGGATCAAACTTTCTCTCAAATTTTGGAGGTCTTTTATCAACTGGCATAGGACCATAATGTTCATTTCTTCTTGGAGGCTCCCCATCTTCTGGTTTAATGATCTCTGCTTGCCTAGGGTTCCACTGATTGTCTCTGTAGGCTGGTCTCCTTATTGTAGATGGACGTGGAGGACGCCCGCCAGGATCCCTGCCACCACGTCTATACATTCCCCCTCTGCCTCGTCTAGAAGGCTCTCCTTTAGGGAGAAATCCTGGTTTGGGTTTGTTCTCATCATCTCTTATATATGTTTTTTCTAGGGATCTGTTGTCTACTCTGATACTGTTTTCAGGTTTAAATGACAGGGGCTTTGGGGGCTTCTTGCCATCAGCTCTCTCTTCTCTCTTTGGGTGCTTGCCTTTGACTAGACTGTCTTTGTCAGAAAGCAGCGTGTCACTTGCGCTTTCATGAACTTCGCTGTCAGAATCCGTCTCTGAACCATGCTGTCGCCGCCGTTTTGGGATTACTTCAAAGTCAGAACTCTCACTACGAGTTTCACTCTCTTCTCTTTGCCTACCAGGCCCTGAAGGCACATGGTCTGATCTAGGCTTAGGATCTCTGTAGTGTGGGTACTCTCTATTATGGCCTCTACTGCCCCGACCACGTCCTCCATAAGAACCCCTGTAGCTACGACCTCTAGAATAATACTCCCCACGGCCTCTGCCTCTGTATCCCTGATCTGGGAACCAATCTCTATCCCTAGCCTCTTTCCAGTATGTCCTAGGTGGTAAGCCAGGCTCTCTTTTTACTGGTCTGGTTTCTAAGCGGGGTTTCTCTACCACCTCCTTGCTAGCTACCTTCTCAGTCTGCTTTTCCTCCTTCACTGCAGTAGCTGGCTGCTGAACGTGGGGCTGCTGCTGTGCTGCCGGTTGAGCAGGCGGCTGCTGCTGCACTACAGGGGGAAGCTGTGGAGCACCAGGCTGGGCAGCAGGTAGATGCTGCTGGGCTGGAGGTACGGGTGGTGGAACCACAGCTTTAGCTGTGGTCTCAGTTTGACTGCTTTCTTGGCTTGCTGGTGTCGGAGCAGCATCCTGGGTTATCTTCTTAGCCAGAGGAGTGCTGCTGGAGGTGGAGGTCTCTGGCTCAGCCTGAGGCAGTGGCACTTGAGGTGCTTCCTTTTTGTCAATTTTTTCAGACTTGTTTGTTTTGTCGCTGGCTGTTTTCTCTCCTTCTTTCTCCTTCCTCTGCTCACGCTCTTCTCTCTGCTCACGCTCTTCCTTCATATCCCTAAGTACTGGTTTTTTAATAGGACCTGATCTTCTTACTGGTCTATCACCACCTTCATCTCTCCTGCCATAACCTGGCCTAGGACCCCATCTTGTTTCAGACTTAGGTTTGAAAGTTTTTTCAGGTTTTGGTCCTTCTGATGTTCTATTACTGATCAAAATTTCTTTTTTTGGCTTAATCTCAAGTCTCTCAATTATCTCTTTTGTTTCAACAGGCCTGGTATTTAATTTAGAGATACTTGTTACTGTCTCATTCCTCTGGTCTTCTGACTTTAGAGAGTGACTTGAACCATGGGAAATACTTCTCTTTAGTGAAGAGTGACTTTCCCCCACAGGCACCAATTCTTCTGGAGAGCTACGTGTAACTTTCTCATTCACCCCTTCAAAATTAACTGTCATGTTAGGTGTGTCGGTTTGGAGAGGCTGTACATCTTCCAAAGACCTGCTTGGGAACTTCTGTACCTCCACCTCTCCCGGTTCTCTGAAGAAATCTGTCTTTGCATGAGAGTCCAACTGGTTGTGCTCTACAGGATAAGCAGTGGCAGGGACAGCAACTCGTTCTTGCTCCAAGTGTGACTCAGACCTAAGCAACATGCCATTAAGAATGTTAGGGTGCACACACACAGAAAAATACTCAAATACTTACTTAAATTAATTTTTGTCTACGAAAGATCAGCACCAGTTTAAGGAAATAACAGGTACTAATTTCTAGAGTGGCTGCTAGTTATAGAGCTCAATTTTATTCTACCTTGATTAAGAGTTGTGTGTCAAATGTACAATTAGCTTTAGCAATCTATTACTGTTAATAGCTATACATGCAACTTTAAATGGAGCCTCCAAATTAGCAGGCTAGTATCACAGGCACTACCCAGACATCAGCACTGCAAAAACAATTTTGGGGTACTTTTAAGATGTAGATGAAGCCTTCTTGACCACTCATCAAAGGTCAGAAGCAACTGTCTTGCTTTATACCACTGCTACTTAACACTGTACTTTTGAAATACAAATCAGGTAAGTTCTCTGATACTGGGAGAGCAGACAGAAAACATGACAGTGCTACAGGAGTGCTCTACAAAACTGAAAATTCAAAATATTATATATAGCAATCACCATTCATCAAATTAAGGACCCTAAACAAGGCATAAACTCATTCTATACCCCACTACCAAGCAGGAACATCTTGTTTTATGCAACAATATCAAGTACGCTGCATCCCCCAGCTGCAACTTTTTAAAACTGTGTGTGTGAAGAGCAGCTCTAACTTGGTTTAAACTGTGGTCTGCAATGCAAGTTGTACAGCCAAGCATATTCATATGCATGGCTTGGAGAAGTAACATGGAGTACATAACTCAGTCTTACCTCAAATCATCAGGCTCTTCTAACACTTTGGGAGGAGAACTAGACTGCTGAGGTTCTGCGTGGGGATATGGGTCTGACCCCCACATCACACGGGGCTCTGACAAAGGAACAGCATGCTCTCTTGCTGAGCGAGCTATATGTTCAAATGAATCCGAACTAGCTGCTGATCCCTCTATCTGGTCTCTTCTCATCAGTGGTTTGGGAGGCATAATTCCTGTAACAGATTAAAGTACATCAGGACATACCAAAGAACACTATTCTCTCTCCTCCAACCTCCTTTCCTCTGTACCTTCCGTTGTTGGAACCAAATGTCTAGTCACTCCTGGCTGACTTCAGAACAACTAAATCCTATTCACCAGTAGTACCCTATGTACCAGAAAAGAAAAATCTGTCTGCTTCCACTGTAATGGGATGAACTAAGTCTGCAGACCTGTAAACTTGTGGGGGAATTTTTTTATGTGATCTGAATGTCAAAAGCTATTTTTGTACTCTATTAAGGACTCTGGGTACTAATTTTGTTAATACCTCAAAGAAAGTTTAGTTTTCACTGTCTTTGCTTAGCCTGCCATTTGCTCTACTCACTCCTTGCACTCAAGCAGGGTACTTATTCAGCTAATGAGCAAGGGAACAGGTATCTCCATTACACTACATGCCAGACTTGTATTATTTATGCACAATAGCTTTCCTAACTGCAACATGTCTTCTTTAATTTGTGGAATGGTTTTTGTTGTGCCAAGAGTATGAAAACAGAAGTTTATTAAGACTCTATAGAGATGTTAATACATAAATAACAAAATGTAACCATTTAAAAATAAGCAGTGTAATATATCAAGCACTAACATGTAATGAAACACAAATGGCAAATATGCTATTTTTCTCAGTTCAACCTAATTCACACCAGCCTTGTAATATGTAACAAAGCAGAGCTTATGCTGACATTCTGGATGCATCCTATCACTAACATGCCTCAAAACAGAAGAAAGCTGATTTTACTTTATAGTCAAGGATATACAGCGACACATGACATTTTTTCCAGTTTTACTAAAATCTATTTTGTCTCAACCAAGAATGTAACAGTTTTCTTTTTAAAAACACACCCATTTGCTGTTACTATGCATATCATGTGGTTAGGAAAAGACTTCTGTTTCAAACACAAGAAAATTCAGCATTCAAAAATGGCTGCCAGGTTTTACCTGGATGAATAGGAGGCATATCCATTGCAGGTCTTCCTGACATCATTCGTGGGTCCATGTAGGACTGCATCATAAGCCACCGCGGATCGAAGCCCATGGATGCTAAATGCTGAGGATGTGGTTGCATGGGCTGGTAAAGGGGTCTATGCTGAGGAGGTGGGACAGGGCCGCTAGCAGGCTGCGAGGGAGCAGACTGTGGAAGGACACCTTGCTGCTGTTGCTGCCACTGCTGCTGTTTCATTTGCTCCTGCATAACAGAAAACAGCTTTGTTGAGATGAAGAACTGATGAGAATTCAAATAACCCTCAGAAACAACAAATACAGTTATCTCCAGGACACTAGGCATCCTGCCAGTTAATTAATTACAAACATGTGTCAGGACGAACTGGGAGAAATGGGGAAAAAAACAGACTGCACAATTTAAAATAGGTTCAAGTTTTGCTGGTGTCCAACTGAGATGCACAACCACCTCTACTTCATCCATGTCACTAATGCAAAGTGCTCTTGAGACAGCAGGACCCAAGACCAAATCACATTTGAGTGTCAAGCTCTTCAAAAAAAGCTGCAGAAATACCGATCATCGAACCTCGGGTTCCACAGGTAACCACAGGGCAACGCTGCTGCTTTTCAGCAACTGATGCATCCCACCCCAGTTTTAAAAATCTCTCTTGCCTTCTGCTCACATATATGTATTCTGCAAGTGACAAGAAGCATTTCATGCAGAAGAGTTCCTGCCAATACCAGAGACATTCCAGAAGCTGGAAACCAACAATGTAAGCTTTTTGAAACTTCTGTAATCATCCTCTTATTCACAAGACATTGTTTCAGTTAAACTTCCTTCTTTTAACGAACTGTTTATTTACCTGCTGCCTCTGAAATCTTGGTGGTAATGATTTCTGGAACTGTTTAGAATAGCCTGAGGAAACAGCAGGACGAGGCTGAGCTCCTGAATCTGGTTCACTCTCATGAGTCACCTGTGAAATCTCTTTCTCATTCCGACCACTATCTTGTCGGGTAAAGACTGCTTGATCTTCTGAAAAGAAAACATGTTGGAGACAAGAGTGAATCTTAAAACTATGACAAAGTTAACCAGTGTCAGATGAAGGATGTTCTATAATGAACACAGTTCCCTTTCTCTAACCTTTATTTCCAAAAATTGATAAAGGCAAAGAAAGTTAAGGGCAACCTCTCAAAACAGAATAATTGTTGTTAATACATCTCTGTGTCCCTTTTAAACTCAGATACACTGGGGGTAATCAACCACTGGCGCTTAGGTTGTAACTACCACGTGATTAAGAAGTGCTGTTGCAAACCAAGGTTCAATTTTACAACTGCTTTTACCCATTTAAAGGATAAAACAACCTTATTAAGCAGTCTAACAATTCTCTTGTGGTATGCAGGTTCCACTACAAAAAAATGCACCAAGTTTAAATACACACTCTTTGTGTCTACTTCTCTAGGCTTGTTGAAATAGAATAGCTGAAATAGTTTCCACTGCTTTTTAGCCATAAGATTTGCTGACCCTCATTTAGCAAGAAAATAAAGCTTATTTTTCTTTCTGGAGTCTTTAAAGTCCAGCCTAAACCACAGACTCAATTTCTCCTTTAATCCTTTGATGAGTTGGGCAAACAGGTCTAGTTCAAAGGACAGTTAGCAGCTGTAATGTGCCAGGAAAATCAGTAGTCTGGATGCACTAGGTTAATTAGGGGTGTAAATTAGACTCCTAGATTACAACTGTGGTCTGTGGCTCAGCTTTAGGATAGACAACTCCTACTTGCACGCAAGCCTACCTTTTTCCTCCTTGTTATTCCTGGTTTCACTTTCTTGTTTTTCTACTACAGGTGTTGTCACAGGTTCTACAGGCTCAGAAGCCTCATGCGTTGGTTTCTCCTCCTCTTGCTCTTTTTCATTCTCCTTCTCTTCTTTCTCCATCTCCTTTTCTTTCTCTTTTTCCCTTTCTTGCTCTTTAGCCTTCTCCAATTTTTCTTTTTCTTCTTTTTCCTTCTCCCTCTCCCTCTCTTTTTCCTTTTCCTTCTCCCTCTCTTTCTCCCGTTCTCGCTCTCTCTCCCGCTCCCTCTCCTTTTCCCTCTCCCGTTCCCTTTCTCTCTCCCTTTCCCGCTCCCTCTCTCTCTCCCTTTCCCTCTCTCTCTCTTTCAGAGGGTCTTCCCGGGAGGGTTTTGTCACACAGCCGAATTTCTCATTTAACCGTTTCAGCTTTTCAGCACAAGCTGCTTTTCGCTGTTCTTCCATTCTTCTTTCTTCCTCTTCTCGCCGCTTACGGGCTCGCTCAACGGCGGCAGATATTTCTGACTGCTGTCTTCTCCTCTGTTTCCAAATTTCATCTTCATCTGGTACAGGTTTAGGGGGAAAGGGTCCTTGCCTTCCAGGTCCTACCTGGCGATCAGGGGGAGGAGGGTGCTGCAATATTAAAATAAGTATTTATTATATAAACAGCTGAAACATATTATCTGTCCACACATATTTACATGTCAACTTTAAAAAGCAAGATTTGGAAGAAATAGCAAAATTCATCTTCCTATTCCTATTCAGACTCATGCAACTTGAGCTTAGAAAGTTGGGCTAGGTCACTCTTCCTTCTCATCTCTAAGGCAAAGTGACAGCAAGGATGACAAACAGATTTAGATTTGGTTACCGGCTGCTCTAGATCAGAGACTCAAAGTAGATCTCAGACAAAAGTACCCGCCCCCTAAGGAGCCAATGAAGCTCCTTCAAGGAAGCTTAGGATACCAGAGGTTTTAATAAGGACCGTTGACAATTTGTTGGAAGTTACTAGGTATTCATTTAATTTGGGACTTCTTGCCTTGGCAGCCACCCCTCCAGCACCATTTCTAAAACCATGCCCCAGTCCTCTCTACTGAAAACTCTTCAAGTTCTCATGCATTTTATATGCCACTTACAAGATGGGGCTGCTTTACACAATTAGCGGCATGGTTGCATTGGAGCCCCCTCTTCCTGGCCCCTGGCAGTACAAGCATTTTACTTGTTAAGAAAAGGCTTATCCTTATGTGAAGCGTATTTTCACTTTTCTTAGTCTAAATCCCTCCACTACAGCATTAAAGAATTTAACTCAAGGAAAGAAGGACAATTCTAATCTTTCTTACCGGTGGTAGAATAGATTTTGGATGAAGAGCGGGGCCACCTCTTTCATGTATAGAAGGCTGTGCTACACTTCGATCCTGTGGGGTTACAAACAATACCAGGGTTAAGCAAGGGCCTAACAGCAGCCAAGCTGACAAATTTTAGATTTACTGTTTTCTACTTCGTTAAGGTACTACACCTATTGAACCATCTGCATGCAATACATCTTTGGATGTAACAAAAGTGCAGGAACAGTTCCACTTCATGTTCCTGGCTAAACGATGAAAAAAAGGTCACACATCCAAATTTCAGTGTTTATGTTACTGCACTGTTTTTCCTCAGATTAAAAGTAGAGTGAAACCCTGAAAGACACAATGTGTTCTTTTACATATAAAGTGAGTGCAAGGAAACAATTTAAGATTCCCCCATCTTCATTACTACTGGCATTAAGAGAACACATTTCTGGGAGTTTCAGAGCCAACAGTAGCTTTTCCTGGAAAAATAAGAGTAGGGCTGAAGAAGGCTTAAGCTGAAGTGGCTGCCAGTCTTCCTCTACTAAAGGATAAACCAAAACCCAAAATGGCTGAGCTGATAAATTCTACATGGTCTGTAGAAAGTCTGTCTGCCTGATGTCAGAAGTAAGCTGACATGGTACTGCCAAGTTGCACTGAAGAAAGTGTGTCATAATACAAAAAAACCCTCCCATGGCCAGGGAAAATGTGCTGGCCAACTGGGCGCTATATCACTCTGTGCACTCCCAAAACATGATGGGCATGAGAATAGTTTCATTCACTGTTACACGGATGGACAGGCAAGAGTATGGAGTTAAAGCTTGTCAGGTAAGTCACAGTAACTGACACAAGTTCTCATCCCCTCACAACTGTGGATCAGAACACACTGAAGACATGCTATTTTTATCTTGCAACCAGAAGCAGCTAGGTTGACTAAGCAACACCTGATCAGTTGTCACAGCTCAGATAAGCAGAAGCTAATGCTTTCACTCATGTTCATAACCTCAACTGACCCGGCAGTTTGGAAAGACACCTCAATCAGACCTCTCTGGATGAGACTGTTTCCAGGAGAGCTGAAGAGAAAAATGAACAAACCTGATCAAGCTGTGAACTTTTGCCGTAAGTCCCTTTGGCTGCTGCTGTAGAAACCTGGGTGGCAGACTTAGCGCTTGTCTGTTCTTCTCCTTCCTTCTGGCCATCGGGACTCTGGGAATCTTTTGATGGTGTTTGTTCATCACTATGTGCAAAGAAGACAAATGTAAGGTGTATTTGACACAGTTATTTGGTGATTTACCTTCTATCCTCAACATTTCTTATCAAGAGGGAAATTTCTGCATGGCAAGGATCATTTCTATCGCATGTCCAGCTAACTGGACACCACAGACAGTTATACAATTCAATATGGTGTTAAATTCCTAGAATATCAGAGTAAGTGCTTGTGCTAATTTAATTCAACAACCCCAAAAGTTAAGCTAACTTAAGTGGCATTCACACACAGCTGGCAATACCAACTCACCCACTTTCCTTCTCTTTTTGACTACTCCCTTGTTCATCATCATCACTGAAGTTCAACTGCTCCGTATAATCCACTTCACTCTGAGCACCTGATACATAAGCAAACATTCAATTAGCCATTCAGACAGATTCCACGTACAAAATAACGAAAACTATTAGTCTGAGGCTCTTACCTGCCCAGCCTTCATCAGCTTCAGCATCTAGATTATCAAATTTATCAAGTTCTTTCAGTTCACTAGCACTAAGAATGGATGGGCGCTCAATAGGTTCTGAACACCATGAAGGCGGTCCTCTTCCCCTTGGCCCTCTGAAGAGAGAGAAACAAAGACCACCATCCCTATTTATCCAGCAAAATTACTAGATAAAAGGTTAAGTTGCATGACAGTTATTTGAAGTATACGCTACTATTCTCTCAAATATAGTTAAGTATGAACTCACATCAACACGTGACTACTGTAGTTCAAAGAATTACTGATACAGCACCACATGGTCCTTTACTGAAGAAAAAGATTCTATAACCTTGCTTGCACACTTCACTCCTACACTTGAGTTCTCCCAGTCATCCTGCTGTCCCCCTTCTGTCCCCTTCCCAATTCCAGCCAAAAATCACCTGTCAAAGTTTGTACCATACTGCCTACAGCATCCCCTGTTTCCCCATGCATGTGCACAGCCATGCTCAGCTACACAGAAATGCACAGAGAAAAGGAAAGCTGATTTTGTACCACATTGCAGTTCTACTTTAATTTGACAACAGTAGAGTTCAGAAGCAGGAATTAGCTACTTTAGTTATAACAATGGAATATTTAGTCCTTTTTTGGGCAAAATACTGAAGTTTTAAAAGCATCCCCAAGTGACTCCTGCTCTTTCCAGTCAAAACTCCTGTAATGTGCAGAATTCCCTCAAGTTTTACTGGTGAACCGTCAAACACCAGCCACCCCATGGCACTGTTCCCACAAGCCAAACTGGGGAGACTAACAGCAGCAGTATATGGCAATAATCAAGACACTCAGTGCACGCTTTTTTGCCCCTCTCCACTGAGTCACAGATTTCATACCCACATGCTGACACATGTAACATTTCTTACCTGCTAGGCTCAGAATTGGGAAACCTTGTTGGACCTTGCATGGAAGGAGGATATGCCATTCTAGGATACTGATTAAACATCTGTGGTTTAAAGAGGAGCCATTTGTTAAAAAATAGTATTGCATTAAGCATACTAAGACCATTCAAGAAATCACAATCTAAGAAAAGTAAGAATCTTCCTCAATACAGTTTGCTTAATATCACAAGTATGTGACATCAAGTCACCAAGGTGGAATGATTACAAGTGTTAATCAGCTCCTAGCAAGTTCAAACTCAGTATAGCAGGAGCAGCAACATGTAGCCACATCCTTTGAGTTGGTTGTGATCCCACCTTCCTAGGAGAGCTGCTAAGCATTCTACAGAGGGAGGAGAGAGGCGTAAGGGAATCACACTGGTCAATAATCAACGCCTGCTGCTTAAAAACTTTCATGTAACCATCACTTACATAAGGTGGCATCATTGCTCTGTACTGAGCTGAGAAAGGTGGTTGCTGCTGGCCATTCAGCTTGGGCTGAGGGATCTGTGGTAACCTCACATCCCTCTTCTCCACTGCCTTCTGGCCATCGTTGTGGTCAGCTGGTGTAGCATTACCATCTTCTTGTCCAAGAGCCTTAGCTTCTTGATCGGCTGGAGAACCAGGCAAGTTGCTTTTATTGCCACCTTCTCTCCAGCTAGTAGCATCTGCATGGGCAGAATCAGTACAACAAAAAACAGAGAGACTTTATATTACAGATTTACAGACAGGCATGATGATAAACACATTCTTCCTACCCTCTTTTCAGTGACATTGCAATCTGTGCAGACCCACGTTCATATTTGGTACTGAAAGAAGCAATGACCACTTGAGAACACAGCGGCTGTTTTCTAATCCTCTTCAGCCCTACATCCAACTGTGTTCCCGAGCAGTAAGAACTACATTTATAGACTACCCTAGTTGTCCTGCACTACCTTCCAAAGCACAAAGCCTTTTAAGAAGGGTACTGATCACGGCGCAGGAGAGAACAGATTTAGCTGTGGTAAGTGAGCCACTGTTGACTCAGTATGAAGATGCTGCCAGTGTACAGCTCAAACTTCTCAGGCTGCAAAGACCTGCCACAAAACTCTCAAGCAGCTCAAAATGACTTAACACATGCTCATTATCTTTCCAAGCGGGGACAGGTATCCAGAATTTGGCTTGTATCTATATCTGATAAGGATGGAATAGAAGTGATTAGGGCCGTAATTCTGGGGGTGAACATCTAGCAAAAAGTTCAGGAAAAGCAAGAGATTTTAATGACCTATCTCTTGTAGCAGGACAGCCCGTTTATTTTGGAGCTTCTGCTTACAGAGTATGGGTTAGGACAAAAAAACCCCAAAGAATAAACATAGCAGCAGTGCTCAGATCCATGGGGACCCACAATTCAGGCACACACTGTAAATAATGTTCCTGTAGCAGCACAAACTTTTTAAGAAGTGTTAAACTATGCTCCTAAGTATCCATTACAGTTCTTCCACTTATCTCTGCTGGGGAGCACAGCTGCTAAAGGGGCAGTACCTACTTGCCAAGTTCTTTCAGCTTTCTGCTGTCAGACTTAAAGAAGGGCTTAATATAGCATGTACAGTGCTGACCAAAACTGTAACTGCCTGCAGGAGGCTGGAACAGATATACATAGCTATTTCCCTGATTTTGTGTTGGACATCTCAAATTTCTTGACAACTTATTCTTTACATTAAAAATCAAGTGAGGACCTGAACAAGCACGTGGTCTCAGTCTGCAGGACAAGCAAACTAAGAAAAACCAAGGCCAGTAACACAGAAGAGGGTTACAGATTCTGAGAGCTCAAGCTCTCTAAAAGCAGTACACAAGACAGGGCCACCTACAGTGCTGGAAAGGAACTCTAGTCCATCAACCTCCTTGAAAACAAACTTTAGAGGAAGAACAGAATCCTGTTTTTCACTGGAAGTGAGCACAATCCCAAATGCCTCCCCATTAAAAGCATCTGGGGAAGCAATACACATTTCTTCACTGAAATCTGTAAAACCAGCACTGTTAGTCATTTTCACTAGCTCTAATCCCTCTCAGATGAAACAGACCCAGCTAGTCAGAGAACCTCAGCTGTGAGCTAAATATGCCAATGCCTTTCAAATCACAGTCCACTCTTTTGGTATCCTCTAGATTGAGCTTCCTATTAAGGGTTTTTCAGCCTACTCTCTTACTAATCATTAGGGGACAAGCCTAATGATGACTCGTGTAATTGGTTAATATTAAGAGAGTTCTTTAAACATGTATTTTAGCTGTTGTGACACATTGCAGCTGGAAGTAAGAAAATGCCAGTATTGTGCAACTGACAAATATTTCTCAGACCACGAGTACTAACTACACTGGGAAAATAGAAAGTGAACTGCAGGATAGGATTAAATACCCTATTTTCCACACACCAGGAACAGCATAAAGCAGAAAAAAGCCAAGAAAAATTTGTTTCTTCAGTGTAGGAGTGTGTTGATAAAAGCAATGAATTCATCAATCTATTTTGTTCATGGCACAAGAAAGAAACAAGTTCCACACAAACCCATGCAATTCCACAAAAGTGTGCAGTATATACTTACTTTGTGGTCGCAAGCTGGGTCCTGATCCATGTTGCTCTTCAGGTGTATCCTTCTCTTTGCCTGACTTTTCCTGATCCCCAGCTGCCGGCAGACTGGGAAACTCTTGCTGGAAATAACTATTTACTTGAATAGCTGGACCTACACAGTAAGATATTCACCAAGTCACAACTTTTCATAGTCAAATCAGCTCAGAAAGTGATAAAAGCCTGATCATTCTTAAAGGGTGAACATTAAAGCCACATTCATTTCCTGGCAACACAGAATCACAGAATCACAGAATTATCAAGGTTGGAAAAGACCTAAAAGATCATCCAGTCCAACCATTCACCTATTACTACTAGCTCTCACTAAACCATATCCCTCAATACAACATCCAGTCTTTCCTTGAACATCCCCAGGGTCGGTGACTCCACCACCTCCCTGAGCAGTGCATTCCAGTGCCTGACTACCCTTTCTGAGAAGTAGTGCTTCCTAATGTCCAGCCTGAATCTCCCCTGGCGCAGCTTGATACCATTCCCTCTAGTTCTGTCACTGCCTACACGGGAGAAGAGGCCAACCCCCAGCTCACTACAACCTCCCTTCAGGAAGTTATAGAGAGCTATAAGGTCTCCCCTGAGCCTCCTCTTCTCCAGGCTGAACAATCCCAGCTCCCTCAGACGCTCCTCGTAAGGCCTGTGTTCCAGACCTCTCACCAGCTTAGTAGCCCTCCTCTGAACGCGTTCCAGGGCCTCAATGTCTTTCCTGTAGTGAGGGGCCCAAAACTGAACACAGTACTCGAGATGCGGCCTCACAAGTGCTGAGTACAGGGGGACAATTACCTCCCTGCTCCTACTAGTAACACTATTTTTGATGCAAGCCAGGATGCCGTTGGCCTTCTTGTACACAATTCACATGAATTAAGAGTAGCCCTTGTAAAGCATTAATACTTGCTACCAAAGTTGTTAAATTTACTAGGTCGACCATCGCACCACAGCCCTTGGTGGCTGAGAAAAATCCAGAAGCAGCAGAGCACAATAATGGACAACAGAACAAGAGTTAACACAAGGAATACCTGAAGTTCCTCAGCTGTTAATACTTTTTCTTACTCACACCCCCTGCTTCCAGACAAAGATACCCCTCATTTTACTCTACAAGTCAATCTGATAACAGACACCTATGTTCTTGCAAAAGCCCTTGAGATTAATTACTGCTACAGTAACAAATAATTCTTCAGGACTTTAAAATGCCACAGCTTTTACATTATGACAAAAGAATCACAATTGTAGCATTTTTTGATTTCTAAAACCCTTGCCACCATAACTCAGGGCTGGAATTTAAGACTTCTGTTACACATTGTAGAAAAGCCAAACATATAGACTGTGTTCCTCTTCAGAGGATTATCTACTTTGAAACAATTCCCCCCCCCCCATAATGGATATTGACCTATCAGGACAATAGCATTCTACTACCAAGTCACTTAAAAGGGATTATTTCTATTCCAACAGCATGAAAAACACCCTGTTCATATCCCTGGCTTCACGACTGGCTGCTGTAAGAAACATGATACTCAGCTGCAAGGAATATCAGGCAAACTCACAGAAAAGAATCTGAACATGTGCCATCTGAACCCCCCCAAGCCCCCATGATGCTTTTTTCCTAAAGCTAACAGCTCAAAAACTTTCTGTTCTTTCTAATCTGTGAATCATTCGTAACAGAACACAGGGACCCCAATTCATCTATTTAAGATCGAGTCAAGCAAGCACAGCATAAACTCCTTAGTCTTTGTACCTCCTTGGTAAAGGCATGGCATCCAATAGCACTAGCTTATCCCTGTTCATACATAGTACCTCGATGTCATTCAATCTTTGTTCCAACTTCACGTACTATAGATCATGTTAACTTGTTTTTTTATTAAAGGACAGCAGACACTTGACATTCCCCAGCAGTTACATGCAATGCCTTGCTTAACAGGACTGAAGACTGGAGTCACTGATGCCTGATGGCCTGCCAGGCAAGGGACCCTCTTCAGAGGTCCTGTGGCATGCAACATGTAGGAGTTTTACGAATCTTGAAAAAAATCTTTTTCTTCTCAAACCTACACAGTAACAGCAACAATGTTTTAATTGGATAGTATCCTCAGTGATCAGCCTGACAGCACTTAAGCTATCAACCTGAAGAAGCCAGATTGTCAGCCAACAGTTCAGGAAGAACAATTCAGATGTCACGGTGGCAATTAACTCTCTTTCAGCCTATGCATGAGCTGAAAAATACATGCTGCCATTACATTTTAGAGTCTTTACTTTCTACATGGCCAACAGCATCAGAGAAGTATTTAGTCTCACTCAACTGAAGTCTTACAAGAGCATGAGGCAGCTGGCTGACTGCTGGAGTATGTACAAGGCATCAGAAAAAACTACAAGTTCCACCAGCAGATCAGGAAAGCACAGGCACAACAGGTGCATCCCAGGTTCCAAACTGAGGAGGACAGCATGCAGCTGATGCCAATTCACATTCTGTATTTCTTCTTGAAACAGCAAACCCAGTACTGCATTAATTGAATGAAATGAGGGCACCATCTGGGCTTGGCACACAAGCTGCCATGGTAACTACAAAATAATTAGCTAAATGCATTTTGAAGCCATTGAGCCGAATCACTATTTCCTGTGTCACAGAGATGATCTTATCAGCTTATGTAGAAAGGCTGGAATGCAGATCACTTCACACCAGTGTTAATTCCTTTTTTTTATTCTACAAAACTCCTACAAAAGCTTAAAGGAGAGTTCCTGTATTGACAACGAAGGAAACACTAAGCATTAGAGACAAGAGCAAGAAGTGGAGAATATAAATTGCCCTTCTAATACCGAAGAGAGAGACAAAAGCACTACATATGCAACATTAAACTCCACGTAATAGCTTGCAAGTTACCTCCATGCAATACAAATTCTACTGTTCTAACATCTCTATCCAGAAAAGAGATTATTTCTTCAACTTGGAAGGAAAAACTCTACTTTATAGCCATAGAAAGTTTGTAAGTCTCCAACATGAGGAATAAAACACATCATAGGGTATTTTTCATAGTGGAGACACAGGAATTCTCACGTTAACAGCAATTTTAAAAAATCTGCTGAAGATTTAGCTCTGATCTTACATCTGTAATGGAAACACTCAAGTCAAGCTAAGACTCAGGCTGATGGAAACAGTTCTCCATTCTTTCATACAATTATGTCTAGAAAAACCAAAATGCACCTTTAATGCTTCTCCCAGAAAAACCCCTACTTGAACACTATCACTATGAAACCAAAATAACCAAGAAATCTATAAAATAAGGGGAAAAGTACTGCCATAGCAGACATTTAAACAGAAGACTACACACACTCTGCACAAAATGATGCAAAATTACGATGAGAATGACAACTGCTTTATGGTGGTTCTTCCCATGTGCCAAAATTGCAGGCAGGGTAACTAGTGACCGAGATGTTTCTCTCCTCCCCACAGCCACATTAAGACCTTAAGCTGTCACCACCATTTCCCTCTCAACCCAAGAGAGGTGACTACACCAGCCCTTTAAAAGGCTGCTAAATCAGACTAGTGCTTACTTGAGTGACAGCGGATCTGTTCACCTTCTGGCAAAGAAAGCTGCTTCCACAGCATTCGTAGTCCCAACTGGTCCAGTCAAGGCTCAAACAGTTGCTGCGCCTGGATCTCTCGCAGCAGCATCTGTAGCCTGCTACACCAGTCAAGTACCCTTCCACCTTGAAGGTCACTTACCGTCTTGTCCACCTGGTTTGGTGTTGGCCCATGATTTGGCAACAGGAGCTGCTTCTGGAGGAGCAGGAACAGCAGGTTTTGGCTGTGTCTGGGGCACGTCTGGCTGTCTGGAATTAAAAGGAAAAGCGCTTATGAATGTAAGAGGGTGAGCACAGAGTAAGACCGTCAGGATTACTACCACAGACAAGTGAATGAAATGAGGTAGCTGTGTAAGTTGAAGAACCATTAACTACTTTTCTGCAGACACCCCATTTCCTTATACAAAAGGAGTTGTTATAGTAACAGTTAAAAATTGGAATTAATTAGCTAATTCTTTCAAGAGTAGATTTCCCAAAGTGGAAAGGGATGAATGAAAATGGCCGGGCAGAAAATGCAGCCAGGCATGAACAGAATTGTAACTTCTGAAGCGTGTATGAGATGATAAAAACCAATCAAGCTGCAACTGTGGAAAGGAATTATTTGGAACAATGTCCTTTTGCCTCAGGAATAAAGTACTTAAAGACCACCAAGAACTAAAATAAGGCAAATATATGTCAGAAATTATAAGGAGGGACGAGTAAGCAAAGCTAAAGACATAGTGAAAAAAAATATGGGTACCACAAACTAGAGCCCAGAAGTTTACATCTATGAAGATGACAGTCACCATTTCACCATCTTAACAATGAAAAGGAAGACATAAGGATTCATTTTGTCCAATATAAAACCCAGGCATATTCTTGAATACCTTTCCAGATTCAGTGATAATGTTTAACTTCTTTCAAAAACAGCCACTTCTGCAATCCGCATATTCAGGTAACGTAAAGACTTCAAAGCATTAGTGTCTACAAGTCAAGACCTCCAGACCATCAGTGGTTAGTTTTGATAAAACATGAATATTGGGGCAAATCCAGTAGTTTAGAATAGCTTTATTATACCAGTAATGAGATAACTAGTGCGGTATCATGCCAGTTAACTTAAAATAAACATCATAAATAATTTAAATAGATCCTAAAGTAATCCTGAATTTCAGAGGACTGCCACCAAGAAGCCTGTTCCATCTGGGTTCTGCAGCAATCAACCCAACCCAGAGGTCTCAGAACCGACAGAGGTAAACAGCACCAAGAAAAAAACCACCCACTACTGGGGGAAGCACACTGGCTTCTCACAAGGATAACTGAATGCCATTTAGTTGTTCCCACAGATGGCTGAAATTAAAAACAAAGAACAACCCATCTCTTCAGTTTCCTCTTAGTTCTCTTAAAAAACCACACATTTTCTAAACAGACTTTGGGGAAGTTGGAACTTACGTGGTTGTACTTTGTCACACAGAAGTGGAACAAGGAACCAGACTATTAAGAGATTTCTTGCAGTTCTACTGTTTCAAAGCCAACTTCACTTTGAGTTATCCAGACACTGTCCTATAGGTGCACCATTTGACAGAGGAAAGAATTCAGTTTGGTGCTAGGTGAATTAAATCAATACACGAGACACTGCACTAGCCAGGAAAAAAGGACTAAGGCAGTACCTTGGGAAAGCAGTTCACTCGTGAGCTTCAATGAAGTAATACAAGAGAAGGAATTAAACTAAGGCAAGCTGATACCAAGATGTTAATTTTATCCACAAGACTTGTGAGAGGAATACACTACTTACAAAAACTGCTGCATTTATAAGCGTATTGAAATACTGAAGAAATCTATCGGTAGTTACAAAAATGGTCTGAAGACTTGAGGAGAAGCATGATGTGTTCTGAATTTTGGAGAATTTCCTGCTGGCCTGGGCACACACACCTGTTCCTGGCAGTGAATCCCCCTTCCTATCCCCCATGTTTCACTTGTCTGTGAACTTTAAGGCCTTTATCAGAATAATGCATATGAAAATCCAAAGGAAAATACTTTCCAATTACAGATAAGGGACAGTTATTGATTTATTTTTAAACAGAACATCAGCTACTGCAACATACTTATAACACATGCAACAGGCTATGGAAAGGCAGATAGAGAGGCAGATAAAGTGTGTTTTAGTCAAACAAACTACTGGCTCAACACAGATTTAACAGGACAAAGTGTAAGTGACCTTGGAGTACAGGAAGATGTTGTTAAAGTGCCATACAAAACACTGGGGAAAAGAATTGTAAATCTGTAATTTTATAAGCTTAAAAATCAAAAGCTAAACAAAACAGTATAGTCCTAAAGTCTAAGAGCATTTCAGAAACATGTAAAAAACTGGTATTTAAATGTAGAAAAAGTATACAGGGAGAAATAAGTGGACAGCAAGAAGAGGAAGAAAACCTTTTATCACATTTTGCTTTCACAACTCCCTACAACATGCAATCAGCACACCTATCTTGAAGTATTTTTTCAAAGCAATTTATATATGTCAAAGAGTAAACACTTAAAACCCACTTCAGTGAGAATCATATCCTATTTTAAGCTTGCCTGGCAAGAAAATGGCTATGAAATCCTTTCTAATTAGATTAACGAAAAGTTCTATTTTCTTTCGCTGCCCTCCTATACAAGCGTGAAACAAACTTACCAGATAAACTGTGCTGAACAAGGGGAATTATACTATACATGGCACACAGCAGTGCATTAGCACCACCCCATCACTTCTATTTTGTTTATATCACATATTGTGAAACAGTTTGAGCTAGAAATATAGGAGTCTGTAGAATTCCTTGCATACTAGCTAAATAATTTTAAGAACCATTAGGAAAATAAAGCAGAGATTCAAACAAATGGATATAAACCAAGACCATTTGAGCTTTTTCTGCCATACATCAGCACAATCACAATAAATTAAGCAACTTTATGCATATTTTCATGAATTTGCAAATTTTTCCTCAATTTAGCTGTTGGGTATCTAAGGGTTCCTCCTTGTTAAGGTGATTACACTGTTCTTACAAAAAACTGCTATAGTTCTTCCTTTAAGCAGCCACTAAAGCTTGCACAAGGCACCTTAGGAAAGCTAAAGGAAACTCTCTTCCCTTCATATGGAATGTATAAGCATATTGCTTTCAATTTAACAGTGGTTTTTTTTTTCTTTCTTTACACTATTCTCTCTAAAGGCAAAATTCTTCCTCATGTAAGTTAACAGTGCTTATTTCTGCTCTGGTAGCTATCTTGAGGACAGTGGTCAAGTCTAGCCAATTTCTTCCCATGCCCTGCCCACCCCTGGTTTTAAGAAAGCTTGAGATAAATGGCACAGCAAAACAACCCTGACCTCAATGGTCACTTACTTTTCTTCTTCGTGCTGTTCTTGTTTTGAAGCCCATCCTGTGCCGTCTTTAGGCACAATGTTCACGTTAGGGTCATTGCCTTTGTTCTCTGCTTTGAGACTGGGGAGATTAGCAGGGGGAGGCATCCTCCTCGAAATAGCAACTTTTCCAAGACTCTGTAATCCATGGCGTGCAGCAACTGCATGCCAAAACAGAAAACACAAGTTAACAATGCTGATAACAAGGCAGTCAGTGCTCATGCAAAGCTGCATGTTTATCAATAAAAATGTTCTGCAAGAAACTCAGAAAATTTAAGATTATAAGAAACAGAAATTCAGAATTCCTCATAACTTAAACAAAAAAGGCAATTAGAAATACTTGGTTAGGGAAAACTTGAGTACCTTTTCAATAGTGAGTCACTACGGTTAGCTGATTCCAGAGATTAAAAACAATATACGGACCAACCTTTATACACAGTACTCAGTAACAGAAAGCTAGAGGAGCTATTTAAAATACGACGTTGATGTCTTTAATAGTTTGTAGCATGTCATTAAGCATCATTCTTCTGCTCCTTTTGGGGTCTAATGTACCCTGGTGAGTTCAGGAATACCTACTTGAGTCCAGCCCATTTCTTATATATGCAGATTGTTTCAGTTGGCAGGTGGCTCTCTTGCAAAAAACCCACACTCCTACAAACTGCATTTACTCCAGACCACAAGTATGAAGCAGAAGTATGACGCTACGCACTACACAGGGAAATTCAACCTATCAAATAACTCGCTCAAGTGATCATGTACAAGATACTACCCTAGGCATGTTGTAACATTACAAACATCTCAGTTTCAGCCCTTAAAAGATAATATTGTGGCAAGCTTTAATGAAGTTTGAGCACCCTTTTACATACCCCCAATTTAGGCAGCTATGTCAAATAAAATTTAAAACCTTCAGAGTGCCATTCCCTCCTGGTTCCCAATCCAATCAATTATTAAAAAGCAGGCCCACAGTAGCCTGATTTGAAAACTCAGTGTATGTTTCACCCAGTGTTGTTCTGCAAAATAGACAAAAGCACCTCATCTGAAAGTAAGCATTGCCTTCTTGTTAATCCTACACATTCAGTGCCAGGATTGTTTTCTGAAATAGTTACCTCACATGCGGGTAACAAATGGGGACTGAAGCTATAAAACATTTTATTAGCTGCATTCTACTTCCTACTAGGCTAAAAACGTGGTGTCCTTGAACCACTACACTTGCTTACTTACAGCTAATCAAAAGACCGCTTTCCAGAATTCTTCCACTTAACTTCTATCAAGCAGTTCAAAAGTCTGGCTGTGGTTAAGCACACGCATACTCTGCACTACAGCAATGATGAAACAGAAAGCAAAACTCAAGGCAGTTTACTCACCTGTGGTTTTCTGAGTTTCCAGTGACTTTCCTTTGTAAGTATTAAACAGACTGAGTGTTGCATACTTTGTTTTTCCATCCTTTGCTTTTGTGCTCTGGCCTGGCTTTTCCGACATTTCGATGGAAACTCATCGAGTCTGGTACCTCCTGCTCACCCCTCAAAATTTGCCTGAAAAGAAAAGCAAAGCTATTTGAATACTAGCCAATACTTAAGACAGTTTGTAAAATAAAAGTGTCCAGTGTATTTAACGTTTAGCACTGTTCCATTTAAACATTCTGGAGATGTCACATTAGCCCCCAGAACCCCAGGCATTATGTAATATGCATTTCATTAGAATCACACACACACACACACACCCTCCCCCCAAAGTGGTAAATATTGTCCATGACCTCACTGAAAAAAAATTATATATATATATAAAAAAAAAAAATCAGCATGCAGTGTTTCTATCAGCAGCTGACTCACTATGAGGAAAGCTCAATGACTTCACCTACTCCAGCAGCCAAGCACTGAGTTACCATTAACTGCAGTATTTCTGGAATTTGTTTTCCAATTAAAATCATTGTGAACTCACCAGTTATAGGAATGAAATACACCAATTCCTAAGTTTTCTTTATCAAAACAAAGAACACTGTATGCTCAGGCATGGAGAGCAAAGAACTTATTAAACCAAGTGCAACACTATTCTTGCAGAATTAAATTACAGGGCTGTTAGAGCAGGTCATCCCTTTTCTCCCTCCTTTTCCCAGCATAACAGGCCTTAAAAAAAAAAAAAGCTAGTATTTATCACTGATATTTCACTAGAAGTTCTTAAAAGGATCTTGACAGAGTTGCTGCTCATTGTCAGGCAGGGACACAATTGAGGATTCATTTAAATGTAACATTATATACTTCACACCACCCAAAATCCCTGCTACCCTCCTTGCAATAACAATTTTTAATGTATTTCCACATGAACTCCAGAACAGCTATGTACACTCAAATATTCTTGCATTTCACTCTAAGAGCAGACAGCCATAAACAAGACAGAGCTGTATATTGTGCTGTAATCCTCCAGTGACCAATTATCTGGTCAAACTCAGAGACTCAGAAGATACTCACAAAGAACCTGATTTGCACACAAGGTACTCCAGTATCAAGAACTCTACAGCGCCAAGCAGTCCAAAGAATAAAGCACTTCATCACAACAGACATTAAGCATCACCAAAAAGGAAGTTTTATTTATATAAAAGCAGTAGCACTCCCACTCTCATCTGCCTTCTACCTCAATTTACAAGCCACGATCGATCAACTAGACTAAGAAATAAAGATGGTAAATAACCTCAGGATGGTCAATCCTGCAGCGTCAGTAGGATTTAGGCCAGACGCTGTTCCACTACAATCCCCTCAGGATAGTCCTCAGCTTCACATGGGGCCACATGCATAGCTAAGAAATATATCCTCCCCTCTCCTAAAAGGAAAGCATTTCACATTTTTTCACCAAATTAGTCAGCATTTGGCAGTTTCAACATGTGCGACATCAACAGCCATTCTTCGTGTCATCTAAAAACATGAAATACAGAATGGAAGGAGACTGAGCTCAGATCACCAAGTAGACTGCAACCAACAGATGTCAGATATGGTTGTTAGGCTGTCCCTTATCTATCCAAAAAACTGCATACAAAGGCTGCAAGGAAGCCACAGCTCACTACTACATCACAACAGACACAGGGAAGAAACGCACTCAAACAGCCTAATATACGAATTTAGACAAGCTTATCTTTGGAGCTATCAATCAAGCAGATTTCAAGCAACCATTCACTCTTCACAGCTGCCCCAGTGCTTATTTGCAATTCAACAACACGTCAAGCTTCGATATTATTATTATTCATGGTCACGCAACTGTTTTCAGCTAGCCTGGAGACCTGATTCCAAGCAAACTAGTTTATCAAGCTGGAGTCTAAATCCAACAGTAGATCTTGTATTAGCCTATTCTTCTGTGAGGAAGCTCAGTTTATCCTAAGGTCTTCAGTAAACAGTCTGTGAAAAACTGGTAGATTCTTTCCCTTCAATTGTCCTGTTACTTGTTGTTCCCAGATCTGTATTTATGATAAGGAGTCCACCACAACCACCCTGAAGCATCAGAGAAGGTACTGGGCAGAAAGTTACCAGGACCACATAGGTGGCAAACAAGATTTCAGGTGTGAATATAACCATATCAAGTATTACATCATACTCATCTATGCACACAGTCTCTTTCAAGTGAGAACTCATACACAGTTTTAATTTTCAGCCCAAGACTCATCCCAGTCCCAGATTTTTTAAAAAAGAAGTAGCTTCACAATGGTGAATAACCTAGAAGTTGGCACAAAAGAGGGGAAAAAAAGAAAATAATTTCTTACACACACTCTCCCCCAATTTGCAAAAGCATCAAAGCCTTAACAGGTGCAGGCAGAGCAGAAAGCATTTTGAGGATATTTAAGATAATGCTGAGGTTTTTGTCATACTTTCAAAAGCCTGGACCTCTTGTAGAGATGAAACATAGAAAATCTTAATCATAACTCTTCTCTTTACAGATTAAGACAGAATTCACACCTGGACAACTCTTGATTGTAACAACTGTTCTTTGTAGAACATTTGATAGTTTAGAGAACAGGAGGCAGTGATCCTGTTCCCCGACAATGCTTTTTATGTCAAATTTATAGAAACTTGGTCTGCTTGTTATAGCTGAACTCTATGCCTTTTACAGTTTTAAAATTCATACTGTTACAAGTTTTTTTCCAAAGTCACACTATGAAGAAAAAGAAACAGTAGTTTAGATTTATTAAAATTGTGTGTTCCTCAGTATTCTGACTTGCAGAAAGTCAATCAAGCACTGCCAACAGTGCCAGTCAATATATTCATACTTAACTAAGTTTAAACCTGATACTGATAGCCAAAGATGATATACACTCAAAATTAGACTTTAGACCAGCTACTCAAGCCAGGGATGACAAATCCTCCCTCTGAAGAGCCCATGTGGCCCTCTACAAACATATCTGCGAGGTCACATGTTAAGCAAGCAGTCAGTGCCATTTAGCAGTTATAAAGGTACATATGCATGGTTTCAAGTCATATATGTATCCAGCTCCAAGACTTCTGCCTTTTCACTCAAACTTTAGTTGTAGATGCTACACTCCTATATCAGAGCACTGGAATTGCTCCCTCTGTAGCATCACCTACAGGGTATTTTAACATGGGACATGTTTAATTTGTGCATATACTAGGTTGGCAAGCACTAAACTCACTGATTTCCAATTTGCCCTAATATTTATATCTTTTGTTATTATCAGTAAGGTAGCTGTTAGTCTTAACTGTATTTGTCAAATCCTTAAAAGCAAAGTGTTGCTGTCCGCTAGGTTTAGACTCACTGTCATATAAGTAAAAACACGAGACAGCTGTATACCTCTGAACAGTAGCAACATATAAAAGATGTCAGAACTACTTACCAGAATTAAATAGCTACCATGATAGCGAACAGAAGGACAGGCAACAGTACAAGACAAGCAATAACGGCAGCTGGCAGGGTTCCCTGCACTACTAAGAAATTTAACTAAGCCAACAGTTCATTTTGAACAACTATAGCTACTGTTACACATAATTACAGAAGGCACAATGCTCCCAAAATTCTGAAATAAGGATTACCTTTCAGTTGCTCTGTGATGTTATCAAGTAAGTTAACTGACCTTTGCTGTGGCCGTTAACAGTTTAAGGTGATCCTGCAATGAACTCAAAGTATGTGTGTAGAAATTAGCATGCTAAGCAGTGCCACAAATTCTATGCATCTTGGTCTTTGTTAAGAAATATTTACTTGTGCCCACTTAGATACTTCAAGTTGGCAGAAAACAGAATGTAGTTATATTCCAGACTCAGAATCATATTTTTAAAATAATAACAAAAACCCAGCAAACAAAACCCCCATGCATACCAGTCCTTTCCCACCAAGTTCCTAGCTCTCTCCAGAACATTTCAGAGTTCCCTAAAACAACTTGTTCATAATTTGACAACACTAGTTCACATATCTGTGAACTTTGCACAGTGTTCCATGAGGACCAACTGAAGGCTAGAAAGGATCTTACCTCCACTTTGGAAAAAAAATGTTCTTATGTGATTAAATAAGGGAAAAAGTATTACATATTTTGAGGCTACTTTTGAGGACTGGAGTGGTAAGAAGTTCAAAACATCTCACAACTTAATTCAGCAATTCTTGTTTGGTTTCCTTCCTCTTCTCCTACCTTGTTCACTTTGGTATTTTGCAGTTTTATTATACATATAAAAAAGGTTTTACATACACCTAAGAACAGCAGAACATTCTGTGTAACCTATGATATTTCGTTGTCATGGTGAAGAAGCAGAGAAAGGCATGGAAAGGGGAAGAACATTGCGTAAAGGTTCAGGTATAAAGTTAGCTGCTTTATCCAGAGTTTTTGGCAGGGGCAAATCAGCTCTTACTATCAACTGCATTCTGTATGTTATGGTCTTCCAATTGGTATGTTTCTGTCTGCATTTGATGCACAGCATACAGCATTTCTCTCTTTTGGAAGAAAGATTATTCTTCCTTGCATTGTTCAGACATCTCCTCCCACGTGATGTAAGCACAGACAACTGCATGAGAAACTCTCTGGACCCATATTTTATACACTGTATTTTTAAACCTCTAGACAAAAGCAGCCTTTATTTTCCACACAAGTGTAACATACCAAGAGACTCCTCCGGATGTATTACAGTTAACCTTTTATGCAGTTCCACCTTCTTAAATCCCACATTCCACACACATTTAGCCTACAAGCACATAATCTGTTAAGACAGGTAACCTGTACATTAGCTTTCCAGCATTTTCAAGTCTTTAAAATATTATGTACATCCTAGAATAAGTCCCACATTCCCTATTCAACAATGTGAGGATATCTAGTCCCTACCACCTCCACCCCAAGAGCTACACTTTGGTTAAATTTGGAAAAGGATGAGCTGGAATGACCCAAGGCAAAACACCCTATTCAAGACTCAAACCTGCTGATGATTTCCTAAAACCTTTAACTTTCAGTGCCTGAAATGCCCATCTGTGAAATGGGAAACATTATAAAAAACACTATATGCAAGTTAATTCATAACTGGGACGCATTAGCACCTCTCTCAAAACAGAATGACTTTTCATATGCTATTTTAAGCACACTGAAGTGGTTAAGGCACATAAACTCTCACATACAAATTTGTCATCTGTATCCAGCCATAGCTCCACTTTTTTTAGAATAGCTTTGTTTCTGGCACACTTAAGAATGTGGTTCTGGTAAGTTCTGGAACCAAGGCAACTGCAAAACTAAGCTTTATTACCATGTGTCTGATTGATGTTAGAGGCAGATGTTCCCAAACTCAGTGTTACTAACTTCAAAAGACCATTGTGGTCAAATCCCCTGATAAATTACAAGGCATTAGAAATTTCAGTTAGAAAGGAAAGGTTTCAAGTCTAAGTTTGGCATGCTTAGATTCTAGACCCTCACTGAAAGAGCTGCCTCCTAACTGTAGGACCTAAGGATAACCTGCAGCTAGATATTAAATTCAAAAAACCTGTGTGATCTTCAGAAGAGACAAATTTGGGACTATTTACAGAAATGTAAAGCCAATTTAAAAGAAGAGAAATACAGGATACATGGTTCAATGTACTTGGAACCAAAAAAAGCCTTCTTCACACTTTGTAACCCATTATCAAGGAGCCCCGTTACTTTAAATAAATGCTCAAAAACTATTGTGTAATTATTAAATATGTCTGTGCAGAGAAGGTTCCACACAAACAACAAATGGAATTACAGCTAAACATACTGACATCACTTCTCTGACAGGGATAAACAAAGCACACTAGCAATTTCTTACTGATGACCTTACATTCACAACTTTTTAGTGCTCAAGGCATCTTTCTGGGACTGAGGTTTTCAGTTTTTTGAGTTTCTGTGACCAAGGGATTTTTTTTGGGTTTTTTTTAAATGAAAAATACCACACCCACACAACAACACGACAACCCCCACACAAATGTTTTGGTCATTTATTCCACTATTAATTCTTAATAGCTTCACCCCTATTCAGCTTAGTAGGACATGAAAACAAGCTCCAAAAAGCTCCTTTAACACTTAAATAGCAAAACCTCCTTCAACACTTAAATAGCAAGTCTCTATCAGATCCAAGTAACCAGAAAAGAAAAAAGCTCTAAGGTCAGGATTTCCCTTCCCCCCAAGAGCAATTTGCAGAAGGGTTCACCATTAAGTAGGTTATTACTGCCATTTTCTGTCTGCTTAAAGATTTTGGGGACTTCTGAGCTTCTATTTTGTGTACCTCAGACATGGATCTATGACCTACAAGAACAGAAGCTCTCCAGATCTTCAAAGAGTTCTATGAAGAGTTGATTACAACTTATTCTTCAGCAACATCTTTTTAATCTCCTTAGAAAGCCAAGCTAATACACATTTCCACCTCCATTTTTCTCCCTTATCTCTAGATTTTGGGCTCACTGGTTTTCAGCAGAGCTCGGAAGAAGGTACACAATGCAGATTCCATTGATCATATACACTCTGTAACAGTAGCTGGCCATGCAGGAATATAAAAACCTTTTTAACCACCATTTCTTCTGCACCTATCACCTCCAGAGGAAAAACTGCAGCACAGGCCAATCCCTTAAGAATTAAAGAAATCCACAGAGTGTTGTTAATGGCCACCAAACAGAAAATCAAAATTAGTTTTGCTCATTAGAATCAAAGCACTCTGTCATGGACAAAGCTGTAGCAACATAGGCTTTGTTAGTTCTATCTTTCTTCAAATTACTTCTACACTAAAGCCCAAGAAAGTTGTTCCAAAGCACTACCTAAACTAGGTATGTCAGGTGGAAACCAGAGCATGACAGAGGAAAGCCATTTTAGGACATTATCCCACAGATGCATCTTATAAAAATGCAGTCGTTGGATGCCAGAAATGAGCATCCACAAATATGCCTGCATCAGTTCTGAGACACCTAACGACAGTCTAAATAAAGCTACTAAGCTAAGTAATGAAAAACAACCAAAATTGGCCACCCACAAATAGTCTTTGCAGAACCTAACTTTACCACAAAGCATATGTTAGTTTAAGCTAGCAATCTATACAGGAAGCAAATCTGCTGCCTTAGAAAGACTGTAGGGCAGCTCGTTGAATTCTCTTCTCTGAGAAATACTAGTCACTTAGAACATGGCCTTCCAACAGGACAACCAGAAAAAAACCACAACATCTCAGAGAACTTTTATTAGGAGTCGCTCAGTTCTAAGATGGCATTAATAGCTGTGACTAATACTTTTAAAATAAACTTCTAGGGCACATCCAGCAACAGAAAAATATCATCATGGACTAAAATAATCTGTCAGTTCTATTCATTTTTTTCCAGTGCATTCTTGAGAACAAAAGGAAAAATCAGTTAAGAGTAGCTGGCTGGAATAAAAAACCACAGATAGAAGGACAGCAAACCTCAAGTTAGTCTCTGTCCACAGATTTGAATATATATTTAACTATATGTGCATGAATATATTTCACTTAATGTGCACAGAAATCACATTCCTGTGGAACAGCTCTGCCAAAAGCAGCTTAATCCATAGGATCAATCATGATCAGCATGTCTCTTTAAATGTGCCCATATAACAAAGGATCAAAAAACCACAAACAGAGTAATTCACACTGGCAATAAACTGTCAGAAATCACTGAATGCTTTTGGATGGAAGTGACCTTAAAGACAATCTAGTTCCAAACTCCCTGCCACAGACAGAGACTTCCACTACCCAAACTGCCCTACCCAACATGGCCTTGAACTCTGCTGGGGCAGCCACAGCTTCTCTGGGCAACCTGTGCCATGGTCTCACTACCCTCACAGGGAAGAATTTCTTCCCAGTATCTAAACCTCCCCTCCTTCTGCTTAAGGTCATTCCCACTTGTCCTAACACTTTGTGCCCTTGCAATCAGTCCATTGCCAGCTCTCTTGTAGACCCCCTTTACGTACTGGAAGGTGCCATAAGGTCTTCCAGAAGCTTTCTGCTCCAGGTTGAACAACCCCAACTCTCTCAGACTGACTTCATAGGAGAGATGTTCCAGCCCTTGGATTCGCCTTCATGTGTGGTCTTTGGATTCTCTCCAACAGGTCCACATGCTTTTTCTGTTGGGGACCCCAGAGCTGGATGCAGTACTCCAGGTGGGATCTCACCAGAGCAGAGTAGGACAGAATCACCTCTCTCAACCTGCTGGTCACACTTCTTTTTGATGCCCAGCACACAGTTGGCTTTCCTGTCTGCAAGCACGCATTGCCAGCTCATGTTTAGCTTCTCATCCACCAAGTCCTTCTCCTCAAGGCTGCTCTCAACCCATTCTCTATTCAGCTTGTTATTTGTGCTTGGGATTGCACTGTTTCATGTGGGACCTTGCACGTAGCCTTGTTGAACTTCATGAAGTTTACACTAAATATTTTCATGTGCCACACTACTGCTTTATTTCAGCTAAAATAATTTCTGATACCTGTACTGTTTATGAAATTCTCTCCTCCTAAGTGACCTCGGGTGGCAGAGGTGATAGTCCCTTCCCATCACAGGCAAAACAATGCCCACACCACTAGTTAAGAACTCTGGAAAAAGAAGGGTCAGTTTTCATTTAATTTAGTTAGAAGATAATTTATTTGTATTGTGTCTATTCAGAGGATCAAATAAAGCTGTTATATTAGACAGCATGTGTCAAAATATTAAGGCAACACTGTTACCCAGGGATTCCATGTTTTCAGTGTTTATAAATGTCACTTTCTTCCATGTTTTTACACCAGTGGCCCAATTGCGGTCTCCTCTCTTTTACTGGGTAAGAGAATCTATTCACCAACACAGTTCTTCTGCCTTTTACAAGGAAGGAAGGAAGGGGATAAAGAGGCACTCAAATATAAATATAGCTATACTTATGAACAAAATGCTGACATTAGTAAGCAGCTCCCTAAAAACTTTACTCAGTTCTCAACTACTGTACCTACAGAAGATTAATATCTCTGTCTAGTTCAGCTTTAATTTTAATTTCACTTTTATTTTCTCTTCTGGCTGCAGATTCTTTCCATTTGACACCAAAGCCCAGTTTTGTCACTGGAGGAGATTCAAAGTTAAAACATACAAAGTACTGTCAATGCAGCTTTTAAAAGAAATAGCACAAGGCTGGCTACACAGAAGGCACATTTCAAATTATCAATGAACAAGAAGCCATGTGCCTAGGCTAACAGATTTTAAAGCTTGACAGGTACTAAAAGGACAACACTTTCTTGAAATAAAGCAAGTTATCTTGAAACTGAAAGTAGGTTTTCTGCAAAGCTCTGCACAGAATTCTTTTAGCTGTGATAACATCCAATGAAGGTCTTTACATCCTTATCACATCAAGGAGAATAAAGATAGCAAAGAAGTGGTTCAAATGAAAAACAAACAAAACAAACCCCAAACAAAAAAACCACCTAAACCCACTGTTTTCCAAGGAAAAAAGCTGGCAGGACAAAGCACAGGCACCACACCACCTCTCTCCCTGGAAGCGTCTGATGAAATTAAGCTTTGGTTTAAATTTTAGACTAAAGTCACAATGCTTCCAATGTATTTAGGCATATGTCTCCTGCTACAAGTCACTGAGAACTAAGTTCCTACAGGGAAGGATTTGAACTGAAGTTCCCTGCCCGTGACTCAAATTACCAGAGCAGCTAGCAACTTTTTAATGGGTAGTTTCACTGTTACCACTCAGGCACTCACCAAGAGTCAGCAACATATTTAACTTTTACTTTGTAGCTCCTAAGATACAAATAGACTCTTTGGGGCTTCCCCAAAACAAGAAACAAAACTGGTAAGGAGGCAGCACATCAGCACAGAGATCTAAGAAAGCCACAGCTGCTTTCGATCAAAAGGCAGCAGATCATGTCTGGAGTGCAGACACCTACTAACCAGCAGCTGATGAACAGGGGACCCAAGGTATTTCCTATCTTCAACCCAGATACAGACGATACACTTACAAGATCCTAAGCTCCCCCTCTCACCTTAAACACAATTTCCAGAATTTCAGAAAATAACAGTAGTGGAATGTAATTCTTTGAATTACCATTAGTCAAATAATGAAGAAGGGTCCAAGTTTAAGCAGGGAGCTTTAACACACACACAAAAAGCCTGTACAATTCAAACATCACTAGGCTTCTCACTTCACTTCCATGTTCCACCATTCACGCAGAGTTATGCATAATCTCTACCCCAGACACCTAAATTCAAGAGTAACTGTACAGCTTATGATAAATTAAATACGCAAGCCCCCGAAAAACCATTCTGCTTAGAATATCTACAACTGAATTCTGAACTGAGAATCCAACATCTGCTATCTCCAGCAGCAGGACCTTCAGGCACACAACACTCCTACAGAAATCCTCTCCCATACTCCAGCATTCAACAAATTCAACACAATGCCCTAAGCCCCTATCGTCTGCGTGAATAGAAAAAAGACTAGCTTAAAAGATCTAGACAGAAGTGATTTTAATTTTAGTTTAGAAAATTTACTGTGGTCACCTTTTCAAATTTATTTGCAACATGAGGGATAGGTCTTTAATATACTTATTGAATTCACACACCACCAAATAATAAAGTGAATGGAGACGAAGTTGCACACCACAGTTGCATGTGTCATGAGCTCTATAAAATCATGAGATCAGAACCCTGCATGTGGGAGCTTCTGAGCAAAGGCACGCTGGGTTCAGCATTCACCTCTACTGGAACAGAGCAGAATGATCTTAGTATAAACACAACCACCTCAAGGCTGATCCAGCATATATTGTGTCCTTACAGCCATGGTTTTGGAAGATTTCATTTGCCCCAGACAGCTTCCCACTGATGACTGAAGTATACTCAGACACATGTTTAAAGAAATAGTTCTCTGCGTGTCTGCTGGCAAACTCATGACTGACAGGCTAGTGGAAGGAGCTTTTTTTAAGAGTAATTCCCAGTTCAGGTGGAGGCACAACAAAGCAGCAATGTAAAATACCACCTCATTGATATGTGAATAAAAAGCTTCCAGAACCTGAAAAGACTACTGTCTGTATTTTATGTGGGGAACACAGTTCCTAGAACCAAAATTTCACCAGTGGGGTACAGTGACGATATAATACCTGTGAAGGCTATAGTATATTTTACAAACGTCCAACTCCTTTACTCATTTGCTCTACACAAACCAGACTAGTGGGAAAACACAACCACCACTACAACCCAAGTAAAAATGACAGAGATTAACTACTACTAACTACACTGTAGAAGCATTCCTTCAAGTACTGTCCCATTTTCAAGCCACCGAAGTACATTTAAACACCTTCTTTGCCAGAAAGGAGTTTTCAAGCTATTTCAGTAGAGAGACTGACAGTACGTGCCACACGCAAGTCAGAACTAGTACAACTGTAAAGCTAATGCTCTAACACAACACAGCTATTCTTGCCATGTTCAGACAATCCTCAAACATAAATTAGAATAATTTAGATGTTTTGAAGGATTAACAAAAATATTTCAAGTAAAAATATATTTTTCTCAAAATTTAAATCCAAAACTTCTTTGCATCTCACTTCTAAGGCATACTATTTTATTCCTCCTTAGCCTGCCAATCTCTTTACCAGTCTTTCTTTGTCACTAAGCATTAGAACAAACTTCTTGAAAGACAGAATTTTGGTTTTCCAGTTTTGTGCAGTTGGTTAAGAAACTTTTTCAAAACTGTAAATTTTTAATCGTGACAGGAGTTTTGTAGTGCTGGAAGGAAGCCAGGACGAGACCCAACCCAGAACCAGTTTCTATACAATTAAAGAAAGTATCATGATGAGATTTGTTCTGGGAACAGAACAATGTAAGTGCTTTCACCCAATTAGCTTTTCAACTTGCAGATGCCAATTGACATTTTTATCTTGAAGATTTGCAAAAGCGTTTATTAAAAAAATTCCCATTATTTAGAAGAATAAGAAAACTTTGACGCTCTCAAAACTGAATCACTGCCTATTTGAGAAAAAGATAAGGGAACGAATTAAGGCAAATTCTTGCAGAAACAACCCATGTATCTGCTGTCAAAATACAATATTCAAAGTGTAGGTAGGCAGGAAGCACTTTTCTCTGCATACAGAAAACTAATCGGATCTGTCTTACCTATCAGAATTATATTTTAACTGAGAAAGTTGTAACTATTCACCAGGCTTCTTACAAACTAATTTAGGTCAGTTTATCCTGACCGTAGCTGCTCTCTGCAAAGGCATCTGTTAATGTTTAAGATCACAAGTCCCTTAAAAAATTACAAACACACTGAGCATGCAGCCACAAGTACAACTTCACTTCTTGTTCAACTGCATCACACCAACAGGCAGAGGTCTGGAAAGGCAGAAGTACTAGCATACCCATTGTCTCCATGTACAAAAAAAGTGACACGGGGAGTCTCCTCTTCAGCAGCATCCTGAGGAGCATTTGTTGCCAGGCTGAGAACAGGGCAGCAGAAGGGAAGCCCCCAGTGGGGCTGCCAAAGAAGCTACCCAACTGATGACATACAGATGTTCCTGTGTCTGTTCAAACAAGGGTGCTGAAAATACTCAAGTGTCGGGCGCTTCCCTACACTTCCTACATTTAGATTTCACTGCACAGAAAGAATAATCAGAATTGGTGGTGAATAGTGGGTTTGAGGATCCATTTGCAAGAATAAAGGAAATAAAATTGCTTGTACCCTATGGCAAAAAATGTATGAACAAGAAGTCTCCATGTATTACTAGATCTCCTCTTACCCCTAAACACAGGATGCACTAGTGAGCTGTGGTACCTTCCCAACCACACTTCAGCAGATCTAATTCCAGACACAGGCTGAAAAGCGCTCCCAATCTGTTCCTCTGCATGAGGCTGTCTGGGATAACTTACCAGAAACAACAGTCGAGCTGAACAAGAGGTGACTCCTTAAGTCAGTTGCAGTGTTTGGTGCAAAACGCTTCATTTTAGGAAGCTGATGCAAGATAATCAATGGGTACATGAAAACAGATCAGATTTCCAACAGATGCGCAGCAGAAAATGCAGCCATGTAAAATTACCAATCTCTCCACTGTTCCATCTTCCCCCTTTCAATTTAATACCCTTACTGCAGAAGCACTTGCACTTTATTGCAAACTGTGAAAAGATGCCATTTAAATTGGTGGCGTATTTCCAACCCTCCTCACCCCACCCCATGTTGAATTACAGTGGAAGAGGGCAGGGCAGATTAAAAGAAACGTAGAGTCATTCCTTGCTGTGAGTAACTCGAAGAATCTTTTTCAACACTTCCATTTCCTGATCCTTTACAACAATTTCCAAGCTCCACTGTAATAATTAACATTCTGACAGAGGAAGCAATGCTTACTTTTAGCATTCTTCCCAAGGAATCACAACTCACTGAGCAATGGATTTTTTTCCACATTATACAAGTTGTTTTTCCAAAGCCCCTATTCATAGATCAGTCCTTAGGTAACAAATAGCTACAACTAAATCAGATGTTGCTTTGAAATAATGTTCACGAGCTCTTTCAGAATATTTTGGAAGTACATAAGAACCAATCTAGGGCTACAACCTTAAGGATTTTTAATTCTGGCACATATGTTCTAAAGAGGAATAATTCCCTCTTCTCTAGCTGTTTTTTCTGTTCAAGGTACTTCTGTTATTGAAGGGTCCAACCTGAAGATGGAAGCTCAGTCACCAATAAGAGCCTATGTAATAAACAATTTTATATAGAGTTCTGGAGAACCCTACCACCATAAAAAGAACCATGTTCAAAACCAGTTACTCTAATCAGTTATGTAATGACTTAAGCTACTTGTAACCACCTTCAAACCTTCCCTCCATGCTCAAAACCCCAATTACGTGTTGCCTGTACCTCCTACCATATTACTGATCTCATTAAAAAAAAAAAATCATTTCTCCTCTGCATTAAGAAATGGTGCAGCCTATTTGCTTTTAATGCTATCAAAGATACAACCACTGTGGTAGTGCCAAATGTATCAGTTTATAATCCACCAAATGGTAAACTGCCAAGCATACCAGATTAGAGCACAGCCCTGACAGCATCAATAAAAAGGAAAATTGACTCCTGCTTGTACAAAGAGTTGTGTATGGTAGAATTGGCTTCTTGGTCTGGTCCAGCCTGGAGAGAGCTGATGACTCCTGCTCACAGTTTCTTTATCTGCTGCCTGCTAATCCTTTGGATCTCTGGCAGATTGGGTTTTAACCTTTGATTCTCTAGTTTCCTAGAGAACAGACCACCTCCTCCTTGAGTAGCAGAATTCTGAGCATATAAGAGATGCAGTTGCAAAAACCACATTGACAACAGTTCTGGACAACACTGGTTAAGTAAGGAAGGGTCAACTTCAGCCCTCTGCTTTAGACTGGATTCATTTGTGTTTTGTTAAAAAAAAAGAAAGATAAAAAAGATGAGGAGCTAAATTAGAAAAGCTTTATCAGCATACCCAGCAGCTTTATAAATCTGCCTCTCAGCATTACAGAACCCATTTTCCATGGAAGTTAAATTGCATCTGCCAAATGGCTCCACATGAAGTTTAACATCTTCTGTTGTTCTTGGTTCTGTTTATTCTACTTAGTGGAAAAAAAAAATCGCTTGTGTCCCTTGATACTCTGCTTTCTGCAGCAGGTAAATAATTAAAACAGCTCAATATATTATCAAGATACTTAAAGAAACTTTTCCTTATCCAAAGCAAAAACCACAAAGCTCTGTCCCTGCCAATAGCTTGATCCGTGGCATAAAAGGTTCTCCTAACTAAGGTGAGTCTAGCAAATTAACCAATTAGTTGTGTCACAAGCCAAAGGGAAGTTTTCCTTACTAGTATGCATCCTTTCCTACAGACTATTTATACACATTGGCAAGGGAAAACGTTATTGTTCCTCCTCACTAGAACACTTCTGCTGTGCACCTATATATACATTTAGACACCCTTATACAGGAAGCACAGACTGCCCTAAACACTATTATAAAACAAGCCCTATAAATACAATATTTTTTCCCCAAAATGAAAGCCTCAATACATTGATCTGAAGACAGTGAGGTCCTGCAGCTAGTTTGAAACAGAACAAGTCCTAAAGCACGTCAAGTCTTAAATGGTGAGAAAATAACTGTTTCTGTACTACCGCTGCATTTAACTGATTCAATCAGTTAAATAACGTTTCTTTTGTCAAGACTAACTTGAAGTTGATTATTACAAATGCAATTTACATCTACAGTCATAATTTTAAAGTGTAAGTTAAAATTTACAAACACCAAAATTTAGGAATATTAAGCGACATGCTTACAAAATATTAATTTCAAAAGAAGCTGTAGCTGTTTATACAATTTAATGAGGATAGCCTGAAAAGGTTTGCTTTTCAAAGCAGAGAAAGTTTGATTTCCCAGCTTAAGCAAGCACTGCAGCAAAAAGCAGACAGCTTGACCATTGCTAGTTTTATGATGAAAAATCACTTGGTACCTCTGAGCATGAAGAACTACATATATAAGATAAGATATAATATCCCAACTAACTAAAAACTGAGTAGACCTGCCACTTCACTTAGAAGTCAGTTCTACACTGATTTAGAGAGATTTAATAGATCCATTTTCTCTTGGTAACTACCCACTGGGTGATGCCAGAGTTCTTCAGGCACTACTTGTGCATTTGATGTACCTGAATATAAAGTGCAGTAGTTCCTGCCTCTGATGATGTAAATTCATCCCAGTGTAGCCCACCCTTATTTTCAAATACGTATTGGTTAAAATGTGTCACCAACACACTCCAGACTGAAGACACACAATGTTGATTCTGCACTACAATTTCACCACCACCAAGTAACTCGGCATCAGTTTAAAAAAATGGATAATGCGAAGGATACACAGCTTCTCCCTTTCATATGTGTTTGCAATCTGTAACAGACTAGTTCGTTAGCATTTAGTTAGAATGTTATGTAATGGCTGAGGTATTTGTAATAAAAACAGTCTATTTCTGTTAGCTCGTTCTTCAGAGACGTAAGAGCTGTCTTCATCTGATTTTTATTAGGACTTCATCTTCCTCTGCTTTTTATGCATTTTTAAGACTGCTGTCCATTTCTTTTTCATGTCACCAACACACAGACGATTATTTTCTCCCACCACACACAAATCTCAGCTTTTATTTTTACGCCCACTTTCACCTATGAGAAGTTTCCATGGGGTTCTGTGAAAACCAGGCTCCCACCCCTCCAACAAAAAAAAGAAAAAAAAAAAAAAAGAGGACATGAAGCTGAGCGAAGAAAAAAATGTGCTACAGAAGATGAACAACTGGTTCTACCAGTAAAACACCACTGTCAGTCCCGTCATTACAAGCCCAACATCCAACCCCAACTAGTGGAAAGGTGGTGCATTTTCAGGGCTGAGGTGGGTTTTTCCAATCCCCTCAAACCCTTCATTACTAGATCTGGCCTCTGAAAGCGCCCCACTCATCCTTCACAGAATAACCGGGAGAGAAGCGTTTTTCCTTCGCTCATGTCCAATGCCCTACACAAAGGTTTAATCCTTCGCCTTTTTCTATCTCCACATCTGAATCTCTTATCCACACCGCCCTGCACAGTATTCAGACTACATGTTCCACCCTCTCTCCACTTTCACTTCACTCCTGTTAGCCTGGAAAACTCCTCTGGAATAAAGAGAGCTTGCACTTTCAGTAACCTAGGACATCCGGCTGAGGTCAACCCCATACCAGATACCCACTGCTTTGACTTACATTCTGTCTCTTTATTGACATACAGCATTCATTCAACAAAACAAAACACACTCAAGAGCTCCCTTCTTAACTGTGTCATCTTTTCCTGGCCCACTTCACTTTCCCTAGCAGGGAAACAGGACCTAGAGAAGACGCATACCATAAAACTGTATCACTGAACAAGGACTTCATGAGCCAAGTTAACTCTGTAGGCTGATGTAACTATTTTTACCAGTTGCTCTACAAAAAGCTAGGCTCCTGTTATGAAGCCTAAATAAGAGTAAACAAATTATAATTTGCTACTAAACTGCGAAGAGACAGAATATTTCTATTAGCAGAACTTGCAGAAATGGCTGAGTATTGATTTATACATGTTTTACAAGCTATTGCTTACCAAAGCAATACACTTCATGCTGGAAACAAATATACACTGAGGCAGAGCTCTACAGAGGCCATAATCCTAGTCTCCACACAGAAGTACTGGCCTATACCAGTTCTCCCTTCAGTTTCAACAGCCACCTCAAGCACACACACCTCCAAAGTGGTCATACTACTCGCTCACTGAACACAATACTCTGAACGACAAATTGCCTTTTCTTTGCACATTCAACAAGCTCAAAAAACTCCCAAACGTTTGAGATTCAACTGGCCCAAACAGACTGCAGCAGCGATGCACTAAAACACCTTAAGTTTAATTTGGAATAAAAATTCTCTAAACTATGTAATTAAAAGAAAACTGTCAGCCATTCATATCCTGGCAATCAGTATTCTACGGTAATCCTTTTGTTTCTCGTTGATAGACAAATGAGATCATGTCCTGTTTCCTCCTTCAAAAGCAGTTTCTTGTCTGAGCAGAGCTCTTAAGACTGGAAAATGGGTAGGCCTGATGCTTCACTGCAGAGGAAACAAAGCTATCAGAAACCAGAGTCCTGCTCCTTCTGTTGGAAATAATGCTAATTTCTACTAGTGCGCCCAACTGACCGCAGTAATCAAAGAGCAAAAAGGAAAAAGGCCTTTCTCAATGATACAGAGTTCAAGACCTTTTGCAGAGGAACAACCTTACGAAACACTGGTGAGACACATAAAAAGGAAGGAATTTTAAAAATGTTCCATTCAATGCCCAGCACTACGCTCTCATACGTGCTCCCCTTCCCCATAAAGGGTGCCTGAACTGGAAACTACCCAGGCCTCCAGATTTTCAACACCGGCATCCATCCTTTAAGCTCCCATTATCCCCACTGCAGACCAGCTACCTGAATTTTAGCCGTGTCACTTAACGCTGCTCAGAGCATCTTTAAGTGCTATCAGTAAGAACACGCCTCTGCTCACCCCACTCCTAACAATCCTGCCCATACGATCAGAAACAATACCTTCCTTTACAGTGCTTCACCCAGTCCTACATCAAGTAACCCAGGAAGAGCTTTTTACCGCACACCTCAGGAACTGTGGATGAATATTTCAGAGTTAGAGAATCAAAGCACCGTGCTCCCCATGTGCCTCCAGCATCCTGTAAGAAAAGACTCCCCTCCGCTCCGCTTCTAGAGGAAGAATCACAGCCGCAAAGAGAGCACAAACGCACGATGGGGACAGCACATTTCTCGAGTGGTCTCCCCCGAAATAGAGGGACTCGGAACCGTTTAAAAAAAAAGTGGGGGAGGGAAATGAGGGGCGGGAAATAAGGCGTGAGGGTAAGCAGCACACCCGCAAGAGCGGTCCTCAGTCGCCCCCACCACTGCAGCCCCCTCCCGCCGCCCCCGGGCGAGACCCGGCGCTGTGCCCGGCGCGGGGTGCGGCCAGCCCCAGGCGGCAATGCGGTGCGGCGCGGCCCAGTGGCGCGGGGCAGACCGACGGGCCCGCCCGCCGCACCGCTTCCCTCAGCCCGGCCTCGGCGGGGTGCCGGCCCCCGGGCACATCCCGCTGCCCACCAGCTTTGGGCCTGCCGCCGCCAGGCCAGGCAGAAGCCGCCCCCGCCCGGGGCCATGCGGCGCAGGCCGCTCACCCGCTCCTCGCGGTACCGCTCCGCGCCGCAAGCAAGCGGGTCACTGTGGGAGGCGGACGCGGCGCCGCCGCCGCTTACCTGGCGCGCAGCGGGGCTGGCCGGTGCTCCGGCCTACCCGGAGCTCCCGGACTCGGCTAAGCCGCTACCGCTCCCGGCGCCGCGACGCCGCGCCTCAGCCGCTTCCACACAGGGGCCAAGATGGCGGGCGGCCAAGCCGGCGCCAACGACGTCTGACGTCACCGCGCCGCGCGCGCGCGCACAACCGCTCACGTGGTCACGCCGTGCCGCAGTCGGGCGGTAGCGCGGCGCCCGGCGCGCCCCCTGGCGGCGCGGGGGGGGACCCGTGCCTAGGCGCAGAGACCGGCAGCGCGCTTCGCCCGCTGCCTCCGTGCGGGAGCCCCGCGGGGAGGGGAGTGCGGACACGCTTTCCCGGAGGGAAGCGGCTGCAGCCCGAGCGCAGGCGCATAGCGGCCGCCCTGCGGGAAAAAGCCTTGGTGCAGGCTCTGGGGGAGCCTCTGCCCTCTCCCCGTGGGCCGCGGGGTTCCCTGCAGGCCTCCACAAGGCTGTTTGGGCGATGGCGGCGGTGCTCCCCTGCCTGGCTCTGCCGCTGTCTGTATTGTTCCTTAGGACGGGGCGCGCTGCTCCGCCTACACTCGGGGTCCCAGGTGTACTTGCTTCCCCCCCAGCCCCGCCAGTAAACCGTTAATAACACTACCGGGGAGACGGGATCGGAACCCGTGAGGTTTATTTGTGGCTGCCGGCTTGGCCGCCAGGTGTCTGGCAGAGATCTCCAGAGCTACCGTTTCACAACACCCCAGCATGCCAGGGGTCTTGCTGAGCTTGTACGGAGGAAGCTCAGGGTGAGCACAAGTGGGGGTGGGGAGGAAGACCAGCCAGCCCCAAAACGCCTCTTCCTAAAGCCCTCTGGAGATCCAGCCCGGTGCCCGGTACAGCAAACACTCGGTACCCACCTTGGTGGGTGGCAGGAGGAGGCTGGACACCAGACAGCACAGGAGTCTGGGCTCCTAATGGCACTGGCCCAGGTTTAGCGCTGCTGACAGCAGCCAGCAGCCATGGCTTCCCACCATGCCTGGGACCGGGTCTCACTAGGTTTCTTCTACAGTTGGGGACCTGCCCGGAGGCTCCAGCCTAGCTGGGGGTACTTAGAAAGGAGGAAACCTGCTGAGAGAGCTACTGGCAGGGCCAGGAGGCACAACCAGCGCCAGCCGTCAGAGCTGCCGGAGGAGTCATCCACCACCCGAGTTCTCAAGGGCTTCAGCGTCCGCTGCCACTGAGTCAGGATGGCATCTCTGGCCCCGCTCCACTTCCCCCGTCCCACCAGCCGGTACTGGTAGGGCGTGCAGGGGCCAAAGAAGATGACCAGAGCCAGCCGGGGGTCCGTCAGGAGCAGCTGCAGCAGGTTAGGCTTTACACCAGCACATGAAGCAATTTCATCAGTATAGCTGATAAAACTTATTTTCAAGTTCTCCCTCTCGGATGAATTCCTTCAGTGGAACATGAAAGAGACAAAAACAAATAGCATCATTTCAATGCAGTTCTCAGCTCCACAGAAAGCCAAAGCTCTGGCTTCAGACATCAGCCAAGCTCCCTCAGCTCCAAATACATCTGAGGGCACTGAAAGAGCTTTCATGGGGTTGGTCCCCAGCAGTTACCTGGGGCAGGGAACAGGCAGAAGCTTGTCTTGTCTCTGCAACCTAGTTGTGGCCTCAAAAACAGTTCTAGCATAATACTGCCATTGTTATAATGCCCATGTTACACCCCTTCCTGAGGTTCACAGGTGTGGATCTGGCCAATTTTGAGAGGCAGAGGAGTAGATATCCACAGATCAGACTGCCGAGAGGACTGGGGAAAAGTGGGAGTTGCAGAAAGCTCCCCATGCTGGGAGGGATCCTAGGGATTTTTGTGTGTGAGGCCTCATGTCCCTTGCCAGGAGAGAAGATCGGTGCTGAATCTGCTTCAGCAAATTTGGAACAGCCTCGAATTGATGTCCATTGCACTTCAGACTCCTATTTCTGTGTAGCATCGTGTCTGCAATCACTGGGGCTCCTGGTAACAATCCCCACGGCTCTGTTTTGTCACAGATTTTCACCAGTGTTCTATGGCCCATCTCTGCCTTGCTGGCAGACCTCACCCAGCCTGTACCCTGCCTGGCCTGATGTCCCCTCCTCATTCCCGAAAGCTGCTTCAAGGCAGCACACGTCTCACAGCCTTGAGGACATGTCTCAACCTCCTGTAAAATCCCAGTGCCTACAAGGCAGGATGTTAGCTTCCATGTACGCAACAGACAAGTTCCACCAAAAACTGCCACCAAAAAACCCCCACCTCACTCCCCACCTGCATCACCTTGCTCCAGTGGAGTTTATGGATGGGGTTTGGCCTTGACCCCAGCGCTCCCCGCTGTCTGGATTTGGAAGGGAGAAGCCACGAGATGGCACCCTTAGTCTGGAGGAAACCAACCCTCCATCGTGACGTGCTAGGAGATAGGAACACGGCTTGGAGACCTGGTGGAGAGGACCTGCAGGTCCTGCATTTTGCCGTAAGCTGCTCCAGAGCGCTGTGGCCTTGGTGTCTCCGAGTCTGTCGTCCATAAAGGAGACACAACAACATTTCGCTGCCTCACTGTGGGTGGTGAGGGAATACATGCATCCAAGAAGAGTTGGGTATCCTAGATGGGTCCTTCCCACCATAGGATCGCCATAGGGACCCCATTTCCCTGGCATTACTCTAGCACACGGTGCCCACTGCACCCCAAACACAGGAGCATCACTCACCTTTTGACCGGTGGCTTCTTCTTCAAAACATCAGCCATCATCCTGCTGGTTGGAGGGAGCTTGTTCCAGCCTGAGAAGAACAGAGACACCAGAGACCTCCAGCAGCAACCTCAAGCTGATAACTTCACTCCTTTCCCATGCTCCCAGCCCCTTTACCAAGTGTGTTCATGCTTGCTGGCAGCATGTGTGGAGCAGCAGGAATATAGCGATGCAGTTCGAAGGCAAAGGCTAGGTTGTTACTAATGCTCATGGCCACCCAAGGCACTCTGACAGGAGATGAAATATGCCCTAGGTCCTGTGGACAGCAGGTCAGGCTAACCCTGCTGACCTCCCACCCCATCAGATTCCCCCATCCCTGAACCCGTCTCCCACCTGAAAAGATCCCTGTCACCCAGCGAGCCTGCATTTCTGTTCCCACCATCACAGAGCCAGTCAGCTGAACTAAGCCGATGATGGCCAGCGTCTGCTTTTCCAGCTGGGGAAGGAAGATGCATTTATAGAGGGAACGGTTATCATCGAAGAGGCTGCGAACCGACTCTTCGAGGAAGGGAAATGAGAAGATGTAACCCGTGGCAAAAATCACCACATCAATGTTTTCTTCTGTTGTCCCATCTTCAAAAACAGCAGAGCTTTCGGTGAACTCCTTCACACTTGGCTTCAACACAACGGTTCCAGAGAGGAGGCAGAATGGCAGCTCTTCATTGATAATTATCTTAAAGTTGGAGCTTGCAGGTGGAAAAGAGGACAGCAGTGTTAGGATGTGGGGGGACCCGAAACATATTTTGTAGCCAGAGTTCCCCTCCAATGGTTTATTCCATAAATATTCCCTGAGATTAAACCTAGAGTGTTTCATGCCATTAAAACCCCCAACAGAAGAGTCAGAACAAACACCTTTTGGTGGAAGCCAAGCCATAGTTTGCATGGTTAAACCATGAATTGAACTTCCGAAACCTGATTCTCTTCGTGAGGGCTGATGGGAGAAGCCAGTCGAGGAAGTGGTTGAAGCGGGTGGTGTTGACCATGTCAAAGGGGAAGCCATGGTCTGAGATCCGGCTGAACACCCACGTGCTGGTCCTGGCGCTCAGAAACACCTGGGGGAGAAGACAGATCTCAGCCTCCTGCCCAGACAGCCTATATTGCTGGGTTTGCCCTGCACAGCAAATCCCATCTCCTACACTTGGGAGCTGAGAAGGTTATCCTGAGGGAAAGACACTGCATCAGGATGAACCAAACAGCTCATGACAGCTTCCACAAAATTCCCACAGCTGCTGAACGGCCACTCTTCAGGTGGCCCAAACTCTCCAGAGACTGCAGAGGTTCTCCAGTTGCCACTGAAGTGCTGTTTGTTGAGGCAGCTGGTGGGAAAAGCTTCCTGCACACATCCCCAGCCACCAGCTACTGCAATGCCCAGCCAGGCTCAGTAATGTATGTGCATATGTGCTGTGGGAGGTTGAAGTACCTTCGCAGCCACGTGACTCAGCTCCACAGAGAGGTCACCGCCGGTGTTGCCGATGCCAATCACGAGGACCCGCTTTCCCCGGAACGCCTCCATGTCTTTGTATTCCTGGCTGTGAAGGTACCGGCCTTTGAAGCGGGTCTCAATACCTGGGCAGAGAGCAGGGAGCATCTCCTACCACCAGATAAGTTTGCTTGTCCCAACTTTGTGCCTGGACCTTCTGCCTCTCCTTGCAGCTGAGAAGCCTGCAGGGGTCTTGGCTCCCCAGGTGGTGTCACCCTCCTGCATGTCCATGGTTCTGCTTTGCAAATTCTTATGCAAGAGCCAGGCTGCATCTTTACAAGGCACTTTTCCACTTCCCAGGAATGCTCATGGCCATTCCCATTGGGTGGGGGTCCCACCTGCCCCAGTGTGGGGCCTTTGTGGAGCAGGTAGGCTTGCACAGGGAAATTTAGCCAAGGGACCCACGGGTGCTGGGTGAAACCCTGGGGGTCATCCCCATCCCACCTTGCTGCCAAAGGCAGGCCTTACCTGGGAAAGAAGCCAATGGTAAGTAGGGCTCCTGGTAATGGCCGGTGCAAACCATGACAGCGTCAAAGACGTGCAACTCCCGGACACCGTCAGTCTCAGTCACCACCTCCCACTGGCCTGAGGTGGCAAAATCTGGGCGCTTCCTCACGCTGAGAACTGTTGTCTTGCACCAAAGCCCAACAGAACAGCAATCAGGGACTGTGTTGTGTTTCAGAGAGGACCTGCCTGCAAAGGTCCCCTCTGAAACTGTTAAATCCCACCCTGAACCCTTCCCCTGGTGATAGCATTGATGAGGAGGATGCACCTGGCAGTCCACGTTCAAGCAGCCTAATTTAAAACACAGAGCCAAAAGGCTGCATTCAGGATGCAAAAGGTCCTTGTGGAATTGCACCTGGCACTGTCCCATCCCACCCAGGCAATGCCCTGGTATCTGCAAGCACTGATGGCTCTTTGTCCCATGGTGCTTGTGGTCCCCGCTCACCTTGAAGCGTATGTGCTGCAGGAGGTTGAAGTGCCGGGCGTACATCCGAAAGTACTCCAAGAGGAGCCCGTGGGGCAGGAAACTGGGAAAATCTTCTGGACAGGGGAAGTCGCTGAAGCAGGACATCTCCTTGGAGGTGTTGGTGATGACCGAGTGGTACACGCTGACCCTCCCGTCATCCATGGAATCCTGTGTGAATCCAGCAGTGCCATTTGCATGTGTGCAGGGAAGGACTTTCTTCCCCCAAAGTCTCTGGGTATTTTTCCTCCTTGTATTCAGGTACAAGGAATAAACTAGGACTAGCACCTGGTGACTATGGCTTCTGATCCCTCCATCTCCTTCTCCACCTTAGAGCTGGGGGGAGCCCTCTGCCTGGGATAGGGATGGTCCCCAAGGGCATGGCCACCTTCTGTGCTGTGGGCACAGGGCATCCGAGGGAGGGAACAAACCCGGGGTCAATGCTCCCCGTGCAGGCGGAGACCACTGACCGTATAGCGCCAGATCCCCCCGATGTCCTCGCTTCTCTCAAAGCAGGTGGGCTCCAGCCCCTCATCCAGACAGCACTTGATGGAGGCCAACCCGCCAGCCCCAGCCCCAATAACAGCCACGCGCTGCACCATGCCGTCCCGCAGCAGGCAACACGCCGGCGTAGGAACAACTGCAAACGAAACAGCCCAGGAATTAGCAAAACACTCCCCCCTTCCCATCCCTGGGAGAACACCCCTTGTCCTCCGGCTGCTGGTGTCCCTGGAGGAAAACCGCCCTGGGAGAAAGCTATCACCAGCTCCTGACTCGAGCGTTGTGGATGGTTGCTGCTTGTTACCTTCCCACTGTGCTGAGCCCATGTCAGGGTCCCAGCTATTCTCTTCCCATGGGCAGGGGAAACAGAGGCACTCTGAAACCTCACCGCTCTGCTGCTTCTATTTGTTCCCTTCCCTGTCCCAAACCAGGGTATGCGAAGGAAGGTAAGGGGTTGCAGCTATCTTCTTCTGCCTGTGCAAAGTGATCCTTCTGAAACCCTTTCAAGAAACAGTTTCAGCTAAACTGGCTCGTATTCCCACTTTCCTGTTTATTTTCCCATTAAACAGCATTCTCTCAGAAAACAAAAAAGGGTGTTTTGTTGTTTGGGGTTTTTTTTTATTAAAAAAACAACACAACAAACCTAGCCCAACTAACGCCTGAGTGAGCAGGAGCCACAGCCCAGCAATTCAGGAGTTGTTAGGCTGCTTTGTGAAAGCTCGCCTGGGATTACAGATTGCACAAAAGGTAAGAAACCCGGGAAACGTGGGGTATAAATGGGAGGAACTCAAAGCTCCCAGTGTGTGTAACTTAAGCTGTTGACTGGAAAGCAAGGAAACCAGGAAAAAAACCCAAACGCTTCCTCGTGAGCTGTGCTTGGATAGCAAACATTCCTACTGCGCAGTGGGCAGACACAGGCGCTTGTAACTTCTTTGCAGCCTGGTTTTGCGTTAAAAGAGTAAGTTGACTTCAAGGAGATGGAGGAAGCCACAGAAACACAGTGAAAAGCGAGGGGGACACAACACCCTTCCTCTTCCCCCACCCCCCTCCGCCTCCCCTTCCTGCATCCAAAAGCCAGTACCTCCAGCCAGAGCCACTCCCTGATCTGCGGAAGCAGGACAGGACATACAGACACGCACCCAGACGCACACCCACCTCCCGTTTCCGGAGCCTCCCTTGGCTTTGGGAAAGGGCAGTGATGGGCCTGGGCTGATGAGATCACCTCTCCCTCCCAGCGCTGCCTACAGATAGCTCCACACCAGAGGGTCCCCCCTGAAACTCCCTCTCCTCCCACCGGCAGCGAGGTGAAGCTGGAAGCAAGCACAAAACCCTGGAGAGGTGGGTGCTGGCTTGCAAAGCCTGCAAAACCTAGCCAGAGAGAAGTGAGGAGCAAACCTTGGCAGGGCAGCGCTGTGCCTTCGCCACTCAGGCTTTGCCTGAACTTTGCTTCGTGTTTTCTCCAGCCAGAGGTTTAAAGGAAAAGCTGATTCCTGGGCAGCTCGCCACAGCTCTTGCACCACTGACCTTTACACCCATGCTCTCCTACTCTACGCTGCTTGTCTGTGCTGGCAGAAAGTTCTCCACCTCCCCAGAGCAGCGCTGGGTGGAAAGCCAGGTCTCAGTCCCAAGGGGGCCATGCTTGCAAAGACTCCCCACGTTGCAGCTCACCTCCACCCTCAGCTTGGGGATGTCCCAGTCTGTTAGTTACCCTGTGTGCTGCCTGCACTGGGCAGGCAGTCACTTGGCATCCCCAGAAATCAGCAAAGCATGCTCACTTTGCTTGCATGCTAGCACATGGCAGGGAGGGGGGACATGATGCATGGGGCACCCTCAATTTCGGTGGCAAACAAAAGCTCTCACAGCCCCAGGCTTGGGGAGGGGGATACCTGCTGGCACAGCCCCAGCCCAAGGCATGGGATGCCCCAGCTCTTCCTGCACACACAAGGAGATGACAAGGCAACATGCTTCTGCCATGGCCAAAGGAAATTTTATTGATTTAAAATCTCTCACTGCACAAAGCAGAGGCCTGGGCTTGCCCTGTGGTGGGGAGTACAGAGAAGCAGAGCCAGGAGCACTCAGCCCCACGGGGTAGCAGTCTCTGGGTCCCTTCCCTGCAAAGATGCACCAACTCAACCCAAACTGGGATTTTCGGTTCATACTGCCTAAGGTTGGAAGAAGGGACATCTGACCTGCAAACACAGCCCAGATGACCCCTTGCTGAACCAAAGACTCCCTTTCTCGGGAGAACTGGGCCCCTGTGCTCCCAGGGAGCTGCCAGGAGGGAGGCTGCCATCCCTGGGTAATCAGATCTGCAAAGCTGTGGTGACGGGTGAGCTGGAGCAGAGAGGTTTCTGGTGCTGGTTAAAGTTTTAAAGTCATTGCCATGTGCTGAAGTCCCTTTCCCCCTGTGGCACTCTGACCTGAGAGAAATCCTCTAAGACAAGGAAAAAACCCAACCCCTAAACAGGCTCCAAAATCTACAGGAAACCCAAAACCACAGCAGCCAGGAGGAGAAGGAATCCCACCACAGTCAGGAGAGAAAGCCATGGGCTGGAGGAGCCTGCAGGAACTCGTGTTCTGGTGGGCTTCAGGGTCCGGTCCCATTGGGTGAGGATGGCCTGGCGTGCCCCCTCCCAGCGCCCAGGTCCCCCCAGCCGGTACTGATAAGGGGTGCAGGGGCCAAAGAAAATGGTGAGAGCCAATTGGGGGTCACTGCAGAGCAGCCCCAGTACACTGGGCTTGGCACCGATGAAGGATGCAAGCTTGTCCATGTAGACCAGGCAGTCAGTTTTGAGGACTTCATCAAAGGACAGACCAAACCTTAATGAATTGGAGGAGAAAAAGAGGTGGGAGAAGGATTGGTGTCAGTGGGGCTGAGAGGAAACAGAGGTCAGATCCTTTGCATACAGATTATTTTATCCAAAACCAATTTGGTTCCTCTTAGGAAAGGACTAGGTGTGCATGCAGTAGGAATCACAGTCTCTCCAGGCCCAAATCCTTCCCCTGTAAAGTGATGCTGGCTCTGGCACACACCTGGCTCAGGTGCTTCAGTTGGTCCTTCAAGCTGTATCTGGACCTCCTCTCTTCACTTTGGTGGATCTAGTTTCTAGAAAACTTTGTCAAATGGGTTTTGTTTGTGTTTTGTGGGTTTTTCGTTTGTTTGGGTTTGTTTGGTTGGTTTTTTTAAACTCATTTCCCCTTGCTCTCTACAGAGGAGCTGTGGGACAGGGGAAAGGCATCATCCTTTAGTTTCCCTCATGATCATTTCCACACAGTATTGCAAAGACATGTGGTGAATTGCAGAATCGCTTCCAGTTCACCTTCACTGCAGACTTCAGCATGTCCCATCCTGCACCTTCGGCTGCTCGGCCTTGTACCACACAGCCACTGGGATGTGTGGTTCTGTATCTCCCCCTTTGTACTTTTCTACCACAACAATCTGCGTGAACAATGGCTTCATATATTGGCTAGCTTCTGGTTTTATCTCATCCATCTCCTAAGCATCCTTAGCCTTCAATCTGATCTTTTGCCTGCCCATGAAGCCAGTTCACACCCATTCAGATCCCTGTACTGAGAGGTGGCAGTTTGTACATACACCTCAGGCTGGCCTTTTTATCCCCTGCTGAATTACTTTGCATTTATTACCATTAATTTCTCTGCCATTTTGTTTCAGTCTCTGGGGACCCTGGCACGCTTCCCCAACTCCCAAACAAGCTTTAGGCTCGACAACCCTGAATTAATTTCTTCCTATCATCAGAGTACGAGCTTCAAATCAAAGGTTACATTTCCTACATGCAAATAAATAAGGGCGTGGCTGGGTCTGGGCACTTCCACACACACACACACACACTATACATGCAGGGAGCAGCCACAGAGGTTGAGCTGTGTTGCTGTTGTACCCCCTCCCCCTAAACTCCAGGAGCTTTTCAATCCACCTTTGGGGCTCCATGGAATGGCTTACCTTCGCACTTGGTTTTTCTTCTTCTCATTTACTTCCTTCTCCATGGTGGACTGCGGTGGCAACTGACACAAGCCTGGAAGAGAGGAGAGCATCTTGCAGAGTTTAACTCCCGGGGGCACCTGGGAATTCATTTGGCAATGGAAAGCATGGGAAGCCCTTTCCCAGGGAGCAGGAAAGCCTCATTGACAGATTTAGCTCAGCAGCAGCAATCTGCCAGAGACCAGCCCCAGTGGCACAAATTCACCTGCGCTTCTTCCTGCTCTTACAGGTTTGTGCTGCAGGGGCACAGGCACGTGGTGTGGGGTGAGAAGCCCCAGACAGCACCATCCCAAAAAGAAACCCCAGAGGTCCCCTGGTTTTGTGGAGGAGCCTGGTTGCAACCAGCAGGTTTCTTTCCTCACCCCAATAACTGCAAATAATAGGGCAAGAGGACACTCTTCCTCTGGCAGTCATGGTGGACAAACCATGCTGCCCCATAAAGAGCGGTGAATTCCGCTAGGATGGATCCCAACAGCATCTTAAAGGCAGCTCCTATCTGTACATCCAGGTTTACATATCCCACTCTGTGCTCTGACTTCTAAAACATTTTGGAGACAAAGTACCATGTTGAACCACCCAGCTTTGTCCGTGGTTTGTAGGCTGGAATGCAGGAACTCACATCAGCTGAGTCACAGCAAGGAACAGAGCACATGCTCTCAGCTTGCAGCAGGTAGGGTACAAAGCATTAGCTTAAAAGCATCACCTTAACAGGCAGAGAAAAGTTGATTTAAGGTAGATGTCATGAACTTGGATGTAGCTTGGACCAGTCATGCACTCGTGCTGCTGTAGCTCAGCTGAAGTAAGTTGGGAATTTTGAGCCTGAAGAAATGTTCCCTTTTCCACTTTGAAGTGAGCTTGGGGTCCCCAAGGACTGAAATGCCTCTTGCTGCACAGAGGGCACAAGGCATGTCTGGTTTGAACTGTGATTCAGTACATGGGAGAGCTCATGTTAGCTCTCCTACCTTTGAAGACACGGGTCACCCAGCGTGCTTGCATCTCCGTCACAGGCATGATGGCTCCTAAAGGCTTGATCACCCCAAGGACAGCCAGGGTGGGCTTCTGCAGGTGGGTGGGGAACACATATTTGTAGAGTGATGCATGCTTGTTTTCCACCTTAACAACTGTTTCTTCTAGGAAGGGGAAGGAGAAGTTGTAGCCCGTGCAGAAGACGACAATATCGATGGGCTCCTCCTCAGGGCAGTTGTGGAAGACAACAGAGTTGTCCTTGAACTCCTTCACGCCTGGCTTGATGGTGATCCTCCCTGTCAGGATGTAGCTTGGAAGGTCATCATTCAGCACAGGCTCACGCACCAAGCAGCTGTGGAGAGCCGAGAGGCTTTTAAGGTTGGAGACCATGAACAAGGCCTGCCAGTGCCCCCTTGCCTCCCACCGGGACCTCCAGCCCTGTGACCTCCTGGTGTCATTTGATCTGAGTAAACAACCCTGCCTCCCTCTCTCCAAACAGACATGCATTTCACCCCTGCAGCAATGCCACCCTGTCCCACAGCCTGAGCAACTTGTGGACATCTCCTGCCTTCTTCCTCCATTCATTCAACTACTCTTCAAACCATTTTCTTTCAGAGCTGATCCATGCTTTAAGCCCCCCTCCTCCTCTTTTCCCAGGGAACCTCATGAAGAAAACTCCTCCGGTCCTTCCTGGGCTTTTCCAGGAAAATATTCCATCTCACACCACCTAAGGGGGCTACAGCTTATCTTCTTTTGGGCTACAGACTTCCTGCTGAAGATCACCCCAGTCTGGGTCCCATTTCTCGATGTTGGTTGCTGAAGATCTTCTCCCCCACAACCCCATGGTACCCCTTATGGGATGGGAGCCATCAAGAAGCACCTCTTCTCTGGCTGAAGACCATAGTTTTCATGCTTGAACCACTGGTTCACCCTGTAGTTAATCAGCCCCCGTGAAAGGGGTCCGGGAAGGATGTTTCTTATCAAGTTCATAAGGCGAGTGTTGAAAACCATGTCCCATGGGTAGCCATGGTCAAACACACGGCTGAGCACCCAGGCGCCTCGGCCAGTCGAAATAGTCACCTGGGAGAGAGGGGAGAATTAATGATGAGGGTGATGAATTTGCCCCCAGCATCACCCTCCCCACGCCCCTGGGGTGGCTGGGTGGCGGTACCTTGGCAGCTACGCGGCTGGCCTCCACTGCAATGTCCACTCCCGTATTGCCCATGCCGATTACAAGGACGCGCTTCCCCTGAAACACGTCGGGATGCTTGTACTGCCGGCTGTGGAAATACTGGCCCTGAAACTCCTCAATGCCTGGAGGAAAAAGGAACAAAGTTTTTAATTACTTGAACACTTATGGGTTTTGCTGGGAGAACTGGTGTAGAGACAATCCAGATGGCAGGAGCAAGGAAGCACATTTGGTGGCCACTGGAGACCTGGGGAGATCCAGCTCTCCATCCCATGCATGCAGACTTGGTGCTTCCTCTCCAAAACGGGGTCTCACACATGCCTGCCCAGCAGTGAGCAGGGACACATGTGCTGAGTGGGACTTGGAAGACAGTTACGTGCAAGAGCTGTGCTGGAGCAGCTTCAGGGTTCAGCCTCTACAAGATGGAGACACAGAGGTTGAGGAAAGCTTGCAGATTTCCTGTCCTGCAAGCGGCTTTGGAAGCACCTGGTAACACAGATGACAAGGCAAGCCTCTCTGTGCTGAGACCTGAGGAGATTCATCACAGCAGTGATGAATACAGCCTCATCAAAGATAACGGAGCTTCGCTGAGCAGACCTTATCCCATCTCACATACTGTGCGACAGTTTCTCTACGGCTAAACCATCCTACCTTGGAAGCTTGCTCTGAAGCGACCAGTGCCTGCAAGGACAATGCTACTGAAGGACAAGGATGTTTTGCTGTGCATGCCAGCAGGGTTGAAAAACAGAAGCGAGGAGAGGAAGGAAGCATTTTGGCTGCAGAACAGCTAATCCTTCTCCTCCCAGTCCCTGGAAACAGGTAGCCACAGGCAGCTGTGTACCATACCTGGAAAACAGTGCAGGGGGAGAGATGGCTCAGAGAAGTTGCCACTGCAAACCATAACAGCATCGAAGTAATGCAATGTCTGCTTCCCATCCGTTTCCGTAGTCACACTCCACTGGCCTGTGATGGCAAATTCAGGGCCTTTTCTGACACTGACAACGGTGGTCTAAAACAGTAGAAGTGAAGCAGAGTTACTGCCAGCACCCAACGTGCTCAGAGAGCAGAGTGGCACCAGGGCACTCATCACTCACCCCAAACCTGATGTGTTTCAGGAGTCCGAAGCGCTCGGCGTAGCGCCGGAGGTAGTCCAGGAGCCGGGCATTGGGCAGGAAAACTGGGAAATCCTCAGGGTAGGGGAAATCGGAGAATGCTGACATCTCCTTCGAGGTGTTGCTGATGACTGATGGGTAGAGGCTTGGCCGGCCGGCCTCGACATGCTCCTAGCATGGCACCCGAGGGAACATCAGCTCTGTGTTCTGGGGTGGGGGCTATCTCCCCACTCCCCTTCCCCTGGTCTTAGGGAGCACAGCTGGAGGAGGTCAGCACCCAGTAAGCTCTCACATCCTGTCCCCCTGCCTGCAAGCAGCAGCTCCCATGGGATGGACAGATGTTGCCCACTCACCGTGTAGCGCCAGAGTCCCCCAATGTCCTGGCTCTGCTCAAAGCAGGTGGGCTCCAGCCCCTCATCCAGGCAGCACTTGATGGCTGTCAGCCCACTGACGCCTGCACCCACCACTGCCACTCTCATCCCTGCTGTCTGCCAGGCACCCGGACTGTGAACCTGGAAGAAACCATGCAGAGAGTCACCACCACCCCTCAGAGCACAGGTACTGGCATAGCCTCCCATAGGGGATTTTTCTGTCTGCCACCCCCAAACCTTCATGCCCTTTACCAGCAATGTGAGCTCTTCATTTACAAGTAGATTAAGTTACTTAAAATCTTTTTTTTGTTAAAATAAACCCACCCACCTCTGCAGCACGCTTGCCAGACTGCTTCCAAAACCTGCAGTTGCCCTGGAAACTCACTTTGAGAGTATGTGGTTAAGCCACAAATCTCTGCCAGATTATATTTACGACTTGTGTTTAAACTATCCCTCCTTATCAGCCTTGCAAATATTTGTATTTCATCTTTGGAGATCTGCCCTTGCCTTTCTTAGAAGAAACAAAACATGCACTGGCACTGTTTGGACTCTGCATAGCTCACTGGGTGCTGTTTCCTGTCCCCCATCCCTGGGGAAGATGCTGCCAACTGACACAGCCGCTGAGGGCGGTGGAGCAGCTGCAGATGTAGCGCACCTTGGATTTAGGGACAGGTTTGTGTCTGTCTCCCACAGCTGTCACTGCTGTGATGAGTCTCCTCAGTTCTCTGTGGAGCTCCAAGCTGGACAGTCTGGTGCAGGGCTGCAAACCCCTCAGCACCAGGGCACGAAAGGCAACAGCCCCCAAGCTGACAACTAGCCCTTCGGGGTGCTGCCTTGGGGATGGTGGATCCAAACCCTTCCTGATAGAGCCAGGCAATGAAACAAGGGGTGGTGGCCACAAGCCATAGCTCAGGCTGGACATTGCTGGAGCAGAGGGGGTCTCCACACAGGTGCCCTGGGGGCGTGTCGCAACCCCTGGTTTAACCCCAGTGCCAGCAGGCAGCACCCTGCTTAGCTGAGTTATTAACTGTCACACTGGGATGGCACTACAGCAGGGTGGCACCGGCTTCTCTGCCCTGAGAACCTTCAGCTTCCACCATGCACAGGGGCTGGTGTATTGCCTGGGGGTGGGGGAGAAGGAGGAAATGAAAAAGAAAAAAACAAGTCCTCAGTAGAAAAATGAGGTTGGGACAGGTTTTTCTCCTACAAAACACCGAATTCCCCATGAGCAGTTTCAGCTTTGAGAAGGCAGTGCCTAACAAATACTCTGCTTCCCAAGGTTGAAATGAAAACTGGAGTTTTCCTTTTTAAATGAGGAAAGCGCTAGCCTGAGCTGTCTATTGTTTGCCGCCTTCTGGGTGGGGTTCCTGTGCATGGTAGGAGTTATATCACAAACATCTCCCCACTAAGGAACAACACCCAGGAATCCCTGCCTCGGCCACCCTATGCCTCTTGCTGCCATACTTCCCGCACTGTCCCTGCAAACATGGGTAACAACTAACCTCAGAAGTATCACGCCGTGGGGCGTTTACGTAGGGCAGGGAGGGATGGGGAGGCTTCGCAGCCCTTTGGGGAGACTTACCTCCTAGCCGCAGCTGCCCGTGCTCTGTCCCACCGCTGCCGCAGGGAGATCCTCTCCTGCTCCCGATTTATAGGCAAGACACAGTGCTTTGGCAGAGGCAGGGGAGGGCGGGTGTGCTGCCCCCTCCACCCCGACACAACCACCCCACTCCCACTGCGGTTGCACAACCAGGGCTTGCAGTGGGAGGGGCGGCCGGACGCTCCTGCTGTCGTGCCCGGTGAGCTGGAGCACTCGGCTGGTGATCCCTAAAGGGGATCAAATACGTGGGAGAGCCTGGAGTGGTCCTGATGCATCCGGCAGCCAGGCGGGAGGACTGGTGTGCGCGGAGGCGGCTCCTGCTGTTGGGGTGTTTTCCCTTGCCTCTTGGCTGCCTACCAAAAGGGAGCCGAAGCGGCCGACAGACAGCAGGGTTTCAGCAGGACTTTGCACCCAGGGCACCTTCCAAAAAAATTTAAACAACGAAAAAAAAAGTGCAAGCTGGATTTGTGGGCAGTGCTCGCAGAGGCTGTCGTGCCATCAGCCGCAGGGATGGCAGGCAGGAGAGTCCCTGTGCAAACTGGGAGAGCATGAAATGGCCATTAACACCAGAGTAGCTACACCTGAGGGTGCAGGACAAGATGCAGCGAGTGGCACCCACACAAGTCTAGGGGAGAAACACCTCTAAACACGAAGAATGTGGAAGTGTCAGCTGAAACATCAGTACAGGGCACAGCACCCATCCAAGGGCAAACGATCCAAAATTTGCCATCAGCTCTTTTAGCTGTTTGATTAGCCAAGGAGGCTGCAAGGGAGGGTGATAAAATCCATTCGAGGTCTGCAGAGCAGAGGGTGGTAAATAAATCAGCTCCATGCAAGAGAGACATCTGCTCAGAGGCCTGTCTTCAAAGCTGCACGGGCACAAAGTGGGTCCGTAGCTGGGAATTGAAACTAGAAGTGGAAATAAGACTGCACATTGGTAATGAGGAAGGTAATTAGCCACATGAAAAGTCTGCTGAGGTTTGTGGTAGACCCAAGCACTTGAACAGAGCATGCTTGGTTTGCAGAGGGACAGGATCCATTACCCTGGCTGCCACCCATCTGCAGCACCGTGAGGGGACATCACTTCAGGGTTTCTGCTCCTGGATTTGACCCCCTGGGGCTCGGAGCACACGCTCAGATCAGAGCCAGCTGTGCCATCCATACTGTTGGGGTTTGCAGAGGTTACATCTCCCAGCCCTCCTTCCCACTGGACTCTTCTCCAGATGCATAAAACTTTACACCAGCACAGACGCCTGCCAGTACTCAGCAAGTACTTGTTGAGTAGGAAATCCAGGAAGGCAAACATTTTGTTCCTTATCTGGTCCTGCTTTTCTGAGTTTACCAGCAGGCATCCCAGTGACTTGCAGTCAGAGGGACACTGTGGCAGCTTCCTGGGAGAGCTGGTAGTGCTTTTGGGAGGGCAGTTCAGGGAAACTTTCTAAAAGAGCAAGTTGCATTTTTGCATAGATGAGCTACTGGCACAGAATTAGGGCCAGATACCTTTGCTGCAGCTGTTAGAGCAGCTGTGGTTTTGTCCATCTGTGGTGAGGGATTTGATCTGGGGGTGCAGGATGAGATACAGTGAGTGGTACCACATGAGTCTAGGGTAGAAACACCTCCAAAGCCACCGTACTGTGGGATTAAAACTCAGTTTCCTGTGATCTGCCTCAGGTCTGCAGCGTGCTCCCCCACAAATACCCCTGTGATGGCCAGCTATGCAAAAAAAAGCAGCAGTGGAGATGGACAGTGTGATATGATAGCAGGGAGGTAATTACTGCAATTATGCATGTACATGCCCAGGGCACTCAAAAATCCTTGGAAACATGCAGTGAAATTCTGGTTGCTTTACTAACTACTGCTGCTGCCATGACAAGGGATGGCATCCTGCTCCCTGTGCTCTGCCATCCCCTGGCAGGGACACCTAGGACCCATCTCTCCAGGGACAGTCTGCGGGGAATAGAGAACAAGCATGTGGGGGTTGGGTAAAATACTTTCTCAGGGCTGAAAAAGCCTTTGTGGCCTGGTGTTCAAGCACAGGATCCCTTGGTGGGAAGGTCCCCCTGAATTTCTGTCCTTGCGAGGGCAGAAGCAGCCACCCTGCCGAGATCCCCATCCCCCTTTCTGAGCAAGTGAGATCTGCTGCCACCCTGTCAGGGGAAGAGAGGCACCCTGCTGCCATCACACACACATAACTTGGGGAATTATTTTACCACAAGGACTTTCTCAGCTTCTCCGTATTTCTCTATTCAGGAGAAAGGAGGGGCGAAGCCAGGACAGGTGACCCAGATGGGCCAAAGAGAGTATTCCATGCCAATGACGTCCTGCCCAGGATAACGGGGGGCTGAGGGGAGGAAGAAGAGGGGCGGTGGCGGGACGCGTGCTGCTTGGGGGGACGGTCGGGTTGCGGGACAGCTCTGGGTGGTACGGCCTGAGTTGTGTGGGTCGGGGAGAAACTGCATTGGGGATCAAGAGTTTCATCTTCTTTTGCTCTAAAGTCCTGTTAGCATTGGTATATTTTATCTTTCTGTTCTCTTAGTAAACTCTCCTTATCCCAACCCACGGGCCTCTTAGTTGCTTGGTTTTGGAGTTATTTGCCCCTTCCTTTTCCCTTCCCTTGTTTCTCCCCCCTTTTTCCCTCTTCCCCTGCTCTTTTACTTTAAGGAGCAGGCAGCTGCGTGGATCTCAGCCCACAGCCAGGGTGAAACCACGACAAAACCTTGTTAGATGCAGGGCATGTACCAGTTACAGGCGTTAGAAATGCCAAAGGTCCTAAGAAAGGACTTGAGGTAGACATGTTAGTGAAGCAGTAACAGACATTCTTGCAAGGGCGGGTGACCTAATGAAGTAGGCACACTTTTGGTCAAAGTTCGTAGCATTTTAATACCATATTCCCATCTGAAATCCCCCTCCCTCCCCCCCCCCATTTAACTATGGATTAGCTATTTCGAAGGTTTAGTCAACCAGGATGCCTTACTCACAATAGTACATAATATAATACACATTGCATGTCTGGCAGATCCCTGTTTCCCATTGGTGAGGAAAATCAGTATGTATGAGCTTATAAAACACCTTTCTGTCTGGGACAATTGCTTACTGGCAAGTACTGGCCTTTATCTTAACTTTCCCAGCAACCCACACGGGCCTAGGGTGGAAGGAAGTCAAAGCTCATACAGGCTTCAGATTGCACTTGGGCATCTTTAGCTTTCCAAGTGTACTGTTTGCCTTTTTGGTTAGCAGAAACCACACATTTTGCAGCCCGTCTGAAAACGGTGGGCACAACAAAAGGTGTGTGAGGGGAAATCCTCCTCCCGAGGTTTGTTATCTTTACCTGTATGTTTAACACCTCAGGGGCGCCTTCAGTGACTGTCCTCACTGTATGTCAGAGCCACCCTGTCCTTGCCAGCACAGGTTTGATCACTTTAAAGGATCCCTTTAGATTTTTTTAGATGGCATTAGATGGTCTTTTTAGAGACCCCACACCGTTTGCATTGATGTCGTAACTTTGTGCCCTGGTATCACTCAGCCTGTTTGTTGAGCTGCATTTCCTTAGGTTCCAACCCATGACCTCAGTCATGTTTTAACTCCTTCCAGGATCATCTTTATCTTTTAGCAGAGCTATGTATTTGAATTGAACCCTTACTTGAGAGAGAGATTTTGTCATAATTCTTTTAACACAGCCAACAGCAAAACTATATTAACAGTATTCCCTCTTATTTTATGTACTATCCTAAATTCCCTACAAAGGATTTCTAATGAGGCAGCCTGAGTCCTCTAACTCCCAAGTCAGTAAGAAAAATACAATACAAAATTTCAGTTTGCAAAACCAACAATTGAGCACTTTCCACACAGGGGACCATGGGGAAAGCCAGGAGTCATAAAGAACTGGTGGTGGCTTAGGTGTAGCACAGGGAATGGGATGCCCATGCCCTGGCCCACTGGTGAGCCCCTTCTCCCCTTGAAGAGCAAAGCTCCTTGGCACTCTGGCACAAGCTGGGCTTTCTGTCCTTAAAGGAGAGGGGAGGAGAAACTTAATATATCCAAATAGTCTTAATCAGATGGTAAAAAACACTTTCTCTGCAAACCTCCAGTACCAGTTTTATCATCTCTCTTTAAAATAATCCTGTGTTATTTTAGGAGGGGCAAGTCCATGTACAGCCTTAGCACACCCTGCTTTGCTGGTTCTTTGTGTCAGCAGCTTTTGGCACCTGTCATGGGGAAGGGGGACAAGAAAAAAAAAAAAGGTGGAATTTCTTGTTAAACCAGTCTCTAGGCAAAGCAGGACACTCACCATCAAGCAGCCACTGCTCCCACTCATGCTCAGAAGCTGATGGGATGTGGGGTCTGGGCTCATCAGTTAAATGCTTCATTTTCCCCTCTCCAATATCCTCACTGATCAGAGGGCTTCAATCACCATTCCTTGGCTGCAGGTGGAGGTGGGGCTGCCCCAAAGGCATCTATCACCTCCCGCTGCTTCCCACAAGGCTACAGGATAGGGTGATCCATCTGCGGGGTGAACAGAGGCTCCTAACGGCTGCTGATGGGAGAACACATTTTCCTCCCCATTTCTTAGAGCCTGGATTTTGGCTCTGGGGAAAAAAAAAATTTGCTAAGGCTCTGGCCCCAGTGCAAGTTTTCTGCTTCAAAACCCCCAAACCCAGCACAGACCCTCTACCCCAAGCTGCAGGGGCCGTTTGCCTGCTTCCAGCTCTCAGCACACAGAGGACACTGCCAGGGACACACTCTTACATTTCTTTTTAATTACAGCTGGGCACGTTCAGTGTCCTGAACTCCTCATGAAACCTCTTAAGAGGCATCACTATTAAGGAGACCCAAAGGATGTGCTGGAGCAGACATGGGCTGCAGCAGCTACTATGGGAGAGGGATTTGTTCTCTAGGTGAGGAGGTCCCTGGGTGGAGGGCACAAGCATTTTAGCCAAACGTACTTGGCAATGTTTAATATTATTTAATAAGTCACTGTGTTTTCCAGGCATGTAACTTGTGGAATTTGTTAAGAGGAAACTGCTGTCCTTGTTAAGCCCATTATGTTAACAGCCCCTGGAGACCTGCAGGCTTTAACTTCTTGGATTTGGAGGTTTCTAACTGCACAGTTAAGAGTTTCCCCACATAACTACTCAAAAAACTTCACAAGAACAACCCTGACTGATGCATCCACCCTCCCTTCCTCACCATGTCTTCGTACCAGGGCCCAAAACCAGATAAACACAAGGGCCATGAGAGATGCACATAAATACCATGCCCTGCTCAGCTCAGCTCATCCTCGGAGTTAAGGGGCCTGTCTGTCATTCCACAGATAATAAAATGTAACTACTGAAGAGACTGTCAGAGTAACCAGGAGTTACAGATAAGGTAACTTGTTGCAAAGAAACCTAAGGAAAAGTTGCCTGGACAGCACCTGTTTAAGACACACAGAGCCAGACTAGAAGGCGCCTTCCTACCACCACCAGCATCAGGTGAAGACATCCATCACCCCTCAAGTGTTTTCAAAAATTCAGTTGACCCCTTTCTGTAAATATTGACGGTGCTCCCAGGCCAGGCAGTTCAAATGCTTTAAAATCCTGCAGTCTCTCTGAGGACATCTCCAGCAGAGGTGTGCCCATGGCTGACATTCCTGTACACCAGCATGAGGACACAGCAGGACTCCTAATTCAGACAGAGACATGCTCCTGCACCACCCCAGCTTCTCAACTAGAAGTACTTTTACACATAAACTGCCCAGAAATTAATTTTATAAGAGGACAACACCCCCCCCACTAGCATAGGCACTATGGAACTGTGTTAGCTCACCATCAGCTAGCACATCTTTCACGTCCAATGAGGTCATAATGTCACCAGAGATTATGAGACAGGATGGGAAGGGATCTCAGAAACATCTGACCCATCTTCTTCTCCAAAAGCAGCTCTAACTGACTTTTACCACCTTGTTTCCTTCACCTGTTTTAAAAATCTCTGGTGATGAAGACTCCAGCACCTCCCACACAACTTCATGCTTGCTTTTGGAGTGGCTGTCAAGTTTCCTCTTATCTCCACAGCAGAGTGAACCTGCTATCTGACATTAGGAGATAATTGAGATATTTTGCAGCACTGCCTCTTAATCAGTTTAAATGGGAACACTTCAGATTAAGTTGATAGAGGGGCTCTGCCTGGCTCACCCTTGGTTTGCTAATTAGCCTGAGAAGCTGCTGAGCACTCACAGATGGTCTTGAGGTTTTGGGGCTGCCCCCCACCGCTGAGGATTAGCCCCCCTGGCTGCTGTTTCCTATTTATATTCTGGAAATCATCTTTTATGAAGAAGTTGTTCTGCAGGGGTCACAGTATTGGGTTATTTATTTCAGAGTTTCACACAGCTTATGAGATCAGGGTTGGGAGAGGTTGGACCACTGAGGCTGAGGGAGCCAGACGGCAAATAAGAAAACAGACTGATGGCACAAGGGGTGTAGGTGGCAGGAGGAGAAACAGCACAGGGGTGTGATGCTGCTGGAGGAGCTTGTGAGCCAAGCTCTGCCCCTTTTGTCCCCTCTGGCTGGATGGAGAAGGGACACACCAACCTTGGAGATGGAAAGAAGAGCCTGAGAGCTCCAGTTTAATCCCTACAAACGTGGATCTGTGAATAACCTGTCAATGGCTGCTCCTGATGAGTATCTTGATCTGAATCAGACCTAGGACAGGCAAAACCTGAGACCAGCCATCTCCTATCTGCCTCTTCTAAACCAATACTGGCTCTCCAGTGCTTCTTCCCAATGACACTGTCTTCAGCCTTGCTGAAGGACCCCCGTGGTAATGTTGGGGCTGCAAAATACATAATCAGATCCACAATATGACAACAACTGCAGAACTTTTTTTGTCTGGGAAGAACTTTTTTGTCCAGAGAGTAAATCATGGGCTGGTCAGATCTGGAGGCAAGACTTCTCTTCTTAGGGAGGACCTCCTCCACCCCTCCCTGAACTCAGGAATAGCTGCAGCGTGGGACTAGGACATAGTCCTTGAGGTGAAAACATGTCTGTAACACCTTGATCACAAAGAGCAACAAAATTCATGATGGCAAATGCATAATAAAAATATTTTTCCTTTTATCTAAAGAGACTATGCTCCCTGAAGTGGTGTTGATCTGCTGGACACAGACCCCAGCATCATGCTCTGTGTGTCACTAATTCTGATAATCACCACTGCATCTGTTTTCCTTGAAGACATTTTTAGAGATAGCAGCATTGCAAAACAGCATGAGCTCTGGGAGGTAACCTTAGTGCATATAGAAGGACACCATTGGGACTGACTGGGACTGACTGGACCCATCTGCTCTGGAGGGGTCCATCTTCTCCTTGGTCTCTGGTGAGAGCTCCATGCCCTTGTCCAACCCCGAATCCCCCTCACCAAAATGGTCTTCCCTTCACATTCCTCAGGGGTCTCTTGGAAATACTGGCCTTTGAACTTCTCAACATCTGCAAGGAGAAGAGATGGAAGGGAGTGTCCAGGGCTCCAGGCACCTTGAACAGCAATATGCATCACAACTTTGGGTACAACCTAAAACCCCAGGGTGCTGGGACCTGGACTTTGGTCGTGGTGGTGACATAGCAGATTATATGTAGTCTGCCAGGAGACAGAGGAAAGGTGGGTGAAGCCAGAGCTGGGCTCAGAGGTCCATTTCATTGCTGGCTTCAGGACCACTGCATTACAGAGCTGCCTTTGCCCGAGCTCAGGTGGTTCATGAGAAACACATCCATCCTTGAAAAACAGGGAGCTATGAGAAAGGAACCAATGCAGAAATTGTGAGTTTTCAGGAAAGCATGTAAATGGCCTGTGTGAACTATTGAAATGTCATCTCACTGCTGAGACAGCACAAGTGGGAACTGCTGCTTGCTGGGTATTGCAAAAGAGCCATGAGAGTTTTTGGCAGACATCTGAAAACTGGCTGGAGGACGAGAGCCAGAAACATGTGCTCATCCCCAGCAGCTCTCCTGTAAAATGCCACATCACATGGCGATGGGACCAGCTCAGAAACACACTGGTCCTCACCACCCTCCTCTTCCAAGAGGACCATAAAGACCCCAAGCTCCAAAACCAACTCCTGGCACCCCGTTTCCCAATGCGACTTGCAGGACTCGTGCAGCACTGCCGCTGCAGAACGGCAGGGATACATGTGGGAAAAAAACAGCTGGGATTGCAAACAGCCTTTTTGCAGTAAATCCAGATGGTGTCTCCTGTCCTGACCACTGGCTGGGACACTGCCAGCATCTCCGACAACAGGTCGCAGCCAGGGTTGAGCTGGCAGGAAAGCGGGTAAAGCAGCTGCAGCAGCCTCTTTACGTAGCTGCCCCTTCAAGACTTAGGTGGACTTTTCCCCCTCTACTCTGCCCTGGTCAGGCCCCACCTGGAGTATAGTGTCCAGTTCTGGGCTCCCTGTTATAAAAAGGACAGGGATCTCCTGGAAAGAGTCCAAATAAGGGTTATGAATATGATTAAGGGCCTGGAGCATCTCCCCTATGAGGAAAGGCTGAGTGAGCTGGGACTGTTCAGCCTTGAGAAGAGAAGACTAAGGGGGGACCTAATTAATGTTTATAATTATCTCAAGCAGGGGATGCAGGGGGAATCAGCCAGCCCCTTTTCAGTGTCTGTGGAGACAGGACAAGGGGCAATGGCTGCAAGTTGGAGCACAGGAAGTTCCGCACCAACATGGGGAAGAACTTTTTCCCAGTGAGGGTGAGGGAGCCCTGGGACAGGCTGCCCAGGGAGGTGGTGGAGTCTCCTTCTCTGGAGATATTCAAGACCCGTCTGGACGCCTATCTGAGTGATATGTCCTAGGGAGCTGCTTTGGCAGGGGGTTGGACCCGATGATCTCTCGAGGTCCCTTCCAACCCCTACAATTCTATGATTCTATGATTTTCTGGAGAAGAGTGTGGGCATTTGGGGACAATGAGTCTGCATTGCCTGCTTCCTGCATGGCCTGGCCTCCCAGTGATAGCCGCATGGTCTCGAAGAATATCCTCAGTGCTGGGCTTTAACCAACAGAACCAGAAAATAAGCACAGACAGATGCAATGTGTTTTCAAAGGTCCAAGTCTCATTTTGCAAGGCATAAGGAAGGAATAATCCAAGAGGGGTGAATCATTCCCCTCGTGCTGCGTGGCTTTTCTGTTAACAGTCAAGTACAGCTGCCACAGCCCGGCTGTAGCCCCGCAGTATCGGATGCAGCACTGTCGTGGTTTCCCCCCGGCTGTGGGCCGAGATCCACGCAGCTGCCTGCTTCTTAAAGTAAAAGAGCAGGGGAAGAGGGAAAAGGGGGAAACAAGGGAAGGGAAAAGGAAGGGGAAATAACTCCAAAACCAAGAAACTAAGAGGCCCGTGGGTTGGGATAAGGAGGGTTTACTAAGAGAACAGAAAGATAAAATATACCAATGCTAACAGGACTTTAGAGCAAAAGAACATGAAACTCTTGATCCCCAATGCAGTTTCTCCCCGACCCACACAACTCAGGCCGTACCACCCAGAGCTGTCCCGGAACCCGACCGTCTCCCCAAGCAGCACGCGTCCCGCCACCGCCCCTCTTCCTCCTCCCCTCAGCCCCCCGTTATCCTGGGCAGGACGTCATTGGCATGGAATACTCTCTTTGGCCCATCTGGGTCACCTGTCCTGGCTTCGCCCCTCCTTTCTCAAGAATAGAGAAATAGGAAGAAGCTGAGAAAGTCCTTGACTGTCTGACTGCAACTAAGAACATCAGGGTGTTCTCAGCACTGCTTTCATTGTAACTCCCAAACACAGCATTCCATCAGCTGCTACAAATGAAGTTAACTCTATCCTGACTGAAACCAGGACAAGCACAAAGGTGTTGGAAGGGTATGGTGCTGGCTGAGGGTTTGGGCTGTTCCTCTGCTTTTCCCCAGACCGTGTGGGATGGTGTCTTTCCAGTTTTGTAGTGAACCTCCCTTTGCTTCCAGCCAAAGGCAGGCCAAAACCTTAGGTTTCAGCTCCTCCGGTGGGGTATAGGCTGTGTCCCCGGCGCTAGCAGCCCTGCCGACAGGCCAGATGCTTCCTTGGCTTCCCACCTTAGCTGCTCAGCCTCCGTTGTTCCGCAGATAGCTTCCCCATCTGGTACATATGTGCTTGTTAACCCTAGTTGTGCTCCTAGCCATGTGTCTACAGCAGCACTCTATAAACAGCTGTTACTTCGGATGGACTCCAGCAGGACACACAGACGTACATGGTGACTGGCACCACAACCACCACAGCATCAAAACCAGCTGGTTCCTCCTTCCCATTAGTTGCAGTGACAACAACCTGCTGACAGGTGGTTTGGAAGTCCTGGCATTTAGTTATTTGCATCCTGGTGACTTTAAGGCTGAAAGGAAACCCTAGCAAATGGAACACGCAGGTCCCCATGGGATGCTGACGTGAAGTAGGCAGAGCTGGGTGCTCAGCTGTGCTTCACATCCTCACTCACCTTCAAATACCTTAAAAGAGCTGCTCCTGCCCCGGCCCCCTTGAACTGGTAGGGGAGTTCCTGGGAAAAAAATGCATTTAGTGACTCACACGCAGGGACAGAGCCCGACCCTGACGGCGTGGTGCACAGGCACTCCCCAGCGCCTTCGCTGTTACATCCCATCATTCCAGTGAGCCCTGGGCCACCGTATGCAGGCTGGGCTGGGAAACCAGACCTTTCTAGGTAGACCCTTTCCCCAGGAAAGCAAAAATAATGGTTCACTTGATCTTCACCCAGCAGCTGGCCCGGTGTTGGCATCCCCAAGGCCTATTGCAGTAGCGATGGCATGAAACACGGGGTAAAATTCTGGATTTTCAGAGCAGACTGGAAATGGCTGAAAGTCTCATGGGTGGCTACTGCTTCTACACCTGGTAAGTAATTGTCTGAATAGCAGAGAAAAGGGGAAGCTGGGAACATGAGACACATTTGGAGAGATGCTGCTGGGTTTGGGTGCTCAGCCCAGAGGACACCAGCTGCAGAACAGATGAATCCAAGTGCCAGGTACATCTTCCCCACAATCCTCCTTGGCCACCAGTAATGTGCTGCACGCTGCTGGGGAAGATTGCAGCTGGCAGTGCAGACAGAGCCTCACATCTGATAATGATGAGGTCATTCAACCCATTCTGCAGACATAACCCAGCCCCAGAGAGCCCTTGTGACAGCTTGGCTCACATCCATATACTGACTGCACCTGGGGCAAGGGGGCTGTCCAGCCAGCACCTTACAAACCCTCTTCATTCCCTGACATCAGTTTTGCACACCCCAACCACTCCTCAGTGCATCTCACAGCTCCCAGAACCAGCAGCTTCCTCTTGTCCTCCCCTTCTGAAAGGTAAGGGCTCCCAGCCCCCATTGCCTTTGGTATGGGTCCTGCCAGCACCCCATGAGCTCAGCACAAGGTATGTAGCAGCATCTCCCCTCCCAAGCCAGTTAAAAAGGCTGCCAGCAGTAGCCAGAAAGAAAAATCACAGCACCACACTGCACACAGCTAGGTAACTGCAAGAGGACTTTAAGGAACTGGTCAGATGAGGCCATGATATTTTTATTTGTGTTTCAGACAGGGGGTGGCTCTGAGATCTCCCGAGTCAGACTGCTGTCATAGGAAGGGGTGGCTTCCCACCACACGTACACGTCCTTTGGACCAGAAGAAATAACAGCAGGCAAGTCTCTTCATCTCCTGGTAGGAAGAAGCCCATTAGAAGAGCACCCAGGCAGAGGCACTGAGAAGAGAGGGGCAGGCAGACAGTAGTCTTATTTCCAGGGCTAAAGCTCATAGTCAGCATACTATTTAGCATTTATGTGGTGCTTTTCATAAAACCATGGAACATTTTGCAAGGCTCTAAGTTATTGCTGCATGGGGGTGAAAAAAAACAGAGATGGCTGCAGCTGCCCCTGGGGAGCATGTCCTGGGGAACACCAGAATGATGCCATGGGCTGGTTCCACCCCCAACAGATGGATGCAAAGGAAAAAGCCACAGGATTTAGCCACATCAGGGTCAGTCCAGCTCTTCCCCACTTGCTCAGGTGAGGGGGAATCTTGGAGGCTTTGTCTCCACTGACCTGGGTGAGCAGGTGGCACCATCCCCATAACCACCAGACAAAACTCAGGCTGCAGAGAGGGGTGAGCTAAGGCAGGGGGCGTCCATGCAAGCCGTTGCTGCAGGGCCTAGGAGAAAACCAAGGAGCTCAGAAAGGGATTGCTTTGAGGATGCTCTTGCCCTGGCCCTGTTACACAGTCCTTGCAGGGCATTTTGACTGCCAGACATGGCTCATCTCAGGTTTTGGACTCTCACACCATCCAGCAAAGTCCAGATGTTGTACTGAGAGGGGGTGGGTCATTTCTTTATAGACCAGAGTGTTCCTCTTGCTTTTTTAATCTGCACTTTTTTCATTCAGGCACCTTTTACCCCTGGAGAAAGACTAGGATGTTCTTATTTTCTTGTTATGAAAATTATTTCTCAAAAGGGCCAATTCGCACAAGCTCATTTTAGTGAGGGCACAAGGTCAACACCAAAGCTCCTCTCAAAAGTCACAGACAGTGACCCCTGTTTTCCATCAGGAAAAACAGCAGTAGAGAGGGAGATTTAAAAACATGTAGTGATGTATCACTACTCCAATGCATTTAAAGGGATAAAATAACCAATGTTACTTACTGGAGCTGGTACTTCCAACTCTTTCATAGCCCCAGCTGAGAAACCTCCCAAATTTACCAGGCATTAAGACAGCACCTGATTCATCAATGCCATTTTTTAGGGTGCTCTTGATTATTTTTTTTGGGGGGTGGGGGGGTGTGGGTAAGGAGCAAGGCAGCAGAACACATTGCCCAGTGGGAGAAAGCAGCCCAAGCACGTACCACTCGGTACTGCTGCATCCCTCCCCATCCTCACCACATCCCTTTGGGGGGGTTCTAGTAGTAGAAGATGGTGAGGAGGAGGAGGAGTGGAATGAAGAGCACCCCCAGCACAGCCAGGTAGGGGAACGTGACGGGGGCAGCAGGGGTGATGCGCGTCCGCGTGGCCTGCAGCGTTCGGTCCCACTGGGTGAGGATGGCCCCTCTGGCCCCGCTCCACTTCCCTGGGCCCATCAGACGAAATTGGTAGGGGGTGCAGGGGCCAAAGATGACCTCCAGGGCCAGCCGTGGGTCTGTCAGCAGGAGCTTCAGCATGCTGGGCTTCACGCCGATGGCTGAGGCCAGCTCATCCATGTAGGTGATGTAATCTGTCTGCAGCGTGGTGCTGTTCCCATACCTTTGGGGGAGAGAGGAGAAGAAAAGAGGGGCTGCTTTAGGTCATCATCCCCATCCCCTTTAGTGGTTTTTTAAGTTTTAATTTTTTTTCTTTTTAAGCACAATGAAGGCAAAGTGTGTCCTCTGCTCTCCCCCACCAAACCCAGTGAGTGGAGTTAGCTGGGGGTCTGGGGGGTGGGGGGAGGGCAGGGCACAGCTCCACTGCTGCTGTGAGCAGAGGAATCTGGCTCACAAAAGTACATTGGATGTTGAAACTTCCTACAGCACAACAGTTTCTAAAAACCAAAACAAAACATTGCTTGGGCCAGGTTCAGCTTTCACTGGTTATAGTGGTATTTTTAAAGGACCCCTTCAGTATAATATCAGATGCAGAGATGGGGAAAGTGAGGCACTTCCACTGACTTCATGAAACAAGAAAGCCTCACTTTGAAGAATAATGTTGGAAATGTTCTATTTCTGCTGGAACCTCACCCTGACTGTGAGGGAGTGAGGAATGCTTTCTTAGCCTGATAACAGTGAGAGCAAACAAGTGTTTTCAGGCAGGAAATCTTTCCATCCTGAGTTTTCTACCCAGACTCTCCCGAGTCAGCTCTCTGTGGTGCCTCTATCCAACCCACTTGGGGCTGAGATGATGGTGGGGGGTTCTTCTACCAGCTCAGGGAGTCCCACGAGTTGCACTTACCATTTGAGCTTCTTCCCCATCTTCTCATCAATGTCATCCATCATCTCACTGACTGGGGGAGTACGCACTGTCCTGAAAACCAGAAAGAGCAAAGGTAAATGATGCCCAGGAGATGCATCCTGCAGCAAATGGTGTTTGCAGGGACCAGCTGAGCTCTTGGGTGCCCCTCTTTCCCCCTTTGGTGTTAAGAACTGGGCTTGGGTTCAGCTCAGGTACTGAGGATGTGACAACACTGGCTCCCCTGACCTTAAAGCTGTGCAGTGATGCCCAAGATGCTCTTCAACCCCACCACAGGGACTTCACCGATACATGCAGTGGGCTGAAAAGTGACTTGCTCCCACAGTGGAAAGCACCCCATCACACAGAGAACTTATTTATTGGTATTTCTGGCCAAACCCTGTTGTGTTCCTCAGCACTTGGGCCCTTCCCTGATGTGCAGTTCGAGACTGCCCACAGCTCCTGGGAAATGCTGCTTCCCATTAACAGAAAACAGACCTTCTCCCAGCACGTGTCCATCCACCTACCCTGAAACACCTTGACTGCCCAGCGACACTGGAGATCAGCTGTTGGGATGATGGGCCCAAGGGACTGGACCAGCCCAATGACTGCCATGGTTGGTTTCTCAAGATGAGGAGGGATGATGCCTTTGTAGAGGGTGACCTGATTATCCCTGCTTTTGATGATGGAATCATCCTCCATGAAAGGGTAGCAGTAACTGTAACCAGTAGCAAAGACTACTACATCAACATCATCCTGCACAGTCCCATCTTGGAACAAGACAGATGTTTCTCTGAACTCCTTCACGTTTGGCTTCATCACTACCACACCGCAGGCGATGCGGCTCGGGAGGTCGTCATTGAACACTGGTTCCTTGCGGGAAGTTCTGCAAGGGCAAAGGTGGTGGGGCTGTCACAGAGGTGGCTGCTGCTGCAGACCCAGGATAGGCGTGGGCCGGGCCCATCCAGAAACAGCATCCCTGGGGAGTTTGAGGATGGATGGCCCTGTGCTTACCTGTTCAGTGGCATAAGGCCGAAGTTCTCATGCTTGAAGAACCGGTTCATGCCTCTCACATACAGCCAGTCACTGAGTGCTGTTGGAAGGATGTTCCCCAGCCAGGTCCGGAAACGAGTGATGACCAGCATGTCCCAGGGGTAGCCGTTGTCCCAGACACGACTCATCACCCAGGACCCACTTCGGGAGCTCAGGTAGACCTGAGGGGATGGCCAGGTAGGGGTGAGCTGCCCTGTAATGGCTGCAGGTCCCCAGGGCTGTCTCACAGAGGTGGTGGCACATACTTGAGCAGATGGGACCCCACCAACTCCCTTCCCTGGTAGCTCTGGTATAGGTCCTGTACCTGTGATGCCACGGTGCTGAGCTCCACAGCAATGTCAGAGCCAGAGTTGCCCAAGCCTATGACCAGCACCTTCTTCCCTCTGAACTTCTCTGGCTCCTTGTACTCTCGGCTATGGAAGTAGCAGCCTTTAAACTTATGAATTCCTGGTGAGAAGAGCAGAAAGAGTCATAATTCACTCCAGGAATGAAAAGGAGAGGCTATGCTCACCTTGGGATCTCCCCTTCCCTGTGACCTTCTCACAGTAGTAGGTGTCTCCTGGGATGCTGTGAACCAGTGGTTGGATGAGATCTGTCTCTAGCTTCATGTGATATTCAAACAGAAAGAGTGTGCAACCACAGAATACCTTTGCACAGAGCTTCTGTACCCCAAAAGCGTACTACTGCAACCCTAACATTGCCCCAAGGTACCTGGACAGCTTCACTAGTGTGGCTTTTCACCCTTGTGATAGTGAGCCACAGGGATGTGGCTTTTGTTTTCAAAAGAGAAGATGGCAAAGGACCTGAGGGGAGTTTTCCTGGCCACCTGGTGCCTCATGTTCATGTACTCCAAACAGGCCCCCCCCTAAATATTTCTGAAGGTTTTCCCCCAATAGCATGCTTGTTCACTGAGAGGCAAAGGTTGTTGAGTGACAAACATGATATTTGTACTACTAATAATGGCAAAACAGCGCCCCCCCCCCCCAAATGCTTTGCAAAATCCTTTTATGCAAAATCTTCTCTTAAATAAATTAGGTCAGTGTATTTCTTTTGGGGGGAAGACTAGCATTGGCCCTGTGTTGATACAATCTTCATACCAAGTTTTCTCTCGAAAGAAACCCAAAACACACCCCACCCCACCCCCAACCCCACAGGTTTTTATTGCCTGAACAGAAGCCCATCCCCAAAAACAATGCTCTCCTTTTAACACTAAAAAAGGCATTTTTCCAGGGAAGAGTGTTGTGATGGGAAATACTTGCCCAGTTGAGTCCCAACAGATGCAGCTTACCTGGGAAGTCGGCGAGAGGGAGGTTTGGGTAGACGTGATGCCCAGAGCAAACCATAACAGCATCAAAAACTGCTGTCTCTTCCTTCCCATCTCTCTGGGTCACCACCTCCCATTGCCCAGTCACAGAAAAGTCAGGGCGCTTTCTAATCTTGGTGACCAGGGTCTTAAAGGAAACAAAGACAGACATTGGTGGGTGTCCACGGAGCACACCAAGAGGCTGAGGGAATCCATGGGGTTTGGTAGTTCTGGGGAGCCATGGGCAAGTTTCTCCCTGTGATTTTTTCCTGCTGGCAGCTCTGGGACCTGCTGTAACAAAGCCTGTGGTTCTGTAAAACCAGGATTGATTTTCAATAGGATGTTTTCTCCCAGGGATTGCCCTGCAGCAGGAAACCCCAGGACTGAGATATCCCTCCTGCCCAGGTCCCCTTCCTGCTTGCTGTCTCTCTCCACTCCAGGTTTTTTACCTTGAACTGCACATGCCGGCGCAGGTTGAAGTGCTCAGCATACTTGCAGATGTAGTGCTGGAGTCTGGCATTGTGCATGTAGTTGGGGTGGTCATCGGGGAAGGGGAAGTCAGAGTAACACATCATCTCTTTGCAGGAGTTGGTGAAGACAGTGCGGTAGATGCTGGCTCTGCCTTCCTCCACCTGGTCCTGGAGGGAAAGAAGTGTGAGCCTGTTCCAGTAGTGGGGATGCCTGTGATGCTTGCCTGTCCTGGAGCCCTGCACCAGCTCCTCCAGATACCATCAGCCCGCAGCCTCCACCTTCAAGCTGGAGCCAGAGAAAAAAACTACAGAAGCCATCAAGTGCAATAACCAAGTAACCCCTCCAAGCACAGAAGTGTCCTAACAGGCAGGAGAGGGGTTTGCATCCCCTGAAGCATTTAGGAGCTGGTTACATGCACATCTGCCAGGGATGGCAGAAACCTCAGGGGAAGGGAGCACTGTGAAAGGCCCATGCCAGAGCCCCTCCACTGCATGTTCAGAAAGCCTCAGGTCAAGTGTGACATAGGTACCCTCATACACACAAAATATCCCACGGAACATATAACATGGGACCTCCCAGTGTACAGCTTCCTCCTGGTCTGCCTGTAAAGCTTCCAGACTCCCATGGGCGCTCCTGAACATTACTCCTGTGAGCACGCAGTCTTGGCAACTGCACAAAGGCAGAAGCCCAGTCAGGTGTGTTTGCTTTGGTGCAGTAGCTCAGCCACCTGTGCTTTATGCAACTGAGGGGCAGGTCTGTCCAGGGACATGGACAGAGACTCGTGCCTACTGCCCAGCAACATCTGTGCTGGCCAGCGTCCTGCTGACATCAAGAAGCTTGGGACATGGCACATCTGCCAAAATCCACAGGACCAACCCAGACTGGCTTAGGCTGGTTGTGCCTGAAAGTGCCAACCCCAGGCATTACCCCATCCCGCCAGAGGAGGACCCTCTGCTACGTCTGCTCTGATGCTTGGCACTTCTGAGTACAAAACGTGGGTTATGCATTTCTCTCTCCCCGATGGCTTTTGTGTCAGGACAGAGCTGGGAAAAACGCAGCAATGTTTCTGTGCTGGAAAAATTCATGTTTGTGTTGGCCAAGTGGTTACTGAGTCTCAATAAAAGACCTGAACAGATAAGGAGCTGAAGTGGTTTTTCGTTTTTACTTTTCCCCTTGATAGCGATACATATAATCATAGAATCATAGAATTGTAGGGGTTGGAAGGGACCTCGAGAGATCATCGGGTCCAACCCCCTGCCGAAGCAGCTCCCTAGGACATTTCACTGAGATAGGCATCCAGACAGGTCTTGAATATCTCCAGAGAAGGAGACTCCACCACCTCCCTGGGCAGTCTGTCCCAGGGCTCCCTCACCCTCACTGGGAAAAAGTTCTTCCCCATGTTGGTGTGGAACTTCCTGTGCTCCAACTTGCAGCCATTGCCCCTTGTCCTGTCTCCACAGACCACTGAAAAGGGGCTGGCTGATTCCCCCTGCATCTCCTGCTTAAGATAATTGTAAACATTAATTAGGTCTCCCCTTAGTCTTCTCTTCTCAAGGCTGAACAGTCCCAATTTTCTCAGCCTTTCCTCATAGGGGAGATGCTCCAGGCCCTTTATCATCTTCGTAGCCCTTCTCTGGACTCTCTCCAGGAGATCCCTGTCCTTTTTATACCAAGGCGCCCAGAACTGGACACAATACTCCAGGTGGGGCCTGACCAGGGCAGAGTAGAGGGGGAGCATTGAAAATGCTGTTCTGAAATGCAGCATTTCAGAACAGAGTATCAAAAAGTATTGCCAAACTTTCTGGAAGAATTTCCTGGAGCCCTCCCCAGAACAGACAGAAAACATGTGCTCCATGTTTTGAGATGAATCAAACGTTTCAGATCACCCGGAACAAGCTCTCTGCCTTCCCCCTCTGCCCCAGGCTTTAACTCACACCGGCTCAATTCCTTTTTCCATAACAGCACCCTGAGCTGCTCCTGTGGCTGCAGCCACACCCCAAACCATCCCCTTGGGCCCTAGCCTACCTCGGGTGGTCAAATGGCACAAGATGGCTCTGGGTCCAAGTCTGTAATTACTAGTTTGAGCTCCTTTTTGGCTCCATGGAGCGTGGCTGTGATGCAAAAGGCATGCTAAGAGCTACCCTGAGCAGCAGCGAATGTTCCCCGGGGTGGTGACTGCTGACAGCCCTACAGGGTGATATTAGCATGGCCTGAAGACTCACACTTTGGAGCAATCCCTGTCTGCATGACCTTTGAAGGGAGCAGGACCAAGTCTACAGTGCAGCCCCAAGGAGTTTGCAGCCCCTTAACTGGGGAGAAGCTGGCAGCTCCCTCTGGGTAGGCATTGGCAGATCTCAGGGGACTTTCCTCAGCAAGCCAAGGGACAGCCAGGTTGTCCCCAGGGTAAGGGAGTAGACACAGGGACCTGCATGGAAGCAGCTGAGCCCTCCCACATGCAGCAGAGCAAGTGGGTGCAGCCTCCCAGCTCCAAGGACACAGCTTTCCCCAGCCATCTGCAAAGCCAGGCAGCCATAGCCACTCACCATGTAGTGCCAGAGTCCCCCAATGTCCTGGCTCTGCTCAAAGCAGGTGGGCTCCAGCCCCTCTTCCAGGCAGCACTTGATGGCTGCCAGCCCGCTGACACCGGCGCCCACCACCGCCACACGCCGCACCATGCTGTCCTACCTGTGGGCAAACATGGTTGTGGTGGAGACCGTCTGGGCCCAGGTGGGTCTGCAGCTCCTGGCAATGCCCCACAGGAGCAGGGCACCCCCTCCCCAGCACAGCTCCCCATGCTACTTAAATAACCCGAGGGGTTTCTTGCTGATCCTGGCTCACCTGTTTCCCTGGCAGCCCCCAGGTACAAGTCTGAGAGGTTTGGGCAGGGTAGAAGAACCTCCCCTGGTGCCCAGCTCTCTTGCTGAGAGGAGTGGTGTTTTGGGAGGAACTCCTCCAAAAGAGTGAAGCTCTTTTATGCGGCATTGTGCAGGAGGCAGGGCCAGCACTGAGGGGTTGTTTCAATGAGCTTTGCATTGTTTGGACTTTAGCAACCCTGAAAATGTAACATGAGGAGGAGCTGTGGGCACAGAGCTCCTAAATTAGGAAATAAAACTTTGGACTGAAGTTACAGCAATACAGAGCCCAGGGTCATTGAGAAAGGGCAGCCACCTCTGGCCCTGGGGATGAGTGGCATCTCTCACACCCCCTCTCCAAAATGACACAGCATTGCCCACGTCATCAAGTGCAGCAGGTAGGATCAGGCTGCCTAACCTCACCTCATCCTTTCACCCCTAACTGCTTTCCCCCTTCTAATAAAAGGGGACGGCGTGTTTCAGAGGACATCCACAGAGTGTGACAAGCACAGAGGAGTCTGTTTGCAGATCCCAATCCATCTCTGCACTCTCCACCTAAGTGTCACTGCATGAGCTTGTCCATCAAATCCCTGCATGCAGACAGGTCCTGGGGGACAAGCGTTCAGCTGGGAGTGCACCAGCCTGAAACCAGCAGCATGCCGTCACTGGAGCCTCTAAAGCTAAGCTGGGATGTTAATTCACACAAAAGTGACTTAAAATAAGGTAGAGCAGAGAATGCCCAGGAAAAAAATGATTGAACAACCAAAGTGGAAAAGAATGACATGGCTGACTTTCCTACTCTCTGGAACCAGTTGGACTTTCCAAGGGATCAGCTTTGGAGTTGTGGTTAATTTGACTTAGTGCAAATAAACTACCAAGCTGGCTTTATAGATGCTCAGCCTAGATAGATGTTTGATCCTCCTTGCAGAACATGGTCTGGAGAAGGAGGACTTTGAGAAGTGTTTTCATTCACAGAAGTGACACCCAGGAGCAAAGCACAGTGAGAGAGAGCATGCCTGCTCCTGGTGCTGATACGGGGAGAGGAAAGATCAACCCAAGGCAGAGGGAGAAGAACAAAGGTGCAGGAAGAGTCAATCATTTACCTGGGGTGACACAGCTGTCATCTGAAAGAGGAAAAGGCCATGGGCTTCTTGACTCATCATTTCCCAACTGCCATTTTCCTCAAAAGAATAAAAAAAAGGAGAAAATATTTTGGACATTTTGGACATTCTCCCTTCCCTTTCTAAAAAGGGAAAGGAAAGGGAAGGAGAACTGCAGGTGTGGGAAGGCAAAAAGAAGTAGCTCTGCCCAACATTTGCAAACTCCTGTTTGTCTTTTTAGCATATGCTACAGGAAAGGAAGAGAAGAGGGCTCCTATCCTCCAAAAGGAGCTAGAACAGTTGGGGAAAAGCAGTCTCACCTATACAAACTTGCCTTCTTCCAGATCAAATCTGCCTTCCACCAGCGGTACAGCTGAGGCTAAAGGTGTTATCATGTAGTGCTCAGAGGGGGCCACAGTGTGACAACAGGGATCCTCCTGGGGCATTCTGTGGTGACAGGAGCCATGAGAGGCTGACAGCACAGCTTGCCTTGGTGCACACCATGACCCTGACCCCAAATCTCTGGCTGCACCAAGGGAGACATTTATTCCTTAACCCCAGGCCGGTGTGGATAGTGGGTAGGGGTCACTGGCCATCACAGCCAGTCTCTGTGCAGCCACTCTCAACCCTCCTGCTAGTAGTGGCAGCAAAGCAGGGGGATGGAAAATCCTCCAATTCTGACCCCTCAGCCACATGCAAAGGCTCCCCAAGAGAGCAGCTGGAGGGATGCTTGGCACAAACCCTGCAAGGCTAGGCAGCAGCTTGCCCCTGCACCGTGCTGCTCTGCTGCAGCTGGAGCAAGCTCTGCTCTGCTGCATCCAGCTCAACACCCGCAGCAAGATCCAGGTGCTTCCCGGAGGAGGAGCATTTCAGTCACAACAGCCGAATAGAGGAAGGTCCCTCGGCATACAGAAGGGGAGCAAGCCCCAGTACTGTGCCTTGATGGCTGTAATCAGCCACCACACTGGCCAGGAGCGGCCTTCAGCCTCGCAGGGGGCACATCCCCAGGAACACCTCGGATCTCATCCAGAGCATGGCTCCCAGCACAACTGCAGAGCTGAACTGAAGTTGCCAGAAGGGCTGCTGGCCAAGCTGGGGAGCAGTGGGACCCCACACCCCCCAGGCACCTGTGACTCCTGTGGGATTAGGGATCCTCCTCTCCTCCAACATCCCCCCACTCAAGTTTACATGGCTCTTTGATGTGCAGCCACACTGTTCAACTATCTTTGAAGTGTGAAATGAGAAACACCCCAGACCAGACAGGAGACTGGACAGAGCCCTCGGGAACAGCCAGCAGTGATGAGGCAGCCAGGCCAGTCCTGGGACAATAAATCTGCAGCTGGAGCTACATGAAGTAAGGCAATAAACAAGTGTGTTCACCTCCTGTTTGCTTTTCACTAACTGCATCAGAGAGCTTCTCAGGCCAGCTCTTGTTTTTCTTGGATGTGGCTAAAGATACATTTTTCATCTGCTTTTCCACACCCCTCTTCCCCATTTTAAAAATCCTTCCAGGAAAGGGCTGCAGGACTGTTCCCATTTGATTCAGGGTTGGCAGATGGACCATCCCCAAGGAATGCTAATGGGAACAAACCTAACAGCATCTCTCTGCTCCCCTTAACCCTCCTGTCAGCACTAAAAATTGGGTTTGCTGTTCCCTGGGGAGCTGTTCTGCTCTGCAACCTTTCAGCAGAGGTGGGAGTTCTGAGGGCATCACTTGTCCTCAACAAAAAAACTCACTGTGCCTCTCATTAAGTCTTTTTAGGTACAGCAGGTACATAAGGATAACACATTTCACTGCATCTATCTCAGAGACACTTCTCTAAGCTCTTTCCTCCTACATTGCTGCCCAGCCTTGGACCTTGGTGCCTTGCAGACCTCCAGTCCATCTCCACTCCCTCCCTGGGATTCACCCTTAGGCATAACCTCCCTCTGTCCACCCTCATTTTTAACCCTACCCATGTGCTATTTTCGTCTGGATGCAAGCAGGATCTCTAGACCACCTAGAATCTGCAGAAGGCATCAGACAAAACCTCACAGGAAGCCACGGCTGCCCCTACTGCAGCATCCATAACTTGCTCGATGGGACCTGGCTCTCACACAGGATTGTCCTTTTCTTGGGCAATCACCTGGCATGAAGTGTTTGCTGGACCCGTGTTTGCTTGGCTTCTGCTCTGCTCCAAGCCTTACATAACCTGGCAGGCAGGAGTGGAGTCCCACCAATACACGTGCCAAATACCTTCACTGCAACCCAGGTGAAGAGCTACTCCAGCTGGGGATACACAGCTCTTACCATGCAGCCACTGCTGCAGCTCGCCTGGGGCCAGAGGTGCTATAGACACGGGCAGTCCATGGGATCTGCTCCTAAACATGGGAATCATCCTGTCGTGGTTTCACCCCCGGCTGTGGGCTGAGATCCACGCAGCTGCCTGCTCCTTAAAGTAAAAGAGCAGGGGAAGAGGGAAAAAGGGGGGAAACAAGGGAAGGGAAAAGGAAGGGGAAATAACTCCAAAACCAAGAAACTAAGAGGCCCGTGGGTTGGGATAAGGAGAGTTTACTAAGAGAACAGAAAGATCAAATATACCAATGCTAACAGGACTTTAGAGCAAAAGAAGATGAAACTCTTGATCCCCAATGCAGTTTCTCCCCGACCCACACAACTCAGGCCGTACCACCCAGAGCTGTCCCGGAACCCGACCGTCCCCCCAAGCAGCACGCGTCCCGCCACCGCCCCTCTTCTTCCTCCCCTCAGCCCCCCGTTATCCTGGGCAGGACGGCATTGGCATGGAATACACTCTTTGGCCCATCTGGGTCACCTGTCCTGGCTTCGCCCCTCCTTTCTCATGAATAGAGAAATAGGAAGAAGCTGAGAAAGTCCTTGACTGTCTGACTGCAACTAAGAACATCAGGGTGTTCTCAGCACTGCTTTCGTTGTAACTCCCAAACACAGCATCCCATCAGCTGCTACAAATGAAGTTAACTCTATCCTGACTGAAACCAGGACATATCCCAAGGGTTACTCTTTGCTCACAAAACCCCTTCCTCCTGCTGCTTCTCCTAGCCCTGCAGTCTTTTGGCAGGGACATCCCCAGGGGAAGGGCTGTCCTCCATCACAAATCTGCAAGCCTTGCTTGGAGCCCCAAGTCTTGGTGAGGTCCCAGTCTGGGGTTGAAAGGACCGAGCTGCTTTTCTGCACAGCCCCACTGGAGAAGGAACAAACACAGCCTTTGTTCAGCGAACAGGACACCAGCAGCTCAGGTCTCAGTACCAAACTGTTCCAGGTGACTGCACCCGCCTGGAACAGGCTTTGTGGATTTAACAATCACTTAATTCCTGCTAATTAACCGTGTTTTCTCTTTTGTCCTCAGGAGAGAGGCCCAGCAGAAGGTGTCTGGTTTAGCCACCCTGGAGCAGGAAGGCACCAGAGCAAACCTCTGCAGGCACATGCTGGTACTCACCTCCTGCCTTCCAGCCCCAGGGGCATGGACAAGTTGCAAGTTGCCACCTGTGGGATCAACCACTGCACTTCATTCAGGTGCCTCATGGAAAGGCAAGGATCCCCTCCTTACTTCTGTGGAGAAAATTTGCCAGAGGTTTAGTATGCTTGGTGAGATGAAGGCTGCAAAGGAAGGAAGGCTCATCAAGCTCAGCACCTCCAAGGCAGCTTTCGTCCCACCTCCTCCAGTGGAGATCAAAAGTCCTAAGGTGCAGGGTTGTGCAAACCCACAACCTGCAAGCCCTCCCTGTGATGCTTGCCACTGCCCAGGGCTGGGAGAAAGAGGAGATGGGCTCTTGCAAGCTGAACATCTTCAACACTAACCTGGCTGCTGCTTCTGAGGTAGAGCAGAACATCCATCCAGGACCTCATGCTTGTCCCTCCTGGGACACAGCACAAGTTCCACTTCCTCAAGCCACCACTGCTCCCCAGCAGCAGGGAGTCAAGTTTCCTCATTATGGTTTTTATGCTAATTGCCAGTTAAGAGAACCTCACCTGGAGCAGACCATATCCTTCCTTTCTGAAAGGCTGCTCCAGCCACAAGTATGTGGTCATGGGATGGTCTCTGGGTGCAGCAGCCCAACTCCACAGCACCCACCAGAGCTACAGTCTGGGATTATTTATAAATTTCTCCTCTCTGTGCACAAGATTGTCATGGGCACGGTCATTTGTGAGGCCCACCAAGGGAGAAGTCACACAAACCCTCCTAGAAGCATCCAGCTTGCAGCAGCCCCTCCATGGGGTGGGAAAGAGAACAGAGGGATGCTAGTGGGATCATGTCCAAGTTCCCCCTTCCAAGCCTGGGGACAGACCAAGCACCAAGGTCCAGATCCACCACTGAGAAGGGTAAAGGGGTGTTCCCCACACCCAGACCTCCTGACCCAGCTGATGGAAATGCTCTGGAGCCTCAAGAGCTGCTTGGAGCAGGAGCCAGGGGAAGCAAGTTACCTTCAAAACCAGCCCACAAGCCTTAATGTCTGCCAGGCAGCTAATTAGAGCTTTGTTTGCAAAAGATTTTTGTACTAGGAGGGAAGAGAGAGCTCCAGCCATGGAAAATAGCTCTGGCAAGAGACAGCCCTGCTGCCTCAGGCAAAGCTCCTCACTTAAAGAGGAATGTCAGCTTTCTTTACAAGAGAGATTTCTACCTTTTATAAAGGGGAAAAAAGGAAAAAATGGACCCCTGTAGACCTTAAAGAAAAGTCTGAAGTTCCTCGCTAGCTCCCTCCTGCAACTCTTGTAACACAGGCTGCTCTAAACCTGGTTTGGATAAAACTTTAATAAGCAGCATCCTACTGTCACTGTGGGAATATTTATAGTCCCCAATCATACCAGAATTACCTAAACATGCTTACACAGCAACACGGACCCAGATGCTGACATGGGCATTGGCATCACACCCATGATCCAACTTGTCCGATTAAACTGGGACAAACTCTGATTCAATAGGTGAAAAACTGCTGCCTTCTCCATTCAAAATCCAGATGTAGCACATAACAACCCACCTGGCATCCCGGGTTTTCATATCCCCACTCACATTCCAGCTACCTCTGCCCTTTCAGGACCTTAAATCAACACTGCCCTGGGGCAGGCAGCCTGAAGGAGCTGCCCCACATTTTATTTACGACTGTGAGCCACTGTATGTATTTATGTGTTTTATAACTTGCCCATATCACACATCCAAAAGCAATATTCCTACTGCCAAGGTGTCTTCATGTCTGCATTATTTATTCTGCTCACCTTTGCACCTGCAGCCCATCTGCACTTCCCACTCCACACCCCCTGATGACCAGGATGGTTTTGAAGTGAAAACACCCAGTTCCACACAGTATGAAGTGAAAGGCTTTGACCAGCAATGGATGAAACACAACCCCCTTGTTCTTTGAGACCTGGGGGTTACGTACTCATGCAGTTACATACTTCTGCCCTCTTCTTCTACACCGCATGTCTACTGAGCAGGAGCTGGCAGCTTTTGGGTGGAGAGGGCTGGTGGCCATCACTCTCCATACGTGCCTCCCCAAAAGCAGACTCCTGTCTCCTCCACACACTCTTAAGCCCCTTGCAGCCTAGGAAGCTGGAGAAAAACATCTCCACATGACAAAACATCACTGAGGCTATTCCCCCCATGGCTTGCTGCCCCAAAAGCTTCGCTGTACCCAGACAGATGAGCAACTCTCTTGGCAAAGTCCATCCTAAGCGCTGGATTGGTGGGGCTGATGGCCCCTATTGTCTTCTTGCCATTGCTCTGGCTGTTGTGCAAAGCCTGCAGCAATAACCTCACAACAGTTTCTGGCCTTTTTGCTGTAGGGATGTTGCTAAATCACATTATTCTTGCTGTCAGACTAGGAAAAAAATTACCCACTTCAGTAGAACCGTTAACCATAATTAGCTCTCAGTTGCACAGGCAGTCTGGAACACAGGGATCTGAATCTGATCTTCTGCTACCAGTCAATAAATCTCCCCAAGTACGCAGGGAGCAGGCAGCAAGGCGAGCAATCGCTCATTTCTTCTCCTGTAACTATTTTTAAATGCCCCAATGAACAAGATTACAAAGAATATTTCCCACACTTTTTTCCTGCACCACACCTTTCTTTTCACAGCCAACATCTCCTGTCCTTGAATTTCCCTGGATCACCAGCCTGAGAGACAGAGCCAGGCACCTTAACTGATGCAGCCCTAAGATATTTGGGTACCTGGAGCAGCAAAGCCCCTAGTCTCAAAGCAGGCTGCTGCCAGCCCAACACTGCCTGCTGGGCACCTGTAACACTGTGCCTAGGACCCAGTTTGTGCTGGGACTCACTGGGCTGCTGCAGCAGCTCCTGCAGCCAAAGCTGCTTCCAAGGGGATCCTTTATAATCTCTGGCAGCTGGCAAAAAACCCCAAACAAAACCCCCCTAAAAAGTTAAAAAATAAATCAAGAATCCCCTTCTGAAGCCTCTGGTAACATTATAAGCCACCAGTCACACTGCTGGCCCTGAGCACTTGGCTGTCCCAGGGAGCCTGCAGTCAGCACCATGCAGGGCAGCTCTGTGACACCAACATCTGTGCCCATGGGACCAAGGGCCCATCCCCTGCAGGGCTTTAAGGAGCTGGTGGAAGATGCTGCCTGTAAGGCTGAGTTTGTTTGCATTAAGTTACCAATTAACTTACCTGTTGAATTTTTAAGACCCCGAAACAGCCTGGAGGCCTCTACAAGTGGCACAGAAGTTGCCCTTCATGGGTTGTTCTTCTCACACTGCCTCTGTTCAGGGTCACGCAATGGGACAGCAAGGTCTGCTGGTTGCTTTTCAGGTTAGCACAGCTCTTCACTGGGTCTGTGGGCATTCAGGCTTAGCCAGGAGGGTGCTGGAGCATACACCCACCCTAGCAGGAACCTTCTAGGTGCCACTTAGCCTGAATTTAGTCAAAAATCACAGCTTACTTCCACTGGTTAGGGATGCATCCTAACCAAAGAAAAACCCCAAGCTCAGTAGGAAGGATATCAAAACTAGATCTTCCCTACTCATAATTCACAGTAGGTCTAGGAAAATGCTAGAGTAGGAGGGGAGTGTCTGAGCCTGAGCTTTAATGGGGCCCCTGATAGTGGATTGGGGGGGTGGGGTGTCCCAGGTGAGACTTCTTGGGGCAATTAAAGCTCATGAAAGGCCTCAGGATTTCAGTACTCAGGCTGATGAGGTCAGTTCCTCCTTCAGGCTTAACCATGGTGCAGGTGAGAAGCATTTTGGTGACATTTGAAATTAATCCAGCTCCTGGCCAAAATGGCTGAGGTGTGGCAAGAGATTATTATGGCTGAAAGGGTTATCAGCCCCAGGCTATGTTTGGGGGAGGTACAGCCCGCTCTCAGCCTGCTGGGGCGTGTCCGGTCCCCCCAGCGCCCACAGCCAGGGTCCTGAGTGAGGACCAGGTACAGGCCATGGGGGAACCCAGCAGCTCCACCCCACGCACAGCCTCGGCACCAAACACGGGTGGGTGGAAAACACGTGAGGGGTACCCCTGTCTCTCCCCTCCTTCCTTCGCCCGCAGGCACCCAGCTCCGTGATGCGGGTACCACCTCCCGCAGCATCCGCAACCGCACCGGTACCTCAGCATCCCCGCACCCCGCGCGAGGAGATGGGGCGGTACCTAACTCGAGTGGGTTTGCCTTTCAGCCTGCCGCTTGCTCCGGGGGAGGGCGCCGGCGGAGACAGGGCTGGGGCCGGAGGCATCGCAGCAGCCGCGGGCGCTCGGCTCCCTCTGCGGGCCGTGGAGAGGCGGCTCCGGCACCGCCGAGCTCCGGCTTTTAGCGGAGCTGCCCCTGGTCCGGCACGGAGCTGCCGACTCCGGGCTTGTGCTGAGGCGGAAGGACCGAAAAGAGCCACCTCGCCCCCCCGCCCTCCTGCAGGAAACCCGAAGCCATCACCCAGTAAACCGGGGGCAGCCCCACACGCCCCGGCGTGACAGCATCACCACGATCTCCACTGAAAGCGAGGAGCGCAAGCACAAAGCTTTAGGCACGGTGATGGTCTTTATAATCAACTATGGGTGTTGCTCTGCCCCTGCTGCGACAAGCAGCCTGTGCAGAACGTGGAGCAGCCCACTGACTTGTGTGCCAGTCCCGGGGACTTGCTCTTACCTGGTCCCCTCTTGGTGCCTGGGCCTTCAAACATCAACCCAATCACACTGGCCATGCTCTGGCTCATGCACTGGCAATGTAGTGTGGCAGGTCCCCACCCAGAAAACTCCCTCTCCTGAAGGCCAGGTCCTCACCTCCGAAAGACGATGGTGGCTCTGGCCAGTGGCTCATCTCTCCCTCTTTGTAACAGTGCCAGTTTGTAAAACACTCTTTCCCACTGCAGATGGGCAGCTCCATCCCACTCCAGGAAAAAAACAACTCCTCATCAGCTCACACTGCCTGCAAAGCCTGGAGTTTTTGCTCCAGAAAAGGGTTTCCTTTTCCCTTCCATCAAGCTATGAATTTGCAGGCATGGTCAGCATCTTCCTAAGGCTATGTGGGTCCACCACAGTGCCTGCCACCTGGGGATGCAGGTACAAAGGGCTGGACACTGCCCTGCCAGCCTTCACCCTTGGGGCTGCTTGAATGCGCACCAGCTCAGAGGTAGGGTAAGAAATCTCAAGGAGATGTTACTGGGCTGATTAAAGTTAATTAGCTCAAACGATGCCTCTGAAGGGAAATGTTTCTTATTTTGGTTCCTGCTGACTTGAGCCCGAGCCTGGTTTTCATAAGGCCTGTAAGTGCAAACAGATAGGGCCCTTTCATTGGAAACAGGCAGCGTGGGGCGTAATCAAAGCAAGCTGCACTGGCACGCCCAGGAACCGCTTTCAATTACCACCACTGCAAGAGGATTAAAGGGAAATATTTTAAGTGAGACCACTGAGAAAATAGATTTTGTTTGTCATTAGTTTTGAAATAATATTTGAATTAAGGGCTTGAAATTTCCGTATGCCAGGTTTGCCTCTGGTGACGCTTCCCCCAGGGGCTGGGAAGCAGGTAATTCATAGTGGCATGGGAGCTGGGAGCAGAGCTCCCTATATACAGGCATATTTCTGTATGGGAAATACCCCCTTTTCTTTCCCTGGCCAGCTTTCTCTCTGTGCCAGCCTGTGAGTGATGCACAGGGCAACCTCAGACATGAGGAACACACTGCATGGGACTTACTTGGTGACCAGCCTGTGTCTGGGGTGCTCTGGGGACACATTGCTGTCGCGATGGAGGGAAGACTTGGACACTTGATGCAAGTGATCAGCAAGCTCCGTTTATTGAATAGTACAGCAGTCTTTTATAATAACTCTAATTAGCTCGTTACATATTGCAAAAGCCAAGCTTATTATTGGGTATTATTTTTAAGGTTAGTTCAGCCCTTAATTCTTTATGTGTGATCAACCAAATCCTCCTGTTCTCACGCCTGGACAGAAAGGCATCTTGCTGTTTGCAACTTAGGTATCCAGGAATAGAACATCCTGGCCATATCAGCAGCTAGATTAGCTGTGTACGATGCCTCCCAAAGTCCAGCTCAGACAGCTGTTTCATGTCTGTGTGGCCTTTGTTAGTTAACCATTCTGCAACACATTGCTGTTACCTTCAGATGGGAGTGCCCTTCCATGGAGAGAGTGATGGCTCCCTTAATCGATGTGCTTTCCTCGGCCAGGCCAGCTGTACCTCTGACCCTTGTGACTTGGTGCCGTACTGCTGCACAGCACAAGCCCGAGACTATGAATTTGTGCCAGTCTGTTCTGCTGGTGGCCACATGGGTGGCTGGAAGATGCTGTTTCACCATAGTCACCACAGCAGTAAAAAGATGCTGTCTTCAGCCTCCCCTGGCCCAGCCTGTACCTTCAGAAAGGGCGTGAGACTGGAGTTAGTCACAAGAGCGGAGCAGCATCCATGACCTTTGCCTGGGAAACCTTCTCTGCACTGCAGGTGTAGAGCTTCTGCACAAGGCTAGAAACGGGCCCCAAAAGGGTGAGACAGGTTTGCTTTATTTTCCCTCCCCACCTTTCCAGGACACAGTCTGGGGTGTAAGAAACCCACGGTCATACAGGGCAGAAGTGACTGTCAGTCATGCTGTAAGCACTGTAACATACTGAAGTGGGATGAGATCATCTCACCCAGCCACAGACATCTCAGTGCTGAACATCTTCTGAGAAACTTACCATAGGAGAGACAATCAGAGATGTTGGTTACTATCCATATGAAAGTATCCCAGACTCATACCTGCAGGTTCAACACCTAATTACCAGGCAACTTGAGTTCAGTGAGGGTCTCCAAGCTTTGCTTGGCACGTGTATGTTCAACATACCTTTGCAGGGCTAGACTTCCCATAGGAAAGGGCTGTTTCTCACAGTACCTGGGACAGTCAGGGTCCTGGATCCTCAGAGGCTCCTAAAAGCCTGTGTGAAGTCACTGCGTGGGAAGGGCTCTCCACTGACATTTGCCCAGGGAGCTTATGAGGCTCCAGCAACAGAAACACTGGTCCTAGCAAGATCATGAGAATTCATTTCCCTGCGCTATTTACAGCCACCAAGGACACATTTTTCCTTTTGGAAACACCGCAAGGAGGATGTTTCTCATGGCTGTTATGAAAGAGGGGTCCACTTCAGGGAATAGCATGGGTTGGGGTGCATAAGCTTGGGGCAGCAAGGCAACACATCAAAGAGAACCAAAGACACCAAAAACGGAGTTTGGCCACTTCTGTGTCAAAGTGCAGGGCTGTTGGCACAGGCTCAGATTCTTGTTCGCAAAAGGACTGACTGTGGAGATGTCTAAAGAGCAGAGGAACCAAAAGATGGCTCGTCTCCATGTGCATGGGTCAGAGGCATTTCCAAATGCATGGCTCCTGGGTCCAGAGCACACAGGACAGTTTCCCTGACCCACAAAACAACTGGTGGGCAATGAAAAGGTTGTAAGGGGTGGGCTTCCTACTGTGCCGATGGTGGAGCTATGTAACATGAAGGTTTACTCAAAGTTCTTCATATCTCCAGAGCTTCAGGCAAGCATGAGAGGCTCAGAGGGCTCCATCTCTGCCAAAAAGCCTCCAAACATACCACAAGAGCTAGCAGGAGATGGAAAAAGCACAAAGCAAACCAGGTTGGGTTAAATAAGCCTAAACCTGTGGAGATTTCATGCTGCTGGCAGCTCTTGGGTAGCCGTTGGGCTAAAAGCACTTGATCCTTCTGGATCAAGGCAGAGCTGGGGCTGCAGGGCCAGCCTCAAGCACCCCAGGCCAATGCATGGGCATTAGCCCATGATCCTGCATCGAATACCAGGGGGTCACCCACTGTCAGAGGAGGAGAGGACTTGGCCGGGCAAGAGATGCACTACCCTCCCACACTCCTGCCCATGTTCTTCCCTTCTCGCACGTCAGCCGCTCTGGCTCCTCTGCGTCACTGCCAGGTGTCGATCAGATGTAGATGTGCACTGTGTTATCCCTGGCATGGGCCAGAGGCACTCCTGGCACTTGCCAACCATCTAAAAGGCCACAAAGCATCACCACAATCCCTGTCAACACCAATTCCTCCCACCACAGGGCCAGGTGGCCTCTCTCAAGACTCTGATGAGCCCTCCAGGAAATATTCAGTGGAGAATAAAATTAGATGTCAAAGAGCAGAAGGATTTCAGCCCTGGCTGAGCTCTGGCAGGTCCCCAGAGCTGGGAAGGAAAAAAAGTATTACAAAAACACTTATCAGAAGGCGGTGAGAAATTAGACGTAGGTCACTTGAACTCCAGCCCTGAGGAAAGGGGTCAAGCCCACAGAGTAAAGCCCAGCTGGATGGGAAGAAGCCAGCAGAGTTTTTTTTGGAGGAGGAACTGCTTGGTTTGTTAATTTCATGACATACCTTATGCTGCGTTTTTCCTCCACTTGTGAATATGAGTCTGGACCCACTTGCTCTCTCCCACTCAGTGGGGATGGTGGTGCCTCTCCTGCCAACACCACAGAGCATCTCATGCCTGAGAGTGTTGCTTAGATTTTGGGCACAGGTCACGCAGCTGGCAGCTCTATTGGGCAATTTTACTAGACAAAGCACAAGAGCTTCTTGTCCATAGGGCGCAGTCAGCATGAGCATGTAAGTAAGATGGTCCAGCCCAGGAGACTGTGACCATAGGTCTGGTCTACCTAAGTGACATTATGCTGTGAATCTCCTTTTAACACATTTTCAGGACTGTGGTGGTGGTTTTATGACTGCTATTTGACAGCCTTCCACATATGACAAACTTCCACTTTCAAAAGCAATTGATTTTTGAGGACATTGCCTCCCAAGAGACACTTCCTTTTGAAAACAGTTTCCTAATGCTCTTGGGGCACTTGCAAGATGTTTTGCTGTTTTATTACAATTTTTAAATAGCCTTTAAAAGAGGATGTGAGGCAACAGATGGGACCCCATGAACAAATTACCAGCAGTTCTTGTGGTTTGTTTGGGTTTTTTTCTCCCATAGAAAAAAAAGTCCTTTTAAAACTTTGAAGCATTCAGAGTGGCTGCATGCACCTAGAGAGCTCACAAGCTGCTTCACTCACCTGGTCCTGCATATTTTGGACACACTCAGTGGGGTTAACTGATGGGTTGACTTCCTGAGCTTTTCCAATCATGTTAGCAATATTTTGGGGTTCTTTTGTTTTGTTGTTTTGTTTTGTTGTTGAAGTAAGCACAGCATTGTTGGAGATGAAAGTATTTGTTGGCTTTGATGGCTTACATGTGTGAGCATTTGCTTAGAAATCCCAGCCTTTTGGGGCTGGGGTAGGTTGATTCCTAATAGGATGCTGCTTTCTGCCCCAAGGCGTCCTGAGGAAGCATTTGGACCAGTCCTGAGCACAGCCCTGGGGACTCTCCAAGGACAGCATCACTTTGGGCATCCCTCAGGAGGTTGCTCCATCCAGGTCCACATAGTGACAACTGGCAGACAAGTTTATTATCCCTCTGGTTCCAGCTCCTCCTGCAAAGACCAGCATCTTTGTGAGAGCTACTTCATGGGAGATTTATAGCTCAGCTCGGCGGCCATACGCAGTTCAGAGTTTACATAAACGCTGGGCACGGTCCCAGTGCTGGGTGCTGACTCAGGCACCCGCCCATGCAATGCTCCCATGTCACCAGTTCAAGCAGGCCTCCCAGAGCAACCCTGCTGACATTTCACACTGTCATGGACTGTAGCAGTCACCGGAGTGGCCAAATCATGAGGCTTCACGTCCTGGAGAGAAGGGGTTTTAAATCTTCCCTTCCTTAGCCTCTGGCCTCAAGCAAACACAACGTAATCGGGTTGTCCTGGCTGGCGACGGGCTTGATTCATTTTCCTGTGGGGAGATCTCTCCGGCTGGTTCCACAAAGAGACTTGGTGGTCCTAGGTCTGTTTCCAGCACCTGCAGAAGGACTGGCTCCTGAGAGTCTCTGCCACAGACCACCAGTGCCTGCCAGGCAGCACTGGCCCCTGAGACACCATCATAGGTGATGGTGGGTTGAAAGGCTGATGCAGAATAATGATTTCACCTGCACTTCAGGGGCAAAACCAGTCTCTTCTGCAAGAAAAAAACAAAGTGCCAGAAGCAAGGGAGACTCTCCAGCTGGGGGAGAGGGTAATGGGAACAAGATGCTTTAAATCCTCCCTGTTATGGAGATGCCTGCTGCAACTATGTGGGCGGATCCATGATTTCCAGCCTGGGCACTGCTACTACAGACTCTGCTCCAGTTTGAGATGGGGGTCTGTTTGCATCCTGGGATGCAAAAATACAGCACAGAAAGGCAGGGGTTCTTTTTTCCTTACCCAAGCTGTCAAAAAGCTCCATTATTTCTTAGCAATGATAATACATGATATTTAATTTTGCACATAGGGTTAGGGTTAAGGTCATTAGGGTTAGGGAGTAGGGGTTTTGAGCTGCCCAGTTCCCATAAGGCCTCCCTGTGCAAGCGTATCTCTGTTGCCCTCCTGGGAACCCCCTTTCCCAAGAAGTGGAAACTGCAAATGCCATAGCACCATCTGGCTGCAGCAGGAAAATGGTCCTTCCCCATCAATTGGGCCAGTGCCCCAACATTGTCTGTGGGAACAGACCCTCCCAAATCCACTCATCCTGGCCGTATCTCCATTCCTGGAAATTTAAGGCACAGCCAAAAGCCCTAGACCTGTTTACAACTTCTTGTACAAACAGCTGCTCAGAAAACATCTCCTCTATGCTGCTCCTTGTGCACTCCTTGCCTACATTTTCATGAGCTAACATTGGGTAACAGTTAAGTAGCTGCCTTGACTCATTTAACTTGAGAGCCGTGGATATTTTGCTGAATAAAAAGCACCACATTTTGAGGGACATTTATGCCCCTTCAGCAATCCAAGAGGGATGTATAGGGCCTGTCAAAGATAGGGTTACAGGAGGAGCTGTCTGAGATGCACCAAGAGCACCGAGAGTCTTGTTGTTTGTGGGCAATTCCTCCGACAAACCAAGTCCTGCAGCACTGCAGCCTGCTGACATGCTGCTCTGCTAATGTCTTTTGTTCATAAAACTCAGCACAGGCTAAGGGAGCCTACTGGTGATGAAAAGGATTTTGTAATGTGCTTCCTTTCTTCCAGCGCTGGGACAGGTGAGGAAGGGTGGTGGGGCACCCACCATGACCCAGCCCCCAGGAGAGAGGCCTGAGCTCCTGTGCTCTCTGGGAAGATGCCAGTGGTGACCATGCTTCAGCCCTCTGAAGGGTCACATCCAGCTGTTGTCAAGGGGCTGGAGGCAGCAGCAGCATGCCTGGAGCAGAGATGAAGCCTAGGAAACATCAATGAGCCTATGGGACATCCTCTTCCAAGAGAGGGAGAAGGACCACAGCTCCCAGTCATGCTCCAAACCAAACATTTCATAAGACTGGCATTTAAGTGCAAACCACTTGAGTTATGGCAAGCTGTGTTACAGACAATCATCCTTCAGTGCTGCAGGTGGCTTCCCAGAGCAGTCCTGGTGTGACAGCCCTGTATGGTATGACAATGCTGGGAGCCACATCATCTTTCCTTGTGAGCTCTCATGGTGACAGCATGAAACAGGTCAGGTTTGGTGAGAATTAAGTAACTTGAGATGTTGTTTTACTCCTGGCAGTTATTAGGACAAGTTTGGACTTCTGCAAACAGAGGCACTGAAATTCCTCTAACAACACTGTGTCTGGCAACACCATAACTTCTTCAGTCCCATCAAAAGGAGACCAGAACCTCCTTCAGCTGCTCCATCCAGCTCGAGGGTAGCATTTACTAATTTGACAATTGTTCAGACCATCCACAGATCTCCAGAGCTCAGCTCCAGAGGAAAGAAACTTTTTCCATGGTCAGACACATCCATACAATATCAGGATGGATATGTCCAAACCTGAGATGCTGAGAGATTTAGTAAAGCAACTTACACCTTCTAGGAATGGCCACAAAAATCATGAAAGGTTATCAAAAAAGTTAGAAGCTTCTTCAGTTTTTGATGAACTGCTCTGAGCAGGCTCCAGCACCAGAAAGAGCCAGCACTCCCCAGGTTAGCAAGCTGGGACACCACGCTTTGAAACACAGTTCCTTCCAGCTCAATGGCTTTTGTTGTTAGTGTGGGAATTGCTATTAATCACCCAGTGTACATGTCCCCGTTACTCATTCATAACGAGACATGGATGACCGTGCTGCCATCCCAGCCTGCTTCTTCAAGCAGTGTTTGGTTAATGACCCATACCTTGAAGGTATCCCAGGAAAAACAAGCGTAGGCAGAGTCACCCAGTGTCAAATAAACCCTGGATGTTAGATTCCATTAAAGCAGCTAAGTCTGAGTGCATAAGAGTTTTGGAGGTTTCGCATTTTCAGCCTCTCTTGAAAGATTTTGGATTTGTTTGTTCACTGTGTTCTGGCCAGGAAAAATATTTGTTTAATATTTTTTAAACAAGTCCCTCCAGCTCTTTTAAAAAAAACCACAAACCAGTCAAAAAACCTGACCAGGAAAGGTGAACAAGACCCACAGAAAGAAAGCAGCTTTTCAGTCACACTAACAACACAAACCCTCCTGTCCACCCTTCCAGAAGATGACCATTTGGGACCAAAGCCCCAGTGCGACAGCTGGGAGCAGGGATAGCAGGGCTCATCCCAGCTCTCTCCAAAGGATCCCCCAGCCCTTGCACAATCCCAACATCAGTACAGAGCAGACCCTTTCTCCGTGCTTTGCTCACACTCACCACATCCCACCCCAGCACCTCCCCCTACTCCATCCCTTTCTCTTTTCCCTTCCTCCTTTTGCTGCCCCAGCGGAGCCATGCTACCTGTGAGCGTTTGATGAGGAAAAGGATACATAGGGTGGACACATAGGAGAAAAGAGCCTGGATCCTCAGAGGGCAACCACAGGCATTGGAGGAAACATTACGGCTCTGTTGCAGGTCCACATGCAAACTGTCCCCCATGCAGTGACACAAGGTGCATGGCATGGCCCCGTGCTCTGCTAAGGGATCATAGGGGCTGGAAGGACCGCCAGAGATTGAGTCCAACCCTCCTGCCAAAGCAGGGTCCCTAGGACAGGTTGCACAGGGAGGCATCCAGATGGGTCTTGAATATCTCCAGAGAAGGAGACTCCACGCTCTCTTGGGCAGCCTGTCCCAGAGCTCCCTCACCCTCACTGTGAAGAAGTTCTTCCGCATATTGGTGTGGAGCTTCCTGTGCTCCAACTTGAGGCCATTGCCCACACTGTCTGGTATCCTCAGTCAAGGTCCAATTAGGGCTCCTCCAGACAGGATGAGAGTCTCCCAGAGGGCAGACACACAAACCAAACAAACCGCATCCCACCACTGCTGCCCCGACTCTTGTGCCTCCAGCAGCAGCTCAGGAAGTACCTGCAGGCATTAGTGCAGCACATGCAGTCGTAGCATGGAGCACGCACAGCGCACTCTCCGGACACACGCTTCCTGGCACAAGCACCTTCCCGCTGCCGTTCCGCACGCGCTTCCTTCCTGGTGGCTTCAGCAAAGCCACCATCAGCTGGAGGTCACACGCATGCAGCAACGCCATTGCCTCACAGGAAAGGTACTGAATGGGACCCACCTTCGCTCGCGCAGCTTCCACAGGCCACGCGTACGAGTACACACACATGTGCGTGTTCACACTGAGACCCTCCCTGTGCCACCTCAACCCCTGTGCTGGGACAGCAGGGGCTGAAGGCTGACCACAGCAACAGCAGCTCTGCCAGAGCTCCAACCCCATGGAAGGGGAGCAAATGCCCTGGCATTATTAGTGATCTAGGATGCGCTGTTTTAATTAGGAAAAATCCTAACTTTGCTGGCTCTTCTGTTCTAATCCTGTTCTGTTAGCGACTCTTATTGCAATAAACAGTCATTAGCCCTCGTGTCTGGGCTGTGATGCTGTCGATGGGAAATATTTTGTTTCATAACAGCGCCTGCAGCCAGCCGAGCACATGAGAACATTTTTTCACAACCATGGAAGATGCTATTTTTAACTGTTCCCCCCCCATATTTATGGTGCTTGTAGGAAAGATGCGCCAGTTTAAACACGTTGCAGCAGTGTGTGTCATTTAACTCCCTCTGTGCCACAGAAGGGGGATGTCGTGGTTTCCCCCCGGCTGTGGGCCGAGATCCACGCAGCTGCCTGCTTCTTAAAGTAAAAGAGCAGGGGAAGAGGGGAAAAAGGGGGAAACAAGGGAAGGGAAAAGGAAGGGGCAAATAACTCCAAAACCAAGAAACTAGAGAGGCCCGTGGGTTGGGATAAGGAGAGTTTACTAAGAGAACAGAAAGATAAAATATACCAATGCTAACAGGACTTTAGAGCAAAAGATGATGAAACTCTTGATCCCAAATGCAGTTTCTCCCCGACCCACACAACTCAGGCCGTACCACCCAGAGCTGTCCCGGAACCCGACCGTCCCCCCAAGCAGCACGTGTCCCACCACCGCCCCTCTTCTTCCTCCCCTCAGCCCCCCGTTATCCTGGGCAGGACGTCATTGGCATGGAATACTCTCTTTGGCCCATCTGGGTCACCTGTCCTGGCTTCGCCCCTCCTTTCTCCTGAATAGAGAAACAGGAAGAAGCTGAGAAAATCCTTGACTGTCTGACTGCAACTAAGAACATCAGGGTGTTCTCAGCACTGCTTTCATTGTAACTCCCAAACACAGCATCCCATCAGCTGCTACAAATGAAGTTAACTCTATCCTGACTGAAACCAGGACAGGGGATGAGAAATCCCAGCCTAGCAGCTGGGTGGTGGGATGACCATGCTCATTGTGTGTGGGTTTCCCTGCTGCCCAATCTACAGCTTTGCAGCACCCATCACCAAGACTATCACCATCGGGACATGGCACAGTGCTCTGTTCCCCACCATCCAGCCTCAAAATACACCTTTTGGTGCTGCTTCCAGCCCAGCAGCAGGGCAAGAGCAGAGTCTGGTTGTGCTGAGTGCTGCAAATATGCAGAGGGGGACAGGAGAACCAGGGCAGAGTGAGAGGAGGCTGGTGAGGATGGTCACCAGGTGGGTGCAAGTTGCTCAGGTGTCACCTAATGCATTTTTCCCTCTTCGTTGGCATCCTTCAGGTCCTTCCCCTGACCAAGGAGCAGACCCCATGCCCATTGTCTTTGCCACCATTCCCCTTCTGGGATTATAAAGACCTGTGGCTTCCCTTCTCCAACACAGCACAGATCCATCTGAAAATCCAGACTGGCGAAGACTGGGGAGGTTCAGACATGAGGCTCCAGGTACATCTAAGAGCTCCCAGCCAGGGCACCAGGGGCTTTGCAAGCCCATTTGTGTTAAATGCTGTTTCTGTCTGCACTAAGTGCATAGCCAGTTGAAATCACGTTCCTCCATGTCCAACAAAAATACGTTCTTAATAGTCATGGAGCTAAGTGGAGTCACCCAGAGTTATGATTTCCTTTCAGCAGATATTTAATTTTCAGGCTGTCACTTTCACTCAGGCCATGATTAAAACAATAAACCCCAGAGAAGCCACCCTGTTCCCCATCAACAGCTGCTTCTCTTCCACACACTGCAGTGGGAGCTATTCATCAGCAAAAAGAGGGAGGGGAAAATAAAAGACAGATTAGTATTATTTATTATTAAAAGCTGCCATGTTTGGCTAGCCAGCTCTTCTTGGTAAAGCAAGGATGGCCACAGCTGCCTCCTTCAGATACAGGAGAAAGAAGTCACTTTATGGCATAAGGGATGTGTTACTGCTGCACGTACTCAACACCTCTTAGGAGCTTCATGTGTCATCTCATGTAAGAGGCAAGTCATTGTATTGGAAGGGTTCCCCTTATTCACCTCTGAAAATCTTCTCAGACACTCACGCTCCACCAGTGGAACCCCACCTTCACCAACAGCTTGTAAAGGGAAAAAAAATCAAGTATCACAGATTGACAAAATAACTGGTGAGTGATCAGCATAAACTCCCAGCCCTGGTCCCTGTGATCTTGGGCAGCCTGTTCTCCTGGGCTTCTGCTTTTCCTGCCCTGAGTCTCAATCTGGAGAGCACTGTGGGGTCACAAAGCCCTAAGCAAGCTGGATGATGGGAAAGGAACAGGCTCCCAGGGTCTCCTTGAAACCTGCAGCATTGGTTTTGTCTGCACATACCATGATTGTAGAGATGATGGGTGAGATCCAGCCACCCAGCCTGACTACAGGGCTCATTGTACAGTTGGAGGAGACACCCACAGCAGATACGTTAGAGAGAACAGCCTACATTCCGCTAAACTCAGGACTTGAAGCATTCTGCTTGGGCATCTCACTTGGGCCACGAAGACAGACACTGCAGAAATACACGAGTTTTCTTGGAGTTTGGATTCCAAAGGCTAAACATGTTCCACTTCAGCAAGGCTGGAAAAATCTATCCAGTCAGCGCTCCTGCCATGCCTGTGCATATTTGCATTTTCCTTACAGTATTTTTAGAGATTTCCACTCCTTGGCCTGATTTGGGATGAAGTCAAATATGTGAAATCTTGGAAGCTGCCACAGGAAAAGAAACTCCATTTGTCAATGAGCTTTAGCTACAGCCTTCAGCCACAGCGATAAATCTTCTACCAGCCTGGAGAGCTGCACTCGCCTCTCAGATAAGGGTCTAACATGGTCCAGAAGGTCTTTGTTTCCCAGCCAGTCTAGGGAGGTGCTGCTATCCCACCTCTCTAAGGATGGGCTGAAGCTTCCCACAGGAGGCTGCTTCTCTGGTGGGAGGCAACATCAAGGAGAACCCTGGCTCCTTGTCCCAGCCAACCAGAGGAGTGGAGAGCCCCTGCTATCTCCCCATGCTTTGTCAGCTTCCCTCCAAGGCAGCCACATTCCCCCAGGGTCTCGTATCTCTAAGACTCAGTCTTGTTGCTAAGGCAGGGGAGGAAATGATGGAGCTGGCTTGGAGAAGCCCTGTTCCCAGCTCTACACAAGGACCAGCCTCAGCTCAGCCACCTTAACCCACACATCTGCTAAAGACCCCCCAACGCAGCTCATCCAGAAACCTTTCCTACCCACACCACTAAGACAGCAGGCGTGGTTTTGTGGGGTGCAGTTCCACAGGCAAAGCACCTGCCTCAGGAGTCACCCCTTTCTGCTGTGGCATGGACTTGGTTTGTCCTCCTGGCTCACTCTGTGCAGCAGCTCCCAGGGAGGATGGCTCTTCACCTGCAGTCACCCTCTTGGGAAAGAGAGCTCACCTTCTCCTCCTCTCGTGAGCCATGGAGGAGCACTCATCTTTTTTGGGCAGGTGGGACCCAAAATGTGTTTATAGCCTGGCTAATTTTAGCACTTCCCATTCACAACGAGGGCCCCACCCAGCCCCACATTGAAACTACCTCTGGGCTGGAAAATAGCAGCTGTAAGACAACATCTGGCATCGCTCAGCCAGGCAGAGGCAGGAAGCAAAGGAAAACAGCATCTGTCCGAGGCTGCCAAGGGACTCCAGCTAGACAGAGAGAAGAATTTGGCCAAGGCACTGGAAAGAGTAAGTCTAATCTCAAAAACATTATTAAAAAAAGGATGAGACATTATAAGGTGCTGGTTGCTATTTGTCATCCTTCAGCCTGCTGTTAACTCCCACCACACCTCTGCCAGCCATGAAGAAGAGATGTCTACCCCTCCTGCCCCAAAGTCATTTGAGCTTCATCTTCACAGCCAGAGGCCTCAGGGCCCCATTGACCCCAGAACCCCAGCATGCGGGCTGGGAGGCTGCAGGGGAGCATAGGGTAAGGTCCAGCCACCTCCTGGCCTCTTTCTTGGTAGGGGACCATCCCTTATTTTTTTCAACTTCATTTAAAAAATCAACATTTGGCTCTTAGATGATACCACAACCTTGCTGGGGTTCCCCTCACTTGGGGCTCTCTAGTCCCTGCAGCCTCACAGATTCCCTCCTGCCCCACAACAGGCACTGCAGTGTGTGGAAGGGGGTTTGGGCACAGCAGCATCTTGCCCTTTCCCACCACCAAAGGTCAGAGAGGGAGGGCAGCACTGCAGACCAGCCTCTGGTTTTAAGGTGATGCAGCTTCTCTGAGCTGTGACCTGCCACAGGGTCAAGAAGAAAGCCCTCCATGGGAAGAGCCAGGGCATCTCTCTGGGGTGGATGAGGAATCTGACAGACAGCCACAGGGATTAGCTGCACCACTTCAAAACATTCCTGAAAGCAGCAAAGGATGCTGTAGAGAAAACCAAGAGGGTGAAGGGCCCCCATGGCCTCACCTGACAGCCTCAGCTCCATCCAGCCCACTGCAAAGGGCAAGCTCAAAGCTATGCCAACCAGGTGAGTCCCCTTTTTCAGCATTCCCACGGCTGTTGGGTCCTTACTGGGAGGAAACCTCAGTCCAGAAACCTCATATTCAGGCCCTGCATCCACATGTTTGTCATCAAGACTTCCTAGCTGAAAAGTAGCCCAACACCTAAAACAATCAGAGGAAGAAGGGCTGGATCTCCTCCTGATCCCAAAGGCAGGTTGTAACAAAGATAAGCAGTGTCACTCCTTGACAGAAAGCGGTAAGCAGGACATGGGACTTTCCTAGAGAGATGCAGTGCAAATGAATTTGATATCTGCTCCAGTGAGGGACAGGGGAAATGTTATATGGGTATAATGTATGGTTAGATGTTCAGCAAATACTTGAAGCAGCAGTATGGGACAGCCTCCCTGCACGCAGCATTAGCTCTTTCCATACTTCTGCCATAGCTTTTATGGTTCCTACTGGGAAATCCAGACCAAACCAGGAGCTGGAGCGCTGTGAGATGATAACTCCTGGTGCATCAGTGACTGAGCCATCAGGAGCCACAGCACAGTAGCAACAGGTAGGGAGATGGAGACCTGCCCAAAAGGAGCTCAGATGAGTTGGCTGCAGGTCTGGATGGACATGCAAGGCTTGTTTCAACTCAGTTCAAACCACTCTAGTCTCAAAGAAAACCTTGGAAGCTATGTTATTTGCAAATCTACTTGTTTTGGCAATCAGAAAATAATAAGCAAGAGGCTGATGTTATTTCAGCTTCAGAGGGGTGATTAATCAGCTTTGCAGGGAACACAAGCTCAGCTGACTGCTGAGGGCTTCACAGAGATACCAATCACCCCTTCACAGCGTCTCCCCACAGGCTGGGGTGCTCACCATTACCTACCTGCTCCTCGCATTTGGCAGTACCCCTGGTTACCAACCCTCGCACATGCTGCTTGTGGAGGATGAAGAGCCAGACCAGCAGGGAAACAGGAGCCCTACACAGACATGCCCATAGTTACCAGATTTTGGCTCAAACCTGAACAAAACACTTCAGACTAAGAAAGGAAGTCACAGAAAGCCCCCAGTCCCCCAACATCTTGTGCATGTGCACATACCCACACACATACACCTGCACCACCCCCACTTCTCAGCAGGGACCTACTCTCTCAATCACAACTCACCAACTCCAGCCTAGTTCAGCACCTTCCCCGAGAAAAACTCCCTAGCACCTGCCCCACCCCTTTAATACCCTGCACTAATTAACTCTCATCAGGCTCTGAGCTCCTTCTGACCATTCATCCCCCTTGCTCTGCAGTGGAGTATTTCGTCTTCTGAGCCCACCTCTTTTTGCTCCCTATACAGGTGGTGGGACTCAGCCCTTTTCTTCTCATTTGTGGCTTTCATCCTTCTGTCCCTTCATGCTGGTCACCCACCCCCAGCCCTCAGGATAGCCAGCCTCCCCTCCCCTTTCTGAAGGGAGGTTCCCCCCACACCTCATCTGCCTCATTTTCATCCCCCACACTGGTGTCTCACCAGCCTGGTGTGGTGGAGGGAGCCAGTGGCAAAGCCATGGGTGCACCTTCCTGAAAACCATCTCTTGGGAGAATTCTTCATGGGTGCATCCTGCCTTATGGTCCTGCTGCCGTTTGCAGCTGCCAGAAGGATCCTGTGGTGCAGGCAGGGGTCTGGACACAGCATCCATCTCTGCCTGACTTACCATCTGGCTCGCACAGCATGTGCTGCAGTGGGGTCCCCATCTCTGCTGGGGTCTCTCTGTGGTCTCCCAGGCAGCTGCAAGGCATCACCAGGATAAGCCTGATGGGTAGGGCAGCCCTGAGCCCTGTTCCACTGGCCCTGGTCCCCCTGCACCCTCCCCAAAGGCTCTGGAATGTTCACAGCCCCAGCCAATGCTGTTGGACACCTCAGGGCAGCAACATGCAACATGTATGTGGCAGCTTATAGAAAGGACTGGGGAGCCTTTTCCCCCTTTTATTGAAAATTATAATTTCTAGTTTAGTGCAAACACTGTGCATTTTACATCACAAAGCAAGAGATAATTCACAGGATGCATTTCCACCTGGGAATCCCTCCTTTGGCTTCACACATCAAGCTTCACCAGCCTCACCAATCACCCATTCCTGTCATGCTGAAAAATCTCACTGGTAGGGAACCAGCCACCTCTCTGCGGTGGGAAAGGGGAGGCCTGAGACAACAGCGTTGCTACAGAGCAGGGGAGAGGAACGTGCCTCAGGGCTGGTTTTTCCCCTATATAGTACCCAAACTTAGTGATAACCAGGGTAGCCTTGGCAACTTCCTAGGAGCTGTGACTGAAAGTCCAATAAAACCCTGGAGAACTCCATGCTTTCAGGATAAGGCTCTTAGTTTGCACATATATTTACATGTTTCAGTAGAATACCAATTAAGCATATGGAATCATGTACCACTTTGGCTTGACAGACAACTCAGCACTGCCTGTTAGCTGAGGTCATCAGCAATTAAGAAACAAACAGCAAAACATGTTCATTCATCCATCTGGGCTCCAGCAAATCCATGTAAACGAAACAATATCATCTGGATTGCTCTGGTTTACATCTTGATGTCACCCAGCTCGAAGGTGATGTAAAGGTCTCATCGGGACTGGCAACAGCCCAGCTCGCTGTGGTGGCATCCCCAGCCAAGCAGCCCAACAGAAGGCAAAACCCAACTAAAACTGAAGCGTAGAAGCTGACACAGCCTTCCCCAGGGAGCCAACGCAGTTCCTTGCGCAAATGAAGCGAGGGGGCTGAACAAGGGTCTGCACAGACATTTATGTGAAAGGTGCAAATGTCACGGTGTGTGAATAGGGATGGGTATGTTGGCAATGGGGTTCGCTGTCTCTGACCTCTCTCCTTACCGGTTTCAGAAATGGGTACTTGTACACAGACAGACACCCAAGCAAGCTACTCGAGGTGATTTCTTTACTGCAGAAAAGGTGGGCAAAGACTAGGGGAAAGCCACAGGCCACCAAGATGATGAAGGAAACAGCTGAAACCCCCAGTGAGGACATTGGGGCAGCTTAGGGCCACCACGGAGGAGTATATTCAGGCTGCTGTCACTGCTAGGACCTTGTTGTCTGCAGAGGAGAGGTGAGGTCACCAATCTAAAGCAGTCCATGACCAGCTCAGCCTCTGAGTAATGGTACATTGCACCAGTTCCTTTTTCTTTCTGATCGTGCAGGACATGTTCTTGAACAGTTTGTTTGTGTAGGCACAGGAACCAAGAGCGAGTTTTTAAGTGAAGGTTGAGATTTCCAGCATGATTGTTTGGCTCCAGGAGCTGGAACCACACTACTCACGATAGAAACATTTTGATTTAGAGATGTTAGTGTCTCCAGACTACAGAAGGCAAGGCCAAGAAAAGGGATCAAACAGAACATCATGGATTTCTTAAATCGCAGCATTGTCCAGCCTCACTTTTCCCACTGGTGTTCTGTCTGCAAGTGTCACCTGCCACTGATAGCTTTTTGTCCTGGTCGCAATTAAGATTTTGGTTTTTTCCCCTCAAACATCCAGGGAGAAAAAAATTCCAACAGCACCACACACCATCACCATCACAGCTTACACCAACTTGGATGTGGGGCTTTCTCCCCCAGTGTTAGCTCAAATACTTTGGCTGGATTTCCATTCATCCTCCGCCAGTTTAATTTTCACCTTCACTTTAAAGAGATTTATTTTTCATTTCCTCAAATGTGCTAGTTTAGCACATCAAAGCCCACTATGAGACATCTACATGTGCCCAGCACATCTGCAGCAAACACCAAGATGGAGACCTAATCCACTCTACTATAAATAACCCTCATGACTGAGCCTCATTCTCCTTCCCCGGGACACAGAGTAGCTCTGCTACCTTCAGTGGGACTATTCCATGGTGAGGTCCCACCTACTCAGGGCAGCTCTCCTGCACAAGCACTACTTGCCATAAATAACCCCCCATCCTGTGCCAAAATGTGTGAGAGGCATCACCAGCAACATGAAAGATCCAGATTTCCTTGGGATGCTTGCATGGAAGAAACTCTTTCGGATTGCAACTCCTCTGCTCTTCATGGAAGGAAGGAAATTAGGTCCCAAGTAGCTCTCCAGACCACAGGGGAGCGAGGGCAGCAGGTAGGAAGACCAAAGGAGAGTGGATAAGGCTGCAGGACAAGTCTTACTGGGCAATGTTATGGGAACCAGGGGTAGATATGGTCTACGTGTAGGATACTCCTTGCTTAAACATTACCCACCCTCAGAGGCTTGCCATAGGGATGTTCCCAAGAGCCACACAAACCTCTCTGACTGGAGAGGAGATCCTCATCTTATTTATGAAAATGCAAATGCCCACGGGGAAAATCTGCAAAGGAGTGTGGCTCCCTCCAGCTCCACTTCTTCGGTGTTTCTCAGGGGAAGAGGCAAGCCGACCAGTTCAAGTGCTGCTGGAGGCTACTGGGAAGAGCTCTGACCAAGGGTGAAGGAGGCTGTGGCTGGAATTTCAACCCATGGCCCCAGGAACAGCACAAACATCCCACTCACTTTTCAATGAATTTTATTTCGTTTAATAAAAAACACCAACCAAGCTTGCATGTATATCTTATATATATAAATATATACAGTATATATAAAACAAAGGCATCTGGACAACACCTTTCCCCGTGGCGCAAACTGTAAGGCATAGAAAGAAGTGTCCTAACAGTCCTATTCTTGGCACTACAGAGCGGCTCCTCTCACTCTGTCCCCCCTGCTCATACCCCCACACTGGCTTTCCTCTCTTCTTTGGCTTTTCGAGGTGGCAATGCCAGGAATATTCAAGAAGCAATGAAGCTCTGCGAAGCCCAAAGAGGCAATTCCTCAGATCTCAAACTGGTCCAGGTGACCCCATCTCATTGTACTAGCGGGCTTCTCACAGACCTAAGGGTAACAGCGCTGCCTCTCTGGCACAAGGGACTTGAGGGATGAAGGGTCAGGTGGATAACATGGGAAAGCGGTGACCAAACAACTTCTTCTAGGGTGAGCTGGGGTGGGTGGGAGAGGAGCAAGCTTTGCATCTCAGCATGATGGCAGGTGGGACACGTCCATAGGCTGAGATTGGCAGAGGTGTCTTTTTGCAGTCCCATACAAAAAATGGAAACCAACAAGGGTGAGACTGTCCTTTACTGAAGAAGCTCGTAGTATAATGAGCAGAAGCAATAAACCTGACAATAACAAGAAAGAAAAAACAAACGGTGGCATTATCCCAAAAGGAAGGAGGAACCTTGTCACTCACGAGCGGTTCAGTTTGGTCCCCATGTTCAGTTCTAGGTTAGGGTTGGCTTTTTTCTTCTTTTTTAATAATTTTTTTTTTTGGTGTGGGTTTTTTTTTTTCTTCTTTTTTATTTTTTTCTTTTTTCAGCACAGACAAGTTGCAAAGCAGGATGGGTGCTGTCGTGTGTTCTTCTGCAAGCTGCCTCCAGTCGTTAATTGACTGTGGGCACTTGATTCCTCTGTAAACTATATTCCTTTGCCTTCAGTCTCAGGTTGGCAATACTGTTGGCCATGTTCATGCCCTGTGCCGGGCTGGCATTGGTACATGTGGCAGAGTAGGTGGCCATGGCGCTGTGGGGCAGAAAGAGAGAGAAACATCACATCAAGACATGGTCTTCACACCACACGGAGAGCAGATGTGCATCACACTGAGGTGAAATCCTGGGGTTTCCATACCTGTGGGATGTATCTCTGACACAAGCAGGGAATTATCCCTACTTTTTATTTAACGCCCCTGAAAATCTCTCCTCTGCAGTTCACTTACCCAGGGACAGCCAACGCCAAAGTTGGTTGAAATCAATAGGGCAACTTTCCATTTCCTCACCCGAAAGGTTTACAGTGAGGTCAGGGTGCCCAGCCTGACAGTTAGACCGTGGTCCTTAAAAGTACTCCCACTGGAAGCAATGTCTTTTTGATGAGAGCAATTTGCTGGTTTTATAACTTGTGAAATCACGTCACTTCTGAAGCACGTTACGCTCAAGAAACACACTGGGGAAGCCCCATTTCAACAATTGTGATGCTTTTTTAGTTTCAGCCTTTGGGACCAAAAACTTCCACACTTTGTCCCTGAAAACTTCAGCTGATCATGTAGAACATGCCTTGTAGGCTGAAAGGAAAAAAATAAACCTTTTTTTTTTCCTCCCTTCCAATCATGAAAAACATTACTTTTGTCAGCAGAGGCTAAAGAAGATCTCCCAAGTCCTTTCTTTCCTGCCCAACATTTGTAGATCTGCTCTCCAGACGACTAGAAAAGTTGTTCAACGCATGGGCCCTACTCCACCCCACCCCAAAAACCAGGAAGCTATCTAACCTGTGGCACTTCCTACATCTGTGCCCACAGATAAAAACGAGTTGAAAAACACCAAGTGAGCTCGAGATGCCCGTTCAAGGCAGCCAGTGTGTTCAGGAGGAAACCACAAATGCTCTTCCTGGAGGTAAGCTCAGGTCTGGTGCTGACCCTTCCCAACTGCCTGCCCAGGTGGCTCGCATCTGAGGTTCTGGGAAATGATCTCCTACAGCCCAAGGAATACGATAGCTTGCATTTTTCCTTCTTTTTTTTTTTGTTTTTTCCTTTTTTCCCCCCACTTCCAGCACTGATCTCTACAACTGGAAGAGCCTTTACAATAGCCATTCCTTCGAGGGAAGCGTGTGTTTGCTGCACACACAGACCCTGGCCGTGGGTGTGCATGCTGGGGTATCTCTGACTTCCCAGGGCAGAGCTGAGACCTGCCAGGAGTTTAAACGGAATTCAGCACTGTCCGAATCCTCAGCTTCCCAGAGATCCAGCCCAGGCAACACCAGTAGGTCTCATCCCGGGCCAAATGGCTCCTGTCTCTCACTTTAAAATCAGAGAAATGAACTTCTTTGTGGAGTAACTGTGATCTTTGCAATCAGGACCAGTGGAAACACAACGGCTTGCACACATGGGAAGGGCAGGTGAGACCCGTAGGCATAAAGCTGCTTACACCTATCCAGGGAGAAGCATGGAAAACTCTCCCCAGGATAACAAACATTCAGGATGCTTTGAGGATCTCTAACACCCATGGAGGATGGACAATACAATACAGACATGGAAGTACAGGCTCAGCTCTCCCCAGCTTGGGGTGCATTGGCTGCATTTTCATGGAGTCCAGGACATGATGGATTGGCACGCCTGGAGCCCTCCCCAGCCTGCTGCAGACCTCCCTCAGCTCCCTCTCCATGGCTAGGTTGGTGACTTTACCCTTCTCCTCGCCTGTAAGTCAGCAGCAATGTAAGAAGCAGAAGGCGAGTGGCAGGTGGCTACTTGCACACCCGTTCCCACACACTTCACAGGGTGCATCTCCACCATGTTTCTGTGCTGGAAGAAATGAGAAGAGCCTCGAGGGTACTCTAGATTAGATAAACCAGGAATTTTCAGTCTTGGGTGTGAACTGTCTTAATTCAAAACCAGACTGCTGCCTAACTCTGGTCTAAAACTCCAAAGAACCTCCTGCTCTCAGCTCCCCAGAGGTGGTGGTGGTGGAATTCTTGCTGGCCAGCAAAATCTCTGCTAAACCAAACATTTCCAGAAACACTCTCTTAGCAAGTTATTCCACAAGGATCAGCGTGCAAGAAGGCTGTCTCCAAACATTGGTAAAGGTGCTCCAGAAACTCTCCAGGGTCTAACAAGGGTTGAAGTCACCCCACTGCTCCATTCAGGCACAGAAAGAGTCTCCTTCCTCTACTCTCTTTCATGAAACACAGAGGAACATCATGTTTCTGAGACCTAAAATCCTTCTTTCAAATACAGTTTTCAATGGCCCATGGAGTCAAAGGTTGTTGGAGTGGGAATTGCCGGCTGACAGCACGACTGCTAGTCTTGTTTTCTTAGGAACCTATGCTAAAAAATGTCTAAGGAAAACATTTGAACTTCAAAAAAATAGTAGTATCTACTTGGCTATCTATGTGACACAGATCTGCAAATAGCTTTGGTTGACCTGTGGCTGAATGTATTTGGAGAATAAACACACTGATTGAAAACTTTCCCCAGATCTAAGAGCAGCTCAGACCTCTCCCCAGAGCAGCCGTTAATCAGGGGCTGGTAGGACAGCGCCGGGAAGATGGGGAGGGGGCAGAGGGCCATGCAAACACTCTGCACGGCTGTTTTTCACCAAGTGTCCAATTCTTTAATAATCCTACTCAGTTCAAAGCCTTCACAAAGCTGTGACAACCTGGCCTGGGGTGCCCACTATGATGAATGGGATCGCTAAGAGGTGCCCAACAGGATTAGAAAGCCTGGAGAGCATAAAGTGCCTCAGGGCCCTGACCACTTCACACTGCAGAAACCAGCTGTCCTGCTCCTCTGCCAACCCCTCCTACTCCTCTGCACAGTAGTGGGAGGGTGACAGTCCACCCTGGTTTGGCACGTCAGCTGTAACCTGCAAATCTCTCTGCTGAAATGCTTTGGCTTAAGTCAAGGAGACAAGACATTAAGACAGTGAGGATGCATCTTCACACCATGGACAGGCACAGCCAGGTCTGGACCTCAGGGGGAGTGAACAATCCCTAAGGCTTTCCCTTCTCCCTTGCTCTCATTTGCAAGTCCCAGATGCCTCTGGCTTCTCATTGTCAAGAGTGGCCCCAGATGGCCCTTCCCAGTTTCCCAGTGTGTCCCTAGAAGTTACCTTTGCCAAGTCTTCTCCTAGAAGCCGTTATGAAGCCCCTTGTGTAAACAACATCTTGGGAGGGACAATCTATTTTTAAAAGCGTGAGAGGCAGAAATGAGCCTTGAGCATTCAAGCAGGCATCTGGTACCCTGATCAGAGCAGTCTCAGTGGGGTGGGGAAGGAGCTGTGCTTCTCTCCCTTTTGACTCACCCACCCAAACTCCTCCCTAGGATACAACACTGAGAGCTTCACAGAGAGATGGTCTAAATCCCAAAAGGGGGTTTATCCAGACAGCAGTCCTCAGATAAAATCCAAAGGATAAGGGTCATTTCTGAGAGAAAACTGGTTGTCAATAAAGCATCCTAAGCAGCATCTGAAGTGGGTGAACCTATGACTTGTTCTTCTGGAGCTATAGGGTAGATGAGGAAGACCCTATGACACTGAAGCGGCAATCAGGGAAGCCACGTGTTTGCAGACCCAACTAAGCTAATAATGTCTAGGGTGCAAGAAGGGGGTCAAGGTGACCGAGGAAGAGAGGTCCTGGGCCTGGCGGAACTCCTGGAAGCTAGCAGGAAGCTGGCTGTGTTCACACTAGATGTATAGGAAGAAATATAGCCAAAGGTTTCAAAGTTCTGATCAATAACAAAGTCAGTATGCTAAAAAATACCCACCAACCTAATTTTTACCTGCCTACAAGCCAGCTGGCTTCTCACAGACCAACAAATCCTGTGGATCATTGCACCCACACCCAGCTCCTGCTGGGCTGTGGATGGCACTGAATAGGACAGGGAGGCCTATGACATGCATAGACATCCCAGATCCTTTGAGCAGACTGGGGTTGTCACATCTGCATTTCTTTCCTGCCACCCGTTAAGTAGTGCTGGCCACGGGAGATGGACACTGAACACCAGTCAGTCACTCAGAGACACCTGGTCCTTACTGCAGGCGACCCACAGCACCACTCGATGGCACAGCTCCTTCACGCTCACGCTTCTGCTCTTGCAATTAGAAAAAACCTGCTCACCAGTGCTGACCATTGAGAGGGAGGGCTGGAAGCAGCGTGAGTGGAGCTTGTTCCCAGCCTCTCCTGACATCCCACCCAGGGACTACCATGGGACAGCCACACAACTCCCTCTTCTGGCCGCTATGTGTGGCTGAGCCTTCCCAAGCACCCTGACACCACCTCGGGTGGATCTGCATCCAGTGGAAAGGCTTCCTCTTTGCTTTAAATTGGGTGCACTGGGGAAGCAAGTGGAACCCCTTCTGCCTTCATGTACTTACACCTGAACTTCTTCTGAAACTTCCTGAACTGCAGAGAAAGACAGCCAAAAAATCTGCAAACCTCCCATGAACCCAATGCCTGGAGAGCAACGGGGATGCTCAACCAAGTCCACTTTGCAAGCCTGACAGCCAGAAGGGGTGTGTGGCAACAAGTGAGGAAAACCAGTGGGGTGGTCAAATGCTGTATCCTCCAGCTGTCCCGTGCAAATATAAACAGCCCATTAGAGCTGTCTGAGGGCTACACCCAGGTGGATCCATACTGTGCCAGAAGCTGGTGTCACTCACTCACCTGTAAGGAGAGGCAGTACCCCAGGAGAGATAGTCGGTGGGTCTCGGAGCTGGGCGAGGTACTATGGGCTGCTCCACGGCGGTCACGTCCCCTGAGTAGGATTTGAGCAGAGAGGCATTCTTGCTGGCCAGCATCGCCCTCTCGTTCCGGCGAAACTTGGCTCTCCGGTTCTGGAACCACACCTGGGGTAGGAAGAGCACATACCCACCAACCATCACAACCAGCTCTGCTGCGACACTCGTCCTTTCGCTGGTCTGGCATGCCTGCAACTGGAAGCTCTAACAGCAAGACAATCCGTACGTGTGCCCTGGAAAAGCCCTCATGCAAGGAAGTGGCTCAGTGGGGTAGGTCCCTGTGGGGCCAGGTCCTGTGCTGTAGGCAGTAAGGCCTGTGAGTGCTGCACAAGTCATCATGTTCCATGGTCTGCTCTGACCTTCAGAAAGCACAGGCTTGCAAGCTAAGAGCTGAGCAGCTGGAGATAACATAAGCAGCCTTTAGCACAAGAGATCCAACCTCCTGGCCTTGAACGGACCATCTAAGTGGGCATGTGGTAAGTATGGAGGTAGATCAGGCTTGTCAGTCCTCAAGGCACAGCATGCTCGGGACTGACATACAGCATGACCCAGAAGCCTGGGGACCCTAGTGTGCCATGGAGACCTCAAAGATTTCTACTGCCCTCCACGTGAGGTATGTCTTAATACAAGCTATGGTGATTACCTGAACTCTGGCTTCAGTGAGGTTGACTCTGCGTGCAAGGTCTTCCCGTACAAAGGCATCGGGGTAGTGTGTCCTCTCAAAGACCCTCTCTAATGCCTGGAGCTGGCTGCTGTTGAAGGTAGTCCTGTTCCTTCTCTGCTTTCTTTTCTTCTTCTCTTCCGAATTCAGCTGATCATCTAGGAGAGACAGTTGGAGATGTAAAAGCTAAGAGTCTACAGCAACGGGGTGAATAACCTCAACGGTTTCAAGATGGAAAGGGCTTAGGAAGGGACCTGCACAATTCCAACACTGCACCTTAACCATGCTGTGTTAGTCCCCACATAAAAAAGAGGTGGAAAGTGCATTGGCCCCAAGCATTTATTTCCCAGCTCAGCTGCATAAGACTTCAACCAGCTCTCACAAGTTATGCCATGCCTCAGCTTCCTCACCCCTAAAAAGAAACAAAAAAGGCCAAAATGCATCTCCCCAGTACTGACATTCCTAGAAACCTTTTCTGACCATAAAAAAATCATGAACACTCCTTCCCTCTGCTTCAAATTTCCAAGGACTGCCCTAACTTGGACATAATACAGCTCTCCAGGGCAAGCGTGGGTCCTGCACCAGCTCCTACTGACTGCGAGGCCTGTGTCTGAGTAAGGAAAAGACAAGGAAACGGCCACTATTCTGGGCTTGAACACAGCCACGGTAATGCTCGTCTCTGTATGTAGCTCCTTTTGGCTTAAGTGAGGGCTGCATTCCCTTATCCTCCCCAAATCCAGACCTAGAGACAGAGACAGGGAGCTGCGAGCAAAGAGGTGTCTGTGGAAAAGAAGCACAACTGAGCGAGGGCCTGCACAAGAGACATGGGCAACAGCCAGTTTCACTTCTACACCTGCAAAGCCAAGGACATGCCACTACAGACACGGACAGGATTGCAACTGGGAAGCACAAACTCAGTAAGGGAGATGGAGCATAAGCCCGTTGGATGCTACTGACTGAAGAGCAGTAGCACATTCTCCAGAACCAAACTTGCCTTGCCCAGACCAACAAACTGTACATCGCACAAGAGCACATACTGTTTTTATGCTGGGTTTGTCTTGATCCCAGCAATAAATCAGTGCATCCATACGTCTGGAGACAGACTTACCACTACTGCCTGTGCCTACGGTCACTGCAGCAATATTGGTGGGTGCTGGGATAAAAAGGAAATGACTTTTCTTATATCTGCTCCACATCACCTCTCCTGTACCCAGTGCTGTTGCACGTGCCAATGCAGCAGTAGTGATGCACAAGCACTTGCGGGCACTGGCATGCAGCGAGCAACGGCTCCAGTGGGTTGAGTGCTCTTCATGAGGACAAAGCTGGAGGCTGTGGCACTGGTTTTGCTTCTACCCTCCCTGTACCAACGTATGTTCACTCATCACAGCAGAACCGGCACAGCCAACACTCCAGTTATGTGGGAAGCCACATTGAAGGACATGGAGAGCAAGACACCAGCCCACAGAAGTGGGAGGCCACTGGGAATACCAGGTTGGAAGGGATCTCGAAGATCATCTGGTCCTACCTGTCTTGGCAAAAGCTCCATCTAGACAAGATAGCCCAGCATCTTGTCCAGCTGACTCCTTAAAAGCGTTCAATACTGGGGAATCCACCACTTCCCTGTGGAGATGATTCCAATGGCAAAACCACCTCCGTACAACAGCCCTGTTGAGGCTGGAGGACTGGTATGCCATCACCTTGTACATGTCCCTCTTCAAGTGCTCCAGCACATGTGGGATCCCACCAAAACTTCTCATGCTCCTGCAGCCTCAGCCCTCAACACTCCCCAGCACATTGGGCAGAGCCCTGGCCGGGCGATGTCCACATGGCTCTGCTGTCTGGTGTGCAAGAACAGCAGACACTCTGGGGAGGATCTGAGCCAATATACGCGTCAGCACACACTAAAATACATCGGCCATTGTAGCCATACAAACGCATCTGCTAGCAAACCATATTTAATCACTGCATGCCTTGGCCTGGATGACACTCCACCACTGAGAGTCCAAGGGCTCGACCTGCTGTATACGGTTGCAGAACATCCCCTCGACAGTCATCCCTCTTGCTAGATACAACTATGACAGCTCCCCTCATCCTCCTGTTCTCAAGAGGGTATGTAAGACACAGGGAGAAGCCAACAAGGAAATTAAAGTCTACAGTTGTTGTCCTTACCACCTGTTTGTGTTGCTTTTCACATCCCATCTGGTAACAGTTACTGCACCTGAATGCCTTTGGAGCCAGTCCCATCCATTTGGGAACAAAAGGACATTCCTCTTAAAGTAGGTTTCTCAAATCCCTGCAGGTTTCCAGCTCTTCTGTCCCTAGTCCTTCTCCAAAATCCTGTTGATCCCCCGCAGACTCCTTTCCAGCCTGCAGATTCCTGGATGCAAAAGTATGCCCTCGATTTTTCTGTTGGGTTTTGGGCTTTTATTTTTGCATTGGGGACCAGTTTTTAACTGGCATGTCAAACCGTAAAGCTGAGCTAGGAAGGGGCTGGCACAGGCTGGGGTGTGCAAGAGAAACAAACACATCCTGGGGCATTAGAACAAGGTTACGGGTGCATCCGTCCTGCTCGGGAAGTGAGGCAGTGAAGCAGAGGGATGGGATTTACCTGCTGAATACCACACATGCATTTCTACCAGCTGTCACGGGGTACGTCCCACATGCTCCCCTCTTGCCTCACCATCAAAGCCTTCACAAAAAGGGTCAGCAATTCCCCCTGGCTCCACTGGCGAGCTCTGATGTAGTTGCACTGCTGTGCACCACAATACATGGCAGTGAAGAACAAGCCTCAGGGCATGATCATACCCCTGAATGGCAGAAACGCCGCAGGACAGGATGCCGCAGAGGCCAACATCAACATGGGTGTCTGGCTGCCTTCTGAGTTATCCCTTGATGCTGTTTCCTAATCTAAGCCCTGCAAACATGGACTGGGTGAACAAATCAATAAAAAGCCTCTGGCACCCTTGGGAATCCCTTCCAGCCCTCTGAAGCATCAGTTCCTGCCCAGAAGACGAAGGAACATGAGCCTAAGGCTGTCTGGCCATTGCTGCAATCTTGCGTGACAGTTACACATGAGGAAGGGTGAGCACATCACTCTGGGGAGCAAGAAGAAGGGCCAAAGCCCATGAAACACTTAAGAACAAGAATCCCTCCTGCCAAGCACGTTAACACACTTTGCTTGGTTTCCTCTCGGCATCAAATGAGACACCGGTGATTCACAGCTCACCTCGTAATTACCGGGCCCAGAAATAGCAGGGCCAAGAAACAGAAAGTTGCAGGCAAGTGGCCGTGCTGCAGTGACTCATGGTTGGGTCGTTGCTGGCCAAGGCACCTCCAGCATCGGCTGGCATGGAGTGGGGACATGAGTCACCCCCTCTTCCAGGACGGAGGTGGCTTGACAGCGAAGCACAACCTATGATGGGGGTGGATGGGGAGGTGGGTGCTGGGATTTTGAGATCTTCTTTCACCCCTGAACAGCACATCGCAGTGAGATCCAAATATCTACAGGCATTACTTGGGTAGAAGGAGAAAAAAAAAAAAATCAACTAATAATAGCTGTATTAGCCCAGAGTGCCACCATGCTGCTCGCTCCTTGTGTTTTGCCATGCACACGCACCATATGTTGATTACAAACTGCTAACGAGGGACTGCAGACACCTAAACCCCAGGTACCTGCAAGTGTCACCTTGCTCACTGCAGGCACCCGCCGCCTTCAACATGTCAGCTGGGATTTTTTTCCCCCTTTCCTCCTGCCATTATTTCTTTATCAGGAAACGAGGGCGAACACTGAAAAATGGTATTCCTAAACGGTGTTGACAGCGCTAGTGACTGGAGTCAGCAGAATCGGAGAGAAGAGGAAAACAGCTCTCGAGTTTTTTAGATGGGTCACGAGTCTTTCATCAACATTCTCTTAATCAGAAATATTTTATTACAAAGCAGCGTTCTCAAAAGCTGAGCTGCTTGCAAATGCATCCCCCAGAGAGACCCAAACGCACGTTCTCCTCTCCGGAACCCGATGCTGGAAAATCTGGGAATTTCATTTCAAAATCCCAAACTTTCATGTTGGGCTGGGGGATTTTGTTTCCTGTGTCCACAGTTGTGTTTTCCTGTGTTATTTCTACACTCACCCACGACAGGCAAATCCTGGTGTCAAACACAAAAACACGCTTCTCAGATGCACCAAGGCATTTTTAATTGCTCCTAATTGATACATTATGAAACGTCCTACTCTTATTTCCCTTGCTCATCCTGTCTCCCCTCATAAGGAGGCAGATCCACACTTGACTTCATTCCGATCTGCGTCCCTTATAACACAGCGGCTGTCCTAGTGCTGGTGACAATCGCGGCTCAGGCAGCTCCTGTTGGGATGCCACATTGAAAACACGACACATTATAAAGCAAAACAGGCTTGAGAACTAAATGCCTCCATCTAAGTTACAAGAAAGATCAGGGTCTTTTTTTCCACCAATACTTGCAACCACAACATACTTTGGATTTCCAGTTTGCAGGAATGCTTGTGCATACTTGCTTTCATTCCAGGTCTGAACAGAAACAAATTTCCAGATGGGATTTACACTGTGTGGGCAGTTTGAAAAGTTTTGACCAGTTCTATTAAGTCCAGAACCAGCTATTATAGCACATTAATTGGATCTGAATTGAAAGCAAACAATTGGATTTAATTAAGTGAGGGACAGAGACGTTTAACCGCAGTATCATATACGGTAAGGCAGGAAAGATTTGTCACATCAGTTATATAAACTGTAAACTGAGAAAGGATTCCAAGAAGTAAATAAGGAATCACACAATAATCACAGACTTCAGAAGAAGCAGTTACCACTGAAATTTGAACACAGACTAAAGAAAAACAAAAGACAAATTATTTCACTGGGCAAAAAAATAAATCTAGAAACGCAAAGCCTAGCAACTAAAAACTCTTCAAATAAAAAGCAAAACCCAGCAAGCCAAAAAAAAAAAGAAGAGAAAGTTTTATAGAGAGTGGTGGAGAAAGAAAGGAAAAAGGAGAATAGAAGGGAGAGGAATGGGTTTTTTATTTGGTTTAGACTTTAAGAAGCTTGAGTAGAAATATTTCTGTGGGTGTCCCTGCTCCCTGGCTCCGGGCAGACTCCTCTCTTCAACATCACCCGTCAGAGCCCTCTGCGGACTCACAGTCCACTTTTATTCGCATTCTGCTTTGCTTTCGATTCACTATATCCCTCCAAGACACTGCAAATCTTTGGGCACAGGGCAGTTTTGTCAGCTTCTATCATGGAAAACCAAAGCCCTAGCCCAAAAGGTTTAACGAAAGTTAAAGCAAGGCACCAGGATGGGGAGTGGGAAGCAGGGAGGGGGCCATACAAAGTCCACCTGATTTGTGTCTCAAGTGATTTTCCACTCATGTGGGGTGATGGAGCCAAGTCAGCGTGCTGCAGAGCCAGGCTGCCTGTGGGCAGGGGGTCCCACCACCATCACTCATGCAAACTTGATTGCATCCCACCTAAACCAGCCGACAGACACCAACACTAAGCCTGGCTGGAGCAAGGTTCACCCTAAACGAGACAATCACAACCTAAAAAGCCACTTTCCAGCCTGAAAACATGGTTTAGCACCTCTATTTTCCCTCAGTTTGTTTTTCCACACCTTTGACCAGGCTGGATACCCAGGTCCATTGCTGGTTTTGCAGCTTCCCTTCCCAAACATCTCCTGGAAGGGCCCTGCTCCTCTGGGTCGCAGGAGCCCATTGCCCAGCAGCATCTGTCACCTTCTGCCAGATGTGAGCAAAGACAGGAGAGGGACGAGGGGACCGACGCGGTAAGATTTCATGCTCAAAGACGCTGTAAGTATCTTTCTAAAAGCTCCCAGCAGAGAACAAACCCCAGTTTATAGGTACACCCGTGCACAAAAAGTATTTTCTAATGGAAATCAGGTTAAACATCAGGGTACACAAACACTACGCAGGGAAGTGACAATTACCTTACACCAGCCATCACAAATGCAGGCAATAAGGAATGAGGGGACACTCAAAGCAAGCCCAATGAGAGCCACGATATCAAGCCCATCTGTACCACGGTAACAGCAGGTATGCATTTGCGATCGCAGGCCAGACTATGGAGATGCTTGAACCATCATTTTTCTCCCATTACATGACACGGGCTGGGCTTTTTTTCTAAGCTTCACTGTTTATTTGTTTTATTTCTGCACCATCTGTGCACAAGACATCAAATAATTTCAATTACACAGAAAAGTCAAGTATCTCAAGTTCCAGTCTTGCTATGATCACTGAGAACACTGAAAAAAACCCCCAAACAACAAAGAAACAGATGCTTTTTTTGTTTTGTTTTGTTTTTTTTTAAGCCTCCACTTCTGATTATCTGGTAAAATAACTGGGTTCCATTTTTGCACATAAAAAAATAAGTGATTTTGCACACAAGCACGGAACTTCAGGAAGGTGATACTGAATTTTTCATACAAAACCTGAGTTTTAAATATTAAATGGAAACGCATGTGTATTTTCAGCATTACCCATGGGACAATGGCAGCTCGTCTCCGAAGTGTCTGCAATGTGGAACCTATCAGGGTAATTTTTAGCTGACCGCATACAAACAATTACATATCATTACAGAGCTGCAAATAGCTTTCGCATGGATAGTGTGCCTACAGTCTCCCGTTGCACCCGGCTCTGCCTGCCAGACTTGGGTAACTCACTGAGGTCCTGCACAACCGTGGCTTCACCAGTACCAGTGGTGAATCCCTTCCTGCCAGGACAAGCGCTCGAGCGGAGGGACCTCTCACATGCATCATGGCCAAAGGGGACATTTCCAAGTGGGCTTCAAGGCGCTGCACCAGCTCGTGACTCTCACCCACCAGGAAGGTGGTCTTGGGGTTGTCACCTTCCTCGTGGAGAGCCTGTAGACCCCTCCAAACTCCTGAAGATTTGTTTTCCAGCACACAAACAGCCTTCACCCAGACTTACGGGGCGCTGCTGGGATAGGCATTCCCTGCGCACCTCTCTGCACTTTTGGGGTTCTGCAGAGCTGGGGATCAGGTTCCCCCCGCAACCCCAACCTGCTCTGCTCCTGACCCACAGCCAGGGCAGCATGAGCTCCCCTCTAGCAGCTAAGAACCCTACTCTGTGCCAAGAATAAGAAAAAACTCCTTTCAGGGTGGTTCCTGCATTGGTGCCCTGCCTCACATCTGGCCAGAACCTGCAGAGCACATGGGCAGTTACAGTGGCTGGGATGTGTGTCCTCACTAACCGCGTCAATGTTTCTGCTTGATGGAGTTGACAAAAGCAATGATGTTTGGAGGGAAACAAAAAAGTAACCATTGTCCAATGGAAATCCAGCGAGTCTCCCTGGAAAGACATGACGTCAAGTGCTAATTACTGGCAGAACAATATTTGCGGGGGCAAAAGTATATACATCCCTCTCCAGAAATTGGTACAAAGCCACCGAAAGTCCCCCTAGATCCCACAGACCAGCCTGAGTGCTGTAACAGCTCTGCTTTTATATTCACTAGGGTTTTCCTTCTGGGCATCCTACGGCTCATAAGGCGCACGGCTCAGCCCTGCTCTCCTAACAAGCCTTTCCGCTGGGTCTTGGGGTCAGAGTGTTCCCATAATACAATAAGCGCTGTATGGATCTCATAAGCTCCAAGGCACAGTATGTTATGTGTTTGGAATTCCTTGTATGCTTTTATACTTTGTTTAACATATTGTAATTTTTATACGCATTACCACATTGATCCTCGGAAAATTAATTTTTTAAAAAAAATATAATCAAAAGCAAACACATATTTTAAAAGCCTGCCAGCGGCAAATCATGTTCTGTGAGGTTGCACTTTGTAACTGACAAAGAGACCAAACCACCAGACCGTGGCGGCCATCCAGCGGGGTGGATTTACCAGGCTTGGGAGGGGACAGGACCCAAGGGGCCTGCAGTTTCCCCTGCATCCCTCGTTAGGGTAGCCTGATGCGCCGCAAAGGCATTGGGCCTGTGACAGAGGAGCAGAAATGCAATCGCGCAGCTCCAGCGGCCAAACCCACCACCATACCCAAAGGTATCACATCCAAAACAGGTCTGCATGGCCCTAAGTCACAATAAGGTCCAGACACTGGTGTCAGTGTGACCACCTGACCTTCCCTGAAGCACCTCAGCCTTCACAGCCCCTTCCTCACTCTTGGTTAAGATCCAGGATCAGCACCTTTGGCAGGGCTGCACACGTGTGAAGTCACGCCTTTGCAAAGTCAGGGGTATGACTTCCAAGGCCCACATCCTCTTCCCATCAGCTGTCCTTCCCATGCCATGTGTCCTGATGTTTCATCTTAGGAACGGCAATTGTGCAGCCAAGATCAAACTTCCTAACCTACGCCCTGCTCCATCGTTATTTTCTCATTTCCAAAGCCTCCTCTCTATGCTCTTGGCCCCATCCCTGCCCTTGCAGTTCATTCCAGATAACATATTTTCTCCTCTCTTCTCCAGCACCCTTTCTTCTCCTCTCTTTGAAGGCCTGAAAAGCCATGTAACGCTGCCCCTTCTAACTCTAACGTGCACGGGATGTACACCCAAACCAGCACAACAGTATTCTTCTTGAGAGTCACCTTCAGCTTGACCATGCCATGAGACCTTCCCGTGCTGGAGCAGACTGGTGCACCAGGAAGCCCATTATCCATTTCCACCTGGATACCACCAGCTGCCTCAAAGGCAGTGACCACAAACCATCACGATTAGTTAGAAAAAGACAAGTTATTAACCTATTTTCCTCACTCGTATCCATCCGCAGCGAGCTCCACAGGGTCCCGCATTACTACACAAGTAGTATTTCCACCTGCTTCATGGTTGGAATTACCTGGTGCCCCTCTTCTCTTTACCTACAGACCTAGAGCTTGACACATACCACAAGTAGGTGTCATCAATGCCACAGGTTTCAGGAATCAACACGCCCTTCGTTGCTAAGTTGCTGGGACAAGACTTTAAAATAAATGTACAGAATGCGTTAGGGACAGCACCTCACTGCACGGACCAAGTGTGGGGTGGATTTTGACTCCTTCAATATGAAGGAGTCCCTCAGAGACAGCAGAAACGATGCAGTGCTGGTGCTTAAAGGGGTGTACTGGAGGCAGGAGCACAACGCAGACAGTACTGTGCTTGCTCCAGCCCTTTGGGATGGCACACTTCAGTTTTTCAAGGTCTCTCCAGCACTCAAGAGTGGTCCCAAAACAGATAGAAATAGACAGAAACCGTGTCTTCTGATGGCCACAGATTTAGAAGGTTGAGCATCCCTGTTAGCACTTACACAGAAGGGATGTGTCAGCCAAAAGCCATGAAGGGAGGGGCACTGCAGTGATGTCCAGAGTTGAGGTGTCCCCCTCAACTCTGGGCATCACTGCTTTTATTAAATTTAGAGAATTTATCAATTTTTAAATTTTAATAAAATGTTTAATTTTAAATAAAAAATTACAGGTATTAGATTTATTAAATTTTCCCTTTTAATTATAAAAAGTGGCAAAAAAAAAAAAGAGAAGAAAGCTCTATTAAAAGTTTCTACTGGGGAAAACGAGATATATTTTTGCAAGAAGCTGGGAAGTGAGGAAAAGGAGGGGGAAAAAAAGGGGGACCAAAAAGGAAAGAAAAAAAAAAGGGGACCAAAAAGGAAAGGAAAAAAAAAGGGAAAAAGGAAAAAACAACCCCAAAAAGTTGCTGGAACAGAAAAAGGCTGCCGTCTGGTTTCCAAATGCCGTGGCAGTGGTGGGAGCCTGGGAAGGTTACCCTGCGATCTGCCGCCCACGCAGGGAGAGCCCAACTCCAGCCGAGCGCCTCCACGAATGTCTGAGCTTGTCCAGGTCCCAGCAGAGACCTGCCACGCCGCTCAGAAGTGCCCTTATTAAACAGGCCCATCCTGACTGGATCTGGAAATTCACCTGGTCACAAGGGGTTTTGAGGGACCTTCGCAAGCAGACAGAACAACGGCTGGTGGGACGCATGTGCCAGCTGGCCCCACCAGTGGGCAGGAATGCTATCCTCGATGGATATTTCATCTGTTTATTGCCGAAATATCCAGGGCTGCCAACTGCATGGCACAGGACGACCATGCCTGGACTGCAGGGTGCCACAGGCCGGGAAAAGGGGAAGTGCAAACGACAAGTGAGAACATGGAAAACGGCTGTCTGCAGGCTGTGCTCCCGTTTCATTAGCATCCAAGAAGAAATGTGTTTCCACCAAATCAGACCACCGCGGCCATCGCCCCTTACCAAGCAAATTGCCCTGGAGCTGCTGCAGAGCTTTGCTCGGAAATCCAGATTCTGAGCGCTGATGCATTTTATGGGTCCCTCCTGCTCACAACTGGAAAAACGATGGCATCTGAGACCCAGAAATAACAGAACTTGAACCTGGCTATCAGCATCCTGCCCACCTGTGCTTCCAAGGGCTGAGCGTCCCGACCGAAAGCACATTTCTCTGATGGGGTGTAAAGGGCCTTCACATCCCGCATCACTACTGAAGGTCACGGGCCATTTCAAAACCACTCTTTCTCCTCCCCAGGAGTGAAAACCTGGGCTTGTAAAGCCAGGAAGGAGGGACACGGCAGCTGCTGGGCTCTGGCACTGGACGCAGCAACATTCAGCGAAATGGGGGGAGACAGGATGGACCATGGGCTCCAGTGTGCTCCGCACCCCAGCTCTGCGGGTTAGGAAGGGAAATCGGGCTCAGATCCACCTCCAACCTCAGCCTCTTCTGGCCAGCGAATGCATTTCGCATTAGCTAATAAATTGCTACATCTTATGTTTCTTAGCCTGCTGGAATGATGAATATTTTGGAATGTATTTTGGATGGTTTCCTGCCAGAGCTGAACAATCATCTAGAGATTTTTAAATCAAAAGACTGAAAAATGGAAACCGCTGCATTTCCACCACGTTCCCTGCAGCTCGAGAAGCACAACTCCCAGCAGAGGAGACAAAGTAACGGCTGTCAGAGCTCTCGCAAACTGGGGCAAACAACAACCCCTAACATGGAGTAATAACCTTTACCCCTGGGTGATGAATATATTATAGGATATCTGCCTATTGCTGGCCTTAATCTGGCTGCACTATCAGATACGTCAGCCTGGAGGATCAGACAATTTAGGGGATGCGTAGGGAGATGTGGGGTCTCTCAGACACCTGGCACTGCCGTCCCTCTGGCGCAGGGCTAGCTGGCCAATGCTGCCCTTCCAGCACAATTTTAACAGAATTTAGGGGGTTTTAAAGGCTACAGAGCTAATAAATCACACACATTGCCAGACTAGGCACGTCTTCACCTCACACAGGAGGGTCTCAAAACAGCTATGGGTTTGATGGTAGCACAGTTAGAGGAACAAGACGGTGAGCCTGTGCTGCACCCCGTCCCCCTGCTCCCACTGCCGCATCCCACCAGCCATGGATGTTCGTGCTAACAACCAGTCACGATGCAACAAGGGTTGATCAAGCTCAGCATAACCCCAAAGCTTGGGATGCAGAATCTCCATCAATAAAGGAAACCAGTAAGTGGTCCGGTCTCATCAGAGCAGCCACAGATGGAGCAATAAGATCCTCTCTTCCCCCATGGAGATGGGCTGTCTAGACGCATTGGCAAAGCCAATGCTGCCGCGTTTGCAGCGCTGCATCCTTCTTGTATCCAGCGTGTCAAATTCAGTTAACTCCTGTCCCCTGGCCTGCAAGCATAAGCATTTTTTCAAACTTCCTAGTGTCAGTCACATCCAGAAATGCCAATTATGTTAACTGAGAAACTGTTAAACAGGATTTCCACACACCACACCATCCCTCCCATAGAAAACATCTTCTACTTCTTTTTTTTAATCAAGCCTCTGGCAAAATAATTTGCTGGTTATTTCATTAAGTCCATTTTTACTAACAAAGTAAAAATAAAATGAGTACAAAGGAGTATTAAGCCAAGAAACACTGATATTTGAACGTTAACTGTAATGGAAAAGCTGGAAAAAAATAGTTCTTGAAAACAGCCCCAACTACTGAACAAAACCTGTGGGAGCCAGGTGATGTTTCTCCACTAGAAAAACAAAGTTTGAGGACATTTAAAGCATGTCTAGCCTCGGGGCCACATTCAAGGGAGGTTTAAAAACCATCCCTCTCCTGTCCCTCTCTCACCGATGAGGGACCAAAGGCCTCCTGAAATCACTAAATGACTTTCCATGGGATTCAAGTTCATCATCAGAGGTCCTTCAAACAAGCTACAGGAACACAGTGTCAGGACTAGCATAAGTCAAACAGCATTGTGATTTGATCTTGCCCTGGGGAAAGGTGCACTGATGACACAACTTCATTGGGTCTCTGCCAGCATCACATCCCTGAAGCCCACCATGCTCCCAGCTCTCAGTGAAGCTGTAATTTCGGGTAAGTGCTTTGGGAGATGGCAACAAAACCAGTACAAAAGCCAACCTGAGGACTGCAGGTAGAGAAGCAGGGTGGGATTTGGCAGCCAGGGAAACTCCCCAGCTCCTCCATTTCCTTTCCTGTTTCACCTCGCCCATCTGTTCAGACATCCCACTCTTGGAGGACACCTTGTGCCACTCTCCCTGTTCCTAACACATCTGGTAGTCCAGTCCTGTACTTACAGGGGTGTAGACAAAGAACAGATCACTTCAAAACAAACCAGAAGTGGGATGCGTTCGCACTGCAGTGGGGCCATTCATGATGTTTGGCTTCACAGCGCAGAAAATAAATTAACAGCGAGTAATAAAAACACTTTCAGCATATGGTATAAAGGTGGAGAGCAACTACTTCACTTCTGAAATAGCTGGTGTATTTATATTGCATCACAGACCATGTTTTCCAGCCATCATCAGTGCTAACAGTGAGGCTCCCCATTGATGCTGGCTCCATGTTTAACCTTTTGAAGGAAAGCTGCCAATTATGATTCATAAATGAAGGCAGATGGACTTATTTCAGATTAATGGGGCTCCACAGCAAGGTTTAACAGCACCTCAACAGCTCATGGGCACCACCATGTCCCTTTATTGGGACTTTCCCAAGCCAGGACAGCACACAGCTCCTGAAGCTCAGGCTCAGTCTGCTCTGGGTCAGCTGCAGCCGTGGCTGTGTGATGGCGGGTGAACACTGAGCATGACCCACGTGGGACCCCAGTTTTCCCTGCTGCTGCAGTGCAGTGCCTCCCTCTGCCTCGTCCACCTACCAAACCATCATCCTGGGGCCTGGATGTCTGGGTTGATTTAGGCAGAAGTAGTCGTGGGATGTGCTTTCTACTCTGCTGCACCAATGGCATTCCATGAGGGGACTTCTGAAATCATCTCATCTCTAGGGAAGAAAGCTCAGCTGCTCCTGCCTGCACACAGAAACCCTGAGAGCCTTTGGCTTCACTTGGCAGATCTCCAGCAACCTCTTTGGTCACAGGAGTAAAGGCATCAATGAATGTGCAGGTGATCCCTCATCAGAGATGGGCTTCCTTCCTCCTCCTTGTGCAGCTCTGTACATCTCTCAGAAAGGGGTACCAGGGATGGATGCCATGGGTTAGGCTGAAGGCCCTCTCCTGCCAAGCCCTACTTATGTCCCTCTCAGGCACTGTAAATGCTGACAGCAATGACAAACTGGGACTGGTGAGCAGCCAGAAGTTAAGCTCCTGGTCATGGACCACTGCCAGCCCACCTCCCCACAGGCACGTCCCTCTGACCAGCCCCAGAGCACTTACACCAGCTCTCCAGGCTCCCCCTTGGTCACTGAAATTGAATACAAATGGGAAGACCAAGATCCCACCATGTGTCCTCATATGCCGACAACTGTACCTGCAGTCTGGTTGGAGCCTGGATGTTCTGAGGTTGGAATACCCTTCAACTTTGGGCACGAGGGACAAGACAAGGGCAGTGCTGGGCAGACCAACATATCCCTCATTCAGTTCCAGGAGCATACATGTTGCAATGAAAAGACTTTCACCATGCAACGTGCCGTAACGAGAACCGGAGCACCCAAAGAGCCACAGACCAGCTCAGAGAGAACTAAAGCAGAATGGTTTGGTCCTGAAATAGGTCCTCTTTTTCTTTTAAGTGCAGTTCATTAAATGTTTGCTGAAAAAACAGAAAAGCATTTTCCACAGAAGAGAGGACATCCAAGAAAAGCCCTTTTGGACATAAATTGGCAAGAGGCTCCCAAGCATTTATCTTCAGCATAGAATGTGCTCTGTCAGGAGGGATGTAACTAACAATACGCTGAAAAACATGCCACAGACTTCCACTGTGTTTTATTTGGCGCTAAGGGGTTATTCCTCAGCACAAAGTATTTGCAACTGGCATCAGTTAAATGAGAAATTACACCCTTCAAAAGATCTATTTAGCGTCAGCTGCAGAAAGTACGGAATTTGCCATCGGCTTCGACGACAACAGATTATGCCCCATAAGACGCTGAAAACAGGCTCAGCTACAATGCTCGGTGCGAGCTGCCAGTTCACTGGGGGGACTGGGGACTCAGTGCTTCCTGCCCCTTCTCAGGGGGCTGCCGCCCGGTTTAGGACTGGTGACTCGCCTCTTCCCAATCCTGTGGCTCACGTGGCTGCCAAGCTCAGCCACAGAGACATAGCAAGTGGCTTTCTGCGAGGGCTCTAGCCAGGCTGCAAAGAAGCTCCGATCCATTGGAGCTCTATTTGGAGCAATATACCCCGGGCTCGTTAGCCCTACAGCTCATTAGCACTACAGCGGAGTAAGAGGGAAGTGTCTCATTCCTCTGAGCTGGACGTTCAGCTGGGACAGACTGAACCCAACAGCATGGATGTGTCAGGTGGGCATGGAAACTAGTGGGAGCATTACCTGTCCCAAGGTGATTTGGGAGCTCCATCAATTCCTGATCCCACACAGCTCAGCTACATCCCAGAATGAGAGACAGCTATGCTGCCTCTGTCCCGCGGGACTATTCCCACCCCTCCGAGAGGAGGGAAGAGCTCTGCCAGCTAACTCCCCAGGCCCTCCAACCTCTTTCCACTTTGGCTTGCCGGAGGAAAGCTCAGACTTGGGAAACCTTCCTGGTGTTCACTCTGGGCAAGCAGGGGGTCCGTGCAGGAGTGCATGCCGATGCACTCTGCGGAGAGCATGTATGCCTGGGGAAGGGAAGGACCATCACCTGGACCCCTGTGGCAGTGGCCAGTGCTACCTCAATTTAAACCTGGAAGGAGATTCTCAGACCAGAAACCATCGCTACCTTGGCTCTCCGAGAGGTCAGCCTGAGCCAGGTTTCCCTGCCTCAAACCTGCAAGGCATCTGCTCAGCGAGCTGCGTAATGCTCCCATGTCACTGCGCTCCGCAAGAACTTTCCTGCTTCCTTCCCCAGCCCATGTCAGAGAGGCACGGCTAGAGCAGGCCTATAAACACGGGGGTTTATTGGGCAAAGACTCTTGGTTTGCCTTGCCCTGGAAGGGTATTTAACCATCCATGGGACTTGTGCAGCCACAACGACAGGAACGAAAGGAGGGAAAGGAGACTTCTTGCCAGCAGCCTGCCCCACATTTGCACACACAGCGCTCGTAACACCCAGGTGCCTGCACAGCACCCGCAGCCTCAGAGTGAACCCTGCTTCCACGCACCCTCCACATCATTACTCAGCTTGGGTGTGTGTGATGCCTTGCCAGGCCGGGGGAGAGGGGCTGGCCTTGCCCTGGCTGTGCCATCCTGCGCTGCTCACACACTGCATCAGCAGCAGCCAGTGGGACCAACCTAAACATTCACAGTCCCTAAACTGGACCCTCCCAGAATTGCACCATCGCCTCCACAGCAGCCCAGCATTGAGACAGGCTCAGGACAGACTGTGCCTTCTCTTGGTGCACTCTGCTTGTTTTAACTTTGAAGCTGGCTGAGGCTCAACCCTCTGACTTACACATTGCCAGAGAATTACTTCTCTGTCACCCCAGATTCTCACATGAGCCCTTAAAAAAACCAAAACCCACCAAAACCCAAAGAATGAAGACCCTCTGTCCTTCAAGGAGTCACAGCAAGGCCTGGGCTTCAGTCTGGTGGTACTGGTGGTAAGTGGCAGCCCTCCCAGAAAGGCTTCAGGCACAGTGTTACGGAGTCAGGCGAAAGCTGGCATCCTGGTAGCAGTGCTCTGCAATTAGTTAAGCCAGCTGGCCTCATTTTAAACACCCAAGTGTGACAGCTGAGCCCTTCTGCAGAGTCCTTTGATGCTCATGCTGCTTGCAGTCAGGCACTAACTACGGGCTGAAACGCCCAACTCGAAGCGGCCACGCAGAAAACCTTGGCCATCTCCCGCTCCAGAGGCCAGGCAGCAGTTCTGACAGGGCAGCGCTGGCAGCTACCTCTCATCTGTCTGTCAGGGGGAACAAAAAGGCCTTTTAAATTTATGCTCCTTACACGGAGACTCACCAAGGGACCAAGCCAACGTCGCCAAACGATTGTATCGGCATCGCGTTTTATTTCCCAACATGTGACGGGAAGAAGAGCATCAAGCCACACACGGGCTCGCTGCGGAGTGAGCGCCTGCCGAACTCAGAGCGGATGCAGGGACCGCTCCCAGCTCAGACGCTGCTCTTACTCCGCAGATACTTTAAGTGCCCCTGATGAATAGAGACACTTTCCTGAAGTGAAAGCGGGAGGAAGAAAAACCTGAGTCTTAACATAAATTAAGCCCAAGAAGTATTTCGGCCAAATCCACTCCCAGCATTGGAAGGATTGCAGGAGCTGGAGATTAAAAGCTCCTTTTAAGCTGGAGAATTCATCCCTGATGAAGGGTGGATGGGTAATTAAAGCAAATACTGCGTTTCACTCTGGCTAACAGCACCCTGGTCTCACCTTACATGGAGAGGGGAGACAAAAGCACTCCCAAAGACCCCCCATTTACACCCAGTCCTGCTCGCTGAGCCCAGGCTGTGTGGGGCTTCTCCCCCAAACCCTGTCTTTTGCTCAGGCATTATTTTTACAGTTACTCTAGCTGTTTTATTGGATCTATCACCTATGCACAGAAGTAATAAAATACTAAATGTATTAAAAATGCTCGTGCAGAATCCCTGCAGCTGCCTGGGTGCCTCTGGAGTATCCTCTCCTGCCCGGCAGTCTCTGGTACCCAAGCATCAGCCTCTCTAGTCAAAACCCATCACCAAAAAGCCTCCCGTGCCTCCAGTTTTCACAGAGGAAGGGTTTTGACTTCTCTCAAATCGTTACAGAAAACAAATCTGGGAAATTTCAAGGTTTGAAACTCAAGGACATTAAAAAAAATTACTACCGGTAGTAACCAAAGCCAGACACAAAGCTGCCAAGTGAGCCCAACACCTTACAACACCCTCTAGAATCCAGATCAGAGCCCATTGCTGCTCTGATGAAGCAAAGGGAAACCCCAGCAGAGCTCAGCCGGTTGCTCCTCAGACATCTCAGCTTGGAGCTGCACAGCAGCAGGAGCATCATGGCCAAGGGCTGCCTCCTTCACAATCACAGCCCTCACCTTGTTGGACGAGGGAGAGCCCAGGGCTCAGACCAGGCAAGCCCGAACCTCACATTTTGGTACAGCTGCACCCATCTTTTTAACTATTAAATCAAGAGAAATCAGAGACCAAGGTAGTGGGGGAGCACAGCACCGACCCCATCCATGCGCCTCGCACAAGAGTGGCAAGCAGCCCTACTCCTGGGGCACCCTGGCTGCATCACCTCATCCACCCACCCGTGTTTCCCTCCCCTTCCCCACTGCCACAGACGGTTCTGTGGGCTGGGACCAGTAGATGGCACCAGAATTACAGAAAAGCCCTTCCGTTCTGCCCTCTGCCTCTCCCCAAATCCTCCGCAGCATCACCCCAAACACCGCTGGGCACGGGGCGCTGGCACCCACCAACGGCTTTCAGCTCTCTACGTTAAAAGTCTGCTTGGAAATGACCTCTAACAGGACTTCCAAAAGTTTTAGCAAACAAATTCAGGAGAGAAAAAGGAAACAAATGTCCAAGTGGCTTCTTTCTACTTTGAGGCGTATAAACTCTTTACTTTCCTTGCAACATAGAAGTCCCTTTTGAATAAAAACCATGATCAAAGTATATACCCAAAGCATCTGCTTTCTCCCTAATTGCTTTAATTTGGAGGTTTTCCTCCTCTCCTGCTGAAACCAACAGAAATTTCCTGCCTGCTGCAGTTGAACAGCACCCGCGTTTCTCAGTGTGTAACAAATTCACCCCAAAAGTGCCTGGCTACATTTTTAGGTATAAGGTTCCCTTCTCTTTGGCTGTTACGACTGTCAACATCGTTACAAGAAAAGTCTAATACTTCTCCCCAAGCAGCTTGTGGTATCAACTAATGACCACATCCTTCAGCCCAGTGGGTTGAACATCCTCTCAACTCCCTCCAAACACACAACAGGACCAGCTCCAGGCAAGGTGGGCATTTGCCCCAGGAGGTACCAGCCTCTCTCTCTCGCACACCAGGCCTGTAAGGATTTTTCTCTTTAAGAGAAGTTGCCCTAAAGCAGGATTAACAGCCAGGGCACAGCCTGGAGCAAAATCCAGCCTAGTTTAAGAGGACCCTACCCACATCCATGCCTCACGGTACCTCCTGATTCCAGCAGTAGATAGCCATGTTTTCTGAAGGAGGACCTGGGCAAAGATGATGGTGGTCTCCAGGGATGCTCTTCACAGCACAGACAGGACTCCCCCAGCTTGGTATGATGAGGTGCAGCTGAGCATTGCATAGTGACACCAAACGCCCCGGAGCTGAAGCTGCGGCGGCTACGCCTGGGGGAGTTTTTATGTGTTCATGGAGGAACCAGGAGTTTTTCAGAAGCTTGAATCCTGCTCAGAGTCGTTCTGTGACAAACTCAGAGACCTTCTGACTTATCACACCTGGGACTGAGTTTTGAACGTGGCTTAGCTCAGCAAAGTTTTAAGAGGAGCTTGATTATTTCAATCTTTCCCCCATCCCTACTATTAATCATACCAAAAGCAAAGCATAATTCCTCCAAACCAAGCCATTTGTCTAATCATTTCTCAGCACACTTTTTACTTAACAGCCCTTCTAGAGCTGGAGTACATCTGGAAACTTCCATGCCTCACAATTGGCTTTTCCCAATTCCAGTGGGCACCTCCCTATCTGGTGACAAGTGAACAAAGCAAAACGGGGTGCAGACAGAGGCAGCAAGTGATGCCTCTCACCATCACAGCCCTGCAAACCCTTTTGGTCCCGTTCCTTGGCACTAGCCCTGTACGGCCATCTCGGACCTTCCCAGGGAGCCCGCCTACCCAATATGGAGCACCTCTTCCCCGCGGGGATACCAAGTACACTTATCCCCTCTCCCCACCATTGATTAGATTTGCAGCTCTCCCTGTTTTCCTCATTCCACCTGAAGCTGATGGGGTTGCAATTACAGGAGACACAGTTCACACGGACTCTGAGCCCGGCCAGAAATACCAGAAATCTCACGCAGCAACAGCCTGCTTTCTTCAGAGCGGCGGTAAGCTCAGAAGAGGTCCTGAAATACGAGAGCAAGTCGGGCTATTTCTGCGTCTGATGTTCACCCTTCATAGCTCTGCAGAGGTTTTCCTCTCTCTGCTGTTCTTAACAGCAGGATTTTGGAGAGGAGATTGTCCCATAAATGAGTGTGGCAGCTGGTTCACATAAGAGCTTGAGTTAGGATCAGAGATGAGGACATTGCTTTCCTTTTTTGTTTCTTGCTGTGTTTTGGTTCAGACCTGTAAACAGACTCGCACCGAGTGGATCTGCGTTCTCCATTTGGCCCTGTGATCCAATTTCCTGGCAGGAATATCCCTAACATCAGATTGCACGGGAATGCTGCCGCGCATCCGTCTGTCCCACGGCTGGAGCCGAGCTCTTCGGCTTGCCGGCTTCTCCGTGAGACCCAGCCACAGCGTTTCACCCAGTTACCCCAGTGAGCAAGCCCATCGGCTCACGGCTGACCAAGGCAGCTCTTCCAAAAGGGCTTCCAGGCATTCACATCTGGAGAAGCCAACACTCCTTCAGAGTTATTTCTAGTGATTACATAGCATCCCATTGTTTTTTTAAAAAAAAATCTCCATGTTTTCTACCACCTTTGAATGCATGCCTGGCTTTTGCTCACGGCCACTGGCTCTTGGTCTACCTTTCTGTGATGGGGTGGGAGAAGAGACCCCTTCCCAGAGTGTCACAGAAATGAGGATTCAAATCTATCATCACCAGTGTCTCAAATAACGCCTGGCATTGCGCAGCTCAAGAGAGACAGCACACATCCATGAGCAAAACAGCTCCCAGTCGGAGCGGAGATGCAGAAAACCGGAGCAGGGAGCAAAGTCTGTCTGAGGAAGCCTGGAGAGCAACACCATGTGTGTAGCAAGGAGGACTGGGGAGCCCGGCACCATTTCTGGTGAGAAAATCAGGATTCAGCACTCAGCACAGCATGCTCCGACCCTCGGAAAACAACGTGTCCCCTTTGCCTGCACGCTGTAACCTGCTCTAGACACCAACCGTCTCTGGCTGGAGGAGCACATGGGTTTAACAAAGGCTGATGCATGCCTCCTCAGACAGGTGAAGAACAGCTTTTTGGGGGTGTTCTGGCTAAGCACAGACCAGTCTGTCTTTTCCATCTCACCAGCTACATCCAGCCCTCAATGCCTAAGCCCAAAAGGCAGGTCTAGGAAACCTGTTGCTGGGTTTCCCAGCAGTGGGTCACACCCTGGTGAGCGTGTCCCTTCCCCACCCACATGCTTTCCCTGCGTTGGCGGGGTCCCGCTTGCCCCGCAGGCACTCCAGTTGAGCGCAGCAGAGCAACCTGCTTGGAAAGTGGGGGGAAACCGGAGGCAGCATCATTGTGCTGCCCAGAGGCAAAGAACATGGGGTTGAACACACAGGCACATTCCCAATGAAGTCATCCAGTCACTGAAACTTGGGGAAAGGATGCCCAAGAGACCCATCCCAAGACAGGACCAGCTCTACACTGTTCCTATGCTTGTCTCCATCAGATCTGCACTTGGGGTCTCCACAGCATCCTCACACCGCCTCTTCCAGCGTTTCCCTACCCTCACTAGACCTGGGAAGATTTCCCTACTGCCTCACATCTCCTGTGCTACAATAGAACCAGGTAGGCTTGGAAATCAGTTTATAACCTCCTCTTCCTGACCTTAAGCACCTCTTCTTTCCTCCCAAACTGGATGCTGGAGTTCTTCTTACTGCTTTTCTTCTCTGGACTTTTTTTGACTCAGTTTATGCTGAAGGGGAGCCCAGCTGATGCCTTCTCCATGGCCAAGAATAAGAAGAGGATGTCCCACAAACAAGGCAGAACTACAGGAGATACTGGAGGTGGAAAACATCTGCCTCTCCTCATAAAGATGCAGCATTTTGCACTGAGTTGGTTCAAGGCCAGGCAAGCAGATTTTTAAAGGGCATGAAGCCACAGTGCTTCAGTGTAGGCTCCCTACACCAAATTCATCCCCATCTATAGACAGATCAGTAACAGTGGCTCCCGTGCTGCCCTCCTTTACAGGGCGCCATGCAGAAATGCACCAGGCTGTAACACGCAGGAGATCTGCTCCGTAAGCTCATCAGGGGAACGAGACCAGCCGCTTCCCCCAGCAAGCCCAGTTTCCCCACTGGGAATCACTGGTGGAGACAAGATGGACCGGTCCCATCAGACACCCATGACCTCGCAGAGCACATCCCATGGCTCTCCCACAGCTGGAGGGCTTGGCCAGCGGCAGGACATTCAGAGGAAGGGTTAGCACCAAAATAGGTCATTAGCAAGTGACGTGGGGTTTTTCATTCTTCTCCGGGCCCCTTGTTTTCCTGAGGGGAATGCCTCAGAAAACCCAGCAGGGGGAAAGAGGAATTTACAGTTCTCTTCCAAAAACTAGTCTTTGTTTGTTTGATCATTTTTTTAAATGATCAAGTAACTTGTGAATACATTTTCTGATGATTCCCACATCCTCCCAGCTGGGGAACGGCTCATGAACACACTCCAAACTCTGCAAATGAGCTTGTTAGTCATAAGTCTTCAAACAGGCTTGATAAACAACTTTCAGCCTGCGGGACATTCATCAACCATTCTGTCTGCTCGGTCTCCGGACACTAATTTATTATTTACAATGAGAGATCCCTCTCTTAAATCACAGGTGATTGTTTCTTTTTACTGATTAGCTGAGTTTTGGGTTGTGTTTGGGTTTTTTGTTGTTTTTTTTTTTTAAAGAAGAAACAATGAAAACCAAATCACAAACAATGCAATGCAAGCGCTTCTTTCCAGAGCAGCTCCCCTAATTTCCATGATCAGCAGTTGTCCAAATGAAACAAAACGTTAAGTGACAATCTTTTTGGCCAAACCTTCCAAGACCAGGCTTTAGCCAAGAAAAAGACCGTGACCGTCCCGTCCAGTCGCTGGGAATTTCACTGCCTGCTGCCAAGTGCTACAGGGACCTACCAGCATGTGCTGCTCTTTGCATCCTTTGGGTGCGTGGAGAGCCCAAGCATCTCAAGATGTTCAGGAGATCTGAGTCCATGTGGGAGATTTTGCCACCTAAAGTTGTTTCACCCCGTGGAGGGGTTCATGCAGCAAACATGACTCGCCCCGAGGGCACAGGGTGCACTCAGGTGAACCCCAGCAGGAGGTGGGTTCCTGGCAGGAACAAACTTGCTGGAAGCTCCTCCAGTTGGTGGAAGGGGATCTCCTCAATGCTAATCAGTTAATTAACACGGAAGGTGGTCGATTACAGACACAGATGAAATAGCAATTAGCTGGGGGCGATGCAGAGGGAGGAGAATCCTCCCAGATCGCTGTTAGATCCAAGCTCTTACACAACACACATCCAGCAGATTTCAAAGGCTCTCATTAGAGGCCAGGATCAGACCCAGCCCTAAGGGCAGGAATACTGAGGCACAGGCAAGGTGACCTCGGCCAAGCTATGGCAGCAAGTATACAGAAATAAAATCTGACCTCAAGACTCAATGGCAGAGGCACTAAGGCAATCTGAGGCAGTAAGAGACAGGCTGGGCCTTCCTCCTGGGCCACCTCTGCTGACGTCTGGAGATGAAAAAAAGCTCCCCAAAAAGCCCCACTGTTTAATTTAGATTTTGGGTGCAAGCCTTTTCTGGGCAGGCTGCTCCCAGCACCAGCGAACACCGTACCCCACTAATCCTGCCCTGACGTACCCCCTGGCAGGTTGGCCCTACACTGCCTGGAGAACACAGGAGCAGACAAACACCTTCCCTAGCAAGCTGCAGGGTATAAGTGCATGAAATCCAGACCCAGGTTCCCACCACCACCTTGGCTCCCCACCTCTGAATCCACGGAGAGGTAGAGACTCCTGTCAACATTCAGAGTGAAGGCAAAGCTTAGTCCTGGGCTGGTCTTGAAAGCTTTTGTTTCTCTTTCTCACAGCAAAAATCACCAATATATTTAGTCTGACAACCTCAAGCACTCAAGATCAGACAGGCTGCACTACCAGATCCATGTCTAGAGATAGCCTTCCCAGTGCCAAATGGGAGCAAACACACTTGGGAATGAGACAGAGACTCGTCACCAGGTTTCTCCAGCACCGTGAGCATGGGAGTCATCCACCCCAAGCAGGATGCTGCATTCACAAACCTCTGCCAGGCACCTTCCATCCAGGAGGAAACAGAAGGATAATGGCTATGGAGTCTTACCAGCGTTACACATCACAGGGTGGGGAGAGTGCTGTAAAGCTTTATGGGAAACCAGCCCAGAATTCACAGGGACACAGGAGCTGCCTACAGAGCCACTGACAAGGGCAGCCTTTTCTGCAGCACCAGGCCCAGAAAAAACACTCTGTTTTTACTGTTATGGCTCAGGCACTATTAAAGTCCAATTCACCCCCACAGAGCCCTGACTCAGCTGAGCTAACCTGGAGAAATGACAGCTCTTTGAAAGCTGTGAGCGTGACTTTTTTTTTTATTATTACTATTTTTTTTCTTTCCCCTCCCCAAATGTTGGCTTAGTGATGCATCCAAAAAAGGGGATGATTTCCAGAAGCGCTGAGTAGGTCTTCACAGCTTTGCTGAGATAGCCTGGCTCACCTGCCACAAACACAACAGATCCAAGAGCAAACTACTAAAGGTAGCAGTCTGCAGTTTGAACCCCCATGGGTTCAAAATCTACCCAACCTTGACAGGTCCAGCACCTACACCAGCTACAAGACAGGGCTGGAAGCTACTTGGACACTGCCTTCTGCAGCCACCCACACAGCTCCATCACCCTCAGGCACCCTGCTTTGTTGCTGGTGCCTCTAGTCCCCTTGGGAGCTCAATGCCATTCTCCTTCCCTGCTGGCAATTCCACCTTGCCCCAGATGCACAGAGTCACGGATAACTTCGGTTTTACTTTGGTCAAGGCCACAGGAGAAGTTCATCCGCTGGTGGGCTCAGAGCAGGAAGCAACGTCCCCAGGCCCCTGATGAATTCCAATTCTTGGTGCAAAAGTAATTTTGCTGCCTGAGCAGCTCATCAAGACGTGGAGAAGGTCCTAGCCAGATACTGAGCGGCTCTTTGGACGACTGCCCTACCCAGCAGTCTTGCTGACTGGCTGGAGTTTCTTCTGTAGGAAAATTTCTCCAGCCAGAAATGGGGGAAAAATTTAGGTGGAATCTGAACTGGATGCTACAATAGGATGTAGTGACTTGTTAACAGCACAGCTGGCTCCCTTCACCTCTCCTCTACCCTTCCCTTCCAGGAACACAAGGCACCAGGAGGTCCTGGACTGCCACTCCAAGGCACATGGGCACAGCAAACCCAGACTGTCTGGGACAGTGCTTTAAACACTGGTGTAACCTCTTCTCAGCCTCTGGAGGTGAGAGAGGAGCCCAGAAAGCTATGTAAGCCGAAATGGATGCTCACTGGCTTGCTCATCAGGCCTCTTTTCCCAGCTTTGGCCCTCGTGGACTCATCCGTGCAGATGCCAGGCTTTCCATTGCAGGAGGTGGCCCTCAGCTTTGGCACTGCTGCTCCCTTCCCTTCCCCCATCAGCATCCTCCAGATGTTCTCATCTGAAAGAAACCGCTCTCAAAATTCTGCCACCACAGTCACAGCAGACACAGAGCTCTGTGGAGCTCCTACCCCCACCTCACAGCATCCCGAGGGTGATGTGGTAGGTACCAGTCAGGTCCAGCAGGAAAAGCAATGGAAAGGAAATGGCATGTTAGGTACATCCCACACATTTACAGATTGATGCAGGAACGACAGACAGAGCAGGGCCAGCAGATCTAGGAGCAAGAATTCCAGGATGGCACTGGAGGGCTCCCGGACCCCTGACTAAGAGTGCTGCAGTCACAACATGGGGTGACAAAGGACAAAGCTGTACAGACCTGTGCCACAGACTGGTGGCACCCACGTCTATGCATGTGTAAGCTTCCACTGACAGAGTCTGTAACACAGAGTCTCTGCTGAGACTCTCCAGTGGTTAGTAAGTAGTTGAATTTATGCTGCATCTCCCCGTCGAGGGAAGGCACTGCTAGCATCCTTCTCCACACCCCACGGGACTGCCATAAATCCCACTGAGTCTTCACACACCCCTTTAAGCTGCCTGCTCTCCCACCAGAGCAGCCAGTAGACTCAGAAGGTACTTTCTACATGCAGAGACTATACAACAGGATCTTCTTGGGGGAACCAGGGTGAAAACCCATACCCTGCGCATAGAGCCACAAAACCAGTTCAAACAGAAAGTCTCATTGAAGCCTTGGACAACAGCTCCTCCAGCCAGGCTGTGATGATTCTTACTTCTCATCTCCGCAGCCCGCCCCAAAATCCAAGCCTCCTTTAGGAAAGGCGAGTAGGGTGGGGAACCAGCAAAGTAGTGATTCATCCTCCCCAGAAACAGAGGCCCAAGTCTGGAATATTGTGACACTTGGTAAATACTGGTGATGTACTTCATTATGCAACAGAGGCCCAGCAGGAGCACACCTCCCTCGGGGCTACTTAATACGGGTTTCAAAAAACTATTAAATATATCATAAACAACTTGGAACCAGGAATAAACACCTATAATCCTGTCAAGCCGTTCTAGTGATGTCAAAAACCACAGGAGCATACTCAGTTACCAAGGCGGGGGAAGAGAAAAAAAGAGAAAAGTATATATTTATCCTCAAAGGAATTATGACCCTGTAATTCTGTGTCTGCCTTGTCAGACACTCATCTCTCCCCATCCCTCCTGCTCATATTCTGTCCGAGCTCTTGTCCTTTCTTCCCAGGCTTCCTAACGTCACAGGTTTTGACGCACGCCGCAACTCCGCCGATAGGCAAAAGGCTTGTGCCCCTGGATGCAGCCAGTGAAACCATTTCATGCCCGTGCCGAAATACTCCACCTCACCCCCCTCGAACTGTTCTGCATGACTCAAGGCTGCTGGTCAAGTCTTTAAGCACTAACACTCATCTATGGCATACATATAAGCAGCCCGTATGACTCGTGTGAGTAAGGGTTGCACAAATTAACCCTGAGATAATATTTTCCCATGCGATCACCGCTCTCTACATCATCAGAAAGATGGAAAATAGACTGGGCTAGTAGTGGAAACTCAGAGCAGCCGACAGAAAGCTGATGTTCATTAAAAGTGTCCTAGCAGTTCAGACCAAACCTTTAAGTTTTATGAGAGATTTCAAAATCTAATTTTCATGGAAATGTTTTCATTACATTAAAGGAGGGGAGGGGGAAAAAAAAAAAGTAAAAACTTACAGTGAAATCTTTTTTGAATTAAAAACTTGGAAGCTTTGGGCGGATGGACTGAAAGCACAAATACCATCAGCAAATTAGGAGACCATGAGAACCAGGAAGCAAAACTGATTATGATCAAAAAAGAGTGAAATTCACCAACAAATAAAAGTCAGCTTTCACCCATCAAGAGGAGGGCAGCAAAGCCAGTGCTCATGAACGGAGTCAGCTCCCTCCTTCAAATCCACATGGTTCTTTTTCCCTCTTTAATAACAGTATGGTGTCCTTTCTGTGTGTGCTTTTTGGTGACTTTATTTATTTATGACTCCAGGTTTGTGCTGGAGTCATGTTGTCCACCCTTTGTCTGCATCCAGAAGCTCCCTGTGAAAAACACAAAATGTGTTTCCACTTCAAACTGTAGGATTCATATATATATATATACACATAAAAATTCAGATACATACATGTATATATATAAAACCCAACCCCAACTCCACACTGCGAGATGCTTGATGGAATAACCGTGCGCCAGTCAGCCTGAAATTAAATAGATGTGCCCAAAGAAAGCAAAGGGGAAGAAGTTAATCAAACTTTGCACTGTTCCATGTTAGTGACCTGTCTGTTACTCAGCCTTTAATGAACACTTCTCCTAAGGTACACACAGTACAACCAGTGTGCACGAAAGGAAACTTGTTCCTGCAAGGAAAAAACCCAAGCTGTCCTATTTTTCACAGTGATGACAGAAACAGCCAGGGCCTTAAAAACAATCCTGATCGGATCCTCGATTTTTCCACGTCACTGCCAGAAAGGGGGAGATTGGTTCTGCAAAGCCTTTCTTGGCGACACCTTGTAAGGTTGCTCACGGTGGCCTGTGGGGTTAAAGGCATGGGTTGGTTTCCCTGCTCACCCTGAGTAACCTGTGAGCATCATCAGCCGGCTGCTGCTTCCTCTGGACTCTCCCTTTGCCCATCAGCTATGCAGGACCGGAGAGGAAGTTTTCTTCCTCTAGAAGAAAATACCTGCTAGATTCAACCAATTTATCCCTCTCCCCGCCCCATTTTCTATTCTTTGCACATCCCAGGTGTAGAGCCTGAGCATCTCCTGGGAGTAAGGGTAGTGCTTTACTAGCGAGAGGGCCGGGTAGCACCCCAAGACAAAGCAAAGCTTTGCAAAGAAAACCCCGCAGCTCCTCCGGTGAGTTCACCCTCCCTGCCCGCAGCAGCTCACCCGGCCGCTTTTCACATTTCAAAGCGGTAGCAGAGCTTTTCCACCTCTTTAAGGCGGCATGGGTTGGGGGGTTTGGTTTTGTGAAGGTTGGGGACCGCACACAACCTCGGGATCGGCAAGAAGGGTGAGAAACCCGTATTTACACCCTCGACTCCCGCAGCAGCCTCACTTGTTCTGATTAGAAAGAGACAACGAAAGCACTGCCATCAGCCAGGCGGGAGCAGAATAAAGGTCCTTCAGCTCAGGATCCTGCCTCAGACCGCCGGTGACACGGAGTCAGAGGGCACAAGCCCGGGCAGCGACGGAGCGATCTGTGCCCCGGTTCATCCTTCCGGCCACCGCCACTCTCGGCTCCTCTCTCCTCCCCGAATTCCCTTGTTCTTTTCCCGAAACCACTTGTATTTCTGGTCTTCGTCAAATCCTGTGGCGACGAGCTCCATCACCAAACACCGCGCCGGCTGCGGAAGCCTTTCCTCACGCTCTCAACCTCCGAAGAGGCAGCTGAAGCCAGCGGGGATGCTCTGCTTGACCCATCAAAGAAACTCCCGCCCCCCCCGACCCCCACCCCTCACCCCCTCGGCGGGGTTTCTGCTTCCTTCGGAGGGAGCAGCAGTGCCCATCATGCCTGCCGAGCCCGAAGGAATCGCGGGGAGCCGCGGGCAGCCCGCGCCCCAGCTTAAACTGTAGCCCAGCTCTGACAGCCCGAAGCGATGCGCCGGCCCGGGAGAGATGCGCAGCCCCCGGCGCTGCCGTCGGTTTTGCCCCGGGGAGAAATTAGAGGGCAGCAAAAACTCAAATACGCGGATCTCGTATGCGTACCGGACCAAAGCAGGGCTTAGTCACTCCTCACAAAAGAAATCGAAGCCTAACAATTTTTCTTTCGGTTCTCCTGCTTTTCCCCCATCATTTTATGAGCCATCAACAGTGAGACTCAAACAAACAAAAACACACAGAGGTCAAAAATGTCATCTCAAAACCACCACCACCACCACAAGCTAATAGTTTACCAGCTCTGGATTTGGAGGATTAACCCTGGTCAGAGCCACGAGCTCTGGGGACCCTCCGACGGGTTTCTGCCACCCCCAAAGGGCACGGGAGCAACAGGAGCAGATTGCTGGGAAGCTCAGGGGGTCCCCTCCGTTGACCCGCATTTTCACCCCAGTTTTAGCCAGAGACAACGAAAGCCCTGCTGCCAAAGGAGGAGTTGGTCTGTGTCTTAACAGGTGGTTCTGCCACGAAGAGGAACTCGGATTGCAAAGCCTTCCTAGTCGGATTTTCAGAGATGAAAGTTGAACTGAACTCGATGAGAGCGGCAGCCTCGCAGCACCCACTGAGAAATCAGCTCCTGAACACGCTGACAGTTTTCCCTGGAAAGGTTACAGCCACAGCTACTCCCAGGGATGTGGGGTGGGGTTTTTTTTTCTTTTTTAGTACGAGAAACCTTTTCTCCTGAACCTCTTTCAAGTAAGCTGGTGGTGGAAAATTTCCTTCAATCTCAAACGTTCAAATAAAACCTTTTGTCACTTCCGTGTTAAAACTTTTCCCCCGTAATTTTGGGGACAAAATGGGCACCGATAGTTTCGCTTCGGCTTGGGACAGCAACCAGTGACAGACTAGCTGACTTTCCCCCAGGTTGGAAGAACATTTTTTAGTGTTCTTGAGACAGTCCACAATTTCTCCAGACGGCTTTTACCTTTTCTCCGTTAATAACACAGAGGGAAGCCGAGTCCTCTTTTAAGGTTTTCCACTGAACCATCTCTCATTTTTCAGCGAGAAAAGCTCGTACCCCCGCTGCACTCCCCGAACTCTCTCAGTCCTTTTCCCCGCACGGATTGCAAGACATTTCACAAAACGCATGCAATGGGTGGGGAAACTGAGGCACGGAGACTCATGGGATCTGCTGAATGCATCAGTGAAAGAGCCAGAAAGCCCAGATGACAGCTCTGCCCAAGAAACCTGGGAAAATTTATCCCCAGGATTTTTTTTCCTTACTTCATAATACTTTTAACACGTTTTAATTCAGCGCAACGGCATTAGAACTTCTACAGCGTTCGGAAAACTTCTAATTTATTTGAAGATGTAGTTTGGTCCCTGCTTGGCAATCCTGGCTGGGAAACGCGCTCTCTGATGAGGATTTTTGATCCTTTTCACTCTCTAAGAACAGGGTAGGTGTCGGGGAAACACAGTCCCTCTTTTCCAGGCCGGCGGAGTGAGCTCTGGAGAGCTCAGCAGTTGGCAAAGCGGCAGCATCGGGAGTAAATCGGTTCCAAATAAAATATGATAAACGAAGCCGGCGTGAGGAATGGAAGGAAAAAAACCCAGGAGAGTTGTCCCTGTAATTTGTTGGTTAATATTTCGGGGGCTCTTTGGCCACAGCGTTGCGGAACAGAGTACTGAACCACGGAGAAGCAGCAATCACCGCTTTCCCCACTAAAATATACACCTTTTGGGTGAGAAATGGCATTGTCTTGGGAAGGGAAATTATCCCAAGCAGCGTCCCAGCGGCGACCCGGCCCGGCTCTCCGGAAGGGAAGGATGGAGAGGAGCCGCTCCGGCAGCCGCGCACTGCCCGCCGCCTTCCCGACCGCGCTTCTGCAGTAAACCCGCCCCGGGGGTATGCTTCCCCGCCCGGAGGAAACGTCCTGCCGGGTTTAAGCTCGGGGATCCCATGGGTAGGTAGTGAAAGGAGCAGATGCTTTTTGGAAGGCTCCTCACTTCCCCAGCCCGGTTTCCTTCGGGATACCGAGAAAGCCACGTCGGACCCGCGGGGAAAAGTGAGGCAGCTCCCGGCGGAAAAAGACAAATAACGAAAAGCGAACGAAAACTCGTATTTCGTTCGCTTTATTGTTCTTTTTCCCCCCTGTTTTTCCGCCTTTCGTCGGCAGCCGTAGGGCAGCACGCCGGGCAGCACGGGGGCTCCCTCGGAAGAGACCCCGCTCCCGCAGCCCCTGCTCACCCCCCCGGGAGACACGGCGGGCTCGGCCGCAGCCAGCCCCCACCCGCAACGAAACTCACGGCCAGTGCCCGCGGCCTCCGACTTTTTAATGATTTTTTTTTTAACCGAAAGTAGAGGGAGGGTAATGGGAAGGTTCGCCGGCCCCGCACACCCACCTCACCCCGCTCCGCCATGGCTCGCCCTTTCCGACCGCCCTGCCCTTGGAGAATAATAAGCAGCGCTCGGAAAACGCCGCGCAAGCCGGCGCCCATCCCCGTGCCCTCCAGCCGCGGGACTATTGTTTTACTCGCTCTCCCAAGTGAGGACCCGTTCGAACGGGTAGTTCGGACGCAGGTCTGAGCCCTGCCCTGCCCTCCGGGGCTGCAAAGAACCTGGATCAGACCCGCACTGGGAGAAGCGGAGCTCGGCAGCTCCGCTCCGCACCCGCGCAGGCACCCCCGAGCTTTCTGCGAGCTGCGATGCTCCGAGCAGGTCGTCGGACAATTGTCCGGTCCCCGTCCAGACCCCCGAAGAGCTTCTCGGTGTCCCGCAAATCACGGCGCCGGTCTGAGCTCCGACGCGCCAGAGTGACAGACGGATGGAGGCTCAGCCGCCTGCCTCGCTCCGGCCTGACAAGCCCCGTATTCAGAACCCCCTCTCCAAGCAATGGGAGAGGCTCCCCGGAGCAATGGGAGTCCGGCTCCCCGGACTCTTCTCCCCTGGGTCCCCCGAAAGTAGACGGAGCGGTGCGGAACCCGACGAGCGCGGCAGAGCGACGGAGGGCAGCTCGCTGCTCCCCGGTTCCCGGGATGCGACTAGGGGAAACCGGGCGTTTTCGTACGCTACCGAGTGCCGGCCCCGCCGAGGGCTGGGAGGACGCGGACTCCCCGCACGGGGCACGGCGGGAAGGGTGGCTCGGGAAGCGGGGCGAGGCGGTCCAGGGACCGGCCGGCGGCTCCCCCGGCCGCTTCCCAGCGGGAGCCCCCTCGGGGCCGGCACCGACCGCTCCGCCCCGGGAGCGCAGCGCACGTGGAGCGGCCGCTCGCCCGGGAAGGGGATGGAAAGGGAAGAGGGGGGGGGTTGTCCCGGCACTTACTGTCCTGCTGTGGGGTGTCGCTGCCGCTGGTCAGCCCGGGGGACTCCAACAAGCTCCGGCCGGGCTCTCCGCCGCCTTCGTCCGCCTGGGCGGCCACCATGTCACCCGCTTCTTCCAGGTCCAGCAGGTGACTCACGGAGAAGTTCTTCTTGGCTTGTAAATTGTCCAGGCCGGCGGGGCCGTCGAGGCGGGCAGGCAGCAGGGCCTGCCTCTCCATGGCGTGGGCATAGCTGGACGCCATGGTGTCGAACGGGGCTTTTCTGCCCTCGCCCCCCCGGGCGCCCACCGCCCCCACTCCCCCCAGCCGCCGGCCCTTCGAGGGGGGATGCGCAAGGACCGAAACGGAGGGGGGGGAGGGGGGCGGGAAAGGAGGAAGGGGGCAACGGCACGGGACCCGACGGCGGCGGCGGGAGGGGAAGCCCGAAGGGGAGCGGGCAGGGCCGAGCTTAAAACATGCCGGAGGGAAGAGGCGGCGCGGCCGGCTCGTGGCGCCGGTGCGGGGAGCTGCCGCCGGCCGGGAGGCACAGGGTGGCTGTGGGGCCGCTGGGGCGGGTGCGCCCCGTCCCTCCGCCTCCGCTGCCGGCGGCTCCTCTCCCTCCGCCCCTGCGGTTTGCTTGCCCTCCCCTCCGCCCCGCACTTCAAACGGTGGGGGCGGCTCCGCGGCGCTCCGGCCGCGTCGGGCACAGGGGGAGGGCGGCCCGCGGGGGCCCCGCCGGGACGTGGCACCGGCGGGGCCGCCCCCCCCCCCCCGGGACGAGGGCGGGCAGCGCCGGCCCCGCCGCTCTCATTAGCTCCTCGCGGGGGGTGGCTGGGAGAGCCCCTGAATAGGGGGTGAGAGGGGCCTAGGGGTCCCGTTTCCCCCCTTGTCACCCAGAGCTGCACCTGGACGGGAGGGCAGGCACAGCCCTGGAGAAGGGTCCTGGGGCAGAGGAGAGGAGCAAGAGGGGAGAAACACTGAAAATGATAAATGCAGATGGCAAGGTGACAGAGAAATGGAAGAGAAAACACAGAGAGAAGAAAGGAAGAGGAAAAAACAGCAGAAGGGGGAAGAAAAAGTGCAACAGAGAAGTAGCACTGAGCAGCCAGACCAAAGGAGAGCAAAAGCAAGAGCAGAAGAGAAAAAGGAAAAAAAAAGCCAAAAAGAGAACCAGGAAAGAGACAGAGACAGGAGGTGGATAGGTGGGTGCACTCAGAGGTCCTCAGGCCAGCAAGTAAAGAGGTCCCAGCAGTTTGGCCAAGGTGCAGGAAGGTACCCTTGGGCCCTGGAAGCAGAAGGACCCCGAGGGCTGGCAGGGAGGGGCACAGGGTCCTGCGGGCCAGGAAAGGCTGCTGCATCTCAGTGCCTGGAGCCTGGGCTCGGAGCTGCCACAGCCAGCCCAGAATTTCCAGCCCCCCTGATCTGGGGAAAGAACATTTGATGCCATCAAAGGGCTCCAGATTGAAAACAGATGTGCTTCCCCAAGCCTCTCCATGCATCTAATTAAGGCACAGGCATGGAGGAGACATTTTCATCATTAGTTTGCTTTCAGCCACCCCCCCACCCCACCCCAGTCCCAGTTTACCCTTTGCAGTCTCAAAGGCCCAAATGTGCTGCAGCCCTGCCATGGTCTCTGCTGTTGTTGCCCTGGGGGTGAGTGAAGTTGGTGGGGCACAGGCTGTAAAGGCCAGGAAAAGCACTGGGGCACAGTTGCATGAGTGCACAGAAATGCATGGCTATATCTACACCCAAAAACCACTCTGTGCCCCTCACTGCATAGTGGTGTGGCCCATTCTTCTGCATGTGAGGGAGCATTTGAGTGTGATGGCCTGTGGAACATGCCCACGTGTTGGATGGGGAAGGAGCTGTGTCTTCATACAGGAGTGCAGGGCTGTGCCTGGCTGGCTCTTACACACTGGCATCTCATAACCTGGCTCTTGAGGTTTCCAGGTTTAGGCACAGCAGGATGGATGTGCATATGTACTTCTGTGCTCTGAGTTACCTGTACACAGCCCCATGAGCTACCCAATGCATGAAAAAAATCCTTTCCTCTCCCTTTCCCAGTCATTTGGCTGCTTTCTTTCTTGGTGAGCTGAGCTTTACTCTCCTCCTCCTGTTACTGTTCTGAGGGGGTGCTGGGAACATCCCACTGGGGAAGGTGGGGGAGGAGCTGCTTTTAGCCCCAAGCAGCCTCTGCTATGGGGGTGACAGCAGAAGCCACAGAAACCAGAACAAGAACTCTCTGTGCCACCCTTCACCAATTCTCTCACTGACCTCCCTGGCAAGAAGTATTTTATCTTAAATATACCCATGTCTAAGGGCATCCTTCAGACAGCCCTTCCTCCCAGCCTCAGAGTTTGGGAATGCATCCCAGTACCAACAGTTGCCCTGGAAACATGGTGGGTGAAAGCACGATGGTGCTGTGGGTGATCACACCAACACATGTGCATCTGCTACAAAGGCAGCATCTCTCCTGCAAGGGAAGGCAGTGAAGGAGTCCAGATCCAGGGCTTGCTACATCCAGCACCCTGAGCAGCATAGAATGTCAGGCTCACATTCTGGAGGTGGCCTGAACACCTCCTTTCCTGCAGCACAACTGCATTTCTGTGACTGGCTGGGAGAGCTCTGCTGAGGGACAGCCCAAGGAAAACTCCTCCAGCTCTGTCTGTCTCACAAGAAAGAGGGTTAGGAACAGCCAGAGGCCTCCAAGACCGCACAGAACACCACAGGGCTGCAGCTCTTCTCCCCATTTGCTATTAACAGGCAGGCCCTGGGCCAAGGCACACCTGTAGTGTGCCAACATGCATGGTAGGGGCCCTTAGGCTCTCAAAGGGATGGTGACTGTGTTGCCACCTTAGATAATGAACTACCACTCTTTAGATCATCTGTAGTTCCTTTAGGCCCAAGCCAGTATTGCTAAGCACTGCTGCCCTGTTCTGCATGGGCCAGAAGGCAGAATTAGTGCAGAATCCATGATACTCTGCTCTGTGGAGAGCATGGTTTGCCTCTGGGAAGCCTAAGGAAAGCAGAGGTAGAGTGAGGAGCACCACAGTGAGGAAAAACCCCACCAGGACAAAGTAGTGGAACGGGCTGTTTGTAGCACAGGGGTATCCAGTTGTACTGGGGATCAGCCCAGGTGTGAGGGAGCAGATGGGATGGGTGAAGGGACCTTGTCATATACAGGAAATAAGTCACATGAAGAGTGATGGAACACAGTGGCCCACAAAGATCACGAGCAAGAGAGAAGCAGAAGAGAAAGAACGAGAAAGATGAAGAGAATAGGGGATTAAGGGCATGCCCTCTGCGCTCCTGGGTGAGCAAACCAAGGGGACCCAGAGCTCCATAGAGCTTCAGAACTCAGGCTGCTACTAAACCAGAATTAGCTTTACAAGAAGAGCATGAAGTAGCCTTTGTTACCTGTTTCCTTTAACTTGATTCCAAGTTTTAGAAAAATTCAGGGCAGAAAACAGGCAGAGATTATCACCTTACCTGAAAGGTCAAGGATATTGCCTTCTCATGGTTATATTCTCCCTCTCCAGCCACCAGCAATGAAGGCAGAAGAGGAAGGTGTATCTTGGGCGCATCAGTTTCTTCCTGTGTGAGTATCCGCCAGCCCACACACTCATTTAAGGGTCTGCAGGAATTTCTGCAGAATAAAAAGCCATGGGACAGGAATGAGCTACAGCATGGGCTGCACTAAGGATCTCAACACATGTGCCCCTGTTGCATTGATTTCCTCATTTGAAAAGACAGATTATCCTCAGCATCAAACCCAAAGCAGACGTGACAGAATATGCCAAGTTCTCATGACCCTCAGTCCAGAATGGATACCCATGCCACACATAGCCCATGCCACCAAGCATACACACCATTTCAACATCCCACAGGCCAGCAACTAATTAGCTAGACAGCTATTTCCCACCTCACCACTGGGCCAGCGTCAAGGTGAACAGGTAGCTCCCATTCCCCACCATCATCCTATCCCACTTCTCTCCAACACATCCCTGCCTGGCAGCTGCTTACAGCCCCATTCCTACACCTTCCCAGGCTGCCCAGAAAATCATTGCCTTCTGCTCACACCCTCAGCCAGGCAGAGACATCTGAGCCGCTGCTGTCACAGCGGTGAGGAAGGAGAAAACTCAAAGGTCCTGAAACAGCCAGAAGCCTGCTAGGTAAAGCACCCACAGCTGAAAGGCCAAACCTCACACTGCAGACAGAGCCCAGTCTGGCCCTTCCTGCTCCCAAAAGTAGTTATTTTGAAGGGTATCAGTGAGAGCCACCAGCTGGAGCCCTGTCTCAGAGCCTGTCTTCTACACTGCAACCATATCTGATGCTCAGAAAAGGTTAGGTGGAAACCCCAGAGTCTCCCATTCTCCCTCCCCCAGTTGCGTATCACAAAGGGGAAAACCAAAGACCTCCACCAGCACATTTGCTTCTGCTTTCTTTTCTCACAGAAAGTTACAAGATCAATCTGCAGTGTCAGTGAGAAAGTCTCTAACTTGAGAATTTGCTACAACTTGTGAAACTTCCCATGAAACCCATTTCTGGCAGCTCCTGTGGTTCCCAGCTCCAGCATATATGCTACCTAAGAATGTTACGAGCCCTCAGAAGCATCCCCCTCACCTTCACATCTGTCTGAATGAGGGCTTCCTAGCACCACAGTCTCACTGACAGTTTTCAGGTACAACAAACAAGCTGCCAACCTTCCCAAGGGCCCAGCAGCCAACAAGAAACAGTCAGAGCAGTGGTAACATCACCAGGGCAGCTCCCACTCCTTGTAGGTGGCATTAGGGGGATGCAGGAAGACACCAAGCCTTCACTCACTCTTCTCCAACAGTCTGAGCCAACCACCACAACACCCACCTGCCCCAGCATAGACTACCCCCTTCTTTCAGGTGCCTTAAATATCTTCTCAATGACCCCAGTTAAAAAACAAACCCAACAAAGACCAGGCAGAAGAACCTGTGACATGCAGGTGTGGATTCTCAGCAGTCTAATAACACCATGGCTCTCAGACGAAGCGTTTTGCTCAGTGAAGGAAAGCAGTTTGGGTCCCTCTTCTGTACCTTACTGTCATTAAACCTGGCAGCATGTAATGTCTTAGAGCCCTTTCCCGATTTGCCAAATTTGTTTCATCCTAGCAGTTTAATGTTGCTGGAGGGCAGCAGGGAGAAGGAGAGCTGACAGCCAGAACCGTTGCCTGAGCCTGTGCTTTTAGGAAACCTCACCAAAAGGCACACACAATTTTTTACTGCCCTGCACTGCTTAGCCTTAACTGTGCAAGGTGCTCAGCTATTCTACGATGTGTTGGATGCCCTCCAGCACTGCTCTCCTGAGGACCTCCATAGAGTGCAAGCTGTTTAGATAAATTATTCATGAGGGCACAAATGATGCTTAGTCCTCTCTTAGGCCTGTAGCAGCAGCTACTTTGCAGAGGGAGTGCTCTGAGATAGAACTCCATCCCTTTGCACTCCAAAACATGTACCACAGCTCATTAGGTGAGAGGCACTGAATCAGAGCTGATGAGAGGCACTGAATCAGAGCATCTCTCTGCTGCTGGCCACATCTCAGGCTGCATCCATACATCTTGTCCCTTGCCCAGCTCAGTGATATCCCCCTCAGGTACCAGGGAGACAAACCAGAACTCTTTGTGCCCTGGAAAGTTTTCCTCCTACCCCCACCCCCATCATGCTGTGTCACTGAAATGTCTGGTCTTGAGCCTCTTTGCACTTGTTCTGCCCATGGCTGGATGAGAACTACATCAAGCTAGAGACAGAGAGCACCTGCAGGAACACGTGTGTGTATGTAGGTGTGTCACCTTACACACGTGTACATGTCAGCCTTTGGGTATGGATGCACACATTCCAGTCTGGAGCCAGACCTCTTCCCCACAAGCTCCCACTACCTCCAAATGTCCCTCTTTGCCTCCTCTCCTCCCCACACAGAGGTGCGTCATTAGATCTGTGGGGATCAGGTAGTCTACAGTCATTTCAAGTTGTAAACTCAACATCAGGGTTTCTTTTAATCCCAAACATCTTGATATCATCTGGAAATGCCACGAGCAGTTTATAATTAGGGTTTAGCATGCAGATTAATACCAGCAGCTCCAGGGTGAACAGACCATCAGAGTCTAATCAAAGCTTAAATGCAGCAATTTAAAACTGAGATTTATTATTCCTCTCCATAATATTTTGAACAGGGGCTGAGTTCACATCACACACAATCATTCCTGGAAGTGCTACCACTTCACCAGTCACAGTGAGGTGGCTTGTTACTGGTTCATGGAGGTGATAAATACAAGGCTTTGGGAACTTATTTAGGAATATCGCAGCACTGGCACTATACAAGATTTAGAACCTGAGGCAGGAGAGCACTCTCCCACACATGCACAACGTGTGGAGCTCCAGCCCCATGTGGATGGTGGAGCGAGGCCATGTGCTTGCATTTTTTTTTGCTGGGTACCAGTTGTAATAAGGGAGGTGGCCCCAGGACACCACGTATGGGCTCCTCTGTCTGCCATCTCCTCCAGTCTGGAGGGTGGCAGCGAGGAAGGATGGGAAGGTGTGTGGTTACTCACAGCAACAGAACCATTACGGTGACTGGCACCACATAGCAGGCTTGGTGGCATGGTCAGCTAAGGGTTGGGGAGGGAGTCCTGGGCCAAATGCACCCAGAAATTTCCTCCTGAATAGTATTTCTGACAAGTCCCACCTGGATAGTCCCTGGGAGTACCCCCAAGCCTTAGAGGTTTGGTTTTCAGGCTAGGGGAAGTTGGGCTGTCTGTGCAGCACCAGCAGAACTCCTTCCTACCTTTTCAAATCTGCTCTGGCCAGACCTCCCAACAGGCAGTGAGGGCTGGAGCTCTTCCCATACCTCGTCATTTATAAAACACAACCGGAGGAGGGGGCTGGGAGAGTGGAAATTCGCTCATCAGTTTGTCGGTACAAGTCCCAGTTTTCAGATTTCAAGCCTGACTGAGCTTTGACAGTTGCCATCTAGCTTTTAGGAAGGATGACAAGCACACTCACCAGCTGGCAACCACAAGAACTAATTTCCTGTTTTCTTTTTCTGTAACTTTCCACCAAATGGAAGAGGGGCTGTGAGGAAGGGAATGCCCTCATTTCCAGTCTGGATGGTCTCTGGATCTGGACTAGAATTCAGCTCTTCACTTCCCTGGCTTTGCTCTTGCTAGGAGTCCCTGTGTGGCCATCAGCTTTGCCTCTGGCCCCGGAGGCTGCCTCTGCGGTAGGTGTGTGTCTGCACCACCCTGAGATGATCCCAAGGATCAGCATCATGTCTGAGGTGGAAGGAGCAGAGGACACCCGTCATGGCCTCTCAAGGCAAAACAAGATGGGTGTTCACAGATCCCACCAGGAATCTGCAGCACTATCAGCACAAACATCTCTCCACTACAGCATTGCTCCAGTGCCCAGGGTCTTGCAGGCAAATGGTGCTCGTTTTTATCTCACTGAGCCTGCCCCGTTCCCTTCAAGGATTTGAAGTCCTGCCTCAGGAGCCAGGACTCTGCCCTAGTAAAGAACCAGGCCATGGCTCTTTCAGGTTGCCCCCTCACCTACAATGGTGATGGTCACCAGGAACACCCCGAGGCCAAGGTAAATCAGGGCTAAGCCACGTGTTCCCAAGGGCTCAGACTTGAGCTGGCTCCAGAGCCAGCAGTGTAAGAGCTGTGGGTTTGGATAAGCCAGCCGATTAACCGGGGTTTTATTACCAGGCAGGGTAACAAAAGCACTCAGGGGTCACCTGGGAACTTTAATCAGCACCGAGGGTCACTGGATAGCAGGCTAGGCGGGAGGAGGGCAGGGCCCAGGGCAGGCAAATAAATAAATAGACTATTGAAACCGCCTCGGTTCCTCCAGATGATCTCCTCTCTCTCTCCCTTTCTCCATGCACATTACAGAGATCTCTGCTCTTTACAATCAGACATTCAAATGGCCCTAATTTCCCTGGGAGAAACTCCAAGGTCTCCTGCAAATTTAGCTGAGAAGTTTATCCACAAGGTTCGGTTGTTTGGTTTGTTTTGTTGCTGTTTTTTTTTAAATCCCTCACTGCTGGATATGAAAGTTCAGTCTGCTGGATGGCTTTTGGGCTGGATATCGGATATCCCTAACCCTGGAGAGAGAAAGCGTCCCACCAGCTTCTCTCCCCTGCAGGAAAGGAAAAAAACAAAACAACCCTCCCATAATCAGAGTCTGGGCAGACAAATTGGCACCACTGTTTTCGTCTTTTCTCTCTCCACCCCCGTTCTGGAAGACGACTAACCCCTTGGAACACAGTCACAACTCACAAATATTTGTGGGTATTATATTGCAAGAAAGGGGGGTGGAATCCAAAGGAAGGTAACTGTTAAGAGCATAGTCCCTCTCCCATGGAAAGCAGCTTTATGCACATCCATAAATCTCCTTCGTAAGTGGCCATTAAAATTGCGTCTTGTTTAATTTCATTTTTTTTTCCCCAATCTCATTTAAACACTTTTTCTCATCCTGCAAACCAATGATGTCACTGGCAGGCCCAGTAATGAACTGAAAAAAGTCCCATTTTCTAATGCTGGGGAGGGGTGGAGGGGTGCTCTCTCAAAAAGCAAACATTTCCATACCAGCCTGCTAATCCAGCCAAATCCTTAAGCATGCGCTTAACAACTGACTTGTATTTAAGTACCTCGCTCCCACGGGGACATCTGTCCACACTCATCTTCATGCACAGATGAGGTGCTTACAGCGAGGAGGGTGTTTGAGCTGTTGCAGGATGAAAGTCCCCAGGCCTGGCTGCTGAACGACTCATTGCATGGGCAACACAACATGACGGAGACCCCTCAGCAGCTTCACGCAGGTGCCCTGACCCACTCGCTGATGGCCACGGGTCCTTTCCCTCTCTCTCTCTCCTTCTACAGTCTTGAGACTGATGCTCTCAGGGTTTCCCGCATTGCTGCTTTCTAATATTCAAGCCCGCCTCTTCTTTATAGCCCCCGTTTGAAGGACAAGACTTTCCCTACAAAGCAAGATCATCACTGATCTGTACGGCTCTTTGCTTCTTAGAGGTGGTGGATGCCCCGTCCCTGGGGGTGTTCAAGGCCAGGTTGGATGGGGCCCTGGGCAACCTTGTGTAGCTCCAGGCCTGGAGGTTGGTGTCCCTGCCTGTGGCAGGGGGTTAGAACTCTGCGATCCTTGGGGTCTCTTCCAACACAGACCATTATATGATTCTATAATTCTATGATTGTCAGATATGTTCTTGGCACCCAAAACACCGTACCAGCTAGTTGTGTTGTTTGGTGTGGGTTAGTTTGTTGTTAGATTTGTTGTTTGGTGTGGCTAAGGGTGGGGGTTAGATTTGGTTTTATATTACGGGTTGGGTTGGGTGTTTTTTCTTTTTGGAAGCCTTTTTAATGAAATGGAAGCAAACCCAAATAACAGGCTGTGCAAATGGGGACAAATAAACACAAAGCTTGAGAATGAATAATTGGCGTGGTTTTAATTAAAAAGCAGTTAACTGTTTTGGGGTGAAGAGCATGGGGTTGGGTTGACACTGCCTGAACCCTGGAAAGAGCACGTTAGGTTGTTCACCATGCTGCGGGTTAAGAAAATGGGAAATAAATACATTCCAGCCACTTGGAAAACTAAACCATCTTTAGGGCTCAGCTGTAAACTTTCTTCAGCAATTTATTAGAGTTCCAGAAAACACTTGTTGAGTAGCCTTGGCCTGTAATAAATATCAGTCCTTGTTTGTTTGGTTTTGTAATGGGAACAAAACCACATCTTTTTCTTTCTAAAGTGGATAATTTAATTACATGGCAAGAAACACATTCATTGTCCAGAATACCCAGAGAAGATTGCCACAAAACTTGCACTTCAGTGGGGAGAAGACAGGAACAGAGCCAGCTGATACCCAGAATCTGTTTCAGGGAATATTTCCTTGTTGGCACATCCACTTATGCTGGAGATGATAATAGCACTGGGATTGTCATTACAAATAAGAGGTGGAGATGGGTGCCTCTGTGTAAGGCACTTCCTATCCTGAAGGATGTCAAGCAGACAAAAGGGAATGGAGGGACAGTGAAGGGACTTGTCTGGGCTATGCGGCAGGTCCAGGGTGGTGGTGGGAGCTGAGCCCCAACCCTCTGTTCTCAGCCTGCAGATTTGTTGTGATTTCCTCCAGAAAACACAAAGCCCAGGTTTCTGCCTCTGCTGCCAGCAAGGAGAGTGTCACGACGCATGTCTCAGCCCCACTCCAGAAGCCCCACTCAGCTGCTTGCTGACATGCTCACTCAGGGGCTTCTTTCAGATCGGTTCCAGTAAAACAGTTGTTGTTTGATGACAGAAAACCACCTCTGTCCTGCACCTCACATATTTATCTCATGCTCCAGTCAGAAAATACTCCTGTTTTCTTCTAGAGGCTGAAAAGCTTCAACATTTCTTGCTCTGCAGGCTGTCAGCCCTTCTGTGGGAACTTGTCCTGGCTGCAACGGTAGCAAGCAGATCGTGAGATGATCAAAAGTACATCTGGAGGTGATACCCTGTAAGAACAGGGAGTGCTTGTGAGCATCTGTCCTCTCCCGTGCCCCCATTTTTGGGAGCCCACCTTGCAGAAACAGGGCTTGAGCCTTTACAATCAGTTCTAGGTGGGTTTGGTTCACCATCCTCTGCAGGCAGCCTGCCTCTGGGGTTTATTACTAGAAATGTTTCTGAGCCAAAATAGCTGAAGGGGGTTGCTATCCATATAAGCAATTAGCCAGCGCGCTTTCCCAGGGACAGCCCAGCAATTATGGTCAGCAATAAAGAAATCTGAGGGTTGTCAAAACACAGACCCTCATTCTTCCAAGCTCTTCTTGAGGGGCACAATTAGCACGCTTATGTGATTAAAGCCATGTTCGGCTCCACGATAAGAGAGCCAGATGCACCCAGATAACTCCCCTGAAGCCAGCCACTCAAAACTGGGGCGTTTGGTACCTGATTTGTAGCCAATCAAGTAGAAATCAACTATTCCTGTCCACATAGCTACATCATGCCATTAAACAGCCAAACCCTCTTCTCTTACATGTCTTTGAGGGAGATGAAATCCATATGGCCCAGAAAGCGAGCGCAGGCTAGGGATGGAAGGAAGGACAGAAACAGCATTTCTTCAGGACAGAAGACAATGGAAACATTTCCACTGATTCCAATAGGTTCTGAATCAGCACCTGCAACCAATTTTCCTCCTAAATGGACTTCCATATGTCTAAAAAAGTCTTGCAAACGCTGGAATTTGTTACAGAACAAACCTGTGCTTTATTACTCTGCTCCCTGACTCGGAGCATTTCTCCCTTTGAATTCCTTGGTCGGCCATTTCTGGGCTTCGGGGTTCGCTTCCGAGAAACACCTTCACTTCTAAAGCAAACATGTTCCAGGAAACAGAGGGAAGCCTTCCCCTACTTCCTACCCCAGACTTCACTTTGCCCTGCTGGGAACTTGTGTCAGAAGTGGCTCTACGTGCAGAGGAAAGCATGGGGAGGAAATCAAGCTCATCAGACCTGACACCTTCTCTACTTTACAGATAGCCTCTGAAACACAGATAACTGGGCAAAAGCCTAGAAGGGCTGATTTTTACCAGAAATTTTCCACTTCTCTAAGAATAGAAGAGGTTTTGTTTTGCCCTTGTTGCGACAGGCATCTTCAAACTAAAGATTTTTCTATTTCCTTCTTTCATTAAATTGAAACAAAAATTGGCAGAACCAGATTTCTTCATCAAAAAATGTTTTGTAAGGAAAGACAGTGACTTTCCTGCCCATGAGACCCATCCTAAGTGCTACATTTACAGGGGTTTAGAAACCTAAGGATCATTTTCAAGAGCAGCTTAGGTACTACAAGTGACTTCTGCATGACCAGCTTCACATCCATATTGCAGTACTATCAGTAAAGGTTAAGCAGTTAAATACCTTTTATCTTGTCCTGAGGTGTCAGTGGAAGCCAGGCTTTCAACAATGTCTTGAAAATACGGCTTATGTTTGATTAAGTTCCTAAAGGCTTGTTAGAACTTACTCCAAATGCCATACTGAAATGACCATGGAACATTACAGCTTTCAAATTCATCTATCCAAGCAAAAATATTTTCTATTTCCTTGCAAGAATGAAAGGACAGGAAGAAAGTTTCAAAGCGACTCCCTCAAGGAACATCCCTATGGCCCCATTTAATTCCCAGTCCTAAGAAGTTTCTAAGCTTTCAGAGTATTTTTTTTTTGTCGTTGATGTTAACTTTAGTTTAAGGGTGTTGTTTCAAAATGAAATCTCAAAATATTTCAATAGAAAACAAAGCCAAAGGCTTGGATTTCTTTTTCTTCCTTTGCCAGAACAGTTCGTCAAGCTGATGTGAATTCACAAACATTTTCAGCCAACCTAAAGCACAATCTTTGGCAAATAAATAATTTGCCTAAAAAAAGAAGTAATTGTCCCATTCTAAGGATAAGGATAAAATCCATCCATGATTTTAAGTGCTCAGACCGAACAGCAATGGAGTATTTGCCCTGCTGATAGAGAGAAATAAATTTAGCTTATAACTTTACATATATATTTATACATATCTGAAATTTATATACACGCACATATACACACACACGGCTCTTTCCGTCCAACATGAGTGTTTTCAACACAGAAAAAGTAAAGAGAAGAGATTTAGTGCTGATTAGAACAAAAGTTGCTCTGTACCTTACAGATTTCAGTATGTCTCATTAAAACTGGGCTTGAAATATACATATCCTTTAATAAATAAAGCTTAAGGTACATAAACACTGCAGCGGATATAAATTATTTTAACCAAAGTATGTAGGGGGAAAAAAAAAAAATTAAAAAAATTACTGGAACACCGTGATCCAGGGCATTTTACAGTAAATTGGACTTCATCAGCAGTTTTGCATTTTTATTTGATTTTGGAGTTCCTCCACTAAAGCTGTAAGTTTTGTAGAGTTTATTTCACACCTTGTAATTTAAAACGTTACACTCCATCGAAATTCCTCTCAAAAAAAGGACCTGAGTAATTAATGTCTTTGGGCTCAGCGTTCATTATATCCCACTAGTGTGAAAATTCATAAAAATAAGACATCGGATTAGGAGCTTAACAGCCTCACACATTCGCAGAGCTGCTGCATTGGCAAATATTTCCCTGCCATTTCGGAGTGGAGCGCTCTCCTGGCTGCTCTCATTTGTTTCCGTGGATCATCCAAGTCATTAGAAAGTGCCTGAAAAGAAACCTCATGTCTCGTGCTTGTGGTTTTTTTCAAATACAAATAACAAATAAGAGGGGTTTGGGCCAGTTCTCCCCGTGCTCTTTCTCTTTTCTCCATTCGGTGGTGGCAGGATGTGCTTTAACTCCTTGGGGAGACAATGGGAATTTTGGCCACTTGCAGCAAGGGGACTCCAGATGCCCTTGGAAAGGAAGCAGGACCTGGGTTTTGATTATTGAGAGCTGAATCGCTTCCTTTGTGAAAACGCCCTGGGTTCTCCTCCCTGGTTCCAGGGAGGTGGAACAGCTCCAGTTTGAATCACAGGCTCTGTTTTTGGCCCTCGGTGGATCCATAGGTACAGCGGGTGAATTTGTGCTGTGAACAGTAACTTTGACCAGAGTTTAATTTTGGAGGGACATAAACCATTCACAAAGTTGGGCTGAATTTGACAAGCACCTTCTGCCAAAAAACCAAACAAAACCAACAAGCCTAATACAGGAGGCTCTTTTTTAAACTTCAAAACCTTTCATTCCAAAGTGTTTTCAAAGCAAAGAGGTTGACTTCATGTAGGTGTTTCTGAAACGAGCCTTTTGGAGGTTTTATTGAAAACCCCAACTTTAGAAAAAAAAAAAAAAAAAGAAATTAAACTGTAAAATGGAACATTGTGTTTCAGATCAAACACGGTGTCCTAGGTTGACTCAGTATTTCTGATTTATCTTCCCCCCTCCACTTCCACACCCTCTCCCCGCCCATTTTTAAGATTCTCTTGGTTCAAAACAAACAGAATTGCTTCACTTCTGGTACCCTCCCCCAGGTACCTGAGTTTGACCACAGTACAAAGCATCCTTTATGCACCCAGGTTGCAATCATTCACCTCAGGACATAGCTGGCCAGAAACGTAGATCGGTACAGCTCTCCCTGCATCTCTGGCCACTCAATTTTCCTTCCAAACCAGGCAATTCCTATCCTGCAGAAGTCCCTTCCAGATCTGAGTTACTCATCAAAGCTCCCTCTATAGCTGACGGTGAGAAATTCCAGCCCAAGATCCTTAGGACAAGCCATACTCTGAAGCTGCCACTTGATTTTTGAGGGAACCAAGCTGTCCAGTTTGGACTCTGAGATACCTTAAGAGAGGGGATGTGAAGTCTGCAAGAGATCTACTCCTGGGGAGAAAGTATCACTGGAAATTGCTGTTTTCATTATTGCATGAGGCTGTGGAAGGGAAAACCCTTGTCCAAGATAGATCTGTTATTGCATCTGCTCTGGAAATTAATTTGTCAGCAGCATCTGGGAAGAGCGCAGCAGCATTCAAGTGCTTTGCTGCCTTCTGATGTTGAAGGTCACGTTCGCGTTACCTTTCTGCCAAGCGGTTTTTGGCTGTGAGACGGTTCCTGATCACTGATCCAAGGAATGGCTCTGAAGGAACTTGTCTGAAGAAAAGCAAGCCAGAAAAAAAGGCCTAGTATATTTTACTCGGTGCATTTTTAAGTAACACAATTAATGTAACTATTTTAGCATCCCAAATGAGGTTTACACCACTCCAGCTTGTGAGCAGGGTGGATTCAGCTTCCAGCTGAATGCAGTTAGCACACTTTAAAAAAAAAATAGTAATTGCACATCTTCTTTTGAGGGCAATGAGTGAAGCTCCTACCTCTGAGCTCGATCTGGAGGCTGTTGCATCCTCCCATTGCTCTCCAGCCCTAAAGATCTGGTTTGCACTCAGCAAGCCACCTTTGTGGCAAAAGGGTGAGCGGATTCTGAGGGAACATCAGGGCTTCTCAGATGGGTGAAAACCGAGAGATCTTTCAGCAAAGTTATCCTTTAGTTTGTTCAAAAAACCTGTCATCACATACTCTGGCTGGTGAAGGGGTGATAAAATCATTCAGCTTTGGGACATGATGCGGTTCTCTCAAATTTAAATCAGATGGAAAGAGAGATTTGTTTTCCAAAGTAGTTAGGCTCTCAGCAAGGATTATGACTCCCATCATTTTCTTCTAGCTGCACACTGAGTGTGCTTCAGATCTTGAATACAGCAGAAAACAACCACCACACTTTTCTTATCAACTTGCCCTCTGTCATAGCTCTGTCCCCTCACAAGGACCACCACCACAAAACCTGGTGCTGTTGTCCATGAGAGCATCCAGCAATCCAGTGCTTTGCTTGCTCTGAGGATATCTACATGAGTTGATGCACAAGCATGAAGATGAGTCACAGATGGCTTGATTAGTGTTGGAAACTCAGTGCGGATCTGAGCAAGTTTTGGATGCTTCCCACCATGCATACTTCACTCCCTGTCTCACTGCAGAGCCTGGTGTGTGGATGCTTTAGAGGGAAACACAGAAAGGGCTGTGCCTCAGGAAGAGGAAGAACCATTCTCCTCGAAAACAGTTAATGGAGCAAGAAGGCACAGGTTTAAAGTGCAGCAGCAGATTTTCCAGTTAGACCTTGGGGTATACTTCTACTGCTGAGAGACAAATTCTCCATCACTGCAGGGTGCAGAAACTATCAGACAATTACCTGTCAGGACAGATAGAGTGAACTTGATTGAGGCTTTGAGTTAGTGGACATCCTGAGATCATTTTCAGTACTGTCATTCCAGGACAGGTCACCTTACCTGCGCCTTAATCTTGTTTGGAAGGTGCACCCTGAAAAGACATCATCTTCAGGTCAAGGTCATGCACATCAGCTCCTGAAGTAGGAACCTAAGAAATAATGCTAAGGTAACCTTTCAAGGGGAGCAGAACTCTCATTTCTTCAGGGCAACATCCCCATGAGCATCACACATACCTACATGGCTAAGCAATACTGAGATGGAAACTTTTGCTTGAGGGTGCCCAGGACTGGATTAAAATTTTTGTGACCCCACACAGCAAAACCCTGATGGAGTGTATACCACTCTGCCGAGTCAAATTTACCCTCTGGATTGTTATGGGGTAATTTCAGTCCAACAGAATTCATGCCAGATGGGGTATCATATGTCCTCCTGCAGCCAATGTAAAATATGAAGCCAACAGAAACACTATACACCATGTTCTAGCTAATTCAACACAAAGCAACAGTGTGCACACACCTAATCTGGATCATATTTGTCCTGCCAGGTGATTCTGCAATACATACACTGTTAATGATGTGGAACCCCAGCCCCATCCATTGCCCCCTCTGATTCTTGTCTGACAAGTCTTCATCTGGTGTTTCCTGTTTAAGAGAACCACCCTGATGCCAGTTGAAGCTCATGTGCAGCATTCAGAGATACTAATACCACCTTGACAAGGTTATTCGTGATGTGGTTTCCCACCACCAAGCAATCCGGCCTACAAACAGAGCTTGTAGGGAAAGGGATTTATGCAAGAAAAAACATGGATGTTCAGAACCATTACAGAAAAACATCCAGCAGAAGAGTCCCAGCCATCAGCTCTGAGGAGTGGATGAGACAAACAGCCCTTGATCTGCTCTTGGCCCACTCGTAGCCAACTGTCCAGGCTAGTGGAGCTGTAATCTGAGGGAGGTCCTCACTAACCTGAGGATCTACATGATGTAGCATGCAAAGCCAGCACACCTTCTGTGCCCAAGGCTATGCCCTAGCAGGGCTTTCTCCCACCTTTGGCTGTACCCATCACACCTGCCCTCCATGTCCCATCAGCTCCACTGACCACCTTGCAGTGATCTCCTCAGCCAGGGCTCACCAACACACAGGATGTACCGAGGCACCCTAGTCCTCCACATACATGCTCTTGGGTCCTCTGAGAGCACCTTCCCCTTCAGCTGGGGTAAGGGCCACTCCTGGCACCCCACTGCTGCTTGCTCATAACCCAGCTAGGACAGCAGTGTTGGATTCACCTCCGCTTCAGAAGGGATGCCACAGCTGAACTGAAATTCCCCAATGCTCCAACCCCCTTCCTTCTCAAACCCGTGTCTTCAACCCCACAGGAGGTTCATTCCTGACTTCAAACACCTCTTTGCTCTGCCCTGATGCAGAGCTCAAATCCTGAGCACAACACTAGAGACTGTCATTGCCCCTTTTGGCCTGGAGACCAATGAGAGGTCTAGAGATGCCACCTCCCCATCCAGAGGCAGTGCAGTTATCAGGTGAGGGCTTGACTGAGCTAACACAGCAGGAAAGCAGCAGTAACCTCACAAACACATCCCAAATGCGCGGTTGCACAGAAAATGAACGGCCTCTCGTTTCAGGGTTAGCTGGTCAGTCCTAACACAGAACCTCCTGTTTTAGCACCTGCAAGTATTTAAAAGTCTCAAGGTTTCTTGTATTTGTTGTATCTGCTTTCTGGTTTTCTGAGCCTTTATGCTGGATGTGTGCTGGGTTTCCAAGCTTTTCTCCACAGGGATAAGGCCACCAAGTGACTCACAGTATGGATGGTCAGCCAAAACTCTGCAGAGATGGGACACGGGCAGATAGGGCATGGGGAGAAAGCCCTAGAAGGAAGAGGGAAGATCTGAGAATGGGAGGTTTAAAATGCTGAGAAAAAAATCTCTAAATTGAAAGACTGATAATACTGAAGGGGTGGAAAGAAATGTTAGAGGAGGACTTCCTAGCCTTCCTTTATGGCTGTGTCTAAACAGCCCACCTACCTCCTCTGAGCATGCTGTGGCCTGAGCATTCACGCTGGAGGGGTGAGCAGCAGGTTTCCATCCAGGCATTGCCAATGCTTGCCTCAGTACTGCTTATAAGGACCAACCCCATTATCCTGAAAATGAGGAGGTACAAATTTAGTAGAGGAACCCAGGGAGTTATTGGCAGTGCACCTCTTGTAAGGACACAGCCCCGTCAGGATGCTTAGCATCTTCTCTTTCTGATAACTACACCAGCTGGGAAAAGCAAACAGAAGAAATCCCAAGAAATGTCAGTTGTTCTTCAGGTCCAAAGCAGAAGCAGGACTCTTCAAGGCCAAGCAGGGCTGGGAAACAAAAACTCTGAGTTGAACTACTTGTGTACCAGTTGGTCCTGGAAGAGAAGCCAAGTTTCTACCTCGCACAGATTCTCTGTGCTCTGGTGTGCAGCTGAGCTCCTGCTGTTCCACGGGGTGGATGTTTTAGTGCCTGGCTCTTTTTAACTGGCACATGTTAAGAGCTTTGAATTAACAGGTGCATAAAAACTGTCAAAAAACACTTAGCTCTCAAGACAGTCTGTCGGTTGTATTAAAAATATGGTTTTATGTAACCACATTCTCTCAACACTTGCTGGGTATTACGGCATGGGAAAGTCACTCGCCCTTTCCAAATTAAAGCAGTGATGTTTAAACTCTCCCACAGAAAAAAAGAAAAGAAAGCAAAAAAAAAAAAAGAAAGGCTATGGTTCCTCTGATCTTGCCAGGGAATTGCTCCCGTTTTCCAGACTAAAGGTAGATTTCTTCTAGCAAAATAGGACTGGCCTAAAGCTCCAGACTAGAGGCAAGCACCCCAGCAGGTCAAAAGGCCAGTCTTGCTGCCTTGCTGAGCTGGAAATGAGGGATTTCGGACAATGGAATGGGAAGATGAATCACTTTCTGATAGAGGAGGTGGTATTTGCTATACATGCTCTGTGATTAAAAATAAATGAGTTTAACAGAGGTTTAAAGCTAGAAAAAAAAGCTAGTTGTGCCCATGTTTCAGAAAAGGTTTAGAAATGGTTTTAGTTCCCATTCTCCCTTCAGTCCTGAGTCCCAAACATCTGGGATCTCAGAAACAAAAGCATCAGGTTTCCAGAGTGGAGAGAGTTGTAAGACACAGGTCCAGGAGAAATTTTAAAACTCTCAAAAGCGTTTATGAAATCAGTTCCCTTTTAAATATGTGGCATATACATTAAAGTGGTCTTTGGATTAAAGTTTTACTGCCTCTTGATAAAAGCCATTCACACCTTTGATGTGTTTGTGGATGGCAGCCATCCCAAATGCCTTCCCCAGGCCTCCCCTCATCAGGAAGTCTCCCTCTGGCTCTCTCCAGGACTGCCCAGATGAGTTATCAACTGTCACCTCTCCAGAGGTGACCAACTCCAAACAACCACCTCTGGGGCTGCACACACAGTAGGTGAAAACAAAGATTTCTGACTGCAAGTGTTTAGGGTGAACACAGATAAACCCCAAAGCCTGTGAGAAGGGGGAAGAACAGCAGGGACCCAGGCTTCTGGAATTACCTGTGAGTTCAACACTACTGAGTTTTAATTCTGTGGATTGAAGCACTTACAGTACCACCCTGTGCTCACCCACTTTCTGCTCAGCCGGCTGGCTCTGAGGGGCCCTGGCTGTTTGCCTGCAGGACAGATGAGTCCAGGAAGTTTTTCAGCAGCAGCTGGAAGGAGGAAGGGAAACCAGTTGAAGGACAGAAGGAGAAAATGCATTGGTGGCTTGGAAGGGTTTGAGTAATGCAAGACTCCAGTGTCATGGGCAGTTGGGACAGAGGAGATGGACTAGCCCTTGAAAAGCAAATCGTCACTCCCCTCTAGGTAATGCAGATCTAGCTTTGTGGATGTCAAGGCCAAAAGGGAGCATTACTAGTGTCCAAGCACGACTTGGTCCAACTGTCAGGCCAAGGAAAGTAGCTCCTCAAGTTCTGCTGGTGAGCGCATCAAAGGGACCATCAGTGGAAATACGAGATATGCTGATCATGTCCAGGAGTGGGAGTCTGCCTGCTTGGCAGTGCTGGTTTCTGGAGAACTGGTTAATGTCAATGAGACTGATGAACACTCCACAGTAGTTGGGGATACAGTGGGATGTCATGGAGAAAAGTCCATCGATAAATATTTTGATTTGAGGAACACAGAAAAGAAAACAATTGGTATTTTAGCAGATGGGGCGTGTGTGTGTGTGTGGGCTGGGGTGGGGGGAAGATCTGGAAGCAAGAAGAAAAGCCTGCAGAGAACAAGGCATGACTTTTCAAAACAGCTGCAAGATGTTCTACTTGGAGGATCAGAGAAACATGTTGGAAAAATGGTGGAATGGACCTGGCTCTTTACGAGCACATCCTCATGCCAAATAGTATCATGGTCTTTGTCACGAAGCTAACCACCAAACCATGGGACCAGCTGCAGCTCCCACATTAGTGAAGCCAGAGACATGACCTCCAGGACATCACCAGCCCTACAGACAATGAAATGGGCAACCAGAATCATCACCTGAACAGCTACAGAACCTTCCCGTCAAACAAGCAGACTGAGATCTCGGGCTCAATTCGGCCTTGCATCAAGGAATGGCTGCAAACCAGAGCAAAGACCCAAACTGCTCACTGCAGAGACAAGAAACATCAGAGAGCCATCTGAAGGGGCAGATAATGAGAACTGAGAGGATCACACCAGATGATCACACGTTCAGATACACCAGCATCACTGCTTCAGAGAAAAGCAAAAAACCCTGTGTAGGGGAAGTTGAAGGGGGCTGTCACTCAGGGGTTTATTTATGACCTGTGTTTCACTTTTATTATCCACACAGCAGTTCAGGTTGGTTTGGGTGTTGTGTTACTCAGCTCCAACTCTTGAAACCAGACGCGGGGAGGGCCATGGCTTCAGCCCATGCAGGGTCTGGGAGAACAGAGGTTCTGTTCCTTCATTCACCACCTTTCCACATCCTCCTCCATTCTTCAGAGGCAAGAGACTGAAGAGGTGTCCCTAGCACAGCAGCTTTCACATTGGATGATATCTACTCCAGAGGGATCACAAAGCACAAAATGGGTTATTTCAGCTCTTGAGGTTTCATTCTTTGCTGTGAGGAACACCCAAGCTTTTCTCCTACCATCTCCACCCAGAGGACTGGGCTTGCAGGACCACCTGTCCCATCTCCATTACTCAGCAGTCTCCAGAAAACAGCACAGCCCTTATGTGTGTTCACCCTAGAAAAGGTAGTCATGGGTTGGCTACGCAGTTCTAGAGTACAAATGCAGCACCTGTACCCCTGACACACTTTCCAGTCCCAGATATCACATCAAGGAGCACCCCTGCTGCCATGAGACTTTCTTCACTCATGCCATCACCCATCACTGCCTATTCAGTCCTCTGAAGGATGGCATGGCATGGAATGGCATGGCGTGCTGAGGCTGCCAGACCTTGCCACGCATGAGGGCAGCTTCAGTTACTGTGTAAGGGCAATTTCTTCCAGTTCTCACCTCTCACACGCATGTGCCAGGTGTGAAAGCCAGTTCAGACATTAAAACCCACTGCTCAGCTCTAGCAGTGTGGAAAAATAAAATCACTGGCCAAACAAACAGGTGGGAATGGTATGGACAGAGGGGCAGGAGAGACAAGGTACTAAACCTGCCCAGCGTTCCCAAGCGCCTCGTTATACTGATTTATGTTTAGCTAATTGAGAAAATGACTCTAACTACACAATCCGGGCCCTAATTCAGAAAGTCCCAAGCTTTTTAGTGTCTCTACCTGTGTCTTAAAAGGCATGATTTAAATCCTGTAACTAACAGGCTGCCAAAGGGAAGGATTTGAAGGGTCTGATGTCCTATCCCGCTGAAGGGGTGAGGCTTGGCTAACTTCTCTTGTTACTTGCTCTTTCCCCACTGACGTGCAAGTTTTCTGCTGGGACATAAATCAGGGGAAACGATGAAGGAAACCAGTCTCGTGCCCCATCAAAGAAGCCAACACTCCCTTTAATAGGACCATGCAGACAAGCCTAAATAGGGCACTTAACAAGCATGTGGTTTCTATTATACCAGCCTACATCTCTGCACTGTTTGCATTACCACTGGCAAACCCCTTTGTCCCTGGCGCACCACACCTGCTTATATCCAGAGAGAAGGATCATGATTAATACCCAAGTATTAAACATACATTTCAGGCCTGCAGGAGAATTTTATCTAGCTCTCAGCAACTGCATGAACCCTATGGCAGGCACGGGAGCAGGGAGACCCAGAACACTATGTCTATGCAGAATCCCACAAGAGTACCAGACTCAGACCTTGACCCACAAATGCTCAAAGAACCCACACAAGGGGCATCTAGTTATGTACCAGGCCATGGGCTGGAACAATCTGTATCACAGGGGGTTTGATCCAAGTTTGAACCTTGAAAAAAAGCATGTTGGAAACAGAAAGCCTATAGCTCCTAAGCAGAAAATGCAGAACAGAGAGAATCCCATCACAGGAAGCACTTCTATAGTGCTCTGCCCCTTTTAGGGGCTTCCCCTATTCTGGGGAAGTTCCCACACACGACCCTTTCTAGCATGTTCTTAAAGCCAGTCAGGAAACGCAGTACTGCCAACCACTAGGCCAGTCACCACTTCTCACTCTTACTTTTTCCTCATTCTGTGTAGATAGGATACAGGCTCAGAAGGACTCCACTGCACCGCAGAAGGTATTAGGAAGAAGAGATAGAGAATTCAGTCTCGCCCCAGACAACTAACCCTAAACTGAAACCTCTTGAGAGCCCAACTTCAGCTGGCTGGATATACAATCTGATTGGGGATTGTCCAAGTGTTCTACACCACACACTACACATCCATGGGAATCCCAGGCTGAGCCATGACCATCTGTGCTCATTTAAACACTTCTTGACAGAGGAGGGAGTGTTAATTCCAACATCCTGGCCAAACTGCAACATGGGCAATTATATTGTGCTTAGTAGCATGCTCACGGTGGTATATACTGGTGTTTCCCACTTCATTCCATAACAGTAATGTGGTGGCCCAACACAGCAATGGCCTGGTTGCCACAGGAGAAAACGAGACCCCAGCAATGAGCCCTGCAGGGTTAGTCTCAGGTATCACATGTTCCTCTGTTTCCCTTCTCAGGGGTGTTCAGCTTCACACTCAGCCTTCAGCCTCTACCTGCAAGAAAAAAATATCTGCCCACCCAATCCATTCCCAACTTACTGAACTTTATTTTTTCCACTTTTCTCACGATACAACACAGTAACTGAGCAGACAGCACACCTGCCTTCAACGCACTCTGGTGACAGCAGAGCCAAACTGTAAGATACGGAACTCCTACAAAGGTAGAAATAGCTTTTACTTGAAGAGTCTCAGTTCCAACTGTTCTCTTTCCTTAAAAGAAGGGGGAAAAAAACCCCAACAAAACCAAAACACAACCCTTCTATTGCACCAGAATCATCTCTTGGCATTTCTGACCAGCACACATGTTGTTACAATTACGACTGGACTGCTTGGCTCCGGCATAGGGGGAATGTTAAACCAGCACACTGGCACCCATCAAAACATTTGCGGACTTCCAAAGTGGAACTGACACCGTGGTAGTGGTTTATATCACGCGTCAGCGCAAGGCTTCATAACTCAGATCAAATAATTTAACTCTTGAACTCCCTGTCTAAAGAGAGTGATCAAATGGTAGGCTGCCTTTTGTTATTTCATATGGCTGTTTCATGTGGCTTCCTGCCAGTTCACTTCATTTTGCAAGCTCAGAAGTTAAGGACAGATAGAACTGGCCAGAACTTTGATGAGGGACTTGTAAGGGATCAGAAACTGCTGACTCTAACATCATCTTCCCTGTCTGGCAGAAACAGCACCAGCACTACCAGGATGGCACATGAGAATTTTTCATCTTTTAAGTAATTTTGTTGGATATAAATTTACTCCCTTCTAGGAAACTCATATTCTTCAGTAGTTGTCACAAAGATCTTTCAAATTAGAACTTTTTGCCAGTTTGGCTCTGAGGAGTTCAAACAGTAATACTATCCTTAACACCAAGGTGCAATCAGTAGGGCCATTTCAACCTATTCCAACCACATCTTCACCTACCAGAGAACCACAAACTGCATGCAAACTGGTATGCGTGTGCTTCTGGTAAATACCACTGCAATTCAACTCTTCTGTCAGATGCTCTTCTGCATGTCCCCAATGAGCTGAATACAACTGTAATGAGGAACAGACCGATCCACCAGGACTTAAGATTCTCTTGAGAAGAAACTGGGGACAGCTGCAGAGGATGGAAACAAGAGTGGTACAATTAAATTATTATTGCACTTACTGGTATCCAGTTTTGAAAACCATAATCAGGTTGCAACAAGCTGTTCTGCAACAGCAGACAGAGCAAAGGAAGTTGGTCCCAATTTTCTCACAATACAAACAAATCTTCGTCTTTTAGGCCAAGTTTTCCAGCAAAACAACAGGGAACACAGTGTATTGGCAACAACACAGCAATGCTTCATACCCCTCTCACAGGTTACTGCAGAGTTTTCTATCTTAAATCAGCCCTGATTAGGAATGGCTTCTCTAGAGATTGACCTCTCTCTCTCCTGTATGTGGGAGGCACCAGTAGATTTTTCACTGCTGCCTTGGGCCACACTTAGTTGAAAATATCCCTGTGAAGCTGTATCCTGTCATGTCTTTGCTTCATACCTTTTCATACTCTGGAACAGCCTGATTGGAAGTTTTACTTTCAGACAACGAAAAGTTGCCAAAGGACATATCTGATCCTGTCATTTATCACCTCCTGTGGAAAAACAGTCTTGGAAACATGTATTAGTATCAGGTATCACAACTGGAAGTAAACACACTGAGTAGAAGATACACTGATTTATTAATAGAATAAAAGTGAAGTGTAGTGACATATTTTTCACTATTAAAGCCATTGAGACAATTGGTGTCCCATTTATATACTTGATAGTGTCATTCAGTAACTCATTCAGAAACTCCGACCGACGCAATCGGGTCAGGCATTACAGAAACCATTTCCACAAGGAAAGCAGCCTTCCTAGGTTACAAAGCAGCTAGCTATGAACACTGTCCCCATGGTTTGCAGATGCATTGGTGCACGGGAGGTTTTTCTGTGTCCTCAAGTTTAATTCCTGATACTTTCTCCACCTGGAGTAGCTTTTTAAAGCCTTTCAACAGCAACAGAGCAAACAAGCTGAACTTCTTGTGGGGTGCAAACCCACTATTCACGCAAGAAAATGCACTGATTATACAAAAATGGGCTGAATTCTGATATACCGTGGGTATTACTCATTACAAGATCCCTGGCTAACTATTGGAATGTTGAGACAACTACAACAGAGAAAAATGTTTGTAACAGAACTGCTTTAATTGCAACACACATTTTTTTGGTGTGTTTCTACTTCTACATAATACATTTTGCAATGTCTTAAACTGTCATATTTGTTAAATCATAGCTGCTGTGATTTCACAGACAATGTTATCAAGGTGTAGCTTTGTGTGATCTAGAAGCACTGTAAAGAAACAGGTGAAGTGATAAATAGGAAATACTACACCTGACTTTGCAATTTGCCCTCATGCCAATTTCCTTTAAATCAGGTACAGGAAAAGTATCAGCTATGAAGACAAAGTAAGCACTTGGGTTTCATGGGATTAAGAACCGTTGAAAACTAATCCCTTATAGATACAAAGGAAGACAAACATCCTATCGCAGTTGTCAAGGGACAGAATGTGTTTGGAAGCAGACAAAGCTGTGAACTTCTCTCCTGTAGATATGTACCTCTAGTGCACGGCTACGAACAGGTATCTGCGATATCGATACGCTGAAAACCTTTGGAAGAACCCTACTGTTTGCTTCCAAGTTTCCTGTTTCAGCAAGGTACAAAGCCCCATGAAAAGCTGGGCACTAGAACACGAACTTAAACCAGAATCATGACGACAGATGGTGAACGCCAAACGTCAGTCTTGTGGAAAAAAAAAAAAAGCCTTTAAAATTTTAAAACATTATTAAAAGAAAAGAGAAATGAAGTGTGTATTACTGGCACTGCAGAAGCCCCCAGATAACATACAGCACACAAGCCCACAGAGAGTATATCACCCATCACCAGCTGGCATATCTGAATACAGTAGTCATGTAGCAGGAGAAGCTGGGGAGTCTCCTGGAGTCACATTTACTGCTTGAGTTTGGCTGTCCATATTGGAGAGGGATTTGGTACCAGAGTTTTGAGACTGAACCAACTGTTCAGAGGTGGCAGGAGAAGCAACAGCACGGTTTGCATGTTCACTCTCCCGTGCCGTACCACTGGCAGTGGGATTTTCCTTAGCTGTCCCAGCATGACTGTGTGACTGGCTGGCTTGTCTCCCCGCTTCTGCCTCCTGCTGTTGCAGCATCCGTTCCACCTCTATCTCAAGTTCCAGATTTTCCTCATCTGCCTCCACTTCCAGCTGCTGCATTAACTCCTCCAGCTTCTTGGCCTTGCGGAGCTCATTCTGCTGTATGATGGTGCATAGGTGCTCAGTGAGGTGCTCCTTAATCTCCGTCTTATGCTGGAGGTCCAGCTTGGCTGCCACGTACTCTGACTCAGCTTTATCGTACCGCTTCCTGCAAAATCATCATCATCACCATTTCTAGTGGGTTAATTTTCAAAGCACTTTACAATCTGAAACATAGACAGATACTTTAAGCATCCCTGAAATGCAGTGTGCTCTGCAAAGCTATTCGTGACATGCTGCTACATTAGTAAGAGGGAAGAAAGTAAATGTGAATTTATGAAATCTCCCTTTGACACATTTGCCTCCACTGCTGCTGTATTCCAAGAGTTATTTTGCTCATCTGAAATCTACAGACTACACCACAAACAAGCATTTTTACTACCTGTTTTAAGAGATACATCACTAGGAGCAGAAACCATCAGACACACATTGCAGTGTTTTCATGCTTCTAATGAACACCTATCCAGCAAACCAAAACGCTGCGATGCAGTTTTGTGGTCTTTCTAACCCAACCATCCTCCCAACTGGTACAGACGTCACAACAGTGCCACTCACGTGTACATTTGGGTCTGTCTAGAAGTCTACTCTTCATATATATGGTTGAGAAAATCAGGACCAGCACAGATCAACACAGCACATGATGTCAATAGTGACTGCAACTTTTGCTTGGCAGCAGATGAAGAATTTTCCTGTAAGCAGCCCCCCAACACACACACCTCCTGCCAATGTGTACTTCCCGTCACGACAAATATAGCAAAAAGGAAACATTCCAAACATTTATTGAGGTTAACACATCCAGGCTATGTAGCACTTCAGTGGTTGGTGTCTACATTAGTGATGCATCTTCTGTACCATCGGTGAAACTGAGTACTAATGCTGATTTAATGAAGAGAAAGATGGATGCAGCCTTGCATCCACCAGGAAAGGGAACATGCAAAGGACTTTGCAGAATGATTACGTGAGGTACCTTAGAGAGCCTTTGTAAAACTAATGTTAGTAAGGTGGCTGAATAAAGAATCCAGCTGGCTTATAAAACCAGACTCAAATATCTGGTTAAGCAAAGTGACAGAAAGACAGGAAAGATCCTTTGCTCAGAGAAACAGAAGGAAGACACACAGAGAAAGCCTTCCCAAGTATATTCCTTTATATAATAAAGGCAAAACTTTGACCCAGATGTACAGGCAATGTCTGCAGTGGGCAGAAGATGCCTGCTTACATTTTCCTCCCAAGAAAGCCAAGATTTCCCTGTGCCAGGTATCTGAAATGGAAAAACTGATGCTATGCTGGAAACTTCTTCACAGTTAAACCTTTGGGCTGAATTCACACGTATTCTTCACAACTTATTTATGAAAAGTCCAGTCCACAGCAATTGTCAAAAGCCCCTAAGTATGTATGTGCTCAGAACTATTTAGTATTGCACTTTTTGACCCACTGAAATTATTTTGTGGTTTAGCCCTAAAATATAAGGCAAGAACTAAAAAAGAAAATGTTTTAAAAGACACCACTTAAATTGGCTTTGGCTCATAATGCATAAAAGCTACAACACTGAAACTAATTCATATTTCCAAAGGCCTCCCTCACCAGAAGAAAGACTAAGTTAATGAAAGTCATCAAGTATTCTGTAAAGCTAAGCCCCTTTAGTTATCTTCACTAACAACTGCTTTCCAAGCATCAGAGCCATGTGTGTTACATGATCTTTTGCCATCAAGCATTTCAAATGGACACATTATTACAAAATCTTGCTCAGGAAGTTTCCTGGAGCATTTCCTGGTTTGGGAAACAGGACTCAACCTAAAATACATCGAAAGGTTTTCCCTTTAGAGATATGAAATTCAGCATTCAGCTACTGAAACTACAGCTAACCGGAGATATTTCAAATGATAATTATTGCAAAAGATATCCTTATTTTTTAGCTACTGCAGCCATTTTTTAAAAAAAAAAGACTAATTACCACGTTTATTGGCCTGTGGTCAACGTACAGCAGAAGTCATAAGGAGAAATACACGTTTAACAGATTGAATTGTGAACCAAAAACCTCAACCGAACACTTCAATTTTATTAAACGGCTACATAAACATGCTGATGTTTATCTACTGATGCTGTGGTTTACCCACAACTAATAGGGTGTTCCGATTAGTTTCTTGCATTTAAGGAACTCATCAGAACCAGAGTGATTAAAGGCACACTGTGAAGGATGAAAGCTCGCTTTTTCCTTCAATTTTTGGTCCCAGTTCCAAAAGTGCTTCAGCAGTATTATGTGTTTTAGGCTTAATTGGTCCCATTGATTCCAACAGGACCAGAGCAGTCATCAACAAGCAAGTTCCCCTGAAAAGGACTTTCATTTTAGGACTTTTTTAAAAAAAAAACCAAAACAACCCTCTTTTCCCCTGAGAAGAAATAAACAACCTTGAAACAATAAAGCAGGGCTTATGGACAACTGCACAGTTAAAGCAGCTAGTATGTCTTGAGACAGCACGAAGCTGGAAAGCAGTCTGTGGGCAGAGAACCTACTTCAGTTTCCAGCTTCCAAGGAAAAACTAGGAAATAAAAAGCATGCTTTTTACCTCAATGTTTCAAAGCTCCCCAGACTGTGACTGCTTAAACTACACATTATTACAATGACATAACTCCATTACTGGTTTGGTGACAGGAACCAGCATTTTCCTCTCTCCATGAAGGCAGGGCTATCCCCTCCTCCCTGTCTGTCACTTACCGGGCGTAGGAGTAGTCCAAGCTGGCCTGATCAATGCGGTTCCGCAAGATGCCAATGTCAGCAGATACCATGTCATCCAGAGCTTGTAACTCCTTCTGAATCCTTTTTAGTTTCACAGTTTCAGCCTGAGTTCTTTTGGACCTACAAAAGGAAGATGATTTTTTTGTTTGGGTTTGGTTTTTTTTTTTTCCTTTTCAAGACTCTCTTCTTGACATAATTGGCCCCATTTCATTTGCAGAGCAACTAACTTCTTTAAGAGCTATTCAGAAGGTTTCTCCTTTATGGTTTAAGACTTTTGATCTTTTTTAATATCCACAGGGATCTAAAATGCCTGCTATTAAAGGACTATGGCAAAATTACGTAATGACTATAATCAAAGTGCCTAAAATGGGTTGTGTTTCTTCACTGTGGAAACACACAAGAAGCTGCTGTATCTAAGTAGTTCTCAGTGTAAGGAAACAGGAAATGGCTTGCGGGGGAGTGAGAGGGGGAAGGGTATTTAGCCCTGCAAATATCCCCTTTCAAAGAAGCCCAGTTAGTAGGGGCCAAAAAGTCACCTAACCTAGGCTTGATTTCCATTTTGTAAAATTATTCCCAAACGTCCCAGCCAAACCCCAATGAAGTCAATGGAAAGTTTGACATCAAACACAAAGGATTTCAATCAAGCCTTATGTAACCTTTTTCAACTCAGCCCATTCATTCCTAAGTTCTGAAAACTAAACGTTGCTAAGGGCAGCAAGCTTTGATGGATTTCACTCCCATGCAAGGTAAGTAACTTTCAACATGCTTTTACACCAGGTCACTTCGCTGTCATTCATCACCACCAGCAAAACCATGCTTTTCAGCCACTGCTTTACACCCAAAGCAGGTACTTGAAAGCAAGCCTAGATTAGTAGGATGTGCCACCATCTCTCAATAGATCAGCTGATGCAAGTGGAGAGAAACAGACATCTGTAGTACTGCTCAGGGCCTGAAGAAGGCCACTGAATGTCAGACATAACTTGCTACCTATCACCGTCCAAGTCTTCCTTTCTCTCCTCATGCTCTGCTTCCAGGAGGAAGAACACAGCCTGATTGATGGTCACACTCACGTTTGCCACCCTACAGTGACTCAGACCAAATGTACTTGTGCTTTATCTCTGTCTGACAAGAGAAAACAAAATCTTTAGAACCTCAATCAGAATCTTCTGTCCAGCACTGGCTGTTCTCATCCGTGCTACCCAAGAGCTTTGTTAGGCAGAAGATGGGTTAATGCACATCTGTGAGAGCACTGTGAGCCTGAAAGCTTCACATCTCCTTCCTTGATCTAGCATTAGTCATTCCTTCAACATCTTTCCCTACAAACCTTGCCTTGCCCATAGCCTTAAACCCTCTTGGTGGACAGCACTGTACAATACCTTCAAGTCAGGTCACTTGAAGAGCAAGAGCTAACAACTGTGAGAACGTGTGCACTTTCATAATTTCTAATCAGCCAAAATGGGCCTTTGTTAAAAATTATGATCTACTCTTTTCAACACTTTTCATATGCTAAGAAAGCATCAGAAGCCCAACCAGAAATAGCCACAGTTTCCCTTCATACGTTAGGAATCAAATAAACTTCCTTTAAATCCAGTGAAAGCAAATCAGGAACAGAACGGGGATGAGCATCTGAGCACCCCAACTTCCCAACACACCCTTAACTGACAGGCACAAGGGCTTCAGCTAATTCTCCAATTGTGTAATAACTTTTCCATCTGTGCAGAGAGCTGCAGCCTTTGGAAGTGTGAAAAGCTTAGTTACAGCTTCTTGGCCAGCACTTGTCATCAAAGGGAAACGCAGATCACAGCTGCTCATTTGTGGATCAGTAAGTACAGAGCATGGAGAAGAGGAAAAAGTGGGATTCAAAGAGAAGATATGCAACTAGTGGCAGATAAAAAGCAATCCCTTCCTCAGCCGCAGTCCATGCTGCAGCATAGCCCCTTACCTCTCAGCAATGGCTCTGGCCAGGAGTGCCTTCTTGCGTTTATTCTTCTCTTCTATCAGCCGCTGCTCTTGCTGCAGGATTTCCCATCGTGATTTTTCCTGCCTGCTCGTTGACAATAAGATCAAAAATTAACATAAAGATAATGTCTCTGCCCATCCCACAAATGACACAAATATGCACCATCCTATTTCCTGGAGCAAACTCTAAAAGTATCAAAGGAACAATGAACAGGTTTTGGTTCTGAGGAAAGAAGTATCATCTGCAAGAAGTCACCCAGACGAATAAAACATTTCCAGATGAAATCTGCTGATCAGAACAAAGATCTTCATAAGCAAGCAAGCTGTTGGTTAATTCAGCTTTGCTGGAAGAAAGAACATACTTCAGAAGTGGGTGGAAATTTTCATTCAAAGGATGTGCTTTCCCACTAGATAGATGTAGTTTCAGGTTTCTGACTGGTTGCTAGAAGCGCTATCTGTTCAGTCTACCAATACAGCCTCTTTTTTGGAAATGTTTTTTTTCCGTAAAGGAGATCCTTTCACACATCCACTTTACAGTACAGTGCCCAAATAATTAAACTGATACAAATGAAAGGCTGGTAAAAGTGATAATGAAAACAAGGCAGAATTATTCATTTTTACCACCAGGGAAAGAATCGTAGAATTTCCATTTCCAGGGCTATATGTCCTTGGCATCCACCAAGGGCTATATCCACTCCCAGCCCTAGAGGATGGAAGGCAAGGCCTCAGCTGAGAGGAGCAACAACAACCTGCATCAACAAAGCTGGGCAGGATTAAGGAGGAATAAAAGCTGTTTTGCCACTTTTTCACCCTGTTGTGTTCTTCATGCCCTCTCTGAAGAAGTTTCAGCTTAAAATACCCAAGTGACTCAGTTATGTTAACCCTAATGACCATTTCTGCACAAGAATATCTCTTCACACTTCCCCTCATATCACCCTATTCCTAAAGCCTCATATAGAGCAAGTTTTTTATTAAGATTTAGATTCAAGTGCACAAGCTGAGATGAATTCAGCAGATTCAGGAGGCAGTTGTTGCAGGTAAATGCCATTTGCTCCCCACAGAGTGAAAAATTTCCCTGTGAAGCTTTGGCAATCTCCTCCCTAGTCAAACAGTACCTGCATTTTTCACCACCAGGAAGGAGCTGAATAGCCAGTACTATGGGTGAGCTGCACCCACAGGAGGAATTTGGCATTGTTCTTCAATGTGCTGTTCTTCCCGTGAAGAGGCAGCTATCTGCACACAGGTGATCCCAGCCAGGAGCTGGGCAGGTAAATGTCAGGCAGCATGGCCAGCAGCTGCAGCCTCTCAAGGCACAAAACAGAACCTCCCAGATCCTTTTGAGTTCTGAATTTGAGAGACGCTACGTGCTGCTTCACCATACATGTGCTGCTGGCTGCTACGGTTCTGCCTGTCCAGTGGGAACCTCCTCCAGGCGCCTTCAGTCCACTCTAAGATCCTACAGGCAGATCTAACCAGAGGTGTGGACAATGCTTTATGATGTACAGGTCAACTGCCATAGGGAATTATCTGAAAACAGCATGGTGCATATCTCCACAGATTACACTACAGAATTTGGTCCTGAAATCAGGTTTAATCCCACTAGAGACGAAAATCAAAGGTTTGATGCAGAGGAAATAAACATGATCTCTCAAACCTTCCTATCTGATACAGAAAAGTTCACTTTACTTCACCACAAACAAATGAATCAACACAGAATAATAAACCCCATCCCCTGATTTTACTGACTTACTAACAATTCCACTTTCTTTTTCTCCACTTTAGAGCTGGGCTTTGCAGGGTGGGTCCGGGCACTGTCACTGCCATTACAGGGCTCTACCGGTGTCACTTCTTTCTGACGGTCTTGGTGGTCACTTTGCCTTTGATCTCCTCCTGAAGGAGGCTGAGGCGGTGGCACAGGCTGCTGAGGATGACAAGGCTTTTGCTTTGGTGCAGAGAGTAACTGCTCAGGAGGAACTGATGCTAATCCACCCTGCAGTTCCAGCTTCTGACATTGCTGCTGGAGGGCTTTTTCTCGTTGTGATTGCTTCCGACTCTTATTTGCAGTGTGGGGGCGATGCTGCTGCTGCTGCTGCTGGTGCTGCTGCTGCTCTGAGGGGTCATATAATTCTACCAATGGATGAGAGAAACAGGATTAAAACAAAATCTTAAAACCAAAGACAGAGTCTGTAAATTAGCTTTTCCGGGCAAGCAAACTGCTGCAAGACCCAGGAAAAGTCATACCAGGAAGTTAAGGGAAGGCAGTGTGAGGGAAAACTGAGGAACCTAGAAGCCTAAGGTGTTTTAGAGGATCTAAGCATCCGAAACAAGGAGAGGAAGAAATAAGGGGTCTGGACTGTGGGACTAACAAAGGAACCTTAGGTATGAGGGAGGCAACTCTTAGGAGCATCTTGGAGAGATGGATGCAGGATCCTAGGCAGTCTGGTGGGCAAACTGTGGGTTTATAAATTGAAGAGCAGAGGAAGAGCAAGATGACTGATAGACAAAAAGGAGGCTGGTAACATAAGTGGGGTAGCAGACAGAGAGACATGGGTGCAGGACAAGGGACTGAGCTTGGAAATGTGACAGAGAGATTGTGGGTGGAGACACAGAGGGGCTGGCTGGGGGGCAGGGAGAGATGCAGCCTGGTCAGGAGGGGCCGAGGGACTGACTGGGGGAAACGAGGGGTTGCCTGGAGAAGCTGCGGCCTTTGCCACAAGGATGGATGGGATGAGTTTAAGGGATGGTCGGAGTTGCGGATGTAGGGGGCTGAGGGGCCGAACGAGGAGGACGTGGGCGGCTGAACTTGAGGGCCAAGGGATGGGAAGCCACGGGGGATGGCCAGGCTGCGGGGCTGCACAGAAAGGCCGGGGCGGACGGGTACGCAAAGGGGGCGGACGGAGGTGCAGCTGCCGGGGCATCAAAGGCCCAGGGGCTCCTCCGCGCCATCCCGGCCCCGCTGCCCCCCGCTAACCGGGGCGGGCACTGCGGCTGGCATGGCCCCGAGCCCCGGCCCCCACCAGAGCCCGGCCCGCGGTCCGTACCTGGGCGCTGGCACCGCAGGCGCCGCAGCTCCTCCTGTGAGAAGCCGGCCCAGGTCTCGGCCATGGCGCTTCCTCCTTCCGCTGACGGGGCGCCGCGGCAGGCAGGGCCCGCGGCTGCCCCGCCATCGCCGCCCGCTCGCCGCAGGCGAACGCCGCGGACAGCCCCGGCCGGCAGTGCCGGCGGGTCCTCGCGCCTCCACGGCAACGCCGCTGAGACGGCGATCATGGCTGGCGCCCGGAGGAGATAGGGGGCAAGAGGAGAGCGGCGGGCAGTCCGCGGCCTTGGGACCGGGGGGAGCGGGACTGGCCCTTGGCGGGGGTTGCTGAGCTTTAGAGACTGATGGGGTACGCTGAGGGGCGGTGACGGGACCCGCGGGCCACTGGCCGCCCTTCGCCTTCTGGGCAGGCCCGAGGGCGCGCCCCAGGAGCTCCTAAGGAGGCGGTGGCGTGAGGCGCTGGGGGAGCCCCGGCCCATCAGGGGAAGAGGAGCCGCTCCCCAACAAAGTAAGCTTTAAAGGAGCGCCGCCGCTGCCCCCTGGGGATTGACAGTTTGTGGTTAGGTAGTTACACGAGCAGGTGAGGGACCTGCTGCGGCGCATCTGGAGCCGCACGGCCTGGGGACCCGGGCAGTAAGGGACTTCTGGGGGCGGGGACATCTGCGCAGGCAGGTAAGGCTAGTAAGCTACAGCGTCATCACTGCGAGGACATTTCCAAGGAAAAAAAAGTATTTTGCTTGTACTGATGTTTCTGAAGGTCTGCTTTGACCATTATGGGCAAGGATGCACACACACGTTTCCCTCCGTAGGTATAGACTGAAGCATACAGCAATGTTCTCTCAGTAGCCATGAAAAAAAGTGAGGATTTTTTTCCAACCGGCCCAAATTCTTGTGGCTGCTCTAAGCCTGTTGGAAGTCTTGCAGATGAGTTTACCTCCCACCTGGAGAAAGCCGGTTGAAACACAAGGGCATGAGCCCTGGGCTTAGCTGAAGCCATCCAGGGGACTGGAGGCTTAAATAATAATACTTCATCAGCAATAAAATGGGGACGTTTTCAGTGCCTAACCACATCCCTCCCAATTTCAAATCTGTGAGGGATTAGTCAAGCTCCAAAGTATTGCTGTCTCCCAGAGCAAACTCATAACTCGATGACCATGTATGACACTGCAATTTATTGCAGCAGCACTTCTAACAGCTCCTGCGTGACTAACACATCCCATAAATACCAGCCCTGGACAGAGGAGAAGCAGTCCTGAGCTGCCTCTCACCAGCAGGCGTTGAGTGTTCCTGATCAGATTTGGCTCAGCACCTTTGGGGAACAGAAGTGCCACCATTTTTCACCCACAGCTTAGCCATAGGCCTTGATGTTGAGAGCAGGCATCAAAGGCATCCAGTGGAGGACAAGCAGAGCACCGTTAACTCTGTTGGTGCTGACCAGGAGGGGAGCTGAGGGGAGCTGAGTGGTCCTTCAAATGGACTTATGGCTTCCTCTGGGAAACGTGACTGAGCTCAGAAAGGATCTAAACAAGAACGGAAATCCAACCTCGACTCAAATGCTCTCAAACTCCAGAGTCCAGAGTCCAGAACCAGGTGCCAGCTTGAATTTTACAATGAACCAGCATTGCTCAGCCCCACAACAAGGTATAGACACTGTGGGTTAGCTCCACACAGCCACTGAGCCCCACACAGCCGCTCGCTCATTCCCCCAGGGATGGGAGTAGAAGTAGGGGGTAAAAGCAAGAAAACTTGTGGGTTGAGATAAAGACAGTTTAATAGGTAAAGCAAAAGCTGCATGCACAAGCAAAGCAAACCCAGGAATTCATTATCTGTTGTCAGATGCTCAGTCATCCCCAGGAAAGTGGGGCTCCATCATGTATAATGGTGAATTGGGAAGACAAACACCACCACTCTGTATGTCCCCGCCTTCCTACTTCTTCCCCCAGCTTTATATGCTGAGCATGACACCCTATGGTATGGAATATCCCTATGGTATGGAATATCCCTTTGGTAATTGGGATCAGCTGTCCTGGTTGTGTCCCCTCCCCACTTCTTGTACACCCCCAGCCTCCTTGCTGGTGTGGGGAGCAGAAAAGGCCTTGACTGTGTAAGCACTGCTTAGCAGTAATAAGAACATCTCTATGTCATAGAATCATAGAATTGTAGGGGTTGGAAGGGACCTCGAGAGATCATCGGGTCCAACCCCCTGCCAAAGCAGGTTCCCTAGGACATTTCACTGAGATAGGCATCCAGACAGGTCTTGAATATCTCCAGAGTCATCAGTATTTGTTTTCAGCACAACCCCAAACCACAGCCCAATACTGGCTACTATGGAGAAAATTAATTCTATCCCAGGCAAACCAGCACAGGAATGGAATTTCATGTTTTAGATGCCTATATAGGAGTCAGGACCCTGGATCAGCCCTGGTATGTAAATCACTCTGATGGGCTGTACCAGACTCACGGATAGTGACCCTCACATTTTATAGAAAAAGGCACAAAGACTTCTGAGTTGGTAACTATAGTGCTACAGGCAAAGTGACAACCCAGTTCAACAGTTCCCATCAGAACGTTTCCTTACCAGCTTTCCCCAGTAACTGCTGTCAGAATGTGGTGAAGTCGTTCCACAGGGCAGTTACCGACAGCAGATTGAGAAAATGGAGGCTGGTGCAAGTCCTGTGAGAGTATGTGGCACTGAGCATTCACCACCTAGGAATAAAGTGTTTCCCAAGCAGACCTTGCTGGACAAGGCAAGATGAAGAGAAAATAGAAACCTTTTCCATCCTCTGGAACTACATCTCAAGCAAGAAGGCAAACCTTTCTTTTATATCTGGGGCTGGATTTTACTCCCCTATCTTTTTGTGCTTTAAGAGCTGCTATCTTGCTAGCAGATCTGGAGACATCTTGACCACTGCTTCCTTTTTCTGTTGGTCTAGAGTCTGGTGGCTCAAGAAGCAGCAGGTGCCAACAGATCCCAAACACATCCTTTCTTGTGCGTTTCCCAAATCGCTGTGGAAATGTCATCAATGGCTGGTAAATTGTGCTCTCCAGGTCAGACCTCAGGGTCAGACCTCAGATGACACTTCAACCCAGGACAGATACAATTTGTACCAGGATATAACTTCAATTTGTGTCAGTTTAGTTCACTCTGAAAACGTTGGGGCTTTTTAAGAGCCGAGGGAACTGTTCCAGCAATGGGCTCCCTGAATCAGACATGTATTTTTAACCCGATTCTTCTTGCCTCTCTCCATGCCACCACAGCAACACACAAAGCATCGTTTCCCCAGTAAGAGACAGAGCTCTGATGGGAAATGCATGGAAACAGAGATACAGAGATGGACACTTCCCTTTCTGCTTGTTTGTTTTTCAGGCACTGATGTGAGCTCCCAAGGACTTGGGCATATAACTCAAGAGACCGGGGGAAAAAGCCATCCTGAAAGAGCCAAAAAATTCCTAAATCTGTTTATTTTTCTTACTAATGAAAAGTGTATAAACCTGTATCCATGTCCCTACTATCCCATCTTTTACCAGAGCACAATGCTGGCTGGCTTTGGGAGAAACACCGTGTCCAGCCAAACCACAGCACTCTGCAAATGAGGAGCAAGTCCTGCCTTTGGGGACTCACTCGTATTTAGTTTGTCTTTTAAAGGATGCCTTTGCCATCCACACTGAGAAAACTTATTTTGCTGATTCTCTGCTGAACAGTCCAAGCAGCTTCTAAGCCTGAGAGGAAGAATTTAATTTCGTAGCCTGGCACTGAAAGTGAGAGGGCACTTCAAGCACTGAGGCTGCCTGTGTACAAAGGTGTAAGTTCTCTGCAGATACTTAAAGGCAGTCTGGTTTTGCCCATTTTTCAGTGGGCTGTGGAGTACATTCTGCCTCAAGCCTTGTATCGATACTGGTCTCTGTGTGCAGTGGAGTTTTCTTACTGGTTAAACACCCCGAAGGCTGAGCGCAAAGCCCAGACACAGAAACTGAGGTGGAAACGAGCCCGGCAGAGCCTGGCCCCCAGGCTCAGATTCAAACCAGTGTGCAAGTCTGTCTTTAACCTCAGCAACATGCTAACACCCCATTCGTTAATTGGGCTGCACTGGGTGCATCCAGGGAAGCTCAGGGATACCTGGAACAGCACCAGCGTGCTCCTAACCAGGTACTCAAGGCCATGGACACAGCAGGAACCCAGAGCTCAGCCCATGGCTAGGTAGGGCTCTGAGGGTAATATATCACAGTGTTACCACATCTCAGCTCTGGAAGAGGTGAAGAGTGGGTGCTGTGTGCTTTATTCTGGATATAAAACTGCAGCCAGCAGTCCAAACCCCATAATGCTGCAAGAACAGAGTCATAACACTGTCCTGCAGTTACTGTCTGTACTGCAATGGGCTGGCTTGAGGATTTATGCAGAAGTGCAGGTATAGGTGATGGAAATAGTGTTTCCACTGTAAAATAAGTTATTTGCATTCTGGATTGAGGTGAGAAAACTGCATTTAAAATACAGCATTAGCCAGTCTCTGCAGTTTCTGTTCAGTCTCTGTTTCTGTTCAGTTTCTGTTCCCTGTAGCTGTAGGTAGGATTAAGTCAGCACCGTCATTTCTGGGACCTAGGCAGTCTTTTGGATTGTGAGAATTTCTTAGAGGGAAACACAACTCCACTTATCTAGAGAGCTACAGAATAGAAAAAAAAAAAAAAGAGACATTGGAAATCTGCTTTTTAAGGTAATAAAACAATAAAAGTTTTCAAATCTTTTCATTTGTGGATTATTTTTTTAATACATTTTCTAATGAAGAGGCAGACTCTTAAGCAGCCAATTCAATGCTGTCACCTTGTTTCTTCTGAGCTACCTTTCACAGAGAGCTTAGGGGTAATCTCTTGACCCTTGGGCCAAGGCTGTGGTTTAAACACACAACTTTAAAAGGTCCAAAGTTTGCTTCTCAAATCCCAGTGCAGTGGACACATCCCAGTGGTGCTCCGGGACGGTATCTTGCAGGATGCTGCAGGGTTACCTACAGCACCCGTGGGGCTAGACGGAAAAATACACCGAGGGTCCCAGTACAGCCCGGGGAACAGGACATGAAGACACACTGCAGGGCTACACAAATCAGTCGGATTTTTGTCATGGACCCCAGCATGCTGCAAATTCCCCACCCAAACAGTGCCTAGGGCTTTCAGCAGCCAAAGCGGGGGAAGAGATGGACCCAACTCCCCAGCACACCAGGGCTAAACCCACTACTCTACACATCCCAGGCAGGGCTGGTGGGCAAGCAGAGCTGGGTGCAGAGAGTGGCTTGTTTTTCCAGGACATTCCTTGTCATGGTAATACATTTGCTTTGAAACCGAGCCTCAAAACACCTTGGCTTATAAGGACCCTACCCCACAGCTTCTTGTTTCAACTTTTGGTTTTGGGGGATTTTTTTTTCCCCTTAATATAAGTTCAGCTTTCAGAAAACAAAGTCCGAGCTGAAAGCTCAGCATGCAACATCAACCTTTCCTTTTTTTTTTAAAAAATAAAAAAGTAATTTTAACTGACATTTTTGAGGCTTTTTTCCCTCCCTGAGACTATTTGAAGATGAATTTTCCATACAGGCAAAAATGTACTGTAGTAATTCCTCATCTTAAATTATTTGCCTCAAAAAAAATCCAACCTTATCTTTTTTTTTTTAATAGGATTAAAATCTGGCTCAATAAAAGCACTTTAAGAAAAAAGCTGGTAAAATAAGAGAAAATTTATCCCGACCAGAAATGTCCTGAAAGTTATTAATTTACCACTTTTGAACTGCAAAGCCAGAGCTGAGCAAAACAACTGGAAATGACCAGTTATTTCTATATATTTTCATGTAGCTAGAGAAATATTTTTGCTGCTAATGACTTCAGATATTTTCTAAAAAGTTTTTAATATCTTTTAAAATGCTTTATGACTTCATGACAGTTCTTGAACGCTTTTAATTGCATTTTAACAGCATTGCTTAACCTAAGTCCTAATTCAAAGGTTTATGTAGAAAAATCAGAAAGCAACTGCGTTAGTTCTAACCATTTGTGTGAAAACTGTAATCTAACTGTCAAAACAATTGATAAAACTAGAGATTTGAAGAGAAATTTGCTGAACATTTGTTATCTTTGGCACCACAGGAGTGATTAGAGTCCCTGTGCTAAACAAATTGAGTTTTCATCAAACAAACTTCTTATTACATGCTCAAAGTGAACTAACTGCATTTGTTTAGTCTGGGTGGTAGAGAAGACAGGATAATAGCCTTTAAACATATAAAACCCAGCTGTAAAGAGATGACAATGTGTTTTCAGTGTCCCTGGTGGAGAGGTGAAGAAGGGAGCGAGACCAAAGCTGGAGATGAGGAGGGGCTTCCTGCCAGTTAAGGTAGCAAAACACAGAGAGAACTGACTTCGGGTGACCACAGAGTCTCCATCACCAGGTATTTTAACAGTAAGCATTGGCTGGGCAAGGCAGAGGCGAGGTCAGTGCAGTCCTGGGACAGGAAGATGTGATTTTTGGTGATTTTGGGTGTTTGGATCCCCACACAGGTTCCAGAGGAAGTGGGACCTACAGACAACCCATGGGTCCAGGTTGCTGTGTGACATTTTTGCCCTTGCTTTGCTGGATCATTTTTGTTGGCCCATTCAAGATAACCCAGGTGAGAACTGGCCAGTTCTTGACACATCTCCCAGCTTTGTTCCGGTGACGCTTCCCATACTGTTCCCACCTCTTCCTGCTGCTGTTACAACCCCATCACCCTTTTCTTGTGGGCACACACATACTGCTCTTGGTACCAGCCAGCTGTGTAGCTCCTGCCACCTCTGCAAAAGTCTGTGTGGGAAATCACCATATTTTCATGGCAAGACAGAAGGACAGACGGTTGCCAAGCCCAAAAGCCAGCAGTAGAGTATTATACAGTGTGAAATTCACTTTATTACCATAAAGTGCCAAATATCCCCAATGTGACAGCCGGTCCAGCATGGGTCCAATGTGTGCTAGGGTCAGTTCATGTATCTCCTTCCAGCTACACAAGCTGCGTGCTGGAGGATGCTGTCCTCTCACGCCCCCAAGCTCAAGGCCACTGCAACTCAGCCAGTTAGGATGAGACAACTTCCTTCAGCAAGTGGAAATGCTGATGAACACTCAGGGAATTGTGCAGAACCCTGTTCCCATTCTGTTGTATCCCCACAAGGTAGCCCAGAAATGCCGTCACAGTTAAGACATAGTGCCCAGGTGGGCGAAGGGACACTAGCTCATGTGACGCACCCAGTGCCGAAGGAAGATGCTTGATAACCCCTACATGTTTGCAAAACAAGCTGTCCTCTCACCTGTTCTGTATCCTTGTAGTAAGATATTTCTTTGTGGAGTCTTGCCCAGAGAAGAGCAATCTCCTCCTCAGTCAGGTTCCCTGGAGGTGCCTGTAACACAAACATTAAGGAAGAACAACCATGCATCTCCCATGGTAGAGGAACCCATTTGAAGACCAGCAAACTGCAGGCCCTTCAGGACATGCACCAGCTAGCTTCACTTCCCCATCATGCAAACACTTAAGCTGCAATACAGATGTGCAAGATTAGGACCTCACTGTCCCCTCAGCTGCCCAGTGCTGTTCTACAATCCTGGTGAGAGGTTTGGGGAGCCCAAGTCAGCCAGGTTACCCTCAGCAACATGTTGTGAGCATCTGCACCCAGGCAGCTTGTGAGCACTCACTGAGCTCCAGGAGACAGTCTTCTGCTTCCACCTGCAGCTTTGGCCACCAGCCACCCCACAGATAACACGTGCTACGATTTGGAAGTCTTTAAGATGAAATGTTGCATTTTTTCTCCAATAAAGTTCACAAAATGTTAATTCTATCTCTCTGCAGCAAGCATAAAAAATAAAAAGATGTAAAGCCCCACATGTTTATGGGTGCTTTTAGTGAACCGTTACTTGCCGAGGCTGGATCTGGGAGGAGGTTTTCAAGGGGTCGTGTGAAGTGCTTGGCTCTCACCGAGGCTTTAGTGAGTAAATTTGGAAAGTCACCCCCATCAGTCCACAGCTGCCTTTCATAATATTTGCGTTGATGTTTCTCAGCAGTTTCTCCAGGAGGAAAGGGTTTTCCTTAGTTTTTGAATATGGACATGACTGGCCACCCAACCAACACCCACCAGGGCCAGGTACTAATGAAGATTTCCAAACATCCATGTTGCTTGCAGGATTTGAGCCATAGCTATAAAGGTTGTAACTCAGGAGGCTGGTGGCCATAGAAGCTTAGCAGCTCTTTGATGCGGTATCTGAGATGGCAGGAGAGCAGTCTGCACCACACCCTTGCTGCAAACACTGGTATCACACAGATTTCAGCTAAGAATAAATGGATAAGTCAATAAAGCAAGCTCTGATTAAAGTAGGGGCAACCAAAATTAGACCCAACATTAAGGTGAAAACAAGGATTACTGGTGGGACGAGGAAAGACTTTCAATATAATAAGAAAAAGTAATTTCATATTGTGTCAACCAAAACCATTTTGCTTGACCAGTAACAAAATGTTCTGGCTTGCTTGGAGACTATTTAATCTTAAAAAACCAAACAAACCACACCTAAAAAAAAGTAAAGTCAAACTAAATCCCACAACCCTTTTCCTTATAAGTTTTGGTCCATTTGAAAACAAACAAGCAAAAGGTGGCTTCAAACTAGGTGATCTTCAATAAAGCAAACTCCTTCAGCCTAAAAATGCTGAAGTGAAACATTTCAATATTTAAGGCAGGAAAGAAAGACTTCTATTGTTTTGTCTTGTCATTGACTGACTTCAGCTCAGATTTGCAAGTTATTTTGGTTGCCTTCATTTTCACAGGGGACTTAAAAACCCTCCACAAACCCCAACTAATTTAATGCTCTCTCTCCCAGTTCAGTTTGGGGCACAAACGGTCAGGTTCAGCAAAGGTTCATAAGAACATGACTGAGCTGACAATTTGCACAAGCATCAGGCAAATACTTGTTTGGGTTTTTTTTGTTGTTGTTGTTGTTATTGTTGATTGCATTTTAGGTTTTCTTTGAAACTCTACCTGAACTTCAGAGAGCCCGTGGGGTGCTCAGGATCAGCCACTCCTGAAACACATGCAGAGCAAAACCGCCAAAGCCTGCGTGCTCTGCCATGTAACCTGCACACCGCAAGAATTCAGATGCCATCTTCAGTCCTGCAAAGTATTAAGACAGGCATTTAAGATATACCCGAGTGATTAAGCATGAGCAGCTTGTAATTGTTTCCAGATTCCTCTCCTAGCAGGAGAAAAAGCTCTGCAACCCCTGTATGCGTGCTTCGTGTAGCAATGCACTCACAAACAGAAACCGAAGATGAGCTGAAGAGGACAGACAGATATCCTGAGTTTTGCAGCTAAGAACAAGTCAACACTAACTTTTAATCCAGTATGGACCAACCAGCTTGGAAAAGCAGGGTTATTTATCCAGCATACATTAGGGTATGCCTGCGTCCTCCTTGCAGCAACACCTGCGCACCAGCGACTAGAAAACTCTCTTAAGTACACGTGGTGGGATTCAGTCTGCAATTTTTCATCTGGCTTGGGAGCGTTAAATGAAGATCAACTGTTGAAATCGGCCTCATTTGGGGCAACATAACTCTGTCTGCACTCACAGAGAGGATCCTTTGTCCTCCAGGCTTTATATAAAGCCCCAAAGACTGCAGACTTTCTGAGTAAGTCACAAAACGATCCAGCAAGCATCTGGAGAGACTTGCCTCATATCCCAAACTGTTCCCTTCATGCAAATCTACAAATATATTTTTCCCACAGACTGTTTGGTCATGAAAAGAGATCTTCCTCTTGCTCAGGGCTTCAAAAACCTTAGCAATCCCAGCCCAAATTTGAAAGCAAATCCAAGGGTTCGCCCATTGCCTTTGAACACAGCGGGGATCTGCTCCGACAGGTTAGATCTCAGGGGCCACGTTGCTCCCAGGATTTAAACCAGACCACATGTGAAATGGCAACTGCCTCTTAATTTTTTATTTTATTTTTAAATAGGATAATTTAGGGGCTGTGGGGTTTTATTATTAGTAGTGTTAGTATTTTAATGGCAAATTCATTCTGCTGCCTTCCCTCCTTAATGAAGGGCACCAGGGATGGTGCTCAATTTCTCCTGCTTTCTAGAAACAGTCCCTACAAATCCTGTGTAAAAGCATAATCACAACCCTTCTTTCCCCCAAATCTATCCCCCCAGAGAAAGGGAGCTTTCACCAGCTCAGATCATTTATCTTTCACTACCTCTTTCTCTTAGCTGTTTTTCCAAGGTTCTAGTTATTTTCTAGAGCTCCATGGCCAGGACCAGGACACAGAAGGTGCAGCTGACTTTGTCTTTTGGGGGTCACTGTCACCACTCCAAGAGGCACATGCCCAGGGAGAGGTGTCTCTCTGAAAACATCCCCCCATTCATCCCAGTGTGCTGCCCAGTTCACCCAGTCAGTGCCGTCCGCAGCAGCTGGCATTGCTGCCTACCACGGCACATCTTTGTAGCCAGAGCTGACTCCTGTGCTTGGATTGTGCAAACCCATTTTCTCTCCCTTCCGTAGTCCTGGCTATCGTGTGCACATCTGGTTGTTTCTCTGAACCTCCCTGCAATCATTTCTTCATCTCTGTTCAACCTCAGGCTGGAAACAGAGCTGTGCTCCCTCCCCTGGGACCTTGCTTGCCTCCTCCTCTCTTAGCCGAATCCGCTCTGCAACAGCTCGTGCCATCCCACCTTGTGCAGAACCCTTGGAGAAGTGGCTTTTTCCAGTATGGAAATCTTGGCATGAGCCTGGAGGAGATGATCTCAGATAAACTCACTGCTGGGGAGAGGTTCACCACCCTCTGTGGAAATTTTGCAAGGTCTGGTGTTCATCCAGAGGGGATTTTTTTACCCTTTTTTTTTTTAAGTTTGTGCAAAAATGTTCCGGTCTTTACAATGTGAGAGAGGAGTGAAAAAATACATTGCTGCCATTATAGCAGAGAGGGGAAAAAAAGGTGTTCAGGCTCTCTTTGAAGAGCCCCGGTGCTGAAACAAATGAGCTTCTCTTGTTTAAATTTAACAAGAATGGATCTTCTAGGCAGAAATGGCCTTTGCTTGCTTCAGCAAACATGGACTTGGGTGAGGGGGCAGCTCCTGCCTGAGCCCATCCTTCCAGAGTCATGATAGTGGGTACAAAATCTGGGACAGTGGTATGGGGTTCAGTGGTAGACACGGAGAAGTGGGATATGGTGCTTTCACCTGAGGAGAAAACATCTGCAGCAAAGGCCAGAGCTGAGCCTGCCCAGGAGCACGTATAGGTGGCAGCTTCCACTGGCAGCAGCTTTTCACCATGTTTATGGGCCAGGGTGCAATAAGAGGCTCTTCCATTGAAGCACGTGCATGCACAGCCTCAAGATGGCATGTTACTCAGCAGAAGTAGATTTGTTGCTCATACAAAGGTTTTCACTCCTGGACTCACCCACCTGCATGTGGCCAAAGCCAGCCCAATTCCCATTTGTTATGCCAAGCTGTGGCCACACTGTTCCTCAGTTCACCCCGGTGTGCAGCAGCGGTCTCTGGCAGTGCTCCTGAGCAGGGCAGTGGCCCCATCTGCACGATGGCCCAGGGCTCAGAACTGCATGGCGGCAGCAGAAATCGCCTGCAGGGAAGATGTTGGGAAAGAGACGATGAAAAACCTCATCCCACACCAGCAGAAAATCCAACTTGCTCTTCCACGCACCTACCAAGTGCTGGGTGTGTGGCAGAAGTAAGCCTAACAGGGCCACTCAGCTCCCGTGGCATCTGTATCCTTTTCTAGGTGACCACAAACCCGCTCCAACCATGCTAGGAGAACAGAATTACAGCAAATCCCCCCAAAACGTCGTCTGTGTTCCCACCATGGGCTGGGCTGTGGGTCACTGCCTCCAGACAGCATTTCCCATGGGAATACACCACTGGCTCAGCTCCGTCCTTGGAAAGCCATCGGGGAAAATGCAGGGCAGAGACTCGAGGTTAGCTCAGCCCCGACGAGGCGCCGGAGATACCTAAACCACTAATTTGCCAGATGCCCCTGGAGCCCGGCTTGGCAGCCCCCCGCCAGCTGCTGTGGCGTGGAAGCCATTAACATTTAAAAATACTTACAGGAATGGGAGGGTGGCGGGGGGCTGGGGCTGGGGGGGGCGTGTGGAGAAAATAAATGGTATTTGTGGAGGCCCATTCTTCAGCACACTTTCATGTGTGCCAAAGTTTGTTGGCATGGCTCTGAGTTTGATAGGGAACATCTGGGCTGCTGTTGCTGCCTTGTATATTGGCTGAGGGCAGCGAACAAAAGGGGTTTGTGCAGGAATGCGCAGGGAGGGGTGCGGGGTACGCACACGTCAAGAGACGGCTCCAAGAGGCAAAACGCGGAAGTACTCTGCAGAAAAGCAAGACCAACGCACATCCCACGTTCCTGCTTTTTAGAAGGAGATAAAAGCCTTCCACCCCCTGGCTTCTCCTCTTCCCTCCCACAAAAGCACACCAGGATGTTTGAGACGAGCGGGGCTCAGGCGCAGACCCATGCCATGCTACCTCTGTGCTTTTGATTATTGCTGCGGTCTGGAAAAAACAATTGGGCCAGAGGAGCAGCTCAGCTGGAGAGTGGGGAAGTTGGATCCCAACCGCGTGGTGCAGCACCAGCATGTACTTGAGAGATGCCCAGCAAGCTCCCCCTGATGCTGTTGCAGGGGGAAGCACCCAGTGACAAGCTCCCTTTGAGCACAGTGAGATTGGTGACACAGACCCACCAAAACCAGCAGTGGTTGAAGTTTCCTCCACCTCTGTTGGGAATTTGGGGGAAGAAGCTGAAAATTTGCACTGTGCCACCACCAGCTGCACAATACCCACAATTCATACTCTAGGAAGGATGATCTGTCAAGGACTATTTGAAAGGCCTACAGTTGCAACCCTCAGCTCACAGTGTATATGCTCCATCGTGGATGCTCCATGAATCCCTGCTGCCTGCCACTGTTCTTCAACACTAGCCATGCAACCTTCCTGGGACTGCCTCAGGCAGTGGGTTTGCACTGGAGCTGCTGGCTTCAGAGCTGGGCTTGTTTGGAGATAAGCTTCCTTCAGTGATATTTGGAATTCAGTTACGTCAGTGTTAAGGCAGAGCTTTTTGCCAGAGCCAAATGAGCTCCCACCATGCCAAAGAAAGCAGCTGGGCCAGCCAGGGGCTGCATGCAGGGCATCAGGTACAGCATCAGTTCCTCCAGATGCTTGCGCAAGGACACGGTGGAGTGGAAAACCATCTTATGAGAGACAGCACAGACAGCAGCCCAATCTCCGGCTGCCACACAGATAGTACTAACCAGTTGTCTCTTCTATGGTGGGTTAGGAGAGGATTTGCAGGAAATGCAGTGGGTCTTTGGAAAGCCCTTGTAGCCATCACTGCAGAAGGTAAAGCCGTACAGAAGAATACAACTGAGTTCAGCGATCAGGGCCCAAATTTAGAGAGGAAGGGAAAAAACCCCCCATGTAACCGCCATGTTTAGTGATAGGTGCCCCCTCCTTCCACTTCTAAAAAATAAGAGGTTGAGTAAGTGAGCCCATTTACTACTGCTTTATCACTCATTATCATGACCAAAGATCATTTGCCATCTCTTCAGAACAAATCCCTCCTCTCCCAGGCAGGTCTGTGCCTCTGCTCATCGCCCACATCCTTCTCCAGGACACTCTCCTTTCAGCTCTGCCTGCAAAGCAGCCTGACACACAAAGCAACACATACCTTACCAATCTGGTGACCTTCTATGATGGAGTGACAGCATCGGTAGATAAAGGGAAGGCAACTGATGTCATCTACCTGGACTTGTGCAAGGCCTTTGACACAGTCCTCCACCACATCCTTATCTCTAAATTGGAGAGATATGGATTTGATGGGTGGACCATCCAGTGGATAAGAAACTGGTTGACAGAACAGAGACGAAGGGTGGTGGTCAATGGGTCTATGTCCAGGTGGAGGCCGGTGACAAGCAGGGTTCCCCAGGGGTTTGTCTTGGGACCGGTGCTCTTCAACATCTTTATCAATGACATTGATGATGGAATTGAGTGCACCCTCAGCAAGTTTGCAGATGACACCAAGCTGAGTGGTGTGGTTGACACCACAGAAGGAAAGGAAGCCATCCAGGGGGGTCTTGACAGGCTGGAAAGGTGGGCCCGGGTGAACCTAATGAGGTTCAACACTGCCAAGCATAAGGTGTTGCACTTGGGCCAGAAGAATCCCAGACATAGATACAGACTGGGGGAAGAGCTCCTTGAGAGTAGCCCTGCTGAGAAGGATTTGGGGATTCTGGTAGATGAGAAACTTAACATGAGCCAGCAGTGTGCTCTTGCAGCTCGGAAGGCCAATGGTATCCTGGACTCCATCAGCAGAGGGGTGGCAGCAGGGACAGGGAGGGGATTGTCCCTCTCTACTCTGCCCTGGTGAGGCCCCATCTGGAGTCCTGTGTCCAGATCTGGGGCCTGCAACACAAGAAAGATGTAGAACTGTTGCAGAGGGTTCACAGGAGGCCACAAAGATGATTAGAGGGTTGGAGCACCTCCCCTATGAGGAGAGGCTGGGGGAGCTGGGCTTGTTCAGCCTGGAGAAGAGAAGGCTGTGGGGGGACCTCATTGCAGCCTTCCAGTACCTGAAGGGAGCATAAAAACAGGAGGGGATTCAACTTTTTAAAAGGGCAGACAATGGCAGGACAAGGGGGAATGGACTAAAGCTGAAGGAGGGAAGGTTTAGATTAGATATTAGGGGGAAGTTTTTTTACAGAGAGAGTGGTGAGGTGCTGGAACAGGCTGCCCAGAGAGGTGGTGGATGCCCCGTCCCTAGAAGTGTTCAAGGCCAGGTTGGATGGAGCCCTGGGCAACCTTGTGTAGATCCAGGCCTGGAGGTTGGTGTCCCTGCCTGTGGCAGGAGGGTTGGAGCTCTATGATCCTTGGGGTCCCTTCCAACCCATGCCATTCTATGATTCTATGATGCTCCAAAGGCATTGCTCTCCAGCTGTATTTCTATCCAACCCTGCTCCCATGCATCCTTCCTTGATCGCAGCCACTGACCAAGAACCACCAGCCCTGACAAGCGCAAAATGCACTTTTCAAAACCACAGAAACAATTTAAGATGCTACGTCCCACTTTCCAGTGTGGTTAAAGGCCCCATCACTAGGCAGACTGTTAATGATCCTGGGTGCTTGTGAAGATTGCCGTAGAGGTTCATCTCTATCTTCAATGTCTTGAGGGACCCACATGGCTTTGAAGTCCCTCCTGAAGGACCATGATAATGGAAGGAGCATGAATCTCAGAGCTACATGGGGACTTTATCCCTAGGCAATGAAAACCCATCAAGAGTCCAGTGAGGTTTCAGAGTGGTTCGAGTTGCTCCTGCCAATGCAGTTCTATTGCATTTGCTCCATTGCTGCATCTTATCCACCATCTAATGTGGGCCAGCTGGGAAACTCCCAGTGCAAGGGGCTTGGGAAGGGGAGGGGTGCTGGTGGGAAAGTGCCCGTTGAACTTTTCGCAGGCAAGGGTAGTTCGAACAGTTGCTTCAACTTGGAAAAAAAGTGACACGTGTTTCCAAATTGTTAAAATGTTTGGCTTTTACATTTCCTTTAGTGACACATCCCAGGGTTTTAGTTGAAAAGGTCTTTTCTCTTCAGAATTAGGCTGCTTGTAGAGAAGAAAAAACCTATCAAAACAGGAAGCTTGAAATTATCAAAGCAAAATATTTTCATTGACCTAAAAAGATCTACCCTTCAGTTTCTTAGTTCACAGAATTTTTCAGAATTGACTCTTCATCCCCACGAGAGATGAGAAATCCTGTCACTACCTCAAAAATGCTGCCAGAAGGAAAGAGTTATTAATTACCAACCTCTTTTTAACCAGCAACCAAGAGTCACTCCTCATGGGGAACAAGCAGATTCTCTCAGGGCTCTGCCATTGGCTTCAACAAGGCTTTTAAGCCAGAGAGGATTTTTTTTTTTGGATGGGACATGCCCCAGGTACTCTACGAAGCCTGGCCTATCAATTTCCAAACCAAGCTCCTGGTATCACCTGTTTTTGCTACCCATCTATTTAGAAAAACTCTTACTTTTTCCCCCACCTATCTTCCCGCTGAAGAAATGTTCAGTTTTTCCCCTCCCCCTCTATTCCATAACTCAAAAAAAAAAAAGATTAGATGGATTTTGCTCAGAGTTTCCAAAAAATTCCCCACTGGGCATGGGCCAGGCATGCAAACGTTTCAACCTGAAAAGTGAATGTTTTCAGAAGTTATTAGCTTATGAAAAGAAGGGCTATGATGGAAACTGTTTTACTGCCATAATTATAACACCACGCACAGAGCCTGTTGCAATATATAACATTATCAAGTGCCTGTCAGCATTTAATAGAAGTCTTAATTAACTGCTGGGGAGAAACATGGGAAAAAATTATTTTCAGGAAAACTTTTGGGAGCTGTGTAATTCTGGGCCTTTTTAAAGTCTGGAGCCCTGGTAGAGTTCATCGGATAGTCTAAATAGGACACAAGCGTGTATCTTGTTGGCATTACTTAAGGATAGGATTTTCTTTTCTGTTAAACTACATAATCCAGAAACAACAACAATGTTTGACTTGGGTTGGAGCCAGACGCTCCAGGACTGGATTTTAACCTTCCCCAAGTTTGGGGTTATTCTACGCCAGCGGCTTGATTTGACGTGTTGAGGGTGGGGGCTCCTGGGTTACTTGTAGGTCTGGCCTGCTTCTGCCATCTGCTTCCCTCCCCTCTTCCACCACCTCATGCTCAGGTTTCGGTGGATGGGGGGTAGGAGGGGAGGAAGAGGAGGGAAAAATCCCCATCCCATGATAGTGTTCTACTGCACAGCAGTGCCAGAGGTGATAAGGTGAAGATCTGGGGACAGAGATGTGGGCAGGGATTGCTATAATTAATTTATTCCATCAGTTTTACAGGAGAAACTAAAAACCAGCCAAAACACTGCAAATTTAGGGAGGAAGTCTCCCTCCTGCTACAGTCTGGTCTCTGTAAGTCTCTCCCATTTGCCCATCAGACCTTTGTCATCCAGCCCTTGCACCCCACAGTGAGGCCCTGCCAGTGGGACCTTGCCTGGAGCCCATCAGAGCAGGCTGAAGAGCTGGGATTGGGGAAGGAGGGTAAATCCAGCCTATGATGGAAAAGCTTCCCTCTGGCTCAGCTGCAGTCAGCAGTGGGCTTTGGGGTGCAGGATAAGACTCTAATGAAGTACATTAAGAGGAAAGTCTGCAAACCCACTGCCTAACTAGACAAGGAGCACAGAGGAGCCTGACCCACCAGACCACATTTCACAAACCTTCTGTCAAACAAAGTGTTCCTTGGCAAAGCAGGGCAGGTCCCACCATGCCAAACACTCCTTCAGTCCCTCCTGGCAGCCCAAACTTATTTTATTCCACTTCTGCCCCCTCCACCCCCTGCCTGGCCCCAGCAGCGAAGCAGGCCCGTGCTGCGAGTTGGCAGGTCACATCCATTTCCCCCAATAGCGGTGATAGCCCAACAGCTGCTCTCTGTCCCTTCAGAGATTAGTTTGTTTTCCTAACACAATTACTGCCACGTGGCCCTGCTTTCTGCTGGGATCAAGCCCGGATAGAGATAAAGCAGCGATAAGATCACATGCTGTTCCAGACCCCTTCACAGCCACAGTTTGTTCCCATCCGCATGCGAGCTCCCTGGCTGTGAGTTACCTGCTCCCATCAGTGCTGGGCCAGGGAGCTCGGGCAGCTTTATGGCACTAAGCCCCTGGGATCTGGCTCCCAGCTTTCTGTACCACACCGAGGAGCTGTTTTGGGATGTATCTGTGCAGCACAGAGATGTTGCATGGTCACAGCCACACCAGTGAGCTCACACTATGTGGTACAAAGCCACTTACCAGATGCAGCACCCTGCTAGTTCAGCACCTTGGGCGAGCACAGCTGGCCAACAGCTGGCTCCCAGCCGACCTGCTGGCATGCAGGTCAGCTGTCTCTGCCCCATCTCCTCCTACCTAAGGTTATCTTAACCTCAGCTCTACCTGCACATCAAATTACCCAGGGAATGAAGCATCTTGACCCCAGTGTAACTGCCCCGCTGAGCACAAGCATCCTGGCAGGGCTCACACCAGTACCTGCAGCACCAATGTGGGGACAGTTGGCTCTAGAAACGTCAACGGAGCAATCATGGGCAGGTCTGGTACCACTGCTCCCTGTCACATACCAGCAACAGTCCTCTCTCTCTCCCCCCAGACTTGCCTGCAGGACTCCCTGTGTGGGGAATCGCTCCCGAAAGCCTCTGCCAGGGTGGACGTGGTGCACGCTGGGAGAGGACACTCAGGGAGCCTTGCTGCCTTCAGAGAGACAAGCATCCTTGCCAGATGTCTCCCGTAAAGCTGCAAATACTTTATTTTAATAATAAGCCTTAATGTGTTCATTAAAGGCTCCCAGTGACCTGGGATGAATTTCCCTGCTATTGTAAACGGCTGTGGGAATCTGGAAACCGCTGCATTACAGTTAACTTTAATTTTACAAGGCCCAAAATAGACAACTGAAAAAACGTACAAACTCACTGTTTCCAATTAAGAAGGGATTTCTTCTAATTCCTCTGCCACTGGCACTCTTGTTTAGCAAACAACATCAACGCATACTCAACCATAGACAAGGAGAATGGCAAGCTGAGGGAGTTGCTATGATGAGAGCTGAGGAAGAAGCCGGGACCCTTCCTCCTCATCAGGTTGTCAGTGCATGGAAGAGCCACAGCCTGGTCAGTAGCAACGAATCCATGCTGGGGCAGCCACATGTAAAACCTTAACCTCTACTTCTTCAGCCTGATGAACACTAGAGTATTTTCATCTGAGGGAGATGATTTCTAACCCATTTTCTTCCTCTTCCCTTCCAGGGGTCTTAGCTAAGGTGGCTAAGTGGGCTTTGGAGTGCTGGGAAACATCCACAGCGGTTGGGTGTGCATCCTGCCAGCATCTGGGCTTACAAATCTCTGAATTTAGGGTCAGGAAGGGAAATTCCCCCCAGATCAGCTTGGCAGAGCTTGCCATGGATTTACTTTGCCTGCCTCTTTCTTTGTAAAATGAGGGGTAGATTGTTTGCCAGGAAAAAAAGCTGAAAACCGAAACCAAAACAATTTGGCCTGGGTTTTAACAATATTTCTGAGAATCTAATGTTTTCCAGTCCAAATACTTTCATTTCCAGTTTGTCTTCTTGGTTTTCCAGTTAAAACTAGAGCTCCTCAGAAAGATATTTGATGTTTTACATGGAACCATTTTGACACAAGTCAAGCCTTCTAGCACCGAAAAAGGAGCCAAACACCAAGTTTTGACCAGCACACCAGACTGGCTGGCTCTGCCTTCTCATACATCTGCAGAGACACCTCTGCTAGGCTCACACCAAGGTGCTGGCATCCTCCCTCCACTCACGTCAGACACATTTACACTCTCCCTACCATCACCCCAGCTCCATGCCTCGAAGCAGACCTCAAGAACTTCCCCTGCAGACTTTGCCTGATGCAGGGAAACACATCTCTTAAAACACACCGGTGATCTCAGCCCATGTAGATCCCCAGACCACCTGAAAAACAAAGCAGAAGTCCCATCCATCAGGATGGGGCACACGCCCATCCAGGCCCAAGATCCTCGCTTCACTGCTGCCCTCTTGACTAAGAGCTGCCTACAAGCAGCGCTGAACTCACCTCAGCTGTTGTGTAGGAGTAGATTGAGTTTTCTAGCCAAACTGATAAAAATGAAAAATTATTTTCATATGCCTAGGCTCTATTTCCCCCATAAATAAGGCAGCAATGGAGCCTGGGAGAAGGGCTCTGTCAGAGCAGGTCATCCGTCAAAGTCACATGGAGAACATTGATGTAGCCCTCGTCCAGGAAAGCATCTCTATTTGGGAAAACCGGCAGGCACATCTTTAGTCTCCTCTGAATCCACTGGGAACTAAGGGCCAGGGAGTTTGACCCTGTCTAAATGCCTAAAGGAACAGATAAGACCTAGACAGCAGCTGGTGAACCCCAGAGCCTCCAAAGGTCTGTGTTGGCACAGAAGGCTTTTAATGGAGAGCTTAGGCATTTCTGTGGATAAGGTCTTGAAGTACACACATGCTTTATAAACCGACACACTTCCAGTGGTTTTCCTGAGGAGAGGAGGTTTAGGCACAAGTGTTGTGTGGCAGGGCTTGGAAACCTTCATGTTATCATAGAAAACTACCTTCAAGGTCCAGCCTCACTGGAGGCCAAGCCTTGCAGCATCCATTTATTAACGCAACAGGATGTCTCCAGTCTAGGCATCCCCAAAACACCCCACATCTCACCGCACCCCCAGCCACAGAGCCCTGATATTTCAGCACAGCCATGGACCCCTGTTCGTTGTGCATCACCCGCAGCCTCCCTTCCTCTACTTGATTTTACCCAGAGCTATATTTGGCCCACCTCATCTTAATTTTACCCAGACCTATTTGACCAGACATGCCTAAAAAACACAGAGAAGCGGAACTGCCAGGCTCCACCTATAACACCAACAAAACCACAAGCAGCACGGAGCTTCCCCGGCCCTCCGGAACACACATTTCCTATTCCTGCCTGCAGCTCCACTACTGCTTTGTTCACACTAGTGCCCTGACTGCAGCTGCTGGAAAAGTTTCCATCTCACCAGGTTTCAGCAGGTCATTTTTCAGTGAAAGGCAACTTTAAAAAAAAACAAAACAACCCAAAAAAACCTCGCCACACACAAAAAAGTCTCTTCTTGTGGAAATTTGCCTGAGTTGTCTGAAATGTCAAAAGAAACCCCAGAAAAAAATATCAAGTTCTGGCCTTGAGCTGCAAAAGTCTCGTTTTTAACCAAAAAAGACAATTTTCAACTTTAGTGAAAATTAAAGAAAACTTCTAGAGAGAATAAATTCTCTTGCTTTCATTAAAAGTGTTTGTGGTGCGATGGCTTCACAAGGATTTTCAGAAGCCCACCTCAAGAGACTATTAAGGAAATGAAATAGCTGCTGTGCAGAAGGGCAGGAGCTGGTCGGGATTATGGCCTGGAGAAGGAGCAGCGCAAAGGCAAACCTCCGTTCTCTGCCTGATGCTAAGGGACAGGCATCCCAGAGCTCTGCTCTGGCGTTTAATGCCTTTATCGGTGAGATCTGGATGGAAAGCAAGGTGGTAACGCTTGCGGATGACAAGCCCATGGGGGATGAGGGTTCTATCACCCCAAGTGTGAGCTGTCATTGGAGGGACAGAGCTCCAGCCTTGTTGCCAGCTCCCAGTTTGTGCAGTGGCCATGTCCAACCAGGTCCTTGCTCTGGTTTCCTACGGTCCGCAGCTCCATCACCCCATTGTGCTGGGAAATCTTCAGTATCACAGTCTTTTAGGCAGTGGAAAGACCTCGGCCCTCTCCAGATGGGCACCACCAGTATGGGAGTGCCATGATACAGCCCTGCTGTGCCAAAGGAACATGTTGCCAGAGCCCATTTGGGAGGTTTGCAGCTATTCCCTGGCATGGGACCAGGGGAGCTGCACACCGTGGTGGCTCCATTCAGAGCCGCCGGTACCCAGATGGGTTACAAGTGAATATGAACTCTCCCTCTCCATCTGGAGTCCATGTACAGCAAGTGGCAAGATTTATATTGTGCTGAAGCATTCCACAGTTTTGAGCACAGAAATGATTGAACTCCAGATGTTAACAAGATGCAGGACCCTTTTTTATTATTAAAAACGTGATTTCTTGTTTTGCTCATGACAAAACCCATCAGATTAACTTATTAGGAGCGGAACTGCCATCAGGCCAGTGGAAGTGAAGACAGCTCTGTCTGCCCAAGAGCTCACTAGAGCACCTGGGAAGACCAGGACTCCTTCAGAGCAGAGCCATGTCCAGCTGCTCCTCTGCACTGAACCAAGGGCAGGACACAAGGACCTTGGTCCATGTCTGCTGGCAGTGTGCCCATGCCTCAGTTTCCCCATCCCCTTGAAAAAAGATGAGCCAGAGTTGGAAGAGGAAACCCTGAGCAAACACACACTCTGCAGCCTCATCCAAATCAACATCCCCCTGCTGAAGTAGCAGAAGCTTTGCTCACGAGCACCGTAGCCCAGGCTAGAGATGGAAACCTGCCCACTCTTGCTCCTGGAAGGATGAGATGGACCCAGGACTCATAGCCACCACGCCAAGGCAACTCAACAAACAGCTCCCATGCCCTGCTTCCCTTCAGAAAGAGCCCTAAAGCATCACAAACTTCACTTCCCATCAGAAAGGAAAGATTTCCAAATACCTCAGCAAGTCCTAAGCATTGTTCTTGGTGCAGGTCTGCAGGGAACGTCCCCCAAGCACCATGTGGAGTGGTACAGCCAACATCTGTATCCCAGAGTGTGGGCTGGGGCCTGTCTGGAGCTGTCACATCTTCACTGCTTTATCACAGGAACTTTATCACAAGCTCATAACACACACGTCTTTGCACCATGAGATCAAACAGGTATGGGATGGCATTGCAGCCTGCTGTCACAAGACAGCCCCCAGCAGCTAGTGCTGCTCCATGCTGTGAAGAGAAAACACACTGAAGCTGCATGACTGGAAAGGACCCGTGTACACTCGTCCTGATGCTGTGCAGCCAGACCAACTCAGAGAACCCACCAGTGCAAAACCAGCCTCCCCTGCTAGCCCCATGGGAGGCACAGCATCCTTCAGGACCCACACATTTCCACTTACCCATAGCACACGTTGGCTCTGAGGGCAGTCACATCTGTCTGCTCAGAGGGAGCAAAATATTTCTGGGAGTGCAGATGTCCCACGTGGCCAGCCTGAGCTGGGATCAAGCCGGAGCAATGCAGCTTCTCCACACCCAGCATATACTACTGTCCTCCCAGGCAGGGGGAGAGGGGGGTCAGAGGGTGGAATAAGAAAATCTACGAAACATCAGCGCTGCTTCTGCCTTGAAACTCCTTCAATGTACCCCGCAGTCCCCAGGGACTAATCTGCTGGATAAGGATGGCACCTCAAAGCTCTCCTTGCTCCAGCATGCCCACATGACAGCAGGAGCAAAGTGCCTCTAGTTTCAGCTCAGGTTCACTGTGTACCAGGCTGTCACAAGCCCACCCAGGGCTTCAGCCTTCCTTGCTTCCCAAGGAAGCTTGCCAGCCCCAGCACACACCAGCATGTCTGGAGCAAACCAGCAACCCAGCACCAAGAGTCACCTTCCTTCACAACCAGGACTTGGAAAAGCTTCTACAGACCAAAGTGGCATTTATTCACCCAACAGGGACCCCGTGAATAGAGTGGAGAGCGCCTTGTCACTCTACCCGACCTTGTCTTGCTCTTTTCTTGACAATTTTGGAGGACCCTTCTTCCAACCCAAGTCCCTCCCTGCTAGCTGGGCAGACAGAGCCATGCCCCAGCAGATGATGGTGTGAGCCCTGTGCACTGAGCTCAGGCACTCAGCATTGGGTGTCCTCCAGCTCCACAGAACCACCCCAGCAGAAGCTGGACAATGGGACACCTTCCCAGTTGAACACCTCTCTGCCCATCCCTTCCTTGCTATCTGCCACAGTCACTACATCCTTCACCTCTTCCTCACAGCCCCTGGTCCAGAGCCACTTCCCCAAGCAGGCAGGCCTCGGGGGTGCCCACTCCCTCCAATTATTTCCCACAAATCAACTATGAAGCATTTCATTCCCAGAGCAATAGCATGAGGTGGGAGGAAAAAACATGCCCCTATGCTTTTTGGACAAAGATCCCACAAACCTTTAATCATCTCCCCTTCCCTTCACCAAAAAGACACTTATCATTGCAGGTGGGGGGAGCATCAACACAAACATGGCCAGGCAGCACTGCAAGCAAGCACATGCCCTGAGCACCACGCTCAGGGAGAAACATCTCTGGAAAGCCCCATATTCACCATCTCACCTGGGCACAGCTGATGGGTTTGCCTGCAGAGCACAGGTCCTGCCAGACCCGCATCATCCTCCCTGGCAAGGCTGAGTAACCCAGTGTGCTGGGGCTCCACGGCATCTGGGACACGTGAGTTCCCAGCTCTGCTGACACAAATAATTTCTCCCCCATTCTTGGCACGGTGTGTTCTGCTCAAATGCACTTCAAAGCAGCAGTTCTGCAGCAAGAATGTTTCAAAAAATATAATATTTCCATCTGTTATTTCAATATTGTATGCTGTGGGAAACTCCTCACAGACTCTTTGCCTTTCTTTAGTCCTATTAGATGTTAAAAAATATTCAATTAACTAGCCCTCAGGGCTGGCAGGCGATGCCCTCACACCGCAGTATCCCACAGGTGAGCCAGCAGGTCTGCCTCATCCCCCTTACTGCTTCTCAGGAGAGGAAGGTTCAGAGAAGCAGCTTTTTCTGAAACTCTATCTTCACCTTGAGAACAAGCAGCACACATCCATGTCTTCACAGGGATGTCCTGGGCTGTGTTTTGTTCAGGGCAGAGCAGCCCAGCATCACTTCCCAGCCCCTCATGGCCAGGAGCACCCAGCAATTGAATCCACAGGCTGTGAGCTCCCAGGCTTCGGTGGTGGGTAAATACCAAGGTCCGATGCCAGCCTGTCCTCAGTGGGGACATACCCAGCATCACTCTGCTCACCACCTCCTATTTCTCACAAAGCTCATGGGAACCCTAAACCTCTGCCTTGCTGTCAGGCGGGTCACACATGGAAGCAAATTATGGGGTGGAAAAAGAAAAACCAGGCAGAAGGCTGTTTGCAGAACAATCATTTTCTTGGGAGAGCAGCCTAGGAATACAGTATAGGTGCAGTGAGCTACGAGTTTACAGTACTGCCATACACACAGTGAGCTGGGGTTTCAATGCTTCTTGGGTCAGTCAAACTTGAGGCAGCAGAAGCTTGATGCTCCTTCCCTGGGCCAGGATGGGGAGGGACATCCTCAGGACACTGTTGTGCTGAACCTTTCCCTTCATTTGATCCCAGAGGACTTCCTAGACCCACAGGTTTGGGACATGCCTTCCCGTGACAGCAAGGGCTGCTCCTCTGTTACCCTCCTTGCCCCCCAAGTTGCCTCTTCTCCATGTAGCCCTTGCCCACTGTGTCTGGCCAAGGACACCCAAAGCCAATTACTGTGGCCACCTAAAGAAGCCAACCCTACAGGGACGGTATCTGCTAGGCAAGTGCAGAATGAGTGCTCCAGGGCTGGGTGGTGTAACAGCTCACAGGCTCAGTCCTTACCCCCTCTTGGCTTTTGGGCAAGGTATCCTAATGGGCAGAATGGATGGATGGTGCTGGCCTCAGTCATCTGCTTTGTCCCACAGCCAGGAAAGGCACAAGAAGTGTCTTTCCCAAGTTGCCCAGCGGAGCAGCCCTGTACAGCTGCTGAAGCTGTGACCAAAGTTCCCATAACAGCTGTCTCACCCCAGGTCCCTGCCAGGTGACTTCAGCATGGCCCTCAGGTGACTCTCCCTCAAGACCCATCTTCTTCCAAGAATGCTATGCAAGGGAGAAAGCGTTTCAAAGCAGATATTCACAGCTTCGTGGCCCGAATACACAAGATCCTGTGACCCAAAGTTTCATATCACTAAGACAGCAAAGTCTTCCCAGGCCCTTCAGAGACCTGGAGAGATGATAACTTCCATTTGTGAGCCATGGCCAGAACAAAATGAGGTTTTATTTTTATATGGCCCATTATAAGTCATTATTTAGTGCTCCCAGGTGCCCTATATCAAAGGCACATTCCTTAATAAGCTGCCATCACAGGCTGTGCTGCTGCCATCCCACATGTGGATGGAGCAGGAGAGATCCTGAGACCTGCTCCAGCCCCCAGATCTCATCTCCCTCTAAGCCCTCATGAGCCCAGGAGAAGGTCATGCCCCGTCCCTGCACACACAACCAAATGAGAGGCACAGGATTATTGTCTCACCTCCCCAGCTCTGCAACCCAAAGTGTAACCCAATCTACTCAGCTGGAAACAGAGCTTTTATTACATCCTGAGTAATTTAGAGTTCCTTTCTATAAAATCAATATTCCCCCTCTCCCCAATTTAACAAGCTCCCAAATATCTGCTCTCCTGACATACCAAACCTTTCCAGCTTCCCTGACCTCCCTCCCCATCACACTTGATGGAAAGCAGCATCTCAACAGGGCTGCTCCAAGGGTACCACTATGGAGAAGCGTCACACCACAGTGACCCCCACTTTCACACATTTCACCATGAGGATGATCCCAACCTTACCACAGCCCCGTGGCAATGGCCGGATGAGGCCATCATGCTCCATGGCAGTATCCCCTGTCCATGACACATCTCTCCATGCCCTTGCCGTGCAGCAGAAAGCTGCCTTGAGAGCTGAAAGCCCTTGAAACTGTCTGCAGACTTGGGCAAAACAAACCCAACCCCAAAAGCACACAGCACTCATTGAGTGCAGGCACTGTGAAAGGTGTGCTGGCTACTGGGGGCTCCTGATGCTCAAGGTAAGGAGGAAAGAGGGTACTGAGCAGACCTGACAACCCAGAGAACCTAGTTAACTTTAAATGAGAACTCAGGTTTTGTAACATATGAAATCCATCATGCCTTTAAGCCACATAAATAGATCAAGGGGCCCAGATACTTGAGGTCCCCTTGCTCAGTCCAGTAACAGTGAGAAGCATTGCACAGCAACACATATAAGGAGCCTGCAATTTAAAGCGTCCCTCAGTCAATAATTAAGCCAGCATTTGTTGTAATGCTAATCAGTAAAAGCATAACTTACAGTAAATACCCAATTGCTATTTCACACCCAGCCTATAAAACACCTTTGTGTGATCAGACAGGTAAGATCCTGATCAGCAACAAGCAAAGATAAAGTCTGCCCACAAGTCCATACACAGAACTGAAGGGATCCCAGCAGTCACAAGCAAAATTTGCAGAGTGGCTTTGGAAGCAGAGCATAGTACAGCTCAGAAGGGAAGGCAGTCACCAGCTGTGCAACAGGAATGACTCAGAATCACAATGTTGGAAAGGACCTTTAAGATCATCAAGTCCAACCATTTCTGTCCTCTACTAAACCATATCTCCAAGTACCTCATCTACCCATCTTCTAATTTAAACACATCCAGGGTCAGTGACTCAACCTCCTCCCTGGGCAGCCTGTTCCACATCCTGACAACTCTTTCAGTTGAGGATGATCCCAGCCGTACCACAGCCCCGTGGCAATGGCAGGATGAGGCCATCATGCTTCACAGCAATATCCCCTGTCCATGGCACATCTCTCCATGCCTTTGCTGTGCAGTGGAAAGCTGCCTTGAGAGCTGAAAGCCCTTGAAACAGTGTCTGCAGACTGGGACAAAGCAAACCTAAGGACGTGACCTCCATCCTGCCTGACTGTCCTTGGCCAGCCCTTACTTCTGCTCAACATGCCTTATGCTGACCTCACCAGCATGAGCAAAGGCAGGTGTTATGGTCAGATGGGGAGAGCATCCCAACACCCCATGGGAGCTATTCCCACCTCCAACCAGTGACTCCAGTGCACCTTCCTTCTGAGAGCACTCATCCTGCTGGTACACACAAGGATCCAGGCGGGTTTCCCATAGGGCTGGGGAACTCTCCAGGGTAAGGATGGAGAGAACTGCTTTTCATCAAGACACATTTCCCCCAAATTAACAATTAAATAAAATCACCAAAGTACTGAGAATGCCCCACTAGCACTATTGTCAAACCTAGGGGGAGTTTGGGTGAATACTTAGGTCCCAAAAATGAACAAACCCTTTTCCTCAAGGATTCCTTTTTAATTTTAATTGCTACATTTCACAAGGTGTTACTCAGAAGGGCCAGATCCCACTGGCAAGAGCTGAGGTGGCCTCATGTCCCTGCAGCATCACTGACCTATGCCAGCTGCTCAGGGAGCAGCAGATCCTAGGCTGTCCCTTCCTGGGGCAAAGAAGGTGATCAGAGAGCATCCTGCAGCTGGTTAAGAGTGACACATCCCAGCATCTTCTCCCCTTTCCAAACAGACTCTTCAGTTCCTGGCTAACTTGTGCCAAGTAGCCAGTAAACAAATGGGGCGGAAACCCTCTAGCACTTAGAATCCAATACCCAGCTGCACACTGACACAATTGGAGTAATCTGTGAGTAATTAGGAAATATAAACACTCACAACAGAACCAGGGTTCCTATACTCAGCAAGGCCTTAATGGGCTTTTCTTCAGCCAGAAAAATCCTTGTTATGGTGATAAATTATTAGCCTTCCCCCGACCCCCAGTCAGCAGGAAACATCACAATGGAAAAATGACAGAAGACAAAACATGCCCATTTTTAGCAGTGCAGGCATGGAGGAGGATGGGGGTGAAGCTCAGCATGGTGGGGGAGAGGACGGAACCTGTCCCAGCCTGGCTCTTTTCTGGCACACCCTCACCCCTGGATGCCCAGCTCCAGGCATCCCACATCACCCACGGTCACAGCAGCCCACATGTGCCAGCATGTGCCGGAGCCTGCAGCCAGCCATGCTGCAGCTCAAGTGGAGCCCAGCATGGTGGTGTGGCTTCTCCCTGGATAATATAGCTGAGCTGGGCTGAGGAGCACCCCTGCCTTGCACAAAGGCAGCCTTTCGCCACTCCAGAAGCTCACTGGCTCCCCTCATCTCCCCATACATGGCCCCCAGCTCATCCAAAATCAGCCTCAGAAAGCAGCCAGCAATCTCAGAGTCTTTAGGAAAGCAGGTTAACAAAACCACAGGCTGTTCTGGGATAAAACCAGCCCTGCTTTGTCACAGGACAGAGGGGACAGACTGCAGGTAGTTCTCTGAGCAGTCACAGCCCAGATAGACGCAACCGGGAGGTGCTGGAAGCTATTTGTGCATCTACATTACACCTCTGCCTGGGTAAACACATGCCCACCCTGGCATCGCCCCACACAACTTGTGTAAGACTGCACATGCACGAGACTGATGGAAACTAGGAAGGAGACGCTGTGGTTTGGCTCCCAGAGGCATCCAAAGAAGCATGATCTGCCCTCGCCCCGAAACGAGTCAGGGAAATTCATGAGAGCAACCTTTCTTGTGGGCTGCTCTGGCAGTGGTGAGGCTGGACAGGACCAGGAGTACAACAGCACAGGACCATAAAGCACGTCAGAGCAGCAGCCGCATGATGTGAGTCTCTGTGCTGGCGCTAAAGCCCAACCACAGCCTGAGTCAGCCCATCGCTGCTGACCTGCCTCCAGCACCATCCCAGCTTTGGCCCCGGGCAGCCCAGCACCATTAACCATCTCCAGTCTGAAGGAAGGCTCAGCACCTTCCAGAGCAAGTACCTGCACTTGTGTTGCTTTGGGGAAGTGTAGGGGGGACACCTCCCTGGTTTGAGGTGCAGGCACCATCCCTCCCTCCCCTCCCACAGAGCCAGCCCCAGCACCCAAAGCAGCAGAGATGGAAGAAACCCTATGAAGCCCAGCCAAACACCACCCACCCCCACAAAAAAAAACCCCACCCAGCAAGCCAAACCTACCCTCCTCCCCACTCCTTTCAGCCTGAGCCCATCCTACAAACCGCTCTCCCAGAGAGGCGAGTCTCACCCGGGGTCTGCAAATGATGGCTGGTCCCACGTGTTAAATGAGGGAGCAGTTAATGCCTCATCTCTTAGGGCTTCATGCAAGCGAGGGGAACAAATGACTGTCAGGGGAGAGATTGTTTGCATCATTTAATCACCATTCCCAATAAAACAGGATAGCAGCTCTGTGGAGGGTTAGACAGGCGAGTTCAGCAGATTTTATCAATAACATGGCTGGATCCCTACTGCGCGGCTAAGAGAGTTGCCATGGTTATTGTGACAGATTTACTATCACTGTAACTTAATGCACCATAATAAGTATCTGCATAGTTATTATTGTTTTACAATGATAACTATAATTCAACTGCAGCTTTATGACTAAATTTGTGACATTACTACGATGTTCTGGGAAGAATTGGAAGCAGGGTAATTCACATGCTTTCTCAGAATGTAGAAAGAGAGGTCCCCAGTCAGTGCCTTTTTCTTTCCTTTTTTGATTGCTTCTTTGAGAACAATTTTTGTGGTTTGGTTACTGTTGGTTTGGGAGAGAGTGCTTAGGCAGAGGTAGCTGAAAAATGGGATTTTTCCACTGCAAAACTGATCCTAGGGGGAAGAAAGAAAAAAAATTTCCCCAAAGTCTTTCAACAAAGTTGCTACAGAATTCCCAAGCGTTGCCAACAGGGAAACGAAGTGCTGGCAAGATGAACAAAAATGGTCAGGTTTTGTTCAAAAGGAATGACCAGATCATCAAAAAATGTCACCCTGGTAATCAGTGGAAACAAAGCACTGCTAGGAAAAAAAGGTCCTGGCAGACCCAGGATGGAGCCAGGCTCAAATCAGCCACACACCCTCTGCCTCAGCTGCATGGAGAAGGTTCTCTACCACCTTGGAGCTGGCACAAGGACCACAGAGCAAAGCCAAGTGCCTTCTCCCAGCTCTGTGGATGCTGCCCCATAACATCATCCAGTCCCATGGCAAGACAGTCCCCATGCAATAACTCAGTGATGACATACCGGAAGAAAACCAAAGCCTGCACTTACTGGTGGATTGGTCTGCTCAGACATGGAGTGGTTTGAGGAATTAAAGTTTCAGACAAGGACTTCTTGGCAGCAATCAGGGCATAAGACCCACATCAGAGCTCCCCACATCTGCAGACCCAGCTGCTCCTCCCCAGGATGGGCAACAAGTCCCACCTGGGCTGGATACATACAAGCAGCTGGTCCCCAGGGGAAAGCAAAGAAGAACCCAAGCCTAAACTACAATCAGGGTTTCCAACTGGCTCCCTCACACCCTTCTCCCAGAGCTTTCCCCCATCTGAGGGCTTAGCTCCTTCTTGGGTTTCATAGCAAGGGCAATGCTGCCAATTACCCCGCAGGTTTATTGGGAAGGGCCTGGGGGGTCTCATGTCCCTCTCATTCTGCCCATGCAGCCTGTTTTCCCCACCTGCTCTGGGTATGGTTAGCATTCCCTGCACACACCTACACTGCCTAACAGATTACAGCAGAGAAAAGGGCTTTTTTCCAATCTCTTCTCATTATCCACTGGGAAAGCATCCTGAGTCTTTCCAAGGAAAGTAAACCAGCCTGGGCCACCCATCTGGCTCCTAGAGCAGGTCCCCAACTCACATCCCAGGTTCAATATATCTTCCCAGCCTCCCACTATACCTTGGGTCTTTTAAAAGCTGGGTTAACACAGGGTGGCCAAGTCACACCCCTCTTGCTGATCAGAAGCTGGCCCTGCTCAGAAGAGGCTTAACTCCACAACCTGGGACCTGGAGCATTTTGTGTCCCTAGCTCTATTGCTTTCTGTAGTGATTTACAGTCATTTCCCATTTCTCATCCCGATTTAACCAGGAATGGAGGTTTCCATAGCCCCCCATCCTGCAGGATGGGACACCAGCGGGGAGGACCCTTACCCCACAGCATCAAGGGGCCCTTTCCCTGGGATCCTCAGGCAGCAAGACACTCTTTCACCATGGGGAATTCAGAAGTATCCACTTGTTCATGGGGACACCCACATCACCAGAAGGTGGGAAGACCAGCAGAGACAGCACTGATGCTCACGTTGAGGCTGGGTGCTTGCATGCCCTCCTCCCAGCAGTGATGTGTTTCAGAGGGGGCTGACATCATGCTCCACCACCACCTCCTGCTCCCGTGGCTGATATATGAGAGCAGATATAGGAAAATCTACTCATAAAATTAATGGAGGCTGCATGAACTCACAGATCATAAACTCAGAGGAGTTTGCAGCTTGCCTTTCAGGGAAGGGGGAGGGCTCAGAGGCAATTTAGCAGAGGGGACTAATTCACAGCAGCTGTCCCATCACATCCCACACTCCCGCCCCACACTCTGGAGGTTTTAGGGGAACACAGCACTCAAGTCCCACAAACACGACGCTGGCATCCGTCAGTTTGAGGTCAGACTCGACATGGATGAGACACTCAGTCTGTTCCCAGCTGAGGGATCGTGGCCAAACTGTGCTCTCAGTGACAGGCCTCCTGCCCAGAGCATAAATCACAGCTGATGAAGGCCAAAGCATGAGCAGATCTATCCCATGCTCTTGGGGGCTGCAGGCAACACAACACCACCTCATTGGGTGGGGGGGTTGCAGGGCAGTAGGCAGAGAGGGTTTCCCTGGGTGATGAAGAGGACTGTGCCATAATCTGGCAAGATGGACCTAAGTTCTCCAGCGCACCAGGCAGTGGGTACCATGCTGGGAACAAGGTTGATGGTACTCCTCACCAGCCTAGTTTGGGAAACTCCATCTGACCCCCTCTTGATATAATCAGGGATATTTTGGGACCAAGCCTACACCATTGGCTTCCCAACACATCCTTAAAGCCAGTCCAGGGATCCTAGTGCTGACAGCCACCAGTTCTCCCTGAGCAAGCACCAGTCCCAAGAGCTGGTTTCTCCCTTCATCCCACCCACAACCCAACCCCAGCAGGGTCAACCTTTGCTCACCTCTTGGCCCTGAAACACCTTCACACAGACTTTCATGCTCCTCCTCCATGGCATCAGCCCTGGCACAAGCAAGGTCAGTCTCTGCTTTCAGGCACCAATGATCTATGCTGGGTTATTCAGTGCAAATCATGTCTTGTGGAGTCACCTGGACTTCCCATGGCACAGCCAAGAGCTTCAGGCAAAGGGAAGAAAATAACCACTATTGCTGGAAAAAAAAAAATCACACACTCACACTCCCAATCCCATTTCTCTCCAAAACTTTGGCTTACTGTGCCTGGGGAAGGGTCAGCCCTATGGCTGTAGCAGGTCTTCACACATCCGCCTGTCCAAGACAGTAACTCATTGGGAAGGAAAAGAAAGCCCATTCCCACACCAACACCACAGCAGCTCAGGACTGTTCAGGTAACAAGATCTCCCTTGGTCATAAGTCTCTGGGGGGTGAGAAACACTACTGTCCCCTCCAGTCCCCTAAGAAGCCTCTTGGCCTGGCCCCTCTCAGGTTTTCTCTCTCCTCTCTTCTGTCAAAAGCCATCTTTGCTTCTGGCTCTGTCACAGCACAGGCTCTGCAGCAATCCCCACACAATCTGCCTCCAGCTCCCACTGCTAAGGGAGGGCAAGCTCTCCTCCCTCCCCTTTTATAGCATCCCTCAGGTGGCTCCATCAGTCTCTCCCTGGTTTCTGGCCCAGAGACGTTCCTGCTGCCAACCCCACCTGCTTCCCAGGGAGTTGATTTACTCCTCAGGAGGTCTTGAGGCTCTGGTGAAGTCCCTGGGGTAAGAGCCTGCAGTGCTACAGTCCCAGAAATGCATAGGTGAAAAGGAGCAGGAGGGCATGGCCAGTGAAAAGGAGCAGGAGGGCATGGCCAGCTCTGAACTGAAGCTGGTGCTTGGACAGATAGACAGACTTGTCCCCTCCCCAGACAGGATTCGTCAGGCTCTGAGTCATGTTCCCCAACACCCCCCCCGCCATCCCTGCCCATGGAAAGGGGAGCCATGCTGCCTCCTGGCTCTGGACAGCGTTGAAATTGGTGGAGAGACATCTGTTCCCCATCCAGTGAGCAGTGTCTTCCTGATCTGCCTCTTAAAAATTACAAGGCAATTTGGAGTTTCTATTTTGTACTTTTGATTTGCCCAAACACCTGAAACATGAGCTCTCAATCCAGGATCAAAGGCTCTCTCCAGAGCAACACAGACGGCTATATCCACCGCCGTATTTATGCATGATTAGGAACGCCTGCATTGGAGAGGGGATTTGGCATGGGTGTCTGTGCTACAAAGCCTGAAACTCCATCTCCTCCAGAGAGGGAGAAGGGAGGAATCTGGGGGGACCGATGCCCTGGCAGGTCAGTTAGTGCCAGACCCTTTGGCACAGGGCAGCAATGGGGCGATGCCTCGCAGAGGGGTTGGCTCACCCATGTCATTTGTCCCGTCACACCTGCCCAGGTCCTCTGCTTGCTTGTAGGACTGAGACTGCTCTGCTGTGTGGGATCTCTTGTCCTTGTTCTGCTCTGTCTCTTGGGGTGGCTGGGTAGGTGGACACAAAGGATGCGATCCTGGATGCAAAGGGATGCTGCAGTGTGGACACGATCCTGGATGCAAAGGGAATGGGACATAATCCTGGTGGTGTGGGATGAAAGGCACTGAGGGGGATGTCAGGTCAAGTAAAGGGTTAACAGTAACTGACACAGGTTGTTAATGAGGGAGGAGAGGGCTCTTCCCAATCTCTTTCAGTCCAAGTTGTCCTACTTTGAAAAATCCCAGACCCTGGAACCCTCTACGCTGGGATTTTGCATCATCTAAACTGGAAGAGGTGCAGGCTTGTGAACTGATGTGCCCAAATCCCCACTCCCGTAAGTGAGCGTGGCTGTGTTGCTGTCAATACCCAATTTCCATGGCAGAGGATCTGCCCCCTCATCTGGCACCAGTAGGGTGAGGGCAGACCTGGTCCCTGGAGGGACCTTTGCTCTGGATCTGCATCTCAGACGAGTTTCTGCTTCTCACTACCACAAAACCCTTCAGAAAAGTGGGGTGGGGTTCCCAGGGTGAGGAAATAGTAGGCAGGGCAAGTTGTTTATGGGAAAGGCAGCAGTAAAATCAGGAGGATGTAAAGAAACCTGCCCTGACACAGGTAGCAGGCCAGAAAACATCCACACGTGTCAGATAGAGGAGTGCCTTCCCTTTAGTTCTGCTTTTAAATCAATTCAAAACAGGGAAATGCAATAAAATGCCAGATGCCTCTGCCTTATGGACATAATAATTTTTAAAGAACGTGTAATGAATCAACTTAAGCCAAGGTTACCTTAGCCTAAGGGTAAGGTACCCTAAACTCTGCCCTTTTAGGGGAAAGCCTGACTCTGGCCTACTTGCTGTGTGTCATCAACGCATGGCAAACTTCCGTTGTGCTGAGGTTTAAGTCAGGGTTAACAAAAGGTTTGTTGGGGGGGGGAATGCATGACAGGGTCATCCTATAATGCATGACAGGGTCATCCTAGTGCCATCTCCCCAAATATCATTCCTCTGTGGGGATCCACTCCCTGCTTCCACGGGAAGGAGCAGCAAGTCACCCATTACCCTAAACAAGGAACCTCAGGAGGGGCAGGGACACTCAAGACAGCAACATCATCAAGTCTAACTTCTAAATCAAGTCAATCTGATGGAAACAAGTCCCACCTTCCCATTATAACACATCTCCATTTGTAATCAATAAACTTCCATTAAATCCCTCTGAAAGTCTGATGCAACCCCAGCGCTCCTTTATTGGAAAATTTGCCAGTTGGTTGGTTGATTTTTTTGGCCACAGTTTCTTCACACTTCAGAGAAGTGCTGGGAAAAGGTGCCCAAGAGGTCTGCGAATACCAGTTCACAGGCATTTTGCACCGGGAATGAACTGGGAAGAAAATTTGCCACAAATATTTTCAGTAAATTATAAAGTCTTGGAAAAAGCAGGTTTTTGTTCTACTGAGAAGTGGCTGTTTTGACAGATGTTTTAAATATGTTTTTAAGAATTCTATTTTTTTTTATTGAAACTGAAGGAGGTCCTGAAACCAGAGAGTAGTAGGTCAAGGAAAAAACCAACTCAGAAACATTCTGCTTTGAAAACATCTAAACAAAATGTTTCCCTTTTCCCTTTCTTCCCCATTTCAACAATTTGGGGAATGAAAATGAATTCACAGAATTTCACCTTCTCTGAATCCATCCTTTTTGCCTGGAAAGTGTTTTGGCCAAGAAATGCCTTCATGCCCCATTGAGTCTGAGTCCTTTGAATGCCCAGGAGCACATGGGTCTTCCACCTCCAGCATCCCGGTGTGGTATCCATGTAAATTGTCTGAAACCAGAGATTACTGGAAGGTCAGAGATGTTATAAAACCTGCCAGCTACCAGCTTATCACACGTGGAGCAGAACCCGGGGCAAGGAGTGCCCCCATACCCACCATCCCTGGGGCAGGGACCCCCTTTCTCCATGGTCCATTGCACCCCCAAGTCGAGACCGGGCAGCTCACCAGTCATATACTGCACACCCAACTTGTTGTAGTTTCTCATGCACCAGTTTGGGGTTACAATAAAAATTCAGAGGTGTCGGGGTGAACTCCCCGGCCCCCTGTGCATCCCGCCATGCTGCGGCACCTCCTGCGCTCGCGGCCCGCTGTGCAGCGCGGCACGCGCGCTCACGAAAGGCAGCCTTTACAAACTGCACAGCCTTATTCAGTGGGTAGCTGCTTTCCTTCAACGGGCCATAAAAAATCCCATTTGGAAATGCAATTGCCTCGCTCCCTTCCCGCATCACGCTGCTATTTTAAAGAGGGCGCGTCCGACACATTAAAACACACACAAAAAAGGAGCGGGGTCTACTGAACCTTAAAACAATTATTATTCTTTGCAACCCATGCGCCTTCCAACACTAACATTATTCTAAGATGCAGGTAACATGTGACACGTTCTCTTTTTCTCTCCAAAAGTACAACACCCTTCCCTTCTTCTATTCCTCCTTCCCAAATATCAATCATCAGCAAAGACAAGGCAAATGAACTTTTAATCAATAACAGCTACTGTTTCTTGTACCGGGGCTGTTTATGATTTAAAAGGGGGAAAAAAAAACCTAAAAAAAAATTAAATCAATCCTGATGTGAACATTTTCCCACTTGGAAAAACAGCCCAATCCTATATCAAAAGGTTGGGGTTTTATAAGTTTTTAGAAGGTTTAAAAGCTAAATTAATTTTAAATTGTTTATACATATCTTGCCTATAGACAGAACCACATCATATGATGAGGAAGGGTGGTCTATGGCTTATTAATGTTCCCAGTAAGATCTTTAGCACCAGTCTGTCTGCTTTACACACATTTAATACCGTTGCCATCTAAAAATCAAGACTACTCTAACCACAGCGTGTCTGTCCAGGCGCTCTAGCTGGCAGACTGTCCCCTTTCCGTCCAGACCAGGTACAACAGACCAATCCTGGTATGTCTGCAGTCAAACTCCACCGTCTTCATCCAGGGAGTACCTGACACTAAATGATTTTGTTGTCAAGAAAGCACCAAGAAACAGCCCGGTCCTCCTAGCTGAGTGTTCCCTGGTCAGAACGATGCTGAATTAATGTCCCAAGCAAACAAACAAACAACAAAAAAGAAGTGGGAGCTCATTCCAGGATCAAGGGAGGCCATAAAGGCTCCCACAGGAGATGGACTTCTGACACACCTTTGTGGAGGTGGACCTTGGTATCCCAAAAAAAAAAAAAAGGCAAGACTCCAAGTAAGGCTCCTAACAGTATTTTTGTTTGCTGAAACCTTGCTGTGCCACAGCATTCGTAGCAGTTCAAATGGCAGATGTCTCAACATGAGACATGAAAGCAAATGGTATATGAAATGGCATCCACCAAGTTGTGTACAAACTCCAGCTGAGTTCATTTTGGCCCCTTGCCGGCCAGTTCCTCTGAACTATTTGTGCATCCGTGAGCAGAAGCCATGTCCTCTCTGCTTCCCAGCCTCCTCTGGTCCAGGCAATTTTGGGGGTCCCACTGTTTCTTGCCTTTAATTGTTGAGAAGAAGTCCCATTTCATCAGGGCGATGGAGCAGTCCACCCATGGCAGGGTCCACGCGGCACACACCAGGAGCTCTGGACACACAGCTGTGGGGACAGCAAGCAGAGGGATGCCACACATGAATGAGCCTGAAGGAGAGCTGCTGAGGTCCACCGATGGTGGAGGAAAGGGCAACCTACTGCCTCACAAGGATGACTCTTGGTGGGGAGGATGCTCCCCAGATGGCCGAGGGGAAGCAGCTCAGACATGCATTCCTGAGGGCCTCTGAGTCACCAGCCAGGGATGCTCCAGATGGAGAAAGCAGGACGTGGCCTGGGGCAGGCCAGTGCCAGCACTGTACAACTCACAGCCTTTCCTGCTCACAATGAGCTCATGGCAATGTCCAGACAGATCCCAGCAGGAAAAATCACTTGGTGCCTCCATCTCCCAACAGATACAAGCCACATTTCCTCCTGGCTTTAATAAGAAGATGCCCTGTGCCACCTCCCCTACAAAGGACAGTCAGGAGGGAGGACAGAAAGGTGAATTCTGACATCTCCCTTGGTATCACGGGGTCAGAGGCTGAATCTGGCCAGGACTTTGCATTCCTACTTCTTTCCCAAGGCCTTCAACCCCTGGTGAACATCTCAGGCTCTTCTGTTCTCCAGGGCTCTTCTATCATCATCCCCATGATGAATGCAAACACCTTCCAGTTGTGCACCAGTGTGAGTACCCGCCATGTATCTACTCTCTCCTCCCAGCAGAGAGAAGACATCAAGCAGCTTTTTAGGATCAGAATAGAATAGAAGTTTCTCCACTTACAACTCTGCCAGACTTTAACCAGGCTCCAATTTTCCATGCTGGGTTTCTGCCCCGAGCTGTGTTTTGTTTTGTATTTTTCAAAAAAATTCCATGACTCCATTTCCACTAGCCCTTTGAACAAGGTTTAGGGAGGCCTTTTAATTGTTTATTTTTAATTCTGCCCATGTTAAAACATTATTGCAACCATTTTACTGGGAAGCAGCGCTGCCTCCAGGCTTGGCAAGAAGTGTCCCTTGAGTGAGAAGACGGGCCTTTCTCCATCCCCGTGACAGCGCCCAAAGTTGGTCAGATCACGAGCCTCTGAAATAGTGGAGGCTGGTTGGAGTTTGGCAGATGGATGAAGCACAAAGTCCATCTGCGCTGAGCGCTCTCCATCCTCCAACGGGCCTTAATCAACAGTTTCACAACACCACATCGGCCAAATGAATAAACACAGGGTAGGGCTTAAATATAGTCCTTGCCTTGACGAACAATCAGCGCTGAAAGAGAAGAGCATCTTATGCAAATAAACAGAGGTCCCGCAGAGCTCAAGTATTTGGACCAAGGTCAAAGAAGGGAATTCATGATGGGAGGAAATTATTGAACCTAAAGGCACACACGAGTTTTCAAAGATGGATTTTGTCTGCTGGGAAGTACTAATTTGAGTGGACTAGACTCCTCTGTGGCTTTGGGTTGAATCCAGCAGATAGTAAATCGAAATAGTCGCAATGGAAGAATGGAGGAGGAGACGGGGAAGTGAGGAAGGCCAAAACCGAAACGCTTAGTTTGGGGCAGATCAATTAACCTGAAACCCATTTTTGTTCACTTCACTGGGAAGATGGATGTGTTCTGCTGACTTGGCAAGGCCTTTTCTTCTTCAGGGCTTTGGCTTTTCAGGTAAAACAAAAAAACCCCAACCCTCTGTGGTTATTCCAGCAGCTGGAGCTGAAGTGTGATCCAGGTAGCCTTTGTGCCCACACAAGCTGCAGAGTCCCACTGGACCTTCAGCCAGGTCTTGGGCCCACAGATCCCTAAGCATTATATGGACCACAGGCAAGAGCCTGCTGGGGCCATGGGGGTCAGGCTGCCCTGGCACAGCTCTGAGCAGGTTGAGAGCACAGTTTTGGCTGCAGGAACCAGGGTCTGAAATTAGAATCGCCTGTTGATGCGTACCAAAGAGGCAGAAAAAGGCAAAAGCAGCAATCCACTCAAAAAACCCTAGCCTGGGGGCTCAGGGAAAATTAAATGGGAAGAAATGTGCCCACCTTGAGTAAGGCTGAGCATGGGAGGGAGGGAATGAGGGGTCTGAAAAAGCCTAGCTCAGTCTGACCACTTCCAAGGGGCTTGGGAGTGAATGGAGGAGCTTTGCTCCGAGATGGCTCAGCAGGAAAGCCTCAGCACTGGGGAGAGGCTCCTTCTCAGCAGAGAGCCACCACATCTCAAGAATGGAGGGTATCCTCAGGCAACAGCCCCCTCCTCAGAGTTGGGTTTCAGTCTGGATGATGTTTGACAGACAAGAATGCTTCTCCACTCCACTGGAGAGGTTGAGAGGTGGCCAGAGAGTAGGAAAAGGCAATGCATAAAACAGCTGCAGCCTTACAGCATACAGGAACAGGGTCACATCTTGCCTTTAGAGGAGATTAAATTTAAGACCTGTCAACCTCAACAGCATCTAGGTCAGTTTTCTTTCTCTGCATTGACAGGGAACAAATTTGAAGCCCTGAGGTGTCATTTCTGCACATCATGCTTTGAGTTGTTCCCTTCCTCTAGCATGACAGACCTGTTCTCTTCCTGAGGATGATCATTTTTCAGCCAGGCATGTGGTCGCTTGCATTCCTGAGTTATGGAGCACACAGCTCGCTGAGGGAAGGGAATTTGGTTTCGTGTCCTGCTGACCCCACAAATGCACTGCAGAGCTGGATGGACATTGCCACTAGCCCCCCACAAATGACACCACCCTGGGCCAGGCCATTCCATGGGGAAAAGGGGTCATCCCCCAGGGAGATGCTGTGCTGGGTTAGTTACCTTCTGCCTACCCAACTTTCCACTCGCATTTGCTCCTCAGAGGTGGCAGACGTACTCCAGCCAAGCATGGGGTGCTGTTCCTACAACCACTGGAAGCTCACAGGCTCAAAGGCACTGTGTAAAACCCGAGCTACTTCCTAGCCTGACCTCCATGTCTCACCGGGTCAGCAAGTCCCCTTTGGGGCTATGGCCTGTGCCCCACCACCTCGCCATGATACCGCAAGCTACTCCTGCAGCAATTAAGGAATGAAAGTGCTCAGCAATTATAATTAGCGATTTACAAAGGAGGTCTCTAAGGAAAAGATTTAGGACTCCAAAAAACATAGTAGGTTGAAAACAACACAGCTGGAATATCTGGGTGCTCGGCTTCCACCAGCATTGGTCCCAGCGTTTCGGTTGACATGTGCGGGTGCAAGCGTTCGACTGTAAATACCGCTGCTGTGGAAGCTTGGCTGAAGGGAACAGCCAGACTGTCACACATGCCAAAATGGAGATGATCGTTATCGTGACTTGAAAGAGTAAATGGGTCTGACTGGGAACAGCCAGTTTGGAACTACGGGGCAGCTCTGGGATCGGTGCGCAGAGCCTGCCATCACATGTGCTGCAGCTGATAGCTCCAGTTGCTCGTAAGCTCGAGAGGTTGCAGGGAGCTATGCTGCTCCAAGGATCTGAACAGACTTGCTGTGGTGCCAAGTGGCCAAAGCTTCAGACTACAGAAGACCCACCCCCCGCATGCAGCTGGGTTAACACACGTACTGCTGAGGGGAGTCCTCTGGGCCAAGGGACCATGTCTACATGAGGTTATCCCAGAATGCTTCCCAAATCTTAGATCTGGAGGCATGCTCTGGCTGCGTCCCAACTACAGATTGGGTATGTACCAGCAAGCCCAGAGCCTCAGCGTGCAGACAGAGGAAACCCAGATGAGAGTGCTGGCACATTGCAACAACTCCCTGCCCCGCAAGGGCTGGAGACCAAGACATGAGGACAGGTTTGCACAGACAGAGCTCAAGTGACCTGTCTGGCCATGCAGAGCTTTACCCTTCCCCTGACATCTGCCCATTTCTCCAGCAATGCTCAATCCCTCGTATCAATCAGAGATCTGCAAGGTCCCATGAGGAACAAACTCACCAGACAACATCCCCAGATTTCCACCTAGCTCAGTTACGGAGCTGTAAAACCAATCCCCACTACACTGGCTTTTGTACAGGGGTGACTGTTGGGATGCCACGCAGATGTAAGACCAGGACTACACAAAAACCTGAGGGGACGATGCCACCTTGTCAACTTCAGGTCACTATCCTATCACAAACAATAACAAGGTTCTGTCCTCTGCAAACCACAGCTGGCTGATGTTACTTATGTGACATACTGTGAGTCCGTATGGACTGCATTCCACAAAGGTTTTTCTTATGATCAGTCTTTCTGGAGCCACGTCCTGCCAAACGCCGCTTGTTTGCATGGCCCATCTCTTATTTACTGCCTTATTAGTCTGGTGTTATATTATTCCCCCCTGCCCCGCTCTCCAGCCCTCTGGAACTTCCCCAGAGTCCCCAGATTTGTTTAAAAAACGACACTAATGGTTCAGAGAGCTCTGGGGCCAGTTTGTTTACCCTTTGATGCAAGTTATCTGATCCTGCAGAACGTCTAACTTTAATCACCACTGCTCAACATTGGGCTCCGTCACTGGTAGAACGCAAAGTGCTCTGTTATCTCTGCAACGTAGGAGCGTGTTATCCTACTCCCTTCCAAAGAGACAAATAAATGGAGAATAAAGAACTTTGCCTCTTCTACACACCGGCCAAATATTCTCCTGTCACTGCCTGGGATTTCGCTACAGGATTTGGCTTCTTGAAAGGCTAAGTTGGGACTGTTCAGCCTTGAGAAGAGAAGACTAAGGGGGGACCTAATTAAAGTCTATAATTATCTTAAGGAGGGGATGCAGGGGGAATCAGCCAGCCCCTTTTCAGTGGTCTGTGGAGACAGGACAAGGGGCAATGGCTGCAAGTTGGAGCACAGGAAGTTCTGCACCAACATGGGGAAGAACTTTTACCCAGTGAGGGTGAGGGAGCCCTGGGACAGGCTGCCCAGGGAGGTGGTGGAGTCTCCTTCTCTGGAGATATTCAAGACCCGTCTGGATGCCTATCTGAGTGAAATGTCCTAGGGAGCTGCTTTGGCAGGGGGTTGGACCCGATGATCTCTCGAGGTCCCTTCCAACCCCTACGATTCTATGATTCTATGATTCTCTTGATACACTCAAACAATTCCCTTTCACTGCTGACCCTCACAGCAAGAGATTTTTCACTCCTGCCTTTAGCTTCTCTTCCCAGTTGTGTTCTCACCAATTTCTACTCAGTTTCCTCCTTTTTTATCTACCATCAACACCAATCATAAATACCCATGGGCATACTTATGCCTACGATGCTACTTATCTAAGTGTATATACATGCTAAGCCTACAGAACCACCACTCCCACCTTCTGTCTCAGCTGAGCTTGCTTATGCAGGACAGTATCCAGGCTTCCAGGACAGCAGCTACCTTACAGCATCTCACAAAACACTTCCTGATCATCATCCATTCAATTCTGTTTAAATAATTCCCTCTGCTCCTAATTTTACTCATTTTCATTTAATTTTTAATCACTTTCAACCCAGGGAAGCAGTTCCTTTTTGCAGAACCAGTGGCTAGAGCTGGGTTCCTCTGTGCTGCTAGAAACCCGGTCCCTCATTGCGTATAAATAGCAGTGGTCAGAGCTCTTCTGTGTTTGCACATAGTGGCATGCTCACTGGCAGGGAGGCAGCCTGGGAATAGGTTATGGAGTCCCTGCCCATCATGGGACCAGAGAGCTGCATACCTAAAAGGGAGAGGAAGCTGGTTTTGGGTTATTTGCAGGGGGTATGTATCCTTCCTCTGCTCTCAGGCTCAAGAAGAGGGGGGACACTGGGGACCAAAGACAGCTTTCATCAATTGAGATGTTTTATTTTGTGTTGGCTTTTTTCCTTAAACATCCTTTGTTTTCGAACAATAAATCATATCCTGAGGCAAAAAGCCTTTAAAAGGATGGGGCATGGAGTCTGCTTCCCTTCCCTGGCTGGCGAGGCAGGCCACCAGCTGACAGCAGTCATCAATCTGCAACTCAGCAATCAATCCATCTTTATCTGTCAGCGCAAAGACAGGCACAGGAGGACCCCGGCTGTCCCAGTCTGCCATCCCTTGCCGGCTGCGGCAGGGCCTGGGGGTTCACCAGCACCGGACCCCATCTCCTTCACCGCCCACTCTCCTGGAGAAGGAAGTCCCACCACCTCTGGCACTGTTCCCTTGTGCTCCCCAGCATGTCTTGCCGCCAGCGGGCTAAGCCGGATTGTCCTCGTTAGTCCCCTCTTGTGATCTGTCAGAGTGGGCATCCCACCTCCTGCCCTTCCAAAAGGCAGCAAAACTCAAGAAGGCAACAGCATCTTGTCCAAGCAGAGGGTATGACCAACACCCCACTGGTGGGCTAACCCTCCCATGAGGTTTCAGAAATTCTATGTCATTCTGGGTTGGCTGGGGTTTTTTGCCTTTGGTGGCCATTTCTACCCCCTGATGTTTACTGCCCAGGCTCCTATGTTTCCTTCTTAATGTTTGTGCTGCCGGGAGTCAGCAGTTTATGGTGGCACCTACGTCTTCTGTTTACCTCTTAATATTGTTCCCTAAAGATGTTCCCTCTTAACTGCTCTACCTCGTTTGTTAATTGAGAATATTTGTTGCTCTCCCAGAGTGATTGGTGTGGAGTTCGTATGCTCCCTCAGACAGCACACTTGATGTTCTATGACCTGAAACACCTCTAGTTTGCCTTCATTTTACACCTTTTGCCCCTTGGTGGCTTCCCTCCCCTGTCTGCTTTTGCTTCCAAGAGGCGAGGAGGGATCACACTGCTAATCATCTGAACTTTCCTCTCCTTCAATTCCCCCCTGACATCCCTCAAGCTCTTGCTGATCTGAGAAGTATTTTATGAGGCAATTTCGCTCATGCCAAATGTGTCATAACCAATGGATCCCTGCCTACAGTCATCAGAGCCCCGTTCAGCCTCCCAGTGATGTGTGTTGCACTGGAGCCAAGGAGACCGTTGTCTCTCTGTCCCCTCTTCTGCATCTGGCTGGGCAGAAGATTTGTGTCTGCCTGCATACATTGGCTCCACGGGCCACTGAGCCTGGGGGATCATGCCCAAAAGGAGCCATCGGATATGGTTCTGAAGCTGGTTCAGGGTCAAGAGCTGCTAGCCAAGAGCCACACACTTCAGTACACTGTGTCTTCTTCACCAACACAGGCAGAGCCTCGCCCTCTGCCCACAGCTTTCCATGCAGCAATGAGAACACAGCGCTTTCTCCCTGGATCTGGGTACCTGCTCTGCTCCACCCAGGGGAAATGGCCTCAAAGGTTTGGGGCACACTCCCCTGCTCCCTTGCACTCTTGGCTGATGACATCAACCCTGCCACAGCAGCTGGAGCCATCAGACAAGATGGGTCATCCCTCATCTTGCTGCAGTGAGACTGTAAACATTGTGTTTGTACCTCGAGGCTGTGCAGGACTAGGATGGAGAGACTTGCTGGCCCAACAGCAGTGGCCAACCCAGCCATCCTTGCTTCGTGGCATGGTCTCTGCCGCTCTCCTTCCTTGGCCAGCAGAAGGCATAGCCTGGGGGAGGCATTAGTTGTTTTAGGAGCAAAACAGTGTAGCCACTACAGTTTACTTGGGCTTTGTGACTCAGCAGGTTCCTCACACACCCACAAGCCTGGTGTCCTCCATCACAAGGTGGGGTCATGTCTCATGGGATGGGCATGGACCTCTGTTCTCATGGCTGGAGGCAGCCTGCCTGCACAGACTAGAGCAGTGACCTGGTGGGCATCACCCAAGCAGCAGATATGAGATGAACATAGGTATGTGATGAACCCAGGTATGAGATGAACCCAGATATGAGCATCCCAACCAGGACTGCATGTCAAGGGTGCCCAAGGGAAGATGCTGCCCCCAGGCAGGGTTACAGCAGAGGGCCCCCAGTGACTCCCTGATGCTACCTCAGATGGAGATCTTTCCTTGCAATCCTCAAGGCTTGTTCCACTCATCGGAGCAGGACCATGTCCCAGGAGAGGCCTGTCCTGCTTTGAGCAGCTGGGACAAAGAGGTCTGCCCCTTCTCAAAGAAAGGGGACGGGGTCCATGAAGAGGTTTCTTCTGGCTCTTGCTCTGTGCTGGGATGTTGCAGTTGTGCATAGTTGGGTGCTGAGAGAGAGGGGCCAGGGGCTGCAGAAAATGGCTGCTGGAATCTTCTGCAAGCCTGCTGATAGGGCCTCTGGGAATCACATATAGGAAAGAAAAGGACTCGGAAGTAGCTGCATTTTGCCACCAGAGCACGGAGTGCCAAGAAGACCACAATGCTGGCCCATTAAGGGCATTGTGATATATTTGTGATAAATGTAAGCAGTTGGCAGACACAAAAGGCCGGGAAGGCTGGAGGAAGAGGTGCCCCAGGTGTCAGAGAGAGAGATGCCCCTGCAGCCCGTGGAGTAGCCAGTAGAGAGGACCCATGGAGGAGGCAGAGACCCGACCTGCCCGGTGGAGAGGCTCCATGCTGGATGAAGCCGGTGGAGACATAGAGAAGATGCCGTGACTTACGTTGGGATGAGCCCCTGCCAGCACTTGCAACCTACAGAGATGAGCCAAACAGGTTTGCTGGAGGAGGCCTATACCCCTGTTGAGGACTGGGACAGAGAGACACTGTGATTTGTTGCTGCCTGCCAGAGCAGAGATGAAGCCCGGCGGGAAGAGATTTGCCTTGGAGAATGTTCGTGGAGAACTGGCTCTTGTGGGTGAGATCCTACGGTGCAGCAGGGGGAGGCTGTGTGGAATGGATGCCCCCATCCCAGCCAAGAAGGAAACCAACTTGCAAGGGACTGACCAAAACCCCTATCTCCTAGTCCCTGCCCCCACCCTGTGCTGCGAGCAGGAGAGGGGAAGAAGGGAGCAAAATCATGGCTAAAGGGAAGTCTGCTTTAGAATGGAGGGGTGGAGGGAAGGTGTTACCGAGACCCCCATTTTCCCCAGTCCCTGCTCCTCCTGGGCTGCGACCGGGAGGGAAGAAGGGAGCAAACTTCCAACTAAAGCTTGCTAAGGAGGGAGTGGTGGGGGGAAAAGTGTTTACCTGGTTGCATTTGTTTTAAGATTGTTAGTTGCACTCCTGACTCTGTTTTTTCACTGTTTTCTCTTAAGCATAGTGTAATAAATTAGATAACTTTCTCTTCTGCACTCTGTGCTGAGTCTGTTTTGCCCATGTCATTAACGAGTTTGACTCTTGAGCTGCTGAATATATTTTTCTCCCCGTTCAACTAAGAAGGGGAGTAATAGACTGATTTTGGTGGGCATCTGGCCTTTGGCCGGGGCTCAACCACCACATGGGGTTTGAGAGGTTTTCAGTGGCAGCAAAGCACCTGGTCAGGGTGGGCATTTCAGGGCTGGGGGCGATGGAGTGGAGGCAGCACAGGGATGGGAGGAGGTGGGGGTTCCTTGAGTCAAGGGAGAAACCTCCAGCCTAGAAACCCTTTTGTTCCTCCTGGTGCAGTTTGGGGCAGGCAGCTGGGCTGGAGGGAAGGTGTGGTGGGGTCTTGACACAGAGCCGCCTGGAGCTGATGTCCTGGCCTCTCTGAAAATGTCCTCAAGCACTTGGATTTGCCGCAGATTAAGTGCAGTTGCCCAGGCTGGCGCATAGTTGTACATGGGCTAAATGAGAACCACCCGTCACACCTCCCATCCTCCCTCCTCCTCCTCTCCCGTGCAGGTTCATTAAGGCCTTCCCCAGCGAAAACAGGCTGCATTTCGGGGGGAATGCCAAAGCGTTTGATATTTTCCACTCTGCGTGTCAAGGGCATTTACAGTTGGCGTCAGGCTGTTCCGTCAGTCTGAGGGAAGCACTTTGAAGTGTTTGTGGTAGAGGCCACATGTGCAGTCAAGATGTGCCGATGCTGCCGGGCTCCCCAGCCTCTTGCTCCCTTTGCATTCCCAGCACCATGTGACAATCAACAACATGGGTTAACCCTTTCATGGCGCTGGCGCATCCCGCTCAGAGATGGGGATACACACACAGGGTCCCTGTCCCCTCATGCATCTTGGTGGCTGTGGCTGGGAAGCCCATGGCCACCCTCCTTTGTTTCAGGGAAGTAGTGGCACAGCTTGGGCAAACACAGATGGTGAGGGTGACGGGATGGAGCTGGGAGGCCTTGAAGCTTCTGGTCCAAGTGGAGGATCTGACGCTAATCCCCACACATGCTGCCAGAGTTCCCGCTTTGATGATGAAAGCAGCATCACTTGCCACAAGCAGCTGTGGAGCCGGCTCCCACCCTCGCCCGTCCTGCACTGGGACCCGAGAAGCTGCATGGAAGAGGTCCCAGTGGCTGTGACACGCCAGGGATATCCACGATGACATTATTGCCCGTCCCTCTGGCACAACAGATGGCATGTGACGAAATGGGCAGCAGTTGGGTTGTGCAGCCGCTGCCCCAGGGCCTCTGGGCACAGGGTGAACAATTGCAGCCGCTTTGCCTCCAAGGCCCTGGTGTGACCCTGGCACTGTTTTCAGGAGCTCTCTGCAGGAGCAGCAGTCAGAGATGAATTGAATTTCTTTGTGTAGGGCTCGCACAGTAGTCATGGAGTGCTGTGCTGTTGCTCCAGGCTCTAGGTTATTCCCCTGTGCCCAAAGAGCACCCGGGAGAGGAGCTCGCTTTGAAACAGAACATGGGAATCGGCAAGCACAACTCGTCTCTGAGGGAAGTGGAGTAGCAAGCTCCCCCAGCCATTCACCTCCCTAAAAAGAGTGCCAGGACACAGTGGAGGAATTCAAGATACGTGGTGTCTCCAGCTGATGCTTCTTTGGTGCCTGAGATGGACCTTTCCCCCTTGCTCTCCATAGCCTCCCCCAGGCAGGAGGAGAGTGGGATTCTCCAGGGTTCTCCCTTGCCAGGGCTTTGATCCTTGCAGGTGGACCTTCCACCTTCTGATGGGAGCTGCGGACTGGTTACCAAGAGCTGAGCTTGGCTCACTCCTTGGGAAGTCCCCTAAGATAGAAATTCAGACCTCACCGCCCCACAAGCCTGGCTCTGCTGAGGGCTGAGCTGCAGCCTCCATTGGGTTGGTTTTAATTCTGAGCAGATTCACAGCCTGATCCGTGCAGCCTGGACCCACTGCAGTGATAAAAAGGACATGGAAGGCAAGAGGGGAGGAAAGAGCATGGCGAAAAAGGCAGAGAGGCCTTTCTGTAGTAGCTCAGCAGCTATGAGCTAAGGGGACAAGGATGTGAGCTGCAGAGAGGCGGCTCCCACCCTTTGCGCTGCCTCCAGCACAGCAGTGTTTTTGGGGGGCCAACACTTGATCCTACATCCCTGGAGCAGGAGCAGAGCCAAAGCTGCAGGCATGTTCTCTCTTGGCACCGCCGGCTTCCGGCAGCAGCACGGATGCAGCACAGTGATGCTGCTCTGGCAGCTGCAGAGTTAATGTGTGGCACAGAAAAACCCCAATCTTCCTTTTCAATTATTGCATTGCAGAGGGCGGAGGCCTGGGGGAAGGGTGTCATTGTGCCGGCTCTTGCTTGGCAGGGAAAAGAAATCTTCTGGGTCGCAGCTTCCTAGAAAAGTTGAAGCCAAGGAATTATAAGTGACCTCTCCTCCTTCCATGACACACACACCCCCCCTCTTTCCTGCAATTAATTGGAGTCCTGGAAACCCCGAGCCTTCCACCCTGATTTCCCAGCCCTTGGCAAAGTGTCTGACTCAACCGGCACCTCCCCTGCTGCTGCTTTGCTGAGATGACTGACGCTGTCACCCAGGACTGCGCTTTGTTGGTCAAGAGGGTCCCTCAGACCGCCCTGTCCTGCTTCTGTGCCTGTGCCTGTGTTTCTGCGTGCTTTTCCGCTGAGCTGGCAGCGGGAGAAGAGGTGGCCTGAAGTTACAGTCTGCTACAATTCATCACACCCCTTCAAACCCCCAAACACCTCTAGCCCTGAATGGTGAGAGTTAGACCTCTGACTCCTGGTGCTGCCCCTGGAGCACCACTGACCCAGCCTGATAAAAAGCAGGACCCGTCCGCAACATTTCACACACTTCACCCTAAGTTGGTCATCATCTGGGCGGTGAGAAGGGGACACAGGGTGGCTACATCGGGCAGGAGTGGCTGCCTGAAACAGCCTTGTGAACAGGAGATGGCTGGAGTAAACGCCTAGCTGGCTGGAGCTAGCTGACCTGCACAAGGTGATGGCTGCACGCAGCGGAGCTGGTCCCTGCCGCTCCTGGGAGCTGCTGCTCACCAAGGGGCTTCAAGGCTCAGCTGAAACGAAGCTGAAACAGGGCAGGTGGAGGGGAGCTGGATGAGTTTTCTGGGGGAAACCCCACTACTGCGCTAACCCTCTACATGGGTTTGCTAATCAGTTTTGACCAGGTTGGGAAGTCAGGAAACCCATCTGGTCAGAGGGGCAGATGCCTCAGAAGCAGTAGATTTATGACAATATAATACCCTTACGTGGGGAGAGAGATCCAAACCAGGGCCCCAAGTGAAGGGGAGGTGGCTAACCTCACTTTTATTAATCACCAGGAAGTAGATATAGGAAAGCTGGCTTCACCGATTTCACAGAATCACAGAATCACAAGATTGGAAAAGACCTTGGACGATCATCAAGTCCAACCATTCCCATCCTAAGCTAAACCATACCTCATCTACCCTTTTTTTAAATGCATCCAGGGAAGGTGACTCAACCACCTCCCTGGGCAGCCTGTTCCAGGACCCGACAACTCTTTCAGTAAAAAACTTCTTTCTAGTATCTAATCTGACCCTGCCCTGGCTCAGCTTCTTGCCATTTCCCCTTGTCCTATCACCTGTCACCTGGCTGAAAAGACCATCCCCCACCTCTCTACAACCTCCCTTCAGGTAGTTGTAGGTGGTGATAAGGTCTCCCCTCAGCCTCCTCTTCTCCAGACTAAACATCCCCAGCTCCCTCAGCCGTTCCTCATACAATTTGCCCTCCAGCCCCTTCCCCAGCCTGGTTGCCCTTCTCTGGACTCACTCCAGGACCTCAATGTCCTTCTTGTGGTGAGGAGCCCAGAAGTGGACACCGTACGTGAGGTGTGGCCTCACCAATGCTGAGCACAGGGGCACAATTACTTCCCTAGACCTACTGGCCATACTATTTTTGATACAAGCCAGGATGCCATTTCACCTGCTTTCATAGCTCTGCTTCAGTGCAAAGGCTAGGCCAAGTTTCAAAACCTGACCAATTTCGTAGGTGCGGATTAGGCATGTCATGTCATTCTTATTCTGACCCTAAGATCATCAGGGCAGGAGTCAGAGCTTCCTACAGGTCTGCCAAGAGTTACCTGAGTCACACAGGCACGGGGATGGATGCTCTCCTGGGCTGCTCTCTTGGCAGCAATCCTGGAGCTGTGCAGGAGACCAGGGAGCAACTCCCCACTCAGGGCAGCTCTGGGCGCTGGGAGCCAGCAGTCCCTGAGTGCTGCCTGTGGGTCTTCACCGCTTTCCAAGTCCATGTCATCCACTCAGCACAAGCCTGATGAGCTCAACCCGCTGAAAGGCAGAGACAGCACCTGGGCAGGAGCTGGCCATACTTGCAGTGCATTTTTTGGTGTGAGGGATCTTTCGGACGAGGCTTGTTTTCCATTTCTGCTGGAAGCGATCCCTGGGGTAGAAACCAGCTTCTTTAGAGTACTTCTTTCTCCTCCCCCACTTCCCAAGAGCCCCTCTGCTCTGCTGTCACACTCACGGCATAACCAGGCAGGCAGATTTCCCTCCACCTTGCAAACCCCAGTGAGTGGTTCCATAAACCCTGAACTCGCCACAGAGCCCAGCTGTCTGTCACCCACCCTCAGATGGAGCCCCGTCAGCTCGGGATGCCAAGCCAAGCTTTGATGCCACAGGCACACGAGACAATCCTGGTTCTGGCCATGTCTGGGGAACACAGAGAACTTCCCCTTTCTGTGCTCGTGACACATCACAACCTCTTACAGCCCAACAGGCGCCTACAGCTTGGTCTGACCCGGTCGACAGCACAAGGTGAACAGACCTTAATAAATAGACCCTTTAAGGGCAATGCCTCCCCCTTGTATAGACCCTTTACCCCAAGGATCACAAAGCACTTTGCAAATTCTTGCTTATTAATCCTCACCACTGTCCCAGGAAGAAATAAGAGGCACAGGGGAAACACCTCATTTGCTATGGAGAAGGGAGCACTTTCTGGGATGAAACGGAGGCATTTAACAGATGAGAACAGTGCTGCTCAATATAACACACCAGCCAGAAATGAAATGAAAGGAATTTAAAATTGTGAACGAGGGGAAACTTAGGCAGGAATAGTGCGATTAATCACCCTGAAATTTGGCTCAGACAATGGTGAAAGGCACCATGTGATTTTTATCAGGCTCCATTAGCGCTCAGTTTGTACGCCAGCGTGGCAGGTAACGCAGCGTCCCAGGAGAAGGGGCTGGGGTGGTGGGATCAGTACTCAGCCCTGGAGGGAAAAGGCTGGGCAAAGCTTCCAAAAGCAATGGTACGACTGGGATCTCTGGACGCCACCCACTGCTGCCCATTCACTGGCTCCTTGCGACTGCAGGGATGTGTGGCTGTTAGCCTGTAACACCACTGTTGCCTGCTGTCTGTGTCACACACACACCTACCCCTTGCACCGAGGCGCTTTTTGCCATTCCCACCTCTGAATTTGGGTTGTTTCAGGCAGACAAGACAAATATGTGAGGAGTTGGAAGAGACCTTGAAAGATCATCTACTCCGATCCTTCTGCCAGAGCAGAATCACCAGACCAAATCACACAGGGACACATCCAGGTTGGGTTTGAATGTCTCCACAACCTCTCTGGGCAGTCTGTCCCAGTGCTCTGCCACTCTCACAGTGAAAAAGTTCCTCCTTATATTCCCATGGAACTTCCTCTGCTCCAGCTTGCACCCACTGCCCCTTGTCCTGTCACTGGCCATCACTGAGAAGAGCATGAAGGCATGCCCGATCTTTACCTGCAGCTTTGTTTCCTCACGCAACTCTGTACCTGGGAGTGCTTCCCTCTCTCCAAACCTCCCACTCCCTGGGAAGATCCTCAGCAGGGCCCCCTGTAAGCCCCCAGCTAATCTGCACAAAACCAGAGGCAGTTGCAGCGACACAATCCTCACTACTGATGAATCTCAAGGTGGTTTACAAGCAACTCAGAAACTACACTCTTCAGAGCAGTTGCGGGATGCACGCTGGTCCCCAAACCAGAAACATCCCAGATGACAGTACTGGCAAATAAGAACAGGCCAGTGAAGAATCAGTTTGCACTCCAAGGTTTCCCGAGTCATGAATGTACCAGCTCTTACCTTCCAACCCCTTGTTTCAGACTAGACTGCACAGGACCGAACTGGGCACGCTGTGTAACCTCATACCGTTTCCCAAACATCACCAAATCAGCTCTAGATGATGGGGGGAGGCAGAGGATGAGATTGTGTAACTCAAATAAAGCAGGAACTCAGTGTCTTTTGTTCTGGGCACAGGTTGCTCTAGTAATTATCCATGCCAGCTCTGATAGCCCTGTGCCTCCGTCCAGGCCACGTACCGCTCTGAGGTGGCTTTTGTAGCCTCACTGTGATGAAGTATTTTATCCCACTAGGGTTTATAGACTTTTATAGACTGAAGGGCTTCAGCCTAATCTTTCAACAAACAAAAGGAATCTATCAACATTTCAATGCTGTTGTAATTGGCTCCAAAAATAGCACCCTCAGAGCCACATTTCTTAAACTTCTCAAATTCAAGAATTAACGTTTTTTCAGGAAAAAGAACACCCAACCATCCAAAGACCAACTGATATAGATTTCATATATCAAATCAAATAAACAAAAGACTCCAACTTGCAAGTTAAACTATAGTAGCTTTTATTTTTCTCCCGCTTTCTTTGCTCACTTCCTTCTGTGGCTGCAGGAGGGGAGGAGAGAGGGCTTGCTATTGTTTCACGAAGCCACCGCTGGATGTTTCAGAGAGCCCCAAAGGCCCATGGATCACAGCCTGAGAAACACTGCTTCAGAGATGGATGGGATCCCTACAGGGGCCCCTTGCTCTCTGTTCCATTCTGGCTCACACTGCAGCAGACCGTTGCTGTTGTTAAGCCCTTCACGTTGCCCACTGAAGGGCACTGGTTGTCTCCCCTGGGGACTGGGTGCTCCATGCTGCTTGGTCCGTGCCGTCCCGTCCTCACAATTACTGTGGTCCAGTTTATAGCCCTGGATCCAGGCCATCCTTTGTGCACTCCACCCAGGTCAGCTCCATGGCAAAGTACTGTTGCTCAGGGGATGCAGAATAATGCCAGCTTGTTCCCTGCCTTAAAAAAGAGAGTACATGTCCTTGTGGAGAGGATGGGCTGTCTCCACTGCTCCTCTGTTATTGTAAGCGGTTTTTCCTGCCAGGAAAACCAGCCTCAGTGCAGTCCTCTCCACGACCCCCACAGCTCTCTCCAGATTTTGCAAGCAGATACCTTGGCACCTCCAGTTGCCTTCAGCTTCTGTTAGTGTTGGCTTGCTGGGACCAATAGCTTCCATCTTCTTTCTCCTTGTTTCATTAACTGTCACACTGGGGGTTTTGATCTTCCCTGGAACCGAGCCCTGCCAAAAGATTTACTCAATTGCAGTGCTCCATTTCACCTAATTGCCAGAGCGAGCTGTGCAGTTGGTAACAACCAAGGCGAGGGAACACACGAGAAGCACTCAAGATATGGCATTCACATATTGTACTTTCATAAAGGTAGAGCAATGGAAACATTCCCTATTTTGATTGTCCCAAAGCCACAGGAAGAAGGGAATTAAGGGAATTGATACATCTGGGCTAGGTGCCAAGTCTGATTTACTCATATTTTTGCCCTGATCTGAAATACCTTGGTCAGAAATGGAAAATCTGTATAGAAGATATAAACCAAATCAGCCCCTGTGAGCGCTGGTATCCAGCTAAGAGCTATCTCTGCTGGCACACCCAGAGAAACAAAAACCAGGGAGTCAAACGGGCAACAGCGGCTCTGGAAGAAATTTCTTCTCTTCCTACAGAGGGTCACAATATTCCAGCGTCAACCACGACTAATACCCCCATTTCCAGTCTGCCTTCTGACCACAAAGTGCCTAAGGTACCAGAACCCCAGTGAGTGAGGATGTGGGGGTTGGCACGGCTCCTGGAAAGAGGATGTGATTTATCATCAAATCCCAGCATGATTTGGTATGGAGAGGCATGGAGCGGTCAAGGCAGAGTGGTGAGCCCAAATCAGGGTTGCCTTTGGAAGCAGTATAAAAAGAAAATATCCTTGCTAACATAACCTGCCTTCTAGTTTAACCTCTGTGTTCCCTCAGAGAGTGCAAACACACTGGCACATATTTTAGGTGCAGCAACCCACTTAGGAAGACTCAGATGTAGCGTAAGTCCAATAAAAGCAAAATGGAATGAAGGTCCCAAATTATTTCATTGTGTCTGAGTGAGGAGTTTGCAAATCCAGTGGTTATTGCAAACTTGTTCTGGGAAAAAATAATTTCTGTATGGATTCTGCCCCACTCTGCTGAACTCCAGGGGAATTTTAGCTATCCATTTCAATGGGAGCAGGACCAATACATATAAGCAAGTTTGAGCCATGCATTAATTAATTTTGCTTCAGGCCAAATGCATTTGCCCTTATGTGTCAATCCTGCCATGAATTTTCTATAGAAAGATCTCTGTCCCTGCCGTGGCACCTGCTGACCTCACACCAGCAAGGTCTAACTGCAATATTCCATCTGACCGCCCAGAGACCCGTAAGAACATACATATGTATTAATCTTAGCAAGATTAATACAAGCTCAATCAAGATCAGGGTTTGAGGAAAATATCTCATTACGTATCAAGCTGGTAGATCAAAGCTTTGCATTTAGCTCACTAATAAACCCAAACAGAACTAGCACTTCAGAGGAAGCAACTTGCTTGTCTGTGATGGTTCCCTTCTTTGGGAAGGAGAGTACAGAAATCACAAAGGTAGAGCCACTAAAATAACCACAACAACCCACAAAGTTAGGCTAATGTAGGATGTAATCTGTGGGTTTTTGTCTTGTTAAAAATCCCAAACACCAGACAACAGGATGAAGTGCTCTGCTCACATCCAACCTCTGCTCAGCACAAGGGAGGACAGTGAAGGTCCCTTCTTGATTTATGGAGCACGAGGATTTTTATATTTTTACCCCATATATTTGAACGTGAACAGGACCCAAAAATTCTGGTAGCAAAACCCAGATTTACACCATCTCAGTGTGCCACCCCAAGCTGTGCCCACTGTTCTGCTAAGGTTGTGCTCTGCAGTTGAGCTCTCTGCTCTCTAAGGCTTTCTAACACAGTTACAAAAGGGCAGATTTGGCTTTTTTTTTTTTTTCAAGTTGCTAGAAAGCCACTTTCTCTCTTAAATGTTATTTGTTCTTCAGCTAGAAAGTTTGTTTTCAGTACAAAATACTTTTTAATCACCTCTGCTAAGCCTTTCTACTTCATCTCATTTGGTTCCTATGGAAATTGCAAGTCTTCCAGAACTGCAAATTCCATTTCCCAGCCAATGTTAGGAAAACTGATTTTTTCCACTACCTTCTGAGATAGCATTTGCATATAAATACTCTTCAGATCTCAGAAAATATATTTGAAATTATTCTTATTATTCATCATACTGGAGACCTTCCATGTTTCCACAAGGAACCGTTTTATTTTTCTCCCTTTCCACATAAGCAAAAATTAATCTCCCATTTGCTTCTACGTGAATCCTCAGCTCCATTTCACACATAGTTCTTCACCAGGATTCTTGTTGTGTTTTAAAAAAAAAACCCAAAACCAAAGATAAAACAATAAAAATTGGCATCTTTTGGCCAAAACAGCACTTCCCACCCTCGATCCATGGATGGCTGGCAAAGATATAAAAGTTCTTGGCTGCTCTGGAGAACCAACTATTCTTAAAAGCTCCCTATTTGAAGTCGAACAATAAAAGCCTAAGTGCTTCAAAAGATACACAGAAGGTCAACGGGGATCTTTGCACAGTTTGGGAACGTCTGTGTTAAGGAAGAGAGAAAGAGGATGGCGTTACGTGTCTTTTCTCTGTGTGACCAGCAGAGCGCTGAACAAAAACCGATGTATTTCCCCATCAGGCTGAGCACCTCACATGGTCATGACAGGTAAAAGAGACCGACTGCTGGAGCCAGCCAGAACCAGTAAGGCTGCTTTCTGACACCTGTTACACATTTCACAAGCTCACACTCATGGTTCTGCTTATGCATTCGCTGAGCTTCCCAGGCTCGTTGCCTTTTTCAACTTCTCCTTTCTCCCTGCTGTCCCTCTCTCCTGTTTCAGAGCTCCACATCACTGCTGCGTACCCAATTCTGGTTGGGCTTTCAGGTGTAAGAGGCTGAAACACAGGAAGGGCCAACACTATCCAGTATGCAGTTCAGCAGGAGGGATAACAGAACTGCCAACGTGCAGACCTCTGCTCCCAAGTCTTGCAAAGAACCGTCCTTCACTGGTACTTAGGAGGAGGACTCCAGTGGGGAGGTCCTGTTGAGGCAATCTGGTTAGCCTGGGCGAGGGGGAAGAGTATGAATATTCCTGTTTTCCCCTGTACAGATCACATTTGAAAGTCCCACTTGTTCTGAGAAGCAGGAAGAACACAGCCCCACATGAGAGCCATATGCTGAGAACAAGTGGTGAAAATCTTCTCTGTGCCTCTGCCTCTCTCCTGCAGGGCACCTGAATGCCAGAGATTCACGAGCATTTGGGAAGGGTTTACCTTCTCAGCACGATCATCCTTGAGATCAGCACGGAAATCTCACAATAACATAAATTTCAGCTGTCCCTTTCTTACCTCCTCACGCACCTTGGGATTCTTCAGGATCTTCTCAGCTGTTGACAAAAGAAGTTCTTGTCCTTTAAAAGAGCAGAAAAATAGAGTTTGTTGCAGTCTTCACCAGATTGTAAGATATTATAAAGAATTGTAGAGAAGATCGTGCCCTCTATGCCCTTGCTCTAAAGCAGCCATAGCAGAGCCAGGAGGCTGTGTCTTTTCATCAACTTCATTAGCTACATTTTGGAAATTTTCAGGGCTTGTACAGCTGGGAGATGGGTAAAACAATGCTAAGAAGGGGCAGGGGTCTCTGCGCTTTGCAGCCACAGCACCCATGGAAAGATCTGACACAGATGCTGGCACTCGTGGGTGAACCTTCTTTCAGAGGAAATGGAGATGTGCTGGGAAGGTCCCAAGAGAGCAAAAGAATGCTTCCAGACAGTCAGGTGGAGCAGCCTGCTGGCTCCATCAACCTGATGGTTTTGGCAGCCTCTTCTGCTCCAGCTGGCCAGGATCCTGGAGTCTGCAAAACCCAAGGCAGAATTACTGACTTATTGGGAGAAAACAGATAGCCGCGTAAGCTTATATACAGTGACAGACACACTCATGTGTGTGTATATATATATGTGTCACACACATACATTTAGACGTGTCATGGAGTAAGCAGCACCTCCTTCAGTAAGCTTGCAGAACATAAGAACTCCTCCTAGTAGGACTTAAACCCTCCTGCTTTATCCTGTAAGGACAGAGCTGGTCTCTGTTGGGCATGTTAACTCTGCAGGAGAGCTCTGACATATTCCTGGAAGAGATTTAAATATGTATTTTTATGAGCTTTTGTAGAAGAGACACTGACTAAAAGCTACTATCTGACGCTTGCCCAACAGCTTCATATTCCCTGGGTTCCTCTAAGTCTGAGTCCTCAAAGACTTTCTGTAGCAGAGACCGAATCCAATTTCTAGCTCCAGTCTGGGCGCCAGGCTTGATTGCTAGCCTCTCGACTTCTTCAGCCCAGAGCAGAGTTCCTGCTTACGTCAGCAGTAGTTGGCCAAGAGAAAAAGAGAACAATACATCCTTTATAGATTAACAGTATTTCAACTTACTATAAATTATACAGAATATAACGTGACTCAGAGGAGTAATTTGTCATTCTTTGGGATCCTGGCTTTTTCTACCCTTTCTTTCTCTTCCTTCTCCACCTTCTCCTTTTCACTTCTATCATCCACTTCTTTTTACCTCTTTTTTCCCCTTTCCCTTCTGCATTTCCACCCTTCCAACAGATCCGACTATTGCTCTAATGGCTCCCCTCCAATCCCTACCCCTATGTTTCCTGCTAAAATCACTGACAACAGAACATCTAAATGGAGGTATGTGACAGCGTCCTGGGAAGAGACAGACAGAGCAAAGAGAGCAGGACTTGAGAGGGACAGAAGGATGGATGTGCAAGAAGAGTTACAGGCAGGAAAGGCCTGGGGTACATATACTTGTACCAGCAGAGAGCTCACCCCCAGCAGTGGCGGAAAGAACTTGCAGCAGCATTTCTGTCTGGAACCGTCAGCCCAAGAAAAATTGTATTTCATAGTCAGAAGGGGAAAAATAAATAGAAAAGTGTTTCATCTTCAAAGTGTTGGATATTTGATCTTATCTGGAATGAGTGTGCATGTACATGTGTGCATACGTCACTGTTGTTATTTTATTACCGAGTGCTGTTATGAAACTTCCCCATTTTGCATAAATCTTCCTTCTCAGACATGTGGTCACCGGTTTAGGGAATATTTACTGTTAAATGCCTCAGTTTTTGCAGACCCAACTTTTCTTGGTTTCATTCTCAGGACTGCTCAGCATAACCAGAGCCTTTGCCACAGATGTCCCAGAGACTGCTCTTAAAAAAATTCTGACCAAAATTGGTGCTTTGGTCTGTGTGAGCTGCTAAACATCATCCCAAAGCAGCAATCAGGATACTTACAGTCTTTGCCTCTTCAAACCTTAACATTGAAGTCACATGGAAGATCATAGCTGTGGATTCAAACCCAGCACTTACAGGTTGCCATATTCGTTCAAATTCATCTTTGGTTTTCTTCCAAAAGCCAACCCTCCAGCTGACATCTGATGTGCTGCTCACACCTTACATGAATGCCTGCTGAAGGAAGTAGAAATCCCTTCCCCACAGCAAGTACAGGCCTTGCTTGATTCACTTCAGAACCCAAGCCTGCAAAACTCAAGAGTCAAATGACAAGTTCCCCATGGTCTGTCCATCTGTGACACTGAGGAGCTACATCTCCCAATCCAGGACCCAGGAAATGCCTTGCAAACTGACAAAACTCGACTGGCACAGCTACATTTCTGTCTAGCTACCACAAGGTCTCTTTTGCTTTGTTAAGCTCTTGTCCTGGTCACCTGACAAACAAAAATACTTCCAGAAAAGAAAACTAAGTTCATCCCTTTGGTTCTTGTGATCAAGGCCAGCCCATATTCCCCTTTGCTCTTTCCCAGTCACTCCAGACAATAGCTCTACGTCCCTCATTATGCATAAGGCTGTGTCCAGATCCCTGAGGAAAGCACACACGCAGACTTCCTAGTATTAAAGGTGTTTAGGAAAGAATGGAAAGCCTTCAGCAGTCAGAAGCAATAACACCACAAGGTGAAGCCCACAGTCTGCATTCCCTGGACTCTGAGTGCCTGAAAGGCTCTGCAGCCTCCCTCCTTTCCTTGCGGTTCGGCTGCCAGCGCTACAGGTCAGCTCTAACACAATGCAACTGCAAGCTGGGATCAGGCTGCTGTGAAAGGAAAAGTAAAGTAACTGCAAGTAGCCTTTACAGGACCCATTCCCAGTTCACATGGGAGCTGCCTTTAAACTTGGGCCCTTGCCCTTGTCTCAGCTACCTCACAGGTCTGCCTGTGCTCATATACCTTGTTGGTCCTGACCCTGGATTTGGGGGAAGAAGTGTTCCATATCATCCCCTAGAAGAGATCAGATCCAGGAGCTGGTGCCCAGTTCCTCCTTGCTGCAGTGCACTTAACCTGCTTGCTGAACACCAAGACAATTTATGCAGCCACATTGGTCCTCATCGGAACCGGGTGATGATCTCGTCCTTCAGGCCATATTCTCAGACTGGATTTGATCCCAGGCAGAACTGTTTGCAATCCAAGCCACCATACATCTCCATCAGGACAGGAGCAAGCTGAGGATCAGACAGGTACCTTTTAGAGACACAAACAAGGAATCACATCAGTAAACACAGAGAACTTAATTTCACCCTCATTCTACCCAAAAATCACTGGGCTCTTTGTACCAATGTAACACTTTGATATTGCATTTCCTTTCTTTGCAATCTTGTGTTCAGCATAAAGTGACATGAGAGCACAGAAACCCACTACAACGATCAGAAATAACAAAACCCCTTTCTGAATCATCTGCTTCAGAGCAGGTCTCTTATCTATCCCCCAGGTTTCACTTGCTGGAAAGTTACCCAGCCATATGTTTGCAATTAAAGTCTCAGTTCCTCCCAGGCTCATGGCAAATAGTCTGCTTCACCTGGGTCACATCTCTAAGGGGAATTCCCCCAGACTGGATTTGCAGGCCGTATTCAGTGGCAGCTCTCACACAGGTATTAGCAATAATGGAATCCATGTCAATTATGAGTTCATCCATTCGTTTTTCTATCCAGGCCTCCCACTCAAATTTCAGAGATCTCCTTCTAAAATGCAATTTGACCCATTTTGGAATGGAGAGAGTTCCTTAGTCACTCCATTTGAGACCAATTAGGCTGTTTGATTTGGGATCCTTTATCCCCTAGCACTCTTAGCTTGTCTGTTCCAATAAATGTTGCAAAAAATCCCCATGTCTGAAATCCTTGCATGCTTCATGGCCCCTATTTCCTATCCAGAAACTGCAATCCCTTTACTCCTCTTGCACTGACCCAAGTCAATCACAGACTCTGGGGTTACTCTGTGCGGATTACCTCCATCTCCTTGAACTGCCCTTCAACTTGGTCTCTGTGAAGGCCATGAGTATGAGCAGGTGTGATTGACTTGTAACACTTTCTCTTGGCTTAAGAGCTTGAAGCAATATTCTGTGGCTTATCCACAACGTGAACATGTTCATTTTTAATTCACCTCACTGTTTTGCTTGCAATATTGATCAAATAATTGCTTCCTTTCCAACCATCTGATGGGCAGTCCGGTCAGGACATGAGTTTGGGGAGAATTCCAGCTCTCAAACCAAGGAGCAATCTCTGATTTGCCATGATGATAGAGCTCAAGGCTCTTGTTTTATGTGTCATTCCTAGATGTTTCCAGCCCCTCGTGTCCCTGCAGGAGAAGTCAATGGTGTGGATTCAAGGCTGATAATGGAAACAAGGTCATAGGTTGTGAGAGGACAGTCTTTAGAAGTTCTCCACATGTTCCAGACCTGCAAGGTTTGTGAAATCAGGGTACACCCACTGTACAGAAATAATTCAAGCCTAATATAATGTAAACCTTTAATTGAGGAATGAGCCCGAGCACATATTTAACTGTCATCACAAAGAAGATGGCTTTCCTCATTAGGGCCCCAAATGAATTGCTAGAATAAGTCCAAGACCTGTTAGAGGAGAAGGGCTGGAATTAGTTCTTCCCTCCTGAGCCTCCGGGAACAACCCTGAACTTTTGGTGAGGGGGGTTTGTTTCAAAATTCAGACCTGAACCAGAGTCTGAAGTTGGCTGCTTGCCCCCTCTTCCACATGGCAGACCTAGCCCAGCTGAGGACCTCCACAACCTTGTGCTACACAGGGACTTCAAAATCACATATCTGGATTTTGCAGCCCTGGATCATCTCTGACTCTCTCTCTCAGCTTCAGAGTTGCAATTCCATTTGCTTTATGCCACTTGCATGTTTGCTTTGGGGGAAGAAAAAAATATTTTAAAAAAACCCCAACCAGTAACAAACCAAAAGACAGCAACACTGTCCCAGCAACATTCCTCCTTGCAGAACAAGGAAGACGACAATTAAGCCCAGCAGTACCCACATCCTTAGCCCTTTGGGCCTCACAGCATTTTCTCCCTCTTTCCTCTGTCTTTGTTTTTGGGGTTTTATTTCAATTTTTATCACCTTGGCTCGAGCTGCCTGAGAGGCAGGGAACCTTGATGGTGTCCTTGAAGTGTTTACTCAAGTCTGGAGCAAACCCAAGAGGTGGTTTTCAAGGCTCCTGCAAGCCTCTGAAACCCCACACTTCGTTGTGTTTTGCAGAGGGGGACGGCTGCAGCTGGCTCTGCAGAATTTGCCCTCGGAGACAGGTTTGCCTGCCAGTGATGGAGAGATGCTGGGAGGAAAGCATCACCCTCCTCCTCTGTCAGCCGCTCTGGTATTTGGCGGTGCAGAAGTCATGTGCTGCAAGCTAGGCTCTGCCCCTATTCTGGATGATCTCCAAGCTCCCAGCAGCGCACAGCAATAGTGGTCCTTATGTTTTCCAAGCCTACAGAGCTGCCTCCTTTGGTGGCCCTCCCTGCACACCCTGAATCCAGGGGCTCTGATACCACCCCATGGAAAGCGGACCTTCAGGACTCTGTATCTTGCTCATGCCACTGATCAAAGCACACATATCCCCACCCCTGCAGCCTGGCAAGAGATCAAACTTAGGGATCATCTCTTCAGTGACACTTGACAGCCAAAGCCCATGACATGCAGGCTTTGCAAAAATTTCTAGCTTTGTTACTTTTTATATAGGTTGCACAAAACTTATACACAGATCCAAACAAAGCCATAAAGTGTTCAGCACATCCCCATCCTCCTTGCCACCACCACTCTTGCACAACCTCTTGAACTTGGGCCAATGCCCGTAGACTATCCAGAGCCGTCCTCCTATGCAGGACTTCTCTACACCAGAGAATCTGTCCTGTAAGCAGCTCCATCCTGTGTTTCTCCATTTTTAACCTTGGTGGTTCTTAACTGAATGCCCTTTGTTTCATTCCTAAAGTCTTCTCTGCTCCTCTTCATTGCTGCCTGCCTTCCTCTTCTTTCTGGTCCTCCATCTTATGAGCTTTTTCCATGATTTTAAATTCCTTTGCTCTACCAGAGTGGATTAAAACTTTTTATATTGGTGATAGGGATTTTCATAGAATCATAGAATATATTGTGTTGGAAGGGACCCATAAGGATCATCAACTCCTATTTTGAAAACAAACTCTTCATAGGCAAACTATATTGCCAGATACATGAGTACACATGTTCCACTTTGACGCTGGTTTTCTGAAACGTTCAAAAAATATAACAAAATATATTTCATATTGGAAAATGTGACATTTCAGATCACTCAAAAACTGTGGAAACAGAACTGTCTTGCATTACAAAAATACCTCATTTTGGGAAAGACTGGATTTTCTTTGCTTTTCTTTTCTCCAGAAAAAATACTCCAAGCAGGTAGCTTTAAATGTTTGCACCAAAAAATAACATGTCTTGTTTAAAAATCTTCTAATGAAAAATGTCCAGTAGGTCCTGGAGCTGGGTTCATTCCATGGTCACAATCCCTACTGATGGCGGTGAGATTAGTTACGCTTGGGAAGAGATACAATGAAGAACTAACAAACATCCTCCCTGTTCTGCGCTTGTCCCAGCTTTCCTCCGCTGCAGGCACCCGCCCTGCGCTCTGATCTCTTGGTAGGAGGGAATGTGGTATTTGTTATTGGTTTCGCACTGACCATGGAGCCTCATTTCTTATGCAGCCTCCTAGGACAATCCTGGGTTCTTATGTGCAAATGAAATATGGCTCTGTTGGTGCATGCTGACGGGCCCTCTCCATGGGCAGCTTGCAAGGAAACTCACCCGTGGCATTCTGGCACCATTCTGAGCCCATTACCTCTGCTCCTGCTGTTTCTGCTTCCTCTGGCATTTTCAATGTTGCTGTGGAATGAGGAGTGAGCCCCAGAAGAGGCACATACCTAGAAACACAGCACTTGTCCCACCACTGCTAATAACTACTGACACTTGGTTTTCCACATCTCCACGAAGGTGAAGTGAGCTTTATTTGTTGTGCCGAAGAGCTCAAACCCAACCCAGGAACCTGAATTCCGGTGATATTTGGACCCAAGGCTGGAGCTGCACCTTTGATACCACAGCTTAAAGCCATCGGCACAAACAATCTTAGCTGTCTTCCCACTGCCAAACCCCAGGACTGAATTGGGGCAGGCACATAAAAGGAGAGAAGAAAGAAAAAGAAAGCCAGCAATAAGGAATGTGACACATTTTTACTGCTTTTCTAGGCTTTGTTAGCCTTATAGGTGCAGTTGTCTCATTGTGCTAGAAGATTTTCTGTACCCAGGAGTGTGTTAGGAATATAGATAACATGAGAGGTTTGAAGAATTGCAGACTGCCAATGACTAGGGCCTCGTGGATAGCCCCAGACCTGAAAATGCAACATCAGGATCTGCCACATCTCCCCACCTCAGCAGTGAGAAATGTTTCCTGCTTGCAGAGCAATCTTGCCTCCCTAAGGTAAGAAGCGCATTGTAACACAAAGGTCGTGAAATGTTTGTCAGCAACCTCTCTTCTAAAGAGAAATCAGGACGTTGCAGCGAAGGCCACAGTTGTCTTGCTGAAAAACCAAGTGATTAATGACACTAGTAGGTAATAATTAAAAAAACACTCATTAAAGGGGATTGTGAGCTGTTCTTGGCTTGAGCAGGGTGTTGCCCAGTTGGATTGAAAATCTCTGGGACATTCTTTAGGGATGCAGCAAAGTACAGGGAGGTCTTAGCCTTTGAACAAGGCTCTTGTGACTCTATTGTAATAAGGAAGCATCACAGAAGTAATTACATCTCAACAAGAGCTCCAGTCTTCTGGCCAGAAACACTTGAGCATGGAGGGTCAAATTTACACGGTCACCTCACATCAGCCTGACTCTGCTTCCCCTGCAAAATCAGGCACTGGTGGTAGGAAGCACAGCCCGGGCTTCTCAAAATCCTTTCTCGTGGATTTATTTCAGACCGCTATAAAATGCTTCTTCAACTTGTACATCAGCTTAAACACCCATTCTTCAGACATGGCTCACTTCTCCATTCAAACTGTTTCCCAGCCATCGGAGACATGGGAGTCAAGAAGTCTTTCCCAGCCAAGAGTGTGTCTCCGAGAAGATCTCTTCCTCCACCACAAGGTCCAAGCAGTGTCAGCTAATGCACCATGCCTGAGTTCCTGACATGCTGGTGCCAGTTTGGAAGTTCACTGCTTTCCTTGGGGCCAGGATTTCACACATTGTATTTAAGCTAGCACTGAGTTCAGAGGTCATTCCTCATAACGGCCTCCTAAAGAACCCATGAGCAGTGCTAAGGAAACTCAGAAATCTCAGCCTTTGCAAAACTAGTGGAAGAATTTTCCCTTAGTAACAAACCCCTTAGCATCTTTTGTTTTGGAAAGTATGAAAATGTTTCCATATAAATTTTTCCAAAATGCAGCCCTCAAGATTCTCACGTTGCCTGGATGCTGAGAAATCCCTCTGCTCACCCCAGCAAAAGAAGAAAAATTAAAAAGGACGGCCTGTGGAGTTTCTGAAAGGTGGCAGCATCCTCAAGCATCCCTAGCCTTGGGGTAGAAAGCAAAGCCTTGTTATCCACGTTTTGATCCCAGGTTCCCAGGGCTTCTTGCCAGGTTGTTGGGGGTCTGGCATCTCTTGGGAGGGGGTTTGTCTGGATTCTGGGGCAAGACTCTGGGTGTCTGCGGGCTTCCTGTCCCACAGCAGGATTGAATGCAGCACAGGGGCCCCAAGCCCTGGAAAACAACGCAGCCGGCTGGCAGGAGAGTAGGCTGCGCTCCCACAGACTTGTGGCTGCGCTAGGCTCACCAAACAGAACCACTCTTGAGAAGGTTTTCAGCAATGACGAAGGATGATTTCCTGACAACGAAGAAAGCTTTCCATTAAAAATGTACCAGATGGTCCCAACCCAGAGGCACCATGGTGCTCTGGTGAGGTGGAGAAATCATCTGTGCAGCCTAGCAGCTACGCTATGGAAGCACAAAGCTCACGAACCGGCCCCAGAGACCCCTTCCAACCAGTTTAATGCCTACTGAAGCCCTGGAGTTAGCTACCAACTTATTCTGGCTCCCTCAATACTTCCTTGCTGCCTCCTATGAAAGGAATAACACCATACAGAGAGGCTGAGAAACCCTCTGGAGGTGCCTGTGTCCGTGCTCAGAAGGAAGGAGATTGCATGGGTCTGCCAACACTAAGTGTCTCAACTAGAGGCTGTGACAGGACAGCAGGATCACACTGTGCAGACACAAGGAGTACATGGCCCGTCCAGTCCACAGCGTTAGAGCTTTGTCCCCCTCCATCTTTTTTATCCTCCCTCATTCCCTGCACCTCAGCACGTGCTGGCACATCAATGACATGGATGGTGGGTGGGTCCCCCGGTTATGAGCAGGGCCAGACTCGCAGTCTGAGCTCATCATAGATAGCCTCCCTGCTCTTCTAACAACACGGAGAGCACGTGGGCAGCAGCCACCACTTAGGGAAGGGAGCTAGCTTCACAAAACCCACAGCTATCCAGTAACAAACAATGACAGCCCAGGAACCCCTCCAAGCATCTCGTGTGGGTTTTTAATGCAACATTCAGGGGCAGAATCTTTGTTCCAGGTTTTGATTTGAGTTGATTTCTTAACCACACACACATCCAAGTCCAGGCCTCCAGCCCCTCTGGCTTGTCCAAGGGCTCTTCTGTAAGCGAAGTCCTAATGTCCATGTCGCAGGGCTCTTCCACGCTGTATGGTGGGTTCTGTGTGACGCCCGGAAGAAAGAAATGGTACAAAATCTGTTGATAGGTCATCAGTGGAAAGCCTCAACTCTAGCCAAGGCAGATAAAAATAAAAGAAATGAAAATAGTTTTGTGTGTATGTGTGTGAATGCGCGTGTGTGTCTGTTTTATGAAGGGAACATTTATATTTTTAAACTAGGAGTAATTGTATTCTGTATCTGAAATGGCATCTGAAAGTGATTTAGTGGAACAATGTGGTTTCTGATTGGTGCTTGAACTAGTTCCAGAACATTTTTTATAATAAACATCATAAAGATCCCAATTATCTGATCCTTTTTCCTAACATGGTCAGAGAGGATGTTTCCAAAGAAACAGCTTTTGGGTGGGTTGGGTTGTTTTTTTTTTCCTTTGTGGCACTGATCCTGCAAAGATTTACATCCATGCTTAATCTGTGAGTAGCCCCAGAGAAGCAAGGCAAGGGCAGCCCTCAGCAGCAAAGCTAATCGGAGAGCAAACTACTAACATTCGGATTCAGGGCAGTCCATAGACTTTCAGGGAAAGGTCTGCTTGTTATTCCAAGAGCTGTTCAGGATGCATTTACGATTCAATAAAGGAGGCCCCAGCATTACCAAAATAATTACTTACTCAAACAAGCCTGTAAAATTCAAGGACTGCCCCAAATAAAAGGAGGTTTCCCCTCCTCCAGTTTAATAACATAAATCTAGTGAAATGCATCTTGCTGCCATAAAATCAGTTCTACATGCCTCAGAAACCATTGATTTACTAAGTGGGCAGGGAGGTTAGATCTTGCTAGGGACTCAGAGGGCTGAACATAAGGAGAGAAGTTTTAAACCTGCGAGTTTTGTCTGTGCACAGAAATGGGAAGCAGTTTGTATCCCAGCCTGCAACTTCACTGTCCAAAATAAGACACATAAAAGCAATGGGCATTGCTACAGATTAAAATGGAGCCATTCTGATGATTGCTCAGTAACGGGGATAAATAATGACCCTAAAACCCACTGCCAGTCCCAGGGGGGATGTGTCCCTGCCTGCAACGCTGGTTGTACATTGGCATCTTCCCCATTGAGCTGGGACCCTGCAGGAGGGCTGCACATCCTGGGCGCTGCCTTTCCCAGGCAGCCCTTGCCAGGCTGCGGGCACCACTCCAGCACCGCACAGCACACCAGACCTCCTGCCACCAGCGCTGCAGGGCAAGGCCAGGCAGGGATCAGGATGGCAGCAGGTACCCAAGGCAGCAGGCTGATAGGAGCAACAGCAGGGACTGCTACAAGAAAGATGATTTCTTCCTGGAAGAGACAAGTCTCTGCCTTCTTAGAAACATCTCTTCCACTTTACACCCCACAAAAAAGCCCTTCTTTCCTGAACTAACTGGCTCAACCACACCGCACAACAAGGAAACCACAGGCCGTACTGGACACCACCTTTCAAGCACCACCTCCATTTCCCTCTGACCAGCACGGGGTTTCATGCCCTGCAGAGGACAGCTGGTTGCCACCTCAACACCTACATGTATTAACAAAGATCCCTCAGAGGTTCTTGCCTTAAAAAGTGCTGTGTGGGACATCACCCTCAGGATTCTCTTTCTCCACTTTGTCTGGAAGAAGGAAGCTCTTCTCTATACAGAAAAGAAGAAAGATCCAAGAAGAGAGCAAGGGAAACTGCCAGGCAATTGTCCCTATTCAGACTAGCTATAGTTAGGGGAAGGTGTGAGGGATTAAGCAGCCTGCTTAGCCTCACACAGCTAGGCAGCCAGAGCTCCAGCAGTGGGTTTGCATTTGTTGTCAGGAGGAACAGGAAAACAGCTTTTAAAAACGCCAACTGCCTGCATGAAGGTATGAGCTGGTAGAGACCATAAAGCATTCCTCACACCACTGTTCCCTACTCTCTGCAAACTTGTGCTGAAGCCTACTGTGGTTTTGCAGTACTTCACCCCTATCCCACACCCACCTCACCTATAAAGTGTTGTCAGACCAATCCTGGAAAGTGCTCAACCCACGTAGCCCCCAGCACTATGCAAAGGTACTTAGCCTGAGTGGGTGGACCTGGAAATGTCACCTAACTGCAGCAGCCACCTCACTATCAGGCTACCCCATGTCTCTTGGATCATGTTCTGATGATGTGTGAACACAGAGGTGGCCAAAAATAAATAACAGAGGACGCCTTACTCCCCTGAGCACTGAGGTTCCCATGCCAAGAAATATTCTCCCTTCTTGCTGCCTCTTTTTGTGGTGGTTTTTCCCGAGACTGAAAATGCTCCTCCACTGAAGAAGATGCAGAAAAAATTCCTGCTGACCTCAGCATTGAGTTTCATCTTTTTGAAGCTTTGTTGCGCCTCTAAGATAATTTATGAGGTGTCAGGATTTTCCAACCGCAAATGTCTTGGACGAAAACCGATTTTACACTACAGATGCCATGAAAGAGAAGCAATTTCAGTCTGTTTTTTCTACAGCACTGTCTGTGTCCACAATGAAACATGGGTTCAGAGCTCCTGGAGATTATTTGTGTAAGAATTGTCCGAGCCAGTGCTCCACTGAGTCTCCGGCTGGGTCTGATTCCCCACCTTTGCCTCATTGCCCTGATCTTTTCTGTTGGGAGGGGAACTCCCATTTCTTGGTGCTGTGCCATGAAAACATGAGCTTGCCAAGTTCTTCTCTGTATGTGTATATGTGCGCGTATGTGTTGAACAAGCCAGAAGTACCAGAAGTAAAAAGATCTATTAACAAATCACATTTTGCAGCATCCTCAAGGATCCCCAGATTTCTCCTCTGTGGAGTTCTCTTCCCCGTGCTTTAGATTTTTGAGGGGAAAAAGGAAACCAACAGAATACCCCAAGAACCGAGCTTAGCCGCCTCTAATCCAGTATGCACCTCAGTCTCCATGAAAGTGTTCTTGGGACGACAGCAGTATTTCCCTTGGCTGGGATGCCCAGCCTCCTGGCTCCTCTGGAGCTGCAGAGCTGTAGACATTCCGCTGAGTAGTTTGCAACCCTGCCTGCCAGGAAAACCCAATGTCTCCATGGAGAAATCTCAGCGGAGGAGTTTGATACTCAATCAGGGATGGAAAAGAAGGGAGTTTATGCCTCCCTGAGACCAATACCTTCCCTAAAAAAAAAAAAATTAAAAAAAAAATCAAAAGCAAGAGAAGGAAAAAAAGAAAAGGGATCATGTTCTTACAGAAATGGGCTCAGGCATGCCAGTAGTATTGGCGCATGGTGTATTGCTTTGTGTCAGGATGGGCCCGAGACATGGAGGCTCGGGCCAAATATCTGTTTAGGTCAGTGGGAGTCTATCAACTTTGGATCCAGCCTCATGTTTGGATCTGGAGATGAACTTCCAAAAGTCTGGGCACGCTTGCATCTTCTGGTTGAGGGAGGCTCGGTTTGGCCTGGCTTTCAGATAGGAATCAGCTGCAAATGTAGGCCTCCAAACATGTTCTAGGAAAGAGGTTACAGAAGAGCCCCTTCTTGCTCAATGCATTTATTCCCTGTGGACCAGATTCTGACATCTTCACTAACAGTGAGCAGAACCTCGCTCCAAGAGCAGTTGCACTGATTTGCATGGGGCTATTCAAGGAGTCAGCAAATACCTCAAGCAGCAAGGGCAGCACCATCTAAGGGTCACATCTGTTGGCTTCATTGACGTAAATGAGTTTTCTCTCCTTGCTATTAGCATACACTGCCAAAGAAAAGCACCCTGGGTTCCCTTCTTCCTTGCTGGTTGCAGATTTTTCCTTACAGGAGCTCAGCTTCTAGATCTAACAGCTAGAAAAATCCTCCTGTGCTAAAAGGAAGCTGTGATGAGAAGGTCAGAGTTTCTTCCTGAGCATTGCTCTTATCATCCCGCTTATGAAAGCAGAAGGATGCTACAGTCTATCTACACCTTTTGGTAGCTGTCCTTTCCTAGAGGTCATTCTCCTCTGAGCTACAGTCATACCGAGTCACTTTAAATACTAAATCTGCTGGTTTGGATCACTCTGACAGAAATAGGTAAGAGACTACTCCTGTGATTGCTGCTAGAGGCAACTAGCCTTCTAGCAGAGTGCCTGTGATGGGCAGGATGTGTCAGCTCCATGAACTGCTGGTCTCGCTGCCCTGAATTCTGAGAGGACTCTGAAAATTAGCTTTGAACTGGGCATTGAGACTATCAGAGTGCTAAATGAATCTCAGATTTAGGCAATTAGGTGTGCCTGCTCCACAGGACTTGGAAGTTGTACTCCTAACCCACAGTCATGCTTTTGAAAAGCTCACTCCCAATACCCAACATGCACATATTTCGGTTTTGTCCTTCCAGGATAGTGACCAGCTCTCTTGGCCCTACCTGTTTCAGAGGTGGCTACTCCAAGAAGACCAGAACAAGGCAAAATCTTTCTTTTCTGGATTCTCACATCATTTTCTCCATAGCAACCTCAGGTCACCTCCCAGTCTCCTAAGGCTTGTCACAGATTGATTTTCTTTCCCTTCTCCTTTCACCAGGGAGGTAAGGGTATTTGCACTGTCCTGTTCATATGGATCACCATAACTATTTGCATCACATTTCCTAAGAAACAAGGCTGCTGAAGCAGAATGGCTGTGTCTGTAAGGATAGGCCAGACAGTATCAGGGGCTCTTTCCAGTTAGGAGGAGTGCTAAATGTGCAGCTCCCGCAGGCTGGCATTGGCAGAGTAACTGCATGTGATTTTGCTCAAGTCAACAACAATCTGGTACCTGTTTGTTGTGTGTAGAGCTGCAGTGAGCTCAAGGAATTCATGTTCTCCTTACTGAAAAGGAGAGAAAGAGTCTCTATACTTATGATAGTTCGTTTTGTATAAAACTGTTTCTTTCCTGTAATTTTTTCATGGACTTATTCAACTCAGTGGTCTCAGATATTACAAACAGGTATCCAAGAGTCTGCTGTTATTCCAGCAGGCACTTCAGGATTTTATGTGGACAGCAAAATCTCCGTTTCCCTCATTTTCTTTAGAAAACTAACTCCATTTAACAAGAGCAAGTGATAGACTGCTGTTTGTCAAAAAAGACTTTCTGGGTGAGGTTAAGAAGAGGATAACCTCTGTTCTTTTAGGTTTTGCCCTCTATGGATGGATGAATAGGCAACACTTGCCAGTTCATGGAAGTACAAGGTCTGAAAGGCAACATCTGAATTCTGGAAAACTGCTGGCAGCAAAAACAGGATTACTGGTGATTTATAGGTTGGGAGGGAACAGCGGCAGTTGTTCCCTTGTTCACCAATGAAAGTTGGTGAAATAGTTTGTTTGCATATATTTCATATACAAGGAATGATTTTTATATGAGCAAAATATCCTAAGGAGATGGTTCCTGCATAAGATTTGAGATTTGTTCCCACTTTAGAGGATGTGGATGGATGAGATTCTGGTGTTAAGTCCTGGTCTGATGCTCCTGAGCCTGAAGTCTTTGAAACACAAGTTCCAAGTGAGCTGGAGACTAATACATACAAGCACAGGGAGTACCAAAGCACTTTTCAGAGATAGAGAGCAGGTTAAGCTGTTTTGTAAGATACAGCTAATGAAAGACCATTGTTGCCCCGATGAGAAAGGAAGGGAATTGTATTATTTGTGCATTACAAATGCCACTATTAAGGCATAAACAAAGCCACTCACCCAAAACCAGACAAAAGGAGATTGCTGCAGAGTCAGCAGTTTCAACTCAGGTTTCCTGTGTCTCAAAGTCGCACTTTAATCATCCTCCTCTGTGAGAGAGAAGCAAGTATCAGAGAACGGAGTGAGTCTCTGCATTTTTCTAGCCCAAGACAGAACTGTGTCCATTGTTGGGACTAGCCCCCTAGGAGGCATTATTTCTATTCAATTTGTGTGTGTCACAGCCAGATAATGCACTGGGTGGTATTTCCCTCTCTTCCCCCAATCTTTTTCTTTTATGACCACATGACTTCACCCCCTCTGTGAGTGACAGTACCCATTAGACTAGACTCTGATGCAAAACATCTGTGTGGAGAGAAGGGGAGGAAGGGAATGGGGAACAGCAATTTAGAAAACAATTAAGAACATCAATCCCAATTCATTTGCTTGGCCAGGATAAGTAATTTCTAAGAGGTAACTTGATCTGTAGCAGACCGAGATTAAAGGCGAACTCCATTATCTCTAGTTTACAGTCTGGAGGAATTTGTTTTAACTGGTTACCAAGGAGGCAGCATGGAAAAAAAAGAACGAACCTTTGCCTAAAAATGTCTGAAAAATCCTCCTGATTTCTTCTTTTAAAGGGCACGCATGGATTATTAACTCTATGAGAATATGGCTGCATTGTGTTGCAGGAGGAACAGCAGCTTTTAAAAACAGAATCCCTGCCTGCAAGATCTGAGAGGTGCATTTTATCAGAATCAATTATGCCCATTTTTAAACTGGTGTTAAGATTCTGGTGTAGACATAGGCTGGAAACATGAGCCGTGAGCTTCAGAAGCAGATTCAGCATTTTACAGAGGAAGCAGCAGGGAAGCAGAGAACGTAGTGAGCCAAGCACCAGGCAGCCCCAAGTTTTCTCCTTCTGGCTTTGTCACTGCCAAACTCACTGCCTGTGAAAGACAATGCCCCAAACTGCCTTACCACTGCTGTGTGCAAAACGGTGGTAATGTACTTGGACACCTCACAGAGGTGCTGTGACACTCTGTGAGTAAATCCCCCAACATCCCCTTGAATGCTGGAAGTCTGAACCCAGGCATGCCATAGCAAGGGGCTGTGACCCAACAGACACCAGGTTTTCTCGTGTATTCATGCCACATGTGTCTCTGGAACTGATGGGAGGAGCTCAAGGGTGGGGTAAATGCAGACATGGAAAAAACCATCCGTGAGCTGGCTCGAAGTTCAGAGTTGGCCTTGGATCTGTATTTCCCTGGCTGGACCCAGACTTCTACCTCTCCTTTGCTTGTCTTAGGGACAAACCGCATTGCTGCCATCGTGAAACAGCCAGCCTGTGCTTTATACAGCTGCATCCCTGTTAGCTAGCTAAGACTACAGGGCTATGTACTTGCCTCAGTGGAAACAGGAGCTGAAGAATGTGATGTGACGAATTTTCCTGGACCACCAAATAAATTAAAAAGTAGGCTCCCAGCCCAGAAAGGTTAACCTCCCAAATAAACGTGTCCCAGCCTCCCCTCCTCACACACTTACCTTCTTCCACACCAGGAAGCTGAGTTCCTCACAGACTCCATTACAGACCTGGAATGAACAGGTTCTTCCAGCAAGCCGGCATCTCCCATACAGTAATTGCTTTGGTATGGGCATCTGAGAACAAGACAGAACTGTGTATACTAGAAATATTCTCTTTGCATAAACTTCTCAGCAGACTTACTTTCGTCTTGCTGCCAGGAAATGTACTTGGGGCCTCTTGCTAACTTCATATTGCTTTGATTAGAGGGGCATGGGCAGTTTGGTCCGATGGTTACAGGGAAAACAGCAACGAGAGAAACCGAGAAACTGGAAAGCCCTCTCTCAGCACAACAGCTCTGCAACAGCCCAAGGCCAATCTATACCATCCTTCTAGTGACAGCCACACTTCCAAGGGAAGAAAGAGGGTCATTCCACAACCAGCAGCAAGAAGTGACTGGGGGAATCAGCAGTCAAAACTGGTTGGTTGGGTGGGGCAGGAATTTAAGAAAGCCAAACTGGAGTACGGCCAGGAAGCGTGAGTTAACACCTTTCCTTTGCCAAAGACCACCACTAGGTTGGCAGTGACAGTGAATGGCCATGGCCCTGTCCTCACAACCTGCTCAAAAACCTGCAAGGTGGAATATGCACACTCTGCCCAGTTCATAATTACTCTGCGGCATGAGACAAGGCACTTAGGTTCTCTTGGCCCCCACTTGCTGAGTGCACAGCTTCCCAGGTTAGCACTTGCCTCCCTCCACAGGCTGCGTAACAGTTTGTTAAATGCCTGGTTCTCTTAAGAGGCAAGGTGATCCAGACAGTGCAAAGTACTTTATTTTTGTCCTGGAGAAACCAGTCTCCTTCAGAGCCTCACTCATTAAGACAGCAGCCGTGGTAATCCAAGCTCCTTTGATGGAAGGGGTAAGTGGGGAGTTTGCCAAAGGGAGGATTAGCTGATGGATGTCTTGAGCTGCAAGGGTGTCTCATACGGATTTGTGCAGGATTTTCACCTCAGCTGTCCTGGCTGGAAATCCTGTCCTACCGTACCAGGACATTCTCTTTGCGCTCTCCTCACTGCTCAGCCTCTAGCAGCAGTGAGGCCCTGGCTGAGGGCAGGTTGCCCCTCATGAAGGAAAGGTACACAGCATACCAAAGAAAACCTAGCCCCAGCCTGTGAAGATCTTACCTGTTGTACTCCTAGGGAAGTGGCAGCTTTTCCCAGAGACAGGATTGGTTCAGGTGGATTCCCAACTTGGCTACTCAGGATAGGATGCTCCGGGACGTGTTTTCTCCTTCTACAGTATGGATTAATATACGCTCCTCTATGCACTGCATCCTTTGAGACCTATGAAAGAAAGTGCTGTAAGCTGCTTTGTGTGACTGGGTCTAACCTTAAGTAACGACATTTAGAAGGCACAGTTCCAACACATATTTCTAGACTGTGATAGGCATAAAGTTTCTAACTATTCCCCAGTCAAAAGGAGAGGAACAATTCCTGTTTTTCTCCTCCTGTGACTCTGCCTCCTCCTTACTCGTCACCTTTGTCTTTGATTTTTGCCAAAGTCTTTGATTTGTGGTTCTGTGAATACATCAGGCTATTTGTGTGCACTCGTTATGGGACAGAAAGGAAGGACAATCTGCAACAGCAGGTAAGATCCACTTCTCCATTCTCTAGTTATGTGTGATTTCTAATTCTGAAAGAACAACTTTCTTCATGGTGTAGTTAAGCCTTAAAGGGTTAAGTTAAACCTTAACTACAAACACAAGAACATTATTTCCTAAATGTCATTATTTGAAAGCCATTCTCACAATGGGGTGTTTGAGGATGAAAATACACCAGCCTGTCAAGCCTCCTGCTTTCTACATCAAACATCCCTCTTCTTTCCCATCACCACCTTTGCAACTCACACATGTCCAGCACGAGGCCATAGCTTCTTTCTGGCTCCTGATCCCAGGTGCTAGATCTTGCTCTGTTCACACTTGTCTGCCAAGCAGAGCACAAAGGTGGAGGATAGCAAGTACCCAGAGGAATTTCTCTCTCCATGCTGCTCTCCAAGCGCTGCCAGCAGTCCTAGCGCTTCTTTATCACGCAGGATTACAAACCCATCCAGGGTGTCCACTCTTCCATCAGAGGACCCAGTGGAGCAGGGTATAAGTCTGCATGTAATGTTATTATTAAAGAGGTTCCCTTGGGTTGTTTTTAGCAGAAATTTGAGTTGCTTGCTTCCAACAGAGGATCAGTTACAAAACCAATATGAAGCAGAAAGGCTTTTTTGAGAGTGAGAGCTCTGTTTACCACGTTAATTTCAGAGAAAGTTATTTGGGAGGAGGGAGGAAGTAGTTAAATCCTTGTTTACCAAGCTGGAAACCCAAATCCCCTCAGTTTACACAAATAAGAAAGAAAATGGGTTAGCAGTATGAGCACATGGCTGCGACTAAGGACAGCTGGGTTTATTCCATGCTCTAACGCATACAATTCTCTAAGGTTCCTCTCCCCTCAATGTGAGATTCAACTCACTTAACCTTAGGTATATGGTCCCAGCTGAAGACCAACTCACCATTCAATAGACAGAGACAGGCTACTCCTAATGCTAGTTTTGTCCAGTAACATCAGATGGACTGAAAAGTCTTGTGGAGGCATTAGCGTTGCTCTCCTGGGTATTAGGCAGTTTTAAGAACCAGTTGGACTAAACAGTTGAAGTAAACTGAGATGAATGTAACTCTGATTTCTGTGGTTCCCATACATACAATGAAGCTAATTAGTCCTTCCCCACCTGACAGGAGGGTGGAGAGGATCAATTGTTATAACATGCTCTGGTACTGATGTGCATAAAAGCCATAAAAGCCATAAAAGCCATAGTGTAAGTGTCTACCAGAGAAGGCAATGACAGAAAGTAGTCCACAGGTTCCTGAATTCTTTCTGTTCCATATGTGTGCTTGTTATGGCTGTTTCGTGGCTGGTTTGGATCACCACAGTGATGTGCTCAGCCATCTTCTGTGACGTGGTATTTTGCTCCTTGTTGCAGGGAATGCAGTCTGTTAGGGGAGACAGGACAAAGCTGCCTATGCTGAAAGAGCCCAGAAAAAGAAATAATTCGTTATCTCTGCTGTGTTAGGGCAAGAGCAGGCTTTCTTCTGCCCACTGAAATCAGAATTACTGCATGCTGCAAAGCGAAGGCGCTGTCAGACTTCAGTTCGGGGATCTGCAAGATCAGGGGTAACAGAAAGACAGGGACTGAATCCTACCTGAACAGTGAAATGACTTTGTGCAGTCATTTCACCTGCTCAGAGTCCCTCTGCCCTGGCATCTAGGCAGCTAGGGCAGCAATACATGGCCTAATCACAAGTGAGGAGCAAGTCAGATGGCTCTACAGACACTGTCCAAGCAGAAGCCTTGTCAATGGCCTACATTTTGTCTTTGGTAAGTGGTCAGGGCTGCCTCTTCCACCAAATCAAGGCAGACCAAATACGGTTTCTTGGGGAACTTTAATGAATCACTTTGTTTCTCTTGATCACTGCTGCTTCGGAGTCCCAGTGGGGATTTTGTTGATGGGGGTTTATTGACTTCTTGCTACCTTGAAGTTACTGCAGTGGCAGGAGCCACAGGTAACTCCTGGAGTCTGTTTATTTTATGGGTTGGATTTTTAAGAGTTTGCCAATGGTACCTGGATTTTAGGGGAAGCTACTTGTTTATTTAGCAATGCACTCACATCCTGATCCATAAATAAAATTACTGTGTCATTTAATGGGACCCAGCAGAGGGCCAGCCCTGACTCATTGGTAAACTGATCAATCTGGAGTGCAAACAGCACCCCTCAGGAATCTCGTTGGGGTTATCTGGGGGAGATAAAGCCAAATATCAGTGTAATTTTGTACTCCACTCAGTTTTCAGGAGTATCCATGCCCATACCTTATGAAATTAAAATGCTAAAAGGTCCAAGATGGAGCAATCTCCAACAGCCTTCACTTTGGTCCTCAGCGGAGGCTCAGAGCTAGAAGATTTTTACAGGTGGGGTTGCAGATCCAAGTTCCACATCTGTGGGAGAAAGAGCAGACTTGAATGCGCTGACCACTGGTCTCACAGCAGGATCCAAGAATTCCCATACACCCCAGCTGAAATTCATCTCACCTCACTTAAACACCTAAGCACAACTTGTCTGAACCTAAGACAGTCCTGCAAGCTCCTTCTACAGTTAAGTACAGAGGATAACCATCACAGGAGAAAGATTTCTCTTTCTGGGAGGACCTGATCTCTGCCAAGTGACAATCATGGGAAGTCTTGATGACTACCTTGCAGCATCGAACCTGGAAGAGACAGGCTGGAATTTGGGTTCTTTGCAGCTACCGTCTCAATTGCGGCACTACCTGAACCTCAGACAAGTGTCACTTGGATGTCCAAATTAGGTGAGAAGCATCTCAGCCTGGTGTGCCCTGTGATAAAGCACAGTCATAGAGAAGGGAACCGCAAGGTCATTAGGACGTCCTAGCTGATACTATGTACCACACTACAAAACCCACACATAACTGAGGAGAATAAGGTACAAGCAACATTAATTCAAGGAGGTTTGGGTGGATCTGAGTGGATTTTACAAGTGAGACGTGCCAAGTGTCACCCAAGGGACCCTGCCATGGAGTCTTGGGATGGAGCCAGGCTGAACAGATAACATCCAATGCTGATCCAATAATAGCTGCTTTGGCAAACAGTGCTAGATCATTTCTTTGTGTGGCTGGGGATCCAGATTACGTAGTGGCTCCTGTTCGACTGCGTCAGATGCCTTGTAAAAAGCTGGCAAGTCACAAGTATTCCAAGGACCACAGGTCCCCTTGGCTAATGCATACCTCATATTCCACACGTGTGTACACGCAGAGAGAAATCTCCCAAACAAAGATTTTGATGCTAGATCTGTGATATTTGACCTCCCATGGTTGATGATGCTGTATGTTTGTTATTCTGTTTTTGGAGGAGCGTGGGAGGATTTCCATGCTGGAGTATTACCCCAGCAGCAGTGGCAGCAGTTGTGGTATGTGGGCCACTGTTTAGGAATGTCTACTGCAGACCTGGAAGGGACAGTCTCTGAATCAGGATCTTACATTCACTGGGCATTGTCAGAGGTTAGGGAGAGGTGAACCATCAGGCATAGTGCACCTACAGATGAGTTCAAGCCACTGCAAAGTGACATGGTTCAATGGAGCTTTCAGAAGGACTTCATTATTGCTTCAATCTTTAATACACCTATCTGGAATGGGATGGATGCATGGGCCTGCTATGAAAGTCTACATAGGGCATTTTTTCTCCACTGACTACAAAGAGAGCCTAGAAAATTATCTTAGATGAGATGTCTATATTTAGATGTCTCATTTCAAGTGAGATTATTTGTACTGAAGATACATGATGATGATAAACTTTGACTGAACTGGCCAAATGCTTTTGAAATTCATTTAAATGCTTTCAAATCTGGTCTCCTAGACAATTCTGAAAATGCAGTCTTATATGAAGCTGAGGTTCCTACAAGCCAAATCTTCAGAGATTTACAGACATCTGAAGACACTAATAAGTATCTGCTAGGTCATACTGTACTTAGAAGACTTGTATCTCTTCAAATGCCTATAAAAACCTTAGTCCTGTGAATCTGAAAACACCCAAACAGGTTGAAATGCCTGCAAACTCAACATTTTTGGAAGAGAGTTAGAGGGAAGAGAAACTTTCCACTTATTTTCTGTCTTGATTTTTGCTGCAGGCATACACCAGGTTTTCCTTCCAGTGCTTTGAAAGGAAGAGAAGCTGTTTATGTCCATAAGCACAATGTTTGGCCTGAGCCCTCTCTTCACAGGACATACCAGGTTGGCCTCATAAGCAGGCTAACCACAACTATGCTGTTTCAATCTGCGCCAAGCTCAAGCCCAGTGAGTTTATCTCTGTGTCTGCAAGAGACCGTGTAGTTCCTGTAGTGGTCTGATCTGCGGAGGTGTTAATCACTCCCAGCTCTCACTCAGGTGAAGCTGTGCTGCAGCCCAGATCAACCTTCTGTGCCTCGGTTTCCTTATCCCAAACACAATGATAACGAGTGATTCAAGGTCTGGGGATGGATAGTGTCATACAAATAACATTATTTATGGTGATGATGAGAACGTGAGCTTTGTTTTGTACAAAGGTCTGGGAGTGCCTACTTGACATCAATTGAAAGAGGCAGGATTTAACCTGTACGTTTGAAATACAGTGTGTTGTTATTGCTCTCAGATAAACAGAATTACCTCCTCTTAAAATCAAAGGTAATCTGTTTTACTTCAGTGAGATGTGGTGATGTCCACAGAGAACAAATCATTTTTGGCAAGTGGAGGAGGGATTTTCTTGGCAAGTTGGGAAAAAAAAAACTTCAAAGGAAGAGAAGAGGGATGAGATGCAACACAACTGGTTTTAATCACACATAACAGTTAAGTTCCTTTGGACAGGTCTACTGTCTAATACACCATTGTAAACGCTCTGGGGAGCCTGGATTAGGAGACTGGAAAAAACAAGTGAATGGCATACAGGTCCTCAGGGCACTCTGTGGAATAACTGGCAAAGCTTCTGTCTGTTGGCATTATGCAGTGCTATGTTGCTTCCATTAGTGTAGTGCCCAGGTGCCATGACTCTGATTTTTAATGGGTGTTTGCTTGTCCAGGTCCATGCCCTTTTCTGGTTTTGACAGTCACAGCCCCTCAGATCACACAGCACTTCTGTCTCACATGAGCAATGAAGATGCTGAATGGGTTATAGCAAGGATGCACTCTCTTCCCCCCACCCTGTACAACCATGAGGGAGAGGAGACACTCTTCTTTCTGTCCAGTTCAGCTCTGAAGTGGTCTCAATTGCTCTGGGGGAGCCAGTTTCTTCTTCTTTCCTGTCAAAGAGCCTAAGGTGGCTGCTCCCTAGACCAGGCACACTGCAAGCTGCCTGAATGTATGTGGTATGATCAGAGAAAAAGAGCTTGGGCAAATACTTCTTGAGAGGACTGTTCCTCTTGAAGTGCATGTTTCCTCTGGAAATTGCTGACTTGTTTCACTAAATGTGGGGGCAGGGAATGAACTGGTTTTATTAATGTAATCAGTAGGAAACTAGTGTTTCACTTCAACTATTACAATCCTCTATAAGGTATTACATTACCACCTCACATAAGCCAGTTTAGACCAGATTATAAACACATCCAAACAAGAAAGGGAAACTACAAATATTTTATATGATCATTTCAGGATTTCTGAAACAAAATATTTTAGAACATCTTTTCAGTGATATGTTTCAGACTGATGGGTCTCTCTTCCAATTAGGAATGAAGGGACATTTATAATGTCCAGGATGCCTTCAGAACACAAAGAGCTTGAGCTTTGATGGCTGCTGGAGCTGCACAGTTGGGATCGCTGTTTGACTGCTGTAATAATTGCTTCCTTACACTTTGTTGGGATTGCTGTAGCATTTGGGGGCTTGAGGATTTCCTTTTCAAGGAACCTCCCATTCATATCATAAAGATAATATTCTGTCTCACAGAAGAGAAGCACTGGACCTGATATGGAGAAACCAGGCATTAGGAAGAGCTTTGGTGGTGGCAGGGCAAAAGTGGGCTTTACTGCACGTTGGCTAAGTGATTGCTTGAGTTGTGGTTCCCTGGGAGAAATATCTGATTGAAGGTCTAATTGGGTATTTCATTATCTGTTGGTGGTGAATGAGGGCTTGAGCTTGAAGGACTCTAAATATTCTGTGAACCTTGCCTCAGCTTGGGTCTTGATCCTGGTTTTAAATTCCTGGTACAGATTAGGAATGAGTCCTAAATGAGCATCAAACAAATGGTATTTAAACTCCCACTGCAATCTGATGAGCTACAGACTTCTTTAAATGCATGGTTTGAATAACCTGAAGGTTGAGGCAGGGCAACTGAGTTGATTATCCAGTCTTTGACCACCAGAGGGAAATAGATACATAGATGGCATCTAGGCAAGAACTTATTTTTGAAATTCATGATTCACTATTATTATATTCTATGGTGAAGTTCAGAGAGCCCTGAACTCTTAAGATTCTTAGAATGAATGACCCTTACCCAAATTCATTAAACTTTAGGGGCCTGAACTTGTTGACTGGGAGATCTTGGCTTAAAATGTACACTGGAAAAGGAGGAAACCAAAATATTATTCAGTCTGCAGCAAGCTCATGCATTTAAGACCCTGGTGGGCCTGTGTTTCTTTACTCTTGAGGTTCATTATATCACCAGAAAAGCTTTAATATTTTACTGTGGAAGCAACATAGCCACAAAACATTAATTTCCAGGAATGTGGGAACCATGAAATATGGGGTTTTATACTAAATTAAGAATTTACTTGTCTCTGTTCTCACATAGTTAGAGGAACCGATCTTCATTATGTGTTTATGTATATGTATTTGGGAAATTCACATAGGAAAGACATACAAAATGTGGCAAGAGCATTTTTAGCTTGAAAAACGTTATTTTCCTGGTAACAACGCCCATCATTTACATTCTACCTTTCACCCTAAAACATTTTACATTGTGTACCCATCTTGGAACCATGTCTCTCATTACTGAACTGCACTCTGGTGTGTAAGTAAACCGCTGCTATATTCTGCCCTGTGAGCTGTAGCAGCAGTTCAGATTTGTATAACATTGTTTACTTTCCTATTTCCACAATGCTGTTCTCTCACCATTGTAGTGACCAACAGCATCCAGAGGTGCCAGGCACAGACACGATTGTACCAGGTTGTCCAGGAGTCCCCAAGTTTTCTGCACCATGGCAGACATCTCTGGCTGGAAGAAAAAATAATTTGGAATCCAAGTAAAGTGGATTCTGCTGTTATTGCTAACCAGTCTTACTAACTGTAGGACTGATGCCTCTTTCCTGTTAAACAAATTACTGGGTTTCCTTCAGGTATCTCCACATATTAATATGCATGCAAAGACCTCACCAGCTCTTAGCAGTGTCGGGAGAATGAAAGCATTGTAGAGGCTTAAAGGGAATTTGAAGCACTTAGTTCTGGGGACAATTCCAGAATATAAGTGTTCGCCCAGGGGTTTTAATAATATTATATACTGAGTTTACATCCATTACCACTTGATTAGAATGAAAGAATTAGCCAAAACATTCCAGAAGCATCTGTGTCAGGGGAACCATAGGTTTCTAGGTTAAATGGTGTGCCAGAATATTCACCAAACCACTGGGATTGTTTCCCTTAATGGCACAATTAGTGATGGCACATTAAAAGTACTGGGTAAGATTTAACGGCATGAAGCCCTCTGCCATAAACTGGAAATTCTCAACACATGCAACCATACTGCTAGAGAAGATGAGTTGTGCAATTAAAACCAAACCTGGAGATTTCTTATCAAAGGATGGCAGAGAGTACTAAAATCCAGCTGAGATTCCCTGGTCTCATTATCTTCAGGCTTCTATGCGAGTTAACCCGACACAGATGACAGTCTCTGACAAAACCAGTTATGCCTACAGCCATGTAGAGGATGTTTTATAGAAGGCCTTTCCATCACAGCATGGAGGTTTGTCAGAATGCAACTCTTTAAAAAGTCTGGTAAGTTTTGCCAGAACTGTATTTTTGGGGAGTAAAACATGGTAAAAATTCTGACAGAATCAGAACAGTTCATTTTAATATTATCATTCATCTCTACAATTCTGAACAAGCCACATTTAATTAGCTTTTTAAATATAACTTCATTATAGCAATGTTTTAAATGCAAATTATTTTAAAAGACAAATTCAGAGAACCATTTGATTTTTGTCTGAATGAAAAATTTTAATCAGCTTGGTAAAGTCTGTGGTTGTGTGGTTTTTCTTCATAAATAATTTCAAAATTATCTCCTCTTGTCCTCATTCAGAATGGAGCAGAATTTAGAATCCCAATTATATTTTGCAAAATGAACTCCTGTTGTCCCTCAGCACTTTCTGTGCCTGTGTGAATGGTACAAGAAGCTCAATGTGTAATTCCTACGAGCCTTATGGAAATGCTATGTGAGTTAGCATTTTCAAATCCAGGCTTATACAGCTGCTGCTTGAATATAAATCATAGATGCTTTTGGGTTACACTAACACCCTCCTCAGTTTAGTACAGTTGTTAATTAATACAATTAGTTCTTCTTACAGTCTTACTATTAACACCCCGTGAAATCCCATTAGCTCTGCATATGGTGCCAGACTTGCTCTGAATGTGGGAAAGAAAGAAATTTACAGTGGGATGAATAATGAAGAGATGCTTTCAAGTGGTTTCCACTGTGAACATTTTGAAAAAAATATTTTCCAGAATGTAATTTGTGGGGCAATCTTTTCACAAAATTTCAATGCAAACATGCCTATATTTGCCATCTAAGTTTTCCCCTGGAGTGTGAAAACCCTTCTGCAGCGCTATTGTTCTGTGGCAGAAATGTCAGGCACACAGAGTAGTGCCTAAAAGTGGAAAATTAACCAGGTTGTCTTACTGTCCAAACTCACAGGAAAAAAAAAATTAGAAAAAGAAAAAAAATAAAGGCAATAAAATGCATAGCTGATGCCAATAAATGGATAAAACTTTCCTTATATTTTTGGCTTAAATACTTTAAAGTACCGGCAGTGATGACAGTCCAAATTCAGGTTAGGTTTGCCAGAAGTTATTTGAATTTCCTGCATCAGTGATCAGACAGTTCCTGCTTAAATTCCAAGAAGATTTAAATACTTTAGTAAAAACCAGGCTTATTTGTTAACACCTCATAGAAAACACTCCAAAATGTATTAGCCACTTCAGAAACTTCAGACCTTATTATTTTCTATTAGTTGAGTTTTGTCCAGTATTGACTCTTCAAAAATGAAAGAGATCTGACAAGAAGCTGTTAGAAAGGCTTTTAAAAATGGAGAGAATGAAGAAACAGGCAGGATTTAGAAGCAGATTATTCCCCAGAGAATCTGGCTCAATTGCAATTTTCTCCTGATCCTTTAGGAGTTGCTGCCCTAAAGTTGTAGTAGTAGCAGTGCGTTGGTAGTAGGATTCTAGTAGATGCTTTTCTCCTTCCCAGTCCTGTGGATCATCCATAGTCCAGTCTTTGCAGTCTCACTATGCAGTCAGGAATGGACAGAGCCTTTCTGCATGGCCAACATCCAGACAGGGACACACTGCTCAGGGAATCCCTCCTGCCTCTCCTCTCGTAGGATGGTGAGTCCACTCATTTCAATGAGGCTGCGGAGGATGTTCAGGTCTCGGATCACACTACTATCCAGACAATCCAGGATACAGCCCTCCCTGGCTACATTGTCCTTGAGAATGATAACACCGTTATCCTTCAAGCCATTCTGGCACCGGATGAGAAACTCCAGGAGATCTTTATCTGTCAGATATCCTACAGATGAAAAGATGGACAACAGATCACTATTAACCATTCAAACAGAGTCCCCCTGCACACATCGGAATGGTGCCTTGATCTGAGTTGCCATATCCTATTTATTGCAGAAGTTCTAGTCCTGCCAGATTTCATTATGAAATCTTGTGCAAATCAATGAGATCAACAGTTACAAACTCAAATCAGTATTTAGGATCCATATTAGTGGAAGCAACAGATGTGGACAGAAGTCAATGGGAATAGTGGAGAAAATACTGTGTGCTGAAGGGTTCTATAATCTGGTGGTTGAAGTCATAATAAGAATCAGTGGCAGGAAGCTGGAGCCAAGCAAATTCACATTGGAAATAGTGACAACTGTTTAACAGTGTAAGTAATTACCCATTGGAAACTACCAACAGAAGTGGTGTTTACCACCTCATGAAGTCCTCAAATCAAGCGTGGTTGACTTTCTCAAGATATGTTTTAATTGAATGCAAACTACTGGGGCTCAGTACGAGGGTAAAGGAATGAATGTAACAGCTTGTGATACAGAGTAGGTCAAATAATAGATAATCTAACAGTCCCTTCTGCCTTTTGATGCTATAAAGCCTTATAACTTTGTGTAACATTATGTACCCATCAAAGGAGCTCTTGATCAAAGGTCCAGTGACGAATGCAAGACCTTCTGAACTGCCAAATCAATTCTTTCTATCACCCCATACTGTTGTGATTTCTGCAAATCCCATATATATGCAAAAATAATACTTTTTTCCAGCATGTTACTGGAACTGTGGTTTTTATCCTTCCTTCTCAAAGATCAATACTTCTGTTATGTTCAGCTCAGAGAAGAGCAAAATGAGAACTCTCACATGTGAAAAATCTAAAATGAATTAACAAGGGCAGGTGGGCAGAAACTGAACAAAACTTGAAAAAAATCACTGTTTGTATTTTCTAGTCAAAATATTTAGTTTTCTTGACAGAAGATGTAAACTTTTATAAATAGAAGCTGTCATTTCAAAACCACATTTTGATATAGCATGTCACTTTTTTAAAATAACTCTCCCCCCCCCAAAAAAAGAAAAAAGCCCCAAAGCCTAAAGCTGAATACAGTTGAAGGAAAACGATAACTTCTACATGAAATGTAAATTTACATTTTTTTTTCCCACATAATAATGGTGTCCACAAAATGGTGTCATATACTTATGCATACATAAGACAAACCAAGATTGCATCAGCAAGGTTCATTGAAGCTTCTGAACATCTATTTCGGAACTTAATGTACTCTTAACCTAGCTTTTAGCCTAATTTCACATGAAAAAGAGATCTTCATGGTGTTTTTCTCTATCAGACGGTGCTGCCCTCACTCCACCAAAAGCACTGAGCTTGTTGACATGTTTCAGTCAAATTCAAGATAGGGCTAGAAGCGTGATTAGTACTTATGATCACTACATATTTCATCATAACTGATGGAGGAAGGAGATTCATATCTGTGTCTGTGCTAAAGAAAAGGCATACGCTCCCTTCGTTAGCAGCCCCGTAGCTGATCAGCACAGCTTCAGCCAAGGCTTAGCTCATTCAGGATCATGCCAACTCAGATTTCCTCAAAAAGATGAGGCAAGAGCCACATTTACTGGAACGACTGGCTCTTCATGAAGGGCAAAAATGCAAAGGGAATTTATATTGTTCTGAAGGAATTTGCTTGTGCAGCTATGAAGACCTGATCTAAGAAGCCCAGTTTCATTACATTCGAAGACTACGTGTAGAGGACAAATAAGTTTTGATGAACAGTGTTTTCTCATCTACCTTTCTATTTGCCTAGCAAGAAGCTACCTCCAGGGTCTTGGAGAGAAAGAGTTGTTCAGTCCTCCAATTATGCTTTAGAATGAAGATTTCTACCAGCTGAATCTGCACCATGGACTTCCTGAAAGGACAGTTAGACACTACAGCAGGTTTTCTAAAATAAAAGAACTTCTTTTGTGTGTGTGAGGAACATAGCCCACAGATTGCCAGCCTGCTGTTCTTAAAGCTGCAGGGCATTCACTGGGATGGCTGCAGGAGAGGAAGCAGGTATTTCTTATATGAGGGAGTACTGTTGAGCATAGCTAAGTGAACCTGTTTGATAATATCATTGCATGTATAAGACGTGATCTGGTTTATAGGTATTGGTAACTTCACTATGCCTTTTCTCAGATTGTTTTCTGAAATATCCCCAAGTCAGGATAACCATCAGATTCTGAAATCCTTGCTCACAGGTGAAGCTAAGGAGGACTGGAACAGGTTGTCCAGAGAGGTAGCGGATGCCACATCATCCCTGGAGGCATTCAAGGTCAGGCTTGATGAGGCTCTGAGCAATCTGGTCCAGTGAAGATATCCCTGCTTACTGCAGGGGGTTGGACTAGATGACCTTTAAAGGTCCCCTCTAACCTAACACATTCTATGATTCCTGCTAAAGAAAACCCATACATAAGGCCTCAACTACACCTTGGCATGCAGGCTATCCTCCAAGGACACTCACCTTCTTCAAGTATGTGACCTGAAAAAACCCCAACTTGAATTGTACCCACTATGCATGTGGCAGGGAGACAACTCTCAGAAGTCTCTTGTGAGATTTTAGGAAGCAGTCAGAAAGATTTGAGAACCTCCTTTTACAGCTGCACCATTCATTCAACATAAACTTTAGCACAGGCTGTATAGTTCTCTGACATGCTGGGCTGGATGAATCATGATGAACTGACCTGAAACCCACTGAATCCAGATGACATCATATCTTTGTGGAGCTGGAGTGAATTCCTGGAGGTTTTTGCAATAATACATCTCTACTCTTTCCTCCTTGCCCTGCAGGTAGTTCGGAACCTCAGCCAGGAAATTCTCCATCATATCCACCAGTTCCACGCTCTTGAAAACTGGTAACAGGACATGCTTGCTGATACGACCGATCCCGGAGCCACAGTCCAGGGCGCGGTTGGTGCCAGCTTTCCCCACCCCCTGTGGGATACAAGAAAATATTTTTGAAATCTGAAAAATAGCACCTGAAAGATCACAGCAACTGTGTCACCAGCTATGGCCTTTAGTCCACTGAGTCTAGCGCCTCATCTCCTTGTTTGCACAGGGCTGTTGGAAGATTGCTAAGAACCCGGGACAGTATCAGTACAGCCTTGGCTACCTACATGTGAGCCAAACTAGACTGCTATGTTCCCAGGCTGCTGTTGATGGGACTTCCTCCTTGCAGCCCTGCGTTATTGCTGTACAGTCAGTTTCTGCTTTGGTAAGAAGAGACATAATCTTTCACAAGCTCCTAGCGTTTTCAGAAGTTCCACTGGTCTTTTGTAAAGTCCTTGCAACTTCACCTGTCAAATTCTGAGTCCTGTAGAGGCCCAACAAAAAAGCAAGCATATACGGAATATTGCATGCAAGAAGTAACTTCTGCAGCATGGAACTCCTGAGGTGGCTGTGGACATCTCATGGGCATATGACACACAACATTTCTGGGTTCAGAGTACAGTTTTCTAAACAAGCCGTGTTTGAATGAAGGTCTTGGAGTTACTGGCAACTTACAACAACTTGGAAAGTTTAGATTGGAACACAGAGGCAAAGAAGATGATTGAGTAGACTTTGCTTAACTGTTCTTTTATTCTTCATAAATACAACCTCCAGACAGATCAGACATGAAAAACTGTGGCAAAAAGTCTACGTCTATGAGAAAATAATGAGTCACTGCAACATAAGCTTTATAATGAAATCTGTATTTCACCCCTAAAGCTTCCATTCTAGTTATAAAAAGGCTCTTAAGAGCCTGCTGCTGTTCTGTAAAACAGAAATTCTTAGCCTGTACATGCATTGACTGTGGGATTGTAGCTACCTTGGCCAAAGGTATCTGTTAAACAAATATAATAAAAACAAACATAAACACCTTTTCCCTGTCCCCTAGAACAGAGCGTGTGAAACCTATGGGCCAAAATCTTCAACTTCAATGCTCTTAAAGGAAATAAGCCCCGGAAGAGTCTTGCTCTTCCTGCTTACTGGGAGACCAACTCTGTAATGACCAAGCATAAATCACATAACTCACCACTTTTGGCCTTGCTTCAGTGGGTAATTCAGCAGATTATTAAGGTCAAAGGACAGCACCGCCAATGACATGACTATGAATAGACCAGCCGAGCATCTGGTTACAGAGAGTAACTGTAGAAGGAGCACAAGGACCTCAGAGGCTCTCACCAGCCTGCAGGGCTGCTGGTCCCAATTTGTATATGTAGGAAGATTAATCTCCCAATGTGTGCAAGAATCCTCAAGCCTTCAGCCTTATTGGACTCTGGAGATTACCTGTTTGTAGTTAGCCAAAAAATGCGAGCCATTCTTCACTCACAGGCTGGGCTAAGGAGCACGTGGCTTTTACTGAAGAGCAGACTAAGCTCTAACAGGGAGCTCATGAGAAGAGAAGGAACTGTGTCTTGGATCTTTACAAGGTGGCTTTCCATACCATTTGCTGGCAGACGCATACAGGCCTACACTGATGCGATTAAGTACAAACCTTTGAGAAAGGTGGTGAGAAAACAAGGTTGATTTACCATTACAACTGCCAGAATTTGACAAAAAGCCATGTGACTTCTTTGACATTTATATTTCAGAGAACCTACAGTCACAGTACCTCACTCAAACCAGAGAATTCATCTCCCATGATGCATCACAGCACGGACCTCTGATGACACATCCCCATTTGCCCTTGAGAAGAAGGAATGGGAACAATCATGGGAGGGATGAAGCTCGATCCCACGCTTTGCTGAAAGGGAGCAAGAGCATCAAGCAGCCAATTGAGAAGTGCTGCAAAGCACCACGGCTCCGTTTGTAATGAAAATGTTGACATAATTCCATGTTCAGTTAATATATTTTCAGTTTGGAAGTGCTCAGAGTTTTGACAGGGTATTAACATTTTCTTTGGAAAGCAATCATTTTCCCAAAAGCCTAATTGAGTTGAAAAATCAGACTCCTTGCATAAAAAAATAGTCTAAGTGAAAATTTTAAGCCAGAACAGGCTTCAAGACTTACAACTGCCTGCTCCTGATTACCTGCTTTTCATTACTCAGAACCACTATCATTTAGGAGACGTACGCACACAAAAACTCTAAATAAAGCTGAATAGGGCACTCACAAATTTCCTTAGGGATAAAAGAGCTGTGGATTAGGAAGGGTGGGAAGGCAGTGTAGATATGTAGGATAAATTAGAAACCAGAGTTCTAGAAATAGATAAAAATCACAGTGGTTTTCTTCCTAAATTAAAAACAAATAAATAAATAAACCAGGTTTTCAACAACAACTCTTTCATTTCTCTTATTAAACAGGAGAAAAATCACTTTTGAGAAGCTTTCCATTCAACAAGAAACCAATCAGGTTTAAATGAGGGCAAGAAAGGGAGAAAGGGAGCTATAAAGTTAATATAATCTACATCTGTATTTTTTCACACACCTATAGCTCACAACTGTTCCTGAATTAATGGTTTCTTTGTTTTCTTCCCTTTTTCACACATCACCTCTGGATTAGGCACTTGAAAACACAGTGTCTATGTGGACATCAAGGCTTTAACTGGCATTAATATGTTGCCATAAATATGCAGTGCTATAGCTCTGCTGATAACTTTTCAAGTATGACTGTAGCTAAGACAGCCAATTGCTTGTCTGTACAACACTGTTGGCTCAAGTAATGTTGCTCTTGGTTTGAGTTCTGCCCACACACACATAAAACCTCTTAACTTGAGCACAGTGGCACTTTTAACTCAGTTTGACTTGCCTGAGGAGGAGACAGGCTAAAATATAAGTGAAGTCCTTAGTCCTTTCTGTAATTCCTTCCATGTGCCCAGGCAAGATAAATTTTCCAATGGTAAAGAAATCTGTAGCTCAGTTTACAGTGGTGCAAAGAATCATGCTAAGAAATGCCATACATGAAGGTATGCAACATCAGTCATGTAAGGGAAATGTCACAGTGTGGCATTTCCACACCAGCCAAACCAACTCAAGAGGGGTAATCTGAGTGGAACTGGGCAACTGTGTTTTAAGGAACACTAGTTTTGCCAGAAAATAAAAGTTTTGGAAGAACAAAACTCTCTGTGAAATCGATATTTCAAATCTAAAGAATAGTTATAGCCAAAAAACATGGGAAAGAATGTTGAAAATGTCAAGATACTTCTTTTTCACGACTTTCAAGGAAAAAAAAAAAGACCTGTCATCTTTTCTAAACAGTATTTTTCATTTTGGAACTGACTTCTATCTTGAAAACAAAGGGAAAAGTTTTTCAGAAGGTAAAACAACAAAAGAAAGTGAAATATGTTCAGTTGATCTGAAACTAATTTTCCTGTTTTCTGATTCAGTTAAACTTATCTTTAAAAAATGAAGTATAGTCTACATTAGGGTGAAGCAAGTAGCTTTTTTCTAGCTTCATCTCCTTACTGGAGAAATAAAAGATTCACAGAGCCATAAACTTGGGAAGACATAACTCAAATTAGCTTTACAATAAAGTCACTACTACAGAAAGCAAGTAAATACCTGTTTCTGGTCGAGTAGGATTCAAATCACAGTAGTAAGAAAGAAAAATAAACCATAAGTAACACAACCAATTGACTGTATCTCAACAGAGGACAGGCTTTAACAAACTAAATCAGGATTAGCAAAACCTGAAGATTCCTTTTTTTTTCCTTCTTGTTTGATCTTGGCCATTCAGAGTATCCTTTCTATCCCTGGCTAATAATAGGAGTAGGAACTCTGCTCTGGAGTACTTTGTATCTGTCATCACACCTGATGCATTGGGTATGATTTCTCTTTGGCATATGAAACTCTGCTACAGACTGTACTTCTTTCTTTTTCAGGTCTTGGAGATGAGAAAGCGTAACAGTGTGATATAAACCTGCTGTTCCTGAAACTGAATCTATATGATGTCTAGGAAGCATGAACTCTTTCCCTTAGTACTTGGTTATGCACCACTTGAATTCTACAGTTGTCCTTAAAACAAGGCTTAAGGAAAATTTAAGGAATATGCCTTGAGCTGGGTGTAGGCTTATAAATTGTGTTTCTTTTCCTGAAAATGCCATTTAACCATCAGGGTCAGCTGCCTTGCTGAATTTCCTTTGTATTTTCTTATTTTGTGTTTGCAGGAAGCCTGACACAGGAAGGCTCTGAAATATTGTGAAGCCTTTTAGCATTAGCATTAATGCAAATGACTTAAACCAAAACCAAACAACAAAGCCTGTTACCTTGTGTTTTGCTCTCCCTCTATCAAGTACAGCAAACTTTGCCATCAGTTGCCCCTCACTGCTCCAGAGAATTTCTATCTGTTGTTAAGCCACACTCATTTTCTACCCTAATCCATTTAAACTGTGCCCTTTTTTTATACATGACACCTACTTAACCTAATGAGCTTTTTTCCACAGTACATTGTTTAGACTAAAAAAGGGTCATCTGGCTACCCCATATTTGTATGCTTAAGCAGAAAATGAAAGATCTATGGTAGCATTATACAGAACTAGTCATTTTGTGAGCAGGAGAACTTAGAAAATTTGGTTTCCTGTAGCTCTGCGGATTCTTTAGCATCTAATACTTTTGTTGAGCTCATTTAATGGGCTTTTCCCCTGGGAAGGGCAGTCAGAAAGCCATTGGGCCATACTTCTAAAGATTTCTAGATTCCTCAAGATACATTAGGCATCAGAAACCTAAGTGGCAGAGCGATTCTGTTATTGTCGGTGCTTTAACATCCCACTTGGCAACAATCTGCATCTCAGGTCAAAGCAGACCTTTGAAGATGTTTATAGACCTTTAGAAATCTGCCCACAAATGTCCCCAGTGACACTGGAATGTTCAAGAAAAAAATATGCTTCCTAATGGGTATCTTATTCTATATACTCCTAATGTTGGGAGAGGGGGGAAGAGAGGGCAAGGGCTGGGTTTTGTTGCAGCATTCTCAGAAATTATCTATAAATAGGCAAAACAGAAACTTGGCATTTAGTCTCAGCTACTTTCTCAAATGGACTGCAGGAATTTGGACAGACAAATACCCCACTGAAGCCAGCAAGGATTTTATCATGAAAGGTCCCAGTCCTGCACTAAGAATTAATCTCCCACTCAAACACAGCTGTAAGAACTCCTTGAACAATCCTCTTTGAAGCTTTGGAGGGTAAGAAAAGGATGCAAAGCAGGTAAATAATAACAGGAAAAATGTGTACCCATGATGATGCAAGACCTGGCAGAATACATTACTAGACCCAATGATCCGTGACTGCATATCAAATATGACATATGGTGCTATTTATAGTAAAGCTGGGCACAGAGCATGTCAGTTATGACACGTTTTTCTTGCAGAAGATGGGATTAAATGACTCACCCCAACAAATTTCCTGAGAAACTCCCTGGAGGATTCAATGTCTGTATTGGAGAGCTCAATGTAGTCTCCCATCATGCCCTCTTCTGTGGCTGGCACCTCCCGGTAGAAGTGTTTGGCCCTGGCGTAGAACTGCATCTCCCCATTGATAACTTGGCTTGTCAAAGCGTAAAGTTTCACTGCAAGCAGATAAATCGCTATTTTACTGTTAATGACAGATATTTCTGGTTTAGTTTACCGCTCTGAAGGCATGATGGCCATGATCTATCAACTTATGCTGAGCCTTCAAATCACCTAACCTCTGTTTCTAAATCAAAGGTGGAAGTAAAGGTGTTAGGTTTAATCCTGCAAGACCTTGAAGGGACACAGCCCTCCTTGGGCAAATTCAGTGCCTCCCAGGCTGAGAGATGGTTTTTCTCACCATGCTATGTTTTCACATCAGTGAACGTGCATGCCAAAGAGAGCAAGAGGTTTGACTTGCTCCCAGAAAAGCTGTGGGTGGCATTTATTGCTATGCAAACCTAATTCTTCCGTGGACATCCATATAAGCTTTCTAGCCATTGACAGCTGCATGGACAGTGCACCAAGAAGAGAGTGGATGAATGAGGCACTTGCTTTGGTTTATTTTTAGTAACACTGTACAGGTTGTGGCACAGCAAGTAAGCTGAACCAAAGAGCAGATGGAAGTCTCTGGCCTAAATGAGTACATAGTGGGGGGAGACAATCTAGAAGCGACAGTCCTAAATTTTAATCTGTCACAGATCAAGCAGTGAGATAATCAGTAGATGACATACTGGGAAGTTCCTGTGTGCCAGAGGCTTGGATATTTCTTTTCATTGCTGGGCTATTTTGCTGGTAATATACAGCTGTTTTATTAAAACCCATGAGCTTTGCTGGGTAAATTACTATTTTGCCCTATTCTTAAAAAACCTGAGGTCTGTCCTCCTCATCCTGTGTATTTCTATACTCCAGGTCCATCAGCATATCAAAAATAGTTACGTTTTGCAGCTCGCAAGTGTGAACTGACACAGGCCATAAACAGTTTGCTTTTAAAAAACAAACCAGCACCTCTTGCTATGTCACACACACGTACAGGTGCCCAGGCATTTCCCCGTGCATACTACACACAACTATTCCCAGCTAGACCTTCCAACAAAAACACAACTACAGTCCTGCCTGTGAAAGCTAAGCAGTGAGGGGGGATGGAGTCACACTTGGAGTCTTTGCGAGCACCACCTTGCAATAGGAGACCAGCAGATTCCCAGCGTGCTCAAGGAACTGGACACGAGCCGGCAGGAAATATCTTTTGGGTTAACAACAATGGAAAGGGAGAGCTCCCTGCTTGCTGGGTACACAGAAGGACCAAGGAGTAGTGCTTTGTCACTGCATCTTTAAACATCCACAGGAGCACTGCTGGCCGCTCTGGGAAGGTTCTGAACAGGCTACGTCTTGCTTACACCGTCTGGACAACAGGAATTATGCCCTGCATGCAGAGGATAAGAGCTAGGCCAGAGGCCCTGAATATAAGTCTGGAACATATTTATTGAGGGCAAGCTAGCTCAGCAGGGAATGATAAGTGTATGCCTGCCCATCCTCAGCAGGAGAATGACATTTTGCAGGCAAATGAAGGGGGGACAAAGGAACTCGGATGAGGAATAATTACCACCAAGGACCACTCGGAACAGAACAGTGCTATTGGGTTACACATAAGCAGCATGCCCAGCATATCCTTCATCCAACAAAAGCAGCATTACCAGCCCCTCTTGTCATCACCTGCTTAAGTCAACTGCTGAACGGATACTATTAAAGCTTTAATCCATTACACATTTATGTTATGCCTGAGAAATTTATACCACAAGAAGCACTGAGCCCAGCAAGGGTCAAATCTGGGAGTTTTACACACTCCACTGATTATATTCACATACTCAAAAGAAACCATTTAGCTGAAGAAATTAATACAAAGCTGGCAGCAGTCAATCCCCAGCACAACTCGGACAGGGTGACTCCCAGAGCCTGGGAAAAACCAGAGTCCATCTGTGGCTTTGATTTTTCCAGTAAATGATCTCCATCTTCCTCTGGGAGTGGCACCATCTCGTTTTCTATCTCTTTTTTCTTCAGTTCAGATGCCAGCCTGTCTGGTTGAACAAAACTGAATCCCCGCACATTGGCTTTTCAAGGCCTTCCGTGTAAGAGTCCAGTGATGATTTCTATGGCTTGTTTAACAGAACCATCAACAGACAGCGATTTATCCCCTTCTGCTAGACTGAAGAGAAAGGTATTTGCAGGATGTCTGCACACTAGGACAGGGTGTTGCAGGCAGCTGAAGCATGAGCAAAAAATAGTCAGAGTCCTTCTACTCAAAACATGAGCCTGACCCTAGGCAACACATGGGGACGATATGCTGTTCAGGATAGCAGTGTGCTCTCAGATTTCTCACTGAAAACTGGTATCAGGCTCGCAGAATGCTCGCCAGGACTTGCATGCACACATCAGCTGTCTGTGGCTCCTCCCGGGCCAGCTGGGACCCCAGAGCTCTGCCTTATGTGCTGGCACCTGAAACTAGCTCTGGACTTAGCATCCACAGGGTCTGTGGCACTGTACCCGGTCTCCTCCTGCAGACCCACAGACTCTCACTTGTGCAGCATCCAATTGATAGAGATGATTCCCACCTATTTCTTCCTCAGTGTTACTCCTCCCTCTCAAGAATTTGCAACCCTGCCAAGTCACCCAATCCACTGCCCAATTTTCCAGACACAGACTCACCTCTGACCTGCCTTGCAGCAGTGCCTGGCATGCAGGCTCCTCCAGCAGGCCCAGAGGGACAGGAAGGTTTGTCAACTTGCAGTAATCTATCCTAAAATAGAAGTGTAAGGAGGCACAAGTCCTTGGTGACAAGTGCTGCAGCTCTGCTCCAGCACTTCTCCTCATCACCATAGGACCTGTCTACCCAGAAACATCTCCCTTTTCATGACCCATGTGTGACTATTTCATGCATCAGGAAATTAAATGCTTATGAGGTCTGTTAGGGATACACAGCCTGATTTCAATGAACTTTGTAAAGTAGGGTATAAGCAGGATAGGATGATGGAGCCTGTTAAGTATCTCAGATATTTGGAGGAAGCTGTCTTTCACAGGCAGGTGACTTGTAAGGTGACTGCAAAAGCTGGCCAAGAACAGGAACTGGCTCCCTAAAGGTCACTTCACAGTCTTGAGACGTTAAGAATTTTCAGTCACTGCAAACACAGTCTGGATGCAGAGTGGTGACCTACAGCTGAATGTCAACCCCTGGACAAGTCAGAGAGTACCTATCTAAGCAATTTTGCCCTGCAGAATTCAAAACACTATCTCTAATCTTCTCATGGATCAGTTCAAAATTCTGTTTCCCAGTGCATCTGATCTAAATCTCTAGAGAAATGGGACCATTTAGTATGTTAAGATTTCATGTAATCTCAACCTGCAGTAGAGTGTCATAGAGTTCTTGGTTGCTTTACTCAGCTAGATTTCCCTGGCAGAAGTAAATGTTGCAAGTAATTTTTTTGAAGTTTTTATTTGTGAACATTATTTTGTGGCTTCAACTGCTTTCTGCAAGATATTGAACTAATTCCAGTTTGGCTGAGTATTCCCTTTTAAATGCAACATCTGCTTTATGCATCAGTTGAAAAATAGTTCTGTGGGTGCAGGGTGGATTTCACCTCTCTACCATCGCCCAAGAACCATTTAAATTTTGTTTTATAGAGGATGAACATCAGCCCACTCCAAAAAAAGATTTTCCTGTGTGCTTCACACAGAGGAGTATTTGTCTCTGTGATCTGATCATCTAAGTTTTCCACTGCAGATCTCACCCTGCTGGCACCGAGTCCCACAGCCTGTGTAAACACGTGAATAATTTCCAGCATCTAAATAGCTCCATTAAAGTCCACTGGGCTAAAGGACATTCACACACATTGTTGGGTCGGGGCCTAAAGTTACTCATGTCTTTTGTTTATAAATGTTACCCTGGTCTGTAAAAGTGACATGTTTCTCTTAAAAGGCTGTGATACCAGATATGCTCAGCTCATAGGTAAACATGCCTAAGTGCTCCTCTACTGAGCCTAGCAATGGAGCGGGGGGAGTGCGGAGTTAGCACAGCTCCAAGGAAACTTTCTACCTTGTCTACCCCAGGCTGCACTGCAAGTTTCAATGTGAGGCTTGATTTCAGTGTTATTATTCATGCTTAGGGTTAAGCACATGCTTAACTACCCTGATAGGACACAGTCATAGTGTTTTACTTGTTTAACACTGTTTGTGTAAATACCTGGATCTAATCCTTAGGTTGGAGAAGTTCAGTTCATTTCTGCTCAGTTCTACTCTCAACTGTACTGGAAAATGTCATTCTGTGGAGATGTTCAGACCCACCACATTCTGTCCTCTCCATCAGAGTGAGCACTAGCTCACAGGATAATCCAGGTTAGAAGGGACCTAAGGAGGTCTCTAGCCAAAGCTTCTGCTCAAAGTAGGGACAGGTATGCAGTCAGAGGAGGTTCAACAGGCCTTTATTCAGCTTGGTTTTGAAAGCATCCAGTGATGGAGAATTGTACAACCAACCTGGACAACCTTTTCCAAAGCCTGATTGTCCTCACAGGAAAAGAGTTTCTCCTTATAGCCTGTCTGAACTTTTTTTTGTTTCTATTTATGGCCACGGTCTCTTCCCCTCCTGCCTTACATCACTGTGCAGAGCTCAACTCCATCTTCTTCACGACCTTCTTGAAGGTATTAGCAGGCAGATCCTTCCAGAAGCTCTCTCTTCTGGCTGAACATGCCCCATTCCCTTAGTCTTTCTTTGTAAAGGCATATGCTCCAGTTCACTCACCCCCTTGGAGGCCATCCAACTCACTCCATGTCATTTCCTGCACTGGGAGCCCAAGACCCCATGCATATGGTCTAATGACTGATGCATAAAGGGGGATAATCACTTCCCCCGATCAACTAGCTATGCTTTTGCTAATACAGCTCAGGATACTGTTGCCCACCTTTGCTGCCAGGTCACACTGCTGGTTCATGTGCAGCTGCTGCCTACCAAAGCCCTACCAGCAGGGCTTCTCCATGGCAGACTCTGCACAGCCCACAGTCATGTTGCCAAAGGTTCTTCCTTTCCAGGTACAGGATTTGGTATCTGCCTTTGAATTTCAGTGAATTTGAATTTCACCAGGTTCTCCTTCCTCCAGCCTATTTAGGTGCCTCTGGATGGCAGTCCTGACCTAGAATTTGTGGACAAGTCCTGACAGTAAACAGCAATCTGTAAATGTGATGTACAAGCAGTCCTTCACCTCCTCCAGACAGATGATGTTAAACAGGATAGGTACCAGGACAGATCTTTATGGTACTGACCTCGAGATCTGACCACAACCTCCTGAGCCCTATCACCCAACATTTACCCATCTGACTGTCCACCCATCCAGACAGTGATGTTCTATCATACTGTGAAGTTTCTTGGATGTGTATTCCCAGCACACGAGCTATCCCATGGCACCTTTCCTTACACTTTTACTCCGTAACAGTAGCCATGGAGTAAAAGACATACTCGTGTTCATATGAAGGATGGACTCACAGTACCTCTTCCATGGAATCAAACTAATTTGGGTATGCTGGCAATAAGCTTGAAAGCTCTTTAATGAAGTTTTAATGATTCAGGTAATGAAAAACCTGGCAGAGGGCATTTTTATTCTCATAGGAACATTTTACAAAGCTTGTTGGCTGGGAATGGAAATTCAAATAAAATTCAGACATGAAATAAAATAGTTTTACAAGAGTGAAGCAATTAGGCCTGGAAACAGCTTAATGATGGACTCATGGATTCTCAGTCACTTGTAGCCCTTACACCAAGGTATTTTTGTCTTCATAAATGTATACTGTGACCCAGTTATAAGTTGCAAGCATGATGCAGGAACTTTTATTTGAAATTTTAAGCTAGATGTTCATAATGGCACCCTCTAGTTTTAAAATGATCTATTAGTACTTAGACTTAACAGTTACATTGTAGGGAATCCTCTAAGTTAAAAATGCATTGTGTTTATTTTCAAAACAAAGGAAATAACATTTTCATGGACTTCTTGAGATGACATCAACCTATAATTAAGTTCCCTTCCTTTCCATTCTTCACAGATACCTACCATTAGGGATAGGAGTATTTATCTTCCATGTTTCATTTTCAATAGCTGCAGACCAAAATATTAAGATCACACGGAAATACACTTTCTCTTTAGAGCACTCCTGAATTTTACCATCTTGAGCAGAATCCTTACTGGGGTCTGTATAGTTTCATACAATCAGGTAACATAATCCACTCACCTAAACGGATCATTCAATTAGGAAGGAACCCTCAAGAATTCACTGTGAACAGTAGTTGCACAGGTTGCTCAAACACATCCTTTCCATCATAAATTTCTACAATTCTGACATTAAGTGAAGACTGAGTAATCCTGCTTAAGAAGTGACAAGCTAACCTAATAAAGCCGCAACTCAAATCTATTTTTATCTATACTGCCCTGTGGAAATCTTCTTTCTTAGCCAGGGTCAAATTTTCCTAAGAAATGAACATTTGCTTTCTGCATCTAAAAAAGAATATGTCTTGGCATCCTGTACTACAGGCTTTCACTGATGTTGAGCTGTAAGCAAACATTTTGGAAGCATTTTCCTCCCAGACAAAAACCAGTAGGTTAGACAGCCTGCTGCACAGATTTGGATTACAAAAACTTAAAAAATAATGTAAAATTATTACCTTTCAGGCACTTGTTCAAAACTATACATATAACAAGGCTAAGGACACACTGGGTGACAACAAAACAGATATCAGGCAATAGAAAGTCAGGCCTGTCAGCTCTGCTAGTTTTGTTTTTGTCCTTCCAACTTCCAAACAGGTCAACGAATGTTTTACTTAAATGGTGACAAAAAAAAGGAACGATCAGCCAGAGAACAATATTTCTTTCATTCTTTTGATCTTTCCCTTGCCCCTCTTCCAACAATCTGGAGTATTTAGATAAAACAACAGGGTACCAGATTAGAGGAAGGTGAGAGAATACCAAATGGAGAGCCCTGTACTCTCTCCAGCTAAGCTTCTCAAAACTACTGTTATTATCATCAATGCACCTGCACTCTACCATCTAACATGGCATGTCTTTCTGGAGCACGGTCAGACATGCACACAGATGCTCCTGCCCACTTCCTACTCACCCAGAGGAAGCTTTTCCAGCAGATAAAGGTAACTCTGAAAGAAATCATTTCGGATCGCCGTATGCAAGATGAAGGACATGCTGTGCCGACACAGCTCTTCGTCTGTCTTGTGCCAGCGCGACTTAAAGGCCAAATGTGCTGCTTTATACGCCATGATGAAGACCCTTTTTTTTGCAAAGGTGGACAGTTTCTGTGGCTGGTGCTCTCAGAAGGACCTGTCCTTCCAAAGAGGCAGAGGCAGCGTTGTTTAAATTATGGCAATGTGCTGTCATTCTATATTGGGGTGTGTGTCTGGAGCATGGCAGGGGTGGAGGCGGGCACAAGGGAGTAAGAAATACTGGCTGTTGGCACTGGCTCAGAGTAATCTCTGGAGTGTCACCCTCTGAATCAAGCAGGTGCTGGGAAGTGATAAAAACTCCACCAGGAAATTGCTTAGTCAGGGTAAAAGTATATCCACTCAAAAAGAGTGCCTTTAATTCAATTACACTTTTCCTAATCTATTCTGCCTTCCTATCAAAGGCACTCAGATATAACCCAGGAGCTTCCATCTCTCTCTTTTATATCTCACAGGCTGATTTTGTTTCTCTGTCTCACCCTTGCTACTTCTTTTTCAGTCTGGGGCACCCAAGAGGAAAGCCAGAAGACAGAACATGGACATGCTTCTACACAAACTGTGTGTCTTAATAAACTGTGCTTATAGCAAGCGAAGAGAAAGCAACAGATTTGACTTCATGCTTTGCCACTGCGTGTGGCTGAGCAAGCCTCTCTCCTTGCACCACAATCTGCCTGGGTTCACTCAATCTGTTTAAATGGTACAGACTACCTCAGCAGCAGAGGCTAGCTGGAAGAAATGACTGTCTAGGAACACAGGAATAGTAAAGCCAGGGAAATGGAAGAGCTTTTTGATTTAGCTAACAAAATACACAAAACAACAAAAGGAGATAAACTGCCCATCAACAATCTTAATCAAATATGTTGGCTGGAAAAGAGGAGGTGGTTCAGGTCACTACTGTGGGCAAAATTCTACAAGAGGGGGAGTAGAGGGGGAAGCTGAAATGCTTCAGGGATGGAAAACACGAAGCTGTTGAAGGGCGCTGTATATCATAAGCATGTCCCATCCCAGAGGCGGATCTGGGCCTCAGTGGACAAGAATAGACAGATACTGCTTCAAAATCTTGTTTGCCCCTTGATAGTTCAGACACTCAGTATGGTACAAGTCTCCTGAGTTGCAGCGGTACCCGGTAAGGGGATGGGGGCTTTGTACTGATTGCACTGACCATTGTGCCCATGAAGGTTTCCCCTTTTCAAGCTGTTCATTCCATCTGCTGCAGTGTAGGGACACTATAATGCAGCAGCACACAATCAGAAAGTTGGATGTTTTCAATACAAAAAGGCTGCTGTATGTCCTGAGCTGTACTGCAACTCCTGACAAACATCTAATGAAGCCTGAGAGCAGAACAAAGACCTAACCTCTACCAAGGAAAATCACCAGTAATTTGGGTACAGGTGATGCTATGCAGCATTTAGCAATGCATCAAATTAAAGCGTATTTTCCAACATGACTTGTTTCCTTGGAGCAGTTAATCTCTGTATCTCTGCTTTGATATTACTTATTAAAAGTATTTAGGGGCAAAACCATCCTTCAGTATTACTTCTTTTGGTTCCACAACTGCCACCCTGTACTACTCATTCTCACCTAACTGCATTGGCACGCTGCTGCTCCTGCTGCTCCAGTCTACACGACAGCGTAAACGTGTTGATGAACAGATCAGGGAATAAATCTTATGTTGAAAAATGTATTTACTTTTCTTTCAAGTGGGATCAGTTCCCCAATCCAGCCCACAGCTGACACAAGGGAATCTGTCATGTGCTACAATACGGGGGCTGGAACAGCCACCTGGGATGGTGGTGTGGAGGAGGCAGTCATATACCCACGATAGTGGCCTTACCAACAATGCACAACTCCTCCCTGTACCCTGTCAGAGAGGTGTGTTGAAGAGTCTTCCATGACACCCAAAGGTAACCTAAATACTGAAAGATGTTTCTACGCTCCCGCCCTTCCCTGCTCACACATACCTGCTGTTGGGTTCTCTGATGCACCATTTCAGCTCACTACATCAGTTGGCTTTTTCTGTCTGCCCAGCACGGTGAAGCAGCTCAGCACAGAGCTTACAACTGCCAGAGAAGTGCAAGAAAGTAGGCAGAAATGTGCAGTTGAGGATGGGGTGAGGAGAGTGGAATCGTGGCTGTGGTTAAACCAAAGCCTGAGCCCTCCTCCTTGAGCAGACACTGATGTTTTTCATGCAGTCTTACAAACTTCAGCCATCCCTTGAAATAACTTGTCTCAAATTTCTTCCCAGTTATGTATCTAGCAGAAAAATACCAAGCTCTCTCCAACCAATTCTGAAGTATCTGGGCCCAGACACAATCCTGGTGGATGCCTTGGTTTTCTCACAAATCTGGCCCCTTCACTTTGCTTATCTATTTTCAGCCACTCGCCAGTTAGTGCGCCAGGAACGGATGCATCATGACAGCGTGTTAATGCTTTGGAAAGACCTTGCACAAGCTCACTCTGTCCCCAACAAAAGACACCCCCAGGAACCCAGAGCCCACCTGTTCTGCATTTGACACCACGTTTCACAGTTGTCACGGCTGTAGTTCTGGCAATGCTCATTGTGTAGCAAAGTGACTCCTCTGCTGAGAGATAGCAGTGACTCCAAGCAGGAAACTTGGATGTGTCCCAGTGGATTCAAACGCTGGGACAGCGCTGTTGAGGGTGCTGTGACTGCAGCCCTGGGGCTCCCCATAGCTCTGACACTCATGAGGTCCACAGGCACCTAGGTTTCTAAGTTCTCTAGGAGGACATGAAGTGCAGAGACAGAGAAGGGCACTCATTCTCCAGCCTTCTGTTCATGAGCAGGGTTTAATTCTCTCTTTGGAGCAGCAATTTTGGGTTCCCCAGTGCCTACAAAGCACCCCAGCGACTGTGACTCCAGTAAAGTTCTTTAGATTTACATCCTTTTTGAATCTGGCTAATTATGACCATGAATACATACACACAAGAAACAAGGTGAATCACAACAGCATCAAGCCATTTGAAACAGTTTCAAAGCACTTTCTGTTGCTGTCAAAGGTTGGGCAAAAATATCTGTGCCCACAAGTGCCTGAAAAAGGCCACAGAAATATCAGGGTTTTTTTTCAAAAAGTGGACACTATATTCTCTGCTTATTTGTCAACAGCAGCATCTTAATGGCTGCTAAGAACAATTCACAACTGCTTCATGCTGTCTCCTAACCCCATATTCTGAACAGGAGTAGTTATTGGTCTGCCCAGAAACCACAAACAATTCAAGCACTATTGTATGTTCCACATCTCCATTAACAAGAAGTTGGGCACAATGGTACCCACACTACTTGTAGGATCACTGCTGAAATGTGAGTAAACCCACTTCTCAACTTCAGTTTATTTTTCCAGCCAGCCATCTGACTCTTTCTGAGGTTGAACCCAGCCAGCCAGCTTTTTTGTTGGTAGTAGGGGCACTGGAGAATCTGGCCCTCTGATAAACTGAAGCCCTACACTAAAGTAACAGTGGACACATCCATAATGCATGATGGTCATTGCTTCAAACAGCTTCTAGTCTAAACTAAGGATGTTTATATTGCTGTGGGTAAAGAAGTAGTTCCTTCATGTGTCATCTTCTTCCTCTCTGTGAGATCAGGTTTATAACAGACTAAACTGAATGATCAACTATAGTGGCTTCTTGTTAAAATACCTGCACCTGATCTCTGCTGGAGGTTAGTATGTTTAAAATAAGGTGTCCTACAGTTTATGATGATTCAAGGCAGATCTGTTAGAGCATGGGGCTATTTAAAGAGAAGTTGGACTTACAGTAGGTAACTACCTGTCTCTATAGATCTGATCTGCACACTCCAGTTCTGCTGTAGCGACCTACTTGCCCAGTTAGATACCCACAAGTCAATGGGGCCAGATGGGATTCACCAGAAGGTGCTGAGAGCTGTCAGATGTGCTTGCCAAACCCCTTTCCATCATCTATCAGCAGTCCGGGCAGACTGGGGAAGTTCCATGCAACTGGAAGGCTGGCAGATGTTACACCATATATAAGAAGGGCTAGAAGGAGGATCCGGGGAACTACAGCCCTGTCAGTCTGACCTCAGTCCCGGGGAAGATCATGGAGAGGGTCATCTTGGGAGCTATCATGCAGCACATGCATGATGGCCGGGGGTCAGGCCTAGGCAACACGGGTTTACAGAAGGTAGATCCTGTCAAACTAACCTGATCACCTTCTATGACAAGGTGACCCACTCAATAGACGAGGGGAAGGCTGTGGATGTGGTCTACCTGGACTTCAGTAAAGCCTTTGACACGGTTTCTCACAGCATTCTGACTTTGAAACCAACTGCCACTGGCCTTGACAGGTGGACCCTCAGCTGGGTTAAAAACTGGCTGGCTGGGCCCAAAGGGGGTGGTGAATGGAACAAAATCCAGCTGGAGGCTGGTCACGAGTGGTGTCCCCTAGGGCTCAGTCTTGGGTCCATTTTTGTTCAATATCTTTATCAATGACCTCAATGAAGGGATGGAATGCTCCCTCAGCAAGTTTGCAGATGACACTAAACTAGGAGGAAGTGTTGACCTGCCTGGGAGTAGGGAGGCTCTTCAGAGGGATCTGAACAGACTGGACGGATGGACTGAGACCAATGGGATGAAGTTTAACAAGGCCAAGTGTGGAGTGCTGCACATGGGACATAACAACCCCATGCAGCTATACAGGCCTGGGGGAGACTGGCTGGATAGCTGTCAGGCAGAGAAGGACCTGGGAGTGTTGGTTGACTGCAGGTTGAATATGAGCCAGCAGTGTGCCCAGGCAGCCAAGAAGGCCAATGGCATCTTGTCTTGTATCAAAAATGGTGTGGCCAGTAGGTCTGGGGAAGTAATTGTGCCCCTGTGCTCAGCATTGGTGAGGCTGCACCTCGAGTGCTGTGTCCAGTTCTGGGCTCCTCAACATAAGAAGGACATTGAGGTCCTGGAGCGAGTCCAGAGAAGGGCAACCAGGCTGGGGAAGGGGCTGGAGGGAAAGTCTTATGAGAAGCAGCTGAAGGAGCTGGGGCTGTTTAGCTTGGAGAAGAGGAGGCTGAGGGGAGACCTTATTACCACCTACAAGTACCTGAAGGGAGGTTGTAGACAGGTGGGTGATGGTCTCTTCAGCCAGGTCACAGGAGACAGGACAAGGGGAAATGGCAAGAAGCTGAGCCAGGACAGGTTTAGATTGGACATTAGAAAAAAATTTTTACTGAAAGAGTTGTCAGGGCCTGGAACAGGCTGCCCAGGGAGGGGGTTGAGTCACCTTCCCTGGATGTGTTTAAAAAAAACGGTAGATGAGGTACTTAGGGATATGATTTAGCTTAGGATGGGATTGGTTGGACTTGATGATCATCCAAGGTCTTTTCCAACCTTGTAATTCTGTGATTCTGTGATCTTCAGCTGCACAGAATTGCAAAACACGTGCACTAGCTCCACACATCATGCAGGTCACAAAGGGTCAATTTTGGCTTTAAATTATTGTGTTCTGCATAAAAAACACCTGGTATGCAATCTGATTTCCACACAGACAAGCCATCAGGATTGCTGTAAGATGTCTCTTTACCTTAAAAAGGCCTCTATATTAATTCTCCCTCACGCTCATTGCCTGGCATACGCTGCCAGGAAAAGGTGCGGTTAAAGCAAGCAATTGCTGGTTTATCTTTGAGAACAATTTGAAAGTTCCTGAAAACCACAGGATCACGTTGAGAGAAGAGGCAGAGAGCACACACACAGTTTCAAGGGCAGTGAAGAACAGCAGCAGGTTGGATGGCAGGCAGGAAGCGTTACAACTGACTTTGCTGCAGCCAGAAAAGCAACTGCTCTGACTGCAGCTTTGGTGGCTTACTCAGAGCAACAGCATTCACCAGTGTCTGGGTGTCAAGCTGGGAAATAGCATTACGACAATAGATGCACTAATTGTCTGACTTGTTGAAGTCCAGAACTCATAGTCACAATCCTCACCCACCTAAACTCTGCTCATGGGTCCAATTAGAATCAGCAGTCTTCAGAAGTATTGCTGTGAAAGAAACATTTGGTTTTGAGTGTGGAATTGAGAAAAAATAGTGTTTTGTGTTGATGAGAAACTGAAATATTTCTTTTCTCACCCAAAAAGAAAAAATTCTGTGTCGGGCCAAACAAAATGTTTTGTTTGCAGGATTATTTCCCTTCTTCCACTTCTTTATTTATCTGTAATTAAATTTAGGTAAATTTGGTTTCAGCATATCATTTACAAGTGCAAACTGTAATAATGTTGTCACCAATAGACTAGACAGTCTTGCAAAATCACTCTGTGGCAAAAAGACCCAAGGAAAACACAGAGCAAAACAGGTCCTTGGGCAAAGACCCAACCTTGGGATAGGACTTCTGCTCTCTCATGAGAAACCCCTGCTTTGAACCACATTTCCAAAGCAGAGTTCACTGCCCGTGGGTTAGGATGACTCACGCCCTTCAGGGCATATCCTGCACAATTCCCGTGCGCTTTCATGGGTGCAGTCACAGCAGCAATCTGTTATCATTTATACAATTGGAATTTAGCAATCTGGAATTCCATCTAAAGCAACAAAACACAGCATGTGAGCCCTATGGGTAAATACATTATAATTCATGTAAATGAAATTGGCCAGAGGTCTATCCCTATGGAGGGAATACACAGTTCTTTCCCTCTAATCCTTCTAGCTCTGGAGCCAACACTAAATTACATTTTTAAGAGAGTGAGCGAAGCCACTCTTAGGTAGGAGTAGGAGCCTGTCTAATCATGTCTCAAGCACGGTGACAGTCACAGCGGGACCCTGATTTGGAGATCCATAAACAGTATGCTAACGTAAATAGCAATATTTGGGGAGGACTCCTGCATGCTTTGGCTGTGAGGATTTTATTTGGTTCTGGTTAGGGACTCTCAGCAGTGCTGGGGCAGAAGGGAAGGAAGGGCAGGGTTCCTGATGAAACTGCAGCAGGGGCTGCTCTGTTGTTCTTGATAAGAAGCATGACAGCTGTGCCCACAGCATCTGGTTTTCATTGAACCCTAGTGAGAGTTCCTTGCTGAGTCTCTTCCACCCCATATGTGGTGGTTAATTGATGGAGCCTGAGAAGGTTTTAGGTCCAGTGTGGAATGCTGTCTTGCGCTGTGATATGTGACTCCAGATACAGTAAGGGCTGGGCTGCTTAGAGTCTTCTTTTAAAAGCATTTCTTCTCAATAGTGAATTTTGTGTATATTGCCCTCTGTTGGCTCAAGCATATGATAAAACTCCTTTGCTAGGTGAAAGCTAGCAAAAATCTCCTTGGGGTTGAGTGGCAGGGTTTGTGGAGTTTGGGAAATGCAGGATCGAGTTAGCTGTAGCCTCGTGCACGCGTGTGTGCAGAGTTTACATCCTCCCATTGCTCTGTGTTCAGAATGCAGGCACGGCTCTGTAACCAAGGAGGAAGGGGGTCTGGAGACTGGCTGTCTCAGTCATTGTGGACTGCACATAAGAAGAGAGTTTTAAGGAGCGACTTGGGGGGATAGTGGTTTGGCGAGCCAGGATAAAGAGGATGTTGCACACACAGGAAACAGCACAAAAAGCAATACAGAAAAGCCTGTGGGAGAACTGGGCAAGTGAGAGATAAGTTAGTCTTAATGTTTTTCAGCTCTGGCATGCAACTGCCAAAAATGCTTTGGTAAGAAGTCTCTGAAGGCTTTATTTTCAATTCCAAAGGAAAAGAAAGATGGCAACTCATACCATCAGAGCTCCTTCTGCACACAGCAGTGCCAGAAAAACATGCCTTTGCACTTCCTCTCAGCTGGATCATTCCTACCTAAAGCATATGACTGGCCCATCTGCTCAGACCAAAAAGCATCTTGCCCAGTTATCTTGTCTCTGACAGCAAACAGCAGCAATACTTACAGAAACCATCTAAACCCATTAGCTAGGAAACATGCTTTGGCTGGTTCTTAGCAGCTACATGCTGCTCCCACACAAAGCTAGACCAGGTATTTCCTTAACTCTTAAAAGGCCCAGGCATGAAAGTTCCATCCCTGGCATACCAGGGCACATGCTAATGATGTAATGGGACACAAGAGTGGTGATGCCAGGAGGGGACAGCCTTTCTCTGGAGTGTGAACATAAGGACAAAACAGAAACTCCAACCTGAGGAAGCAGAGAGTGCAAGGGATAACAAGATCTAAGGAAAGGAGTAATGTGGGCAGACCATGGGTTAAAGAGATCATTTAAACTTCTGCAATATGCAAATTAAATCCACGGCTGTCTCCAGAGGACTATATCTCACTAAGATGAAGATCTGGAGCTCGGTGGACCCCCTCCCTGCTGTTGGCTAGGATGGCAAACATCAAATCAGCATTTCCCTGATCTGGTACAGCAGCATGTTACACAGCATTTGTTAGGGCAGTTAAAACCAGATTGTTGTGCTGTTGCCAAAAAGCAACGTGACACTTAAGTTTCTTTTAGATTTGTCTCTTACTGCTTCTACCTGAAATAAGCCCTGTTATTTCCTCTGACTTGCCATCTACCATGGAAGATCCACCCTGCAAAAGAAATGGTCTGTGCTACAGCCAGTCTGGAGCTGCTTTAGGACAGCCTGGCCAGCCCATTCATCTCTGCTCTCTATCTGTCTGGTTAGTGTGCACAGAGAGACTTACCCCTTGCTGCTGCCAAGAACTGAACGCTGGTTAACTCTCCCTCAGTGCAGTCCTTATCATGGGTCTCTCTCATCTATCTGGCAGCCAGAGCACACGAACCTCTAGAAACTCAACCAGCTTTCAAACTCTGCACACATCTTTCAATGGCAATCACACTTGGCCAACATTTCATTAAGTTACTAGAGGGAGGAAGAGACCTGATAGGGAACGCAGGATAAAACTAATTTCCTGAGGAAGCCAAAGGAAAACAAGCTGAGGGGAAAAAAGGAAAGTTGACTGTAGGGAACTTTTCTGACAAGTGATCTTGAAAGGCCTCTTCCACCTTTAGCTCCTGAGAAGGAATGGACTGGCAGGAACCTTGTCTGTGTGTACACACCAGGGAAATCAGAAGGGGTCAGGAGCTGTAAGCAACATTTTTACTGGATCAGTAGAAGTATCACAAGTATACTGCCCCTGCATTTCAGATACAGCACGGCTGTGACATTGCTGGCTTGGACAGCCTTCATCCTGAAGTCGTCTCGGTTGTGTGGAGTTTCACAATACCAGGAGCTATGCAGTTAAATCCTGTGCATGCCTTGGAGCATTAAGCTGAGTTTCTGGAAAGCCAAGCGATAAGTATCAAGGGGCAAGAAAACTAGAATAAACCCAACTCCTGGACAGCATAAACACACAGGAACATGGATTGCAGAGACTATAAACACACCTCTTCTTGTGAAATACTGCTCTTACACAGAGGAGTGGCTCAAAAGTTGCAAAACACACCTTTGTTCAGAACTGAGAGCAGAAACCTTAATGATCAAGACTGGAAACTATTTGCTTTGCATGAACACTTTCTATCTGAGCTCTCAGATTAGAACCATTCAAAAGCCAAATGTATGTGTGTTCTCCTCTGGAACCGAAAAATAATCAAGATATTCAAAGTTTGAGATGGCTAAATGTTTCCTCCAGAGGCTGGGGATGACAAGTCTGGGCAAGTAGCACAGGAGGAAAAAAAAAAAAGAGTAAAATAAAAGAAGAAACTCTTAAGTGACCTGACAAGGGAAACTTAAGTCTTATTTTTAAGGGGTTAGGTTGTACTAAAGCTTGAAAAATTAAATCTACAGCTGTCTCCAGAGGACTATATCTCACTAAGAAAGCTTCAAGTAGGTTTATCATGTATCCAACACCTAGACATTGGACCTCAGGGACCACTAGGATAATATTTCCTCTGGATTAGCAAGAAAGTTAGTAAGTGACATTTGTATGAGACTAACTTTAAGAGGTTTTCTTATTATAAAATGATAAATGAAGAATGAGCATACTGGGAAGAAAATTTCCTACAGTTTGTAAATCTAACACATCCTCACTATTTCTTCAAAAATGCACTGTTATCTCCTAAATTAGTTTTATTTGGTGACATCAGTAATCTGATGTTTTTACATTTATCATCCTCCCAGTGAGTATCAATGTGTTCTTTATGAACAGTATTTTTAATCTGATAATCCCCTTTATGAGGAATGCTTTTAATTTCAGAGACCGTAAGCACTGGCATGGAGACAATATAATATATATGACAAAAGTTCAAGAACAAAACTGTAGGAAACTCAGGATGGATCTGGCACAATTACAGTGCTTTCCTTCTGGGATTCTTCACTACTAGCCAATAAAGCCCAGGGCATGTTGGAATGCTATTAATTAACTCACCTCGCTGTGCCTTGCCATGACAACTGATAGACCCCTGGGTTCTAAGGAAATCTTATGTATCATATGAGATGCAATAGCTGAACTAGGTGAACTAAGGACAACTTTGTTAACTTTGAAGTCTGAAATACAATAGCAAACTCAGTTTTGTACAGAAGGCACAAAATAACTCAGGCATGGATACAAATGCCAATGTGGAGTTCTGCAGGATAAAGCACTTTTTATGTATCTATTTTGCAGTTTCAGTGTGTAAGAAAAGATGCACTGGTGTGAGGAACAGACCACAGGTCCCCACAGCAAAATGCCTACAGTAACCTAGCATTAGTCTGTTCTGCCCACAAAACACATCAATGACAATTGTGCTTTCCAGTCCTATGGAAAAATCTGAGTGACACGCCTTTGTGCTACTCTGTGTCCATACAGATGCATATGTAGGAGGTGTAATGAAGAAAAGGCATGCATAGCAAAATTAAATGGGGAAAGTGAAATGAGGGGCATTACCTAAACAGCTTACAGATGGTAACTAAATTAGTTGAAAGCTGAAGGATTGTTTTTTCAACACACAGCTCAACAGCATTGTAAAACTTCCATTACTGTAACCCAGAAGCTCGTGAGAAATAGTAATTACCAGAGCTGAACTCCTGGTCTCTTGTATTTTCTTACCCATGAGCTGGCCAGACCAGCCCCTGATCCTCCCTTCCACCAGTGCTTTCCAGACTTCTGGAAAGTACAGCTGGGAGGGTGAAGAAATATTCAGCCCATGTTCCCTTCCACTTCCCCTGTCTCCTGTCGTCTCCCATACACCTTGTTTTAATACCATCACCACCTTCTTCTGACAGTCTTTTCCAAAGCCCCTTATGCTATCCTCCTGTTCCTCCACTGAGTTTCACAGCCAACAATCCCTCTGGCTGTTTCTGCTCTAAGCTGGCTAGGACAGCACCTAGAATGCACTATGCTGCAGAGCTCAGGCTGTCTGCAGGTCATATATACTCTTGCCAGAGGCACTGTGGGAAGCTCCTCAGGAAGAGGTATCTTGTCTGATACCATTTCACCCAGAACTGATGGCCTAGGTCAGGTATGAGGTGGGGTCTAGACCCACCTAGTAAGTGCAGCCTTACGGCTCTCCCAGCTGTGAGGAAAATGCAGCCACAGCCTCCATGATGCACTTTCACTCTCTGCATCCTGCTTGTCATCGGCCCCCAGCTGTCATGTAAGTTATGTTTTTTCTACAACTGTCTCTGTTGTATACATTCTTCCACTCGCTGTCCCATCCACGTTGTCACAGAGCGTTGTGGGAAGATCGAGCACGATAAAGGGGCGAGCATGCTAAATCAAATAGAAGTACAGTGCCTGGGTTCCTGAAGAGGCTAAGCTGAGTCATCATCCCCCCTACCCACTGGATTACAGCCTCTATTATTACCAATCACAATGTAAATAAAACAAACCAGCGTAAGAACAGAACTTGTGAAAGAATTTACTGAACACTCATAATCCACTTTCTCTTTAGTTTAAAACCAGGAGGGCCTTCTATGAACATCTAGTTGGCCCTTCAGTATAACAGACAGGAAAAACCCCCATCCATTGATCGTTGCATCAAGACCAGCCTTATCACTACCAAGCAGATAGGTTACTTTGTACCCATAAACAGTATGAAGTTATCCATTACATATTCAGCACTGGAAAGACTTCAGCTGAAGTACTCAGCTTTAGGATTGGCTCTTCAAGAAAAACATGGGCTGACTGAGAAGCTTTGATACTTAAAAAGAACTTTCCTGTAATAACAGCAATTCACTCCTGGAATAGATTCCCCAAGGCTATAATGCACATCACTGAAGATGACATTAATGACAGGAATAATATGGGTACAAATTATCTGGCTTGGGACAGGGGGATAGACTGAAAGAGGTTGCTTCAGAACAATTTGCTATGAACCTATGAGTCTGTTTAAGCTTTCACAAAGGTGTCTTCTCCTGACATAAAGACTGGTAAGAATGGGGAAGCATCCAGTCATGAATCCTACATCGTCCCATTGGTTAAGTGCTGTTTCACTAAAATTTTAAGCTGAATTCATCCAGCTTAAATGCATCTCCTTGTGCTGCTGCCCTGCTGCGCTTCTCATGAGCTTTGGTTAAAATCAAGCAGAAACAAATCCACAAATGCTGCTGTCTGCTAAAGGAGCAGGATTTTCCCAGATATGAGGAACAAGACTAGCGTTGTTTGCAATAGTTCAAAAACTTACTGAAAGATATTGGCTGTGCAAGACCTTCACTTTTTCAAAGGAAATAACCATTGTCTGAGATACATATAATAAACTGTTGGAAATGGGAATGTCTTTTCTTCATCTATTTGAAATGAGGAGCTTGCTTTAAGCCAAATGTCACCTGAGCAACATCACTTCAGCTGAGGTACTAATACCTTACTCTCCCATTGCTTTTTGTGACAAAGCCAGAAAAAATGGCAATTATTTTTGGGTAGAGTAGAAAGAATTTGATGATCACATGGCTTTCTTTTGGAGGGGAGGGAGGAGGAAAAGGGGGAATTCCTGATTTATGATCAAATATAGACTTGTTCAAGTGTAAAGGAGACCCCTTCTTGAAAACACTTAAGGTGGCACTTTATTACTGTGGCAAAATTAAGCATGTGCTTGAGTGGTTGCAGAGTCAGAACCATAAAATGTCATAGCCTTTACAGCTATGAGTCTGCTTTCTGCCTGCTGCATCTAATAAACATTAAGAGGTGAAATTCTGTTCCCATTGGGGTCAATGGTAAAACTCTCATTGACTTCAGCAGAACCAGGACCTTGCACAAGAAATTTCCATCGTTGTCACTGGGGCCCACAAGATATTAGCAGAGAGAGACCATCTGCTTGCTCTTGTAAGGATACTTTTTAATATTTATATGTTTTACTTAGTCCAATTAAAATTAACCCAAGCTGAAAGCACATCATTAGCTCTTTGAGCAGGAATACCACATTTCACGTTGTGAGAAAATAACCAGACAGAAAAGACACAAATTTTAGTGCACCAAACATAATGAACATACACACAGAACACATGCTGACTTGTAGATGTGGCACTTAGGGACATGGTTTAGTGGTGGACTTGGCAGTGTTAGGTTTATGGCTGGACTCCATGCTCTTAAAGGTCTTTTCCAACTGAAAATGATTCTATGATTCTATGAAAATATGCAATATTTTGTTCCTCACAGCAAAATTCCCTCTTAAAGGGCTGATCCCTTAAGGAAAAAAAAAAAGGTAATGTACCACCATTACAGTACATTTTATATTTTCCAACATTTCTTACATCAGCCTTGCTCATCACATGAGTAAACCGGTATTTTTTTCGTAAGTAGCAACTCTCAAACCTCATGTCAGGGACTGACTCTCTATGTAGATGGTTGCTTTGCCACATCTCCAGCAGCAGCTGGGCTTGGGTGGTGTTACTCCTTCCTTGCAGGCTTGTGCAGGTCTGCACACGCAAAGTTTCTGTCACCGCAGCTGCTGAGGAGCACTGAGGCAGAAATGGCAGGGGAAGCTCACCCCCAGCTGGATAGACTCACCAGTGAACGGGCGTACAAGGCCATCAAACAAGGTGACTTGCACGGGAGCGAGTAATTCTGATCTAAATAAACCAAGAGAGGAAACACACACAACTGTTGCTCTGCAATGTCTGGTTGATAGAAAGCTCTGCTTCTCTATGAAGAGGTCTGCTTCTTTTAGCATCTTTTAATTTTTCTTTCTATGTATTAAACAGTGAAACCTACAGCTAATTTTCTTCACTGCTTTAAATGAGCTGCAAATTGATGTGTTTACTTATGTCAGTGTTGAATTAGATATATTATAAAATCAAGTTCTCCATAGATTCCTGTTTTCATTTTTGTGAAGTCTCATGTTGAAGGGTAGAGCTCCCAGTATTTACCAGCATGATCATGTGTCATATTGAAAACGCCCTTCTCTTGCACAGATGTCCCTGTCACTGCTGATCAAAAAGGCATTCAAGAATCACCTTGATCTGTGTCCCAAGATTAACTTCATCCAGAAGAGTTAAGCCAAACTTTCCCTTTGTGTATCAGATTTTGCTTTGCCTCGTCTCACTTCTTCCTTTCAATAAAAACTTTTAAGCCCTGACTTTATTACCTCCATACCTCACTCACTTACTGTGTGACAGCACACCAGAACAACATTATCTCCATCCCCTACTGCGCAGCACAGCCTAATCATTGAAGATGTTTCTCTGAAAGTCATCCTTTTGGATTGCCGTATTTTATTTTAGCTAATAAAAGGCCTTAAGGAGTTCACTTTTACAAGGTCTAAGAAAATATCCTGTATCCACTTTTTTCCTTGAAATCCCCCCCATTCTTTTTTCCTGACAGCAAGCTGCAAGCTTTCATGGAGATTACAAACCTCAGTTCCTTTGGTTTCTTAATTCCACAATGCAGAACCCAATCTATTACATGTTAACAATTCCATAATTCTTTGATTTTTTTTCAATGACATAAAAGTGTAGGATTCAATGAAACTTTGAAGAAATCAGACCCCAAGACATTTTTAACGTGCTGTCTCAAAGTTATATACCAAAGGTTCACATAAAACTCATTGAACAGAATGGAAACATCTTTTCTAACTTCAAAATCAGGCTCAGCATCAGTACTTTCCAGGCATAATGAATTTGTTTTATACTGAGAGAACAAATGGGAAGAAATCAAACTAAGTTACCATGAGACAGGATCTGAGGTGTCGCTCCTATGTCGCAGAGTGTATCCTGTGTGCCTGGTCGAGAACATTTGGCCACATCTTGAGAAAAAAAAAATCATTAGTTTGCATGTGTTCTTCTTCAATGACATTAAAAAGGGGTTTCACTTTTGTAATGCAAAGAAAGAACAAAAATGTTCATTTTTTTCATCTACACTGCAAATGTTGTTTCTGATCTTTCACTTATTCTACCATATATTTAACTTGAGAACATTCCACAGTTCTTTCCTCATTTTGTTTACCTACCTGCTTTACTCCTCTCACCCAGCTTTTCATGAAGATTCCTCCACTGTTCTTTTTTACAACTGCTCTAAGAAAATAAACAAACCAAAACAAACCCCAAAACTGCCCAAACAAAACGGGAAAAATCCAGAAATATTGCAAATTCCTGACTCTCTTTGCAACTTGCTCACCCTTCTGCCTTACACACTACTTACTTTCTCCTTGTGTATGCTTCTAACATGCAGGTCAGGGAAATCTCCAGGTTCCTGTAGTAATGCCATTAACGTCATCATTCTATAACAAAAGGGATACAAGAAATTGTGCCAAGTAACATCAACAGCCCAATGAAAGGCTGTAGAAACAGACCTCAGACGGCATTTCTTTCACAATTTAATTTTAAAAGAATCTACTACCCAGTGCAGGGTTTTTAGCCTTTGCGCCATGTGGTTTTTCTAAACCCAGCATCAACTGGTTATCACTGACAGACAGAATTATCTGATCCCAGTGCTGGTTGTGGCTCAACTGTTACAAAACTGTGGTATTTTCATTTGGACTCTGTCAGGCCCAGACAGGCTCTGCTGTCCTTTCAAGCCCTGACAAACAGCCAATTTTAACCCAAACATCGTGGGCTGCTTAATTGCAATAAATGTCCCTTTTCTCATATTTTTCAGATCTCACATTCTTTTGTATCACTGCCATCTTGTAATCTTTGACCTACATTTTCATACCTGTCTACAACTACTTGCCATTTGTAGGCATATGCGACCAGATGAAACCAAAAGAAATTCCCAGTGAAATAGATGGTGATTGCCAGGTACTTAGGACTCAGGAAATAACAGACTTTTTATTTATATGACTTCAGGCTTTAATGTTTTGTTGCAGTTCTACTGAGAGAGGACCAGGTCTGGCAGAAAATGGCTGCTGGAATCTTCTGCAAGCCTGCTTATAGCGCCTCTGGGAATCACATATAGGAGACAAAGACTCCAACCAGAACTTGGAGTGCCAGGAAAGACCGCGAAGTTTGGCCCATTAAGGGCATTGTGATGTATATTTGCTTGTGAATGTAAGCAGTTGACAGACATAAAAGGCCGGGAAGGCTGGGGGAGGAGTAGGCGTGCCCAGGTACCCAGGCGAGTTTGCCCCTGCAGCCCGAGCAGAAGCACCTGTAGTAGCCGGAGGAAAGGACCCATGGAGGAGGCAGAGACCCGACCTGCCCGGTGGAGAGGCTCGGCTCCACGCTGGATGGAGCCGGTGGAGACATAGAGAAGATGCCGTGACTTACGGTGGGATGAGCCCCTGCCAGCACAAGCGACCTACAGAGATGAATGAAACAGGTTTGCTGGAGGAGGCCTATAGTCCCGTGGAGGACTGGGACTGAGAGACACTGTGATTTGTTGCTGCCTGCCAGAGCAGAGATGAAGCCCGGTGGGAAGAGATTTGCCTTGGAGAAAGTTCGTGGAGAACTGGCTCTTGTGGGTGAGACCCTACGGTGCAGCAGGGGGAGGGTGTGTGGAATGGATGCCCCCATCCCGGCCGAGAAGGAAACCATCTTGCAAGGGACTGACTGAAGCCCCCATCTCCTAGTCCCTGCCCCCTGTCCTGTGCTGCGAGCAGGAGAGGGGAAGAAGGGAGCAAAATCATGGCTGAACGGGAAGTCTGCTTTAGAATGGAGGGGTGGGGGAAGGTGTTACCGAGACCCCCATTTTCCCCAGTCCCTGCCCCTCCTGGACTGCGACCAGGAGGGAAGAAGGGAGCAAGCTTCTAACTAAAGCCTACTAAGGAGGGAGTGTGGGGGGGGAAGTGTTTGCTTGGTTTGCATTCGTTTTCAAGATTGTTGGTTGCACTCCTGACTCTGGTTCTTTTTTTCACTGTTTTTTCTCATTAGCGTGGTGTAATAAATTAAATAACTTTTCTCTTCTGCTCTCTATGTTGAGTCTGTTTTGCCCGCGTCATTAACGAGTTTGTCTTTTGAGCCGCCCAATTATGTTTTTCCTCCCCTGTCCAACTAAGAAGGGGAGTAACAGACTGATTTTGGTGGGCGTCTGGCCTTTGGCCAGGGCTCAAACCATCACATGTTTGGCTCCTGCTTATCTGAAGAGCTGCTGAAATCACTGAAGAACAAGTTGCTCTGATCAGGTAGCCTTATGTATATTTTTATTTATGACAGTCATTAATAGAAAGATAGTACTGTGATAAAAATTAGAAAAAAGATAGTAAAAAAAATGTTATTTTCCAGCAATATTTTGTAAATTCATTATATTTCACATGGTATTTCTTCGTCCATCTTCTATTCAAACAAAGGCAGGGCACAGAATGGATACAGCAAAATATTTTTTGCTGCTGTTACAGATTATGAAAATATAAAAAAATGTTGTGTTCAATAGGACCAGTAGCCATTAAGTATTTATTCTTAATATCTTGCCACAATAAAAACAGAAGCTTAGGTACATATTACTTATTTCTGTATTATCCCTATGGCTCCTATGAAATGACAGTGATTTCAGTTCTATGTAATGGTGCTGTAGTCCAACCAGGAGCACTCCAGAAAAAAACACATGCATGGATCTGCCCCAAGTCTTATATGCAACTGCTGTTAGTTGCTACAGAGTGGTACTGTCCTTTTATTCTGAAACTCAATCAATAATCCATGCTCCTCAAATAACTCTTGAAATAATCTTCGCAAATCTCACAGAAGTGTTATTGAATTTTACAAAAAAGGAGAAATGAAAATCCTATTTTGAGAAAGTACAAGAGAATTCCAAAAACCAACAAGCCACTGCTGCTTCTAGTTGTATGTGTTAACCATTTACCTTGTAAAGAGATGAACAGGAGACCCTTGGGCAGCTGCAGATTGACCTGGTTTACCTCGACCATGGATATTACAACAAACAGCTTAAAGGGATCACCATCCAGGACTGGGTGCTGCTGATATGAACTTTAGTTAAACTACAGCCCATTAAAATGGTTTCTGATACCTCTTGGATATGATGTGATTTGGTTGTGTAATTTGGCTGGGAAACAAAGTAAAGTGACAAAGGTCCTGGTTTTGTCATATAATTTATATCCCAAAACAATTTTGGATTTCCAACCACGTGGCTGCAGCTGGAGCTACAGCAGTATCGCCCCCACATCTCCTGCACATCAGCATCTGCACAGTAACAGTGCTGCTGACCCAAGACAAAGATTGTATTTCAAAACACCTTGTTGCCCAAGGCTGTCTTAAAGCTGTGCTTAGCTCAGGGGTGGTGCTGAGGAAAAGGGATAGCTCAGATGCCCATAATGGGGCACAACACCACAAGAAGGGCTTTTCAATCCTCCCCTAAATACTGCAACTGTGTCTTTTTATTCCTGCTCCTTGCAGCTTCCTGAGGTACCAGGTATGAAATAGGGAGATTTCACTGGAAGGGCAGGACTGTTTCTGGACTCCCTCACGACTCAAGGACCTGTGGCCATGTCCTGCCCAGACCTCCGCTCTCCGCACACCAGTAACTTGGCTGGGCAACCAGCCTTGCCCAGCCTGCTCTGTGCTGCCTGCAGGCCGCCAGGTCCCATTCACCCTCCTGTGAAGGAGCAGGCAAACCCTGAGGCAGTGTACGGGGCAGGTAACGGCCCCACCGGGGTGCGAGGCTTGTAGGGCAGTCAGGAACCAAAGGAAGGTCAGCAAGGATCTGCCAGGGCGCTCGGCCTGGGAAGCTTATGTAGCACAGTGGGCGGAGGCTGCCGCCCGGCCATTGCAACGAGGAGAAAACTGAAGCTCCCGCCACACTCCAGGGGTACCGGCAGGGTTCGTGCCCCGACTTCCGGGAAGGGCGAGGGCCGTGCGGGTAGGCCGCAACGTGCGGAGAGGCCACCTCACGCCTCGCAGCGGGACCGGAGGCACAGTACCCCTCGCACGCCTGCAGGGGGTGCCGCGCCCGCCTCTGCTCGCTCCACCCCGCCGCTCCGCGCAGCGCGCCTGCGTGCTCGTCTCCGCCAGCCGTGGCGGCGGCGCGTGCGCGCTCCGAGCGCGCGGGGCGGGGCTCTCTCTCACCCTGGTAACAGCACCGCTGCGGGGCCGCGCCCTGGCTAGGCCTGCTCTCCCCGCCGCCATGCAGGGCGAGGATGCCCGGTACCTCAAGAGGTAACCGGGGCGGCGGGAGGGCTGGCCAGGGCTCGGGGGGTGAAGCTCGGCAGGTTGTGGTTGGAGGTGGAAGGGGGCCGCGGGGCTGAGGCGCGGCAGGCTGTGGTGAGGGCTGGGTGAGGCACTAAGGTGCGGCAGGTTAGCTTGAGGGACGGCGTGTTGCGGGGTGGGGCGCTGTGGGGTGTGCGGGGTTGTGTGGGGGGGACTGAGGTGTTGGGGGTGTGGGTGGGAGGCTGCGGGGTGGGGGAGTAGAGGAGAGCTAAGGCTGAGGTGTTTTAGCCTGAGGTGTGGGCTGAGAGGGTAACTGGGAGGCGGTGAGCAGGAATGGGTTGTGGGGAGGTGGTGGAGTGTGGGGCTGAGCTGTTGCAGGTTGTATTGGGGCTGGTGTAGGATGGGTGGGACGTTGCAGGTGAGGAGGTGAGACTGGAGGATGTTTTGCAAGGGGAGATTGCGAGGTGGGTGGAGGGATTGGGGTTGAGGGGTGACTGGTTTGGAAAATGGCTGGAGGTTGAGGTGTTGGGGCTGGGGGGAAGATGGGTGGGAGGCTTTGGGGTGACTGGCTTGGGAATGGGAGACAGATTTGTTTGGGGCAGGCAGAGGGCTGTCTGTCTAGTATGGTGGGCAGGAGACTTGAGTGGGCACTGGGAGGCTAGACTAAGGATGAATGAAGGTTGTAAACGTTTAGAATAGACTAAGGTAGGATGGGTAGTGTGCTGGTGGTCACTGTTTAGGGAAAAGGTGGTATTTTGGAGGGATGCACTTGTTTGGGGATGGCTGTGGAGATATTTTTATGGTGTATGTTTGAGGTGAAGCTCTGAGGTGGCAGCAAACAGAATAGATGCTATTAAGGGATGAGATAAGTGGGGAGGGTCATGTGGGTATTAAGGGTTAGGATAGGGCAGTAGGCTGCTTTGAGAAACAGGCAGGTTGTGGGTTTGTGAGGGTAATATTAAGTGGTAAGGGTATGTTCTGGGTTTAGCTGGGAGAGATGAACTAGTTTAGAGGAAACATTAGAGCATGGCAGATTGGGGGGAGGGGGAAGAGTGTGTGTGTGTGTCAGGTAATAAAGTGTTCCAAATAGGATGGTGTGGGAGTTAAGATGATGAACTGAGGGTGAGAGACTGAGTGTTATGTGAAGTGAGTTGTACTATGAATCCATGTAAAAAAAGATTGTGAAGAAGGATGGGATAACAAGGTGAGGGATAAAAGCATGAGGTGGGGGTTGCTGGAGGGAGTGTGAACAAAAGGTTGTGCTGAGTAAGGGGAGGGTAGGTTGTGTTTGGATGAGAGGGAGCTGAATGTGGTTAGAGGCTTAAAGATACGGTGACAGAATGGGGGGTGTGAGTAAAGAATAGCTAAGGATGCACTGTAGAGGGAGAGCATGAGTAGATGTTGGCAGCATGGGTAAGAAAGGATAGCAGGTGGAGAGGTGATCCTGGGAGGTAGTGATAGTGTATAAAGTGGGTGACCTGGGCTTGATGTTATGGATGTGGTGAACGAACAGTGCCTTTATGTGTCTGAGACCTGTCAGCCTAAAGAACAGGGTCCCAGTAGGCAACTACTGAGTCTCCACGTTGTTTCAGAGCAAAAGTGCTAGCAACCCCAAAAGATGTCAGGCCATCTAGGCCTCTGTTAAGAGTTGATATGTGAACAGTGTTGCTTTCTCCTACCATGCAGGTGATTTTATCCATTTCACCTTAGATCTTGTGGAGTTCCTGGTCTTTGTGGGTTTGTTTTTTTTTTTTTTTAAACTTCCTTTCCATGTCGTTAGCAGAACTTGTTGTTTAGGCTGAGTTTTGCCTTTGTGTTTTTCTTTTTTTCCTTTTTCCCCTTGTATGTCACATATTAAGACCCATAATGAGAAAGAGTGGTGAAAAAAACCCCTCTTGATAATCACTGAACATTATTTCTGCTATGTAAATGTGATAACAGTTAAAAAGCAACCGGCCATCTTTAATTAAATAGCTTTAACTTTAAAGCAGTGCCTATTTTTAGCCTTGCTTGTTCTGTTTGTGCCATCTTATGATTTTGGAGGAATCATCCTTATTTTGTAGACATCACTGCAACATGCATAGTTTTCCCTTTTTTAGGGAACACAAACTGAAAGACATCTGCTGTGCTGTTTAACATGACGAGGCTCATGTGCATGTCCGGTCCTCCTCTGATCCCTGTTTCCCTTTGTCATCCTCCATGAGCAGTCTCTCTCCCCCCAAGTCTGACTTGCTAGGCTTTGTTATTGGATTTTCCACCTTATCCACACGCGTGATTTGTGCCACTTGTATTTAGGATAGTTTGGTTTTGCTTTTTCCCCCTGAAGGAATTAGTTAATTAGGAATTAGGGGTATTCACATGCCAGCTCTGGCTGTGTGAGCTCAGCCGGCACAGCTTCTGTCTATAGAAAAGGCCTTCCTCTTTGAAACCTTTAATGGAGCAGGATTCTTGTTGACAGAGCAGGCAGTGAAGTGAAAGGATGGGCTGATGTGTGTGAGAGATCCCCAGTGCATTGCTGCTTCTACCAGTTCTAAGAATGTCTGTACTTTTAAATGTTTTATGACATGACTAGATGCTTACAAAGTCAAGATAGATATAAGATCAGGAAAGTAGATGTCTGTTGATTTGGGGAGGGAGGATTTTATTCCCTAAATAATATCAGGGTGATTTTGTTAGGGGTTTTGGGGTTGTTGGGGTTTTTTTTTTGGTGGAGCTGGCATCCTGAATACTGTGGCTTCCAAATGGAAGATAACTTTAGTAGCTGTGTAGTGCATTTTGTGTAGGTCTTAAAGAAGTACACAAAGTGAGATTTGATATATTTTTTTTTTAGAGAGGGAACTTTAAAGTGAATTGATTTGTGACTCCATTAGTGAGGAAATAGCTCAAGTAGTGAAGGTGGTTGTCAGTGTGAATAGGCAGAAAAATCTCTGCAGCTGTAAATTCTTCATCTTACCCATCTTCTTAAGAAAGAAATTAAATATGGTAAATGCTAAAACTGTTTAAGCAGTCTTAAGCTGATGTTCTGCTGGCCAATAAGCTCATCAGTGGTTTACTGCTGTGAAAAAGAGATCTCACTCCTTGCTTTCTATCCCTGCTCTTAGATAGGAAGTGTCGTTCCCTTTCAGTAGATCCCTTTAATCCTGTAACACATTGAAAAACTCCCTCCACCCAAAACAGGAAGAGTTTTCTCTTGGATTGCTGGAAGTGGCTGTGAAAGGGTTTGATGAGCCCTCACACTGAACTAAGGTGACTGCCAGGAGCAGGGGAAAACATGGGAAGATCTAATCCTTTTGGCAGTGATGAGCTGTTAATTCAGTTTGGCTCTTGTAAAACTATATCCAGCTCCTTCAAACTACTTGTCCTCCACCCATCCTCTTCTTTATATCTAAGTATTACCAAGCTGTCACTTAACAGAGGTTTGGCTGTCGAGAAGAGTGTTTGAGTTTGGGATCTCCTGGTAGGTTTAAATATGGGGGAAATACAGTTTGGGGTGAGAAGTGAGAGCCAGTTTCTTTTAAGAGCTTTGCCATAAGCTTTCTGCCCTGAAGGGCTGGACCTTGGGAGAACAGAGGATAGATTGTAATGAAGCATCTGCCTCAAAGTACTATTAAAGGAAAAAACCACAAGTCTCTTAAAAAACCCAAAAAAGTCTAAAGTGATAGGTGGAGTTCTGTTACAAACTCATCAAGGAAAATATTACTCTTCAGCAGTGTGCTATATGTGTTTTCCCTGTACCTTTATGCCTTTGTAAGGCCAGTAGTTGAACTAAACTCCACATTTCCCACAGTGGACCTTTCTGTAGTTTGTGGGGGGTCTTCTGGCTTGCTGTACCTCAAGAAAAAGGTGTTTTTTGCAGTTGTATTCCCCAGAAGGAAAGCAACCACCATAGTAGCTGGGTAGAAGTAGGCACACAATTCAAACATTTTCTGAAGAGAGTGGTTACGCCGGAGGCTGTGTCTGGATTTGCTGACATTTCTAGCTCAGAGAGGTTCAAATACTTTTCCATGGTCTAACTGACCCAATACCATAACTAGCTGCTATCTCATTAATGCTGATACAACTGCAGTGAAGCCACTTTTAAATCTCTTTATTGACGTGATCTGTCTTAAAAAAAACCCAACACCCAAACAAAATCCCAAAACAAACAAAAAACCAAAACTACTTTAGGGAGTTGTTTTATATCTACAGTGTTTTAGCAGCTTGGTTCATGGCATGGCTGTACACATTCTACTGGAAGTATCAGGGGGAAAAGAGGTGAGCATGAGCTTTACTGCCAAAGATAGAAATGTGTGGCTGCATTCTCTGGATGTGGTCTGTCATTACTGGAAACCAGAAATGAGGTGTGCTTGGGGTTCAGGCCTGGATACAACTGGAGACAGGTCACTGTTACTAACCTATGTACAAAAATGTTTTTCTGAGGTTTTAGTTAAAGTAATTAAGGGTCTGGAGGGGAAGTATTAGAAGAGACTGAAGTCCCTTGGTTTGTACAGCCTGAAGAAGAGGAGGCTGAGGGGAGACCTCATCGTGAGCTGGGCCTTCCTGACAAGGGGGGCATAGGGGCAGGTGGTGATAGTAGGTGATTGGCAACAAGTGATAGAACCTGAGGGAACAGCATGAAGCTGTGACAGGGGAGGTTTAGGTTGGATGTTAAGAGGAGGCTCTTTACTGAGAGGGTGGTCGGGCACTGGAACAAGCTCCCCAGGAAAGTGGTCACAGCACTGAGCTGGACTGAGGTCAAGAAGCATCTGGATGATGTACTCAGTCCCATGCTTTGGCTTGGCTGGCCCTGTGTGGAGTCAGGGGTTGGACTTGATGATCCTTATGGGTCCCTTCCAACTCAGGAGGTTCTGTGATTCTAATTATTTTTTTCTTCATGGCAGGAAGGTAAAAGGAGGCAACATAGATGTCCATCCATCTGAGAAAGCCCTCATTGTCCATTATGAAGTCGAAGCAACGATTCTGGGAGAGCTGGGTGACCCCATGCTGGGGGAGCGCAAGGAATGTCAGAAAATGTAAGTTCATAGCAAGTTCTGCTAGCTTTTTCTGGTTCTCACAGTAATAAATTCAGTAACTCAAAGCATCAACACCCTGTAAGAAATTATGTGCTCTAATCTTTATAAAACTTAGTACTAGATTAGCAGAGGGTTAAGAAGCCAGGAAGCACCATTTCAAGGAAGGCTAACATCTAAAACACATGTTGTAAACTGTGTTTCATCCGTGTACTTTAATGTGTTTTGTAAAGAAAAGTGATTATTCTCATTTAACACAGTGGGAACTTGAGATAGAGAGAAATGAAGTGATTATTTCCTGCTCAAATGATGGCTAATACAGGAGCAAGCAATATTATTGAACCTTCCAACCTTATGCTCTAGACATTGGCTGTCCTGTTGTTTTGATCTGTTACATTGCTAGTGATTTCACGACAGTATCTGCATTTTAGTTTTGCCTACTATTTTTCTTTTAAGAGCAGTAACAGATTCCCCATTGACAATTGCATCTTGTCAGCTGACAGACAGTTATGGTCCATCAAATCTGTTGGACAGTTACTTGCCATTTGGAGTTGTAGAGGGCCACTGCTTTGAGATTACTTTTGTAAGCCATGGCACAGGCCTTGGGGGTATCAAGATCACTTCTGCTTCAAGAATTCCTGACTGTAAACATGAATCAAAGGTTGAGAATATAAAAAAATTTAAAAACTGAAGAGATGCCTATCTGTGTTGCAGCATTCGGCTGAAGAGTCTTAATGCAAATACAGACATTGCTTCTTTGGCTCGAAAGGTGGTTGAAGAGTGTAAGCTCATTCATCCCTCCAAGCTCGCAGAAGTAGAACAGCTGTTATACTACCTACAGAATCGCAGAGATGCCTCAGCAGGAAAAGGTAAATAAGACAGAACCAAATACCTTGGAAGTGGGGTGCTTCAGCTTCTGTGTAAATTTCTTCTTTCTAGCTGACACCCTGACTTGCTTGATGTATGAGTTCTTTGGAAACCATGAGAGTGGGGAGGATGTAGAGGTAAATCTCACTTGGCAAAAATTACGTTCTTGTGCCAAGCAGGGGGTAATTATAATTTTAACAGCCAAAGCTGGGGTTTGGGTGGGTGTTTTTGTCGTGGTTTCCCCCGGCTGTGGGCTGAGATCCACGCAGCTGCCTGCTTCTTAAAGTAAAAGAGCAGGGGAAGAGGGAAAAAGGGGGAAACAAGGGAAGGGAAAAGGAAGGGGCAAATAACTCCAAACCCAAGAAACCAAGAGGCCCGTGGGTTGGGATAAGGAGAGTTTACTAAGAGAACAGAAAGATCAAATATACCAATGCTAACAGGACTTTAGAGCAAAAGAATGATGAAACTCTTGATCCCCAATGCAGTTTCTCCCCAACCCACACAACTCAGGCCGTACCACCCAGAGCTGTCCCGCAACCCGACCGTCCCCCCAAGCAGCACGCGTCCCGCCACCGCCCCTCTTCTTCCTCCCCTCAGCCCCCCGTTATCCTGGGCAGGACGTCATTGGCATGGAATACTCTCTTTGGCCCATCTGGGTCACCTGTCCTGGCTTCGCCCCTCCTTTCTCATGAATAGAGAAATAGGAAGAAGCTGAGAAAGTCCTTGACTGTCTGACTGCAACTAAGAACATCAGGGTGTTCTCAGCACTGCTTTCATTGTAACTCCCAAACACAGCATTCCATCAGCTGCTACAAATGAAGTTAACTCTATCTTGACTGAAACCAGGACAGTTTTACATCAATACATACCAATTGTGGTGTCACAGGGAAGCTTTCCCATGGAGTACAAGTAAAGTTTTGTCAGCTTGGGCTTGCACTAAGTCTTGCTGACTGGACAGTAACAGATGATTTAAACTGAGGAGTCGGAAGGCACCTGAGGTTTTATTTTCCTCAGTATGGGCTGTTTGACTTCAGAAACCTGGTGTAGCTTAGTTGGGTTAGTCTGACAGGTCAGCTGAATGCAAAAGGACTTTGACCTTGATTGAACCAGAATGTTTATTGTGAGAATAATGGATATGCTTTTTGTCTGTGAATATGCATAACTTAACTGCAACTGTGTCTTTTTTCCTTATAGAAAAGAAAGAGAAATCCAGTAAGCCAAAAGATCCTCCCCCGTTTGAAGGAATGGAGGTGAATATTGATTTTAGAAGAGAATTCCAAAACCCATTTACTTCTCATTAAGTGGTTTTATCAGGAACAGGGGGAGAGGAAATGTTAAATGCTGGGGTTTTTTAGCTTCTTGGTTTTTAAACAAAGAACTTGGTTTGGAAATATTGCACAATGGAATAAAAATCATCTCCATAAACGGTAAAATATTTGACTTGCATGCTTCCTCCCTCCAACTATAGAGCGCAGCAGGACCACAAGTGAGGTCTGGAACATCGGACAGGACTCAGGGAGTCATGTCTGAGCATCCTTTGTTTTTTGTAATTAAATCTCCTCAGATTTCCTGGTGTTTGTTGGCAGTAATTCTGGATGTGTTGATTTTTTTTTTCCCCCTTCTATTTAATTTTTTCCTAAGATCTTAAGTCAAAGCTGTGCATTCTTTTGTCTTACAATTGAGTAGTGTTGTGATGGATTGTCTTGAGTTGACATCCCTCTCTCTGTGAAACCCCTGCTTTTGACTGCTTTCAGATTGATGAAGTCGCCAACATCAATGACATGGATGAGTACATCGAGTTACTGTATGAGGACATTCCTGACAAGGTGCGCGGTTCTGCACTCATCCTGCAGCTGGCTAGGAATCCTGATAATTTGGAAGAGCTGCTTATCAATGGTAAATTTAAAGCCCAGTGGTAACCTCTCTTAATGTTGTGCTGTTTCTTTGTGGTGCTTTATTCTCAAGGGAAAAGTAGTTCACCTTTAGTTTGGGATCTTTGTTAGTTTGCTAGGCTTTGCTTCTCGGTATGTAATAAGCTCACTGGTGAAACCCAGTTGGAACTCTCTACAAATGGATGCTGCTTAGGCTGCTCTTAGGTGAACCTGACATAGAAATCCTCCTGGCCTCGGTAGGCTTTAGCTGTTTTCCCATCTTGTTATTTTGATGCTAAGTTAACTTCAGTTGGAATTGCTGCAGGAGACAAGAGGAAGCATGCTTTGAAAATGGGATTTGGAGGCTGACGTGAAGTATAGGTGTCCACTTTCCAAGGGAATTAATAACTTTAATGTGGATGCATCATGAATGTGTTTCACTAGCATACCATACTCCTTTTGCTTATGGATCCATTTAAAAGTCTTGTCAGAATGCATGATATGACATTCACAGTGCTGTTACTTTGTGTCTGCAGCATACGTGCTATGCCGTGTGTGTAGTGAGACCTACGTCAGTATGGAATAGTGTGTGTTTGTAAATGCATTTGAGTGTGTGTATATCCATTCCCATTTCCCATTGCCCCCTCTCTTCTTGGTGGGGGGAAATAACTTTTAAAGATGTACTTGCTCTGAGCCCTTTAAGCCCACATTCATTCTGTAAATGATGACTTCTGTATACGCTCTAGCCATCCTGCAGTGTCAGCAAGCAAGATGATTGTAGGAGTTGGAATGGGAGAGGCATGGTAAGCCATTGTGTAATGGCTTGTCCTTGTGAGATGGTGCTTGGAATTGCTAGTTGCTGCTTTTCTCATTCTGAACATGTAACATGGTATACGTGAAGAGGGACTAGATAGGGATAGTGAACGGAAAGATAACTGATGTGGAGGAAAAGCTGAAATATGACAAGAAGAGACATAAGCAAAGTTACTCCAGGGGAAGGAATAAAAGGAAAGAAGTGGTTGAAAAATGATAGTTGACACAGTAAAATTTAAAAGGGATCTAGAAGTGTATGTGGTGATGTTTTAAGTAGGTGCCACAGCATTGTATGGGACACAGTTGGTAGAGGCCACAAGATCTTAAAATGAATGATAGCTTTAAGATGACTTCAGTGTTTGGTTCTAGTTTCCTTGCATGTAACCTCTTCAGGTTTGTGACTTGATGACTTCCCAGGCTACACTCTATTTTAGTACTGTCTCCAAACAGAACTTGAGCGGCATTGGATGCTAAAGTGAGGTAGCTATGCAAATCTTCCACTAGAAAACTGATGTAGAATAAGGTGTATTCAAATTCCGAGTCTCACTAGGTAAAAGGAGGGAGGTGAAATGCTCATCTAAATCTTGTTTCACTTCAGAAACTGCCCTGGGTGCATTGGCTAGAGTGCTGAGAGAAGACTGGAAACAAAGTGTGGAACTTGCTACCAACATAATTTACATTTTCTTCTGCTTTTCAAGGTGAGTGCAGCATCTCCTTAAGGAACTTCTCTATTTAGTGGCTTTTCTTTTTTTCTTTTCTGCTCTGCACTACAAAACCTCATCAAAGCAGGGAAAAAACTTGCTGAGATCGAAATGCTCTTGTTAGAAATGACCAAAAAGAGGCACAAAACCCCCATGGTGAGGCAATGTGTAGTAGAGCTGAGAAGAAACTGGTAGACCCATAGTTTATACGCTGAGCTGCCCCCATTTATTTCCTGTAGCATTCCTACAGGGGAGAAACAGTATTCAAAACTGAAGTGAGTGCTTGCTTTTATTTAGATATGCCAGTGTGTCAGCATACCCCACCTAGAAGTAATTTTAATGGAATTTTCATTGCAACTTGATTTTAGGCTTGTAGTATAATTCTGGTGAGTAGGGGGTCTTGTGAAGCACTTGTAGTATGAAAAGTGGGGTTGATTGGAAGTCATTTTCCTTTACGCATGAGAATTGGAATGTGTTTGACTTGGAACAACACACTGTTGCTTGGCCTTCTACAAGCTTGGAAAAAATACTCATGCTTTCAGGAATTGTTCTTGCTTTGAAATAATTTTCCAATAGAGATGTGTTACAATGGGGCCCAGAGTAAATACTTTTTTTTTTAAATACTTCCTGTGGGGCTGTGTTGGGACAGTGCTAACATAGATGTCAAAACAGATTTGGGGTTGTTTGCATTTATTTTTTTCCTCACAGGTGTTTTTTCTTCAATGTAGTTTTTCTCAATTTCATGGCATAATCACACACTACAAAATTGGAGCTCTGTGTATGAATATCATAGACCATGAACTGAAGAGGCATGAGCTTTGGCAGGAAGAACTTGCTAAAAAGAAGAAAGCTGATATCCTTTTGATGCTTTCTAGATTCTGACCTGACTTGATAGCTGTTGTTGAGTTATACGAGAGGAGCAACTTCTGAGAAAGCAGCAGAATTTACTAGAAAGTGCAAAATATAATTACAGGTGTGAGAAAGAACAAGAGTGAGTTTGGGCTGCCGAAGAGATTAAGCTGGAGTTACTGAAACAACACAAGAAAAAAATGTTTTCTTTTATCAGCAATATGTCTTAGGAACCTTCTTGCTGACTACTAGGATGTAACATCCAGGACTAGGGGGAGAAAAAATTTATACTGTAGGTTACAGGCATAGCAAACTGTTGCTGAGGTAGTGTCTTTACACTGGCTATTCCATAGATGTCTTGCTTTTTACTAGTGATAGAATAACATCTTTTGAGGACAATAGTTATCTAGACTGTATAACTTTGCTCTGAACTCCTTAACTTTTGCAATTTACTTGATGAAGATCCTGAAAATCAAACCCTGAAAAAGGACTATGAGAAAACATACAAGAAATACCAAGGGCTGGTTGTCAAGCAGGAACAGCTACTCAGAGGTATCAAATCGCAAATCATTTCCTTGTAAATGTGGGCAGAGGGTTCTATTGGATGCTTGTTATGATGAGGATGTCTTAAATGTACCCAGTGTGTGAATGAATATGGAACAGCATTGCCAAAGGATAGGGAGAAGATGAGTGCTTAATCAGATTGCTTGACAGTATGCTAACAATTTTAAGTGATCTGTCAATCTTAGAGGAGAAATAGCAAAAGTTATCCCTGTTGTAGCTTTTCCCTGCTCTCGATGTTGGTTTGGGAGGAGTTGGGTATTTTGGTTTTGTATATTTGATTTGCAGGGTGATTTCTATAAATTTAGCCTAACTTGGTCTGTATCTGACTCAGGTTAAGTAGCTTTCACTCTTAGTTTTGGTTTTTTCTATGCTTTGTTGGTTGGTTGGTTTTGTTTTTTCAGCTAGATTGAAATGATCTGAGAGGCAAAGCTTCCTTTTTAATGGTTCCCACTGGAATTGAAAGAAAAAAATACAGAAAGTTTCTAGTGGTCATAACCTTTTCTTTTTTGAAGCCACTGTTAGAATTAAAATTAATTCTTAGTGCTTTTTAAACAGGAATAAAAACCTCTCATAATCAGTTTCCTTCAAAATGCATTGGGAAGGGAATGAAATGCTTCTGAAAGTCTTGTCTTAAGCACTTAATGTGTATACAGACTTGTTTAGTTCTGTTGTCTTTGATATATTGGTATGATTTGTTATGTGTCTTATGTTATGGTTGACTTTGCCAGTTGCGCTTTACCTGCTCCTAAATCTCGCTGAGGATACTCGCACTGAGCTGAAGATGAGAAACAAAAACATTGTCCATATGTTAGTGAAAGCACTGGACCGTGATAATTTTGAGCTGCTTATCCTGGTTGTATCTTTCTTGAAGAAACTCAGCATATTTATGGAGAACAAAAATGATATGGTAAGGCTCATGGTGCTCTTCTGCAGTATTAAAAAGGTATAGACTCTGCAGATGTTGTGGGGATGAAGTGAAGAGGGAGATCTCTGTGCTCCCATCCTAAATAGTCATAGTACTTGTTATCCTCTTCTGTTACTAGTAAAATCCAACATCCAGCCATAGCACACTGCAAAAGTTTAAGAACTGTCATTCCAAAGAATTACCTCAAAATATGTGAAATTTCAGATTTTGAAGTCAGCACTCCAAAATCTTGTCATCCCCCACTTCTGAAGAATACCCATGACCGTTCCTCTAAACTAGGCTCTTTTTTGACAACATATTATTGTCTCTGACATGTACTGTCTTGTAAAGACAGGTAGTTATCCCTTTGCAGTTTGCTAGACTAGTTTACTTTTTTTCTAGATCATCTTGGTCTTCAAAGGCACCTCATTTTCCTTCATGCAGCCAGTAGCTCCTAAGAACTGGAGGCAATGTTATTTTTTGTGAACTTTTTTTAGGTGAAGTCTCAGATTTCTGAAATGGTAGTGTATTTCTTCAGTGACTTTTTAACTTCTAACCAAGTACCTCCTTTACTGATATCCCAGTGGCTTTCAGCAGGTACATGCCTTTGCTTCTGTGCCTGTATGCCGCTTTGTTTAAGGAAAATTCACCATTTTCATTTTCCAAGAGGTTATCTGAGATTAATTTTACACTTAGATTGTGAGATGGAAAGATCTGTGTAAAAGTAATAGAAAATTTAATTGCATCTTTGTTACTGGAACTGTTGTTTGCATGCTTATGCACTGAATGCTGCAGATAACAGGTACCTCCCATATTTATATATGGCTATCCTATTTCTTACCAAGTCAGACACCAAGCATGTGTTTGTTGGAGAATGTAGACCGTTTATCAGGTGATTGGTCATTGATTTTAATTTATATTTGTGTACTGCCCTAAAAGTCTTTTTTTAGGAAAATATGGTTTAGCTCCTCAGCCAACTGAGCTGCTGGCACAATTTCCACATTCCCTTTGTTGTAGTGAAAAGACAAATAAACTGAAATTGTTTAATTGATTTTACTGCAGAGTGTTTTAACAGTTTTGAGAAGGTTTGTATGCTTTGGGTCTGCTGCCTGAGCGTATCTTACAGACAATAAAGACAATGCTCTTTTTTTCCCAGTATTACTAAGGAAAGCCACCAGTGACGGAGAAGGTGTTGTAATACTTGTATCAGGCAGTAACACAAAAGTGTCAAAGGCAAAATGAACCAGGACTAGCTGTGCAATGCCTGATTCTAAGTTAAAATGAATAATCCACGTATATTTATAGCACATTCTTTCCTTTAGTATTCAAGTGCCATATTCAATTCAAAGCAGTGAAGTAGGAGTTCTTGCTATCTGATTGTTTTTGATCAAAGGTATCCAGTCAGTTGTTTGATTATTGCACTATGCTGTGTGGGGAGAGCTGTAGTTTCTTTTCTTAGTATTCATTCTGTGTGTATTTATAACTGGGAAGCTAGTTAAATACGTGCAAAAGTTTGAAGAATGCAGAGTAATTTTATGTGCTGTCTTCTGGCCAGAGAAGGTTCTGGGGAAAGGAAAAAAAAAAGGGGGATGGGGAAGGCATTTAAAAGATTATGTCAAATAAAAGCAAGAAATGTTGCTTAAAAGATGATAAAAACTTTCTGAAGTTGTGCCAGTCAGTGCTCAGATGTCTCTTCTGGCTGGTAAAGTGAACATGATCTCAGGAACTGATACCACATCTCCACTTTTTAATTTGAAAGTGATACATGTTTCAAGATGACTTTCATGCTTTTATTAAATTAATATAGAGGATGGCATGCCTCTTCTGAGAGCACATGCAAAGTTCTGTTTAGGGGTTCATTTGAAATTCATAATGAAAGGTCTGAAATTCTTTTTGGATACCAATTTTCTGTCTTTCTAGGTTGGGTATCTCTTTGACTGTAATATTAGTTGCTCCAGGGTTGCTTGTGTTTAAATGAGTTCTCCCCCATCACTCCAATCTAGACGTGCAAGTGATGTCTTGACCACATTCTTGCAGTATTCCAACTGTGAGGAATATTTTCAAAGTGCCTGAACTGTTTGGTTTAAAAACTTTTTCAATCAATGTTACCCAGTAACCCAATCTAGAAGACTTCAACTGCAAAGACATAAGCAAAGCTGCTTCAGATGAAAATGCATTGACAGGCACTATTATGGGTACAAGTTGGATATGTATTTGCAGATGCATTCAGGTGAATGTATAACACAGTGAGAGGACTTTTATAGTGAAGACAAAGCTAAGTTTGCATGGATTATAGATTTTTCTTTTTTTTGATGTGCAGGTTGAAATGGATATTGTTGAAAAACTCGTGAAAATGGTACCCTGTGAACATGAAGACCTGCTGAACATTACTCTTCGACTCTTACTAAATCTCTCCTTTGACACAGGCCTGAGAAACAAAATGGTACAAGTTGGTTTGCTACCTAAACTCACTGCTCTTCTAGGTATGTCTGCTTTTGTTCTAACACAAACGGTTCAGCAGGGATTGTGAAGCTGTTTGCATCGTGAGGTAGCATGCTTAAAAGTTGCTGCATCATTTCTTCTCTTTTTCTCAAAGAGCTTCTTCGCTTCTCCCAGTTTTTTATCATTCAAATCTGCCTTCCAGATGCAGGTTGAAATGGAAGATTAAAATAATGTGATTCCCAGTAGACTTCTTCTGAGTCTCTCTGAAGCTGTTGAATGAGTCTTCTGCTCTTTAAAAGTAACTTTGATAGCTACCTGAAACCCACGTGAGCTGATGCATGGGTGACTTATGTAATTTTGTGAGAGCACCTCACAAAGCTTGAACATACCTGCTGCATGTGTTACCATAAGGGACCAGATAGATCAGAATTTGCTCACTTTTTTCAGCTTCAAGACCAGGCAGTGCTGATTTCCAGACTTTCAGCTTGACCGTCTGTAACTTGTGTTAAGATTGTGTGATAGATATGGATGCAAGTGAAACTCATTATCTTCATACTCATCACCTATGGACAGCAAGAAGGAGTTTGGAAAAACCAGAGGGTTGTCCGATTTGTTCATTGTTGTATCCTGGAGTTCTCAGGAGTTAGTTTTTATTGCTCCTTGTGTGTTCTTTGGCTGATAATATCTAGATGCTGCTCTGGCAGGTATGCTAAATATTGAGCAGGATTTGGCCATGAGAATTGATGAGTGCTCATTTTAAAGTGGGGTTTGAGGATCTTGTATTGTGGAGCACTAAAGTGAAACACTGATGGAAGCCACTGTTAAAGCTTTCTGAGATATCCTGGGTTTGGGATGCACTAAATCCAGTGCAGCTGGTGTAGCCAGTGTGATGGGAACAAGTGGAATGCAACAGTCAATCTGTGAGCTTTCTCCCCTAGCTTTGTTGTACAGTCTCATAGGATCATTTGCCTTCTCAGTTTTACACTCAACCTCAACACAGGCTTATTACTGTTTTGTATACAAGTAAATACCATGAAAACTTAGACTGCCTTGGAAGCCTTAATCCTGATGGTGATTAATATACCAGCTACCTGATATATCCCAAAATGCTTCCGAACCTTCTATGCTTTCTACCACACAACCATGATTGCACTTGATATCCTCCTCTGTGCTGAGCTAGGAGGAAGGAGAAAAAAGGCTCATGGAATCCCTCTTAACACTTTTTCTTGAGATAATGCTATTTAGCAGTAAACTGAGAAGTGGAAGCTAGTCAGGAAATGTATTTTATCTCATTTGAGAGAGGATCTGCCTAGGTAGTCTGTTTCAGCTTGGATTGTAAGCTTTTTGGTGCAGGAAATTAGCTTTTTTTTTTTGTACAGCAGCTAGTGCTTTGGTTTAAGCCTGGGACTTCTGGGTGCTTGTCACCCTAAGCAATGGCACGACACAAATCACCAAGAAGTCCCTGCTCCCAGAAATTCCCCACTTACTCTTAGTGTCAGACTAAACTCATCAGTTAAGTACCTGCTTTCTTGTGTCTGATTCTGATGTGGAGAGGAGAATTTTCCAAATGCCATTTTCTTGGGCTTGCAATTAGGCCAATGTGGAAGGCCGTTTAGCTCAGAAGAACTGGCTGCTAAAATTCCAGTCTGCTCCTGAAGTCTCTGCTAGGGTAATCTATACTAAGTTATACTAGCATTTCCAGAAACTTCACTGTCTCATTGGCCCTATGGGTGGTGCCTTTTTTCCCTTGACTTGGAAGTGTTTGACCCCTTTTTTGTGTTTTGTGGTTTTGGTTTTTTTTCTCGTAGAGAGAAGTGTACTGTTTGCCCTAGCTCCTCTCTGTAGAGTTTTGTAATGGGATGGTTAGAAAATGTAGGAAGAAATACAGTCTATTACTTGTTTCTTAAGCCAGCTCTACAATTTGTGAGATTCTTCTTGGTACTGTGATTTAAGTAATTCTCAAATACATCACCTTGTGTATCCTGTCTCCTGTAGGCCTGCAATGTTAACAAAATAATCGTGTGCTAGATGCCCCTTTTTTACAGGTTCTTTTGTATTAAACACACATTATTCAATTCAGTACCCTTTGGCTTACACATGCAGGTCACCTTAAAGTGCTAACACACCTCAACAGCTGTTGACAAGTTACCATACAGCTCCTAATCCCACCTGGTCAAGTTTGTTGACTCAGCCTACTGAAATTTAACATTTGTGCATGCTGTGCCTTTGAGTCTAGCACTGGATTTGAGATCAGTATAAATTAAGTGTAGTAGGTATTTAAGGGGAGAGATGAGATTGCAAAGACTTAAAGGAGAGGATTTCTTGAGCAGAGGTTTAGGGCTGATCACTGAGGTGGCTGCAGTCCACAGTTCTAGAAGACGTGGCACTTTCCTAATGGGACATTTGGTGGCTACGGAGCAGGAAGGGTCTAAATGTAGGCAGAGGCTGGAAGCCAAGGAGATGGACTGGTTCCAACTGTCAGGAATGGACTAAGATTGGCATGGATATCTTGGAGAAGGACTATATTCTTTCTTCGTGCTTCAGTGTGTTGGGGCTTCTGATGAAAATGCAGACATCAGGAATTCTGCTTAGTCTTGGTTTCCATTTTAATTAGCCTTTTCTTCTTAATAGAGCCAGTGCCCGCTTCCCCATGTAGCTTTGCCAGTCATCACCACTTGCTAGTTTTCGTGGCTTCTCTTCACAAGTTTGAAGTATTGTATGTGACAAGGCTCCTCTTGCTCCCTGCAGGCACCCAAGTAAATCAGCTACAGCTGACCTCTGTTATGCTCTGCATCTCAAAGAGCTGGGTGCAGCTGAGGGAAGTTTGGCTTCAGACTTGAGATCAGAAGCTGGAGCAGATCTGTGGAGGCCTAGGAGATATATAACCTGTTGTATTTGGGTCTTTCCATACACAAGCTGCTTGAAGAGATACAAAAAGAGATTTTTATTGATTTGGGTGACTTTGATTTCTGTAAGAAAACCTTGTAATTGAGTCTCCAGGGGCTTGTGAACAATGTTTTTCTACTGGTGGCTTGGCTTTAGTGCTTGGGAATTACATTTACAGTGACTTCTTTTTTATATACATATATTCTCCATGTGAATGTTTTATGTGCCAGTATGTGAAACAAGGTTTCAGTGGATTATGGTGAGAATTCATGTGAATTTACCAAGTGATTTAAACTAGATGTTTGCCTGAAGTGTGGAAAATGCAGATTCAGTGCCCTCTAATCATCGCCCTGGCAGGAGAGACCCAAGCAGCATACTATAGACTCATCTGTGGAGGTTTCCTTAGCTCTTCCAGCATTCTCATTCTGCTTTGCATGGCATAATTCAAATGAAGTGGATAGGAATGACTTGCTCCAAAACAGTAGAGTTTGATGGTTATTGTATTTGCATATGGAAAGTATCCTCACTGGAGAAGAGGGAAATGTAGAGCTGAACTTAAAGGAAGGATTTGAATCTGTTTTCTTAATCCCTGAGAACGTTGGACAGAAGGGAGATGTTACCCTTTCTCCTAATTCTTCCTCTGGCTGTGTGACTGGTTTCTAAAGTAAATGCCCTGGCAGCAAACAGAAGAAAACATTGTCTACAAGGAAGAATAAAAAACCCCTCACTTCTTGTTTGGACCAAATCCACTTTGTTTTTCAATTAACTGGCCAAACCAAATACAGAATTTTTAGTACAGCTCTCTTAAATATACACACAGCTTGTGATTCATATTCTTCTAATAAGGGTGCTATTTTGTGCTGTGTCTGAGTGGTTTCTTAGCCTTTGTGAAGTGAGACAAATAGTTTTCCATGAGAACAGCAGGCAGTTTGTACAGCAGAACCATCTGAGTGCTGCTGTGTGCGTTAGAGCAAGCTGGAAACTCATCTTGGTGGACCCCTGTTCAGAAGGAGCTCCTGGCAGTATGGGGGTGTAGCAGGCAGTACTGGAGTTGCTGTGTCCACCCATGAGTGAGTTAGTCCTCTCAAAAGGATACAAGTGATAGGGAATGCTGCAAAAGCTGTTACAGTGGGAAAAGTGGTGCTACTCTAAGGGTAAAAGTAACGTGTCTGGCTGCATGCAGGGAGCATGTGTGTGCTCATCCCTTTGAGCTGTCTGGACAGTTCTTGGGTGGACCAAACGCAGTGTGTCTTGAACTGCTACTTTATTTTCATTCACTTCCCAATGCAAGCCGTGCTTAAAGAATGCAAACTCGTTATGCTTGGAAGTCAGACTCCTCTTGGTTGCTTGGAAGTATTAGCTGCTTTTAAAAGTCGGACTCATTGCACACAGGTATTGGGGACAGGAAAGGTGGGTGAGTCACACAACAGTACGAGTTGCAAACCAGGCCCAGACGCAACATGGGGTGCGGAAGGGTTGTGCGTGTGGCTGTGGAAGCGTTACACAGTGCTGTGGTGTTCAAACTCAAAGCCAAGAAGGCCAATGGCATCCTGGCTTGCATCAAAAATAGTGTTACTAGTAGGAGCAGGGAGGTAATTGTCCCCCTGTACTCAGCACTTGTGAGACCGCATCTCGAGTACTGTGTTCAGTTTTGGGCCCCTCACTACAGGAAAGACATTGAGGCCCTGGAACGCGTTCAGAGGAGGGCTACTAAGCTGGTGAGGGGTCTGGAACACAGGCCTTACGAGGAGCGTCTGAGGGAGCTGGGATTGTTCAGCCTGGAGAAGAGGAGGCTCAGGGGAGACCTTATAGCTCTCTATAACTTCCTGAAGGGAGGTTGTAGTGAGCTGGGGGTTGGCCTCTTCTCCCGTGTAGGCAGTGACAGAACTAGAGGGAATGGTATCAAGCTGCGCCAGGGGAGATTCAGGCTGGACATTAGGAAGCACTACTTCTCAGAAAGGGTAGTCAGGCACTGGAATGCGCTGCCCAGGGAGGTGGTGGAGTCACCAACCCTGGGGGTGTTCAAGGAAAGACTGGATGTTGTATTGAGGGGTATGGTTTAGTGGGAGCTAGTAGTAATAGGTGAATGGTTGGACTGGATGATCTTTTAGGTCTTTTCCAACCTTGATAATTCTGTGATTCTGTGATATTTAGAGTCATGAACGTCTTGGGTTATGTTTTCTAGTACAGATTACAGAGACTGAGAGAAAATGGGCTTTATGGATTTGTGTCCAGCCAAGCAGATTACTGTTTGTTATACAACACTCTGAAACACAATGTGATCAGTCCCAAGTAGCAGCTGTATAGTTTTGTCACCCAGTGTGTATCGAGCCTACATGCTGTACTAATGTGAGGATCCTGGCCTGATGTTTTTAATTTCAGTGTTCCAAGTCAGTATCAGCACACTGAGAAGTAGCAGCCACCTGATCTTATGTAGAAGTCTAAGGGGTGTGCAATAGTTTGCAGACTCCAAAATAGGTCAAACTCTTCTATTTTGAGTCCTTTATTTAAGCTGGAGATAGCCAGAGCAGAGGATAAGTCTGACAGTCTGCTTTAGTTGTTACTGAAGAGTCTTTCTTCACAAGGTTCACTGGTAGAATTTTTGAGTTTTATTATCTACAATCTTTTCTGAAAACTGCTGAAATTCGTCTGATATTTTTCTGTTCTGTACACGTTGGGTTTAATGAGCAATCAAAGGATTGCCAAACAGCTGTATGTTGGGTTTCTTAACAATCAGGTCTTGATATGGTATGCAGCCAAGCTGGATTATATGTTGACTGCTGTTTAAAAACTCAAGAAGTACTTTGCTCTCTAATTAACGGAGTGCTGTGGGTTTTAATATTCTATTCCTTTTATGAAAGTTTCTTTTAAGAAGGCTTAAAGTAGATGTGTTCTCTTTATGAGTTCACTTGGCCTTTTTGTAATGAACTTATTATGGAGCTTCACACATCTGTTGAAAAATGGAGCTTCTTATAGGCTACTGCAGTGTTTTTTCTGACTTTAATAGGCCTCGTTTATCCTATAAAGAAACATACATTTTCTTACCTGATCAAGTGAGCAAACAATAGGGGTCAGATGTGGCAAAGACCCTAACAAAAAGCACATGTCCAGCCATCAGGGTGAGGTAAAGTTGTATCAGGATTGCTTGAAGTTATTAATGGCAGTAAAATTTATGCTTCCTCCTGTTTTCCCAATTAAATTGAGAAACCTTTTTTTCCTAAGGTGGCTCTGCAGCAGCTGGTTCCAATACTTGCTGTGTGAATATTGCCTGGGGTGTCTCCATTCCTTTATAGTAGAGGCTGGCTGAAGCACATTAAGTAACAGTTCAACTACAGACACCAGTCTGTTGGAAAGCAGTAATTATTAAGGGATTTATTTTAATGGTAGGGTTTTTTTATCATTTGTGGCGAGTATGGCCAAGGCTTAAAAAACCCAAACCAAACAACCCACAGCAACAAACAAACAAAACGCTGTGAGGGACACAAAGCAAAAACATCTCTTCTAAATCCTTATTAGTAGCGCAAATAAACCTGGCGTGTCTAACTGACTTGAAGAGAGTGGTGGGTGCATGATGTGTTTTAAAACCCAGTACTTATTTAGATACCTTAACTATGGATTAGACAGCAAACTTTAGTGTTATTAAAGAAGCGTTGACTTCTGATGTTGATAAATACAGAACTTGGAGCAGAGAGGCCTCAGTATTGGTAATACTGTGCTTGAAGCAAAAAGAGAGTCCCAACTAAAAAGAGAGTCCCAACTAACTTCAGAAGCCTTCACCATATCCTTGCTTTGTGCTACTGGTAAATTGTAGTTAACAGGAAAGAATGACTGAAATTTGTAACATCATTCATAACATTTTACATAAGCTTACGAGTTTTTGAAGTCTGTTGTCTAAGATTTTTCCACTCCTTCAACTCTGTCAGAGTTGGAAACAGTGATTTTTCCATTTCATAGCTGTTACAGGTGGGTCCTTGCTAATCTGCACGCTCAGCCTTTTGACTGTTCAGGTGAGTGACAGCTTACTGCAGTGGTGTGCATCTAGCTGTGTTATCAATTTGGGTTTTTTTTTAAATGAAGAGGATCACTTTGGTGTAACATGAGAAGCTAACTTCAAGAGTGCTGACTGAAAATAGAAATGCTTAAGGCAGCTGCAAGTACAGGAATGGAGAAATGGACGGAACCTAAGGAGGAGGGAGTCGGCTGTTGGAAATTCACGGACTGGTGAATGGGAAGGATCCCCTCAGCTAGTGTTTCTCCTGTGGAGTTTACAGTATGTGACTGTGTAATTAATTGAATTAATGTAATTGTTTCTTTGCATATTGCAACAGCGAACTAATACTTAACTGTAAAAAGTAAATCTAGTCTTCTTTGTGAACTGTTGGCAGCTGAAAGCTTTACAGGGCATTTGGATGTCTAAAGCATTACAGAACAGAAAACAGCTCTAGTTTCCTGCAAAAAAATTTTAAAAAGGGGTGGGGCTCTGCTATGCATCTTCCTAATTTATGGTTCATAAAGCCTGTTCATAAATCTAATCTATATTCATAAAGTCTGTACGAGGGCCAAGGTAGAAGAGAGAGGAGCACCTTTACCTGAACCTGCAGGCAGAAGGATGGTCTCAAGCATGGAATGATTTTGCAGATGTAGAAGTCCCATGGATCCCGAGGCTTTTCCAAGTTCAGATGTAAGGGGGAAGGTTACAATCCACTTTCCCTTTTAGAAATGTCGAAACATCTAAAGTCATAAGCTTCTGTTCTTCATCTAAGAGTTTCTCAAATCACCTTCTCCAGTGCAGGAGACCAAATGCTGATTCTTCATGTCTGCAGTTGCTAAGGTTAGAAATCCTTTCTCAGTTGACAATGCTGATGGGGGTGCGCTATGTGAACCCGAAGTTATTGTTCTATAGTGAGTGTAGTGCTGGTGTATCTCTGTACAACCAATTTCTGTTCTTCTGATGTCTGATACAGAAATACTTTGCAGAATGGGTTATAATTTTACATATTTGAGGAGTCTTGTAAAGCAAAACTGTCTTTGTGAGGCTGAAGCTTCAAATGTCTTTTAGTTCTTTTTGGAAAACCCCTCAGATCTGTGAGAAACTTGTAGAACATCAGCAAATGACTTTTTAAATAACAAAATTGTGATGTTTTCACAATGGAAAGAATACAATTGAATTGTTTTGTTGCCAGCCTTGGAAGAAAGGTAGAACGTGCTGGTGCTTTCACAGGAACAGTATCTTGAATAACACAGAGCTTAATTCTTGTTATCCGAAAGGCTCAAAAGCTCAGCTGATACTTAACTCTGCTTTTTGGGCTTAGATCTGAACCTGAGCTTTGTACTTCAATGACTGTGACACATGGGTAGAAAGAGTTTCTATTTCAGTGCGATGAAAGGTAGCATCCTGTGTTGTGGGTTTTTTGGTTGGTTTGTGGGTTTTGGTGTGGTTCTCTTCCTTTGAGCAGCAGCATTTTGCAATACAGCTGTGCCATCCACTCAGAACAGAGGCGGCTCTGCTGTGGAACTGGGCACCCAAAGAGCTGGGAGCAAGGAGAACTTGGGCCTTTCTCCATTCCTACTGAATTACAAACAAGTGGATTGGAAAGGTGTTTCTCCAATAGAGAAGTTCAAATATTTTCTAGTTATTGGAACAGTTTAATGAAATACAGTGTTGATATAGCAACAGTTACTCGTGTCCTATAAATTTCCATTTAATTGTCTAACATTTAATCTATGTAGCTTGGTGGAGACTTCTAAAGGAACAGCTTTGCATGGAAGTTTTTCCACCTGTTTTGGAAGTGAGTTTTTTCTTAGTTTGAATCAAATCTGTTCCTTGGTCATAGCCTAACACAAAATGTATTTCATTTGCAGAGAAGTAGCTTTATCTTTTTCTTTCAGGGATAATCTTATTGCTGCCTGTTTTTTTTCTGAATTTTTAATTGATTTATATCTGGTTTATGTAATATATGAAATATTACAACTCATCAGCTTCCAATTTCTGTTTGAATTCACATAAGTTCAAGTATGACTGGTTGTAGGCCACCCTAAATAACAAAAATTGCTTGTTGATTTTTTTTTTCTGTAGGAAGATAAAGCCTCAGAAAAGGTTTTATCTAAATTTATTACTATGTTGTCTACCCAGTGGCTATGCTTTGTTGTCTTTTATGGGTAGCAATACAGCAGGGAGGTGTTTATATTTTTTCAGTCTGTCTTGCATAGAGTTCCAGGCAAAGAAATTGAGCCTGAGGTGCCAGATGTGGAGCTTAATTTTTGTCTATAACTGTAACATTAAGTAACTCTGGTTTTGAGTTAGTCATTTATTAGTCCTTTGGCTTAGGATTCAGCATGATAATTCCTTCTTTGTTTCCTATAAAAGACTGTATCCGTGTTTCAGAAGTGTCATGTACTTGGTTCTTTGGGGGAAGTTAAAAACCAAACCAACAAAACCCCCCCAAAAATCCAAACCATGGCAAAATTGGGGTTTTCATTTAGGCTTATTGGTATGAAGCCAGTTTCAAGTAATATAAAGGTGGCATGAGAAGGGTTATTTGTATGTAAGTAATATCACAATGTATCATTTCCAATGCCTGGTCTCCTTGAGTACGAGCAGACTTGAAAATTCTTTCAGGTTCTCTTGATAAAATAAACTGATATATCCAATATGATTTATATTTACATACGTAAATCAAACCAACATGTGTCTAAACCACATGTGGAGTAACTTAGTACAACTGTTTCAGACTGGGTTGCGAGAAATAATATGGGATAGAGGTAAGCAGAGAGACCTTCTGTCAGGGTTTTTCCTAAGTTTACTGCTAGTTATGACATGTGAATAAACTCTTGATTTCAGTGTTTTCTGACAGCAGTATGAGAGAGCCTAGATCTGATGTTCAGTTTGTGGTGCTGTTATCTATCTAGATGTCTTATTTGCCTGATTCTGCATCAGACTTGAGAGTATCAGAGTATGAAATGGAAATGAAGATTCACTCTGTCATTTCAATAGGTATTTACCTTCGCTTGTGTTCTGGTTTTGATTTAGTGTAGTTCGTCCTGCGTGTGAGTTGGATAGGGTGTATTTCAGATCTAATGTGAAGACATTTATGATTACATTAGAAATTATGGCTACTTGAATTAATGATAGCACTACATTTGAATAATTTAGTCCATAATTTATATTCTTGCTTTTGCTTTAGCATTTGGAAGCTGAATGCTGCCGCAGCAACTCAGAATGGTATTTCAGTTTTCAGCTTTAGGGTTTCTCTTTTGTTACCATGGAACTATTGGAGGATTTTTTTTCATTTTAAGCTCACAAAGTTGACCAGAATATTGGATCTGATTGCATGCTTCAGAAATAATATTATTATTTTTTTAGCTTCTGCTACTGGTACCATTTAGATCTTTAACCTTAGTAAGAACTAGACATGGAATCCAGGCGTTGGTCCACAGAACTGGCACATGGCTTCTTATTAATGTTCAAAGGCTTAAAATCTGAAGCCATTTTGAACTCAGAACCCACGGTGTATTTATTTCCCCCTCTAATTTGCAGAAAACTAGTTGTGAAAACAGCCCGAGGGACCTGATATTTTCCATCCCAGCTGCTCCAGCTGAACTACAGCTGCAACAAAAAAAAAGAAATCCAAGTATTGTTTCTATAAACTGTTGAGTGTATTTTATAACACAATAATTCCCACAAAATCAGTAACTGTAGTTAATGACCGGTTTGTTAAGGCATTAACTGCACTCAGCTGGGAATGACCAATTTCTCTGGAATGGCTGTATAAGAATTAAGGATAATTCAGTAACACTTTCAAATAATTTGGTTAATTAATGGTAAATTCTTGTGGAAATCCTATCAAAGTACTTGTGACCCTCACATTTAATATCCAATGAGTTCATTATGATTCATGTTTTATTGCTATAAATACCAGAAGAATCCATAATGACTAGGCCATTATTTTCCAGGGCTGCCCTTACTGCTTTAGGCCATTTGGCTATTCCACCTTCAGTCATAAAAAGCTTGATGCTCAAAAACTACCAGCATTTGTAGGCCACAACTTTCTGGCACCTCACCAAAACTTTGGTGATTTTTTTATGAACACGTTTGGCAGAGATCTGGGGGTTTTTTTTCTTTTCTTTCTGTTGCTTTTTCTAGTTAGGGGAATAATTGATGTCTACTGTACCTAGTCATAAGGAAGTCTTTCTTGCAGTGTCTGCTTTTTCATGGGTGGCCTTCAGTAGTTGTCAAAAATAGCAGAAAAGGTATCACTTCCATGCTTCAGAAAGCTGTTCTTCAGCCAGGTACTGGGCAGGGTTTGAAATTTTTACAGATGATTCTCTAAGCAGCGATTGATTTAGGGCTTTGTTCATTAGTATTCAGATGAGTATAAAACAATAAACAAAATGTTAAAGTTGATCCTGGCATATTCAAATCAATAGCTGCCAATTTATATTTTGAGTAGAGCCCTTACTTAAAGGGATGGCAGCTGGCTTGGTGGATGTTTCAAATAGTCTGTTGTTCTGGAGATATTCAAGACCCGTCTGGATGCCTATCTCAGTGAAATGTCCTAGGGAGCTGCTTTGGCAGGGGGTTGGACCCGATGATCTCTCGAGGTCCCTTCCAACCCCTACAATTCTATGATTCTATGATTCTTGCTCTTCTATACAATTTTCAGCCTGCAAGATGGTGCTTAGTATTTAGAACGCTGTAGCTGTTCATCTGTTCTCCTCCCAGTCTCTGACAAACTACTCATGCTCTGTCTCCAGTCACCTTTCCAATAGGCTGTATGCTTCCTAATTGAGCATGAGATGAACAGTTTCATTAATTATGCTGTTAGTACTTAGAAACAACCACCTCTGCTTGATTTTCCTGAAGAACTTGATTCTTTCAATCATGAGTTGCCACTGTTTTGTCAAGAACCAAAACAAATCGGGTAGCCCTGTTTTTTCTCCACCAAAGTTCTTCCGTAGGGAAAGTGGGACAGTGAAACTTCTAGAGATCAGCCTGAAACTTGTTCCTTTCTGGGAAATTAAAATTAAATTAAGCTTAATATATACATCATTAAATTATTAAAAGCTGGTTTAGTTGTGCAGTGGTTTAGCTTTAGTTCTGTAGTTTATTTTCATCTTCAAGCTAGTAGAATTTAGGGGTTTTTTCTGTTTACTCACAATTGAAAAAATATTTCCTTGCTGAGCCTGTGCAATATAGTGCCTGTGGACTTAAAAGCATTAAACAATTCTTTCCACTGTGTTGACAGTAGGTGGGGAACTCAGGGAAAATGAGTCAGTTAACTACACAGCAAGAATTGAAATTTAACTAGGTTTGGGGGTTTTTTTGAAACGATAGTTGTCTGCCTTTTGTATCTCGTGAAATCTGCCTTATGCAACATACTTTGTGAGAATGATTTAAGTGGTTTAAGTACCAGTCATTAAAAACCAACTCTTAAAGAGTTCATTCAGATAAAATAAATTGACTTGGATTTTGTATGTTCTTCATGTTTCAGGTTGAGTATCTAGGTCTCTCGTTATTTTTGGTAGTTTAGAAACTTGAGGTGGTGATGTCATTCAGTATTGATACCCAAGGTATTGTTCAGGTGTTGAGAGGTTATGTGACAGGCTGGACCTTGGGAAAAAGGGGAAAGAAAATTCTGCAGAGAATTTCTTCTCAAAAGAGAAGATTAAAAAAAAAAGCCTCTGCTGCTATAGTAAGCTATTTTATTTGAAAATAAGCTACCAGTATTGCCAAACACTAGGAAACTGCTATTGCTACCAAGTGTAAGACTGTGTCTTAGCTGATGCTTTATCTTACCAGAAATGAAGCTTGCAAAAATAAACAGGAAAATAAACAAGAAGGGCAGAGGTTAAACAGATAAAAGTAATATCATTCTTGTTGACTGCTGCCCAGTTCATACCTGCTGAAGGTCTGGTCCAGCTTCACTGTAGTTTGTTTTTCCTCTTGCTGTTTTCCTTTCTTGTATACTGGCTCATCTTTTACTTCACATAGTGTTTCCAGCACTATTCAACAAAGTGTGGTGATAATCTGAGTTTTGGTGATGGAGTCTTAAATATAGGCATGGAAAGAAGCGTTAAGAGCAGTGTAAACAGTTGGTGGTTTTGGTCTTAGCCCCATGAAATTTGAAGGTGTCACTTACTGTTAAAATTTTTATATTTGCTTAGGGTGAAACCTTTAGCTGTATCTATGGGGAGATTTTCTTCATATAATTGTTGGATTCACAATGCCACTGCAAGTGAATAGCTAAGTAAGGCGACCAGTCACAAGAGAAGCACGAAAAATAATAAACACTTCATTTTGTTATAACAGAGTGTGTATGCTTCAGCAACTATAGTACTGCCTGTGCTTTTACTTTAATTATAGTCAGAGTAGCTTTCAAATTTGGACATTATCCTTTCTTCGGCTGTGGAAGGTTGGGATATGAGTTATGTTATTTTCAGACAGGTAAGAACCCAGAAGGATCTTAAAAGCCAGCTGTGGTAAGGTTTGGCACGGGAAAGAATACCTCCCTGTTGTATGGCAACTGTCAGAAGGGTTCCATGGGTCTTTTTTGGTAATTCAGTTCTGAAAAAAGGCATAAATGTGCATTCTCAGGCTAAGGACATCATACCCTTGCTGCTTAAAGGAAATTTCGGCTCCCAGTGATGTATGCAGAAATAAAATTTAACTCTGTTGTTTGAGGTCTTGATGATTTGCCAAAATGTTAAATGGATTTGTTCTAACTTAGCTTAAATAGAAGTGGAGGGTAGGATATTTCTGAGCAGTTGTGTAAGAACCGTGAATAAATTCTGAGTTGGTGACCTTACAGCATCATGATTCAACCGATACAGACGTTCAGGTGAATATTTTATCCCATGTGTAGCCAGTATCCTGCTAATGTACAGCTAGAGGAGAGCTCACCAGAAAGCTCGGACCAGATTTCAGCAGTGAGTGAGGGTCACATTTGTCTGTGGTGTTCTTAAGCACTTGTATGTTTGTCTAAGCTGGTTTTAGAGAACCTTTCCATTAAATACTTCACAGCTTACATTAACTGCTCCAATTTTTCTTGAGAATCTTTTCTTTGGTAAGTATTAATGTGAAAATATACTAGTGTTGTCTTTGAAATGTATGAAACACAAAAGGCACCCACAGGATAATATTATTGTTTAGGGTAATTAAAACTATGTGACTGACTGCACTGAATCCCTTGTACAATATTTTTAGTAGTAGCTCCTAATTTTTTTCTCTGGTGTTCTTCATCATTTCACTTTGAGACAAGCTTATTTCAACAGGAATATCCAGAGCTAAATTGGCTTTACATTTGATACTCAGTTTCCTAGCTGAAAAATGACCAAGGCTTTCTCTGGATGGTTCCTTTCACAAAACACATTCCCTGCAAAGTGGGGCTAAGGCAGTGTACCCAGGGAAGGTACTGGAGGGAGGGCGAGTAGGTAGCTTTGCCATTATTCCCTCTTTCCACAACTATGTGGTTCATTTCGATAGGCCAGGCAAGGCCCTTTCATTAGTGCTGCATTTCCAATTGACATTTTCCCTCTGTTAGCTAGGGTTTTGTGTTCCTTTGTTTTCTTCATTAAGTATTTACACCTAAAATACCAGGCTTCTCTTAATGGGACTTTTTTTTCCCCTTCTAGCGAATGAAAACTACAAACAAGTAGCAATGTGCATTCTGTATCACATCAGCATGGATGATCGCTTTAAGTCAATGTTCGCATACACAGACTGCATCCCGCAGGTATGTGCTCTCTGTGCCCCTCATCCTCACTCATACCAGAGCTCGCACTGACACCCGCAGGCCAACGTGGGAACATACACGGCGCAGCGAGCCGCCTGTCTCCTCATCTGACTGGTCTTGCTGGCTTTTAATGGTCCCCTGGAAAAGGATAGGTGACAGATTCGCTGACAGTGCTGCTAACGCTTGAGCTGTGTCAATGAGTTGGTAAAAATACAGGTGACCTGATGAATTTCTACAGAAGATCGGGAATGTTTGAAAGATTAAAGCTTGTGCACAGCAGGTCTTTAGGGAACCTTGTGGAAAGCATTTCCTTTACGGTTTTAGAAGGCATTCTTTTCTTATCCCATTGGGTATCAAAATTTCAGCGTCTCCTGTATTACAGGATATGAACTGGAAACCAGCCAGGCAGTCTTATGTTGCTACATGACAATTCCTTTTCCAACTGCAGGCATGTACAACAGGGGAGACTTGAAGACTATGGAAGGCTCTTCACCAATCTTTCAGGCTACAGTTTGTTGTGTAACATGTTCTGTTTCCCAGTCATAATTTTTGATCCAAGCGAAGACATGATATCATGAAGTTTTGTGTGTGTGTTTTGTGCCTTGTGTTGTTTGTTGGGGTGGGTTTTTTTAAGACATACCAAATCTTCTCTTACTCATCAATTTCTCTGTCCTGATGAGGCTGGAGTTAAGAAACCCTGCGTTGCATAAAGCTCTCCGGTAGCTTTTTCAGAATTGCTCCACAGTATCATCTTTCCTGCCAAACATGTTTTTAACATCAAATGCATCCAGAATGGGAAGTTGCCATGGAAAGTTTTCAGAATGTTTCTGGTCATTATCTCATGACAAAAATGGTGATGTTTTTCCACATGCAGGAGGATTTTGGAGAAAAGAGAGTGGACAACTGGTGGGAATAACTAGTGTCTGTTACAAAACGGAATCGTAAACATCCTCCTGACTGCCTTTTCCGCCACAAGAAGCAACTATACATTAAGGCATTTGCATGATATAAGAGACCCGCTTTGTTCTGAGCAGTTGCTGACCAAACCAGAATTCATCCTCTGTATTTCAGAGCTCGTTTATGATGTGATTTCAGGGAATTTTGGAATGGCTCTTAGATCCCCAGTGCCAAATGTAAATAGCTGTGGAAACTTAGTGGTGCCATGCTCACAGCTTTGGTGAACGTCATTGTTCTGATAGGCAGTGACTGCTCACACAAGTGCTTAGAAATATATCCAAAAAGTAGCAGAGCAGGACATAGATCTGCTGCTTTCATTGGACTTTGGCTAAAACTACAAAATTCAAAATACGCCTATGACTATTGATCGCTCAGTGGCTAATGTAACTATTCACAGATCTCATCTGCTGACTGTTCAAAAAGGACAAGCTGGACAACCAGGACTTAAATTTTATTTATGAATATTCAAACCCAGGACAGTTAAGGAAGATGAAGGTAGTGGAAAAGATGGGGAAGTGGATAAGGCATGAGGGGAAGAAAGTGACACCTTTGCAGAAGGCCTCCCTGCCATCTGATTCTACCCTGGAAAACCAAATTCCCTTTTCTCTACCTTTCTCTGGGTTTGTTTCCTTTGGAGGAAGGGTGTGCAACTAAACAGACAAACACTGGATAACGAATGTTTAGCTATCGTAGAAGGTGATTGAAAAATCCATCCCCTCTTGTCACGTTGAATGGGTGAAGTGTTTGACAAGGGCTTGCGCGTGCTGTCCCAGGTAAACATCCTTGTGGATTGCAGGAGTTAGTGGGTGCTATTCTAGTAACAGTTAAAAGTGAGTATTAACAGTTCATTCTTGTTTAGACCTCAGCAATGCGTGTTTTGTTTAAATAGGTGCAAATGCCATCCAGATGCTTATAAAAGCCTTTATTGGTAATAACCTGGCCAATCAAAGGGCATGGTTAGGCAGTGATGTCATGGTGATATTTAATATTTCACCGCAGAGCAGTGTGCAAGGTTCTCCGCAGTTACTTGCATGTTTTCCACCATGGTTGTCCTGTTTGGCCCCTCTTTGATCTATAAGCTTCTTTTCAGCTTAATGCTGGTAAACGTCCTCTCTTGACAGCACCCTTTGCTCCTGTCCGCCATTATCTGCTGAAGTTCAGAAACCAGAGCATCACTTCAAACAGCGGCGTTAGGGAGTAGCCGGTCAGGAGAGATTCCTGAGGCATGCAGCTCTGGCATAATCATTCAAAGATGTTTGAGCTGGGCTTGGGGAGGGGGTTGGACAGAGGTGTATGTGAACCGAGAGCTGTGGGGGTTGGCCTCTGGTCACTGGTAAATAAGTGAAGGCAGGTGCCAGAGAGTCTAGACACAGTGATTTCAGTCCTGGTCTGTGGTATCTGATACTCAATATGGGACTTGTCTGATTGAACACTACTGCCTCTTCATTGCACATGCTGCAGTCTTTTTACTGCCTTCCTGTTAAATCAGTAAAAGATGACAATGGACATAGTAAAAGCAGAACAAATTTAATTTTAATATTTCCTATTTGGCAGCAATTACTCTTCCTTTTGAAGTGGCACAAGAAGCAATCAAATTAAATGAAGACATAATGGGAAACATGGAGCTTGTACGAAACTATTATTTTAAAATTTGAACAGCTTTAATTGAAACTGGATATATTTTTTCTTTTTATAGAGAAGTAGCTCAGTAATTAACAGTGTAATCCCATCTTGTTAAACATCTAATTTCTACAGATTTTGTGTTATGTAAGTAATGAGAATGTTTCCCTTCAAATTGAAGGGTTTTAAAAATCTGGTTTTAGAGGTTTTGTAACAGAAGAGTTGCAGGGGGTGACTTTTGAATGCTCATGTTCTACTTGTTAAGTGGCAACTTTCTTCTCTGGTTAATTCACTCTTCTGTGACTGTCAGGCTTACGGATTTAATAAAGTAGGAATTTTATAAGTTCCTAAAACAACCTAGGGAAATCTGATTCCACCTTTTTATGAAAGGGAGGATGAAATCAATGATAGCTTTTAAATCAGTATATGAAAGTCCCAGAAACGGATGAATAACTATATTAGACCCAAATAAAGTGAATTACAAAATAATTATGTTCTTTGGGATAACAGCCTGTTTTCTGATAATAGATAAACACATAGAGACTGTGGAGTGAAATTCCTGCAGTCCCGTTGTTCCTCTCCCCACAGTGGGCTGTTCCCTGCTGTCTAGTTTTTAATGCATCCCAAATCCTGTTTCCAGCAGGGGGCAAGCACACAAACACTTCGTGATTACTTGGTGCATTCTTATGCCCCAACCCCTTTTTGACACGCTGAGCTACATCTTTTTTTTCTACCTTATGTCCTGCTTATCTTTCGGTTCAGTTGTTTCTACTTCCAGTAATCTGTCTTGTCATCATGCTGTTTTGCATTATAATCTTGGCATGCTTACGAACTAAGTAGGTTTTAGAAGTGAATAGGTTGATGTCCTGTAGCCCATCAATGAGGAAGCTGTGGGATTTCCTCTGGAAACAGAGGAAAATGACATGGATGTATTTGAGTCACATTCTTACAGTCAATATGGCATTTCAAAAAAAGCTCATGTTGTATGAAATGAGACTAGGTAACCTGTGATGTAAGGGACGATACAGCAGCCATGTGTATAAAGTGATGGCAATCTGTAGGTTATTTGCCTAAGGAATCATCTGGGAGTTCACTGACACTTGCTAAACAGTTGGAACAGGATTATAGGAGATTGTTTATTTATGTTGGCCCAGGTTGTTCTGTCCCATTTCCAAAATAATAGCATTTCTACTGAGGAACCTTTGATGTATGCCAGCGTTCAGCTCTGGCAACGGGAGCCACAAGGGTAAAGCATATTGCTGCAGATACAGCTAATTTGCCTATTAATTGAGTAACTTAAAAGCAAAAGAGTAGCAGTAGTAGTAACCATTAAATATCTGTTTTAGAGTAATAATTTTAGTAAGCAACCAAACTGCTTTCCTATATTGACTACTTAAACTTTCAAAACAAGTTTATCCATTCACAACTCAAAACAGTAAAAGTAAAAAATAGCAATAAAATCTAATGAACCCAAGTTAGTGATGAGTGACTGCCATTTCTGGCACTCTATAAGCATTGTTATCCCCAAATAATGCAGCTATACATCAGGTGCCCTCGACCTTTATAACTTTACCAGTCCTGTAGAACTGCTGAATATTATTTTCTTTACAAAAAGCTACTGTAGCTGCCATCATAACATTGTTCTTCTAAAGCTTTGGAAAGACTAATGACTTAAGTGTTCTTGTGTTTCTTGGCAGTTAATGAAGATGCTTTTTGAATGCCCTGATGAGAGAATTGACCTGGAACTTATTTCTTTCTGTATTAACCTTGCTGCTAACAAAAGAAACGTGCAACTTATCTGTGAAGGTAAGCGTACTGAGATTTTGCTGTTCTCTGGGAGATGGTACTGCTCTATGTGTATAATTTTATATATACTTATATATATTAATTATGTATGAGTTATTTATAAATGCATATATATATATTTTAAAAAATAAAATGCACCTGTGTGGATAATGGTTGTGAGTAACTGGTTTTGGCTGGAATAGTTAGTTTCTTCTTAGCAGCTGTTCCAGTGCTGTGCTTTGGATTCAGGATGAGTGTAGTGTTGATAACACATGGATGTTTGTAGTTGTTGCCCAGCAGTGAAGGACTTTCCAGCTTTTCATGCTGCCCTGCCAATGAGAAGGCAGGAGGACACCCAAGAAGCTGTGAGGGGACCTGGCCAGGACAGCTGACCCAAACTGCCCAAAAGGATATTCCATATCATAGGCTGTCATGCTCCATATATACCTGGGATTGGCTGGGAGGTGGGACAGCTTGGGATCTAACTGGGTGGTGATAAATTGTGCTGTTCATTACTTCTGTATATTCTATTACTGGTGTCATCATCTTTCTTTTCTGTCTTATTAAACTGTCTTTATCTAAACCTGTGAGGTTGGTTTGTTGGGTTTTTTTTCTTGAGTCTCTCCCCCATCCTGGTGGGGGGATGAAGAGGGCAGGGCATCAGTGAACAGCTGTGTGGTTGTTTTAGCTGCCGGCTGGTGTTGAACCATGGAAGTTCTGCATTTCCTTCAGTAGATCTCTAGATTGTTTTTAGATTTTTATACTAGTAGTTTTAAGGGCAACGTTCTTAATTAAGTAGCTTGATTTTTCATTTGTGTTCAAAATTTTCAGTATAAACTGCTACAATAAATTACTAGACTTTAAAACAGACAATAGATTGTAGCACTTCTTAGGCAAGCTGAACCTTTGGATGCATGATAGTAACAGTGGGACTTACCCTGTATAATCAAGTACTTGTGTGACTGTTAGGTGTGTTAGCACTCACATAGATAATTACATGGTAAAAAAAATACATATTTTAAAACCAGGACAATGTATTTGTTCCATGGAGTGGGGAGAGAAGTTTCTGCACCGGTACCAACAGCTGTGCTGCATCTTCACTAAGTGCACTTGGTGATGGGATAATAGTTTGGATCTATAACCTTTCTTGGTCTGAAGAAATAACTAAGCACACCTGAAGCAGTTATTCCACTGACTTTTTTAAGGGTCCCCCCAGTACATATGGTCACAGTAGTTGTTTTAGAGAAGCTATTGAATTTGTACAGAGTAGGTTTTTTTGACCTAAGTTTGGAAGAAGTAGTTCTTCTCTAGATTTGTCTTTCCTTTTAAACCTTTGAAAGTTAAAGCTGGTTATTTTTGTTTGTCTGGTGGTGAGTTTTGATAAGTCAGTACTCTCCTCATTTTTATTTGGAGAATTTCCTAAGTGTGCTTTTCCTTTCCAGGAAATGGTTTGAAAATGCTAATGAAGCGGGCTTTGAAGTTTAAGGACCCATTGTTAATGAAGATGATCAGGAATATTTCACAACACGATGGGCCGACTAAAAGCCTGTTTATTGTAAGTACTATTGCCTAACGTGATCTCTGATTGTCCCTACTGGAAAAGAGGGGCTCTGGAGTGCTGCTGCGTTTTTTCTTTACAGGGCATCCAGGTTAAGTTGTCTTGGCTGTCATGGGTTGATTGATGTTTTGTGTTATAAGGCTATCTCAGTTGGTAGATCGGGTTTTGATCCCTCACTAGAGGGAAAACAGATCCGGTAAGTCCCTGTTCCAAAACAAACACACAAAAACAAGTAAACAAACAAAACCCCAACTGCTGAGGTGCACATTGTAACAGTTAACAGTTGCACTACATCTCTGATCCCACAGTTGGGGGACAAAACTGTTGAGTTTGTGTTGGTGTGGCTGTTGGTGTCTTTTTTTGTGTGTGGTGTTTTTTTTAAACTGTGCCAAGTCTTTTGTTGAAGTGGGCATTTTCACTTTTTGAATACTTACCATTCAATTAACTATGTACAGCCACCCTTTCAAAAGAAGAGGGGGAAACACAATATTCTAATTGTGGAAACTTTAAATGTATTTTTAAAATGAGCATTGAATATCCAGTTGTCTTAAGGCTGTAGGAAATTAGTAAGTAGAATCCATCATTCCCTCATTTGTGTCCCCAGAAAATGTTATTTCTAAAAAGCTTTAGGAAGAAAACTCCATTTCTGTCACTAACACAGCACGGTGTGTGTTACCTTCTTTCCCTTATTTTCTAACAGATTTCACAAACTGTGTGTGTAGTAGCTACTTTTGGAACATCTGAACAAATGAGCTAAATCTCTTGGAAGTGTAAGGAAGGAGATGAAGGCTAAAATGTTTTCTTGGATTATTCTTTAACTGAAATTGAAACCACCTTAAGCCCTCTTTTCAGGAGAAAAGTCTCCATATCATTCTTTTGAGGAGAAATTTGGATTTTGCCAGGTTCAGAGGTCTTCAGAACCCTGGATTACTTCCCCTGATATTTGTTGCTGTATTTTCTTTAGGATTATGTTGGTGATTTAGCAGCTCAAATATCAAATGATGAAGAGGAAGAATTTGTCATTGAATGCCTGGGAACACTGGCAAATTTGACCTTACCAGATCTAGACTGGGAACTGGTGCTGAAAGAGTACAAACTGGTTCCGTACCTCAAGGATAAACTAAAACCAGGTCTGTACAAAGTTTGCTTAGTCTTTCAAAGTAGAGTCTCTTGAAGTCTCTTGAATGCTTAGTGTGTGCTTTCAGAGTAAGGCCTGTTTATCTTCATAATTTCTGAATGTTTGGAGGAATGTAACACTGAAGAACAGAATCGGATTTATGGATAAATACGCAACTGCCACAAGAGTAAAAATTTTTAAGAGGTAATACTTTTTCTCTCCTGACTTACCAGGTTCTGCAGAAGATGACCTCGTTTTAGAAGTTGTGATAATGATTGGAACAGTTTCTATGGATGACTCTTGCGCTGCTCTACTGGCTAAATCTGGAATCATTCCTGCGCTCATTGAGCTTCTAAATGGTATACTGCTGTGTTTGACTTTGGGTCTTGTTTTTCAGAGAGGTTTAGGTGACATAGCTGTGCTGTAACTGAACACACCATTCAGTTTCTCTTGCAAGGGAGGGGTAGGTATTTTGTATATGAAAGGAGGAGAAATTACTCTGTTACTGATAGATACTGACTAGTAGTCTAATAGGCTTGATTATAATTTTTTCCCTGCATCTCCACAGCTCTTACTGCAGTCTGTGGTCTTTCTTCCCTGCTCCAGTCAAGCAGAAAATACCAATTTTACTATTTTTTTTTCTTGTCAGGAGATGAAATCTCACACATAACACTGAACTGTCTAGCAGGCATGTAAGGACTGGGCTTTCTCTAAGCATCAAAAGCTTCTTGTTGCAAGATCTGAAATTGTGGGTTTGTGGCTTTTTTTTTTTCCCCTTGCAGCTCAGCAGGAAGATGATGAGTTTGTCTGCCAGATCATCTATGTATTTTATCAGATGGTCTTCCACCAAGCCACCAGAGATGTCATTATCAAGGAAACCCGTATCTTTTTAAGGATTAAACAGCCAGCATTACAGCGCTTAATTTGCCATCACTGATGTTTGGCCTATATTTCTCTTGCATAAACCTCCTGATCCCGTAGGTTTCTTTGTAAATGGGTTGTTTCAGCTGAAGGAAAAAACCCAAGCAGCCTAAGCATGTAGAGGGACTGCAAGATTAATAATAAAGATTAAAAGTTGGTTTGCTTGGAAGCAGTGAGTGGGATAGGAGGGGGAGCACTGCATGAGATGACCCATTAGTTCCTATCCAGTTTGAATTAAGTCTCTGAATTTGTTTTGCAAATCATAGTCAAAAATCATCCATAGCAAAACTTATATAGAGCGTAGACAAACTTATGCTGCACCATTATCCATACATGTTGCATAGTCTGAAATTATGTGCAGTAAAATACTTTAAGATAATTCTTTCTTATGTAAGTATAGACAGCATAAATAATGCCTGTTCTGTATTTTTCATCCACCTGTTCGAATTTTATGTTTGGCATTAAGTGTCCCATCATCTTCTCACAGAGGAGGCTTTGATTTCTGTTCCTGGCTTCTTTTCTTTCTCCTTTTTTCACCTGACTGAATCTGTTCTTTAGTTTCCTCATGTTACAGTTCTGTTCAATTTTTTTGTATGCTACTTTTAATTTAGGCATTCTTTACAACTTATTCCTTCAATCACTGCTGAAAGCTCATCCAAGTGTGGGAAGAGGCTCTAGCTGTCTCTGTGGGCCTTGACTGAATGTTAAATTGTATTGAAATGTAAAGGAAAGGTTGAATGGAGCCCTTGTAGGGATAGCAGATTGGTGATTGCTTTGCTACCAGCGTAAGGACTACTACTTAATGTCTTTTTCCTTTAAGCTCTGTGGAATATCTGAGAAATCATTTGAAGGTTTTTTGTCTCATTTGGACTCCTAGGCGGCTAGCTTTAAAAACAAATACATTCACTCTCTACATCTGTAATGATAAAGCATCAACATTTAAACACCACTTCTTGTTCAAATGTAACAAGATTAGTATTAATGTCATCATTGCATGATGGATTATCTTCAATATTTTTGAGCCAAATACATTGGAAGCCTTCATGTGAAACAAGAAAACTCCCTAAAGGTTACAATAGTAACAGTTGGAAAAGATGAAACCCTTCCACAGAATCTATGCCTTTAGGACTAACACAGTAGGTGCATGCATTTCCTGTATGGGTCAGAATATACTTTCTTTGTAAGGGGCGTGTAATTTTTCTTCAGCAATTTTGAAGAATATTTGGGTATCTTAAAAAAGAAAAAAAAAGTGGTTGGGCTGCTGAACATGTGTGATAGAAAATTCCTGACAACAGTTCTTAATGATTTGTAGTTGGAAGAACCCAGGGCTATGAAAAAGAAAAAGCTTTCATCCTTAACAGTTTCTTTCTAGAGGCTCCAGCATATCTTATAGACCTGATGCATGACAAAAATGCCGAGATTCGCAAAGTTTGTGACAACACTCTGGATATTATAGCGGTAGGTCTGGGTTTTTTTAATCCTCTGTCCTTCAAGAACCTCTTTACAAGAGATAATTCTAAAATAACTAAGCAATAACTTGCAAGTTGAGAATGGTTTTCACGTGTGACATTCCAATCACATAGGTAAAAGATCAATGTTTATGACAGTCATTTTGTTAGGCTATGTACCAAACTTCAAAGTATACATACATTTTTCAAAAATTCATAGTACTACAAATGGTTTTGTCTGGTTTTTGACCAGTTTTGACTCTTGGTACCCAGCAGGTTTTATTTAGCTTTTCTACATCACTTGATGCAGAGATTTCTTTCAAAATCAAAATGTGGCAGACAGTTCTGAAGCTGGTTGGTTTCTGCTTAGGAAGAGTCAGTATAATATTGAACTTCTGAATATTGTCTTCACCTCTTGGATGTGTTCCCTTGAGCTCTATGACTGAGGTTGTTCAACTATCCATTGATTGTGACAAACTTTAGGGGTAGTTATTTTGTGTTAAATGGTGCAAGTGGATAAAAGAAAGAATACTAAATTATGATGTGCAATTTCTTAATCTGCTCATATAATATGTCAAATCTGCTGGGGATCCTTGACTCTAGAAGCACATGTATCTTCTACAGTGTTCTTCATTGAAGTAGAAACATTGTGAAGTTGATGGTACTTGAAGTTCTGTTTCATTTTTGGGGAGTTGGACCCAATGATCTCTGGAGGTCCCTTCCAACCCCTACAATTCTATGATTCTGTGATGATTTTTAACTCCTCCTGGTCTGTTTAATTGAATTCTATTGATTAAAAAGAAATGTCTGCGTTCTGTAGTGTCTTAGGATTGTACAGACTGTATGTCCTTTTGGGGGTACAGTAGCTATCATGCAATTCAATCTTACAGACAAAGAGAAGGTAACGAGTCAAGAGCAGTGTCTGGCTCCTTTAATGCTTTTCCTATTGTCCCATTAGTTTCTTCTGTAGTTGGATTACGCATGTTACAGCTTGTTCTCTGCAAGGTTTCATATAGTGTAACACCTAACACTGCACAATGCTATGGTCTGTTTTGTCTGCTATACTCATTAGTAATGCATTCTGATTTAATATCCACCTAAAAAAAGTAAAATAACTTTTTCCATGTTGGAACACTTTTATCTGGTTCTGGTTTTGTGTCATGGAGGTATGGAATGAAAATCATGCTCCATTAGTTAGTGGTAGAGTTGCCATTGACATTAATTACAGGCAAGATGTCAGCTAAGATGAATTTGCACTTATTGTACTTATGATGATCATTATGTTCAGCTTACCAAGATCAGTTATTTCCAGGGAGATCTCCAGTAGAAACAGAAAGATTTTTATCTTCTGGGTGAGGCTGTACAATCTCAGTGCTCCTGACACTTGTTTTACGTCAGGGCCAGTGAAATTTCCAGGCATCTCAGGCATTGATTTGTGCATATGGGAAAACTTCACATCATAATAGTGAAGTGATGCATAATAGTAACTAGTTATTGAAAAATTATCTTAGTAATATTATGAAGTGATATTTGTAGAAGCTAGAAGAATCGTGACATGAAGGCATATTCACTACTAACATCCAAATAATACGTACTTGGCCCTTTCCTTTCGAAGAAGAGGCACTCACAGCTAGCATAAAGACTGTTAGGAGCGCTGTGATAATGGATGGGGAAGGCTTTTCAACTTGCAGGAAGACAGGACCAGGGCCTTGAGGAAGAAAAAAGGGAGGAAATGATGCGGTACTGCTCTTATTGGAGGTAGGGGACATGTGAAGTGCACAGGGAGTAGTTTGGTAAATTATTTTTTTTCTTTGATTGTAGACAAGTGAATGGTGTTCACTAGTAAGTTACAGTGCATTTCTGAAAAGGTATCTTCAATTTTATTATCTAGCTGTTGGGTTATAAGTTGCATAAAACATCACTAATACCATGCTCCTGTGGGGAGCAATATGCTCTTTTCTGGAAGACAGAGAGAACCACTAATAGATTCCTTTCTTGGCACAGTTATAAGCTGGTTGCACTTTGTCTCCCAGTATCAAAAAATCTTGGGCACAAAAGTGATGCATTCTATATGGTGATGGGAGAAAATGTGAAAGAGCAAGTAATCAAAACCTCAGGTCTTGAAAGGTGTTTTGCCATTCAGCTCAGAGGCTATGGTAAAGCAGCCTGTGGACAGCAAGGTGTTGGGTGTGTGGCAGATTTACACGACCAGGGTCTTCTGAGGTGTCTGAGCAGACAAAAATCTCTTAAGATTGGTGAAAATTCTTATCTCTGCTAAATCCACAAGAAGAAAAGCTTATGTTTTCAGTCTTGTTGTTCCATACATGATGACAGGATTAGGTCCTCTGATGGAAATCAGAAACTAAATGTTGGCAAAATGAGATTTGAAAGTAAATTTTTTTTTTCTCAGAGACAAATGCTTCTTCCACTCACCAATAGGCTGTATACAGTGTGATTGAAATAACACTGAAGAAAGTCAGATGCCTTATAAGCCTTAGGGGAGATATGCTTTCTGTAGTAAAGTAATTGTCACAGAAATTATGGAAATGTTACACTAGTGATGATTTGTTTAATATAGCTTGGCTGGACTCTGCCATTGATGAACTGAAACAGATGTGCTGCTTTAGCAGTGTGTGCAGGGGAGCCTCAGCTTTGCACGGGTAGATGCAAGGTCGGCCTTTTGTCAAAAATAAAGTCTGCATAGGTAATTCAGCAATGCTTCATGTGCCCCATCTCGACACCAAGCGACTAGCTTAGTGTACTGGCACACCTAAAAGTGGGACAGGTTTTGTAGCTCAGTAGAAAGGCTGGAGTCAACAGCTGATGTAGAAGTCTCAAGCAAATGAAATTCCCTTTTCCTCCACCTCTGAAGCCTGGACACCTGCGGCTCAAAGCTTACAGAAAGAAACGTCTGCTTATTAGAGATAGTTGTACTCTGTTCACCTCGGACAATGTTATCAAGAGCTGAAGGGGTTATTAATCTCTCGGGTTTCTCATTCTTTTTCTGCTCCTAGCTCAGTTGTATTGCAGTTAAATGATTTTCCTCATTTATTGAAATGATACTTAATTAACCATCACCAGATCCTTGGGCTGTGTAGTCCAAGGCTTCTCCCTCCCTTGCTTCCTCCCATTTTCCTATTCAGTGTTTTTACAGCTTTGAATCAAGACCTGCTGTACCATCTTGTCTCTCTTACAGTCAAAAGTGGATCACTATGCTTCCACCAGAAGTAAAACATATTCTAGATAGCTACAGTGTTGTCCATGTGACTTAGGAAGGACATCATGCCTAAGGCTTTTTTCCAGCTCTCATTCTTTGCCCTAAGTATTAGTAAATAATGCTCAGTCATGTTTGCCTCATATGGAAAGCTATGCTAATGAACAGCATGCATCTTTCCAGTAAGCTAAGTGCACACAAATCCTCCATGTTGGGAATGCTGGAATTTCATGTAAGAAGCAGGAATGTGCTGTGAGTGCTCTGTGCTCTAGGATTTGGGGCCAGCTGTGCAAGACGTTGGCCAGCTCTCTTAGAATCAAGAAGAGCAGACCACAGGGATTTGGTGTGGGCTTTAATTGAATAGGCAGTGTGCTCTGAAAATAGATAACCTTTGACTCCAGCTTGGTGTCCCCTTTCCATAAAGAGTGCTGTACTAACTCCGGGGAAAAGGGTTCTCCCTTCACTTGTCAAGACTTCTCCTTTCTGTGGTGTCTCTTGTTCCCCTGTTACGCTGTAACAATCTTGAATACAGAGAGGTGGGTAGAAGAGCAGCTGCAGCATGGGGCTGCTGACTTGTGTTTTGCTGATTGAATTCTGCATTGTTGAATTTGCAACCAGTCTGCTTTTGGTGCTGGCCGCTTTTTGTAGCAAAGAGCACACACCTAGCAGGAAAGGTTCTACCTGGACTAGATGGACAACCACACTGCAGGCAGCATTAGACAGTGCAGGCACATCCTGATTGGTTTTGTCTTCACATCAATCTTGGAAAGATTTCCTTCTAGTATTGGTGCTTGCTCTTTGGAGTTGTAAGACCAGGAAGATGAGCCAAACCAGGGATCTCTGGCAAGCTGTCATCAAAGTATCAATGACACACCTTATATTTGTCCAAAGGGGAGGGAGGGAATATTCTTTTCAGCTACCGGCAATGTAGGAACCCTGTGGATGATATATGTTTTATAAAGGCACTTCAGTTTAGGTAGCATGAATGTTTACCTTTGTCTCTGCCTTGCCATCAGTTTGATACCACACGTTTCCATTAGCTTCCTGTCAGAATATGTTTAGTGACCTGGAGTGCAAAGAAGCAACACTGGGTTGCACAGGTGTAGGTATTAGAAGGATTTTTTTGGCTGGTGAATGAAGTGCCCTCCAGTAGTTCTTACCTGAAGGTAGGTGTCATAGACACCTGCAGAAGGTGATCCATACCATCCGTTTCTCTCTTTGGTTTATAGAGGCACACAGTTCAAATGACATGCCCAACTTTTGGATAGGTAGACAGGATAAATCTCTTCTTCCTTAATAAATGGTTAATTTAACCTTTGATGCAAACTGTGTGTTTTGGGGGTGGTTAAATAGTGAAGAATATAACGTATCACCAAGTACAGCCTTGAACATAATGAGTGTTGTACTTACTGTATAGCAGTTTTGGTTTAGTATGAGGAATTGCATCAAATGAACCCTATTACAGACCCAATTAAAGGGCAACCACATTAAAGCGAAAAGGAAAATCTGTTTTTCATCAGCTGTGAGAGAACACAAAGCAGATCTGTGTAGCTCTGTGTTATCCTATAGTGTGTTAATCAGATACAAGGTGTGACGGAAGCCAGTGACAAAGGGGACCCCTGATAGGGAACAGACACGCTCTGATAATAGGCCAGTTAACGCTTCATAATATTTCAATGGTTCAGTAGTAAACAAAGTTGGAAGTAGAACTTCAAAAAGGATGGCGCATTCCTCGCAGAGTTGAACCATACATCTTCTATGACACTTCTGGATTTATGGAAACCGAATGTTAAAACCAGTGATGTCAGGGAACTCCAAAGAGAATAAAATCAACCTTCAGGAGTCTTTCTTTTATGTTTTTCAATGTGAATGTTGGGGCTGGGGGAAGGGGGTGGGGTGGGGTGGGTGATGGTGAGGGTGGGGAGGAGGACAAGGGAAAGACATTGGAGAATAGGCACATTTTGTCTATCTTCTCTCTTCCCCCACCTGACGGTTTTCTAGTAGCCTGACATTTAAAAGGACTAGAGGGCACAAAGCTATGTTTGTATCTCCATGGTGGTTAGCTTTCTGATTTCAGTTTTGTAGGAATTCCTTAGTAAAGAAAGTGTGTTTCATGTGTTTAAAAACCAAACCCAAAACCCAACCAAAACAAAAAACACACACACACAAAAGGTTTTTAATAGCTCAAAATATAATTACTGCAAGACTTGCTGTGTTTAGGGAATTGTTTTGCTCTAAACTTCTTTAATTTGGTTTCTTTGTGCCTTTTGGCTGTAGTCCTGCATTTACAGCTTTTCTTCCATTCTGATGTTGTTCCATTAATCATTTACCCAGTGGTGTTTCTGCACATTTCTGTGGAAAATCTACACACATATCCCTGAGCTTGCAGTACTTAAATGAACTTTTTTGTGCCGAGGTTACGTAAATTGTTCTAGATAATTGCAAATCATCCTTCTCTGGGATTCCTGCCAGAATGAAACTTTTGACAGAACTGATGGTTGATCTGGTTCTGCTGCAGTCACCTCTTGGTTCTTGTTGCAGATTCATAGCGAAATGCAAGGTGCAAATACAATGCTTGAACGCAGAGAGGTGATTTAAGTACTGTAATGCTTTGCTTTACAGCTGCTAATTTGCCATGAAGTTGCTAATCCAGCTCTCAAAAATTTAGATGAATGATTGAGGTAAAATACCTGGGAGTTTAAGCCTCTTAATTATTGAGTGGCAAATGTAGAATTTAGCCCTGTTGTCATTGTTTAAAGGAAAATCAGTTAAGTTCTGAGAAGCTTCAGCTGATAGAAGTTCATGTCTCTGTGTGACACGTGTCCAGCATGTTCAGTGATGTGGAATGGAACAGTGATGTTGGGCAAGTGGGATTCGTTTGGGTTGTAACTTTAGGAAGATTACAATGTTTTCAAAGTCCAGATAAAGTAAATACAAATTAGGTAATTTAGCTGCTGGCCTTTCTGCTTTTGAGAACGTTTGAAGGTAAACAAGGTAATGCAAGAGGGATTCAGCTTTCCCACGGATTAGTCTAATTTGCTGTCTGTTAAATTTGTTTATTTCCCCTCACTTCTTTATTCCCAGAAATCATGATTGCAATTTTCTTAAGGCTGCAGACTGGCAGTTACATGGTGTTTAAATAAAGCTTGCAAGTAATTCAAACTGCTGAAGCTGACAGAGTAGGTAGCCCACAGTTTAGGCCCAGCAGATGTAGCAAAGATGTTTCCAAGACGCTGGGCAGATGTTGCCATTGACAGTCATGCCTTTTTCTTTTTTCTTTTTTTTTTTTCTATGGGTCGTTTTATAAATCTGAGTGATGAGGTTGCTTTTTCTAGGGAAACTCTTGGGTTATTTCTACCCTTTCCTTTTAATTGAGAGTGGAAGTTGGGGGAAAATGCTGATAGGTAGAAATAGCATCAGCTGCTTTTTGGGGTTTTTTCTTTCTCCTCCCCTAAGGTTGTTGCGTTACCATATGGCTCACAGAAAGCTGGAACCTTGCTTGGGGCCTCTAGGCACTGAGAATATCAATAGATTCCAGAGGTGATGCCTGCTCTGTGTATGGAAGTTATGCAAGGAGACCAGGTTTTGAAAAGGACCGCTTGTGTGCCAGGAACGGGATGGAGGGTGGAATTAAAATGGTCTTGACTGATCAGAGCCCCAGATCTTTATGTACTTGCGTGGATGTCCTATCTAAAGGGAGCTTGCATGCTGCTTTGAGCCAAGAGAAACAAATTTGCCATTTCTCCAAGTAAAATAAAGTTTAAAAGCCCACTGCCATAGAATAAGGGTTTGTGGTTGTACAACACAGCATGATTCCCCCTGAAATCTTGGATGCTCTAGATACTTGTTGGCAGTGTCAGTGGAGCCTCTGCCAGAACTATGGGACCAGATGTTTTTTTTGTGTTATCAACTAGTCACTTTTCCACTAGGGTGGAAAAGGCATAGGGTGGAGAGCGTCAGGAACCTGTGTCAGGTTAATAGTAGTGAAGACGAGATTCAAGAATGAATATTAAGTCAGTTTAAAAGCTCAAGTTCAGTCTATAAGGATTTCAGAAGTTTAACCTGAGCTACTGAGCCAACTTACTCTATCTTCACTGTGATTTTTTTGGACCTCTGGTTAAAGAGAGATCTACTTTTGCGTGTCTAGCTGGAGCAGTTTGAGAAATTACCATTTCTGCAGCCAAGGCATTGTAGCTAACTGTGTGAGCACTCTTCGTCCTCTTCAGAGCTAAGTAAAACCCTTAAACTACTTCAGCTAGATCTCTGAGGAAAGTCTACAGTGTATGTTAACCAATGTGAGAATTAAAAAATTACTTTTAATTTTTATCTCCTATTGTAGCTCAGTTAGAAGATAGCGAAGTGGGACCTATTTCCCAAGGACATTTCTTCCTACAAGTTGAAACACTGCTCATGATTGTTACTCTTGTTCACAGTCTTTTGATTAAAAAAAGTACTAACTATGGTGCATTATTTGTGAATCCTTCCAAATGGATAAACCTGCAGGTTTCACATGCTGATGAGTTTCCTGTAGTTACCTGTGCCATCTCTCTCCTACAACACTGAGAAAACTGAGTATTAGCCACAGGTCATTGTTCCTTCTGTGGTAATCAATAGCCCACATAGCCTACGGGCAGAGCAGTCAGCTGTTCAGAAGGGTCTTCTAAACAGACCAAACTCTATCGCTTCCTTCTGATGCTCTTTTATATCAAATGTCCTGTCACTTGAGTGCAATTAGGCTGTAATCCAGATTGAAATTTCATGCCTATGTTTTGTTTCCATTATGGCTGGAACCTATAACCAACCTTCCTCAGCTTTATGGAGGAGTTCTCTCAGGTTTGAGTTTTGTATCTTGTATTCCAATACCCTCTTTATCACAAATATATGCCATTTTTTGGTGGATATTCAATATTAAACATAGAATCCATTACAAAAATTGAGAAGTTGAAAATTGTATCTGTTCTATTTGAACTTGTGAAACAAAATGAAGGTTTATGCGTTTTATCACAACCTTTTTGTTGCACTTTCTAGTAACCAGTTGTGCTAGTGAATGGTCACCTTATGAGGGCATTGTCCTGGTTTCAGTCAGGATAGGGTTAACTTCATTTGTAGCAGCTGATGGCATGCTGTGTTTGGGAGTTACAATGAAAGCAGTGCTGAGAACACCCTGATGTTCTTAGTTGCAGTCAGACAGTCAAGGACTTTCTCAGCTTCTTCCTATTTCTCTATTCAGGAGAAAGGGGGGCAAAGCCAGGACAGGTGACCCAGATGGGCCAAAGAGAGTATTCCATGCCAATGACGTCCTGCCCAGGATAACGGGGGGCTGAGGGGAGGAAGAAGAGGGGCGGTGGCGGGACGCGTGCTGCTTGGGGGGACGGTCGGGTTCCGGGACAGCTCTGGGTGGTACGGCCTGAGTTGTGTGGGTCGGGGAGAAACTGCATTGGGGATCAAGAGTTTCATCTTCTTTTGCTCTAAAGTCCTGTTAGCATTGGTATATTTTATCTTTCTGTTCTCTTAGTAAACTCTCCTTATCCCAACCCACGGGCCTCTCAGTTTCTTGGTTTTGGAGTTATTTGCCCCTTCCTTTTCCCTTCCCTTGTTCCCCCCCTTTTCCCTCTTCCCCTGCTCTTTTACTTTAAGAAGCAGGCAGCTGTGTGGATCTCGGCCCACAGCCGGGGGGAAACCACGACAGGCATGCAGGGTATTTGGTCGGTGTTAGTAATTAACTATGGAAATCCCCCTGAAAATTGGCAATGCATGGCTCTGCTTGATAAGCCAAGTGAGGAGACTGTTTTGATGGAACTTCCCTGCTCAAAGCAGGATTGTTATTTAATTTTTTTTCTGGATGGTGTAACGTCACAACCCATGGAGGGAAGATCATACTGCTGCATGTACAAAAACAGAATAATGCTTAGCACTTGGAAAATCATTCTCTTATTTGCTCAAAGTACTCTGTAAACTGAATAGCAGATAGAAGTCACTGAGCCCTGAAATTTAGGTCTTTCACTGACATTAAATTTATCCCCCATTTCCTGTTAAACCAAACAGCTTTGTCTATACCTCTTCCTAAAAATCTTGTGTGGTGACTTTTAACAGGAATATGATGAGGAATGGGCTAAAAAAATCCAGAGTGAGAAATTTCGATGGCACAACTCTCAGTGGCTGGAGATGGTGGAGAGCCGGCAGATGGATGACAGTGAACAGTATCTGTATGGTGATGATCGTATCGAGCCCTACATCCATGAAGGGGATATTCTGGAGAGACCTGACCTCTACTACAATGCAGGTAAGGGGGGATGTGGTAGTTAGTATTCAGGGCTGGGATTGCTACCTCTGTGGTCGGAATAGGAACTGGGGCTGTGGAGAAAATCCCCAGACTCAAACCAGTGGGACAATTCCCCTTTTGTGTCACTGGGAGCAACGCTGATGTGTGCTAGCCAGGGATGGGCTTGTCCTTGTTAGGATGTTAATGATGGATGGAGTAATGTATGCCTGTAATCCTAAGAAGTGGTACAGATCTTCTAAAAGATGAGTAGGTCTGTCTCAGAGAGCTAATGGACCATGACAATTGATTTGAATAAAGGTGGCCCACATTTGTCCTTCACACCTCTTTCTTGTCTGTTACTTGTTCACTTTACAATCACAGACATTTTCTTATCCCTCTTAAATTCACAGCTATGGGATTTGATGCTGAATTTTGTTCTGCCTTGTGTGTTAGCTCTGTAATGGAATTTTTGTTGCAGATCTTGGTGAAAGACTTCAGTTGGGCCACGTCAAACTTCTGGCTTCCTTAGAGGCATTTATTCAGTGACTTTCAGCTTATCTGTTTGTCTGATTTTTGCTGTCATATATCTAGGGAAGCAAGTGAATCTCTTATGTAAATACTTTTTTAGTTCCTAACTTGTGTACTTGACAATTTGAAGAAGTTGGCTAAAAAAAATTGCAACATTATTCTTAAGAAGAGTTGTGTTCTTGATTAACCCTGATGCATTTTCTGAAGGAAAAAGACATTTCTTATAATTTTGCTTAATGCTAGTAGTGGTGCATAATGACACAGTTCTAGGACTTCTCAAGTGGAATCTGCTCTGTGTCTTTTCTGCCATAAAGATTTCATCGTTACTAAGAAAATAGAGGTTGCTGTGCTGGATTAAGACACTGAAGTTTCTAGTCTAATATTGCCAGCTGTTTCAGAGAAAGTTTTAAAAAATTCTGCAGGAGACAATCAAGAAATAATTTGCCCACCAGATAAATGTCTTCATAACTTTTCATAGCTAGGAGTTGACTTATGCTCTCAAACTTGTGGTTTTATTTCCTTCTCAAACTCCTGAAGAACTACGTGCACATGGATTTATTATTATTTTTTTTAATTGCTGGGTTTGAGTCTATGGGTTTGTTTTTTTCCACTTAAGTGTCCAGTCCTTTGCTATGAAGCATGAGTCACAAAACTCTATGACTCTGGATGAATTTGCAGGAATCGTAATAAGAAAAACAAAACCACTAAACCCCATAAGTTTTACTTGTAGCTGCTGTGAGAGAATAATTGTGCAAGATCTCAGCATTTCAAAAATTATTCTCAAAGGATATCAGAACTGGAGGATTCTTTTTCTTCTACTGTTGATTGCGTGTATCAGGCATAGTGACTTGCCTTTTTAGTGGTATGGTTTTCCCTTTCAAATCCTGCAGCTTTATCTTGGTCTACTCAACCTATAAGGTTAGCAATGTGAGCCATGTGTTATACTGTACCAGGGTCTCTTATTACATCAAGTCTCCTTTGGGCTTCTTACGTTAAAGATGTGCCAGCATGCCTCTGGTACTCTCTCCTTTACAGGTCTTAATAATAAACCTTTGCTTATTTCATAGGGCCATTTCGTTTTGCAGTAGTGTAGATAGAGATGGAGTGGCACCAGTAACACTGAATTTCCTGGCTCTTAAGCATTTATGTTACAGGCTTAATGTTATTTGAACAAAGATTTTTATGTTGGAATTGATACTTGACCAGGAAGGAGAGGCAGATTTCCAATGATATGTTCTGCAGATGTTTGAAAAGTGCTTTTGTTTTTAAAGGTATAAGAGTATGTGATTATATTAAAAATACAGATTCAGTTCTTGGATTCCTTCTGACAAGTGCCAGTAATGGTGTGCTTCTGTAGTCTGCTTGATTTATACTTTTGAGATCTGGCCAGAGGGGACATAACATTCCTTTGAAAAGGCTACAGATACAATAGTACCAACTGGAGAAAAGATTTGAGTTTCAGGAGGACAAGAGTGTTAACTTAGTCAGAAATTAACAAAAATACAAGTCTTTGTGGAGGCAGAAATGAAATGTTTGTATTTTGGCTTGATAATTTTAGAAATGGCCTGCACTGGTGGCAGATGCTCAGTACAAGTCCCCCCTCAGCAGTACTAGTTGTGGAGCTCACTGACGTTGAGTTCCTTATGGCAAAGGGGCACCGGCATTTCTCTTGCGCAGTAATTGAAACCTGCATGGAAAGCTTGATAGACCCTCTGAAGTTACCTTCATGAGCTCGGTGTCTCTCTTGCTCTGGAAGTACATGACCCTAATTTATGTTGAAATGTACATAACAACAGATGTCCTTTCACTGTGTAATCATATTATATAGAGCTGATGCTATACATGTGCTTTCATTTTCCTATAAATTCGTGAGTCATAACTGAGTGTTATGGTTTTAATGTTAGCACTTGTGATTGAAGACACGTTAAGTAGTGGTAGCTCTAGCCTCAGAGCTAAAATGTAGTGCTTGCTTTATTAATAGAAATATAGATGTTATTTTTAAGTCTCTTTGCTTTCAAATAAACTTTTTAACCGAACCAGACTGTTTAAAATACACAGTCATATAAATTGATTGGTTCTGATTTGAAGTGTTGTGGGTATAAACGTGTGCATGTCCCCCCTTTGTTTCTCTTCTGTGGAAGATGCAGCATAGGTGGTGAGATAGGAGACCTTGGCACAGGTGTTAGTAACAGCCACTTCAACTTCCCTTCCTGTTCTTTGGTCACTATCCATCCATCTCATATCATGGAGCACTCGTGTGTAGCTGAACATGCTGAAAGACAGTAATATTGACCTGTGCCAGATTATTTGCTTGTCAAGTACTACTCTTTCACATACTGTATGCACATGTATGTGATTAGAATCTTGCCATGGACAGTTATTTTATGCTGCTAAAATGTAGTCTGCTCATGGCTAGCACTTTTGCCTTACAATCTGTTGCATTGTATTCAGTCACTTTCCCATGAGGTATTATCTTCTAAATGAATCTCTGTAGCACCTCATCAAATGTCTGCTAGAAATCTAGATGTGTCAATTCTATTCCTTTTATCATTTGTCACTATATTATCTTCAAAAAACATCAGGTAAATTCATAAAGCACTGGGAGATCTGTTTGAGTGCCTGAGTTGTCATCTCTAAGCTCTTGTGTCTGTAAGTAACTTTCCACTGTTTCCTGCACAGGCAGTTTTAGTAGTTTGGAAACCACAGAGGTTAAGCTAAGTGGCCTGTGACTCCTTGGATCTTATCTCTCTTTCTTTAAAGTGGAACGGCATTTGTAACTTCCTAGTCATTAAGAATCTCTCTCCTCTGTTTAACTCTGAAAGTATCAGTCTGAAGGTACCTTTTCTGCTCTGTTTTTTACTGGGATGCTTTCTGTCCTGCAATATCTTTTTCATACAGCAATAAAGACAAACTGATGTAGGGTCTGTTCTAATTTTATCTGACCAGAGCCTAATATTAATATACAAGTACGAGCTGTGGCTTTAATATTAACGCTAAATGTATTTTGTGAATGGGAACAGGAAAGAGTTAAGCTGGGGTCTCGTTCAACCAGGATGAGTTCACTGGCTTTACTTTGAAGATACTCTAGATTTACACTGATGTAACAGAGGGAAAACGTTAGCCCCTGATTTACTTCTCTTCCCTATAAAACAAGCAGAGACTGCATGGCCTTTAAGGAATGCTGCTGGCTTTACAAACATCTGCATCTTCGTACGCCAGTGTTTTAATGTATAGGAAACAAAACTGTAGCCTATGCTCTTGAGAGGCTATCGTGTGAGAAGACTCCTCTGTTTCAGATACAGCTAGAAGACCTTCAAATATGGAGGAGGTGAAAGAAATAGGTTTGAAGTGGCTTTCCTGTTTTTCTTAGCCAGTTGTAAGAGATACAGTGGTGATGGGCGGAGCCTTAGCTACTGAGACCTTTGTTGCTTTTCTACTTTTATGCTGCTGGTCTAGATTAATGTTTGACGCTTCTCATTACTTTTTGTCTGGGCTCACTTTCATGATAGGGCAGACAAGATGGGTCTTGATAGAACCTTTACAGGCCTGAGGAAGAAAATCTTTCTTCAGCACACCTTTTTGAGGGTTAGTAGACTTTTCCACCAAGGTGTTTTGGTAACTGCAGTTGCTGTTTTTCAATGTTATATTTTCCTTCCAGAAATATTGCAAGTTGCTAACAAATTCCTAAGACAAACCAGCACAGGTTATGCTGTCCACTTGCCCTGAAGTCCTGTTCCTTTATACAGTCACTGTATCTTTCTTGGTTTTGCAGATGGCCTCATAGCCCCCGATGGAGCGGTGAGTCCAGATTTCTTCGGTGATTACCATCTTCAGAACGGAGACCTCGTTGGGCAGCATCCCTTCTCTACCGGGTAAACTGTTTGTAAAGAATGCACAGAACAAGCAGTTCTAGTCTGTCTTCTGAAATACGGGTTTCTTTTAAGATATTAAAAGCTTCTAATCATCATCTTAGCTTTGGAATAGCTGTAGAACAAGAAAGCAAAACTAGAACGCACAACTAACTCCCTGTTATTACAATTACTCAAAAACTATTCAGATGTTGTCTGGAAATATGTGGAGAGAGGCTCGAGGTGCTGATTACGTGTAACAGTTTTGTTTGCAGTATTCTTAAACTGTTAAAAATCAGTTTCTCAGCTGCCAAAATTATTTCTGTGGGTTTTGAGTTTGGATTGGTTTTGTTTGTTTCTTCCTACTAATTCAAGTCTCACCATGGTGTTCTCAGATTACTGATGGCACTTACTCTGAAAACTTGCTTAGAAGAGCAAAAGCTGTTGGCCTGACTTTTGGAAGATTATTCCCTCAATTCCCTCTGTGCTCAATGACCTCCTCGTCTCTGAATGTCAGGAGGCTGTTCCAGTTTGAATTTCTGAGTAGACTTCTCCTATGAGTTCAAAATAGAAAAGACTTGTTTCAAAGAATTAAATCATATATCCTGTAGTGTTTAGGAAATCTCTTTTATAGAGCATGAATTATGTATACTCATTAGCAGGAAGTACTTCAAACACTTTAGAGTCACGGTACAGAATTCACTTTAACAGGATGCTATCTGGACATGCCCAGCCCTCTGGGTGAAGTTGTTTCTTTCTGAAGGAAGAATGCTATTTTCCCCATTTAAAACTTGATTCACCATTAGTAAAATATGTGTATTTTGTATTTTTTGTATTTGTATTTTTTGTACATGGTATGTACAGCTCAAGCAAAAAAGGCTTAGTTTGGCTTCTTGTAATTCTTTGAAGGATGGTGGATGGTTACACTTATTTATTCTACCCTTGATGCACCAGCAAGCTGAATGTTCAGTGAGGGTGAAATGGTAGTAATGTTTTTAAAGAACAAATTAAAATAACTGGAATGCTCACATCAGGGAAAAAAGTAGGTCTTAGGAGATGGGTCCCCTTGAAAAAACAAAGTGTTTATATTCAGAAAGGATCAAGTTCAGACTAGTGCGTGACTCTTTGCTTGGAGCTTGTGCTTGGGAAGGGGGTTATCTCCAAATGTTCAACGTTTGTTTTGGAGTAAGTAGGTAATAGAGAAGCTGAGGGAAGTATGAGCCATGTGCTGATTACTATGTGACTTACCATTTTCAACTTTCAAATAGGCACACCACCCAGGAGACGACAGATTTCTCTATTAACCAGAACACTGTATGGGGATGTGGTCCCAAAATTCTTCATGCCCCCCTGGGGGTGTGGAGGAAAGGTGTGAAACTTGCTGACTCCTTTGTTTCCGAATAAACTTAGGTATAGATAGCCCCAGTCAATATGCTCTTGTTTTGTTAGGAAGCTGGAGAGAAAAAATCTTGAGTGGCTTTAGGTAAAAGCTACTGTAGATCACTCAACATCAAATTTCAGCCCCTTATCAGGGAGCTTTGTTAGTAAGCTGGTTTTTAATTGGATTGTATTCCAACTGAGTAGCAAAATGCATCTGGTGTGTACATAGTTATGTCAAGTATTTGTTTAATTTCCTCTTAATGTTTCAAGACATTTTGGAGGCTCACCTCAAGAAAGCAAGCAGACAAAAACTGCAGTTTGGCTAATTATAAGCTTAGTAATTGCCTATTGTTGATAGCCACTGTAAATACTCAGATTTCTCATTAGAATTCTATTTTCTAGGAAGGCTTTTTTTATATGAGTGCTCCATGGATTTATCTGCTGTCCAGACATGCAGTCTAATTGGAAACAGCATGGACTGCTGCAAATGTTCTGTCCTATTTGTAACAGAGCAGGACTGAATTGTTTGATAGAATAGATACTGGCAGTCGAATGGCGAATCCTAGTGTTCAGATGTGTGTTATTATCGTTTTGAACTTCTTGGCGCCAGGAGCCAGGATTTCCTGATGCTTAGAGCTAATGTAAAATGCATTAGTGCTCCAAGACATGAGCCATGGAATTGCCAGTCCCATGAGTTTGGAGAGTCAGACCCTCCCTTTCCCCAAATTTGAATTGGTGTTGGAAGGTAAAACCATACGTGCTGGAGAGCCTAATTAAAAATAATAGCAGCAAGTCAAAGCTCTTTTTATACGTTCTGTAGTGTACATTTCAGCCATACCAAAACATAATTCTAGGGTATTTTTATGCTTACAGTTTAAAGCTAACAAGAACCTTATGTCAAGGATTTATTTTTAACCGGTTCCAGCTTTTAATAAATCAAGGGTTTTTTTGTTATAAAAATGGTTCATTTTTCTATTCTTAATATTTAAATATATTTTCAGACTTTTTTTTAAACAAAGCTGAGTTATGATCTGCAGGGACAGCTAGCAAGTCAGTTAATAGTAACATTTTTTGTGAGTTCAAAGAGAGATGGTCTAAGAATTAGTAGATGCATAGTTTTGTTCTTTTCAGTTGTTGAACTTTTCTACTTGTTATACCTTTATTTGTTGTATCTGCATCTTCTGGTCTTGGCCCTTTATATTAGGCTTTTGTAATTCTCTAACAGAAACAGTTGATTGCTAAGCAGTGGGTGAGTTCTGAAGGAGTCTTTTCTGTCATTTAAGACCACCCTGTGAAATTTGAGGTAGGTGACAACCATGAGCTGACTTCTTGCCTCTCAACTTTGAATAATGATTTCTTCTTCTGCGTTCCTGTGAGGAAGACTCAGGATAAGTTGCGTCCTTAATTTCTCTGAGGTTATTTCCTATCCCTGCAACATGCTCAGACTGGATTGGGACTCCCTGTTGCCTCTGGAAGAGTCTAGCAAGTTGGCCAGAAAGACACATCTACACATCTTTTTACTGTCTGCATGTACCTGGGAAGCTGAGCTAGTGTTGAACTAGTGTTGATGTCCTCAGTGCATTACCAGGGCTTAAGTGTGTTCTGATCACTAACCTCATATTTTTTTGGAGCCAAAGAAATGGGTCTACGAGGAGAGGTTCTCAAGGAGTGCAATAAAAGGCAAGCAATATTTAATAGTATTTTTGTCCTTTTTTGAAGTCCAGAGTAAAACAGGAGTTTAAAAAAATTTAAGGTATTTATAGGCACCTGTGCTCACTAGGTTAGCATGTAGGGTTTTTCTTCCCCCCTATAATTTTTTAAGAGAAGCAATAGTTCTAGCCATAAGGACATCTATAGATCTGGTGAACTAGGTGGAGTATCATAGGGGCTGCATTTTTCAAAGACATCACCTTCCTTTCACAGGGTTTCTTATACTTTCCTTTGAAACCTGGAGTACTGACTTACTGTCAAGAGTTGAGAATGCTGCATGATCCGTTCCTGCATCATCAAGTATAGAACAACTGTGAAGGGAATTGTAAAAGTATCTAGCCCTAAATTCAGTTTGTAGACTTGCTTGCACTCTTGCTCTTCTGGACGCTTTCTGAAGCAAGCAGGGGTAATTGTTGTTTCTGGTACTTAGCAAGGTAGTGTTGAAGCACAAGCAAAGACATGGAAAGTTTTGTGAGTTGGCTTTGGTTTTGGGTTGGTTTTTTTTCTTCCTGATGCTGCCACACTCACTGTAGGGACCGAAGACATTGTTAGAAATATAAATGCTTGCCTTCTGGTGATCTAGCTTTAGTTTACAGCTCTTATTTCTGAGCTATTTCTTAGTGGAGTTGTACTGTTGTGTATGATGTTTATAAATAGAATCATTTCAGAATATAATGCACACAGAAGTGATGATAACATACATAAACAGTGTCTCATGTTTTCCTCAAAGGTTTGGAGCAGAATGCAAGCAGATCGTAAGGTATGTTTTCCATTCAGCAGAAAATACATGGCTGAGGAGGTTGTTTTGACAGCTTGCATCCAGGGTTTTTCTTTCACTGGCTAGAAAAATACTTTTCTGATTAGATGACCAGCTTTGAATCATCTCACTGTCTTTCAGAAGCAGATGGGCATTAGGCATAGATTTGAAATTTTCATCTGTTATTAAAATCTGTATTTGAGGTTCCTGGTTCTGATAACTCTTAATAGAGAGTGAAAGTTTTATGATGGTAGCAAACAAAAAAAAAATCCCTCACCTTTGGCTAATGTGATGACAGCTTACTGTCTGAGCTGCAAGGGATAAAGACCAGCTGAAAGCCATCTTCAAAAATCTGTGGTCATTTATCAAATTTTAATCACCTTCTAGAGACTAATTATTTAAGACACCAACATAATAATGATGGCTAAATATCTTATAATAGAGATATCCACAGTGTTTTTCTTACCCTTCAGGAAGAGACCACTTTATAAGCTTTCCCAGCTATAACCAGATCATGGTACAAACTTTTAAGTACAAAAGCCAATTTTTAGTTTTATTTTTTTATCTTCATCAGAGTTCCCAAATCCTCTCTGTCTGCAGCTTTAGAAAGATTAATAGTTAGGAATGCTGGAGCTAGCCAAAACGTTTTTCTTCCCAAGGAAGTTTTTGCCAGTACAGAATCCTTTAACCTCATTATAAAATGTAGCAGAGCTGCCATTGCACAATCTTCATTTTCACCAAGACAAGGCGATTCTCTGTGTGTGCTGTTCCTGGTGTGGACACTTGCATCTCCCCTCAACAGAGATCCAATTGAAGCTTCTTCCCAGGAAGCACTGAGGTTTGGCATGTCAAACAAAACCAGTTTTATGGGGTGACTGTCTGTCTCTGTCCTTGGTGGAACATCTTTCCTCTTGCCTGGATTTACAGCCTCAAACTGTAGCTGTGTTTCTTCCTTCTGCCATGGCAGGTCAGTGCAGTATTTTGTGAGCTGAGTATATAATGCCAGGACCTTGCAGGCTGCTCTGCATTGACTTCAGTTAAGCTGTGTCTGTTGCTGGAAAGTATAGGTATGTGTAACTGAGCTGTCGTGTCCTGAGTTGACAGAAACTGCAGTGATGTGGGCTTTGGTGACTTCATGCATAGCCACAGGTCCTGGTGGTAGCACAGGGAAGACTTGTTACAGTGACTTAGCTCATTGTGTAGTACCTGCATGAGCTAAAAGTCCACATAGAATGGCAAGAGTAGTCATACCCACAGGCTTCTTCCTTCAGGTGTCTGATGAAAATCAGGTGTGAGTTTTTGTGGGGGAAGGACTTAGGTCCATAGCCTTCTATTCCTGATGACTCCTGCAATGTGATACAAATTCCTGGTCATGAATCTCAGCTGCACAGCTCCTGGTCAGGTCCATCAGGTGCTGGCAAATGCTCACTTTGCAAATGCTTAGCTAATTATTTTTAAATAATTGTACCTGTAACTTATATCCTACAGCAGCCTTTGTAGTGCTCTTCCATATAGATTCTCATCATTAATTAGATTTCCTAATGCAGTCACATGTTTTACTTCTCAAGCATTTAAGTTGGTATTTCACCTCTTGCTTGCTTGAGTCTCTAAACCCTACGGGACATACTGCTGGTATAAAGAACCATCTTCCTAAGGAAAGGACTGAAGGGGTTGGTGACCCTGCTGTGGATTATTTCTCATCCATGTTGTATCCCAGCCTGACAGCAATGAAGTGCAGTCTTGCAGACAATCTCTGAACGTGGAAAAACTAATACATTTGCAGACAGTAAAAGTGAGCTGCCTCAGGCAGCCCTTTACAGCCATCAGTGGCAGAAGACTTGTTTCTAAGCTGATCTTGAGACAAACATGGTTACTGTGGGGTCTGTGCTACAGCAGGACTGAGAGTATCCTCATCTCTTACCCATCATTTGAATAGAGGAAGCGATGCTTTCCTGTCCTGGAGGTGGACTTATAGCAAGTGTAAAATCTTTTCATTAACAGGAAGAAAAGCAAATAGAGTGTAACTTATTGTATGATTCTACTTTCAAGCACTTCACCAGTGATATTTCTTACAGTTCTGCATGTTACTTTTTCCATACTCAAACTGAATTTTAAAAATAAAACCAAAAAACCTGGGTTTGCCTTTGCACTGTGTTCAGCAGAGTTGTACCCAGCCTCTGCCAGTTGGACACTATTTAATTTGCATTTCCCAAGAGAATCGAATTAGATTTTATTAGTAAATTGGGCCTATAACCTTGTAGGCAGCTTTTATTAGTTTATCACACATCAGTATTAGCAAATTGTAAATCCCACTGAAACAAATTTGAAAAGGCCTTAAAGAGAAGCCCAGAACCAATGAAGTTTCTGGAGACAAATAAGGGGGTAGTTTTGGTTTCAGGGTTTTTTATCCCACAAAAACGTTGTTAGTGGTAGCAGAGTCGGTTTTTTTGGTTTTTTTTTTCTCTTTGGGGTTTTTTCCCATCTTCTGTTGTCCTAAGTGTCTCAGTGTTTTGTTTTAAAGAAGTTATACTGAATACAGTCAGGAGAGTTTCACTAAGTTTCTGCCATGGCTCCATGTGGTTGGACATACCAGAGGTAAAGCACGCTCCCCACGTAAGCACTGCAGCGTTTCAAGACCGTTGGTGGGAAACAGGCAGGTGAGTTTCTCCATCACTGGCTCCTCAGGTGATGTGGAATTATGGTCTTGAATCTAAAAGCTAGTGATAAGGAAGATGGAACTGATGTGTTTTGGAGGGGTTTGACCACAGTCTGGGACAAACTTATTAAAAGGCTTCCCTTGATATCTTCAGATCCTGGATCTAAGTGGAAAGTCACGGTATAGTTGTCTTCCTTCAGTACTTAAACGTGGGAGTAATGCTTCCAGAACATGGGGCTTTGTCACTTTGTTTCTGCACCAGTATTAAACTAGTGTTATCTCTTTCCCTTTTTTTTTTTTAGGCAGTGGTCATATTCCCTGCTAGCTGGTATTTTATTGACTTTTTCATGCTGTCTTCCCAAAGCCCCATTTATAGAAATTAAATACTGCAACCCAATCATATTTTAAAACTGTTTAGGTGTCACAAGGATGTACTTGAACTCTGCTGCTGTGATGTGGACAGTTCTCCCAGCATTTTTGAAGACCAGGAGCCTTATTATTCAAGGGGAAGAAAACTTCTCTATAACCCATATTTCTGATAGAGAAGTTCCCAGGGTTTGGCGACGTGTGTGTCCTGCCCCACTAAAGCATTAGGGCCTGGCATTGCCTGTACTCTGGGACTATCCATGTGAGGACGATAATCTTCATATCCAGTGTTCTATGTGCAGCCACTTTCTTTTTTATATGCTTGGGTTCTTACTCTGGTCATAGATTATCACAGGAAGCTTCCAGGCAGCTTTTCTTGTACACGCAGATGATGTCCATGGTGCAACACCTGGTCCTTGCCCTAAAGAGCTGATAGTTCAAACGGGCAGGGAATGAACCAAAGGCAAGGTCGAACCAAAGGCAAGGTCCACCCAAAGGGAGGACCAGAGCCTGGAGTAGAGCAGTGCTCTCCTGACTGCTCTCACTGTGCCCCAGTGACCAGACCACACCACCTCTCCAAGGTGTGTGGTCTGTAATCATGAAGGATCAGGTTGCACTTGTTTCATTTACTGTAAGAGCTGTTTAATTGCTCTGAACAATTACACTAGTATGCTAAGAGATGAAATAGCTTGCTTGGGAATATTTTAAAGGGGAAGGGTTTTTTTTTTCAGCAAGTTGCAGATGCCGTTTGGAAAGAGAGTTAGCATTGAGCTTTTAATGCACCTCAGCTCCTTTGGAATATGGGATACTTGGGCCTCTTTTGCTTGCAGTCACTTCTTTTACATTTTTTAGTTGCTTTTTATTTTACTGTATTCCACCTGCAGTTGGCCTCATTTAACCATCAGGGTTTAGGAGGCTATTAAGAATTTTAAAAGAATACCAAAAGGCTGTAGCAGTTAGCTTGAGTACTTTGGAATGTCTTACCAAAAAGTCCCCCAAACCTGAGTCCATCTCTTCTGAAATGTAATGTTAATTAATTCCCACGTTCTGTCTGCTGCTCGTAGTCCCTCCAGATGTGCTACTAGGAATAGACTGGCTCCCTGGTTACAAGCCATCTGGGCTCTGTAAACTGATTTGCACTTATATTAAACAATAAGTGAACAGAATGCAGAAGAGTTATTAAAGCAAATGTACATTGCTTATAAATCTCAAAGTAAAATACTAAAACGCAGTAAACGGGAATGGAATGTGCAAATGAAGACCTGCTTGTTTTTAATGAGTTTAGCTGGGACCTTCTCGATTTCAACCAAAAGAAAAGAATTTTATTTTTCTCTTTAAAAAAAAAAAATAAATAAAAAGAAACTATAAAACTGCTTACAGAAGTATCTGAGACAAAAACAAGGAAATATAATGTTCTAAACTTGACTGGTCCAAACCACTCAAGCTGCTGTGACAGCTCATAAAACTGAGAGTAGTTTTTAACTGGACTCTGTTTTACATTGCCAGAGTGAATTTTCCTTGCAGGAAGTAGCCAGAAGGTTTATTTAGTTTCCAGACTGCTGCTTTGATCTTTCCATTCTGTCACTTCTCAGGTTACATAGCCCTTTTTCACTGCAGTAAATCTGCAACAGTTAATGAGAATAAAATTTCCTCCTTCTCACTGATCGCATGCTGTTAAATGCCAAACCACAGCCAGCAGCGTATTTGCAGAATTCAGCTGCACTGTACAAAAACAGCACAATCAGTTTAATCTTGTTGGTTTTGTAATTCGTTTTATTGAGCTTTCCTTTTTCAGCTGACCTATTTTATCAAGACAAGTGGTTGCAAGGCCAGACCTGGAAGAAAGATTTAAAACTGCAATAAAGCGAAGGGTGTTTTGTATTCTGTCTAAGCATGCTCACAAGATTCAAAATTAAACTTACAATGAGTAGTTTTTAAAAGTCCTCTATATCAGTGGGGTATTTCTTATGCTTATTATCTGAACTGAACATGTGCTGCAAACAAGTCTCTATTAAAAAAATTAATGTAACATATCAAGTTAATTTCTTTGCCAAATATTTAAAATTGGTTTGATTCTTCTAAAATTTGACTCTCTGAATCTGTATTTATCAGCCCCAGCTAGTCATGTATGATGACTGAACCACCCTTTTCTCTTCCATCTGGAAAATTAGGACATTTTTTGCTTAGCCATGAGATTTTAAAAAAAATTAAAAATTCGAGAGTTTATTTGCCTTCTGGGTTTTGAGCTCATTATGCTACAGGTTGGTTTTGTTGGTTTGGTTTTTTTTCCAAGACTCCCTGCCCAACCTTTGGACTGGAAACATTTTATTTTTTGTTCATTTAATTAAAGTTGAAATTTTGCATGATAATGCTCCAAGGTACAGATCTCCAAGAACATGTTCCACATCTGTATTTGTAGCTGGCTCGTTCCCTAATACAGCCAGTGTTAGCCTGAAGAAAGCAAGCAGTAAGAGACACTGAGATTTACTTCTTCCTTGGCTTATGCTACAATCACCACTGGTTTGGGATAGATTTTGACAAGATTTCACCAGGGCTCTGTCTTGATAGACAAAAGTGGCTGAAACTTGGGCAATTGTCTATGGTGGTAAAAAATATTTAAAGTTTATTCACCAACAATAATCCTCCGACTGTGTTTGCTGTGCATGCTCCAGTGAGCACTGCAAATCCCCTAGTAATTTTAACTTTCAGAAGAGACTTTGAAAGCTTTTATTGGCTGCAGCTGTAAGTCAGAGCAGATCAGTTTTTTTACTCTCCCTCCTCTTCTCCAGTGTCTGGATTATCATCCCTGTGAGTTGCCTGGCTCTTGGTGCTGAGCCCTGGAGACAGCAGGACTTCCTGCTGGTAACCTGCTGACATGGCTTGTCTGGGTATTGGGGCACAGGAGGGAACTTCTTTCCCATTTGTGTGGAAGCACAGATGCCATCCAAGTGACAGTGCCTGGACTTGAGGAGCTCACGTAAATATATAAAGGAATAATTCTCTAGCTAAGAGCCCTTCGATGCAGGGCATGGAAACTGCATTTCTGCCTCAGTAGCTCACCTCAAGTACATTTTCATGATGAGTCTGCTCTCTGAGCCAGCACAGGAAGCAAGAAACGCTTCCTGTCTGGAAATGGGAAGGCCGGTGGAAGATGTGGGCCAGATCCTGAGCTGATCTACTCAGTGACACTGGTCACCTCCATGAAGTTGCTGCTTCAGGATCTTAGTCTGCTCAGGCTGTTGCCTAAAGCTTCAGTATCCCACATAACACTGACATTACTGGAGCTCAGTAAAAGATGCTCTGAAACCTTCCCAAGCCAGATGTATTACTAGTTTCAGATTAAGGCGATGTGCTCTTTAAGTTATGGAGTTGACAGAAATGCTTTGGACTGTGCAAGGGGGGAGGGAGAGGAAAGGACATCTTGCTTTTTGGTGCCTGATCCTCAGGGCTCTTGTATTTATTTTAGTTCTTAATTAATTTTTAAGAAATGGATGTGTCTAATCAGCGGGTTTGGCCAGTTGTTGAGCCAACATGACAGGAGCTGTTTCTGTCAAGCTTATAATGGAAAGTCAGAACTGTGGGTGTCTGTTCCAGCTCTTGCTGTGCACTTGACCTTTTAACAAACCCTGTACAGAATAGCTGAGAACCTCCCTGTCCGTCTGGCAGAGCTCTCAGCCTGGCCCAGGGAATGCTTGGAAAGCTAGCGCCATGCCCTTCAAAGGATCGGGATGGCCACATGAAGCAACTTGAGTTCTTGAGTCACTACCTTGTGCCCTGGCTGTATGCTGGATTTGGTTTTCTAGCAGATCAGAAACATTCTTTCCCAACCCTCCCTTTTTGAGGGCTGTTATAGAATAAGAAAGTCTTTTCTGTCTCCATCAGCCTAATTTGAGTCTTCTTATTACTGCAGTTTCTCACTGTCTTAAATCTTTGGGGTGTTTTTTGCTTTCAGTGCTCCAATGGGAAACTGAGGTCATGGAGGAAAGGAGCAGCTTGTCTGGCATCACACAGCAGGTAACTGACAGAGCAAGAAACCAAGCCCAAGTCCCAGGCTGCTTTCACAGAGCTGGGATGGCAAACTCCGCAGCTTTCAAGTGCGGCTTTTATTGAATTTGGCTAATCACGACCATTTGTTTGGAGTTCAGTGCTTTCTTGCTTGTCAGTTGGGAATTATTTTTAAAAAAAAAAATATCACCTCCCCACCAGTGAATTTTGGCGTGCTTGTTGCTTGGTGTGTAGCTGGAGCCCGACAGAGAAGTCGCAGCGCTCATTTCTCCTCCATTGTCAGACTTGCATTTGTTTATAATTAAATAGTAGAAACAGCAGTATTGTGCTCAGATACAACTGGGCACCAAGTCCAGAAGCAACTGGAAACTTTAAGTCATTAAGTGCACTGAAGAAGGCTGGATCTCGTAGAAGGAGAGGCATGATCAGATCATACGATGCACAAGGGAGCTAAACTATTACTGCAGGGATTCATTCTGATGCGCTCTCTTTTGAGCAGATACCATGTTACCATTTAAGAAGCATCACTGTTCGGTGCCAGTGTAGAGATGGGCTTGGTATTGGATGCAGCGTGGCAGGGACTGTGACTCTGTGTAAAACTTCCCTCCTGCTTGAGCTTGGGGGATAGAAAGCATGGGGGGAAAAAAGGCTTCACAGATGGGGGAGAAAAATTTGGGGCCACAAGAGGCTGAATTTAAGAGACTTGTGGTTTATAGTTTAACGTCATTACCGGTAGTGGGAGAATCTACAGTTACAGGACACTATATAAAGAAACGTTGTGTTTTCGAAGGCTTCTTGGTTGTATACTGTTTCTCCATAACATATGGTTTGTGCTTTTACTCTGAAGGAGAGAAAATTTATGGTCAGTGGAGCAAAACCAGAGGTAGCTGGCACAGAGGAGTAAAATAGGATCATCATCTCAGTCACCAGTAAGGGAAAAAGCAACCAGCCCTATGCAACTTTGTGATGCTGTCCACTCTTTCATGACTGGCATTATGAAATGGTAACCCACCCAGTGTTCAGCCGACCGTGAACATCCACAGACAGCCCCAAGCATACGTGAGCTTCATAGGCTTTGAGCCTCAGTTAAAGTGTGGTGGTTAGCTGGTACCTGCAAAGGATTAGCTAAATCCTTCTTACCTGAAGCGAACTTTAGAAGCTGAAGGTCTATTTCTTTTTTACGGAATTCAAAACCCCTTCCCCCTCCTGCGCTCAGAGGCGCACTGCACCTCAATCCTCCCAATGGGTCGAGGCCTGGGTGCCCCCAGCTCCCCTGCCTTTCTGTGTCTGGGGCTGTGGGGAGGAAACGTGAGGCTGGGGTAGCTGCAGCTTTCATTCACCAGTCTCCTTGTGGGGCTATCAGGATGGGCATGAACAGGGCAGCATGTCGATGTTTAAAAAACACAACCAAAAAACTCCCTGGAGGGAGAGGGAAAAACACAGCCTTTGCTGCTGGTGAACTCCTGTGACTCTTGGTGACAGGTATTACAAACAACAAACTGCATCTCCGTTGTACAGGTTATAGTGCTGTGCTTGTCTCAGAGTTAGAGTCTGGTGTGCCACTTCTGTGGCTGAGATACTGCCTGAGGGGAGAAATTACAGCCTTCCCTACTCATCTGAGCGTAACGGGTTTGTCTGACACACACAGGAACTTGATCTGGCAGCAGGGGTTTACGGCATTCCAGTTTATAAGGCAGTAGAGGGTGGTAACTGCACCGTGTGTTATCGGTGGTGCTGTCACATGTGAGTAGACTCGCAGAAGGGGAAGCATTAGGATTTCAAAGATGCACTGCACAAAATTCTGAATGCCAGCCTTGGGGGGTGGGGGATGTTTTGGGAATGAAGACTGTGGTTTTTAGAAACAACAGTATACGGAGTATAAGGGGAGAAGGTACAGAGGGGCTGCTATGAACTGTACTTGTGTCGGGCTTCTGATGGGTGCTCAGAAACCTTCTGGTGCAAACCTTCTCTGATATGCAGGAGGAGTTTTAGAAGGCTGTTGGTGTGAGCAGTGGCAGCAAGAAGAGGTGCCACATGTGAAACGGGGCTGCATATGTGTATGTCTCCAAAGAACCCTCCCTGGCAGCTCACTTCAGCATGTGGAGAACTTTGACTGTGATCCTTTTGTTAGGGTTTCGTAGGGTTGCTGGTAAGCTGAAAGCTCTGAGTAGTGTTTTCTTGGTCTTGCCAGGGTCAGAAGACCTAGTAAATGATAGATTTAAGTATATTTTTTAATGAAATAGATTTGATTTATAATAAAACTATAAAACTTGTATCCCCAGTGAATAGGTGAGAGCCTCTCAGATGTGAGACTGGTGTATAAGCCTTGTTGATGCAGAGTAAGGAGGGAGGATTGACAGGGTTTTAGAACAGGTTTAGGATGAAATGTAGCTGAAATCGTGGCACTGGCAGGAGCACCTTATGTTTAGCTTGGAGCCCACTTTGAGTGGGCAGTGGTTTCAGGGTGCTTTAACTTTGGGTTACTAGCCATGAAACTGACAGGCTGAAAGGGATGAAAGTTTTGCCCTGAAGTGCTGTTTCACCCTCTGAGGTGAAGACTTCTCCTGGGCCGCCTTTACCTGCACTGGTACGACTCTGACCATCCCACTTCATGCCTCTTGGGTGAGCGTTCAGGCCCGGTTCCCAAGCAGTGTTTCTTGCTGGGATTGCTCTGAGATCGTGCAGTGACCCAGAACTTGCCTTTCTGAGGCCTTGCTTATGCCAGAGGAATTAGTACCTGTTGGAGAGCAACTTGTCAGCACCTGCACAACTAAGAGTGCGAACACCAGTGTGGACAGGCTCAGGTGTCTGTCACGTCACGAAGACTAAGAAAGCAGCCTTGCTCCATGCTCAGTCTGCACCCAGGTGCTGATTTCCCTGGGTGCAGACCTGGGTGCTAATTTCACTAAGCTCAAGAGCCTCTCTCCCTGCACCACACACTCAGGAGCAGCAAAGATACCTGAATGGGAATCCCACACAAGGGTGGGTGGTGGAGTGCTCCCTGTCGGAGCCTGACAGGTCTCCCAAGGCATCACCTCAAAGCCTGGAGCCTCTGAGCACAGGGGGCAGTTAAGGGAAGTACTTTTGTGGGCACAGTGGGATGGATGCTGGCTGGCATTTCCTGCCTCAGGGCAGGGGGCATGGCTGGTCTTTACACTTGAAATTTTGTCTGGACACCTAGGATCCTAGATGTGGATTAATTTGGATGTTATGAATCAAAGTATCAATAAGTAGAGCTGTTACAAAATCTCTCCTCATTCATGCACATCAGGAACGTTTTCCTCTTCGGCATGTGTTCTTCAGTCCCCCAGCAGTACGAGCAAATTGGAAAGTTCAGCTGTCATTTGGGGAAGGTCATAGATCACACTAGCAGCCTGAGTAATCCAAGAGGTTTTAAGTATCATAGCATTTAGTTTAAAGTGAAATTTGCTCTGACAGGGGCTGGCAGTCCAATAGGAAAAAGAAATATTTGTGCTTGGAGAGGTGCATGTGTAGAGACCACGAGTATAACTGATGGCTGGAAGTGATTTCAGTCTAAAAAAAACAAATCATTAAGAGAGTGTATAGGGGTAAAATACACAGTTCATATTTTAAAGGGTCTCAAAATGAACCAGCAACTGAGGTTAGTAGTACATAGTAATTAGCTGTGCTGTTCGCTGTTTAACTCCATCAGCTCCAAAGCGCAGTGGTAATCTGCAGGAGAAACCAGTCGTGCTTTGATGGCGTGGCTACCCAGCACCCATCTCCATGTGCACACTGAGGGAGGGAAGTGCCTTAAATAACCTGCAGAGTATAAGCCATCCGAGGGGTTTGTTGTGGTGTTGGGTGATCTGTGCTGCAGGGATCACATGTGCTTCTGCTAGGTGCATTGCTGAACAGGGCTGACTAACAAGGGGAGAATAGATACCGATTTGGGGGTGAGTGGTGTCACTTCAATGGCATAATTATGTGTCCCTAACGGTGGGAAGACAGGCTGATGCTGGCTCTGCTGAGCACCGAGTTTCCCTGTCGATGCTGTATAAATAATTATGGGCAACAACCCGTTTTTTTCAGAAGTGGGTTTTGAAGTTGATCGCTGGTATGAATCTGAGAACAAATTGTAGAAATCATCATCTCAGGCCAGTTGTTACCCAGCAAGTGTTTACAGACACAAAGCTACCATCATTCCTGGCCCTACCCTTCTGCTGTTCTTGCCACAAGTGGCAGAGATTCATCAGGACGTGGTGTCTGAACGCCTGTCTCCAGCTCGGCAGGTCATGCTTGCAGAGTCCTTGCCCTTGACCTGCCAGTAAGCCAGGCTTCGGTCTACCGCCCCGTGTTTGCTGTGTTGCTGTCCTGCCCCTCAGTTACCTCCTGGGTCCAGCAGCTTCTCCCTCAGCTGAGGGGGCAAGTTTCACGCTGCAGGCTGCCAGTACACACAGTGCACAGGCAAAGCTGATATGCTTCAACAGTGCTAACGGGTACAAATGAAGCCAACTTCATTTTGAAGCATGGACAAGACCTCATTTACTTCAGAGAAATATTTAGATAGGAGAGAGTGGTGACTTGAGCAAGGTGTTTCAATGGGATTTTGCTGAGCCATTTCTTGTTTTTAAACTGTCTAAAACAGTTATCAGCTGATTCATCTCTTCCAGTTTTCTTCAGGACACTAACACATGTCTAAGCTATTTGGAAATAACCAATACTCCTCAAGGTTTAAACTCTAGGGATCTTTACCTAATTACTTACACATTTATGAAAAAAAAAAAATAATTTTTTGCTGAGCATGTGATTGAAACCATATTTTCCCCGTTTGCGTTATCAATTTAAATACATTTAAAAGTTTTTCTTCGAGTAAGGAAGGATTCCCAACCTGGAAGGAGCCTGGTAAGCTCTGCCCACAGTGACGGAGACCCATCGCCACCTCCTGGCTCAGCGTCGTTGTTGCACCTCGCCTCCCACAAACCCAACGGTACTTAAGTTCGGTACAACGTGAGAGTCACCAAAAGAAGCCCTTGACGCTGCGGCACGAAGAGAAGCCACTGGGAAGCAGGAGGCACCAGCTTCCCTCTCGGCGTCCAGGGCTCACAGCCTGCTGTGCGTACCCCTTACTTGCCTACACCATCTTTCCAGGAGTCAGCAGAAATTGTTCCCTATGAGAGAGAAGAGCAATTTGCCCGCAACTAATGGTACAGTCAGGGGCAAAATACAGAAATTTAAAAAAAAAATAAATACAGGAGAGCATTTTCTGTGAAAATATCTTTTCATTAGATATCAAAGATGCTTCAGGGATCTTTGGAAGAAAGCCATGGTAGTCTTAAAGGGCACTGCTCCTCTGCAGTGTAACGTGTGCGGTCACTGGGGCTGGCAGTCGATAGCAAAGCTGGACTCTGCACTTCAGCTCCTGCTGTGCTGCCTTTTAGTGCATCATTAACCCCAGCGCGGCAGTGCTGAAGGAGCTCCTCTAACAGAGCGGGCCTTGTTTTACAGTAGGGTTCAGCTGTTTTGCTGAACTGCCAAACAAGTTAGGCAGCTTCATGTTAGGTCCTCCAGGGCTGGTTTGAAAGAGCTTTAGGGCTGGTTCTTGGAAATCTGTCCCTGACTGTCCCTGTCTGTCTCTGTGAGGGTCTAATTCCTTTGTGTGCTGCAAGCCAGAAACACTGGTAGATGCAGGGACTAATGGGAGTGAAGGGTTTGGTGTTTTCTAGAGATGAGCGAAGTACAGGCAAAGTAACAGGACTGCTCTTTGTCCCTCCTTTCAGGAGTCTTGAAGCTTTGCGCCAGCTCATGAGAGAGCTGCTGTGTGTCAGGTACCAGAGAGGGACCTGCAAAAGGGGCTTCAGAAACTCACCAGCTCATTTTGTAACGGGCTTGAAAAAGAGTAATAGGACTTTGGAGCGGACACAGGAAGGAGTCGGTGGCCAGAGGAGGGTGTTCACATAGCTTTGCTCCTCTGCAGGGTATGCCATGGCTGCTCTGCTTCCCTTGCTGTGCGGGCTGATTGGCTGTAAGGTCGGAGTGGTGGCTCTGCATAGGAATGGTGAGGCAGGGCACTGCCAGCACAAACACGGACCGGCACATGTGTGGGGAGCAAAGCACTTTCAGGACGCTGCATCTCTCAAGGTGCATTCATGTGAAACAGAAAGCTTTTCTCTGCAGGTTGGCTTGGTGACTGTCCCCCTCCCTCTGAGGACAAATCTCAGCCTCAGACCTTCCACCTTTACCTGATGGTGAGAACATCCCATGAGCAAACTAGCTCCCCAAAAAAACAGGCACCAAGGCCTCTTTCCTAGGATGTCTCCGAGGACAAGTCTCTTAGCAAGGACTGAGCGATGGATGTGGTTCCCTGTCACTTTGGCTGAGCCCTTTCAATCCAACCGATTCAGCCGTGCCAGCGTTTTGCTGTGCCAGGGCCTGGGGCCCGCCCACCCATTGTACATCTGGATGGGTTGTTCTTTCCCACCCTTGGCGGTTGCATAACCCGTGTTCCATATGTATAATTGGCAGTAATGAGGTTCAGCTTTTCCCCACTCCAAAAGCACTTTGGTTCTTTGTGTTTTGACAGTGTTCAGAGGGGAAGTTCAGCTCCTTTCAATGCATCTTTAGTCAGACAATAAATCAGGCTCCTTTTCCATTCATCCTTCTACTGAAGTGGAAGTTAAGAAGTGACATAACTATGACTAGGCAGTAATCCAGTGCCTTGGGCAACGTTCATTTTCCCCCTACCTCCTGCATGAGAGTTACTGTCGAGCGTGAAATATGTGTAGTTGTTTCCCTACGCAGTGCTTGTGCCTCACTATCTAATTTCTTGGGGGGGGGGGAGTTGGTGTAAAATATGCTGTTCTGTATGAAAACCAGATTATTCTGTCCTGCTGGTCCACAGCCTTTCAGTGTATGATGAATTCTTTCTGCCATTTGGCTGTCACACCAGAAGCCCCATCCTTTCCTGAACAGTGTTTCTGTGGCAGATACTCTCACTTTCTCATTTCTTCCCAGGGGCATCAGAAATGCCCTGAAGGAAGGAAATCAGCTTGTTCAGGTGTGTCGTGCAGCCCAGGGTTACCAGTGGGCTTTGCAAGAGGCACATTCTTTCCAGAAAGACACGTTGACTTTAATGTACAGATAGAGATGGTGAAGCGCTTTGACAGGAACTCCAAAAAGGATAGAAGATGTGACTTCTGTCTGACCTTTCCTCCATAGGAGTTGTGTTGATTTCTCCACAGCGTGTCTTTGCCCACCAAGGGAGGAGGACATCAGAGCGGTGCTGTCTAGAAGATGGCGTGCAGAGCTGCCTTGTCAAATTATCTCTGGATAATTCTCAGGAAGACTTGGAGACCCCAGCGGTGGTGCACCTTCCCCACCCTACAAAAACCTACAGTTTCTCTCTTCTCTTTTGTTTTTTGTAGCGTTGGCGTTGATGGATTTAGTCAATCCCCAGGGGTTCCTGGCCGCCCAGCCACCGCATACGGATACCGGCCAGACGATCCCTACTACTACAGCTATGGAGCGCGATAAACCAGCCTGCTCTGTGGTCCGAGGTGCTGCCACCTTCCCCGGAGGAATGAGCGTGTGCGTGGCTGGCAGTAGATCTGTCCCTTGGTAATGCATGACTGTACCATGACCGGTCCATTGTTGCATATCCTTTGGCGTGTGTAGCTCCAGATCAATTTCACCTTTCTGGGTCCAGTGTTATAGTGGCAGTGTTTGCTCTTTGGTTGCTCTTTGTTATCCTTTCTGTACAGGATTTGCTCTGTGACTCGAAAGAGGGAACTGGGAGGCTGATGGACAGGAAAGCGTAACATTCTGTATATTAAGCAACTAATTTAATTTCTATTAAATATAAAAACCTGTGTGGTCAGCAGTGGTGAACGTGTTTCTAACCAATGTTTTGTTTGTTTTATGAGGCATTTAAGAAGAATGCTTCAGGTGAAGCGTGTTTAACATGGACTGCGTCCCTCTCACACTTCGGTAAAGGGAACACCTGTAAACCCCATTATCTCCTGATCGTGCCGTGACACATAGTTACCCAAGTCTGGTTCTGGCTCTGAAGACTTTGATTGTGGAAAGATGGCACCAGTTCACTCCCTTGGAGCTTCAAATGTTTACAGCCCAGTTTAAATGCTAGGAAACACTCAAACTTAGAAACGACACTACAAAAGAATACCTTTACCATAGTGCTTAAATAGAGAGCCGTGGGCAGAGAGGGGAGTGCCACATCCTGAGGAATAGAAAGAGAAAAACCCCTCTGTAACTTGGTTCAGAATCCAAATGCTGAGCCTTCCCCACCTGAAAATCCCAGTGCATCCCGCCCTGAGTGTTCACAGGGTGTAAGCTGGATCTAAGCATGGATCACTGACTGAGCCAGGACGGCAGGTCAAAGTTTAAGCAGTCTCACCTTCACCTTTTTTTGTGTAGTGGCCATTGATTTGCAGAATTGTTCCTCTCCTCCCTTCTCCCTCAGCTCTGGCTTAGCAAATGGACTTGCATCAGGGGCTGATAGTAGGAAATGATCTGGTAGGACTGGTGTACTTCTAGGAGAAAGTGATCCTCAAAGGCATGGAGCTGTTTAGGAAGTCAGCAGACTGTTAGTCTTTAAAGCTATCTTTGAAATCAAGATGGTTTTGAAACCTTGCTTTATCTCTTAAAAGTGGACGAGTACTTTCACGTGCCCTGTTACTCGCTGTGTTTCGTACTGCACAATTGGAAATGATTCTAAAATGAGCCATAGTATTTCTTCACCAGTTTTCAGCCTCCTCCCTGCACTGGCCTCATGTTTGTGGCCTCACTCACTGGAGGTAGGAGGAAGAAAAGCCAAGATTAAGTAGTATTTTATTTTAAATAACTTTCTGTACAACTTCTGATTCTTACACAGTTTCACTGACAATGTGAGGTTGTACTAGAAGCACTGCAGAAGTCCTGAATTAAACTACTGGGTTTCCACCATTGTACCCTTCTAGATTCCTCCCGTTGGCCCTATGCTTCAGCTGCCCAGCAGTTGTGCTGCAGTTGGCCAGAAGCTTTCAGGTATTTCTGTAGCTATGGCTGAGAGAGAAATGACCCAAACCACACATTCACGTGCAGGGTTTTCTTTTGAGACTGGCACTCGCTCGTCAGGCTTTCCCCAAAAGTCCATGTTGAAGTTATTTAAAGCGGTTCCCCTTCTCACAGAACATGTTTTAGGGGAAGGGGAAAAAAAGAATGAATCATGAAATGGGTCCTTGGAGTGTATGCAAACTATCGATGAAACTGGAGGAGCCTTTAATTGGAAGCTTCAGGTTAATGTGGGACTGCAGTTGAGCCTCAGTTGAGTGGGTGGGTGTCTGTAATTGTAATACAGTTGTGACCACGCTGAGAATAAATGGCAGTGGAAAAAAATCTCTGGCTGCATTTTTAATATTCAATGTTAGGAGTTTTATGAGAAAAGAATAAAGGATCAAGTATTTGTCGCTTTGCCTGGCAGCAGCTAAGAGAACATCATTTATCTGCAAGCAGAGCTTGGTAAAAATTACTCAGCACTTAGTAGCCCGAGGACAGAGCCTGCTAGCCGAGATGAAAACCAGCTGTGCCGCTGTACTCCAAGGCGGAGCACGCCTGATTTTCCCTTTAATTACAGTTCCCGAGCCAGAGAGGGGAAAACAGATACGAGCACATCAACTTTTCAGTCTGTATCATGTTTCCCACTGGTGTCAGGGGGAGACTGGTGAGTCTGACCCGTGGGGTAACTTCCTAATGACTGTATTTATGGCTTCAGTCCCCGAGCGCTGTCCCAGCACAGAACAGGGCGAGGAGGAATCTGCTTTCTTTTAGCAACATCTACAACTCCTGTCCCTTACGCCATTTCCTGGTTTCTCTCCCTGACTTTGTAGAGCTGCTCTGCTCTTTCCCTACAGCAGTGTTGTGGTTTCCCCCCGGCTGTGGGCCGAGATCCACACAGCTGCCTGCTTCTTAAAGTAAAAGAGCAGGGGAAGAGGGAAAAGGGGGAAACAAGGGAAGGGAAAAGGAAGGGGCAAATAACTCCAAAACCAAGAAACTAAGAGGCCCGTGGGTTGGGATAAGGAGAGTTTACTAGGAGAACAGAAAGATAAAATCTAACAATGCTAACAGGACTTTAGAGCAAAAGAAGATGAAACTCTTGATCCCCAATGCAGTTTCTCCCCGACCCACACAACTCAGGCCGTACCACCCAGAGCTGTCCCGGAACCCGACCGTCCCCCCAAGCAGCACGCGTCCCGCCACCGCCCCTCTTCTTCCTCCCCTCAGCCCCCCATTATCCTGGGCAGGACGTCATTGGCATGGAATACTCTCTTTGGCCCATCTGGGTCACCTGTCCTGGCTTCGCCCCTCCTTTCTCCTGAATAGAGAAATAGGAAGAAGCTGAGAAAGTCCTTGACTGTCTGACTGCAACTAAGAACATCAGGGTGTTCTCAGCACTGCTTTCATTGTAACTCCCAAACACAGCATTCCATCAGCTGCTACAAATGAAGTTAACTCTATCCTGACTGAAACCAGGACAAGCAGGAATCCCCAACCATCCTGGGAGCTTCCTCCTTCCCAGTCTGCTGCTGATTAATTAATGAGTTTGGTTTGGCAGGTTAATATAGGTATAATTAAGCTGTGAAGTGAGCAGTGCAGTGCAGTGAGCAGAGGCTGAAAAGCTCAGAGGTCCATTAGCCATTCTTCAGGCTGTCTGGAGGTGAGCAATGTCTTTTCAGCGCACGATCTGCTTGGCGCAGCAGCCAAAGATCTCTCTCTGTGTTATTTTACTAGGGGCTTACTAGGGCAGCAAAAAGCAGAATTAAGCAGACACCCTCAGCCTTGAGAGCTTAGGAAGGACCCAATACAAAGCCTTTTAAATGTCAGGGTGCATGCAGAGCTGTCTGCTAACAGCTTAATGTGTGTGTTTCATCCTGAAGTGAGACCACCACATATCTGTTTAATCCACTCTGGATAAAGTGAAACAGGAACAAGATGTATCTTCCTCTGGGATAAGCAGGACAAGCTCCGTTTAGGTGTGAGAGATTTCAAGCCCCTCTGCAAGGTTCTTTACTAGAACTCCTGTAACATGCCACCAGTAAGCTCAGCTGTCCGCTCCTCGTGGGAGAAGGCTGAGAACAGCTACAGCCTTCATTTCTCCCATTACCATCCTCGAGAAACACACAAGACAGTGAAGCTGATTCACTGATGCAACTTCTGTCACAGCCATCAGCCCTACACGTTGTTGTAACTTGCTCGTTATTTTCTTTGTGAGGTCCCAGAGCGCTTTGAGACAAGGGGAGAGAGGCACCGGCGCTGCCCGCCAGCGTGGGCGGTGGAAGCCAGCACTGTGTCACGAGTAGCTCACAGGTAGATGATGTTTGCAACCAGTCAGCCTAGACACATGCTTTGGTGGAAACAACAGAGTTGGTTTGTTGGGGTCCCTGCTCCCTAAAGAGAGAAATCCACTTCTGAAGAAATCAAGTGCTTGAAAAACACCCTTAGGAGCAAAGAGCTGCTGTAACGTAGTTGTAACTAACGGGACCCTGTAGCAGGAAGGGGCTAGGAAGAAAAGCGGTCATCAGCCTGAAGCTGGAGCCTCATGCTGTGAGTAGAAATCAGAGGTGGTTATTAAGAAGCTGTTCTCTTTACCTGCAGTTGTTCAGGTCTTCCACTCTTCGGCCTTTCCCCTCCTGCACACACACAGACAGAGATGCCCCACAAGGGCTTGGGCCCTCGAGTAAACTGGGACGGGGAACGGCCAGTTCCCTCATTCTGCACTTTGGGGACAGGGCCTTTTGGTGTGACTGGTTGTCCTGTGTGGGCCAAAGACTTTGGAACTTCCCTACCTTTGGAAGTGAGGTGGCACATCTGAACTTCGCTTTAGTTTCTGTTCCTGTGGGCGCGATGGCAGTCCACAATTCGTGGTGTACTGTGCATCACATGCTAGGCAGGACCCATTCTCCTTCCCTGCACCCTGTTTGCCCATCAGCTGGACCCCAACTCTTCCCCATTGTGAACCCCCGTGCCAGCTGCTGGGCATCCCAGTATGCTGGCACGGAATAAATCCTTCCTCTTTGCATGCCAAACAGGTGAGCTCAGCCAAATGGAGTTTGGGTGTGGATCCGAGCGGCTCCCGTTTCCTGCAGCTTTGTTGTGCAGAAGGGACCGGGGGGCAAAGGAGGCTCCATCCAGCAGGCGAAATGGGAAGAGTGGAGCGACTGACGAGAGCCTGAGCCCCTCACGCTGGACGCGCTGCGGCTGAACCCGTGTCTAGACAGGGCCGGGCGCGGGGCATGCTGCCGGGCTCCCAGCGCTCGGTCCGACACGACGGAGCAAACCGCATCCTGAGGCCCCGGCGCGGCGCTGGAGTAACACCGGCGAGGAGCGAGCGGCGTGTGGGAAGCCCGGCCCTCCCACCGCACCGCGGCCGTGCCCAAACCGCTCGGGGCCACCTCTCCCCGGCGCCGCTTCCCCCCGCAGCGCGAGGCGCGGTGAGCTTCGAAGGCGCCGGAGGGCTCAGGCCGTGACGGGCTCCTGGCAGACCACCGGCCTCGAGTGCCCCGCCGCCGCCCCTTCACCCCATCGCCCGATGGCGGAAGCCGGCTGCACGAAGGCGGCCGGGCCCCGGAGCCGCGGGGGAAGGAGACCCCTGGCCCCGTAAATCGCGGGATCGTCTCGGCTCCCTGCCGCGGAGGAGCTCAGACCGAGGGGCGGTCCTGCCGCTGCGTCGGGGGCTGCCTGGGCCGGGCCGGGCCGCGGTTCCGAGGGCCTGGGGATGCTGCGGACCGGGCGCCCCGGGAGCAGCCACCGCGGCTGAGAAGGAGAGAGAGGGCGAAGGCGGCCAGAGAACAGACTTCCCCGCAACCAAAATGGCCGCCACAGCTTCGCAGGCCGCGCCCTCTGGCAAGATGATGGACGGACTGCGTCGGATTGAGCCGCCCGCCGCCAGGAGGCGCGCAAGGCAGGCGGTGGCGCTCCGCCCGCCCATCTCTATGGTTTGCCGCTGCCGGAAGCGCGACTCTGCGGCAGCGCTGTAAGGAGGGAACGGCAGGAGGGGTTGAGGCGCCGGTGTCCCTGCACCCCCACTCCCGGGACGGTGGGGCCGAGGCGGTGGAACCTCCCCTTCCCGGGGCGGCGGGGAGCAGGTGGGGAGGCGGCGCTCGGCGGGCGGCCGGGGGTAATGGTGGAGGCCATTGCGGGGGGTGATTGGGCTGGGGGACTGACTCAGGGTGACCGGAGCCCCGCTGCTCTACCCGCCCCGGGGCGCCGGCGGTCCCGGAGAGCCGCTATCCCCAGCTCCCTCGGGCTGTGTCCCGCCTGTCCCCGGCGCTGCCCGGGGCAGAGGCTTTCTGCTCCTCGGGTCAGGGACGCTCTGCTCTCTGGGCCGGCCGCTGGGAGCCTCGGTTGGGACGGGAGCTGCCAGCGCGGCTCGGGAAACGGAGCCGGTGCCTCCGGGCGGGGCGTGCGGGGAGAGAGCAGCCGCCGCCGCGGCGCCCAGGGGTTCGGAGAGGCGGCGTTCCTGGCAGCGGGCGTTTCTCGGGGACCCCCGCTACAACGCGCGCCCTTTCCCCTCGCCGGGTGCCCGGGGCTGCCCCGTCCTTCGGGGCGTGCCGTAAAGCCGCGCTTCCTTTCCCGGGGAGGCCGCTGCCCGCCCGCCCGGCCGCGACACTGCCCGCACGGGGCGGGGAAACCTCACCAGCTCGGAGCGATCCCGGTGCCGCTGGGAGCGAAGCACCGTCCCTTCCCATAGCCGCTTCCCGCAGGTTCTGCCGGAGCGGGACGGGGCAGGCGGGGAGAGGGGAAAGCGGGGAACTGCCTCCCCCTTGGCTATGGAGCAGCAGATCCCGGAGCTCCGTGAATAAGCCGCATCGAAGCTCCGACTCTAACACCGTTAGCCTAAATTGTTCTCACCTGCCTGTCTCGGGGAGTTACACCCAGCTCATGTTCAGAGTTTAACCAAAGCAGGATCGTGCTGGGTCACGTTGTGATCCCACGAAGCAGCTGTGCTCCCTACACTGTGTAGTTGGGTGGCTGATGGTTTGTTTTAGTACAGGGGGAGAGTTGTTGTGTGGGGTGTAGCCACACCTAGGTGTACACCTCTGCAAGTGCTTTTGCCTGCAGGAGTTTCAGTAACCAGTGTGTTCTGGAGTGTAGAGCAAGGGAAAAGAAGCTCAGCAAGGGTTCCTGAAAGGAGTGGCTCGTGGTTCTGCAGGCTGCTGCTGCGGCTGGGTGGTTGGAAGCTGCTCACTTGAAGAGGCTTGGTGTTCCATACTGGGAGTCACTGGGGTCCTCCAGAAAGCTGGTCACCTGGAGCAGGGGCTGCTTGTTTGGAGCTGGTGCTTGGGTAGGTGGCAGGGATTTGAGTGACTGATGCTGCAGCGCTTCTGACCTTTGTGCGTCCCTGAAGCCAGATGTGTAACCGGTGGGTACGTCCATATGTCTTCGGAGAGGCGTGAGGCACTGGGTTAGTTTAGACACTTCCACCTATTGTGTGCAAAATCTAACTGAGAAGCAGTTAGAGTAGAGCTGGCAAATGCAGCACAGCTGGGAAGAGTGGGGAGTGCAGGTAAATGCCCTCAGCTCGCCCCAAGAGGAGCAGCCAAACCATCATGCAGGGGTGTGGAAGGTTAACTGGGGGCCAGCCAGAGGAGAGCTTTGGGGACAGCAGCAGGACAGCCTCTGTCCTGGAGCAGCAGTAGTCCTTTGATCCCAAGCAGTTCACAAGAGAGTCTGTTTTACAAACATGTGTGACTGCTGCACAGTGCTTTCTGCTCCCCCTCTGTGTAGCACTGGGAAGCTGTGGTTTAGATGCCTGTCTTTATTTGTTGAATTTCCTAGAGGTCCTGTTAAAGGAATGGGCACTGGCAAGGTGCAGATCCACCCCTGAGGCTGGGCAGGGGCAGTGCTAGCAAGCTGCGTGTTCCGTAGATAATTCAGTGTTGGATTCTCGATGGATCAGGACAGCCGAGCTCAGTTTGTTTTCAGACTAGTGCCTGTTGCGTGCTCACTGGGAATGCTCTGGACAGTTAGAGTCTGCTCCCACCAGACAGGTAAGAGCTGTCATGTCTTCTGTTTCCCATATCTAATGTGTTTGTAGGGTTCGTTCCTCCCAGCGAGAAGCACATCTGGAGTAGTAGCTGCCTGTTTGTTCCACAGCAGTTGGCTAACAAAGGCGATTAAACGATGCCTGGGCAGGGATTTGTATGAGGTCTGGTAAAAAAGCAGCGTTCTGGCCCTTCCCAGTGCTGCTGTTGGCTGGGCAATCAGCATATTTACACTTAACAGGAAAACGGGATTGTAACATGTTTAAATAGAGGATGCTTTGGGGAAAGGAAGTAATAGTTTAGATAACTAACTCTTAACTGGTGCAGTGAGAAGGCAGGAAACCTGAACAGACCAGCGCTCTCTCCAGAAGGCCCTGGTACTGCTGCCCTCGGAGCTCCTGAGAGGGCTTGAGCTGGGGCAGAGGGCCAGGGGCAGCAGCTTTGCTGGGGCGGCTCTGTCAGGGCGCTGAGGTACTCCCATGTTGTTGCTCGCCTGAAGCCTCAGGCCAAGGCTGAAAACAACCACCATAAAGCGCTTCTCCAGCTTGGGGATGGGCTTTATCTGTTGTTTTTCCTGAAAACTGTGGGTTTGCCCTCTCATCCCCTCGTTACTAAAGATCATTTGCTGACTCCTGCGTACAGGCTGGCACTCAGGGTCTTGCTTGCAGCCCGCCATCACGAGCCTGGTGATAGCATGTCTGCTCAGTCAGTGTTTTCTAAAAGAGCCCCTGCAATCAGTGTGTTTGTTTCTGGTGCTGTGTGCAAGGAAGCAGCACAGAAATCTGTGTGCCTCTTACTGACAGAGACTGTGGGAGGGAGGAAGGGTTGGCAGCAGGCGGAGGATTTGTTGGAGGGAGAGAAAGTATCTGGAGGGGAAAACACACTGCTCGAGGAGGACTGTGGTCACCGTTGGACAGCAATACCTCTTGGAGAATTAAAGGGGCTGCTTTTAAGAAGGCGCTGAGCTCCTATGCCGATCTCTGCTCCTTGCTGCTGGCTGGGCGTAACCAGAGCAAGACCTCTGGAGTGGGTATCTGTGTGACTGGGGGTACTGGTGGACTTCTGCTGTGATAGTCAGGTCGAGGACTAGTCCCAGACGCCGTACTGTCTGTTCATCTGTGTGTCAGAGCTGGGGATGGCTCGTGGGGAGGTGGCACAGGCGCCAATGCAGTTCTGGCTCCGCAGCTAGAGAGCCGCTCACCTGTTGATCTGAGCCCTTGTGTGATCACTCACTTTCCTTTACAGCGGGTGAGGATTTTATTCTTGTCCCTGAAGGACAAGGAGAGGGTACTACTAGCAGGGTGAGGTTCTTCATGGCTGTTCCGTGCTTTGCAGAAAATGCTCTGAAGGAGATCTGGACAGTGCCCATTGGAACTGAATCTGTCCAGAAAAGAATCTTCCTTCGCCCAAAGACCTGTTTGTCGTCAAGAGGGAACTTCTACAACGGCCCAACTCTGCAAGTGATGGGCTCGGAGAACAGCGCGTTAAAGAGCTATGCGCTAGAAGAGCCGCCGTTCGTGCTGCCAACCGGACACACCATTTATCCGGCCGTGCTGCAGGATGGGAAGCTTGCGTCGGTCTTTGTGTACAAGCGAGAGAACGAAGAGAAGGTTAATAAAGCTGCCAAGGTACGGAGGAGCGTGACCGGGGTGGGCTTCTCAGAGCTGGCCCTCTCCTTTCCTGGAGGGGAGGGAATCAGTCAAGGAGGCTCAAACCCGCGGGGGGTAGGGGTTAGGAGGAAAGGCTAACGATGACCCTGGCTGCAAACAGCTGCCCTGTTGCGGGGTTGGGGGGGAAGGGACTGAGCAGCTGCGATGCTCATCACGCACCGCACGATGTGAGCGGTGGCAGGAAGCGATGTTCAAATAGTGATGCCTGCATTACTTCTCAGAGTACTGGTCTCTTCCTGCAGATGGAAGTCAGAGAGTTGTTTCTGGGCAGATCCTGCCCAAAATAGTGTGTGTGTTCTGGGTGAGACTTTGTACCTAGTGGTATTCTAAAAGGTTCTGTGCCCGGTGCGTGGTGAGGAGCAGGGATGGGCTGGCTAAATTCAAGTAGAAAGCATGGCTGGAAGTACAAGACTCAGCTCTGCAGCCAAAAGAGGTGCCTTGGGTGGGATTTAACAGATGTCTCTGTTTCTGAAAGCACCTGAAAACCTTGCGCCATCCTTGCCTTCTGCGCTTCCTATCCTGTACTGTGGAAGCAAATGGGATCCACTTGGTTACAGAGCGGGTGAAGCCTTTGGAGATGGTCTTGGAGAGGCTCTCTCCTGCTGAAATCTGTGCAGGGATCTATGATGTGTTGCTGGCGCTCATCTTCCTCCATGACAGGGTAAGTACTACCGGCAGCGCTCACGAAGTTTTGACAGGAGCCAGATGCGGCGTGACAGGAGAGTGTTGTACCTGGGCTTGCCTGGGGGACTGTCACCTTCCTGGTTCCTCACCAAAAGACACAGCCACACTTTTTCAGCTGGAACTGCTAAAATCAATGGCTGCTTTGTAGGGTAATTTAAAACGCTGTGGGGTTTGGAAGTGGCTGTAGATCTTAATTCCTGAATTGATGTCACCTCGCAGTCTCTCTTACTTTAGGGAAACGGGATTGATCAGCCTTGGTATTTATTCACAGCTGTGTCAGGCAGAGATTGGTGTTGCTGCTCCCCTGGTTTGGTGCTGTGTGTCTGTCCAGGACTGCGGTTAAATCCCAGCTCAGACTGTAGCTTTTGGGGTTTGTGTTTTTGGCTTGGGTTTTCCCTGGGTTTCCAGTAGCATCGTGAGGGCTGTCTGCTGGGATACCCCAGCCCTTCTGCATCGTGCGTTTTGGCAGCTTCTCCTCAGCTCCTCAAAGCACCTAATTAGCACTGATTAAGCACTGATATCTTCATCTATCCCCAGGTCTGTTACCCTCTTTTGTTTTGTTTTAGGGACAACTAACGCATAACAATGTCTGCTTATCATCTGTGTTTGTAAGTGAGGATGGGCACTGGAAGCTGGGGGGAATGGAGACGGTCTGTAACTTCAGTGAAGCCACCCCAGAGGTAAGAGCTGAGCGGAGCACACCCTCTGATACCTGGGAGAGGTCCTTACTTGGCACTTGCTATTAAGTGCCTTGGCTCGCTTCCAGGTCTGACTTGAATCCTTTCTCTAAGGACACAGTAACCATGAACTGTGACATATACACAGACAGAAACTGATTCCCTGTTAGACAAAAAGCAGCTCCCTTTCTCAGGAGGGTAGGTTATGACCAAGGGGAGCGAGAAATCTGTGCTCTTCTGGGCTGATTTAAAAGCAGCCAAACAGGGAAAGCATTAGTGTGAAGCAGGAAGATCCAGGTTGAAATGAATAAACAGAAAAATAATTTCAATGACTCCAGCTCTTGGTGCTGGCACCCTCGTTGCTTGTAACTGGTCTTGGCAGAAGAATTCCTGGCTGGATTTCTGCTGCATGCTGCAGCCTAGCACTGTGTTGTAAATCTAAATTGCCTTTTTTCTCCCTGAGGGTCCACAAATCCTTCACAAACTGTATTGAGTGTCCCCAGCATGTATCCCCCTTCAGAAGGGACAAGGCAGACACACAACCAGTGTGTGTGGTGGTGGTGGGCAGCAGTGCAGAGAGCATGGCAGTAAAACCTGACTGCTGCAGCTCATGAAATCCATCCCAGTCCATATGAAACATGTGGAACCACAGGTCTGAGGACCCAGAGGGATGAGCTGGCTGCGATGCCCAGGAGTTGCTTTCTGACAGCTTGGGGCCTTGTGCCCAGCTCATTCGTGCTTCTCCTGTGGGCAGAGCGGAGCACAGGCTGCCTGGGTGCCAGTCAGAGGGCTGGGGGCAGACCCCCCGCCACATGCTCAGCTCTGGCCCCAGGGAGAACCTTGCTCCTGCTGCTTGGCACAGGTGGAGGCAGCTCATGTCTCCCCTCTTCTTCCAGTTCCTCCGTCATGTCAAGTCAGTACGAGACCAGTCATGCATCCCCTGCGAGGAGATGGTGAGTAACACCGCTTGCTGGGGGAACTCGCCGCTGGCAGGAAGCAGGAGCACAATGCTTGGGGGATAGTTCTCATTCACAGACTTAATTTCCTTGTGCTGAGGGGGAGGAACTGGCTGTTGGATGATACTTGAGGCTTATTCTCTCCCCCTCTTCCCTCTAGTCCCTGGTTTGGGTATGGTGTTTGGCACAGGGAAGCAACAATCTGAATGAGGAGCAGCAGGTTGTCAGAATATTTTTCCAACCCTTTGTGTTGCAGGTTCAACACCTGCAAGTCACCAGAGCTTTGCAAAAATGAGAGAGTAGTTGCTGCGTAGCTCTGATGTAACAGCAGCCTTCTCTTTCCCACTTGTTAGTCCCCATGAAGCATCCTGTGAGTTGCTTGTGCTAAAGGAGTGCTCTTTCTCTCTCTAATTATCACTGGTTTCCATAGAAATGCCCAGAGTTGTTGACTTGCAACTGCTGCATGCGTTCACGGGGGAATTGTTTCCTTGTGATGTAGTTGCTCCTTTGAGTTATACATTCCCCAGTGGAATGGGGTTTTTTTAGCATAATACTTTACTTGTGGAATACTTAGTGGAGCTTTGGTGCTATAAAAAGAATCGGGGAGGATATGTGGTGCAGGGTGGGAATAGAGATTGATGGAAACTATCAGGTATCTCAGAAACTCCCCTGTTGCTGATCTTCTTGGCTTTATTTTCAGGCTGCAGATTTCAAAATCCTGCCCAGCAGCTACGGGCACGCGAGGGATGCGTTCGCGTTCGGAACAATGGTTGAAAATCTCCTGACAGTCCTAAACGACCAGGGTGAGGAATGACATGTGCTTATTTTGCTGTTAACGGGCTTTTCTAGCTCATTCCTTGCCTCTGCAGCACTCAGAGGGTTGCTTGGTCCTGCCTCACCAGCCCCCTCATTGAGGTTTAGGGATGTGGGTGCTGCGTACCAAGGGGAGCAGGAGCCTTCTAGCAGAGAGGGAGCAGGAAACTTCTTGGAAATGGAAACATCGTTTTCTCTTCCTTTAGGGACAGATATGAGCAATTTTGCTACCAATTAGAACTTCTAAAAATGAGTTTTTTGGGAGGGTGAAGGGCTCATGATTGTCGCTTGTTCTGTACTGGGTGAGAAACCTAATGGTAGGTGCTCTGGCTTTCAGTTTCAGCAGATATTCTCTCCAGCTTTCAGCAAACCTTGCACTGTACACTGCTGAATCCAGATCCAAAGTGTCGCCCGCCCCTGTCCAGCTTATTGTCACACGAGTTCTTCAGGTAAGGAAGGGAATGGCCTGCCCCTCTTGGCAGGTCTTGATGCAGCGTGTTTCCATGTTAGAGATGTGAAGGTGTGTTGCTCATTGGATGGGAAGTGCAGATGTAATCCCCACCTCTTATGGGATCTTTGACAAAGTCCTTAAATTATGAACACACAACCAGCCTTCCAAATGAAGTGCTGAGCTAGCAGTGGTGTGTTCCTGTGCCACATGTGGTCACTTGCATCTCCCCAGGCTCATGGGAGGTGGTGTGAGAGACTCTAGACAGTAAAATCATGGGCAACACCACTGGAACAAAGTGGACTCTGAGGTAATCCAGGTGTCTGCTGTCACCTGAGAGCTCCCATGGATGGTGGCACTTACTTCTGCTCATCACCCTGGGAAGCTGGTCAGAGGTGGCTGATGCCTTGTTGTCCAGGCCTCCCTGGGAGCTGCTGACTTCAAAATGCAGCACTGTGCAGGCACGGCTACCAGGTAACTGCTCACACCTCCATGCTGGTGTTCTTGGTCCCCCGGCATTTGACTTGTCTCCGTCTGTCTGGTTCTCTCTGCTGACTGAAGGATGGGGATTTGCAGTCTCTGAGTGGGGGTGGTTTGAGCATCAGTAAGGTTTGCAGTTGACAAGCCCACGTTTTTGTGCCTAGGAATGATTTTCTGGAAGTTGTGAACTTTCTGAAGACCTTAACACTAAAGTCTGAGGAGGAAAAAACTGAATTTTTCAAGTAAGTGAAGGAACTATAATCTGGAAGCTTTTAATTTCAGGGATACTCCTGCTGAACAGGATTATGGGGGACCTGGAACATCTAGTGGACAGAGAGTTAGCTCTTCAGGTGCCAGATTTGAGTTGCTTTGGCAGAACGCTGCTTGCTCTGTAATGCTTCTTGTACTCCAGCCAAAGTAACAGTTGCATCAGGTGAGGAAGCTCTGTGCTCCCTCCTTTCCCAACTACTTGCAAATGGTTTGGTGTTTGGTGAGAGTGGTACCTCTGGGCTCTGCAGCGTGCTGACACTCACTGTTTGCAGGAGTGACCTGTGCACACCCATTACAGACCAACTGCTGTTGCTGGAGAGTCAGTCAGAAACCAGACTGTAGTGACACACGTCACTTCAGGGGTGCTTTTCTGAATCCTGTCTGCTTGCTGGCAGCTGGGTCAGACTGCTGCAGGGCCAAGGACAGAGGCCTCCTGGGTACAGGGATGTGAAAAGGAGAGAGAAAAAGGAGAAGCTGCATCTTCTGTTCTTTTCCCACATAAAAGCCTGGGTGTCCTAACAGAGCTATTTTCCTGCCAGTTTTATACTTCCATGGTCACTGCCAGTTGTAACGCTGGTTGGATCTCACTAGTTTGAGACTAAGGGGAGGAAATGAGAGGAGAACAGGGATCTTGGCATAAGCATTCAGAATGGTTCCTACAGCAGTGTTTACTGAGGGAGGGAGTGAAGGTTTTGCCTAAAGATAAGGCAGCATTGCCCCTTTATCAAGCACAGAGGCCTTCACAGTGTGTGTGCTGTTGCTCTTGGTTTCCTCCACACCAAGAGAAAAGCAGCAACTGATACTTGAAAATTAAAACCCTACAGGGAAGAGCGGTTGCACAAAATGAAACTCAACCTGTTGGCCACCTCTGAAACGTATTTAATGGAAGTGGTTTCAAAATGAGATTCCCTTTTTGCAAGGGAAACTTCCCCTTGTGTGGTGGGCAGAACAAGCAGTGGCAACATTCTCATGATGCAGCAGGTTGTGGGGTGAGAGGACAGTGCTCTCCTGCAGTTCTAACTGTATCACTTCATGGGAGTCACCAGCTCCAAGGCAGTTTGATGCCACAGCTGTAGTTGCATGGTGCTTATGGATGGGCTTATGACAGCTTGTGATGCTGGTGTGGATTTTTACAGAATGTGTTTCTGGCTCCTGCACTCTGGTACCTTTGCCTGAAAGCAGGGGCAGAGCCTTGTCCCTCTGGGTTAGAGCGCACATGGGCAAGAGGCTGTGATGGGACACTGTCTCTGGGAGGTGAGGCAGATGCAAAAACAGGGAAAAGTTAAGGGAAACGCTGGTAAGTGTGTGAAAAGCTGCCTTGATCCTAATTGCTCTCTCCTGGAACAGATTCCTGCTGGACCGGGTGGCTGGCTTGTCGGAGGAGCTGATTGCGTCCCGGCTGGTGCCTCTTCTGCTCAATCAGCTTGTGTTTGCAGAACCTGTAGCTGTCAAGAGTTTTCTTCCTCATCTGCTGGGTCCAAAGAAAGGTGACCTTTAAATACTGCCTCTTTTCACAATTATTACTGACGAGTTTGTAATTAGCGGTCACTCCATTGAATCAAGGGAGTGGTGGTTCCTTAACCAGAACACATGCCGTACCCATAGGAATGGAAGGGATGGTTTCATTTGCTTCCCTGTTTGCAGTAGTGCCTTGTGCTGCTCTGTGGATGCTAGGAGGTTAATTAGGAATTGCCTGAGCTCTTTCCCAGGATTATGTGTCACCCTGCCTGCTCCTTTTTCTTCTCCCACTGTATTCCTCCTGTAAAGAACACTTCAGTCTCTTCTCCTTTCCACTCTGAGGGGTGTTCATGTTTTGCTGGATCCCCAGCTACCTCTGCCCCAGCTGTTTGCCCTCCCTTGAAGCTATTTTTCCTCAATAGCTGCTGGCATTTCAGCCAAGCAGTATGTGTCACATGACTGTTTGACCCTGTTCAGAGCTGTTGCCATTGAGCAATGGACCTTGGCACTGCTGCCTCTCCTCCCTCCTGTCTCTGACAGCCCAAGCCAGCTGGGCCGGCAGCTGACAAAGAATCCAGCCTAGCAGTGCAGTGACACTGTAGATCTCAGCTGTGGTGGTTTCTCAGGGAGTAGCTTTTAGGCGAGTCGTCTCTCAGCAAAGAGGCCTTTTCCCATCTTCACCTCTCTTCCCTAGAGCAAACTGGAGAAAGCCAGACCAGCTGCCTCCTGTCGCCAGCCTTGTTCCAGGCACACGTCATTCCCGTGCTGCTGAAGCTATTTGAGGTTCATGAGGAACACGTTCGAATGGTGCTGCTGTCTCACATTCATGCCTATGCAGAACTGTTCTCTCAGGACGAGTTGAAAAACATCATATTGCCACAGGTTAAGGACAGCAGAACAATATGCGGTATATCCTGGAATATGGGACTCTGGCTGGTCACGTTGGTCCCTCACTTTAAAATTAGGATCTTGTATTGCTGGCCACAAAGAGTTTGCAACCTCCTGTCTGTGCAAGTCCTAACCCTTGCACCCCATACTGAGCTGGAGGCTCTGTTAAACCTGGTGCCCTCTGTCTCAAACACACCCCAGTTGTGTTGATACCTGTTGGCCTTGGCTGGCAGCCTCACAAGAGACTGTGTCTCTGTGTCACACCACAGTTATTAAGAATGGAGGAGCCTGAGCTCAGGGAGCCTTGGTGCTATTTACACCGAGAGCTGTGGGAGAGCATAGAAATGAAATAAGGCTGCAGATAAAACATTTAAAGGGGAAAGAAGGGGGGAAAAAGAGGATTTTTTTCTGTTTTTGGTAACATTGTTACATTCTTGGTGTTAGGTATTGCTGGGCCTTCGAGATACCAGTGACTCCATCGTTGCGATAACGTTGCACAGCTTAGCAGTTCTCGTCTCCCTGCTTGGACCTGAAGTAGTTGTAGGTGGAGAAAGAACGAAGATTTTCAAAAGCTCTGCACCCAGCTTCATGAAAACTGCTGATCTCTCTCCAGAAGGTAAATGGTACAGTCAGAGTGATCCTGGGATTCTTACCTGTTCTGTCCAAGCAACATAGGCAGAACTTCTTGCATGATTCATTTGTTGCTGCTGACAGGTTAAGTGAAGAAAAGCTAATTTGCAGCTGAGCTTTAATTGTAAACCAGGTGCTGTTTGCAGATACAGAGCTGGCATCTGAAGGGTTATAAACAAGTATTTTAAATGTAGGAAATGTATGGGGAAAAAAACCTTGAATATAATATTTAAGGATCTCTGTAAGTAAAGGAGATTGTGCGTGTGGCTGTCCTTGGTGGAAAGCCTATACTGCCCTTACGTGCATACCTACACCATTGTTTAATATTCCCTTTAGTCCTTTATGTTCTTAAAAATAGTAACTCATCCTCTTCCCTCAATTTCTATTCATAGATTGGAAAAGGAATACGAACTTCCCTATTTTCTCAGCTCTCAGGAGGCTTTTCAGCTAATGCAAGTGAAAAAAGTAATCCCTGCACCTGCTAGATAACTTGGAACCCAGTGTACTAAGGGAAAGCTTTTCTGGATGTTCACACTAGGAGTGCTTGTAACTGGAGGGAAGAATCGCCCTTTGTTCTACTCTAGATGTGTTGTAGATACTACATGAAATGCACGACAGAGCAATTGAAGTAGAAATGTTTTCTTCCTGATGATGTGTGCACTGACAGCTACCACCCTTTATTAAAATCCATGGATGGCTCATTGCATGACTTTGCTTTACATTATTTTAGTAGCCAATAGAAAATTAAACCCCCTTAGATTACACACCAAAACTAGGTTTATTTTTCACAATATATTTACAGTTAGACCAAATTAAACTCTTGACAAGCAACAAAAAACACACCTTTGCCCTCAACAAGGATGAATTGCAAAATCCAGTGGTAGAGGCAGAACAAGCTGGTTTGTTTCAGCTCCTAAAATGACTCATGTTTTACCCAGGGCCCTTCAGGAGGGCCTGGGGTCTGTGTGTTACTGCAGCCCTTCAGTAAGTCCCAGCCGTGGCAGGTGCAGCTGGCTGGGAACAGGGTTGAGCTATGTGGAAGCAGATGCAGCACAGGCTCAAGCTGTGCTGGTTTGGGATGGTGGGAGCAGGATTGAGGCCAGTGCTGGTGAATCACTGCCACAAGTCCCAAAAATGAACTGGAACTAGCTGCTCACCAAGGTGGCATCACTGGCCCAAGGGAAACAAACCTGTCTCACAGAGTTTCCAAGCATGGCCTTTACTGCCTGCCACCCCTGGGGTGTGATACAAGAGGGAGGCTGTCATACTGAGCCTCTTGTTCCTGTAAGCTGCTTTGCTCACAGTCAGGCATGAAAGAGGTTTTGTGTAGTCACACAAGTTTCTTCTGCTTTGAGTTGTGACTATTGGTGCTGTGGTTTCATACAAGAGGCCAGTAACAGGGAAGGTGTGAGGCTGTGCACTGCAGAAGCTGGGATTTTGGATCCAAACAGGTGATAGACAGGGTTGAGTGTTTTGGGTTTTTTAAGCATCTGTTCTGATTCTAATCAGTTTGCTCAGTGCCTGTTTCTTGAAAGGCCATTTGCAGTTGCCTAAACTTTGTCCTGGCAGGAGCTGCAGGAGCAGAGCAGCATTGCATCATACACAGCTCAAGGGGTGCAGCTGTTGGAGTGCTGTACCAACCTTCATTCAGCATCACGTGTCAGTGTTGTAAATAAGAATGTTCCCATGCTGTGGGGAGTTTCAGCTAAGACTGACACCACACCTTGTGGACCTGGTCTCCCTTCTTCTGTCCTTGCAGATTCTCCCAGTCATGTTGTAAGCAATCAGAGAAATCAAACCTCTCAGCCTTTGAAGAACAATTCCAGTGTGTTTGCCATTGCTGGAAGCGTACCTGTCAAGAAGCTTTCTGTGCGACAAGACAATCTCCTGGCTTTAAAGACAGGTAAAATGTGCCCAACCTCTTCCTTTTTAGAAATCAAGTCTTACAAATGAAACACTGTTTGAAAAGATATTCGTTTTCCCCATGTGCTGATCTGAAAGAGATACAGTGAACTGAGGAAGGTAACTATGAAGGAAGGAGAACATGCCCATTGACTTCCTAGGGAACAGTTATTTGGGAATTCAATATAAATTTCTGCTGGTTCTCTACTGTGCTTTTTCAACCCTCCCCCAGCTTGGCAGGTATACTAGATATACAGGTCAGCTCATTCTCTGACCTCAGAAGCTGACTGAGTTTATTTTCACAGCCTTCCCACAGTCACCTGTTGCTTACTTGCAACAAGCTTTTACTGCCCAGGGCTTTGAGATTAATTACCCTACTTTGCAGGGGGGAAGGAGACTGTGCTTCCTAATGGGAGAGGAGCTCAGCACTGAAATCTGCCTCCAGTCAGCACTAGTGGCTTATTTCTGTGCCAGGTGCTACCTCAGATGTTAAGAATTTTAGGTATAACTGTCTCTACACTTGCTCTTTTGGAATGAGTAACAGCTTTGTGTTCCACAGGTGAGCAAGGCACTCAGTCCCCCCTGAATGGAATTTCTGGAAGCACTAATACCCTCAGGAGCAGCGGGAACTCTTTGACTACCTCTGAAAAAACAGCAGAGGAGTGGCCAGACTGGAGTGAGCCAGAGGAGACAGACACTGAGAAAACTGTGAACATTCAAATTCAGCCCCAAGAACAGCGGGGCAGTGTGGGACCTTACTTTGCTGAACACGATGTAGATGAGAAGCCTTGGGATGACGTTGAGCCCAGCAGCCCTAGCCCTGAACTGTCCTCAGGAAACTGCCTCACTGCAACACAAGCTGACACAGTTGAAACACCAAGGCCTCTGCCAGGTACCCATCAACTGAACAAAGAATTCAGAAGCCTCAGACTGAGTCCCCCCACAGTGTCCTGCCCCAGGAACAGCTGGAGCAACGACAAGTGGGACCACCAGGAACAACTGGGAGAAACTGTGCTGCCAAAACCAACCTTTCAGGAAAGGTTGAAGTCTTCTTCAGAGTCTGGTCTAGGAGAAGAATTCACTATCAAAGTGAAGAGGAAACCTGTGCGAGACCCAGAGCTGGACTGGTTTGCTGACATGATCCCAGACATTAAGCCTTCTTCAGCTATCTTGATTTTACCTGAAGCGAGGACAGAAGCAGTTGTTCCTGGTCACTTCAGCGCAGTAGCCCACAGGGAAGGTGTCTCCCAGAATGTGCTGTTTTCATCCAAGTTTGCAGCAGCTGATATTATTGAGGTAAGAGGCTATGGGCAGAGGGGCTTAATGACTGCACACCTGAGAGGATTCTGTTTTCATGGAAGAGTAGCTGAGACTTCTCTGTTGCAGAGAATGAGGGGTATAAAACTGCCATAAATAAGCAGGTAAATCCCTCTAGCCCCATCAGAGAGACATCAGAGACTGCTGCTGTTTCCTGGGAGGGGAGGTAGTGCTCCCAGCACTGCCACCTGAACATGTAACACCGTTCAGGGACTAGGTGTTGATTTCAAGTTGTTTTGGTAATTCAGCCCCAAGAGGAGTAGCAGGGGGAGAGGAGCCCTGGATGCAGAGTTGTTTATAACACTTGAAAATGGCACATGATTTTGAAGTTGAAGCAGGGTTGCACTATCAACCCCATTGTGGGTGGGGGAGGCACTCACTCCAGTGCAGTAGAAAAGCTGTGGTGAAATCAAAGTTGTTAGAATGTAGCAGGACAGCAGCTGTTTTCTAGGGAGAAAGAAATCATCCAGGTTAACAACAGGATGTGATAATGGGAAGTGTTTTGGTACAAACACTTCTTTAATTTTAGGAAAAAACCCAAGTCGCTTTTTTTGGTTTTAAGGTGTTTCTTTTTGTGGTTAGAAGTTCTCTATGAAAGCAAGTTGCAACTACTGGCACTTCATTTCTGGTTGTATGAGGGGCTTTTGGCTTGCTCTGCCAGTGCAAGGGGCTGCACTAAGGACAGCAGGATGGTACACGTACCTTAATATTGGTAATTTTATGTGATTCTAGACTGAAGCTGCAGGCTGGGGTGAAGAGGAGGAACTGAACTGGGAAGATGATGCTAACTGGTAATGGGACTGAAAGAGACCAGGGCAATTTATGGTGCGTTGGATTCTGTGAGTGAAGTGGCTGCTTCCCCACCACAATGGATAAGTACCTCAGCGCTTGCTGCAGCAGCCAGCAAGATCCCAAGGGGCCTGATCTCTTGCAGTGGATGCTCCTTTCCCATCTGTGCCAAAAAATCGCAGGGGCAAGGCCTGCACTCAAGCAATATGCCCAGCTGTGGTGTGTGCCACTGCTGCCGGGAAGAGGAATGACAGAATGGGGGTGTTGGTGCTGACGTGCTACTGGAGGCCAAGAGTGATGTAAGCAATTTTTCCTGAACTCATCCCTGCTCTGAAAAACTGATGACAATAAATGAAAGTCACACTGAGTTCCTTGGTTAATGTGCCTTTTTCTTTTTGTACCTTTTTTGTAAGAGTAAAGCCCTTTTTAGCTACGAGATGGTTTTAAGATGAATGTCCAGTTTACTCAGCTTATTTATTTCTGTTTATATAGTTCTGTCAGTGGATGGCACAGGACGTGCTAGGAACCGTCCAGTGAAGGACCGCTGAACACAAACTGCTTAAGCACCATGTTCTTTCTGCTCTTAACTGTGACCAATAAAGATTATTTTTAAAAGATGACCCTAGCATGGAGTGGAACCAGCAGCAGAGGTATGTTTGAAGAACAGTAGAGAGCCTTAAATTGTTACTCTTGAGTGTATTTTAAAATGAAGAGAAAAGCACCTACTGTCTGCTCATCTGTACATGACAGGAACAAATGTAACTTGTAACTTCTACAACAAACACCTTGGTATTCAAAATACCATTGTGTGAAACATTTATCATACAGTAGGTTAGAAGAGCAAGCTGTACATTGGCAGCACACAAAACAACAGCTCAGATGCACAGTAGTGTCCACTAAAACACATTAGTCCTTCCAGCCAGTTCTTACAAGAGATAGGCCAGCATCTCACACCTTGGCACACTGGCACATTAACTGTGGTACAGTGAGCACTGCCCTGTGTCGGCTTTTTCTTCTCCAGCAGCCATGGTACAAAGCCAGCTCTTCCCTCCCACAGGGGAGCCAAGCTGTTTTATGGTCTCTAATGCTGCTGAGTGCCTTACCGTACACTGTCTCTGAGGTTGGCTATAGCTGTATGTAAAGTGTCCAGTTTCACTGCAAGCCAAGCAGGGGGTGACCCTTTCCAGACCAGCAGCTTCAGAGCTTCCACTGCCCCCTCCATCATGCCTACTGCTGACTTATACTGCTCCTCAGAGGGTGGGTGACATGCTCTTTTTGCCAGAGTCTGCAGATTGAAGCAAAGAGAGGAGACATCGTTTATAATCTCTACATGAGCAATCAGTGTTCACCCAAATACAAGGAAACCCTTCAACGGAGAAGATCCACAAAGATCCACAGAAGATCTCACAAAGCTTCCCTTGCTTTATGAGAGCTCTTCAGGCAGGGAGGCAGGGCAGAACATTCACATCTAATAGTAAGGGCCACCAGGACAGCACATCACCCTTTCTCTTAGAAGGGCAGCAAAAACCATCTTGAACCTCACTAGCTACTTCCCAGAACTGACAGAAATGGACAATAGAGCCCAGGTAGTTTTAAGTGCACCCACCTCTCCTGTTGCCTCCAGGTCTCTGGCTGTGTTTGAAAGCTCTGCACTGCAGGTAATCCTTTGTTGTTTCACATGTTCTGCTTGTGCTTCTGTTGCCTCTTCTACTTGCCTTGTCTAGGGAGGAAGCCACAGGAGAGGTAACTGTAACAAGGCAGCATTACAAACCTTCACAGGCTCAATTAGTGTGCCAGAACAATGCAGAAGGAGGGGAAAGATATCTCTTAACAGAATCTGATTCTTTTTTACACTTCTGACCAGGAGATTGAAGTTTGGTGTAGCATCACTGGCAGCTAATTATCTATTGTTAATTATCTGCTTATCCAGCTAGCCCTGCCTTAGGTTACAGCATGACAACCCTCCCCTCTCCCCCTTGTCTGTTCTGCATGAACACCATCTGCTCTTAGAAAAATATTCTCTTAACAGGCAAAAAGGACTAAGATGTTTTGTAAATGTTATTTAGGTTTTGGAACCTGAGCCAAGAGAAATGCTTGAGGAAAATCACACAAATGGAAGAATGAAATCCTTGTCCTTTAGAAGATAACTTCTCTGCTTACAACATAACTGTGTAATTTTTTTGTTGTTGTTTGAGGACAGAAAAGCAAAGCATTTAAAGTTGGCAAATACTGGAGGGGCAAGCATGCACAGGGAGCAGCAGCTGTTAACTCTGCTGATGAAAAAAAAAAAGTAGAAAAGTTCAGCCAGCTCCCACTTAACAGAACAATTTATTTTAAACTTGCATATTTAATCTCCATGCAGCTGAAGACATAGACTCTGTACAACTTATTGCAGATGTGTACAACTAAGAAAGCAGTAAAATGATCCAACAACAGATATACCTTAGCCAGGAAACTAACAACTTTGTTCTTAGTTTCTTCAGACTTAAGGCACTGAGGAACCACATCTTCATGGCTTGTTTCCTGTCAAAAACATTAACAGTTGCTGAGTATGTTCATATTAACAAAGGAATAGACAAAGTAAAAAAAGTTTCTATGACAATCCCTTCTGGGGGATTGATTTGCAGTTGATTTAAGTAACCAGTGCTTATCATCTTTCCCTCCCACTCCTGAAATCACTTAGAAGTGTGTTAGCCCTTATTACTTTTGATGTGCAATAGCAACTGTAAAACTAAGATTTAAATAGTTCACTGAATAGCAAGCAGCAAACATTCAAGACAGAACTGCTGTACAATAAAAGTTAGCAGAGCCAGTTACAGACAGAGTTCTGCTGTGCTTACCTCTGCAAAATGGGTGAATGCCTCCAAAGCATGCTGATGAATCAGCCAGGTCTGGTCAGCTAGCAGAGAGGCAAACAAAGATGACAGCTGGGGTACAACTTGCCTCTGAAAGAGGAACAAATGTCTGTCAGTTCTAAAGAGTTAGTTTTGCATCTCTTGCCAGCAAGATTTATTGGTAGAGCAGCGCTCTGAGGTTAAGGGACAGGTGTGTGAAATGTGAGAGCACTACTGAGGAAGAGGAAACCACCATAAGGGAGGTGACATGTTCTTTCTCCTCAGAGGTTCAGATGTCAGTCTTCCTTTAACTGGTGAGAAGCACTGAGCACCCTGCTTGCTACTCAGCATGTCTCAATGGAAAGGAAAGCTGCTGTAGACTATTAGTAAGTCTCCAAGATTATTATGTCCCAGCACTTCTGTATGCATTTAATGAACATGATCCTTCTTTTTAAAATTTAAGTGAATAGTATAACCTTTAATCAAAAGACTGAAGATTATTTCACTAAGGGCACAGTTACATTTACCTGTGCTTCTTGAGGTATAAACACCTTTCCCATAGAAGAGAGAAAATCCACCATTGCTAGACGAACGTGATCTGGGGGATCCAACTGGAAGAGGGCATATTGCAGTGCAAATACCTGTGGAAAACAAATGCCAGAGAAGCTCCACTGCATGGATTGTACATGAAAACTATCCTGTCTCATCTTTGAATGGGAAGACAGTTGATTTGAGCAAACTGTCCTGAAAGCAAAAGGGGGTATACTACACCTTGAAATAAGACTGGCTAAATAAAGCTGCAGCATGCGTTTTAGAGAGGAAATGAAGATGCTCTGTAGCATATCCATATTTCAGTGGTCTTCCAGAATAATGGGATTCTCAAAAGCAGTGTTTACCAAACTACCATATACTTGATTTAAAGACCAGGAAAGTACTCACAGAAGAACTAAAATTAGGAACATCTATGTGGTAAGGCCAGACCATGAGACAACTCACTTGAGGTTTCAGTAAATCACAAAGAACTTAGTTTTCATTAAGTTTTTGGGTTGTTTTTTTTTTACCTGAGTAATCAGTTGAGCATCTAATGCTTGGATGAAAAATTCCAAAAGGTGAAGTAATAAACACAGCATCTGCTGGAGCCATGGCTCATCCAAGACCTTCAAGAGATCACAGGATATTGGTAACACTGCATTTTAACTTACAGAATAACTACTTAAGAGAGAATTTAAAGTTACAGCAGTATTCCAAAACTCTTAACCTAACTTAACACACGCAAAACAACATGGTGTAAGCAGCAGAAGAAAATACTAGAATAGTCATATCAATATTTCTTCTACTTTTATTAAGAATATTTTTTATCCCTCATCTTCCTCAACCTTTAGCTGCCTCTGTTAGTGATCTGGACTATTTCTTTTCACTTATCAGTCGCTAGGTGTCTCCACAGAATGGCTGAGGTTGGAAGAGACGCCCAAAAGGAGCACAGTGTAGGCTCTTCGTGGTACAAACCATGACAATCCTTTTTCCTTTACTGCAACTGCAGACATGAACAGGTATACAGTTGCAAGTACAATCACCTTACCCCCTTGCTTTCACATACAGAAGGAAGGTTACTAGCTCTATGAGTTTCCATGTACTAATTAAATCACCCTGAGTTTTGTTCACATTCTAATGAACATTTAGAACAGGCCCAACTTGTAACTGGTATGAATCAGAATGATGCATTTCAGACTTCCTGTTAAGCAAGTCTGAATCCAACACTGAGTAACAGATGGAGGAACAAGGAGCCATATATATAACATTCAGGAGAAATCAAACTCTGCTTCCCAGAGTGCACACATGCCTAACACATAAACCAGCAGAGAGCAGATGGGCAGCACAGTTACACTAAGCTTTACAGAAACTGTCCAAGCCAAGTAAAACAACTTAGTAAAACAAACCCATGATGAAACACCAGCCTCTCTCTTTCACCAGTGGAGCAGCAAATCCTGTTACCTGCTTAGCCTGGAGAGAAATCCAGAACTGACCAAGGACTCCCAAGATAGATGCCTGAAGTTCTGCCTCCAGAGCATCACCAGCAAAATTGCAGGCAGCCAGCAGGACAGAAAGGGCAGTATTCTAATCAGAAAAAAACATGTAAGTTAGACCAAAAAATGCCCCAAAACCTGCACACAAACCAAACCTAAACCCCAGGCTTATATTAAATATCTAAAGTGATACAAGATGGCAAGAAGCCCAGTATGCTGTGTCAGCTGTACAGTACAGCTAATCCACGAGGCCACTGGCAATTAAAGCCTCCAAAGCAAGGAAACCACGCGTCATGTCCGAGTTTCCCACGGTGCTGTAGCCATTAGCTACATTAGCAGGCAAAAGCTGGCAGCCAATACTTCATGTGCAAGCTTCTGGTTTCTCACATTTCTTTTCCAAGGAGACCAAGGAGCATTTTCCAGATTTGATGTTGCACAAAACCAGCCAGGACTTGAAAAATTAGGAGAACTTGTATGATATAGCTTAAATCACAAATTCTTAAGAAAAATACACCTGCACAGCCAGAGAGTGAACAATAACTAATTAGAATTAACTAATAAACCACATGGCTTCCACTATCATTGCCCTCAGAGTAGAGGGGCCTAAGGTGTTATGTAGTAGAAGAAAATATTAAAATGAGAATTCTTGCTCATGCATTTGCCACTTAGGCATGGAAAAAACCCGTGAAACACATGGGAAAACAGAACCAAGGTGACAGCAACAGAACCCTTATAGTCTGGAAATAAAGAGTTGATGCATTTTTACAAGAACCAAATCTCCTCTACCACAAGTTGGAGCTCTCCCAAAGCACGCCTGCTGTTCAGCCATCGCCTGCACTGTGCGAGCCCTGCCCCACAGAGCTGACATGCCACTCGTTTCCTAAGATCAGGGCTCAGGGCCTTAAGGGATAGGTGCTGCCACACAGCCAAGTTCTCCTCCTCTTCTGGAAGGAACTTATGAGCAAATTCTGCCTGCAAACAAAAGATAATATCAACTTAAAAAAAAAAAACAACAGAAAATAATTTGATAACCTCTCAAAAAGCTGACAAACCAACAATCAAAATGCACTACTAGTCTGCTTTAGAAGTATTACATGAAAAAGATTGTGTAAAACCTGTTTATATAAAATCTAATGTTCTATATAAAAACATTATAGAACTGCCACATCCCTTGTCACATATAGGGCATCAGAGCAATTAAGGGACTTATTCCTTCAGTTGCTTGCAGCAGTGGCCCTAGCGAACAGCAGAAAGAGCTTTAGCCTCCCCAAGGTATACAGGGAGACACCAACAGGCAAGGATACCGCAACTTTGAGTTGATGGTGACATGAGAACAGTCACAAACACTAGCTGCAAATGCAATGACAGGACATCCAGTTCCAGCAAGTCTGGGAGATGTGCCATCTTCATACTTAGTCATTAAAAAAAAAAAATAAAGGACTTGGTTGCCACTCAGTAAGACCACCCTTAGAAAGGTCTATGTGCCTTTCTTAACGAGCACACTCACACAAGTGAGGACCCCCTATGACAACGTAGTAACAAGCACAATACCAAGTTCAGCAAGTGAGCACTCAGCATCTTGTAATTTCTGAAGAACTGGCAGAGGGTATCTGAACCCAGGTATTCAAAACTGTGCTATGAAAGACAGAGGATGCTGGTGCTGTACTCGCCTGATGATCTGGAGCCATCAAGAACAGCATACGCCTCAGCAGAGCACCCAAGGCAGAGACCTGGTAGCAGTCACTGGGCCAAGACTTAATCTGTATGAGGAAAACAGGGAATGCATCTAATCAGATTAAGAAAAAAAAATCACCACTTGGCAAAAGAATTCTATCCAGAATGTTCTGAGTGTCATTACATGGGATCACAGCAGTTAATACCAAATATAACAATGCAGGATGTGTCAGAATTACTACACATATTGCCTTGTATTTTCAAAGCACTGCTTTTGCTAATTATTAACCCAACTTGAGGAATTAATTTTGGATTTGGAAAAAAAGACTAAACTACTGCACTTTTGGTAGCTTAAACAGTTTGCCAGTAGAACTAGGATTAAAAGCAGTGCCAAATGAAAACATCACTCCTGTTCTTACCAAGTGGGCAATCACAACAACGTGGTGAGCGCACAGTTCAGCTGTTCCATACCTGGAAAGAGACAGACACAGACACTTCCAAGTCTGTACTTCCCAATAGACTAATATTATAAATCATGTCTGACAGATGGTTATATCCTGCAACATTTAGACTTGATGTGCACAGACACAGTTTACTTGACAGAACCATTCCAAAACCCAATTATTAAATAACAGAAAAGGAATGTTTCCCCCTTACTTGCATGAATGTAAAAATGCCTGACCTACTTCTGCTCCTAGTTTTCAAAATAGGATCTATATCTGAAAAGAATCTAATTCTAGGACAATTCTGTCTTGAAGAACCTCTCTCAAGGCATTATGTGCAATAACAGAACTAACTGGGATCTGTGGAAATTCTGCCTGACATGTAATAAGAAAGTCTTACCGGGCAAGGAAGCACCACGCATCCATTGCCAGCAGAGATGTGATCATACTAGAACCAAGCACAGCATCCAGCAAAGCATACTCCTGAGGAGAAAAAAAAAAATATATATGTATGTGTGCAAATTCACACAGAAACAGACTGCAGGCCTATTACTTTTCTGCACTAATTAGCATAAAACCTAATAGAATTTTCAACATAGCGAATTTAAAATGTTTAGGAGCTCATTTTCATACTGTACAGGCAGCTACACCACCAAGAAAGCAGCTACACCATCAAGAAAGCAGCTACACCTTTAGTTTTGTGTACTTTGAATGTACCTGTAACATTCATTTCCATGGGCTGAGGGTCCTTTGCTTTTCAAAACATTTGACAGTGTGCACCCCTTCTTTGCAAGGCAGCTTTTATGAAAAACTGCCAGTTCTCTTGCCAGGTTTACTGGCAGCTTACTGAAAACCAAATAAAACCCTTTCCTCTTTTAGGAATACAAGTTTAATCTCAAAGAGAAACACAGGATTCAGGGGAAAAAAACCCCAAACAACAAACAGATTAGGGCTATAATTTTTGTGGTGGATTTTAACTTTCTAAAGGTTTACGTTTATCCTGAGGTGAAAAAACTTTTAAAACATTATATAAAGTTAATCAAAGCCTGGAACACTCTGAAGTAGAAAAAAATGCTTATTATCATTTGATGAAATGTTCTTAGCTGGAATCCCAACAATATAAACTACTCTAAATATTAAATGCTGCTTTTTATTTATTACTTCACTGTACAGTCTAACAAAACCAGGTAAATTTAATCCAAATTGAATACTGCATAGAAGAAAGCACTGAACTTCTATAACAAACTTGACCTCCTTCTCTAAAGAAAGAGTTTCTCACACCCCCGAGGTTCTCAAGAACTTGTCTGAAGCTGCACTTTCCCCACAAGCAACATCTGGTCTAGAACTGAATTCCAGTCATGTAACTATATCACAGCCACTTCTACAGAACCTCTTCATACCTACTCTGTGTCACCACCACAGCTGCTCCCTCTTCTTCATCACTGTACAAGGAGATGCGCAAGGGTGTATCATGCTCAGACTTGGCTGGCCCCGTATGGAGCCAGGAGGTGGATTCAATGGTCCTTGTGGGTCCCTTCCAACTCAGTAGATTATATTATTATTCTAATCATCTCTTCAGAGCTAGATCATTAGAAAGAACTTAATATCTTTTTTTACATAGTACCTAGGCACACAATAGCTGAAGAGAGAAGCAGCAAAAAACCAGTCTTACCAGCTGAGGAAAGTTCAATGGGAGTGTGGAAGCAATGAAGGAGCACAGGTGGACACAGACATAGTGGTACAGGGTGATGGGAACTGCTGGCTGACCTGTGCCAGTCACTTCTGGCAAACAAACAGGGAGAGAAAGCTCACCAGAGCAATGCTGGAAACTGAAGAAAAGAGCTGATATCAAAGACAGGCTGCAAGGGTGGAAAAAAATAAAGAAAAGGAAAAATGATTGGGTTACAGATATGCAGAATTTGGGATTTGCATATTTCTGTATTACAGAGTCTCTGTCTCTGACCAGAAACAGTGGCAATAGCTTTAGTGACTTTACACTAGACTTACAATCCTGACTACCTTCTTTTTAAAAATTCAGGTGATTTTGAGAGGGTTCAGGCATAAAAATGCAAGATACTAACTTAGTGAAGTATCAACAAATTATACACACATCTCTTCTTACCCTGGAAAGAGTTCAAATACCATTCCTTTCCTGCAAAAACAAAGACATCTCTGGCTCTGAAACCCTGAACATCAGATCCTGGTTTTCTTAGCAGAAGGATGTAAATCTTTAGAGACTGACAAATTTTACTATTCGGTTGCTGGGGAAACCCCAGAAGCTGAGCCCCTCTGCTGATACACACTGATTACTGTGATGAAGAATTACAAACAACACCTTTTTAGTACCTTTTTCCTGTGTTCCAGAGAGTTTGCACTTCTTCAGGTTGAGAGGACAGTTTGTCCATTATGGTAATCAGGATGATGCACTGGGGCAGCTGCTGCTCCGGAGGGAGACCTGTATAAGATTGATTTTAAATCAGATGCTCAATGTCCTGGTAAATAGATCATGTGTGTAAACTGGCTTTTAAGCAAGTGATAAGTTATGAACAAGTGGTGAAATGTAAGAGCTCCTAGTAAAAGGATCAAATATTACTTACAGCTACTGTTGTGTCATGAACATTACATTTGAAGTGAAAAATAAATGCAATATACTATTTCAAGTAAAAGATAAAATGCTCCAGTTCCAAACTGCCACTGCAACATGCCACAGAGGAGTTACACTGTGGGTGCTTCTAGTCTCCTTGAAAGCACCAGATGCCTCAATCGTTTAAGACACAAAGTGAGCCAGGATAATTGCAAGGCCAGAGTGCATGCATGAGAGAAATAAGCCCAGCCTACAGAGAGAAAACAATGCTCACACCGTACCTCCCAAAAAGCAGTACAGCTATCTCAGGATTATGGCATGCTTGTCAGGGCAGAAATGTCAAAGAGCTGATAATTTTTTCAGTTTCAAGGCATTTTAGTTTTTACAGAAAATAATTTAGGAGACGTAGCTGTCCTCCCCCACCAACAGAACAGCAGAATAATTTCAGCCTACATTGAAAGTTTGACACGCAAATGTGGATTGCCATGATGCAAACCAGCTGAATTTACAGGATTTATTGTGAATATTTGGGAAAAGATCCCTTCACCAGCAGCATGAATTACCTGTAACAAAATTAGTCTGAGTTAACCTGCAACTGGCTCTACGATAGCGCTTCAAAAACAATTAGAGACAAGGGAACTAGTACAAAGTGTTGCTCGTGGTCCAGAAAGTCAAAATATCAATCCTCAGCCCTTAGAGATGCTTACATAGTACTACAGCAGTGGTAGCTGTATTTTAAACTCACCTAACTTTTCATTTAGCACTTGTTCCATAAACGGGCTAAAGGGAAGAAGCTGGTTGATGAGAGGGTCCAGAGCCACAAGAAAAACCCGGGATATTTCATCTCGATGAGCTTCCAGGATCTCTGGAGCATAGAGACTGGGAGGAAATTTGCTGACAGGCAAAGAAAGAAAAATATATATAAATTCAATATTCTCCATAGCATCTTTGGTAACATTACTTTTCAAAAGAACTTAAACAAGGCAGATTCACAATTTCCTTGTCATTGCAAAATAAGAGACAGAAAAGGGTCTCTGTTTTAGAATACCTGCTATAGCCTGAGCATTTACAGCTCTCCATTCAGCCTTTAAACTAAGCATCACAGTCCAGTATTTTGCTACAGATGAAAGAAAACCTTACAAACTCACAGGAAATGCATATAAAATAGGTAACATACAAGAAGGAATATACTGAATCCCAAAAAAAGTCAAGCAAGGGGAAGTCAAGGAAACACTTGTATACATAGTTTGGCTGCCATGTGTGTGACATCACTAATTTAACACATGACACTAACAAAAGGGTACCACAATTTCTTAGACCAGAAAAATACCCTGGGCAATAAATTTTAAAAAAGTTATATGACAATAAAGCATAGAGATCATGAAATGAAAACTTTCTACTCTTACAGCTCATAAAATTACTCTAACAATGCTGCTTTTCTCCTCAAAAATCCCGCCCGCTTTTGCAGAGTAAATAAAAGTTTACAACCTTCCACTGGAGAAAGATCTACAAGGTAAGAGAAAACTCATAAAAAAATATCCACCCAATACTTCACTGAAATGTGCAGCAAAATCATGAGTGCATCCCACCAAGGAACCTGGTTTCAATTCCAAGAGAATGACCAGAATCAGTCCTCTATTACCACTTACTCCTATTCTTCCCCACTATTGCAGCAAATAGAAGAAAGCTTCTGAAAGAAAAATGATAAGCCTGCTTGCATACTGATAGGTTTTATGAGCACAATATTAAAAAAGCATTTGCTTCTGAGAGAACCTTTTCTGACACTTCAGGAGATTATAAGCCTAACAGTAAAGCAATGAAAAATTTCTGGATACTCTGTTCATGATCCTTTCCAGCATAAATATTTCCAGCTGTGTCTTAAAGCTCTGCCTAATTTCTTCATTGGTCAGTGACCCAAGGATGAATCCTATCTTTGGGAACAAGAATTGTCAAATTAAGTTGCATAAATAGACCCAGTGTCCCAGAAAATCCATCTGCAAATCACACACAAAGCTTTTTAAGAAATGGTGACACAATCAATTGCAATGAAGTAAGTGGCTTGTCAATATTGGACCCTCAGACCACTGATCAAGAACAGGTTTATGGTAAGCAGTACTACACAGAAATGTCCAATTTATTAAAAACATTTTTTTTTAGATTTCTGTACATGGAAAAAAAGGAACAACTCTGGAACAAGAGCTGTATTTTTATATCTCAAAATACCTGCAACTTTAAGAATGTGAGCTGGAGATTATTACTAGGACACTATCAATAATATCTTATTTGCACTTCACTTACCTGTATATCTGAAGAAAGAGCTGATGCAACTGAGAGCACGAATCAGAGAAGAAAGAAAGAAATTCCTGCAAAAGCCATTCATTTTGAAAGGTACTTTTAATATAAAACACATGATTAAATATGCTTATTTGTGGTCTGCTATATTGGTGTGTAAAGTACTACACCCCAAAACCTGCTTAAATTCTAACAATCCACAGCACAAAGCAAAAAATAACCAAAGTAGTCTAAGATTAATTACACTGCATGTATATGTATTGTAGGTAAAAAATAAATGTATAGGCTTATTAAAAAAATTAGTAAGTAGAGTTGCAATAGGCATAGAGCACTGCACAAAATCAGATGTGCTCTCATGCATGCTGTAAGGCTGTTTTATCCTGTCACTGTGCTCTTCACTTTGAGCCAGAAATAGAAAAGTATCACCCCCCTGCTTTTACTGCTTGGGAGAGAACAGCTGCAGAACGCACCATCACCGCTGTTCCTAGAGAGCAAGATTTTTTTCCACATACATTCTTAAAATGGTTGGATTTACAGCATGTCTTCTAGTAATGAGAAAAATAAGACAGCAGCAAAGTGCAAGCACCAGGGAAAGAGCAGGAAAATAGCGTTGCAGCTAACAGTAGACGGGCATTTCTTCTAACAAATGCCATAGCATTTTCAATTGTTGAAACGAAGAGCATTCACCTGCTTAATTCATCCAGATAAAATTACTACTGCACTGCTTGTGAAGACTGGACCCTCTCCTGCCAATTCCTCAGTAACCTTGTTTGTAACAGACTGTTGCCCTTGTTTGTTTTTCTGTTAAATATAGGTGGAAAAACAAGCAGCAGGCTATGCAGGGATGTTAGTTATACCACCCATAAGATATAGTCATAAATGGTTAAGAAATTATGCAGTATAAAATTGTTCCATTTGCAGTCAAGAGGCTTGATACTTCAATTCTAGGTTAATATTGATACCTACCCTGGTGTAGTGTACAAGGGAATTCGCAAAGAATCTGCACAGTTTGACTGTCTTCTGGAACAGCCTGAGGTCAGCACCCTCCTGTTCAAAAACAAAACCCAAAACAGTTCTGGAACTTAAGATACAGACTAATAAGATAAAAAAAGAAAGTTTGATGGTTAATGATATTCAAAACCTAGTTCAAACTTGATTCTTTCCAGACTCTGCAGCTATAAGGGAAAAACCTTCAGTAAGCTGGAATTTTCAATGATTTTACACTACTGCGTTTCTGAACATGGTTATCTTTTGGCTGACTTCAGGATGTCATCAGCTTAGGAAATTTAATTTAAAACATTCCTATAGAATAAAGTGGAACCTTCTTTTCAGTGCCTTGCTAAAACATCCCAAATCTAAGCAAAGTTATGCGCCTCATTTTTACATTTTCGGAAGAATGGCGTATTCTGCCCACAGCATGAAATAAAACCCCAGCCAAAATAAACAAACCAACCCCCAAACTACTCCCAGCAGTAACACAGCACAAAGAATTTATACTCCTCAAGTTCAACAGCAGCTTTGGGAGCTTTTTAACTCACCTGTATCTCCGACATCTTCATTTGCTCGGCCAGTTGCAAACATGATTGAAAAGAAAGCAGAGTGTCCTTGCAGAGGCCACTGAGGATGTCACTGTGTTTCAGACGGCACTGCAGCAGAGAATGATGCTTCAGGCTTTGCCTAAATGATAGGAATATAATCAGGTATCGAGTTGTCAGAAGTGATCATGCAATCAGTAAGCATCAAAATAAACTAGTTTTTCTATTTAGGCTTTTACACAGCACTAATTAGTGTAGTCTCTGTGTGCACCAAACCCAGAAATTTCATGAGAACATCCCATTTCATAGTTGTAACTGGAAAAGAGGAGTAGCAGGATGAAAGCACAAGATGACTCAATTCAAGCTATAAATGCCTATAAATTGCAGGTCAGACCTCTTATGTATTCAGAAAATGCTGTTTCAAATTTTCTTCTGCATTGTAATACAAAAAGTCCTCCTTCTATTATTTTTTCACATATGATTCCTAACTATCTTCACACCAACAGCACCTTTAGTAATACTTACTAGCTACATTTTTAAATAAATGTCTATGTTTTCTTACTAGGTAAGCTGAATCCTCCAATTTCAATTTTATTTGAAACACTGAATATAAAGTCATTGAAACACCAATTATTTAAAATCACAGTCTGATAATGCTACAATATAATCCAAAGAGTTCAATGACATACTTGATTATGAACTTCCACGTATTGGCATGAAGAGCATGGTCCATATTGGAAATGACAGAGCATATCTCCAGTACAGTGTGGATTACTGAGGAAACAACAGCAACAACTGAGTTAGGTCAGATTCACGAGTTCCCAGCTATCCTACTCTCCCAGGAAGACAGCAGCAATTGCCTACCACTGCACTGACACTGAACTGGGAAAATGGCTCAGTGCTGCCCCTTTCCTACAAACCTACGTAGTATGAGCCATCCCAAAGAGAAGGTTTCAGGAGAAAAATCACAACGCTGGAAATATTCAAGCCGCAAAATGCTGCCTTTTGAAAAATTGGTCCAGACAGCAGAAACAGAGCGTGCTCAGAACCCTGTTTTAAAAATTCAGACATATTCACTAGAGAAAAAAAACCCAAAACAAAACCACACCAAAACAGACTGAGCAAGACTAAAATAAGTGTCAGATCCACATATACCTGATACCATATCAGTGATGTTGCCTTCAGCAGAAGCAGAGTCCATGGAGATTGTATCAAGCAGTTCCATCAGCTGCTTCTGAAGAGAGTAAGTTTCCTTGAACATAGCTTGCAGGAGGTCAGAAATTAAGTGCAGATGCCCACAGTACACAGACTCGCTGTCCTGTAGGAAATGGGGAAGAGGAGGTTTAAAAAAAATAAATTCAGGAATCATGGTTTTTCACATGCTGAAAACACCAACAGCTTGTCATATATTTCACTGGGGAAAACAGCCAGATCTGTACCTTCTGCTACTAATCCCTCTTCACTACATAAAAAATGCTAATCACCTGCAGGTCATCAACAACTATGAAGTCTGCTGGGCTCTAGCAAGTTTAGTGGGCTTTGGATTAGGCCGTAATGCATGAACCTTGGATCCCATTTCTGATCCAAACAATACAAGGTTAGCAGCAAAGGAAGCAGCAGTCCCAATGTTTCCCAATAATTTCAAATCAGAGTCACTAAATAAAGGTATGGCACTTGGGTTCAAGCCCTGACACAGAAAACTGTTGCAAGAGTTCCCAGAAGAAAGAAAAATTGGTCAGCCTTCATTTTCCCTTTTGAAAAGCTACAGTGTATCCTCACAACAACTTTATTTTCACTGCTGTAGAGGGTATTATTGTTGCATCTGAAAATGCAGATCTGCAACTGGTCTATGTTCCTCATTTTAACCAACATAAACATCCTAATCACAACTTTCAATCCACTTTGGAACCTGCTTAGAAATAAGGTAAGTAGCCCCACTTTGGTAACCAATTGTAGCTCTCAAAAGACTGCAGCTACCAGGGAGTAGCTCACAAGAGAGCCTACGTTCACCTGCGACATGTTCAACGGACAGCAATGCAAAGCACGGAGACAGCACAGCCTGTGCCCCTCACTACCATGCCAGGCTGGATGGGCAGATAGATGAAAAATCATCTTTGCCCTTGCACACTAAGCACATTCTGTGAACTATTTCACAACTAAATTTAAATTAAAAATAATAGTGTCGTGGTTTCCCCCCGGCTGTGGGCCGAGATCCACTCAGCTGCCTGCTCCTTAAAGTAAAAGAGCAGGGGAAGAGGGAAAAAGGGGGGGAACAAGGGAAGGGAAAAGGAAGGGGCAAATAACTCCAAAACCAAGAAACTAAGAGGCCCGTGGGTGGGGATAAGGAGAGTTTACTAAGATAACAGAAAGATAAAATATAACAATGCTAACAGGACTTTAGAGCAAAAGAATATGAAACTCTTGATCCCCAATGCAGTTTCTCCCCAACCCACACAACTCAGGCCGTACCACCCAGAGCTGTCCCGGAACCCGACCGTCCCCCCAAGCAGCATGCGTCCCGCCACCGCCCCTCTTCTTCCTCCCCTCAGCCCCCCATTATCCTGGGCAGGACGTCATTGGCATGGAATACACTCTTTGGCCCATCTGGGTCACCTGTCCTGGCTTCGCCCCTCCTTTCTCATGAATAGAGAAATAGGAAGAAGCTGAGAAAGTCCTTGACTGTCTGACTGCAACTAAGAACATCAGGGTGTTCTCAGCACTGCTTTCATTGTAACTCCCAAACACAGCATTCCATCAGCTGCTACAAATGAAGTTAACTCTGTCCTGACTGAAACCAGGACAAATAGTAATTTGACAACAATATTATTTCAAAACAGGATCTTCTCACAAAGTGAGCGGTTCCTAAAAGCCAACCTGTGTAAGAATTCTTTTCCCTCTAACACAGGCCTACCTTGCAGTGTGTAAACGTGTTCTTTATTACATAAAGAACAGAGGACGGCAGGGTGCGGATGCTCTCCATAGGCACACACTCTTGCAGCGTGCAGATGTACCGTACGCAACCAGTCAGAGTTTCCAACAGTTGCACCACAGTCTTAAAAGAAGAATAAAAAAAAAACAACAACAACCAGTGTTTTTCACTCCTGCAATAATTTCAAAAGCATTGTTTTCTCACCTGAATTGCTCCTAGATTATGACATTTAAAGTTCACATCTATTTGCCTACGTTAAATCTTTGTTAAAAATGAATAAAGCTCCAGAAAATAGTATCAAGCAATTTCAGACCTTCTTTCCAACACCCTATAATCTTTGAAAGTTTTGCATTTCTTTTGACTACTGTTCTCAATTTACAAAAATTTTAAAACTCTGAGTTAAGAGAATTAAGAGACTGTATAAATAGGTGCCAGATTTTCTCTTTAAATGTGGAGAATCACATTACATTTGTGTTAAAGGATTTGAGATTTTTTTTTAAATTCTGATTAGCATCACAATCTAAACGTAATCAAATCATTCACAAAATTAACTGAACTTCAACTGCAAAGGAAGATCAAATTACATTTTGACCAGCTGGTTAGTAACAGGCAAAAATATTCTAAAAACCTTTTGACTGTTACAGTAAAATTCACAGTAATAATAATGTAAACGTTCCTTTCATAGCTTATTTTATGGGACTTGCCTGTAGAAGATTCCTTACAGCACTGCATAACTCTGTATCCTGGCTGGTTAATCCTTTGGCCTCAGTGGATAACTCATACATCAAGCTATCAAATAACTGTAGAGTCTGTCAGAACAAAATAAACCTTAAACATTTTACTTATAAATGCACACAGGCAAACAGTGACACCATTCTCTACTAGCTTCGTTGGCATGGAGTGATGGGCTACCTAAGTAACTCACAGGAGAAAATAGCACTTTAACATCTGAATCATAAAGCAGGATACACCAGTAAAACAAACTGTCCTATCACTTTAGCAGATTATAGGCAGAAGCTCTATTACCTGGTTTACAAACAGATTTTCTAAGTAGCAGCAAACTCCCTAGCTAATTCACTTGAGATACAAGCCTCATTCTACCAAACATTTTTCACTTAAACCCACACCATTTTAAAAGGTTTTTCATTTTGTCTCTAAAAAAGCTTTTGCTGTTTGTTTTTTTTTTTGTTGTGCTTGTTAAGAATGACCATTAACATTTTGAATCCATAAAGACATAAGTCTGTGACCTATAAACAACAATCATTTCTACTTTGGTTAAGGTCTTCAAATATTACAAGTGTTACTGCTGAGACTGAAAGATAGAAAGCGGCTTCCAGGCACGCGGAGGACACTACAAAAACTGGGAAGGTAGAGTAATCCTTGTTCAGTATATGTGAGTTGTGAGACATTAAAAATCAAGTGGCCATTTTTACACTCCTCTTAGAGTACACATGGCAAAGTCTGAAACTTAAATCAGTAATTTGGCACTGCTTTACTTCAGTTAAAATGAAAGCGCTGAAGAACTTCCATACAACTAGGACACAAAATTCTCCATCATTTAGTCACAACAAAAGAGCATGTATTGAGCCAGTATGGTCTAAAAGTTTATTTGCTACATTATTGACAAATATCACAGTGTTTATTGATGACATGAGTGTTAGGGTCTTCACTTTATTTGTCCTAAGGGGCTGCCTCACATAAGAGTTCTCCACTTTGGTCACTTTATAACAAGGCCAATCTTCTCAAAAAGAAACAAAACTGAATTCTATTATTGAACGCAGTAAGCCAAACATCACAATTGATCCTCTCCTCACTGTAAAGAACGGTAACAACCACAGAAACAATCCAACAACACAAAAAACTGTTAAACTTTTAAAATTTGAATTTCAAGCTTTGTATCCAAAACAATAATTCTATTGTGTGACCTCAAAAAAGACTTGCTGCATTCCAAGCAGGTCTTAGCACCGGACTGACTGACAGTTCCACATTTAAAGCTGTCATACCTTAGGCAATACTTTTGAGAAAAAACTTTGTTCCAAATCTGCAAGGTTGATATGGGGCAAAAACATTTCAGTCAAGATCCTCAAAACACCTGTGAAGCAAAACAGTTATAAAATGTTACAGAGAAACAATCTGTGAATATCAAAAAATACATAGTGGCCTACCAGGTAAAACAAAGAACTGCATCAAGCAGAAACAGATTGGGTATTTGACTCTGAGAGAGCTAAGGTAACATTTGCCACATATGCATTATCTCAAAAATCAAGTAACAGTAACAGCTACAATGTGCATAAGTACATCAATAATAGCATCACACCTGCCTACACTTAGCTGAGAGCTGAGCACAATTGTTTCCCCAAGGAATTCACATTTTCAACTGCAAATAGATCTACATTTAGCATGATGGCTGGCACTTATTAGAGCTACTTTAACAGGGGATCTGTGCAAGACTCCTAACAATTATATACCAACCTTGCTTTCTTATCACTATGAAGCATTAAAAGGTTTGCCCCCACCAAGATAATGGCAAAAAAAGACAATAAAATACAGGATAAAAAGGCACCCTTCTTTCATGTACCTAAAAATGAAACATAAATGTTTTTCATGGACTCTTTTTGGACTTCTATAAAGCTTATTCAGTGGGTAACTAGTGTAACACACAAGGTCCACCAGGCTTGCCAGCCCATGAAAGCCACTAGTTGCAGCAGAAGGATTTTTTAAGTAGTGCAGGATTTATAATGCAATTGCAACACGAGATCCGCAGGAAGCAGAGGCGCTTCTTGATCGCTCGCTACTTACGAATATGCTCCGTCCAGTCTTCAGATTCTTGATACATAGAGTAAAAACGTTAAAGAAAGTAAAAGGGGTTTTGCCACAAATATGAACCCTGAAGCACACGCAGAAGTCACGGTGACTTCTCTGAGGCTGCCCTGCACACAGTTCACCCCTCACATGAAACAAGCTGGGATGTTCCGTAACTAAGGTGGGCATCTAGATACACCTCGGTACCCGCCATGAGGACAAGTGTTTCTGCAGCGTATTGGGAGATTAAGTCCCAGGGTGGGTTTTGGGGACTGGTGTAGGGGAGTCGTCCACAGTACTAAATGAGCACCCCCACATCCACAACCCCGCCATGTCAGGGTGTCTCCCCACAGCTAGCCGACGGCTGAGCCACCTCCCCCCGGGAAGGATATAAGAAGTCGGGGTAAGACAGCGGGCAACTCCCGGCGGCAGAGATCCCAGTCCCAGCCTCCCAGCTCTTGCAGGAGCAGCTCGGGATCCGTTTGGGACATGGCAGCAACTCTCTTCCCTTCAGAGCCGGGCAGCGGCGGGAAAAACTACCTCCGCTATCCCAGCAGCCTTCGCGCCGCCGTAGCCAAAGGGGCGGCACCATGGCCTCCCCGCCCTCTTGTCCCTGGTGGGTGCGCATGCGCTGAAGGAAACGGAAGGAGCAGGCGTTCCACGTGGGAAGAGAGGGGCGCGATCGGGTCCGGCAACCGGAGGTCGGTACCGGCACTGCGCGGGTAAGTTGGGACCGGCTCCCCCTTTCCCGGCCCGTGTGCTTCAGCAGGGGTGCAGGGAAGGGAGGCTGGGCTTTAACCGCCCCTCTTTGCGTGGGGCGGAACGCGAGGTGTTTTAGGGTAAACCCGGGGATGTGTTACGCTTGTCTTCTCAGCGTCACCTTGTGAATCAGAATTGGGGTGCTACAGTTAGACGGTTTGTTGTTGCTTCTGTTTAGCAGCTTAATGATACTCAGAATTATTTACTTCGTTTCCAGAAGTAATTCGCCTGATTCTCTGGCAAACCAGCCAATACCTTCCCTGCAGAGCACTCTGCCCACAGCAATACCTACATAAACCCATCACTCCTAGATTAATGTTCCTGCCTACCAACTAAGGTTCTTCACTGGTATTCCTGGAAAAAAAACAAACATGTCTTTCCGGTTTAATTTTTGTATTGATGAAGATGAGGCCAGTGAACCAGCCACTGCTGAGACAGACTTAGGGGTGTGCTCTCCAGAACACAAGCAGGACTCCACAGAAAAGAGCAAGCGAACTGCTGATGCCATATCAGACTCCAGCCCGAGGCTGTCAAAGAAAAAAACCTGCTTTAAAGCTGCTAAGGAACATGATATACCCGAAGATCCCAACAAAATACTGGTAAATAAAGTCATGGAAACAGTGTCAGGCCTGTACTACATAAACATGCCTGTACTGGAAATGAAGTGTTTGGATGGCGCTGACAAAGAAGGCATCATGTCTAAAAGTGTTTCTTCTCACTCCGATCTCATCCCAGGAGTCTATGAGGGAGGACTGAAAGTCTGGGAATGCACCTTTGATCTCATGGACTACCTTGCCGAGGCTGAAATAGACTTTACCAACAAGACTGTGTTGGATCTTGGCTGTGGGGCTGGGCTGCTGGGAATAGTGGCATTAAGGGGAAAAGCTGGGAAAGTCCATTTTCAGGACTACAATAGCACAGTGATCGATGAAATAACTTTGCCTAATGTGGTGGCAAACTGTAGGAATGACAGCCCTAGGCTGGGCAGCAGAGATGACAGCAAAACTAGTAAGCCTCCTTCAAAGAGGCCCAAGAAAGCTCAGTGCTTACTTAATGCACTCACCAAATGCAGGTTTTTTTCCGGAGGGTGGTCTGAAGTCAGCCAGCTCCTGTTAAGCAGCAGCAAACCTTTTTCAAAGTATGACATCATCCTCACATCTGAGACCATCTATAATACCGACTACTACAGTGCTTTGCATGATACGCTGGCTCAGCTCTTGGATAAAAAGGGCCGTGTGTATTTGGCAAGCAAAGTGCATTATTTTGGGGTTGGTGGTGGCATCTACCTCTTTGAGAAATTTGTTGAGGGGAGAAACATATTTAGGACTAGCATAGTTAAAATAATTGATAAAGGACTGCAGAGATATATTATGGAAATGGCCTTTAAAGATTCTAGTTAAAATTGAACATTGGTCCTTCAAAAATATCTTAAAAGACAAAATGCTTTAATCTTCAGATCTCTTTGCTTTTTCCCCTCTGTTGAGTTAATCTGGTTTGATAAATTAGGGATGCTCGTTATTGAAATGATTGATATATGCTGATGTCTGACTGAAAGGCAAAGGCCTCTTCTGGTTCCAGCTTTGCTTAGACAAGCAGGAGTTCTGTTTATATCACCATGTTTGTGCCAGTTGTCATTTATATGTATTTAAAAATTAAGCCAGTCAGTTCCCAGTCCCTTTAACAACATTTGGCCATGCCAGAACTGTACACCACAGGAGCAGCTGCTGCACACAACCTAAACTATCAGGCAGTTAGTATCCCATTATAGTGCAGGAAGCAATTGCCAGGGTTTCTGATCCCAACTCGGATCCGGTTTAGCGGCAGCAAGAGATTTCAGAATCAACTGCGTACCGGTGCTTTGCCACCAGAGGGGGATGTCAGTGTATTTATCACTTGATCCTGTTCAGCTATCAATCTTACTTCCCATATGGAATGCAGACACGGCATATTTCAGTCTTTGAAAGAGTGCACCAGAGAATATTTACTAGAGTGGTCATTGACATATCACTAAGAAAATTTCACTGAGCAACTGGGAAAAGGGGTGCTGCTCTGAGAAAGAAGTAAAGCTGGTTTTAGAAGCAGAGTCGAAAAGAGATGCTTCATCTGTTCCTATGAAACAACCAACCAGTAAACCTACAGACACTGTCTGTCATTCTCCCATTCCCTGCTATAGCAGATGTGGCTTTGCTGAACTGTTTTGTTGAGTGGATTTATGGGGTTTTCAAAGAATTCCCTACTCATACACTGCAACCCATGTTCAAAACCTACTGGGGGTATTACTGAACAGCCACACCTCTTCAATCTTTCCAAGCAGTTGGGCAGGGCAGCGAGTATTCAGAAAAGCCCATGTACAATCATTCCTGTGTCCTAGGCTGAAGAGAGTTATGTTGCTGAAGATATTATCTTACCAGAAATGCAAGCAAACCCAAAGAACTACAAAACCTAGTCCTACATGCTTGGTATCACCAGTAATAGTCACAAAAATTCCATACCTAACAGAACATTTAACTCTACCAGGTATATCAAAGCTACTGCTTATCTTCAACACTGTGCTTTACTGAGTGTCCTTCCTGAAATAGAGACAGCCAACCACTGCAGTAAACCCACATAGGATAGTCAGTGTAGGGGAGAAAGGACAGTAGTCCAAGGAGAGGGAAAGAAACTTTAACTACAGCAGTGAGTTAAATCACTTTATTGCATAAAGTTCCCATCACTGAAGACAGGAAAGCCAACAGCAAGATTCCTATTCTGACTGTGGTGTTGTTATTAAGATAATTATAGAGGATTTCCTGTACTTTACAGAAGAACCTTAATAAGCGCTGTTATTTCAAAAACACAATTGTAAGCAGACTGTTTTAAAGGGATGCTTTGGTAAGTACAGCAGTTGCTCTGTAGGAGAGGCAAGGTGGGGGAAATCACTCAGTTGTGCCATTGCTGTGTCTGTGCTTTTAATTTTTATGCATCAACTCCAAAACTTACTGGTGATAACTGCTGACTTTCCTTTTCCTTTTTTATTCCTATTGAGGAATAAAACCAAGTTTCAGCAGATCAATAAAGTACTGTTAACAGTTTTTTTGTCATCAAAACTGGGAAGTTGGAAAAACAACTACCACTTGCCATTTTTTTAGAAGCTTGTCTAGCACTGTGTCAGAGGGTAGTACCTAAAGGAATAGAAATGCTGACCAGCAAGACAGTAAAGTTAAGAACCACCTCATGCATGTTTTGATTATTAAAGAAGGCACTTAAGGTCTTCTCCCATAGTGCTTCATCTTGAAAACATTCCACCATCAAGCTAGTGAGTTTGGGGTAAACATACTGCTCCTTTATTCAGTAACCTCATTTTATTCTTGGATTGCTCTAAGATAGCCCTGTTCAGATGCAGAATCAGATTTTTTTTGCACATTCAAGACAAGACTGCTAGATCACAATCACAAAGCAATCACACTGGCAGAACAAGAAACTCCACACAGTATAATAAAGTTCCAATTTCAGAATTACAGATGAGACTTTTTTTTTAGGTGAAATCAGCAAAGTTAGTTCTAAATGAGTTACATATTGGAATTTGTTTTGTTTTCTTTAAACTGAGCAAATAATCTATCTGCTGAGAGGAAGCAGAATTCAACACTTAGTTTTGTAGGCTGGTTATTCTGTTGCTGTTTCAACATAAATACTGTTTTCCCTTATCTACATTAAAGTTTTCATTACCTGCCAGATCATCACCTGTTTCAATCACAAGTGACCAGTTTCTTGCCTCTCCATGATCTGAAAGAAAAAAACCTATCATTCACTTGTAATACTCCTACATATTGCTTAATAGCTAGGGAAATGAGCTTTCCAAGTGACACTGCAGAAGAAAAAAAGAATTGAGAGGACCCTCAAAGTATTTTTTGATGGTACCGTAAACCCTTACATCAGGCCCAATGTCTTGTATGAAGAAACAAAGGTAGAGATCAGCTGATCACTCTACTCAATCCAAATTACTACCCCTTTTCTTCCCTCACTTTTTGAAAGTGTCATCACAATAAGAAATCCGGTCTAGATCGTATCTTTCCCGTAAGTATTGTTGAGAAAAACATTAAAATCAGTCATAAAACGTCTCAGGAAGCTAAATTAAAAAGCTGGTTTGTTTTAGCAGGCTCTCTCCTTAACTGATGACTTCCCTTTGAAGGCTATTTGCTAGTTTTGGGAAATGAGGCCATTAACACAATCAGGTTTGTGTACTGGCACCAATTAAATGGTATCCGTTACAGTCACTTTACTAAAGCTTAGGGGAAAAAACCCATGAGGAAAATTGCAGTGGGAAGTGCTCAATTTGCGAATTATTGACTTGTATGCTATTTTTGGTTACTAGGTACACAGGCATTTAATCATGTTCTGATATCAAAATCCTCTTTAAAAAAAAAAATCAAACCTGCAATCAGTGTTATCATGGCATTAAGTGGTGCAGCCGCTGTCATGGGGGAGCAAAGAGAAAGGCACAAGCTGCAGATACAAGAATTCAGAGGCACTGGAGAAGGGAGGCAGGTCCTAGGTTCAAGATTCTACTCCCAGGTGATTACTGGGATAGGGATACCTGGAACACTTCTAAGGAGGAATGAAGAAATGGACTAAAAGGTCTAAGAGTAAGAGGAAAGAATCTCTGCCTAACCAAGAAAAATACAGAAGGGTGACATGAGATGGATAATTAATGTGATATGGCAGTGACATGAGATGGATAATTAATGTGGTATGGCAGTAACAGGAGGATTTTTTGTGACAAACTGGACTAAAGCCTCTCAAATTTCATGTTCTTTGTGCTTGAAGAGTTATATGCACATTGAAAAGAAAAGCCATTATATACCACTAGATACTGGTAGATAAGTGCAGAAGGAACCACAGCAAGAGGAAGATCTAGAGTTTATATACAAATACCTCTTGAAGACCACAAGACAACAATGTAGGCATGAGAACAGGAGGTACTGTCCTGAAATCCACAGTGCCATTCAGGAGAAGAGTGACAGGAAACAAAAGAGTGAAACTGTAGCAAGTAAGTTCACAAAAAGTGAAGGGGAACATTCTGCTGTACCAGGAGGAAATGGGTCCCCCTGAGTTGATTCAGACACTGCCTAGTGTAGCCGGTCTGACTGGGAGGTAGATAGCTGAAAAGATAAGTATTGCCATAAAACAGGAAAAAGCATCACACTCACAGGGAATAGAAGTAGACCAGAGGAACTGGAATGAATCAAGCATTGTCAGGATTTGGCATTGCCATCATTCTGCTACAGGCAAGGATCTTACAGGAACACAAAAGATCCTGATCATTGCTTGTATGGAACACAAATACTGAATTTTCAAAACCCTGGAGCAAATCAAATAGTTGAAGTGTAGTGGTCAACCCACCCCACCCCCCCCCAATTTTTGTAAATGTGGATGACAAAGTTGAAAAGCCTAAAGAGCAGCACAAAGTGAGACCAAAACCACTGTAGTCAAAAAAACAGGGAACAAGTTTGGTCCTGTGGTGTTTAAGTTGATGGCAAGATCCTCATGTATCCTACAGTAAATCAGCAATACAGGATTGGATGAGAACAAACTGGAGGCAAGATGTGAGAGAGCATTTAATTAGACAGCATGTCAAGAGGAGCAGGCAAAAGGCTTAGAATTGCAAATTCTGCACAAAGGAATCAGCTGAAAACTATGATTTAGCTGGAGGTTACTAGCAATAGTACAAATTACAGCAGGCTCCAGAACAGAAGACACATTGCATTTTATTTATCAAAGTACAGCTCAGTTATCCAATTTGAACTGCTTGTCTTCATAAATAGCTGACTTATTTCTTGTCATCTGACCATGTAATTTCATAGTCTGTATACACTTTTTTCAGTATCTCTACAGTCACTGAATGATCTGCTTTGCCATAGCCCTGCAAGAAAGAACAAGTACTTACTAGACACATACAGAAAAACATCCACAAAATCATTGAGTTATTGTCAACATAAGTTACACAGTCATGATTTGATACTCCAAGTAGTTCACATAGAAATCAAATACAGGTTCTAAAGAGTTATTCTTGTGGTATCAGATTTTATTTTTCCCTTGTCTACTCAAATTGCCTCCCTCCCGAATTGTAGAAAAATAAATGAGATCAGGTCAAGTAATCTCAAGTAATTTGAAGTGTTTCCAACTCCTAGGCTACCATATTTATCAAATGTTCTTTTAAACATTCTTTTAAATTGCATTGACCCACTTGAATGTATGAGCAAAAAAAGCAACCAATTCCACTCAGCTGAAGGAAAAGGTAGTAAAGGGCTACTTGTGTGAACATTTACATGTTGTTCTAGCCACTGAAGAAATCAAGTCTCTTATTTGCAATCTTGCCTGAGCTGGTAACAGCATAATTAGGTATCTGTGCTCTTCAGCCACTACAAGTCAAACTAAGGCAAGGTCAGATGACCCATCTGATTTTAATCCTCATTTAAATCACTGATCAGTGTTGCTCTTTCACTGAAGCTTAAGAGTGATGTCATAGAAGGTGCCTTTCTATTACTCTCTTTTATGATTAGATTACCTTCATTTCTTATTTCAGAACAAGTTTTTCCCTGTTAGAAACCCTTTACTCCACAGCCACACAGAACATGGTAAAGAAACTCCTGTGATTTACACGTTAATTTCTTTTTCCAGTAGCATTTCACATGAAACATTTAACTTGAAAGACTGGAAAAAAGAGCTCAAGATTACATTGGCAAAACACATGTTCTTACTCATCACTGACTCTGCCCCCAGAGAGGAACAGCTTAAGTAGGCCAGCATTTAAACTATACAGCTTAAAGTTACGAATGCATTATAAAATGCAAACTTTTCAAAAAATACCAGATGTCAGAAGTGCAACAGGTTCATACTGCCCAGAGACCTACAGATCACTGCTACCTTGGTAATCACTTTGAAGAACCCATCTGGTTTTGCAAGTAATAGCACAGCATCTACTTCAAAAGAAGTCAGAGGCTATTTCTGTGGTTTTCATAGGGCACCAAGATAGTTTTATTTTAGAGTCTGACAACAAATCTCCAAGAGAAGCATTAAACTAGTTAATTAGTGTACTAACTTCTGACCTGCTCCTGAAGTCTTCTGAACCTCCCTGTCTGCCTGACAGAAGCCCTCAAGGTAAAAGTCGAGGCTTTATTACACGGTGCTCATCTGGAAGCATCAAGGTAACAAAACCAGATAAACAAGGCATTTTCCATAGACATTCTTTGTGTTACAAGAGCAGGGGTTGATCAATGCCTGTAACACTAAACTGGCTGAAATAACAGGTGTCAAGTCTCACCTAAAGTAGTTATTATGGGCAAAAGACTTTAGAATAAGCATTATACACTGTCTTCCCACCCCACATAAATCCTATAGATTTTTGTTTGGTTTATTGGTGGCAAGGGTCACTACCATTTAAACATGCATAACTCATTGAAGGCTCAACCTTCACTGCTCATCCAGTTAAGGTAAGCAGACTTGGGAGTAACCATAACCTCCTATTAAAAATAACATAGTAGAACTTTGTTCTTTACAATAGAAATCTAGAATAAAGATATAGTATTACTAGAGAGGTAGCTACGCTTCATCATAGAGTGCCACCAGAAACAGATTATAACATATTCCCTAAACTCAATAAATCATTATAATTTAGTCTCTTCCATAAAGAAATTTAACCTACACAGAACAGCATCAAGTGATAATTGTTCTAGTTTCCATGCTCTTGGAAGTTATTTTTATTCCCACAAAGTGTATTTATATGAAACTATATTTTAGCCCTACTAACATTTCAACACACCTAAACCAGGTCTGCTCCTTATGACCCAACACACACACACAGAGCATTCAAAACTTAGCTGGTCAACTACCAGCTGACATTTTTATTGACAGAGATCACACAACAGCTTTGTGTGTGTAATCAAGACCCTGTGGCTACAATTTGGCTATTCCTGATCTAGCAGTAAGACTAGAAGATTCTGAGACAAGAACTGCTTACTTCCATTTTTAGTCTTATATACAACTTCATGCTGGTATTACTCAGCACTAAATTATCTACTGTTTTTGATTTGGTCTCCTGCCTTTAAAAACACTATTTTTCTGATCTGCCTCACAAGTGAGCCAGACAAGTTTCACAGTTAATGTTTACATTGATTTCAATGTTTACACTGTGATTCAAATTGCTGAAAGCCATGGTACTATAAAATAAAAAAGAATCTCAGAACATCAGAGGTGAAATTACTTTTAGGAATACAAGAGATGCACTTACTGTAGAGAGCCCAAATACCCTAATTTTCTTGTCTTTGCTATTATGATCAATTTTCCCTCCTCCAAGGCACTTGCACTCATATCCCAGCTTCTCCATCTCAGGATTCACTTTTTCAAATATGTGATCTGCACAAGAAGAACAGTTAGAGCCATTAAAATACACACAAGGCATCAAGTTCTCTAGAACTCTTCAGGTATTTGCCTCTTGTTTTTCTCCAGCTCCCTTCCTTGACCTGCACAAGAAGGAGCTTTCTCTTGACATAAAAAAAGACACAGAAAAGCTGCGACTGAGGTTCTCTATTTTGTCTTATCACTCAGTTAACACACCTCGCTCTCCTAAATGAAGTTTATCAGGTTTGGAAGTGGTATCTAACAAGAGATACTGACCCGCTTTTCCTACTTGCGGGAGGCATTGGGCGGGGGAGGGGGGTAGGGGTTGTTACGGGAAGGGACGCCCGAACCGTGCCCGGTGACACCAGCCACAGCAGGCCGGGGGCTCCCCTCAGACAGCTTCGCTCGGGAACCGGCGGCCACGCCCGGGCCCTGCCAGGGGGCCCCGCTAACGGCCTCTTTCCCCCACCGACCCTCCCCGCGGCCTGTCACGCACTGTGGAACTCGGCCGCCTTGGTGCCGCGGACGATGTCCCGCTGCTCCTCGCCTCCCAGGCGCTGCAGGCGCACCAGGATGTACTTGAACGTGCCCTCGGGGTCGATCTCTACATCCCGCACCGCCGCCATGGCGGTGCCGCCAGCTCGGGAGGTGACAGGCCCGAGACGTTGTCCCGCGCGGAGGCGGGGCCGCCACCGCCGTCCTCTGCGGTCGGTTGGCGGGAAGGCGCCGCTCGCGCCCGAGTCCCTGGCCCGGGCAGGCAGAGGCTGCGGATCGGTCTCTTCTCACAGGCTGGGAGAGCACTCACGGTGACGGCATGTGTTACTCGCTCAGGTTACCCGTAGCAGCCTCAGGGGTACCCGTGCCGTATGAGCCCCTTCCTTCGCTGCCGTTCCGGCTCTCGCTCTGCCCCAGAACGGCAGGCTTGTGGTGGGCACCAGCCATTACAGCTCCCTTACAGGTCAAGCACTCGCACTGGCCGAAAGGGGTGGTGGACAGGGAGAGCTTAGTGCCCTAAGAATCTATAGGCTACCCTTTACATAAGAGCTAAATTTATTTCCTGTTCACTTAATTTCATGGGTTCCTAACTTGTTATGCAATCTCCCCACAGATTCTTATCTCAGATGACCAAAATACACTACCTTAGCAAAGTAAGAGCATAGCCTTACATCAAGCATTTACTCTAAGAAATGCTCAAGTTTTTAAGACAAGTTGCTTCTTTTATAGAGTATTTCCACAAGTATGTTCCAACACAACCACAACATTAAAGTGCTTTAAGTCACTTTCAACTGAACTAGTCCTGTTCTATTAATAATAAGGAAGATGAGTTTAAGCTGAACTAACATATTCTATTAATGTGTATAAATTTTAAGTAATTGTTGATGTAAGCTTCTCCAACTCTACTATAAAAATACTATTTGACTATAGACCATATACTATATAAGCTACACTATAATAGGTGAAAGTCAGTAATAAAATAGAAAGCAACATTTAAAGCTTAACAAGAAAAAAAAGTGTATCTTTTAGTTAGTTTTGTCACTTAGAAACTATTAAGAAAAAATAATAGTTTCTACTCTTATGTAAAGGGTAGCCTATAGATTCTTAGGACACTAAGCTCTCCCTGTCCACCACTCCTTTCCCCCACCCCTTTCCCCCAGTGCGAGTGCTTGACCTGTAAGGGAGCTGTAATGGCTGGTGCTTTTATTTTAGATACCATTGCTACTTACCTTTTCAGATACAGAGTAGTACTGTGAGAAAACCAACTAGAATCTTACCAAGGAAAACTAAAGCCTTGTTGGCTCTATCTTAGGAGCTAGAAAACTGAGAAGGTCATTAAGTAGAAACCAAGCCTACCATCTCAGCTGTTGTGGATTTGCCAAGGCAAGAAGGGAAAGTGATAAAATCTGTGTCTGAGGCAGGTGGATCATATGGTGGGAAGAGTCTTGGGGAGTTGATGGGATTGTGTAAGCTGGCTGTGCTTGGTTTAATAGTAGGGCTTAGTAGGGTTTTTGTAGTATCTTTTAGGTTTCTTTCTAAGTGATCTAGAAAGTCTCTTTTTGTTGGGTAGCTTTTGTGTGTATAGGGGTTTTTGTTATTTTGTCTGCTAATTTAGCTTTACATGAGTTGTTCTGGTTTATCTTCTGTTGGAGCTACAGCATTATGAAGGTTTAACAGAGTTTCCTTGTTTGATGAATTGTACCTTTCCATTTTTTAATGGAATAGGGTATTTCATTCCTTTATATATATAGAAGCTTGCTGTATGGCTGTGATTGCGGGGAGCTTTATTGCCCTGTTTCAGGTATGATACCTGTAAGGAACTAACAGCAAAAAAGGTAGGGACAAGGATATAGTAAAGAAAATACCTACAGCATGTATCAGGTGAAGGCTAAACATTAAAGAATTTTGTCCTTACTGAGGAGAGGGGGTACGTGACTTCACAGAAGTTAGAACAGATAAGTTTGTAACTCTGTAATAAGCAAAGTAGAACATAGTCTTGTTCTCCTTAATGCTTTTGTTTTCTGAAGCACCTACCTTACCCAACAGCGGTTTCTTATAGCATGCTGAGTTATAGGGGCTTCCTGGTGGCCTTTTAGGCCAAAGATGAAAATTGTCTGCTGTTGGCGGTAATTGTTAATGAGTCACTTTGTCAGCCTTGGGGGTACAAAGAGGATGGCATGGTGCAACAGGGGTCTCACACCAGAGACAGCCTGCCTCCAGTAGAGCTGAATGGAGGGACTTTCCTTTTGTAATGGGATTACTCATATCTAGCTGTGGCAGCAAGTTTGGCACTATTTTCTGAAAAATTAAGGGGGTTTTTTTAGTTATTTGCTCAAGGGACATCTTGTCTCTTCACAGTGATACCCTAAAAAACATTGTTCTGAGAAAAAGTGTTGTAAATATAGCAAATTAGGTTACAGCGAACCAGCGTGGTGATAATTAAGATAATAGATTTTTTTCTTGAGTAGTTATAGCCAGACCATAATGTAAGTGTTGCCAATGTTTTTTCCTTTTCTGTGTTACCAATAGGGCTTGTTTTCTGTTACAGCTTGCAGATTTTGGAGTGGACCCAGATGACTGTAAAGTTGCACTGCTATTTGTGCCAGTCCTACCATCAGTTTGTTTTAATCTGCATAGCCTTGTAAAATTCACCTATCCTTACGCTGGCTTGGGCTGTGCCAGTATTGCAATGTATGTTGCAGTGGTGCAGCAGCTAGATGCAACAGCATTTATATGGTGTGACAGGATGTGTAGTTAGACTGTTGTTAAGCTGTATCTGGAATACCCAAACTATGTTAATGTTTGAGCTAGTGTATCTGAACTTGGTAAATCTTTTCTTAAAAACTAAGGATTAAGAAGAACTATGTTTCGTGTGACAGGGTATGATAGCTGGGTATAATTACTGTAGCTACCCTGGTTAATTTTCATAAAGGTATCAAATGTCCTGGTATCTATCATGCTTTTGCCTTTTAGAAGTACTTCTTGAATGTCTTGAGAGGATTAAAGTGAGTAATAATAGCTTTGCTGAGGTGGTTTGGCCCATTGTATCCCTTGTAAGTGTGTCCTGTGACCATGCTTTTTCTGTTAAAAAAATTGTTGAAAATATTAGTAAATGCCAACTCAATTGGCTAGATTCCTACAGATTGGATGGAAATCAATTAAGAAGAACAGGGGCACATGAGGAATTGGGTTCCTGTATAGCAAGTAAAATGGGTGATGGAAAGTGTTGATCAGGGACAGACAAGTGCATTCTTGTCACACTTAGCTGCGTTTCCTTTGGGCTTTGTGGTGGCGTTAAGGCCATGATGTTTGTGTCTTTTTATGGTAATTTTCTAGAAACATTTTTGCTCCCTATTATGTACTCCCACCCCCAAGGAAAAACTGCTGTGTTCAGGAAGCCTGTATGGATACTGAGCATTCTTTTTTAATTTCTTTTTGAATTTCTTTTTTCTTGGCTACTGAGGTGGACAAATGGTCTTCAACTAATCTTGGAGGAGGCTTCCACTTGTAAGTGCAGTGTCCTTAAAAATTGGTCTTGGAGTGTTTACTAGATGTAAGCTGTAGCTCGGCACATCAAAATACAGCTGTTTTATCTGAAGTCGTTATATCCACTAGTCATATAACACTCAGTACTTGGAACTACAATTCACGTTAGGGCTTTCTTCTGAAAAAAAATGGAAACTGTGGGTTTAAGTACATGGATTGCTATTGGAGTATCTTAAATGCTATTTTTTTTAACAAATACAGATTCTGAATATAGTTTAAGGGATCCATTTATGTGCCAGTATCAAACCCAAAAGCAGAAGAGTATGCCAAAGACATGCTTAAAAAAAAAGCAAATTGATAGCTAAAATGTGTTATGAGCAAAGCACAGTAATAAAAATGCAGCTGCATATTCTAACTGTGTATTGGCAGTCCAGACACAGCATGCATAGAATGCCTGCAATAAAGACACAGTACTGTAGCTATGTGAAGTGATATGTCCCTAGGAGTCTCCAAGGCACGGGTGCCAACAGAGTAAGGTTGGTGTTGTGCCTTCTTAAGCTTCTAGAGCAGTTCTGCCCAGTTATCCTCTTCTTATGCTTGAGTTGTCCCTTTCCCCTCTCTTCTTGTAGTATACCTGAGATAGAAATTGTAGGACTTCCATCTGCTAATTTGATTCTTAAAACCTTTCCCTTAGAAGCAAGAAAGTTGAGTGAGATGCTAGCATTTCCTTTAAATACCACTGGAAAAGCTCTACAGGCACAAAACAGGGCAAATGTGATTGGATGGAGTGCCAGATCATCCCATTTGTGATCTTTTGAGGTCACTTCACATGTGGGCTATTCTGTGCAATTCAAGTGCTAAGATAACTAAAAAAGTGCAAAACATTCTTTTTACATTATATATGTGTGTGCTTACAAATTTCTACTTAAATTTTTTGGTGTGTGCAGTCAATTCCAACACTTTTCGTTGAGACTCGAGTCCTGAACCTACTTTTAAAATTCAGGCAAAGCACTACTTACAGCATCACAACTCCTCTCCTGGGCTGAATGTCAGGAGCCCAGCTCTGAGACTAAATTACATTTGACTCACACTGCAATGTTCAGATAGGTTGAGTCTGAGATGACTCCTTTCCCTGGCATTAAGCTCTGTGTTTTAGAGCTTTCAGCCAAAATCCAAGTGGAAATGTTTAGTACTCAGTAACTGATGGCTACAAAGAAAACACAGTGGCTTTCCTCTGAGTAACCCAGTAGCAGAAAGGATCTCTGAAAAAGCCTGGGTTGAAAGCACAAATGGGTTAACCCTGGTGCATGATGGCTTATGAGATCTTTCAATCTGTAGTTAAAAGGTAATTTGGCTTTGAGTGGAATTTTTGAGAAATTAACAACAATCACTTGTTTTATTGACCTGGATTGAAATGAGGAATGGAGAAGAGAAGGTGAGGAGGCTGTGCTGCAGCTGGATGTGGAGATGATGAAGCCAGTTGTAACCGAGCAAGTTCAGGTAGAATTGAACATTGTCTTCTGATACAACTGGCTTAGCCTACCAAAACCCAGCACTCAATGTACATGTGGGACTCAGACCTGCTATTTCTAGCTTGCTTTCAGTGTCCAGACTATGCTGGTTAACTGGCTGTTGCAGTTTTGCACGGTTGGGTGCCGGGAAAGAACCGGGGTGCAGAAAATGGCCGCTGTGAGGAGCTGCTGGAATTCTCTGCGGCCCCAAAGTCTGAACAATTCAAGGCCAAAGTAGCGGCTGAGAGACAGTCATAGTGCCTCTGAGAATCACATACAGGAGAAAAAAAACTGGAAGCAGCAGCATTTTGCCACCAGAGAAGGGAGTGAGAAGATGTAATGAGCTGTGCAGATGCCAAGGCCGGGGAGGGTGGGGGAGGAGGTGCCCCAGGTGCTGGAGAGAAAGATGCCCCTGCAGGCTGTGGAGAAACCCAGGGTGGAGTGGGTGTTTCCCCCCACAGTCCATGGAAAAGGCTGAGACCCAACCTGTAGCCCCTGGTGAGGCTCCATGCTGGATGGAGCAGGTGGAGACATAGAGAAGTCACTGTGACCCCATGTTGGAACAAGCCCCTGCCAACACTTGCAGCTATGCGGAGAATCAGAGACCAGACATGAGCAAGGGAGAGATTTTGTGCCAAAACAGGTTTACTGGGGGGAGGCTTGTGACCCCTGCAGAGGACTGGGACTGAGAGACATTGTGATTTATTACTGCCTGATGTAGCAGTGATCCACAGCAGAGCAGCTGATGAAGCCCTGGGGGAAGAGACTCACATTGGAGAAGTTCTTGGAGGACTGTCTCCCATGGGTGGGACCCCATGGTGCAGCAGGGGGAGGGTGTGGAATGAATGCCTTCCCCCTCCCCCCCATTGATAAGGAAACCAACAAGGAAACCAAGGAAGCCCCCATTTTCCCAGTCCCTGCCCCCCGCTGTGCCACGGTGGGGAGGAAGAAGGGAGTGAAATCATGACTAGAGTGAAGCCTGCTAAGAAGGGAGCTGGGTTGGGGGAGAGAGGCAGGGAGGTAGAGGTGTTTTAAGATCTGGAAAAGAGCTCACAAAGTAAGAGAACCCCATTTTTCCCAGTCCCTGCCCCCCTGTGCCATGATCGGGGGGAAGAAGGGAGCAAAATCATGATTAAAGGGAAGTGTGCTTAGAATTGAAGGGGTGTGGGGAAGGTGCTACCAAGAACCCCATTTTCCCCAGTCCCTGCCCCCTTGTGCCATAACAGGAGGGAAGAAGGGAGCAAAATTCAGACTAAAGTCTGCTAAGAAGGGAGTGGTGGTGTGAACATGTTTTAAGATCTGGTTGTGTTTAAGATTTGGTCATGCTCCTGACTCCTGTTTCACTGTTCTTGTGTAGTGTAATAAATGAGATAGTTTTCTTCTCTGTGTGTTGAATCTGTTTTGCCCATGTTGGTGATGACAGAATGATCTCTCCCTGTCCTTACCTTGACTCTCTCTTCTCACTCCCTTCCCCGGTGGCAAAATGTAGCTGCTTCCGGGTTTTTTTCTCCTGTATGTGATTCTCAGAGGCACTATGACTGTCTCTCGGCTGCAACTTTGGCCTTGAATTGTTCACACTTCGGGGCTGCAGAGAATTCCAGCAGCTCCTCACAGCGGCCATTTTCTGCACCCCCGGTTCGTTCTCTCCCAGCACCCAGCCGTGCAAAACTGCGAGGCCGGCATGGAATCTTCAAAGGAAGACTTTGGATTGCAGTTCAAGATCAAATGTAACACTTGACTGAGAGCAGGCAAATAGCCGTTAGCCAGTAGTTCCTTAAAGTCAAAACATCCTCATATTTTGCTGTTTAGCCTTTCAACAGCAAGTGACTAGAAAATTAATATTAGTATTATGCAAATGAGTTAAATATATGTTGTGGTATGGTGAAGCTCACCATGGGATTTTCTCAAGCTGTTAGGCTAGTCCAGGTTACCAAAGTCAGGAAAAGGGAAGCAAGGAGCTTGAACTCCAGCTTTATAAATTTTTCCTTTTATTGAGCTCTTTGACAGGAGGGCACAAGATGTAAGGATATGTTTGGCCCGTTGTTGTATTACAGGAAAATATTAAGAAAATTACTTTGAAGTAGGTGGTTTCCATTGCATGTAACTCTTGCACAAAGAGAAAATGAGGGCTAACTTTCAGCTCTATTTGCAAACTTTTTATCCCAGGGCGAGAGTACACCCACAAGTTGAACAGAAGAGCATCTAATAGACTGATGCAAGTGAAATATACTGCTGTAAATTGTGACTTTTGTGCATATCAAAGAGTATAGATCTACTTTGTTTCTTGGCCCCCTAATTTTAAAAGGTTTTAAATGAAGATTTTTCTTCCCCTGTTTGTTAGCAGCTCCTCAGTTTAGCAGTGAAGCCAGAACAAATGCAGGATAATAACCTTCTCTAAGTATCACCAGCTTTTGGATATGTGTATGTATTGTCAGTTCAGAAGTCAGAGGCTTGGTTTGAGCACTGAAGGTCAAGAATCCAAGCCAGCCTCCAGCAGGCAGGAGCGTAAAGGACCTCTGCTGGGTGTTTATATATTTGTCACAAATAACGCGCTTGCATGACCCCTTTCAGAAACTGAATGAGGTCTGCATGAAAACCAAAGGGTTTGTCTGCTACTTGTAGGAGGCAGTTGTATAGCCTCACTGCTCTGCTGGGTAGAAACTCCCTCCTAATTTTCAGTCTACATTTACTTACAGGTGGCTTGTATCCTTTTGGGTTTTTATGCTAACTATATATATAAAACCTCTGATTGTATTCTTTACTTTCCTGATCCTTACAAAATCCCATCACATCTTTCTGAGAATTCCTAGCTGCCTCCTCTTCTCCAGCCTTAAACTTCTAATAGACACCTGGGAAGATGTTTCATTAGAGGGGACTTCATGAAACGTTTCTGTTTGGACAGTCTAGAGTTCCTTAGCAGGAAGTGTCATTCTTCTAATTCTCCTTCTGAATGGCCATGATTATCTCCTGCCTGTCAGAGGATTGCTGGTTTTTCCCCCTTAGAAGTACTGAACCTCTGCTCCCCACTATAATCCCCTTGGTCAGTGAAACCAGCCTGCTAGGTTTGTTTTCATCTGTCCTTTGGTTGTCCTTCCCTGCACTTAGTGTCCATGCCTTACAGCATATGTTAGGGGCATGATGAAAGTATGGTGTGCAGATGATGGTTCCAGACTCCCAGCTGTTACTTCATGGTCTGTAGAGACAAACAGTGTGAATGAGTTGTTTAATTGATCAGAGTTAATTTGTGGGATGTATGACATCCTGAATATAAGGGCTGTTGGCTGCAGCTGCTTTTCTTCAAGATAAACTCATGCATTTGCATTCATGGAGCAGAGATGTGAGGGCACTTTGGGTTATGGGCTGAAGGTACCCAGCAAGGAAACTGTGTCCTTAGCCATAGTGTTGGGATTGTAGTTCTCTAGGAAAAAAAATCAGACTAAAGAAAATGGATGGGGAATGTAATAGTATGAAGACTTAGTTGCAGAATTCTTGACATAGTTTGAAGTTAAAAGGTACATTATTTTTATTTTGTGTGGTTATCTACTAACACTCGTGTCTGTGGGCTGGTTTAGCTGTAGCAATAGTTCTGCTCTGAGAGAAGGGATGTCACATGCAGAGCATAAGAGCTGCATTCCCAAATGCTGGCATCCAGTGAGTGCCAAGGTCAGGGAGCTGTGTTTGTAATACATAATAATGTATTCCTGTTATGCCATGCTACTAAATTACATACTTAATAAGTGGGGGCAGTGCCTTTAAAAAGGGCACATACACTGTTTATTTCAGGGGAAGAAAACTGAATCCTGCTTTAGAGGATAGAAGCAGACACAGAGAATTGGTAGTTTAACTCATTTTGTTTACTTAGTAGCTAATGGCATCAGCTGAATAAAAGATGAAAAATAACAATAGTCAGCTTTGTTCTGAATTCCCTTTGCTTTAAGCATCTAAACAAATGTGTTTACTCACATGTTTGGATCTCCTTTGACTTAACCTTTAGATAAACTTTTGTTGTTCACTCTGGAGGGCTGTCATGGTTTAACCCCTACTGGCATCTAAGCTCCACACAGCTGCTTGCTCATTCCCCTGGTGAGGTGGGATGAGGGAGAAAATTGGGAAAATGAGGACTCATGGGTTGAGAGACAATCCCATAGGTAAAGCAAAATGCATGCAAGCAAAATAAAGACTTCAGTCACCACTCTCCACGGGTGGGCAGGTGTTCAGCCATCTCCAAGAAAGCAGGGCTCCATTGTGTAATGGTTATTTGGGAAGACAAATGCCATCACTCTCTCAGCTGAAACCAGGACAATGCTGTATGGTAGGGAATATCACTTTGGCCAGTCTGGGTCAGCTGTCCTGGCTATGCTCTCCACTAATGATCTTATGTTAAATGTGCCTGTCCTAAAAAGCAATTATTTATGGCTGATAGAAATGTCTACAGGGGTCAGTATCATCCAAAGCACCTCTTAGTAATGTGGTCCAAAACTTCTAGGTCCTTCAAAAATGTGGTGTACTCTTAACTACTGCAGATAACACTTAGAGAGTTTGTTTACTTCTTTCCCAGTAAAACCAAAAGATGACTAAACTATCTGTGCTGGCCTCCTTTGAAGCTTGCTTAGCAGATGTTTCCTCCTAAAGTAGTACAGCTCCTGGGGTGGTCAATTTGAACTGAAAACTTATGGAGAAGATTGAGAAATGACCAGTACTGAAGTTATAAGGAGCTGTATTTAATAATTTTTAAAATGTTGATATTACTTTAATTATGGACTCAAGCACATTAAATACTGTGTCTGCTGGTGTATAAAAATATTTACTTGAAACTGACTTCAGCACTGAAAAAACAGACCTGAAACTTGGAGTCCATAAACTAATGATGAGGTATTAGCAAGGAAAGGAAGATTCTGCTCTCTTCATCTTTTCTTGTAGTCTTTCCCTCATAATACTGAAAACAGTGAATGGAAGAGCATGTCAGCACTCTGGTGCTATTGATAGTTCCCATGCCATCTGATAAGTCAAACCAGTGTTTTCTGGGAACAGAGCTAGGCAGAAGCTATGCAAAGAATCTGCAAAACAAAAAAGCTATTTTCCTGATGACTGCTTTTACAAACCCAATGACCTACTAAATCTCCTAATCCTGAAATGTCCTCTCACTCTTCTCATTTGCCAAAAGCTGTAACTGTTTTCTTCCTCAGAGCCAACATTCCCATCTGGGACAGCTCTGGCTGAGAGAGTGGGACTGTGGAACAGACTTGGGCAGTCAAATCAACAGCGCTGGGTCTGCGTATGGGTTATGTAGTAACTCTTCCTTACGTGTACATGAAGGGTGGAAAGACTCCAATAACTTCTCTGCCATAATTTCCAACAGTAGAATTAGAAATAATCAAGTTCAGTATGGCATTGGTCCCACCTGCAACTGCAGGTAGAAGTGTATTTGTGATGCTAGGACCAGCCCTGCTTTTATCTTAACTTGGGATGTGAGTTAGTTCCTCTGCTCCTTTGTTCTGCTTCTTGTTTCAGTGCACTGAATCACACCTTGCCAGTGCAAGTGATCCCTGGCCTCAGGTTAGATTCTTGAGTGTGTATTTTTGCCTGTTTGGAGGAAATTGAGCAGTATGAGTCACATCAGAGAGTTCCCGAAATGAGAAATGGAGATAAGATTTTCTGGCTCCTGGGGTTTCACTCCAGACAGACTGGAGACTGCCTGAGGCATCCTGAGAAATTCCAGCTTCTTCGTAGCAGTTGTATTGCTTACCTTATTCACACTTAATGAAAGACAGAGGCTGAGGGATGAGTATGTTTTTGGAAATTATTGTTTCCTATCTAGACTTCACGGAAAACTTGTGCCTTAGACCCTTTGTCTCTGAATTTTTAAAGAATTAGTGTTTCGAGCTCCTTTCCAAACAGGAAACACCTTCACTACTGGCACCAGAACTCCCTTTCCCTTCAAGGCTGGCTAAAGCTCTTACTCTTCCTCCTCTGCTGTTACTGTGAAGCTGAAGGTTTTTTCCATGACTTCAAAATTCCAAGTAGTTTTACCGTTGCCGTGGAATAAATGTCCCTTGTACAAACTAATTTGACTTCAATTAAAACCCTTCATAAGTATTTAGGAGGGACAAATAATGCTCCTGAAGAGAGAGAGAGCTGGGTTACTCAGAGGTACCTAATTCTCTATTTTTGTGTTGACAGAAAAGCATCATTAAAATGTTAAAAAGGAAGACTTAAAAATACATAAACATGGATGTAATCTTATCATATAGATAGGCTCTAGAAGAAAGCTGGAGAGGAACCGTTGACAAGGGCCTGGAGTGACAGGACAAGCAGGAATGGCCGTAAGCTGAAGGAGGGGATATTTAGGTTAGATATCGGGAAGAAATTCTTTACTGCGAGGGTGATGAGACTCTGGCACAGGGTGCCCAGAGAAGCTGGGGCTGCCCCTGGATTCCTGGCAGTGTTGAAGGCCAGGTTGGATGGGGCTTTGGGCACTCTGGGCTAGTGGAGGGAGTCCCTGCCCATGGCAGGGGGTGTGGAACTAGGCCATCTTTGAGGTTTCTTCCAACCCAACCCATTCTATGATAAAGAGCCGTTATTCACAAAAGACATGGGAAATGAATATCTATCTCTCAGAATACCTGAGATCTCACCCTATCCTGTATGCATCTTACTGTGATTTCAGAAAGCTCAATGGAGACTTTTAGATAATCTAAATAACTTCCTCGTGTGTACCACTTTTTGTTAAGCTACTGATAAAGTTACTGGCAAATGTTTCTCAAACCAAGACTTAATCTCCAACAGAAAGCTAGACTGCAAAGCTCCTGTCCCAGCATTTCATGGCCTCCTCATGTAGAAAAATTACCTTTAAAGCTTTGTCATTACCACCTATAACCACCACTGCACCAAGTGGACATAAAGAATTGTTGCCTCCAAAGTATGCTAGCCCTGTAAGTACTAAAGCCTTTTAGGTTTTAGAAGATTGTATAGATTTCTTTCTTCTGCCATCCTTTCCTACAGTGGGGTGAGAACAAAACAGTTAAATGCATTGTGTGTTTACACATAAGCCATACTTTCTAAGCACATGTTACTTTGACTGTGATCTGTGGAGAGGTGATAGTTCAGATTAGATCACTTAAAATCTCCTCATGGGTCAAACAAGCACTTGTACATGTTTTCAGGGAAGCAAACAAAATGAGGGTGTTCACAAGAAATAAAATTAGTAAATCTTAAATTTTGTTTTGTGATGAAAATAACACAGTGTGTCAGGATTGTATGAGATGGTTCCAGTTCCTTTTCCATAAGAGAATAAGACTTTGATCTTGTTCTAAATAATATATTGACTGTGTTGCTCAAGACTTGATTGTATTTATCTGCCTGTAGCTTTCTAAAATGGCAGTATTTAGGACTGGGGGCATTATACCAAATGAGATTCAGCCATGGCAAAATGGATGGAATAATTGCAAATTTTGTCTTATATTCCTGTTAATACATATCAGAACAACATTTCCTATTTTTGAAAATTATGAACCTGTGTTTAATTTGTGATAACTCCCAGTTCCTTTTCTACAATTCTGATGCTTAGACAGCATTTTCCCAGATTGTTATTTGTTTTTCTTTAAAATTAAGACCATTGTGCTTGTTTCTCTTGATTTGTCCTCATTTCTTTTGGATTGCAACTAACTTACCCAAATCTTTGAGCCCTACATTGGTCCTTTGGAACTCTGGCAATTCCTCAAAGCTTGCTGTTGGCTGCTTGCTTTCTAGACATTTTAGATGATAATTTGTCATCCAATTTAAATTAGCTCTAGTTACTTCAGGATAAGCCCTTGCAGGGCTCTTTGTATAGTCCCCTCTGACAGTGATCTTTGCAAAGCTGCCCTTTGAGCAGTGGTTGCTTCTCTTGCATGCTCATTTTATGGTGATTTCAGCTTAGTGTTATTTCACTTGTTTGTTTGTAACAGTGTCTCATGGGATGGTATTAAAAGTCTCAATTATAGCAAACTCTAGTGCACTATTGTTTCTTTGTTACTCACTCAGCCTTGAAGTACAAACTAGATTGATCTGCCAAGAATAAATCAATCATTTCAATGTCATCTCTTCTTGACAGCTTGGTAGCCTTCTGCTGATTGGTTTTTTTAATTGTTTTTTTTAAAAAAATTTCAGTATAGTTCTAGTACCTTTTCTAGGTGCTTACACAGAAGGCCTGGCAGTTCTCATTACCTTGATCTTCCTGTCTTAGATACAGAAAGGCAATATTTGCTTTTTGTAAGCCCTCTGACACCCTTTCCCCATACTCTCAAAGGTAGCTCCTGAGGGTTTGGATCCTTAACCAGTAACTTGATTGACTGTGGCTGACCTAAAATAGCCTTCAGTCTTTCCTTTCTCTGACCTGCTCTCTTTTTCCCAATGCGTAACACTATTGCAGTATCTCTTAACTTCTCTCTGTAGAGAAAGAAATGACATTTGACATGTTCTCTACCAATTGCTGTGCTCCTTTAAATAGCAGACCTGGCTGGTTTTTGTTATTTTTGTTGTTCCTACTGTATTTATATAGAATTTTAATTTTCTCACTGTTTGTGTCATGGTAACCTATCAAGTACACCACATAACTGGAAAATTAGTTGCTGCTAGGTAATCCCCATTAGGCACCTCTGTAATGGAAAAGAGGTGGAGTATTCCCATTCATTTGTAAAAATGAATTTACATTTGTAAAAATGGATTTCACTTGTGGAAATTAAGGTCTGGAGTGTACAGGAATAAGAAGTGTTCTGCACTTCTAAAACATTGATGTGATTTAGGTCCAGTCTCCTGCTTTCTGGCTGGGAGGAATTGGATTAATTTTAAGGAACTATGAGCTAGCACTAGAGGAGAGCAGACAACTGCACCCAGCTCAGTACAGCACCAGGACTGAGGCTCTTGACTTCTCAAATATTGGCAAGAGAGATAAAAAAAGCAAAAACGTGAAATAACAATAAGGGAATAAATCAGTTACACGGAAAGTCACTAAGAGGCAGGCTGGATGGTATGTCTAGCTTCAACATCTGCAGTTCAAGATAAGTAACTGTATCAGTTATTTTTCCTGAAATACCTATGTAACTTATGATCTAATATGAGCTTTATTTCACAGGAATCCCATTCTTCCTGAACAAGAGGGTTGAAGTCTTTTGGGCATCTTTTACTTTTAATAGAGAGATTTTTATCTCTCAGTTGTGTGCTTTTGAAAATGCTTTTCAGGCTTTTTATTTTTGAAAATTTTTGATTTTTTTAATCATCTTCTATTATATTAAAAAGATATAAAAATATATTCAGTGGATGGCAGAATTCCCTGGGAAAAACCAAAAAGAGCCCCATGTCAGTGATGCATAAGGGAATGCTGCCAATGAAAAGAGGCAGTCTTTTTTTAGGCTGGAGTTTTTACAAGCTTGTAGGCTTTGGGGTTTTTCATGTGGTTTGTTTTGTTTTTTTATCTATTGCAGACAAGAGGTCTCAGACAGACCCCATGAAGGAAAACTATTGTAAACTGTGAAATGCTCTCTTCCTTCCTCCGGAGATTCCACTGGCAAAGCAATTCTGATAAAGTTTCCTCCACTCAACTTCAGAGCTCCTACCATGACAAGGATGAGCACTTCCCAGTAGGAAGCTAAAAACAACTTGGAAAAGTGAATGTCCAGGAAAAGGTGTAGGATTTTCTGCTTCCTCACTTCTGAGAGGATATAAACTGTTCTGGAGTTGTCTATAATTTTTCCATGCACACAATTATAACAGCTGATCAGTGTGTTGGGGGAAAAAAAGGTTTCTCTTTATCAAAACTCATTATCATTAGTTTGTGTTAGGATAAAGTTTACAGAACTCCTGTGAAATTAGGCAGGATGTACTGTACAGGTGCATTCAAAGTACCAGCCTCTGTTAGGAAGGTTTATGGTCTGAAGAACATGCACAGAGAATGGTTGGCAGACAGGGTATGGTTTCACTCCCAATTTACAGATGAGCAGCTGAGGTTAAAGAAATAGCAGTCCTGATATGGTGCTATCTGGAAGTCTGGTTGTCCTAAGCAACACTGGCCCAGGTCTGGGCTTGCAGAAAGAGCCTGACCTAGTCAAGAGTTAACCTCAACTTTTCAGGGTTTCTTGATGGTTAGTTGGTGTTTCTAGCTTTGCTAGTTCACACCTGCTAGAAAGTGTTCCTCTTCCTGCAAATGCAATCCCTATAAATTACTCAGTATGTTGGTTTTAATCTGCAATCTAGTCAGTAACTGGCATGCTTTCTATGGCTTTGTTGCAATTTCTTGTACTCATAGTAACTGAAGCTGGTTTAGAATATACTTTTTATATCATTATTTTCTGTGATGAATTCCTTTGATGGGCAGAGGCCTGCTAAGGTATGGATACTTGACAAATATTTTTGGGGGAAAAAAGCTGGGAATTGATACCAGCCAAGGTCTTACTTTGGAGCCCAAGAGCCACTGGCTTTTATGCTGTAAGAACAGGCTGAAGTTCCAAAATAAGAGTTTTAACATGTACTGTGTGAACTATAATTCTGCTTTACAGATATCAAGTGGGTGCTACCCTATATCCTCCTATTGCTGAAAACCCTTCCTGAGTCCCTTGCATGTCAAGCATCATTGAACCTCACCCAAAATGGTGAATCTTTGCTTGGAGTACCATTGAGCAACTGGACTGTGGTGGAGCCTCCAGAGTAAGGCCTGAGTAGATCTGGAACAATGGGTGGGGTGACATGCTGATCAGGGCACAAGGGAGTAATTCCTCTTTGCATTGACTAGGGTTAGGAGTGCTGAGGAGTGTGGATTTTGTGAGAAGCTTCTAGTGTTGTGTCTTTGCCCTGGGTTGAGAGCAGAGATAATGTGTATATTACTCTTGCTGCCTGTTTCCAACTCACCCTCAGCTTGAGACCTCCTGTACCAGAGGTAAGGATACTTGAGTGAGAATATCCAAAACCACATCTGGACATAGCATGGCAAGTCACTGGCCTTACCACTGAAGTGGCGTGTGTGTGAAGGTATCCATGAGGATCAAGGAGTGGAGTAGTCAGACTGTTGTGCAGGGAAGCAGCGATCCTCACCCTTCCTGCCTTCTCATGCATGCAGGTGCGCTCTGAATAGCCTGTGACCACTTACCAACCCTCTGTAGCAAATCTGTAATTACTCATGAAAGTGTCTCTGTACCCTGGACAGCATGTGACTGTCCTGTACAGGGCAGTAGTATAATTAATCAGGATATACACAATAAATGTGCATGAATTCAGTACGAGACTAGTGTATTGTCTTGTCCACCTGAAATATTATATGCACCTGTTCTGGAATGGTAACTCTGGTGTGGTAAGGATCTGTGAGCATAAGGTCGAAGGGACTCCTCAAAGTGAAATCCACATTCCAAGCTTGACTTCCAGAAGTGACTACAAACCTGTACTGTGAGCAAGACTCTAGAAGAGTACCAGCAGTCCTGGGGCTGGCAAATGTTACTGCAAACAAGGACTCTGTACAGCATTCTGCGACCCACAAGGAAGGGCTTGTCCACTGCTGTAGTTTATGTCTTTTACTCAAACTTAGTTAACCAGCCTTGGGATCTCAGTGCCTTTCTCACTGAGATGCCAAAAGAACCAGCACCTCCTCACTGTAAAACATTATGCTAGGTGAAGAGCTAGAATTTGCTTGTTCATACAACTAACTCTTAACTACCTTGCTGCTTCCTGATATCCTGGAATTGTGTGCTCCTGTCAGTAAAACTGTAATGCAGCGCTTGGCAGTTTGTCAGCCCACTGTGCCTTTGTGAGAGGCTTGATTTGGCAATGGGAAGCATTAGGTTTATGCTGTGGGAGGGCCAGATCTGGGATTTTCCAAGAAATATTTTTTTCCACGTGGAATTTCCCGTGTCGTGGATGACAGGCCAGTTGAGAGAATAAAAAGCCACAGTAAAGGCAGGAGATTACACAGTCCAGGCACTTGGAGCTGAACTTAATCTTCAAGTCCACATTCAGCAATTTAGCAACAGAAAGCAGTCACTGAGAAGTGTTGCAGAGGACGTTTCCCACCTGTCTACCACAACTACAACCTGTGAGTATAAATGGAGTGCGTTATTCTGTTTCATTGCTCAGCTAGAGGAAAACCAGACAGATGGAATGCTGTGTTCTTTAAAAGTCATTTACATTTAAAAGCTATCTTGATAATAAGAACTGTTTAAAAATGAATAATTTCCTAAAAAAAGGGAATTAGAATAACAACTTAGAATAATTGTTTAAAAATATGTAGAAAAGATAGCCTAGTCATTATTGTCTAGTGAATTGTAAAAGGTCAGTATTTGTTCTTTACAAACGTGTGCTTTTGATCTCTCCTAGTCATCTGCTTAAAAGAGAGAGAGAAGAGAAATCTCTCAGAAATATGACCTGCTTGTGGTTCCTATCTCTTCTTGCTTATGGTAAGTGTGTATTTTCCTGTGTAGAAAGCTAGTTGGATGGTAACATTAGTGAGACTATTCTGCTTGAGCTCAAAATTAAACAGAACTCTTGAACCTGACCTAATTAATGTGGGGCTAGGTTCACCTAGAAAAAAACCTGTAGCTTCAGTGGCATATTTCTCTTCTTGCCTGTGAAATACATAATCAGCTCCTGGTTTGCTATGAAATCTGCAAAGCTTTGTGTGATCCAGTGGTTTCACGGGCTGAAGTCTCTAGTCTTGATGCTGACTGACCTGTTTTGAATCTTTCCAGTTGCTTGTTTATAAAATAATTGCCACTGGTTTTTATGTGATTTCAGATGTTGACAAGTTTGCAATATTTATAGAACATTTTTCATCCTCTTTGTCTAGACGAGGATATACAAAGTCCAACACAGACTCTTTGATACTCTTTTTTATTCTAGGACTTACAGTACTGCAGGGTGTGAATTGTTGGACATACCATTATTCAGACACAAATATGACCTACAAGGAAGCAGAGCTGTGGTGCAAAAAGAGGTATACCAACATGGTTGCTATTCAGAATAAGGAGGAAATCAACTACCTCAATAGCTTCTTACCCTTCAATCCGGGTTACTACTGGATTGGAATCAGAAAAATTAATGATGTTTGGACCTGGGTTGGAACGAAGAAAGAACTGACAGAAGAGGCAAAAAACTGGGCTTCAGGTGAGCCAAATGGCAAAGGGAACAATGAGGACTGCGTTGAAATCTACATCAAAAGAGGGAAGGATGATGGCAAATGGAATGATGAACAGTGTGAGAAAAAGAAGGTCGCCTTGTGCTACACAGGTATGGTGTGATAAAGCCATTCTAGTGGGGCTCTGTGGAGATGAGGTGGTGGGTGGGACAAGTTGTTTAACCTAGTCTTACATACTGACTACCAGTCCTTGGCAGCACTTGTACATTTATCCTTCCTTACAGGGCTGAGGTTGTTCTTGTTCTAAAAGCTAGATTGATCTCACTTTTTAGCTCTCACCTTTTAGCTCTTACCTTTTAGCTCCCAGAATATTACACATCTTTCATGAGCAAATCACCAGACCTTTTCTATAATCAATGGTGAGACTAGATAGTGATGTACATCCCACTCTCAAGTGTGTGTCTCTGTTAGATAAGAATTGCCCTTTTGAAGGCATCTGCCAACTATAGACCACTGGATTAAATTAGATGCTTTATGTAGAGGTGGCTAAGGCTGGGTCAAAGAAACCCTCCTGAAAAAACCCTAGTCAAATATCAGCCAAATTAGAGCTGTGGTGAGTTAATGAAGAATGTAACTATTAGGGATTTTTACTTACCCCATAGTATACTGTTCTTCTGGCATTTTAAATACTCCTACTATCTACCTGAGAACAAGTGGTCACAGAGTTTCCAGCCAGTAGAATTCTTTCACAGTGAGGTAGTTGGCCTTTGATTTCTGAAATCAGAGGTGTTGATTTCTGAAATCCTTCTGTGAAATGACAGGGTGATCTTATATACCAACACCCCTGCTTTTCTTCTGCTATGCAAAGTGCTTATGTAGTGCCAGAAAGATAAAAAAAAGTGCTAGCCAAGTTTCATTAGTGGCCATTGCTGATTCTTTTTTTAATTTGATGTTTGTTTTTTTTCCCAGCTTCTTGCAACCCATCTCTCTGCAGCGGCCGTGGAGAATGCATCGAGACTATTAACAATCACACCTGCCATTGTGACCCTGGGTTCTACGGGCCTGAGTGCGAGTTTGGTAAGATTACCCCACCCTGCTTTTCAACCAGAGCAATGTGCATGCTAGCTACAGTTGAGTTTGCTTGTTGATTTACTTGCTCAGCCGTTGAGACTGACTGTGTACCCTCTTGTGTCTCTCTGAAGTTAGGAGTTGTGATCCACTAAAGAAACCTGATCATGGGAGCCTTGAATGCAATCATCCATTGCAGAATTTTGGCTACAACTCATCCTGCACAGTTCAGTGTGAGGAAGGTTATGAGCTGACTGCCCTGGAATCTGTATACTGTACCTCTTCTGGGGTCTGGTCTGCCCCTCTTGCGGCATGCAAAGGTGAGCTGCTCCAGCAGTGATAGATGAGATTTCTACATTACACATAGCTCAGTGTTGTTGTTAGTAGGCACATACTGATGAATTACATGGTGAAGATGTTATTTTATCACAGCACCCAGCTGCCTTTGTTCCTGAAGAGATGAAATGGGCAGGATGAATGTTCTGGCCCTGGTCTAGATTTCCTTGTAAGGGAAGACTTTTCCACCTCTTGGTAGGGAACAGGCAATGGAGATGATTTACCTACGACACTGCTCACAACAGGCCAGTTACTCCTGAATGTAGGGATTTTTGGAGGTGTTCAGCTTAGAACAAGCAACTGTCTGAAACAATAGCATCAGACATCATCAAGCAGTGGTTAAAATGGGAAAAATTTGGACAGTAACTAGTTGCTGTAATGAACTGCAGAGGAATTTATAGCCTTAAGAGTCAGTCTTCTATTTTGAGATCTTTCCACTCCTGTCTGCTTTCTGAAATGGAAGCATAGTAGATCTCCTTTCTAAAGCTGCTTCTATTTAGCGGGTATGTTTCAGGAAAGGAAAAAACCAACTGTCTTATGGTTTGTTCCCAGCTAAGCTCTGTGCTGTCTCTTACTTGTTTCAGCTGTGACCTGCCCTGCATTGGAAATGCCCGCTCACGGTGCCGTGAACTGCTCCTATCCCTCTGTGGATCTCACCTGGGTCACCACCTGTGAGTTCACCTGTGAGGAAGGATTTGTCCTGACAGGACCAGCCACACTGGAGTGTGGGCCTTCTGGGGCCTGGGACAGGCAGCAGCCATCCTGTGCAGGTACCTCTCCTTACCCCTGAGCACCTCGGGGCTGTCAGCATTGACAGGCTGAATTCCCGACACATCTGTGCTGATTGCTGCTGTGATCTGTGTGTTGCAGCTGTGAGATGTGAGGCTGTAACCTGGCCAGAAGAAGGCTTTGTGACCTGTGACCACGCTGCTGGAGATCTCACCTATGGCTCGCGTTGCGATTTCCGCTGCAGCAGCGGCTACGTTCTGGATGGCCCGTCCAGCATTGAGTGCACAGCGCAGGGACAGTGGTCAAAGCCAGTGCCAAAATGCAAAGGTAAGATTTAGTGTTTAGGAAATCATCAATTAAGGCTCAGAGTAGCTCAAATAGTCTGAAGAGGCTTCCTCACTCAAATGTATTCAAGGAGTGACAGTCCTTCCCAGCCTGTTTATAGCACTTTTCATAAGCAGATCTGAAGACAGAGATCCCTTAGTCTGCTGTATCAAAGAGGAAACAGCAGTGCAGGATGACAGCAATGCTCAGGAACTGTCCCTAACACATGTGATAACAGGCTTTAGAAGTGGAGTGTTCTGACAGGAACTTTTACTCCCTACCCTCCAAGTGGCATCTGGTTTCTGTTTATGCAGTCCCCTTGTAGGCTATGATCTGGATCCAGTCTCAGGATAGCATGTGCTTTAGGTGCACGTTTAAAGGTTCTGGCTGTGCCGTGCAGCACACTGAACTCCCATTTCCTGAGACACTGCTAGGTCTGATGGGAAGAACTATGGCTCTGTAGAGCACAGCTCCTGGCAAGGCATGTCCTCCTGTCAGCTCAAAGAAGAGTGTTTATGTTGACCTATTCCCAGCTAAGCTCTGTGCTGTCTCTTACTCATTTCAGCTGTGACCTGCCCTGCATTGGAAATGCCTGCTCACGGTGCTGTGAACTGCTCCTATCCCGCTGTGGATCTCACCTGGGGCACCACCTGTGAGTTTACCTGTGAGGAAGGATTTGTCCTGACAGGACCAGCCACACTGGAGTGTGGGCCTTCTGGGGCCTGGGACAGGCAGCAGCCATCCTGTGCAGGTACCTCTCCTTACCCCTGAGCACCTCGGGGCTGTCAGCATTGACAGGCTGAATTCCCGACACATCTGTGCTGATTGCTGTTGTGATCTGTGTGTTGCAGCTGTGAGGTGTGAGGCTGTAACCTGGCCAGAAGAAGGCTTTGTGACCTGTGACCACGCTGCTGGAGATCTCACCTATGGCTCGCGTTGCGATTTCCGCTGCAGCAGCGGCTACGTTCTGGATGGCCCGTCCAGCATTGAGTGCACAGCGCAGGGACAGTGGTCAAAGCCAGTGCCAAAATGCAAAGGTAAGATTTAGTGGGCTGGTAAAATTCAGGCAAATACATCTACTAGTGCATAAAAAAAAAAGGGCCAAAGACAGTGAAGTCCTTAATGACTCATTTAATATTTCAGTCGTACAGTGTGAACCGCTGAGCGTTCCTGAGAAAGGCTCTATGGATTGCTCTCATGGTATTGGGAACTTCATGTACAACACAGCCTGCCACTTCAGCTGTCTAGAAGGATGGAAGCTCAACGGCTCTCATGTTCTTGAGTGCGGTCATTCAGGAAACTGGAGTGCCAGCCTGCCCACGTGTGAAGGTATTTTACCTGTGCCTAGCCACAGAGGGGTGGCACTGGGTTTCTAGTCAAGAGAGGTATGGAAGGAAGTGTGTGGAGGAGGGAACACCAACCAGTAAGCTAGAACTTCTAGTGAAATCCATGAATTGAAAAGGCCAACAATCTCTCAGTATGGTTTTATGAAAATAGAAGAGGGGAAAATTCCTAAACGTCTCGGTGAAAAATGTTGATTTCTTACCAAAAACAAAAGCTGCAACCTGATTTTGGGTTATTCTGATTGATTTTTAATTAAAATATTTCTCGTGTGAGCTTTTTCTATTTAAGGAAAAAAGCTTTTCCACAGAAGTGGAACCTTGTGAGGAAATGTGCATTTATAAGTCTGTTTCTCAGTGGAAACATCTATGGATTTGCTAATTTGGTGTGATTAGTTTCTTGAGTGAACTCCTCAGCCAAAAAGTCTCACAGAGCTTTTCTGCCAAAGGTTTTAACTTAACTGGACAGAGATCTCTGCCTTCCTTTCTCATTCTAAGTAGTAGGAGTTCTGTCCTTGTCCTCAGAACAACCTTGGGTTGCCTGAAATACTTTTTCGTGAGGTCATAAAAACTGAACTCCCCTTTATTTGCTTGAGTAGAATTTAGATCCTTGAATAATTTCATTGATCTCCATGGCATTGCTCACAGAGGAAGACAGCACAGTGGGAATTAAAGTTTGAACTGAAGCATGAAAAATAAAAGATGATCATGAATTGTCATGTGAGGCTGGAGGTTAGACAGACCCTGGTAGAGCTAGATTTCTGCCTTGCTGTTGCTTTGGCAACAAGTGGGATAATTTTTAGTATGCAGGATTTTACCTTTTGCACAGTGGTTCCTGTCTCAGCAAGAGAAAATTTAAGGGTTGCAAGCTGCAATTCTGCTTCCTCTTGAAGAGTGCAAGGAAAAGGAAGAAATAGAGAGGGCTTCAAAGACTACACATGCCTCTTGATCTCACGGAAATTTTTTCATTCTTTCAGCTTCTGAACAAGTCAGCTATGTCTCTGTGGGCATAGCAGCCACAAGTGCCTCTCTGTTGTCCACAGCATCATTCCTCCTTTGGCTTGCAAGACGTTTCCAAAGGAAAGGTGAGCAACTGAACTAGGTCCACTGGTTTTATTAACCTTCCTGAAAAATTTTCAGTAGAGGGGGGAAAAAAAAATCCACTTCCAAATGCCCAATACCTTGCTCTTTGAAAAAGTGAAAATTCCCATGCTTAAACAAATTCCAAAATTATTTTCAAGAAGGCTGCATACAAGGCATGTTTAGCTTTTGGCTGAACACTTAAAAAAATAAAAAGCAGTAAAAGCCAAATGTTTAGAAAACTAGAATTAGAAGAAAACAGTGACAATGTGTGCATCTGTAATTACTTCCAAGGAAAGGGAATGGGAATTTGAGATGGGGCTAATTACAACAGTCATAACTGTCTGTGAGATTCATGGCTAGATAATGGCTTTTTATCAGACAGTCAGAAATGAGAGTACTTCTCAGAGAAAAAAAAGTTTGCATGAGGGGGTTTTCATCTTAAAATACTAAAGCCTTTTCTTGTTCTTTTTGCAGCAAAGAAATTTACTCCTTCCAGGTAAGTTGTGTCTCAAAAAGCAGCACAAAACCCACTGAAATAGATTTACTAAAACCCATTTGATATAAAACCAGCTGTCATTAAAGTACTTTTCATTTTTGTTTTATATAGTAGCTGCCAGAGCCTAACCATCGAAGGTAGCTTCCAAAGTGCCGATCAGACTGTCTAACTCCAGGTGTTTCAGGTAAGCACATGAGGTAGCTGCACTCACAAATTCTCTTCCTTTTAATCACACAAGCAATCAGCTGTTAATTGCCATACAATTGCTGAAATAGTGATATGTGCTTTGGGGTACTTACTATGCTTGGTGGCATTGCATGGAAAATCTCTAGCAAGGCTGATGGATTTCTTGCTTTAGAAATGGTTCTTCAGCTCTGAGAGGCTGATTGCGCTTAGCATTCTGTCTGGCCTCACAGAGCATTAGGAACACTTTTGCATGCTTCTGCTACCTGCTGCATACAAAATTCCTCTGAAATGAGAGCAAATACAAATCTCTGCCAGTCTTTGAATTTATAGAGGAATTTTGTTCTCTGCAGGAATTGAAGCCGTCTTTACTTACGTCTCGGAGACTTCCGGAGAATGAAACTCCATGGAAATCAGCAGCAGCCCAGATGTTTTTTCCTCTTGCTGACAAGATGATTGACCTTGTGTGTCACTCAGAAATTTCAAACTCAAGCTGTCTGGTATTTCCATTGAAGGCAAGCAGAGAGTAAAACTCTGGCCTTCTAGCAAAATACTGTCCACATTTGGTCATGTAGTTATAACTGGGAGTTTGCCATCTCTTATCCAGATGGTGGGCAAAATAGTAAGCTGCTGCCTAAAGAGGAGGCTGGTTTCTCCTCTGGTCTACTCAAAGGTACCTAGGTGAGGTGAAGACATGCATTATTTCACATCACTTACTACACTGCTGGAGATGTCTTCTCTGGACACTTGCAGAAACAGAATAACTGGGATGAAAAAAATATTCACTGAATACCCTTGAAACCATTGATCTGGTCTGTTGTTGAAGTCAGTATGTTTTAAGAGGATGTCCCAGTCAATAGATATGCCTGTAATGATACGGGCAGTTATTTGGGTTTCTCCCAGAAAGCTTAAGGACTTTAAACTGGATTTTCTTCTTCTGTGATAGCACTAGTAACTGTACTGCTTCTACTAAGCGCTCCGGTTTCTGGGTGCAGTCAGTAGATCTGAAGTGACCTCATCCCTGTGGGATTATGCACTGTAATACAGGTGTATGTGTAAATACTTAATTGTGTGGTGTTTACTGTGGCTCTTTCTGTGCTGTTAACTGTAGATGTATTGTAAAATACCTGTTCCTGAGGAGGTCTGTGCCCATGGATCTGGGCCCAGGTGGTTGTAAAATAGCTGTTAATTGTAAAATGTTTGTTAGAATTTCATGCCTGCATGTTATTTACAAAGAAATTGGAAGCCTGAGATATGTCTGTGTGTGTATATATATATATTGTGAGTATGATTTATTAAGCTGTTAAAGGGCTTTAAACAAGAAAGTATTTCTTAAGTTATGCTTAAGTTATAATAAATTAAGAAACTCTGACTTGGAATCTGAAATGTATTGTTCTATTTGTAACTGTATTTAATAAAATGTTTTAAATTTAATGGTCCCCTTTTTTGGAAATGTATGTCACTTAAATGATTTAGGTCAGCCCTGGGGGAATATGGCTTCAGCAGCAGAATGTGAGGGGCTGGGGGAAGACTGGCTGAGTAGCAAAGCAGTCCCTTAGCTTTTTTTGTTTCGAGTGGTCAAAGAAAGAGTAGCCAGCAGATGGCACTGACTGCTTGGGAGCCAGCCCAGCACGGTCAGAGCTGCACCCCAAACCAGCACCCTCTGCCCGGAAAGGAAGGAGGAAGGCTCAGAGATGTTAGGCAGGTGCCTGGACCAGCAGTGCTTAGGGGGAAGAGGAGAGCAGAAAGACGCAAGTAGGTGATCTTGGTGCACGGGCAACAGCACAAACCCGTTGTCTCCCATGGGTCTTCCTCACCCTTCCTGATGGGAAGGTAGTTGAGTGCTGGGAGACTGGGGGCTGGCAGGTGAAAACACAGCACTGGGGATTAGCGATGACTGCTGTCTGGGACTTCCACTCCTACCCTGGCTTGGGCTGTAGCCAAAGACTCTGCTGTGAGCCAGTGATGGCCAGACACCTCTGTGGCCACCCCTCCCCAACCCACCATAGCCAAGGCAACTGCACTGTGGCTCTCCATAGCTACAGCCAGCTGCCAGCCCTTGATGACAAACTGAGATGCATTCGCCCTAGGCAAGGCTCAAGAGAAATCATCAGGCCTGTGCACAAGGGAGTCAATTAAGAGGTGCTGCACCACGGTGGATGGGGCCCATTGCTCTTTATCCCAAACCGATTATCAAACTGAGAGCGGCTGTCAGCACTTCCCCCGCCTTGACAAGGTGGGGCCCAACCATGTGAGCAGATGTAGAGCAGTAATCCTTCAGGTTCCCTGAGGGGATGTAGAGATTAGCCCGAAACGCCCTGCTCTGAATCCCTGCAGGAGCTGTTTTGAGAGCTAAACCACCACATGTGTCCCCCAGCCTGTCCTTGTTGTTGTCCTCTACACGCATGGTCCTGTAGCATCCTCTGGAGAGAGCTGCTTGGGCCAGCATGGCTCCCACACTGCTGCAGTCAGAGAAGCTCAGCTTCTCCTTTTCCAGGAGCTGACCAGAGGTTTTGCTTCTAACAGCTATCCCTAGGATTGTACAGGGGCTTCGTTGCCAGAAAAGACAGTATAAAATTACCCCTGCTCCCCCAAACCTTCATCCCTTGTGAATTCCAGAGGCAGCAGGAATGAAACCCCATTTGAGTGGGATTAGTCTTCTATCTCTCCCATGTATCCCCTGGACCAAAGACACCCTGAAGTGGGGGATCCCCTTCCTTCCAGTGACTCACAGGTTGCACCTCTCCTCATAGCTAACCTTAGTCCAGGGCACAGCCAAAATCCTAGCTTGTGTTTCTCCAGGACACTTGATTCCTGGCCCTCTCCTGTCACTGGTTTTTTTTCCTGCTTGAGGGTATGAATTACGAGTTACAAAGGCACAGTGTGTCCAGGCCTTTAGGATCCTCCGGAAGTCATGTTACTTGCCATGGATGTGTGCCTGTGTTTCGGTGCCTGTGATCACAGCTCCTCTGTTGTTTGCTAGCTGTGGAGTGAGTTCCTGTGCTGCCTGGAATGGCCAGGGGGTGCTTGCTGCCAGGTGGTCATTTCTAAATTCCATTGTATAGCTCCTCTGTATGGTGCTGTGCAACCAGTGAAGGGCCACAGACCCTTTATTGGAGCGACACTATTTCCTGTTGTCCTGTTTCCCTTAAATTCCTTGGCTCTCCCCAGGCCCATAGCCTCACTCAGAATGGGGTCCATGTTTTGCCTGGCATCTTATTTCGGAGCGGATGTCTGTTTGTTCCGTGACCTATGGAAGCTGTGAAGGTGACATTAACTGGGAGGCACGCATGTCCTTTCACAGCTCTGCATGTTTGCTGCTTGGCAAGGGGATGTTTTTTGTGGTGTAACTTAACACATTCCTGCTGAACCCAGCTACCTGGGTGGCTTTAGCTTTTTACATCTGCAGTCTGACAGGAGGTGACTTAGAAACAAAATTTCATTTGAAGTCTCTAACAGACAGGTAGTGTTTGATTTTGGGCCCTTGGTGATAAAGTGTAACTCCTTCCCAGATTTGGGTTGTGCCTTCTGTTTTCACAAGCAATTAGCCATCAAACAAGCAGTCATTTACCAAGGCCTGGCTGAAGATGCTTTCCAGAGCTCCAGTTTTCAAGGGCTGGACTGGACCCAGTGTTTGGCAAGCAGTTCTTCACTGTCATAGAGAGGTCACTGCTCCAGGCTCTGGAGACTGGAGGTCTTTGCAGCGCCTTTGCAGCGCCTTGCGTGCTTTGCTGAGGATTTGCAGCAGGGACTTTTGAAGCAGCAGCGTCTCCCACAGGAGCTGGTGTCGTGATGAAAACGCTATCCTGCTCAGCTCCTGCTCTGGGAGCTGTCAGAAGATATTAGGGCCAGGAGGCCAGACTGCAACATAAAATGTCTGCACAATGCAATATACTCAAGTCTCTGTGAGTCTGGTTTCTGCCCCAAGTCTTGCTCCTGCTTGAATTCCTCTGGTTCTTGCTGGGGGCTGGCTCCATCCTCTTGGCTTGAGCATGCTGCTGATGTGTGGCAGGTATCTGGTGAGGGTATTTAGCCCATAGTCCTGGAGGGCAAAATTTTCGTGCTGAGCTTTTGGTCAGGGACAGAGGGGACCACAGGACTGCTGTTCCCTGGGAGTCGTAACTCACATCAAATAAGAAATACAGCATGGACTTGCCCATGGACAGGGAGGTCATCCTGTGGAGGGCAGAAAAGCAGGACCCTCCCTCAGAACAGGGGCACAGCTGCACTACAGAGCTCCCCAGCCTCGTTCGCAGCCTCTCTTATCCAGCTTTTGGGGTGAAACAAGCAAAATTGTCAGTTAGATTTACCTGCTGGAGTCAAAGCATGCTGGATGGTTATTGCTACTCACCTGCCACTATTAAATCTCATCTATGAGGGAGGCAGACTTAGCCAACACTGTTCAGCTGTGACTCCACTGTGAGAAAGAAATCCACTGCCCAGAAAGTGTTTCCACAGCTGATGATGGCCAGTGTTTTTTCCAGCTCAGGAAAGCTGCTGCCATGAACAGGACAGTGTACAAAAAGCACAAATTCCTCCTCAGCAAGGCAGCAGATGCCCCTGGGCAGCTGCCAGCAGGTTTTCTACCTGCTTTCCCACTTCAGGGAAGGACATTCCCTGAAAAGCCCAACTGTTGCTTTGACTTTCAGCCTGGGCCAAGTGGGACCTTCATCAACTTCTCGCCTCGCCAGCTGCCATGAAAGCAGCAATGGCAGGTGTGAAATTGCAGGTGACTTGCTTGCTTCTGGCACCCCAATGCTGTCATTTTGGGCTTTTGACAACCTCTGAGTGGTGAGGAAGATGCAATCACACTGATTCCATCCCTTCTGGAGCAGGCCTAGATTCTTGGAGTGCTTGCGTGGAAGGAAAAGGGTTAAAGGTGGGGACAGGAAACACTTTGTTCGGGGCTTATTCCACAGGGTGGTTTCTGGGAAAGGAGGGGCTGCAATCAGCAGGATGCGTTCACTTTGGGATCTTGGGAAATCAAGTCCAGCCTGGCCTAAACCAAGAGGAAAATATAACACAGGCCATGATGCACGGAACAGCAATGTCCCTGCCTCACCTCGTCTCGCATCAGTGCAAACAATCCAGATAACATAAAAACCAGACATGGTGAAATGCTGGCTTCACACAAACTGCCAAGATATCCCATGGTGAAATGATATGGGTTGAGCAGAAAGATGGCAGGGGTAGTCCTAGAAGGCTCCATCCTGAGAGAGGAAGGGTCCTCTCCAGTCCCTGCTGTAATTTCCTCCTCCCTTGCCTCAGTTGGTGTCAGGGACCCCACGCTGATCCTTGGGTGGAGAGCAGGAGATGCTCTCTCTGTCATGGGGCTGTTTCCAGACTGGAGTCTGATCTGGATGGCTCTCAAAGGCAGCAGAGAAAAACTCGGCAGAGGAGTAGGAACTTCTGGGTTGTTGTCAGAGAACAGAGAAGATCTTTGCTCCTTCACAGCAGATCACTTTTCACCAGCACACCCTGCAAACAACCAGATATAGCAGAGGTTTTACTCTGTCAGGAGCATTTGTGGAGATAAGCCCACCTGTGTCAGCTAAAAGCAGAGGATTCGGCTGGATACGCTTGATGGTGATGAAGTAGTCATTATGGAGTCACGCAGGAGAGAGCAGGGAGACAGCCCATGTTCTCCACTGCTCCCCCTCCTTTCCTAGAGGTAAGAATAGCTCCATTTCTAAGACCCCTCTCACCTGCCACTTGTGCTCTTCTCCTTGACTTGTTTTTTGGTGGGTACAGGGCTTGGGGTAGACATGAGAGACCCTCACTGCGTGCCCTTGGAGGGACCAGCAGCAGTTTGCGCTGTGAGGGCAATGGGTAAAGCCGCAGTGGATTCTGCATGCACTACTCAGACATGCAGAGTTTGCTCAGGCTGGTGGTTTATTTGCACTAAAGACAGGGCAGCCATTCACCTGAATGCATTTGTCACTCTGCTCTGTTGAGCCAGGGCAGCGGGATATTGCTGCTGAGGTCAGGACAGATCGATCTGGTTCATTTTCTTTTTCCTCCCTTAGTAATTTCATGAAGAATATTCAGTGCCCTGTTTAATTTGCCCTGCCCAAGTAGAGGGTTTAGCTTCTGCTCAGGGTGGTATAAAATCCCAGCTGATGTGCCAGCAGACTATGTTAATACTCAATGTGTTTTAAAAAAATAACCAAACAACCCCATGCCCTCCCTAACACCGCCTGTAAAACCCAGACTTTGAAAACACACCAGATATAAAAAGTTTCTTGTAAAGAAACTGTGCTTACAAGCAAGCCCCTGGCTCGCTGAAAGCAAGCAGCTGCTAGGAAGAAGGCAGGCCCCCAGAGCTTGCCCTTTCCTCCCAACTGCGATAGGTTCCATTCAGCCCCATTAAATCCAGCAGCGGTTCCGTTAGGTGCTGGCAAAAGGGTTCCAAATGCCACCGGGCAAAGCTGGTGACACACATAGGCACGTGCCCGTGCACCAACGCACCATAGGGTGGTGGATGCTTTTGTTTTGCTTCCAGGGTGGATTTTTGGTTCTCAGCCTGTTAAACAGTGAATGGCCTCATGGTACATCCTTCCCTGCGTGCTGAGTGGGAGATAGGTTTGCAGGTCAGATGATGGTGACACCGTGATCTTTTAAAGCACTTCATCCACGTTCCCTCTATGAGCAGAGGAAAGGGAGGTGGTTGCAAACGAGAGACAGATGCTCTTTGCTTTCATGTCAGCATTAAAGTCTTGCTCCAGAAAGTGATTTTGCCTCAGAGAAATGCACCGTGCAGGGGTGAACCATCTGCCTTGGACAAGCTTTGGGAGTGTGGACTTTGCAAGGAACAAAGCTAACTGAGGCTGTAGCCTGGAAAAACGAATGCTTCATTTAATTGGCAGTGCTGATGAGGACTAAGCCTGGGAAATGTATGCCTCTGTCCTGTGTCTTAACCAGAATGATACTGAACTCCTTTGAGATGAACTTTGGGACCTTCACAGAGGTGCTGTACCAGGGGAATGACAACATGCCCGGTTCTTGTCCTCCTGCCCTCTCTATCTGCTGACGGATGTGAGGCCAAGCAGGCTGCTGTTCTGATCTGGGACAGCTGTCCTTCTGTTCCCATGTCTGGACCAGGAAAATCTAAGCCTTTGAGGTGTTTGGATGCTGTGGGGACAGGTGCAATAGGGGACCTAAAACCCAACAGATCAGAAAACATATGGGACTGCCCCAGCTCTTAATTAACCTAATTGTCGCAGCTTCCACAGAGGCCTGCATGTTTGCATAGCGTATTGTTTCCGGTGCAGGCATGCACCGGTCGCTGTGACAGACTGCAGACTCAGTAATGCTATCAGCAGCTCTTTCCTTCCCAGAAGGCACCCAATGGGCCAGATCCAGCTGGTGGGCCCACTCCTGCTTAGATTGTACAGCCCACCCCTCCGACGAGGTGCTGTAGGCTTCTCCAGAGGGAGACGGAGGGTGAGGAACAGGATTTGAAAGCCAGCAAGAGATATTTTAGCCCAGCAGTTTGGCTGGTCTGCCCATCCACCATCTGAGGATGTCACCTGCTGCAGGGGCAGAGAGTCATTCAGGCTGCAGGTGGGCGGCTGATAAACATATCAAACCAACTCACCTGCATGTTCAATGGCACAGTAAACCCACTAGATATTTATAGAAAGAAATCGTGTCCTGGCTGGTGAAGAGAGAACATGAAATGCTGTTTGGTCACAAGCATGACCTGCCGTACTCTGTCCTTCAGGACTTCAGAGCACGAGAAAGCATAGTCAGGCACCTTTACTAACTTCTTTCGATGCTCAGACAACAGCAAGGTTTTATTTTTTCACTTCACTCTTCCTCACTAAAAGTATTTGGAGAACAAAGTCACTCCCTGTTTAGTTAAAGATTTGTCTTTCCATGGCACTGAATTGCAAATAAAGCTGTTGTCCTAAAAATATGAGATACCTCAAAGTTTCCTGAGGTTCAAAGATGTCCTATAACAGCAATCCATGCATTGTGCTGCAAACTGAGATGTGAAATCAGCTGTCCAGATGTCTGGCATAGAGCAGCCCAGCCAGCCAGCTCTTTGTAAGGGAGCAGCTATTCCCACAGATGCATTTCACTTTGGGAGAGCCTGGGTCCTCACTGAAGCTCAGGTGCTGGTGGCTTGGAGCACAGCAGAAGGAACTGCCTTGAGAGGCACGGAGATGCTAGCTAGAGAGGAAGGAGAATGCAGTATCTGATGTGGGCACATCTTGTCTCGTCAGCTGAGCCAAATGTTTATCACCTTTGGATTTGCCATGCTGCCCGAAAAGCAAACCAGACGTGTAGTAGTGTTGGCAATCTCTGTAGGAACCTCCTGTCTGCCAGATTCTCTCTCCCTGCCCTCCCAGCAGGTGCCAGCTGGGTTTTTGCTTTCTTTCATCCTATGATCATGTTTATCAAAGCAAGCATGGTCAGGGGATGGAGAGCCCAAAGGCTTACTAAAATTAGGCCTGATCTTTGGTCCTGTTTGTAAGTAGGCACGTTGACATCTGACATACAAACAGGCTAAAATCAGGGTTTGCAAGTCCTAAGTGCAGCTCTGTTTGTATTGTTGTTTGCAAAGCCCTTTGGAGCAGCAGCGCCTGGTGGAACAAAACACCAGCGCGCAGGCACAGATCAAAGAGCCCCGTGAAACAGATTTCAACACCGACAAGCAGCCTACACTATCAAACCAGCTGACAAAGGAGGAGCATGGGAGAAGCGCTGTGACTGCGATTCTGACACAGCCAAACCGTGTTGCACGCCCGTGACTCAGTACCGGAGTCACGCAGGTTCACTGCGGAGACCTCTAGGTCTGCTCTGCGAAAACAGCGAGCGAAGATGACGTTAAGTCCCAATTAAGTTATTGGGGCTTACACAAATCTTTCAGGTTCAATGTAGTGGTTTGTGTTTTAGTGGATCTGGATCTTGCTAAAGCTTCCCTTCTCCCCATCAGAGCCACTAAAACAACAGTGGTTAATAGGGAGGAATTACAGACGGCAGTTCGAACCCCAAAGCGTGACCAGAATTGGTATTTGGAAAAAATACCTTCAGAGACTTGATGAATAAACGGCAGGAACAAGGAGGGAGAGGGAAAAGTGGGGCTTGGGCCTGTTTTGTAAACTTAGCTCCTGTGGGTTTTTGAAAAGAGAGGAAGTGTGGATGTCATCTCTCTGGTGTGCCTCACGGCCTAACATGCCATGGAAATCAGTGCCATGGGGTAGTGCTGTCCTCACACCTGGACTAGAAGAACATTCCTTCAGATCATCCCACCCCCCGTCTGCTCTTTGGGCGACACATTTGGTCTAGTTCAGGTCTTCATGGGGATCCGGATGGCCAGCAGTGCTCCTCCAAGCCTGTGTTCAACCTGCCTGCTGCAAAACGGCTTCCAAACACCACGTACCAAGGTGAAGCTGATCTCATTTTGCAGCAGCTTGGGTGTACCGCGACACGCTGCTGGTACCAAGCACTCTGTTTTCCTTTCCCCTGCTGCATGGAGTCCCCATATATTGCAGCTTGTGAGAAGAAAAGGGGTGTATGGGGTACATCATCCCCCAGGATAGGGGTGGAGCTCTAGTATGGGTTATCCTCATGAGCACTGAAAGGCTGCAAGATGGAAATACACAAAAGGAGGTGTTTTCCACTCTTCATTCACCTGTCCTGGAGTTTGCCCTCCCAGAAGCTCCTTCTCTGCCCCAGGGAGACACAAGGGAAATCCTGGTTGCAGGTTTAGCTTGGAGTAAGGAGCAACTGCTCAAACAGGCTGCTGTTAGGAGCTTTATAAGCCAAACCCAGTATCATAAACTTCACCTGGCAATCAGGCCTAATGAACATACTCCCAGGAAGCTTTGCCAGGCCTGCTCCTATTGCGACTCTGGCCATAAAGGTCCACAGCCTCTCATCTGATGAACAGGCAACAGCATTTTTTATCCTCCTAACAAGGTTTCCTTAGACATGGATCCACTGCTGAATCCCAAGTCTGCCTGGCATATTCTGGGGGACATCTGGCGTAAATTCTTCATTATTAGATTACATTAGTTGCAGCGATAATCATTCACATGGGATTATTACATCCAAGCCTGTCTTGTTGCCTTTATCCTTTCACACATTGTCTTTCCCCGTTCCCCTTCAAAGGGCTGTCATGAGCCTGCGTTGGAGCAAGAAATTAACTCATTAGTAATTTATGCATCATTTCCTTCAGCCACCTGTATTTAGGGCAAGATCAATAAAATATAATCAGGAAGTGGGTGGGTATTGTCACCATGAGGCTGAAATAATTCCTTTGGTATGGCTGCAAGTCCTTCCTGTCCCTCATCAGCTTATTTCACTGGGCTGTATCAGCAGGGCATCGATTCAGCTCGGCTGCGTGCTCACAGAGTTCACGCCGTGTCCTGCTACTTGTGCTTGCAGAGTGCTCGAGTGGAGGTGTAACATGGGGAGAGAGCGGTGTTTCGTAGCCTTGCTTCTGGCTCCCGCCCTGTAATCAAACCCATGCCACCTAACTCTGCAGATTCATTTCTGGACTGGCTCCGTGCGCCAGCGTCTGCTGCAATACGTTAGGTCCAAAAAGGGAAAGGGACAGCAAGAGGGATCCAAGCACCCCAGCTCAGGGCATGGAAATCTTGCTGTCTGTGGGAACTGGGAGAGGCGAATCTGAGCGGATCTGAAATGTCAGTGGCAGGTTTGAGAGGATCTGGAGCCCCTGGCCAGTGACCTGACTGCTGAGCAGCCCTCCCAACCTAAAAACAAACAAACAAACAAAATGGAGCTTGGATCCCTCTTACCCACAGCAGTGTAAGGATGCAAGAGGGGTGATGCTTGTGGGGAGAAGAGGCAGCAGACAGAGCACACTAGGCTTTTTTTATGGCTCCTGAAGATGCTCAGCTGATGCCACAAGGTATCTTACCGTTCCATGTCTCTTTTCCCACCTCCTGGCTCTAATCCAAACTACCCTGCAGGGTTTCAGCTCCATGAGAACTTGAATTTGGGGAATTTGTTGCAATTTCAGATTATGAATTCCCTGGAATTGCAAGCAAATCAAACTATCAGTTCAGCACCTTTGCTAGTTCTGCCTGCCTGGACTCCCTGCGGCTCTTTCTCCTGCTGGAAATGTCTCCCACCAACATGGAAGGGGCTGTGTGGCCCACCTTGGCTTTAGTAATGCTCTGCCTGCCAATCTGAGGGATTACAGCAATGCCAAGGCTCCCATTTCTGAAAGTCTTTGTGAGAAGTTCAGAGATGATTTTGCACTCTGAGACCCGCATGTTTAGTTACTCTGGAGAAAATGAGGAGAGGGAGGAGGTTAAAACTCCCTGGCAGGTCTGACTCACATCCCAGGGGAATATAGTCTTTGTGAGGTTGTGCTGGGCTGGGTGGCATGCAGTGTACTGGACATGGGGCAGCGAAGTCCGAGCAACCCTGCCCTCCACAACACTAGCCATGTTGACAGAGCCTGAAGGAGAGCACAGAAGAGACAAAATCCAGAGATTATCAGCACAGACAGGGGAGAGGAATGTTGTTTGCTCCTAGCTGCTTTCCACCGGGACTGGTAAAATCCAAACACAGAGGGAAGGCGCAGGCAGACACCCACATGTGGTTTGGGAGTGTGACTGGATAAGGGACAAAGCTGGGGGGCTCTAACTTCAGCACAAGAAAAACTGGTTGCAGCGCAGGGCTGGTTCTTCTGAAAGCCTTCTGGAGGTGAGGGTCTGTCCAGGTCACCTGCAAGCAGTTGGTGACGCTGCCCAGGAATGAACATGCAGGAGACTGCTCCCTTGCCACCTGCCCCCTTGCTCCTCAGACAGCTTTAGTGAAGCCAAAGCCATCCATGCCTGGTCCCCACTGGAGTCCAGCACTGATGTGGCTGATGCTACTGCCTTTGCAATGGCAAAGCTTGTCATCAGAGCGGGTATGCTTGCAGATAACAGAAAAAAGACCAGTGAGGAAGAAAGCAGAGCCAAGGCAGATGATTAGGCAGGATGGCAGTTGTTTGCTTGGGTTTATTCCATAAAGAGACAGGGTTAGAAAAGAAATTGCTTCCAGGAGACACCTTCTCAGCAGAGTGGCTTCTTTTCTGACTCTTTTCTGTAGCAGCCAACCCTCCCCAGGCATTGCAACATCTCCTGCTTTCCCGAGAGGCAGGAGCCCAAAGAGCAAACAAAGGAAGCCCCAGCCCCGGTCAAGGTCTGGGAGGTAAATTTGTAACTTGGGACAGATTGTGAGGATGCTGCTCTGTAATATGTAAACACTCCTTTCTTTTCCCAACAGCCCAGCTGAGAACTGATCCCAAACCTCCCTTCATGGTTGAGTCCGCTGGAGAGACAGGACACAGGTTGGAAATGCAGCCAGGCACGCAGGCTCCTTATTCCCTGGAGACCGGCTCCTTCCCTCACTTCTGTAAGTCCTCCCTGTGACCTGACCCGAATTGGCTTGCCCAGCCTCCTGCAGCAACAGGCACTGACTAAACAGAGCCTCTATTGGAGCTTAATTGAGCCGCAGGTCTTGGAAAGAAACCCTGGTAGTGCTGCGCTTGGGTCCCTGTTGCAGGAGGGTACGGCTCAGATTAAACACCGGGAAAAGCTGTTTAATGGGAGTGATGGAGATGTGATGGGACAGCTGGGCTGGGGAAGGAGGTGGCAGCTCTGTCCCTGTAGGTCTCTGTCTGATTTGGGGCAGGGAGACGGGTGAGATGAGCCTGCCAGGTCTTTTCCAGCCCTGCTTTCTGTGAGTCTGCACTTTCCTCCCGCAAACAGGGAAAGAACAGCATTCAGGGTGTGGGAGGGGAAACTGTATTTAGGGGTGAGGGTGGCAGTGGCTTATTTGGGAGTTCTGGACATCAGCTTATAAAGGTTAATAAAGGGCAGGTGGAAGTTACATGTAGAGCTCGTCAAGAATCTTCCATGAGAATAATACTTTTAAGAAAATGGTGTTTCTCCAAAAACTGAAGCTCTCCCTGGATAAATACTGGTTTTGTCAAATATGTGTGCATGTGTGTACAGGGAGATAATTCCACTGGGAAAAAGCCATAAGGCTCTAATGCATTTCAGGTCCCTTTGAACCTGGTTTGCATTTTGAACGGACCCAATGTGTTTCGCTCTCTTTGCTGCATATTAACACTTTGCAATATGTGTACAACAATATTCTGACCAAAGGGAATACATTTACTTACCTTTATATTTAAAACAACTTCCCTCCCTGCTTTTTGCAGGAAATACATCACATATTTGTATCAAGTTTAATTAGCATCAGCAGGTGACAAACTGTCTGGTTCCTGTACACGAGGTAAACCAGTGGCACAATGCTGGAATTGATCCAGTGGGATGCAAAGTGACCTTTGCACCAGGGGCTGAATCCCAGAAATCCAAACCCACCAGTCTTGGGCAGATCAGAGGGCTGGAGAGACTGCAGTGAAGTTGCTTCCCCCAGCCTTTGACTCCCTTCCTTTGGCTGTGCAGAGCATGGCTGGGCTTTGTGCGTGTGAGCCAGGCTCGGGGAAAGGGAAGCAAAAGGCAGGACTGATAGCTGGGCAGGAACTTGAAAACATTTTGGAAGAGCCACCTAGGCTGATAGTGCTGACATACAGGTCCCCACATGAACCCTGAGCGATTCTAGCGGGCTTTCAGTAGGGCCACACGAGTGAGGCAATGCAGGGTTGTAGGACATCCTTGGTGTGTTTCTGTGGGGTCAGAACCCATTTTATAACCACCTAGGGCAGTGAGGAATCATTGTAATTTTTAAAAAGCCCTATTTATTTATTGTTACAAGTAATGCAAACCCTCGACATATCTGGAATCTGAAGCACTCACAGTCTGAAGAGAGTTTGGGGTCAAATTCCATCAGTTTGGGAAGGTTTTCTGGCTTTTTACTGGGGTGATTCACTTTATACATGAGGAACTGCCTGCAAACGCCAGGATGCCAACAGCTCCATTTCCTACAGAAAGCTGGACAAATAGGTGTGCATGTAAGCAAAGGACAGAGATGATGTTCAAAGCTCAGGGATCTAAAAAGCTGATCTGGGTCATGAGTGCCAGAAGGGCATGCAATACATCAGTGTACCCCGATCTCCCAGGATGAAGGCAGGCTGCACAAGAGCTCAGCTTGGTCCTCAGTCCCAGTCTCGGCCACAGCCCCCAGACTCCATTGTCTGGAAGAGGTCCCCAAATGGTTTGTCATCAGCCTCAGCTGACAGAGCCCAGAGTTGAAGTCTAGCATGTGCTGCCAAAACCAGCTTGCAGGTACTCACAGGTTAGCCCCTTCCACTCTGCATCTGTCAATAAAACGAGCATCCTTCCTATCCTGACTTCCCAGCTGACCTTTTTAAGCCTGGTTGCAGGTTCTGCCCACTCTTCCCGTTGACAGCTCTGAAGATTCATTCCAAACTTTGCAGAGGCAATTGGTTTACAGGAGAGACCAGCAACGTTTCGTGGGCCCAGGGCTGGCCTGCCTTTCTCTTTCTCAAAGACAAGCTCACGCCACGCCTGAAAACACTCACAGGGAGCCAGAAGATGTTGCTTTTGCAATGGACAAGATTGTAGGAGAAGACTTCAATTGCTGAGCCTACTCCTTGTAGCAGCAAGGGGACAGTAAAAGGCCCTTAATTAGCCAATGAGATGGAGGTTTCTTCTAAGATAGACCCAGAGTGTAGTAGCAGGCATTATTGCAATGAGAACAGCAGGGCAAAGGGTGGGTGTTTGCTGCAGTTGTTTTGAGTCTCCTCTTGGATGTCTTTCAGCTGAAAACCCAGGGCCTTTTTTACCTAGAGGGTGGTTTGGAGTTCGGTTTTTCTTTTCTTGCTGTGGTCCTCTTTGGTTTCTCTCCTTGCTCCTGTTGTGGTAGTTTGCTGGAGTGACTCAGAAGTTGAGCTGAAGGTCTTTGCTGCATGTGATACCTGGTTCTTCAAGTAAGTTGTGCTGAGCAATATCCCACTGCTGCTCTGGGGAGGGGTGCTGGGCTGCCCATGGGGGAGGATGGGTCAGCAGGGTGCTATCACAGGGCACCCCTGACTGTTTACTGGGGCTGTTCAGCCTTGAGAAAAGAAGAAGTGGATCTGGTCAATGTTTATAAATATCTGAAGTGTGGGACACAGTGGGAAAGGGCCAGCCCCTTTTCAATGGTCTGTGGAGACAGGACAAGGGGCAATGGCCGCAAGTTGGAGCACAGGAAGTTCTGCACCAATATGTGGAAGAACCTCTTCCTGCTGAGGGTCATGGAGCCCTGGGACAGGCTGCCCAAGGGTGTGTGGAGTCTCCTTCTCTGGAGATATTCCAGACCTGTGTGGGCACCTACCTGTGTGACCTGTCCTAGGGAACCTGCTTTGGCAGGGGAGTTGGACCTGATGATCTCTGGAGGTTCTTTCCAACCCCTACAATTCTGACAGTGTGAGCAGAGAGGAAGCCTCTGGGATACTGAAATAGTGCAATAAACAGAGCAAACCTGGATGTGCCAGGATGGGGAAGCACAGGGTGGTGTAGCAGTGCATTGCTGTGCCCTGCAAGCAACAGTGTGTAAGGTCTTCTCTATCTTGGTGATGTGAGCTGTCTGAAGTAGGTTTCTGTGGAGGAGCATCACACAGGAGTGAGCCTGAAAAGGCAAGCAGCAGCCAGGATGTGAATGCCTGCTCTGTGCTTGATGGTGGTGGCTGCTGAGTGACTCTCTCCCCTTGGATGGCCCCTGCTGCCCTGGGGGGTTTCTGTACCCTCTGGTTTCCTTTCTCCTTATGGCTTTTTAACAGGAAGCCTTTGACGTGATTTTTGGGAGCAAGTTGCTCTTGCTTTGGCCTGCCCCCTTCTGAGCTTTCTCCAGAAATGTTGTTGGATCCTGAAGGAGATGGCCTGTGGATTACCTGTGAGGGGTGTCTGAGGTGGCAGCTGTGGTGGTGGGAGGCCAGGCTGCCTCCACCCTGACAGGCAGAAGTCCTGTGCTGTCTGGAGTTTTACGAGGGCTTTACCTGTACTTTTCGGCGTAGCTTATGTCACTGTGGTTATATACGTGTGTTTATTGCTAGAGGAAAGCCTCTGTTTTCAGTGCTTTGAGGAAGTGAGAAGCACAAAACTGCAAATCCTAGTTGGAGAAGCTGTGTTCAGAGACTGGGAGAGACTTGGGGGTGGATCCTCTTCTTGTTGGCACCAACCCTGCTGGGCTTGAGGGCATGAAGTTGAAGTGCACAAGGAATCTGGATCTCCTTCTAAAAACAAACAAGATCTGGATTTGTAGTCCCTCAGCACTCTGGGGAGTACGTGGCGTGTTGTCTGCTGCAAACCCAGAGCCGATGAAGTTGGCTGGGGAGTTTTGAGGCACAGGCTCGCTCCTTGGGCCCATCTCCTTGGGTTCCCCAGCTGAAAGGAAGGTGTCAAGACAGAGATGTCTCAGGCTGGGTGCTGGAGAGCACGTTTGCTTGTCCTTGGAGTAGGAGCCAGCTAGGTTACAGGAGGATGCAAGCAGTGTTTTGGGAGGAAGGCTGCCTCTGTGTCTGGCTGGCCATGGGTGTGGTGAAGGGGTTAAAGCCCACCCATTCTGCCAGATCAGTCTGGCTTGCCTGTAATAACCAATTAACAGAGTGTAATTGTGCAAACCCATATGTGGCAGTAATTACTAGAGAGATTAATGGATTCCTTCCTTTCTCAGTGGACCCCACCACGGCTTGCCATCATCCTCCCACCACCTGAAAGGACTCTGTGAAGGGGCAAAGCAGGAGCTGCTCTTCCCTGGACACTGTGATGAAGCTGAGCAAACAGGGAGGCCCTGTGGAGACTGCCCAGTGCTTGTTTAAATAACCCTTTTCATGTCCCTGCATTTTCTTACATAGAGCTTGAGGATCCCTGGCTCAGACCAGGCTCCCGAGGACAGTTCGTGCCCAGCCTGCTGGAGCCTGGGCTGGCCTGTCCCTGCCCTCCCATTGTCCATTCATTCCCTGCTCCCCTTTCCCCTCTTTAGTCCTAATTGCTGCAGAATGTCTTGCTTGTTTGCCCTCTTCTTTTGTGGCTTTGTTATTTTAGTTGCAACGGGTAATCCAGCAAACTGTTAAAGGCACACACAAGGCGAGAAGGGGACAGCAGGGCACTTGGGGCAGGTTTTCAAGCCAGGCAATGGGGTTGTGTTTGGGGGATGGTAGCTTGTAGGCAGGCTGGGTTTGCCACATCCTTTAGGATGGGTTTGTCTCAGGGATATAGAATAATAGAATAGTCTGTGTTGGAAGGGACCCCAAGGATCACAGAGTTCCAACCCCCTGCTACAGGCAGGTCCATCAGCCTCCGGGCCTGGATCTAGACAAGGTTATCCAGGGCCCCATAAAACCTGGCCTTGAACACCCCCGGGGATGGGGCACCCACCCCCTCTCTGGGCAGCCAGTTTCAGCCCCTCACCACTCTCTCTGTAAAGAACTTCCCCCTAATACCTAATCTAACCCTTCCCTCCTTTAGCTTCAATCCATTCCCCCTTGTCCTGCCATTGTCTGCCCTTTTAAATATGGATATATGGTGGCAAAACCAGTGTGACCCTCAAGAAGACATTTTCCTCTTCAAATGCTCTGGTTGGAGAAACATAGCACTGAGCCCTGCTGAGGGAGAAATGGGGTGCTTTTGGGGACCTGCCCAGGTGGCAACTGGCCAGGGGACAGCATGGCAATGATCTCTGCTTGTGCAGAGAGCCAGACTGTAGGGAGGGCTGATGTGCTGTCCAGGAAGCCATCCTTCCCTGGCTGCCTGCACAGCTGGGGATGGGGCAGGTGCCTGGGGAGCCAAGTGCCCTTAGAGCCTGGGATGGCAGGGAGCAGTCACATCATGTCTTGCATTAAGTATACTTGCTACCTTCCTCATCAGGTCAAAAAAGTGATGCTGGGGTTTGAGCCTGGGTGATATTTAATTGTAACTATTTTTAGGCCCCGTGTATAGGCTGGGGCTTGGGGTAGGACAGGGCTGTGCGTGCTGGGTGAGAGCATCCCATGGGTATAAAAAGCAACCGGATGGAGCCAGGCCAAAGGTCCATCAAGCAAATGGTGGATGCTTACAGGGGAGGTGGGAGCAGGGTGTGCTTGAGTATCCTTCCTTCCGCAGGTACCTCCTAGCAGCATCTTTCATAACTGTGGGTCCAGGACTGGCTGCCCCCAAAATATGTAGTACTATCTGCACAGACATCCCTGCAGAGCACTAGCAGTGGTAGTCCTGGCCCTGTTTGCTGCTACATGCACAGTGATGGATGTAAATGACCTTTTTCATGTTGCTGACTTGTTATAAAGGCCAGGAATGTGGCTGTGCAAGGTACTCAGCATAGAGGTGAGCAAGGCTCTTCTTCAGGGAGGGCTGCAGATTATGGGGAAGGTTTGGGGTGATACTTGCCTAGAGGTGATGGGAATGCAGAGAAAGGTGCACTGTCCTAGAGGACAAGGAGAGGTGAAGAGGCCTGACAAAGATGCTGCTTGCTCGGGGCCCTGGGCACCAGCCTGCACAGCCAACCTGGTTTCCAGCCAACAAGAGGTATCAGGACAGGTCTTGGGTATTGCAAATGGGGTGGTTTTGTTTGTCAGAGCTGTGTTCGTTGGTGTCAGCTGAGGCCCCCAACTATTTTAATTCTTCTGTTTCACCTGACCAAGGGTTTGTCAATACTTGTCTTCCCTTGTTGCTGTGTCATCCCAGGCTGGAGGTGATGTGTGCCAAAGCACAGCTTGTAAATGTCTCTCCTGGACCTGCTCTGCCTGCAGGAACTGGAAGTAGCTCATGTGTTGGGGGAGCAGCCTTCTTGGAAAACTTCCCACCTGGCCACCCACGAGGATTCAGAGAAGTACTTGGGGCACTGAGGGATGTGTCTTGCACAATTTCCGGGATGCTTGAATTGTTGGCTCTTTCCTGCCCTGGATTTTGGGTTCCAGGGCTGCAAGATTTGGTGGATAGGTATATTTTTAAAAGCCTTGTTAATGAAATGAGCCAGGGGAGATTGATTTGTGTGGGTATGGCTTGACTCTTACCAGTCCAAGTTCCCTGTGGGAACGGCCCTTGGCATGTGCTGTCTGTGCTTGAGTACTGTCTGATGGAAGGTGCCAGGGACCGTGTTTACAGCCAGCAGGGACAGCCCCTGTCCTGCTGCTGGTGAATTTACTGGTATAGATGAGCCTTTGAAGCTGTGCTGCTGGTCTGGGAAGCTTGAGACCTGCAAAAGGACTGGGCCACAGGATAGCGTGTTGCTGTGCCCACATCATCCCAGGCCTTTTGTGCTGCTGTGCAGAGGCTGCTCCTCCTGCTCAGAGGCTTGAGAGGATGAGCCTGAAGTGTGTGGCTGTAGCCAGGCACTCACCCACTTCTTTCACTCTCTACTGGGAGAGGTTGGGGGGCAGAGAGCAGATATTTGACGGTGCCAGTACATTGCTGCAAATTCTTCACGCGTTTGCTCCTTGCTGCTCTGCTGGCTCAGCTCCGTGTGGTGTGGTCTGTGCTTGTCTTGAACTGGGGCTGTTCCTTTCTGTGGAGCACAGGGAATTTTGTCATGCTCATGTGGCTTTAAATACCAATGGGTTTTCCATTTGGCGCAGGGAAACATGTGGCTTTTTGGAGGAGAATGTGTTTGAAACAGCGTGGAGGGCATTGATGAGGAAAGGAATGCTCACTGTAGCTGGCTCCTTACCTGCCCTTCAGCTGCACAGGTGGGTGGAAGGTTTTAAGCAGCTTCTGCAGGGAAACACTGAGAGGAGCTGATCTCCTGGGAGAAGGTTTTGGCTGAGCTTCATGTTGTGTTTATCTCCCTTCAGCTGCCACTGAAAGGTGAGTCCCCGGGGAACGGATGAGGGGTGTGTGTATCAGGGCAAGGCAAAGAGGTGGCATAGTCCCCTGAGCATCAAACCTACCAGGCTGCCGGAGTCTTGAACTGATGTTGGTTGGATCTATAAAGAGATGGGCACGAAATGAACCTGCTGGTTTTCCTTGAAGTGGAAGCCTATGTGGCTTAAGGGACAGCCCCTGACCACCAAGAGCGGAGCTGTCTGAGCTTCCAGTGGAGGCAGAGGCAGCAAAGTCTTTGTGTAATCCCTTTCTCCTGCCTTCTTGCTGCTGTTTAGTGAAGTGCATCTTTGGGCTCCAGCTCATCTTAAATGAATTTTATGCCTCATAGCTTGGGGAGGGAGACTTCGTTGTGCTTTGTTTCTTCTAGTTGCCATGCCTAGGCTGTGTCCCTGGCTCTGGTATTTGTGGAGAGGCTGCACAGACATCTCTGCAGCACAGCATCAAGCCAGATGTCTCTGGGCAATGGTGTTGTCTGGCTTATTGTTTATGGGCTTTTTTGTGGTTGTTTTTATTTATTTATTTATTTACTTCCCCCCCACTTCCCCCACCCTGGGTGACTCAGAAGCATTATAAGCATGAGCCAAGGGCTAGCAGCATACAGGGCTGAGGCGCAAAGAGGGCCAGGCCAGGGTTGCTGGATCAGAGTATTTGAAGCAATGGAGTCTTTCCAAGACTTGCTTGGAAGTCAGGAGAGTCATCCCCAGGAAGATCACATCATTACAGAAACAGCTGAAACCTTTATCTCCTCTCCTTTCATGCAATCACTCTTGGGATTCAGTGGTACTTGATTTCCTTCCCTGCTCTTGAGGGATCCAATGCACAGGGTGAAACCTACTGGAAAAGGGTTAATTGAGCCAGTGGCATCTAAAGGAGTAAAGCAGAGGTGGTACCCATGTGAGCTGCCTGGCTCTCAAGGAGCTGAAAGCATCCGAAGAAAGGGGCAGCAGCCCCACCACCCCACCATGGTGCACAGACAATGCCTTGTTGACTGGAGCAAGAACTAAACTGCGAAGACAGCTGGTGGAGCAGTGCTAACTGAAGCTGCAGCTCGGGGATGCTGTAGATGTAGTTTTCCTTAGTCCAGATCAAAAAAAAATCTCTGTGGCCACACGATGCAAAGTGTTAAACTGGTGTAAATGCCACCTTCACATCAGCACGATTTTTGTCCTAAATCCAAGGCTGTACCAGCTGCTAGGAAGAGAATTAACTCCATCCCAGCTGAAACCAGGACAGTTTGCTTAGAGAGCATGGGTTAGAAACCTAAAGGTATGTGCTGCTCTGCCCTCTCTTGTGGCAGGATATAGAGAGGGACCTGGGATAAGGTGTCTTATGGTGGATATCAACTTATCTGGGCTTTTGGGTGCCTGGATGCTGTGGCTGGTGGTGGCTACCATGCCCTCAGCCATGAAGGTATAGGTGCTAGCCCCTGATGTGAAGCTGTTCCTCTTGGATGCCTCTAAGCCTTCTTCCCCTGAGAAAGAACTACTTGGAGCAGAAGTAACCCCTGTTACCTTGAACTCCACGATATCTACATTTGCCTGCCTGGTATAAATAGACCATCTGAAGCAGCCAGATGTGATGGAGATTGGCAGGTTGTCTCTGGAGTTTTGCACTTGCTGAAGCAGGAGAAAACGTAAAAGCATGAACATGGGGATGCACAGAGCGAGAGCAGCAAGCAAAGCCCCCAGCTCCATAGGAGGCTGTGGCATCTGCTGGGAGGGGTTATGCAGATAGGAACCCTTTATCGTCTTCTGCAGGGTAGAAGACCTTCCCCACCCTGTGCTGAGCTCTGGTGGTCATCAACAAATGCAAGGTCCAGCAGATAACTTGTGTGGCAGGGCTGTCCCCTGCCACCGTGTGTCACCCAGCTCAGGCCCTTGCCAAGGAGGGGAATGTAGTGGACTCACAAAAATCCAGGTTTGCCAGCCAAAGAGAATGAAGAATGGAGCAGGAAACAGGAGAGTTGTTTTCTGAAAGTTTTCCAGGGGTTCCTCAGAGAAGGATAGAGTCTCTGTCCCCACAATTAATAATGCAGGGTTAACCTGGTCAGGGAGCCATCTTCTGCTGAAACGTTTCATCTGGGTGATGGTTGGTTGTTCTGGGAAACTAGCGAGATGGCAGACAGTTGCATGAGCTGTCTCTTCTAAAGGCTCTCTGAGAACCCTTTTTTTCCCCAGGACATGTGGAAATCTTAGTCTTCAGGGTGTAGCCTTCTTTAGAGGAAGGTAGCCCAGCTGGTTTTGGGTGTTTTGCAAAAATCCTGGTTCCACATCATGTGTACACCAGGATTAAAGAGGGGCTTGTATTTCAATTGTGTCCTCTGGCACTCTGATGGGAAAGTTTGCTTGCAGGAGGTACTAAGTGAACCTTTTCTTCCCTTGTTCTTTGGAAGTCCCCTGCTGAACTCCAAATGACATGTCAAAGTGTACTTGAAGAGATGAGTGCTCATTTTGCACCCAAATCTCCTCTGGAACTAAGCCAAGTGCTTGCCTTGAAAAGCAGGAAGGATGTGTGACTATCCTGGTCACAATATTGAGGTTCCTTTTTGTCTCTAAGATCTTCATTCCAGCAAAGCTGAAAAAGTGGAGTGACTGCTCTGAGAGTAGGTAGGGAGCCATGAGCTCCCAGACCTTGGGCAAGCACTCTGTTGGCCCAGCCATTGCTCCTCAACAGAATGCATGCCCAAACCTCTAGCTGCTGTAACACGAATCTCACGTATTGTGGGCTTGCAAACCCAACCCAAGGCAATGGATGCTTTTGATTTAAAAAAAAAAAACAAACCAAAAAACAATTTTCTGAAGGATCCAAATGGATTTTAAAATTTTTTTTGGATCTACCTTCTCAGGAATACTTCACCACATGTTTTTCCATGACGCTACCGCTGCTGACCTTTCTGCTCTGGCAAGGGGGAGTCACTGGGCAGCACATAAGCAGCGATTCTTTGCTGTTATAAAGGCCGGGATTGTTGGCAGCTTGACGCCCCAGAAAGTGTCTAATTGACTTGACTCTCTCTAGCTGGGCTCCAAATGGATCTTATGCCTCAGGATATCTCAGCGTTATAGTGGACCTGTTGTTTTTGCTCCTCGTGCAATATTAAAAAGCACGTTGTTGGGGCAGAGAGCGTGAGTCAGAGCGGATGTGCAGAGGGAGCTGCCCGTTGCCCTGTGGATGAGTGCTGGAGCGGAGTGAGACCAGGTCACCTGCAATCTGCAGCCAGGGGCTGAAATGTTTCTTGGAGCATCCTGGAGAATGAGCTTGCCTTGATGATATAGAGAGGACACTTGGTGCTTGGAAGTGAAGAGGTGTACGCCTGCCCTTTGAATCTCAAATTGGGAATCCTAGTTATGAAAATGTCTCCTCTAGTAATTTTGCAGTATTTGCCCATTCTGGTGCAGGCTTGGTCCCAGGTGCCCTCTGGGCCGGGCAGACAGGTTGCTTGGCTGACTCCATCACCCTGTCATCTGGCACCGGGGAGCATGTCACCTGCTGCATCTGTGACAAAATGTGCTTGTGCCACCACTCGTGCCTGCCCTGGGGTGGGGGTGGGGGTGGTAATTCCTTGTGAGGGGTGGGCAGCTGGGCCCCACAAGCAGCAAAGCTGCTGGAGGCGCTTAGGCAGGCATAAGAGGATTCAGTGACACTGCTGATTAGTGTAGAGGGCCTCATTACGGTGCTGATAATTGAAGGTCTCCCAAGGTTTAAGCACACTGGGAATTATCTGCCCTCAGAGCCTGCTCTTGGCTGACCGGGACGGTGCTTTCTGCAAGGTAGGCAGTGCCCTCCTTGGAGCAGCCTGGCACTGGGGATGGTGGCCTGTGCCCTCCAGACCCTGGGGAGAGGACCCATGGTGGGTGGCAGCCCTAGGGCTCGGAGAGCAGTGGGGAAGGCCCGGGGAGGAGGAGAGGGCAGGCTGCGCTACTGCAGGTGTGCTTGCCGTGCTGCTGCTCGAATATGCTGCTGGTGGTAATTGCATTAGCCGGGTGAGGCTTTGTGGCTAATTTTATTAGCTGGGTGTCTGTGCTTATTGCTTTAGAAAAGGCGGCAGTGAGAAAGGGTGAGGCTGGGTGGGGAAGGGATGAAGCAGTTGCTCCCTTCTTCTCCATCTCCAAGGGATCCCAGGGGATGCATTGCTTTTGGTGACTTTTGTCTATCCCAGGCCACTGCCAACTGGTACAGCAGGTAGAAGAGGTTAGCTCAGTCTGATTAACCTTGAGAAGCCCAGGCTCACGTCCATACTCTGCCACTGACTTCCTCTTTGGCCCTGAGCATGTCACCTGGTGTCTGCGTGGTCTCTCTTGGAGGCAAACAGGGAGAGGAATTGTCATTTTGGCTCCTGGGGCACTCAGCCTGGCACTTAGCTACTGTTACATCTCACCAGCTATATGAAGCAAGTCCCAGGTCTAGTACCAGTACCCTGGGGGCAGTGGGTTTTCTCTGGGACTCTGTAGGTCTGAAGCAGCATGCCAGGAGGGAGATGCATGTGCAGCTGTAGGGTTTTGAGGGCGGCAACCTTTTATTTGCATATGCTGCTGCCACATGCACAATCATAGGATGCCTCTGCCTTTAAATAGAGATGGCCTGGGGGGCCGATGGGGTTTTTCAGTCATGTTTGGAGTTTTCCAGGTTTGATTTAGTGTGCAAGGAATAGGAAACCATACTTAAACTCTAGATTTGATGGTTCTGGGGCAGGGTGGGATAACATTATTCCACTTTAAGCCTTCATGTGTTTAGGGTCTGGCTCCAGAGACCAGCATCTCAAAATCCTTTTTGGAGTAGTGCTGGGACATCTTTGAGATATGATTCCAACACAGTGCTGCAATATGTCAGCTTCAGTATGTCAGCCTTGGAAAACTAATGAGGAGGTGAGTGAGTCGGAGACCCAAACACATCATTAGCCTCTCAACATCAGGTTTGAGTTGGCACTGCTTTGCTGGGAGTCCCATCATAACTGGTGTCCCCCCGAGTGTGGCTGCTGGAGGGCAGTCAGTGGCACCGAGTCCCACGGACATGGTTTTCCTTGATAAGATAACGATGACAGTCACAATGTCTTCTCATTTTATGTAACAAGGAGGGGCAGTAAAAAGTGTTCAGTAATTTGCAGCAGTGACTTGTGCCATTTCTAGCAGGAGTTGAGGGGCTGTCTCTGTGGGGTACTGCAGTCCTTCCCAAGAGAGGCTGAGCTGGATAGATTTGGGTACCAAGACTGACTTGATTGATTTGGGCTGGAACCTCTCCGTACCCCAAAACCCATGGTGGTCCTCTAAATTAATTGCCCAATGCATTTTTTTTTTTCCAAGGAAAAGTCTTGGAGAGGGGTTTCCTTGGGCTTGCTCAGTGTGTGCATGTGTTCTGCAGCACTAAGCGCTCACTAACCCAGATCTGCTAAAAATCGATAAAGTAATCCACTTACTGCTTGGGACTGCCGACCTTTTTAAGGAGCTCAGAGCTGTTTTGTCATCTTTCCTCTTGCCTTTCTTCTGTGCTGGAAGAAAAAAATGAGGGATGGGGAAGGGGGTGCTGGCAGAGCTGGACTCAAATCAGGCTCTTTGCTCTGGGCAGATCAATAAAAATAATTCCCCACTAAAACTTCATTAGCATGGAATTAAAGCTGCTGAGATCCTGTGTGGTCAGTAAGAATTAACGCTGCTACTAAATCTCAGCACCGTTGGCGCTTAAAACACAAAGCCGCTTCTTTGCTCACACCTCCCTGTCCTAGTGCTGCTGGGGCTGAACTGGGAGTGCAGCTGGCTCTGCCCCATGGCTGCTCAGTGAGGACACAACCCTCTTGTCCAGCCTGAGGGCATGGGACGAGCCAGGCTGAGATGGCAGCAAGGCTGTTGTGCAAGGGTGGATTTGTGTCCTGAAACAGTGGCTTGACTGGGGACCGTGGGGTCAATGGCCATGATGTGTCTCTGCAGGGTGATGGGCAGATGATGGGGAAGGTCTCTGGGTGGGTGTGGGACAGGCAGGCTTCCTGGCAGGCAGAGGTTTATCCTGACACCAGATCAGAGAAACATCCCTCTGGTAGGCTGTGCCTGAGGCCACACAAAGACTCTGTCTTCTGTGGAAGCCTTGGATCTCATTGGTAGCAGGAGGGTGTGCGTGTGGGGGTGTTGAAAAATCACTTCTTTTGGGAAAGTGGATTGTTTGTTGGAGCTTTGATTGAAAAATGTTTGTCAGTTCTGTCACAGAGGGAAGAGGGGAAAAAAAGCTTGCCCTGCTGAGAAATCCAATTTTCTATCCGAAGATTGAAACAAGCCCGTGCAGCAGGCTCCTCTGCAGCACTCTGGTTTTCTGTGTGCTGGGCTTTGGGGCATCCCTGCCTCATCCCTGACTCTTGCTTCCTGCCCCTAACAAGGGTCCCCAGTTCAACTGTGAAAGGACAGCACGGGAGGCAAAGCCAGCATTAGCCTGAGATAGTAAACTTTGCCTGTGGGTTGGAAACCCCGGTGGTTGCTGGTAATCTGATGCTGCTTGGATTAGTGCAGGGTGGAGAGGGTTTTGGGGTGACCCACAGGTGAGTTTGGGGCAGCACCCACTAAAACAGGAGCTGTACCAATGGCTCCTGCATCTGGATGTTGCTGTGGGCATGTGGAGGAGGGCTGGACCTTGCTGAGGACACTTGTTAGGGATGTCCTCGTTGTATTTTGGGAAGGTGGCAGGGGAGGACACAAATTCAGCTGAACAGGGAGAGAGACAGGACATGCCACCACGCAGTTAGACAATGCAATGTTACACTTTCATGCTAGTTATCCAGCTAGCAGCCTGTGGCCCATGAGAGGAGCAGGTAAGCATGCTGCTCAGCTGCCTCTCCTCCTCGGAAGCAGCTCTGCCGTGCCATTGCTCTTTGTGCAGTACAGCAAATGAGATGTGAAAAGTGGCCAGACAGAAGATACAGGAGCAGTCTTGTCTGTTTGTATTCCCCCTGCAAGACTGCAGTTACTTGTGGGTTTTGCCTCAGTAGAACTTACTCTGAATACTGATGTCTTTTTTTTCTTTTTCCTTTTTTTTTTCTTTCAACTGAGAGAAAAACCAGTGCCTGTATACCTAGGCTGCAGCTAATGGGCTATGCACAACACTGATGCTTGTGCCTGTGAACCTTCTTGCTCCTGACACCACTCTGGTTATCTATTCATTCTGTTAAGTGGAGATGTGCTCCCGAATGTTAGACTCGCAGGAGTCCAGATAAACTCCAAGTCCTGGAGTGTCTCAGATGTACCTGCTACCCACAAAGAGCTATGTGCCTGCAGCATGGCATCCTCCTGACATCATGCTGTGTGGAGGCAGATGCAGACCAGAAATAGGAGGAAGCCGAATCACCTTTTAAAATAACTTAAAAATCATTAATATCAGGGAGGGAGGAACCCCTTGTTTAAACTCTCTGGCAGAAACAGGTATGGCAACACCCAAGAGCCAGGCAAGAAACAGAGCTAAGAGGGTAACCTTTCCTCCTGTGCTGACAGCCCCTTGGTGAGCATCTGCTGGAGCTGTGGCTGGGTGCTGTTATCAGCTCGGCTGGCACGGTGCATGCCTTCCCTTGCAGCGTGCTAGCGCTGAAGGGCAGCACAGGCCCTTGGGTGTCCAAGGAGGAACATCAAGAGCCAGCAGGCCCTTGAAGGATGCCAGACATCCTCGGCTGCTGTTGTTCTTCCTTCTTTTGGGTGGTTTTTTCCTTTTTTTTTTTCTTCCCCCCTTTCCTCTCTCACATGTTCCCCATCCTGTACTCAGAGGTGGTTGGTGGCCTCTCTGGGGAGGTAGAGCCCCTTGCTGCCTCCATGCCCCCTTTTGTGCCACACAACAGGTGCCAGCGGCAGGGTTGCAACCTCCACCGTGGCCCTGTACATAAGTCATTGCTTGGTATCTGCTCATTTTGCAAGCTCAGGGAAAATTCCTCCCTCCTTCATTCCTTTGAGGTGATTTCATCCTAGGTCACCCAGACCAGAAAACAGAAGCAGTGTGCTGTGCTGTTGCCCGAATCCCTGCCTCTCCCCTGAATTGTAGGGGGCTTGCCAGGCAGGGAACTGTGACTGTTTCCCCACAGCCCCCCTCCCCTGCTCCCCCCTCCCCCGACTACCCATCACTGGAGGAGGCATTGCTGGAGACCACCATGTGGCTTTGCCTGGATCTGACAGCTTGGTTGCTGCTGGTTTCTACTTATTTCTAGGAGTCCTTCATTGACAGGGTGGGTGGATGTCACACTGAAGTTGTGGATGTGTGTATGGGACTGTCCATGAGTCCTGCTGCATGTTGCTGTCCTGGCTGTGAGCGCTTTACTGCCTGTACATGGCATGGATCGAGCCCCTGGGCTCTGTCCCATGTCCCTGCCCCTTGCCGTCCCATACAGTTTTAGCAACTGGGTAATGAAGCAGTCTGGGTTTGGTTTGGGTGTTTCCTGGACACCTTTGGCTGAAGTTGAGGAGGGGAGTTGAGTTTCCAGCTCCACCAGCCCCAAGAAGTTCCTGGTCCTGCTCAGCCTGGCTGTGTTTCCTTGGGGTGACTGCAGTTGAGGATCACAGGGTTTGTGACTTGATGCCTGAGGCAAGGATCGGTGCAGGACAGGACTGCAGAGCTCCCTGCCCTGCTCAGAGTGTACGGATGGCTGGAGGTGTGCTCCTGCCCTGTCAGCCAGCCCATCCTTGGGGCTGGCCCTGAGCGTGTCTGGAACAAATACCTCCACATGGCTGGGGCTGGCGTACCTGATAAACTGCATCGAGTCTCCACTGGTGGAAAAGCAAAGCATCCCCCTCCTTCCCCACGATGCTCCTCCCCTAAACAACTTAACCTCCCACCCTCCTCCCAATTTCTGATCTATACCGGAGCCGTCACGCTTTGATTGGCACCTTATCCCGGCAATTATGCTATCCGGACGGTCCGCCGAGAATTCGCAGGGAGCCGAGACAGCTGAGCGCTGCAGCCAGCCCTGAGCGGCGGCCGAAGGCATGTCTTATCCCGGCGAGCAGCTGCTGCCAGCGTGAAGTAAGGATGAGGCCACAGGAGGAGGCAGCTGCCCCGGCGCCCTCGGAGAGTCCCTGCTCCCGCAGAGCCATGTCCCGACCCCGACGGGCTGCGCCGTGCTCCGGGCGGCTTTGAAGTGAGGAGGTGGCAGTCCGGTTTGAAAAGGCAGGAGATGAACTGAAGATTAAACATGTATGGGAATTATCCGCACTTCATTAAGTTTCCCGCGGGCTTTGGCAGTAAGTATTTGACTTGGCTGTTTGCAGTCTGCGCCTTCTGGGTTAGTGGAGGAGCAGGACTGTTAGGTGGGGGGGGGGGGATGTGTGTGGGGGGGTTAAAGAGAATTAAAAAGCATATTTAACCTGACCCGTACACAGCTGTAGCCTCTAGTTGCCGTGTGTCTATCACTGAAGCTGTGCTGTGAACTTCAGCGCAGCCGAACCGAGCTGCCTGAACCCGCGCAGGCTCGCGCCGAGCCGGGACCCCCCCCCCCCTCGGAAGTTCAGCACGCGGCGTCTGCGATGGCGTGTGAGGGACCGGATCTGCCCACCGAAAGAATGGGGTCGGACCAAACCAGTGTCGGTCGGTCTGCCTGCCTGCATTGTCCTTAAGCTGGGCGGGGGGGGGGGGGGAAAGGACTTTTAAAAAGTAAACCAGCCCCTTAGGAAATGTAAAGCGGGCTCTTTCCTTGACCAGGGGGTTGTCTCCTGCCCTGGTGACATAGATACCGCCGTAATCATGTGTCAGATTAGCCAAATGAGGCCGCACAGGGAGCTGGAGGTCTGCAAAGGGCTGGGACCCCGAGCTGCAATACCCCCGTGCCCGCCAGCCCTGCCTGAGCCCCATTGCAGAAACCAGCCCCGCTCTTAGGCAACGGGCTTTGCAATTACTGCGGCTCGCTCGTTTTCATTGGAAGCTGTTCCTCTTTGCCGTAACACGGGGCGGGGGGGGAGGGTGTAAGGGGAGGGTTGAGGAGCGGTGGGGTACTCCCCAAGTGCGGTTGGGAGAGGGGAGATTGGAGAACTTGGCTGGAAGCACCCACGGGTTGGCCACTAGCGAAATGTTGCTGCAGCTCCAGAGAAGCTAAAGGGCATTGATGCTCATGGATGTGCAGAGCCTTAGTATGTATGGAGAACTCCATTTTTTTTTTTCCAGGCCCTTCAGGGTTGGATAAATGCCTCCAGGACTCATACTGGCAGCCCCCAGGCTGTACACACAAATCTGTTACTCCCCTGCTCCAGAAGAGGTTTGTGTGGGCACAGCCTTGCATGTGGAAAGTTCCTGCTATGTGCATTTTTAATATTTTCCCCCTCCCCCTTGCTCCAGATGCTCACCTCTGGTAATTCTCCAACTCCAGAAAAGTAATTGGTATTGCATCAAGTCATCCCCGAGTTTCACAAGCGCTTGACTTTCCAAAACACCTTTCTAAGGCAGTTTCTGCAGAAAAGAGAGGACTCATAGGAAGAAACTATTGCTCACAGGGGGTTTTAAGGAACACATACAGGCAAGCCAAGCTCTCTCCTATTGCCACAATGAGAATGAAACAATGGAACTGTTATTTGTGTTTAATTGGTTCGGGATGACAAATTTACGAGAAGGAAAAGTGGCGTATGAACTGATCCTCATAGGAACGAGGCACCGACCCCTGTAGAGTCAGGGGTCGTGGCTCTCTGCAGAGCCTTTGGGGGGGTTGTAGGAAAGGGAGTTGGTAGCAGGAGCAGAGATGTTTCTGTGCCAGCAACAAAGGGAAGGCACTATTATCCAGCCCACCAACAGTTCACTACGCTGGGACATTAACTTGTGCTTAAAAGTGTAATTGTGTTTTTACCTGCTTCTAAGGATGGAGGAGGAGTTTCCTGCAGGAGAACTTCTGACAGCAATGCAAAAGCATTGGCCAAGTTTTCTTTTGGTGGCTTTCAGAACAGCTGCTTTGGCCTGTCCTATGCTCCCTGGACACTACAGAACTGCAGGTCACCACTCACATCTACTTTCCTCTCAAGGCTGGAAGGCTTCCATTCTCTCAAGGCAGCTCAAAGAGTCGGGGGAGGCGGGGGCAGCACATGGTGCAGGGGCTGCCTTTCCATAGGCTCATGAGTCTGCAGAGAGGGATTTCTGGCTGTTGGAGAAGGCAATCCCTGCTTGGGCCAGGCAACTTCAGGGCCATGTGAGATGTACTCAGCTTTTAAAAGGCATGGAGCAGGGTGGATTGTGGTGAGCATCAATGGAGGGGTGATGGGGCAGCTTCCCACTGCCTTGGCATCCTCACCACAAAGCCTGTGCAGGCAACCTGAATCTCTGGCATGCCAGCAATATGTTCATTGTCTTTGGTGCTCCCCTCTCCTTTAAGAATAGCTATGAAACTGTTCTTCATCCTGCCTGCGCTGTCAGGGTGGCGGAAAAGGGCAGTGTCCTCACTAGACTGTCAGCTTGTTCCATTTGTTGTTCTTGCAGTGTGCTGCTGGAGGGTCAAGGTGATATGGCTGCTTCTGTTCCACCTGTCTGGCTCTTACTGTGGTCACATTTCCCTTAGCACTAAAGTTCTGGGCTTAATTTTGAACATAGTGGTACAAAAAGCCAAATAACAATATGCATTTGCTTTTTTAGCTGTTACATGTGCTTTCACTTCCTTCCAACCCAAATGCAGATAAAATTAAGGTACCTGTCTTTGATGAGGTGTGTTGGTCTTGAATGTCTGAGTGACCTCACCAGATCCATCTGAGTGTGTACGTAGACACATTGGTAACAAGCACGTAATTCCAGATGCCAACAGGGCAGCCAGACCCTGCAGTGCTGCAGGGGAGTGTTCTGGTGAGTCACCCTTAGAGATGTGAGCTGGGGCAGATGGATTTACCTTCACAGCCTGGGCCATAGAAGCAAGGAAAGGGCTTCAAAAATGTGTTTTTATCCTCCAGGAGGATGCATTTCATCTGGAGCCCAGCTCCCAGGGCAAGGAAAGATGCTGTGCTGGCTGTCCTCTCTCTCAGAGCACTCTCCGGCACAGTTGGTTGGGGACAAAAACTAACTTGGCTCTTCCACAAAGTCTCTTTTATTAGTACTCATGTAACTTGGCCCGTGGCCACGCCACCTCCTGCTGCAATCTTGTTCAGCTCCCACAGGCGAAGCAGGGTTAGGCCAGGTCGTTTAGGGGATAGGAAGGCTTGCAGAGGAAAAGCCAGGCCGTGCCTGGGGTTGCTGCCCAATCGATTGACACCTTTTTGTCTTTCGTGGTCCCAGGTTTTGCAACCTGTGGGGTGATTATTTTTTTCCCCTGGGTGTCACAGCTTGCCATGTCCATACCTGTGACTGCCTATGTGAAGATGGAAGAGGGCTCTCTGACACAGCAAATGTGTGAGAAAATCCAGTGACTGGGCGAAAATCCAGTGACTGTGAGAAAATCCAGTGACTCCTGCAGAGGGAAATGCAAGTGGTGGGGTTGTTTTTGTTGGTTTGGGTTTGTTTGTTTGTTTTTTTAAAGCAGGAGACACTTCCCTTTAATTGTCTGGGGCAGCCACAGCCCCTGCAGCGGGTGGCATTCTTTCTGATGGGGGCCTGTAGCCTCTCCAGGAGACCACAGGCATCACACAAAACCCTTAAGACCTCAAATTCAACAGCTTCTATTTCTTTGGGGATGAGAAACTTTATCTGACACTTGGAACTTTACCTGACACTTGGCAAATCACATAGGGATGTGATACCTTGGTAGGATGAGTCCTTATTTTAATTACATGACGAGCAGTTGCTAAAGGAGTCTTCTGAGATCACCACAGCCACACTTCCCCAGTAATGCATGGTTCCTGTCAAAGTTACAGTAAAGCCTGTGTAGCTTCTGTGGATTCTGCTCCTTCTTTTCCTTCCTCCTTACCTTGGCTTCCTGGAGAGCAGAATATGGGGTTTCACTGCAGGTGTGTCTTGTCCAAATCATAAAATCATAGAATTGTAGGGGTTGGAAGGGACCTCGAGAGATCATCGGGTCCAACCCCCTGCCAAAGCAGCTCCCTAGGACATTTCACTGAGATAGGCATCCAGACGGTTCTTGAATATCTCCAGAGAAGGAGACTCCACCACCTCCCTGGGCAGCCTGTCCCAGGGCTCTGTCACCCTCACTGTGAAAAAATTTTTCCGCATGTTGGTGCGGAACTTCCTGTGCTCCAACTTGCAGCCATTGCCCCTTGTCCTGTCTCCACAGACCACTGAAAAGGGGCTGGCTGATTCCCCCTGCACCCCCTGCTTAAGATAATTATAAACATTAATTAGGTCCCCCCTTAGTCTTCTCTTCTCAAGGCTGAACAGTCCCAATCTTCTCAGCCTTTCCTCATAGGGGAGATGCTCCAGGCCCTTAATCAATGCCCTTGGATGTATTAAGCTGTTAATCTGCTGTCCAATTTCAGTCAAATCAAACCAAAATCTCAAAATAGCATCTGATGCTGAGCCTGCACCAGGGTAGGTGGAAGTCTTGTGTGCTTCCAGCCCACTGCTTCTTGGGGGCCAGGTTTTGGGTTAGCCCCCATTTGCAAGGGCAGCACAAACACAGAGGAGAGGGAGCAGCTCTTCCCACCATCCTGGGAGCGGAGTGAAACCACCTTCTGCTTGTCAGTTCCATGTCCTGCACAAGATCCCTGTTGCCTACTTTCATGTGTGCCAGCACACCTCCAAAATGTTTTGCTCCCCTGTGATGTTAGCTGTTGGGGAAGGCTGCATTATTTATTGACCCAAGAGTGGAGTGGGAAGCTGGAAACAGAAAGGTTACTGGACCTTAAAAGCAAGGTGAAAACAATAACCTTTCTGTAGGATATTAGCGTGGCAAATCTGTGCTGCCTGTGGAAATCTGCTTGGATGGGTAAAAACATCCCCAGAAAGGGAATAGTTTTTCGGTTGAGCTTCCATGTATTAAATAGAAACTTCTTCTGCAGCCGTAGCACCAAAGCTTGGTTTGATTCCAGTTAACATGGGATGCTACATGACTGTGTTCAGCTTGAGCATTTTTCACAGGTATTTCCCCTTGAAGGTCGTCCCCAAGGATGAGCTGCCTGCCAAGCTGCACCTCCCACACATGCCTGTGTTCCTCTGCTGAAATCAGCCCTCCTCTGCTTGTCTCTTCCCACTTCTCTGTGCTCTCTGATCTGTGGAGGATGAAGTATCTGCAAAATTTTGCTAGTGATGTGTCAGGCAGGGCAGCGTGCACCTCCTATTGTGTGTGCCAATGAAACGAGCCCTGTCTGTGTGTATCTGAAGCCTTGGAAGCACAAAGCATTTCATTATATGAAGAGGGTTTTTCCATCTTTTTATTTTCTATGAAATTAGAAACAAAACTGTGAAGGCTGAAAGTATCATCTCTAGACTTGCCAGGGATCTGCAGATCTGAAGAGGTAGGATTGATTTAGGCTTTAATTGAAGGAAGACACCGGTGTTTAGCATGGATACCTTTCCTATCCAGACTTTGTAAGGGATTGGAGCTGAAGGGACATTGGCCAAAGCAAACTTGCAACCCATGCTGGTTAACTAGACAGTGTGTGTAGGACTCGGATGCTTCCGGTCTCTGTGTGTTCTCGTTCCATTTTCTGCTCAAACATAATTGCTGAGGCTGGTGTTTCTCTGGTGGTTTTTTTCCCCTGACATAATTTGAGTGAAAATCAGCAACTGATAAAGCTGTCTTGGATGCTTCTCTTCCCACTGCCTTTTTTGAGGCATCTGGGGTTGCTCATGCTCACTTGCAGGTTGTCCTTGTTTCATCACCTGGCCCAGCTTTACCTGTGAAGTGCTCACAGCACAGGGGTATCAGAGCTGGATTTACTGAGCTAGCATTAGTCCTGGAGCGGTTTAGCTGTGTTAGCCCAGACCTGGATGTGGTGGATCTGGAGCAGCGTGCTCTGCAGGTGCACCTGCCAGACATCTACACGTCTTCTAAGGTGTAGACAGCATTCATCTACTTCCAGTTCTGTGAGGCTGTTTATGCACGCTTCTTACCCGTGGGCTGGGATTTTGCTGAGATTGAGGTGAAACACGGATGGAAGTGGAGTATCAAAGCTTTGTGTGCTTGCTTGGCTTCAGTGGGTGGTGGGTCAATGTAACGCTGCTGCCTATGTCCTTAAGGATGCTGTTCTAAATACAAACACACAAGTGGTTCTTGGGGTCTTCCTTTGTTACTTGTTCTGATGTCAGCTGAGTTGTCTATGCTGACCTTATTTCCAATGCTTATTCTTTATGCCAAAGTAACAGGATGGACTTTGTGTCTGTGTGCATGCTTCCAACCCACAGCTGGCCCTTGCAGAAGGAGATTAGGTTCAGATTGGATGTTAGGAAAAAATTTTCACTGAAAGACTTGTCAGGGCCTGGAACAGGCTGTCCAGGGCAGGGCTAAGTCACCATCCCTGGATGTGTTTAGAAAAAGTATAGATGAGGTACTTAGATATATGGTTTAGCATAAGACAGGACCGGTTGGACTTTATCTTAAAGGTCTTTTCCAACCTTGTGATTCTGTGAGATGTGATGCATTTGAAGAGGCAGTTTAAAACAGCAGAGCACCCAGAAGCAAGTTTCTTGTTTTTTAAATTTGCTTTCCAGAAAGACATGGCTAGTGTGTGTGTCTGTACAAGAGAGCTGGGGTGGGTGGGGGGAGGTGTGTGTGCTTGTCTGAGGCACCAGGTTCTCAGAAACACCATGTGGTTTTGGTGGCGACATCAGAGAATCCACACAAGGCAGTTCCCTTCTATCCTCTCTTCCCTTGCTCCTCCAGGAGAGAAAGAAATACAGTGTCAGGTTTCCCTGAACCTCTCTTCAGGAAGCTACCTGTCTGGGCATTAATGTGGAGTGGGGGAGATTGTCGGGGGGGGGGAGAACAGCATAAACAGCCCATTTCCGTCTGTCAGAAATGAGCTGGCCTTAAATCTGGAGTGAGTCATTCCAGCAGTAGCAAGCCCTGATGCTCGTTGTGGGGTCTCAACCAGTCTCTCCCAGCAGACACGGGGGAAGGACCGGCTGTCTGGGAGCCCCACTCAGTGCTCATGGGCAGGGCCTGCCCAGCGCAGAGCGCTCGCCTCCCAACGCAGGCTGCCCTCCACTCCGTGGGGCCCCGCCGCAGCTGGCTGAATCCCTGGCATCGCTTGTCACCTCGCATTACCTGACAGATGGACTCTGGGCCCGCTTTGGCCTGTGTAAATGTCACCTGTGCCAAATGCTGCTGGAGAGGTGGGGGTGGCCAGCTATGGCTGGCACGCAGGGCTGAGGCCCGTCTCCCCAGCCCCCCACCCCACTCCATCCCAGAGACGCTTCCCTACTGCAGAGCTGGTCCTGCTCAGCTGCCATACTGATGTTTCTGGTTGTGCCCCAAATGATGGGAGAAGGTACCTCCAGGAGAGCCATGCCATCACGGCACGCCCACTGCCATTCTGGCTGCTTTCTCCTGGGAGATGCACGTCACTGTTTTCAAACAGATGAATCAGACCTCCAACCTTGGCAGTTTGTACTGTCCGAGCCAACCTGGCTCCTTTAGACTGAAACAACTTTGAGGGTGCTCAGCTCAGGTAATTAGTAACCCCAGTGACAGGGATGCTTTGGCATGGCTCTTCCTGCACACCGTCTGCCAGTCGTGCAAGCTGTTCCTTGAGCAAGCTGATAACAGGGTAGCAGTCACACCTTGCATCCCTCTTGGAATGCTCTTGCTGGGAAATGAGCAGCTGAGAGATGTGCTTCTGCACCCTTGGGGACTGACTTGACAAAGTTATTCCAGGGAAGGACTGGAAGTCAAAGGTTGGACCAAAAACTTTGACCAAGTTTGGTCAAAGTTACAGGAGTACTTTGCTTTTCTTCCCTGCCTCCCCCTGCCCTCCCCCTCCCCCCTGTCCCCCAGTTTCTAAATGAGGTTTGTGTAACAGTTTATAACAGACGGACATAAGCAGAGCCTGGATTTACACCTGTGTGCTCCCCACTAGGTAATTTCATTTATCCATCCATCACCACCAGCAAACATTCCTTCATTCATTTGTGCTGCTGCTTTGGTGTCTCATTGCTGGGGCAAGAGAGGAAGGCACAAGCCCTCCAAGGCTTCCTGGCTTCAACCTTTGATCCCATCCTGGGTCTAGCATATTCCTCTGGCTGTAGCCCTCGGACAATTGTCTCTGGCATGGACACAAGCACCCCACTGGGCTTGCCCTGGCAAGCAGACTCCTTGGGTGAAAGCCTTTCTCTGGGAACTTATAAAAATTGAAGACCTTCTAATGGAGAAGCGTGGTGGTGACTATTTCTGGGAGGTCTGGTGCAAATGGGAACAGTTAAATAGCTCTCCTGGGCAGCTTATTGGTTTACATCTTTTTCATGATGCTTTCCAAATATGCCCCTTTCTGTGTTAATGGAAAAGGATGAAGACTCATCCTTCTCCTTCACTGTCCTGATGTGATAGGCTTCAGCCCAGTCTTCCCTTCAGTGGTCTATTTTCCAAGCTGAAGAATCCTCAAAGGCAGTGTTGTTCATCTAGATGTTTAAAGAGCCATAAACCTGATTTCATTATAAGGCTACAGATGCTGGGGAGGATGGCACACTTTGACACCAGCCTACTTCAGGTGATGAAAAATGCATTTGCTTTTCCCGGAAGCTGATAATGGCACAATTCAGGATGCTCCTTTTAAGTCCCAGGAAACAACCAAGATGCCTCTGTGAGCTGAGTGCCTCGGCAAGGCAGGGTGCAGGCAAACAGCACGCCCCCTGCCCGCTGCTACAGGCTCTCCTGGCAGCTGCCTCTGGGGTGAAAAAGGCCTTTGCGCTTAGAAGCCGTTACAAGGTAGGAATTTTGCTGCCTGCTAACAGAAAACAGGCTGCGTGCCTCCGTGCTGGTGGCGGGGGATGTGGGGTGACTCTGCAGCAGCAGGCAGGAGCCCTGGCTCTGCCTCCAGACTGCCTCGCTGCCTCCAAGGCTTCTGCTGTTGTCATTGAGCTGGCTTCCTCTCACTGCACATTACTTTCCCACTGGGAGAATTGATCCAAAAAGCCAAAGCAAGAATTGACAAAGACCTTTTCTCCCCCTCCCTCTGCAGAATTAAGTCTGAGGTGGGTTGATAATGGCAGATCGAGTCCTCCTTGACTCTGACAAATGTCTTTAATGTTATTCAGCAAGCTGACCTTTTCCCGTCTTTATTGTGCATCTTCCCTTTGAATCAGATTTGATTGTTACTTCAGGTAAAATAACAAACGCTGTCACGTAAATAACTTTGCAATAACATTAAAAGGAGGCAAAAACCCCCAAACAAACAAAACACCAAAGCGCTGCCTTACTTGCAAATGCAATGGGAACAAGCATCCTCTGTGCCAGCCCTGGAAAACCAACTGTGTGACCTTCCCAGGCAAGATCTTTGCCTTGCTACTCCAGGGAATGATCCCCTGTGTTGGAAAAACCTAACAGAGAAACAATGGTTCATTGAAATGTTAAAGACAACTAATGCTAACTGGGGTCACTAAATTCTACACAAGGGAGAAAGTCATATAAATCCTTAAAATACAGCATGATATGCAACCCATAGGGAGTGGTGGGCGTTCGGTGCCCAGATACCCTCTGATTATTTGAGTTTGGTCTCCTAGAAGTCAGTATTTAGGTCTCTGCTCTGTCTCGTGCTAAGTGAGGAAGCGTGATGGAAGAGGTATTTTGTGGGTGCCTTGTCCTGTTATCTGCGTTCCTAGCTGTTCCTGCCCCACATTATCTGCATTGCTAGCCGTTCCTGCCCCACGTTGCTCCAGATCCTCCTGAAGTTGTTGGCTTTGAATTTTGAGAGCTGGGAGAGTGCACGCAATAGCGCAGTGGGAGAGGTAAGAGGGTGGGAAGGTGAAGAGCTGAACCATCATGGGAAGAGGAGCCCGCTAAGCATGATGCCTGGAGCCATGGCAGGGAGCAAAGGTGCTTTGTAAGACATGGGGAGCTCTTAGGGTTTCCAGCCTGGTTGGTGGGGGTTTTATGGTTTCAGATGTGTGCTGTCTCCAGAGCCAGCTCTCACAAAAGAAATGGGACCTCTGGGAAGAGCTCTGAGAAAACCAGCCGCAGGCAGGCAGTGGTGCCTTCTTCCAAATCAGCTGAGGCACCGAGGCAGCGAAAGAAGATTTGATTATTATTATCTGCATAATATGTTCTGCTGCTGTGTGTAACTCTATTTCCTGTACCATAACTGATGTTTTACTCTTTCCCTTTATAGCATGAGGCGCGTTTGCTGGCTGGCTTTGGGCCTCGGCCAGCATTGAAGCTGACACAACCAAGGCTGGGCAGACAATTGCTGTGCAGCCAGCCTGGCTCTCAGTGTATTTACTTGCTGCTCCTCCCTTTAGATTCCCCTGTTCACGCCAGCTCCACATCGGTGAGCCCCTCATCAAGCCTTTCCACGGGAAACTTGGTGGACGGGCACCACGACTACCTCGAGGCCCCCGCAAACGCCTCCCAGGCGCTGCCGTCCCCCATGAATGCGATCGGGTCTCCGGTGAATGCGCTGGGCTCGCCGTACAGAGTCATCGCCTCCTCCATTGGCTCGCACCCCGTCGCTCTGTCCTCAGCCCCCGGCATGAATTTCGTGACACACGCTAGCCCGCAGGTAGGCAGATGCGCGCGCTTGTTCCGCTGCCACGATCAGAGTGCCTGAAAGCTCCAAAGCTCCAGGGAATGGGTGAGCTGGTGTGCTTTGGAGTTGTGCTGTAAAGAACAACATCCAGCATGTGAATCTTTCTCCATAAGTCCCCCTGACACAGGCACGGAGAAGACACCTCTATTTATTTTGAAGTACCTGGAACAATGAGGAGGACAGCGCCAATTCCCAGGTTTCTCCTCGCTGCAGCCCCCATCCATGGCATCTATTGCAGTGTGTCTAATTACTGTATTTGGAAATAATCGAGATAGCCAAGGGCTGCAGCATGTGAAGCTTTCCCTTCCTTCCTGCAAGAGGATACCTGCCTTGTTTCATTATTTGGGAGGGAGATGGGCTTTCTAGAGAGACAAATGTTGATGCTAAATGCCAGCCACATATTCCATGTCGTGTATAAACCTTGCTGGAAGGAAAAAAATTAAGCACTTGTCGTGGTTTCACCTGCCCGTACTGCTTGAGCTCACTCAGGTGCTGAGGTTTCACCCTCCAGGCAGGGGGCAGACTTGGGTGTTAAGGTTGGTGCCTCCCCAGAGCCGAATTAATGCTCTGGGAGTTCACATCTAAGTGGAAATTCTGCCTCCTGTTAACAAGATTTTGCGTTTTGTTAGTAGGACCTGAAGAGCCTCACAGCTCCTGCTGAAGAAGCAGTGAGGAGATGGTCCCTGAGCCCTCTCTGCTGCATACCCCACTGCTACTCCACAGTCCCTCTGAAGCTTTTTCTAGCACCTGCCACCGAGGGAGGGAGAGGATGGTATGGGGAGGTCACTGAAGAGCTCTGAGAGAGTTTCAGGGTAATTTGGCAAGTTTGGCTTGCCTTTTCCCAGCATTCTCAACTTCTGCCTGGCTGTGGGGTGTCTGTGGTGCGTTGGGCTGGCATCCTTCCTCCCTTCGCACCACCCCATCGACTTGTCAGTGTTTGTGCTTGTGGCATCAGGGGCAGGTACTTCATGGTGGTGGAGCTGATGGCAGTGTCGAGTGCATGGAAGCCTTTCCCTTTGGGGCTGGGGATGCTCTAGGAAGTGGTTTCCCCAATCCAGGCACCGGGCCAAGTTCCCAGTTCCAAGGAGAGTGTTTCATTTGTGTTTTCTCTAATGCAAGGAGACAGCTGGGCCTTGGGGATTTGGCAAGAAGGCAGCTAATGGATTTGGGTTCAAGCAGTTGTCCCAGATATCATACATGATTGCACTTAACCTGCAGGAGCCAAGCTCTGAGGACACTGATGGCTAAAACTGCCCTGTTATTGTTTCAAAGTGCAGACAGAGAGAAATAAAAGGTGGTACCTGTGCTCTGAGTAACATTTTTAAACCATAGAACGTTTCTCCTGGCTCAGCATATTGCCAAGAAGAAGTTTTCAGGGTAAAAAAGAAAGTGGCTGGACACTTGAGGGGGGTGAAAGAGGTTGATTTCTCCTTTCCTTGTGCCAAGTTCAGATTTTTGCAGCTGCCCAGCACCTGGGCTACATCTCTGTTGGGGAGGGCAAACCTCTGTTCCTCTGGGTGGTTTTTCCCCTATATGTTTTTATTTTCCAGTGGGGTAAACCAACCTGGCTCCTAATGTGACAGTTTTTTGCTGGATAATTTGTATTTTCAGTATCATCAGACCTTTGAAGCCTTGGAAATGAAGGGACAGTAGTGAGGGAAGGTGACAGCAGGCTTCTTTCATCTTGTTGTTTTCTAGTGACAGGTCAAAAAGTCCTAATGGGATGAGCCTTTCTTGCTCTTTGCTGAAATTCCCAGTGGAAATAACACTATTTTATGGGAAACAGGCAATTTCCTGGAGCAAATGGAGAACTTGCAACAGTGAGCATGAAATCTGGGTGGTTTAGGTGTTATGGAAACTGCAGTGAAGGCTGTGGCTGAATTTTCATTCCAAGCCCCGTTTTCCATATCTGCTTCTGCCTCCTTACTGGGGAGAAGAACTTCAGCTGATGAATTGTCAGAAACAAGCTCAGTGAAGAAGAAAGCATCTGCAGCCCTCGATGCATGGCAGTGTGAAAGGTGATTTGATAGTGGCCTTGTAGAGGCAGTATCCTGCCCAGATGTTCTCAATGGCCCTTAATTCTCACTGCCTTGCTGACAGCACCTGGAAAGCAAATAGCAATAAAAGGAAGCCCTGGGCAGCATCAGGCTTTGGTCTCTAATGGATGTCATTTTGTAACCTTCAGCTTGGAGCAGCCAGGAGCAGCTCCTCCAGATCATGGCTGGGGGCTGTTCGCTTGCATCTTGCTGTAGCTGGTTTTAGATGCTCACCCTTTGTGTGTGTGTGTGTGTGTGTCCCTTTTTTTAATCTGGCAACACCAAATCTGCTCCGTTCTCCAGCCTACGATAGTGTGGGGGAACCTGAGTCCCAGGGAATGACCGTGGTGGCCGGGTTTTTGTGTATTTAAGCAGATTTGCATATCACAAGGCAGGGAAGCTACCCACTTAACACATTTATTATTTTTATTTAAAAGGTATTACATCTTCCCCAGCCATGCAGCAGTGCAGGTTTAATTCCCACAGATGACATGGCTGCAAAGCTCTTACGAAGCTGTTAGTGCTTGAGGCTGTAAGGAGCCAGTGCTCAGCATCCTCTAATGAAGCAGGCGGGATCCCACCAGCCTTGTCGCTTGGAGGCTGTAACTGAGAAGCTGAGGGTTGCTGCCTGCCCTTTTCCAGCTCTGCCTAGTCCTGGCTTTGGCTGTAGAATCAGGGAAGGGCAAGAAGCAATATCTGCTACCAAACATCTGCTTAAAGCCCCCTCCAGCTGGATTCACCTGAGGATGTCTGCCAGCCTGTGGCAGCCTCATGGAGTTGCTGCGGATAAGCTTCTGGGATGAGCCCAGCAGGAGCAGCAAGAGAGGGGTCAGCTTTTTTGGGGATAGTTTCATCAAGGTATGTCAACCCTTTAACCTGTCTGTGGCTTCTGCAGCTCAACATCCTAAACAATGTCAGCAGCTCAGAGGACATCAAGCCCTTGCCGGGTCTCCCAGGGATCGGGAACATGAATTACCTGTCTACGAGCCCAGGATCCTTAGCCAAACACATCTGTGCCATCTGTGGGGACAGGTCCTCAGGTAGGAGGTTTTCCTTCTTGGGGAGGGCTTTGTGGAGTGAAAAATCCCCCGATGCTCTGAAGCAAGGCTCATGCAAGAGGGAGCACTACAGAGACGTGCCGTGGTTGTCCTGGCACTGCAGGGTTCATAGCTGGGTCTGGCTTAGCCACAGGCAAGCTGCGTGTTTCTCAGATGTGTTGTGCTGCGCCCAAAAGAGAGCAAATCTAACAGCCACACTCCTCTCCCTTATGTCAATAACCTCACTTCATGTTTTGTCCCCATTTATCAAGGGTAAGCATGTCAACACCTCAGTGTTCCTATTTACCCAGCATTGGCTGCACCTGGGTTTTCTCTCCTACCCCCATGACCTGCAGCCTTGCAGACCCCCTCCATATCAGTGTGCCCTGTTTACTACCTGTGGCTTTTCTGCTCTTACACTGCAGCTAAGATGTAGTTCCACATCCTTCTCCTGGGATGCAGCCCCTCCTTATCGTAGGAAAGTGGTAGTCCTGTAGTTTGACTGTTGCTGGTCACTATTACTGCGAAGAGCCATTAGAGCCAAGTCAGGCCTGCTGAGGTGATACCCTGCAGCCGATTTTTTTCACCTTTGGGTGAAAAGCTGGAGCTTCTCCCCGCTGGAGGGAAGGGCAGATGGCTGCCTGCCCATTGACAGCTTCTCCTTCCCTCCCCAGGGAAGCACTATGGGGTGTACAGCTGTGAGGGCTGCAAAGGCTTCTTCAAGAGGACTATCCGGAAGGACCTGATCTACACCTGCCGTGACAATAAGGACTGCCTCATAGACAAGCGCCAACGCAACCGCTGCCAGTACTGCCGCTATCAGAAGTGCCTGGCGATGGGGATGAAGAGGGAAGGTATGTGCAGGCTGGTGGAAGGAATGGATTCATAGAAACTTTTGTTATGCTCATTAGGGTCAGTCTGGCTCTTGGTGACCCTCTGGTGCTGGAACACTCCAAAACCCCATGCTGGTGGCTTCAGGGCACTTTTTACTTCATTTTGTAAGGAAATGAGGCTGACGGGGAAAGCTATCACACACTAAGTTTTCTTCCCATCCTACCTAAACATGCATACTGGTGACTGTTGAGCCTACTAACTGATTTTGAACAAAGCTTGCTCTAAGTTAGTGACCCTCAATGGCCTGGACCCTTGTGACCACCCACCCCTAAACCTCTGCTGTGGCTGTGCAGAGTCCTGCAGCCTCCTTGTCTCCTGTGTGAGGAGCAACCCCCTTTTTTGTTTTCAGCTTGTTGTCATCTTTTGCCACCACTTCATTCTTGCACTGGATGAAAAGAATGAACGATTCATTTCTGTCTTTTATTTTGCCATTCCCTGTCCTGTCCACTCTTAACCTTACCCTTGGAGATGAACTCTGGTACAGCTTGCATCCCTTGCTGTGGTTCACGCAGCCTCTTCCCATGCTCCTCATACATTGTAAGACTCTGTTGCTGGCCCAGGACCAGAACTGGTCTGGAGGAAGGATCTAACCTGAGGCAACTGGATTTAGAGAGATTTTACACTGAGTTGAAGGAAGCCTTCAGGAGCTGCTGAGGGTGACACATGTCTGTGGCAGGTCCTGCTGCCCTGCCTCTCTCCCACACAGCTCTGCAGGGTGCAAAGCTCTTCATAAAAGCCACCACCGAGTGAGTCTTTGCTGCGAGGGAAGGGAAGCCCAGTGGTATGGGTGTTTGTCCATCTACTAGCTGCTTCCTCCTCAGTGGAGCAGGGACCACTGAGCTGCACGCTGTCTCCCAAACACCACTGACAGGCGCCAGGTCAGGTAGTGAGAACTAGCACAGCATTTAAGCTGCTTTTTTTCTCCTGAGATAAAATAACTGTGCGGCCTCCATGGTTGAAGGCTAGTGGGAAGTGTAGCTGTCCCCTTCAGAGGCTGTGGTGCTCCCCTGTGGAGCATGCAAACCGTTCCCTGCATGGAGCTCAGACCGTGCAGGGCAGAGCCTGGGGAAGCAGCTGTAACGTTGGGCAGAGGCTGAGCCTTGTTCTGCTCCTGGTAACAACATCAGCAGCAACAGTGCTCTGCTGCCTTTAGGGCAGCAGGGGACTGCAAAATGCCAAATGTGAATCAGAAACTTAATCCTAGGCACAGCTCTCTCTTCCAGCTGGGTGCAAAGTGGTTTGGAGGACCAGGGTGTCAAGGTGACTCCCCTTTGTGGAACATGAAAATTTAAACCCTGGGATGCTGGTGCATCCTGGAGGGGTGTGTGTGTGGCTGCAATAATCACAGTGGGTCTCTAGGGTGGGCAGAAACTGGGGGACAGATTGCAGCTCATACAAGGAATCCTGGATGAGATTGGGGCTGAATGATGGGACTGGTATTTCCTTGGCAGTTCTTTCTTCCACTAAGATTTTGATGACTTTAGGAACACTTCCCTGGCTCCTTTCTGTCCATTACCCAAAAGAGAGTGAATGCTTCCCCCAGCTGTCTGGCACATATGTGCATCCCCTGTTGCCCTCCCTCACTAGCACCAGACTGGATGCCCCACTGAGCCATCTCCCTGAGTGTTGCCAGGGGCTGCCATCTCCCCAGCAGCTAGGCAGTGCTGGGGACCACATCCTCCCATCTGGGAGAAATGTGAGGAAGTTCTGAGCTTTGCAGAGTGCCAAGGAACCTCCCATGGCTTGGCCTTGTTCCCAAAAGCACCCTAATGTAAGCCAGGCTCAGGCAAGGCTGATGCAAGGGGTTATATCTTGACACTGCTGCAAACAGCAGAGCTATAAAGACCCATGGAAAAGGCATCTCCCAATCCTAGTATCTGACCTGAAAGCTTGTCACACCCTCCTTCCAGCAGCACTTACTGAACTGAAAACCTGGGGATCAGAGTCTTGGTCAGGCTCTCTGAGCTGACCCTGCCTTGGTGTACCCTGGTGCAGGTCCCTCCTCCTCTTAAGGACTCCTTACCCCTTGGCATCGGTGATTTTCCCCGCTGCTCTGGATACCAACTGCTAGGTGCTTAGCTAACAAGCCAGGAGGCTGTTAAGCTGCTGCAGAGTGAAACACCAATGTCTGCATGGCAGGGGCCAGCTTTGCAGCCAGCTTTTTCTTCAGTGAACCTTTTGTTTCAGGCGTACCTGTGGCTCAGTACAGGCCATTCTTGGACACCAGGCCAGCTGCTTACCTGTCCCCAGGGGTAAGGGTGCACTTTGGGCCCCTGCCCGGTGCCATGTGCTCAGGCAGGAGAGTGATGCTTGCAGGACTCTAGTGCTGGGATATTCCTCCCCAGGCCATGAGCTTAACTTGATATGACACCTGCTGGTCACCTTTTTTTAAGCAAGATTTTCTTATCTTCCTTTCTGGACTTCTCCACAAAAAATATGTACCCAGGACTTCTATTGAGTATGAGGCTTGGTGTGCCATGTCCTACACCAAGCTGTCTTCCACACACCCAGCAGCCCTGGGTGTTTGAGGCCTGTGTGAAGCTACATGGGGAGGTCTCAGTTGATAGCTGGGATCTAGAGACAGTCTTGGTGATTCTCTTCCTTCTGTCAGTTGATTTTTTTGGAAAATGTAGGGAGATGGGAGGAGAGTGTGAAGGTGTTGGGGCGTTCAGAAGTGCTAAGAATCATCTTTTGGTGGAAAGGGTTGGGAAGAGAGGTGGTAGGGGAGTGGTGATACAAGAGCTGGGGACAGTCTGGGTAAGCTTTTGCTGAGGAATGAGATAAGCAACACATGTGGATCCAACTGGGGGTGAGGCACCATCTAGCCCTGCTGCTGGATGCTCTGGTTCCTGTGGGACATGCTGTCAGAGTGGCAAACTTCAGTGTCAGGGTGCTAGGTCCCACCTGCCTTCTCTAGCATCTAGTGACAGACGGATCCAGACTGCCCCCTGGAGTTATCAGCTCCCCTTCCTCTGCTCTGGAGCTTCACACCTTGGAAATCACAACCTCTTGTCAAATTTTGGAGGCCAGCAGTCTGCCACAAGTACAGAGTTACTGGGGGAGGAGAGGTGGGGCAGCCAGTTTAATGGACGTTCATCTGGAATGTCTGTTAATTTTCTGTTCTCCCTGTCCTGAGGGGGCTTTTCATCCCTCCCCTGGAGGAGAGGGGACCCGCCGCGAGCGGGTAAGTGTTGCTGTGGGTGTCAGGAGCCATGTTTCTGTCCTGCAGCGGTGCAGGAGGAGAGGCAGAGGAGCCGAGAGCGGAGCGACAACGAGGCCGAGTCCACGAGCAGTGGCAGCGAGGACATGCCCGTGGAGAGGATCCTGGAAGCCGAGCTGGCAGTCGAACCCAAGACGGAGGCGTACAGCGACACGACCATAGAGAGCTCAGTAAGGGCACTAACACCACTTTCAGCTCGGGGTGAGAGCCTGCGGGGTGCAACTGGAAATGACAAACCCCAGGTGAACAACGTGCCACTTCACACGGGGTTTTTCCTTCGCTCCTCCTACAAATCACCACCAGTTCTTGTTTCAAAGCTGTTCCAAACAGCAGCTAGAAACCAGCCGGTGCGTGACTTTCCTCACACTTCTTTCACGGTTCCCTTTGGCTTCAGTGAATAGGGAGGGCAAGAGCCACGTGCTGGGGAGTCTGGGCCTTGTGCTGGCTTCCATGGTTGCACAGTCCTTGCTCTGCTGCTTGTCTGTCCCAGTGACCAATACTGGAGCGGAGCTGGGAAAGGCAGCTTTACTGGTGTAGTTTTATTGGTTTGAATAGAACTGCCGCTCATGTCAGCTCAGGGGCTGCTTGGTGGCTTTAGGTATGTGCTGGGGAGCAGGACTGCAGCCTGCCTGTGGGACTTGCTTTGCAGAGAAGAGCAAGCAAACAGAGAAGTCTAGTAACCCACTGATGGGGCTGGTTGTAGGGGGGATAGTGGCAGTAAATATCTCTTCCCAGCAGTGCACTGCTGAGGTTATTGGCAATTTCATCATTGTACTTGTGGCTCTGAGTCTCGTGAACTTGATCCAATGGTGTGTGTGGTGCAGACAGCGATTATCCAAGACTTTACATTGACAAGCTCCCATTTTTCTCTGCTCTTTTCCTTTTCATATTGCTCTTGATCAGACAAACGATCCTGTCACCAACATATGCCATGCAGCTGACAAGCAGCTCTTCACACTGGTTGAGTGGGCCAAGCGAATCCCCCATTTCTGTGACCTGACGCTGGAGGACCAAGTCATTCTCCTCCGGGCAGGTAATGTCCCCCATGTGTGTGGCCTTTGGGGCTGTTCCTGGTACCACACCTCCATCCCTTCCCTGGGCTGTGTGTGCTGCCAGCCAGGCTGGGTGGGGAATGGGAAATCTGGAGTTCATCCATCCCTGCTGTTGCAGCGCAAACAACCTGTCCTGAGCTGGGATGAGCAGTTGGCAGAGGCTGTGGATGGGGTGGTAGAATCTGCTGCTTGTTCCCCTTTTCACACAGACGTAGGAGGGATGGAGGAAAATGAATTAATGCAATTCTCATAACCGCAGAACTTAGGTCAGCAAAATGTGCAAAATGATGTCAAGGGGTTGCTGATGCAAGGAGTGTGGGCTTTAGGACAAAAACCATGGCATCTCCTTTTTAATTATTATTTGCTGGTGGTTTTTTGGCACTTTGAGGTTGTTTTCTGCCCCTTCCTTGTTGCTGGTCAGGGTTTGCCCACGCCTTGCAGTGTTGACAAGGGTGTGCAGTTGATACCAGGGATCCCATCTCTCCTGTGAGCTGTGCCTGAAGCCAGCAGGGAGAAACCAGCTCTCCTACTCCCTATGGAACTGATTTATTGTTTTCTGAACTGCCTCTTATCCCATACACTTCCTTCTGCAGGCTGGAACGAGCTGCTCATTGCCTCTTTCTCCCATCGCTCTGTGTCAGTGCAAGACGGCATCCTTCTGGCCACAGGCTTGCACGTGCACCGCAGCAGTGCTCACAGTGCTGGTGTGGGCTCCATATTCGACAGGTATGTGGCCTGTTTCTGTAATCAGTGACCTATCAGCAGCGACCTGGCTGCCTCCCCTTGGGAAGGGAGACATGTCATTAGTGAGAGCTAGAGCAAACCTGTGGTGATTTGGGGCAGAACTACCTTAGAATGAGAAAGGGGACACTTGACTGGCTTAAAAACCAAGAACGGAATGAAAGCGCCTTGGAAAGGGGTTTGCAACGGCAGAAGCAGATCCTTGAGCGGGTGTGCAGGGGAAGGGATCCTTCTCTGCCTTCTAAGAATTTGCCCTAACTGGATCAAGAGCTAATACTGATCAGCTGGCAAAGCCTTAAGCCCCAACACGCTCAGATACCAACCGCACACGCCTGGCAGGACGCTGCCGTCCCGCTTACACAACTGGCACGATGACAGGCGGCGCTGTGTTTCACACACAGAAATGCGGAGGGAAAAACCCTGCGGTTTTCCGAGTGAATGCAGGTTGTTCCTCCCAGTCTGAGCAGGAGAATGTGTGCTGAGCGAGGTGGGAGTGAATTTGGTGCTGGGGTCTGGAATGCTGCTGGTGCACACGTAGAAGAGCAGCATGTGGTGTGGCTGTCCTTCAAAAGCTGCCTCTTCCTGCAGAGGGGAATCGGGGATGTTCCTAGTGCCTGTCCCAGATGCTTTTCAACCCCCAGCCTTGCTGTCTCTACCTGTCTCTGATCATCTTCCCACCCGTGTCCCCCACATGCAGGGTTTTGACAGAGCTGGTATCCAAAATGAAAGACATGCAGATGGATAAGTCGGAGCTGGGGTGCCTGCGAGCCATTGTCCTCTTCAACCCAGGTAGGTCCAAGGCCTGGGGCAGTCCCAGGTGACAGGTACAGCGCCAGGGGGGCTGTGGCAGCATCGGGACTGTGGATGGATTTGTCCCAGTCCCTGGGTGTATGGTTAGAGAGCCTGAGTCCTCTCCCGCCCATGCTCATGGTCATGCTGGCACAGAAGGGTCTCTCCTGCAGTGATTCCTTCCCTACCAGTAACCTCTCCCTCGTCCAGATGCCAAGGGTTTGTCCAGCCCCTCAGAAGTGGAATCGCTGCGGGAGAAGGTCTATGCCACGCTGGAAGCCTACACGAAGCAGAAATACCCGGAGCAGCCAGGGAGGTGAGTTTCCCCAGTTCCCACCCTGGAAAGGGGAAACCGAGGCAGGGCTGTCTGCTCTAGCTCTGCCAGAGCCACGCTGGGCTGCAGCCTCTGGGTCGAAACAAGAGCAGGACACCAGCCAAAACTGCCTGAGCAGGCTGGCCTGTCCTCAGCGCCCTAATTCTGGACCAGAGCTTTTAGGGTGCTGGTAAGATGCAGTTTTCCTGCTTTCCAAGCCAATCCTACCCTCTGCTGGCCAAGCTGTCAAACTGCGAGCAGCCGGAGCCCTCCCCATCGCCGCCAGTCAGGGTGACGCATCCAAACAGCATCTTCTCCTATTCTTGGCTCCGGGTGTCACCGCAGAGCGTTGCAAGTGGGATGTGGGGAGGGGAAGGCAGTCTGCCTGCTGCACCCCCTTGCAGCTGCGCCTCGAACCAGGAGGCAGCGGCTGGCAGAGGCACTGCTGGGGCGGGGGCCGGGGCGGGGCGAGTCGCACACCCTCTCGGGGGAAAGGGGGAAGGGTTTTTTGCAGGCTCTTTCAAGAAGGATTTCAATGGCACCATGGAGGTATGAGTCACATCCAGATTCTCTCCAAGACTCGAACCAGTACCTGATGTATCTTTTTAAAAAAAAATATATATATATAAAGTTATAAAAATGCTAAATTATCTTTTGAAAATAGATACCATTCCTTCCATGCATGTGGAAAGAGATGTTTAGTTTGAAAGCATAGGAGAATCTAAGATGCAGAGCTCTCCAAAGCATTTCTGGTGAGGATTTTGGGCTCTGCTCTCCTGAGCAGGATTGAAAACTTGTGTGAGAGAGGGGCCAGTGCCTCCTGCATGCCTCTGCTCTCTTCCAGGTTTGCCAAACTCCTCCTGCGCCTCCCAGCATTGCGGTCCATTGGGCTGAAGTGTCTGGAGCACCTCTTCTTCTTCAAGCTGATTGGGGACACCCCCATCGACACCTTCCTCATGGAGATGCTGGAGACACCTCTGCAAGTCACTTGAGGGTCTGGCTCCACCCTGGCTAGATCCTGGCCCCTGTACAGCCTCCCACCCCTCTACTCTGGGCTTGTGAGCTCAGGAGATGTCCTGCACCCTCCACTCCTCCTCGGTGGGATTGTTGTGGTTTTGTACAGCTGTAAATCACCCCCCTCTAACCCTGCCTGGCTGGGGGAGGCTGCAGATCCTCCAGCCAGCTAACCAGTCCCCTTGTTTCCTTGCCCTGTACAGATAATTGCTTTAAATTATTTTTTCACTCTCAATAAAAGCCAACAAAACAAATAAAATAATGTATGAGAGGGGCACTGACTGCAGCTTGAGTTCATGGTTCTGGCTTGGGATGGGGCTGAGGGACCTTCCCCAGCCAAATTCAGGGCAAGAACATCACTCAGGATATCACTCTGTGTGCTGATGGGCATGGTGCTCTGGCCAAGACAGAGCAGGTATTATTGCTTCTTGCTCCTAAGGAAAAACCCAGAGAAGCTTGCTGCTTTGAACTGGAACTCTTCATTCTACCATCTTAAACAGAAACTTGTGGACTATTTGAAACAATTAGAAAAGTGGGGTTTTTTTGGTTTTTTTTTTCTGAGCTAGGCCAGCCACTAAGGGAAGAGCCAAAGTGCTTCATTTTGGTCCAGGGGCAGGGTTTTGGGGTGACCCAAACCTGGCGTGCTCAGGAGTAACTTCAATTTTACTGAAGCTTGATGGATCCTCTTCTCAGGCTCCTTCCTCCTCTTTATTCTTGCTCTGGGAACAATCTCTTCCACCCCCAATCTAGAATCTCTGACCTCCTCAAGGGAACCTTGCAGAGAGGGGAAGCACAAGGCACTCCAACCAAGCCTGCCTTGACGATCTGCCTGGTCTTTCCCCTGCTCACACAACATTGCTGGAGCTCCCCATCGCAACCCAGCTAAGCCAGAGCCAAACGAGTTAAAGACATGAATTTGTTCGATATGTGGGGCTTATCCTGGTGGGAAAACATCCTCCCAGGAACCCGGCACAACCGCCTGCGTTATTATTCATAAAACAGGTGTAGTGTTAAGTGATCTGCCCCCTCCGACCCCCTCAGCAGCCAGTGCAGTGAGATGCAGCCGTGCTTTGTCTGTCTGCGTGACAGATTGCAGCGCTGTCGCTGGGCGACGGGGGAAGTTTGGGGGGAGAAGGAGGACTGACAACAGAAAAGAAAAGGAGGATAAAAATGAAACTCCTTTTTTTTTTTTTTTTTAAATTTTAAACTCCCATCCGGGGATGTGATTAATTCTCCAGTATCTCGGGGGAAAGAGAAAAGAGAATTGGGGGGCAGGGGGGTGAAAAAAAGCAGGAGAAACATCAATCCAAAACTATGAAAAGTCTTTTTTTATACAGGAAAAAAAAACAAATTTCAAAGGAGGTGACAAGCATTTTTAGTTGAAAACCTTTGTTGAATTTAAAAGCTGATTTTCCATTTAATGCTTCCCTTTTAAGACAGAAACTATTCAACCTGCTCCCTGGGCAACCTTTGCCATACTTTGGGTTGCTGCTCTGTGTGGGCTATGCTGGGGTGGTACCCACACCATGCTGCTGGGCAGAAACAGCAAGGGGTTACCTCCATCTTGGGCTGCCACAGCCCTTCCAAGAGCTGTGGGCTTCTAAGGTCTGGTCACCAACTTGCTGAGCGGGGTTTCTCTTTCCAATTGTAAAGCCCTGTGTGTCTCTTGATCTCCCTGCTCCCAGGTTTGATGGTTTAATTCAAGGAGGTTGGTTGGGGTTACAGACTCAGCAGGAGAGAGGCTGCAGAAGTCAGTGCTGCTGTGTGGAATTAATCGTTCTTGTTGACGTATCTAGAGGAAGACCTGAAGGTCCTCATGCATGCTGCAGACCTGTTTTGGAGCCCTGCAGCACTCAGTGGTAACTTGGAGTGTGCCAAGTCTCTTTTGGGCACTCATAGGCTGGTCTCAGCACACAGTTGTTGCAGCTGTGACCATAACTGTTTACATTGAGCCGCAAGGTTAGAATTTATTGTTAGCCAAGACCTCTGAAAGTGGTCTGGGCCATGCTCCATGCTCTCTGATAGGAGCATGATGCCTCTCAGTGGCTTCATTCCATGTTGACAGGTGATAGGACAAGGGGAAATGGCCTTAAGCTGCACCAGGGCAGGTTCAGATCAGATGTTAGGAAAAAGTTCTTCACCAAAAGAGTTGTTGGGATGTGGAATAGGCTGCCCGGGGAGGGGGTTGAGTCACCAACCCTGGGTGTGTTTAACAGACGGGTAGATGAGGTGCTCAGGGATATGGGTTAGTAGAGGACAGGAACAGTTGGACTCGATGATCTTAAAAGTCTTTTCCAACCTTGTGATTCTGTGATTTGAGTCAGATGAGGAATTTGGAGTCCCTGATGCTCCACAACACCTGACCAGCTCAACACATGGGCAACAAGAAAAATAAAGTGCCCAGGAGCACGGGACCCAGCACCTACCCCAGCTGGCTCTGCATGTGCCCACTGCAGTTGGTGCAAGCAGCATGCGCTGAACCCCATGAGTGATTGACCTCGGCTTGTCTGTATGCTGAGTGAGCTGCTGTCTGCAACATGAACAGCCGCTTTCTGAAGTTGGAAGAGGTGGGATGTGCTCACCAAGGCTGGGGCAGGAAGTCTCAAAGGGGCAGTTGGCGGTTCCAGCACATCCTAATTCTTAGCAGTGTGCCTTGAGTCCCTGGAATGGTGGTGGCTGGGTTTTGGGCCACAAGGTCTCCAGGTTGCACTTTGAGCAGGACTTGTCCTCTTTTTCCAGATGACTAGTGTGGGGTTGGAGTTTTTTTAGAAAACTTTGTGTGCTTGATCATCTTCTTAACACATACTCCCCCACCCTGTCCCTGGTCGGGCAGCAAGAACATGGGTCCCAGAGTGCGGCCTGCTTGTCTTAAAATGTTGCTAGTAGACAGCCATCCTATGCAGAGGAAAGAAATCATTGAGCAACTCTTCTCTGTCTGAAATTGTCAAGGACCTAAGGTTTGATGTAAAAACGCTGCCCAGGAGCAGTGCTCCTCCTGAAGCTCAGGGGCCAGCCTCTACAGCCACCCTCACAGCAGTTAGTAACAACTCACTGGTGTACATTTCCTTCAGGGTTAACCACTGCAGAAGACCATCAGCTTGTCAGGGCCGGAGTGTACCTGATCTGCAGCCTCTCAAGAACCTAATTTTCATAAAACAGTAAAAATCACAGTCATGGATAAGCCAAAGAAAACTTCTGTCCTCGTGCATTTATTCAGCCCTGTCTGTTGGGGCTCAAGGAGTTAAATAAAACCGCCACAGAACTAAAAAAGAAATCAAGAAATACTGAAGTTTAAGTCCCTTCTAGTGTGGGCATTTCTCCTTACAGACATATGCCATGATGATGCCTTCAAAACCCAGGCACATCAGCCACTATTCAGGAATACCAAGGAGAACATAACAGTGTCCATCTACCTCCTCTTCCTGCTGAAAACCGGATCCTCCTCTAACCTGGATCCTCCTCCCTCCTCTGAATTTTACTCTGGCCAGATTCCAGTAGCTGGGTCCTGCCACCACTCTGAAGATGCAGTCACTGGTTTCCTCATGAAAAGCCTCACAGCTTCAGATTAAGTCCTGCTGGTTTTTCCCTTTGGCTGGGACTGATAAATAAACCAGGCTCCAGCAATGACTGGTGCAGCATGAAGTGTCGTATTCTCTTTCCCACCATCCATCATATCTCATGAGCTTTTTGAGTGAGCAGCAGGTTCCTTCCACCACCGAAAGCATTGATTAATTCTGAGCGGCTTGCTCTGTAGTGCCCCGTGGAGGGGACTTCGAAAAATAGTGGGTTTAACCACTTATGATGAGGCCCTTGGAAAATGAAAAGAAACCCTTCAAACTCTGCTGCTCGTGCTAAGCATCATGGTTGGACTTGATGATCTCCAAGGTCTTTCCAAACCTAGGGATTCTGTGAGTCTGTGAAGCTGGATTTGTTTCTCACCCAGAAAACAAGTCGGTGTTTTCCTGCCCCATCTTCACTCAGTTCCTACCAGAGTTCAACAACCAAAGTTCCAGATTTGGAATAAAAAAGAGGAACTCTCAAGAGACAAAGGTCTGACGTGGTTTGCATTCGGTTTGGCTCTGGGCTCCCTGCTGAATTTAGTGATTTGAGGACATGTTCTATAGACCAGAGATGAGTTTTGGACACTGACAGTGTGGCTCTGAACTGAGTGCCACCACACCTGGCCTTTCCTTGAGGACTGCTGGGCTGGGCCATCGCATCTGAACTCCCCTGAGATGCTCTCTTTGCTGCCTGGTTTCTCTGCTTGGTCCCTCTCAGCTCTCCACAGTCCCATCCAAGGCCAGGTGAGAACCCAGTGAGGCTACTCTGAGTTGGTACCTCCCTGGGCACCACATGGCACAGGGAGGAGGAGGTGGAGTTGCGGTGATTAGGAGGCACATAGGGCTCCCAGAGCTGGTGTTGCCGGTGTCAAAGAGGGTGGCTGAGCAGCAGTGTGTATACCTTCTTTCAGGGAGTGCTAGTTTTTATTTCATACTGAGGTACACTGTGGTGGAAAGTGTGATACAACGGAGAAGCCCTGATAAACCCCCAGGCCCTTGCCAACGTGGGCATCCCCATGTGAGGCCAGCAGCTGCCTCCCTATACCTCTCATCTCTCTCTCTGTGCCCTCTCCGCAAACAGCTCTCCCCAGGGCTGTCTTGGTTTGGGGCTGTCAGTGGTAAAGGGAGAGGACTGTACACCCCAGGGACATTGGACAACATTGTCATGGCATGGGTTGATTTCTGGCTTGCTTCTCTACCCAGGGCCAGCCAGCCCAGCTGGGTGAGCAGCACCTGGTGCCTATAAAGGGCTGTGAGCATGGCAGGAAGGAGGGGGTGGTGCTTCGGTTCCTGAGTGGAGTTGGCTTCTGGTACTAAAGGCACCTGATGATGCATTAGGGACCTCAGGAGCAGGACTCATCGTCTTCTTCAGTCTTGTGATTAGGTCTAGTGCTTGATGCCCCTGTGTGACTCTGTGTTGCTGGTCAGTGTTAAGGTGATGCTGGAGGAAGGATCTGGCTCCTGCTGCCCAGGGCCATGTCTGTTGCTGTGACTGCAGTTAGTAACCCCCAGAGCTGAGTGCTGCTGACCTCCTTACAGCAGCCAATGGCAGGGACCTGCTGGTCCACCCAAGCTTCTTGGCACAAAACTTGCGAGCTGGGCAATGCCAGTAGGAAGACCTTTGGGGGAGATGTGCTCCTGCAGCCCTGTGGGGTTGCTAATTTGGTAGGCAGCTCCTGTTTAATGTTGGTTTTCCCAGAGCACCCAGTTCTGGTAGCACCTGGCTGCCTGCAGACCCTACAGCTAGAAGGAGAAGGCCAAGTCCTGCTTCTCCTCTAATTTAATTTCTCTTCAGCTGCTGATGCTGTGACCTGCTGTACCTAATTCAGTCCTGGGTGAGCTCATCTCGAAACCCTGGCCCTCAGATGTGTGCTCCGGTACCTGCGATCTGCATGGAGTGGGTGTGTAATCGTGGGCAGCAACACCCAACTGCAGACCCCTCAGTGTTAGTCCTCACCCCGATCCTTTACAGACTGAGCCTGGGAGTTACGCATGAATGCTGCGATGTGAGGCAGCCTCCAGACCACCCCTTGCCTAGAGAGGAGGAAGAGGAGGAACACCACCACCACCACAGGGTGACAACATCTAGGAGTGAGTGAGCTCCCTCTCAGCTGTTTCTGCATCTCGGATCAGCCCAAATCAGGTCGGCAGTCTTATTTGGTAAATAAGATTCCCTGTACAGGACCACAGGTAATGGCAGTGGTGGAGGATGGTAACTCCACCTCATGGGGTTGACCGCTGGCTGTGCAAGGAAATTCTAGTGCCCTGCACAGCTCTGCAGCTGGGGTGGAGTGGCTGTGCTGGTTTGTACAGGATGAGCATGATGCCTGGAGTCCTGGTCACACTGAAGTCCTTGCTGGGCTGTTGTCTTGGCAGTGTGGCTCTGATAGCTCTGGCTAGAGCTGCTCAGAGACCTTCAAGAGAGACAAAGGTGGAAGCATCAGAGACCGGCGCCTCCCTGGCGCAGCTGCAGCTCAGCTTCCCTGGGTGTGAGGGATCAGAGCTCATTCATGCTGACCTGTGTGATGGTACCCGTGCTTTTGTACCCAAGCTCCCCCTCCAGTTGTACTGGGATATAGTGAGGCTGTCTCAGGACCCCATTACCTCCTCCTGTGGGATTTCGGCGGGGTGGTGATCCACCCGTGGTAACCTGGGGCCTCTTTCCTTCCTACGAGCTCCCAAAGGACATGACCTTGGTCCCTGCATCACCCACATCATCTGGGCATGGGGAACACTCGGTGATGAGGATGCCAAGGTCACTGGTGAACACGGGAGGTGAGGCCCCTAAAACCCTCCAGGAGTCTGCAGCCGGTCCCTCGGAGCTCTGAGGCCGGTTTGTCCCCCGCTAGCTGGAGAGGGAGGACTCCAGCCCTCCTCCGTGCCGAGGGGAGCCGCGGCCCCGCAGCCCAGGCCGCCCCGGCCGCGGCAGGTACGCCGGGAAACTGCCCCGAAATAGCGGCTGTCCCCCCGGGCAGGAGCGAAGGGCAGAGCCGGGCGGGTCGCGGAATCGCTGGGGATACGGGAAGGCTCCAAGTTTCGGCTTCCCGGTCCCGGAGGGATCTTTCCTCCGCGGGTTTCCCCTCCCAGAAACCGATGCGGTTTGGCGAAGCCGAAGCGGAGCTTCCCCGGGGCCGCCGCCCGTAGCGGACTGGGCCCTGCTCGGCGCCAGCGATCCCCGGGCGACGAGCCCTCCGGGGCAGCTCTCAGGCTTTGTTTTTCTGTTGTTTGGTTTTGGGGGGTCCGTGTCGTGTCCCCCCCCCCCCGCACTCATTTTCCTTAAAGACTCCGTAGCGGCGAGAGCGGGGCGCCCGGGGCGATGCTCAGCGCGGGTGAGCGCATCCCACCCCGGGCCAGGAACCGGCTTTCCCCAAGAAAACCTCCTGGCCTGGGCTTCTCCTGGAAGGGGGGGGAAGCTGATTTCCAGCCGGTTTCACTACCGGGAGAGCCGCGTTGGCGGGGCACCACCCTCCACCTTTTTTTTTTTTCCTTCTTTTTTCTTTTGCGTTTCTTTTTGGCTTCCCTTCTAAGAAAAGAAGGAGAAAAGAAAGCAAAAAAGGAGGAAAAAAGAAGCTCCCCTCCCCCCTCAAAAAAAAAAAGCCAGGGAGCGGAGCTGGGGCTGCCCGGCCGTGCCCCCCGAAGCCGGGAAAGGGCCGCCGGCCCCTCGAGGCGTGGCGGGGCCAGTGCCTGCAGCCAGGCAGGAGAGCGGGGAGGAAACTTATTTCGAGTGGGGTGGAGAGGGGAGGGCAGGGGGTGGGGGTCGGGCAGGGAGGTATCAGCTCCAGGAAATGTGCCTTGGCAGCAGTCGGACGGGCGCTTCCCCGCAGGTTGGTGCGCTCCGCTCCGGAGCCGTCCAGGGAACCGCGGTTCGTTCCCCACCCCGGGCAGCTCCGGCGGCGAGGAAGCCGGGGAGGCCAGCCCGAGGAGGCAGAACCCGCCGCAGGACCTCTCCGGAGCGGTGGCTGCGGACGCTTCTCCCGCCGGCTCCCCGCAGGAAGGCACCGCCCGGGCCGCCCCAGGTAAGCGGCCGAGCCCCGGCCGACGGCAACCCCGCATCCTCTCGTCCCGCTGCGGGCGGGGGGAGGGGGCCGGGCCCCCCCGCCCCCCGCGTCGGGGTTGTGGGACTTGGTGGGACGCAGCGAGCCCACCCGGGACAGCGGCTGCGACGCCGGAGCGGGGGGTGCGTTTCCTCTCGCTCGGCGGCAGGGAGCGGGCGTGTGGCCGGGGCGGGGAAGCCCCGGCCGGGGGCAGCGGGTCTGGCGGCCGGGCTGAGTGCGGCGTGTCCGGGCTGTGTTGGCAGGCGGGCGGTGCGGCCCCTCTCCCGGCCCTGTTCCCCACCATGCTGGATGGGCTGAAGATGGAGGAGAGTTTGCAGAGCGCCCTGGACCCCGCCGCCCCTTTCTCCTCCCTGCTGGGTAAGTCGGGGCACCCCGCTTACCCTCCCGGGGATCTCCCCCGCCAGGGTGGGGCACGGCCGGGCGGGCCCCGAGCGATGGGCACGGGGAGGGTCTGGGGAGAGAGGGGGTACCCGGGGTCAGCTTCTCCCCCCGGCTCGTTCCTGCCCGCAGCCCTGCCCGGCGCCGCTCCCTTCGCCCGGCGAATGCCCCCGGCGCCCGCCTTCCCCGCTCCCGTTTCGTTACGCGGTTGCATTGTGTGCCGCCCTCCCGGCCCCAGCGCAACGAAGGCTTTTCCTTCGTATCGAACGAGAAATAATTGATAAAGTTTTATTTTCTCCCTTTTGATATCCGTTTCAAATTATCTCCCGCTCCCCGAGCTGCGGTCCTGCCGCCGCCTTTCCGAGAGGAACGAAATTGGGGGCAGTGCTCCCCTTCCGGAGCTCTCCTTAGGCACAGGTCCCCCTCGGATCCCGGAGCAGCGCCCCGCACACACCCCCGGCCCCCCGACCCACCAGCCTGTACGGGGGAAGCCGAGACCAGCGGGATCCATCCATCCATCCCTCGCCCGGTCCGTCTCCCCATCCCATCTCTCCCTCCACCCAGCCCTGCCCCCGGGTCCTTCCCCGCAGGCAGACCCGCGACCCCCAAGTCCGTGTGCGAAGGGTGCCAGCGAGTCATTTCGGATCGGTTCCTGCTGCGCCTGAATGACAGTCTGTGGCACGAGCAGTGCGTCCAGTGCGCGTCCTGCAAGGAGCCCCTGCAGACCACCTGCTTCTACCGCGACAAGAAGCTCTACTGCAAGCTGGACTATGAGAAGTAAGTGTCCCGCTGCCTCCCAGGGAGCCCCCTCGCCCTGCTCCCACCACCTAGGAGCACTGGTTCTGCCGAAAGATACCTCCCCGCCTTTCCCCTGCCCTGTGTGTCCCGAGAGGCATCAGCCTTACGGCGCTGCGCGGCGACTCGTGCTGCTCTCCCGCAGCCTCAGCACACCCCGCTTCTCCCCTCTTTAGAGGTGTTTTCGTTGTGCTCGGATTGTGCCTTGGGAATTTAGGAGTCTTTTGTTGGGAGCCCGTGAGACCCCCCAGTAACCTTGGGGCTGCTGAGGGACGGGGCCAAGTGTTTTCTCGTGTCCTCTGGCTTTATTTTCCTACTGAGTGACTGCAGGAGGAATGTTACGTCCTCCCAGATCTGATCCTGGATGAGGCTATTTTCCTTGTATCCTCACAGACAGGACAAGGCTCTTGCCTGCCCCACTCAGATGGGGAAACTGAGGTGCTCGGCAGGGGCCAAGAAAGGCCCCGCTGAATTTGGAGCATCTACTGTCATTCCAGAGGCTTTGCCTGTGTCTGGAGCTGTGATGGAGCAGGAAATTGGATGTAGGTGTTTAAAACTTCCAGCCCTGACACATCCCTTTTGGAAAGCGTGGGGCTGGGGCAAATAACATGACAACGAGAAATATTTTTTTTTCTTTTTAAAGAAGAACTTTTCTGCTGGGAACGGGGAGAAGGCTGTTCAGTCCTTCCTCTCCTGCAGCTGTTTTTGTTTTTTTCCTGCTTATCCCACTCTCACTGTCCCTGCTGGACCCCCGTTTCCCTGGCTGGCTTTCGGAGCCTGTTAAATTTGTGTTGCCTCCGGGCTGGTTTGTTTCTTGAGGAGGGTGTAGATGAGGGGGCCGGATCCTTCGCTATGGCGATAGCGCGGCTGCCGGAGCCAGCCCCACAAGCGAATTCCCAGGTCAAAACCAGTCATCGGCGATGCTCCCGTCCCTGGCCTTCAGTGAGTTGGTGAGCATGCCAGGGGCTAGCCCTGCTCCAGGCCCTTTTTAAAGTTGGGGTTGTGTGGGTTTTTTTTTTTTCCCCTTTAAATCCCGTATTGTGGGTCTGAGTTTAATCACTATGGATACAAGGCAAATTGAAAGCAGAATTTGCGCGTGTGACCTTGTTTTTGAATGTTTACGAAAGAGTGGAAGAATCAGCTGCCGCGGGAGTGGAGAGGAGAGCGCTGCGCGATGGGGCTGGGCTGTTGGTTTATTTTTTTTTAGGCAAAAAATATGTCGAGATTGGGTGTGCTGCTTGTTTGTCCATAGAAATTTGGCTACCAGGTCCCACCAGTTTCTAACACAACTCAGTGTGCGTATTTCTGCTTGATCCGTGCCTCCGTTTGGAGCATTAAGGAGAAACCGGGGGAAATATTCCTGCAGAAATGCCTCTCCAGCTCGCAGCACAGGGCTTTACTCTCTGCGTGTTTGACTGCGGCTTCTGAGCTTTGGAAGCTGGTTCCCACCCGAAAGCTTCCTCCTGTATCTCTCGACTGAGAAAGAAATCGGTGCCGCAGTTGGTTTCTTGCTGTGCACATCTTGCTCTTGGGATTGACTAGGACGATGGCAAAAAAATCCCCACCCCAGAAAACCCCCCAAAAAAGTTATGAATATTTGCTAGGCTCCAGTGGCAGTACCACTTATCCTGGTTATTTCCCAGCTGCATTGGGACTGGTAACCTCTGCCTGAGCCAGGGAGCCGGCTTTGCGGCAGGCTGTTTCCTCAAGGTGTGATAGTTTTCACCCTGAACCTCTGCTTGCCTCTACTTCTCTGCCCCTTCTCTCACTTTGTTGTCCCCTTAAATTCTAATTTGATTTTATTTTTATCAAATTTAATTTTTTTGGCTGTGGGGCCGCAGGTCCATATCTCTGCTCCCTTCATTCCTCCGCTGTGCCAACGTTGAAACTCCTCACCCAGGGGGTGATGAGGGTGTGGGGCAGAGCCATTTCCTTTGGGTTCCGCAGAGCTTTATACCCAACTTTGTATTTAACAAAAAACCCTTCTTTCTTTGACCAAACTGCCTCTGTGCTGCCTCTGACCCAGGTCTAGGAGCGCTGTGCCCGCCTCCACTGTGGTGCCAATGATGCCGATAACAGGGGCTTTCAGCGCTATAAACAAGCAGGAGAAGAGCTGATGCTCTTGGATGGAGCTAATTATCTCGAGCCATGAGCCGGTTGATTAATGCGGGTGACTGACCCTCATACGGTGCAGGGTGGTGAGAAGTGGATGATCCACCCTACGGCACAGGCTGTCCGGGGGCCTCTCCATCAGCGCGTGAAGCATTGGAGCTGGGGGTGTCAGGAAGGAGGTTGGGACCCTACCTACCAGCATTGGTGGTGGTGTTGGGTTGGTTTTTAATCCAAAGAAGGGATTTCCTTTTCATGCAGTGACTGTTAGGATGTTTTACGAGGGATGGGGAGGTGCAGTGTTTCCTGCCGTGTGTCCTCGCTCATGCTTCGTTTGTGACAAGGCTGTGGAGGGTTAACAGCAGAGCATGAGATGGCCTAGCTATGCCTTTAGTTATAAATACACCCATGGAAAGTGTTATGGATGGTTTTAAGTGAGCATCTGACTTGCTGGACTCGAGAAATTGAGGAATTGTTTATTAAAACAGATGTTTTGCATTTCTTTGTCTTTCATAAAGAGGAAGACCTTGTGAGAGGACCTGTAGAGGGATGGATTATAATCTAGGGGTACTGGGCTGGGTCTCGGTGCCTCTTTGAGGTGGCCAGGGTCGCTGCTCAGGACCTGTGGGCAGCCAGGGCAGTGATGCCAGCTGGGGACTTGGGGGACTGGGGGTCACTCTTGGACCAGTTTCCCCGGTGCTGGCGGGGAAGGCTCCTGGGGAGGGATCTCTCAAGCCCGTGCCCCTGGGACGGTGTCTATTTGGGGCAGAGGACGTTCGTTACAGAACATCCTGAATAGAGCGGCAGCCCCGGCGCTTGTCCAAACCTGATAAGTCTTAACTATGACAAGGTTCAGGCTTCGCCCTGGCTGGCTCCCTGACTACAGAACAGCCCTGGCTGTGGGGCCCCCGTATTACTGACCAGGGTGTGGGTTTTCATGGTGTGAGGTTTTGGGGGGGGGAGCAAGATCAAACCTGGCTATAAATGGGAAGGAGTGCTGGAAGCGATGGGCAGAGTGGGGCTAGGGAAAAAGGGGCTGCCCTGAGGAGTCAGGATCCATGTGAGGGTCAGAACGGCTGAGCCTGTGGGTTTGCAAGAGCTGTAGGGAGGACATGGAGCCACAGGGACATCCCCATCCTGAAGCCCTTCCATGGGTGATGCCGGTGGTATACAGAAACCCCACAGTCCGGTTCTGGGGGCCGGGAGCACTGACAGCGGTGCGGTCGTGACGGGGGGTGCAGCTGGGGAGCGTGGCGACAGCAGGATGGCTTGGCACATCCCCAGCCACGGCGCAGAGCCCCGGCCCCAGCCCCGGCTGCCAGGAGCAGATGGCCAGCACATCTCGGAGCAGGCATGGCATGTGGGCGCCGGCAGCGGAGGGGCGGCCGCAGCCCCTGAGCCGCCACCACCATGCCGGGCTCCCCGGCCGAGGGTGGGAGGCAGTTGTGTGATGCTCGCCTTGTCTTCGCACGGCTTGAGGGCTCTGTGCTGCTGCCAGCTACTGTGCTGCTGTGGCAAAGCTTCCCCTGCTTGCTCCGAAATCTCCTGCTCCTGGAGTCATGGATTGCATGGGTGCCTCTACCTTCCCCTCCGTGAATTAAAAATGAGGAGGTGCATCCGGCTGGGAAGGGAAAGAAACAAATCCACCCGGCCTCTGGACGTGCACAAAAGAAAACGCCTGTCAAGGAACCCATCGGTGTTGAGTTTTAAGATCGCACCCCAGCATCTTCCGAAGGGGGTGAGCCTGAATCCCTGCAAGCCTGGTCCTGACACACCATTGCTGGCTCTGCCCGGGAGGAAGGTGGGATCTCAGGGCAGCGCAGCTTCCTCTCGCCCGCTAGAGGCTTGTCTGGCATCTGTTGCTGTAGAGGACCGAGCGGGAAGAGGTTTGAAGCGTGGTGGCTGTTTGTCCTGCTTAGGATGGGTAATGAATGTCGTTGTGCCATTAGCGGCAAACCCTGGTGCTGCTTTCCCAGCCCGGAGAGGCTGTGAAGGGCATAATCCCAAACAGATTGATCGAATGAATAAGGTGGTGCTGGATGTTTTACTGCAGCCTGGTCCCACAAGCTGGATGCTCCCTATGGTCTGGTGGCGGAGGGGGTGGGGTGGCATGCTGATGATTCACGGTCCTTTGCCTTCCCTTGCCTTAAGAAATGGGACTTTCTGCTCTTCCTGGGGCTGATGGGAGAGGATGGTCCCTCCAGAGAGCTGTGGGTTAGCCCAGGTACAGTGCAACGTGCCCCCCAGAGATCCTTTTCCCTTCTTGTAAGGGCAGGGAGGACAGTGCTACCTTGAGTTTCTCCAGCTGGCTGGATGCTGGGGGCAGTCAGGCTGGCCTGGAGCACATAGCAGAGCACGTGGCAGCAGCTCTGCAGTGTGATGTCACTCTTGCTGGTCTCTTCCTGTCCCTCAATCTTCCGACACTTCCCATCCTTACTGCCAGCACCACATCTCCCATAGCAAACCCCTCTCTGTACTCACCCCCTTTCCCCCAGCTCCTGGAGAAAAAGTGCTGACTCCTCATGGGCTGGGGTGAGTGTGGCTCTGGGGTGGCTGACTCCACCCTTGTCCCGGCTAGGGGTGCAGTGGTGGGTGCCACTGGGCTGGGACCAGGTGCCAGTCCTTGGTGTTTTGTTATCAAGTTACCGTGTTGTAGCAAGGGGAAGCAGCCGGATGCAGTGATGAGAGGGGAGTTATGTGGACCGCCATGGGATCTGCGCTGGAAATGTCAGGCAAAATACGCCTTGCCCCGTCTCTGCTACCCCATCCCCCTGGTCGTGGGGCTCCCCTTTTCCAAGGGAGTGGAGAAGAGATTTGGCATCTTGTCCTTTCCCTCTGACCTTGGTTAGATTTCTGCCTTACAATTAACGTTTTATGGAAAGGCCTGGAAAGGAGTGACTGTTGGGAGCAGGGCAGCCGAATCCATTCATCCTCTGTCTCTCAGCGGTGAGGACAGGAGGTGGCTTTGGGGTCACCCTTGCTCATTGGCAATGGGGCCTTGGAGGCTGCAGATTGGTGCTGTCAGAGCTGGGACCTGGGCATTCTTTGGGCCCTCCACCGTTTCTGCCATCTTATTTCAGACCTGCAGTGATTTATATATATTTCCCCCCCCTTTTTCCTTCCTACTCTCTTCCTATCCCCATGGCACTGTGCTCCCCGATCAGCCTGGATGGGGTGCTTGGAGCTGGGGAAACCACTTTAGATCTTTGCGATCCTGGTGAAGGCGCTGAAAAGAAATTGGCTTGGGGGAAGAAAGGGGGGTTTGTTTTGGTTTGATGAGAATTTTGTCTCCACCAGCTGGAGAGACAGCTGGGGTCCTCTCCTGCCCTGGCTCGCCAGCCCTTGCCTCGCCAGTTCTTCACCTGCTCGCAGCCACCAGGCACAGGGAGAGATTTTTCTGGGCTGTGGATTTAAGAGAGTTCAGAATTTGGTTTCTTGCTCAAGCCTTCCTTGGTGGGATTTCTGGCAGCGTCTTGCTCACCCCCAGGTGGGTTCAGGGAGAGTGATGGTCCTCAGGCATTAGCCCTGCTGAAGGCTGCTCAGTGTGCAGGTGGGATTTTCTGGTGGCTGTGCATGCTGTTGAGGAGGCTGAGCTCCACCGGCCACCTCCACTCCCCCTAGCAATGATGGGGTGGCCCCAACCTGTCCAAACCCATGGTGGTTTCCGACTCTGATTAGGCATGCTTTTCCCAGGGAGCAGCTGGAGAGGGGAGAAAAGGCAGTTTGAGGGTGAGGGTTCATCGCTCCTGCTTATAGGGATGCTGGTCCCACTTCTGGTTGAGGAGGGGAAAACCCAAAAGGTCTGGGTTCATGGTTCCCTGCTGCAAGTGAACCCCATGATGTGCAGCCATGGGGGTCACTCGGCATGCCCTTGTGCTGGAGGGCGTTCAAGGAAGAGGAAGCTGCAGTCAGGGCTGAGGGAGGTGGGAATGAGGGAGGTGCGGGGGGTGTTTTTCATCTCACAGTGCTTTTTGTCCCTTTGTGCTCATTTTGTGCCTGGCTCCTGCCCACTGCGGGTGCAAAGTGAAGAGGGGGACAGAGCCCTGGGCTGGAGCTCTGGGCCTCTGCCAGGCCTTTAATAAAGCATCTCCACTGTCAGGGGGGTAACGAATCTCTCTAAAGCATGGAGGAAATATTTGGATTTTATTAGGGTGAAATACCTGGGCTGACCCAAAAGAATACTCTTTTCCATAATCATGTTTTCATGATAAAAGTTGAATTTCTGTGTATTTGTGCAATAGTCTGAAAGGAAGAGGCTGGGGGGACTGACAGTGCTCCCTGATGTCACAGACACTGCGTGGCTGTGTGTGAAAGCCTATAGGCCCCACATCCTAGCCAGTAACTTCAGTTTTGTTCCTCAGTGCTTCTACCCTGGAAGGAATCCTGCCTGGGAAGGAGGAAGCCAGCTGGTACCCAGGTATCTTTTGGTGCTGTTGGTCCTCAGTAGCCATGGGTGCACCCAGGTTGTCTCATGCATCTCTCTGGGGATCTCACTGGAGCTTGTCTGAGCTTTGTGAGGTTTGATGGGTGGTATTTTTTTCCTTTGGTGTCTTTTTTGTTTTGCTCTGTGGTTTGTTTGGGTTTGGTTTTCTTTTAAATCATCACCCCTTGGTTTCCCAGGAGAGGAGTTCTGTAATCTCTGGCTTCCCAGCCCAAATATTTACAGATGGCCAAATCCTGAAGCTTTTGGGACAGCGTGGGGCAGGGTGACCGCTGAGCTGACTGCTGAGCAGCACTCTGCCAGGGCTGCACTGGCAGCAGGGGCACAGCATTGGGCTGGTGGCACCAGTCTCTGCATATTTGGGGGGGTGTGGTGTGGTGTGTATCTATCTTCTTGCTTACCTGTTTTGCTGGAATCATATTAACAAAACCCACAATTTCTTCAGCTTATCAGGGACCCTCTGTGCTTTTGGGTTGGACATCTGAAAATGGTGTTTCCTTCCACAAAGGTTGTTTGGTGGGTTGTTTTTCCAGGAGGGTGACGTGTGTGTCTCAGCACAGGACTGAGACCTTGCCGCATTCAAACAACTCATTGTCTCGTATCATGCTGTGTGCTTGCATGCACCTGCCTGTTTTGGGCAGAGGCTTAGCATCTCCCATACCCGCAGAACCGATCCTCTGGTTGGGGTCCAGTCTCCTGCAGCTGGTGCCCAGTTTGGCTACAATGGGCTGTGGTGATGTGCAGAGAAAAGGGCTGAAAACTCACCTCTTTCACCTGTGAAGTGGAACCAGAAATAGAAACATAGGCTCCATTCATCATCGCAAGTGCTTTGAGCATCTTGCTGGCTGTGAATTTTTGGTTTCTCTCCAGATTTGCCTGATTTGTCGTGTTTTTCTTTGAGTTCCACCTCAGGCTGCTTTAGGCCAAAGGTGACCAAAGGTTCTCCCAGACAGATGCTGAAGGAGAACTGCTCTGTATCCCAGCACATCCTGATGAGCAACGATGCTTCCCCTTGTCTGAGAGGCGCTGAGGCTCCATATCTGCAGGTGAAAGGTTCCCTCCCCTTGTGCTGAAGCATCCTGCTCTTCCTCAGGGAGAATGCCTTGAAGGGCTGAGCACACTGAAGGAGGCTTCCTCTGCCAATACTCACATTCTGTGAGCCCACTGGGGCTCGGCACTGATCCTTCCCAGCTGTCCCCCCTGCCACCATCATCCATACGTTGTCTCTCGCTGCTCCTCACCCCTCTCCTTTCCTTGTGGCCTTCATTTCCTAACACTGCTCTTGGGGAGAGCTTTCTGTCCTTGACAGCGGAACAAATCCCTTTTCACGCGACCATCACTCCCAGACCCATTGTCCTGCACCCCTGCCGCCACCATGCAAAATCTCCACACACACACCCACCCCCGTCCCCGGTATGTCTGTTCCTCTGGAATGATAACCACCATCGCAGTGGGCCGGTGAGACCCTGAAATCCCTCTGGGCAAGGTCTCCTGCCCTGCAAGGGAGCAAAGTGGGCTCTGAAAAGCACCAGAGGCGAGGGTGGTTCCCAGAGAAGATGTTTGTCTGGGGCAGTTGGGATGCCGTTGGGGCGCTGTGCGTCCTCTCTTTGATATGTGCTGCAGAGCTCCTTGGATGAACCTGGAGTCTGTGAGTGCTGGGGGCTGCTCTTTCTCTGCCTGGGGCTGTTGTGATTTCAGTTTTTCACTGTGTAGCACTGCTAAACAGGAAGAGAGAGGTGGGAATTTTCTCTTTGCTATTCAAAGCTCAGGGAAGCATTTGGCAAGAAAAATTTGGTAAGGGGAGAAAAACAGGTTAAAGGACTTGAAGACTGTTCTCAGCTGCACTGATTTTTTTATATATATATAATATTTATTTGAAAGAGATGGTGTTGTCATTTCTTCCCTCCAATCCCTGCCATTGTAAAAACATAGGGATGCTTTGGTTGCCAGAAATCCTGCTCAGCATTTGCTGGCTCTCTTAAGCCTTTATTCCTGGAAAGCATCACCTTAGCTATGCAAAACGTTGCTAACCTCTGCAGTCGTGTATCTAAAGAGGATGCGGGGGAGAAGCAACATGTCCAATGTTTGCAGGTGCCTCTACAGGGATGATTTTGATGCCATTGAAATAATAAATTGACAGGTGCTGGTAGTGGAGGGAGACGTTTGTCGAGGCCCAACCCCAAAACTCTCACCCAATGGCTTCTTTGTCAAGCCTGGATTGGGACTGACCCACAGCACGCTTCTGGGGCAGCTTTTCCATTGCTGGCCTTCGAGAGTCTCTAGGCAATGTGAGAGGAGGGTTCAGCTGAGCCAGGGTCTGAACTGCTTGGAGATGGAGATGCTGAGATGCTCTTAGCTGTAGGGAGAGCTGAGGGAACCTTGCCCACTTGAGCCGAGTCCGTGAACCCAACCAACCTCTCAGCTCGGGCACCTGTGGTCCCTGGTGTGGTGCCTTGGACTCGCGTGTCCAGAGTCTTGCTTGTGCTGGATGGGCGGCCAGCTGCAGTGCTGATGGGGAACTGAAATGCTGAATTATGTATATCTTACAGCATCTCTGCTGCCAGGCAGAGCGCTGGAGTGGTATCGAGCAGATCCTTTTAAACAGCAGCCTGAACGTGGGAGCGTGGTTAGGAGAGCCATTAAGTGTTTGAACCTTGTTGATGTCTCCTCAGGTGAAGGTTGCTCCTTCCTTCTGCATCCGTAATTACAAAAGGCTGAAAGAGCAACCTCAATGGACTGGCTTAAAAGTTTAATGAAGCTTAAAGACTGGTAGGTTGGGCCCTTGAGCCTGAGCTTGTTTCAGCTCTGGCACTAGGAAGGAGAAAGTTGACCAGAAAGGAGGAGAAATCTCCTGCACACATCGCTTTGAAGATGTTAAAACTCGAACTGATGGGAAGTTCTGTTACGTAGGTGTATTAAGAGAAAGAAATGGGTAGGGAAGGTCTGAGAAGGGTGAAGGGCGCCCTGTGTGGGGAAAGAAGGTCCAAGAGAGGTGGGTATCCCTGGTGAGAGGAAAGCTGTCCATGAGAGGGATGAGATTTTCTGGCTGGGACTGCGCAAGATGCATGCGAGGTGGATGCCGCCTTCTCTGCAGCTCCAAACCTGGGCAGTGCTGATGGATGAGGGCCAAAGTGCAGCAGGATCTGTGTGGCTCACCCATTTTGTCTGGGGTAACGTGCTTCTTGCATCACCTGCCAAAGATGCTACAGGGTGGGGAGGGCTGCTGGCATCCTGGTCACCAACTGGCTCCCAGCAAGAGGCAAAGTGTCTGTGCCCTTGGCAGTCTTTAGGGGAGGCTTTTTTGCAGCACCAAACCCACCTCTGAACCTTTTCTTTTTGCCAGCAGAGATGGGGAGTTAAGTGCTTTGCCTTTCTCTTCTTCTCACCTCATGGTGAAACCACAACTCTTCATGATGGTGCCAGAGTATATATGGGGACACTACTAGGTTGGTGTGGCGGTTTGTCTGTGGCCAGCCAAGCTCAGGGGCACCAATGCCACCCATCCCCTTCCGAACAGTGTGATGTGAAGAGGTAGATCTGGCTGCTAAATCACAGAGCCCAAATCCTCCCTGCTCTGCTGGGATGGCCCATCCCCATCCTCCAGAAAAAGTGCAATTTCCCTGCCAACAGCATCTTTATGCAATTTCCAACTGCCTTACAAAAATCCCAGGAACTCCCTGAATCCTTGGCTTTTATGCTAAATATACCCCCACCCCGAAGTGATCTGGGTTTTTTTGCCTGTTTCAGGCACTTTTGCTTTCAAACATCAGCCTCGGTCCTTCCCTCCCCATCTTGATGCTTGCAGATCACTGTCTTCACGTGGAGCAGACGCTGGCCTTGCCTGGGAGCAACGCTTTGATGCTTTGCAGGTCTCCTTGGTTGGCTGCTGAAGCTCATTGAGCACGTTGTGTGGGTGAAAGGTGCTCGTGAAATCAAAACCAAACCTACGTCTTCCCCTTTAAGTGTTTTCTTCCTGGTGGAAAAGTGCAGGGAAAGTCAACTGACAGTGCATCTTGCCGAGGCTGCTGCGTGGGTTTTTTCCATAAGGATTAGTGGTTCAAGAGCGGGGATTTTCAAACTGACAAGCCCTTGGCAGAGAAATAATTATAGGCTTTTTATGCTTTGTCTTTCCTAAGTAGTTCTAAATTACTTTTTCCCTTGAGGCATTTTTTTTTTAAGCAAAAAGGGGCAGGGGGTGGGGTGGGGAAATGTGCATTTCCTCAGTGTCCTTGAAAATATGCAAGATGTTTGTGGAGACCATTCCAGTTTCAGCTATAAGATTATTTTCTCTTTTTTTTTGCATGTGTTTGTTTGCTTTAACCACGTCAAATCAACCCAATTTTCTTGGCCGGTGATGCTTCAGAAATAGATCTTAGAAATGGGAGATGGAGGGAGATGGATGCAATCACTTCTCAGCCATCTCAGGAATGCGGGTTTTGCCTCTGCAGTATATTCCCCGGGGTTTTTACTCCACTCCTTGCTGTGAGAGAGGATTTCTGGGGCTAGTGGAGCTGGTTTTCCCCGTCAGTATCGATTATTTGCTTGCACCGAGTTGCTGCGCATCCTGCTGGGAAACCCTGGCCGTGCCCTGTTTGTCATCAGCATCCTGCTGCTCCCAAGGGCTGCAGAGTCCATCCGGGCTCACCCAGCTCCATCCTCCATTGGGTCTTCTCCTCACCCGCGGCTCCCTTTGAGCAGCTTTGGCTGGTCTTTGCTGTTTGAAAGAGGCAGTGGGATGAGGAGGGGAAGGAGGAAAAGAAAAGCCGCATCAGTTGAGACCAGCTGCACGGCACACGTGAGCTCGTGCCTTTTATCCCTACTAAAACCGACCTCCTGCAAGTCTCACCTTAATGAGATGCCCTGATTTTCTCAGCAGACCTGTTGTCTCTGTGTCATCCTGGTGTGTTTTACCATGGCTCAATCCCAGCCTGGAGCATTTTGCTCCTGGCACTTTTGCCCCTCCTTGGGAAGAGCCTTCCAGAGGATGCTGTCTTAAACCAGAGCTTTCCTGTGCCTGACCAGTGAGGAGGTTTCTGTCCATCCCTGATACTGAACGCGGCTTGTGATGTTAGGGGGGCAGGGAAGGGGGCCCTGGGAGAGGACCCCGTTGGCATTTACACTTGCCGCAATATAAAGGGTAACGCCAGGGCCTGGAGGGGCTGCGTTATTGCATCTGCTGCTGCGGCAGCGCCGGGATGCTCCCTGGGGATTACCAGTGCAATATTCTTGCTGTTGGCGTGGAGGGGGCCAGGCTGCCGTTAATAACGGCGTTGCTCTACCTTGCCTTTATTAAATGAGGGAAGCCTTCGTTCTTCCTGCCCTGGGTGTGACCGGGTCCAGGCTTTGCGATAAGAAGGACAGGGGTGGTGGTGGGTGGCAAGGAGAAGGTGTTTGAAGTAATTGGAGCTGCTTGGTGGGGAGGAGGGAATTGCTGAGAGGGAAGAATTGCCAAGAGGGGGTGGCAGAGATATCTCAATGGGGTGTCCTGCCCCAAAACCATCCTGCAGACTCTGCCCAACCCACCCTGCGCTTCTCAGGCCTTCATCTCCCTGGGGCTGCAGTGTTTGGTGGGCACCTCACTTTCCCTGCTCCCCACCTCTCCTGGAGACCCTCTTAGGGTTGCCATGGTCTGGTTATGCTTGTGGGGAGGCCGTGATGTGGCTGCAGGGCTTACAAATCCCCTGGCACTCTGCAGAGGTGATGGGTGATACTGCCAAGAGACGTGGTACCAGGAGGGGACCTGCCTGTCCTGTCTCTCCTCTGCCCCAGCCATCATTTCTCAAGCAAAGGCACTTTTTTTTCTCATCTTCCCCTGTCCAGACACTGTGAATCCCACTAAAACTTTTGACTGGAGCAGGGATTACGTGCTCAGGTTTCAGCCCTTGTCTGCGAGCAGTGTATACTTTCTGCCCGGGCTCAAGTGACATTTTGTGGGAGATAGGAGGGTATTAAGTGTTGGTCCTTGCAGATAAAAATAGCCACTGGCCCAACGACATTTTTTCGTTGTCTTGTCGCTGGTCTGACCTGGCTCCGTCGCCTCCGTGCTGGTCTTTTCTTAGCATCAGGTGCTGAGGGCATCCACAGCCTGAGCTGGCACGATCTCACTCTGAGCATCCCCACCTGGCTATCACAGTGACGCTCCGTGAGCATCGTAGCTGGTACTGTGCCGGGCTGTCCATGTAGGCTGGAGGGGAAACCACGCCGGGAGCAGCAGGTCCTGGGTTTGTGTTCACAGGGGCTGGAAGGAAACGCTGTCCATCCTGCTTGTTGAGAGCCCAGCCTAAATATGCACAGCAGCCTTAGTCCCTGAAACTGGAGCCCGCAGATCAAAGTGTGTACCCCAAGTTGCCTGTGATCACAAACCTCACTGCTGATGCAGGAGCTCTCCTGATTTACAGGGGTCCTCATGCGTGCACACGTGTCCGCCTGTCTGTTTTCCCTGTTGCTGTGTTTCTGAGCTGATGTTTTCATCCCGAGGTTATGGCCAGAGCTGGCTTGGGGCCCCTCAGCAGCATCGGCAGCGCTGACTGACTCTTGCCGCTCCAGAAACACAGGGCTGGGGCCAGCCAAAAGGAAAGGGAAGGAGAGGAGGAGGAGGTCTGGCTCACTGCTGAGCTGGGACCAGATCCACTCTGGGTGAGGCTCTCCCACCCTGCCTGCCCTGTGCCTTTCTCAGGCCTTGCTCTGAAGAGCAGCATCCGTCTGCTGTGCCTCTGAAAATAGCCGGTGTGTTTTTGGAAGAGCTTGTGTGCAGCTGGTAGGATGGCAGCAGGAACAGTTTCTCCTGGTGTTAAGTCCTTCTTTCTCATGGTCAGGCTAGAAAGCCCTCAGGCATTGGCCTCTGTGTAGTGTACATCCTTTGAGGATGCCTCCATTACATCTGCTTGTTGTTCTGATGTCCACCAGCGCATCCTTCTCCCCAAGGACCTCTTTGTGCATCTCCTAGATGCATAGTCAAGCTATCTTTGATGCATAGTCAACTGCAGCCATTAAATACCTTTCTCAAACAAGTGGAGGCTTTTGGGAACCGTGTCTTTCCCAGATTCCTTTTACTCTCTGCTTCAAGGCCCACCTGGGGGGTTCTTCTTGCATGGTCTCAGCCATCTGCTGAAGTGTCTCTCCCATCAGAAAAAAGAGGAGTGAGGTCTTGGTGTGCCTGGAGCTGAACCGATGCAATGGCACTTGGCCACTTGAAGTTGTGGGCGATTACTGAGCCCTTGCCAGAAATTCTTCCAGTGGGATCGGGAATGCTCCTGGGTGTTAAATTTGTCCTGCAGTGTGTAACCTCTAAGTAGAGCCCATCGTGTTTTGTAACAGATCATATGATGCCGGCAATGGCAGCCGCCTGCCCTGCGTTTCAAGGTCAGTGCTGAGCTCAGGGCCAGAGGGACAGCTCCTGGCTGTGGCCATCTCACCGTCCTCTGCTCCCTCCTGGGGTAAACTTGTGGAGCCTTGGGAGTTCAGTTTGGCGATGGAGGCTGTTTTGCTCTCAGGCAGTGAGGCTGTAGCCCACATCTTGGGATCTCCCCTTGTTGGGCATGCTCTTGGGACCGGTACGGCGCTGGGATGTGAACCCTACCCCTGTCAGTCCTGCAGCCCCTTGAAGTTTCCTCATGTGTTGCTGACATGCTTGTTCCCACATCTGGAAACCGCTGTCCCTGTAACTGGAGGCTGTGTATCAGGCTGCAGCTCCATCCCCTGAGAGTTTTACAGCATCGTGCTAAGGACAGGAGCTTCCAGCATACGCACAGACAATATTCTCTTGCTCTCAATACCTCCCAGTGAGGACTCAGTCTTGAACATCTTGTATCCTTGACGAGAACCACTGTGCAGGAACATGTTTCCTGGCAAAGGTGAGCAGCACAGAGTCCTCATCTTGGTGGACAAGCAGCACAGATGCTGCTGCCTGCCCTGTCCCTTGGCTTCCTCCCAGGAAAGCTCAGCCATCCCCAGGAGAAAAATCTCCTGTGGTCTTTATCAATAAATAAATGTTTTTCGGCCCATCACTGCATCAAGCGATTCTAAGGGATTTTTCTTACAGGTTGTTAAATAAGAATAGCAGGGGTTTAAAATATTAAGGGGCAGTTGGCCCTTGCCGGGTCTCTCGTTATGCGGATGTTTCATTTATAATTTGGACCCAAGTTGGGATGTGCTGAGAGATGCTCGGGCTGCAGCCTGTGCATGGGGATTAATGCAGTGCTCTCTCCTGCCAGAAAATAATAAAAGCCAGGGACTGTCTAGGGATTGTGCGTGAAGGATTAGGAAGAGAATATGCACGGGCCTGTCTGCAGCTGGTTGAAGTCTAGCGCAGAGGGGTAAGCCTGGAAATCATTGCTTGCTGAGGGCTGTGAGGGGGCCAGCGTGGAAAGGGAGCTTGTCTCCTAAAACCTGAGGAGCTCTGCAGCCGGACAGTGTTTTTAGTAGGAGGCGGGGAGTAGAAAGTCTCTCCCTGGGAGATGTCTGTGCCGGTCAGGAAGGAGGAAGCACTGCAGAGTAGATGCTTCTGCCTCTGCTTTCCAGGTGTTCTGTATGAGTGGAAGATGCTGGGCTTTAGGGATTGGGTTTTCTGTTGTGAATGGAGGATGCTGAGCTCCAGGGACTGGGGTTTTCCAGTTTTTACAGGATGCCCCATCAGATCTCCAGATTCTGCCAGGAGCTTGGCTTCATCCACACTGCTATTTTTAGTTTCTAAAGCTAGAGGTCCCAAAGTCAGGGGATTTGAGGAAGCCATCCATTACCTCTCAACAGAAAGAACTTCCAGCTTTTGGGCTCTGTGAAAAGCTGGAAGATGTTTGGGTCTTGCATTTGTTTGGCTTCTCAATGTCAGCAGGGACCGTTCCTGAAACGGTCACCTGGAGCTAGCTTGGGAAGCTAGAGTCACACCTCTCTGTCTTAGCAAAGACTTCCTCATGCCAGTTGTTCAGTATGAGGATTTACCTTGCAACCACCGTGCTCCTGGAAGGTGTTGGCTGAGGCAGAGGCATCCGAATTCCCTAGGGCAAGTTGGGGTGTTATGGCCCTCGCCCAAGAGAAGCACTTGCTCTTGTGGTAACTATTAATTGCTTCTGGAATTTAAAAAGCACAAACAAGCTCGCTTGCCAGGGAACAAGTTACCTGGCACATGAATGTCTTGCCATTAATGCGGGGCTGACCCTGATGATGATGTGAGGATCAGAAGAGCTTTCAATGAATTTGCCAGAAACCATTTTAGGGGAGGCTGTGTGTTGTAAATCCTTAAGTAATGGGATGGAGGGAATTAGATTAGACAATAGTTTGGAGAAACCAGGCATGATTGCCTATTGAGGATGTTCAGATAGAAATGTAGTATCGTGAGACAAAGCCCCTGTGTGTCCTTATCCTGGCAACTGATGAGCGGGGTTTACAACCTGGAAAACAAGATTGTCGAAGGGTTTGTTTTACACACCGCAATAACCAGTGGTGCTGGGGAGCAAAACAGGGTCCTACTGCGTCCAAAGGTGCATTGTAAAGCTGCAGCAGTTCCTGGAGGAGCAGCCCAGGATAGGGCCGATTGTGTTGGGTTGGGGATGCCCATTGCATCCAGCACCCATCGTGGTAGGTCCTGGGTACCTTGCAGCTTTGGCATGGGTGTCTCGGGCAGTCCCATGCCGCTGCTGAGCTCTGCTTCAGGAGGCCTTTCAGCTGCAACCTTTGAGGTCCTTGAACGAGTCCAGAGAAGGGCAACCAGGCTGGTGAAGAGGCTGGAGGGCAAATCATACGAGGAATGGCTGAGGGAGCTGGGGATGTTTAGTCTGGAGAAGAGGAGGCTGAGGGGAGACCTTATCACTACCTACAACTACCTGAAGGGAGGCTGTAGAGAGGTGGGCGATGGTCTCTTCAGCCAGGTGACAGAAGATAGGACAAGGGGAAATGACAAGAAGCTGAGCCAGGGCAGGGTCAGATTAGATATTAGAAAAAAGTTTTTTACTGAAAGAGTTGTCGGGTCCTGGAACAGGCTGCCCAGGGAGGTGGTTGAGTCACCTTCCCTGGATGTGTTTAAAAAAAGTGTAGATGAGGTACTTAGGGATATGCTTTAGCTTAGGATGGGATTGGTTGGACTTGATGATCTTTAAAGGTCTCTTCCAACCTTATGATTCTGTGATTCTAATACAGCAAGGGAGGTGGTGTCCCGTCTTGCTCTCACAGCCTGCCCTGATGCCTGTGTCCCGCTGTGAGCCGTCCCAAAGCTGTTTGCAGGTTTCTAGGGGGCCCCAGCTCCTCTTTGCCAGTTCCCCAGCCCCTGAATGGGGCCGCTGAGCTATTTCACAGGGATGTGCTGGCACGTGGGGCTGTTTGCTGCTTCTGTGAGCACACAATGCCTGCTGCTTGCTTCCTACCTCTGCTGGTTTGCCCTTCCTCAGGCTCCCCCTGCACTGGGAGGACAGGATTGGGGATGCCAGTGGCTTTTCCTGATGGATCTGCTTTTATCTTTTGGGTTTTCCCTACACGTGCTTGCACAAAGAGCTCAGTAAACACTGTTAAACTGCGTTCATTTGAAAGGGCAGGCTGGAAGGGGGGCGGGAGGTGGGGGGAAGAGTGTTTCGCCTGCAGCGAAATAAAGTACTTCCCAAATTCAATATCTATGCAATGAGCGGTACTGCGGTGGGAATTGTGCATCCTTTCATGGGGCAGTGCTTGCAGGGAAAGCAGTCAGCAGTCAGGCTGCCTCGAGCCCTGAAAATATGGTCCTGTTGGCTGCCTGGGGCAAGGTGTCAGTGCTTAAAAGATCAAAGCTAGTGGCTGATGTTCAGCTGCCTGTTTGTGCTGGCCTTGCAGATTGCATCCGACTCACCCGTCTGTCTGGCACAGGGCTGCCTGGCAGGTGCGCGGGTTGGTGGTGGCAGTGCTTAGTGCTAGGGAGGGGGTAAGTCTAGGCTATCGTGTGCTTCTGCACCTCCCAGTTTCGCTCCCTCCAGCAGGACAGAGTTCAAAGGGGCTCTGGCCTTCCCGGAATAGGAAATGGTGGGATCCACCCTGGAGCCCTTGTTCTTATTTTACCCAGAAGGGTCCCACCCCATCCGAGAAGCCCTAAATCCAGCTGGGTGTGGAAATGGGGGCGGAAAGGTTTGTGCAAGGACCACACTTCATTCCTGTGGCTCTGGTAGCGGTCATTCTGCAGCATGTGTGAGGTGGTGGTTGATCCGGGTCTGGGGTGGGGGTTTGTCTATTCTCTTATAGAAAGAGAGGAAAAGAAATTCAGGAGGCCCCAGTGAGATGAGCTTGGAGGAGGGCGGCTCTCACTCCATGGAGCAGTTGCTGGCGTCCAATTTTCTGTCTCACTGTGTTTAATGGACCTGCAAGCCCATTGCAAAGCCGAGATTGCTCAGGCGAACGCCCCGCAGCCAGATTGCAGGGTCTTGCTTAACCCAGCTCTGCCGGGTTTCTTGACACGGTTTTCATGCAAGGTCTCAGCTTCACCTTTTCACCAGTGAGAAACTCCCCAGAGTGACACAGCCAATGCTGGGGAACGGTGGCTTTCCATACTGGTGACACGCATGTCACTCTGTCTTAACCACCCTGGGAGGTAACAGCTTAGAAGGTGTTCAGCGGGTTGACAGGTGAGATCATCAGGTTTCAATGGTAACACGCTGCGGAAGTATGCAGGAAGACTTGCTCAGTGGTTCTTACCCAGGAGGTCCATGTTGCTTCAGCTTGGACTCTACTCAGGCGGTGTTCCTCTTGGTGAGTCCTCTGTGAAAGCCTATGAGGAAGGTGCCCAAGCTGGCACAAGTTCTCAGACAGGCTTTGGCTTTCTGCCTGCAGACACATGGCCTCATGGTCTGGGGTGACACGACCATTGTGCTTTGGCTTTGTGAGAGCCCTTTTGCACCTCTGTGAGCCACAGAGGAAGCACCTGAGGGAGGGAAGATGGTGGTCTGGTGTGCTGCATCAGTTGCTATGTCATCCACCCCTGCCCAGTGGGTCACGTCTCTGCTCTGCTTCGGTTCTCCAGGGCCTGGGAACACCCAGTGTGGGTTTGTATTTTCCTGGGAAATAGGGGCAGGGAAATACAATATCCACATTTCTAAGGCCCTAGGGATGACTGTGGAAGAGGCAGCGTGGAAGTGCTGGGGATGCAGCTTGTAGCTTGTAGAGAGGTGAGTTTTGGAGGCTTGCAGTCCCCTTCATGCCGATGCTGCTGGGAAGGACTGTCTTTCTCTGGCATTTTCCACCTCTCTGGAGGATGAAGGGTTTCCCTGCCTGCCCTGGTTGCCAGCAGGGGTGCGCAGGCAGGAGATGGGCAGGAAAGGAAAGGAAAGGAGGAGAGGATAACGCCCCAGCCAACGGGCCTTGGCCATTTCTGGATGAGTAGGTCATCTGGGTGTGGGAGGGGAGCGGGTGTCCAAGCCAGCCTGGAGAAGCTGAGGTTGGGTGTATGTGCGATTTGGGGGAAAGTGAGAAGGGATTTCTTAGGCGAGAGGAATGTGAGTTTCCTCCTTCACATATGTCTCCTGTTCTTCCAGTTTGCAACAAAAGTCATCAAATTGCCCAAGACCTGGCAGCAAGGACAGCCTGAGAACAGCCCACAAATCATGGGGAAGCGTCTCCCCTCCTCCCTGCCTGCCTCCAGATACTTGCACATCAGGAACCGCTTTAATCCCCTTCTGGGTGATAAAACTTCTGCCCCTTCCCAGCTCCAGGCGGCTGCACAGCCCAGAGCCTCCAGAGCGTGTGCTTGCCGTAGCACCAGGCCTGGTGTGTTAGAAATTTGGGGTTCCCTTGAGTTGGTTGCACTTCTAAATCCTACTGAGAAGGGCTGAGGTGCTCAGGCGTCAGGGATGGCAGCAGTCATTTGGTGGAGACGTCATGATGTTGCTGGCTTGACTTTCCTTGTCCCCACCAGTCCTGCTCAGTCTGCCTGAATTACGGGACATGTAGGGCCCCAGCTGAGAGGCTGAGGAGCAGTTGTGTGTCTGGGTGAAGGGCACATTTAATTACCCCAGCACCTTCCTTGCAATCCTGCCAGCTGCTGGGGTCTTTTTTGGCAGAAAGGATTGCTGATGAAGCAGAGCTGAAGATGATCAGGTGAGCCTTTCCAAGCTCTCCTGTTCACCCTGCACATCACGGGGTTGGGCAAAGTCCAACCAAGTTGTAGTTGTGAGGTCAGGATTGCTGCTGAAGGGGTGTCTCATGCCATTTCATGGGGCTCCCTTGGGGCTCCCAGAGAAGATCCAGCCCCCCCCATCTTCCTGCCATGAGCACTTGCATCCTATGTGGTTTTGCAGCCACCTGGTTTACTTTGGAGATGATGGTCCATGAGGATCGCTGTAAGAAAGGCATTCTGGTTACCCCATTTTGGTCATTTGAGTTGTTAGAGGATTTCCTTACAGGAAAGCAACTCTATCCATCTTATTATTAAGCATAGACTAGCATTGATAACAGGATGAAGACCACCAAAGGTGTGTCCCATCTTCAGGGACCACCCCTTGTACCCTGTCCCATAGGTGTAAGTTTCATCAAGCGGTCCATGGGCTTGTGTGATGGAGAAGACATGGGTGGGCTTTGGCGTGACCAGAGGACAGGGGCATCCCACACTTCATGCTGGTCAGTACGTGGCACACAGCAGCGTGAGGCCTTGCAGGGGAGGAGGAATTACTTCCATGTACAGCTTGGGAGTGGGGGCTCTCCTCCGGTAGCATGAACACAGCCGTTAGCTATGTGCAGTGATAGCTGTTGTCCCCACACCTTGCCTGGCTGGGGTGAAGGTGTCAGCTCTCTGCCACCTCTCCCCTGCTGCAGGAGCTGACCTGTCTGGGAGCCAGGCCCACGGCCCCTGCTTGGACAGGAGATGTTTGCACAATGGGGCTTCCAGAGCCTAGGATGAAGCTGGGTTGCATTTAACAGCCCTACTTGGGATGTTGGTTTTTTCCTACAAGGCCCTCGCCCATCTCAGCAGGATCCCTGCGGATTGCCAGCGTGTGGTGCCAGTCGTTTTTCAACCCTCTGGGTGAAACCCCAGCCCACCAAGCTGCTTGTGGGCCACAACTGTGACCTGATCTCCGGGGTTATGGTGGGGGTGTTTTTTTAATCTCTCCAGGGTCCCCTTCAGATTGTTTTGCTCCATTCCATCTTCTTCAGTCTATTATCTCCTGCTAATGTTATTAACATACTAATTAGTCCCTAATTGTAATTGCCAGTGAAGATGTCAGATGGGGCTGATGCTAACCCTGATCCTTCACATGGCTCTGCTGCTCTGAATTCTGCAGATTGCTCAGCACCTCTCCCATCATCTTGATTATTTTACCTGCTTTGGCTTCACAAAGGAACGTGTGAGTGTGATTTCACAGAGTCACAGAATTGTAGGAAGGGACCTCAAGAGATCATTGAGTCCAACCCCCAAAGTCTTTGTAAAGGCGCTCTAAGAGGTAGCGTGAGTTGGGTTGCAAAACCCCCCAGAGCCAGGTTTGGTGATGGGTGTAGCTCTGAGAGGTGTTTTCTGGTTAGTGCCAAGGTCTCATCTAAAAGGCTGGGGAGGGAATGTGCCTGCCTCTCTGAGGCAGAAGGAAAAAGGCTTTGGAAAGTTAAAGAGCAGCATTTGCCATCCCGCCTATACGCTCAACCCTCTGGCTGCTCGGGCGTTGTGCAAAGGTCTTCTATGACTATAAATAGGCAGAGAGGTAGGCAAAGAGATGGCGAGATGGGATGAGGACAGGCAGTGAGCCAGCCTTGGCCGGCATCTGGAGCTCTTGTTGCCTTTGCATGCCGGAGAGGTGCGGTTTGTTCCGGCCACGCTGCTCTCATCAGGCGAAGTTTGCCCCCACAGAGCCTATTTTTGAACACCACACACACACCTCCCTGCTACCCCCATCCCGGGTACCTTTTGGAGGTGTCGCAAAGAATTGGGGCTGGCTTACAGTGAGGTGCCCCGGCGCTGCCACAGGACATCAAGCCACGTGCTTCGAATAGCTCTGTGCAGACGTGGCCTATGGAGATGAAATGTGGCTCTTGACCGACTGCGAATAAATCAGGGTCAGGAGCTTGAATGCTGGCCAAGAAACCCAAAGGGATAAAATATAGCCTCTCTACAGACTGTTAGCAAACAGCACGTGGGCTGAGATCTGCTAGATAAATTTATGCGCTGTGAATTGTTCACCCAGCTGTAGTGGAGGGATGGACGGACCTATAGAGAACTAATAACCATATGTGGTGGACATGCCTTCAGTGCTGACCTTTAGAGGGTTCAGCAAGGCTGGGAGGTGGTACGGTGTCATCGTGTTAGGGGTGTCGCTGGAGAGAACAAGCGCACGCGTCGCTAGATGAGGGTGAGGTGGGGGTTCAGGCTGCCTCTGCCCTGCATGTCTGGGAGACAGGCTGGCAAAGTAAATTAATGCTCCTGACCTTGGTTTTTGCCATCGTGTCATTTGACATGCATTGAGGATAAATATTGGGTGCTCTGCCTTTGCCTCCTTGTTTCTGAGCCTGTGCGACTTGCCAGCCAAAGAGGTGTCCTGTTCCCGATGCACCTAGGAACATCAGTCTAAAATGGGAGGAGGTGGGAAAAGGTGGGATTCTCACCCAATCCCAGACACGGGGTCTCCAGCACCCACCATCCCCCATTTCATGTGAAAGTGCCCTGGCCACAGAAGTCGCCTCCTCTTGCTTGCCCCAAATCCTTCATAGCCACAAAGAGGAACATCGATTTCACGTCGGGATGAGATGTCCTGGTGTTGGGACCATCTCCAGGCAGACTAGCTTCATGAGATTTTGGGCTCAGCTCAACTGCTTTAAACCAGAGAGATGGGCCTGAGCCCACAACACAGAGCCAAACAGCCTCATACTCGTCCAAGCTGTGGATGAGCATGAGCAGTTTGTGGCTGGTCCCTCCTTTCTCTAATCAGGCATCTGCTTCCCGCCCTCCGCCCTGAGAGGATGGATGTGTGCGTGCTGTCATCGGATGGGACTGGCTTGTAGAACGACAGCTTGTATGTCAGCATCTTATATATTGACATCCCTGCCCTGGCTTTAGCTCAGCTTGCAAGGGGGAGGGACCCAATTCCGCCCCATGGGTACCAGACCCTGTGCCCCCTGTCTGACTACAGGAGGGCGGCTGCTCTGTTTTCTTGTCTCATTTTACTCCAGAGCCAGAGGGGTAACCTGAATTCCTCTGGCTGCGATTCAGGGAAATGTGGGGAAATAAAATAACCCACATTTTTTTGGGAGGAGAAAAGTATTTCTCCCTGATGCTGGGCCACTCCTGGGCTGTGCTGGGCAATCCGCCTTACCTTGGCTGCAGGGGAGCTGCAGCATCATTTTGAGGTTGAGAGCTGGATAAAGAGGCTTTTCCCAGGCTGGGTGTCCAAGGCAGCCTGGGAGATCTCTTGGGAGTGGGCCAGCCCAGCATCTCGTGCTATTACGGCTGGGAAGTCTGTGTCTCAGCCCTGGCAGGCTGTTGCTGGGGACTCCTGCCTGGGCAGCTAATCCAGCAGCCCCCTCGGCACCCCTGCTGCGCCTTTGCCTTGGGCTGTGACTTTTGACATGGGCAGGACACATTTAACAGTGTGCTCTGAATGCTTTGCCACTGTCAGCCTGACCAGTGAGCTGCGGGGCTGTGTCACAGCTCCTGCCAGAGTGATGTCAGTGCTGGCATCACTGTCCCAGCTGGCACTGCAGACCCCTGTTCCAGCTTTAGCCAGGGCAGAAAAGAGCCGCCGAGGGCTGATGCAGCCATCCGGGTACAGGGTGAAGGATCCCTACCATGTCTTGCACCGCTGTCCAATTTGGTGATCTCGCCTGCCCTTTCAAAAGCTATTCAGACTGTGTTGGAGCAGAGCACAGCGAGTTTCAACACTGATGGGTGTTTTCCACCGAGATCCCTTTCTTTTTTTCCTGTGGCAGCGAGGGTTTTGACAAGGTGTCCCAAGCAAACCACAAACAAGGCTGGGGGCGATGAAACCAGCGTGAAAATAGTGTGATGTGGTGCTTGGGTTGGACATGCCCGTTGCTTTTGCAGGGGGATGACATTAAGCTTGTTGGTTTTGTTTTGTTTTTTTTTTAATTTAGAGGATGTGATTTTTGCAAGGAGGCGTCCCTGTGGCTGAGCATCCCAGTGACTGCTCCTTTCTCATCAGGGTCTGGTCTATCCCTTAAAAAAAAAAGGGACAGGGACACGAGAGCTTTTGAGGAGAGTAAATGTTGCCAGGGCAGGCAGAAGAGGCATGCCTGGAGCTGTTTACTCATCACCCCTCAGGCAAAAGCATGGAGCTAGAAGGGGCTCCCCAACACTCAAGTAGCAGGAAGGAGATGCCTTACCCCTTATCTGCCCCAAGGAACTGGCACGTTTAGTGTTTCAGTGAAAGAAATGAGGTTTCTGCTGGGTTGATGAGGGATTAATGGACCTGCTCACTACCTGGACACGTTTGTTATTGCTGGTGGTGGTATTTGTAGTCTCCATTGGTTGCAATCATTAGGCTCCAGAGTGAACGGTGGGTACAGGGATAGTCTGTGCTTGTCTCGGGTGCAAGGGACCACCCCAGTTTTAAATTAATACCTTTCAAAGATGTTAGCTTCTAGCTGGAAGGATTAACAACGTTAATTTTTGGGGTTGTCCTCTGAAGTGTCCTGCTGGGGGTTCTGTCCTGGGTTCTGTCCTGAGCCCTGTCCTGACACCACCACTCTGTGGGCTTCCATCCCGCCGGCTCTTTTTACCAGTGTGTGTTTTGGGGCCAGGAGATCCTTCTCCCAGCTGGAAGCGTCAAGCCATCTTTCTGTGAGGGGTTCGCAGCTAATTGGTTCAATCAATATTTGTTTTGCAAATGCAATTGGAGGGAAAGAGGGATTGAGGGCGCCAGAAATTCAATTGATCTGTAAAAACAGATACCGTGTAAAGGGAATCCTTTCCCTGCCAAGCAAATATTTAGAAAGGAGAAGCAATAAAATGAATAAGCAACAAAGTAATATCCTGCTTCGTCGGCTGCTGGAGGCTGCTGGGAAGGGCTGCTGCCCCCAGCGCTGCAATAACCTCGAGCAGACAAGCAGCACCAACCTGTTTCCTAGAGAAACTCTGTTTGCTTTTGCCGTCTAATCCATCAAAAGCTCATCCTGGTGCCTTGGCAGCACTGGGACCTGTCTCAGGTAGCCTGGCAAGCTGGGCAGTGGCCCTGCACCCCTGCGATGGAGATAGTGGCACAAGCCCAGCTGTGGTGTAGGGGTTGGGGTTGTTCCTGCCTCCTTGTCCTCCCTCATTGGGGTCTCTGCTGTTTGCTGGAGTCTCAGCCTCCTCTGGCATCCTGGAGGTCTGCAAGGGATGTGGGTGCAGTGGGGTGCAAGAGGTGCATGGGGCAAAGCATTGATAGTTCATCTCTAGAAGGAAATTCAAAATGGTAAAGGAAAAAGAAAAAAAAAAAAAAAAGGGATCTCTTTCACACCAGAAAGCTCCATAAAAGTGTTTTTGAGTAGAGCACTGGAGTCCCTCTTCCCAGGCTGCTCAGCATCCCTGTGCAAAGCCCTTCAGTACCCGTGTGACTTGAACCAGAGAGGTTGCCTTGGGCTTGTCTCTTAATTGAAAAGCTCTGGAAATCAAAGATTTTTCAGAAAAAAAACACCCCTATAATGTACATACATGCTTGTGTTTATATATAAACTTCTTGCTCTATAATATATATAAAAACTTCTTGCTCTATAATATATATATTTTATATATATAATATATACAATAGGAAGGAAAGTGATTTCCTATATATATTATAGGAAGTAAGGGAAGTGATTTCATGGGGAAACTCTCTGCCAGCTCTGACAGTAAGAACTTTTAGGGCAGCTTGGAGCCTTCTGAACATCTTTCCTTCTCCCCCATGACAGATACTGACCCTGCTAATCGATGTCAGGTTCCGAGACTGTTTCTCAGTCTGGCAACTTACTGGCATCAGTTAGATCCTTTTGGGGGTATTCATGGCTACTGAAGCCGCCCTGCACAGGTACACACTCACTGCGCAGAAATCTAACTGAGATTTGGATCCTCTTTGGTGTGAAATGGAATTTTCAAGAGTCTGTTGGCTAAAAATGCAGGGTTTTTTTCCTCCCAAACTTCTCCAGGCTGAAGAGGAAAAAAAGCTCCAAAGAAGAAAGGGAATTCTAAATGCTCAATAATCCCATTTTCCCAAGGTTTTACCCCAAGATTTTATTATAAGACTGAGCTCCTCTGGGATGCTTGATACCTCTGGGGAGCTGATGCTTAGACCCACGCATGAGGTGTTATTTGGGAGTGGGTTTCTTGGTGGGGGATCTCCATTGTTGAGTCCTGGCTGCTCATTGCTGGAAGCGTCTGCGCAAGAAAACCCCCATACTCCATCCCCTCTTATTCCTGCCCCATCTCGGGTTCCATGGGGGCTGCAAAACGTGCTCCTGAAACCCCAGCCTGCGAGCAGGCACTAGAAGAGAGCTGCAACGTGAGCTCAGTGGAGGGGGACGTGCGTGTGTATGTGTAGGGGAGAGAAGATGGCTTAAATTTAATGTCTTTTTAGATGAATATTTCCATTCATTCCAGAGCATATTCCTCTGGCATTTCCAACACGCTTGTTTAGCTGAGTAGTTAACAAACTTCTTCGAAACACATGTTATAGTGCTCTCTAGTGCACAGAGCTATGAATGAAGGATGCCTCTTTTGAGATATCTCAATGTGCTGAGCGGCTTTTGCTCCGGAGCAGCCTCTCAACCACAACAGCTGCTTCCCATTGTGGAAATGCTATTGGAAACAAAAAAAACCCCACCACCCTCCACAACCAACCCACCTCACACAAACCCTATCCTGATAACTTGACAATGCATGGGGATGATGTTTATGCAAAGCCCCCTATGCCAGGGTGAGCAGGGGCACTTGGAAATAAAAGATAATGCAAGAAATAACCCAGTTGGGAGACCAGTATCTCCTCGCTGGCAGTGCCCGGTGTGCTCCCACAGATCTCTTGTTTGCTGAGCTGGACTGAAGCAGCTGGTCCCTATGTCCAACTTAGTTTTTTCTGTTTAGTTTTTATACAGCCGAGTGATTTTTATAGCCACTAGAGCGCCGAGAATCTCAGCAGGATATTGGTCGCCTCCTAATGAGAGTTTGCCGCGTCGGTACAAATGCCCAGTGAATTTTAAACACCTGGGAAACGGCAGCTCCTGTGGCCCCATCCCCAGGTGCTCGGAGAGCCCTTGGGGGATCCTAGGTTTTCTGTTTAAAAAAGGAAAAGGCAAGTCTTGATCATAGCCTAGGAGACATGAGAGGAGCCAGGAACCCCAGCATCAGGACTGGACCATATCTACCAGCACTGTCCTTGATGGCGATGATCTGGGAAAGCCCCCAAAAGCCAAGGGAGCCCATGTTGCCCTGAGCAGCTGGGGATTTGGGTCATCCTGAGTGTGAGATCGGACCCATGGGACCAGGCTAGGGGTGGACTCCGTGCCTAATCCCTTCTTGAACCTGTTGGTACACGGTGGCTGTGAATTTGTGGCATGGCTGGGCAGGTCCCCAGCCCTTGCTCTGCTGGGATGTTTAGATGCAGGATCAGGCTGCTGCCTGTCCCTGAGGAAGGAGGTTTCACAACTCCTCCCCTTGCTCTGAACACTCTTTCTTTTTCTTTCTCTTGTTTCCTGTAATCCTTTTCCTTTGGAAATTCAGAACAGAAAAGAGAAAGCTTTTCATTTTTGGGCTTGGTGTTATTTTTATTTTCCATCACAGGAGCTTCACAAAAGATTCAGAGTAAATATAATGATTTGCAGAAGGGGGTTACCCTAAGCTGGAACAGAATGAAAATTGTTCCTTCCCCCACGGTGGTACAGCGCACCGAAAAAACAGTGGGTGTGTAAAACCCCCAAGGGGTAGTAGGGTACCAGCCCGCAGGATTCTTTAGCTGGGGCTGATGTTTCTTGGAAAGCCAGGGAAAAAGAACAAGAGGTTTCAAGATCACGGTGTTTTATCCACTAAATGAGAGACACAAGCAGCGTTGCCTTCATTTCCTGCTCCCCTGTATATTCCTGCCCTGCTTACAAAGCTGGCCAAATCGGGGTGGCGGTGGCGATGGTGCATCCTCTTGCTCCTGGTGACTTTGCTTTTCCATCATTTGCCTCCCCATTAATCTCAGTACAAACAAAGGCTCTGAAGAGACAAGCTGAAAAGCTCCTGGGGGTACGTTTAAATCAGTCCTTTCTAATAATGTCTGCCGACCTCTCTGTGGAAGCACTGCTCCCCAAGGAAAGGACACGGAGCCGCGGCAGCGTGCTGAAATATGGTGGGGTGTAATTAATTCTGACCTCTGGCTCCCGCTCACTCGCTCTCAATATTAAATTTGACTAGTGATATTGTGGTTTTTCAATTATCCTTGTTTTCTTGGGGGCATGGTGGGGGAAGGGGGTCTCTGCTTGAAATTCTGCTTGGTGGGAGATGCATCGTCTGGGTTGCGGGGCGGCCGTGTCATGGCCTGGATTGGGTCGTCTCCCTCAGGATGGTGTTTGGGCTCGGACATGGTTTTGCGTATGGCTCTCTCCTTCCTATCCTGTGTTCCTCAAAAACCAGAGGCTCACTAGGTGCTGTGATGGGGCCAGCTCCCTGACGATGCTCCCAGATCTTATGGAGGAAGGGGAACTACAAAAAGAAGCAGCCTTAGAGGAAACGGAGGAAAATCAGCATTTTGGTCTTGTTCTTCCCAAGGGGTCACTTTCTAGCCACTCCTGAAGTCAGCAGAGGACTTTTATCACCACCCTGAGGGCCCAGAGGGGACCCAGAGCCTTCAGCTCCTATAGGACCTTGTCAGTTTAAGTCTTAATAGCGTGTCCTTGGTCAGCAGCGGAGCAGCCTAAAGCTGCCTTAGAAGCTGTTCACTTGCTTGACCTTTTATTTTGGTGTTGCGAGTGTGCTTTGGCAGCAGCTCTTTGCTTGGAAGGCTTTGTTTGTTTGCTTAATTCCCATCATCCTGGCAGTGCCTGTGTGTGTCCCGGCATGGTCTCTGGAAGGTCCAGTGGGTGTTAAGTGACCATTTTCAGCCCTCAGCCAGAAGGCAGAGACGAAGGTGCCCTTTCCAGGGAAGGCTGGTATGGTTTTTGTGTAGCAGAGGGAGGCTGAAAGGGCCCGGTGCCAATGCCCTCCTCCTCTGCGCGCCCACCACTTGCCCAGTGCTCCCTTGTCACTGCAGTCCTCTGCCGTGGCATTAGGTATGGGGTGGGGAGGAGTGGACACAGATGTGGGAGTTGCATAGGTGTCAGGAGCATCAGGGCAGGAGCTCATTTAGGAATGTTCCTGCAGGATGCCCATGGAGGCTTCCCCCGGTTTAACCCCTCCAGACCCCTGGAGTTTCTGGAAGAGGCTCCACGTTTGAATGCCAGCTGTGTTTGATGGCACCCATTGCAGCGATGGGCTCTCCGAGTGTGCAGGGCCGGGATGTGCAGCAGAATGTGATGCTGGGTGGAGTGGGACCACTGGATTTGGACCCTGAGAGAGCTGGGTTAGGTGAAGAAAGGTGAAAAGTGGGTCTGCTGGGGCTTCCCCTCCCTCCCCTTCATGTTCCTCGGCCTCTCGGAGAACACAGCCGCTGGCCAACTGCTGCGGGTGGATTCGCAAGAGGCCCAGAGTTTGCTTTTGGACTCCCCATCTCCGGTTGCTGCCAGCGGCTTGGCGGGACCCCAGGGAGAGCTCACATCCTGGGTCCACAGAAGCAAGCTCACACACCAGCCCTGGGGATAAAACCAGCCCCGTCTCAGGCCGGTTGCAGTGAAGTGTCGGAAGACGCACTCAGGCAGCAGGAATGAGAAGGGCTTGAGCTGGAGGGGGAGGAGGGAGGAGAAGGGAAATGAAAAAAAAAGAAAAGAAAGAAAGGAAAAAGCCACTTGCTGCAAAGCGAGTGAATTCTTCAATAAACCCGAATCTGCTGAGAATACATTTTACAAACGCGCAGCGAAGTTGGCTGCTTTTGTTTGGCCGTTTGTTAAGCATTAACTAAAGAATGCCATGGTCCAGCCTGCTCGGTGTGAAACCTAATTCTCCCCCTTTCTGGAGCCATGGCATGGAGTGCTCAATTTTTTTCTCTCTGTAGGACTGCAGCCTTCTGGTACTCCAGCCAAAAAACACTCATATTTTAGCAAGCTTAGCCCCAGCCCCGTTGCCAGGCAGTAAAGCGAACACTTGTCCGCTTCAGGGGGAGGGAGCCCAGAGACTGGGAAGGGTCAGGAGAATAGCCCCAGGGAAAACATCCCTTCTCCATCCCACTGGAGAGCTCTCTGAGGGTTTGGGGTGCACAGGGAGGGAAGGCAGAGGTGTCTGGGGGTGCTTTCTTCTGATAGCCTGGGAGCCTGGCGACTAGGGGTGGGTTTCGAGGTCCCCCAGGAATTGCTGGTGCCAGGTTGCCCTCCAAAATGCTCTCGCCATCCCCAGGATGTGCCAGTCTGCTCTCTGCGATGCTGTGATGGACTCAAGCCCATTCCTAGTTGCTCCCATGGTTTCAGCATCCCTCCTGCCAGGGGTCCTTGTGGTCCCTCCAGCTCTGCCGCTGGGAGATGCCCTCACGGGCACCACTCAAGGGGGTGCGTTTGTCCTCCTCTTTGCTCAAGACACCGTCCATACCCTCTGCCTCACTCCTTCACCCCAGAAGGGCTGGAGGTGGGGAAGAAGTGACGTGAGTCCAGCAGCAGCACAGCGCCTTGTTCCCAAGCTGTGGGTGCCGACTTGACAGCGACTGGCATTTTTCCACTGCTGGCCCGTCGAGGACGTGGTGCTGCTGGTTCCCCCTTCTGACAACTGACAATGAGTGAGGAGATGACCCAGTGCCAAGACAACTCAATCCGGCGTCCTCCCTCCCCACGGAGCCCTGCAGCCTGCCGCTGGCGCCCGCTGCCAGCCTCCTCCCGTGCCTCTCGTGCTGCGCATGGCTGTCAGTTCATCCCTGTGCCAAGGTCATGGCTTCGGGGGGATGTCACAGCTTTGCTTCCCAGCGAGCTGTTGTTTGGGGATGGCTGTGAGTGCAGTCAGGCTGGAGCTCCCTGCACCTCTGAGGGGTCAGTTGGGGTTTGCTCACTCTCCTGGGTCATAGTGAGAGGGAAGATGAGTTGGTCAGGTCTCTGCACCAAGATGCTGGATAACCCAGCATCCCTGCAGATGCATCTGTTGCTGGCAGCTCTAGCAGGGAGGCAGGAAGGGCAGCTGCTTGCACTGCTTCACGGGGACCAGTGGTAACGGTGACCGCCCCGGTCCTCAACTGGGAGTCTGTGGGGTCACTCAGGGGCTGCCCTGGCCCTTCTCATCGCACCCCTGGCCCAGGCTGGTGCAGGTGTGGAGGAAAGCATCCCTCCACTGAGGATTGCTGCTGTGCCTTACCCACTGCCTGAGCCAAGCCTCCGTGCATGCGGCGTTTGAGATTTGTCCGTCAGTATTTAATATCAGCGTCCCTGACCCGCCACCCCCCCGGGGAGGCTCCGAGGGGCTGTGTTTATATGCAGTGCACGAAGGCAGACAGCAGCTGGGAAGCGCCTGTCAATCACGGCCCCTTTCAGCCTGTCACCTCAAAATAAAGGGAGTAGGGGACCAGGGCAGGGGGAGGTGGCTCCGATGGGAAATTGGGGCTGCCTGCACTGCTCCCCCTCCATCAGCACAGGGAGGGATGTGGGATGCGCCACATCAGAGGTGGTTTCAGCCATGTGGCAGAATTCCTAGGTTTAGGTGATGCTGTGTGGATGGGAAACCCCAAAGCAGAGGTCTGGGATGGCTTTCCCAAGGAAGAGTAGTTGCACCAAGAAGTGGGACTGTGTCCCCGGGGGAAGGGAGAGGTCTGTAAAGCTGGTTGGCTCTTAAGATGAGACACAAAAGGTTGTGCATTGGGATAAAAATCACTCACCTCACCATATTTGTGTCCCAGTTCTTCTGAAGCTGGGCGGCTGTTTTTATTTATGGATACTCACTGTCAGTACTTCAGCGGGGCTTTTGCTGAGCTGCTCATGGCAGGCTGGGTTTCCACCAAGCATCATGGTGCTGAGCCAGCCACCCCGTCCGGTGCCCTGCCCTGCTCCTGCCAGCTTTGAGTGTGGCTAAAGGAATCCCAAGGTCACCGGTCAGGCCTGATGCAGCTTTAGAACCCCAGGGTTTGGGGGGAAAAGAAAATAAATCAGTGGGGTCTAAAGCCTGGAGCATCCCTGTGATGGGATGGCAGAATCGAAGGCACTTCTGGTACAGTTTTGGGGTTGGTGATTTGTTCTTGCTTTAAGGAACCTGTCAAAGTTCCTGGACAGAGCCCATCCTCCTCCTCTCCTGCACAGCTTCCCATAGAGCAGGGTAAGCTCGGAGTCCCCTTCGCAGCTGCAGGGAGGCACAAAGAGGTAGAGAGGAGAAAAGATGGCATTTGCTCCGCAGCCTGCTGCTTGCAGCGGGAGGGAGCTGGACACCCCAGATGTGAAGGAAAGCATCCCTGGATCCAGGCTGGCGTGTCCTGCTCAGGCATAAATGTTAAATTAATTGCTAGATATGGGGCTGGAAGAAAAACTTCCTTCAGCCCCATCTCAGGCTGAGCAGGGGTTTTTCAGCTGGCTTATCCATGCAGGAGTTATCATCCATGCTGGGGTTATCCTATGTGAGGCTACCCCTTGGGGGGTTATTCCCTTATAACCCTTGGGGTTATTCCCAAGTGGAATTATCCAGGCCTGAGTGCCTATAAGGAAGCTGGGGAAGAACTGTTCCCAAGGGCATAGAGCAGTAGGATGAGAGGTAATAATTTTAAACTAGAAAAGGGGAGATTTACATTGCATATTAGCAAAAAGTTCTTTGCATAGTGGTGCACTGAACATTCTCAGGTGACTGGGCTTCTCAGGCAGTCAAGATATCTTCACTGGCCTAGCGAAGATATCCCTGTTTGCTGCAGGGGAGTTGGACTAGATGTCCTCCAAAGGTCCCTTCCAACCTAACACATTCTATGTTTCTATGATTATCCATGTGGGGGTATTATCTGGGAGGGGGGATTATCCATGCAGGGGTTATCTGTGCATGCTGTTCCTCCCTCTGAAGGAGCTGGTACTGTCCCAGACTGGTCCAGGGCTCTAGGGATCTGGGAGTCCAGTGATACCCTTTGTGCTCTCCCCATTACCCAACCTGTGGTCTGCTGCAGTTTTTACGCCCATGACCCTTCCATGCCTAAAATCTGGGTTTACTGTGGGTGTTTAAGGAACTCTTTGTGGTTTCATACTGTGGAAGATGTTTTATGGGGCTTTCTCTGCATCTCATGTTGCCCAGGGATGGGGAGTCCTGCATCGGGCAGTGTAGACACCTGGTTCTGTCTGGCATCCTTCAGTGGGAGCTACTTGGGTCTCAGCAGTTTGGAAATGAAGTGATTCATTCAGTTTGAAGTGCCTAATATTAGGCAGCCATTTACATTAATCTCACACCTTCCTGTTATGCAAGACTCTTTGGGCATAGAAGCATCCCTCACTTGACCCATGCTGCTGCACCTAGTTGGCAAAAGTTCATGGCTCTCTAATCAGTGCCCTGGAAATAGACACTGTGTGCACATTTGTGAAGATGAGATGGCTGTAATGTAATACCTTATCAATGTTTTATTACAGAGAGCAGTTAGTAATCCCAACAGGTAGGGCTTAAACTTCATTTAAACAAGATGAGGATGTGTTACCAGACAGTACAAATTGCTTCCACTCTGACATAAAAGGGACACGATTAAGGACAAAATGATTGGGGAAATATTAACACAAGCCTGCATTTCTCAGAGCCAGAACAAGAGAAAAATGACCCTTCAGAAGGAATGCTTTCAAGGGAATGTACATCCCTCTCCTCCCAGGGTAGTCGCGGGGATATTGGAAGTACATACGTCTTCGAGACTGACAGTTGTACGTAACCCTGGAGAACTGGAGTTGAATGTACAAAAATAAAAGCCACTAACAGCATTCCCTTGGAATTGTGAAACTTCCCAACCTCCACCTTGGGCATGATGGTTTTTCACTTTCTTCAGCGACAGCAGTGGTTTTTAAAAGCTTTATAATGTCCCTTTCCTGCTTCTTGGGGGATGCTACAATTCGCCAAGCGTACCCAGGGTTTGGCTGGAACAGGGACAGTGATGCACCCCATCCCTGTATTCGTTGTCACTGTTTTGGAAGAACCCTGGGGGGAGCAGGCGTAGCCCACGTGCTGGCACAAAGTGTCTGTGAGAGGTTCCAGAGTTGGGAGGGAGCTGACATGGATAAAGCATCAATGGGGTGCCCCATTGAGCCCTCGACACCCAGCCCCGAAGGCTCGTGGGCACTGCTGGCGGGTGGCAGGGTACCAGCTGTGCGCACATCTGGCAGGCAGCCTTTGGAGCTCCGTGCTCACCAGCCAGACCACGGAGCACCAGGGGGGTGATGCTCTACAGCCGACCCTGCTCATCAGTGCGGTGCGTCAGGCATTACCCCCCTCTCCCGCCTGTATCTGCCCTCCTCATGCCGGTGGCACACGCTGCCATGTCTGGGCTCGCTGGCTCTGCACAGGGGAGGCCTGAGCTCTTGATGTCACAGATGCGACCAGCTGCTGCCGGCTCTACGGGGCTTGCTGCCTGCGCAGAGCCAGCCTGTCCCCCTTGGGCAGTTTGCACAGCTGACTCCCTTCATCATCAGCAGTTGAGTAAAGTGGTGAAACGAGGACGTGAACTGAAGCTTGGCTGGGGTTTTGTGGGAGCAGAGGCTCTGTGTGGGCTGCTGGGGAGATTTGTTCAGGAGCATCTTCAGGTACCTTCACCTTGGAAGCTGCCTCCAGGGCACAGGGACTTGTTCTGGCCCCCATTTCCTTGGTTTATGGGCTATCAAGCTGGTCACAACTACTTTTTAAAACCTTACCCATTTTCTGATGGTTTTGCCGTGAGGGTTTCACATACTTCTGGTCCCCCCTTGTTGGACTGGGGCCAACTCAACATTTTTCATTTCCGATGTGGGGTTTGTTTTTTTTTTTTTGTAACAGCCAAAAAAAGGAGAATGGATTGAAAGCCCTCTGGTGGCTGTGCGGCTGCATCACCCCAGCCCCCAGCCCCCCAGGTCTCCCCCATGGATGATACATGAGATAAGGACCACAGAGGTGGGAGCTATCTGGGGTCAGCAGAAGGCTGGATGCAGCACTCCCCACACAGGTTCCTGGGGCATCCCCAGGCTGGGACGCACTCCATGCTCGGAGATAACCTCTGCAGGATGTGCGCTGACTTTTGACTGCTCTTTCTGGGCCAAAATCATCGAGACAGGGGAATAGTAATGTCCAGTTCCCACAGATATTTAGGATGAGGCTGGGTAAACAGTGATATTTTTTCTTTGTGGGGCCCAAGCTAAAACCATGGACATCTGCAGGTGGTGGACATAGTTCTGGTTCGGTACCTTCGAACATCTCTACTGGGGGACACATCTCTGTCACTTAAAACATTCAGGCCAAGTTTTAGGTCCAAGTGCTTCCATGTGCTCTCAAGAGGTGCCACCTCTGCTCTGCCTGCCTCAGTTTCCCCAACTGCAGATCACTGCTCATGTTAATAAGCCTTTTGGTAAGGACATTTAAAGTCGAAGAAAGAAGAGCTGTGTTTCAACCTAAAGTGCTATTGCTGTTATTATTATTATTGTTGGCTTTTCAGTATTAAGCCAATGTGTTGAAACTAGTGACCTGTACAGTTAGGGATGCCACAAACACCGTCACATCAGTGTCAAGGAACAAGCTGAGCTTTGCCTTTTCCTTTTGGCACATCAAGTCTTCACCAGCCGTAACCCAAAACTTGTTGCCCTGGAGATTCTTATGATGTATTAAACATTCCTGGTGTGTTTACAAGCAGGACCAGGGCTGTTCCAGTGACACGGGCCAGAGGGATGGGGTGATTTTGTGGGTGACTGACAGCATGGATGCTTTCTGCAGATGCTTGTTGAGAGGCACAGATGAACTTGCTGATCCCAGTGCCGTCTCCAGCATCTCCTTAAGTCTAGGCGTGAGCTGGGGGCAGGTGGACATGCCATGTTGGCTTGCTAAAACTCACATAGATGCGGTGTATCTCATGGTGGTGGTGGCTGTACTGTTGGGCTTATACCTGTTTGCTTTTCACCCGGAGTGTCCAGATGTCGGGGTCTTCATGCTTTGGCCACGTTCATGGTAAGCCCCTGGTAACAGGTCCACTAAAAATGCTCAAGTTAGCCTAAGGCAGCATCGTCCCTTGGCACCCGTGCCGTGTCACTGCGGGGTGCCAGCACCAATGGGTGAAACAGCGATCCTGTGCTGATGCCCATCTCCTTTGCCACGGGTGCCCTGCCCCTTTGTCTCCAACGCTGCACTGTGCGCCGGGGGTGCCGCTGCGGCGCTGCCGGGGCATCCCAGCTGGATCTCCTCTTGCTCCCCCAGGCTCTTTGCGGTGAAGTGCGCCGGGTGCCTGGAGGCCATCGCGCCCAGCGAGCTGGTGATGCGCGCCCAGAAGAGCGTCTACCACCTGCGCTGCTTCTGCTGCTGCGTCTGCGAGCGGCGCCTGCAGAAGGGCGATGAGTTTGTGCTGAAGGAGGGGCAGCTCCTCTGTAAGGGCGACTATGAGAAGGAGCGGGAGCTGCTGAGTTTGGTGAGCCCGGCTCTGTCGGATTCTGGTAAGGGGCCGCCCGCGCCCAGCGTCTCCCTGGCTGGTCCCACTCTGAGTCCCCCTGCGAGCATGGTAGGGGCTGGAGACAATGTTTTGGCTCTCTGCCCTGAACCTCTGCCCCATTGTCCAAAGGGAAAAGCTCTACAGGCACCACTGCATCCTCCAGCTGGAGGCTCTCCCACCTCAGTGGCAGTGGTGTGAGCCGGGACCTCAGCAGTGGAGAGGCTGGAGGATGCTCTGGGGACCATCCCTTCTCATTAGGCTTATTTCCAGGAGGGTTTGTGCCCCTGGGCTGTGCTGGACACCAACACCCTATCCTCAGGCGAGTACAGCCTCCCTGGGTGTGGGAGGGAGGGTTGTGCTGGGCGAAGGTGACATCTCCCACCTCCCCACCTGGGAAAACAGGAACTTCCCCTGGTATAAAGACATTAAATGAGAGTTTTCTTCCCTCCCCAAAAAATCCTTATGCCAAATATCCCACTGGCTAAGCCTTCTGTGTCCCTCCCCAGTGCCTCACTGTCCCTGGGACTGTGCCTGGGACTCTGGAAAGGCTGAGAGCAAGAAGCAAGCTGCTTCTGCTCTAGCCAGGCTTTTTCATACCAAGGGGAAACTGAGTCACGGAGCTAAAACATGAGCAGGTGGCAGGGAGCCTGCTTGTCTCCTCAGCAGCTTCCTGGGCAGTTGATAGCTGGTGCCAGACTACAGAGTCAGTGTGGGGATGCTGTGGGGACACTGCAGAGCCAAAAGGAGGGCTGTAGGAGAGGTGGCACCACAGCTGGAGGTGGGGAGGGGATGGGCATCCTGCTCCAGCCAGGGTGTCACTGCCACATTAGGTTGCCCACAGCATCAGATCAACATTAAAACACACATCCACGGCCAAAGCAAATCAAATCTGCGTGTTTCCCAGGAAGACAAATTTAGTAAGAAAACACAGCAGTAGGGGCAGGGGCAGGGGGTTAGAAATGATCTGCTAACAAAAACCCTCATGCAAACACTGTCTCCACAGAGCCCCACTCCTCACAAGCCTGCACAGCCCTGCTCCGAGTGCCTGGGTTGCTCAGCTCCTCTTAAAAACCCTCACTGGGCGGGGCGGGGGGAAAGCTGCTTCACAGAGGGAAGGATGTACCTCCGAAATGCCGTGCCCTGGGAAGGGCCACTGGCACGCTGGGGAGGGGGACACGTCCAGACACCGTCTTTTCTCTGCCGGAGCCAAGCACTGGGTTAAATAAATCAAAAGCTGAAGAAGAAACCAACATCCTGTTTAGGAGGAGGGTGTTAAGACGTGAAGCGGGTCAGGTCACAGGCCCAGCACTTGCCACCTGGCAAGGAGAAGTTGGGGGTGGCGGGTGGGGGAGGGCGGGTGGAAGGGACGGTGTTGGTGGGAACGGAAAGCCTGTGTTCCTATATTTCTCTTTAATCTCATGCTCCTCTGGAGCGAGAGCCTGGCTGGTTTGCCTGCGCCTGGTCCAGCTGAGCTCGTTGGAAAGACAGCCATCCTCCCCTCGAGTAACCGCGATGATATTTAAAAAATAAAGAGTGAGGAGGTGGTTGAAAGGAGCCAGTGAATGATATTCCAGCACTGGAAGAGCTGGGGAGGCAGGAAAGCAGCAGGATGCGGCATGCTGACACTGGCTCTTGCGTTAGCCCTGGGAAAGTCCAACATTGATTGAAGAATTATTATTATTTTCCTTTTGGGATGTGCAAAATAGGAACCAATGAGGAGACATCACTCAGGAAAATAAGTGAATTGGCCCCAGCAATTTGGGTTTATTCCTAGTGGGGGAAAAGGGCAGTTTGGGAAAGGTTGGGGAGCTTTTCCTCCCCAGTGACTCATCAGCCCCTGGTCCAGCCCTGCTGCCAGGGGCTCTAGCCAAAGCAAGAGCTTCAGCTAGCAAAACCCTCCAGGGGAAATGCTTATTTAGGCGGAAACTCCCGCTGAGACCAGAGGGATGCAAAGGGCCGGTATGGAAGTCAAAAGGGCACAGCAACCCCTTGGCTGGTTGGAAACCGAACCCAAAGTCCCTGGCAGTCACTGGCCTGAGGCAGGGAGGTCCTGGCCCTTCCCATCTCCCTGCAGACCCCGTGGCTTAGCACTGCTGTCCCTGCCTGGTTTTGGTGGCCACCAGCAGTTTGTCCTGGGATGTCGGGTGCTCTGGGGCCAGTGGCACAGCAGGGTTCAGCCCAGGTGCACATCCCACATGGATGCTCAGAATGCTGCAGCTTTGCCCCCTCTTGCTGCAGCCCCCACCCCCATCCCAAGGACCATGCTGGGGGATGCAGAGGGGTGTTTCTGCCCCAGCACTGGTCCCAGGTGCCCTTCAGCAGCAGTATGCGATGTGCATATCCAGCCTGTCCCCCACCATCACTGCTTTGAAGCCCCCCACCCTCCCTCCCCCACCCCCCGTGCACCAAAGACCACTTTATGAGAAAGCACACATAAAAAGGGAGCCATATGTTGTCTGTAATCTCCCGAACCCTTGCTTCAATTACTGCCTCCCCTGAGCCTCTGCTGCCCAGCCTAAGTAAACAAGCCCCTCTGAAAGAGGACCCCGCTTTCCAATTAAAAGCGTCCTAACATTTCTCCTCTCCCTAAATCCTCCTGAGCAAGGAATGTCCTGACCCTGATGGCAGGATGCGGGCTCGGCAGGTCGGACCGAGGGCGCGCCGCACAATATCCATCGCCCTGGCTCCTTCCCAGGTGACGTCAGGGGCAGCCCCAGACACTCATTAATTTCTCCCCCTCCTCGGTGGAGAAAGGCTTGAAAGGGAGAGTTAATTAAAAGTAATACCCGCCAAATCCGGCTTCGCTTTTACTTCTTTCCCTTTGACATTAGGAAGGATTTGGGGAGCAGGTGTTGGGGGGAGGGATCTCGGGTGGGGGGCTGGTTTTCCCCCTTGGCATGTGTTTTGAGCACCATTTGCTTGACAGAGTATGTGAGCCTCTGGCTCCCCCCGCCAGGCTCTGCCCCTCCTGGACTGGAGGGGATCAGGGTGCTCACCTCATCTTAGGCTGCAGAAGGATTCAGACACTGAAATGTCTCCCTTGGTTGACATTCCTTCTCCCAATATTTGTAAAAATCTCTACCTCTCCACAAACTAACTCTACCCCACAATAAACTCCTTCGGGTTTCAGCTCAGCAGAGCAGAGATGCTGCTTGTGCGGGCGCTGAAAAGCAGGCAGCGGCAGCCACTGCTCAGCCTCATTAGCCACCAGAGACTCCACACCCTGGGGATACCCGGCGCTGGGGCTCTCAGACCTACTATTGCTGCGTCCTTTGCACTGGAACAAGTAAGAAGGAGCAGTCTGTCTATCCCATTGCCATTGCTGCCCTGGATGTGCTCTGTGGTCAAGTGGCAGCAGCAAGGCACTGATCCCCAGGGGCTAGAACCCAGCTCCAGGCTGGTTTTGGAACCACATCTCTCCCCATCCCAGCCTTTCCAGCACTCGTCACAGCAAAGGTCTTTGTATTGGCTGGTGAACTCAGGAGGTAGCCCAGCAGCATGGAGGGAGGAGGTAGCTGGTACGTGAGAGCATCCTTGCTCCTCCGCTGGGATCATTGCCTCCCCTTGCCCTGGACATCTGCTCCTGTCTTTCCCCATCCCCAACGGGACCGTCATTGGATTTACACTTCTCTGGTGGTTAGCTCTTGCTGTGCAGTAGGACCTGACCTGCCATACCCACGAACCCTGGGCCAGGCTCACAACCCCCTGATGCATGCTATCTCCCAGAGCCACAGCAGACCCGGGATGGGTCATGGGCCAAGCACAGCCTTGCAACCTGCACCTGTATCAATCCAGTGCCTCAGCTCCGTTATCACTTCCCAAACATGTGGTGGAGGAGCTTTCTGGAGGAGGTTGTAAGTGATTTACAGCTTGTGAGAGGGAAAGACCTGTACTGTCAGACCTGCATTACAGCACTCCCACACAAGTGAGGTCATCAACACAGCAGTGACGCGGTAAATAAGGAGGGCTGGTAAGAGGCAGGGCAGCACTGCCTGCTTTCTTGGAGCAGCTCCTGCCCCAAGGCCCCAAGTTGGGAGCAGCAGGGAGATAGACACCAGTGCCTGGGAACGCAGCAGAGCCGCACATTTCAGTGTGCCTGAGCGCCTGAGGGGTGAAGCTCAAAGCAGCCTGGGCTTCTGTCTGGGGGAATTTAAAACTCTACAGAAGGGAGGAAATACAGGCAAAAAGGTGCCCCTTGTATCTGTGATTAAAAGTCAGTGCTCTAAATGGAGTTGACCTCTGAAGTGAGGCAAATGGAAGGGTTGTGAGGTCTTGGCTAACATGTTGCCCTCTCTGAGCATCTCTGCTCCCCTCCCTGCACCCTGACCTCCCCCAGCCTTGGCTGTGCAGGCAGAGGGACCAGATGCCTGATCACCATCTGGGCTGGGGGACAGCCCTGGAGGCACAGCGGTCCTTGGTGTCCTCTGTCCCCTTGCATGGATGCGACCTGTGTGTCTCTGTGTAGATGTGTACCCAGCTGTGGCTGGTGGGAAATCCCTGCTGAGCAAGCAGGGATTGGGATCTGATGAAGGGAAAATCAGGTATTCCAGCGTTTCACGGTGCAGCTGCTCAGACTGTCGGGGAAGAGAACAAAAAGCACATCTGCTGGATGAGTGACCCCAAACTATGAGCCACAGCAGCTCTCCCCTTCTCTGAGCTAGTCCCAAATCTCAGCTTCTCATGCACATTCACAAGGAGATCCCTACCAACACCAACTTAAGTCCCCCAGATTAACTGAACGTGGTGGAAGATGGTGCACATGGCCTGTTGTCTGTAAAGGATCTGCTTTTATTTCCCTTCCTGTCAGGCAAAAGCGATGACGAGGACAGCATCTGCAAACTGGGCCAAGCCTCGGGGAAGGGTGCTGAGGATGGAAAGGATCACAAGCGGCCCAAAAGACCCCGGACAATCCTGACCACGCAGCAGCGGAGAGCATTCAAAGCATCGTTCGAGGTCTCCTCCAAGCCCTGCAGGAAGGTACGAGGAGAAAGGCCCATGTTCAGCCACCTCCAGCTCCCAGGGATGTCCTGGATGTTGGGCAAGTACTTGCCCCAACTGCTCTGTCCCCTCCTAAAGTGCCCCCGACAAGCTGAGCGGGCTGAGACATGGCTGTCATTCCTCTCTCCAAGGTGCGGGAGACACTGGCAGCTGAGACAGGGCTGAGTGTCCGTGTAGTGCAGGTCTGGTTCCAGAACCAGCGAGCAAAGGTGGGTGCACGGGGGTAACCCACTGCCAGTGGCTGGTGCCGGGGCTCCCCTCCCTCCTTGCTCTGGCTGGGGAATGATTTATTCCAGATTTTTATCCCCTCCTCCTTGCCTAGATGAAGAAGCTCGCCAGGAGGCAGCAGCAGCAGCAGCAAGATCAGCAAAACACACAGCGCCTGAGCTCAGGTACCCACCTTGCACCCAATTTCCCAGTCCCCTCTCCAGGCTGCCAAAGGGAGCTGGGCTCTCCGAAACAGTAGCAGCCTAACTGCTCCCATGTCTTGCTCTTCTCTTCCAGCCCAGACAAATGGCGGTGGTGGCACAGGGCTGGAGGGGATACTGAACCCCTACACCACCCTGCCTCCACCCCAGCAGCTCCTGGGCATGGAGCAAAGCGTCTATGGCTCTGACCCCTTCCGGCAAGGGCTCACCCCGCCACAGATGCCTGGAGACCACATGCACCCCTACGGTAAGGCTCCAGGGTTTGCCTCTTGCCTTCTCTCCATCAGAGAGATGCTGGGCTGAGGCAGGCGGCTATGTGGTGGGGGCATGCATGGCAGATGTGGTGACAGTCCCAGCTTCCCTAAAGCCTTCACTGCAAAAGCTGGGGGTACCGGTACTTTCAAGGTGCCAGAAAAGAAAACAAACTCTGAATCCCTTCTACTCCTTCCCTGCTTCCACAGGTGCTGAGCCCCTCTTCCATGACTTGGATAGCGATGATACCTCACTGAGCAACCTGGGTGACTGCTTCCTCGCCACGGCAGATGCAGGGCCGCTTCAGGCACGAGTGGGAAACCCCATTGACCACCTGTACTCCATGCAGAACTCCTACTTCACCTCCTGAACACAGTGTGGTCCCCAGCTCAGGGCAGCTGATGCCACCACGCTGCCCTGGTGGGGGGAGGAAGGGGGGAGGGCTGCAGAGCCCCCAGGGTTGGGGGCTGGGGGGTGGGGGGGCAGAATGACACTGCTGGGATGCTGTCAAACAATACGTTGTAGCTTGGGATTCCCAAGGAGTGAGTTAATTTATGGGTTGCATAGTTTCATGTTTCTCTTAGGAGCCTAGGATTAGGGGCAGGAGCAGTTTCTGCAGCTGGCTGGTGGGATTTCAGATTTCAAACAGGGGAGCAAAATTTCTCATTTTGGCAGGGGGGAAGGGGGGAAGCCCTTCCCATGGGAGCATCCCGGTGCCCTATCCCCTCTGCAACACCCTCGGTCTGAGCAGTGAAAAGAGCAAACTGCTGATTTTCACTGGGGGAGAAGAGGGGGGCAGGGCGGGGGGGGGGGGGGGAGCGCGGGGAAGCCCTCAGCATCAGCTAGGCTTTGAAATTTGAAAAGCTGCCCACATATTGGGGAAGCATGAGACAAAATCTTATCACCACGGGGTTTTCCCTCCGTTCCCTCAAGCAGCTTGAGCGCTCGCTGTTTAAACACAGGGACTTTTACACTAGATGTTCCCGTGCAAATATAGAAAGCTTAGAAACCCCTGACATCACCCTCCCGTCGCCGAGGACGGGGCTGTGTGCGTGTGTGTGTGTGTGTATGTGTGCATGTGGGCACACAGGTGTGTGTGTGCCCACAGAGCTGTGTGGCTGTGGGTGACGTACGGCACGGCCACACCTGCCAGATTGTATCAACAAAGTTTATTTCTAAGTCTATCAGAAATTTACTGTACAGCAAAAGTAACTTTATTTTCAGCGTGAACCATATTTAAGGAAATACTCAATGCACTTAAGTTATAAGATGAAATAATTTACTTTTTATAAACTTTATGTTTAGATTACAAAAGCCCAGTGGCAGGGAAGGAACACCAGTTTGTTTCAGGTGACAGGTTTGGGTTCCAGGTTTGGTTATTTTCGGTGCTCTCAGGTTGCCCCACTGGTTTCGAGGTGCAGTCGAAGCCCAAAGCAGGGCTGGCTCCAGGGACCTGCTCCTCCTCCAGCGGATTGACGGGACAGCACGGTGACTGAATCCTGTCCTCGCTGCTGGACGTGTCCAGGAGGTCTGTGTGAGGTGGACAACGCTGCTGGAGCTCATGGACATCCCAGCCTGTTTGGGCTCAGCTCTGTTTCCCACCTCTCTCTGTGCCACGGCAGGACCCAGCATGCCTCCGCCAGCAGCCCCATCCTGTACCCCCAAATATGGGTGCTAGACCAGTGCGAGCTGCTGTCCTGGCTCTGGAAAACACCGCAGCCCATATCGCCAGCCCTTGGGCAAAGGAAAAAGGAGGAAGAGCCCTGCATTACCCACCCCGCACGTGGGTTCATCCCTGCAGGAGCCGTGGGAGCCCAGGGAAAGTTCTCCTTGGGGTCGAGCCTTCAGCTGACCCTCACCTCATCCCCGCTCTCGTTTTCATACATTGTGTCCTTTTGTGCTGCTGTTCACCGATGATGTAAGCGACAACCCGTAAAGACATGCAAGTGACTGTGAGGCTCAAAACACTGGCTTATCGCCACTGTGCTATCTGACACTGAATGTAGCAGGGTCTGGAGATGGCTGACCCAGCGGGAGATGCTGACACACTGTCAGGAATCGCATACCAAGATGAAATTAAAAAAGACAAAAAAATCTCCAGGAAAAAAACAAACCAAACCAACAAAAAAGCCTGGTCTCTTCTTGCTTGGGGTGTCCTGTTGATTTGGAGAGGGAAGGGGTTTGGATCATCTCCAAAGTCAGCAAGGGTTAGGTTGGGTATGGTGAAGCTTCTGCTCTTTGAGTTTCCAGTATTAAATATTCTCTGGTCTGGGACAAAACTGACACTTGAGGGTCATCTGTGGCCAATGGTCAGGGATTGGTGAGCCTGGAAGGTGACACATTTATCTCTGGCTCCCACCTGGGGTGGCTTGCTTGGGGCTCTCAGCTGAGCACAGCAGGACCAGCTCAGTGGTGACCAGGCAACTTCCAAGCAGCAGAAGTGAATCCCAGCCAAAGTGACAAAAGAAGAAGGGAGGCCAGACACCAGGCAACCTTCACAGCAACAAGGAGGGGTCTTGTAGAAAGAATGGGCAAAAAAAGAAAAAGAAAAGCATTTTGCAGCTCCACACACCAGCTCTTGTGCTGGTAGCACTGAAGGAGAGATGGAGAAGCCAGGACTGTCAGGTTACTGGTAAAATGTTTTCCTCCAGACACGTGAGCTCTTGGCTTAAAATGCCCTGCAGACCTCCTTGGTACCTTCACAGCCCTGGTTGCCATCCCGCAACCGAGCAGAGCGAGGCTGAGAGGCATTCATCCCCCTCCAAGGCACAGGGGCTGCAGGAGTGGGGAAATATTTCTGCAGGCTGGGTTACACCCAAAAATCCTATCACTTCACTGTGAACCCCAACGCTCCATGCTAGGACTGTCTAAAAGATATGAGTGGGTGTTTCCCAGCCGGAGCTGGTCTCATTTCGGCTCCCGGACATGGAGAGGTTCCACAAGTACATACTGATGACACCAAATTGGGGGTGGGTATGCACAATTCGTTGTCTAAGATGTTCAAAACAAGTTGTTCTCCTTCCTTCCCTTCATTGGCCACTGCTTGGCCGTCCCTGAGCTATAAAATACTTTCAAAGCTCAACATGAAGAAAAAAAAGGAAAATAATCCATAATGGTGTGAATACATGAAGAAAACTTGTGGGTTTTCTTTTGAGAGATGCAGTTTCCAAGAAGCAGCCTGGATTTCTCAGGTCGGTTTGGGGTTTCGCTGTTTCAGGAGAGAAGAATAGGGCACTTGACCCTATGAACAGCAACTGCTGCAAAAGCTCCAGCCCAGTAGTGTCCAGTTTGTTCCAGTCACCCAGTCACATCTTGGCACCAGGTGCTGGGCAGCCTGCATGACCTATACAGCTCGGGGCATTCCCTTTGGTCATCCTGCAGCTGAACATTTCCCCTTCCTCCCCAAAACAAAGACTTGTTTTTAAGCACTACACAGGCTGAATTTTCTCCCAACAATTACACCTCGATTATAAAACATCTCTGAGGCCTTATCTGGCCTCCATTGCACCAACCACGAACTGCAAAAAGCACAGAAATAAGGCTGGAGAGATGTCTAACATAGAATCGTAGACTGGGCTGGGCTGGAAGGGACCCCATGGATCACAGCACTCCAACCCCCTGCCACAGACAGGGCCACCAACCTCCAGGCCTGGATCTACACAAGGTTGCCCAGGGCCCCATCCAACCTGGCCTTGAACATCCCCAGGGATGGGGTGGGGTTTTTAAATCTTTTAAAGATAAAAGGTCTTTCTTCCCCACCCACAGCTATCTCCCATTTGAAAGATGTTCACCTATATCAGTCTGACTTTGCATCAGCCTAACTATCAATTTACACTTCCCAAATTGCTTCCCCCAAAATAAAACCCCCATATGTGAAGGTTGGAGGACACCTGGGGCATAGTGATCATGAGCAGATAGAATTCTTAGTACTGTGAGAAGTAAGGAAGGGAGACAGCAGAACAAGTACCTTAGACTTAGACATAGGGCTGACTTTGGACTGTTCAGAAAGCTGCTCGATAAGATTCCATGGGAGACAGCCCTTGAGGGCAAAGGAGCCCAAGAGGGTTGGTTGCTCCTCAAGAAGAAAATCTTGGCGGTACAAGAACAGGCTGTCCCAGTCTGTCAGAAGAGGAGCTGGTGAGGAAGTAAGCCAGCTTGGCTGAGTAGGGAGATCCAGGAAGATATTTGGGAAAAGAGGGAAAAATACGAGCTCTGGAAGAAGGGGCAGGTGTCTTGGGATGACTATAGGAATGTAATGAGATCATGTAGGGAGAAAGTCAGAAGGGCTAAAGCTGAACTGGAACTCAGACTGGCCAGTTCTGTAAAGGATAATAAAAAGTCCTTCTATAGCTATATTAACAGTAAAAGAAGGGTCAAGGAGAACCTCCAGCCCTTATTGGATGCAGAGGGAACATTAGTGACAAGGTATGAGGACAAGGCTGAGGTCCTTAATTCCTTCTTTACCTCAGTCTTTAATAGTAAAGATGGATATTCCCTGAGTATTCATCCTCAGGAACTGGCTGACAGGGAGGGGAAGAATAACAAAGTTCCCATGGTTCAGGAGGAAATGATTAGCGACCTACTTGGCTAGTTAGATACCCACAAGTCAGTGGGGCCAGATGGGATTCACCTGAGGCTACTGAGAGAGCTGTCAGATGTGCTTGCCAAACCCCTTCCCATCATCTATCAGCAGTCCTGGCAGACTGGGGAAGTTCCACACAACTGGAAGGCTGGCAGATGTTACACCATATATAAGAAGGGCCAGAAGGAGGATCCAGGGAACTACAGCCCTGTCAGTCTGACCTCAGTCCCGGGGAAGATCATGGAGAGGGTCATCTTGGGAGCTATCATGCAGCACATGCATGATGGCCGGGGGTCAGGCCTAGCCAACACGGGTTTACAGAAGGTAGATCCTGTCAAACTAACCTGATCACCTTCTATGACAAGGTGACCCACTCAATAGACGAGGGGAAGGCTGTGGATGTGGTCTACCTGGACTTCAGTAAAGCCTTTGACACAGATTCTCACAGCATTCTGACTGAGAAACAGGCTGCCACTGGCCTTGACAGGTGGACCCTCAGCTGGGTTAAAAACTGGCTGGCTGGGCCCAAAGGGGGGTGGTGAATGGAACAAAATCCAGCTGGAGGCTGGTCACGAGTGGTGTCCCCTAGGGCTCAGTCTTGGGTCCAATTTTGTTCAATATCTTTATCAATGACCTCGATGAAGGGATGGAATGCTCCCTCAGCAAGTTTGCAGATGACACTAAACTAGGAGGAAGTGTTGACCTGCCTGAGAGTAGGGAGGCTCTTCAGAGGGATCTGAACAGACTGGACGGATGGACTGAGACCAATGGGATGAAGGCCAAGTGTGGAGTGCTGCACATGGGACATAACAACCCCATGCAGCTATACAGACTTGGGGGAGACTGGCTGGAGAGCTGTCAGGCAGAGGAGGACCTGGGAGTGTTGGTTGACTGCAGGTTGAATATGAGCCAGCAGTGTGCCCAGGCAGCCAAGAAGGCCAATGGCATCTTGTCTTGTATCAAAAATGGTGTGGCCAGTAGGTCTAGGGAAGTAATTGTGCCCCTGTGCTCAGCATTGGTGAGGCTGCACCTCGAGTGCTGTGTCCAGTTCTGGGCTCCTCACCATAAGAAGGACATTGAGGTCCTGGAGCGAGTCCAGAGAAGGGCAACCAGGCTGGGGAAGGGGCTGGAGGGCCTATGAGGAGCGGCTGAGGGAGCTGGGGATGTTTAGTTTGGAAAAGAGGAGGCTGAGGGGAGACCTTATTACCACCTACAAGTACCTGAAGGGAGGTTGTAGAGAGGTAGGTGATGGTCTCTTCAGCCAGGTGACAGGAGATAAAGACAAGGGGGAATGGCAAGAAGCTGAGCCAGGGCAGGTTTAGGTTGGACATTAGAAAAATGTTTTTTACTGAAAGAGTTGTCAGGGCCTGGAACAGGCTGCCCAGGGATGTGGTTGAGTCACCTTCCCTGGATGTGTTTAAAAAAAGGGGTAGATGAGGTACTTAGGGATATGATTTAGCTTAGGATGGGATTGGTTGATGATTTTCAAAGGTCTTTTCCAACCTTATGATTCTGTGATAAAACCCCATGTCATACAGACTGGCTGCCTACTTCTTCAAAAATCTTGCAGAAATATAATGACATCCTCTAATAGCATCTCAAGGTATGTGTATAAAATTATTTGATAGCAGATGTGATTTTTGGGGAAGGATCCCTATTGTGGGAGGGCTGAATCTTTGCCTGATAAAATCAGCAGAATTCATGGTATTAAGTCTGTCCTTCTGCACACTGGCCTGTGTGCTTGGCAGAGCCCAACCATGAGCCCAGCTCGCAATTGTGCAATGCAGCAACAGATGTGGGTCCTCCTGTCATCTGGATTTCATATCCTCTTGTGCCTTATTTCAGGGTGTGGATGGATCCTGCCAAAGCAAAGCTGGCTGGGTCTTATCTTCTTCAAGTGATGGAGTTGGTGCATGGCAAGTGACTTCTTGTCAGGCCAGGTGGGTTGTCAGATGTCCCTGGGAGGGTGGTGGGTTTTCTATGTTTGGAACTGATGACCCTGGGATGTACTTTTGTGGTGCTGCTTTGCCATGTTTTGCTCCACGTCTGAGCCTGCTCTCAGCCTGAGGAGTGACTCCCTGGGGCAAGTGATACCTTCTTGTCAAAGCCAGGAAGAAAAGAACAAGGTCTGACATGAAAACAGGCTCTACCTTGCTCTCCAAGACAAGGGCAATGCCAGGAAAAGGTTGGGAGCTGACCTTTGTGTCTCTAGTGACTGGAAACAAAGCCCCTTCTGTTCTGGCACTGCTTGGTGGCCAAGGAAAGATCAAGCCAGAGATTACTTTTCAGTTGAGGACACTGATTAGATTATATTGATAGGCAGGAATGAGCTAGCTCTGAGTGATGTTATGTTAATTAACTCGCTCTTTGTGAATGGATGGTATAGGGGCTTGTGGCAGATGCAGACTGGGGAGAAACTCTAAATGGTATTGTCTGATTCTGGCTGGGTTTGCATCTGGAGAGTTAGGTCTTGATAGCGTTTTTAGGTGCTTGTGAGAGACTTGTAGTGAACAGACACAGGAGCTGGGGCCTTCCTGGAAGCATGTCACTTTGGTAGCAGGTGCTGTCTAGGAAAACCACCTCCAGATGAAGGGTTGGAGCCTTGCCTTGCCCAGTGTGGCCTGGCTCAGCATGTATCTGGAGTCAGGGGAGCTGTGCTGGATCCTGACAACTGAGATGTGGGCACTGGGAGACAACAAAGAGCAGCTTGGTGTGGTGAGGAGACCCACCCATGTGTGAACATGGCATTGCACAGCCACCCCACACTCAGCCCCTTGCTGCACGGGGTGTTTACAGGGTGTGGGCTGCTTGCTTGTGTGATGTAGGCATGCTCTCATATACAAAAAAGCCTGCAGGAGAGTTCCTTATGTACCCATGTCAGTCAATCATCCTTCTACACACCTGAGGAGGAGAGGGTGTGAATCCCATGGAAGCCCTGGGCAAGGTCTTTCCCTGGAACCAGACCTGGGAAACAACAAATACTGCTTTTCTGGTGGGAAAAGACCAAAGCTGTGGTTGCTTCTGTCACCATTCCAGCGTGAAATTTTTTGCCAGATGTCTGATATCTACACTGATGCTGTTGTGAGCACAAAATGTCACCTATCATTAGAAAATGATAGGGCTCAAACCACTGAGGATGAGTGCCTTGGCCTTATGGTAGGTCTGTGAGCAGGATCCCAGGTAATGCCAGCTGTCTGAATGTGACATACATTTGCTAAGTCTTTTCTTCCACTGCTCATCTGCATGGGGATCTCATTTTTTAAAAAAAAAGCTTTAAGACCTGGTAAAGACTTGCAATAGAAAAGCAGGGAAAGGGTTGGGAGCTCTTCAGGTGTAAAAAGGTGAGTAATAGCTTCTTATCTTGCTGCAGATCAGACCAAATTCTTGCATCCATTCTTCTGAGTGGCAATGTGTTGGTCATGAAAAGGTTATCTTGTCAGCTGTAGACCTCCTAGACACTGTGGAGGCTGACGTGCTTGCTTGGTTGACAAGTATAAGTTCACAGGCTGAGGATGAGTGTATCCAACTGCAAATCATGTCAAAACACTCCAAGTGATCAAATACTGACAGCACTTTTGGTGAAGAACAGCGGATTCCCACTGCCTCAGGCCCTCTGAGCTGCTGCTTCAGAGGGGAGATCAGATTTCTCCTCTGATGACCCTGTGAACAGGGGTCTTATTCAGAGGGATGCTTGGTGGATTGAATCACAGTCTCTGGGCAGAGTTAATCTCTGGCAGGAGGCAGGCAGACCCATGGCATGGAGGTGGGGAGCTGGTAACAAAGCCCAGCAAGTGGTACCCAAGGGTCCTTATCAGCTTGGTGGCTTCAAGTGGGGTGAAGAGCAAATGACTCCTGACCAGTCTTATTTAGGACTCTTGGAGAGCACAGACAGGAATAGTGCTCTGGAGAGCTGAGCTTTGGTATCTCAGTGCTCTGAAACTGGCTGGTGCCCAGCAGCTCTGGCTCTCCTCTCACCTCTGTTCCTAGCAGTATGGATGCAGTAATATCTGCTTTGGGGAGGAGGGGCTGTGAAGGGAGGTATCCATGGAGCCTCGGGCTCCTCTGTGCTTTCCCAAGAGCATCTGTAAAGAAACAAGTCTGAGCTCAACATGAGATCAAAATATGAGAGCACGGAGGGCCCCGAGGCTGTGCATGGAGTGTGAGGAGAAGATGGGGAAACAGTGAGCAACCACCCATTTGCTGAGTGAGGCAGAGACTGTATGGAAAATATAGCGTGAGATCATAGAACTAGAGATGTAGTGTAATGCCTGTGCCTTGGGTGGCTGATTATGTTGTCCTGACAACTTTGGCTCTGCAGCTCAGTTACATGTAGGTATTTGGGAAGTAACTGGAGAGCCCCTGAGGAGCTTGGGAAGAGGAGACTGGTGAAACTCTTCCAAAAGGATTGGTTGGAGCCTGCCAGAAGCTATAACTGACTGTTGGCTCCTCTGCCTCTTCCTGGAGGATGTGGAGGAGTGAGGAAGGAGTGGTGATATCCCAGTGCTGCCAACAGAAGACCTGGGGGCTGTGGCATGTGAAGCCTCAACCCATGGGGCAAAGAATGCCTCTGCAAGGAGATCTTCAGCAAAGGCTGGGGTAGGGTAGCTGGAGGCAGGGCCTGAAGCTCAGGCAGGACACAGTGGTTAAAGGATAGTAATGAATGTGGCAGGGCAATTAGTTTTTAAGAAGGGGCTATTGCCTGCAGGTGGGACCAGGGTGGGATGATGCAGCTGGGATAAAAGGAGCAGCCCCAACATGGGTGATCAGGAGGCCTAAGGAGGGGCACTGTAGGCCATCTGAAAACCTGTTTTCACCCTCAAATTTAAGGTATGAGGAATGGGGCAAGTTCTCAGCACCAGTTGGCTGAGCCCAGCCAGAGGCAGGGAAAGAGGACAGCACAGCTGATGTCCAACCAGTGTCAAGATGTGAGTGTGAGATGGGAAAGGGACAGCAAATCCAGAGAGAAGTGTCAGTGAGTCTTTAGCAAGGGGTTAGACCCATGAAGGAGTCCAAAAGGCAGATGCTTTCCTCAAAGGCATTGCAATGTGTTAAGCAGCAGAGGTGGCACCCAGAGCCTGTGGCACACCCCAGAAATGCTTGTACAAATGGAGCTGCTCTTACTCTTTCCTGGGCTCTACAGGTCCCATCAATTAGAGGCTAATCACTTCCTTCAGAAAGCTTTTTAAGTGCAAGCAAGCTTATTTGAGATTATGAAATTGCCCCCTAATTGCTGTGGTTTAACAGCTGTTTCCCCAACTTGCTTATTTTTTTCCCCTCTTTCCTCAAAAAGAAAGCCTGCTGTTGGTATGACCAGCTCACCTCCAGCCAGGAGCTCATGAGGAGCTCACAAATGTTTGTGGTGGTGCTGGCTTTTTGTGAAGAGGGTGACAGAAGTGCCTGACAGAGAGCGTATTAGCCTGGGCTGGAGCTGGCAGGGAAGAGCTTCCCCATTAAATACAGGTAAGTAAAGGAGATGCTATGTTTTCAGTCCTCCCTGTGACTGCCTCAGAGCTGTGGCGGGCTGGGGGAGGAGGAAGGGTCCTGTTTCATCCCACAGCCCTGGGCCACCCCAGCTTAGGTGCTGCCTGACTGCTTGCACCCGGCCAGCCCTTCCTGATAGCATCGTGGAGAGTACAGTAGGTGCTTTGTGACTGGGGGGTGGATCTGGTTACTTGGGAGCAGTTCTGTTCCTGGGGAAGATGATGACAACGTGCTGGGGGGATGTGTGGCTAGGGGGATGAAAAAGATGTTGGTGCCAGTTTGTGAATTCCCCTGGGATTGTTTCAAGGTGCTTCCTTGGGAAGAAGTCATTGATCTCCCTGTGCATGAGGGTGTTACAGTGGATTGCCTGGCTTGTGTTTACCCACTCTTGTTGGCATCCTTAATGTGGTGTTGGTTTAGCTGTGTGTCCCCTGAACATGTACCCCCTTTTTAGCTATTATAGGTCCCACTCTGCATTCTCAGCAAGGCTGGTGGTGGCTTTTCTCTCTTTCCTGGCAAATGTTTCTACTTTGCTTTTCTACTCTGACAAGGCTTATGAGGTTCCCTGGTCTGTCACCTCCTTGCCAAAATAATTTTGGGGGACTGTTGTCTTATTCTGTCACTTAAGTTGAATCAGTTTCTGTGGGCCTTGCATAAGGGGTGCTGAGGATATCTGTAAATCCATCCACTGCTTCTCTTTCCCTCTGTGAGAGGACTTGTGTGCAAGCACAGCCCTTGTTGGACCTGAGGGATTGTGTTGGTGCAGCTGAGGTGGGAGACAGGCCTCCCCACCGGAGGGATGCACAAAGCTGTGGGAGATCAGGCTTCCCAGTGGCTGGGCTGCCACTGAGTCCTTCTGGCCAAAGGTTTCTTAGCCTGAACTCCCCAAGCTTTGCTCAACTGAGCTGAAACCCACGGGAACACTTAATGTGCTTGAGTTATGGAGGAGATGCACAACTGCTACTGGCTCATTCTTCTCCTTTGCTGTGAGATGTGGCCAAAACAGGCATGGGATGTGTTGTTGATTGCCTCTAATACAGGTGATCGGTGTCTTGGCAATGTCATAAGAGAAAGTAATATACTTTTCCTAGATCAAGGTCTTATCCTCTATCCCTCTCCTGGCAGCAAGCACCAGTGGGCATGAGGCTGAAAGAGTCCTCTGGAGGCTCTCGCTGAGAACTGTGGTGTGCAAACTTCTCTCTGTCAATCTCTTGAGGCACCCTACTGATTAGCTGTGTTTCTGGTGGGGCTTTCTGCTGCGTGGGGTGCTTCAGTGCAGGAGCAGGACCGTTAGCCGAAAGGCGAGAGGCTCGGGAAGTCCATGGGAAATAGAGCAGCGAAATAAAGACGGTGATGAACCTTTGCCATCTGCTCCAAAGCAAACTGACTGTGGGGAACATCCGGAGCAATGCCAACACACAAACCTGCTCCTGCAATGTGTCTGCGGTCCTGCTGGTGTGGGAACTCACCAGACGAGGCATCTCAGCAGCCAGTCCCTAATAAAGCCTACAGTGTGTGTGTAAGCCTCACCTTGATGTTGGAGAGCGATGGGAAGCTGCCCTGCAGCTCAAAGCAGGTTGTAGTCTGAGTATTTTAAGCTGTGGTTTTGGTGTACTGTGTGCTGGTGCGTGACTGGTGCCCCATTTGTGCTGCTGGTTGTCCTGGGAGAGACCCTCTGTGCGGCGTTTCCCAGGAGGGTGCACCTGGCTGTCCTGTCAGTTAACATCCATGGATCGGAGGACACAAAATACTGCTCTTGACACAGCACCTGCACCTTGTGGCCCAGACTGAGGGCTCTGTGATAACTGGCTGATGAAATGGTCCTCAAAACCGCAGTGACGCATGGGCTTGGGCAAACTTCCCTTGTGGGGTGAACAGATCCAGTTTCAGGGCTAATGGGTTTCCCAGGATTTGCAGATGTGAATTATTTGCATTCTTGACTCTAAGGTGAGTGCAGGTGCATCAGGTGATCCCTGTGAGCACCCCTCTGGTGCTGTCCCCCCACCCCCCAGGGTGCACAGAGCTGCTATTGTGCATTGCTGCCTGAGTACCAGCTGCCCCTGAGACAGCACATCAGGAGCTCAGGGTGCTGATCAGTGCTGCCTGGGCAATGGTGCTTTCCGAAGGTCTCTGGTCTTTCCTCTTCAGGAGAGAAGCAGCTTAGAGTCAAATCCTGAGCTGGCCCTTGGGCTCTTGGTCAGGCGTCCAAGGAAAACAGCCTTCACTGTAAGCCACCCTCCTCGCATTCCCTCTGCTTAAACTCCAGGACTATTTAATGTGCTTCAGCTTCTTACAAAGTTTCTGTCAGGATGGATTAGCAGCAGGCTGACAGATTGCTATTGCAGCCCCAGTGAACTTCTAATACCTGCCAGCAAGTTCTGCGTGCCCCTTAAATCCTTCTGCGGATGCTCGGGGTAGGGAGCAAAGGCTGCTGCTGCTGTGGCTGTGTTCAGGGTACCGCCACCTCTGTCTGAGCTGTCAGCATTAAGAAATGACCTCCAGGGATTTCTGACATCATGTTCGTTCCCCAAGGCCTCAAAACTACTTCCTTGATGCAAGTTGTATCCTCTCTCCCCATGGGGTGAGGTGCTGCTGGGAGGGGGCTTGGGGCTTCAGGCACAGGAGGGGCAGCAGCAGGTCTTGGCTTCTGCCTGTCAGGAGAAGGTGTCGGGGTGTGAGCAGAAACCATGGCGATTTGGGGGACCCTTGGGCTGTGCGGTGAGATCAGAGCATGGCTCAAGTGAGACAAGCTGCCTTTCAGTCAGGCTTGGTTTGATCTGGAGAAGGCATGGGCAGGCACCATCATAAGGGTCAGCAGGCTGGTGGGTCTGGAGTGCATGTGGCTTTTCCTTGTACCAAATTCTACATCTTTTTATTTGAATTTGAATGTACCTTTTCCTACTGCTGTCACCAAAACCAGAACAGCATCACTGTAGAAGCTAGCTGAGGAGCAGCTGTCTAATGTTGCTGTGAGGGGGTGCCATGGGTGGGCTGGGGTAGGTGACTGGGGTGGTGCATCTTAAGCTTCTCCCCAGGATCTCTGGGCCCCTGCTAGGTACCAGCACACCTCCCAGTCCTTTCCTTCCATAGCTTTTGCCCTTCTAAAGCCCCAGCTTCTGGAAGCATGGTATGTGCAGGAAAACTTGCTGTTTGCTATACTTGATAGCTTCCAGTTGTTGGGGAAAAAGCTTGAAGCTGCCTTTACCAAACCCCCTAAGCTCAGAAAACCCCAGAAGATACTCAGTACTTAATTGAGGGCCCATGACTCATGCTTGCATGCTTACGGCACAAACTAGAGATGGCTTTTGGCCAGGGTCTTTCTCCCAGGCTGTATCTGAACATATCTTGCACTTACTAGGATGCACGTTATCCCAGTAGGCAGCTTGCATACAGAGTCTTATTAGCCTTTTGAAATGCTATCTTTCTCTGCTGCAGTGTTGGACAAGTTTGTGTAGCTTGGCAGAAACAGAGTTGTTCAACAAGAGGCTGCAGCTGAGCAAGATGTCTTGTCTTGGCATGGCCAACACACTGTGGCTGGTATTTTGGGCTCCTGACCGCAGGATGTGCCTTAAGGCACCCAGAAGGTGCTGTGGAGGTGGATGCTATGTACCCTGCTGCTGTTGGTATGCCAAGGTGGTGGTTGATATGGTCAGAGGGGTGGGTTTGCAGTTGGCCTAGAAACTACCCAAAACTGGACCCCTGCTCAAGGCTGTATGCGTGGCTGTCGGGAATCAGGACACAGAGGTCCCTGTAGCAAAAGTATGGTGGGTGAGGATACCTGGGGGGAGCCCTTTGTCAGTGGAGAAGGATGTGGGGTGCTGGAGGAGCCAGGGTAGGCACAGACTTTCTGCTTGTATGGCCCTTAAGAATGGGAGGAGACACAGACCTCGGTTTCCCATTGCCTGTCCCAGCCTCGCCCTGCTTGAACGGGGTTAACTTGGGCAGCTGTTCTTTAAGCATCTTTGATATTCTTCTTTAATTGTACAGCAAAATGCTTCTCAGAAGGCTGGGCTATCGTCCCTCCAATAGCAAAGTCCAAATGCAGAAGAGAGAAAGGGGTGAGGAGTGGGAGGGAGTGCAAGAAGAGGGGGCCTTTGAAGTGAGCTACCCAAATGAAATGTGTGACATCAGAGAGATGGCAGATAGCTGGTAGAACAAGGCTGCCTTTGAGCCTGCCTCGGGCCTGGCCAGCATGCACTTTACACCCCACCTCCCAAAGCTGGAGATGAAAGATGCCCCAGGCAGCCTGCCTGACCCCATTGCCTCTGCTATCTTCACTTGATTGCACAGTGTTTTGCTCCAAACAATTCTTCACTGTCTGGGCTGCACAGGTGAATCTCCTGGCTTGGCTCATGAGTGGGGATGCCGTGCATAGCAGGGCTGCTTTGTGGCGGTTGCTCACCTGCCTGTGGGGTGGTTTTCTTGGTATGAGCATTGTTCGACAGCAGGGGTGGAGAGGGAGGGATGGGGCAGGACTGGGTGGCCTGGGGACCGAGAAAGGTTGTCTGGGGGATACAGAGTTGAGGAGCATCCTTTGTCAGATTGGCAAGCCCAGCAGCTTGTGCTGGTTGCTATGGACAGTGCTCAGAGAAGGAATCCAGGCTGGATTTGAAAATATCCTTCTCTGTTACTGGATTCAACCTGCTTGTGTGTCTAAAACACTCTGGGTTTTCTGGGTCCTTGCTTTCAAAAATGTGTGCATGGGAAGAAAATGCATCTTTGAGAAGCTGTTCAGTTTCAAAAGAGATCTGATGGATTTGTGTAGAAAATTGGATGTTGGAAAACTGCTGCAAAGATGCCATGTGCCCAACAGGCTTGAGAGGACAGCCTGGCTCTGAGACTGAAATGGGTCTTGGGAAAGGAGCTGATGGTGGGTCATGTGTTTTGGATTGGGTGTCTCCTACCAAGCCCACATGAACTCTCTCCATCCTCATGGAAAGGAGGGTTGGAGCAATACAGGTCACAGACCGTATGTGTGGGGAGGATGCATCAGACAGCAAAGTTCTCAGAGAGGCTGAGGCTGCAAACTGTGGACCCTTGTTATTCCTCTGTCCTCCATTTCTATGAATCTGGGATATACTTACTTGATGTGAACCATGAAACCTGCTTTCACAGCATTTTACATTTTCTAACCTCTCACCAGATAGCATAGGACTCTGAGGAAAAGTCAAGGCAGATGCTGCACTGGAAGCTTCAAACCCTTAGCCAGGACACAGCTGATGTTGCCATAAGTAGGGCTAGAATAGACTCTTCTGGACTGGTCCATTTCTGAGCACCTTCCAGCAGTATAAAGGCCAGATGGGACCTGTCTCATGCATTCATGGCTGCTCTCATGGGACCTGTGTCCTTCCAGCTGGGTTGGGATGGGAAGAGTTGGTGGACATCCTCGTAGTGAGAGCCAGTGGTCCAGAGTAAGGGCTATCATAGCTGGGCTGGCCAGTTCAGTCCTTGTATAGGACAAGTGCCAGAATCAGTCTTTGGAAGATCAACAGCTAGTGAAACTCAACCTCTATGTGTCCTCTGTAGGCAGCCAGGCTCAGGAAGGTTCTGAGTGTTCAAGCAGCACCACAGATGTGTCCACACAACTTTCTCAGTGGCTTCTTCATGACCAAACACAATCAGAGAGGCGGTTCCTAGATTTGTGTGAGTAGGGCAGACTTCACCAGTGCCCCCCTACCCCCTACCCAAAAGGCATTAGGACAGTTGAGCTCCCATATGAAGACCTGAGCACCCTTTTGACCTTTACTGGAAAGATCAGAGCCAGGTTTTCCCATGCATTTGGGGACTAGTAAAGACCAAATGCCCTAAAATCAATGTTACTAGCAGGAATGTGGAAATTAATTCAGTCCATCACTCATCTTGCCCTATCACATTCAGTGATTGGAACTTGGCCTCAAATACATGAGCCAAGTGTCTACTGTGACAATTAAGTGCTGCACAGGAGATGGCAGTGCATGACCTGAAGTGGCCAAAAGAAAAGAAAAAATTGGGCCAGTACTGTTTTGTGGGTTTTTTTTCTAGTCCAATGCAGTGCTTCCCTTGTTTGGGTCTTTTCAGGTCAGTGTGATGTTTTGGGAACAGGAGATTAAGTGCATGTTTGCAGAAGGTGATGCGCAAGGGAGGTGAAGTCTTCAGGACATGTTCCCTTACTGTCTGTGCTGATAGGCAGTGACTAGTCTGCAGAAATTTGTGTAGTAAGGACTTGGGAAATGGTGAAGCTAGCAAAAGGTGACAGAGCAGGGAACTCGCAGGTCACCTGGGCTGTGGGGAAGCACACAGAGGTGGCTTGTATTCTGTCTGGACTGTCTTGGAGCAGCACTAAGGAATAACATGCCAAGTCAAGTAGACCCTGGGGTCAAGGGAGGTGACTTGTGGGACTGTATTATGCAGTGACCTCCCAAAAAATCATTTAGGACTAGGCTGTTTGGAGGGGTGAATTATATCAGTGCTGTGAGCATCTTTGTATCTCCAGCTGCCACATCACCCTACCTAAGTCTGGCTTTCCAGCCTCAGGGAGCAAAAGGTGTTGACGGTGACATCTCTGCCTGCCTTGCCTTCATACAGAGACATCTTGGAGATGGGGTGAAACAGGCTGTAGTTGTGGCTGTGAAATATGGCTGAGGTTCCTGCTGGCTGGAGAGTAGGTACTACTGAGCTAACTCAGAGTATAGCTGGGTAGCAGTAACAGGCACAGCAGCACAGAGCTCAGGTTTGGGCTGGAGTGACTTTGCCTGGCTGTGGTTTTAAGCTCAATTCTTGCCAAGCTTAGCTTTGGAGCAGCTACAGTTTTGTTGTGTGCTCAACATGTTCAAACACCTTTCATCTTGCCATGGAGCCTTGCCATTTATCCTGCTAAGAATGCTGCTTCTCACCCAAGAGTGCTGCTAAATTCTGTGAACCTTGGAGTCTCTTGACCCAGGCATGGTGAGATGCTGTTGGCCTCAAGCTGCCTGGGGGTGGTGGAGAGATGACAGCTCCCCCTTGGTGGGAAGGAAGCCACCTTCTCACAGCAAACCCACTGAGTGTGACTGGCCTCATCTGGCAGCAGTTCATCTGCCCTCAACCCTGGCAGTCAGAGGGTTATAGCTTGAGGCAGCACATCAGGTTGGGAACTTGCTGTTGCCCTCACATGGGTCTCATTTCTTTAGTGTTTCTTGAACTAGTGCTGGTGGCAGAAGGCTTTTGCTGTCCTATGGCAGCATCTCCATGTGCTCCCCACTGCCCCCCAGCACAATGCCAGGGTTTGGGGTGGGGGAAATGGACCAGTTCAAGGCAGAAGCAGACCTGTGGGATCTCTGCTTGGCCTAAAAAAGTTGCTTGGTAGATTGGAAAATGTCATGTAAACACCTGGCTGTCTAGGCAAGGTGTGCCTCAGTTTCCCACACATCCCTTTTCCAAGGGGCACCATGTCAAATCAACTAGGCCAAGGTCTCCAGGTGTATGTCATGTAGGCTCTGAGGGTGCTGAACACCTGTATATCTTTGTGGCTCTGTATCTGAGCTTCCTTCCTCTGCAAAACAGGGAGAAGGGCATTCGCCTCAGGTTCTACCCATTTGGGCAAGGCTGTCTGCTGCAGCAGAGCCTTTTGAAAGCTGGGGTACTAATACCAAACATCTCTGGGATTCCCTGTTTCAACATCTGTGTCCACCAAAAACCTCTGCTGGGGGCTGTGCCCAGGCATGGAGCTCAGTATTTCTCTGTTGCTGGTGGGAAGGGGACAGAGGGCCCAGTTTAGGATAGAGGCATTTACTTTTCGGGGGACCCCAAGAGGGAGGAAGGGGAGAAATGACAGCTGGAGCAGGCATTGGGGGCCTCCTACCCCATGCCCTGATGCAAGGCAGGATGGACTCTGTGCTTCCTTCTGCTGAGCATCCTCTGATGACCAAGGCTGCTATGCTCTCATGGTGCTGCTATTTGGGAGCTTTCCCAGTCCTTTTTCACTCCTTTGTAGCCAGGAACAGGAAGGAGACAACAGGGAACAAAACCAAGGGGAGATGATCTGCTCCCTGCCGAGGAGGCTAAGCAAGGGGGCTCCTGTCCTCTGCTCTGGTTCGGGGGTCCGGGAAGCCATTTCCACCTCTTGTCCCAGCTCTGAGGACAAGAAGGGGTCTGCAGCACTGGTGAAGACCCCTGTTGCTGATCCGTGCCATATCCCTGGGCTTTTCCAGTTGGATGGTGTCCCTTTGCCATGAGATGGCACCACAGCTGTCCCTCCTTGTGGGACCTCTGCCTTGGAGGTGGCTGCAGCAGCTCGGTTCTCGTGTGCATGTCCCTTTCTCCCTCTCCTTCATTAAGCCACTGATCCCTTCCCAATAACAAGGGGGCTTCTGTTCGACAAAACCTGCCAATTAGTCATTCTGGCTGGGTATAAATGTGGCACTTGAACAGCTGAGGGGACGGCGGGCAGTCCTGCCCCTTCTTGCAGTGTTGCCAAGCTTGCCATTAACACAATGTGACAACTAATCTCTCTATAGCATCTGACTGAGCAGTTTTAATTAATAGCTCTGTACGCTTGCACACAGACTCCTACCCCCTCCGCTTCGCCCAGGTACCGCATGCCTTTAAAGCTCCTTCTCTTGCTTTGCAGGACAAAAAGAGGCTACACCCCCCTGCTAATTCTGCCCTGCTTAGTGCTGAAACGCTGCTCACCTGGGGCTCTTGTCCTGGGGCTGAGCTGGGGCTGGCTGCTGCCCCTCTTTCCCTCCCCTCTGTGGGGTTGAGGGCCGCAATAAACACGGTGGCTGTGGGGCAGTGGAAATGTGTTCTCAGCTCTGCTGGCGCTCGGAGTGTCCCTGTGGTGGCCCGTGGGAAGTGAGGGGCCAAGCAGGACTGTGTGGGCAGGGTGTGGGGGAATTGGAGGACACTGAGGGGGCATTTGTGCTGCTCCTCACAAAAAACACCTCCCAAGCTTTGTCCAAGTGCATGATGACATCAGGGAAGAAAAAAAATCCTATTTCCAGGTCCTTTCCTGATGTAAATGGCTATGGTTTGGCAGGTGGCTGCTGGGGTTTTGGTGCAGAGGTGTCCCAGTATGACAACTGGGAGGGCTCATGGAGAGGGAGAAATTGTTGTGGGTGGAAGGAGAGCTGGATCCTTCTGCTAAGGACTGGCAGAAAAAGCTGGACCCAGGAGAACGTCGGAAAGCAGAATGTAAGGATATGAAGGGGTCCCCCATTCTCCCTTTCAACAGCTTAATTCAATATTATGGTGCTTCTGATCTGGGTGGCCCTGGGGGTAATCAACACCAAAGATGGCATGGGGGAGAGGGGTGTGTGAATATTCTGAGCTTGCTGAAATTGCTGAGGCTTTGGATTAGAGGAGTACATGGGATCATCTCTTCCCATGGTGACATGGCTCCACCATTCCCCTCCTGCCTGGGGGCTGCCCAGTGCTCTTACCTCAGATTGCCTGACCAAAGCCTCAGTGGCAGTGAAGAAACACCATGGGGTGCTTAGGCAGAACATCCATGCTGTCTGCAGGTTCCCATTTCCATGGCATATGGGTCTGGGAGTCTTGCACTATCACCTCAGCAGAACAGCCTCAGTGGCATTGGGACCTCATAGGCTTTCACAGTGATGTTGTAGGAAAGGGAGAGAAGAAACCACCACCACCACTGGTGATGCTCCTGCCAGATCTGGCCTGCTGGAGATGCTTAAGTGATTTGAGACTTTGGTAATAAATGGGGGAGCCCTCACTCTCACAAAAGGGCTATGCTGTTGCAGGACTGTTGGATAACGTCTCTGGGTGGGAATATCTACCTAGCCTGGAAGCATTGCTCATTATGGACAAATGCAGGGGCTTTTACTTTGTTCTTGTGGAAAATGCAGGCTTGTGTCCCCAGGAGATGTCTCACCCTGGAAACATGGGAGGTGCGTGGGACACTGGGGTGTTCTGTAGGTTCCTGGAGATGGCATCTAGGAGGAAATGGCCAACTGGCCTCAAATCTCTGTCTGGCTTAGTCCATGCTGGTGACCCCTAGCTTGGGTTTGTGTTTCTTCTGGTCTCTGCCCTGCCATGGGGGCTGCCCAGGTTGTATCCCTGTATCCCAGAGCTCTGGCTGCTGTTGCTGGAGGATGTCTCTGCCTTGCTCTGGCATGTGGTAGTGGCTGGAAATGCCCAAGAGCTCCCTCAGTCCCTAAGGTGATTTGTTGTTCTCACCATCCTGGGCACCCAAAGCACAGCACTGGGCAGCCGCATGGATGTGGCTGCCTAACGCTGGGTGAAGCAGCCTGGGCGATTCCAGCGTCTTGGCGCTGCAAGGACCGTGGAGGCTGTTGCATTGCACAGAGCTGCAGGAGCTTTCCTGCTCCCAGCTTGCCCTCCTGGCAGAGATCACACATGCGGATGCAGTGGAGTCTCCTTGACTGGGCAGCTGGTGAGCGCAGCCACCCGTCTGCAACCTGGGAAACGTGATGTGGCCCGGCCGTGCCTTTACCCAGCCCTGCAGAGAGCATCCCTGCCCTGCAGCAGGGACCAAGGGGAGGTGGCAGGGAGAGATGCAGAAGCCAGTGTTCCTGGGCACGGTGGTGGCAGGCGGATGTGGGACCTGCCCCATCTGCACGCATGGCAGCACGGCAGGGAGCTAATGAGAAGCAAGGTGAGAGGCAGGAGATGGGCTGACAACTTACTGGCTCCACAAGCTGCTGGTGGTGTGCGGATGGCAGAAGGATGGCATCTGCCCCCATCTCCCCCCACCTCCCTCCCCGGCATCTCCAGCCTCATAATGAGGTTATTACTGGCCCGCTGCTTGATGGCCGCAACCAGCATCTCTTGCCTCTTCATCCTCCCAATTCCCACTTGTGGCTACAGGAGCAATGACTCGGAGGAAGGGATCACCCTGCCCTCACTCTGGGGTTTAGCCCAGGGCTTCAGTGGGAGGCAGGTACAGTTTTGACCTTGCTTGCAGAGGAGATGATGCTCCCATGCTCACCGCCTGTCCATCCCCTTTATTATCTCTTGAAGGCTTCTGGCCCGTCACACCCTGGCTTGACAGGGAGAGAAGTCTCAGAGATAATTAAGTTCCTACAAGTTTTGTGAAAATAGAGGAGAGGGATGTGATGAGAGCTTTGGTGGTGGGTTGGGCTCCTGATGGGGAGGCTGAGCCGGGGAACAGCGGCTGCCTTCCTCACGGAGCTCATGGGAGGCCTTTCCCCAGACCTGGCTCAGGAAATTGGGGAATAATACTTAATTGTGGTGGTTTTTTTCCTGCTTTAGGACTGCTGGGGTAAGGATGGGATTTCATGGGGTATGCCCAGGAGTGGTGACATCCCATGGAGTAATTCCCTTGGGGATAACAAAGGACTTGTCCCATCAGCTCCTTAAACACTCGTGAAGGATACAAAGCCTGTTACCAGTACAGCACAGCGTGTACCAGCTATCCCTTGCCCTCTGCCTGCAGACGTTCCAAAGGCTTTTTGTCATCCCACCCCATCTAATGGCAGCTGCAGACAGCTTTGCTGAGCCAGTGGCCCCCAGCATGCTATTAATGTTTGTATTAATCCCTGATGCAGCATCGGAAACTGGTGTGCTACCAAATCCCCTGACATCCAAGGGCTGGAAAACTGCGCTGCTGCTCACTGGGCTCTGTTCCCCTCATACATCTGTGTAAGGGCCCACTTGGGAGGGATACGTAGGTGCCAATGCTCACTACCCCGACCCCACAGCTGACCATGGAGACCCACTTCCGAGCACCCACACAGTGCTGTGGCAGGAGCTGCCCATGGTTCGGGGTGCTGGGCAGGGACTGGCTGGTGGTTTTGTGCCTCAGAGCAGCTGGTGCCGATGTCGCAGCTGATTACGTTGAGGAAGGAGGTGAGCAGGAAAGCAGTGACACCTCGCTTACGGTGCCCTGCTGTTGAGGGGCAGATGTGGAGGCTGACACATGTTTGTTGCTGCTGCTGTGCTGCTAATTAACCACCTCCACCATGGGGTGGTGATGGCACCCTGCCCCTTGTGAGGGGTGCTGTGGCCCTGCCGGTGTGGCTGTGGGTGTTGGTCCCCATACTGTCCCTTTGAGCCATGTGGTCATGTCTGTGGGTTGGCAGGATGGTAGGTTGCTCTGCCAGCAAGCTCCAGTGCCATTGGGTAAGGAAGAAAGTCGGGGCACCTAGCTCTCACCCCTCACACAGACATTGCTGCCTATCGATTCAGAGGGATCCCAGCACCACCCTGGCTTGAGCGCCACATGGGACATCAGGTACCCCAAGACCCAGGTACCTTTCCTGCACCCTGGGGGATAAGGAGACACAGTGCCTGCAGCTGGAGGGGATTTCGGCAGACAGGAAAGAGGATTCCTCCCCCCACCCCCAGAAGACCTGCAACTTCTACACAGTACAGAGCAGGCCCTTTTTTTGCAGAAGAATACTGATGAAAAGGAGAGTTTTGGGGTGTTTTGTGTTTGCTCTGGCACACACAGCGGAAGCCAGGCACTGCTGCTCCAGTCTGGCTGCCTGAAGAGGCATGGGAGTAGCAAATGTCCACCCTGCCTGTTTGTTCCAAATTTCCCACATAAAAAAATCCCAAGTGGAGAGTGTCACAATTTTTCTAAAACCTGATTTATTTCCCTGGGAATGCCTCACTGAAATTCCTGACTTTGTCTTCCCAGCCAGGAGCATCTTATGGTGGACCTGTCATACCAGCCCCATTTTCTGCCCAGCCTGACCCTGGGCTCCTGAAGGAGGGGGGAATGAGGGAAGAAGCCCCCATCCTATCTATTTGCTCCAGCTTTCCACCAAGTCAAACGAACAGATTTTGCAGCAAACCCCTCACCTGGCTTTGGGCACAGAGGATGTCGATACAGGACTCACCTTCAGGGATGCTTTGGGGCCAGGACCCCATCCATCCCCAAAACACCTCGGTGTCCAGGCATCCCTGGTGTGTCCGTAGGGGATGGGGAACAGCGGTTGGGGACCCCACAACTGCCTGGGGACTTCTCCGGGGCCTGTGCGGGCTGCTCCAGCTCCTCTCCGCGGGCAGACGCCTCCATCTTGTGGCCGCGCCCTGAACGACAGACATGCTGCAGGGCAGGAGGGATGGGGCCTGGGGCTCTGTCCTGCCCTAGGGAGCTGTGGAAGGAGCCCCGCTGACTCACAGCCCTTTTCTTCATCGCTCACCACGTAATGAGCTTTCCTCCGCTGCTGGTTTGGGGACACCCTCCCTATTGAGCTGCTTGTTTTCGTTTATTGGTCTTGATCTCTTCTGTGTGTAGCATTTCAGCAGCCAGATTTCCAGGGGGTCACAAAGTCGTTATTGTTGTTTATTCTTTCCAGCTCTCATTTCTGGAGCTGGGCTCGAGGCAAGTGAGGAGCCAGTGGGGTAAAATCAGGCAGCAGCCTGTCGTCACCTCTGCTTGCTCCCAAGGTATATCGTCCCTGAGAAGAGAGGTGGGGAAACTCCACCATCCTGAAGCACCTTCTCCCTGTGCAGGAGTCCCATCACCTTGGGCGCTGCTGGTCCTTGCTGGGGCCAGCAAGAATGGGGCTCTGCCTGGGGCAGGATTGGCCCATTGTGTTGGACAGACAGGTCTTCTGAAAGGTTTGTTATCCTGCTCTCCCATCCCTTAAAAGTGAGTGTGAGCAGTGTGTGGGACTGTAACCCTGTTAGTGTCAGGGTCAGTCCAAGGTGAAGGAAGGTCCCTATTTCATCTCACCTTGCTCTGCTGTTACTTCTTCCCCAGCCTGGTCCCTCTTCCAGCCCCTTTAAGGCAGGGGCAAGCTCTGCCTTATGGCATCCAGCAGCTTTTTCACCTAAAATCCTCAGCTCACTTAACTCATGGCCCTTTTTTTAAAGTTTTTAAAGCAAGGTGGCAGCTTTCACTGGGTAACTCATCCCTCAGCTGGCTGCCTGTGACATGTGGCTCTCTTGGGGCTTATTCATAGTGGCTTTGGGGTCCTGCAGCCTCACCAACCCTCAGAAAGGGGTCATGCCAAGCAGGGGTTCTGTCTGACCCTGTTTGCAGGGGGAGGAGACTGTGATGCTACCCACTTTCTAGATGAATTCTGGGATGGATTCTGCATGGATTGCCACTGGATTTTGGCAAACATAGTTACACAGAGGACACCCCTGTGGGCAGAGAATCCTGTGCTGACCTCAGCAGTTGCCTTCTGCTGTCCCTCTCCTTCGAAGCTTGATATAGAAAGTCTGGAGTGGAGATCCAGGTTTCGCTGCGCTCTCACGAAGCAGCAGCATCTCCTGGTTCTCGCTTTCCCCCATCTGTTATCACTGGCACAGGTACGGTGCTTCCAGGGCATCTTTTCATTCAAGCAATTCCCAGTCGCAGCTCATCAGCTGACTTGCTGTCATCTGGAGATGGCTGCCTGAGACGGTGTTTGGCTGGGGACTCTGCGCCACACAGATCAAGGACAAAGTTTGACAAAAACCCAAAGAGACAAACAGCAGTGAAAAGCGAAGCGCAATGACTAGGGCTGGGTGACTCTGCCACCCATCAATTAAAATTGTGGTGTCCTGAGGGGAGGCTTGGGAGTTGTCTGTGGGGTGACATGGGGTGACTTGCAATGGGGAACCTCTTGTACATGACTTCATAGTCCACACCCTACCCAAAAGTTGGGGGCCCACCAGCCGCATCCCCACCACTGCTGCAGGGCTCCCTCATCACTGCATCTCCCCAGGCAAATGTGCACATCCAAGGCATTTCCCTACAATTTTAATTCTCTTGCTTCTCAAAAATGAAGACCTTATTTCAGCATTGGGGTGGGGGGCTGGGGGGGAGGCACCCATTTCAGAAATTCCACAGGGGCTTTCCAGAAAACCAGATACATTTGCTTCACACCCCAGGACAGAGAATTGGGTTGTGAGCAGCTTTCATCTGGTACAGCTTTTGTTCCCTGCCCTGTGGGATACAAGTCACAGCAGAAGTGACAAAGACTCATAAATTTTGCAGAAGAATTTAGTTCTTTCTGGGGAGAAAAAAAAAATTAAATCTGGTTGAAGTGGGGCTGAGAGCTGGGTGTGATGCAGGGCAAGGAAAGTTTCTGCAAATGTCTGTCCCTTAATTAATATTAATACCTCTCCAGCTTTCTATCTCTGCTTTAAATAAAAGGAATCCAGCCGTGGCAGAGTTCCCACCACATTAAGAAACTCATGAAGGCGCGGTGATGGATGCTCTGGAAGATGGCTCTCATTAATGTCTAATCCTTCCCGTCAGCCCCAGTTGTCCCCAACAGAGCTTGTTAACCATTTTTTGCAACTGTTTTCAGGGACTTTGGGAGCTGGGGTGAAGGAAAGGGGGAGATGGCATTGCTTCCTCCCCTTGCATTTGGGCGATGGTGCAAAGAGGACTATGAAGAGTGGTTTCTGGTTTGGGTGCAACCCGCAGCCACTCGTTGCATCACCCTGCCTCAGGTTTATTGCAGGAGGTCACCCGCAGGCAGAGCCTGAAGCTGCTGGGCTGGAGTTTGCTGGAGGGCACTGGAACATGTTTCTCTTCCCTCACAGGCTGCAGCTGTAACATGGAAGGCTGCATGTACCCCACAGCAGCCGTTCCTGGACGCAGGGCTATGTGGTGTCACAGCCAGGGCTGGCACTGGAGTCACCTCCTATTGCTGCGAGTAAGTGCCAGCAATCTGGGGAACTTTTTGGAAAGCACCTGCTCTGGATTTGAGTGAATGAGTAAGTTTTTTCTTTTTTTTGGAATAAAATCACATGAGTGCACTTGGAAAACATGATAGGTCTTGAGGCTGGAGGGGAACAGCGAGTAGCTTTGGTCTCCATGGTGTTAGGCTGAGAAAATCCAGCCACAGCTCTGCCACTGCAGCACTTTGCTAGCAGAGGAAGGCTTGTTGTCCTCAACCCTTATGTTTCCATCGATAAGCCGTGCACCTTTGCAGTGAGAATGTGCTTCCCATGGTGGCAAGACAGTGAGAGCCCCTCCCCTGAACACCATTTTTCCCCCAATCTACATCCAGGTTGCTGTGCTCACTGAGAACATGTGACAGCACAGCATTCTGGAGCAGAAAGGTGCCCATCCTTCTGTGCCCAGCCTCGCTGGGTGTCCTTACAAGGGAGGTCATGGAGCCCTGACAGACCTCAAGGGACCAAGCTGCCCATGCCACGTCCCAGGAGAAATGGATCTGTGATCCTGCTGGTGGTCTTGCCAAAAAAAAACCCTAGCTGCCCTGCTGAGGGGATACCTGAGATGCTGGGGCTGTTGGGAGCAGCTCCTTGGGGTCTTTCTTAAATGACGTGCAGCTTCTCCCTGGCCCAACCATGCAGGTTAAGCTGGTTAAGCAGGTCCTGGCCTTTCTGAAAGAGAAAGGCCACCCAAAATCAAGACAATTGCTCCACTTAGTCTCCTATGTGTACGTTTGGGCTGAGAGTGATGGCTCGACTTGCTTCTCGCCCCTAAATAGTGCGAGGAGACTCCCTAGAGGGTAGGGTGGGCGTGAGGTCCCTCGGAGCAAGCCGAGCCCCTGCCGTGGGAGTGGTTCTGTCTACTTTCCACTAGAGGTAGCTGGAGCCACGCACAACCCACCCGACAGCCTCGGGACCTCCGCATCCCCATCCCCGAGCCAGTATCGCCGGGCAGCCACGACGGCCCTGCCACCAAAGGCATCATCTCTCCCACCGCCGGAGCTTGGCCACCCACAGCTCACCCTTCCCGGTGGGGACCCTCTCCCCTGCCTGCATCCCCCTCCCCCGCACCGCCAAGGCTGCATCAGCGCTTTCTCGGTGTGAACCTCCTGCTTTGGGGGGCTTTAATTTTAAAAGCAGAAGCAAAAATCCATCCCTTCTGCTTGCTGCTGGAATTTGTCAGCTTCTCAGCCCTGGGGACAGATGTCTCTGGTGCTGGAAAAAGAGAAGAGTAAACTGCTCGTGGCTGTTTGTTCCGCAGAGGAGGAGTAGGAGAGAAGTTTGGTGGGTTTAGGCAGTCTGCTTGCTTGCTTTCTCCTTCCTTTGCTGGCTGACTCCGCTGCTGCTGTTTATAGAGGGGTGAGGAATAATCACCCTGGGGAGGTGTGGGTCCAGCCACAGGGACCCCTCTGGCTAAAGGGCTCCTGGGATACACATTTTTAATTTTTTTTTTTAATTTATTAATTGAGGGGAAGGGGTGTATCATGAAGCACAGCTTCCCCTGGGGAGTTGTGATAACCTTGCAAAGTGAGGAGGGAAAGGAGGTCAGGAGGAGTGGGGATTATCTGCCTTCCTTACTCCCAAAGGGAATTTTACAGCCAGGAAAGAGGCAGACTTCATTCTCACCCAGAGGAAAAGGCCCTGATAAAGGGCATGAAGGATAAACAAGAATAAACCCCTTTTTTATCTTGCTTTGCCATGCCCAGGAGTACTGGCTGTGCCAGGGGCTGCAGTCCCCTGCCCCGAGCCTGCCCTGAACCCATTGTGGTGGGTCAGGGTCCTCACAGGCACTGGGGATGCTTATGCCACCAGTCTGGCCATGGTTCTCCAATGGTGATGGAGCGACTTTCCTAGACAAGGTCACTCATTGGCACTGGTTTGTGGAACGTGAGGGACTCATGTGTGGGATGGGGGAGAGCCCTTAGGACCCTCTCTGTGGCCACCACATTGGCCAGTCCTTGCATGTGTCCAAACAAGCAAGGTCTGATGGAGCCGAAGCTACCTGGGAAGAGTAATTTGGGGTTGCTTGGCTGTGACCATCTGCAGCTCTTCAAATGTCTCCCAAGCCTGCAGCCTGTCACATCAAAAAGGCCTCCATGTCTTTTTCTGATACTCCTTGACATATGGCTGCAGGCCCTCAGCTGCATCATCCTCTTTGGTTGGGTCTCCTGGGTATCAAGTATCGGTCTCGTTTGGTCTGACCAAAGCCAGCAGCTGCCTTGGTGCCCCAGGCAGGAGGGAGTCCAGAGAAGCAAGACTGTCCCAATGGGGGGACTGGCACCTTCTTGTGTTTCGTTCTGATTCCTAAACCAGCACTGGAAGATCATCTCAAAACTGTCCTTGGCTTCGTCTCCAGAGGGTTTGCTTGGGGCTGGCAGGTGACGTTTGGGTATGGTGGAGCATTTGCCCAGTGCTGCAGGACAAGAATAAGCACGCGCTGACGAGCTTTGACGAATGAAGACCGTTAATATTGAACACATAATTACGCTGGCCAAGGCCAAGAGTCCTTCCGCAGTGATGTGTGTGGAGGGCATCAATATTAAGGTGAGTTACTAAATGTATCTCAGAGGTGAACTGAAAGGCATTTGGGAGGTCTGGGCATGAGTTTCGGAGCTGCGCTGTGCCGCAGCCAGTGCTGAGAAGGTTCTTGCTGGCAGTGTGGAGAAGAGAGAGGCTTTCCCCAAGGCTCTTGAAATGTCTCCATGTTTGACAGCTCAAAGAGGAGAGGGGCATGGCCAACCCGTTCTGCTGAGCTCAGCCTTTCTGGAATCAGGGAATCAGCTTAAAATGCTTAATTTTGCCCATTTGCGTGCTGTAAATGAATCTGCCTGAGGAAAATAAATCCTCTCAGGGTTGGGGCTTTTAGGGTGCTTGGCTCCCTCCTTCTACCAGGCAGCAGCAAACTTTGTCGTGGTTGATTTCTAATGCAAGTTAGACTCACCTAAGCCCTCAGTTCTCAGGGCTGGGGCTTTATAAAAGGCACTCCCAGCTCCCAAGTGAGAACTTTTTTTATATTTATGGAGGAAAAGGAATAATTTCTCTCTATCAAAAATGAATGAAAACTTGAAAAATCTCTACTGGGTTTATTTATTGCCTCATCTATTAAAATAGCCACAGACCTATTCAAGTGGGTTGGGGGGGCTGTACTCTTCCCTGCCTTTTCCATGAGTTGCAGAATACTCTTTTCTTCTTTCTTATTTTTTCTTCCCCTCTTCTTCCTCTTTTTCTTCCTTTCCTTCCTTCCTCCTCCTCCCCTTCCTTCTTTTTTTCTAGTTTTCTTTTGTTTTCTTTGGTTTGTTTTCCTTTTTTTCTTTTTTTTTTTTTTTTTTTGTTTTCTTTCAGGAAAAAGATATTGCCAAGTTTCTCACAAGGGGAAAATGTCCTGGAGGACATGGGAAGCATGACTAGTCATACTGTGACCAGGCAGTATCTCTGTCCTTCTGCTGCCCTCATCCCATATCTCTGCATATGCCTTGGCGGCCCATGCTGGCCTGCCAGCCCATTCCCATCCCTGACGGTGAGCTGAATCTGGGGTTTTCCGCAACTCTGAACCAGGAGACACCCACTGCAGGTGACTGCCAGTTGGATCAAAGGAAGCAGAGATGCTGAGGGATCCCTGAGACATCAGCAGACCAACCCACACTGTCTCTCCAGGGACAGCCGGGCTGTTCTGAGCAGGTTTGGGCATTTCTGCTCCGGGAAGGAGCCTCGCCCGCCGAAAAGAAGCTGCACAAGAGATGCCATTGAGCCAGAAAACCCACGGTGGTGTTGAACATGGTGGGTATGGGAAGGGGAGCCCACCCCCATCCCCCCCAGTGCATGAGCTGATGGAGGTTTTATTCTTGGGGGAACGGCAGCAGGGGTGGTGTGGGGGCAAAGTAATTGCTTTGTTGGTATTTTTTGTTGCAAGCACATCAGCCCAGGGCTGGGGAAGGGCTGGGCTTGGCGGGACCGGGGGCACCATCTCCTGCCCCACACCGATCCCATGAGCCCCCCACTCTCCCCACACCCTCCCTGCCCATTCCCTGTCACAGCTCAGAAAAAGCTTTATTTATACTCATTTAGCTGCTTGCCTTCTCCCTAATTGAAACCATTAACCTTCTTGCTTAATGAAGAGGAGGACTAGGGCTGGCAGGGGGGAAGGGGGTCTCTGAGGCTGGCAGACCCCCCTCCCGGGCTGCTCTGCCAACTCCCTCGACCGACTGGAAAACGTGATTTGGAATTTGGCCACTGGGAGCTAAAAGAAAAGGAAAAATAGGGGGGAAAAAAAAACAACCCAACCAACCCCACCCAAAACCACTGCGCCTTGGTCGGGGGGCTGGCGGAGTACAGCTCCCCATGCCCCCCAGGGCCGCGGCGGGGCTGACGCTGGCATTTCATCTCGGCGGAGAAGTCATCGGCTCTGACCACAGGGAGGGCTTTGCCCGCCAGGTCCCACTTTGCTCCCCTATATTTAGCCCATTATGAATATGGAAGAGCATTGAAAATGATTCGCCCAGACATCCCTCTGTCCAGCCGAATAACGTCAAAAGGCGGGAGCGGGGACAGGAGCTACTCACCCTGAAAAGGGGCTCTGGCCCCCGCCTGGCCTTGTGGGTCAGGGATTGGGGTCCCTGCAGCCGTGTTGGGGAGGGGGAGAGTCATGCTCGTGGCCTTAGGGACCTCTATGCGGGTGTTGGGGGTGTTTTGGGTGGGCACCTTGGGATGCTGGCTGCTGAGAGTGATATCCCCCCTCACTGCCACAGCGTGCTGAGCAGGCGCCCGGGGTCTCAGCTGGCTTTGGAAGGGGCTGCGGTGGGGACGCCGCACGGTGCCCAGCTGCGTGCCAAGCTCTGCAAGGGCACGGTGGCCCCGTCCCTGCCTTCTACCTCCTGACATCCCCCAGCCCCAGCGAAGGGCCAGGCTGCCCGGGCCCCACAGCTCAGGAACTGCTGGTGCTTGCTGCTTTGCTTCAAGATCCCTCCTCTCCTCCTGGCAGAAGAGGGATGCTGTCATCCCGGATGGATTTGCTGATGCTCCATCATCCCCAGTCCACTGAGTTTGGGCATCAAACACGCACCAAATATCCCAAGCGAGAGACCCAACAGCACATGGCTGTTCCTCTGCCGCACTTTGCTGGGCTGCCCCTGGCATTAAACACCTTTTTCCTAAGGTGACCTGCTCTCCCTCCCTTTTTGTGGCCCAAACCTACCTCAAAAGTGTTTGGGCATCCTCTTGCTGCTTCGCTCTGGGGCACAGACACCCCTCTTTGCGCACATGCTCCTTTTTAACCCACTATTTCCCCTCTGTCCTTTGCAAGGAGTATAGCTCTGGATTGAAAGCCTAGCATGGGGGGGACACACGCCCACCTAGGAGAGGCCCCCCAGCTTGGCTGGACTGGGGTTTGAAGAGCACTTTGTGCAAAGAGATTACCGTTGCTTTTGGGCATAGCGGAAAAGAGGGAAAACAGCTTTTTTCAAGCCATTAATGAAATGTCATTTGCAATTCCCTTCCATGGCTGTCACGTGGCTGATCCACAGCACCCCCGGGTTGCACTGGCTCACACAGGGGGGTTGGGGGGGAATGGGAGGGGGTGTTACTTCAGAGGGGGATTTTGGGAAGGGAAGGGGAAATGCACATCAAAGTGCAACTGTCCCGTCTCCAGAGCTCAGTGCTGTGCTTTCCACAGGTGCTATTGCAGGTGAGGTGGCTCAGCCTCCCCCCACCAACTCAGTGGACAAGGTGGGGTGGTCAGCAAAACCCTTTCAGAGCAGCACACCTTTTTGGGGAGGGTCTGGGCCCGGAAATCCACCTGGATTTTATTTTTCCTCTCCATTTATTGAACATTTACCTCCTGAGCCTCACTGTCTCACCACCCCACCCTGGGCGAGGCTTAGTGATGTGGTTCAGACCCTCTTTTCCATCCTCCCTTTGCCTCCATTACCTGCCCCCTCTCCCCTCCTCCGACCCTTCCCAATTTCCGAGAGATCCTCCACAGCCGTGAGCAGGTTTAACTAATCTTTCTGTCAGTGGAGTACTTTATGGAAATTGAAAACTAATTAACGCTCACCTCAGCAGCTAATCGCATAAAAACCCCACCATGTTGGTCTCCCTGGTTTTAAAATAATGATGGCACTTGAGCAAGGAAGAACTTGATCGAACCCACCAGGATGGGACAGAGCCAGTATGCCCCCAAGATCCCAGGAGTGGGTCACCTTCTGCTGGTGCTGAACCTGGCTCCCAACCCACTGAATCCATCTTGCTCATCCTACAGCCCTTCCCTCTGGCTCCCTCAGTCCAAGAGGTGAGGGTGGCGTGGGGCTGTGAGGGTGGTGGAGATGTGTGATCAAAGATGCTCTTGCCTGCAGTGACTCATCCGGCTTTAATTGCTCCCTGAAGTTGCTGGCTGCTGGCGGCACTGCATCAGAGATGTCACGTTATACTCATGCGTGAAGAGCTAATGGTCAAGGGTGACACCACCAACAAAACATCCTCAGGGAAGCTGTCAGCGATGGGGGGATCAAAGGGCAGGGAGTGGGGCTGTCTCACTGCCAAGGGTCGGGGCTGCTGCTGGAGATGCCGGTGCCCAGCATCGGGGTGGTGACAGTGCCTGGGGGGGCCAGAAAGATCATCCCGCCTGAGATGCGGGTGCTGGTCCCTCTCAGGACCTCTGGAAAAGATTTCCTTTGGCTTTGAAGCCTCGTGCTGGCACATGTTGGAAGGTCTCACTCTGGCAGTGTTGTTGGACCAGTGCTAACTGGGCTCTGCTGTCCCCTGTGCCATAGGGAGGTGGCCCGGGTGTGGCAAAGCAGGAAATGAAGGTGGGTCTTGGATATGCAGCCCCTGCAGCAGCCATGGGGCAACAACCTGCCCTCGGAGCATCCAAACACTCCTGTGCCCTGGCCAGGATGTTGCTGTGTCTGGGCTGGTTGGCATCTACCAAGGGCTGAAGGGAAAGTGTGGATGAGACCTCCCCATGTCACCAGTGCAAGAGGTTAAGTGGTACAGCGTGGCAAGGTGTTTTTTGGGTGCACACATGTCTGCAGGCTGCAGCATGGTGCGAGGTGTCCTTTCCGGGTGCCTCATTCCCAGTGCATGGGCTGCTCCTCATCAGCATCAGCATGGTCCTGGTTTGCCTTCAGCTTGGTATTCGTGTTTCCAGCTGCTGCTGGGTGTGGTGTCTGTTCCTGCCTCCCACTGCTGCCCCAGTGAGATGGGGCAGCAGGTCCCTGCCCTCTGTTGGCTCGGGGAAAGCCAGGTGAGACAGCATGGATCAGCCTGATGGAGAAGCAGCCCTGGCCACAGCCATCCTGCCGAGAAGCGCAGCAAGGGAGGAAGAGTTATTGCTGCTGTCACACACCGGCTATTGCCTCCCAACAAAAGGCAGTGTCTGCACAGCCAGGAGAGAGCCCGAGGACAGGGACAGCCAGAGTGACCTTCAGAGGACACACAGCAGACAGGCCAGGGCTCTGATCGCCCCAGACAGGTACACCCGTGGGCACCCCTCCACCTGGCCTGGCGCAGCGGGAGCCTCCCGGGATGCTCCCCACAAGCCTTCAGCAGCAATCAGCTTCAAAACCTCCTCACCAGCCCCCGGCCTCAGTGTTTTGTTGTGGTTTTTCCCCTTCCAGCACACGTCAAGCTTTCAGGTTTCTGAAAGGAGGAAGAGGCGATGCTGCTGCCGGCGCTCAGCTGCTGTGCGGTGCCATCCCTGGACTGGCATTGGAGTTTGGATGCATCCCTGCCAAGCATCACTTTGCAGCCCATCCCTGGCAGCCTGAGCTTTGCAAGGAACCTGCTCTTAGTTGCTGGGGCTCAAGGCTGAGGTGACAGCACCAAGGACCTGGGGGACAGAGCTAAGAGGGAGGGGAGTCTCACCCTAAGGCCAGGGGTCAGGGTCTGCCGCTGTATCCCGGAACAGCTCTGGGACCTGAGGAGTGCTGGATGTGATGGCCTTAAAGCGCCTCTTGCCCCAGAGGCAAAGGTACTCATCAGCATCCCTGTGCTGGTGTGAGAAACCACTTGTAGACAAGCCAAAATTACCACCCAGCTGGGGTTTTGGGTCTTTGGCTCAAATTCACCTTGGTGGGGGGAGGTATTGGGGGTGTGAGAGCAGAAGCCACACCATCATCACAGAATCACAAGGTTGGTAAAGACCTTTAAGATCACCGAGTCCAACTGTACCTGTCCTCTCCTAACCCATATCCCTGAGCACCTCACCTACCCGTTATCCCCATGCTCAGCTCCCTGCAGAGAACTGGGGAAGAGTAGGGGTGAAATGAAGTGGTGGTTGGGGAGTGGGGTGGGGGGCTGGAGAGGGTTGTCAGCAAATGTCACAAAGCAAAAAACAAGCTTCAGAGCCAATTAAGTTGGTATAATGCGGGAGGAGTGCTGGTTAAAGACATGGTAGTGGCTGAGCTGCACATCCATTTATTTAAATGCAGTTTTCCAGGGGAGCGGCGTGCATGCATATCATTAGCGCCAAATATCTCTAATAAGGCTGTCTCTGCTAATATGCCAAGGAGAGCTTAATTAACTTCACTTTGCAGCGAGCCAGGGAGGTTCTTGGAACGCCTGTTCCTCTGATGGGGAGAGAAACGGGTCTTGAGTCAGACACGGGCGGGTGGGCAGGGATCCATGGCTGGATGTAGGGAAGTGGGGTGGGGGGAGCTGGGGGGAAACTGTCTGGCTGCATTTAGGTGGTGGGGAGGAGCTTCACATGGTGTGCCCGAGCATCAGGGGAGCCAGACACCAACTCGCTCCCAATAGCCATGATAATGGCTATTGGGAGCGAGCTGGTGTCTGGCTCCCCAGGACACGTGGGGTCATGGCCTCCCGGTGCCCTGTGGCGAGCACGAAGCTCCAGCATCTTGCTGACTCCTCAGCCACCACCACTGCGCTTAAACAGAGGAATAGAGGAACCAGCCCAAGATGTAAGCGGCTGTTGATCCTGCCTGTCCCTCTGCATTTCCCCCTTCCCAAGCCCACCGCCTTCCCAGCAAACCCCTCAGCCGGGGGCTGTAGCAGGGCTTGTCTGCAGCAGCACTGCAGAGCACTGATGCTATCATGACATGTGCCGTGGGGGCCTGGAAGGGAACCTGGCCTCTGTGGGATGACACATGGTGCTTCATGGCATGGCATCAGGACAGCCTTGCCTATAGATGTATGTGAACACGGTCTGTGGATGGTGGGCATTACGTCTTCTGTTGGGTGTGGAGGTGGCAGCTGCCAGCCCTTCTGCACAGCAGCCTTCTCCTCAAGCTGCACCAGCAGCAGAGGTGATTTATTGGAGACCCCCTCCCCCCAGCATGGGGCAGTGTGGGAGACTGGGAACCCTCTGTCCCAGCACCAGCCCTGCGCTGACCGGGCTCTGGGCAGCATTCCCTGCTTCCCTCACAAACCTCTGAGCCCCTGGTTAATTAATTGCCGGCACATAACTTGTGTGGCAGCATCACCTTCCATTCTGCAGTGCTGGGGCTCTGTCCCAGTGGTGTTGCCGCCTTTTGCAGGAGAGGGGTGGGGGGTGTCTCACTAGTGAGACCCTCTTTGTTTCGTTGGGAAAGGTGTCACACTCCAGTCAGGAATGCAGCAGAGCATGGACATAGGGTTCAGCAGAAAAAAATCCCTCTATTTTGAAACATCTCTGTATCACCCCAGGCGCCTGGGGGGGCGGTGGGATTGGCTGGGGGGGGGGGGGGGGGGGCGGTGCTGGTGGGGACCCTCCATAGGGTGTCCCTCCTGAGCAGATGCTTCTGCCCCACAAGGAAAGGTTAAACATTTTAATAAGCACGAGCCACATGTTGAAAGCAAATCGAGCTGCTTGCTTTGGCACTTTTTTCTTCCTCCTCTTCTTTTTTTCCTGTATGCAAATGAACTGGAAGCTTATTAACAAGACAAGAGGCTGGAGCCTAATTAGCAGCAAGATGAGGGAGCTGCGCTGGAGCTGAGTCAGCAACTGGGGAGAATCGCTGGCCCGGCCCTTGGCGAGCATTGCAGCAGGCCCCACCAGGCCCCACCGTCGCCTCCCACCGCTTCCAAATTGCCCCAGAACCCCAGGATAAGGGGAAAACTCCAGCGCCTCTCTGGAAGCGCCCCGGGGAGAGTGGCTTCGCCTGGGGGTTTGCTGTGGAAATCCCCTGATCCTGGGTCACACCCCCTACCCCCCAAAACCACTGGCTTTAGTTTCTTTCCCCACGCTGGTTGCGGAGCAGCTCGGGCTTTACTGGTGGAGCTGGGGCAGTGCTTCCAAGCACTGGATATTTTGGGGCAATACTATTGAGCCATGTAGTGATGGATGGGGTGGCCAGGGGGTATTTACAGTGTGAGCTGAAGCGTGCCCAGTGATGCTGGGGTAGAGGTGGGGGCAGGGTTGGAAGGTTGCTGGGCTACTTTAGTTCCTGTTCTGGTTTTGGCTGGGATCAAGTTAATTTTCTCCCTAGTAATGGATGGCTTGGGGCTGTGCTCTGGATTCCGCAGGAGAAAGATGTTGATTAACACGCTGATGGGTTTTAGTTGTTGCTAAGCAGTCGTTACAGTCAAGCCAAGGACTTTTCAGCATCCCCTGCCATGGAGGAGGTGTGGGCCTTTTGGAGGGGGTGGGGGGAACTTTGGGAGGGGTCACAGCCAGGACAGCTAACCCCCGCTGCCCAAAAGGCTATTCCATACCACAGGGAGGCACACTCAGCATATAAACTGAGGGGTTCTGGGGGGAAACTGAGGCACAATCACTGCTCCAGGGTGGGCTGGGCATTGGCCAGTGAGTGGTGAGCAGTCGCACCGTGCATCACTTGTTTCATATATTCTGCTGCTATTGTTTTTCCTCTTCATTTTCTGCCCTATTAAACTGTCTTTATCTCAACCCATGAGGTTTTACTGGGGCTTTCTGTGGGATTTCACCCCCCTCTCTTGAGTCTCATCAAAACAAAAAGAGAGGAATGCCATCACCTCCTCGACACGTCCTGTCCTGTGGGTCATGAAAATGCTTCATCCATTCCCCCCAAAACCAACCCCATTTGCACGCAGCCATCATCAGCCCCAGGGCAGGGCAGCTGAGAGGCACTGGCAGAGCCCAGCTAATTAAAAATGCAAATGAAAGACTGGTCCCGCACTGCTGCTGTCGCCTTCCGAAGGTGCAAATTACAAGAGGGGGTTTGTTGGCAGCTTCTCATCTGGAGGTGAGTCCCCCTGCCCCCATTGCCACTGGCATCAGCCCCTGCCCAGCAGCTGGAGGAGGGTTTTTTCGGTCCTCCACCTGAAGCAGCCTCCAGATCAGAAAAAGTCGATAGAAGAAAGGATGGGAGAAGATAAAGATTATCTTTTTAACTTTAAAAAAACAACCCAAAACTTTCCCTGATTTGTTTTCTTTCTTTGTTCTCTTCCCATCTCTTGGTGGGGAAGAGGAGAAACATAACCAGAGGCAAATGCTCACTAAAATCAATGCCCACAGCGATGGCCGCATGCCAATGGGCATGGTTTTGGGGTGAAGGAAGCATTTTAGTGGCCTGCAGGAAGGGATTCTGGTGTGGATGGCAGTCCTCTTGTTTTTTGCTATGTATTTCTTCTGCTTGGTCCTGGTCCAGCCTTGCTTCTGTGCCATTGTCACCCACAGCCATGAAGAGTCGGAGCCTGAGCCCATCCATCTGCCCCCTCCTCTGGGCTCCTTCTCCTCCCCTCAGGCACTGAGCACCCATCACCCTGGGGTTCCCCCTTCCCACACATCCAGTGTGCAGAAGGACCCCCACAATTCCCCTATAAAACTATTAAATCTGTACCTCATTAGCAATAATTAAAAAGCTATAGCACATATGTTGCCAAAAGCTTATGCCCTTGGGCAGGACTTGGTATTTTATTTTACTTTACCTTTTATCTTTTTTCCCTTCCCTTTCCCTTTCCCTTTCCCTTCCCTTCCCTTTCCCTTTCCCTTTCCCTTTCCTTTCCTTTCCTTTCCTTTCCTTTCCTTTCCTTTCCTTTCCTTTCCTTTCCTTTCCTTTCCTTTCCTTTCCTTTCCTTTCCTTTCCTTTCCTTTCCTTTCCTTTCCTTTCCTTTCCTTTCCTTTCCTTTCCTTTCCTTTCCTTTCCTCCATTTCCCCCATTTCCCTTTCCCTTTCTTTTTTCTTTTTTCTCCTTTTCTCTTTTCTATTTTTATTTAATTTTTCGTTTTATTTTGTTTTTATTTATCTTATTTTATTCTATTGTTTTATTTTATTTCAATTATTTTTGTTATTATTTCATTTTAGTTTTGTTTCATTTTAATCATATAATTTATCTTACATCTTACCTTACCTTCTCTCAATTCCCTAGGCTCCTACAGCCCCCCATGCCCCAAGGATTAGCAGGATCACCCGTCTAGCATCCCCAGCAAAGCAGGGACACAGGGACCACCGTCCTGCCCACCTGGGGCAGGAGGGGGGCGGGGATGGGAGGGCGACGCTTGCCGCATCTGAGGCACAGTAAAATATTTTACTACAAAGCAGAATTACTCTGAAGAGTGATGGGCTGACTTGTGAGACCCACTCAGGTTTATGGAGGTCGTAAGTTAGAGACTCCCAGCAAGCTGGAGGAAAACATAACCCTCGCCTTTTATAGGCCAAACTTCCTGCCATATATTAAACCCTCCGGCAAACGGACAGGGGCTTTACTGCCAACTCTAACTTTAATGGTTCCCGAACTAACCCCTTGCATGGTTTGGAAGGGTTATTGATAACTGTGGGGTGCTTTGCCAGGCCTTGCGTGCCTGGTGTGCCCCAGTGATGGGTGGGAGCAGCCGGTGGGGGTGGGCAACCCGGCCTGGTCTGGCAGCTGCCGACCGGGATAAAATGCCCCCCTCACCACCAGCAAGAGGCATTGCATGGGTTGGGACATCACACAAGGAGCTTAGGGGGAAACCGGCATGTCCCTGGGCATTGGCAGGCCATCTGGGCCGTGTGGTTTTTCCCCTTTCTCATCCCTCTTAAAATATAAGGTGAAATGGAACAATGCAGTGGCTGCCCAGCGCTGGGCTTTGCTCGTGGTTGGGCGTGTGTGCAAAATCCCCATTGGTAATTGGGCAGCAGGGAGGAGATGAAAGCAGGGAAGAAACAATCGATTTCTCTTTTAGGGGGAGGGAGGATGCTGCACCCTGTACGGCCCCTCTACTCACCCCCCAAATGCTCTAGGAGGCCACACAGGCCCCTTCCCCACCTTAAAAGCACCTCTTTTTTCGTTTAGGGGGAGAAAGGCAGGAGCTGGGAGAGGTGCAACAGCTCAGCCCCACCCTGCGAATCCAAAGGATGCATGCCAGGCCACCAACCCCAGCCCAGACAGCATATCCCCCACCTCCGGCCCCAATCCCCCTCCTTTGCATCACTTTCTTCCTACCCGCCTTTTTGGGGCAATCTCCTTGTCAGGGCCCAGCGAGACTTAGCATTTCTCTGCCTGGCGCCCAGGATGAACCTTTATTAAACAGCTGGGAGCGAGGTGATATTTAAACTGGTATTAGAAGAACATGGTTGGAGGGAGATAATTCTCGGGGTGGTCTGGCAGCGCGGTGGCCAGGGGTGGGGTGGGGGTAGCTTTTCGGGTCTCCTGCAGGAGAGCGATACAGTTAATTTGCAGCCGGAGCTGGAGGCTGGCCCACGCTGATACCGCCGTGTTATTTAGAAGAGAAAGGTCACGCTGGAGATTGAATAATCATTGACAAGAAATCCATGGGGGAGTGCGGGCGGCAGCTCCGGGCAAGCTCCAGCATCCTTGTGTGTGTGTGTGTAAGGGGGAGAGGAGGGGGCGCGGATGGGATCTTTCCATCCCCTTTGGTCCCCAGGGAGGTGTCAGAGGGGTTTGTGGCAGGGGTCCTGCCTGTCTCCTGCTCTGGGGAATCACAGCCGCTCTCTCCAGTTACCCCTGTTCCACCTGATCCCTCCGGCGCTGGGGACTGGGTTGAGCTGACCTGGTTTTTGGCACATGTACAGACTCCTTTTCAAATCGCAAATTATTCTTAAATACAGGTTTCTTTTAAAGTTCTTGTGGGTGGTTTGATTTTTTTTTTTAAACTAAAACCCCCCAGGAAAACACAAACCAGCAACCCTCCCCACCCCACTCCCCATCCCTGGGTGCAATAAAAGAACATCCCCAGCCAGATTTTTGGGAAAGAAACACATTAAAAAGCCCCCCCAAAGCCAGTGCCCGAGCAATGAAAGATTGAAAACCTGCGTGTCTAGAGGCGCCCGCTTGCCCCAGGGAAACTGATGCACAGGGGGAGACACCAGGACCAGCCAGGATGCTGCGCATCAGGCATGCCCCCCACCCCCACTAAACCACATCCCTCTGGCTCTCCCGGGCTAATAAAGGTAAATACCTTTACTCATCCCCCTCCCTGCACCCGCTGCACCCCAAACAACCCACCCCACAGGGCAGTCCGCTTTCATTTTATCCCTTCCAAAAAATACACTGGGTTTGGTTTTCAGGTTGGGTTTTTTTGGTGGTTTCTGTTTTGTTTTGTGGTTTGTTGTGTGGTTTTTTTTGCAACAAAAGAAACTATTTATTTGGAATATGCATTACCAGTACAAATCAGGAAACTGTAAAACCTACACCTTGTTAGTAGCGTCATAGAACAGAAAAGTCTCATTTGGGATCAGAAAGACAGAGGCCTTTTTTTTTTGTTTGGTTTTTTTTTTTTTCCTTTTTCTTTCTTTACAGAAGCAGAAAAGCTTAAAGTTTCAAACCCAGGTCGGAACAGTGTCTATTTTTTTTTTTTTTGTCTTTTTTTTTGTTTCTTTTCAGGGTTTTTCTTTTTTTTTTCCTTTAATATTTGGAATCTGTTAGAAGAGGCGGTGGGGGGAGAGGAGGGAAACCAACACGAAAAAGATGGGGGGGGAAATGAAATAGAAAAGAAAAAAGCAACTGGGAACAAGTGGAGCGTCTTTACAAGGGCTTTTTGCAAGAACAAACAAAAAAAAACCAACAATAAAGCAAACTGACAAAACCAACACCCCCCTGGCAACGTCTGATTTACAGCATCTTCATAATAATTATAATAATAATAATAAAGTTGTATGAAAAAAGACTCCAGGAAACCTCAGGAGTAAAAGTAACACCCTGAACCCTAAACTGGTCAGTGGTGTGAAAAGCTGTGGGGTTTTTTTTGGAGGGGCAGGGGTGGGAGCAGGGGTTTTAAGAGCAAACCAAAGTGATGCTAACCGGCATCAGCCTCAGCCCCTCCCCACATTTTGGGGTATAATAGGGGGTAATTTTGGCTATTGGGGAGGGGGTGGGGATGACAAAGACAGTGCCACATCCCATCCATCATCCTTCTCGAAACAGCCAGGGCTGGGGGCCAGGTTGTGAGACACCCCCCTGTCCTCAACAAGGTCTGTGGTCGAAATGAGCCCCGGAGCAGCCACCCCAGGATCTTCTGGGTATCAAATAACAGGGAAACCGCCCCCCTCAACCCACCCCAGCCCCGGGAGAAGAGAAACCTCCCCCTTCTTAAAACCACCACTGCTTTTCACATCACCTGGGTCACAGCTCAAAGCGCATGGGAAGCGGTGAGGCCGGTGTCTTGGCACTCAGCATCATCGATCAAAGCCCTCCTCCCCTCCCAAGGTAACACCCAGAAAATTAAAAACAAAAAAGGCAATTTCTGGATCTCAACGTTCAAAAAAATCCCAAACCTCCTAAGTGTTAGGCTGGACCTATTAACGCTCACCATTCCCACTGCATTTTCTTTTTAAAGTTTACAAAATTAATAACCATCCCTTCTTCTTCTTGAAACGTTGAGTGAGGGGAGATGAGCGAGCACGACTCTACGCTGGTCTCTACCATTCCTGAACTAACTCACAAATGAGAGAAAAATAGGGGGAAAAAGAAAAATAAAAAAGAAAAGAAGAAAAAAGGACCAACCAAACCAGGGGTGGGGAACCAAACAACCGAGGAAGGAGAAGCTAAAAGGAAGAGGAGCTGGATGTAGGTAGTTTGATGTTATAAACGATACAGGAATGAAGCGCTTGTTGCCACAGAAAGAGCAGGGACGGGACCTTCCCCCCTCTCAATTTTGCGTGCCAAGGGGGTCGGGGGGAGGTTTGTTTTTTATTTTTAATTCTTTTATTATAAACACTATTAAATTCCGACTGCGTTTTTGGTTTTGTAATTCTTTTTTTTTTTCTTTTCTTTCCTTTTCTCCTTTATCTGAATATACAAGAACATTCATTATCAAATGTTCGTTATCATCAATACTACAAAGAACGAGACACAAATCGCAAGAAACAATGGAAAATGTTAATAAAGCTGAAAGAATTGTCGAGGGTTTTTTTTTGTTGTTTTGTTTTTTTCTCTTTTTTTTTTTGGAGTTTCTGCAGGGTTTTTTAGTTTGTTTTTTTTTTTGTGAGTTTTTGTTTTGTTTTGTTTTTTTGTGGGGTTTTTTTTTTTTTTTTTTTTGGTATCGAAGTCAGGTTTGTCTGGGCAGAAAACAAACAAACAAACAAACAAACAACCAAAAAAAGTAAAAAAGAAGAAGGGGGGAAAAAACCCCAAAAACCAAAAAAAAAAAAAAAACCCCAAACTAAAACACCCCACAACACTCAGGGTTGGGGAAAGGGGAGGAGGAGGAAACAAAACCCCCAAATTAATAAAAACTAAAATAAAAAGAAAAAAAAGCTAAGAAAAATGCAAGCCAGTAGCTACGCTGACATGGAACAAACCAGAGGGACCAGGAGGGGAACCCAGGGGGTGATTCCCGAAGTACCGTGGAGGAGTGAGTGCCCTGCCTGGGCAGGGGGTGCAGGTGGGATGGGCAGCCCCAGTAATAGCGTGGTTTTGGCTCCTTCCAAAGTTAGGTTTCCAAGAGGTACAGTGGCATTCCCACTGCTGCCACTCCGGAGAACAGACCTGACCCAGCCCCGTGCCCCTGAAATGCTTGGCTGGAACAGTTTCACGTGAAATATGGTGTAAATGGTTAAAAGACTGCACTGGGGGAGGAGAGGACAGCAGGAAGGTGCCCAAGAAGCAGCACCTTGCTGGGGGCCAACAGTCTCCTTGCTCTCAACCTTCTCCTTGCTCGTATCTTATTCCCAGCCAGGAAGCAGCCCCAGAGCTGACGCATTGCATCACGCTGCGCAGCACCGTCCCTGTCCCCATCCAACTGTCTCACCACTGGAGACCTTTGGAGCACAGCACAGAGCAGCTGGTGCTGTTTCACATCCACCTTTCACCTCCTGCTCTGATCCCACCAGCTCAGGAACAGAAAATCCACTGAATCAGAACTTTGGGTATGTGGGGCGGGGGTGGGTGGAGAGGTCACAAATTTCAGGGTGGGTGTTTTTGGGGCCTTCTGGGTTTGTTCCCCAGAGAAAGGCAGGTGTCACCTCCACTTCAAGGTAGTCGCACAGCTGGCTCCGTGCTGCAAGGTGGCAGTGTGTCGGAGCTGTGGGTGCATCCTTTTCTCCGGCAAACAGGTGGGAATTTTTCTGGCAGAGCTTTAGTTATCAATGGTTCCTGCTCAGCACTGCTCTGCGCTGGTGGCTCCCACCTCGAGACAGCCAGGGTGGGCACGGACATGCCAGATGTGACCGAGAAGTACGAGGCTCCATCCCGAGGTGCCAGACACACTGCACCTGCAGCCAGTCCCCCCAACACCCAGGGTCTTGCCACAAGCTGGCTCAGCCTCCTCACACATGTCGGAAGAGCCAGCAGCTGAAAGGGTTGCCCCAGCACAAAGCTTGGCCCGTTGCCTGGGGCAAACTGGTGCCTCCCAGCTGCCTGAGGGGCTGTGTGGGCAGGATGAAGCCTCACTCACCACCCCAGCACTGCCTGTACCAAGAGCAGGGAAAACTGGGCAAGAAATCCCCCAGGAGCACTCCCAATGACTTGGGGCACCACTGCCACAACAAAACCAGCGACTTTGGTGGAAAGACATCCCAAAACAGGACAGCCACCCATCCTGTAGAGCCTCTGCCCCATGGCAAACTGTTGTATTCACCGTTACAAATGCACCCAAAGCACTCGCCTGTGTTACACCCAGCCTGCCAACTTCCGCTGCTGCCCATCCCTCGCTGCAGCTCTAGTAGGGATTTGGGAGGCAGCAGATGCCACCAAGCTCTTACCAGTCCTGCCGGCACTGGGAAACCCCACCTGCTCTTCCACAGCACAGCACATGCTCCCAAAAACACTGGCTAACACCCCGTGACGTTCTCCTTGCCAGAAACGAAACCAACTCCACCGCCGACCTCGCTAGGTGCTGCAAGAAAACCGCTGGGTCCCACCAACCATCAAAGCCTGATTCTGAACACCGCCATGGAGGTGCTCAGTGCTTTCGTTATTAGCAAGGGTCATGGGTTTTTGGCCTGCCTCTGCCCTGTTTCCGTCCCTCCTCTCCTCCCCTTCAACAGCGGGCAGGGAGGACAGTGAGGGTTTCATGCCTCAGTTTTGGGATGTACAGCAGAGCAAGGCAGCGACTGGGAAGTGATGGTGTTTTTCCCAGTGCTGGGAATGGGCCAGTACCTTTTGGAAGTGAAGGATGGCACGCTGGCTCCTTCTCCTACATGCATGGGGGGGACTGGGGCCACGTCCGCCCACACCGTTGCCGGCAGTGCCCGAGGGACGGCTCACTGACACAGGGATGGGCGTGGGGAGGCAATGTGCTGGTGGAGACCAAGTGACAGCAGGGCTGTGGTGGCGTTTCCCTACGGAGAGGTAGCATGAGAGATGGGGCAGAGGGTGAGGGGGGCTGCCTGTTAGGAAAGGAGTGAGACATGGCTGAGGTACGTTTGTGGCTCTGCAGAAGGACGCTCATTGCGAGGCCGTACACTGCTTTGGGGCTGTTTTGCGTGGTGGCAGTTGATTTTTTGCTTTTCCTCCTTAAAATCCTTCTACCTGTTGACATATCCTTTGGTGGGAGAGGGTTGGAGGGGAGGGAGTGGTGTTGTGGTGGTGGCAAGGGGTAGGGGGAAAGCGGCTTCTACCCAGAAAAGAGAGGGAAGAGAGTATAAAGAAGTGTCCAGATTGGCTGAAAAAAGCATCCCGACGAAGAGAAGAGAAGAGAAGGAGTCTTCTTGTGTGTGCTGATTGGGTTCACCTCCAGTCTGACTGCTGCGGTGTTAGGAGAGGCCCCCTCCCCTCCCGCCCCCGCCGGGGCTGGCTCAGCCAGGGATGCAATTTGCTGGGAGATCAGTTGGAGGTATCAGAGTGAACGCTGCCAGGGCCTTCTGTGGGGGAGGTCACCGATGATGGGGTAGTAGCGTCTTGCCAACCTCCATTAGCCTGTGGGAAAGGAGACATGGAGACATCGGTCACACAATGGAGTGCCTGGTCTGACTCCAGCCATCTACCTGCCTCAGACCCCCCAGCTTCTCCCTTGGACCCCTCAGCTCCTCCCTCGGCTGATGCAGGAGGGACGGATGTCCACTCTGGATGCCCCATCCCACCATGGACCACAGGGCTACATTGGTGGGATGGGGCCAGAAACTGCGCTGTCAAAAACAGGGGTGTAGGGGGGTGATAAATTGCAAGTGCTGATGGAAATTCTGTCCCTTAAAAACCAGAGAAACCCCAAACTCTGTTTGTCTGGTTTTTAACCCCCAAATTCTGTCTTTCCCCATAAGGAAAGAGGAAATAGCCAACACCTTGCTCTAGAAACCCCATCCTGGGATGTTACCTGGACCCAGGTGCTGTGAACAGACAGAACAAACAGTGGGTCCCAAGGGACTTCTGAGCTGTGCCCCAGCACTGCTTCATGTGTCCCCCTTTGTTGCCTTTCCAGGTACCCCTCCTCACCAAGTTTTATCATGGGGAAGACATCATCCCACACAACTCTCTTACCACCATGCAGGCCACATTCAGGAATCTGGGCTGCCTCTCTGCTCCCTGGGTTTGCACCTCCATGCTCCCTGTTATCACTTCATGAGGGACCCCAAGCCACAGGGCAACAGAGGGCAACCCATTTGAGGGTTTGGACAGCAAAGCACAGTGGACGACTAGGTTTTTTCTCCTCAAAACAGGCACAGAGCCCAATTCCTCAGTCTCTTGAGAGCAGAGCTACCAGAGGGTCCCCGCTGCCGCAGGCAGGAGCTGGCAGTGCACAGAAGCTGCTCCTCGAAGGCTGCCACCCCCTTCGGAGAGGAGCAGATGTTGCACCCAACCTTCTTTGCTCCCTCTGACATTGATACAGTGCTTGGCTAATTAATCCTTCCTAATCATTGCCCAAGCTCGAGGCGGTAGCAGTCACCACCCCACTTTCGATGTGCCTGGCTGTTTCGCCCTCCCATGCTCCATCCATCACCCCGGGCAGACCCCAAAGTGAGGTGAAGGTAGGAAAAGCTTCATCACCCCAAGGCATTGAGCAACCATCTGGAACTTGCCATCAGGTTGCCCGTGCTGCTGAACAAGTCCTGTCTGCCCGATGGAGAGGCAAGATGGGAGCAAAGAGCTGGCCAAGCTGTAGGAACCTACGTTTTGAGGGTTCCTTGAAGCAGGACACACACGAAGCAGAAGAGACAGAAGCATGCTGGATGGCTTGTGCCTTCTTCCATGTGCATGAGGAGCTTCCACGAGCTAGCAAGCTCAGTGCCTTAAGGCACCAGCGAGGAAGACAGGACTGGGACTCAAGACTGGAGCTCGCTAGCGGGTGGCAAACCCTGCTCCTCTTCACCCTGGGTACAAGCCTGACACCAGACTACGCACGAACACCAACACCCAGAAGACTTTGCTTTGCCCACCACTGGCCCCCCCGCCCCCAGCTTCCATCTGCAGCCAGGCCCCCGACCCACCACCCCTGAGCTCCCTCCGAGCTGCAGTATCCACCCTTACATGTCTTGGACTGCTGCAAGAGGCAGCAATTACCGTAGATTATCAGCCCGACAATGACAGGCCGTGTAAAGAGAGACACAGAGCCAACTCCACCGCCCTGAGACTGGCATATTCAAGTACACTTAGGACATTAATAGCAATTTACGTGCCATCAGTGAGAGAGAACCACAATAGCTGTGCTGGCAGCCTCTTATTACCAAGCCTGTTATTTGTTGGAGTTACAAGCTATAATCACAACAGAAACTTTCAAAACCCTTATCTTCCGTGACGCACCAAATCTATTTCAGAGCCGTAATTGCTATGTCACTGGAGAGTTTGCTGCTTAATGCACTCAGATGCCATTTAGTGTTTGCAGGGTCATTACGACAAGCAGGAGGAGGGGGAGAAAGAGGAGGGGGCTGCACAGAGCAGGGCTCCGTCCCTCAACTATTTTTAGAGAGGCTTTTGTGTGCCAGCTGCAGTGGGAAGGAGCGGGAGAAAGAGTGTCTTACAGACAGAGACTTTGTGGGGCCTCTGTTTAGCGGCCTGGCCCCCAAAATGCTGGGGAGCCCCACGGGACTCAAGGCTGGGAGTAAGGCTTCAGGTGTTGCGGGGGTTTGTGCTGCCAGTAACCACCTTGGTGGCATCTGGTGGGAAGACAAGAGGATACTGGGGAGAGGCCGACGCGCATTGGGGCACCTTCCGCAGCCCCCACACCCTCCTGCTCCCCCAGTCTACCAAGGCCCCAAGTTACAGGACAAGCGATGGGAAGAGGGACCCAAGGTTGGCCATGCCTATAGCATCTTGATGGCATGGGTTAGCCCTCCATGAGGAGGCCAGGGCCTTCCCCAGGCAGAGGGTATGTAGGCACCATCCACACTCATCCCTACAGCTTGTCCCACTCATCCCTACACACTCATTTCTACAGCTTATCCGGCTGCTGCATGGATCAAGTTACATGCAGGATGCATCCAATTCCACCCAGACAGCCCGGTCTTTTTCTGAAGCAAGGAGAGCCCTTAGGATCTGACTACAGTAAATCCCTTGGGATGCCTCTCAGAGACAAAGGAATCTTCTGAGGAGGCTGCTCCTCCTCGAAGCCCTGCATCACAGCTCTGACTTCTTCAGGAAGGGCAGAACCCAAAGACTGAGCAATGTCTCCAGGACATCTCTTCACATCACCTTCTGTTTGGTGCCAGAGCACAGGCAAGGCCTTGGTGCCTGTCCAAGTGGTGGAGCCCTGGTGATGGATTGCTGAAGCAACAGTGCCCATTTCCACAGGCCTCAGCATTTTTGTCCCTTCCACCAAGACTGCTTTGCTCTCTGCCTGGGCTTCCTACATGGGGGTGGGAGATGTCTTTCTGATGATTTTTAAAGGACTGTTCTGCTTCACATGGAGGCTATCTCAACCTCCCACATCCTGGGGTCAAACCTCTGTCCCACCACAGCTGGTAGGACAAACAAATCAGATACACAGTGAAGAATGCAGCCTCATCTGGCCATCACTTTGCAAGGGTCTCAGACATACCAAGGCATCTCTGATGGATGAGGCTTGGGCACCGAAGTCCCGCCAGACCAGCTTCCATACATATCCCAGCTCATCATCATGATGGTGAACTGTACATAGCTTGCTAAGGAGCAGAGCAGCAACTTTCTTTTCAAGACCCAAACCCTTAGAGAAGAGGATCTCAGCACAAGCAAGGAGGCCCTACAGGTACCAGTGCCCGGTACTTGCTGACAGGAGTGGGTGGAAAACTCAAGGGCACAACCTGCCACTGACTGCTGCCATCACAGTGGCACAACAGCACTTTTAGATCAAAACCTGAGCACTCTGATGGACTTTAAAAATAGCTCCTCATTTTAGACTTTGCAATGATCTAGAAATTAAATTAAGTCCAAAAAGAAGTTTCCAAAATAATTTTTCTTGAAGGTGACTCCAGCTCATTCATCAATTAACAGACAGGGGACATAAACCACTTTATAGGGTCACTGGGCAGGAAAGGATGGTGTTTTGGGTTGGGCCCTTCCCGAAGATCGTGGTAACAGAGATCCAACTTCTACTGGAACTCACCAGAACCTGGGCATCTAAATGCTCTGAAGCCCCCAGTGTCAACAATCCCTGGCTGGGTACACACATGGACCCTCCCAAACAAGCACTGTCTAGAGGGTCCAGACACCTGTCCCTTGCAAAACCCTTCAACCTCAAAGCTTGCAGAAAGGGCTGGGTCAGGCCCCAAACATCCCCCCCACTTCCAGGTGCGGGGCAGGGCAGTCCTCAAGACAGGTCCTGCCTCTACCACCAAAAGTGTCCTCGTCCCTCACCAGGCCTGGTGCTGCCAGATGTGGTTCCCACCCGCTGAGGAGAAGGCGGCTGTTCTCGCTCTGCCTCAGCCACCGCCACAGGTCATGGAGATCGTCATGGCTGGGACATCGCCCATTATCCTGCTAATGATGCAGAACCAACTCCAGCCCTTCTCGCCCTGCGGAGAGGTCTGTCAGCCACGGAGCTGCAGAGCTGTGGAAGGAACTGAGCTTTGGGTAGATTCTGCTCCTCAGCTGTCATGACTTACATGCGTTTAAAGATTCATCCTCCGCTGAGGAAGGCAAACCCCGAGCGCCGTCATCCCCTGCCAAGGTTTGCAGCGGTGGAGCTGGGCAACCTGCTGCTGACTTCCCAGCCCTGACGGGCTCCAGGGATGACTTAACCTCAGCCCCATGTAGACATCTTTGTGACAGGACTCTTCACTAGGTTTCGGCTCATCTCCTTCCAGCAGCTCATGGGGATGCTCGGGTGATGCGAGGACAGCAGCTTTCTGTGTCACCAGCAGCTTTCCTCTGCATCCCACTGCCCTTCCTTGATGCAAAAGGGTTCAGGGGTGAGGCAAGGAAGCCTGCTGCTCTGCCTACAAGACAGCCACCCTGCCTGCACTCAGCAGCTTGCCCGGGCCTTGCCCAGGACCAAGGCTTCTCAGAGGGCATCCATGCTTCAGGGGATGGATAAAATGGGATTTGTCAAGAGACCGAGCTGGATGGGAAGATGGTAAAAGCTACAGGGAAGAGCATGCTGCTTGGGATACAGGGGAAGCAAAACCTTTAGGGACAGAGAGACAACCCAGAAGATGCTTCCGAAACTATCTGCCCAGCTCTGGACACCCTACCTTGCTTCCCATGCCTACCACAGCTTTATGGGGAAACAAGGAGTCACCCCCAAACCTGGGTGGTTTCTTGGCCCACTTTCAATCTTGCTCCTCTCTGAACAACATCCAATTTGGGCCATTTTGGGCTCCTGACCTTCCTGACAAGCAGCCCGAGCAGCTATCAGACGCCACCGTGCCAGATACCCATTTGGGAAGCACAGGGGGCAGATCGCTGAGCCCCTGCCGCTCCCAGCTCACCAGCTCCCAGTGCTGCTTGTTCTCCCACTGCAGGCCCAGTATTGGTTCCACTATTTCTTTCTTCTCTCCCCCACCACACCCTCCCTGCTTGATAATCCCCAGCAGCAACTCCCCCCCGCCCCAAATTTTGGCTTAACCCAGCCCACTGTTATTTTCCAAGCCAACTGCAACCGTAATCAGCTCAGCTTCTTTCCTTGGGGGTATTTTAATTTATACAAACGTATCATCTCTTATCATGATCAGCCTGCGATTCATTTACTCTCCAAGTATTAAAAAGCCAGAAAGGGAATAAATTCAGCGCAGGAAGAAATTAATGTGGAACGATAGGCTCTTTCATGTGGCATTTCCAAGTGCCGTTTTTGCAACAGGCTTATGTAATGAGACATAATTATCTGCACATGTTCAATTACATTACTTCACAAATCCTCCCTGCCTCTGCCTCCTGACGTCAAGCTGCCCGCTAAGCCACAGCGCCTGCAGGAGAGGGGATCGCCACCCCCCATCCCACTGCACCCTTACCCCTGCACGCTCTCCCCATGCCAGCGGGGGCCACTTGCATGCTGGTGGACCAAAGATGGTCACACACAAGGTGATGCATGTGGCACAGGGCTTGGCTGGGTGATGGGACTGGATGGTCCATCCAGCTGGGCTGCTCAGCTGCAGGACCACCATCCCACCTGGAGGACCATCACCTTCCTGCCCAAGCATGAGACCACGCTGCCAAAACCTTCAGCCTCCTCAATGGGGACCATGGCAGCCAGCCAAGTCAAGGGCCAGCTGCCCCCTCCTCCTCACCACCCTGGACACCACCACCCACTCGGTGCTCACAGCCTTCTTTTCCAGGCTGCCCTCCTCTCTCCCAGCTTGCTGTCACCGCCGCTGAGATGGCGGACGATTGATCTGAGAAATGAAGTTGGATTGCTGTCCCAAATCTACACTGGGTTCTCCTTGTGTGTGTCTGATCGATTTCCCCCTGTGCGACACAGCTTGTCGCTACGAATTTTCATGCTAGTCAGAACCCGCCAGCACACCCAAGAACAAGGAGAAGATGCTCCGGAGACCGCCCTCCCCCTCATATCCTCCCCCAGTCTGGTTGGGCGAGGCTTTCTTGGGTTGACGTTTGTTGGCTTTGTTGCATTTTGCTTTTTTCCTCCCCCCCACCTCCCCCCCACACCCCCCGCCTTCCCTTTATTTGCTGCTGCCATCCCCATCGCCACCGTGTTTTCGGATGCTTGGCTGGGGATGGGTTATTTTTAGATGGCCGCTCCAGGATGGTGCCATCGGCCTCCTCATGGAGCCATCTCCAGACTGGGGTGTTCGCAGTGACATTCCCCACTGCGGTTCCATGAGGTGTCACCTGTTTAGCAGCTCCTCTCGGCCGAGCGCGTGTGGCCGCAGGTGCCAGGCAAACGCTGATCAGCTCTGACAGTCCTAGACGCCAGCTGCCTGCACAAAGCCTGCCCGGTCGCCACTTTTTTTGCGGGCAAAGCTCTGCCGTTGGCGTGACCAATACAAAAGCAATAAACTAGGTGACCGTAAAAGCAAAGACAAGTCCTACTAAGTGGCATTCCGAGCCCTATGGCTTCGAAATAATTGGGAGTGAGAGAACAAAAATGAAAAGGGAAAAAAAAACAACCACCCAACCCAACAACAAACCAAAACCCAAGAACCCAAGAGCCTATTTATTATTGCTTTTTCCTTACACTGATGCCCTGCGGACTATACATCTGACTTGCTGCGAGTCCGTCACTGTATCCTCCTGTCTGGCTGATAACATGGCGAAGGGTATCCACCTAAACAGACCAATGACAACAGAGACACAAATTAGAGTGAGCGAAAGGTTAGTGGGCAAAGCCGCTTCGGATCATCTTTGCCAACATAAAAACAGAACAGTAATAATAATAATAACAATAATAATAATGGTATACATTTAAAGAAGAGGAAAAGAGAACCACCATTTGCTTCATGGTGAGAGCCAAGCCAGAGGACTGCTCCTGCCTCCCTCACCACCCCCCGCCTGCCCCGTCAGCTCTCCTTGGTCCCAAGGCTTTTGACAAAAAAAAGCAGAGGGAGAACAGCAAGGATGGGGCGGAACTTTCTGGAGCACATCTCTGCAGCAGGCTCCACCCCTGCACTTGAGGACCCATGTCCCTGCCCCCATGCACTCTTCAGCCTCAAGCTCTGGGAAGCTCATGGAAGTGGAAGGAGATCCTCTGAGTTGGCCGAGCGCCATTGTTTCAGAGGGCCCAGGAAGGGAATATACCTACCATGGCAAAGTTACTGGCAGCTCTCCTCTGGGTGCCCGGCTTCTCTCCCTCTACTCCCCCAGCCCAGCCCCAGCAGTGGTACTGGTGGTGAGCACGTCCTGTTGCCCACGGATGGCACACTTGTTCTGCGTCCAGCACTGTGAGGGGAGCAACCTCGGCTTTCGAGAGCTCTCCTTGCCAATGCAGAAGTGTCAGAGTGGCTGTCGTCTCTCAACAGAGCCTTAGACACTAGAGTGGACTCAGGGCACGTCTGGACATCGGATGGGAGGTGGGAGATCTATTTTAAGGTCTGTCTTTTTGCCCAAAGGACAGCCTGACGATTCAGTAACGCTGCTCAAAGCTCCCTTGCTCTGGCTGGCTGGTGTATACCTGGGTGGTGTGAGTGCCTGTGCTCTGGGGAGGTGGGGAGATGGCAAGGGGTGGTTTTTAGTTAAAAAAAAAAAAAATCTAGCCGGATATTTGAGCATTTTTCACCTTTCAGCAGACACCTGGTTTGGCATCGAAGGAGTAAGTGGAAGCCTTGCAAAACGAGACACCAGTCCAAACATCTGGCCCCTTCCCTTGGAAGAATAAAGCAAGCAGAACCTAAACCTCAGCTGTTTCATTTGAGTTCATGCCTGTTCTCCTGAACCTCCTCTCCTCTCAGTACGACTATCAAGCCAGAGCCAAATGCATTCACAAAGTGTGGGCAAGTCTCCTCAAGACCATGGTTGGTGGTTTGGTCGGGTGTTTGGTTTTGGTTTCTTTCGGATCGATTTTTGGGTTTGTTTTGGGAGTTGTCACTGTTGCTTTTTTCAGTTGGTCGGTTGGGTTTTTTTCAGTTTGGTTTGCCTTTTTTAATTGTTGGTTGGTTGGTTTGTGCTGGTTGAGATTTGCTCTTTGAGACAGGAGAGAGAAGTGCCAATACAATCAAAGGCTCCTCCAACACTAATGCATTCACTGGCAGTACATCGGATGGGTCCCTACCTGTGACTGCACGTTGGCTCCAACCTGGGCCCCTTGGTAAGAATCCCCATTGAGAGACTGCACGCTCATGAACAAATCTCCAGAGTTTGACATGTTAAAAGAACTGGAAGAACCTGGAAAGGAAAGAGTGAGGCACCTGAATCACAGAAAGGAAAAAGATCCACCCCATGACTCTTAGCCAAGAGGAAGGAACAACATGCAAAGCAACCACAAAAACAGAACACACAGTCAGGTTAGTAGGATGAAGAACAGAGCAAGCAAAAATAAATAAAGGATGCACTCTTGAGGTTATTCAAAGCCACATGTTGTTACAGCTCAATGCCAAGAACATTCTTCAACAGCTCCTCAGCTGGAGGAAGGACTCTTCATGCTTTAGACCGAGTCAAACAAAGGCAGCCTGGAGGACCTGGACAGCCCTTTCCCTTCATGTCAGGGCATCAAAATTCTTCAGGCAGCTTTGAACACATTGGTTGTCAGAGGTGTCCACCCAGCAGACCGCACCGGAGAACAGCATTACCCAAGGAAGCCTTGTTATGGAGAGCGGAAGCCTTGGTGCACACCACTGCTGCTTCTGAGAAACTCAGATTGGGCTGGGTAAGTCCGCACCCGGCTGCTCTCTGCGGGGTGAGCACATCCAGACACCACCCAGCACCAAGCCCGGAGCTCCTGCGAAGCCACACTGGGAGCTCAGCGAGGGAGTGGTGCGTGGGGTTTGCCTTCGGGACATCAGGACCCACCACTGGTGGGAACAGCGAAGGCTCACAAAAATGTGAAGGCAGCTGGTCTAGACTCCTAGTATCCATCATATCGGCAAGTGCCTGTCATCATGATGGGCCACGAGAGAACGAAAGGATGGCACAGCCAGAAGGAGCTCTGTGAGCTAACTCCCCATCACATGCACCAGTCGCCATGTTACGCTAAAACATTGTACCAGTGAGGACAACTGGGTGGGATCACGGGGCAAGGCGGGGGGGGGGCGGAACATGAAAAGACCCCCCCTCCCCCCAACAAACCCGCCTTCAAACAAGGCTTCAAGATATCTGAGCACCTCCTCAACCACTGAACGGGAGAAAAAAACCCATCATGTAACTGGAAGGCAGGGGAGGAGGGAATAGGGTTAAAAATTTTTAAAAATAATACAAAAAAAGTTTTTATGGGATTATTTCAGAACTTCTCGTGCAGATCAGCGCGTTAAGTGTGAGACAGCTCAACGTGCAAGGTTTGGTTATATACATGACGTTAGCCTTGGAAAGGAGAGACTTAAGGGGCCCAGGTCAGCTATGCTTTCAACTCCAACCCCAAATACACTCTCGTCGTCTCCACTGCCACTTCCAACTTGGAAGACTGGCAACCACAGTCCTGGTGGAGCTGCCCAACTATGGCTCATGCGTATGCCTGGCGATCCCCCTCCCTTTGCTGGAGAGGGAACAAACGCTCCAGATAGACCATGTCTCTGCCCTGGAGGTGGACCAAGAAGGGTCCTCTGAAGGAAGCCGCCTCCAAGAAAGATGAAGGAGCAGCTGGGAGGTCTACGCTGAGGACTTCACATTCTCTAAACTCTTTGCGGCTCTCTGGGACTGGCTCGTTTGTCAGGTGCTGGCACTTCTCAGAATTGAAGGAAAGCAGAAACATCAATGCTGGATACAATGCCCAAGCCAGCCAAGAGACTCATCTTGAGCACAGTAAGTCTGGGATGAGGACCCTCCCACTGGTGCCTGAGAAAAGCAGAGCGAAGTTCCTTGTTGGTGCTTACTGTCAACCCTGCCCAACCTGTGCCAGAAAGCAATCCCGCAGCGCTGAGTAACAGAACCGGGGCTAGGCAGAAGGCAGCTGTAGGTATCACCTCCTCTGCTCAGCTGGCAAAGGGCTCCTGTCACATCCCGACCTCACTGGTTACTTGCTATTTTAAAGGCAAAAAACCTATGGAAATGAGGTGGCAGACAGACGACAGCCCAACCCTGACACCGCTCAACTTCAAAGCACAAAGACGGGCACGTTTTGCCAGCACAAAGGTGTTTCCTGCTGGGTTTTCCAAGTGATTGCTTTTACCGCTGGCATAAAAGGACAGCAGAGTAACGTGGCTTCACACTCCCATGGTGGCTGAGAACCAAAAGAAGCAGAAAATATTCTCCTGTTCCTTTAAAGTGAGCAGAAACCTTTGAGACCACAGGAACAATCAGCAGCAGAGCTGGGAAGAGGACTGGGGAATCCCTGAGCACCCCCGGCCACCTCTACCACTCCAACTGCAGCAGAGCAACATCTCATTCCACCTTCCCCTGCCCAAACCAAAATTCTAACAAGAATAAGAAATAAAAAATGCCATCAACTTAACTGCTGTTTTATTGAAGCTTAACAAACCTGGCTGGAAACTCCAGGTTGGGAAGGAGGAAATAAAAATAAACAAACAGCCACAAACTCCAGTTCTGAAGAGCGTCAGTGTCCTGGAAATCACGAGGCGTGCTGGAGATGTCACTTACCAGATATACACTGCTATTGGCACGGGGTATTTTTACAATATATGTGCATATCTAAACGGTAAGTATGTCTCGCCGCTGATGCGGATGTGAAGATAAATATGCGCATAGCAATGGCCCCATGCGTACGGATGTGTCCGTATCGGAGGCATAATTGCAGAGGGTCCTTTGCGCTGCTGCTCTGCTGCTTCAGCACTCTGCTCTCAACTCACTAGTCATGTATGAAAATTACGATGGCCCAAAGTCTCAGAGACACGGCTAAGAGGGCCCGATGCACTGGGGTGGGCGAGGGGGCAGGAATGTGAAGAGCCAGGAAAATTAACACTCCAGTATCCTCCATGGAGATAAGATCCAGGAATACAAGGCAAATTCTCCCAGCAGAGGAGTATCCATCATAAATCTAATCTGTCCCTTCATAAGGCTCCGTTGTGAACACACCAAAGGTTTTTAGTGGTCAAGATTTCATCTGGGGCTCCCCAGAAACTGAAAGGGAACGACTGTCTTTGGGCTTGTGAATCCATGAGGGAAGGGCTCTTATCTTGGCACAGAAGTTCCTTGATGTTACTGTGTGTAAATGAAAAAACCCAACCCCAAACCCTGAAAACCAGCAACCAGAAAAGCCGATACTTTTCGTAACTTGTAGCAGAGTGAAACAGAGGTTCATCTTCAGCATCCAGACACCTTATCAAACCCAAGACCTATCACTGCTACTCCTCTGTGTTAAGTTTCTATCAGCAGCTTCAGGAAGAGTGGTGGAAAAGGTTAAACAAGCTATGGGTACTCAGACCTTGCCCCTGGGTGAAAGCCTACATCAAAGCAGTGCCCGCAAAGAGATCTCGCCCACCCTTATGTGTTCCGATGAGCAAAACCCACAGGTTTCCTCCAATTCAAAAATTCACAAGGTTCACTGCTGGTATTTCTTGCCTCACTTCCCCAGCTCCTCAGAGTGCTGCTTCTCCAGGCTTCTCTGATAACCTCTCTCATGTTTTGACAGTCTCCACTTCCACCTCAAGTTTTTCCGGACCTCTAACAAGTCCTTTTCTCTAACATATCTCACAATTCCAACTGCATCCAAGAATAAACACACATGGTAACAACGCTCATTGGAGTTGACATCAAGCCACACTCATCTGCTGCCTCATACCACCTACCACCAATGAGACAGAGACCCAGTACACTGAACCAGTGAAGCTGACTTTGGTCCCATACTTAAGACTCCTAGTTGAAGTCAATGGCGATGACTTGCCATCCATCCACAGCACGGAATTTACCTCCCCCCATAACTTTTCCTTGTGTCTCTACCATGGTCAAAGGTGAGGGAAGAATATGATGGACCATGTACCTCCTCAGATGGGCAAAACCACTGATTTAGATAGGAGGTCTAAAAGCCTGGGATGACCTTCTTTTTCACTTGCCAACCAACACTCCAGGACAGTGAGACCATGATCACCAGACCCCTCTGCTGAAGCAGGATCCTCTGCAGTGCTGTGCTCTGGACAAGTGATGGCCACAAAACAGAAGGCAGAGAAGATACAGAATCAAGCCTGTGCCTGATGAAGCATACCTCCAGACAGCACAATCCCCTCCACCAGTAGCTCAGCAAGATAATTTTTACAAAACAAAAGGGTAAGCAGAAAAAAACCCATTTCAGGACAATTTTGGCCGCTCTGCATGGAAGATTTCATTGAATGTCATCACCTGTGTGCGGCCCTTGAGGACTTTGGTTGGCAAAAGGGTCTGTCCACATAAACCGGCTTTCATTGGCCATGTGGTTTTTGTGCTGAGATTGTCCAGGCAATCATAGCGAGGACGGGGAGTTGTTAGCCCAAATGAGCCAGACATCTCAGTGTACTTGAACATCTGGCTGATAAAGCCCAACTGTGCGTACTCACAATGAAAAGGTGTTTGACATTCAGGCCTGGGTGACTGAGGATGGGAGACCCTGCTTTGAACGTGCCAGATGGCTAGACAGATGCAATCCTTGCCCTTGTCAATGTGTGGTCAATCTCTTTGACTGACTGTGGCCATTCACTGATCTCCGGTAACATGGGCATCAATGCAGAGAACAGATGGGTCTGCGTAGCCACAGCAGAAATGAATTTAGCTTCTGTCCCAGGTCTCGTTGCATCCAGTTCCACCTCTTCTTCCAGTATCATGGCCCTCCAGGGACCACACTGCTGGTTGCTTCTTTCTCATGACCTGTCCTCTGCCTACTCTCTTTCTGTCCACGTGCCCTACAATGTATTTAAACCAAAAGGTCCTACAAATTCCCAGAAAATCAACTCTTTGTTCAAACTCCTTCCTCACCAAAGTCTCAATCAATGATATGAAAACAGAAAGAAGTCCATAGTGTAAAAGAGAAGGCATCATCCACCTTAGTCCTTCCCCTCTTCTTCCACTTCAGTGTTCCTTCAAGTGCAATTTTGGCACATCCTGATAGCTCATGGCCATCCTCCAAACCTTTCAGACAGGTGTTTCAGACCTAGGGTCTACAGGTGGTGCTTCTTGCTTCTAGCACCTCCAGGGCAACCTGAAGCAGGAAAGGTCATGCAACTTCAGATGTCCTCGGGATGTGTCTTTGCCCTACAATGTGACAATGCAGGGATGCTTGACTGAGCTTACATTCACATGGCTCAGCTGAGATCTCAACCTGGGATGTCACTGTTGGAGATAAAAGCCCGAGGCCCTTCCAACTGTCTCCTGGGCCAGACAGCTGGAATCTGGGCCAGGAACACTTCCCTTCCATCAGAAGGATCTCCACAGCCCAGAGATCTCCCCTTGTGCTGACATGCTGCTTTAGCACCGCTGCCACACGAGGCACGTGAAAAGAGGTCGATGTTTCTGGAGTGCAGACAAGTGAGTCAGAAAGAGGACCCAGGAGCTCAAGCCTTACACGTTAATAACAGGGCTGTTTGTCCTTCCTTGAAAGTGTAGTGTTACCCAGGGACTCTCTGAGCTGTTTACTGCAGGGTACTGGCCAATTTATCTTTGAAACAGCCACGTTACTGCCTGTGGGGAAAGCGAAGAAGCAGCCTCGCACCAGAACACTATTTAACTGGGCAGGCACTGGGGAAATGCCTATTCCACTGCACGTGGGCCAGATCCAAACCTGTACAAGCAATGTGAAACTCTTCCCTTGCTATTCCAGGCCTTTGGGTCTGACTGCAAGTGAAGAAAGAGGAAAAGGAGGAAAGCTGTGTCTTTTTGTCCCAAGCTGACGTGGGCTGCAGGACAGCATCACAGGGTGCAGGTATCTCCTGTGACACTGGCACTTCTGGTCTGTATCCCCCAGCCTTTTCTACACAGGGGTTTTAATGTCAAGAGACTCCACCTGACCACATATTTTTGAGTTGAGCTGTTTGGAAAGGATGAATGTTTTAAAACTGCAGCTAAACCTTCAGCAGTTGCAACAACGGAAGGAGAAGAAGGGAAAAAATCCAAAACCAAAACCACAAGAAGAGAAGAATCAAACCAAATTCCTGCAACCCATCTGTCTCTGCAGAGCACAGCTCGCCTACCACAGCCCTGGGTGAGGACAAGGTGGGAGAGATGCCTCCAGCAGTATTTCTGACCTGCAACATCTCTGCTCCGGGGGCAGCTCCCTGGCAACGAACACATCCCATGGAAACTAAGGCTTTAAGTGTAGGGACTTCTCCCTCCCTTTACCAGTTGTTTCTGCACAAGCCACCCACGCTGGTCCTGGTGAGGTGGGGACAAGCTCTTCAGCGCAGAGTGATCCAGCACCACTTGCCACAATAGCTCATGGGTAAGGGACTGCCATTCTCCTCCCGCTGGGGAGCTGGTCTGTGAGATCAGCCAGAGACTCATACCACTGGCTTCCCCGCCATGTTTGATCCCTGCCTCTGCTTTCTCTACCTTCCACCCAAATCCTCCAGATCTGGGGTGTGATTCCTCTGATGCTTGTTACAGGCTGGATTGCGCTCACTACAGAAGCACATCCTGATAGCAACCAGCATGGGGTACCACCGGTGCTCTACTTAACATCCAGCTTCTCCTGCTGCTCACTATCCCCTTTGCTTCTGCATCATTTCCTTCCTCTTAGCAGCCTACCTGGCAGCAGCAAGCATCATGCCCCACAGAAAGGCTGCACATCGAGCACATACCGAGCTCGAAGGCCGAAGAGTGGCATGTTCCCACTCCCCCTCCCACCCCTAAAAAGAAAACAGGCACACAGATATTTGCATAGATAACGAAGTACACTGCACCCATGAAGTCAACTCCCCCCCACACCCTCTTTTTAAATAAATCCTGATTCTCCATCACTTTCAGGAGTGGACCACAACCTGCCCAGGATCATTTTTGGGTCAGCTCTTCTCCTGGGAGGTACCACGCATGACCTAAGCATTGTTCTCTAGCAGAGGAGTTGAGATCTGGGCAAAATGCTCTGTGCCTTTGACCCTCAAAACAAACAAATGGAAATGAGAGGGGAAGAGGAAGGGGAAGGGGAAGGGGAAGGGGAAGGGGAAGGGAAGGGGAAGGGGAAGGGTCCGTAGACTTCCCTGGATTGTGTCAACACAAAGGGAAAATGAAATTCACATAGGGCAGACTCTTGTAGGTATCCACACGCTGTCACGTAAGCAACCAAAGGTAACCACAACAGAAAGAGAACCGAAAGGTAAAGATCTACCCAAACCACCCCCCAAAATGGCATGAGTCAGGACATCCCAGAAATGCTGGGGTTTATCCTTTACGGCCACCCATGCTTTAGGCCCCAGTGAAATAAAATCAACAAGAGTTTAATTATATTTTCTTCCCTCCCACCACAGTGCAAGCGATCACAGCAATCTTTTTTTGGATGGTTTTTCTGGTTGTGTGTTTACCACCCATGCATATAACCCCCAACGCGGCACCAGCGCTCTGATCACATTTCTTTTCCAACAGAAAACAGAAGGGGGGTGAGAGGAGGAAAGGAAAAAAAAGAGGAAGGCTGTGGGAGGAAAGGGAAAATTCCAAACCCACAAAGAAAATAAAGTATCCCCCCAAAACAACCCCCAAACCCAAACTCGTCTCTTTTTTTTTTAAATACCACAAAAGTGAGGCAACCAAACCCAGAAAATAAAAATGGAAATAACCAAAAGGTGAAACCAAGGGAGAGATTAGAGGGGTGAGGGAACAAAAACCGAACACTAATGACCCAAAATAAAAAAAAGAACCAAAAACTAACCAGCTGAATTGGGAGTTGAGGGTGAGTTAGCCTGGCTTCCATGGGCTGACACATTGGTAGCCGTGACAGCCGTTTTGGCAGCATAAATATTGGCTTCCTCTTGAAATTTACCTATGTTCTTCTTGTACCGGATTCTCTTATTTCCAAACCAGTTTGATACCTAGAGCGAGTTTAAGAGAAGACAAACACGTTAACGTTTCAGCTCCAGCGAGCGCGGCTGGGTGAGGAAGGTGGATTAATTCAGGTTAAGCAGTACATAAACTATCCCCCACAGACCCCCCAGTTTTGCTAGCTGGTGAAGGAAGCACCTTCTATCCCCCCCAGCGAAGGTGGTGGGACCCCCTTGGGAGGGCTGGGGTTGGGTGGATGTGGTTCCTCTATGAATGGGACATCCACTATGGAGATGTTCGATGCTCCACAAGAGCTGCTAGACACATCCCACAAAAATATCAGATGCATTTTAAAAGAAAACTGAGTCAAACAACTTGAAACTGCACAATCTGAAAATGAGATGTGTCATTGTGGATCCTCCTTGGTGCCCCTCTGACAGGGACAGATGCCCTGACTCCCAGGTGTCACCTCTCCTCCTTTAGGAGAAACCAGTGTGGCTTTCAGGGAAAGCACCCAACACATTTACTTGGATCTGGCTGCCCCACAAAATTGCCTTGGTATCATTGAAGGTCTGCCTTCAATCCACTTGAGTGAAATCACTGCTGAAGGACACAAGTGGCTGCTCTTCATCCAGTGCTCTATGATTCATCACGAGCTGCTATGTAGCCAGAAGCTTCAGGGGAAGGCTACAGAGGCAGCATGGGGCTTGTCGTAAGACCCAGCTTTGGCCCCAGGGAACAAGCATGTTTGGAATGAGGGAGATGTTTCCATCATGTTTGTCCAGAGACTACTACGGGTCTGTTGTGGCTGTGTGCCCAGAAGCATGCTGAATGAGGCTACTGGATTTATTTACCAAAAAAATGAAGCATCAGGCTGAACTTCTTCAGAAGTCACAGGGGTGGCTGGAAATGATGGGCTGGATCTGAAGGCAGCACGAAGCGGTGCAGCCCTGCTCATGCCGGTCCTGACAAAAGCTGTTTCCCTTTGCCTGCAGCAGCACAATGAATGAACCTCTGAAAGGAGAGCTCCGAGCAGGTGACGATCCTCACACACCATCAGGGTGACGTCCTTGCATCAGAAGTAGGGCTGCTTGAAGGAAACTCCCAAGTTTCAGGCTGTGGAATCTGTGTAGAGCCGCTTCCCAGGGAAAATGTTAGGGTACCTCCTGAAGCCCCTGAACTCAGCACTGCTAAAACCTTGCTCAGGACCCTGCTGATGATACCCTTCTTCACATGTGGGCACAATGTCACAGCAAACAGTCTCGGAGAAAGCATGGGAAATATTCAGCCTGGAGTTTGGGAAGCAGCTCTCCTCAGCTTCTGCACAAGAGGCAACACAGAGAATTAGGGGAATGTCTTCCTATGTGCATGTCTCTGAGCAGAAGACAGCTTCCAGCTGATACTGACTTTGTAAGAAAAGTTCGTTGGGATGACGAGGATGGGCAAATGCCAGAGGAGGCTGTAATGCTCCCACAGGAGCTTCAACATGAGCAGGCGCTGATTCCAAGGAGCTCCATCCCCCTTCCCAGTCCAGCTTTCTCACTAATGACGTGTTCTTTTGTGGTCTTCCCACGTGGCTGTCTTTCTGCAACAGCTCTTCTGGCATCAAATGCTGGAGCCCGTGGGGGTACTCTGAGGGCCACGGGAAAGAAAGTCAGGATAAACAGCCACCACAACCCATCTTCAGCTTAAAACTGGTGAAGCAAAGAACCTGACTGTCAGCCTCTGAGTTCAGACAAGCTCTGCTCACAACTCACATGGCAGATTGATGTTCCCATGTCCCATTCAGGCTCAACAAAACCAGAGACTTGATTGTGCATTAGTTTCTTCCTTCTTTGGGTGAAGAACGGAGGGAGATCTTGGAGACAGGCACAATGCTGACTTGAAACAGCACGGTCAAAAAGCCTCCTAAGCGCAGCATCTCTCCTGGGCATTCCCCTTTGCAAGGGAGAAGTTGTAAGTGCGAACAGATGAATTAGAAGTGAGAGGGGAAGTGTCAGGACAGCTGTAGTTTTACTTCAACCAATATGTGCTGTCTCTTGTAGGTGACTGGGCAGAATTGTTGTTTGGGTCTTCTGACCCAGGGGATGCAATCGGAGTCGCTCAGCAGGCCTTCAACACGGTGACGACACCTACCCTTGGATGCTGTTGCTCCTGCTGAAGGCAGACACGCTCTCACAAGGACACCAGATGCTACTGCTGTCTTCAGTTTACTCAAGCGACGAACAGGCATGTGCCTGGGGCTGGGAAGTGGCCCAAGATGGGGAACGCTAAGGCAGCCTGGAGGGAGTGCTAAGCTCACATGAGGACAAGACTACCAGGGGCCATTTAGACTGGCTTTCTATCATGCAGCTTGCTCCAAAATGAGAGTCAATAAAGAAGGGCAGGCCTGAGCAATATACATTTGAACACTTAGAGGACTGCATGCGCTCCTTACAAATCCCAGCAGCACCCAGGTGAAAGTTCCAGGCTCCAGGAGCTACATGGTTGCCTTGAATGTATGGAAATAATTCAATTTGTCTTTATTGACCACCTTTCTTTGAGGGATAAGCAAGTCAGGGAGATGTCATGTTCCGCAGCACAAGAGTAATGACAGAGAGAAACAACGCTGAGAAAGCCCACCCTCCTTGAGCACACACAAGCGCTAGCCTGTCTGAACCAAACCCTTCCCACCAGGGCCACGTCCATTCTGCCTTATCAAGGAAAAACCGTCCAACTCTTCCCACTGCCTTCGAATCCCTTGGCTTGAAGAATGGACTTGCAGCACAAACAAGCTCTTCTCACAAGCCAGCTCAGCCCTAATTTCCTGAGGAGAAGACTACAAGTCTGTGGGTCATGCCACATCATTTCTGTGCTGTTAACATGGTGGCTGCACACACAGACATCGCTCCATGAAGTCTTCACCTCTTCGAAATCCTCTCCCAAACCCTCCTTTTCCATCCCCGGCTTCAATCTGCAAGCCTGCTGTCTAGTTTCCCATCCACTTACACTAACTTGTGCTGAACTCATTTAGTAATTAAATGCTGGGACATGACAGAGCTGTCTGCAGTCTGGAGTGCCCATCACCACACCAAGGTCTCCTGTCAGTGGTGGCTGTCTTTGCCGTACCTCTGGACCCTCTCACCTGTGAGACTGTGATGCCGCATTTCTTGGCTAGCTCTTCTTTGGCTTCCTCACTGGGGTAAGGGTTGCTGAGATGGGAATAGAAATACTCATTCAGGATTTCTGTGGCCTGCTTGTTGAAGTTTCGTCTCTTCCGCCTTAGCATGAAGAAAGAGGGGAAAACAGAACGAAGAGGAAAAGGAATCAGTGCCAGGGATCCAGAAACGGGAATGCAGTTTTAGATACTCTGACTTTCTCCACTTTCCCTGCTCCTGGGACCAGAGTGCAAAGGATTCATGGCCAGGAAACCTCTCATCTGCACCTTGCCAGCTCTCGGCACCTTCCAAAGCAAGTTAAATCTCCTTCTCGAATTCTCACTGCAGCCTCTTGCTCACTGGCACCCAACTCCTCCACCTGGGAAGGGGAGTCCTGACCTGGCTCCCCTGGCCTGAGACATCGCTGCAAAGCTCCATGCTGGGAAGGCAGTGATGGATATATCCTTGGGGAATTCTGTTCCCTTCACAGCTGGGCACTGCCTGATACCTCTTGCCTTGTACCCCGAGGGAAGCTGCCTCTCCTCCCCACCCCAAGCTGTAGCCCGAGCCACAGTCTACACCTAACCACCTTGGGAGTGGAGGAGTTCTACAGCGAACTGGAAAAACTGGGACAATGGGAAGAGAAGGAAAAGGATAGGATCCTAGAGGGGACAGGCTAGCTTTCATCCCCAACTGAAGCACACATTCTCATTGCAGAGTTTTCTGGAATACTCCACAAAATTCCCTTCTCCCACAGCAAAGCCAGCACTGTGCGATTCTCGAGGTACAGCCAGAAGCCTCCCCAAGACACCAGGTGGAATTGCTGTCCCCTTCCTGCTGAGCCACAGCAAACTGAAAGGAAGGTAAACGGTGCCTACAGCTCAAGAGCAAGAGGCACTGCCCTTCAGCTGGACCCAGGCTCAGTCCAGAACCTCAAAACACCTCTCCCTGGCCTGAACCACACTGCACGGCTGGGTGAGGAGAACGGTTTGGTGGAGCGAACTTACCGTGCGTCCAGAAATCGGGAACGCAAGATCATGACGGCTTCACATGTGCTTTGCTTCAACTGCATTTGGATGGAGCTGAACTTGCGGTGGATGATGCTCACCATCCGCTCTATCTCCTTCGGCGAGATAGGCCGGGTCCGGCTCTGCTCGCGCAGCAGGTTCATCACGTGGGTGGTGAATTCGTTGCACGCCTGGGATGGCAAGAAAAGCAAAAGAAACCCCAGGATCGGAAGGTCATTCGATAGCGTCTAGGACAGTACAGGGAGCTGCTAGGGAAGGAGAGACACGTGGAGGCCTCAGTGGCTGGAGTTTTTTAGGGCAGACTCCGAGCAGGAACGTGCTGGCTCTTGGTGGGGAGAGAGATTTCCCTCCTCTGCCAAAGCAGACCGCATGAGAGGCTCCCAACTAACATGCTGAGAAGCACAGGAGCCAGTTTCTTTGCTCTCAAGGATCATGGATGGAGCTGGGGCAGGTGAAGCCCTAAGCCTCATGTAAAGCATGAAGAAGTCCCATCCACTGGGAGTGGATGAACTATAGATGTATCTGAGGAGGACCATGAACTTTTTGAGACTCCCACTGTGATGCTGGGGTCCAGCTGGGACATGTCCTGCAGAGCCCCCTGAGCTTCACAGAAGCAGCTTCCAGAGACACGCGGCACTGCTCCATGCTCTTAGCTCATCCGATAAGAACTAAATAACGATAATTAAAGCCCGAGCAAGGCGGCAGCCCTGACAAGTAAGGGCAAACAGGTAATAATCCCAATTAGTTGGCTGCTGGCACAGCACTGCCTGGCTGCTCCTGCTGTTCCCACACCGTGCTGTGAGGACATGATGGCACGAGGAGTCGGGGGGACAAGGGGTGGGTTTTGAGACTCAATTTAGGCCTCTTCCATCTCCATGAGCACCTCATGGGCATGACAGGATCCTCTATTTCCCAGCATCAGTTTGGGATCCAAGCCCCTAACAGCAGGTTCAGGGCAGCACTCAGACACTGATGGCTCAAGAAGCCTCTGGTGCTCCTGGGGCAGGGGCAGCTGCCTGCTGTTGCCACCCCACACTGCGGAAAAAGGGGCTAGCAGGGGAAAGAAATACTGATTTTGGGGACTGGTGACATAGGGTGTGGAAAAGGAAGGCATTTTTGCGTTCCAAATGCCTCCAAGCAGTTTCTCCCCCATTTGTTCCCACGACCTGTCCATGACTGGTCCAGAGGTGCTGAATCCCCACCCACAGCTCAGACCCAACAGGGAGATGTCCTCAAGGAGAACAAAGCCCCTCTGATTGCCCATCACCAGCTTCAGCTGACAGCTCCCATCTCCAGGGTGAGAGTTCTCATCCAGGCGCCTCTTTGCTCCCAGATGCCTGAGCAATTTCAGCTCATCTCCTCTTGGTGTGAAATAAAGAGCATTAAAGGCAAAATTGCCAGCAAGCGCCGTGCTGTCACAGCAGCAGCCAGATGCTGTGAGAAGCCAGGAGCTCGGCTTCCCCAGCCATCAACAAGGGGACTGGGGAGAGGGAGAAAAGCCGAGCCCTGGTTTTGCAGGGCTGCAGGTGATGATACCAGGATGGGGCTCAGCATGGCTGCCCGCAAAACAACTCGGGGGCAAAGCTGCTCCTGACGGCGGGTTGGGAGAAGGAAAGATGTAGTCACCCATCTCACCACCCCACTAGGCTGGGGTAAAGGCTTCTCTCACCTGGGTGTTCCTTTGGGGAGCAAAATGATGCAGAAAAAGAGCAAACAAGCAAAGGAACCCTGCCCAAGGGAAAGGAGGAACAGAAGGTCCTTCCCTGAAGCCTGTCTGTGCCTGCGCCCTTGGAGACAGGTCTTTGCTGGCTCTGCCCTTTATGGGTCTCTCTTTGGGACTGGGTGGTGAGGGACATGGGGTCTCTCCTGCCACACCACCCTGTGTCCGTGCCTCGAGGGAATGACTGGAGGAATGGCTGAAGACAGCACCAAATCTAATCTGGCCCCTGTCCACTCCTCTGCAAAAACACCTTTCATGTGCTTCTCCAGTATAAGAGCCCTGCCTGGCCACCCTGACTCCAGCTCCAACCCAGGGGTATCCATCTGAGGTAGCTCCACACTGCCCAGCAGCCTCAGCTCGGCCAACATGGCACCTGAAGGGGCAAGACATCCCCCAGCCCCACCACACCAACAGTCAGCTGGGTCAAACAGGGGCCAGTCTGGCTCACAACCCTATTGCATCATTAAACCAGAGACCTTAAACCCTGCCTGGCCCCTGGCTGCGAAGTCCATCCTGCACCCAAAAAGGAGAGATGCTTTTTTGCTCACACTCCGTAAACCACAACTTTGGGGTAGAAACCACGTTTGTCATGAGGGCAAACCACGTGGTGGGAGAGACATCTGCAAAATATCCAGAAGTGCTTGAAGGAAACTAGTTTTGAGCACTAGCCTGCAATGCCTTTCATGCGACTGTCAGCATCACCAGTAGCTGGACTCATGACCCAAATAGATTTTCCTTTTCTTCCCCCTAAGAATCTTTTTTGGGAAGAAAAAAAAAGCCCCATTTTTTTCCCCCTCTGGAAAAAGAACTTTTGAAGCAGAAAAAATATTCAAAGAAGATTTTGATTCAAGCCTTGCTTGGAAACCTGCCTGCACTGAGGCCAGCACCTTGAAGAGCACTCCCCTTTCACAGGGCCAATTTCTGGCAAGATATTAGGCGAGGAGTGAAAAGTGAAACCCCAAGGGGTACCCCATGCCAAGCCTATTCTCATGGCACACCCCAGCACACTAACCCAACCCTAAAACCTCAATGTCTCACTCCAACACCAAGCAACAGTTTGCATTTGCCCACATGCTCCTAACAATAGATGTCAGTAGCGATCCAGGCTGCGCACATCCATGCCACGGTGCCAGCACCAGGCGGACAGTGGCACTGGATGGATGACAGATGGCAGCTCTCCCAGTTGCTCTGGCTCCTGCTCCCACTAACTCATGACCACCAACCCTCCTCCGTCGTGAAGGAGCCTGTTACCTGCTCGTACTTCTCCAGCTCCGTGTGGTAGATCTGCCGGATCTGGGAGAGTTTGGCTCTGTAGTCGGAATGCTCCACCGAGTTGTCGGAGCCGGCTCCTCCCGATGCGGCGGCAGCGGCGGCAGCAGCAGCTGAGCCGCCTCCTTTTTCAGGGCCTGCTACCCCCTCGGCCAGGAGCATGTTGTCTAACCGCATCAGCTGGGGGTCTGTGGGCTCCTCTTCCTGCGCTCCCCGGATGCTCAGCACTGCAGGAGACACAAAGGAGACAGGAAAGACTGAGTCATGCCGGGAAGAGGATGCTCATCCCAGATTGGACCTGGGGGGCTCAGTCCCCACCAACAAAGCAACACCCTGGCTCCCCTCCCTGCTGCAGAGAAGGAGCAGGGCAGCTCCAGCAGAGAGATCACCCAAAAGGTAACCCAGAAAGCCACACTCTGTGTCCAAGCCCTGATGAAATTGCTAGCAGCACTAACCAAAAACCCTACAACCACATCCATTCTTGCTGCCAGAAGTGCCAGGAGTCTCTAGCCCAAACTTCAGCCCACCCAGGGATCTCTCACGTCACCTAACACGTTGCTTATGGCCTGATCTGTCACTGTTTGCATCAACCATCAACCCCAGATGGAAAAAGTGAAGTGTCCAGGGCTGGCTGTGCCTCAGTTTCCCCATATTTAAATACAGAGAAGGCTTGCCAGACTATGCTTTTAGTCACACAGTGGGAAAAAACATAAACCAAGTAAAAGAAGTATATTTTGTTCTTTGGAAAACACTGGTTTTCTAAGAATCTCGTCATTCCAGTGAAGACCAGCCCGTGCTAAGAGAAGGGGCAACACCAAATTAAACATCCTGGAGCCAAGGAGAAAACTTTCCTCCCTCCTTTGTACCCCCTGCCTCAAGTATTGCTTCGAGTAAAAGTCATCCTCCTGCGGGGGCTTTCCTAGAAAAAAACCCATGGGAACATCCCAACCACTCCGGAACGGCTTGGCAAAGGGACACATCTCAGGTGTGAGTGATGGAGGTGCCCTACGTGCCCCCTGTGCCTCTCCACCCCACCACGGTCTGTGTTGGAACACAGAAGTGTAACCCAAGATTTCTATATGCATGCAGATGTGTGCAGCTGCAAAATAAATAAAATAAACCCTTGATGAGTGACAAAGAAAGTGCTTCCTAAGAGAAACAAGTCCTATTTCCCCATCTCCTCCAGCACAGGAGGTCAAAGCTCTTTGCAAACACTCTTACAAACTCCCCCCAGCACACATTCATGCTCATCCAGAGCTGGGTAATGCCGCATGGAATTTAATAGAGCTGTCCCCGCTCCCACCTGAGATGAACTCGTCCCCCTAAATCTGTAGCAGGAAGAAGAGAGAATCGTTTTCTCCATCATTTAAAAAAAAACAACTTAAATCTACCATCGGTTGGCAATAAGAAGTAAAACCAGAGCAGCTAAAAACCCTACAAAGTATGTTCTTTCTCACTCCAAACTAAGTCAGAGAAGCATGCAGCTATTACCAGTATAAAACTGAAGTAAAAGCCCCTGTGGAGAGGTCTGGCTGACACTGAAAGAGCCTTTTTTTAAAGCCTCAGCCTCCACTGAAATCGTTATTTTCAGGGCTCCAGCATTTATCGGCGGTTTTGTGATTAAAACATTTGCTGTCAACAAAGGTGGGAAGGTCGGGTAATGGAAAGAGGGGGAAAAACCCAACAGCAGTTAAGTTTGCCAAAAAAAAAAAGAGCTAATACTAATTCCATGCTGGGGAGGACTGTTTGTGTACAGAAGGGTGGGTGCATGGGTCCAAATTTGGAGCTGGGTGCCAGTTGCTGAGCCCTGAGGAGACATTCTCATCCACCGCAGGAGCCTTCCCACAGCACCGCTGGGGATGATGAATGTGAGGGGAGAAGTCAGACCTCATCAAAGCAACGGATTGGGGTCTGCAATCCATCAGCTCAGAGAAGAGGTAAAGGTAGTCCAAATCTTTAAAAGGAGGAGAGCGGGGAGGTGACGGGCTGTGGACAAGGGACTAATTTGGTATGGAAAAATAAAAGGAACAAATCCCTGTTCTTCCAGGGGAGGAAAAAACCCCCAATGCTAACTCTTAAAGCAGATCAAAACCCAAACACAAACAGAAAGCTACACAGGTTAAGGTAAATTTAAAAAACAAACCCCGAATAAACAAATCAAAAGCGTAGTTGCCAAAACAGGCACATCTGGATTTCAAAAGGGAAATATTTTTAGATTAAAAATCTCAGGAATCATTGACCTGACAAGTAGGCACGAGTGATTAATGAGTTGATGTTTGGAAAGCTGCTTCCCCAATGAAAAGCGCTGCATAACCCCTGAGCTTTACTACTGAGCAACGCACATGGACCAGCACCCATCGGGTGCACGGATCCTGAGCATCCTATGGATGGACACATGGCTCCACAGCAAAGACCCAAACCTGGGCAGGGACCGTGCAGAGACACCCTGGTCTTGGCTGCCCACTCAGAGTACGGCCAGGGAGTAAATACCCAGAAAGGCCAACGTGGCTAAGGAGAACTGATGCCACCAATTTATCCCTGGAAGGCTGCACTCAGCCTAGGAGAAGACAAAATGATTATTTAAAACTCCCTCTGTTATCTTCCCAGTGCTGTCCCCTAGCTCACAGGCACCTCCTGCCATGATGCCCAAGGTGCTGGGTGGCTCCAACCCTCCAAATATTGCCCCTCTCCCCACCCTGTGATAGGATACGGTCCCACTCCACCAGATGGGGGGCTTGGAGTGAGGCAGTACAGGCAGCATCCGACCTGCGGTGCCTGGGTGGCTGATCGTGACAAGCCCTCCACACTCCCAAAGGTGTTGGCTTTCCCACCGAATTCCCAATAAAATAAAGCAAGCAGAATGATCCTCGGTGGTCCGGCAGCAAAGGGAGACTGCATGCACGATCCCACACGTGCCCAGGCATCCTCAGGCCCTGCCATTTCCTGCTCCTGCTTCAAGAGAGGTGGGGAAAAGAAGCAAAAAGTAGAACAAAAAGGAAGATAGTGACTGGCAGCCGGGGGAGAAGAATTCCTGCAAGACTTTCTGTGCTTGGCTGCTTTCCTGCTGGCTCGGCAGCCCCCGGGCCGCGGCCTGTGCCGCTAGATGGTGCTGGGCCTGCGCCGAGGACCCCACTGATGCAGAACGCGTTTCTATACATAAATATAAATACACAGGCACGCAGATGTGGGGATATGGAGGGGTCTTAAATGCAAACCCAAGCCGTGTGCCTTGTCACCGTCACGAAATGCTGCCCGGCTGATCGTGGAGGGGAAGAGAGGCGCCCCACGGCTCACAGCCGCAGCAGGGTCACCGATGCCAACAGCATGAGCAGCTGGGGACCACCAAGCCACCAGCCTGAGGTCCGGTCATGGATGCTGCCACACCAGGGTCACGGAGACCTGTTCCAGCAGCTGGGAAATGGCTCCCAGCTCCCACGCTCGCTCCTTTTTCATCCTGAGAGAGGTACGGCAGCCATGGCCTGCAGAGGACATTGTCCAAGTCCCGGGCTGGCTCCGTGGGTGGGAGCAGACTCGGAGAATCAGGGAAGGAGACAAAGCTGAAAGTAGGTCCCTGGCTCCACATCTGCCCTGCAATTCAGGGACACAGAAGGGAAATTGCTTTGAGCCACCAAAGCTTGTGGATGCTCCCACGTGTTTCCCTCCGACCCCCAGCATTTCCAAGGAATGGCTGCGGAGCAGCTAACCCCAGGTTCACAGGAGACAAACAGCCAGCACCGCACACATGTATGTGTCCCCACGCCACAGTGCTTGTGACCCAGTGTTGGCATGCACGGGGGCAGCCACGCAGCCAGGGTGGGGGCCACAGGGCAGGAGAAACATCAGACATGGTCCTAGCAGGTGCCTTCAAAAGGGACTGCACCCTGAGGGGCTGTGAAGATACCCAAGAAATCCACCAAGGAGGGTACCCAGGTTCCTCCTGTCGTCCACACCACCTGCTCCTCCCTTCTTTACTCCATCCTCCTGGATCTGAGGAGCCAGCTCAACGGAGGAGCCAAGCACACAGCCAAGGCCACCCCAAAACACTTCAGCTTTGCAACCCTTTTGCTCTCCATCCCTTCCAACCCCTCCAGATCAGAGGTCTGCAGGCAACACAGGTAGAACAACATCATGAAGGCAATCAAATGTTCTGGGAGTGACAGCAGCAGCTTAGCAGGAGACTGTGGCTTGGCAGTGATAGCACAAAAAGGATGCTCAAGCCTCCGAGTTCTACCTGACTTCTAGAAAGGGTGACTTATCCTACTGTGGTCAGTGTCCTCAGGCTGAGGAGATGCAGGAAGTGGGGGCCAGTCCCAGCCATACTCCCAGCATGGCATATATCCATTCACAAGAGGTTGCAGGTTGTGGGGGTACAGCATTCCCCCCACTTTCTCAACGTCGTGCCTCGCCTTGGGTGCTGCTGAACATGTGTGTGCTCATCCCCAGTTAGGTACTGGCCAGGATGTCTGGGGTGGTAGCTGAAAAGCAAGCAGAAAACACTGGAGAAGGCTACGATCAAGTAGAAGACATCAAGGGAAGCTAAGGCAAGGTGGAACAGTGGGAAAAGCCTCTCCTGGGATGCAATCAGGTGATCCTGGAAGACATAGTGACCAACATGAAGCCAACCCAGGTCACGATGACAGAAGACAAAATCCCCAGAACCAGCATGGCTGCCTGTGAGGGCTCTACTGCATGGGACCAGAGCTCCTTGACCCCGCACTGACTTTGGTGGGCAGTGCAGAGATTTGCCACTGGAGGGTTAAGATCCCCTCCAACTACAGGAGCTGGCAGTGCCTTTACAGCTCCGCTTGCTGACACCACCACCCAAGGGCTGGTCCCACCAGCCAGACATTCAAACAAACCCACCCTAAAATGAAACCTGTTGGGTAGTTGCAATGAGTTTGGGAGGAGTGCTGCCCTCCCACCTGAGGGACAGGCTTTCTCATGGGTTTTTCTGCCAGTTCCCAACTTGCTGAATTGCCTTTCCAGGGGGACACTTTAAAGGAGGAGATTTCAAGTAAATGATTACAACTTATTGAAAATAATGTGCTACTTAGCATCGGAGACAAGCATCCTGGCAGGCAGAGATGGGAAGCAGTGCTGGAGCAGATGGGAGTAATTAGGTTGTGATTTTCAGAAGGGTTTTCTTTCCTGCCTCCACTGTGCGTGCAATGTGCTGGGAGGGGGAATGAACAACTCACCCAAAACCAGAGGTTCGAGAAAGGTGTCTCATTCCTCTGCCAGTCTGAGCTGGCCTTTGATGTGACATTCCCACAGAAGGACCAGAGATGCCCGGAGCAGCAGTGCCAGTAGTGGAGCACAGCTGGCTGCTCTCCTGTCCTCACACAGACACAAGTGGGGTGAGATGCCTCCTCCCCCACCAAGGCACTCATCTGCCCCCAAAATATGGACACCTCATCTGTGCATCAGATGAACAAGGTCTTCCCTAAATCCTTCCCCGGTCGGTGGGTACCCCTGTTGTAGGGACAACAAAGGCATGGCAGTTCCTCCTTGGGACCCCCAAAACCTCTGCGCAGACCCACGTGGCGCACAGCCAGGCTTTGAAAAGCCCACCAAACCTCAGCCCCCTTTTGCAATGTGACCACCACCTGTAACATTCACCCCCAGCTTCGGGGGCCACGCCAGCTCACCTCAGCTTCGGGAGCCACACCATCTCACTGGATGTCTTTAAACATTTGGTTTTACACCTCAACCAACAGCCACCAAACAGAGGAACAGACACAATACCAGCAAACGCCCCTGCTAACGAAACCAGCCACTAATCACCTTATTTTAAGCCAATCTCAATATTCTCAGCTGGCTGGCTGCATCCTCCTCATATTCATAACATGGAGCCACAAAGCAACTCGGGAGACAGGTTTGCTTCCTCGGCTGATCCACGCTGGCATGGGCATGAGCCACTCTCCCCAAACTTTGTGCTGAAAAGCCCCCAGTCCTCATGCACCTACCTAAACTCCTGGTTTGTTGGGTTTTTTTTTCCCCCTATGCAAGTATATCTGCAGCCAACTTTCTTCTGCAACAGCAAGCCCCAGACACACAAGGAAGATCTGGTGATTTGGACCTTCTCTTTCAACACAAAATCATGTTTGAGACCCTGTGCTCACAAGGAATAAATCAACTTTCAGAGCTTTATGGAGGATGCTAAAACACCTCTGGCTGGGTCTTCACACTGCCTGTTCAAAGGTGACAGATCACAGCGTCAGATCTTCTTGGCAGAGCCTGTGGTGACCATGTTAAAAGGGTAGCAAAGATCTCGGTTCCCAAGGTGGAACACTTCCATGTTAAGTAATCACAGGGAGTTTTATACCTCAGGTGGATGTATTCACCATGTTTGCATAAAGCTACGGAGAAAATCAACATCTAAACGTCAACACCCACTTCCAACATAAATGGAAGCTGGAATTTCCAAATACACAGACACCCACACCAAAGAGAACTCAGGATCTTTTTTTCTCTTACGATTGACATAAAAGTTCCCCTGCTTACTCCAACCTTTCCAAAACTTACAAATGGATGAGCAGATTTTTGCTCAGATTTTCCAAAACAGGCTGCCATAAGATGAGGCATGGGAAATTTTAGCTAGCAAAATGGCTTTTTGTGCATCTACTTATTTATTTCTTTCCCTGAAAAAGGAGGAGGAACATTGTGAAACTGATGGGCTGCTTCTGTCACCAGCTTTCACAGCCTAAAGGCATAAACCAACCAAAAAAAAAAAAATCAGTTTTGGGAGGTTGCATTGCAGCCTGCATTCAGATCAATCAAAAATGTTTCCTGAATCAAAACCAGAATCTTCTCCTCCCATTTTATGCTATTGTCATCTCCCATTTTTTTTAAAAATCAAACTTTGGGTCAATTTAAAACCTAAATATGCTTTAAAAATCCCAGTAACCTCCCAGCTTTCTGAGGTGCAAGAGTCCAAGTTATCTGCTGAATCCAACCCGAATGAAAAAAAAACCAAAAAATTAAATTCTGAATTACCCTCACACCATTACTTTGGGGTGTGGGGAACAGGAGAGAGGAATTTATCACATGCCAAAAAGTTTCTCAGCTCCCAACAGCAGCTCACCGTCACTTGAGGAGATGCAGTTCGCATGTGCCACAGAAGCTGCAGAAGAGAGATGCGTATTTCACAGCGCTGGCAAAGACTCTGCTCCAGTTTTCTCCTAACCCCATCCCAAATGCCAAACAGGCTGCCATAGCGGGAGAGGATCTGGCAGCAGGATGATCAAAAGGTCTGGAAAATTATCACAAAAACACTGGGGCAGAAAAGAAAAAAAAATCCTACACACACCCGCTCCCAACTGGAATATTATCTAAAATAGCCCTTTCCATAAAAATAAGGAGAAATGTTGTGGTGATTACTGAAAAACAGATTCCCCAGAGGAATGCGACTCCCCAGGGAGCCAAATGAACACAGATGAGCTGAGCTTGTCTTTCCAGTCCTTCCTCCTCTCCTCTTGATCCTGCCGACCAGTTTAGCTCATGGCTAGGAACTGAGCCGGGCAGGACACAACTGACCCTGGTCACTGCTGTGTTGTGGTCTAACGAAGCAGTGTGGATCAACGTGAAATCTTTCCTGTTTTTCTCTTTCCAGACCCAAGTTGTGCCTACCCACGGATGCTCCTCTACAGGTCCGTGGTCAATTCCCATTGGCTTTGGCAGCAGAACTCCCCGCTGCAATTGTCACCTCTGAAATTTGGGGGCACTCGGAAGCTGGAGCCAATCAAACCCCTCACAGCACAAGCAGATCGCTGATCAGAGGCGGTTTAGTGGCAGAAAGCAGGCTGGAAGTGCTCATGAACATTAAAAACAAGCCAACCAAAGTCAACCAACCCAACGGTGGACAAACCACCTCCTCCCCTCCCAGTTTGCAGCAGCTTCAAGCCCACCTTTGCCACATCCCACCAAGAAGCAAACCCTCACAACTCCACCTAATTAAGCAAATCAGCTTCACTGCCCCCTAATAACACTCTGCAAACAACCCATCACCCCAGAGCCAAACTATGGGTGTGGAGGGATCAGCCCTGTCTTATCAGCTTGCTTTCCTTTCCAAGAGCATGAATAAATTTGGGCCACACACAGGTGCCCTCCCCATCCTGCTGAGCACCCCTGGCCAGGCTCATGGTCTGGCCACAAAGCTGGCTGATACTGAGCAGAGATGCTGAAGCAGGTTGGAGAAATCCCAGGCTCTCATCTTATCTCAGGAAGCGGGTTTTCCCTCTTCGAAGCCGGGCAGGATTAGCGGGCTCCAGTTACAGCTCTGAAGCGTAATCAATCCCTTATCTGCATAAGCAAACCGAGCACATCTCAAATTCTCCCGCCACATCCACCACACTGTAACAGAGAGATTGTCTGTGGCCACCCACCCTCCTCCACCCCACCTCCTCCCATCCTACCCCAGCCCCTGCAACGGGCAGGGGGATGGGCACAGAGACCGATCTGCAGCTGCTGCAGGCAGCAGGAGATAAAGGGAAGCAGGACAAGATTCAGTGCTGCTGAATAGAAGATGTAACCCAGCTAAGGACCACAGGCTAGCCTGGCTCAGGGGAGCAGCATCTGCCACGGAGATAAGCCAGGGTTGGGATGGTAAATTGGCATTACAGGCAGCAGAGGCGGGGACACCAACACAAACACATGCACCCCTTCCCGCACACCCCTCAGAGCATGTTTGGGATTTTTTCCAACCATAGATTGTGATGCTGGGTAAAGGAATCCCATTTTGCTCTTACAATGAGAGGAAGAAGAGGTTAAACACAGAGCTCTGCTCCAACAGCAGCACCTGCCATGCTGGGACCTCACCTTCTCCTGATGAAGTTACATGGACCAGAGTCCTCTCCACAGCACCGAGAATGCAAACTGTCACTCAGGGACCGAGCAAGCCATCGTTCTCATCCAAGGAGAAGGCTCAGGTTGGTCATGCCCGCAGACACATCCCAGCACAGCATGGAATGGACTGTGGGGCTCCCAAAGCCCCGCAGGAACAAATCAGCAAACAAAAGATGGGATCGCTCCCAGGACAGGTCCAGCAATAAACCCCCTCTCTGAATGCCAGTTGGGCTGGGATATGCCTCCTGCTCCAGCTCGGTGCTTTGCATATGAATTCTCCTTGCTGAAAAGAAATGGGTCCTTTGAATGAGCTGAATCTGCTAATGAGAAGCCAGGGCCTCCAGAGCCCCTCTGAGGACACGGGTCCCATTTCCACCGCCCCAGGCCAAGCCCTGAAACCTGAGAACAAACAAAGAGAGGTTTTCCCCAGAAGGAAGCTGCCTTTCCAGCCTGCTCCCGTCCCTGCTCCCTCCCCGAAAAGGTCATCTCCCCTGGACACGCAGGGCCTGCAAAAGGCTGCTGGATGCACAAAGCAGTGGGGGCAGAAAGTCATAGGTGAAAAGCCTGGCGAGGGCCCAAATGAAAAGCTGCATTTCAGATTCTCTTCTGCCATCCTTCCAAAACGATGAGCCGTAAAAGGTCTGTCCAAGGAAATGCTGACTTGGAGCTCAAGAGATGGCAATGTCACACTCAAGCCCTGCATTCATTAAATAACGTACCCGCTGCCCATCACATGGCCAAGGGCACCGCAGCTCTGTCGCCAAGTTGATGGATTTTGTTCGATACAGGAGAGATTTTCCAGGTCTAAGGGCCAAGCCATGGCAGGAACCACCCTGTTTCCCCTCTCCCTTTCTCTCGTAGGAAGCAGGCAGCACAGAACCGTGACAGACTACCAAAAGCCAGGGACAGACACGTAACAGCCTCCCACTGTGAGTGCCTCAGGGCCATGTCCTCTCCCTTCCACTGCCTCTCCTGCTTCCCAGCATGCCTCTGCCCCAAACCACGTTCCCATTTCCAGTGGTGACCTCCTGATGCAACCCAAGCGCTGAGTGGGGCCCATGTCACTCCTGCTTACTTGAAGGCAGCCTCATTCCTTGGGGCTTCAAGAAGGTGGCTGCAGGGACAGTCTATCCTTTCGGGGGGCATGCAAAGAGGAAGGAAGCAAAAGAGAAGAGGCAAGTATTAATCAAGGACTCGCCATCCAGGGTGAAACCTCAGGGATGGGTTTTGCAGCAGGGAACATACTGCCTTGTCAGTGGGGAGACTGCAGCCGCTACCAAGTATAAGCATAACTAAAGTGCCTAAGGTCAGTGATCGTTTCTGAGGGCCGGCCAAGGCCCAGCATCTCTGCCTTTTGGAGGATGTTCACTGCTCTTTCCCAGGAGATAGGGGTGTTCCATACCAAATGCATCAGAAAACATTCCTCCCCATGTCCACCTCTCCCCCAGCCACAGTACCAAGTGATTCAAAGCTGCCTCTGTGAAACATTTGAATTGAATGTAAGTTATAAGCCCATGAGGACAGGTCAAGTCCAAAGAACAGAAAGCAACCATAAACAAAGGTGTTGGAAATCCCACCCCAAGCCCTGTAGAGCAGCCAGTATCTGGATGCACACATCAGGCACTGGACAATCTCAGGCACCTACTTTCAGTGGTCGCCTGTACTGCGACAGTATCAGGCCACCTCCTGGTGTTACAGATGTCATCTAGATGACAGGCCCAGAGCCAGCTTCCCTGGGTGACGCATGTCACCCCTGTGCGTTTCTGAAGAACCACAGCTCTCTGAAGGCTCCTCCAACTCCTTCCAGACTTGCCCTACACACAAGGTCTCTCTCTGCTACACACAGTTCACACCAAAGCCCACCTGAACATTCCTCTTCCATTTGCTTGGTTTCCAAGCTCATCACACTCGCAGTGTCTCAGCAGAAAGGTCAAGTTTATCCCCAAGCCTAGATGAGGTCATGTTTGCCCCCAAGCCTAGACGGCCCATCAAGCCAAGACATGCTATCTTGAACCCAGCTTTGCTGGGATTCAACGACATCGGGCAAACAAACGAGTGCATTCTTTGCACGATGCTCATTCCTCACCCAGACATGCCGACCTGCTGAGCCCGGCGTCAAACCCATCCCTGAGTGTGCCAGACAAAGCCCGATCCCTGAAAGGCAACAGCCGGTCGGCAGCATTTTAAGGCCAGAAAACAGCTCTGAACGTTCAGTTCCTTCTTTAAATAGAGGACCCTTCTGTAAACAATCTGTTTGGGCAGGAGGGAGAGTGCTGCAAGAGTCCAAGCGCTTGTGAAAAAGGATTGGCTGCCTTCACTCCCGCTCCATTCAAAACATGTGGCGGGAAGAAAGAAACCCAAAACTGGCAAGGCAAGAGGGAAGGAAAGATCCTCTACACCTCCACGCTGCTGGAAGGGTGTGAGACACCTGAGAAAATGGGAGAAATAATTAAAAAGGATCAAATAATGGCATTTGTGTTTTGAGGCGCCTGCGTGTGTTTAATTACATTCCGGGCAAGGGGCTGTTGCCGCAGATTTCCATGCTGCGGGGTGGTGGTGTAACGGGATCCGGCTGTAACCTTCTACCTCGGCCAACCCCACTCAGGGCTTTACCACCAAGCCTGCCCGCCTGTATGATTCTACAGGCAGAGAAGGGCTGACACCCAGCCCCACTGTGCACTGGTCAGATGGACGGATGGATACACAGCTTCCCCTCTCTCCTCCTTCAAGAGAGGCCCCCTGCCATAAACAGAGAGGAGATTAAAAAGGGAGGGGGAAAAAAATTAAAAATCTTTGCCCAACTCCGGCTGCGTCCCAGATCAAAGATCATCTCCAGCGAGGCCATCTGGTCCTTGTAAATGTAAAACCAAATTGAAAGCCCTGCCCTCACCTCCTTCGACTCCCTTGGCAATATTGCTTTTACTGGCTGGGGACGGAGCTCGCAAAAGGCATCTGTATGTAATATAGAGCCCCCACGCAGCTGGGCCATAGGCTCATGACCCCCTTTTTGTTAATCACGAAGCAGAGGTAAATGTTTTCTTTGGATCTTCGGGGCCCCTCTTATTCTCAGGGGCTTTTGGGACAAGCCCACGGCAGCAACCCTAGGATGGAGGAGGGCTGCTCTGCATCCCCATCACTTCTCTCCATCTGAGGACCAGGTTGTCATCCCTGTCCTGGTTTAGAAAGGGACACACCTGGAGGGGAAGATGTCCCCAGCAGTGTCCCCACCATCACGAAAGCCACACAGCGCCCTCCTTCCCCAGCCCAAGCAGGTTTCTCCTATCACAGCTCCCCATCTGTGATGCAAAAGGAGATGCAGAGTAAACAGAGAGAAAGCGGAGGGCTGAATCGAGTGCTTCCAAAGAGCGGCTATGACACATCCTAGCCAAAAAACACCTTGTGAGAAACCCCAACAATTGCCAACCCAAATACTCCAGGCTCAACTTGAAAGGCAAGCGGGATCTGCTCTCGAGAGGAGAAAGCTACACAGGAGACGTCGCAGGCAAAGGGAAGGCAGCTTGAGGAATTCCTACCCATCAAGCTTTATTGTGTTATTCCAACTAAGCAGAGACAAAAAGACAAATCTCAGCTCCCTACTTTCATTTATAATTGAACCCAGTCCAGAAGGATGGAGCAAGTACCATCTGTAATGCAGAGTGCATTAGCAGCCGGCAGAATGAAATATTCAAATTACTGTAGGCTACCTCGCATTTTAATGACAGGGTTACAAAAACCTGACTTGTAAGTGGAGATTGGACTGGAAGATCTGAAAGTTTGTTTTTCCAGTGCATGAATTAACCTAACAAAATGTTACTTTCAGGAAAAAAAAACAACCCCAACAAAAACCAACCCCACGTTTGCACGGGTTATTCCGCAAAGCATCCCAACAGGCCCCTGAGAAATAAATATATTATTCCATTTAGCTATCCTAATTGATATATTGTCCAGGGAGATGAAGAAACTCGGGGAAAATAAGGGCAAGGCTTTTTGCTTTTGGCTGAAGATACTAAATATACAGCCAGGGGTGTGCATGATCCTCACCGACGCGTACAATAGGGCCCGTACGGAGCCGTGTGCGTCCACGGGGTGCGTCAGCGCGACGCTCGCATGAGCCGTGGCCTTTCGATGCTGTGCACAATTTGAATATGCAGATCACCCCCTTCATTTCCGTGCTTGTGCCTGCGCCGGGATCCATTCGTTTTGATATCGTTAATCAGGGCTGCCGAAAAGCCTGACACAGTAAGTGGCTGTAGCCCCTAGCAGTAGTCAAGATAGAGTGACAGGCTCCATTTAAGATGTCACAGCATATAATAAAGTGTAAAACTATACTTAAAATAAACGAGATAGAAACAATAAACTTGACTCCAGGTTTGAACTTTCTGGGAGAGCAGCAGAGAGATGTAAGCACACGCGTGTGTGAGCAGGCGTGGGGCTGGGGTGGCTGGAGAGGATGGTCCCACACCAACTTGGCATTGGAGTGAGAGCGAGGAAGGCTGCCTCCCACGTCCTCTGAAGGAGCCGAGGTTCTCAGCAGCCCTACAGTAATAACGGCTCTGCACATGGGGTATCTCTGAAGTATCCGGAGGTAGATGATAATGAGGAAGACCAGGACTCAGAACTGAGATCTGCTGGGGACAGAGGGGATGGCTGGCCACGACGGGCATTGGGATTTAGGCAGGAAGCCCAGTGAAGGGGCTGAGCTTTCCTCCCAGCACCCCATCTCTCAGATGGAGAGAAGATTTACCCACCACAGGTGTCACCTCTGGGTGCCTGGATGAAGAAAAACTGGTGCAAACCACCTTTCCTTCCCAGTGAGTGTCACTGGTTCCTGGCCATGCTCCTGGGGTGTCCCTTCCCCCCTAGACAGCTGCACTGGGATGGGATGGAGAAGGAGCAATGTCCTCAGCACCTCCAGCCTGGGCTTGGCCACATGCCCCAGGACCAGGAGCCACAGCAGATGCTGGAGCCATTCCCTGGCAGGTTCAGGATCAGGCCCATGCAGGTAGGACACACTAACAAGTCCAAAAGCCCCATTTTGCTCCTCAAATTGCCTCTCTCCACCCCAAAACCTCCTGTGCACCCGATGGCAGCTCTCCGTGCTGAGACAAACCAGTCTCTCTCCCTCCTCCTAAGCAGTTAAATTAGAGAGAACTCAATTAATAACAGCTGAATATTCTGTCACATTTAGGAAGATGTATGGTAAGACAAGCGAGTTGTGATGTCTGTGACAGAAATGATAAAAGTTCTCCCGACACAGCCTGGCAGATACTTGGCTGGAGGAACCACTTGCTCTCATGGACTCCAACGTCAGTGCAGACACCAGGCCCAGCTTCGCCTTCAAAGGAGAGACACTCCAAATTGCACAGGAGAACCACTGCCAAAATCGTTTGCAGGCAGCTCCCTCCTGCCCTCCTTCTGGGATCCATCTGAGATGCAGAGAGACGCGACCCTGGAGAAGACCTCAGCCAAGAGAGGTCCGAGACAGTGCCTGCCAGCCACCATGTGGCATGCATCACTCAGCAGAACCTCAAACCCTCACGTGTCACCTCAAGGCCACCCCATGACACTCTCTCCCACCTTCCCTGCCGAGTCTGCCTCAGTTTACCCATTTACAAAAGGGACAGTCATCATATCCCAAGCAAATCACCCTGGGGAGGGGCCAGGGGAAGCGCTTCCACAGCACCGTGTCCATGGGCAAGCGCCTACCACCTGGTAAGATGTCCTCCATCTAATTTACAGATGCAGCATGTCCGGGCGACACATGGGAGCAGAGCTCTCGAGACCGCCTCCTCTTCTTCTTGGGGGTTGTTTTTCACTGGTGTTGTTTGCGAACACAGTTTTGTTGCTAAGAAACTACCTTCATATTGCTCGGAGAGCAAAGACAAAGCAACCGTCAAAATAACACCGTATTTTGACAGTAGCCAGATCATAACCATAAATGATCCATTCTCCCCGCTCCCCTGCATCCTCGTTAACACGGGCTAAATACCACGCTCCCATCTATAACTCGCGCCCTGTATGTACACACGGGCAGCGCACAAGGACCCCTGCCCAGGGGGTCTGTTGAATCCGTTCATTCCCTAAGCGAAAAGGAATCAGAGCTGGGAAGAGGAGGGGGCTCTCTGGGAAGGCCCCACGGCTCCCTTCTAGGCAGGAAGATGGCACAAGGTCTTTAAGCAAGATGTACAATAGAAACAAGAGTGTCCACGCCAGCCAGCTCTGCACGTCGGCCCTGGTTTGGGGTGAAACAAAATAATCTGTTGGTGTTGGGTTTGTTAGGTGGGTTAGAGTTGTTTTTGGGGAAAAAAAGCAGAGGGGGAACCAAAACACCCTTTCGCTGCTCAGTTTGCAAAGTGCTCTGTGCCTCTTGCTGCCTACAGGATGGGAGATCCTGCCCTGCAGGAAAGGTCACAGCAACCCCTCACCACCACCTTGACACAGATGTGTTCCCAAGCCAAGTCCCTAGGGCCCTGAAAAACAGTTTGCCAATGCACTCACCTCCCAGGGCAGGAGGACAAGTCTACCTTTCCTGCTGGAGCAACTGGCCCCTATTTGCTGATCCCAATGCAACTGGGAGGGCCTGGATGAGTACCAGAACATCTGCTCCATCCCTAAAGAAGATAGGGAAGAGGTAAAGGCACCTCTGGGGCAGCAGCGGCCACAGGAAGACAGATGCTCCTTGGACTGCCCTAGGATGATGCATGAAGCTGCAAGGCTCTGTGGATGCAGCGAGCTCAGCAGTGCCCTACCTGCACCAAAAAGGTGGAGGAAAGCAAACGTCCTGTTTGGAAACGCCCCATGTGCCCGGCAGGCAGGGGGTAAAGGCAGGAAGAGAAAGGACACCCAAGGCTATGCCCACTGGCCGCTGGGAAGGAAAATAGAGGACAAGGCAGGTAAACTCAAGGCTGAAACTGCAACCAAGGCAACCCAACGGGTGCCTTTGCAAGCACCTGGTGTGAGAAAGGATGCCCAGACTCACAGCACCACGGTGGCGACTCTCACCACCCCCAGCAAACACGGATCTGCTGTCCTCGGGCATGACCCACTCATAGCAATCACCAGCTCGACAGCCAGCAGAGAGCACAGCCTCACTGCTCTGCTTTACAGCCCTCATGGTGCCCTGGTGCAAAACAGCATCATTTGTGGCAGGGATCAAGGGGGCTTAGGAGACCAGCACCCTGCCTTGGATGCTTTTTAGGGTAAATAAGGAAGAAAACTGCAGCTGTGGGGAGTGATCCTGCAATATCAGGGTTGTTTGACTCTTCCCTTGGGCCAGCTGGTCCCTGCCTCTGGCTGACCCCTCCAAGATGCTTCTGCACACACCCGAGACCCCAGGCCCGTGCCAAACAGCCCCATCTCCCGCAGAGCAGCAGCTTGCCACAGGCACTTTCCCTGCCAAAAGCCTGAGCTCCACCCCACAGCCACAGCAGAAGAAAAAGGGAAGGGTGAGAAGAGCTCTGCTGCAACCCACCAAACCCCAAAAAACATTTCTCCTCAGCAGAACAAAGCCTTCGGAAATCTCTCTTCTGCTCTTGTCCCCCGACCCACATGAAAGCAGCATTTTTCTGGGCTAATTACACAGGCTGCTCTGAGCCTCCTGGCAGAGTATGAGCTGCAAAGGCAGGCACATCAAAGGGCTCCCAACTTTAAAATAAACAGAGAGCAACGACAGTGCGGTCCACAGGAGACCTCTCCCTGGTGCCTGTGCTGGCTGCCGGGGTTCAACGTTGGAGGTGACTGGGTTCACAAGACCCCCAGCAAGGAAAGTCAGGGGAACCTGGAAGGGAGCACGCAGCTAGTTACCTGCATGACACATTCACAGCATCAGGCAAGGAGGAGGGGGTTGGTCCATGCAGGACCAGCCATGGCCACCATAAAGCCTCCTGAGGTCTCCATCCATGGGAAGGACCAACTGTGGAGCCTGTCTGCAGGCTGGGGTGGGACAAGCTGTGGGGCATGAGATGGAGCTGTCAAGGTTGGGTTGTGGGAGAGGATGAGACAGGAGTCACTGCCACACATCAGGCGGTCGTGGCTGCCATCCCAGTTGGTCTGAGCACCAGCTCTGGGTGCTGAGTGCCTCAGTTTCCTGATGGGTGAATGCCCCTGGAGCTCCTGACAAACAAGAAACCTGCGCTCTGCTGCTTCCCGTTCATTTGAGAGAGACACAGAGAAAAAGTCTTTGCTGTCCCCTCCATAAAAAGGCACCAGCCCCAAACCACCACCATCCCATGGCCATCTGTCCCCACTCGTGGCCCAGAAAGCTGCAGATACTCCTGCACACCCAGATGTGCTGGGCACGATTTGCATCAGAGACAGCTGGGGAAGATAAAACCATCCTACCAGCTCCTCAGCCCCCACCTTTTGCCTTCTCCTCTGGGCTTCATAAGGCCTTGCAGCACAGCCAGTACATGCTCCACAGAGCAACCAGCCCTCGCTCCTCCTCACTGACTAGTGTACAGATACCTCCAAAACAACAAGGCATGACCAGAAATCCTATGGGTCTTTGGTGTCTGGTCTTTCCATGGGCATTACCCAGGAGTGCTGCTGTGAGAGATTTCTGCAGTGCCTTGGAAAAGGACAGGGGCAAGGAAAGCCGCAGGAGATGCTGTGATGTTCAAGAAGATCAGTGCACACAAAACTGTCACACGAGGGATGCCAACTGCACTCCTGAACCCAGCCTGGTCCAGCCCTTGGTCTCCCCACTTCTCCCACAGCCTTGGCTCAGGGGGCATGGGGACGAGAAGGAGGGCTGGACCACATGCACCCCATCTCCTCCTGGGGAGGAGAAGGAAGATGAAAGCAAGGATGAGACTGGGACGGCCGGGCATGGGATGCGAGGGGAAGGTGTCAATTAAAGCAATGAGTCCCTCCGCATCCCCGTGCCTGACAGCCATGCTGAGCGGAGCTGACAGCCAGAGCGCCGGCTGGCTTCCCAGTCTTGCTTGCTGGCGTGCACTTTCCCCTGTGCACCCCTGGCTCCAAATTGGCAGGGCCGGGGCACGCAGACACCAGCAGCAGTGTGGTGTCCCTTTCCCTGCCCCCAGAGAGAGTCCTAATAATGGGAGTTATCGTGATCTGGGGCTTACGCAGGCCACGGCCAGCCTGGAGGTGGATGGCAGGGAAGCGTTTGGAGCTGGGTGGGAAGGCAGAGGCAGGTACCGGATTGCAGTGAAGTCACTGCTGAACATGGCAAGGTCCTGGCCCCCATACAGGATGGCATCACCTGGGTGTCAATATACAGGGAGGGTGGCAAGCCAGCAGACCAGCAACTTGCCCCCACAAAGTCCCCTCCCCCAGCAGTCAATCCGTATCCCTGCTCCCCCTCACCTCCTCCTCCTAGGAATTGCATCCCTGGAGCCCCTGCTTCAGCCCCCTGCTTGCCCTCCCTGCGGGCTCAATCCGATTACTGCTGATACACATCTCCTCCTGGGCTCCAAAACACGCTCTTCCCAGCTGAAGGATTCACACGGACATGGAAAACTTGTCCTGATTGCGGCGTTAATGGTCGTGTGGCCCATGTCATCACCGAAATGGCCTTAGGGGGAGAGTTGATGGGTCTCCGAAGTCATCAGGACTACCCCACCTCATCTTGCTCCCCTTATTAAAACCATTCATCCTGGGAGCTAAATGAATATGTTTCATCTTCAAATGCTGAGACACAACAGCAAGCAGGCAGAGATCTAATAGAACAATACCCATCTAATCATGCCGATTTTTCTCTCCCCATCCTGCCTTCATATTACGTGCGCGGCCACGAGACCGAGCCAGGGCCGCGGGCAATGGCTGAGGATGGGGCACAGCTCACTCCAGGCTTTGCTGTCACCACTGCGCCTCATACCCTGCCCCCCACTTCCATGCCAGGGTCTTCCCTCCCTTTGCTGGGGTGGAAAAAGCCCCAGGACTTTAAAAACTAATAAGCCAGACAGATACAGAGCCTAACAAGTCCAAGAGAGCCAGGGAAGCAGGGCAGGCACTCCGCCACCAGCAGACCCCTGCTTCCCACGGGAATACCGCCCACTGTACTGCCCATGAATCATTCTGATGCTCCTTCCCGCACCCACCACAGGTTTTCCCAGCTCCCGTTCCCTTAGATACAGAGTTGATTGGTTTCCCCCCACCCCTGTTTGCCAAAGCACCTTTTTGCACACATGACATCAGGGTAAGGTACAACCATTTTGTGTCCATTGCAAGTTAAGGGTCTCCAGTGCAATCCCTGCCCGGGGATGGTGTGCTGCAGGATGCTGTGGGTGGGAGCACTGGGAAGGGCAGGCTATGGTAAAGGTGGTTAATCCACTGCATCTTTCAAGAGCCTGCTGGAGACGCCGATGGCCTGCCCTTCCTAACCAGGGTTTGCACAGCAAATGCCCACTCTATCTAATTATTAACGATAATAACGGCGCCTGGCTCACTGGATGCCATCTGGAGCCCTGCCACGTGTGCCTGCCAGCCCTGGGAGGGCTGGGAAGGGGGTGACCCCACAGGGTGAGGGCCAGGGGCTGGTGGCCGGCCAGGCGGTGGGTATCAGCTCTGGATCACTCCAAGGACCCGGCGAGCCCACCCAGGCTGCCGTGCTTGTGTTCACTGCTGTGGCAGGCTTCATAAGGCTTCGCTCTTTGACTGGCGTTGAGTTTATGTGAAAGTAATTAACAGTAATTAATCCTTAATTACAGTAATTAGCCAAGTCGCAGTAAATTAAACCACATCTGGAGCAGATGAGGGCTTCCGAATGGGAGGCTAGTGCAGGCGACAATCGCAGAGATGCTGAATTCATCTGACAGCATCTGATTAAGGCTACCTGTTGCAAGCGCCTCATTTGCATCACGTTTTTGTTTGCATTTGGCAGTAACCCTTTCAGCCAGGCTCCCATCCCGACCTCTGCTCTCCCCTTGCCCTCCTCCTCTTCCCCATCTCCCCCGCCATCTCCAAGAGCTGCATGGATCCGCAAGGATGAAGGAGCATCTCCAAGCCAAGGGTCTCGCTGCCAGCACTCTGCCTCCAACCAGCCCAGGCTACCCCAGTGCGGTGGAGATGAGCCAGCACTGAGACAGGGAGCCACAGGACTCCCTTTCAGGAGAGCAGGACCTGCTCAGGGGGTGAACGGGGCAGGGGATGACCGATGGAGGCAGAAGGATGGAGGCAGAAGGATGGAGGCAGCCAGCTTCACTCCTCAGCTTCCCCACATCCCTCCTGGTAACAGCTACAATAATAATAATCATCATAAAAGACCTGGTCTCCAAAGGGGACTGTATTACCAAAAAGGGGCAGGTTATTATTAATACCACTCAGCATTTACACAGCGCCACGCAAACTCGGAGACCTTGGCTGATGTTTAGCCACACTCACAGAGAGGGGGAAATCCTTCCCTTCCCTTTCTTCCTACAATGGAGAAACCACAAGATGGAGAGGTGAAACAGGGTATGGGAGGCTCAGCTACAGCTCGTTGTGTTTCAAGCCCTGAAAGAGCGAGCTCGGGGAGTGAATCACACTGGCCTGACTTGGTTTTGTTGCCTCATCCCACATGGCCAGGACACACAGTTGGCTCTGAGCAATCAGGGGAATACTGAGGACAGTTCCCCAAAATATCTTGCACTCTTCTGGTCCTCAAACCATGAGGATCACCAGCACCCTGGGACAAGGATTTCCATCAAGCCAGGAAGATACCAACAGGATTTTCGAGAGCAGAAACTGCAACCACAATGGTCAAAATTATTTCAGTGGGTACTGCAAAAGCTTCAGGGCTTAACTGCACACAATTAATGTGCATGAAGCTTCTGTGCAGCCTGCCTCTTTGTTATATGGTACAGGGTGAATGGGTGGTGTACCTAGGCTCACGGAGCCCAGGTAGGGGGTGTTTAAAAACCCTTTGATGCTAAAATATCATCTATCCTCTGGAATTAAAACCATTCAGGATTGCTGAAGCCAACAGCTGCAGCAGGCCCTGGAAACCATCAGAAGAACCTCGTTTTATGAAAGAGAGAAAAGAGCTACATCTGCCCCAACTTCAAAATAAAAGCTGCCTTTTGAATTTCTTGCTCACACGTGAGCCTTGTAGGGAAAGATGTGGCTTCCCCACTTCTGCTTTGGCTTCAGCCTCAAGCAGGATTCCCCCATACCGCTGAAACCCAGCCAAGCCCTGACACAGCCACCGACCACCCAACATCTGATGCCCGTCTGCCCCAGAAATGCACTTGGCCATCTATACCTTGGTTGGAGAAAGGGGAATTCACAGCTTTCCTCCCCTCCCAAGGAGAAATGTGGTGTTCGCCAGCCCCCAGGGCCAGCAAATGGAGCAGGGAAAATTAAGTAGACTGAAGTGATGCTCCACCAAACCTCACCTTTCCCAACTAAGCAAGTTTCTCAACACAGATGCTACCTTGAGACGACTGCACCTTGTGCAAGGATGATGTGTGTCTGCCGGGGCAGGGAAATAATTCTGCAGTCAACTTAAAAGGGTTCCTGATTCACACCCCAAAATGAACCCATGCTGTCCCTCCAGCACAATTTAGCTTTCAATCATGGTTTTCTCAAGAGATAACCCCCCATCAGCTTTGCTCTCAAGAAACTTCACAGCCATGGCATTTGCAGCAAATCATATTATCTCGCTGCAGCCAGATTTTTGGCTAAAACAAAGTAAAATAAATTAAATTCATATGAATAAAAGATTCCCTCACAAATGTCTTCAAGAAACACACCCCCTGAATCCACAATGCCAACATTTTTGCCTTGCACAAAAATAACATAACCTGTGAAGCTGTAACAAGCAATCAGAGCCTGCTCCGGCTGGGCAAAGGGAGCACAGGGCATTGGTCTGCTACAGAAGCTGCCAGCGACCTCAGATGGTTTCATGGTGAAGGCAGGAGAGCCTGGTTGGGCTTGCCTCTCTTCCATTGGTATCAGCCAGCCGTACAGACTGTAGATACTAAAGATGTATCCTTCAAAGCTGCAAAATGATTCAACATCTCAACTTGGGTGAATAACCAAGTTTCCAGCACAACAGGAACTCAACACTCTTGGAAAGACAGTCATTTCGCATCCAGGCTGATGTTTCATCTCAGCTTGTGTGTGTGCTTGCATCCAAATCGCCTCCAATCTCATTTGGCCACAAGGCTTCATCTCTGCACACACAAGGAGGTCCCTTCCCCATGTGTTCAGAGGCTAACAGCAATGGCTCCCAAGACAACTCCTAGCTGTCCCACCCTGGATTGGGATAGAATGAGACCCCTCTGCCCTGGAGACAGCATAAGTGAAGTGGTGCAACCTACTCTGCTCACCTGCCTATTGCTCCTCTCAATGCTGGCAAAGACTCACAGGAATACAAGGTGTCTGCTACAAGCAGCACTGCCTTGAGTTCAACTACACCCAAAGCTAGAAGCTCCCTAAACTTCCACTACTGCTCTGCACAATTGCCCTACCTGCTTGCAACTGGTACATCTCAAACTCCCAAGCTCAGGTCCTTCATGGTGACCTCAACCTGCATAAGCAGCAATACGAGTTTCTCTGGCTTATACTTATGGGCCTGGGAACACACATCCCTGCTCTCTGCACCATCAACTACTGGGAAAACACCAAGGGAAACATCCCTCCCATGTTGGTGGGGCAACACCTAGTTGACACAGCTCCTCCAAGTTGAGTGTCTTCACCTTTTCAAGCTCAGATAGCCCCTCAGGACTTTATGCTGCAGAAGTCCTTCAAAAAGCAATGCAGTGGTTGCTCCACTCCCAGCAGGAACGCTACAGCATTTGCACCAAGTCAAATGAGAAAACAAATACAACACAGAAAAACTCACGATGCCGTGAAGTAGGTAGGGACATCTCACTCCTCTCCTGGAGAGGGAGCTTGTGGCCACACCCAGCGACAAGGCCAGGCAGGGCCTTCCCCACCCATCAAATATCACCATTTTTGGACCAAGCACTAACACGAAGTTTTAACCTGAATAGCTGCATGGAGGAGTTCCCAGATAAAACCAACCAGAACTAAGCCTCTACGTCTTACAGTCCAGGAAGCCAACGTGGCCAGAGGAGGACCTGGGTAGGCAAGAGGAGACAGATCTGCCCAGCCCTGCCATGGACCCAGCAGGGATGTGCCATCATTGCAGACAGACACACGCACACACGTTCTACGGACAAGTGTGCACTCTTTCAGGCCAAAGATTCAGATCCCTCCTCATCTGCACAGTTCGAATTAATTATATACTTTAATTTCATGAATTATTAATTTGATTCTGACTCGGCAGCTTACGATTATCCAGCGCTACAGACTATGCAATTCCAGCTTCATTAAAACATCACCAGCTGCCTGAGAGACAGACATTAAATAGCAGAGAGTAATAATAAAATTAAGCTCCCTGCGCATAGCAACAGAGTCTTCCCCAGCCGCACGCGGCGAGGGCCCGACTGGTAAATAGGTCCCTTCCAGGAGCTTTATTCCCTTCCCCGAGGCTGGTTCCACCCTGCTCGCTCACTGGAAGGATGCTGCTCCCGAAGATCCGTGGTAGCAGAGGACCGGGGGTCTGTAAGAGCATCCCTGGGATGAGGGGCATGGCCAGGCGATGAGGATGAGCAGCATCCCCCTCTCAACGCCCTCCTTGGCGCCCGCAGCAAGGACAGGGAAGGCTCCAGGGCTAACATCACCTCCAAATAAATAAAGCTGGAGCGCTGCCTCCCAGCGTCTCCCTGGCAAAACAATTTATAGAGGGAAAATGTCGGAATTTAGACATTCCATTTAGCTGCTTCAGAAATCTAAGGACCCCAAACCTTGTGGGATTTGAGAAATCAATGGAATTAATTAAGGGAGATGTCCAGCAGTCTCCGCTAAGTAATCAGCAGGTACAGTAGACCTGAAATTCTATAAAGAAAAATGGGAAGGGATGACATTGAAGGAGGCAGTGGGGATTAAAAAATGAGCATCCGAGTGGTAAAGGCGCACACCCATTGATCGCTGCATTACGGATTAAGGCTTCAACGAGCAGCTAGAAGATTCTCTAGCAGAAAATGGTTACAGAGGATGAGCATGAGCAGAGCAGATATATATAACCTCTGACAGCCGGGAACAACTGAGACGGAGGAGCGCTCTGCAGCGAACCCCAGAGCAGGAAAGTTTCGGAGAAGGGGAGGAAGGGGAAGGGCGAGGTGGAGGGGGAGCTTGGAGGGAGTCATTTTGTGCGAGGGAGACCTGCCCAGGAGCAGGGAGCTGTGTCCCCTGCCTGCTTCAGGGAGGAAGGTGGAGAGTGGCACCCGGAGCCAGTGCTGGATGAGGGGACATGGGAGTGAGCAACGAGGTGGGGAGGGGGTACTTGCACACCAGCCTGGGAGGCCATCACAGTAGTTGATGCCTGGGAGTGAGGTGCTGCTCTCGCAGGGACCACTGCCTTTAATCCTGTGCCCCTCCAGCAGCCCTGGGGTTTGGGTCCCCAACATCCCAACTCTGAGCCTGGGAAGGCACCATCCCCACCTGAACCTCATTCATGTGGCAGCAGCCTCCGGAGGCCACTCTCCCCACAGCACAGCCCCAGGCTGTGCAGCCACTTGCCCCCAAAAGCTAGGTGGGATCCTCCTTGCAAGGGCAGCTGTGGGCAAGGCTGTGTTCAGGGACATGTCACTGATGAGCACCATCAGGAGGGAAATGAGAGGGACACAATCACATATCCAGACACTCTGGGTATGTATGGGATGGGGATAAAGCAAGATCACCTGGGAGGTGCCACCCCAAAACCCCCCACCCATTTGGGACCAACCGCAGACAAGACCCAAGCTTCTCCAGAGGTCCCAAGCATCGCCCAGACCACGGTACCTGAGAACACTGCGTGGCAGCTAGATCAAGTAAAGACTCCAGCAATGCAGTGAACTCAATTTTCCATGCCTAAACCAGGCGCTTGCTGGGAATGTTACAGCTGCATCCATCGCTTTGTGCCAGCAGAGCTGCTGCCTGGAGAAAGCCCTTGGGAAGCAGCAGCCCCCCACCCAGCCATCCGGCCCGCACCAAACTGGGATCATTGTGACATTTCAATGAGAAATTTCAAATATAAAACCAACCCCCCGCCCCGGGGCCACGTGCGGCAGCAGCTCAGTGTCTGTGGGGGTCGTGGGGCCAGGGCCAGCCCACCATCACCCTCCTGCCTGCTCCTCATGCATATGCATCGATGCAAAGCCAGCATGAGCTAAATGTCAGTGGTGCCAGCATGCGCGTGCAAGCTGGAGGGGACCCTCGCTTCGAAGGACAAAGGCAGGCACCTTGGGGGACGGGTGGCACGGACCAGCCGGGCGCAGGGAGGGGGAACTCATCCCCGCATGGATGCGGCTGTGGGTACTGAGCTGCTCTGGGAGATGGCTGCCAGCTAGCAACGGTGGAGAGGGTGAAGCACACTCCCAGAGAACGGCTGTTTGCAGTGCCATGGGTGCACAAATGGGTCCAGCAGCCCCCATGTCTCCATGCTGGCACTGCAGCTCCCACCACCACCGCTGCCCTCCACACTGGAGTATCTCCATCCTTCATCCCTTAAATATCTGTCCAAAATCCAGTGAGGATTAAAAAAAATGTGCCTGAAGGTCATGGGTATTTTGAGCCGAAGCAGGTGAGAACATTCTAGCTGGGGAAGGGTCTGTAAAAACATCTTCCTTCCCCAGCGCGAGCTGGGCCACCTGCCCAGCACTGTAGGAAATACAACTGCGCTTGGATGGACAACCTGAATGGAGGATCTGGGTCACCCCTCCCATGTGGCTCTGGGAGTGGAGCAGGACACCACAAGGACCCTGTCTCCTTCATCACTGAGGAGGACAGCATTGCCTTCTCCACTGCTGCCTGAGCAAGGCAAGGCACAGGGACCAAAGGATGGGCAGCTGCCCGTTCGAGCTGAAGTGAGATGCTCCTACATGTGGGAGGCTGAACACTCCCATCCCCAAACCCAGCATAAGTCACCAACATAAAGAGGCCAGGCCTCCTGAGAAAGATGGGTTTGGCAGACGCAGCAGAATGCACACAGCTCATCCTTCCTCCACAGAAAGACTTTCTTTGTGTCTACGCTGGACTTTGAAGGCTCTCTCTGCCCAGACTCCTCTGCACATCCTTGGATCAAGCCCCTCAGACTCTATCCCCACGGTCTCTCGAGCCAACCCCAACCTGTTCCCAGGCAGAAGCTGCCAGTCCCGCAGCCTGATTCAATAGCAACGCCTCGCAATCACACTCGGGAGGCCTCACGGGTGTCCAGCAACACGCCAGGCACTGTGTGTTTTACAATCCATGTGTCGAAGAGCCCTGAGCAAAGACTGCAGCAGATGCATAGCGTTCAGCAGATTCATTCCCCTGGCTGCGTTACAGTGGGAGGCAGGGAGCAGGCACGGCCCTCTGCCCCCCGCCTCCCCGGCCCCCGGCAGGCATTTGGCATCCAGCACCACAGGCTCCCGGGGTAGGCGCGCTTAGTTGCCACAAACATCCTCCCTTCAAAGCAGGACGCCTTCTCCCATGGGGCAAACATTAGTGGGACAACTGGAAACGTTCAACTTGATTATAATGCTTTAAGAAAAGGTCACGGTGAAATTTCAGTGCTTTACCTTGAGCTCTGTTTGTTCTCTGCGGGATGAGATGGGAAGAGTCAGCTTGCCCTGGCTTGTGGCATCCGTGTAGCTCTGATTGCATTTCACGGGCCGGCAGCAGGCTGTTGAGCCGCAGCAACCACCTACCTCCCCCCAACCAGCCCTGGGAACTGAGATAAGTCACCACCGCTGCTCTTGTGGGGGCACGTGCCGGACCACCACACCACACCACAGCCGGACACGTTTTCACTTTGAAAGTCACACGATCCCTAGCCGATTTTGCATTGTGCTTGCACTTCTGCTGTCAAAACAGGCCAAATAAACCCCTAAAGCATGGAAAAGCAGCCAGCGATTCCTAGATAGCATCTCCCTCAGAGTCGGGAAGGTTTTCCAATACTCCATTTAGCTTCATCTCCTCATGTCTCAAAGGGAGCTGCGGCCAAAACCACAATGACAGAGCGGCACTGTGGGACTTGAGCATCACTTGGGCATCGCCCAGACCACGGGCAACATTTGGCCACCATGCCAGCCCCAAAATGACCTTCCACCTGCTCCAAGAGCAGGAGGGCAAGGCAAAGGTATCCAGTACTTAAGGGCTGACACGGTTTCTCTGCTGTGACTATACGGAAGATCAGGTCTCAGCCCTCAGCTGAGCAGTTTGATGCTCAGGAATATCCCAGTTTCCCCAGCCCCTCTCCTTCCACTCCAGCACCATTGCTTTGGGACTCATTACCAAGCTGCTTTGCTCTCCAAGCCGAAGTGACAAGGATAACTGAAAGGCCCACAACTGATGCAGAAGGTATCTAGTGCCTCCCAAAATGCATGGGTACAGCAGAGGAGCAGCCTAGCAGCCCTGCTCTTCTGCACATCAGAACAGGAGCAGGTCTGACCCGCAGCAAAGGGCTTTGCCGTCACTTGGGCAAGAGGGAAACCAAGGTCAGTTTTGTTTGTGGCCAACTGAAGGATGCTCTGCCCCCAGCAACATTCCTGCAATAATTAAATCTGTCGTCCAACAATTTGCTGCCAGGGGGAGTTCTCTCTAAAGGTCTCCAAGCAGAGCCAGGAGACAGGTGCTTAGTGGACATGAAGCCCTCTGCACTCACGGTGCTCCAGCCTGCCAGGTCTATGCCCCCATGGGCAAAGGGAGGAGGAAAAGCCACCGGGAGCTGCCTTCAGCTGGGACAGCTCCCCAGGAAAGCACAGGCAGCAGGTTTTTTTGGGGGTAAAACAGCCAGTTCCAGCAAACCAGACCAAAAGCCAAAGGTGCTGGGAATGGTTCAGCATCCTTTCCGCAGAAGAGGCTGCATGATCCAGCCTACAGAGCACTCCCCAAAGGGTTTGAGATGCTGCCGCTGCACAAACAACTATTTCCTGATGCCAGCTAATGCAACCAGAGCCCGGGGCTGATATGACACTCCTCCACAAGTTAGCTGGCAGGTCCCCTCGGCAGCATCCTTCCACCGAAAGCCAACCTTGGCGAAACCAATACTTGCTTCCAAGCCGGCAACGCCTTGACTTGTCGGCATTGTCCGCCGCAGCAGACCCCAGAGACAGGCAGACCCTCATCCCCACAGCGCTTGCTCTCACTTTTCCGGAACATGCAGACGCACCTGCCCGCGGAGCCGGGATGCTGTATTCCCACCACTCCGTCAGCGCTGCTCACAACAACTCCCAGCTGCTGCCAAAAGGTATTTTTAGCTGCATTATTTATTTGAACACCTGCCTGAGACTTCAAGGCAGAGTACGGAGCCTCAGCAGCGAAGGGAGGGAGGGAGGAGAGGCACCAGGTCTGACCGCTTCCACTGGAAGATTCGAGAGCAGAGACACAGGTGCGATGGAGCAAGACTTGGGCTATGCTGAGGAAGAGGATGGCACGGCTGGGATCACACACCTGCACTACCAACAGCACCAGGTTAACCCAGCTGCTTGCAACGGCCCGGTACCAGTGCAGACTGGGAGGATGCTCTAGCCACCCTCATTGAGAGGCTGCCTTCAGGGAAATCCAGCTCGCAGGTATCCAACCGCACATGATTTCACCATACTCTGGCCCAACGTGGTGTCTGCAAGCAGCAACACCCATGTCTCGTTGCTGTACACCGTCTTTTCTCCATAACCCCACTTTGCCCTCTTCCAAAATGCCTTTTTTTCTGCACAAAACCCATTCCACCCCAAAACCAGGCTGCTGCCCAGTTCTGGAGAGCCAGCCTTCGAGAAAAGAGGACAATGCTGTGAGGGAGGAGAGACATACGTGCTCTTCCTCCCAAATACGGAGATGTCTGCATGTACCTGAGAGGTTTGTGTGAGGGGCGAGCTATGGGGTAACTGAAGGACCAGGCAGTGGGCACACGGAAAGCAATACAACACCCCCAGCATTATTTTTGCTCGCCTTTCTTGCCACCCCATTTACTGATGCAAACAAAACCACTGGTGCTTCCCTTCCCTCCCCTTCTTCTGAAATAATCCCCCTTTCTCGCTGAAATCAGCCAGGAAAAGGCAAAAAAAAAAAAAAAAAAAGGAAGAAAAAAGGGGGAAAAAAAAAAGATAAAAGAAAAGAGCATCTAAAAATAAAGGCCAGGCCAGAGTCTGGGCCTCTCGGTTGGGCTCCTGTGCTCACAGATCTGCTTATTTTGGCCTATCTCTCCCCAGCGATAAGGCAGCTAACAGCCCGTTATCAGCCAGTCGGTGAAAATGTGCTCCAGCCTGATTAGGGCTCAGTCTTTGCCAAGGTTATAAACAGCCGTTATCGTTCTCCCAAACAGAATAATCCGGACAGTATCAGCTCAGAAACATATGGGCCACACAGCGAAGATAGCCGCTGACGGACACTTCATTTTAATTGTAACGAGCGGTTAGAAGCAGCCTCCAGACAACAGCCACAACTGCCCAATTGGCAGAGGGTTCTCCTCTCCTCCTGCAGCCCTCCTCCCTCCCGCTTGCCGCTGGTTTTCTTCCTCTCCCCGCTGCCCTCCCCTCCATGCTGCAGACCCCTGGGTGAGCCTCCCTGCGGTGCTGCGAGACCCCTGCACAGCGTCTATGGGGATGGGGGGTGGAGGGGGTAAGGAGGGGCAGTCAGCACCCTCCGTATCTCCGTGGGTGGAAAATGGGTACGAGCATGGAGCACGGCCAAATCACCCCTCATGTGCTTACTGGTGCTAGCAGGGAGCTAGAGGGTGCATAAGGTGATGGCAGGGAGGCACTGCACCCATAGCCACCTCTCCACAGGGGATGGAGGCAGAGTGATGGGTGCCCACCGAGCACAGGACCTACGTACCCGGGTCCCCACTTCATGCAGCATCCTGGCGTTTTCTCACTGCCTCCCATGTGCCAGCTCAGCAGCAGGCAGGGCACAGAAGGAGGGGCAGCAAACCCTCATTTCACATTCTCCTGGTGTCCCTTCTGTGTCATACTTCTTCCCCCTCCTCTTTCCAAAAGGGGTGGTTTAGCTCAGAGAGTCTTAAGCACATTTGCATTCCCAAGACAAGCTTAGGCATAAATTCATCTCAGTGCAGGGGGCTTGCTTTTTTTTTTTTTTTTTTTTATCCTCCCCATCCTCCTTTTTTTCCTCCCTTCTGCTTTTCTCTCCAAACCAAAACGAATTCAGCAAGAACCCTTGCAATTACAGCACCATTGCGCTGCGCAACGCGGGATTACAGGGGATCCGAGGGCTTTCCTTTTCTTCCAACTCACGGCATGCGGTGTGGCTGCTCGGTTTTATTAACAATACACAGGCATAAGGCTCTTGGCCCCCCATTAAACCAACTAACCTTCCTACCACTTTATTCTCCAGCCAGCCCCAGCTCCCAGAAATCGCACCTGAGCTCCATCCCCTGCCCCTGCAGGGAAAAAGCGGAAGAAAAAAGGGGACCCCCCACCAAAAAAAACCACCCCAAACCTGACAGCAAAACGTTAATATGGGTAGAAAAGCTAAAAACCTTGGGAAGACCCAAGGCTGAGCTTCAAGTCATGGATGTTTTCTCAGATAATCTGTATTCCTATCTGAGTGCCAGCAGAGCTGTGATCAGAATATCTAAGGTCTCATAAAAGATTCAGGGCTTATTGACTTCCTTGCCTTCGCTGTCGGCTTGTGGTGCTCCTGCTCCTGCTCAGCCCCCACAGCACCCGCTGCCCCTTGCAAGTTGCCATCACAGATGCCAAACTCGAAGACATCTACTTCTCTGTCTGTGCCAGACCAGAAGAAAGCGGAGTGGTGGAGAAAGGCTCTCTTCCCAAGCTGGGGGATGTATTCCTGGCCCCCACCCTCCCAGTGAGAGGTGCTTCAGGAGACCCTTTGCCCCTGTGGACATCCCCACTGCAAAAAAATCCCTCTTAGATGTCCTCACAGCCACGGCCCAGCATAGAGGGCAGGCAATGCCCCATGCACAGCAGCTAGAAAAGCAGGTTTGGGTTATTTTAATTCAAGTCATGCATTTAGGTGAAATCATTCCCAAGGTGGAAGAAGAAAACTTAAGAGCAGGGACCAATCCCCTGAAGAGCAGGTTCCCCCCAGACCATACATGGGATGAGCTCACCGAGGGCTGTTGCCGGCAGAACCGCAGCCCGGTTTTGCTGCATAAGCAGACCCGAGCAAATGTGCCGACCAGATAATCCAGTCCCTGGAAATTTATGATCAGCATTACTCAGCCATGGCCCTAAGGAGAAGGCAGGGGATGAGGGCAGGCATCCAGCCCTCTGGAACCCACCTACCCACCATCGCTCATGTACTGGCCCATTTAAGGCACATAATAGCAGGCGAATGGTGAACACAGTACAAATGGTGTAGTTTACGTACTGGAAATCTTCGTGCGTGAGCTACGCAGAGATTCCTACGCACCACCACACGCATGGTATAACCATCAAATCCACCTGGGCACCCTATTAATTGTATTTCCCTGTCCTAAAAACGCCTTACAAGCCCACCAAGGCTCCGGACTTGAAGGCACCGCACCGTATAGGACACAAACCCAAATAACAAAGAAAACACTGCCTAGGAACATGGAGATTTATATATACATATATGCTCAACCACACACGTGCCCCTGTTTGTTTACACACCGTACGTGCATATACCCTCGTAAAGCACGCACGTACACACCCCCACAAGGCATTACCAGACACGCACGCCTATACGTTTCTGCACATATATAGAGCCTATTTATACATACACACACCACACAAACGCTCCACGCGCCCTGCTCAGTGACAGCTCCGATTTCCCGTAATATCATAATATTATTTTTGAGATCAGTTAAGGTATAAAATGTGCGCTCTCTCAGTCTTTAATATTAATAAGTCTTGTAACTAGCAGTTTCTCGTAGCTCCGAATTCTTGAGCACAACTAGAAAGGGCACTTATCCTGAAAAATCTAATAAATTTACAGTTTTATATACTTCCTTCAATTGTAAAAGTCTTGTTCAATAAACTTTAAAATGCCACTATAGAGCAATAACACAGACAGTATAAACCCAGCCCTGGGAAAGCTGTGCAACCAGAAATTGTTCCCCTTTCTGCTACAGCAATAAAGTTTTATATGTTTGAACTGACTGTAAAAAGGTTTGAATGTTGGCAACTGGGGAATAATCTGTCTTCTTTATAGTTATTATCATATTTCCCACAAGACCCTTTGGTCTGTGTCAATCTTTCTCGTATATGACACCTTTGTACTGTCAGCGAAAGCAAGAATACTTAACTTTTTGCGTGCGCGCGCGGCTGTGACTGGAGGTCCTTTCTTCCTCCTTCCCTCTGCTTCTCTTCAGATCACAGCACCCAAGAATAAATTACCTGCGACGTGCTGCGCTGGAAGCCTTGTACCAAATCAAGTTGTTTTGGAGCGCAAAGATCCAACTCTCTTTCTCCCCCCTGCAAAAACGGGTGCTCAAGGTGCTGGCTGCCGCCCAAAAGGGATGCTGCCGTCCCCACGGCTCCCCAGGATGCTGCAGCTGCACCCTCAGAGCAGGCACTCCCACATCGGTGGCAGCTCCATGTTGCTCATTTTTAAGAAAGAGGGTTTTTTTGGTTCTGCCACCATATGAAGGCAAGGGCAGGTCCAGCACTGGCAGCAGTTGGAGCTGGAGCACCCAGGTGCCTCCTGAACAGAAGCCTGCTGAATCCCAACAAGATCCAACCCAGAACCCAAAGTTGCAGCAGGAAAATACAAGGGAACTCCTCAAACTCATCCATTTCATGAACAGATGACAATGCTTTAACCGTCTGTGATTTTTAATGAGCTGGGAGCTCAAAAACCAAGAGGAGGATGGATTTTGTCCTGGGACCTGCAGCAATCCTGTGCCTCAGCATCATCCATGCGGGGCAGATCTCCAGGTGAAAGTGCAAGAGTGCAGGGGAACCTGGTCTTCACCCAACTCCACACAATCCCCAACTGCAGGCCATCTTTCAGGTGGCAAAGATGAGGCTCAATCAGAAATTGAGATGTCAGAAGAAGTGATGTTAAAGCACGTTTAGAAAATGAAAAATGAGGAGTCACCAGGACCAGATAATACCCACCTAAGAGTTCTGCAGGGACTCAGAAATAAAATGATTGCATATTTTCATTAGCAACCCAATCTCTCATTACACTAGAGGACACAAAGTGTCATACCCTATTTTTTAAAAATGGAGTGAGATGAGCCACAGATTCACTAAGTTGTGAGTCTCCCTTCAGTACCAGCTGAGATGTAGATAGATAGGATAAAACCTCAAGATGGACATGGCACCACCAAGATTAACTAGTGGTATCCATAAGGAAGAGGAGAACATACTTTGCTAATCTATCCTAATTGCTGCGCACCCAGTGTATCCTGAGCTGGAAGGGACCCGTAAGGATCATCAAGTCTGACTCCTGGCTCCACACAGGGCCAGCCAAATCAGAGCACGCGAGTCCCCCAGAGTTTCCTCAGTTGACAAGAAACTGAGAACACAAAGTGTTCTCCCAGCACAAAAAAGACTAAAAGTTGGTTAAGAGGTGGAGAAGACCAGGGCTGTAGAAGGTTTGCCTGCTGATGATCAGTAAGTTTCTTGCCAGGATATGAGCATGAGCAGCAGAAGGTTTGAGGAGAACATGAGCAATGGAGGTTAGCAAGGACTGAGGCTGAGATATTCCTCAAGGACATGTAAGCGAAGCTCCAGGAGCTAGAGATAAGGTGGTGGGTACAAGTCAGAGAGGGTGAAACGCACAGGGAGGTAATTTAATTACTCACACACAGTGACTGTGACAAACTTTGTGCAGTCAGGCCAGGCGCCTAGCAAAGCGTGAAGGGAAGGGGTGGTGAGAGCTGCTAGGGCTGCAGGATGCCCTGCATCCAGGCTGCCCCCTCCCTGAGGCCACTCACTCCCTGAAAGCCCATCAGACATTGGAGAAAGATCAAGAGACTTTTTACCAGGGTCTCTAAGTGCTAGGACAGGGGCTCAGGGGCTCAAACTAAAAGAGATTTAGATCAGATACAAGGGCAAAATATTTTATGATGAGGGTGGTTAGACACTGGAAGAGGCTGTGGATGTCCCATCATTGTAAGTGCTCAAGGTCAGGTTCAACAGGGCTTTGAGCTGCCTGATCTCTGAAAGGTGTCCCTGCTCATGGCAAAGGGGTGGCCTAGATGATCGCTGAAGGTCCCTTTTATCCCAAATCATTTTGTGATGCTGTGATCCTGCAGGCAGGAGACAACCTCATAGGGGAATCACAGAATCACAGAGCTGCAGAGTCGGTAAGGGGGAGGAACAAAAATTCACACTGAACATTCACTAGCCTTCAAAACACAATTTCATAGGTAAGTGGGTGACTGGCAAAGCCATCGGTGTGAACCAGAAGAAGAACAGGTCGGACATGCACAGCCTGCACTCCCTCGGTGTAACCACAGAGCTGGAGAGGCACTGACCGCCATGACTTCTCCCCACCCAACCTGTCCCTCCAGACACGAGAAATGACATTTGAGACACAGACTGAGCACTGTAACCAGGAGGTTTTGGTTCTGGACCCCAGCTTAGCACTGTGCACAACCAGCCATGAACAAAGTTGAAGCCACTCAGCCTCCCATCCCCTCTACTGCTGACCAAAGAGAAACATCAGGTCAAGGGCCACCTCTGCTCCTGCCCTGCTTCAGGTTTGTGCATCCAACTCACCAGCTGAGCCCCCAAGATCTGCAGACCCACCCTCTGCAGGATCCCAACCCCAAGCCCCCTCAAAGCAAGCCATCAGGCTGCTGCTTGCCACCAGCTGCACTCCTTCGTGCCTCCCAAGCGGCACAAGTCCCTTTGCCGAACAATGAATAAACCTCTCTGTTCTCACCACGAAGAAGCTCCATCCCGGCTTGTGGCAAGCTCCCAATCTCTCCTGCCCCATCCCGCCAGCGGAGTGGCGAGGGTTAAGTTCAGCCAGCAAGGCGCATCTCTGTTGCAAGAGTCCATTACCTCCCGCCACATTACCTCATTCATTTCTTATATGCGGATGGTTTATTCTCCCATGAGCACCCTCGCTGGCAGACATGGCTAGTGTAAAGTCCCCTCCCTCCTCTGTATTTCTCTATCCATCACATTTAACACTCTGACAGTAACAGTCTATAATGTTTCTATTCTACAAAACCGCTCTGTCAACTCCGGGCTTCCAGAGCAGCAACTGAGGAAAATAAATAACATCAACGCCAGGCCCGACAGTATCACAGCTTGCTTTCTGCTGGGGGTTTGGGGTTGGGTTTTTTTCAGAGAAGGAAGGGGGAAAAAAAGGAGAGCGAGAGAGAAAGGGGAAAAAAGTGCAGGCTTGAAACGTGCAGAAACGGTCGGGAGTTTCCTTCCCGCCCAAACGAAGGGCTGGGAGGCCCTTGGAGATGAGCACAGTGCTTCAGATGCAGAGGAAGGGGGAGCCCGCTGGCCCCCTGCTACCCATATTCCTGGGGCCACGGTGGCTTAGGGGAGGGGGAGGCAGGGGACAGCGGCCCAGCTCCCCTTCAACACCTGCAGCTAAGGGCAGCGATTTGCAGAGGCTATTTAGGGGAGCAGAGACCAGGCAGCGAGGAGGAGAGGGGCCGCAGCTCCCAGAGACAGAGGGTTCAACCTGCTGCCACCCACTGTAACCCCCACAGACCCCACACCAACAAAACCCTGTGTGCCCTGCCCCAGCCCCCGGTCAGAAATCACTAATCCACTTTAATCCGCTCTGGCACGCTCTGGCACTCATGGTGTTTTCCATCCCCTTTCACTCCATAAAATCCCTTGGAGCCAGCTTCCTTCTGGTCATCCCAGCACCCTGCGGTGTGGAGGGCGAGGGGGAACCGCACCCAAGTATTACCAGCAAGTAATAACAGCAATAACAACAACCTTAAGAAACTGTCTGGCAGTTTAAGAAAACCTCCACTTTTTTCAATTATTTTTGCTTTTTCCTTAAAGCAAAAGTGTTTGTTTTAGAGTGGCTGCCTGCAAGCTCCCGCCTGCCTTCTGCATCACCCGCACAGGCCTAACAACCAGAGACCTGCTCAGGTGGTGTTTTTCATTGGGAAAAAAAAAAAGATATATTAAAAAAAAAAAGACATGCACAGGAACTTTTCCGATCAATCGGAGAGAGACACAGGCCTTGACAGCCCCGCAGACTTGGGGAATGTGCTCACCAGACAGCTCACAGAAACCGCCATGGATGCGCGCGCCCGCCCGCGGCGGTGGAAAGATGAGGGGGAAACGCATGCGAAGAGCCAGAGGGGATGCTCAGAGGTTTGGAGGGCTCAGAAAACACCAGGGACCATCTTAGCGTGCCCCCCTTAGTTATTCACTTCCCCGGTTCCCTTTTGTGTCAAGCAGCTCTGAAATCAAGCTGACATCCTCCAGCTTGCCACCACACAGGGCCACCGCCAGCCCTGGATGGGGACGTGCACAGGGGTTATACCACCCCACATCGCAATGACTCCTTCTAGTGCAACAAAAGAAAGAAGGAAAAAAAAAAGGGAAGAAAGCAAAAAAGAGCAAGCAGAAAACAGTTCCCTCTTTTGTTTACATACCTGCCAAGGGCTGGCGCTGGCTGCTGTCAGTCATTTGTATGAGCTGACGGTTTCCTAGCCGAAGGCAGCACAAGAGATAGCAAGGCAAGCAATAAAGAGACGGATCCTGCTCCGAGAACCCCATACCATTACCCCCCCCCCCCCAGCTCACCCTACGATCTCTGCGCTGGGAGGAAAACGCACCGAGCATCCGGAAGGGCTTCGAGTCTGGGAAATGAACAGTGTGTTCTGACTCCTTGGCGAGGGAATCAGCTCTACAGGAGTGACCCCACAGCAATGCCAGCACTGTGCCCTCCCATATATCCAAAATTTGGAGATGGACAACGTTTACACAGTCTCTAGGATTTCCCTGCAGCAGGGCGGCTCGCATGGCGCCCGCTGCAGTTCAAGTTCACTGGCTGGACCCTGCCAGCCCCCCCACCTCCACAAGCTGGGGTTTGCTGCAAAGCCCCCAGAGCCGCTCAGAAAACCCTGTGCCCAGAAGGATTCAAATGAGATTTTTGCTACTGGCTGGAATGGGCGAGGGGATTAAAGACTCCAGAAGCAGCTACCTTTGCCACAGACTCCCAGGTCCTCCAGCAGGAAGGGCCTTTATTCCCCTGTAAAAAGAAACTTCCCACTTGCAAAGGCAAGAATAAAGCTTCCCACGGAGGCCTGACAGCATAATGTGCATGCAGGCCCATGTGTACATGCGCATACTGATACAGGCGCACTCACAAGGCCAACGTGCAAGAGATATACAAGGAATTAAGGAGCAATGAAAGGCACAAACCCAACTCTGAGCTTTGACATGGAAAAAAACCCACACAAATGGTTTTTCTTTTTTTTTTTTTCCTCGGGTCTAGCTGTGTTATTTCCCATTCATAAATATCTCCCTCAATAGCTATATACACACCCAGATAAAATTTGTATTTAGCTAAGCCCTGTCACCAAGAAGCGTGTTATTTGCTCTCTGATCGCCGTTGTTATCCAGTTTATATGAAAAATATAACCTCCCTTTGCCCAACACGAGAGGAGAAACTGGGCACTGCGGCTGATCAGAGCACGACCAGAGAGCAGCCCTCGGAGGGAAGCGTTTGCACAGTTCACAGACTGAGATTTGTTTCTGGAGCCCATCCGTGTTTATATAATTAATCCGTTCCCTATTTACTTTTGCCTCACGATTTGCTATCAAACAGTTCAAAAAGCTACAAAGTGAAAGTGGTGGGTTTAGGAGGAGCTGGGGGGGGTGGAGGGGCTCACAACTCATTTCATTTACTCTTCAACACCCTGTGGATAAACACAGTAAGTTTGGCTGTTGGGTGGAAATTTTGTTGCTGCCGAATTTCAAGGATGGAGACCTGCTCGCAGAGGACCAGTGGCATCTTCTGCTAGTGCCTTCAGCGGAGTCCTCCAAGAGTCAGAAACGACAGAAGCAGCGGTGCGCAGGGGTGAGGAAATCCATCCCTTCAAGAAACACAAGGTTTGGGGGGCGGGGATGTGTGTGCGCTTTCTGCAGGGGAACCGAGGAAGCAGGAGATGCCTCGCAGCTCCCACAGCACCCCAGACGCAGAGCTGGGGGCTCCCTAGGAGCAGGCAGCACCAGAGGGCAGCAGTGCCAAAGCCACCCATCCTCACCCTGCTCCCTTCGACCCCAACCGCCCCGTCCAGCCCAAACTGCTCAGTTCCCACCAAAGTATTTCTCACCAGACACTGACAGAGAAACAGGAGGCAGGAAAACACAACCTACGGCCACCTGATCCCTCTCCTTCAGGGAAAGCTCGGTGATGTTTACCAGAGTCAGAAACAGCTGGGTACCAAAAGAAACTTAAGCCCTTTTTGCTGCTGTGCAAGCATCGTGAACATCATCCAGCATCCAACTGCTGGGCTCCCCAACGGAGCACACCTGGCTGGGACTCGGCAGATGGCCCCCTGCACCGGGGCATTTCTGGGCTCTGGAAAAACCCGGGTGCTGCTGCTGAGGAAAGGTAAGGAGAGTTGTGATGGGAAACCATGGGGGAGGCCCCGTGTGCAGGCAATGTATCCCCATGAGCATCTTTGCAAGCATCCCTCCTGCAGCAGGCCACAAGGCCAAACTCAGCCGCATGCAGCGCAGTGGCATCCACAGGCCCCAGCTTCATCCTGCACACCCTCCTCCTCTTGCCATGCTCCAGCCTAAAGCCCACCTCTAGAGAAAATACCAACTAATGAAACCCGCAGCCCACTGATAACGGGAGATCAGGCAAAGCGGCAGTGGTGGCAGCAGCAACCAGGCTGCCGAGCGGGCTGGGGATGCATGTAATCAGAAGGGTTATCTAATGCTAGTTTCATTCTAATTGAGTCACTACCATATGTCACCCTGCAATAACAACGCAAGCAGCATGCAACTGAATACATATTTAATTCACATAATGGGTACAACAGTAGGAGTAATCAAGGCAGTTTGCCATAAGCCATAAAGAAGTGTAGCACGTGCCTATCGAGGAGCAGCCTGCGCTCCGGGAGAAGGGGATGGTGGGGGCACTGCGCTGTTGCAGAAGCTGCAAAGGAAGTGGGGGGAGGGTTGGGGGGAGGGTAGGGGGAACCCCCCGAAAAGCATCCCGGCATGGATTGAAGGCGAGGCAGCCGTTCGACGCAAATGGAAATCAATGGCGGGATATTGTTGACAGATCGTTAGCCCCTCCAATATAATTAACAGTAATGGATTTATTGGCAGAAACTTAATGATTTGAACATTAAATACCGGCCTGGAATTGCAGCACACGGTCCAGCTGAGGGGCAGTCGCTTTGTTTCCAGTTCCAAAAAGGAGGAAAGAAGTGGAAAAATCAACCCAAGCTGGGAAAAGGTGCAAGCCCGGAGGCAGGGCACGGCGGCTGCGGCTGTCCCTGCTCTCAGCTCACCCTCCTCTTCCAGCGGCACCTGAGGGCCTCGCTCGCTGCCTTCATTTCCTCCCGCAACGAGAAGATTAATACGATTGAGGACCACTCATCAATATCTTTGGACAGATCAACCGGAGTTTTCATTAAAGCCATATTAATGCTTTTGGATACACAGCTGTGGACAGGTTAGGGCTTCAAAAATAAAGCCTAGAGAGGAGAGAAAAGAGGAGAGGAGCAGCGTCCACTCCCAGTCGGGAATTAACAGAGAGCTGGCCTGTTCCCTCGTTAGTGGCCTCTCCCACCAACATGTTTTGATATATTTTTCATGAGGATAAACAAACATTCATTTCACTTTGGGAAGGTGCTTGCTGTAATGTATTGGCAGCCTCAGCAGCAATGAGGGGACATTAATTTCAATTCTGGTGTTTAAACACTTTGTTGAGCCCCAATCATTCATCCCTGGCTCAGCTCAGCCCCAGTGTGGGGAAACAACGGACAAGCAGAGCCCCAAATTTACCCTCCTGCAGAACCTGACAGGGTTTATTCGCTATTTAAATGACTTAAGAAGGAACATTAGTAAAGAGGTGGCTCTACCCTGTTGCTTGCCTTGGAGTACATCATCAGAGAAAGGCTCCCAGCCTACATGTTGGGAAATACCATCCAGAGAACAGGCTCCAATGAAACCACAGGATATGCCAGAGACGGAAGAGACGGGTCTGTGCGGGGAGGCTGCTGGATCTGCCAGGACTACTCAGCTCCCTCTTGCTTGCACCTTCCAACTCTGAATCCCCATTAAATGAGACCACGAGCAGTGCTGTTCTTGGGAATGGGGCAGGGGTAGGGGGAGGGATGCTGCAGAACAGTCTCTTAAAGACAGGAGATTCCCGGTCCAGTACCAAAAGTCAGACCGCACTTAGAAGAGAGCCTTCCTGGTCCATACACTTGGGACAGGAGACCAGATAACTCTGGTGAGGACCCAACACACATCGAGGTACATTGTTTCTGGGGTAACACCTGCAGCCAGCTCCTGGCTTCTACTGCTTGGGCAGATTTTAGGGGGCATATAAGCAAGAGGGGAAACCACTTTTAAAAAGGGCAGACAATGGCAGTACAAGGGGAATGGATTGAAGCTAAAGGAGGGAAGGGTTAGATTAGGTATTAGGGGGAAGTTCTTTACAGAGAGAGTGGTGAGGGACTGGAACGGGCTGCCCAGGGAGGTGGTGGGTGCACCATCCCTGGGGAGGTGTTCAAGGCCAGGTTGGATGGGGCCCTGGGCAACCTTGTGTAGATCCAGGCGTGGAGGTTGGTGGCCCTGCCTGTGGCAGGGGGTTGGCACTCTGCAATCCTTGGGGTCTCTTCCAACCCAGACCATTCTGTGATTCTATGTTTTGCTTGTCAGCAACCTGCGCCCCTCAAAGGGGTGTCAGAGATGTACAGGCTATATGTAAGGCGATACTCTGGCATTCCCCAGGGAAACCTAAGTACAGATACAGGCGGCTGCATCTTCTCTCCATCTCTGGCCATTGGGTCCTCACACGCATCACTGAACAAATGCAGCTGGCAAAGACTGTGCAGTGGAGCTGCAACATAGAGTGTGGGGACATCTGGGAAAGAGGGAAGGAAATACAGGTTGGAAAAGGACATGGAGCCCTGCTACATAGCAGAGGAGAACAGGACAGGCTGAAGAAAGAGTGGCTGGCAAGACAATGCTGCTTTCGTTACTCTTACGTGTCTGTAAGTGGCGACGCTGCTGGCAGAAAGGCTTTTTACAAATCATCTGTGGGTTAAGACACACGGAAACAGCAACACAGGAAAACGATGCCTTGCTGACGCACTGCACGAATGCCAGGAGTTTTGCTTAGCTCAACCCTCCCTGAACACACTCACCATCACCCAAAAGGAAGCTGGGAGCTCCTGCAGAGTCCCATCCCCAACCCATTTCCAAAAAAGAGAGGTCCCATCCAAAGATTAACAAATATTCACCTGAAGAGCCATGGCAGGCAAGGGTAGGGGAAGATGCACTGCACACCAGGACACCCAGAGCTGCATCTTTGGTTCTGCTACAGCTTTTATTCTCCTCTTCCTCCTTTTTCTGATCACCAAATATGCAACATACCCTACAAAGGGTAAACTTAAAAGAAGTTAGAGTATCTGACAACACATCAACAGCTCTCTGGGAATGCCACAAAGATGTTGCGATTGCTTTACATTATAAAGGATGCACAGAGGGACAGAGACACACACACGTGCTCCTGTCTACCTCCACAGGAATGCAGGTGATGCCATAAAAACATTCCTCCTTTCGCTTTATTCAGCACGATCTGCTTTTTGAGGATGCTGTAGAGGCAGCAGAACTGTCTCCCTTATCTGCTTTTAAAGGTAAAAAGCTGCTTTAAGAAGAAAACATGCTAATGCCTGGAAAGGACAGACACCGTCCTGCACCCCAACACCTTCAGAGGCACAATCCTGCATCTGTGGCTTCAGGATGCAGGGCTGTCCCTTGGCGCTCAATGGCTAACCCAGCCCCATCGAGGTCTCTTCCTCACCCTTCATCTCAGGCTGATGAGAGTCTATGGCCTTCCCAAAAACTTCTCCCACATCTTTGTCCTGACTTGTCCTGAAGGGAAATTTTTCTGGTGGCTTTGCAATGGACACAACTGACCTCATGGATGTGCAGCTTTCGTGCTTGTTAGATCAAACAGATTTCTTTGTGGTAGGGTTAAAAAAAAGCCAGATCTATAATGTCACGTCCCCACAAGGAACACATACCATCAAGCATGGTCACTACCCCAGAGAGCTACTCGTCTAACCAAACTGGCCAGAGAAGGGCAATAGGGGGCAGGACCAGGTCACACCTCCACGATGCCAACTGTCCCAACTACAGCTCACCCACCCACATGCAGCAAAGCATGTTTGTGGACTCCTGAAGCCTCCCCATCCTGCTGGAGCCCCTAGAAAGGAAAGATCCATGGTCTGAAGTCGTACGGAAAATCCCAAAGCCTTCCCTCCCTCTGCTCCCCCTACCACACTCAGTAATCCTGTTAAACTGAACCCTGGCTGGATTAATCTCTTTCCCCAGACAAATGGGTGATTATTCAGGCATCATATTGGGATTTTTAGGGTTTGTGTGTGTTTCTACTGATCTTCCCTTGGCTGCTTTTGTAACTGGCTTTTACCGCTCCCCCGACAGCACGCACGATTCAATTCAGGCTCTCTATTAACACTCAGATACAAATACCTGCTCCCCAGGGCTCCCCACAACAAATATCGGCAGAGCTTTGGGGAATCTTTCCCCACTTCACCACCGGTTTGGTGGTCAGGAAAAAAACTACAGCTACTCAGATTTGTCCTTAAAAGTCCTCTCCTCTCTAAAGCTCGCTGAGACAGGCTCCACAAACACTCAACCCACACAGCTTAAGGCCAGAGCATCCAGAAAACAACCTCCTAACCAAGGCTGGGAAATCCAACACATGCCTTGGACAGCCTTGCTAAGACATGTCCTAGGGTAGATTTAGGTTGGATATTAGGAAAAGGTTCTTCAATGAGGGTGGTAGATCACTGGACGGGTTACCCAGAGAGGTGTGGGAGGCCCCATCCCTGGAGGCATTCAAAGTCAGGCTTGATGGGGCTCTGAGTGACCTGATCTAGTGAAGATGTCCCTGCTCACTGCAGGGGGGTTGGACTAGATGGCCTCTAAAGGTCCCTTCCAACCTAACACATTCTATAATTCTACTGAGGTCAACTGAATTTGGCACCCCAACATCTGGGTGTAAACACGTACCCTGCCTGGGAAACACTTGGGTGGGAACATCGGGCAGCTCCTGTACATCCTGCCTAGGGGAATAAATGGAGACCTAGTAGGAAAAGCAGGAAGGAAAGCCAAAGTGACACCCCCCACACACCCCCAAGACACTACTCAAGTTTCTTGCCTGGCCAACAGATGAATACCTGCAACACTGTCCCTGGGTCCCACGTGGCCGTATTTCCAGCAAGGTTGATCTCCACGTTACCAATAATTAAAGAAGGAATTGGGATCAGGACACGTCATCCATACCTTACACAAAGAAATGTAACCATGGGGGCTCCTTTACTCCCTGGACCACCTCTACAACACAGCTTCTACCTGCCAGCACCTCAGGTTCCCGTCACCTCACATCTGCATTCCTACACGTGGGATTACGTGTGTGCACACAGATACATAAACACGGATTTATACTCTGGCTGGCCCTGCCAAGGTGAGCCAGCCAGGAGCAGCCAGCTGGACCACGGAGCTATGGGACTGCTCACCCTGCCCCAGCCCACCCTGTCAGTACAAGGTGGGCAAAGGAGCACATCATTCCCCCGCCACCTGCATACCAGCACGACCCTTCAGCTGCGAGCAAAGAGAAAGGGAAGGAAGCAGAAGGTCTCTGCAGCTGGCTGGAAGAGCTGGCTGTTGTTCACCATACTGCCAGTTTCCACTGCAGTGGAATACACACGGGTTTGGTTAATACTTTCCCTGAGAGATGAGACTTGGCGCTTGGTATCAGAAAAGAAAGCACAACACAAAGTAATGCTGCTCCTCAGAAAAGACCAAGCCTCAACAGCGAGGTTTCCCCCATCACTTAAGGTATCCCTAGAAAACACAAATCAGTATTTCCAACTTCTCCGTGGGGCCTGGTTGGCGGCATTCAGGACATGCGACAGGCTTGACATCACTCTGTCAATTCCTGCCTGCATCACATCAGCCCAGCTCAGGGACTGGGGACAGGAGCAGAGGACTGGCAAGCCCAGTGCTGAGCCAGAGGGGCCATGGTCCTCGGGAAAGACCCAGAGCACCAGGGCAAAGGGATGCTCTGCAACTCTGAAGAAATCCTTCCCACTGCATCCATTCCCTTGCAGCGAAGGACAACACAGAGCACCAACCAGACCAAAAAACCACAAAATCCATGCAACCCCAGCCTCTCTCCCCTAACCAGGACAGAGATAACCTGGGCAGAATTCCCACTAATCAGCTAATGTATATAGCAGTCTTTCCCAGCCAGGGTTCCTCGTGGCTAAATAACAGCCTTTATCCCCCAATTTCCCTTCATCATTTGTCATCTTCTTTCAAATCAACTCTGTATTTCCTGAATCCTCAAGTACTAACAGGCTTGGGAAAAAAAAACAAAAACAACAACCCAGAGAGGAAAGTGTTTGTGACTCACCAGAGAACTGGTTAATGTTTCCCACCCCTCTCTCCTCTCAAACCTCCCCTTTCCACCCTGGGCCTCCAAACACTTTCCCCGGACAGCTTCAGATCAGCGTGGACACACTGGCCTGGGGGAGGAAACCCAGCAAGCAAGAAGGCAGATGGGCCACAGTGCTGGGAAGAAGCAAAACACACTGGGGTCTCCAGCAGACACATTTCCTGCTCCCCCATCCCATCCCTTCCCAGACTGGCCCAGCATCCCTGGGATAAACACAGCCCTGCTCCGAGCAGGGCTGAAACCATTCCCAAAGGACAAGGGCAGAAAAGCAGCTATGGATCACGCTGCTGGAACATCCCCTGCACAGGACAGGTGGCACAAATCCCCCTCTGCCAGGAGCCCCCTTTGAGCTGATGAGAACAGGCAGAGCTGGGAGTTTCTGCACCAAAACCTGTGTCTGTAAGGGTGCAGAGAGACAGAGGGGCCGCACTGAGGCCTTGGCAGGTGTGTACAGAAAGACAGGTAAGAAAACAGAGCACAGAAGTGTTACACGCTCGGGGGTGGGGGGAACGGGGGTAGTCCCGGTCCACATAAATCCATGGGCATGATAGGTGAGGAAGGCAACAGGACCCAGTCACTGCCACGCTGCTCTCCTCCCAAGCAGGGCCCAGTCTCTGCCACGCTGCTGGCCTCCTAAGCAGGGCCCACCCTGCAGTCTCCAAAGCAAAGCAGAAAGAAGTGGGTAATTTCTTTAACACCCCCCTGCCACGTTCCTCTCTCTCCCTTTGCTTTCTAAGCCCACCCCCACAACCCCAGATAAACTGCATAAGGGCAATTTAGGGAACACCCAAAAGCAAAGCCGAATGGCTGCTGAGTAACAACAACAACAACAATATCCAAAATGGGGAGGGGGACTTAAAGAGAGCCAGGACTGGGGAAAAAGCAATGACAGCACAAGGGAAGGGGAAGGAGTTGGGGGGGGGATTCCTCTGGAAATCATTAATACTCCAGGAACCTTCAGGACTAAACCTGAATACAGACACTTAAGCTCTCAGCTCTGCCATTAACGCTAGGGCCTAAATTATTGATCTTTTGCCTTTATCAGCATAACAGTCACGTCCCGGTATCAAGATCTAACTACACTGCGGTCCCTGTGCTGCAGCCACTGAAATAATTAGGAGAAATTCTCATTAAAGGAGAGTGAAAGGTTCAGAGATGGAGAGAGAGAAAAGGGTCTGGGAGGGTGTTTAATGTCTTCCATGGGGTCGAGAGAGCGCTCTGATCAAATCCCCGCACGGGGCTGGGGGATGACAGCTTATCAAAAGGAGAAGTCCAAAGCCCAGGCTGGGTTGTGCCGTACCGGTGGCCTGCTCACAGCCACCACCACCCACCAGAGAGGGTGAATGGGGGAGGGGGAGGCAAGGGGGGATGCATGAAAAATAAATTAAAAAAACCCAAAAAACAAAAAAAGATTAAAAATTAATAATGGAAGGGATGCTGGGGTCTTCCTCGGAATCTAAAAGAATTCAGGCTGGGGAAAAAAAGCCAGGGTGTGGGGAGGGAAGGTGGGTACAAGAGAGCCGGAGGAGGAGGGAGCCCAGACTGTTCCCAAGGCACATGGCCACAGCGTTCACTATCGATTTCACTGCGGACTGCGCCGCTCAGGATGCCAAAAGGAGACCACAAAGCAAGAAGGGAGAGCAGCTAAGTGTAAGGGAAACTGTGCATGGCTGAGAGGATGGGGTGAAGAAGATCAGCCTGGCAACGACACTGGTCCCAGCCAGAACCCCCCATGAAAGACATTACAAAAGAAAAGAAATCAATTAATAAAAAGGGTAAAAATGCACACCCACCCAGCCCAAAATCCAAGGAGACAAATCACAAAGGCTGGAGGATGGGGATAGGGGGAAATCCCAGTCTGGTGGGCAGCAGAAAGAAGTCACCAGAGATCTCAGTGCGACTGGGGAGGGGGTGATGGAAAGATAAGGTGAGTGACGGGCAGAGAGGGAGTAGGACAGGGATGAATGTATAAAGCCTGTCCCCTTCCCCTCCCCCCCCCAAAGTTTGCCTATATTTAATGTCAATGCACTGTAATTTGAAAGAAAAATTCCATTTCACTCTGCTAATCAGAACGGTTAGAAAGCCCATTACCACAAACACTGGGAACATCTGAAATTGATTATTTTTTACTTCGTGCAGTTAATGAAATCCTCCAGCGACCATGGGTGAGCGAGGCAGAGGGGTCTGCGCCCGGCACTGGGGATGAGGAGGGAGATGCCGGCGTCGCCACTGCCGTCGCTGCTGCCACCACCCCTTTCTGCCCAGGGCTGCATGGGAGAGACGCGGGGCTGCAGGAGCGGGGCTGGGCTCTCCACCCACCATTTTGTGAAGGCTGGAGATATTTAGCATGGGCGGCACATCCCATAAGGAGCACCACATCATTAAGTATCTTGGGCTGGTGCGGCAGGGAAGAGAAATGCAGGATGTCACTGCCTGATAGGGAGAAGACTCGGAGGTTATTTATTAGCGGACACTTACCACAAACTGCATTTTCTCCATTTGCATTCAATATGCTGCAGCCAGCTTAGTGCTGGGAAAAGGCAGGCGGGATGGAGGGTCCAAAACCCTCACTCTACCTCTGTTCTCCTCTCCTGCCCTCCCATCCATCTCAACCACTCAAGAGCCCACCCTGGTCCTTGCCAGTCCCACTTGTCTATCTGCTTGGTATGACCTGGTCACACCAACTTTCCCAAAGAAGCCACAAGGCTCCCCACTGATGTTCTTCAAAGAAACCATCAGGGTCCCCATTGATGTTCTCCACCACTATGGTTTAAGCAACTAAGTGCTAGGTTCCACCCACCAAGCCCTGGGGTTCTGGCAAGGTCCCCAGAGCTTTACAGTGGCCCTTTGGCCACCGATGACGGATACATCCCTTCTGCAAGACCATCCAGAGCAATAAGCCAAAGAGCCCACAGGATGCTTGGACGCTCAGCCCATCACAGCCTGGTACCAAATCAGTCCCAAGAACATCACAAGGGCATTCCAAAGCATCCCTACCTCAGATGCAGGCATATGTGAGGGGCCACCATCCCCTCCATCCCATGGCCACAGCCTCTCCCCCACCTCTGAAAAGTGGCCGAGTGTAATTACGCAGAAAGCTCCTCTGGAGCTATATCAATAAGACAGACGTCTGTTGTATCATTCTCTCTCAGTAAGGCATTTCTTCTCCCCAATTGCTCATATAGAATCATAGCCTAATAGCATGCTATTAACATAATTGCCAACACAACTAGTGTTCCGTGTCTCACAGCCATTTGCTTATTTTGCCATAAAGAATATCAAAAAACAGCCCGAAAACCAGCAGCTGGGCTGTGAGGCCAAGGGGACTGGCCACTCGGCTTTGCCGGTGGCTTCGGGAGCTGGCCAGGAGAGGAGCGGCACCGGCATCCAGCCCCAGCTGCGGACCGCGGCACGAGCAGCGGGCTCTGACCGGGCTCCCAAGCAGACGTGTGTGAAGATCTAAACGGATTCTGCCAGGCGAAATGAAATTCCCATTATTTTTAATTAATCCTTAATTAAAATATATTACTCCGCAGATTCCGCAAATCTCTCTTAATATGCAAATGCGGCCCATTCAAGGATATTTACATATCATTAATTAAAACGGCACATTCTTTCAGTCTAACAAGCTGGGAGCCGTGGCTGTTGCCACACTGGCAAGAAAGCCCAGCCTGGCACTGCCAAATTCAGCCGCAAGAAAGATGTTAAGTGTCAGGGCAGAGGTGGGAGAGCGGGGATGGGGCTGGGGAAAGGAGCTGTCTCTCAATGCTCTCACCCATCACAAAACGGGGAGGCAAGCGTGGGAGATTCCACTCCTCGACAGAAGAGCACCCCGGAGCATGGCTAGAGCAGTGGATAGGGATGCTCGGTGGCACGGCAGCATCCAGGGAGGGAGGAGGTGTTTCAGCAGAGCCAGGAGCATGGTCCAGGCTCTGACTGCAGGGTTAGTGCTCACCCACACACATTTGAGATCAGCTGGTTCTCTGTGGGCTTCATGGCCAGCGATGCTGCTGTCCCATCAAGCTTTGTCACCAGGCAGTATTCCCACTCTCCCTGACTGCTTCAGCCTCGGAGCATGGAGATCTCCCTTCCTGCTTAGAAACCAGAAGACACACCATCTACAACCCACCACCAAATTTTCTCCAGATGGCTTCACATTGAGCAAGACAAACTACTCCCTCAGAAGGGTCAGACCCTAGAAGGTGCTACAGCCTTCCAACAGAGTGAAAGTGTGGAGGTGACAATGAGCTACCTGAGGAAAGAGCTTTCTGTCCCCAGGAATTCCCTCCTCCAGGGCTCTCCAAGATGAGACTGCGCCTCCTTACCCAAGTTGTAAGGACCAGGCTCTTTGGGCAACATCACACCCACGTACCCCATCACCCATGCAAGCTCTGCACCCAGCCTGTCCCACGGAGCTGCAGACCCTGAGATGCATTTGAATCAAAACAGCATGTGAAACAGCTGAGAGGTCAGTCAGGGCTCCAGCACGGGTCTTAATGCTGCAAAGAAACTCACATCCAAAAACTCTGGGGAGACTTATCCAGCAACTGAGACCGGGTCCTAGTCAAGCACAAATCTATCACCCAAAGAGCCAGGGGTTTGCACAGCTCCCCACTGCTGCCAACTGACCATTGTCTTAAGGGTCACATGGGCTGGTGTCAACAGGAATAAAGCCCCCAAAGCCCAGCTGGCAGCTTCTTCCCAGAAGATGAAGGTCACCACCAATCAAATAGCATCTATGCATTCCTATCTTCACTGGTGCCTGAAAGCAAAGGCCGGCTGGACCTCCACAGCCAGGCACCAGGACAGACCCTTACATCCCCATTGGAACCTGGACATACTGCTCCTACAGACCTGGAGGTCTGCAGCCTGCAGGACTTCTTTCCATGAGAATGACAGCCCTGCTCTGGTTGTCTCCATACTGTCACTACCTTCTCCTAGACAGAGCAGACAGCATAAATTCAGCCAGAAGCTCTTCACGCAGGACTGACAGATATTCTCAGCAACAATTAATAAGCCCTGTCCTTCTCCAGCACTTTCCATCAGAAGACTTCAAAGTGCTTGAGTGAACTTGTCTCCACCACACTCCAGAGTGGGAGCAAACATGTATAGACCTCTCCACTCAGCTGGGGAAACCAAGGCACAGTGCAGGGAAGCATGTCCCCTGCCACACAAGAAACTTTATGCACAGTAAAAGAAAAGCCACCCAGCTGGATGAGGGAACTGGTGCTGAACATCACTAGGTACCTTGCTGCTCACTGCCAGGGTTTGAGAGGGACACCGGTGAAGGGACACATTGCTCCTCACTTGTCCCTTTCTCCTCCTTCCCCTGGCAGCTGCCAGCAGGTTTTGGCAATAAGGGCAGCCTGGCTGGGTGCACCTCTACCCTGGTCTGGCACAGCTGTAATCATGCAGAAAGCTCCTCTGGAGCATCACACAGGTACTGGGTACCCACCACTCCACATGTTCATGCATTCCCAATAAACGAGGACATTTGCGTCACACAAGCCTTTGATCTCCCAGGTCTTCAGAGGAGCAGGAGGGGACAACTGCACTACTCCAGCCAACTGAGAGGGCGCAATAGGAACTACACAAATCCAGATTACTTGGCTTCTTGTCACTTCCTCCCGTGGTCAGGATAAGCTGCAATATCTCCATGTGTCGAGTCCATTTGAGGCCACACTTACCCCTTTCTGCTGCACGTGAACTCGTTCTTTGAGTGAGCTGAACCTTCACCCAGAGAGGCGTGTCAGTGTGGAGGGTCTTCACTTCTTCTGCCTTTTACAGGCTACCGAAGGGAAAACCTTCCTGCTTTATGGCACACTGCCCCTTCTGCAAGTTTACACATTGCTTAACTCCTCTTCAGTTCCATACCAGTTCGCCAAGGCCCACATAAACCCTGCAGCTGGCAAGTTAAGTGTGCCAGAGAGGCTGGACCTGCCTCCGCAGCATCTTTGGTCTCCAGTTCTCAGGAAGCAAGGTTTGGGGTGGGGGGCATTTGGGTTGAGCTCGAAACACCCATCCAACCCCCGTGCCAACCTGCTGAGGAAGTGGCTGATGCCACAAGCTACAGACGAAGCCCACCAGGATTGTCTTTCCTCACTTACAGGCAGGGAGTTCTGGAGACCCTTCTGCTGACCCCTTCCACACACCACAACCACAGGAACCATCCAGGCCAGTGACTTTCACCTGCCTCAAAGCTGCCCAAAATTCCCCCAGCCCAGAGCACCAGGACACCAGATGGACAACGTACCATGAGGTGCCAAATGGTTGATGAATGATGCCATTAATACTTCCCCAGCATCTCTTACACGGGAGAGGTGTTTGAACTTTGGTGGTCCTCCCCTGCGCCAGCCAAGGTGATTAAATCACGCCTCCCTCCGCTCTCCCACTGCAGTTCCAATTGCACAAGAAATCGTTCCTGTGTCTCAGCCACCTGTACCAGGTTAAAAGCCATCGCCACAAGCCACAGCTCCAAGCCACGGGTCCACAGAGCCTGGCTGTTGGAATGGCCCCATATCCTGCGGTGGCTCCCCCAGTAAGCTTTGAGGAGCAGGGGACAGACACCTCTGGCTTCTCCCTCCTCAGCACTGTCTTCCTTCCACCCAAAATTTTGATGGTGTGGGTGGTGACGAAGGTCTGGGGTCCTGCTGTGCTCCCCAGGCTGGGGTACCACAACACTCATTCCCCAGGCAGGCAGCCCTGTCCTGTGCAGAAGGACGGATGGACACCCATCCCCCCTCTCACCACCACAGATCTTTACAGCCTCAGGCCCAGTGAAGGCTGAATGACAGGAGGTCACTGGAGGGACCCCAGGGTCACTTTGTCACGCAGTGTGGGAGAATGGTTAGGAGTCAGAGGCCATGAATCACTGAAAGGCCTGCACAGCCCAGACTTGGAGGCTGCAGAGAGGAGTTAATTTTACGTAAGCACGGAATGTTTGTAGGAGCTATCTTTTTGTAAACACAGAGTGCTGGTAGAAGTTAAGTTTAGTAGCCAATAGAAGAAAAGTTGATACCTATATGCCAATAAGGGAATAGTTGAACTCATAATATTTTCACTACCTAAACTATATAAGAACAAGGTGTGGGCAGTGAAGTGAATCTTGCAGCTAACTCATATTGGATTCCGGATTCCGCCTCGCGTCTTCCTGCTGATCCTGGGGCTTACAGCGATTCCTGTGGCTCTGGCCTGTGTTCTTTACAACAACCCAGGCTGGTGCTCTCCAAGCCAAATCCTCCCAGCAGCACCCACCAGCAGCCCTGAGACGTCAAGCCTGGAATGCAAAAGGGCCTCAGCTTCCCAACATCCCAGAAAGGCTGGTCCCTGTCCCCAGCAGACACTGTCCACTTCCTGGGGACTTGGCACAGTCTCCGGTCACCCCAATTCAGGGAGGTGACAGGACTGCAACCGGTGTATGGAGCCGTCTCTGCCTCCCTCCCCACTGCCTGTGCATGCTCCACCATGGCACTAATCCCAAATTAATATGCTCACCACAGCTGAAGCAGCTGACGTAATGAAAAAGCCCATCCACGAGGAGGTAATTATATCACAAAACTATTTTAAATCAATAAGAGCCAAGACAGATGGGGCAGGGGGATGCTGAGGACAGACTGCCGTCACTGCACCACTCTGGGTTCTGCCACCTCCGAGGGCTGCACTCCCTGGCTTTGGGGGGCACGGGACCCCCCAAAGCCGCCTGCATCAGGGGCTGCACAAACTGAGGGTGAGAAACACAAAAGAAAAGCTAAATGTGGCCCAGCAGAACACAGCCTTGGAGCCAGTGGGACTGTCAGCATGACTTCTGGTGTTGCAGTGCTCAGGAAGGGTAGCAGCTCACTCCAAACTCGCCTGCTCTCAGAGATGGGGGGTGGCAGCTTCTGTTTAAAACCACCTGCAAAACTCATCTCAGCTCAAGGGCACAACCCTAGGTGGACTAGGAGCTGTGAAACAGCCACCTGCTTTTGAAAACAGCCCTTTCACGCCCTCCGCTGTCTCCCACGTGGCCACACAGCACGGACAAGGCTGAGCAGGGGCAGAGGATGCCAAGATGTGATCTGCGGTGGGGACAAAAAAAAAAAGAGGACATCCCTCCTCCCACCCCAACACAAGAGGATGAAGGGCCACGGATGAAATCACCACCTCTGATGTGACAACACACCCAGGCTCAAAGAGAAACCCCAGCTCCGAACAGAACAGCTTACAAGGAAAATTAGCTGGAAGAAGAGGAAAGGCTAGAACCAAAGGAACCCAGACAACACACAGCCTCCCCCCTCCTCCCGCTTCCTTTTGCGCCTTGTTCTCTCTCTCCTTTCCCCGGACGGGTCTAATTTGACACCTTGAGCTTTGGTAACGAGGTAGGGAGAGAAGAGCCACAGCGGAATTCATTAGGCTGAGCACTGCAGGACCCGCTCTCAGCACGCTAATGACATCGGAGGATAGGGAAACGAGACAGCCGCCACGCCGGATGAAATAAACATGAGCACTGTCAGCCCTGACAGCAAAGGGGACAAAATAAGGCAGGTAGAGACCTTTCCCCAGCCGTGCAATGCAAAGCGACAGCTTCCAAAGCCCCCTGCCCGCGGATACCCTCTGCTTGGGAAAAGGGAGGGTGGCCAAGAAAGGGATGGAAAAGAAAAGGGGCGATTAAATCACCATTCCTGTGATTAAACCACCCTCCCCCAGGCACCTGCACTCCTTCAGTCCCCTTCCACAGCCTGAGGAACTCATGCCCCCCTCCTTCCAGTTGGCCAGTGCAATCCCAAACTCAGTGCGCCTGCTCCCACTGTGGGGGTTTCAGGGGTGCTGCCTTTGTCTGGCATATACCTCTTGCTCCCCCAAGCAGCACAGGGAAGGGGGTAGCAGGGTCATATAAGTATTTGCCTGCACAAATCCCTTAGGCTCATCAGTGAGCAAGTCAGAGCGGACGAAGCTCCAGTGTGCCACGGGTGTGATGTGCAGCACAGGGACACGTGTGCATGGTGTGCCATGGTGCTACATGAGCCTCGCAGCATCACTGGGTACAGCTTCTGTCAACGCTCACCATCAGCTTTGATTCTGGAAACCCCCAGGCAGCCAGTGACACCTTAACCTTACCCTACTCACTCACAAACCTTTGTCCCAAGTCCATGAGTACCCTGATATGTGGTTGGTACCGAGAGAGCACCGTTTGAAGGACAGTATGCTGGTTGCCAAGGGCAGGAAAACCACAAGCTTTAAGAGAAAACCATCTGCCTATATCAGCTCACCAGTTCTGATGTGGAAACACCAGGCCAGGATGATCCCAGACTGCTTCCCTTACAGGATCTGGGCCTGCAGGACCATCAGGCAATGCTGAGGTCTTCCACTGCTTTGGAAACATGAGAGGATGGTTGCAGGACTGCTGCCCACCAGCAAGGAGCTGGAGACCCACAGTCCAGCCTCTCCTCCAGCACAGTCCCCTGGCATGGCACAGCCTCCATCTCCTATTGCCACTCCTAGCACTCTCCTCACCCAGCTCCTGGCCCCTCTGCTGAAGGTACTCTTCAGGAGGACAAGGCTCCTTGCTATTTAGGGCTGCTCTGAGCTGCACAGGTGATGGAGGGTGGAAGGAGCTGGCATTACTTGTAGTGGATCAGGAAGAGCCGTCAGGGCTTTGAGAAAGCACATCTCAAGGCAGGGCCACTGACCTGACCTGCCCAGTGATAATTCTGTCTCACGCCGGGCCAAGCTCAGGGCCCAGAGCAGCTCCTCTCAGAGCCTCGCTCTGCCCACCACTTCTCCAATTCATCAACCAGTGCAACAGCCAGGACAGACTTTTCCTCAACCTTCCTGATGCTTTGCAAGGTAAAATACTTCCCAACCCAAGAACACGTGACTGGCACCACAAGCAAACCCCTTCCTCCATCGACCTGTCCCATCCCTCCCGTAAGGGAAGGAGACTTCTACCCACCCACACCAACACACAGCACAGGAGCTTGTGTGCATGATGCCAAGCAGATCACTTGGGTTGACAGATGCTCTCTTCCCATCAGGAATACGAATCTTCTGCTTGGGTTTGGGGGCAAGATTTTCTGGCTGGGCAAAGTTTCCAGAAGGCTCTTTTACAGCATCTTTACTCCAGCGCTTTTAGTGCTCCCAGTTGTTGGCTCTGCTCCCATCATGCTCACAGCAGCATGCAAGAGGGAAGGGCACACAATGGAAAAAAAGGCAAACTTGTAGAGCACAGGAGCCCTAAGCATTACTCCTGTAGGGGCCCCTGGCCCGTACGCAATCTGAACAAGTCACACATATGCATCCGCCTCAGTTTCCCCACCTATTAAAACAGTCAAACCCTCATCTGAGCCTTTTCTCCTACTCTGAGCACAGGGTGGCACTCCCTGACAGATGCATCGCTACGTTTCCTGCATCTTCACCACCCTGATTTTCACCCCAGCAGAGAGCCCCACATGTTGATGGCAATATGGGACCCATCATGTGGTTTAAATGACCCAGGGCTGTTTCCCAAAGTCCACTCAAAGACCGGGAACACTTCCAGGCTCAGACATTCCCTCTCTGCTCCATCCTCTGCTTTTATTCCCTCCCCCTTCCCATTCCCCCAAGCATCCCTTGAAAGCGAATGGCAATTGAGTTTGTAAGTCCCTATTCATCAAGGAAATTAATTCCTTATGCATAATTCATTTCTTTTGTCAACTTTTTTTTCCCCCCAAATGCTCCCAAATGCATCAGGAGTGGAAGCAGCAATGGGAGAATGGGAAAGCATTGGAAATCTGAGGGGGAGAAGAAGCAGTCCTGCTACAAGCTGACAAGCCCATGCCCTGCACCAGTCCGTCACTCCCAACTCCCAGCTCGCAAGACATCCCACGAGATGCCTGAGGAGCGAGGCCACCAGAAAGCTTTAGCTACAGAGCTTGCTGGTGGGATGGAGAAGACCTGTGGGATTGAAGTTTGTGCTATGTCTATGCTGTTGCCTGTGTCTGGAGGTAGTTGAGATGAGGATGGCCTCACTGTAGTTGTGCAGCATCTCAAGTGACAAGTGGCCAAACAGCGGTCCAGGGCTAGCATGGAGCAGGGGCATCAGGGTGCCCAGGAGCCCAAATGTGAAATCACAGTGCTCTGGTCCCTGAAGCAAAGGGGGTGGCAGCCTGCGACTGGGTTTTCTGTCCCACTCCCAGCAGGTTATGCTGGCTGGCTGGACACATCCCTCAACAGCTGTCCCCTCTGGATCCAGAGCAAGCTATCCTGCCTTCACCACATGTCCTGTCTGTAAGGTGGCATTCATACAGACATTCATCTGTGTTATTTGTGGAGGAGAGCTCTGGAGCCATGTCAGAGCCCTGCTGACTGCAGAAGCTTTGCAGATAGGTTTACCTCGTCGCAAACGCAAGTCTGGAAGGAGGCCTGGAGGTAACATTCCCACCTTGTCAGCTCTGGGAAGCACAACCCACAAAGATGAACTCAGCAGCAAGAGGAAGAGTTGTCTGGAGATGACCCATGCCTGCCCTCAGGGAGGACTTGAAACCCCCAGTTCCTCCCAGTGTCAGGACGGGCCCATGCCACCAGCAGCACCCAGTCTTTTCTTTCCCGGCAGCTCGCATGGCACAGCAAGAACAGAGCAACTCTCCCTGCCAGCTTCACACTGCTCCTTCCAAGGCAAGGCGATCCTGACTCTCCCTGGCATCAGCACAGCCCAGCTCAGACACAAGGACACCACCACCGAAAGCTCAGAGAAGTGCTGGGGTTGTGTGCAATGCCATAGCCCCACAGATCGCCATGGGTCCCGAGAGGACTGGGTACAACAGCTACTTGGGTTACAGGGCTTGGTTTACTGCCGACCTATTGACATTTGCACTCGCACGCAGCCAGCAAACCGCCCTCAGATACCTGACCAAAAAAGACTGCAGCACTCGGCCCATGCTGCTAATCCCCAGGCTTGAGGAGAAGTTCACAGGCAGTGCTCACACCCACGTACCACCACTTCCCACCCTGCGAGCTGGGAAACCCCATATAAATAAAGCTTAATTGCCGCTACTCCGACGCAGCTCGCGCAGGCAAAACAAGCGGTGGCCAAATGAACAGCAAAGCCCTGGGATTTCCCAACTCCTCCTCAGACCAGACCCTTCAGCCGACATTCAAAGTCAAGAGGACCATTGCCTTACCTGACAACCTGGCTTCTTTCATGACTGAATTTCTCCCTCTGCTAGGGAGGGAAAGGCATTTCTACACTGAAGTTGAATTCTGTGCTCGTGACTCTCAGTGGCACTAAAGAAAAGGAGAGAATTAAGCAATGGGCTGAGGTGTCGCTACCATCTCCAGCTCTCCACAGAGGGGACGCAGCCCCCAGCCCACGGAGCAAAAGGCAGAGGTTCATGTTGTTCCCTGTACTAAATTTGGACAGTAAAGTAACGCTACCTTGTCACGGGGGTACAGAGAGCGTTTGCAACGCCCCATTTAACTGCACTGTACTCCTATCCATAGGCTTCATCAGCATATTTCAGTGGCGCCTTGATGGATGAAGATAGATGGGAGAACATCATCCTTGGTGAAATCACTGTTTTATCAAGGTTAAACCATCCCCATGCTGCACCATCTCCCTTTGTTGCTTCGTTTCCAATCACAAAATTAGTGGCAGACAGACATAAAGAGCGTTTGCATAGATCCCATTCCTCCTGTTCGAGCTCAGCTCCCCCTTCTGCAGGGTGGGGAGGGAGAGGAAGCATGGGGAGACCTCTCCCACCTCCATGCCTAAGCCCCTCCAGCTTAGAAGAGGGGCTTAGGGACCCAACAACCCCAAAATCCACACGGATTCAATGAAGCTATCTCTGCGACGTGGAGGCTGGTGAAAGCTCTGCCACGTTGGCCATTCTGGGCTCTCCAACAGCTCCTACTACAGCCAAGCCCTTCTCCTTCCACCTTGGCACACCACATCTGCTGGCGCTTTTCTGGGGGCTGAGAGCTACTGCTACGGCAAGCAGAGAATGAGGAAGGAAAGCAGGAGGCAGGCAGTCTTTTCGGGGAGAGCCAGATGGCCTCACGGTCAAGGCACCAAGGGGAGCGGGATGCAGAAGGGCAGTAGCACAACAAATGACCTTTCTCCATTGTAAGCCTGGCTGGATGCAGGTGGGAAAGCCTGGGCAATCCGAGGAAAATGGCACCGGAGCCAGGGGGTAGGTGAAAGGCTTTTATCTCCAGGTCAGAAGTTCAACCCAAGCCAAGGTCAGCAGCAACAGAAAGCTGTTGCCTTCTGACACCTCTTCAGAAGCCAGCTGGGCAGGCTGATGGATGTCCCCATGGCTCCCAGCCCCAGTACTTCTCATGTCTCCACCTAGCAGGCCGGGCAGGTCTTCTTCCAGCTCCTCCTCAGAGCCATCCCCTCCAGACTCAAGGGCCATCGCCCACAGCAGCTGGACACGGCCCAGGCAGAGCCAAGTCCCCCTGCAAACCCCATAGGAGCTCTGTCAAACCCCTTCCATGAAGCCCCTCTGCTGAGGAAAACTTGTCCCCTTGCTCTGTTCTACCAAAAAAGGAGAAAAACATGGCCTTAAGCACAGTCTGGGGTGGATGCCCTCAAGTCACACAATTCTTCCAAGATCAGACATCGTACACTTGCCATGGAGAAGGCCTTGTTCAGGGTCACAACAGGGCCCCAACGCATCTTGGGCAAAATCATTAGATGAAGAACCCTTGTGACTTGGAGCACCCATCCTGCTGGAAACCCTAGATCACAGGCTCCCAAGTCACTTTGACCCAGATTTCGGAGACCGTTTGGGGCTGAGTCACCCCCTGTCCGAAGACATGGTTCCAGCAGAGGACAGCACCTGTTATCCCTGCGGCCTGGAGCCAGGCACTCACTGGAGGAACATGATCCTGGCAGCCTCAGAATACGTAAGGAGAGACGCCCAAAGTGGGCAACACGCAGCTTCTAAACAGCCCTCAAGACCCCTTGCTGGCTCCCCTCTGGGCTCCAAAACACCTTTTTAAAAAATCTGAACCCCTTTTATAGCGTGTTTGTCTCCACAGGGCATCTTTAGGTTACAAGAAAATGTCCAGGCTCGGGGCCAGCTGCCACGTTGTGTGGTCCCCATTAAACACAGATGGGTCGGAGTGCCTCCTGTGGAGAGACCTGTTCCAGCCGTGGCTTTGCATCCCCGTCACGGAAAGTCAGCCTTGGTGACCAGGCTTTGTATCTAGACTGTCACTCGTTGCCTATACCCCACGTAGGTCCTCTTAGTACCTTTCAACAGAGATTCAAACAGCGGTTTGCACCAGAAGAAGAAGTGTAAGCTGGCTTGCAAGAACCTTGGCTTTACAGCTGGGGAAACTGAGGCATGGGCAACCCTGAGGGGTCAGCACAGGCTGACCTAACAGCACTAACCAGCCTGACTGCTGCATAGCCACCCTCCTTCCCCCTCTCCTCCACCCCGGCTCTTCTGGATCAGCCCCAGGCACAGTCAGCCCAGCAGGTCAGGTCCATGGGGGCTGCCTGCCCTCCCCTCCACCACCTCCTCCAGTGGGATTTCTCCTTTGCTCTTTCACCAGTGGGAAAAAGCATCCCTGCTATGCAGCTGAGCAGCCAATTGACCCTGGCAGGCAGTGACCTGGGAGAAGGTCACTTATCAAGTACTGCCACACTATCTGCTGCCTGCAAAGGCACCCGGTTGCCAGGGGGACTGACACCCTTGTGGGGGCTGTGGGTACATGCAGAGACACCCCCAAACTTTCCAGGAGAGGCAGTGGGTTTCACAACCCATCCTTCAGGACCGCTTCCCCACACCAACAGCACGTAGGCTTGGGCAGGAGCAGGGTAAGACTTACCCTGGCTCCCCCCATCCCCTTCTGGGCACAGGCAGCCCTCAAACTAGCAGATACCATCACACCAAGCCCAGCGGAGAAGGGGCTCGGGACAAAACACTCACAGCAAAGCTTCCTCTGAGCTCTGTGTGAAGTGGTTGGCTCCTGCACCAAAGTAACATGGTTTACAGCCCTTATAAAAACATTTATATAGACTCCCTGTTCCTATGCATATAAGGCAAACATCTTCAGACTTGGGCAGGCCCCAACACCGTATTCAGGCAGAGGGAATAACCCAGCTTCCCACTGAGCCGAGCACATCCAAAGCTGGACAGAAACCAGCCAGCATCTCAGAAAACATCTCCAAGAGCTATATATGGATTTTGGAGCCTGATCCCAGTTCACACTGGGAGAAGAGGCCAGGAGGGCTGTGCTGACCATCATTCTCGAGATGTAGCAACAGAAACAAATCACCAGAAAACTAAAGAAAAGGGCTTACAGCAATAAAAAGGAAAAGCTGGAAGTCTCCTATGATTCATCCCATCCCCAGCACAGTGAGGTAAACGAGCACACGGCTTAAACAGGTGCAGCTTATGCCAGACCCTCAAACAAAACACAAGCAAGACTTTCTGCAACGTATGTCATTAAAAACCACGGCTCTTGGTAACAGTACTGCAGTAGCAGATGTTTACAACAGCCCAGATCTAGCTTAACGTGAGACACACAGGTTGAAAACACTCTCAGCACCTGAATCTTTGAGTTTGCAAGAATCCTGGTCAATGCCTGGTGGGACAAGACCATTCCCTTTCACCCTTTTCACACTGGTTGCCTCCTTGTCTCCTTGGGTATCCCACTGCGGGGAGCAGAAGTATCTTCTCTCAGTTGCTACCACCACCCTTGTCCTTGGTTTCCCCAGGACCCAAACAAAGCACTCATTCCCATGGCCGCCTTGCCCATTCCTCCCAGTAACAACCAGCTTGTTTCAAACCCATGCAGCCATCAATACATGTCCCAAACTTCTCCACCAGCCCAGACCTGGGCTGTCCTTTGCTGCAGAGGTGACAGCACCTCAACCAGGTGCACCCTACCATAGTAGGACACCTATCAAAAGCAAGGGCACTCTGCAAAGATTGGTTGTCTCACAAGCACATCCACTTCCAAGACTCAGGGGCATTGGGACTCCAGTTCCTGGAGACAATTAAGAGAAATAAATCTGGTTGCTTTAGCCCCAGCACTGGAGGGGGAACGACTTTCCCTCGTGCTAATGGAGGTGCTTTTCCTTACATATATATCAGCTAAGGAGATGTCCAGACAGAACATTAAAGTAGCCAGCCTCTATTAATTACAGCACTTCTATAGCTCTTCCTATCTTCCAAGTCCTTTACAAACAGCATTAATTCCTGTGCATGTTATCTCCTTTCCAAAAACCTCCCCGAAGAGCTGGCAAAGCTCCCCTGGAGCCTGGAGAGCCCTTGGGGTGAGCGGTCCCCACCCAGCCTTGTGGTCCATCCAGCTCCCACCCTGTCTTTGCTCAAGACCATTGTTTGGAGCTGGAGCCCGTCTCATTTACAAGTCATCAAAGGGCCAAGCCTCCCCAGAGAGGTCCTTCTCTGGGACTTACTGCTGTCCTCCCACCCCTTAGGGCTGCCAGCACTCCAACTCCAGCATCTCTTCTCCCCTCTCTCCCCAGCTAGAGAATTCCTCCCACCATTAAAATTAACAAGGAGGGTTTGAAGAGACAGAGTCCCTCCTGCTCCTGGAGTTTGGGGTTGGTTTTAAATCGAGTTGCAGTCCTGTAAGTACAAAGTTATACCGAGCATCAGTTTTTTAACTGCTTGGCAAATGAGGAGCAGGGAGGGAAGCAGGGCAGCTCCCCTCCCAGCACGCCGTAAAGCACCCAGCACACGCAGATGCTGCCTGCAGTTCTCTTCTGCTCCGGTCCCGCAGCACTCCCTGTGCCAAAAGCTACAGCCTGGAAAATGGCACTTGTGCTAAAGTGCCTGCATTAATCAAATCTTCATTCACACCAGCAGAGAGAGAGAGAGGGAAAGGCAGATAGAGATGCCACCAGCTCCTGAGCCCAGGCTTTGGTCCCCTGGGGTTGGGAAGAAGCATGCTCTGGTACACTGCTGACCCGCACGATTGGCGCGATGCGATGGAAGCAGTGATGGCAGGAAAGGGCAGTGGAAGCCTCCATGTCACAGCTTTCAGACCTAAGTGTTTCCAGGAAGAACTGAGACATTACAGCTTTATAAACTGGATTTAACAACCCAGGGAAAAAGGACCTATGGCAGAAGAGAGCCATGGGACGCCCAGGAAAATCACCGAGCTGTGCTTTGACATCAGAGACTGATCGCAACTTTCCAACTGGCTCCCATCCCTGGGACCACAAACCCATCATCTGCAGCAGGCTGTGGAGATGAGCTTAGCAATGGGGACATCACAGGTCAGTCCCCAGGGTCAAGGAACCCATGAGAGCAAGCGCTAGACTTAAGGCTCCCCCTAAACCATCCAAATACAGAGCAACCTCAGCCTCTTTGCCACCATGAGCAGGAGCAGAACTCAGAACTGAGCTAGCCACCTCAGCACCAATCCAATACTAGGAAACCCAGCACCAGACTGGCCCCTCACACCCCAAGACAGCAGGCTGGAATGGGTGGACACACATACAGACTGAGCCCTTCTCCAGCACCACATGGGATATTCTTCTAACATGTTCTTGGACGCCCATCACAAAGGTGAGTCTACCAGCAGATGGCTTTACACTTGTACACACAACCTGAAGAAGAGGTTGCTCGACTTTGTGTTCATTATGACTTCTCATATGGCTTTTGGCCTTTGATTGATTCCTTCAGTCTGCAAAGCAAGAGCATATTCGCTGTTGTCTCTGGACTAGAGAGAGCAAAAACTACCTTGATTTTAGACTGCCCAAGAATCATACACTCCCACACTCTCCCATCTTGGAGACTGTAATACAAAGCCTTGTCCGAGCTTCTGCAGCTATCTGTGGCACTGAAAAAAGTCAAATATAGATCATCTGAAGCCCAAGTGAGTGATCTGCTAGGCAAATCAGGGAAAAAACACTGTACAGCAAGGGCAAAAACGGGATAACCACTTTAATAACCCAAGGTTGCAGGAAGACAGGAAGAGCTCTTCAAACTCCACCGAGCCTGGCACGGCAGCATCATGACCTTCACCAGTTTTCTGCTCATTGGAGAGGAAACAAACACAGCATGCTCCAGTTTCTTCCACTCTTCTGCCTTTTTCTGTTCCCGGCAGACCCTCTGGACAACCAGGCAAGACAGACCTAACACTCAAATGAAAGTCAGCTGGAACACAGCCCTGCCAAGATCTTAAACCAGAGCTTAGACCAGACCTATCCCTTCCCTGCTATGAAGGTACAGCAAAGAAAGGAAGTGTGAAGCTCAGCAAAAGTCCGGTGCTCTACGTGTGCCAGACACCCATGGCTTCAGCACCCCCGAGCAAGAAATGGGAAGAGGCGCTGGCATGTGATGGGACCTCATCCTCCCAACATCTATAACTGGTTTCAGCCCTTCTCTCCTCTGCCCTGTTTCAGAGTATAGAGCACAGGGCAGCACTGCAAGGCAGGACAATGTCACCTCCAGGCTTCGGATACAACCCAATCTGGTGTCCGACCTGCAGCAAGGGCAGCAGGCGATGCTCGACAGCCCATTGTCTCAGAAGCCATCAACTCTCAGCTCTGTCTTGAGACAGCCGAGACAGCCACAGGCTTTCTGGAGCAAGGCACGCCACGACACCTTTGCTCAGCGCTCAGAGGCGAGAGGAGGGAGAAGGAGAGTCTGTCTGAAGCCACTTCCCACCCGGCCCTAATAAGTTAATGCAGAAATCTTCCCAAAGAATCTGGCTATAGGAGACACTGGTCTCCACTGAATCAAGATCTGTTATGTTGTAATATAATAGATGTAAATTAAAACAGAAAATCTATCATGCCTCTAATGTAGCCTGATAGCTGAGCGTGTGGATCCGTACAAGCAGAAGCACAGAGAGGAAGGGTGATATATGGCGAAGCTGGATGGAGGGTGAAAAGCGTGGCGAGACGAGCCGGAGAATGGCGCAGCCCGCTCTACGCTCCTCAGACCCAAGGGCAAGAGAGGAATAAATGTTGATTAGTGTTGATTTTGTCCGACGAACGCTTGTCAAGTGACAGTTGGACTAAGCTGCTCTGAAAGAGAAGCATTAATCTTGGTCTGGTTTAAGTAGAGTATATTAATTTGTGTCATTTTTACTAAGTCGTACTGAGAAAGGCTTCTTACTGCTTTGCATCTGACTGCTTTGGTGGTTTAGCCTACTTTAGGGGTTTTTTCCTCCCTTTTTCCCTCCTTCCCCCTTTTTAAGCAGATACGGCGGCAGCAGCAACATATTCAAATAGCTCAGCAGGAGAGCGGGGGACCAAACGCTTCGCTCCTGGATTAAGAAAATAAACTCCCAGGGTGTTGGCATAGCAACAGCATTTCAGATGAACTGCTATATATTCTGTGATTAATAAATTAACATTTTTTTCATATGGTTGTTCCTCCTTTTCTTTCCCTCATTCTGATGGCAGAAAGGAGAGCGGAAGGGGGATAAGCGGTGCACAGGGGAAATCAGCACTAATGTCCCTGCAAGCTGGGGAGCGGGGTTTGGCCAAGCAGGGAGCCAGGGTCTCCTTCCCACTCCAGGCACCTGGCCACAGTACGGAGCTTTCCACACCCTAGGGAGGCATGGGAATACAACGGGGATGTGACACCCTGAGCATTGAGGCCAAGGAGAAATGGGCCTTGAGTGGATGGGAATGGAGATGTGGCAGAGGCGAGGAGGCAGTCATAGGGGTAGGGTGCAGACAGCCCTGACACAGGCAGGGCTGGAGGTGCTGCTGGTGTGGGGACGAGGCCAGTTTCAACTCCTCTTTCAGGGCTGAAGAGCCCAGGCTGGCCCAGGAGAGTGGTCGTGGAGGAACGATGTGCTCCTGGTGCAGGCAGCAGGCACGAGCAGGCGCTGCCAGCCCTACCTCCGTCATGCTCCACTCCTGCTCCCAGCGGGAGCGAGGGTTTCACACGCAGGTCTGTGCCCCTTGCTGGTGGCTCAGCTCTTTGGCAGCCACCTTCTCCTCTCCACTGCCTGCCGCCTTTTTTCCTTTCACTTACTTTTATGGAAAAGGGACTGGAGGGAGAAGCTAGAGAAAATACCGTGAATTAAGAGCAAAAGACTGCGAAGTTCCCCAGAGCAAACTGCATGCACAGAGTTAATTTTCCATGGCTGGAGCAGGTAACAAGAGCTCCCGCACGTTTCGCAAGCCTCTCTGAACATAACCAGGCGATCCCATTCTCCTATGAACACGAAACCAGAGCCTCCCCAAGGAGCACCGGTGAGTGACTGACCCAAATTCAAACACATTCCTCCTCCTGCCAGCGCTGGCAAAGTGACTGGTACTGAACCGTGTCTGTCCTCAGGCCCTTGCTCTGCTGCAACGCTAAGAGTCTGAACACAGGAGGGAGGAAACCAGCAACTCAGGAGTCATTACAGTCCGTCCTACCCAAATAATAAGGTCCGGGGACATTCTGAGCCAGGCAAGCTAAGCCAGGACGGCTAAAGGATGAGCGTAAAGGCTAGCAGGGCGAGATGTGCCCCATTTTCAAACTCATACCAGCTGGTCTGCATGCTGAGAAGGTTCATGCTTGGTCTACATACTGCTGCCCCCTGAGTTCAAGAGGTTTTGGGCTATTTTTTGAATTTAACTGTAAAACCTCTTCTATCTGCAAACATGCCTGGAACACGCGCATCGCCCATGCTGCTCACGGCCTCTTTGGCACCGCAGCAATCCTCCCCCAGCTCCTCTGCCTGAAGCTGCTTTGCTTCAGGCATACACCAAAGTTGAAACATTTCCTCTTCTTACCAAAACCCAAATTTCTCTAAGTCTCACTAGAGCATGAAATCATTTTGATGTGGTTTGAGTTACACCCACCTCAAGCTGCAGGTGCACGTAGACATGCAGTAGGTAAACACTGCACACCCCTGAGAATTAAGATTCCCCAAAAACCCAACACTTTTAAAAGCATTTCAGCTGTTTGAGACCTCAAGTCTTCTTCTGAGGTCTCAATAAACCCCCTCTGACTGCGCAAAGCCGTGGCACAACCTGTGCCATGGGGCCAGGTCCCTCTATGTTCCTTGTACCATGGCAGCGTAGAGCAGGGTCTCCACCCAGAGACCTTCCTCTGCTGCCAGCAATCCTAAAGAAAGAGAAGCCCTGGAAATCAGAGCCATCAGGAAGAGGGAAGCAGAGCATGGCCCTGCAGTACTTTCCTTGGCTCCTTACTGCTGCTGTGGGGGACAGCGGGTGAGCAGCACTGCACTGTGTCCTCCCCTTAATGTTATCTTCCACTCGGAAGCTCAAAGGAGTACTTAGAGAACCCTCGCTGGTGTAATGTTGTTTCTCAATGACTTTTCTTATGGATCCTGGAGGATATGCCGTATCAAAGTGTTTCCACAGCTGCATACAGAGAGCTGGGGGTAACCTAAGCCTGCTATTTAAGCAGTCAGCAGCCTCCAGCCCAGCATCAGTAGCTTTTAGGGGGAAGATGGAAGTGAGCAAGCATTTAGGGTGACACAGGATACTTAGCCCCAAACTTCACAAGCGCCGTTGGATATTGGCACATTCTTCATCTAGTCCTGTTTGAAAAGACATCCCAACTTACATCATCTTTATTAAACACACCAAGGATCGGTCTTCAATTAAGACCTGAGTGCCAAATCCAAAATAATGCAGGGCCTGGGATTTATCTACACACAAGTAGGCAGGGAACGTTCCTCCTCCCTCCCAAACACCGTCCACAAGAGCCCACATGGAGTCACTGCAGCATCAACACTACCCAGTCCTTCCCTAACACCTTTCATCTAACCCAAGTGATTTTAGAATAAACCAATCCATCAAAACACAGAGTCCCAGCATCAGCCCCTTTGCTCACGAGGAAAGGGCAAGATCCCGGCAGCACACGTCACAGCTCATTTGCCCAGGGCTGAACTGAGGGAGCCAGGGTAGGTATCGGAAGAGGTGCAGTCCCAGTTTTCCAAAGTGTATGGTCCAGGAGAGAAAACAACAGGGCACTGCTTGCCCATAAAGGACCATGTCCACAACTTCGATGTTTTTCCAGCAGCCTGTAACAGCACGGAAAAGACCTTGCTGGCCCTACCTTGTTATCTGTGCACAGAGGTGGTGTCCCTCCAGTGAAGAGCCTTGCTGACTTGAGGCACTATGTTACACTGCTCCTTGGAATGACCAATCCTTACAATGGTCTGCTGGACCAGAGGGTTCTCAGCATCCTCTTCAGGGACAGTATCAAGTATGAGATCCCCCTTTTAGAAGTGTGAGTATTCAACCAGTCAAGAACGAGATGGAGAAATCCTCAAACTTGAAATAAAGAAGACAGTAACAAACCCCCAGAACGACCTCCTAGAATTTGTCTGTAATGATCTACACCAGGTAACTCTGTTTCCTGCAATTTTCCCAATTCAAAATGAACCTTGCAAACAATCGGGAGCTCACAATAGAAGAGGATGTATGTAAAATAGTGCCAAACCCACAGCGTGCTGCAAAACGCCTCCCGCCCCTTTCAGCTCTTGCCCCCTGCAGTCTAATCCCCAGCAATGCTATTTAAACCCTGCTTCTGGCCTCACTCTTCAATCCATCCTTTGTCCATCCTGAATTTCGCTGCCCGGTTCCCAGTCCGAGGTCACCTCTGTGTTACCCATTCGATAGTTCCTCACCATCTGACACAGAGGCCCTTCAGCGGTTCATCCAGGGAACAGCGAAGTGGCAGTAACTGCCCCCTGAACTTGGCAAGAAGGATTGTCTTGGATGGGGAAAATTAATCTCTAACCACCCCCAAAATCAAGGGTAAAGTCAAACTCAGATCAAGAATACCAAACAGGGGACTGACAGAACAATTAATCATTCAATCCACACTGCTCAAAAATCCCAAACACAGAAGTCCACGTCAACCCACATACCTGGTTTAGGGGTCTCTCTTTAGGGGTCAGTCTTAATTTGGTGGGCTCACCATCAAGCCACCTCCTTCATGCCTGCACAGCTACATTGACTGTCTCCTCTCTCTGTAAGTTGCAGCCAAGACCACAAGAAAGAAGCCCGTAAGAAGCCTTCTGCTGCTGTTGCTCTCTTGCTTTTACAAAAGACGCCATGAAAAGTCCAGTGCTGCACAAAGGAACGGTACAAACAGGTAAAACCCCATTCGAGTAACGAATCCTGGAGTCGCTCCTTCCTTTATGAAGTTTCCAGGTGTTTCCCTGCCACGTGCTAGCAGCACCTCACACCCCCTTGGAGAGTGGCTGCCAGTGGGTCTCCTGGTCTGCCATGAAAATTAATGGCACTCCACCACAAAGGGAGAATTTCTGTCCCTATCTCCCTAGTTCCGATCCCATCCATCTGGAGCTCCTGAAACTCCCTTTATTTCGCCAGTACCGTTGCATTAATAAGATGTCTGGAGACACATGCCATACCCAGTTACAAAAAGGAACTAAGATCTCTCCTGCTCTGTCAAGTGTGGCCTCTGCAGCCCAGAAAGCCCACTGCTACCCTTTTTGCCAAACCACGCTGCAAATAACACATCTAATTTGCTCTCCGCTGTGCTCCTTAGGTCTTTTGCAATATTACTGATTTCCAAGAGCTTTCCTCCCACTGAATCTTTCCGGTTTGGATCGTGAGGGTAGTATTTTGCAATTCCTTCCTCGCGCATTCATGAAGCATTGCTATTTGCCTCTAAAAAGCCGCTTGCTGGGCTCTACCCCAAAGGCAGCTGCGTTTCAATGGTCGGGAAGCTAATAATATACATTACCATACCGGTAGGCAAGGAGAGACAGGCACTGATGTTTATGCTTTCCCCACTGCACGACACGAACAGGTCGGGTTTGGTGGGTTTTGGGGTGGTTTTTTGGGGCAGGAGAATTTGGAGATGGAGGGAAGCGTGCAAGACGATCACGCTATGGGAGCGAGCGGCAGCGTGCCGCCAGCACCCCAGCTCCCAATCGATAGGCCATCTGTAATAGAAGATCAATCGCTTCCATTTTGCAAGGTGTTAAGTGTGACGGGGATTGAATTAAAGCCGAGACCATAAGAGCAGCTATAAGTTACGCCTTCCCCCCCCCCTTTTTTTTTTTCCTTTTAAGAAACAAACCCATAAAACGGCACTTTTTCCCTTCCCTCTTCCCCGCCCCTCCCTTTCCCCTCCAAGATTTTCAATTAGGTGAGTGGAAGGACGAATGGTGCAAATACATTTTGCTCAAGTTCTAAGTGCTTTTGAAGCCCCCTGTCAAAGCATTTAGTAACGCAAGATTTAAGATGCCCAATTAATTTTTCCGCAACAAGGAGCCAAAAGTAGATGCAGGAGGAGGTTAAAAGCTAAGTGTTTAATTAATATTAAATTTATATGATTCTTTATCACTGAAAGCATTGTAAAATTGAAAAAGCAGTTAATTTTATGGTCACTGTGTATTCCTATGCTTTGATCTTTGATCCGTGGAATGAAATCGCGCAGTGTAAAGATTCTCCTGCTTTATTATACCTGTCTCACGGTAGGGATGCTGAGCGAGGTGAGCTCATCTCAAACCAAGCAGGGTGGTACCCAGGCACCAAGCCCGCACCCTGCCCAGGGTTTGGGGGCGCACAGTTTGCAGTCGTATCCCCCGCCCCAAGAAAGGGGAACTTTGTGCCATTTGGCCGAGGACAGCATGAAACTCCACCGCTGCCTTGCCGCTGATTCCTGGCCTTCCCCCTGATTCCTGGCCTCCCCCGTGCCTATCCGCCAGCGAGACAAAGAGCTATTATGAAGAACAGATTTCACTGGAAAGAAAAAGGGGGGGATAATTTCTGCAGGGGGTTTTATGCGGGGTGGGTTTTTTTTGTATGTATTTAATCCCACTGGGAGCCTCATTATAATTTAGTTATTAGCAGGGGAAAAAAAAAACCACAAGTAAGTAAAAGAAATTCAACACCTTAAAAAATACACATTTAAAGGGAGGATCAAAAATCAACAGGATAAAAGTTCTCCGACCTTCAAAGCAGTTGCAAATTCCCGATTCACACAAGGCAGCCCCAGTGGCCTTGGAGTCAGCTCCCCATCACCGCCCCAGCCCAAACAGGCAGAGTCCATGGACCATGGATGCCCACACAGCCCTGACAGACATCAGGGACGAGAGCATGTCTCCATACCGAGCAAGACTATCTGATCCCACTTCCACCCAGCCCGCCTCTTAGAAACCCTTTGAAAGGCCACGTATATCTTCCCGTCCCTTCAATTCAGTGCCTCCTGCCCAGAGAAAGGTATTGTGCATATATTCATGTAGTAAGAAAGTGAGAGTTTAAATAGGAATTTAATATTAAAGACTTGATTTTAGGGTAGGTACATAAGTCATACACGCGAAGAGGAACAAAGTAATGAAATGGTGCAGCTCTTGGGATACAGCTGGGAAAACTGAGAAGTCATTAAGGACGGACAAAAAGTAGGCTTGATATCAAGAAATAAGATCTAATTAATGGCACCACTTCTTAAGTGACGGGAATTAATCTTGTTAACCCTTCGCCTCTACTCTTCAACTTACTTTCGGCTGCTGTCAGAGAAGAACAGATACCTTATCCCCAGATGAGAGATTCCTGCACAGCAGCAACACAAGTTGCCCCAGGTCATGCGGCAGTGACAGAGCAGAGCCTAGAAGAGAAATCAGGTTTCTCCTCTCCCATGGGAAGCCAGAAGGTGGCTCCTCTTCTACTAGGCAGAAGAGATGTCAGATACACAAAGAAGCAGTCTATAACCTCAGGGAGTCTGAAGCAGGATGGATAACCACCACCCTGATGTTGTCAGCAGGTCATTTCTGCTCCCATCCATGACATGAGAAGCATGGGACACAGATTTGTGTTTTTCACATTCCTCCAGACAGGCCACAGAGTCCAATCATCAGAGACATCGGCTGTCTAACCACCCCCTCCCAGCTGGTACTTCTTCAAGCCCACAGCCAGCCTGGATTTTTAACGCTTAAACCACCCTTAGCCCAGCCAAGACAAGAGGTCAGATTTCCAAACACCCAGCCTTGGCCTTGACCCAGGTAACCAGCTTTCAAACCTTGTACAAAGCACATCAACCAAAAAAACCCAAGTCTGAGAAGTATTTGCAGTTGTCCATGGGGGGAGTATCTACAGCCAGGGAAGAGAAACTGGTAGCAAGGAGCCCACCTCCTGTTAACATTCACATCTAAGGTGGTGCTTTCAGGATCTGCTTGACAGAAGTCTTGCATAACTTCTGCTCCTCTTCCATGGACCAGAAGTACTGCAAGCTTGGAAGTCTATCTTGGGAAGAGCTGCCATTAAGCAAGATGTTCAGGGCACACATACAGCATACAAGAGACCTGGTCGTGCTCTGACAGCTCCTCTGCCTCTTTCCCAAGGCCAGCAGGTCTGCTGCAGTTCCAGCCATACACAGCACAGCCTCCCCGAGCAGACAGACTGACTGTATTTTACACATATATGTGCAGATATCGACAGATGGAGAGAACAAAAATTACTGTGCCCATAAATCGAAGCTTTGGTCACGTCAGTTCAAGAAGCAGAATAGAAGATTTAGAGCCAAAAAACCCAGCTTGTGTCAGTCAGGCTGATGAGCGCAGGCACCAAAACACACACCCATTAGCACGGGGAGGCAAGATGCAAGCACACGCACGCAGAGACCCCGCTTCTCTTCATCTATTCTCAGCAACTGTTTGTCTGAGGCCACATGGAACTGGATTTGTCAAGCCCCCTTTTAACAACTTCTTGTCACAGTCCATTACCAAATTGCATATAGTTATATATTCCACTAATTAGGCTTCTAAAATATCATTAACATGTCTCTTGATCATTAGCATAACGTATGAGGCGTCCTCGTTAGGCACGACTCGAGTTTGTTAACGCGGTAATGAAAGGCACGGAGCTGGTACTGCAGGAGCCATGCAGAGATAGGAGGCTGCAAACATCAAAAGCATCAGTACCAGGCTTAAAAAACCCTAAGGAGATCAGAGAGAGGCAGGGGCAGAAGCCAATTGCCACAAATCCGGGGTGATGCGGAAGGTGGATGAGCATCTCCAGACAGGCGGGTACTTCACATGCACCACACGTCTTTCCCGGACTAAAATAACATTGTCGTGATCCGGGCACAGCACAGGTCAGGGATGAGTCAGGATCGCAGACCTGGATGCATGGTCATTGGGGTCTGGGTAAAACAGAAGTGATGGCCAAAGTCTGTGCAAGGCCTCGGCCCCAAGCCCCACAGCACACATCTGCATCTCCAGTTGAACCCTTCTTGTCTGGGTTGACCCTGGGACACCCCTCATGCCTTCCTGAGCCAAACTCACTCCAGCACAAGAGACACACGCACTCCTCCCTCCTCCAAAACCAACATTGAGCGCTCCCTCTCCCTAGCCCCGAGATAAAACTGGTTGGATGCGATGCCAGGCACCACCCTCACCCTGACAGCTCAGACTACCCAACATGGAGAAACCACCCCAGCTAAACTAACGATGAAAAACCACCACCCACCAGGCATTGCTCAGCAGGAGATCAAGGGTGCTGGAGACTTCAGCCCAGGATGGTGCAATGACACCTCCATCAGGAACGTAAGAGAAAGGCCTGAAAGGTCTCCGATACTCAAACACAACCCCCAGACAGCAAGATTTGTACATGGGCTTCAATGAATCCAGGGCTGGGGGGTGAAGGATATGAATTAATAGCCAAAGGTTCGACCGGGACAGATGCTTCCACGTCCAAGCCAGCTCATGTATCAGTGGTTACCACCATTGCTATAAATAAGCAAGGACGACTTCTTCTTGTTTTTTTTTTTTTCCCTTTGAGCGAATAACTCAATAAGTCACTGCATGAAAGATATTGTAAATAGCTCCAGCAGAGCCCGAGTCAGGACTGCTTCCAATTAGCTTTCACTTATGCTCCCCCGCCTGCGCCAAGTTCGCCGAGTTTGTTCCCAACACGCCACTCGCTGTCTGGGGAGAGGTGGGGAGAGAACTCCACTGCAATCCAGGCCACCGCTCCTCCACATTAGAAATCATCTTTTCATTAAGGCAGCGAGGACGTCAAAGCAAGTGAAAACAACCCACATACGCATTTATCTTTGTCCAGATGTTAATGCAAAGGGGGGTGGGGATGTGGGGATGTGGGGGGAGGAAACAACCAAGAGGTTTTCCTCAGCTGCTGAGAGTGAACACCACCACTGCAGCAACAGCTTGGAAATACAAAGTGACAGACAACTTTTTGTTAGAACAAAGACATTAAAACAAGTTTGGCAAAGGCAGCCCCAGAACGTTGTACGCACGTGTGTGTGAAGAGACACCCCCTGCCCCCATCCCTATTACCGGGTAGGGTGCAACAGGGGAAAGATGGAGGATTTTGTGACTCCTCATCAAAAAGTCCTCTTCTGCAACACAAATGTGGTGTTAAGACCCTTTTTGAGATCTTACTCTTACACACACCCTTTGTGTCCCACATGTGTGTGCACCTTCATGCAGCAGCTGGTCCTGACACCAGATGAGCATGGCAGCTCGGAAACTGTCACCAGGATGATGAAATACAGGGCAGGAGAGCACGGGATGGGTTGGTAGCTTGCAGGAACAGGAATCTTGAGAAAGGGGCTTAATTTCCCACCATCATTATCAGGGAAAGGTACGTGGAAAGTTCTGGAGTGTCCGTGCCTCACCTTTTGCCATTAGGATGGTGATACAGGTGCGTAACCTGAGCCAGGAGATGGAAGTGGACCAGGAAATCAAGACCTGCTCATCACGACATCATTTTAGCCAAATCTCCCTTCTGAAGTCACCCCACAACTAGGTCCCATTTGTAAAGGAACTCAGCAATGCCCTGCAGAGCAGCACCAGGAGGTCTTCCCTGAGCAAGCAGATGTATCTGTTCACGTTGGAGCAGCCTCCCCTCCCTGCCACCCCAACCATAACACTGTACTGAAATATGGACGCTGGAAAGCGTCCACGGGTTTGGGGAGAGGGGGTTACAGCAGGCAGCGCAGCACATACCGCTTTTGTTTGCTTCCTGCCTTTCAAGCCAAGAGAAACAATCACAAAAAAAGCCACTAACACTTGATAATGCTTTTTGATTTGAAAGGGGTCAGGAAAAAGTTCCAGGAAAGGGAAGAGAAACAACCTTCTTTTAAACCTTTTAACGCGGCTCTCGCAGGCTACAGGTTTATATTTCTCCTGGTAGTTTTTTAACCATCTTTATCCCCCTTCATACTCCATCTTCTTCCTGATCCCTCCCCCGCTCCCAAATGGCGGCAGCACTCCATTAAAATGGAGCTCCATTAAAATGGCCAGAGAAGAACCTCTCCCCTCCCCATGCTGAAGGGCGCTGGGTTGACCTCTCCACATCTGGACACAGCTGCAATCTCCGGCTTTCCACAGCGAATGCTGGCAGAGCAGTGACCTTCCTGCAAACATGGCCTGCTGACATCCCTGCTCCAACCCACCCATCTCCTGTCCCTGCACTGAACTGACCCACCCTCTGCCCCAGCCACAGAACCGAGGAGTGCAAATCCTCTCAATGGGACACAGAGCTCTCACCAGCACAAATTCAGGGTGCATTTGCTTGGGAGATTAAAGGGGGTCAGAGAGAAAGAGAAGAGAATCCAGTCTGCAAACCAGCCTAACTTAACTAAAGTAAACAGCCTCAAGAGCATGAAATCCCTCAAAAACCCCAGATCCATTTCACTTTCGATGACCTGGAGAGCACTTGCCACCACAGGCTGCCTTTATCCAGAAACCAGCCAGGAGGGGTTACAAACCCATCAACATCTCAGTTGGTGCAATGGAAAAGCCTTGGTGGGTCTTCCTCCTTCCTGCACTGTATGAGTCCCCCCAATCTCACCAGGCTGATGAGTAAAACTGCCTTTCCCAGGCACACCAACACATCCCACCTGTCCAGCACAAGGTGGTCCATGCTCTGGCTTCTCCAAGCCACTCATAGGCCGAAACAGATGGTCACAGAGGGGACCACACCATGACCCCTCACCATGCAGCCCCAGCACACCCTCCCCTACAAGCCCCAGCTTTCCCACAACTCACACTTCCATGTTTCTCCATGGGAGCTGCCTCTCCCAAAACACCGAAAGTAACACACAGGCACATTGCTGGAAGACCACAGCAATGCTCCTGCAAACAAGAGACCTCATCCCAACAGGGCCTACCACCAACCCCCCAGTCTACTTGGGGCCAATTTTCCCAACATCCTCCCACCCAGACTACAGCCACCCAAGGCAACCTGGAGCTCCGCGCACCTTGGACCAACTTGTCTGGAAAAAGCAGGGCAGATACCAACAGCCAAGATGCAAACCATGACTCAGGTCAACAACAAGCAGAAGGATTCACACCAGCAGCATCCCTCGCTCCCAGCCACAGGAACACGAAGGTATTTTCTTTGTAGGACACAAACACCTTTTCCTGTGCACATCACCCCACCACCAAACCCCTCCTTTCACAGCTCCAACTACAGATTTTTGCCTTCCTTGCTAGGTGAGCATGGAGACGCCATCCTCACCCCATCCTCCCCAATGCACTGGGGACGGGGGGTGGGGTATGATCACAGCGATAAAGCCTCGTGCATGCAGGAGACATGAGCCGCCCCGCTGCCCGCAATCAACTTCACTTGTTTATTTTCATTTGAGCAAAACTTCAGCGAGGCTGAGGGGAGGCTGGAGAGGGGACAAACCCCTGGAAAGCTGGGCTGTGTGCTAGTCTCCAAAGGGACTGAAACTGGGGATGAGAGGAGGAGCCAGCTCTCCTTTCCAAAGAGCTTTCAATAGGAAACAGATGTCGAGGGCCCAAGCACCAAAATCAGGGTCTGTAGCGGGCTTCCCGACAGAATCCATTCTAATTAAAACATTTTGGTTCGATCATTAAGTGAGGAGTAGAGGGAGTGGGGGAAAGGTCTAGGGGCAATGCGCTTGTTACCTCTGCACAGGCAGTGGGACGCAGGGCAGGGCAGGAGGGAGTGCCAGGGCACTTAGGGTCAGGTCAGACACCCCATCCTGCACCCCCAAGCTCAGGCTCCCTCCCCCCTAGAGGGGCTTGACATAAATTCTGCTGACCTGGAGTGAAAAATTGCCTCATTTCGGTACCGAAAAAATAACATTACATCATGTAGGCTGTATCAGGTTCTAACAATGCCGCCTTCCCACCCACCCCCAAAGCAAGAGGGATGTAACCCAACACTATGAAAACACCAGTCCGAGAAGAAAAGGGGCCTTTGTCGTGGACCATCAGCTCCCTGCTCCTGCCTGAGGTGAAGAAAGATCTCTGAAAATGTTGGGTTGGGAGGTACAGACTGCAGATGCATCTGTCCCCCCACCATGGCCCCTTTGCTTCCCCATCCCCACTTCCAAAGCACTGCTTCTCCCTTACTTAAAAACTTCTGCCATTACTGGGATCCAAAGCTCTCTTCTCCACCCAGATCCCTCAGCAAAGGGCAGTCCCCTGGAAACAAGTAGGGTGGCAGGAAGCCCAAAAGCCCAGTAGTAGGATCACTAAAGCCTGATTTTAAGCCTGGATGAGTCAACAGCATATCTCCAGGTGAGGATCCATCCTGGCTTTCTTCCCAAGGGCATCTGACTCCCCTCACAGAAGGGGATGCAGAGCAAAGGACACACAGACACCCACTCCCAGCTCCCGGAAAGAGAACCAGGGGAAGGCCAGGACCTGAGCAGCCAGGAAGGAAGCTGGGGGGATGGGGAGGGCCTGCCAAGCCACTGCCATCTGAACGAGTCCTCATCCCACCAGACCAGACGCAAAGAGCATCTGCCCATCCTGTGGGGACAGGCATGAGCCAATGGGGACAGGGGAGAAAGGAAATCAGGAGCACACAGGACCTGCTGGAGTTCGCCAAGGCCGGGTACAGGCTGAAGGGCTGTCCTGCAAGTGGGAACGAAGAGGGTGCAAATGGCATGAGATGTCCCAGAGCACGCATGGTGCAGGGCTTGGGGGTTGCCTTCTGTCTGCCAGGATCTCGCTTTTCTCTGCAGTGAGATGGGGAAACTGAGGCATCCACCCCCACAAAGCATGCCTTGCTTAAGCTACACTCACCAGCAGCACCTCAGCTTGCTGAGCAAACCCCCAGCAGTGGGAAAAGAGCTGCTGCAACCCTTGGGCAGCATAGCACCAGGCCATGCAGGGGTCGGAGAGAACACCCAGCTTGTCCCGGGCCCTCGGCTCTCAAATGTATTTTCTCATTAACGTGTAATACGGTTTTATTGTCTCAAACAATGTCTGTTTTCGATCAGTTCCTTTATCCCAGACACTGACGCGCAGAGAGACCAAGGAGGCCAGATGGTTCATGTTGCAGGAGTCTTCCCCCTCTTCCCCGCCCGCCCCCTAATTCCTTACAAATTCCTGGAATGCCTTTGCCCCTGAAAACCAGCCCTGGACAGGGCAGAGGCAGGCATGGGGCCGGGAGCCCTCAGCAGCATCCCCTCCTTGCAGCCGGCAGCTCACAACGGGCAGTTCCCGGGTGGCAAGCGGTGGCTCCTGGCTGTCATCTCCTCTGCAGGGTCACCGGCCAGCAGTTCACACCCGAAACCAGAGATTGGCTGGTCTGCTCCCTCCTTCACCCACATTCTTCTGCTTCGCAAGGGATGTGCAGACCCCAAAAACCTCCTTTCCTGCTCTGCTTCTGGCCCCAAAGGCACAGCCAGCACCAGGGCTGCAGGCAGTGGGGAGGATGTCCGCCCATCCGCCCCTAATCCCCACCACGTGCCCAAGGCCACCAGGCCCCAGCCGAAAGGCGCTCAGCTCCAGCTTTCACCCACGCCTCCTGGTGATAATCCCCACACCAGCAGCTGGACGAAGAGGTTCACCCAGCCCTTCCCAAAATCCAGGGGCTGATCCAAGCCTTGGCCAAATCCACAGGAAGGCTTCTGCTGACTTCAAGCAGCCTGCCTCCCCTCCCCCCACCACTCTCTGAGCCAGCTATCCAGACAGGCAGCTCGGCTGGCAGCTCCAGCCCACCCCAAAACACATCCCAGAGGTCCGTAAAGGCTCAACACTCCTCCTGCCACCCTCCCAGCACCTTTGCAAGCACTTTCCTTGGAGGAGGAAGGAGCCCGCCAGCCTCAGGAAGGAGCCCTGCTGAGCACAACCCAATAGCAGGGGGAAAAATAAGGGATGCCAAAAGCGATCCTTCTGTTTGGAAGAAGGCCAGGAGACTAGTGTTCACACCCTTAAACTCAGGAAAAGCACCACCAGAGCACAGATAATCCCATCTGGGAAAAACTTGAGTCTGGTAGAAAAGATGGCACCTTCTCCATGGTGCCTGAACACCGCGTGGCATAGTTGGGATGTGGATCATCCCGAACTGGACACTGGGTGCAGGGTGCCAGAGTCTCTCTGATCCTGTCTTCAAGAAGCTCTGTATGAGCCCCCCACTCCATGACAGCTCTCACCTGGGTTAAGTCCCCACACGAAGGAATGGCCAGAGGGAATGCACAGCCTCTCTCCAGGGTTTGGCAGCCAAAACACCTCCTAGGCTCCTCAAAGACCTGCTGAGCAGACTGGTATCTGCTCCCAGTCCAACTGCATTTTCATGAAGATGACACAAGACAGCCCCACTGCCAAGTTTCCACAGCTATTCCTGAGAGGAGGGGTGCTAGAGCCCAAGAGGCACCTCCAAAATCTCACTCACACACAGAGTGAGGACGATGCCTTGTGTTTTCTCCATTGCCTTTCCCCCTGCACCGAGTCACTCGGCTCATTTTAACAAGGCCTATGCCAAACCTGCCTCCACCCGGAGAAACGCAAGGGCCCACAGTTACAGTCCTGCCAAGTTCTAAGCGACGAGGAACTTGGGTTGGGAGGGTGGGAGGTCTACAGTAGTAAGATTTAGACCTGTAGGATCATGCTGTTTCCTCCAACAACCTCCCTATACGTTGCCCACAAGCACAGTGATGGAAGAAGCTGCTTTTGCCATGTCATGGTCGGATGCTCAAGAGGCAAAGCAGCAGAGGCTGAAGGGCTCGAAATTGTTTGGTTTCCACCCAGGAAGCCCATGAGCAGAAGAAACGCTGCCATAAGCCATCATTGATGGTTCTGGGGAGGACCCAAGGCCTGAAATGGCCAGGAAGAGGGACAAGCAGGGAATGTGTCCTCAGTACTGTGGGACAAGAGGGCTGGCAATAAGCAATGGTGAAGGGCATTCAAGCATTTTGGTGATTTTGCACTCTGTAGCAGAGAAAATATCACCTGCCACCTTTTCACATTCCCACTGCTCAACTTTGGCTCCATGCAGCAAGGGGAAGGAAAAAAAAAAAAGCAGGAAAGAGCCGAGGGAGCTGAAAGCTGAAACCTGATCTCCTGAAAGGCCGGTCTCAGTGTCTGGCTTTTCTTACCGGCTCGGCCGACCTGTACGTGCCAGCCTGGGAAGGCATAATGGTTCCACCGACAGAACTTCATTAACTTTTTATACACTCGGCCGCTAATTTATAATCATTAGTGGACAAACAGCCAACAATTACACAAGCAGCACGTTAAGAAGAGAGGGAGAGAGCTTGAAGGAGCAGCGACGGAAACAGAGTCATGGTTGGGAGGGAGCGGGGATGGTCTGTCGTGTGGCCCCCCTCCCCAACCCTGTCCCAGAGATGGCATGTGACAGGGGCGACCTCTCACAAGATTTACTGGCACAAAGGTTCATCAGCTGTAATTAAGGCGTCAGAAAGGCGAAAGGCATAGGTGAGCACGGGAAGGGGAGAAGTCTCACAAGCCTTCTTGTTTTCAACACAAAAAATAATTGTGAGGCAGGAAGAGGAGGAGCATGGTTATTCCACGTTTCCAACTGCTGGGGCAGGCAAGGCCCCTGTTTGCAGAAGAATGTGAAACTGCGCATGCAAACAGCACAGAATTAATCCTGATTTAATGAAACCTTCAGACCAGTCAAGTAACCCCAGCGTCTTTCCCCACGCCAGCTCTCCCTTCTGCAGCCCTGGCACTCTGGGTGAGCAATGCCTGCAAATACCCAAAGCCTGAGGATGCAACTACCTCCATGACAGAGATGTGAATGTGGGGAAGGGCTTCAGACAGGCTCTGTTCCCCAGAAGAAAACTCAAAACTAACTCCACAGTGCTCCTCTCCTGCCTGATATCCCCCCAGCCCCAGCCACCAAAGGCTCACATCACCCAGCCAGACCCTTGCTGCACAACTGGCAGGGAACGGCAGCCTCCCTTCTCAGCAGCAACCCAGTCAATCAAAAAGCTGTAAGATCTGTGGATTCAGATGTCCCCGCCACGCAGGCGGCAGCAAGGCAGCAGAGTGACCTGACCAGCATCACTCAACAAAGCGTTGTGGCCCAAAACCAAACCTACACTTCTCCCAGCTCTCGCGCAAGGGCTGAGCCCTGCTCTCCTGTCCCATGCCAGCCAGTCCTTTTTCAAGACGTATGCTTCCTGCTAAACAGGTCTAAGTAACACCACACACCTCGCACAGCAGCCTCTGCGCGGGCATCTCCTCACAGCCAGCATAGCTCAGCAAAACACCCACTGCCTCTCATCATGAGGGGAAAGCTCCTTTCCAAACCACGCAGGAAGAGCAGCACCCGGCTTTGCAAGGCTGAGCGGCACCCCTTGAGAAAGGCAAAAGGGAGGGGGGGGGGATTGGCTGTGACCCACCCAGCTCTGCTCCGAGGCAGGAGGGGGAGGATGCAGCAAGCAGCGCGGCCTGCGCAGGACCCGCCATGCCTCACAAGCCAGGGCTTGCCAAGCATGCAGCAGGCAGGTAGGCAGAGCTCCCAGTGTACAATCCCAGGCGTGCTTAGAGCTGGAAAAAGCCATCGCAGCTCTCCAGCTCCAGCCGCTCCCCCTCCCGCTCCCTAAGGCAGAGGCATGCAGAGAGGCTCACAAACAGGGCCTTTCCTTTTCCACTCACAAAAAGCAAACTGTGGGTCTAACACACGCTGACTCTTTATCACATCAAGAGGCAAGACCGTTTGGGCCAGAAGGATGAACCCAAATTCCTCATGTGACAAGCTCCCTTCCCTCCACAGCTGCTTGAGAACCCATCCAGCAACCACGTGGAAAACAATTTAAAAATACAAAAACCTCTCCACCAAGAAGTGCAGCTTCAGGTGGATCAAGCAGTAAAGTTAATTTACTCATTAAATTCAAGGCAATTCAAGGGATCAAGCAGTAAAGTTACTTTAGATGCAAATTCAGACCCCTCATCCTGCCTGGGATTGCCTCACAATGAGATATGGCTGTAAGATGCTGCGGCAAGCTTTTAAGAAGGCTTCTACCTGATCCACTAAAGATACCCAGCATGTCGTTTCCATAGTGTTCCCATGGCTGTTCAATATGTCCCATGAAAACCTCAGTCCACACACCTGGTGGGGAGAAAACTACACATGACAAGCCACTGCACAGTTCACACGGGGTGACAACCACAGGCCCAATGGTGGGATGCACAGGGAGAGGAAGGGAGGTTGTTCCTGCAAACTTTGCTTTGACACTCCTGCCTTTGAGTGAGCTGCAAACAAAACTGCCTGAACAAAATACAGGGTTTGGGGCCTTTTTGTTTTCTAAGACAGCATCACTTCAGAGGTGGATCTGTCATTAAGGTATGTGGAATATAAAACTGAAGTCAAATTTCAGAGAAACGCTTCTAATAAAAAAAGGCAAAGGCTTAATTTAAGAGACATAGATATGAGACGTTTCCAACTTTATGCTCTCCAAGAGCAAAAGAAGGGAGTCATCGTTACTGAAACATGTTGGGAAACTGACCTGCACAAATTTGTACAACATTTCTGTCAACCCAAATACATATTATTACTATTTCTTTTCCTCCTTGAGACTTTTGGGAGGGAGGTAGGGGGGCAGGGGAGGAGATGTCATTTTGCTAAAGACATGTAGAAGATGCCAGTGCCCCTCCAGCTCAAAAAATGGTCTGTACGCCATCTCACGGGGATGCAGATATGGCATATGCAATAGGCAGCAGAGAGGAGGGAGTATGTCCCACTGGATCCAGGTCAGCATCCAGTCCAAAGGCTGTGTAGTGGCCGTATGGACAGGGCGGGGGCACAAAACTCTGCAGAGGAACTAAGTATGGCACTTATGAGCCCTCTGCCCGACTCCCCACCTCACTGCCTTCCCCGCACCACCCAGGTCACAAAAAAATGGATGGAGGGCAAGAGGACCTCGTGATGGGGTAGCATCGAGTTGGTACCAAGTGCCAGCATCTGGAAACCCTGGTGATAGAGGGAATTAAAAGCAGCCAGGCTCCAAAGGGGAGAAGGGAAGAGTTACTGCAGCCACCTACTAAGTCCAGGTAGGCTCACAAGCAACAGATGCCAGTGTTTTGGGGAGAAATGCAGAGGTATCTGAGCTCTGCCAATCCAAGGACACCAACACAGGGTGGGAGGTGAGCACAGGACCAGACACTGCTCATAGAGCAGGACCCTCACTACCCCAAGCAAGGAGGGGATAGCCTTTTAAAGTAAGGACATGGTGAGCTGGGTGAACAGAGCCCAGCAGCATCTTTTGCATCACTGAAGCGGCAGCAGCAGCATCACATTGTCTCTTGGGATCTCTCCTGGAGGGGCCTTTACACAGAGCCAGGGCTGCCCCCTCCCTGCACGTTTGAGAATGCTCCTCTCAGGCTTTCCGTGCTCCATTAACCAAAGACTGCATCAAAGGAAGCAAGACCAGCAGCAGCAACTGCCCATGTAGGGGCCAGCCACATCCACCTCCAGCCTCCCAACAAGCCTCAGGAAGGGAAAAGGAAGGGGGTGGCAGAGAGCAGCCCCCCACCCCAGCCATGGCCAACCCCATACAGACCTCAGCCAAAACCCTCCCCGGGGAGGGGGAGCTGAAAAGCCAGCACCCCTGCATGCAAGCCCCCTCCCCACCTCCCCCTTCTCCTTTTCCTCCCCCTAAACTCACTCTCGGCCCCGTCCTCCTAAACAATCTCGCTGCAGGCTGCTTTTGTAAGCCTCCAGCCCCAAAAGAAAAATGATGGGTTTGAACTCTTAACCCCGCCCCAGAAAAAGGCTGGAATTAAAAGGGGTTTATGACTAAGTATGCAGATGGGAATACTGTAATAACAACAGGCAAAATGTTTGCCCAGCAGTTCTGGGCTGGTTTGGGAGGGAGGGAGAGCAGGGATGGGGCGGCTTCTGGCCAGAGGATGACGGCACGGAGAAAGAATTTGGCGGCTGGAAGGGAAAGGAGGTTGCTGATAATGCCGGGGCAGAGGCAGGGAGGGGGTCCGGGACCCAAACGCTGCATCGCTGGCACTTCAGGGAGGTTGGCTGAGGCACTGTGGGTTTCTGCCCCCTTGACAAAGGCACCAGCACAGAGGAGGCAAGCAGAGGTGGGGACAGACAGCAGGAGAGCTCAGCTCAAGGGCCAGCTTGGCACCGATCATGCATCTTGTGGGACATTGTCACACTTCACGAGGCTGGGACACACAATAGGGAACATATATGAAAGCAGATGGCAATGCTTCTCCACACCCCAAATCCCTTCTGACTGGGGGAACCCACAGCACGGACTCCTGCCAAGAGGAGAGCCCACAACCGCAAACAAGTGGCTAATTTTTACCAGCCCTGGGACTCCAGCTCTGCTGCAGAGGTGGTAAAACATCAGCACCTAAGTCACCTAGGAGAGCACTGTCAGGACATGTCCCCACTTTTAGCAACAGGCTGCACAAAGGGCCACCAACTGGTGCACCCACTGTCCTCTCTGTGAGGACCAGCCAGGAGAGACACCTCAACATTTCCCTGCCACACAACACAGAGTTACCCTGACACTGCTCAGAGCCCCCCAACAGCTCCCTGGGCTCTTCATGGGTATCCAGTCCAATAGAGAGGTTTGCTCCATAGCTCACTGGGGCTGCCAGTCCCTGGTGGTACACCAAACTAATGCCTTCCCATCAAGCTCCTGAGCTTGATACAAGATACAAACATCTCACACAGCATCACATGTGGCTTGGCAGCCACAAGCTAGAAGAAAGCCACCAAAGCCCCTAATCTTGCAAGTCACCAGGACCCACAGGAGAGGAATTCACGTGTGGCTGATAGAAACAAACCACAAACACACAAACACCCCCCAAGCCTCCAGAGGAACCTCAATACTGAACTATTTGAGTGATGCTACAAGCACAGGCACCTCCCTCCTTGGCTCTTGCTGCGCACAACCCAGCCTGATGCAAGAGCAGCCCTTTGCCAAGGCAAGCACCTTGCAGGGCTCCAAGGCTGGGATGGGAACATGCCCCAGCTGTTTCCCCACAGGGGTGAAGAGGTAAAGTCGCACACACCAAAAAAATTCACAGCCCAACAGGCCAGCCAGCAACTCCAGGAGACTTCTGAGCTTGCGATGCAGGGGATTTCCAAGCGTGTCCCGCACCTGCCTTTGCTCGACAGGGACCTCAGAGTTTGTGATATCAGCGCAAGGAGCTTTGTCTTGACTCTGGTCACCTCCTGCTGACCCACTGCATTTACCAGAGATAAAGTGCTGGAAGGAGCCTGCAGACAGTAAAAGGTCTTCCTCATCATCACAATCCTCCTCCAGGTCCGACGGTGCATTTATGACAAGACACAGCACAGCTCAACAGCAACCCAGTGAGAGGAAAGCACATCCCCCTGAACTACCTCCCACAGCACCCAGTACTACTGCAGCACAGCCCAGGGGACAGGGAAAAACCAAAGCCACCAAGCTTGTTCCTCTTAACAAGCAAGGAGATGTTTGCTTTGCCTCTTGCACTGAGAAAGCGTCTCTGTGCAGACCTTCACAGACCATCTGTGGGGTCAGGAAAGATGGTTGCTAGCAAAGGGAGTGTGCACAGCAAAGGGTGACAGGGGAGAGCCAGGCTCCAGTCCCTTCTGGCTCCGCGGGCTGCAGTGAGCACAAGCCACACAAATGCACAGCTCCTTTCACAGCCGCTGCTCCGTGATGGCATGGCAGCAAGAGCTGACACGCCAGGAAGCACTCAGATCAGGTACTGGAGGGTATAGGAGGCTCTTGAGATGATTCCTGAAAGTCAGAAGAGCTGGCCAGGGCCCAGCTCAGCAAGCCCTGCAAATCAGCAAACAAAAGAGGGTAAAACCTGGACCTCCCCAGACCCTTCCTGCCCCCAAGATGACCCTGCTAGCAGTCCGCGCAGCGGGCTTAGGAGAACAGTCAGCACAGACTGAACCCAAGAGCTTCTCCTCTCATCCACAGTTTCCAGGGTGCTTCTCAGGATTTAAGGACCAAATGGAAATGCTCCTTTGCAAGCCCTCTGCAGTCAGCAGTGTCTCCCCTCCCTGCCCAGTCACATGCCCAAGCCTCAGCTGCCGGGCACCGAGCTGGTCCTCACCAGGGACAGCCACATTTCCCTACCAACAGGGTGGCCCAGAGCAGGAGAAGCCCTCGGCCCTGCCCAGCACCACATCCCTGCAGCTTGCATTCATCTGCTCCAGGAGGATCTCCTTTGGAGGCCAGAGGAAAGGTCCTTGCTTTGCAGAGACAGACAGGAGGCATTCGGTCTCAAGATGATCCGTGACTGAAGCAGAGCCTTGGCCCAGCACATCTCTGCAGGATCACAGGACCTCTTGGAGAGCAGCCCCGAGCAAAGGGTCACCATAAATTTCACAGAGATCTCTTCTCCCCGGGGGCCTGAGATCCTTATCCTCCAACCTCTGCCAAACTTGGTGCTAGAGCCAACCCAGCTTCCATAAAAGCCCCCAAAATCACTGTCTCGAGGTGCTGTCATTCTTTCCTTGTCTGAGACTTCCAGATGTTCCATGTATCATTATTTTTCATTAAAAAAAGGAAAGAAGGTGAATGGTGAGAAGACATCTGGAAGAGGGATAAATACTCATCAGGTATCATCCCAATTGTGACAGCTGAATGAGTTAGACAAGTGCTAACGAACAAACAGGCTAAACTGCTCCTTTCCCTTCCTGGCAGCCTGAACCAAGTCTCCTGAGCACCCCAAATACCAGCTCAAGAAACAATCTGGTCCCAGCTTTCGGTAGCAGCCAGAAGTCCAACCTGGGCAGCTGCACTGCCCAGCTGAACCTGCCTACATGGGCTGCCCCACACACCCCCCAAGTCCCCTGCCCTTCCCCACAGCAGGGTACCACTCACCACCGGGGGTGGGGAGCCCTGAAGCTAGTTGTACAAAGGACCAAGAGGCAACACAGGCAGACCAGCAGCCTCCATCCCTCCAATCCCTAAGGGCCTGTAGCCCCTTCCTTCCCCTGCTCCCAACGGGAGGCACACCCAGTGCTAAACACAGAGGCTAACTCCATCCGGTCCTCCTTCCCTATGTGTATTGTCGCCAAAAATTTATCTGGTTTCTGCCAAAACCAAAAATAACGCTGCACCTCCCCTCTGCCCTTCATACTAAGTAAAAGCAGCTCTGCTCCTCACCCAGGGAGGGGAGAAGGGTTTAAATATGCGCCCCCCAATCTACCCAGTACTCCTCCTCTCCAAGGACTTTCACACAGCCCTGTCCCGTCAGCCTGTCTGTGGCATTTGATTCCTGTCTGTCACTAAGTGATGAGGACAAAGGGTGAGGAGTCAGGAAAAGGTCTGAGCTACTTTGTTCATCATCTGGATACGAACTTTGGATGAACTCCGTGGGGAAAGAGAAAAGCCGCATGGAGCGGGACGCACCGTGCATAGTGCTCTCTCTCTTCTGAGAGGAAAAAAAAAAAGGGAGGCTTGAACAAGGGGAAGGGGTGGGAGGGAAAGGGAGAGAGAAGAGCATTCCCCATCCCCATGGTGGCAGGCAGTCCTGAGAGCTCTCTGCTCCGAGGAGACAGAAGGATATTCAAACCGCCTTCCCAGGAGGCATGTTCAATAAAGCAGGATGCCAATGCAGCCTTTTCTCAAACAAATCTGTTAGCAGCAGGCCAGGGGCCAACCGCAAGGGCTTGCTTTTTGAAGCAACTAAATGGGAATTTCCTAATAAAATACAATTTTTTTTTAAAAAGCCCCACTGTGGCAGGGCAAGAGGGATGCTTGCTGGCAGCAGCAAGAAGTATCTTACGCACGGGCCTCTCTGGAAGATGAAATGCGGCACAGGGAGGGGACGTTTGGGGTGCAGCCAGGGCATCGAAGCACTCCTGTGTTCCCCCAGCTCCCCAGGCACCCGCCTCCACAAATGGGGGGAGATGACAGCGATGTTCGGTACTGGGGTAAAGGCATACAACCATGATTTCTACTGTGCTGAACCATGAAGGAGGCTCACCCTACGCTGCAAGGGAAGCGATTTCCCTCGTACAGACCTCGGGGATCTGGAAAATCCACCACAGGGCACACTTGGCTCCTTTCCTTCACTCTGCTTTTCAGAGGGAAGCTAAATCAGTTTGCAACTGTAAAGCCCTGTGGTAGTCCTTCTTGCAAACGTTAATTAAACTCATCCTTCCTGGGCAGCAAAGCCACCACAAACTTTCTCCCGAATGGCTCTTGCCAATCGGCCAAGATGCCCGTGCTGGGATCAGACCCAGCCACCATCGAGGATTACCGGTGAGGCCTACACTCAAGATGTGCCAAGCCACATGGGAAAAGGGTCCAGCTGTACATGCAATCTCACAGTGTTTGCAGGAGTCCTGCCGAGCACCGGAGGTGATGGGTGCCCAGGACAAACCACCCCTCCACACTGCCCTAGCAACACCCACTGAATGCAGTAGGGGACTCACAGCCCCAGGGACCAGCTAGAAACACGGCTCTGGCTCTGCCACCATGCAAGTCTCTGCCTGAGGCACAAGCAGTTGGACATCCAAGGGTTCAAGACAGAGTTTAAGGGGGTTACAAAACCTGGCAGGGCACCTGGAAGTAATCCACAAGAACATATCGAAGGCGGCCCCAGATCCCTTGTCTCCCTGCTAACCACCAGCAAAGAGAAAAACACTTCTGCATGACAAAGCTCTGCTCAGGACACCACCACACAGCCCTGCATGCTGCAGCAGCTCGGCCACAGAAGGCACTGGTGAGACCTTCTCAGCCAGGCACACAGTGTAACACAGGGCACGTGCTGCCTTTTAAGGTGGGAGAAACATCATCACTTGTGTGGTACTCTGTACAGAAGACAGAGCTGCAAAGATGGTCAGGGGAACAGCTAATCATAGCTCTGGTCCGGCCTCTCAGCTTGGGAAGGTAGGATCCTCCCATGCAACCATCACCCACCACCACATCCCAGAGGAGCACACGCTAGGACCTAACTCGCACATCTCAGGCATGCTGCCCAGGACCTCTGACGGAGAAACTCTGATCTCCTCCAAGCATGACCAGACCTCTGAAGCACACAGCAGAGCGTGCCAGGGCAAATCGACTCTGCAGTGAAAACCTTAGCCTGTTTGGAGGAGTTTATTTCAATGCTTGCTCCAGAAAAGTAAAAAAACTCCTCTGGCAGTGGGAGGGACCCATCCCCACCAGCCCAGACAAGGCAGCCTGGCTCAAGGCGACAAGCTCCAAACAGGGAGAACCGGACAGAAGGAGGGAAAAACTGGAGGAGAATTCAGCTGGATTGGCCAATAATCCTTTTTGCAGAAGGTGGAAGCTTAAGGAGGAGATGCTGGGGCTGCTGAACCCAGGGCTGTTTTGAGACCAGTGAGTAAGAGGAACAGAGCAGGAGGAAGGGGGCACAAAGAAGGTAAAAGAAAACAAGTCTGCCTTATTATTGCTTGAAACACAAGGAGACTAATTAAAACAAACAGACCCCCCATGCCCCTTCCAAGGGGTTGTCTCGTCTGCTTCCTAAATCTGATTCCCATTTGTCCCTGTATGGTTCTCATTTGCTCTTCATTTAAGTCTCCTCCATGCTCCTCATCGAGCCACAGAGCTGCAGAGACCAGCTCCCCTCTATGAGGCCAACCACTGGCAAGGCTCAGACCCAGCACCAGCGCCTGTGGAGGGGCGATTTGGCAGAAGGGAGGCGGAAGGCTGCTGACTACAGACAAGAGGCTGAGGAGATCCTTGGGAAGGGCCTCCAGAGGAAGGAGAGCATCACTACTCATGGGTGCTGACAGGAGCTGGCCCACCTCTGAGGTAGCAGACCCGGCACCCGCGAAGGGTGAAGCAAAGCATAGAAAAAGCAAAAAGAGTCCAGAGGAAGAGGGGCTAGGGTATGAGTAAAGACCCACTGCATGAGCAGTATCCTCTCTTCATCAGCAGACAGCCTTTTGATTAAAAACTGTGGGGACCTCGTCTAACTGCGCAGCCCCTTTCTCAATCGCAGCCTACATAGGATGAAGTAGGTCCATCCACTGCCCTCGCCCACAGCCACATGCCTCAGCACACAGGACAGGCATGGTGCAGCTCCCGAGCCGGTGTTGGGATTGGAAGCACCATGACATCACAGCCCTCCCAGCACTTGCCTTCTGCCCTGACCCCTGGCTGTTAGCCCCTCAGGCATGCAGCCAGCACGGCACACTGCCTTTGCCAAAGGTCATCTGCACTGCCTAACCAAACATGGCAGAAAAAGGACAATGAAAATTGGACCTTCTACCCATGTGGACTTCACCACCTGCCCCAGGAGCATGGAAAGTTTGGACAGTGCCCCTACCATCACCTTTCAATCTCCTTCCATATTGCCTGTGGGGTTTTCCATGGTAAGTGATCCCTTTTTGTCCTTGGAACAGTCTCCCTAAACCTTCACCCATGCCATCATGCTGCTGCACGTGTGATCCTACCCCCAAGAACCCACAGGACAGGGCCCTACAGCCTCCTAGACTTAGATGCAGAAGAGCCATTTCTAATGAGAAATCCCACTCCAGGCTGCAGACCTCCTGGGCACACACCACAAACCTGTCTGGATGGAAACACAACACCCTCTGCCGCAATAAAACAACCACCAAGCACCCGCTGCGCCAAGAGGAAAGTGAACACAGCCCAAGCTCTCTGCTGCCAGGGCTAACCCCACATCCACCTGATGTCAGAACAAGGTGCAGATAGTTGCACTGGTTTATGAGCATGCTACATAACGTCGTTAGATGGCTGTACGGGTTACCAGCACACTACATCATTAGATGGCTGTACACATTTCCAGCATGCTACACAACATCATTAGATGGCTGCACAGGTTACCAGCACGCTATGTAACATCATTTCCACTCCCGCTTGCTGCCCAGGCAGAGGATGCATTGCCTATCAGTCACTCTCCATGTTCCCTCCTCCCCGTAAGGAAAGCAGAGACCCCTGACCTTCTCCACCACATCCCCCCAGCCCCTCTGCAGCTTAAGCAGCCCAGGTGCGCAAATGTTACCCAATGCCCTCGCCAGGCGGAAAGTAAATTCCACCCAATGGAGGAAATGCCAGCCACGGCCAGACCCTGGGATGTGCAAATAGCAACTGGCAACCTTCGGGAGAGGAGCAGCCTGGGCCCAGGAGGTCCTACCGATAATCCTTCTTGGGATGCCTCCCCCAGAAGCTCCCGGAGCAGAGGAAGGATGCTAATTTGACTACTGCGGGGAGGGAGGGGGGGGAAGGAGATAAATTAAACGTTAGTTATTGTGTTAAATGACCTTTTCAGCCACCTGGGGACAGAATTGCACTGGGGCTGCAATTCCCATGTCTGACACTTCGCCCCTCTGGATACATTCAAGGGGTTCTGTGGCCCCACCCCCCCTCTTCCCTGCTAGCCGCCTCTATCCCCCCCAGCGACAGAGCTGAGAAACAGCCTTTTTGGAAAATCCTGCATAAAAGTAGGGAGGAAGAAGCAGCCTGCTAAGAGCTTGCTGAGCAAGGCACTTCAGACGGCTTCATTTCACATCACCGCAGATGTAAATCAGGGAATCGCTCCGTGGGTTTTTCTTCATTAAGCGAGGTGTATGGCAACTCCCCTTTCCTACCACCGACACCCATTGACACTTCACATCTGCCAGCCAGATCTAACAGCCAGGTTTTTTCCAGGAGAATAATACATTTGCCGAAAACACAATTCCTGCCACCTGGTCACCACCCCTCCAGACAAGCAACTGCACCAGAAGCAGGGCTGCAGCAGGCTCCCCACTCTCATCAGGCACAGCACAACGCAGCAGCCTGAAGCTTAACAAGTTTGGCTCAGAAATGAAGAGGTGGCTCCTCGCAAAGCAAGGGTCATCAACCAGTGTGGTGGAGCACGTCCCACTGCCTCCAACTTTCTTACATGAGACCAAACGCCCTTCTGGAAAGCGCATGCTTCCACACAAAACATACCGGGGAGGGCTGTGCCCAGTGCTAGAGTCAGGATCAACAGCGACGACGCCTTCCAACTCATTTCTCCTGCCCTGTGAACTTTGCCTTTTGTCTATATTTGCAGTAATCTTATAAATAATCTTATAATTGCAAATAAACCACCTTGTTGCTAATAATTTGGCATACAAACACCCCTGCCCAAAACAATCAAAAAGACTAAGTTAAAGCACTTGCAACCTTTGACATTTAGAGACTTAAAAGCCAAACACAAAGCTTAAAGCCAGAGACCGATGAATCCCGAGGCTCCAGGTTTTGTATCACTCAAGTGTTTCACCAGAGAATCGCTGCGCTGAGAAAGGGGGGGAAAGCAAGCTGTGTGTAAACAAGCAAACGTACACCCACCAGCAGCTTGGGTTTTGAAACATTAATGCTGAAATTAGAAAGGCACATTTCAGGGAGTTACGGGCAGATTCGCTTTCACTTTGGCTCCAGCCTTGTAAATATCAAAGGAAATAGTCATGATGAATTAAGAGGAAAAAAATATAATCCCTGCACTGCAGAGATGTGTCCGGGATCAGGACCGTTGGGAAAGGAGCAGCAACCAGTGACGAACACTTTGCAACTGGAAGGGTATTTTTGCTGGTTAACCTGCCACCACTGATTTTGCTAATCGACATCACTCAGGAATTTGAAAATGTTATCCAACCAGGAGAGAAACTTGATTTTCCTCTTCTGATAACGAGGGCAGGCAGAGCAGCCAGGCTGGGCCAAACACAGCGTTACAAAATGCTGCCTGCAAAACCAAAAATGGGACATGGAAATGAGGAGCCGAGTTTCTGGGCTTCCACTCGGGTGAGGAACAAAAATCCAGCTGCCGGCATGAAGACAGGCTGATCCCACTTGCAAAGGCAGCTCTGCTCATTTTTCACCAAGGTTGAAGTAAAATGGCAAAGTTATCATTTTAGATTAGCGGGGCTCCTCACAGCACTGCCTGTTCCAAGGGTTTTCAATTTATCAGTGTATTTATATAAAAAAAAAAAAGAAAGAGGTGGGGGGAAGAGTAGGAAAGAGCCCATCAGCTTAGGCCAAGCAAAAAAGCTATTTTGGGTACAGCTTCTCCTATAAATAAAAGGCTGGGCAGGGAGAGGATGGTGACAACATGCTGCTCGTTCAAGGTGTCAGAGGGGATTTCTATTATCCACGCTGGCGACCTCCCCAAAATGCTGAGAAGCAGCGACAGCACACTGCTCCTGGGCAGGCACGGCAGCCCAGTAAGGTGGCTTCGCCACAGCAGTCCCCTCTATCATCTGCTGGTTCCCCTTTGCCACCAGCAAAAGGAGCCAGGAAAAGCAGCTTTCTGTTCCAGCTTTAAATACATATACACACACACACACGGGCAGGGCTTGAGCCCAAGGCCAAGAGATTTAATTCTTCAGTGCTTTTTGAGTCTGATTTTATTTTACATCGACACAGTTGCAAACCAGTAATTCCAGCCCAACCAATCCCCCAGTGCTGGAAGAAAGCATCAAGCAAGTGCCTCCCCAGCCCTGCAGCCGGCTTGACAACACCACACTTTAATGTATTCAGCCCACAGCCTCCTCAGGCCACGGCTTTCAGTAATTCATCCCTATACCGCCCGCCACCTCAGATTATTTAAGTCGCCGGGGGACGCAACACCTCCAAGACAGTTTTCAGCAGAAGCTGAAAACAACATTTTTGGTTTTAAATGGGGTTCCCAGCAGATGCTCCCCAAAGGTGAGGAGGGATTTCATGGAAAACCCCTAATGCTGATGCCTCCAGAGCATGCTGGGGAGCTGATGGCCTGCAAAGCACAACACAGCACCCACAGACACCCCAAAAAGCAGGGGTGCTCCCATAGCCCAAGCTCTGATGGAAGGCATAGCCTCAGTACCCACTGGCAGCATTGGGGTGCCACACATGACCCCAGGCTAGCACAAGCATCTTCGGCCGCTGCAGGGAACATTTGTCAGTCCAACCGGACTGGGATCATTGCTGGGTGAAAACAATGTTTGGGGAAAGCAAAGGAGGCAGATTAAGGTTGGTTGATTAGATTATGGACAGCCCCATGCAAATAGGGCCATATTGATCCGGTCTGCAAACACCTGGCTGGGAATACAACCAGCCCCTGAGTATACAGAAGCTGCTGGAGGTTATTAACCAGATCCATTGCTGTAAATCACATTACCTCCTCCCAAACCCCAGGCCAGCACCACATCCCCATGGTGCAAGGGAACATCACTACATCGCTTCTCCCTGCCCAGCACCCAAAAACCCAAAGAATCGGCCCAAAGGGGCTGAGGCCAGCAGAGGTATTTTGCATCTTCCCCACTGCAGCCCCCAAAGCAAAGCACATGTTACCAGGAGGGTGAAACTCACTGCCCCAGGAATGCAATGGATGAGTAACTTTTTATTTTTAAGTGTGGAAAAAAAGAAAATACGTCTTCAGATGCAAACTTAGCCCCTGCTCCCACTGGGTACCTGGTATTTTGCATCAGCTGCAAGCCAACCCCCTAGGCTCTCTTGCCTCTCAAAGCACCCCAACTCTAAGTGCAGGAAGGAAAAAAAACACTAGTAAAATGCTTAACAGCACATTTCCAAGGGATCACGAAATCCTTTGCTGAGCTTCATTAGCAGAGAAGGCAGCAGCTCTCGGATTGAAGGAGGAACTGGGAAATGAGATGCTGAACCAAAGACAGAGAAAGAATCCCATATTCCTCCCTTCTCCCCACCAAAACCCCCAGCTCTGATTCAGCAGAAGTGCCAACAGCAGTACAGCCTCATGTATCTCGCTGCAAACAAAACCATTTACATCTAAACCACCACCCTGCTCCCCTAAAGAATTGCTGCATGCAGTAATTTCCTTGTGATGGGGAAGAAAAAAAAGCCATGATGAAATTGTCTCCGAGTTTCTCTGCGTTTTGTTTACAGCCACTGCCCTCAGACGCAGGGCCGGCACGCAGCATGCCAGGCTGCTAGCAGGAATAAATCTAACATTTGAGATCATTTAGAAAAGCTCTGCTCACAGACAGTCAGCACTCCGAGGGGGAAATCCCTTCGCAGGTCTCAAATAAGGGAACTTGAACCATTTTTTTCCCTGGAGAAATTTAGGCCTGAAAGATCTTCGGAGTTTCTCGTTTGGAGTTACAAGGGCTGATAACAGCATGTCTTTCCCTGGACTCACCCACACCACTTTGCTGCCAAAACCATTTGGAGGTGAGGAGAGACAGCTTGGGGAGACCCATGAACATGCTGGGGGTCTTCCCCATCGCTACATAAGAGGATGCTCTGGGTAGTTCTTATTTACGTACAGCCTGGGTTAAGAGAGGTATTTTTCCATCGCACACTAATTGAGCACCAAGACTCCTTCTCCCCTGCACCATGCCCAGTGCAGTGAGCAGGCAAGGAGCAGGCTGTTGGCATGACACCTTCCCAGGACCCTCCTTCACCAGACACACACACGCCACGCCAAACCCGCTACCAGGTGCGGCCAGTGCATGCAAAGGCTGGAAGACTTGGGAACACAGGATCTGGGGCAAAAGGATCTTATCCATCCCCCAGGAGAAAACAGATGGGATAGGAGCGATGGGACCCAGCACATTCCTTCTCCTCAAGACCATCTTCCTGGTCCACTGCAATCACCACAAAGTTTGCTTGAGCACCCAAAAAAATACAAGCCTTGAACCTAAAGAGAACAGGTTTGCTGCCCTACTCCCCCAAATTTTGGGGTGCCCTCAAGAGCAGTAATGTCATGCCAGAGCTGGGTCTGGTTTCTCTGCTTTGTCGCAGGACCAAGGGGAAGGAGGTGGGAGGAAAAGCCTGCTGGCAGCCCTGTGCTTCCCACCTCCTCCCCTGGAGGATTGCAGAAGGCCAATTTTGATTAAACTAATTAAGCCTGCTCCGTTCAAAGAGCTCAAACCACGTGCTACCAGGGGAGGGGAAGAAAATATAAAATTAAAATGGAAAAAGAAAAATCTCCCTGCAAGCAGGGTCCTTCAAAGCTATCCATCCCCAGCAGATCCTGATGGAGAACACTACACTGGAAGAGGAAAACGAAGGAAAAGGACACGCTACAGAAACATAGGTCCAACACTGAAGACTGTGCTCCTTCCAGCCCCAAGGAGCTATTGGACATGTCCCCCTTCCCATCAGGGTGACTGGTTTCCATCCCCTCCCGGTCAGTCCTGAGGTGGCCACTCCTCTCCGGTACTGGAGCCTTCCACCAAAGTCTCCCAGACGCTGCCTTCCCTCCCAAACCATCCTTTTCTTCTAGCCCCTGGAGCATTCCCTTCCCTCCTTTCACTTGAAGGCATCAGGTTTCCTGAAGCAATTGTGAGCTTCAGAGAGGTTTCCTCGGGCAGGGCTGGCTGGATGCCCACTCTGCCAAAATATTTCGCTTATCCCCAGGGCAGCCACACCAGGGACGTGGCAGACCCTGCTCCTGTGAGGAGCCGGTGCGGCTGGAAGAGAGAAGCATTGCTTCTGCCTCCTAAGCCTCTCAACCAGAGGGGAAAAAAACCCCAATAACAGTAATAATAATATCAAAGTAAAGATTTCCTCCCCTTTGAAGAGCAGGAGGGGGAGCATCCAGACGAGAACTGGAACCTGCCGAGAGCAGAGCGGGGACCCCAATGCTCTGGGGCTGGAGCACCAGCACTTTCATTATGAAATTCAAATCAGGGTGTTGAACTCTCTCCTGCACCTTGGAAAACTTCCTAGGAATGCGGGATAAGGAGGATAGCAGGGTTTGAAACCTCAGAGAAGGGCTGGGGTGCAGGGCAGGAGGGTAGGGAAGGAAAGCAAGCTGCTCATCCCACCCTGTGAAAAACTTCATCCGAGGGGCCTTGGACTTGCCAGTGTACCCCACTTAGAACTGTCCCCTGTGCCCCAAAACCACAAGCATTGTACACACAACAGCTACCCCTCTTCTCCTTGTGCTGCTCATGGTGGGGCTTTAGTTGGGGGGAATGGCGGGGGGAGGGGGAGAGAGAAAGGAGGGAATAAGAAAGAAACAAACCCCATATCATAATTGTTATATTAAAGAGAAATAGGAGGCAAGAATAATAAGAGAGGTGTCAGAAGTGAAATACAGTAACAGACATTAAAAAAAAAAGAGACTACAGTTCTGCAATGGGGGTGTTAATTGAACACAGAGCTGGAGAGAACAAAGGGGTGTTAAGGAAGAAAAGAAGGAGAAAAAAATCCTACCTCCTCCAAAGATCTGATTTGAGTTAAGTTTGGTGAAGATAATGCACAGGGAAAGGTAGCTAAGAGGCACCTTATATAGCTATTATGTTCTAAAATTAAAAAAAAAAAACAAAACCCATTATTCAACAACAATTGAACGGCTAATCAGTGCTGTCTATAAATATTCCACTTCTTAAATCCACCCCACCCCCCGTTTATTTCTAACAAAATAAAAATCTGGAGATTTCAAACACAAAGTCAGAGTCTTAAGAAGTAGAATTCACCCAATGCCCTCACCTCCCCCAAAAGAGTGGAGAAAGTGAAAGGATGGGAAAAGCTCTTAAGGAGGAGGAATCAGATTAAATGGTCATATATCCTGCGCTCAGCCTCTCCCTGCCGAACGAGATGGGAGTTGGGAAAGGCTCACAGCTGAAATAGATGCTGCTGCATTTTGACAGCAGATATTTTCCAGTTTGCCATCCAAGGACCCCACGTCTGCGTACGCCTTGCCTGATTCTTCTGCTTAGCTATTCTGCTCATGCAGAGAACAGCTTAAAAAAAAAAACAACATACCAAGAGAGGAAAAAAGCAAAGGAAGGGGAAACCTCCACCCCCAGCCATAAAGACAGAGCCCCTATCCCTGCCTTCAAAATTCTTATAAAATCAGCAATATGATTTCCAATTTCAATCCCTATTGACAGAGGAATAAATTCTATTTAGGACAACAATGCCTCCCATTTCCATTATTATTATTCCAAAAAGGCAGCCAGCCATTTGAAGGCAGTCCTGCCCCTTCCCTCACAACAAAGCGCCCAACAGCAAGTGAAAACACACCAAATGAACGCCGACAACTTCTACGGGAATTTAAGCAGCAGTTCCCCCCAACACACACACACACGCTCCCACTCGGATCAAACCTCTCAACTTTTCTTACTTTTAGACAGACATCACCCCAAAAGCAGTTACCTCCAGGTCGCAGACAAAAAGGCAACCCACCAAGCTCTTATTATTATTATTTTTAAAAGCGTTTATAAAGGCTTTAAAACTACCAAAGCGCCCGAGTGCAAAAGGGAACTCTTCAGGCAACGCAGACGACCTCTTTTTCCCCCAAGAACTTTATGAACACTTTGGGTTTGCTGGAGACAATGTTAACACTAAGAAATATTAGCCGTAATGTTGAGAGAGATGGTGGTAAAGTCTCCATAAGGCTCTGGAGTCACTTAAATCAGGCAGCGGGGTAACTGAACACACATTTCTGCACATCATAACGCTGGGGGGGAACGATGTACGCAGGCACTTTCCAACACCCACCAGTGACCACAAACAATCACCAGGATTTCAAAAGATGACACATGCAAAAAAAAAAAAAAAAACCAAACCAAACCTCTGGGAAGCAAACTGGAAAGTGGGAAGAGAGAAGTTGGCTCAACTTTCATGCCGCTGCCCACAAGGAATGAGTGAGCAAACAGAAGCAGGCGGTACCGTCAGCCCCAGAAAAAAACCCACAGGGCTAACTTCCTCCTAGCATCGGGCCCCCAAAGCGATAATTAAAAAAAATAAAATAAACAAACCAAAACCATCTGGCCCTTCAATTCCTTACAAAGCGCGGCTTTGGGGGATGCTGATGGGGGAAGAGAGGAGGTTGTCTTAGAATTTGCAAAGTAAAATAATTCACTGACGAGGGTATATAAAAAAACATCCTAAAAGCCATCTCAATTCGACCTCCTCAGAGACCTCTGTACAGCAACCCTGTAGCCAAGTGAACCAGGCACAACAGCAACAAATAAAATTAAAAATAAGAGTCTGACAGCCCCGGCTCACACCTGAATATCCTTTATGAAGCACACTTCATCCCATACCATGTATCTTGAATTTTCTTCGCAGACTGGAATTATCCCACTCAGTCACTATGGGTACATGCAGCTCCTCATCCCTCCCCAGGACACCTTGGCATCCCCACGGATCCCTGCATTTCCCACCAGATTCCCCATCCCCTAACTTTGGAACTGCACCGATAGCAAAGCCAAGCGGGGATTAATCAGTTACCCTGCCAAGAAGTACCCCTGTACAGACAATGGCATCAAATACATACAGAGAAAAAGGCAGATGAATGTTTTCTTTGGCTCACACAAAATAAATGTAGAAAGAGGGGGGAAGGAAAGGAATTTGGTGGCCCCTTTTTTTTTTTGGGGGGTGGCACAAAGGGAAAGACTATAAATCACCCATAAAAATTTATCGCTAGGCAGACTGCCTCACCTCGCATCATATGAACGCTACGGAGGTTCCCATACCAAACCCACAGCTTGATATTATGGGAATCCCGTAAGGAAAGACTCCTCGGGAAGGTCAGACCCGGCCACGCAGCCGCGAGGGCTTCAGAGAGCCAAATGCCATCAGTAGGTGCTTTGTCTGGGCTACGCGCTGCACAAACAACCTTTAACAAAGGGCCCCCTTAGTCATTTTATATATATTGCAAGAGTCAAGTAATTGTATTTTCAATCAGCTGCTCACGCTAGGAGGTTTATATATGTGTGTGTGTGTATTTAAGGAAAGAAAAAAATAAGACCCAGATTCAGGTTTCCAAAAGCTGTTCCCCTTTTATGTGTAACTATCAATGTATATCAACTGGGTGTGCAATCATATTTATTGTCACTTTCATTCATGTCATGCCCTTGCTTATATGGTTTAGATATGAATTATTGACTGTTACAGTCCTTGTTGTAAAAAGGGAAGGGGTGCAGGAAGAGAGTAGTCAAGTACTTCGCAGCGTGCTAAAGCAAGGCAGCTGGATCAGCATGAAAAAGCCCATGGATTGCCGCTGGTCGGCTCAGAAAGCCAGCAGCAGAGATGAAACACACACACACACACAGAGCCCCCACTCCATGCCAAATGTCCATCATTCCCCCCTGGTTTTTTTAATCAAAAAAAAGACAAAAGGAGGGATTCCGACAAATAAATAAATAAGTGGTGCATGTTACTAAATGTCCTTCCCTGAGCATCTGTTGTTTAAGATCACCCTTGATTGATGACTGCTATTTTTTAATTGTTGCTTTTAAAATTTAAATGCCCCCCTGGGATGTGTTATAAGTGTGTTAGTACATGGTAGGAGGTCTGGAAAGTGGGAAACGGCAGAACCAACGCTCTCATGCCATTAGCTTCTTTAGAAGCCTGAGAACACCCCATGCCATAAAACAACAGTACCCTAAAGTAACTAACAATCTAATATATTGCTTTCACTAAAGGCAACTGACAACTCCGTCTTATGTGAGCTAGCCAGGATGATTGGCAGACAAGAGCATTTTAACCCTTTCTTTAAAAAAAAAAAAGGAAACCTTTCTATGTATTTGAACAGTACTAGAGCTGCACCATTTCGTTGTGCTGGGTTTTGTCCCTCACTCTGTATTATTATTTTAACACAGCGCTGTGTCTTCAAGAAGAAACCAGAGCAAGAGCAAAATTGCAAGGGATTTTGATTTTTTCCCCCCTCTTCTCCCCAGAAAAAGCAATAAATAAAAAGAGGCTATACAATAGAAATTAAACCATGGTATTTTCCCTTCCAGACACAAACCACACCATGCAAGTCCACTGCCAGAAGCATTAAATAACAGCGAGTTATTTCTCCCCACTTAAATACTGCTACATAAGGATGGGGGTGGGAGGGGTGGGACCCCTAAACGTGGTGGAATAAAACCGTCAAACAGCAAAAAGAAAAATTGTACAGAGCCAACAGCACTGATTTCCTACCTGTTTTTTCTTTGATTTCACACAAGACATTAAAAAGGGCTGGCTTCATCCTGTGGCAGTTTAAAGCGTGTTTCCTGGAGAAAAAGAGAAAAGAGGGGAGGGTGAAGTTTGGATGTCACAACAAGGAACACCTTTCCAAATTCACACTGGCTGGCATGTGCATGCCGGAGGTACCGGGGGGGACACGAAACACACGTTTGAGCCCCCTCGGCCCCGCCACCATCCCTGCCAGGACTTGAGCAGCGATGCTGCAGAACAGCCACCTACCCAATGCAGCGGAGATGAATTACACCAATTTAGGAATGGCTTGAAAATCGCCTTTGCCACTGAGCAGCTCTCACCACCGGTGCGAGCCAGGCAAAGCACCTAGCTGAAGCCAGCGGCTTTTGGGAGCCAAGTTCAGTTCAACTTCCTTATTCAACACAGAGAAGGCACCCGGTTCTCTCTGTCCCCCCACTTCCAATATTAAACCCAGTCATGGGGCTTTATCAGGTTCATCCTGCAAGGCAGAGGGGAAATAAAGCCCTCCTTGCCCCAGCACTAGAAACGTCCTCTGCTTAGAGCTGTCAGTTCAGGGGGATTTCAGCACTCAATTTGGAGACACATGCACACATACGCAGAGAGAAACCCGCTCCTCTGCCTCCATGCTACTTACATCCAGCTTATTTGCAGGTGTTAAAATTTAATTCTTTACATTTGGGACAGTAAACAGATTTCAAGAACGCAGCCGGCTGCTTCTGGGAAGGGGAGGGCATGCTATTCAGCGCCTTTCTTTTCAGCTGCTGTTATTTTAAAGCTGCCTGTTCTCCTGTGGGCTTTGGGGGAAAGAAAAGAGTTGGGGGGTACAGACGGTTTTAAATCGGGTGGTTTTGAAACTCACCATGCGCCTGCCGAGGCAAAGAAAGAGCATGATTTGGTATTTTCTCTTAAGCCATAAGATCATTTAGCCAAGGGTTTAGTCGTATAAAAGGGCTGTTGCTATCAGACGCCAGTTACAGGATTTCTGTTTACCAACCGAAATTACACGCAAAGACGATGTGAACATCTGGCAAACATTCACACTACTTACCCCACCACCCACAACACGTTAAAAAGATTTATATATCTGATGAAGCCTCTCAAAGGTATATACCCTTGCAGAACCACACAGCCCCCTTATCAGCACGCCCAGATGGGTGCAGACATTTGGGTATACACAAATCACGTACATATGCTGGAAGGGCCCTCTTACAAATAACGCCGGCACTCCGCATCTTCCCCAAAACTTCATTAAAACAAAAAAAACAGAGAGAAAAAAGAAAGAAAAAAGAGGCAGCGAAATAAACACACAATAGTGGGATGGACAGAAGAAACACAAAGCCAAAGATCACTGATAAATACAGTGTGTTTGGTAGTTCAGAATTAAAAATTATAATAGTAATAATATTATTTTTAAAAAGCACTGCGAGGAAGCAGCTGAAACAGTCCAGCAAAGCAAACCCATAGAGCCTTCTCCTAGCTCTGTTCTGCTTTGGTTTTATTGATTTGATTAACTACACTAAATTACCCAGGCAGGAACAAACACAATTCCTGCAACTTTCCGAAGGAAGATTCCCCTTCACTGCCCCAGGTCTGGCCAGGGAGAAAGTGCATGATTTGCACCTCCTAACAGCTACTCTGCCCCTGCAAGAACGTAAGAGAATGAATAGGATCAGCCCAGCAGCAAGCCTCTTCGGCAAGCAGGAGCTCTATGCAAGCAGGGAAGGCGAGGAGAACATAAGCTGAGGTTTGGGGTGTGTGCGTGGGGTACTTTTATCCCTCTGGAAGTTGTTATTAAGTGAGTTTTGGGGCTGTGCAGTGCCTTTTTCCAGGAATACTGTATTCTAGCAATCTGCTCTGGCTCGAAGTATGAATGCCAGGGAAAGGCCACCACCACACCTCGCAGCTCTGGCAACCCACAAGAAATTTCAAGTGTACTCCAGGCAATTCAGGGCAACTTTGGGTTTTTTTATTTTTATTGTTCCTTCAACCGTGCCTTCAATTTGGGGATTTATTTCCCCCCACCCCCCACCCCTTAACTTTTGCCAGTGACTTTGAAGGTGTGCGCGAGGTCGCGCTCCTTGAAGCTGGGGGCAATTTGGTTACTGCCTTTTACAGTCTTTCCCCCCCCTTTTTAAATACCTCTGCAATTGAGGGGGGGAGGGAGAGGGTTAAAAACTTCCACGAGTGTCCCCCAAGCACAAAAACTCGGCCTCAAAAATAACACCACCACAGGGCCCTAAAGAACAACATTATTAACGCCCCTTCAAAGAAAAAGGAGCAGCACTTTGTGCCTCTTTCGGGGAAGCCCAAAGCAGGGTCCGTCGTCGTCGTCGTCCCGCTCCAACAACCCTCACCCTCCAAAATTAACACACGTTTCCCCCTCAAAAAAAAAAAAAAAGCAGGGAAAAGCCAGGCCGCCCGCCTGGCAGAACCCGAGAGCTCCGGAGGGGATGAGGCCGGGGGGAGGCGGGATGGAAGGGGGGTGCTGCGGGCGCTGCGACTCCCGAAACAAACACCAAGTGGGGAAGGAGGGGAGGGAGAAGGGGGAGGGGGAGAATTAACCCGTCTCCCTTTTTTCCTTTTCCCCCTCCCATGTCCCGAATCTCCCGGCAGCAGGGACGCCCCTCCCGCGATGCGCCCCGCGGCCGGGTGCGCTGCCCCCGCCGGACAACAAAGGCCGGGCTGGGACGCGGGGGAAACTTCCCCGGCACCTGCCCCCTCCTCAACTCCCCCCACCCTCCGCCTCCCGGGGACGGGCCGCCGCTCTCACCTGGCCTGCGCTTCGTCCAAACTCTGGTCCGTGATGGTCATGATCTGCTGTAAGATGTCTCCGATGTCCTGCTTCCTGCCTGCCTCCCCCTCCGCCCCGCCTGGTCCATCCTGCATGTGCTGGGACAGGCCCGGGTGCCCCGGCATCCCCACCCCGCTGTGCGTGTGCATCAGCCGCGGCTGGTCATCCATCGCCGGCCCCCGGCCCCCGCTCCGCCGCTGCCTCTTCCTGCCCTGGCTGCCGGGAGCGGCGCGGCTGGGCTGGCCGCCTGGCTCCTCGCTTTCTTTTCTTGCTCGCTTTCTTCTTCTTCTTTCCTCTCCCCCTCCTCCTCCTCCTCCTCCTCCTCCCCAGCCTCTTCCTCTTCGCTTTTTATTTACCCTTCACGTTGGCGCCCGGCTCCGCGGCGGAGAGGAAGAGGAGGAGGAAGGAAAAAATGTTTAAAAAAAAAAAAAAACGAGAGAGAGAGAAAAGAAAGAGGGGAAAAATCCCTTTGGCTGCTGGAGGAGGAGGAGGGAGAGAGGGAGGGAGGAGGGAGAGGGGAAGGAGGAGGAGGAGGGAGGGAAAGGGGGGGGGTTCCGGGGAAGGGAGGGGAAACGGCAGCGACTCCAAAAGCAGGGCAGCTCAGCCCCGCGCCCGGGGAGGCAGCGGGCGGGCCGGTGGGGCAGGGTCTGCGCCTGGGGAGGCGGCGGCGACGACGACGGCGGCAGCAGCAGCAACGGCCGCGTCGGGGCGGAGCGGGGCGGCCGCCCGCGATGGCAGCGCCGGGGCTGCCGGGGCCGAAGCGCGGCGGAGCCCCCGCGCTGCGGGGGAGGGCTCCAAACTTTCCCCCACCCTCGGGGCGGACTCGGGGCTGGCTGGCGGCCCGCACCGCTCCACGGCCGGCAGCGGAGCCCGCCGCTCCCCCGCCCCCGACCTCCGCCGGGCCTGCGCGCACCACTCCCGGCCCTCGCCGCCTGCTTTTGTTCGGCTCCGGACTCCTCAAACTGGCACGGAGGAGCCCAGGGGGCGGGGGAGGAAGGGGCAGCGGCGCCTCCCCCCCCCCGGCCCCATTGGTGGCGGCGGCGGGAAGGCCGGCCCCCGCGGGCCGCCCCGCCTCCTCCGCGGCCGCCCGTCAATCTCCGGGTTCAGAGGTGGGCCGGGGGCCGCGCCTCGCCCGCGCCTTAAAGCGGCCTCGGCCGGCGGGCGGAGGGGAAACGGGAAGCGCGGAGGTGTGGGAGAGGGTTGGTAGTTAAGGCTTCGGCTTGCGGGGCTTTACCCGCCCCCCACCCCAGCCGGCTGGCTTCTCGCGCCGCTCTTAGCGTTTGCCCTCAGCTCCGGCTCGGGCCCTGGCCCGCCTCCCCACAGCGCTGTGCCCCGCAGCCCCCGGGCCTTCTCGCCGCCGGCCAGCTGGCTCTGCCCCCTCACGCTGCCGCCGCCGCTGCGTCAGCCCCGTATGCGAGGTGGGAGCGGGGTCCTTGCTCCTCCGAACCCCCCCGGGGGCTCCTTCCCTCTCACCTCAGCTGCTGCCGTCCCCTCATGGTGCCATGTCTCTCCTTCCTCCCCCCGGTCCCGCAAGCGAGGCCTTCCCAAGTGCATCTCTCCGGACGGTGTCCCGCACCCCACAGTCCCACACGCACCAGTGGAGGTCCCACGGCCACCAAGCCTGCTGTTCAGACACACATGTCCTGGTGTGGCGGCTTCCTCGGCCCTTCTAGACATTCTGGGGGGTCTGAGACCATCCAGTGGCCAAGAAGCACCCATGTACGGTGAGCCGGCATGCCCCTGAGAGCCAGATTGCTTGCAGATTTGTATTTAGAAAAGAATAAATGGAAGGTAGCCACAGTGACACAAAGATTTGCGTGGCGGATGCTCTCATGACATCCTTTTCTCAGATCTGAGGGCTGCCAGCTCCAGGCTCCTCATAACATGAGGGAAGATGGATCCAGCCCGGGTTCCAGAGCTGGATGCAGGCTGGGGAAAGAGCCATCAGGCTGATTGGAAAGAGTGGGACAAAAAAGGAAAAAAATATTTTTAAAAAGGCAATTGTTTTGCTTTCACTCTTCCTTTTTAATGAAACACTTTCCAGTGTTTTAAGCAAAACATGACTTTTCATTCTGAAATTTCCTTTCGAACCATTAAAATGTTTTAAAGTGGTTGAAGGCGAAGTGAGATGTTTTGATTTTTGTCGCTATGAAATGTTTCGCTCAACACTCTGTTTCTTGATTTGCCAAAATTTTTCAAAGGTTTCTGCTTTCTCGCCCGAGACTTAACTCTCTCTATATTTTTTTTTTACTTTTCTGAAAAAGGGGAAAAAAAGGGGAAAAAATATCCCTTATATCCATGGCTTCATAGGGAGCGGAACTTTATCCAACAAACAAGGAGCCAAGGACTCCTCTCCTAAGGTCCAAACTTTCAGACACTTAGTCACCCTTTACCTGCCTGCTTGCACATGAGTCTAGACTCAAGCTGTCTCAAACTCTGGCAGGAACTCTCCCACCCCTCCAGAGCTCAATCCAGGGTCTTTCGGGTTGGATTTTGAGTGACTCTAAGGAGAAGGAGTGCAGCCAAAAAGGGACCAGTGGTTTGTGGAGGCAGGGGTACACAGAGACAGGGACATTAGGGACCATGGCCTGCAGTGGCCTGCTGATCCCACAGACTCTTGTCCTTCTTCTGCTTCTCGAGTCATGACAGGATGCCTTGGCACATGAGGTAGACAGGAGAGAGCAGGAGCCAGAAGACCCTTGGGGGAGTCAGCCCAGGAAGGGTATGAGGCACATGTGGGGGTGAGGTGAGTTGTCTGTGGGGTCAGTGAGCCCCAGGCAGCCCCACAGCTCTGCTCCCCCAATTCTCCTCACAGGGAGGGTGGCAGAGCAGCCCCAAGGGGAAGCACAGGGTCTGGAGGAGCCATCAGGCCAACACAGAAACGGCCAGGCCCCTGCCTCTGCTGGAGTCTGTAAAATCCCTCCTGTCAGAGATAACTAATCCCAGGGCCTTTACAACACCTCTCCTGAAAAGCACATTTCATTCCTCCATCTCCTCCTGCCTTCCAAGTGCCTGAGACTGCGATAGGTATTGCCAAAAATATTCCCCACAGGAGCTGACACTGGACTCCCTTAAAACCCAAACACCATCACCCCTCCTTCCCCAAGATGCAAGCAAGCGCTACAGTCTATTATCTCTACACCCACTAAATCTTTCTGAAATAAAGAATAAACATTTCCACCACATGTAGTGTAAGTGTATGTGCCAAGCTGCATCGCTTCCTCTCCTCCATGGTGGTTATAAAGTGGTTTTGTTTCAATGGTGAAGCAGATGGACAAGTTCCAAGTCTGGTGTCCCCACTCCCTCCGAGTACAGCTATAATGTTATCTTTGGTTTATCGCAGATTCCTGAACAAAATGTTTACGGGAGTCTCTTGTTTAAAATCTTGGCTCTGTTGGAGCACAATTCCCATTATTTATTAAATGAAAATCAAGCTCTTGTTAATGCACCATTATCGTGGCAAAGCGGAGCCCTGGCAACCAAGGCCAAACACTTTCTCTGAGCACCAGGGAAGCATCTCCCCATCATCATCACCCCAATACACCGCGCTGGGATGAAAAGCGGGCTCCTGGCCTCTGATGCCTTAAACATTTTATTTTTAGTGAGGAGAGCCATGGACACTTCTGCTTTGCTGTCCAAAACCAGACACCCCAGAGTCAGAGAGCGTACAGATCATCCATAATGTCATGGGAAGGGCTTCACCTGAGACACCTCTGTGGCGATGCCCTTCTCCCTTCACCGTAACTGAATTAATTTTCCTCCTGCTTCTGCAAAATCCCTCTCATCTATTCCATGGAAAATCCCAAACTCGTCCTCTTTTCCAGTCAGCCACATCCCCCATAGCGCCGCAAGCTCCAGATGGATAGTCACTCTGGGCTTGAAGTACGGCACAGTTTACATTCCTAAACAGTTTTCAGAGGAGATTCTTAAACTTTCCCGGAAACATTGAATTGCCGCTTTGAACTGATTGTTTATTTGTCAATTTAGCCATTAACCTTCTTCTTTACTCCTTTGGCTTTTGATAAGACAGAAAAATGTCAAAGGGGAGGGAAATAGCCTCAGAATTATTTCCCCTGGCGAAGGATCCCAGTCCCCAGAAGTGAAGGGAGTCCTCTCATCAATTTTAGCAGAGACACAGCTTCACCAGCGGTGCCAGGTTAAATCAGCCTTCAAGGTTTCGCAGGGCTTGTGCATTAGACTTGAGCAAAGGACCTCGGTCTTATGGAGCAATCTCAAGGTATAGATCTCAAAGTCCTTTTGAAAGGAGCTCAGTAATGCTGGGTCCCACTTAAAGGAGGTGGGAAGAACTAGCCAGGCAGTCAGAGAGTCAAAAAGGGATTCCCACTTGCCTTGTTCCCATCCCCTGGATCACCCTCACTTTGCCCTGGTCATGGTGCATCCTAGTAGAAACACGTCTTTTCATTAAATGCATCGCTTAGTTAGTATCTCCTGTCTGCAAAACTAAATACTACAGGCAAAGAAGAGGGGATTGGTGGCTACTGACACCAAAATCCGTTCCATCTAAACTTGTTTGCTGCTTATTCAAATGCAAGTAGCAAAATTCCTACCCTCAGAAGTTTACCAAAAAGGCAAACGGCTTTTCCCAATAGCTGACATAAACATGTAACTGCTACCAAACATATTTACATGTTCGAAATAGATGGTATAATTACAATGAGTTATAGTCAATATTCAGGCTTTCCCGGGTTTAAGTGCTACCTCCTGATAGAACACAGCGCATCCTTTAATTGTGCTCACATGCTCTTTCTTAGAGACTCGTGCCATTCTCCCCCCTCCCCCCCAACCCATCTGTAATTGAAAAGAAAATGGCATTGTTTAAAAGAAATTCTCTGCCCTCCTGGAAATAAACAGGTGACTTCCCTTACGGAGCATCCTATTTCTGGGACTTTGACATTGCAGCAAAGCATATGTAAAGTCCTTTTGGACATTTTTCCAGACCCCACATTTGAATTCCAGGGAGGAAATACAGTTTTTGAAGGCTCAACAAAATAAGGGTTTTGAAAACAAGTCAGGTAAAAGCTATCAGAGGAAAACATCAACAAAAGCAGGCATGGAGTCCTCCAATAACAGCAGGGCTATTCCACACCGGAGTAGAAAGGACTTTCAGCTGATGTTCCTCACAGGATACAGAATAGCCGTTAAATTCACTTTTACCTTGTGTCACTCTCCTTCTTCAAAGCGCTTCTATAAAGAAAAAGCCACATTAGAGAGACAAACACGTGACTGTATTCCACAGCTTCTCTGGGACATCTCCCAAGTCTGGCCTCCAAAGGAGACCTCTTCACCACCAGGGCTATAGGCTCACTGCTGCAGTAAAGTCCTTGGCAGATGATTTTCCAATGCAGCATATCCCTAGTTGCCTCTTACAGAAACGGAGGGACAAGAAGGAGGAGGGCCTTTCCTCTATGAACCACTGGCAAGAGCTAAGGTTATCACCCAAAAGTGATGATGTAACACCTACCTTCATCACTCTCAGTGTCTGTCAGAGAAATCGCTGCTGCCTTGTGTGAATAGGCCTTTTTTGTGTGCATCTCAGGCACAAACTCATGGATTTGGGTTGTTTTCCACCACATCATGAACTTTCAAGCAGTCTTTATGGAGTTCATCTGCAGGCAGAAGTTGGTTTTCCTCTCTTGAGCTTTACATCAATATCCAAGGCCGAGAAAGGCTCAGCTATAGCTTTCTGATTTCACCTTCATAAAAGAGGGGTTTGAGGCTATCCCCAAAGACAGTTCTCAGCAACCCTGAGTAAAGAGATAGAGCAAGCAGCCTCAGCCCCTCCGCAGCTGTAAAGTTGGTGGGAAGTGTCCATGTTCCCCCACCATGCAAAGTTCTACCAAGATGACCCTTTCTGCTGTCTGAGATAGAGCCCTGCCATCCCACACACCCCTCAAGTTGCTCACCACCACAAAGCAGTGAGCAAAGAAGAGGTCACAGCGAGAGACCTAGGTCTGTGCAGCACTAAGCAAGCCAACAGCTCAAATTTGCTGACTTGCTTTTCAATAAAATTCCCCCCTTGGCTTGTTCACAGATTCCTCCAGTCTCTCTCACAGGAGTTTTGACCCAGTCAAACTGTCCCATCCTTTCTACACAACTGCTGGAGTTGGACCTTAGCCTTTCATTTCATTTTCATTTGGCTTCTTCCCCAACTCCCCATATTTGAGCACTTTGCTTATTATCAGTCTAGTCCCTCCTGTAGGCTTTTTCAGCTCCATTCCACTAATTGGTTGGAGTATGGGCCCAGCATTCCCTAAAAGAGAGTCCCTTCCCCTCGCACACCGTCACTGCCACAAGTTCAATGCTCTCCCCACGCTCCCTGAGCAGGAGCAACACTTCTTCTCCAGAAGGTGCCTGTGTCCTTGTCTGAGTAGGTCTGAGACAGTGATCGATATAATCCCTGATATACGATTGTGTCCCATATTGGTTCTTCACAGCCCAGGAAACACGTCCCCTGGCAGGCCCTGAAGGTTGTGGGACAGACAGAAAGCTTCACAACCAGACATCCATTTTCACTATTGCTCTTAGCAGCAGCTTTCCCAGTAATATCCCTGTATTGCACAGAACCTTGGGAAGCAACAAATTTCAAAAAGCTAAGAGCCTCGAAACAGGACGTGCACTTCAATTCCAACAAACAGAAAACATTTGGATTCTCTTACAGTCAGGAGAACCAAAGATGCTCGTGCCACTCTTGTTGATGACCTTGTCTTTCCAGAACACAAGCTACCACCACTTCTCTGCAGCTCCCAGGTCACATAGAGGTGTCAAAACCACTTCCCTCTCACTTGTGAGCAAGGAGGCAGCACTGCAGAGAGAATAACCACAAATCACAGCAGCAGCTCTCGTGTCCCCAGGTCCAACCCAAGTTCACCAAGGACTGTACTTTCCTTTTACCTGCAACGCTTAATTTCTTACCACACTTTCCCAGGAGGAAAAAATCTCACCTAGAATTGCTGTCAAGTCACATATCGCATCTCACCCCTGAAAGACTTAGGCAGCTTAAACCTAGAAGAAAGATAAACTCAAATGCTGCTTGTTCGATAAGGGCACATCTACTGTCCAGCGGCAGCTGGGTACTGTGGGACACGTGGAGCTGGAAGCTGGGATGGGGGCATAGGTTGCCCACCCCAGGCACTGTTTTCCAGAAGGGCCAGGCGGAAAAAAGAGGTTGTCACTTGCTCTGAATGAGAGCAAAGCCTGCAAAGGAAAAGCTGTTCACATTTTGCAGAGAGCTCAAAGCCACCTAGCACTCATGTTCAATGGGTGGCCTGCTGACCTCAGCAGCTTGGCTTATGCTAGGGAGGAAACGCCCTAGCCCAGAGGATGGAAAGTCAGGTTCAGTAGTATTGTGACTTGGGGAGAGGGTCTTGTTTGGCCAAATGAGATGGAGGTCTTAGATGCTGCTGTGCAGCCTCCCACACAGCAACAGCTGTGGCTTTCCCACCTTTGTTTAGTGAGTGCAAAAGTCAAGGCGTCCAAGGGATGAGGCTTTTTGGGAGAGGGCTGGAAGATGCTTGCCAGAGGGAGGGAAAAAGGATGAGAGCGCCGTGGTCACAGCAATGGGGAAGACAGAAGGACACATAAAACTCAAAAAGCTTTTAACTCAAACATGCTGCTTTTCCCTCGGTTTCATACTGGGGAGGGTCCCCAAAGGATGTAAATCAATGAACCTGATTTGAAGCGATACCAAATTACTTGTGGTAAAGACCTGGCTTTAAAATTTGAAAGGCCCCGAGCAGGTGTTGCACAGGAGCCTGTATTTCAGGGCTCAAGCTGGGAGGATCCCATACACTGCCCTGGCCTCACATAAAAGAGCCGAAACTCCTCCTGTGTTCCAGGCTGCTCAGCCTCTTCCTCCAGCTAATTGTTCTTTCCCCAGTTGTATAGTCTATTTCTGGAGCAATACAAGAATTAGGACAGAGAGAAAGACAGACACTGTCAGAGTCCAAGGAGGAGGAGAAGGTCCCCACAGAACAGGCAGTGCTGAGCTCCTAGCAGCCAGATGGGGATGGGGTGGGGGTAGAGAAATCAGAGAAGCATCCTAGGGGATGCAGACCACCATGAGCAGAGGGCAAAGGGAGGAGAGGCAAAGGCAGCCACAGCTGTTTGGTTTCGAGGGGAAGGGAACACGGGTGGTTATAGTCAGCTCTGGACCAAAATGCATGACCTGTGGCCAGCCCAGGGGTGGGCAGCAGATGCAGAAGTGGCAAAGGGACATGTGCTGACCCAAAGGTGCAATGTACCTTGTCCTCAGAGAGCTGCCCCAAGCAGGCAGGACAGTGCTCAGCACGTACAGCTGCTGTTAGGCCAGGCATCACTCTGGCTCTGCTGCAATGCCCCCAGCTCTGCCCACAGCAGCCAACATGCCTGCTGACCCTCAGGCAACTCCATCTCCCTTCCCAACCGGCTCAGTGCTGGGAACGCAAACCATCCTGCCGAGACATGCCCTTTCTATTTCCATTTCTCCCTCCCATTCAGCTGTGACAGAGCCAGGCTGAGAAGGGTCAGACTCACCACATGAAGCCCAAGACTCGATGTAAACCAGGGAGAGCCGTTCCCAGGGTTGGGCTGGAGCATGGGGAAATGACAGGCACATCTCCTGAAACCTCAGGAGCTTGCCAGCCTTGTGATCTGAAGTCAAGGCTGTCAGGGACCGCTCAGAGCTTATAGCAGTGGTTATCCACCTTGGAGCTAAGGGGCTGCCTTGGAAGCTTCAGACAGTCATTGCTCCACATAAGAAAGGGGACTCATTGAACAGGCACTCTAGACACATCTGGCCAGCTGCTGCTCCTGGGCACTGTCATGCAGTTGAAGTCAAAGGCATGAGACTGGAGGAAGAGCAAAGGCTTAGCCTAGCCAGGTCTGGAGCACAGGGCAGTGTGGGTTGCACCCTGCTTTACTCCTTGCCCCAGGAACTGTCATTTACCAAAGCATGTTCTGTTCTATTCTATCCTATCCTATTCTATTCTATTCTCATAGCCTATATAATGTAGCATTCTCCAAGCCAGTGCTTTCTGTCCGCCCTGGAGTAACATCCCAAAAGGAAGCAGCTCCTAGGAGACCCCACCATCGCGGCCTCCATCTCTGAACGGTGGACCTCACTTTCATGCTTCATGATGAAAGGTCTTTTTAGGCTGCACAAACCATTTGTGATAAAAGACAAATATTATTATTTCCTAGGGTTTTTTTCTTTGAAACGCAGAGCAGATGAGAAAGCATTTGTAATGTGTAATCAGAGGTGCCCCTTAAAACAAGAAATCAGTGTATCTAGTCCTCAACTGATGTAGGACCGGATGGATCCCTCACAAAGGGTAGAAGAGTAGTCTTGGCTTGGTGCTGGGATTGCAGCGGGAAAAATCTGTAGAGGGACACAAGAATACCTTGGTGATGGACTGAAGCTAAAAATAAATAAACAAACCAATGGCATTCGTGACTCTTCCCATCAAACAAGTGTTTCCAGGGTGGGTATCTCTTCCACTTGCTCAAGAAGAGGAGCGAGCTGTGGTGTGTGTTGCGCACACACACACACACAGAGGCAAATCCCAGGCGTCTAGGCATGGCTTCCCAGGCTGTATCAAGTGCAAAGTGAAATCACCTGAAGAGTGTCGCTTTAAAAGCCACGGAAATGCAGAGAGCAGCACCAGCAGCAGTCAATAGCAATTTCCACCACTGGGTCGATACCATCTGATGGCTGTGTAGCTGTAAAGATTGTTTCACACACATATCGGGAGGTGGGCAGGGGCAGGAAAAGTGGAATTGGTTTTAATGATTGCAGGATTCAGAGTACTCCTGGCTCCCTCTCCCTCTTCCACGAGAAATACATGCACAAAGAATCAGAAATCAAATTTCTAGCCCTGTCAGTTCCTATCACACCAGCTTCCCAGCTTGGACTTCTTCCCAGTTTGCCAGGGAAGCTTCTCCTAATCCACTGAGAAGTGCATTACCAGGAGATGGAGTTGCAGCCTGTGTCCAAACTTGCCCGCGGTTTCAGGTTATTAGCTCCACCGGTTTGGGCACAGAGCCCCAGCAGAAGTGCAGTGCTCAGGTTCAGACCCAAAGGCTTTCCAGATGAGAGTGATTTACGCTATTTAACCTCCCAAGACAAGACCAGCACCTCCTTTTGCTACATATGCAGGCACCAGCAAAGCACGAACAGCCAGGCCCACACACAAAAAGAGAGGGAGGGTGCCCATTTTGCGGAGAAAATGTGTCTAACTACAGACTGAAAAAATAATAGGGCGTTGTTTTTTCCCCTTGCCTCACTTCTGCTCTTCTGCCAGCGACTTCAGGGGCAACACGAGTGGAGGCGCCTTGGCCAACACTGAGAGCACTGCTTTGGGATGAAGCAAGCTGGTCAGATGGCCTGGGGTTCCCCGGGTTGCCCCCCACACCTCCTTACCAGTCCCAGCTCTGCTCTTCAGCCCCTGTAAACGTGCTGAAGCACCAGTTGCTGCTGCCACTTCCCTTGCACTGCCTGCCTCCTGCCTGAGGCATGGATGTTTTCTTGCAGGGTTTCGCTAGCTGGAACTCTCATTTCTGCTAGGAAAGCCTCTCTTTGTGCTTCTGCTGTAACTGGAAGCCACAACCGTGTCTGCTTTTCAGAAAATAAAGAACACTAGTTAGAGTCTTTGTCTTCTAATTCATTAATTTGCTTACATCTCAACACAAACCTCTCCATTGCTGTCACATAAATAAGCAAGATAACTTTCCAAGGAGCTGAGGCCCCACCAGCCCCTCTCCTGACCTTTAGGTCCTGGGTACCAGGGTGGGAGCGGAGCTGGGCATCTTCATCTCTGAGAACTGGGGCAAAGCAGCCCCTCCGCAGCTCATCACGTTGTGTTCAGGGTCTTCCCAGCCCCTGAGACATCAACCCCTATTTGCTACAGCTTTTCCTTTTCCTTTTCCCTTTCCTTTCCTTTTCCTTTTCATTTTCCCTTTCCTTTCCTTTTCCCTTTCCTTTCCTTTCCCTTTCCCTTTCCTTTCCTTTTCCCTTTCCCTTTCCTTTCCTTTTCCCTTTCCCTTTCCTTTTCCTTTTCCCTTTCCTTTCCTTTTCATTTTCATTTTCCCTTTCCTTTCCTTTTCCCTTTCCTTTCCTTTCCCTTTCCCTTTCCTTTCCTTTTCCCTTTCCCTTTCCTTTCCTTTTCCCTTTCCCTTTCCTTTTCATTTTCCCTTTCCTTTCCTTTTCCCTTTCCCTTTCCTTTCCCTTTTTAAATAAGCATACAACCATTTCCCCATCAGCCTGATTCTTTTATGGAAGAGGTAACCAAAGCGGTTAGAAGCATAGACCCCCAAACTTCCAGCCTCCGGAGTCCTTTTAGAAGCAGAAATGCCAGGTAAACAGTACTCAAACCTTGAAGCCTGGAAATGGTGAATGAAGTCGAGCTTCACTGCAAGGGCTGGAGAAACTTGAGAAGGGCAGGCTGCAATTAGCAGGGCTTGCTCAAGTTTTAAATCAACTGCAGACCGGACACCAAAGCTGCTCTTGCTCTGGATCCAGCTTCACAAATTGGGTTGTTTTGTTTTGTTTTTCCCTGGGAAGAAATATAAGGAGAGGAATGAAGAAGACAGAAACACATAATTTCCCCATTTTTAAGCAAGGCATCTTGCTGTTTTGGTTCAAAAGGCTCCTGGTGTACACCTGCCCCTTTCAGAGGACCTCCCAGCTTTCTTCCCCTGTGCTGCCACCACTATCCCTCAGCCCGGCAGCCATGCAGAGGTGTTCGGGAGACACAGGGAGGGTGACAAACATAGCAAAAGGGATGACTGAAGCACGCTAACTCATCAGAGGGAGGTCAGCACAAGGCAGCAGACCTCTGACCCTCGAAGAAAACTGGAAAATAAACTCTGTCTCTTTCTATGTGTGTGACGCTGATGGCGAGGCCACTTGTGCCCTTCATCCTGGCCAGGAACACAGAAGAACCTGCAGATGATGAAGGCTTGAAATTGAGAGCCATCAAGGTCAGGAGAGCCACCAGCATCAACTAAACCTACTCTGGTACTGTGCAGGTGGAAGGGCTGTGGGAACTTCAGGTCAGTTCCTACCCTGCCTGCAGGAACCACATACTATACAAGGAGAGACCCCCCCTGAGCCCCATGGTGTCTCCATGGGGAGTTTGCAACTTTGCTAATTAGTCATCAAACCAGCAACCTCTTAGTCACCACCACTCCTCCTCTTCCCAATAAACTGAAACAAATCACAAAACCTCTCAATGCATTAAATTTCATGTGTTTGTTTTTTTTTTAAATGCCCAAATCATTATTTTTGCTCGTCTTTTGGGCTACATTTTCAGGTATCCACAAAAATAAAGCGGAAGGTCCTTGTAATGGTTTAAGTCCAGAGGCTGCGACTTTAAATAAAACCCCACGCTTCGGGAGATGATGCTCAAGGCAATGGCAAGCACAGCTTCTGCTTTGCCTGTGCTCAACCCTGCAAAAGACTGAAAGGGCTCTGTCTGCTCAGCAGTCAAAGAAAATCTTCGTTGTGACTTGATCCCAGATACCCACAGAGTGAAAATAGCTGAGATTGGCACGTTTGTTAGGCTCACAGGTAAAAGGCACAGTAAGCAGCAAAACCCAAAATAAATAGCAAGAGTTGACAACACTGAGTGAGGGAACCTTGAATAGGAAATAAAAGACAATTTTGAACAGTGAGGGCAGTTAATCACCAGGTCCAGTTACCAAGGGAAATAACAAATTCATCATCAGTCAGAGGTCGTGCATGGAGACTGGATGTCTTCCAAAAAGCAATGCTCCGGTTCAGGATCAAGTTCTTGGGTTCAAGAGCATCTCTCGGAGGAGAATAATGCCCTCCATCACAGCCTCAGCGGGTGATGCTGGCCTGAGCTGCCCAGCGAGGGTTGCAGCATGGCAGAGCCCCCACCTTTGCTCCCCTCCCCCAGCCAAAACCCTGCACTGACCATGGCCCTTTTCCAGACACCTGTCTTGAGCCAGGCTCTGAATCGTAGCCTCTGCCATGCTCAGCTCCAGCATGGTGCTCTTGGCCACCGAGGCAAGCTGTGCCACCACATTCCCTGTGCCGATGTGCTGGCTGCCCAGTGCAGCCAGGGATACAGAACAATGATCCCCTTTTCCCCCCCTGCTCCTTTTAGTTGCCTCATGTACTCCTTCCTTCCTGTAGCTGCCACACAAAACCAAGCCCAAAATACATGCTCTGGCTCCTGTTTACCCTTTCAGGCAGTTTTCTTGATGCCCAAGACACTGATTTGAACTGACCTCTCTCTCTCAGCACCACCTCACCACCAAAACTCAACTTCTCATCCCTCATTGTAGGCAGAAACAACGAACCCAGGAGCAAAGCAAAGCAGCCTTGGCATCTCTGACATGCTACAGCACCTCGACCTCCCAACCATCATGTGGGAGAAAAGCAAAATGGATCAGAGTCTGATTTCCAGCTTTGATCATGGACATGGAGAGCAAAATCCCAGCTGGTATGTCCCCACATGGAAGTAACTCCCCAGATCCCACAGGTCAGAGCGGTGCTCCCTCCCCTCCATGTACACCAGTCAGTATGGCCAGATGTAAAGAGGTTTCAGAAGAAAGCAGGTATCTGCAGCTCCTGCTGCTTCCCTGACCCTTGTAAATCCAGTCTCTTGAGTGAATGGCTTGTTTGGAGAGAGCCCTCCGTTTGTTTGTCTGGGCTCTAGTGATAATAGCTCTAATTTATCTCTGAGCTGGGCAGGCATGTCTAATGTGTTTGAGTATTTAGAAGGACCGCCGGATTCTCTGAAGCGGAGGCATGATGACCGCACAGCCCTTAGTGCCCCACCTCAGAAATTAAAGACCAGCAGACAACCTTTGAAAGGGACAAAGACAGCCTGGGACATGCCACCATGCCTCCTCCTCCTGCTTACAACCCTGATGCTTTATCATCTATCTCCACGCAGACACATTCCACCTCTCCTCAGACTTGATTAAGTGGCATGAGCTTGGCATCTGTACCAAGAAGCACAGCACAGCTGGCCAATGCACTGGGCCTAATCTTAAATTCACCCTTCCTGCACTCTGAGCTCCATTCCAGCTATGACCAGAAACCAGCCAAAGATCCTTTAAGCTGGGTCCCAGCAGAAGGGGTTAACTGGAGCCAGCACTGACGAATGGTGAGACCAGGTAGCACACAAGATCCAACCACCAAGACACGCACAGCCCGAGCCTACTCAGCCTCACACACCACCGCCCATCACCTGCGCTGTGCTTGCAGGCCTACACATGCTTCAGCCTATGACAAATGCGCGGTCACATGCTTCAGCTTAAATCACTCTTGTGGAGGTTTCAGCAATTCTCTTCATGCCATTTCAGCTAATTTTAGCTGAGAGGCCATTACCAAGGTTTGACTGGCTGGTGGCAATTTATCAGGTCACCTTGTTGGGGTAAGGAGCCTGATCCGATTCTGCCCCCTCTCTGCTCTCCCTCTTCCAAACACGGGAGCAGAAGCTTGGAGAACCTGCCCTGCCATAACAGCGTCCCCAGCAAAAGCGCAATTTAACAAAGGGCCACCATGAGCAAGCCCACTTTGCTCCCCATGCCCATCCTCCCTGCCGCCTCGCACACCAAGATGCAACTGGTGCTGGGGTGAAACGTGCCGGGCATCGTGTACCACCACGCAGACAGGAGGAAATGACGCCGCAGCTCCCCATCTGCCATCACAGGGCTAATTTATAGAGACCGAATGTAATTAGTTACCCTGGCACAGAGCCAGAACACCAAGGTTAACACCCTCTCTCTCTCAAAAGAGTGCCAGGGGAACGTTAGAGGGATGCTGCCAAGTCAGTTTTTATGCTTCGGCTTCAGGTGTTGCAAGCAGCAAGCTTTAGCCAGGGCCAGTTGGGAGGAAAAAGAGTTGTCATAGAGTGGGTTTTTTTTAAAAACAAAAGCAAAATGAAAGCAGAGGTTTGCTTTCTCCTTGGTTTTTTGGGTTTATTAACTTCAACTTTACTGTGCCACACCAGGGACCTGAGTCAAAACAGCCTTGGAGCAAAGCGAGGGCTTGCAGATGCATCCTTTGGTTGGCTTTGGAAAGTTCCAAGCCTCTCTCTTGGCTTTGATAGAGAAATCTTGCGAGGCCTTGGAAAAACATTGCTTCATCCCTGTCCCTGAGCTCCCCAGCCCTAAGACGGCCTTGGCATCATCTGAGCCATCATCAGCCGGAGCAAGGGCTGGAGCAGACGCCGTGTCTGTGCTGCGCTGGCCAGAGCAAGTGCTTGGCTCGACAGACTCCTACGGAGCTGGCAAAAGTTTCTCATGGCTCTAATTTTTTTAAATTTTTTTTTTAACGTGGGTTTAAAACAGATTGAAATGGCCCTTGTTAAAAATAAAAGCCACCAAATTTAGCCTTCCTTCCCTCTTCTCCCCCACCCCCACTCCTCAGCCTATTTCCTGGAGTATTTGCAACAGGCGACTAGTTGGGAGGTTTTTCCCCAGGGGTTTTGTCTGTTATTTATAAAGCTTTGATGAAAAATGTCAAAGAGAGAGAAAGAAAAAAATAAATCAACTTCCAGGTGACCTCTCTCCTCCTGCAGCAGCTCTGCTCCCTGCAGCGACAAGGCACTGCGCAGACACAGCTTTCAGGGACCACATCCAGCATCCTTTGGGGTCGATGCAAACCTGCCCTCTCTGCCTTCCCTGGAGTCTCTCTCCAACCCCCTCCAGCCCTGAGGGATGTAGCAATGAGGGGTATAGTTTCTTTTCATTTAGAGTTTACTCGTTCAGGAAAAAAAAAAAAAGTCACAAACCCCTACTTCTTAGCAGCGCCATGTTACTGGCAGGCATCCCTGGAGCTTACTGGTCTGGATGACTTCCCAAAAACAGTCAGCACAGGACCTTGAGGGAGCCAGGGTGCCATCCCTTCTGGGTTCTAGGGCAAAGCAGAGGGAAAAAAAGTCACAATTCCTCCTGACAGCCCCACTGGTGAACTGATGTGGACATCTGTCTGCTGACAAACCAGAAAACCCCCAAATTTTCATCTCTAGCCTACTCCTCAGCCCATAAACCCACAGAGGAGAGGGCAGGGCAGAATGCCACCCCTGTCCCCTCTGTGGGTCCAGCGGGAGGGGAAGGACAAACCCAGTGAGAGCAGCAGTACCCTCTGATCAGCCTGATGCAGGGTATGGGGTGATGCTTGAGGTGGGAACATCACCCTCTGCTCCCTACCCCTGGAGCTGGGCAGGGGGAACGCTGTGGGGATGCACACACGTGTATTTATCTGCACACACACATGTGTGTGCATGCTTTGGCACGCATACAATGCATACTGAGATAATATTTTGAGAACAAACATTTCATTTTAAAAGTCACCGTGTGACAACAAGTTAATTATCTATCATATCATCTCTCAAACCCAAACATTTTGAAAGCTAGGAAATAACTAATTAAGATCATCATAAATCTTACTCTGTCTCACAAGCCCATTTTCCTAAGAAATAGGAAGAAATACATATTTCATCACGATGCAACATCCGTAACTCTGACCTGTGAGATATTGATGACTAGTTCACACCGTTTCTCTATCTAAATACTTTTTTTGCAAAGGTTACCATAAGGTAGCATGGGATAATTGTTTGGTAACGCTCTCCTGGCAACCTAAGTTCTAATAAATCTGCAGACAGAGATAGTTAGGAGAACGAAAGAAGGAAAAAAAAAGAGATAACATCGGGATCCTCTTGCCTAGCAGGAGCCACGTGACTTCCTCAGATCCATTTTGTTTTGAACCAGGACAAATCTCATAGAGGAACGCAATTAACTGCTCCCGGTTAAAGCTTCAAACCCTCTTCCTCCTCCAGACAATTGCCCCTGCCCAGAGCTAGGCCAGAGCTCAACACAAGAGAAGAGCTTAAAGACATGACCATGGAGGGAATGTAAATTATTTTGTTTTATTTTTTTCTTCCTTTTGATCAGAGCAGGTGGAACAACCATTTGAGTGATGCTCTGAGCCTGGACCCGTGTTTCATCGGAAAAGGATATTCACACGTAGCCTCGGGAAAGGAAACAAGGGTGAGGTAGGGGAGAGATCAGCAAAGGAAGGCATGTCTGGAAATCAGAAAACAAAATGAAACTTGGCAGGACTGAGGCAGAGTTAGACCTTGAGAAGGAGACAGAAATGCACAGCAAAAAGGGGCTTTGTCATAAAAGAGGAGCAATGGTGAAGTACAGCTGCTCCACACACAGAGTGGAGGTCAGAGTTAGGGTGGTTTGGACACAGCCCTAAAAGTAAATCAATGCTCGGTGCCTGGGGAGGCTATAGGCAAGGAAAGCACGTGTGGAAATGGCAATGGTCCTTACCTGTTTGATGGTCTGGAGCAGAGGAAAGCCACTGCTCAGAGAGACAGCATCCAGGAGTCACATTCCGTGGCTGCAGGGTAGGAGAGGAAGCACCTCTGCTTAGCTCTGCACAGCTCCCAGGTTGATCTCAAGAGTCTGCAAAGCTCCAGGACAGGCTTCAAAGCTGGATCGTTTGGGACTCTGGGCTCCCTGTGTGGCAAAGGAGCCAAAATGCAACATGGCTCTTGCAAATTTGGCTCTTAGCTTCTGCAATGAAACCCAGGAGGTTCCGCTGGGGAAGACTCGAGTGATTCCTGATGGATGAGGATCATGGGACAATGGACTGTGAAGCAGAGATGGGCAGAACAGGGTTAAGCTGAAGGACTGGGGCACAAAAAGCCACCTCCATCCCAGCAGCTGCCAAACCCCAATCCACCTCAGAGCCCGTGGGCCAGGGCCACAGCAGGTCAGAAGGCCCTAGTCTCAGGGCAGAGTGGGCTTTGGTGCACCCAGAGGGGTGGAATTCAAACAGACCCAAACGTTGTGCTGCACATCCAGGGAGGCTCTCACACTGCTAGAGCAGGCCCTGATTTAGTGAGGGCTGTTTGCAAACGGATTTAAGCTAAAAGGAAGGAAAAAAAAGGCTCTTTTTATACTGGAATTAAGGTGTCTAGACAGAGCCTTCCTGGTGTAACTGGACCTGCACGTACCAGTCGTGATACACCAGATAAAACTTCCCATGTAGACAAGGACTAAGAAATCCTCTGGCAGGGATTCCAGCAGGAGCCATTTTAAAAGTCTTTAATCTCGAGAATTACTTACGCCACGTAATGAAGTCTGCATTATGGCTGTTCATTACACAGACCCTAAACGCTGGAAAGCAGGCAGATTTTCTTTGGCATTACAACAGGAAACCACGACATAGACAGGGCTGGCCCTCAGCGTGAGGTCACATCTCCCTCTAGCTGCTGGTTCTGGGGACTCAGCAGCCTTTGGCCACCCAACACCCTGCAGAAGTTCCTCACCCATCTCTCCTAGGCACCAGTGCTTCTTCCAGCGCTGCAGGTCTTGGGGTCGCTTCTTGCTGGCTGCAGAGACATACTCCAATGGGGAGGTGAAAAAGCCAAGTGTAAAGGCCACGAGGTCTGTGGCCTCTTCAAAATAAGCCGGTATAGATTAATCAATGCGGCATGCAGGGAGCTTAGGACCTTCTGCAGATGAGACTTCCTACAAACAGGATACCAGTGGCTTATTCCCTCTCTTAGCCAGCTAAAATCCTCAAAAAAACCCCTCACCTCCAAGTCCTTTCTCTCTCCAGCATATAGCAATCCATACAGCAGGATCCAAGCAGTGCTTGGCATCAGGCAGGTCTTCCCAGAGACATGTTCCCCAGACTGGTGGTCCCAAGGTCTCTCACCTGCCAAGACAATGTTGCTACACCACTCACAACTTCAGAGCTTGCCATTAAAATGCCACCATCATCACCAAACACATCCCAGTAAGAGCAGTCCTTGAGGAAGACCTCATCCCTGAGTCCTTAAAGGTGGGTTGCTTGAAGGCCCACCAGTCTTCCGAGGAGGTGATGAGGTGGGTCGGGGGAGGAGGGAACTGACTTCTCCACAGTGCCTGTCTGCAGCTCCAGGCTGGAGGAGAGGGCTGCTTCCAGAGTCGGCCAAAAGGGACACAGAGCTTCAGCCACTCTGTAAGGGCTCATGGGGCAGCGAAGGAAATCAGGCTTTGAAAGGACGCAAAGACTTTTTATTTGTTGAAGAACTGGAGGGGAGCCTTGATTGAGGGGCCTAGAGTCTGGTGACTGAAAAACATCTTTGGTCCCATGGGTCAGAGTGGGCCTGGCTGATCCTACCAGCATTGTCAAGTCAGCTTCTTCCATATATGTTCAGATCAGAACAGGAAAGCTGATGGTCCCTTCAGCCAGCCACCACTTAACCACATCGGAGAGGTATGTCCGCGAAGGAGATCTCCCTCCTACCACAAAGCCAGCAGCAAGGTCTCCTTCTGGCAGGTGCCAACTGGGAATCCCAACCATCCTCAACAACAGCACCAAAACCACCTTCCGAAACTGTGACTGACTTCCTTTCGATGCACCTGGACATGTAAACACTTGTGAAGTGCCAATGGGCTTTGAGGAGCAAGAGCAACAGAAGGAAAAAATCAACATTTCAGTGACTAGAAAAGGTCCACAAATACTCACAGCTCAGGAACCTCCAAATAAAATGCTCCTGGAGTGAAGCAGGAACCTTATCAGCTCCCCACAGCACAAACACCATTTCCAGCTCCAAATACTTTCCTAAGCCAAGCCCACAGGAGAACTAAAACCAGACATTATCAAGCAGCTGAGCACAACCCTGGAGCTCCTTCTCATTTCCCCAATCAGGCAGGTTATACGTGCAGAAGGGACCTTCCTGCTGTGCCAGCAGCACTGCTGTGGAAAAGAGGCACCCTGGGGCAAACATGGCTTGAAGCCACCTTCCAGGGTCCGGCTGGGGAAAATCTCAGACCTCTCCTAAATTCCCCTTGCTTCTCCCAGGACCTGCGAGCAAAAAGTGTCCATATGGCAAGGCAACACCCATACCTCTGTGAAAGCTGGCTCTCCAGAGCCCCTCTTCGAGATCCATAGAGACCTGGGACAGCTTCCTCAAGTCATCTGAAGGTCCCTTTACAATGCTGAGTACCAGGGAGGGGCTCCGGCCTGAAGCCAACCCCAGAGCACATCTGCGGCAGAGCCCATTGGTCTGAACAGCCCTGTGCACGCGCACACACACGCACGCAGTGTCCACCTTGCAAAGTTTCCCCTGGATTTTTGTTACCATGTCATCTATTAATTACCTAATTACATCTTCTAATTATGGGATTCCTCCAGTATTTATACTCATTACATAAATGGCGGCAATTACACTAATTAGGTTAATGACACAGGATAACAGTCTACAAATTGCTTTAAAGGGACACTCTCAAGGCACACAGGCCAAGGATGCTCCCTGGCAGGTCAGCTGGTGGGTGGCACACTGACATGCTCCCTCGCCCCACGGAGCTGCCGCTGCCTCCTCACACAGCATCTACCTGAACACAGACAGGGCTGCTCATGGGCCCTCACCCTGCCTCAGCAGAGATAAGGAAGCAGTGCTCTGTTGCCTCTACTGCTGAATTGCTTCTCAAAACTGTGGTCCGCTATTTAAGTGTGACCCCCTCCCCCTGACCCCTCCCCAAGCCAGAAAGTGGGAGGAAGGGTTGTAAATATTTCTTCTCCAGCTGTACGGAGACCTGCAAGGAGGAATGCAGAGCACCCTCTTCCTTCCAGGCATCACTTCTGAATGCACCCCAAGTTCCCCAGTCCTGTTTAGCTGGAGGTGACCCAACCTCCTGCCTACAGGCATTGCCTCAGTGGCAGGTTTGCAGAGAGGAAATCCAGTTCCCTCTGCTCTAGGGAGATGTCCTGGAGCTCTGCAAACCCAAGGGTGTCCTCAGGGTGAAAGGTGAGCCACAAGAGGCTGGAGGGAATCTGTTTTTCAGAGCACCCTACTTACCTGGATCTGCTGGAGGCTGAACAGCGCAGGACAAGATGCTCACCCCTGTAACTTACCCAAAAGGATCCTTAAGCAGTGCCAAGCTCCATTACTCTCTGGAGCAGCCACAAGCACAGAAGGGAGAGAGAAAACTTTCTCACTTGGTTTCTAATGCGGGCACTTCTGCAGCGAATGCGGGCACTTCTGCGGCGGAACACGGGAGCCCTTTGCAGCACTTTGGAGCGTGATGAATGGCCCTTTGTCCTGCAGCCACTACAGAAAGAGAATGTAATTACCCAAACTGGAATTCAGCCAGGATGCAATTTTATGCGGAACAAATTCCCCCCCAACCCCCTTTAAAGTGTTTGCAAATCCCTTTTTAAAGATAAAATCCTGGAATAAAATCCGGTGCTTGCCTTGAAATTGGCCTAATTCCATTATAAGTCAACTGAACAACTCCATTTTGCACCTTTAAGTTCCACCGAGCTCTCAATATTGCACAAGAGACTTCTTATTGGCCAGGCTGAGGAATGCTGATTTCTGCTACTGAACTGCTGCCTTCTCCCTAAACTATATCCCTGTGTCAGCTGCCCAAAGACATGTGTAACCAGGTCCATTTTCTGAAAGATATACAGCTGCGTCCGACTTCATAGGCTGTTCCAGCAGGACATGGCTGGCACTTCCAGAGGAGCAGGCTGACCGGTCTCCACTCTAACAGGCAGGGTCTATGGCTCCGGCGGGAGTCTTGCAGGAGCATATATCGATTGTAAATAATGTCTCAATATCCTATAGTAGGTCATAAATCAAAAAGGGGTTGAAATATCTTTTCTCCAAGGGACTTTTTTTTTTTTAAAGGAGTCTATTTCTCGTTTAGCAGTTTTCTGTTTAGAGTTACTGCATCGACCTTTTACCCCAAGTGCCAGGTTTGAATCGTGGCCAGCAATCCCTGCTTGACCTTCCCTGGGGACACACAGGAGTTCCATGATGAATCCAGGGCCCCAGCGTCCCGTGGGAGAGTAGCCAGAACTCCCACCTGGGCCAAACCACTTGCCCCAGGTTGTATCCCAGGCCAAGCAAGCCAAGACCCACAGCAGCCACATCTCCTCTGATCACAGACAATGGCTTGGGGAAGAGTCTTGGATGTAACACTGTTAGAGACACTCACCATGGAGATGGGCATCTTGCCCTGGGAGCAGGAGCAGGGATCCTCCCCACTGGGTATGGAGCAACACCGTCTTTGACTTTTCTGCAGCTTGACTGATGCCAACCCAGAAAATAAAAATGACCTTTGAGCCAATGAAGATATCGGCCTTCCTCCTGTTCCACAGGCCCCGAGAGATCCCTCCAAAAGCCAAACAATCAACCCAAACCTGGCCCTTCCCTCTTTGGAAGAAAAACCCCACATGCCTCCAAGCTACATGTGCTGGCACGACAATGCAGCAGAAGAAATGTCCTCATGGTTTTGTCCTGCTGGATGCGCCACTGGCACTGCCATTGACCCAGGGCTTGAATTCACATGTCATTATCCACATGGGACAGATGAGGCCTCCAACTGGTGGCACACAGCCCTGGTCACCTCCTCAGCAGTCATGGCCTGCAGCCCCATTTAACATGGTTTAGGGCATGGTTTTTGACTCATCTCTGTAGGGCTTTATCATGGGGGCCTTTCAACTGTACCAGTTTTATGGTTGGACTCAATGATCTGGTCTCTTCCAACCCAGGTGATCCAGTTTGGATGGTGCCCTGGGCAACCTTGTGTAGATCCAGGCCCGGAGGTTGGTGGCCCCTGCCTATGGCAGCGTGGTTGGAAGTCTGCGATCCTTGGAGTCCCTTCCAACCTAGACCATTCTATGATTCTATGATTCTCCAATTACTGCATTATTCTGGAAAACAAAATAAAACCCCAACAACAAAAATACCACAACCCAAACAAATAAACCCCACCTCCCCAGCCTAAACCAAACCTACTTAGGGCCATTTTTAGGGATACCAGGCAGAGACAACTGAATACCTGGCAGGAGGACAGAAAAAACTCACAAGAATTTGCTGTCTAGAAGGACGCCTAAGATGATCCAAGCTGAACATGATGCTCTGTGGCACTTTGGGACACCTCCAGTCCCTCTCCCAGCATCTCCTGTGTGCCACCCACATGTGCATCCCATGCAGGATGGGATGGACACACACCACCTTGATGGCCACCAATGGCAGGACATGGTCCTACTGCTCCCCCTCCAGCACTGCCTTGGTAGGACGTGGGTGATATTGATTTCTTCAAGTCCTACAAGTATTTAAACTTGACTGGTAATAAAATCAAGCCCAGAGAAAGGTGCCACGGGATCTCTTGGGACTGAAATGAGAGCTATGATCTTTAAAGAAGCCAAGAGGGAATAAAAGGGAAGGGAGGGTGGGAGTGGAATACCATTTACCTGCACGAAATCAAGAACATTGACAATAACCCAGCTCCAGCTTGCACAGGAGACTTTGGAGAAGGGGGAGGGGAGAGGTGGGAAATTACCAGGAACTTAAGAAAATATATATGTAAAAATTAAAAAAATAAAATAAAACTGTTATCAGCATTGACTAATAATTTCCGGGCTCTGCACAGATGTCATTAATGACCCTTTTTATTCATGCAGGAGTTCCCTAAGAGGAGCATAATGTTCCATTAGTAATAATTGAGAAAGTCTCCTGTCGGGATTATGTCAAAACCTAGAGATGCTGCTGCTGCCAAAACATTTTGGTGACAAACGTGTGAAGCATTTGACAGAAGGTGCCACAGCAGGTTGAGGCGGCTTCAGGAGGGGAATCCTCGGAGGAGAGAAGAGGTGGGAGACAGCGGCAGGGTGGGAGCTGAGCACCAATTTATTCAGGGAACGTGGCTCAAGGGATGAGCCCACCTACTGCGACAGCTTTGGGGTCACTGTGGCACCTCAGAGATGCTCCCGGGGACTGCTCAGGATTTTGGCTGGTCCATCTCCTCTCCTACTTTGCAACGCATCTGCAACATATCCTCTGGCATGGCTCAGCACCTTCGGGTCCTTTTGCCCAGGGATGCTCATGTCCTCCTCTGCTGAGGACTCCACACCCTGACTGCTTCTTGCCAGGCTGGGGACTGTCTCAGTCACCAGCACAAAGGGCAGACCTGGCACAAAGCCACTGTGACTGATTAACTCGTGTCCCATTTGAACAGGATGCAGGAAATACCTGGTGACACAAGTACGTCACCCAAGAGCAGGACTGGATGACACCTCTCTGAACTGCAGAACACCAGGGAAATTTAGACAAACAGGAAAATAAATTACTTGTACCAAATCTTTCACATTTCCAGTCTTCCCCGTTTACATTTTATCTCTTTTTAATTTTTTTTTATCCAGAAGACACGGATTCTTGTTTGACCACAGCTGCTGTCTGAGCTCCAGCGCTACATTGCTGCCACACGGATGCCTCTAGCAAACAGGAGGAGCAAGCAGTTCTCCAGGCTCAGTCCTTTCCCAATAAAGGTTTATTTAATGTCTTGACAGAGCCAAAAGAACAGGTTTCCCTTCTCTGTTCACTCTGGTGACAGAGCACTGGAATAGGCTGCCCAGGGAGGTGGTGGAGTCTCTTTCTCTGGAGATATTCAAGACCTGTCTGGGCGCCTATCTGTGCAATATGATCTAGGGACCCTGCTTTGGCAGGGGAGTTGAACCCGATGATCTCTCGAGGTCCCTTCCAACCCCTACAATTCTGTGATTCTGTGGTTCTCATCCCCCTTTCCAAGCCACTCCTGGCACTGGACTCCCCCAACATTACCTGCCCTACACGATGCTCTTCAGCCACCTTGACTCCCCATCCTGTGACAGGGGAGACTTTGCCACCGTGAGCGCAGCTCCTTCTTCAGTGTAGCCAGGCACGGGGAAGCACCTATGAATCAAGACCTACGAGTCACACATCCATCCCCCACTTGCTGCACAGAACTGTGCACATGCTGCCCAGGCTCCAGTGACACAGCTGGGGAAGCCAGAGCACCTCAAAGAGAAATGTTTGTCACCACCATCGTCATCACCCTTTTAGAGTGACTCTGTGGATGATCCCGTGAGGAGGCACTTGGAGCTGAGGCATCGGTTCAGCCAGCACACAAAGCCATGACATTTGGGTTTGAATCCCAAGCTGGAGCCTAAAAGCCATCCCAGTTTGCAGCAAGGGTTGGTGCAGGCTTGTTCCTAGTCCCCAGAGCGCAGCAGAAGGGCCTCTCTTCCCCCGGGCAGGAGCAGAGCAGCTGGTACTCTTCAGCCGGCTAACAGACGAGGTCTGGCCACCACAGCCGAGGGCCGCTCCAGATCTGTTTTCTAGCAGTTTATTCATTGAGAGGCTGCCAATGTGTTAGCAGAGAGAAAGGCACACTGGCCGGATCCTCCCCACCCCAGCCCTGCCTTGAGCTGAAGAAAATCTGCTGCGAGCTGGAGCCAAGGCGCTGCCCGAGAAGAGCCGCCTTGTCTGAGGACAAAGCCAGAGCACATCCCAAATGGCTCCAGTTAGGGCAACTCCCTCAGAGACAAGCCCCTGGGGCCCATACATCACTTAGCTCACCCACCCCATGAGGTTCTGCTCTCAGGTCCTGTGTAGCCAAATTAGCGGCATCACCTCCCCGAAACCCCATGTGGGAAAGCGGCTACTTCTGGCCCCACCACAGTGGCCTTACAGAGCCAGGGAGAGGGGGAGAGGCATCACTGAAAAGAGCGTGAAGGCTGATTGCTGTAATTGAGCCTACCAGGGGAATTTCGATCTGTGGGAATGCACAGTACATCCCACCCTGCAGGAATGGGGGTGGAGAATATCCGAGCTGTTCCTTTCGAGGACTAATGATGATGGGTTTTTGCTAGGACTCAAGCTGGCATGGATGAGAGCTCCAGCAGAGCACAGAGTCAGCCAAATTAAAGCGCTGGTCCTCCCTTGGAGAAATCTAGTCGAGAAGATTTAGTCACAGGATGCTGCCAGCCTGGGTGCAGGCTACACAGAGGTAGTGGCAGGCGAGGAGCCAGGTGTCCTCGCTGGGTTCCTGCTCAGCATTCAAGCTCACTCTGCTCTTATGGCCCACGGTGGCAAGCACCCGAGCAGGGACGGTAAAGTGATGTGGGAGACAGGGGCAAGATGATGCTCACCTATCCCTCCTCACCCAGAGCAAGTCATGTGCAAAGTGAGCTGCAGAAGAGGAAAACCAGGTAGGCTCTGTGCACGCGATGCCCATTGCCATGCATGAAAGCTCTTCAGTGGTGCAGAAAATCCACACCACAGCCAGATTTTGCCCCCTTTTTTGCCTTCTCCCAGGCTTCTCAGCTTCAGGTCCCTCTGTATAAGCTTACTCCAACACATGGTCAGGTAACTGCTAATCATTTCCTAGCCATTTCTAACCGTCTGAGTGTAAAGGATTTAAATCCTGACTAGATGCAAGACATGGGTCTCCTCTCAGGAGGTCTGGAAGGAAGGTGAATGTGGCAGCCACGATGCTTTCTTGCCTAGGCTTGGAAAATTATCGCCCAAAGATTGCACGCAACTGTAAATAAGTTGGTTCCAAACTGACTCTTCACAGCCAAACCCGGAGAGGAAAAACACAAGGAACACATTGCTGGTACTCACGGTTAATTGCCGCCTTTTCTTTTGGGTCTACTTGGCTTGAAATATTAAATGCAGAAGAAACCATCTATTTTTCCTCCACAGCCTGTCAGTAGAGGAAATGAAATATGTTTGTTCCCCCCCCCCTTTTTTTTTTTTTTCCTATAAACAAGGAGTATAAACTGTTTTATAGTAACTAGATAAAATTACACAGTATTTTACTCAGCGGGGAAAAATATGGATCTCTGCATGGTGGTATTTCTCCTATCTTTCTCGCTGACTGTACGTTAATGTGACGACTCCACATAATTCAGCTTTGCAGAGTTGTCATGGGCGTCTTTGAGCTCAGACACCATCCGGTCTGTCCCACCACTGCCACTGCCAGGGACACCAGGGCTGTCCCCAGAAAGGAGGAGGGGATGCATTTTACAGGGATCTGGCTTTTGATATCCTTGCCCTAACGCCCCAATAGCTTGGGAAGAATTTGGGCTAGCAGTCAAAGGTTTACACCCGTGTTTCAGGCCCTGCTGTGGCTCGTAACCAGCCTGCACCCAGCAGAAGAGCTCCGAGCTCACTCTGCTCCAGCCCACACTGTAACATCATCACCTGGAGGAAAACATCTCCCAGAGCAGAAGAGCAACCACAGATCAGGAAAACACACCAACTTTTCTCTGTGGTACCAACCAACCTATAAACTGCCCTAAAAGACCCAAACCTTCTGCCACCAACACCGACTGTTTTGGCTTCAGCTTGCCAAGCCTCTGCTCTGCACTGCAAAGCGCCCTGATGCAACTTCTGCCCTCAGCAAGCTTCCCAATCTTCCACGAGAACCTGGAACTTTGAAGACAAGACTTGACAGCCACAATGCTGCTATCTCTGACCCCGCCCTTGCTCTAAGGACATGCCAACATCTTGCTCTCGGCTCCATAGCACTTTACAATGGCAACCACTTCTGGCAGCAGCTCCAAAATTCCTTCTTGCCATTGCAACAATAAGTAGAAGTGTTTTCCAGACCTTTACATGGGATTAACATTCAACATTTTCCTTTGCCAACAAGCAAACAGCTGCCCTAACACCGGTCATACTTAGCACCAGGGGTGGGAAATTCAGCATATTCCATATGAATCTGTTAAATTTTGACTGGACATCAAAACTGAGGCATCTGTAGGAGAGCACACAGCTAGGAGCTGGGTTGCTGCCACCCTGAGTTGCTCTATCTGACATCCCAAGCAATGCCAGCACCACGTGGCTGTCACACTTGCCCCAGGAGATCAGCATCTGCTTTGCTCCCACCAAACCGAGCGTCTGTGAGCCACTTCAAACTCAGTGAGGGAAAAGACCCACTGGTGTCCTTACCTCTGGGCTCTGTCTTGCCACCACTGCTGCTTGGCGAGAGCTCTGGTGAAGGCAGAGATGCTGGTTCTCCATCACGGCTGCGATGGGGAAGGCAGATGGAGCTCTCCATCGGTGCTGCCGGCCCTTGGGCATACACATGGCTGCAAACCCGCTGCAGAGCAGGCGAGTGGCTTTAGCTCTGAACCCTCATCTCCTTTACCTGCAGAAATTCAGGAGCACTTTCCTAATCCAATGACCTGGTTTGTCACTTGTAGCTGTAAAACACAGGATCAACGTTTTCATTTGCACCCGCATGCATCTACCCCCTTTGCCTTGGTGGCTCCAAAGAATGACTATCAATACTGTGATAGGCGCTTTATATACATAAATATATATATATATATCAGAGCCCCTTGCACCCCATGCCAATACCATCTCTAGCACTACCAGAGCATATTGCCATTTCGGATAACAAAAAGAGAAAAAAAAGACTTCTGATTATTTTTTCAAGGGGGGAAGAAAAGAAAGGAGGGGATTTAATCTAAAAAAATTCAGTCTCTGAAAGTCTCAGCTGCTCCTGCAGTGTTAACACCCGCTGTGTGGGGTCTTCCCATGGGATTTTGCCGTAGGACGCGGCCGTGGTGCGGAGCCGGAGCATCACTACCGCAGCATCGCCCGTAGAGGGAGCTTCCTCAGGGAGCGGGGCACGGTTGACATCTTTCCATCAAAAGTGTTGAGGTTTTAGTTTGTTTTTTTTCCCAGACAGTATAAAGTATCGATTTAAAAGTTCTTGTGTGGCTTTGTTTGGATTGGTTGTTGGGTTTCCACCCTCCCACCCTTGCTCCTCACAGCTCCAGATTAAACCTACTGGAAATGGATGTTTTGCAAGAGCGGTGAGAAGGAAACGGGGAGAGAAAGGCTCTGCCCAGTGTTGGGTGCTTGCAGCCGACTTTTAGTTGGATTGGGTCAAGCAGATTGCCACTGGTCACTTTTCCATTCCATTTCATTGTATAACAGAGCGCGGCAGGGGGAAGGAGCTAATATTTCAGCCAAAGTAAGATTCCACAGTGCTCAAGTGTTAGAACGGCTTTTCAGATCTACCGGATACCACTCTGTGTTTGAAACATGAAGCCCAATGGCTGTTTTTATACACAGTTTTAGTTTAATTTCCTTAAACAGGCTCCCTGGCTTCAGTTACTCTTTCACTAAATTCCTCCCCCACCCTTTGGGCATGGCCACAGGATTCCCACAGCTCCCGAGCTGGTGGAGGAACGTCCTTTTAATTCATTCTGCGGACGGCCCAATTAGCATCCCAGCAAATCATTACCTGGGGGAAAACCCCATTCTCAGGACTCAGCAGCCAGCTGTGAAGCCAGCCAGCATGTGCCCCGCTTCCCCAAGCAGCACGGGAAGAGCTGAGAAGATGGAGGGCATCTTCCCCACGAGGCGATGGCATCCAGTGGCTGGGCATTGTAGTTAGACAGGGAGAACTGGAGATTATCTTTGGTTTATAGCTCCCTGCTAAAAGGGAGGGGGAGAAGCACAATAAAATCATGATAAAATCATTTGTTCTGCTGCTCAAACTTCTGGATGCGGCAAGAGATAAGAGGCAGCTACACACACACACACCCCCAAGCTGCATTTGGTCTGTCAGGGTTGGAAATGAAATATATTAAATATTCTCCTTGCAACAGGCATAGTTGTGCCTCAGTGAAAATCGCTTCTCCTGTAATGCGGGGTTTGGGGTTCCCACTGCTCAGCATGTTAAGAACAAACCACCCCAATCCACACCCCTCCTGGAGTGGCTAGGACCCCTCTGGTTCTGGTGCACCACAAGCAAAGGTTGGCCTTCACACCAGGTCCTCTCCTACCCAGCAAGGCAGAAGCAAGAGTCCTCGTCTGCTTGAGACTGAACAACACCTGGGGAACCAGGCCATGCAGGAGATCTGTCCCACAGCATGAAGGTGTTCCTGCATCTCAGTAACTTGTCACCTCCTTCCTTTGAAGATCCCTCTCTCCGCTCGCTCCCTCCTGTTGCTATTCACGTCAGGGAGGCATGGGTAGACAAAAAACCACATCAAGCCTGTGCTGTAAACAAAAGTGGTGACCTTGTTACACCCACGGTGAGGAACAGGAGGGGCAGGGGTGGGTGCAGTTGCCATTTACCATGTGAAACTGAGAAATCCCCCATGTGCAGGGACAGCTTTGGCATAGGTATTCCCACTCACTTCATCATGCTCCAGCTTCACAAGAGCCAGGCAGATCTTTCTCTCCCAGTTTCAGCACCCCAAAGGTTTATCAGCCTCCACATTTCAACCAACGTCTGCTTCCACAAAATTATTCTCCAGCCTGCTTTCAGCCAAGACAGCACTGGCACACAGGCACCATCCTCTCACCAGGGATGTTTCGTCTCCATGAAACCCCTACAAGCTGCAGAGGATGGCGCAGCATTTATGAAGTGCAGTTTCTTTAATAAACTTGGCAACCTGAGACACATCTCCTGGGGTCTCTGTGTTTCTCGGTGCCTGATGTCAGTATTTCTGCAATGGGATGTTCTCTCCTTGTACCTGCTCAGGATTTACAGGCTGCTGATGGCCCCACTCTCGACAAGGTAACAATAGGAAAGGGGAGGACTCCTGTACCTTATTTCCTCCAGATCTCCCCCTGGCACCGAGCTTTTGCAGCCTTAAGATAAAGCCCAGCCTTCTGTATTTCTCTGTGACCTTGCAGTGAGTTTTCACAGCTCGAGAGCACAAAACATGAAGAACTTTTCCTTGTACAAGCTGCAAATGTTTCACCTTGCTTCCCTGGTCCTTCCCGAAGGAGGAGAGAGTGCAGGATACCTGAGCCACCTTCCTTCTCCTCTTTGCTAATTGACCACGCCCATTCAGCATCCTCCTCCTGCCTCGACCAGCATCACTTGAGGAGGCCTTTCTTTATTCTGGGCTGTTGTCTCATTCTGCTCACCAAGACAGAGACAGCACCTATTCACCTGTGCTTGCCAGGTCAAACCTACTTCTAAAATTCCCAAACGACGCTTGCTCCAGCCACTCCTTTTCTTCCCCAGAGCCCATCTCCCATTTGTCCGAGTTATTTTTCACGTGAGCCCTGTTCTCCAGCATCCCACCTCACCTGGATACAACCCCATCCTACCACCCAGGGTCACAAATGAAAACCCAAGGGTCACAAATGAAAACCCAAGATGAAAACTTTTCATTGATGATGATGACCAGATGCCAGTCACCCTACGCACGCTTACTCCACAGACCCTGTTAGTGCCACAGTGAGCCCCTGGCTGATGTTTTCTGAGCCTGAATCTCTGGCCACTCCTGCCACCTCCAGCATTTCCTCTAGACGGTTGTCCCCCTCCGTGAGACCTCCCTGTCAACCACACCAGGAAAACTTGGGGTACTCTCTGCTTCTGCTGTGGAAAGAAGGCAAACAAAACCCAATACTTAGTGACACCAAGGAGATCCTGCCAGACTGATGCAGTTCCCTCTGAGGCCACCTGCATTACCTGTTCTCACACCCTTTTTTTCTCCTGGGTTTTCAAAAGCTTACCTCCAGGTCCTGCTGCTTTTCTGGGAACTGTAGTTAGCCCAAAACCCACATAATTACACTATTCCCCCTTTTCTCCCTCTTTAAAGGAAGGTGTATTTTCCCCTAGTACTTAACTAGCATCACAGCCGGCCTTCTTAGGGGAAAACAAATGTGACACCACTTCTTTGGCATCATGTGCTGAGAGCTTTCCCCGTCCCTGAGTACCAAACCAACACTTCTGTGGTCCTCCTGCGACTGCTGATGTACTGCTAGAGCGATCTCTCGTTACACTTGATGTCCCCTGCTAATTGCATCTCACCATGTGCCTTGATTTATCTGATCTTGTCTCTGCATGTGCATGCTGTGCTTCTGTACTTGATCTTCATGGCCTGACCTACTTTTCATTTCCCCCAGGTTCCTGTCTTGGATCCAAGCTCTTTCCCAATGTTTCCTTTCTCCCACGACACTGTAGTCTGAACTGTGCCCATAAAAAGCTGCGACCGGCTCTCATAAACAACTTCTACCCTCTCAAGACCAGCTTCCAATGGGGCTTTACCTGTGTGTGACTGGTCAGTGCTGGAGGCCCCAGATCTGTACATAGATCCAGCACTCTCTTTCCTTCCTCCATCCCTCCTGCTCCTCAGCACCAGTTAAATCACTTCCCAGCAACTCCTGACAGGTCACCGTCTGCACCCCAGGCAGTTTCCCCTGCAGGAATTACTGTCAGGCACAGGCTCTTCCCTGTGCTCCCACTCTTGGCTGTGGGGATGGTCACCATGCACTGCTCCTCTGCACCTTCTTTCCCCAGGAACAGACTCCCTGGCTCCTCTGCACCTTCCTTCCCTGGTAACAGACACCCTGTGTTGGATGCTGCTCCTTAAATCCACCTTTACCCGCTGTGCTGGAGACCTGCCCCTGCAGTCATGGACATGGTGTTTTTCCCATTTAACTCCTGGCTGGAGACATCCAGCAAATCCAACACTCCCCCACTCCTACCCCCCATTTCCTAACCTCCCACAAATGTATCCTGGACAAAGGAAACATGAGGGCCCTACCTGCCTTCCCTGCTCCAGCCACATCCCTTTAACACTGCGATTCCAGAACATGACTTCTCCTGCTAATTGAATCTTCTTGCTTTGTTGCAAGCTGAAGCCCCCAGCTCCACTCCCCCTCCTCACTCCTCTCCCATTCATCTTGTATTCAGCTATCCAGTGCAGCAGCTCCCTCTGCTCTTTCTTGGCCCTCCTTTGATCTTGCTTTGAATGGAAGAGGTCAAGCTACACAACCGCAATTTCTTTCTCCCACCCTTAACGCCCGTGACTCCAGCAATGACGGCTGGCACACCGAGTGCTGTCCCAATGGATAGTGCTCCCAGCAGTAGGTCAGGGCTCACACACCCCCATGGGCTGCTCCATGGGGGAGCACCCATCCCTGATTATCTCTATCCTTAATGGGGATCAGGGTCATGAACCACAGCACCACTGGGTTTTTCTTTTACACCAAGGCTGCCAGATATAGGCAGCAAATTGTCTTCGGAGGACAGGTACCTGCCAGGTCCTCCAGTACCATGTCCTGGTGCAGAAAGCAACACACCTTGGAGTTTCACTACACTCTGGGCTTGCTCCACAAGAGAAATCCCCGGTACCTGCACCCACAAGGGCGATGTCTAAGGCAGGAAAGAAGGAAGGGACAATTACCCCTCGTGACATGGGTTTAAATCCACTCAGCTGCTCATGGCAAAAAGATTTACCTTCAGAGACAGGATCCTGATAGCACTTGGAGCTGAATCCCCAGCCTGAAGTGTATGAGGTTTAATTACTGCAGCTTTGTTAAATCAGCTCCGTTAAGCCCCTGTGTAATTGCTTTCTTCTGGGCCCAGCAGTGGTTTATTTGAGGACAGCTCAGGCTGATTCTCAGGCAACTCGGAGCTGCTCCTGTGCTGCTGGTATCACCTCCTTTAAGTAAGTTCAAAGCCAGACCTTTTGAGAAAGCGCCTTCAAAGAGGTGAGGCCTCAGCCTTTGCTCTGGTTTGCACTGAGAGAAAATAAAATGCTGGCTTTTCAGCTTTAAATAAATGAAGGCTGATTGCACCCCTCCCACCACAGCCCATGGTGCCCTCAGTCTCTGAGATATCATCCAAGGCACCCTAAAAAAGACAAACACTACCCAGGTCAGGGCACAAGGCTGCGGCCAGGGCTCCTGCCCAGAGAAAGCCGTGCACCATGGAGCTACATCCCAAACCCCACCGTGCTTCCCACGGCTCTCACTAATCTGGGGAGAAGCCCAGGACATGCGGCACCCCGGTGATGCTCCACTCCAACCCTGCATCTGCGCTGGTTGCTACGGTTACAGGCAAATTGGTGATTTTTGCAGGAGCGGGAGGGGGTGGTGGACAGGACTGAGGTGACGGGGGCTGTAAATGAAATGGCTTTGTCAGGAGGGAGGACCCTCGCCTGGTCCTCAGTAGCCCTGCGCCACAGAGCTGACCCATGGCGGCTGGAGGCGCCTTGCACATTTGCATGGAGCTGACAAGATGACAAGGTGCAAATAAGCCAGGCTGCTCGGGAGTAATTTTTACAGCGGCTCTGCCTTGTGCACGTTTTTATTGCAAAGAGGGTAATCGGGCCTCTTCATTATTGAAAACATATTTACTACCCCTTGGCCGCTCTCTCCCATTTTTGCCAGCCCCTTCTTTCCCCCCTTAACTACCCTGTCTTCCACGAGATATGATCTCATAAATTTACAGTGTACTTGCCGTCTGCAAAGTGGATGTTCAGTTTCATTTTTATTGGACTTTATGATACAGGCGGATTGCATTTTATTTGTTGCACCACTACCAGAAGGCCTGAAATCGTAGGTAAGTGCTGGCTGCAACAGGGATTTGGCCTGAGAAGGAGACACGGGATGGGGCTCCACAGAGCCCAGGAGAGCTCCTGGCATGGGACATGGTGGCCATGAGCAAGATGGCTGCAGAAGGTAGTGCTTGGGAGGAAGAAGGCTGCCTTCCTCCTCTCCTCTGCTGGAGGAGATGCTGCTCTGTCCATCCCACAGTCCTCCCAGGAGGGAAGGGGATCGATGTGGGAGCCATGCCTCCCTCCCTGGCAGCCGGTATGATTGACGAGGGATGCACAGCAGGAACACGGCAGCAGTTCCTCCTCACTCACCACTCTTTTCCTAGTTAGTACCCTTCCTGAAAACACCTTTTCCAAGGTTTGCTCTCAAGCTATACAGGCTTGTCCAAACCTGCCCATGCAGCACTGCCCTGATGTACCTTGTGATGCTAACGTGCCTTAACTAAATCACCAGAAACCACAGGGAACAGTAGCAACACACCTGACACCAAGGAGCTCAGCATCTACGAAAGCATCATGCAGTCAGTGCATTGTTCCAAATGTCCCTGACCGTAACAGCAAGCAGAGCATAACCTCGTCCCCTTAACTCCAGGCAATCTCCAGAGGTCAGTTCCAAACCCTAAGACCCCTCAGATGGTTCCCTGACACAGATGGAGACCTGCCTGGATCCCTGCCCGAGCGGCAACAGGAAAACGATTCCTCTGCTCCCATGGACATGGGCTCTGAACTGACCACTGAGCCAGCGACCGCCATCACGGCTGCTGTACTCACCCACTAGTTCATTATTAAAGAGCTGTCTCACTGGCACACAAGGAATGTGTTGGTACTCATCAAACCGCACGCCCTCCCAGTGTCGGGTGGCTGGGATGGCATCACACCTCTCTGCAGAGCCGCTCTCTTCTCCAGGGCAAAAAGGTCTTTGTAGCCCTTTTGGCAACTGCCCAGCGGGGCCCGGGAGTGTAAGTAGCCCCACACACTTTGCATCCCCTTCATCGTGGTGTGGCACAGTGGAAATAATCAACTCGTGTCATTTCAATCCAAAAAACAGGAAGATTTTTTTCTTCATCATTATTATTATTTTCCAAGGTAACAGGGAGAGGCCAAGCAAAGCACAGCAAAGCAACATAAATGATTTAGCACACAACAGTTTTGCCAGGGAAACGCTAAAGACGGAGTCTAATCCTTTCATCTAACCCTGGTCCTTCTAAAAGCTTTAAGCTAGGAGTTGACTCAGCATGTCAGTGCCAAAAAGATCCATTGACCTCGAGTTCAGTGCTGAGAAATTGAGAAATGTTCTTTTTAATGTCTATTCAATAAATACAGCATCACCCTCTGAGCAATCCACTTCAAATCCATTACAGCAAGTTCTCACAGACTGACAAGTTGTCCTGAGACAATAGTGGCTGCCAGATGAGGTTAACCCTTGCAGAGGGGGTGTAAATCTTTGTAGCCACGAGCCTTTTGCTCTCAGAAGTCCTTGAGAAGAGGGGAGGGGGTATCTGAATTGATGACGAGCGGCTGCTGCGTGCGCTCCTTGCTGGACCAAGGTGATCTGCATCAGTAAAAAATATGCCTAGTCAACACAGCAGGGCTTCTGACCACCTTGATGGGAAGGATGAGAGTGCTGCTGGCCTTCGCTCCTCGGTGGGCAGGTGATGCTTGCTCCTGGCTCCTGCCAGCCCACAGTCGGATCAGCAGCGGGACAGACGCTGCTGAACTGAGGTTTTGTCAAGAAGCACCATGCTGCAGCACTACCACCCTTCCTGCACCTCTACCAGTGACTCCCAGAGCTCATGGTACCTCCCAAGCTCTACACCTGGCTGCCCGGCCACACTGGGATCTCCTCCTGGGCTGCATGGCCATGCTCCAGGCAGCGCCAGGCTGGCTGGGTTAAACAAGGATGACAGAGGTGCAGCTCACAAAGTCAGGCCACCGAAGCCCACCACTCCTGGCAACAATTAGCCTGTCCGAAGGTCAGAGTCCCAGATCACTGGGCTAGGCAGACTTAACAGAATGCTGATCTCCCTCTGCAGAGGGGAGGTGGCACTGGCTTGGCCAGTTTAGTCCATCAGAACTCAAACAGAAGGAGAGAGATCCTCCTGCACAGGAGGACCCTGCAGCCAGCTGGACCTTCTTTCTGACGGGAAGTCCTGGGCTGCTGCAGCTTCCAGCAGTAAGTCACTAATTACAATTATCACCCTAAAAATGGCAATAATACAGTAATTCCAAAAGGAAGAGCTATGAGCACATGGTCAAGCTGCAAGAAATCGGAGTACAGGAGCTCCACACCTTTGTTTTTATATTTGGTTACCACTATTTTACAGTGCCCCCTTCCTTTCCTTCCCTGTTTTCAAGCTGCTGAGCTTTGGCTCGGTGACCCACAACCATGCTGGAGGCGCTGCAGCAGTTTTGGGGGGCAGGTGGTGGGGTGCTGCAGTAGCCATCCAGCCTTTGCAGGCACCTCTGATGCACCGGGGTGGAGGACATCACATGAGCCGGTGTTTGAGGCTCTCGGCTGTCTCAGGGAAGCCATCTTGCGTCAGTGTTTATCTGGGTCACATTTACAAATTCTCTTTTTGGGTTTGGAGACTGAAAGCTTCTATTTTTTCCTTCTCTCCCTCCCTGTGTTTGTGCAGGCAGCCTTGCTAAGATCTGTGGGTAGAGAGGGCTTAGCCACCTAGCTGTACTGGTGATTGCTGCCAGCCAGCTAACTACATCACGTTTATCTTCGAGTAGATCCCAAGATCTTCAAGACGACGTTCACAGAGTCTTTAAAGATACAGAATTCTGCTGGAAATCAGAAAAAAGCTGTTGTTTATGGAAATGAAGCATATCTTTAACTCATACAGCTGCTGAGGAAAGCAGGGGAAGGCCAGAGGACTGCACCCAAAAAGTTAAAGTCTCTGAAGAACCTAAACAGCTCCTGGATTTTTCTCCAGCGTCCTTGTGTGTTGAATTGAATTTCAAAACTCTCACGATGGCTTGGGAAGGGGTGGCACACTGGCAGAGCATCTTCTCAGCACACCAGTCCTCACAGAGGGACCTTTGCACAACTGGATGCCACACTGGTAGATATTTCTATGGCAGTAAATAAAAAGTGCTCAAGACTCAAGCACTGCTTAATTTCATTCCATAGGCATAGCCTTAAATACTTCCAAAGCAGGAGACCAAAGCTGCTTGTGTATGAGAGCAGGGCACGCTGCCCCAGCAGTATCACTCCTATCCATGTCACCAAGACCTGCTGCAAAAATACACTCAGCATTAAATGCTGCTGGATGCTCTATCCCTGACTTTTTTGGTCCTCCAGGCACCCTATGGTGAGACATGCCAGGAAAAAAAAAGCTCAGCTGCTTTGTGTTACACAGAGGGATCCCCAGATGTATCTGAAAGGTGCCTGAAGGTCCTCAGGGCAGGGACCACCATCATGAAACACCGATAGGCGAGAGACCCACACTGAGCAATGATGGTTCAGTCCCTTCCCTTTCTTGCTTTTTTTTTCTTGCTTCTTCCCTTTCTCTGCACCAGCCCCACAAGCCCTACGGGAGAGATGCACAAGAACTTCCCTCCTAATGTTTTAAATTCCCCACCTGCATAACAATACACCATCAACAAAACCCCTCTAGAGTTCAACAGAGCCTGGGTTTATGCCTTCAAACCCCATGCCAGCAGAACCCTGCAGCAATCTGCGCTGCTCACCATGTGCAAGGGCAAGGACCAGTCCCAGTCCAGGTCCTCTGCTTGGGACTTAAAAGCTCCCCCTTCCCCATGCAAAGTACCTACTGACCCATAACACCTGCACAGGCTGGTAGATCTGCTTTGACCATATTCACAACCTTATACTGGGATAGAGGACATGCTAGTTAAGACTCTGCTCCCATAGCTGCGCTCTAGCAGGCTTGCCAGCAGAGATCTCCTGGAGAGGCTCCACACAAGGTGGGAGGCCTCCAGCTCACTCTTGGCTGAACTTCCCTGGGAGAGGTGTAACTGAAAACTCAGGTATTTGGGCAACGATGTCCAAGCTCTAGGTCTGCACACAGCTCTGTCATGGGAGTGTGTCCAGGGGTCAGTCAAACCAGAAGAAAACAGCTGGGCAGACTCTGAACATCACCACCAAAACAAAACCCTAAAGGAAGACACACAAGAAGGGCAAGAGGACACCACGCTGCTGCTATACCACCCGCTGCTGATTCACTTGAAGACAGGTCACAACACCGGGTTGTCACCCTTCAATCATCATTCCCTACTTGGGTCACTAGTACCAGCCATGACTTTGATGTTCCCTGAACCTGTGGCCCATTGGGCCACCCTCTGCTGAGGAGAGACAGGATGTCTCTCTTCCAGCCAGAGACAGGAGATGGTGGAAGAACTAGTGGTGGCCAACCTGCAGGATGCTACCTAGATGTAGAAAAGGACAAGGCTGACAGTGCCCTGCACACCAATCTCCACTGCCACGCAGACCCATGCACACCACAGCAGCCACATGGCCATGGGACTCCTTTTTTTGGTGACCCAGACTTTAGGAGCATCCTCCAAGACATCTGCTGACACCACTAATTATGTGCCGGGCTGCCAGCGGCTTGGTACGCCGTAAGAATTTCCTGATTGCTTTTTTGGGGAGGGACAGGAGCTTTCCTTCTCCCTTTGTCTCCTGGGTGAAGGATGTGCTCTTGGGCTGAAGTCCTGACAATCCGAGCCGCTGAAATGAATCCTCTTCAGTCTATTTACTTGATATTTACCAAAGTCTGCGATCAACAAGAAAACACATCTCAGCAGCTCACTTGGCAAGAGAACGAATTGAGGCAGCAGTGCAGCTGTCATATTTATTTCAGTGGCAAAGCAGGTCAGGAAAATTGATAAAATTAATCATACAAACTAGCAAACACCGGTAGTGAAGGAGAGAGAGGGAATGGAGGGGAGAGAATGAGAGTGAAGGAGTGTTTGCGGCACCAAGCTGCACCTGCTTTTATTTCTTTTAATGGATTTTTTTTTCCTTTTTTTTTTTTTTTCATGCAATGTCACAGATAAAATTGGTGCCAGGTACATTATTTTATAAGTAGGCTCGGGGAGGGGTGGGGAGATTACTCCAGGCAGGCACCTATTACACCAGGGCTGAGCCCCAGCCACTGGGTTTGCAAAGAAATAGGAATTCAAGGACAGGAGGGATTTTTCAGACAGTCCCCGTAAGACCAGGTGTGAAGGGTCCTCACAAGTAACATCTAGAGGTGCTCTGACCAGGCTCCAGTTTGGGCCAAGGCTCCAGGTGGCTCCTTAAGGTGCTCCCAAGGTTGACCTTGGGGCCACGTCCTTGCCACCTCTGCCAGCTGGGTGCAGACATGGCCAGGGCCTGCACCCACCAAAGCGCAGAAACGCCTCCCCGGCCACAGCTTTGCTCACCCTTGCAGCTCTGGGGACACCTCACCAAGTGCATCCCGCAGTCTCAGGAAGCATGAATGAGTCCCTGTGCTCTTTGGACAGCAAGGTCTCAGTTTCTGTGGCCACCTCTGCTGGACTTAATCATAATAACAAGGATTAACTCCAGGTTTGCTCTCAGAGACTTAGGGGATCCCTCTGGACAAGGAAGCTTGCACAAGCTATTACCTCCTTGCCCTCTGAGCTGAGATCTGCCTGACCTCACCCTAAGGGTAGGCAAGCTGAAAAGAGCCAAGCAGTTCTAGGAAAGCCTTTGAAGAAGATTTCAAGTGTTGAGGTTCAAGCATCAAGCCTCACCCACTCCTCCCCCACCCTTATTTTTTACTTTAAGAGGGTTTAGACCAAGATTTAAATTGTAAAAATTGCCATTTCAGAATGGGAAAGTGGAAAAGTGCATTTCAAGGATGTTACCAAATGGCACTTTGGCATTTCTACTCCTTAGTTTTCTGTCATAAAAATAGCAGTCACAAAACTCAACCCAAATTCCAAAATAGCACCAGTCCCTCTGAAATGTTTTCTTCTCTTCTGTTTTCTCTTCTTTTTATCTTGTCTCTCTTCTCCTTGTCCCTCTAACAGACTGAAAAAATGTCTCAGCTCTAATTCAGAGTCCTTTTTTCCCCTGGCTTTCCACCCTCCTCTTCCACACCTCTCCAGCACCTCACTGCACGTCCCTGTTCCTAATGTGAATTACTGTTCTCATTGCTCCAAGCACATTAAAAGTGAAGCTAATTAACCAGCAGAACAATTTGCCTAACGATGTGGTAGATTCTCCATCACTTGCAGCCTTCAAGTCAAGGCTGAATGTCTTTCCAACAGAGCTGTAGCAGGGTCGGTGAATTTGGAGCCAAGGATCTCAGACCCACACAGGGCTGCAGGACACGTGAAGCCACCTTGGAGATTTTGGGACCCTAAAACAGAGGGGAGGGGGCTCCACCTGCCCCTGAGGAGGAGGGCATCCATCAGCTCCACCATTCTCATCCTCGCCAAGGATGGTGATGGCAGTCTTTGCAGAGCTGCAGCTGGGGAGGGGTGGTGGAGGGGACCCCAAGGAGATGAACCCAGGAGGATGGTGACAAACCAGCAAGAGGCCACTGGGAACACTGAGGCTGCCGTGGAAATCACAAGAGTTAACAAGCATTTTAAGAAAGAAATCCTTCTATAAGATCTTGCTGACAAGCGCTATTAAATATTTATTCTATAGACTGCAGAGACATCGTTAGACACATACGTTTGGGCTCTCCATACTCCCAGCCCTGGCATTTGTTTTATGTTGCGCTGATGAGCTGAGGGGACCTTGGGGGAGCTGGTGCCAGCCCCCTGTTAGCAGAATTGGGCTCCGTGGGGGCAAGCAAGGAAAACACAGCCTCACCACCCTGGCACCATATCCTTGGGAGGTGGTGATGTCTAAGGCACATCATCCACCCCAATGGAAGAGCAGCAGCAGGGGTTGGAGGGGCCACCGTGCAGCGCTCCCTGCCCCGCAACACCCCAGTGTGAGGAGGGTTCCCATGGGCACCCCGGGAAGTGCCACAGCCGTGCTGTCAGCCACCTCTGCAGCCCCACCAGACCAATGCTGCCTACCACAGGTCCCCTTCCTGGCTCGGAGCCACCTCTCCCACACCACGGGACAACTCACGCACTCGCTCTGGCCAAAGCCGGCTTTGCCCACAGAGATGGGGGTTGCACACATGCATATAGATGTGTATATATATATATATACACACGTATTTTTGCATACCTCTGTGGTGACGGTACCTGTTTTTTTAAAAAAAAATCCATCCATAAATGTCACCGAAAATCCCGGTCTCCTTTTATTAAACCTGAAAAATACGTATAAATGTAAATAACAAATGACTATAGAAGGAGAGGAACCAGAGCGTCTGCTGGCGTCACCCTCCCTCCCTCTCTCCCTCCCTCACGCTCTTTCCTCCTCGTGTAATTTGCATTAATAAAGAGGCTGTTCCTTGTCGGAATGTGTTTCATCCGGTTTAAAATCCCAGGGCGATCCACCAGGAACAGCTCTGGGAGAATCCGACTGTCAGAGCCGACAAGACAAATGAATCCCAGTGTCAGGAGCGTGTGGTTCAACGATGACAGATTGAGAAGAACTGTCCCCCTCTCGACAGGCGGGCTTCATTTTCAAATTAATAAATCTGAATAAAATATTTTCCCTTTCATTACGAGCCGAGCCCAGATGACAGTTCCGGTGACAGGAGGGAGTCGCTGTGTTGATGAGGAGACTTTGCATGAATTCCACCTGGGCTTCTTCGGCTTTATTTTTACCTGCAATTTCATCCCTGTTTACTTCTCTCCCCTTCCCTCCTCCCCTTGCCCTCTCTTTTCCAGCTCCCCCTCCCTCTCTTCCTCTCTTCCCTCACCTGCTCCCAGCCCGTCTCTGGTTCTTCCTCGGCTCCTCCCTTCCCCACCGTTCCCTGCGATTCAGAGCTGAGCCCTGGACTTCATGCCCGCACCACACTCCCCGGCTGTCTGGCACCTCAAACGTGTACAAGATGCACCCAGGTTTCACCGTCTCGCTGCGTGCACACTGTGTTATTTCCACACGCACTCAGGTGCCTCCTCCTCAAAACCCACACATCTAAAGTGACACCCCACTCTTCCCAGGGGTTCGATCTCCTTACGCAGAAGTGGGGATTGTCTTGGGGACCAGCCACCAAGTGCTGCTCCCAAGGGGACTCAGGGCAGAGCTGCGCTGCAGCCCAATCCCGGGACATGGGTCACCAACGCTTCTGTGTGTGTGTGTCCAGCCCCACGAAAACACACAGAGCTCCTGCTGTCTCACTGACAGCCCCACCACCCCAATACCTAGGTGAAGGAGGTGGGTTAGGTTTCCTGGTCTGCTGCCTCAGGTATGTTTGTAAGACTCCCAGGCATCCCCCTCAAGACAGCAGCATGCCGACTGCAGCTACACACAACAATTGCACAACAGCCCTACCCAAATCAGTATCGAGCTTCGCCTCCGTCCCCCTGCCGACATCAGAAGCCATCCACATGGATGTGCAGTCAGCAGCAGCACCATGAGGTCCCTCTAACCTGCCCCTCAGCCATGGGACCCCTCATTTACTGCGACTGCCGTGATGCCCAAACCAGCCGTTACTCCAGAATGCAGCTTCAGACACTGAGGGCCAGCAAACAGTCACGCTGCAGCCAAGCGCTCACAACACTCAAGTCTCCTTTCCACCTCCGGATCCCGCTGTGACACATAAACATGGCTGGAGAGCCCATAAACATCTTTATAGCTGCACAGCCTCCAAGGCAGCTGTGTGGCCCACTTCCCAAGGGTGCTGCAGAAAGCATTCAGTGATGCTGTGCCTGGGATGAGGGTGGGAGAGCCTCTTCCCACTGGTGAAGGATGTTCTAGTTTAGGTAAGCCTCCCATCCCTCCTTGCACAAGAGTTGGTCTTTAGTTTGGATGGTCCTCTGGATCACCCCAACTGAGATGTGACACCCACAGAAGACTGCACAAAGCCAAGCCAAAATCTGGGCTGAGCTGGAGGTGGCACAGAGACAGCAAGAACAGGAGATACCACAGTGAGGAAACAGTGATGGCTTGGGAATCGTGGTGACTTCAGGGTGCATCACAGAGAAAGCCGGCAGAAACGGAGGCACCAGCTGATTCTTCGTGAGCCCAGTATCCCCCTCTGAAGAAATTAGAAACATTCCAACAGCTATAGCTGTGCCTGACAGTAAATTTGATTAACTTGCCCATGGAGTTAATGATATAGAGGGCCGTGTGGATTTTGTTGTAAAGAACATAGAAAAGACAGATGAGAAAATGAGAAAACAAGAAAGTAAATTTAAGCAGCTGGAAGCTTTAACAACTGGCATGATAAATCCAATAAAGAACTGCTCGATAAAACCCAACCACTGGAAAGCCAAACATGGGTTGGGGAGGGAGTGGATGTGCTCCGGATTCGCGACCGACACGGGAGTATGATTCACTCATGGTGGGAAAACGCTCCCAGGTCTCCGGCCGTGCTGGCGGGAGTGAGTGGGCTGCAGCCCTCCTCACCGCTCACCCCGGCTACAGCCATCCTACACCAACAAGGCAAAGCCAGGGACCTGCCACCCAGGCTCGCTCCCCATCCCTCTTCTCAACCTGTGTTCTGGTTTCCTTTGCAGTTCTCTCAGGATGAATCTGCCCAGGCTGACATGAGCCCAGGGGGAGGATTCACACCTACCAAGCCAAACCGCGCTGACTCCAGGAAGCAGCATTGCAGACGGGCTTGCCAACTGAACGCAGACCAGGTATTGCCAAGAAGCCTGAAGTAAAACCCAACATTTGGACATCCATATTCTTAAATTTTATCTTCTTTAAAATTTAATTCTGCTGAACCCGTCTGGAAGTCACAGCCAAGAGAAAAGCCTCTAAGAAAATGACTGATGAGAACACAGCTCTACTTATCCCAGTAGAAAGAGCTGTGGAGCAGCGCCCCATAGCACCCTATTATCCAGCACAGAGACAGACTTGGAGCATCACTATCCCTGCGGGATCCTTGCTGCCTGCACACAGAAGCACTTTCAGCATCCCCACACCAAGCTCATTCCCATTCCCCATCCAGTTGGCTATGTAACTCCAGGTGAGCCACCACCACCAGCTGGGTCTAGCCACACCACTGTGCTCATGCAGGGGCAAGGTAGAGTTGCTCTCCATATGGAGGAAAATAGGGACCAGGTCCCCCATGCAGCACCAGATGCAGCTGGAAACATCCCAGCTGCTGCATTAGCTCCAGCACAGAATCACAGAACATGAGGAGTTGGAAGGGACCTCGAAAGACTTGTCCAATTTCCCTGCCAGAGCAGGATCACCCAGACTATATCTCACAGCCCCTCCCAGGTTCTGCATGGTGAGACGGGGTGTTAGTGTGCAGAGCTGGCTCCCGGCCCAAAGCCACCAGCCCTGCTGGGACCAGCCTGGCAACATTTAGTCTGGGTCCATGCAGGACTAACATCCTGGCCTGGCACCTTCCATGATCCATATCCTCTGCATCTTCATTTTTGCAGTCCTCCACAACCCTGGGCAGCAGAGAACTGCTGACTGAGAGATGATCTTGGTACTTGGACTTTTCAGACCAATACCTACACTGCTGCACCACCTACACCCACCTTCAGTCACCATCAATCAGAAGAGATCTGCTACAAGCACTGATGGAGAACAGCAGCTCTTGATGTTCTCCATGCTTTCCCTGCAAAGATACAGGTGGAGCCCAGTTCCCAAAGAGTCTGGGTTTGCTGCTGTCACCCTAATTCCCAGGAATATCTCCCAGGTCTCAATTCAAATTTGGAACGGGACTTGCAACAAGGGAAGAGATATCATCATGAACTGGAGACTTGCTGCAGCCCCAGGCTTTCAGGGCGCTCTTGAGGAACCTTGGGTGAGCACAGAGAACAGAGCAGCCCTTCAGAACCACCTCCTCCATCTCCTGCCACTTTCCTGTAGCTCTGCCGCCTGCAAGACCAAGTGGCTGGAAATGTGTGTAGAGTGCTCTGAATTGAGCTGTAAAGAATGAAGGTGAAGTTTTAAGCCACTAGATTCATGGCTGGGATTTTTATACACACATAAAATATGAATCTCAGTTGTATACAAAGCTGAGCCCATCGTGCCAAAAGGATCCCAGTCAAGCAGGCCTGTAAAATGAAATCCTCTTGGACTAATTTAAGGAGACCTGAGCAATATAAATTCTGGCCTGCTCAAATGCAGGAAATAAAAAAATAAAATAAAATAAAATAAAAAAAATCTGCCTTGAATACAGGCTCCTCTCTCGGTGCACTCAGCAGCCCCAGCACACCAACAGAGGGAACAAAAACACAGAGCAAGAAATTAGCTCCAGGGTTGCAAAAAAACCACTGTTCCAGCTCCCCATTTATACCAGCCTTATGGGCCTAATGAAACCCTCTTCAGTGAAAATTTAATGCAGAGATAAACTTCCCAATAAATAAGGCACGCTCGTATTTGCTGACTCCCAGTGACTTTCCTGACCTGCAACAGTCACTTCCACTGAGCTGTTTTGCATGGAGAAAACACTCATAAAGATGCTTCTTATAGAAAAAATAAGTATGTATATATATATATATAAAAACTTATCTGTGAGCAAGGGAATCTTCACTTGCACACTTCTATCTCTTTGGGGATTCCTCAGTTTTTAGGGGAGTAAGAGTCTCCTTCAACAAGCCCCCTCCCTAGAGACTGGAGGAAGACTTGCTTGACTTGCTCCTGAGATGAGTGCAGCTGGAGGAAGGTCATGGGGCCTGAGGAGCTTGCTCTGAGCCATGGCCACCACAGTTCAGGTGTATCAGATGGTTTATGGCCAGCCCTGGGGAGCCCAATGGTCAGCCAGGCGGGACGAGGAGCAGGTGAAATAAAGCATCCACATCCCCTTCTCTTTTCCCCAAGCAGGGCACCAGGGTGAGAGGAGCTGCAATGACCTTGCTCAAAGTCAGAGAAGCAACCCTGAGGCCTGGGAAATACAACTGGATCTCTCTGTACGGGTTGGAGGCAAGATCATCCTTCCCAGTGAAATAAGGAGGCAGAAAAACACCCATCTAATTACAGGATTAGAAACACCTTAGCTGAAAGCACTGTCTCCTTTTTGGAGGGAATGTATCTGGCTGGTTTTTGGAGGGCGGGGAGCAGAAGCATGCCTCAGACTTGCCTTGAATTACATGCCAGCTCGCTGGGACCAGAGTTGCAGTTATTGAGGCACGTGCCACAACACACAGCAGCTCCCTCCCCAAGTAAAATAGCCTGGAGACAGCTTGGGTGAGCTGGATAGGGCTCTGATGCAGCTGCTGATGGTCCCTCAGCACCTCTGGAGTTCACGTGTCCAGTGGTCTCCTTGCCCCAGCACCATCACCACCTCTCCTGCTGCAGGAGCCCTTACACCTCCCTCCAGTCCCAACTCCACCTCCCCATGCCCTGGAGTGACTGGGAACATCGGGAAGCCTTTCTGTACTTGTTCAATGGCATGAAAACACCCAGGAAAGCTACACGATAACTCATTGGATATCCTCCGATGGCAGGATGACACGGTAGCAATTTTTCTGGGGCTATTTTCCAGGCTTTCTCCACTTAAAAAAAAGGCAAAAAAACCACCCCCAAACCCAAGCACTAGCCAGGAAAGGCTCCTTAACAAACGCATCAGCTTCAGCTCCTGAGCTGAAGGCGACTTCCAGCCCAAACCATCTTTGCTCCTCAGGGCCTTGGAGAAAGATCTCCTCTTGGGCAGCCAAGTAGCAATTGGGTCACAGAGCAGGATTATCTGCTAGTAACAAGCTGCAAATGTGCTCTGGGACCAGTGATTCATTAATGCACTTCATGGTGACATATGAACCAGAACCCGAGGGAGCCTTTATTCCTGCCCTCTCTATCCATTCAGTTGAAAGACAAGGAAAAAGGTTCCAGCACCACACTGATTTCTAACACTGATCAAATTAGCGCTACCCTACAACCAAGGCAACTAATCAAGGACATTGGGAAGAAGGTGTGGTTTGAAGTGCAGCAAAACCCTGGGTCTCTGAGTGATGTTACAAGACAAATCCTCACTGTTAATAAGGAGGATTGAAGGGGCAAGGCGGGGAGGCTTTGCAAGACAGACAGACCTGCTGTAGACCCTCATGGCCAGGGCTGCAGGGTGTCAGCCACCTCCCTCCATCCCTGCCCATGTCTGTTCCACCCTCCCCCAAAACCCCAAGGTGGCGGTGGCCAGTAGTCCTGGGGACCAGGAGCACGGATGCTCTACTGGAGAGGTGTAGCCCCTTCAGAGACACATGACCCACCCACACCATGTGCCCCCACCCTACTGATTTATTTTAAAAACTGAGATTGAGAAGGGGAAGCTACCCTAACAGCAGGAAAGCTAATACCCACTGTCCGCATTCCACTGCACAGCCTGAGCGTGCTGAAGGCACATGGGTTGCACCAGAATATTCCCAAGGTGGCACAGGCATGCCCTTTCAGAGCAAACCTTGCAAGATTTTTCAGGAAAAGGCTTTTTGTGCATCCACATCTCAGCAAGTAACCCAAAAGCCAGTGTCCCTCAGCCCCAGCTCCGCTGAGAAGACCCAGCGCTCCTCCAGCCATGTGCCAGCATGGGAAGCAGCGGGGTTTACCCCAGGCACTGCCCATCATGGAGATGAAAGGAGCAGCACCAACATCCAGGGAAAGCAGCACTGATGCTAACGTGAGTACCACCACCACCGATTTAATGTTCCTATAGGAGCTTTAAATGTTTTATTTCCTGAGTTTTATGCAATATGATTCTTAACCATAATGCTTCATTGACTTTAAATCTTACATTATTTTTTTCCCCTCCACACCGCCTATCTCTCCAGGTTATTAGAGCACAGCACCAGGATGGGTTCACAGCTGGTGAGACCTCACAGTGCCCAGCTTGTGTGCATATTCCACTGCCCTTTCCATCCTGGGACCCAGGGGGTAAGAGCTACCAGCATCTTTCCACCCCCTCCTGGTCTGTCAAATGCTGCTATCCCATTACCCAGTGTCACCCCAAGTTAGGATGCAGCAGGAGATGGGCCACTCAGCCAAGGGGTGTGATCCTGAGCCCTGGCTGAGCCTTGCAGATGAGTGCGAGCCTGAGGAGGAGGAGGATGGCAGTGGGTCTGCAGGGCTGAACCACGCAGGTCCTCCAACTCAACTGACCATGACACGCACCCCATTGAGATACAGTGAAAAGGTTAATGGGATCACCTCCTTCCAACTCGATCACAGTAAACATGGGATTTATAGCAACGCTAAAATACTGACCTCTATCTGTTTTATGCTGGTCATTAACTAAGATTACCTCACACCAGAGATATGCTATACCAAAGAGCACTGACATCACTAACTGCTATTAAGTGTATTATACTTAAACTCCATAAAGGGGAGCAAAAAAACCCCTTGTCAGCAGTGGAGGGAAGTGGCACATTACCAAGCATGCTCAGATTATATACTTTTTTAAAAAAATAAAAAGCCCAAATGAGTAGTTGCCTGCAGCTTTCCACATGTCTGGCGTTTTGCAATCGCATCATTGAGAAGAACCCTTGAAGAGGTTTTCAGGCTCAGAGCGCCCCGGCACAGAGACACCCAGATGAACACCCCTGTAGCTAAAAGATGACATTGGGGGTGGCTCGCATCGCATGAGGTCCCCATTGCAATCGGTGCTGTATGTCCATACATACAAACCGGTACCTGCTCCTCAGGGAGCGGTGGGTTGAAGATACCTTGTGTCCCCAGATGGCTCAGGCTGTCTCCTCCACAGCCCATCACCCACAGCAGCTCCGCTCACCACCCTCCTCGGCTCTCCCAGCCACACGACTGTTTCTGGGCAGTGGCATATTTGTTGACTTGCTCTTTTGGTGACATCTTCTTTTAATAAGGAAATCTGTCTCTTAGCAGCTTCTTGCCTAAGGCTGTGCTTAGTTAAAGTGTAAAATGTCAAACTTTAGCAAGGATGACAATAACTCTGCTGGGCGAAGAAGAGCCAACCACTATATTATTAGCCACTCAAGGGAGAGGGGAGGAATATTGACCCATTCCATGGAGGAAAAACACTAAAATCCCCTGGCCTATCCCCTCCCAACACTCCCTCCCACATGGAGGCCAGCCTCAGATCTGCTTCCACGTGATCCTTCCAGCAGCCAAAGCTCATAGCTCAAGCTGAACAGCAAACAGCACACCCTTCCTATTTGATCAGATACACGCAACATGCAACTATAATAGGTCAAAGCGTCCTGGCTGTGCCCTTTCCTCTCCCCAAATCCCCCAAAGGCAGATCAGGGTGCAGGCACAATGCTGCGATAGCATGTGATGGACCAAAGTTGCGCTGCCACTGAAAAGCCTAAAACAGAGCACTGAGCAAGACCACCAAGCCCCCCAGTAGCTGGTGGCTTAGGCAGAGGGAGGAAAAGCCAGTAGGGACCACCACAGGCAATGACTGAGGGCAGCTGCATGAACAGGGAGGTCTGCCAGGGGCTCACAGAAGCAGCCATTGGCAGGGCAAAGGAACACTTCGTTGGGCTCACAGGTCTGTGGGCAAGACCCTCGTGGTGCCATGGAAGGGCTCCCCTGTGCCACATTTACCCATGCACATGCTGGAATAAACGTACGTGAAGCCTCATCATCCAGAGTGCACGTGGGGGGTACCAACAGAATTCTCTTGAGTAGTTCTTCCTCAAGCCACATGGAGCAGGGCCATAAATTCACATCCTTAAACTTAGGAAAGGAGGAGATTTCCATATCTAAAATCTGAGACTGGACAGCATTCACTGTTGGACCTTACTCTTGGCTGTACTGAGACCCTGACACAGAAGTTATGGCAGGCTTGGAGAAAGAGAGTCCACTTGTAGGTCAAAACCTGGATCCCAGCTAAGTGAGAACACATCTGCTACTGGCTTTGTGTGGACAAGGTGACCTTCAGATGCACAGAGATGCCAGAAGGAAATGGGTGAAATTTTCACTACTCCAGTATGTCCTAGTGGGCGTCAGATCTTGCGTCCCCTCCTGCAAGCACAGGACCTCTTGGGATGTTCTCCCCATCAGGTACCACCAGAACCAAGTCTGGTCAGAAACATCACCCTGACTGGTCACAGGATCATCTTTGCTCCTTCAAGTCTCCAAACCCTGGTCCACAATAGGCTCACCACTGGGGTACCCCCTTCCCCACCTCAGATCCATAAGGAGGTCTCATCAGTGCCGGGGTGGCAGGGAGCCCCAGCACAGCTCTGCCTCTTTACTCGTATTCTTTTGCAAAACATCATTGTAGAGAAAGTAAAAAGCACACAGCACACCTCAGAGTCATCACCTATCAAGGCAAACATGGCACCGTAAAGTTATATTCCTGTCTTGGGCTGGAGACTGACAGACCACAAGCCAGCAGGAGCCTGAGATTCATGCCCCTCTCACTCAGACCTGCGACAGGACCCCAGGGCCCTCCAGAGCTGATGGCACAGGCTGGATGCAGTGCAACATTTTCAGCAAGCCCTGTTCTTTATAGACATCTCATCAGTCTCCAGGAGAGGAAGCAATCTATTCCCTCCTCCTCTCCATCTCAGGATGAAGGCAACCCAGGGGACTGTCTACGTGGTTCTCTGGCAGAGCCACCACTTGCAGCTCCTGCCTCTGCTTCCCAAAAGCAGTCCTCACACCCCATCTCCCTCTACGCTGTGCAACAGTCCCACCAAGCAAAGGAATATATATTTATATATATGTGTGTGTGGTGCACGCACGGGTGTGGTGTGTTTTCCCAGCTAACACATGTCAGGATCTGTTTAAGCTTTGCTTTATGCTCAAATGTCACCCTGCCAGAATTCATTACATCCCATTTATTAATTAATTAAAATATATTTACACAGAACAGGCTTTATGAGACAAAGATAAAAATAACGTTTTGAGAGCTGTCCCCTGGACAGAGCGGGTGCTCTCTGATGGCAGCAGCAAGGACAGTAGCCACAGCCTTCCCTGTCAAGTGCTGACTCGCAGGGAATTGATGATATGGAAATTCAGTAATTAAGGCTGGGGAAAGAAAAAAAAAATAATAAAAAGAAATGGGAAGCGTGCTGTGGAGCTGGTGCCTGGCATGCAGCAGCTCCACAGCCCCATCCTCTCCTTGCCATTGGGTGGTGGGATGAGGCAGCTCCTCCCAATACCCCAGCGCGTGGAGCAAAGGAGTAGGCAGCAGCTTGCTCTGGTGCCTGTGCCACCCATCCCTGCACCCCGGGGCCTTGCGAAGGCAAGGGGATGTGCAAGCTTCAGCAGCCCACTCCTTCCCGGTCCACCCACACTGGAGCCTGCAGCTCCGCTCTTCTTCCCTGCTCAGGACAGCAAGTGCCCAGGGCTGGAGAGGAGCGTTGGCAGCTGGAAGAGGTGGCAGGCTGGCTGGAGAGAGACATGGGCATGGGCACAGGCACAGCGAGGGGTGATGGCTCACTTGGCTGTGGTTGTATGGGGTGGGGGGGCGGGGGGAGCAGGGAAGCTGGCCTTCCCCAGGCAGGCACAGCTCAACTGGTGCTGACAAACACAGGACCCTCCCTCTGCTCCCCCCGTGCCCCAGAGCAGCCACAGTCTCCTTCATGTCAGGGAGAACTATGTTAGAAAGAGAGGGAGGAATAGGGACAGGAAGGTGACGGCTGGAGGGGACCAACCCCAAACAAGCCAGCAAAGGGGGGCTGGTTAGGCACGGCTCAGTGAGCCCCACAGCAGCAGCCACTTGGCCGCATGCGCCTTGGCTCCATTACCCTTTTGATAGAACAACAGTGACATTTCTACTTAAAACTCTCCATGACCTTTCCCTGTGAGCCTCTTGTGCTTCACTTGTTCTGGCGGCTCCTGCACCTTGCTCTCACCCTGGGGAGAAGAGCAAGCACTGCGGTCAGCCCTGGCTCTTCGGGGTCCGCCTTCACCTCGCTGCCAGCAGCGCGGGGAGGATGAGCCAACCTCCCCAGCCCAACACCACATCGTGGTACCTTCCTCCCTCTGGCACTGTGGCTGCGGTACAGATGCTGACACAGTGCCAAGAAGCAGACCACCCTGCTCCCTCCCATCTCCAGCTCAGCTTGGCACCTCCAGCCGCTGTCACCCGGCCATTCCTGACCCACAGCCAGTCCACTCTGGCTTGCATGCTGAGGGGCAGTGGGTGGCCAAGGCTGGTGGCAAATCCACCTGCCTCTGCCCAGGCACTGGCACCATGAGCTATCTGGTAACACCCCACCGCTCCCCTGGCCAAGGGACCCCTTGACCTGTCAGCGCAAATTAGCCAATGCACTCGCCTTGGGCCCTGGAAGCCACGCACAGAGCTTCAATGGGCACCAGTGTGCAAGGGAGCACGAGAGCTTTGGAGTTGTTGTGCCCTGGGATCCTACAGCCTTAGCTGGCACTTCTCATGCCTTGCTTTTCCATAAGGAATAATCGCCACCCTCCAAAAGCCTGGAGAACATAACAGAAAACATCATGTCCCATGGATCGAGCGGCACTCCTCCATGTGCTCAGCCCTGCTCCTCAGCTGGGCAGTGCTGGAAACCTGAGGAAAGATCTTCAGGCACCTGTCACCTTAGTGAGACCGTGAGTGCTGAATTCAGGAGTTGAAGGGAAGAGATCGGGAACAGGGTAGAACTTGTCCTCAGCACTGCTGTCCCACGATCCACAAAGACCAGCTTGATTTAGCCAGGGTGCAAAACAGAGTATCAAAAGACCAAGGGGTGCTGCCTGCAGCTCACCCATCTCCCACACACCCAGGATGGGCAGAAGAACCCACTCTTCTCTCTCCCCAGTGACTTAGAAGAGCTGGTCCTCCATCAGCATGTGCAGACTCAGCCTGTGGCTGAAATTCCTTGTCCTGTGTCTCCCAGGACAGAGGCGGGAGCTGCAATTTGGAGCTCCCAAACCCTCCACGAACCTTTCCTTCCTGCCTTCACCCTACACAGCTACTGCACCGCTATTTCTTGGAAGGGCCTGGTCCTCTCCTCTGGATGTCAGACAGCGCAGCTCTGCTAACCTAGGGGGAACTGTGGCAGCTTACCCTGGCTAAGGACATAACCATCTATTACTTAGATAAGGAAATACACCTGCAGGTATAAATGGAAGTAAATCCACCCCACTTTTTTTATGTGGGCAAATATCTCTCAGAAGACCCTTACCAGATACTGGCCAGAGATGGTGGCAGCAAGGAAGGAGAGTCTCAAGCCTGCAGCTCCATTGCCCTCCTTACAGAAACAGAGAGAGAAAAGCTATGAGGAGACAAGAAACTCTCACCCAGGGCAGCAGCACAGGCTCAGGACTGCACGGTCTCCAGCTGAGGACCATGTGCCTCCAGCCTTGGCTGCCATCCTCTGTGGGGAACCAACGTGTGAGGCTCCCTCTTGCCTCTGAGCATCCTCCATCACTTGATAGATCACTGCACCCCAGGCAAGCATGCACTGCCCCTTCACACACACAAATCCAACACAGCCCAGCAGTTTGTGGCTCCCGGCCCACATACAACCCTTCCTCATACCCAGTACAACCTGCCAAATCTCAACCAAACAGCCCCTTTTTGCTGCATGGGGATGTCTCTGGACCATTTGTCATCCCCAGGGCTGGCAAGGAAACCACATGCACGAGGGGAAGAGCTTCCCTGACTCAAATGATTCTCATTTTTTGAAGGGCAAATTTCCTTAGTCTGCCCACTCAGTCTTGACAAGGACAGCAGGAAACCCACCACATGAATACTAATGGCACTGGCAGCAGGGACACATGGGGATGGGAGCGCTGGGGATGGGCACTGCTGGCAGAGCAGTGGGGAGACAAGGAGCGGGAAGTGGCTGAGATGCTGCAGTGGGAAGTGCCGGGACATCAGGACCCCTAGAGTCACACACACGGGTGGTCCAGACCCAGAGGGCAAGGGGTGAAGGCAGACCTTCACCAGCAGCCTGGAGGTCATCAGGATGCATTAGGTGTGCTGGGCATCACTGGAGCTGAGGGTGCAAAAGGGTTACACTCCTCCCAACAACATCTTTGGCCTTGACCCCTTCTACCCACCTCCTCCCCAAGCCACTGAGATGTCCCTTGTGCTGAATTCTTATTCAACTTCGAACTGACAAACTGTTTTTAATCTTTTCCTTCCATCCAGCTTGGAGATTGGGAAGCAAAAATCAATACAGGCTGGCAGGTGATCAAGCTGCTTGACAGTGGCGCTGAGGAGAGAAACAGAAAGAGAGGGAGGGTGCGGGGACGGTAATGGCAGGGAGCAGGATGGGGGTGACCGAGCACCCTGTGTTACAGACCGCAGCTGGGAAGGTCCCATCAGCCCCTATCACTTGTGGAGCAGCTTGATAGCATAGCTGGCACGAGGGGGTTGGGTGCCCAAGTGCGGCTGGTGGGGTGTAAGCAGAGGGCATTGCAAATCACACCTTGCTCCCGCTCCTCCATGCTTCCCAGTGCTGGCTGAGCAGTGCCCCATGTACCCACAGGGTTTGGTGTGATGCCTGGCCACCCCAGCCAGCTGCTGGCCAAAATCCCTGCCTGGGACACCCCTGTACCACACCCCCACCCCATCTGCTGCAGTTTGCTGGCAGCAGCAGCTCCAGGAGCATCTTGGCCCTTTTAAATGAGCTTGGAGCCTGCTCCAAGACACCTCGGGCATGGCACTTTTTTCCCAAGCCTTCTTTTAGTAGGGGGCTGTTCAGGCTGGGAGGGGGACGATGGGAATGACAATGACAGGGGAGCCATCCTGACAAAAAGCAAATTTCTCCAAAAATAATTCAGCTGACCTGGTGTCTCCAGTGCCTGGGGGATGCCCCAGAGCCCAGAAATGATCTGGAGCAAGGAGCTGCTCAGAGGATGCAGAGGGATTCAGCACCCCCAGAGGCACCCAGCAACCCCCTCAAGGAGATGGGTGTCAAAGACAAAACCCCGTGGAGCCACCCAGAAGGAGCAAAAGCCACCCACCCCCGGGGAACAAGCAGGACCAAGCCAGCCTCTTCCATTCGCCTGCCTCCCAGCACCTCCATACACCACAGGCTCACTCCCAGAGCCCCTGAGAGCAGAGCTGACATTTGAAAACGATCAGTTTAGGAACTTTACCCCTGGCCCTCCCCTCCGCTTTCCTTCGCATCCCCCTTCCTATTGTTACTGTTCCTCTGAGCTTTCATCGTCTAACTCAGTAAATCTCCGGGAAATACGGCTGTGTTTCTGTTGTCACTTCTGATCAGAGGGATGCCAGCAGGGTGGGGGAAGTTGAGGGGGGAGAAACAAGAGGGGGAAGGGAGTGGAGGGGTGGAAAGATTGCCTGGGGCCCCACACAGAGATGGCATGCAAATGAGTGCCAGCTCCGTAAAAATAGCCCCAGCAGTCACATTTTATTACAAGCGAATTATTGGACCTGGGTTACTGGGAACTGGCACTGGGGAAGAAGAGAGAGGGGGAAAGGGTCAGGCATCATTTATTCTAAATATCTGAACTTTGACAGAGCCAAAGGGGCATATCCCCCCTGCCCCCCACCCCAATACACACGTGCGCCTGAAACTGCTGGGGTGCTGGATGCTCTGCAGCTGCCCCCAGCTCCAGCACACTCTCCCACCCTGCACAGCACCAGCCAAATGCATCCAGGGGCTTTCATCCCTGATGGATTTTCCACCTTCCCTTCCATACTGGTACCAGTTTGGAGCAGGGACAGTCGCTGCTGGTGCTGGCACCGTCCCCAGGGGTGTCCACTGCCCACCTCCCACAACAGGCTCGGAAACGAGGGGAATACGGGACACTGACTCTGCCCCCGGTTTCTGTAGCACCCCTCGGCTGCCGGCAGGGTTCAGGGGAAGGCTGAGGATGTTGCACAAGACAGAGGTTAGACATGGTGACCACGGTGGTGGGTGGGAGGCGGGTCCTGTCCTGGTGACTAGGGGACACTGCAGACCCCAGCACAGGGAGGTGTTGAAACAGGTCCTGCTCCCACCCACTCCTCAAGGGCAGCAGCAGTGAGAGACCCCTGTTACCACCTTCCCCAGGGGTCTGGTCACCTCCTGCGACCACCCTGCCCTGCAAGCACTTGCAAAGCAAGGGCTTCCCCGAGCACAGACACAGCATGTAGGGACTCGCTTGGTCACCATCACAGCCAACTGCCACAGCACCGAACAACAGCAGCGAGACGTGACAAGCCCGGACCAGGTTACGCTCCAAGGGAGCTCATGGGAACACTGAGCAGATAAAAAGATGCCAGGGACAAGCTGCAGGTTTAGGAAAGAGCACCCTGCCCCCACACACACTCAAGCCCCGGATGCTTCCAAACCAGAGCAACCCAAACCACGCTGCTTTCCCACCCCAAAACCACCAGACCTGCCAAAGGGTGGTATTTTTGGTTCCGTTTCTTCAGAGAACAGACCAGACCTCCCAGAGCTGAGGCCAGGCTGGGAGAGGCGATGCCCTCCTCAGGACACACAAATCCTTGCAGGATTTTTTCCTCCTCGCAGGCTGCTGCTCAGCCTGGCATGGCGAAGCTTGGCAGGGACACTGTGCTCCATCAACGCAGCTCCACCAACACGCTGCCTCCCAGTGCTCCAGAGAAAACTGGGTCAAGATTTTTCTAAAGACAGGAGCTTGATGCTCACCTCCCCGGCTCAGCGAGCAGCATCCCAGCAGAGCAGGAGGTGAGGACAAGCAGGACTCTGTCCTCGGAAAAGAAGAGGGGATGGGAATGCGATATCCTCCTCCTCTCTGAAGCCAGCAGTGCTCCAAGGATGGCTGGTGCTTCCAGGAGAGATGCTACCTGCCCAGCCATCCCTACCAACGTGCCTGCCTCTGAAAAAGCAGGCTGAGTCAATATTTGGGCATCACTCGGAGGATTTGCTCTATCACCAAGCACCTTATGGGGCCCAGCAAAGTCCTGCATTTCTGTGCACCATCTCGGGTAAGCACCTCGTGCTGAGGTGCTTATGCTGAGGTGCTTACCATGACAGGCCACAGATGGAGAGCCTTGGAGGTCCGGTTCAAGCACGCTGAACTACAGTCCCCCAAAAAAGGCATCTTGCAAAGCCCCTCAATGATCCCCAGCCCTGGGGCTGCAGGTTGATTTGGGCAGCTCCCATTGTTGCAGCTCCCCTGAGCACCCCCGTCGCTATGCAAGTTGGGGTTTCACATGGCCTGTCAACAGGCAGCAACTCCCCAGCACAGACCAAGAGCTGTTCCCTGTATCACTGCAGGATGAGGCCCCTTCACTCCAGGCAAGCAGCAGAAGCAGGGCGGATGCACGTGTTCCCTCTGCACAGTCTACCACACACCATAACCCCTTTTACTTTTTTTTTTATATAATTTATTAAAAAACCCACCCAACAACCCCATTAGGAGATTCCAAGCCTGGGCTGAGGGCTCACCCCTGCCACCCAGCCCTTTCCTTCGGGATCAGAGCAGCCACATGCGATGGCACAGGGCAGGGTGTGGGAGACAGAAAAAGAATCTGCTGCCCTGAGAACACTTCTGCAGTCTCTTTGACTCTCTCATTCTCCACCACCCCCAACCAAGTTTTGCAGATGTCACAAAACATCTTTAGATTCTTTCCCAAGAAGGAAGCTTGCCACCAGCAAACCACTGCCCAGAATGCCAAAATCTCCATTTCAAGGCACATGTGTTTTGGAGGAAAACTCGCTTTTAGACAAGCCCCTCTCCTGCAAAGCTCAAAGACCTTCAGAGGAATTAAAGAGAGGAGAGCAGAGCTCCACCCTGGGTCTTACTGTTGAAAATCTGGGTTTGGAGCTAATTTGGGAAAGGCTTGACATACTCTTCTGAAATGCCCAGGACTCATCTTCCTGCTGATGCTGCAGGAGCAGAAGCGATGCCAGCCAGCTCCTGTTATCACCTCTGTGGGACTGGCTTGCAATTAAAGGCATCCGAGTTGCAAAGCACGGAGGGAACAACATATGGACAGGAGCAAGGGACTGCTTTCCCAGCCCTCCTTTTCCAGACCTAAATTGCATTTGCAAGAGGATCCCAGAGCTGCAGTGCGGTTCTTATTCAGTGCTATTAAACTTCATTAACTGATATATCGTCTTGTGTTGACTCAACGACTCTCAAACCCTCTTCTGAGGGACTTCCTCAAACACACTGTAAATTTTTGGTAAGTGCCTTCCAGTGGGAGCAAAGTGCTCCAGCCCCAACACGGTCCCACTCCCCCCATGCCGGGACAGAGCGGTGACAATGCTCCCCATGCTCAGGAGCCTTAGGGCTCCTCTGTTTATCCTCCCGCAACCCCTGGGGAAGGCAACAGGGAGGGCAGGGACCACAAAAAGCCCCTCTCCTGACTTTGCTCCAAACACAGAGGAAGCCTCCCCCAGCAAGTTCTAGATCCTCAGCAGAGGGGGAAAATAAAACCTCCCCCTCAAAAAAAAGATTCCTCTCACAATGATCAAAGCCGTTCTTTGCCATAGAATTGACAGCACTGCTTCCAGCTGAATGCTTTCAAGGTTCACATTGTCTTATGTAAACTATAATCCAAAACGATCCTGGATCCAAAAAAAAACAACCCCAGCCCTCCAAGCTTTTGGACCTGCAGCCAACTGGGTCACTCTGGCAGCACATGATTCTGATTTTTAGCATCTCTCTCACCACTCCCCACCCCAAATTCAAACATTAGCAAGATCAACCTGCTTTCAGAGAGCTCTTTGGCTTTGATGCTGTGGCATACACAGATGGAATGTATTTCTGCATATTCCAAGACACTCTGGGATAGCTTCGCTCATGTAATTATTCAGATAAGCTAACCTGAAAGCGAGAGCACGCGATGCTCATTCGCCAAATTTGAGTGACTTTTGCTTTCAGACCATCAGTAGACGTTTCACCCATTGCAGGTGGCAGCTGCTAGGCTGAGATCCCCAAGCCACCCCTGGTGGGAGCTCTGGGAGTGGTGGGGGAGCAGCTCAGAAACCAGGGCTTGGTGTCTGTGTCCCCCCAACCCTGACAGCCTCATCCGTGCTTTTAATTTAGGGACAAACCACATGTGCACAGAGGGATGCTGGGGCCAAGACACAGCGTTGGTGAGAGGGCCAGATCTGTGGGTTTGACACCAGTGGGTGAGGCAGAGGAGGGGCTCTGCTACGGGGGCTCTCCTCCACGATCACAAACCCAGCTACCAACACAGCACAGACAGCAGTAACAGCCCATGGGACACCTTGTATCACTGCTGCAAACCGGAGTGGCTCAATCCCCCTCACAACCCCCCCAACTGGCATTTAAACCCAAGTGCACTTTATGAGCAATTTCCAAGCATCTCTGAGGTCGTGAGAGGATGGCTTCACTTCTAACAGCAAGGCAGGGCCAGAGCAGCATCAGGCAGGATAATAGCAGGGCTGTGTGAGTGACAGGTGGGCCACCGTGCCGTCCATTTACTGCTTGCCTCAGCCACGTGCCAGGTACAATTATCTCAGGCCACCGTATCATCATAAAGCGCCTTTCTGCTGAAATTATATCGTGTCGCCTTTAATTATGCTAACTGTTAATAGGAATTCTAATTTTGGGTTCATTTTTCACTATTAAAAAAAAAGTAGTAATAATAATAGGCAAAGCAGGCCAGGCTTTTCTGCCTTCCCTGGGATTTCTCCCGCCAGCACTAATTGAAACGTCCCCTACGATCCGCACCGCTCCATGCTGACAGTGGTTTTGCCCCTTGTCATAAAATCAATGGTCTTCCCCCTGCCCACCCCACGCCGGCTCCTCTCCGGCTGCCGGGGCTCCTTTTCCCACTCGCCGGCTCCCTCGGATCATCAGGGTTAAATGATCTTTTCATACCGCCCGGCCGGACTGTCAGGAGGCATTGAGTGACTTTTGAAAATGAACCATGTTAAGTGGACTTGATGGGGGTTACAACCGCCATTATTGCTATCACCACCGTGATAAAATGGAGCCGTAATGATGGGGGAAGGTACTTATCACTGTCTTTCGTAGATCACTTAAGATGGTTTGGGTCTGAAGCTTCTCGGTGGTGATAAATGGAACGTACTGAAGACAAATGGCACTGGTACAGAGCTTCCTGCCGCACGCGGGACACGAGCGACATGGCTGTGGTGGCCACATAAGACGACTAAACATGTAAAGCACACATTGTCTCTTCCCACCAGAGCCATCGAAGGAGGTTCCCAACGGGTGGCAGAGAACCAGGATAGGAAAGAAGTGGGAAATTGGCTCTTTGCCTAGCAGCCTGCCTGCAGGACCCCACAGTGGCACTGCCCAACACTGGCCTGGCAAACTGGGAGGTTTCTCCCGGCTTTCTGCCACCCCAAGCCTTGACTGAGCTGTGGTGGGACACAGAAGAGCTCCTTCTCCACGACCCATCTGGTTTAGTGATCAGTTGGATCAGAGGTTCAACAGCCCCTTTGTGCATCCACTGCCCTACTAGTCCTACTGCACATCAGACAAAGTCAAACTTGAGCTCCCCACCTCCCAGACTCTCATGCCAGCTGCACCCTGCGCAGCATGGGCAAAGGAAACAGCTCCTGCCCACACTGAATATGGGGAGAGTCCAGCACAAGCCCATGCAGGATCTGAGCACACTGCGGCACACCAGAGAGCTCAGGTGGGTGGGGGTCTCAGTGCCAGGCAGCCCCTATCAGCCCAGCCCTGATTGGGCAGTGCCAGCAAGGAGGGCTGGCACCCTGCTCACAACCAGAGACACCCAAATGATACCGAATTCACTTCTGGATTTGAGCTTAACACAGGCAAGGAAAAACATCACATGCTTGGAAGACACTGGTGAGTAACAGGCAGCACCACCATGCACTGGATCAACAAGGACCTGGGCAGCACCCCCTTCCCCAAAGCCAAGCAGCACCCCACAGCAAACCCCACAATACCCCACTCACAGTTTGACAATCCACAAGCAGGAGAATCACCCCCATGAGGTCCTATGGCTCTGCTGCCCCCAGCCCTTGCAGGGACACATCCCAGAACACTGAGCACCCCAAAAACAACAGAGACAGGAGCACAGATACTTAAGAATCCACTGGGCTCTCCTCCACTCCTTATATCACCTCCTCTAGCCACACAAACCTCAGCTGTATTATGTCACATCATTATCACTTAATTGAGACTCAAGTGATGCTTTTCCCTCCCTGGCCACCTGGAAGCCTAGGTTGCTGTCTCCCTGCCCTGAAAGCATGGGAGAAGACACCACCAAGGCCAGGACACCCTAAAAGCACCACCTCTGGTGCAAGACCTGGGAGAGGAGAGGGTGGTGGGAAAGGCAACAATTGCAGAGCATTGTGGCAGCTCCTACACAAGTGGCTGGAGCCAAACCCCACTCCCAGCCACCCTGCTCCCCACTACCATCAGCATTTTTTGAATGTGGAGGTTTCCCCTGCAAAGAGGCAAGATGTAAGCAGGAGCCCCTGTGCCAAGAAGCTGAGCCCCCCAGGAGGTGCCTTCAGGCAGGGGAAGGAGAGAGAAGGGCCAAGAAAGGGTAAATAAAAGGAAGAATCGGTCTGGGAAAGTTGGGAAGGGGAAAGAGCTGAAGCAAAAGACATTTTCTGGGAGCTGCAAGAACACCGTCTACTCGAGTCCCTTCACACTTGCAGTGTCAGCTCCAGTTGGGCGCGAGGCTGAGATGCTGGTCCTGGGGTGCCTGGTTTCTCCAACGCCCCCCCGCCGTTCCCTTTTCTTTGTCATGGCAATAAGTAGAACCACTGGCAATATTGACAGCTGGAAGGATTGCTCATTTCCCACAGTCCCACAAGGTAAATTAAAAAAAGGAGAAGTCAAAGCTATCTCTGCCTGCTCGCACTTGGGGAGTCCCAACTCAATACATCTTGGTTACTCAGAAAAGATGCTTATTAATATGCTATAAAGGCAAAGTTAGTTCTGCAGGTGGTGGGGTCAGCGGTTTGGGGGTCACTTACTTTGCAAAGGCTTTGTAGCACCTGGACAAAAAAAAATAGAGGCTCCAGCAACAGCTGGATCAGCAAACTCTCACCTCCATCAGCATCGTGTCTTGCCACGTTGAGATAAACCAGTGTTTTCTTCACCGGGCTACAGATACCAACTGCACGAACGCTGCCTTCCAGCTGGTGCTGCAAACCCTGTACGGGAAAAGCCATGGAAAGCCAATTTTATCCACTGCAAAGCTCCATCTCCAGACTTGACTCCAAGGCAGCAACTCCTGCCCAAGTCACACTGGTGGCCATGAGCCTTTTCTTCAAGCGAGGATTTCCTGCTGTTTTCTAACCTCAAGGCAAAAGATAAAACATCTGTCCTTTCACCAGCTTCATTTTCATTCCAGATTAAGACCTGATCCTCCTCTTTGATTTTTTTTCCTTTTTCTTTTTTGGTGTCTCAGAGTCACTAGACAGTCTCCAAAAGTGCTGCCACCCACCAGCACTGGTGGCAAGCAGCTTGCCTGGGGACAGCCAGATATCACCCCGCCAGGGTTCTGCAGGAAAGTCTGGCTGGAAACTGTGCCTGCAAATACCAGATCATAGAATCACAGGATCATAGAATGGTTTGGGTTGGAAGGGACCCCAAGGATCACAGAGCTCCAGCCTCCTGCCACAGGCAGGGTCACCAACCTCCAGGCCTGGATCTACACACGGTTGCCCAGGGCCCCATCTAACCTGGCCTTAGGACACTCCCAGAGATGGGGCACCCACCCCCTCTCTGGGCAGCCTGTTTCAGCCCCTCACCACTCTCTCTGTAAAGAACTTCCCCCTAATACCTAATCTAACCCTTCCCTCCTTTAGCTTCAATCCATTCCCCCTTGTCCTGCCATTGTCTGCTCTTTGAAAAAGTTGATTCCCTTCCTGTTTGTATGCTCCCTTCAGGTACCAGATCACTCCGTGCGAGGGCTGTAGAGTGGGAGATGCTCAGTGCATCAGCCCTGTCAAGTTTTGCTCTGAGGCACGGACCGAATATGTGGTTTGGCAAGCACAAATAGAGCTGTAAGGACAGGAGAGGGCTTTTGCCTCTGAGTGCACATTTGGGTGCCCCACACTGGTTGTCAAAATATCTTGGTGAAAATTCTTGCCTCAAGCAATCTTGTTTGCATTAAATCTTGCAACAAAATGGGGGTACCCAAGTACTGATGCGTGTTCCCCAATCCATCAAACCCAAGCTAGGAAAGGTCCCAAATCCCCTAGCCCCAGACATCCAAACACAGTCTGTTTAGCTGTAGAAATACTCTGTTTTCCTCTTTCTTTCCCTCCCCACAACACAGAGAAGGAAAAAAGCCCTCTAGAAAGCCAAACTGGATGTCCAGGTTTGCCTCACACTGGTGGAAGAGGTTGAGATGGGTAGAAAACAGGGTGAAGGAAGCAACAGGGTTGCGCGTGAGAAAAGAGGAGCCATCCCGAGCTGCAAACAGGTCCCTGGGGAGCTGGCCAGGACCTGCAGACCCCCTTGGTAGACCAGGCTGGGCAGGTATCACCAGGCAGGAGTTGAACCATAAGCACGCAGCCCAATGCACAGACCCTCCTGTACCTCCAGAGATACTTTTTATGACAGAAACAGTTGTCCCAAAAGGTTTGAATCTCACACTAGTGAGCAGCAGCCCCCAAAGACCTGGAAGAACTGGGGGGTTTCATCACATGTGGCCTGGACCACAATGTTGTAGTCTCACTGGACCTCTGCTGGGTGGTCTTTTCTAAACCCATAACTTTTTCGTGGCACAGAGCATCTAGCAGCAACAGCATCTCCACATCTCCAGAGTCACCAGGAGCCAACTTCTCCTTCTGTAAGGGACTTTCACAGAATCACAGAACTGTAGGGGTTGGAAGTCTAACTCCCCTGCCAAAGCAGGTTCCCTAGGACAGGTTGCACAGAGAGGCATTCAGCAGGGTCTTGAATATCTCCAGAGAAGGAGACTCCACACTCCCCTGAGCAGCCTGTCCCAGTACTCTGTCACCCTCACCAGGAAGAGGTTCTTCCACAGATTGGTGTGGAACTTCCTGTGCTCCAACTTGAGGCCATTATCCTTTGTCCTGTCTCCACAGACCACTGAGAAGAGGCTAGTCATTTCCCCCTGTTTCCCACACTTGAGATATTGATAAACATTAATAAGATTCCCTCTCAGGCTTCTTTTCTCAAGGCTGAACAGCCCCAGGTCACTCAGCCTTTCCTCCTAGGGGAGATGCTCCAGGCCTTTAATCATCTGTACTCTCTCCAGGAGATCCCTGTCTTTTCTATACCAGCAAGACCAGAACTTTCCCAGCTCTCTTGGAAACGTGCACCTGGCCCACCAGACATCTTCCTCCCAACAATTTGCTTGTTTTCCCTTCACCACCCAAAACTCTGAGAGAGAGACAAACACATCCAAACCACTGAGGCTGTGATTTTCATGACACTGCTGCCTGGCTCATTTCTCTGCTGTCCTCTCAGTTTTGTGAAGGTTAAAAGCATCCTTCCTCAGCGACTGTCAGCCTGTTATCTGGGCTGGAACTGGCTACCCAAGCTCCGCAAGGAATATTTTATGCAGATTCTCCCCTGCACCTCGGATGGCTCATCAGTAACCAACCTGCCTGCTGGTGCCACCCGGCTTTATTTGCTCTGAGCCTGCTTTTTGCAGCCTTCCCGCTTTTTTCAGATGTACAAAAGTGTGTTTCCACATGCAGAAAAGGGCTTTTCCTTGGATTTGATGGAAGGCAGGGAGTAAAAGGTTGTTCTGTGGTGCTCTTAGGGTGTTTTTGGGAGAGATTGGGGAGAGCTAGAATGGAGTTAGGGTTTTTTTCCCCTAGAAAGATCAGGAGATCCCCCTCCCTCCCCATTGCTCTGCATCAGTCTTTTACTCCCGGACCTCCCCTCCCAAAAAAATCACTCCAGGACAAAGAAATCCCCACCTCCTCTGCCTTCCCCTTGGGAGCTTCCAGGCAAACACAAAGAAAGCAAAGTGCCCCAACCCAAAGTGGTGGCTCTGCCTCCTTCCCTCTGGCAGAGGGGCACACAAGTAAGGGAAAGGAGAGTCCAGGGTGCTGAGGCAACTGCAAATCTGAGGATGATTTTCACGCCCGTGCCCCTGGCAAGCTGAACAACAGCCTATTGCCATCCCAGCTGGCCGCACGCTTTTGGGTAGAGCATCACCCAGCTTATCACCAGCATGGCAGTATTAGCACCAGCCAGGACCTGGCTGGGGAAGGTGGAGGTCACACATCCACCAGCATCCCCACAAGCCCACCTGTCCCCTTGGGGTATCAGGGCAGAGCGCATCACTCAGGCGGCTTTCCGCTAAATGCTGATTGTAAGAGTTGTGATTTCAGAGGGGGAAAAGGAAACAGCTGGGTTTGTCAGACAACAGCACCGGCAGCTAAAAAAATGCCATCTTTTAATGTGTGAGCCGAGCACAGAGAGTGCGAGGATAAACAGGAGACCCTGCAGTGAGGTTTTTACAAGTCCCCTGGCTGACTGTTAGAGCCCTTTAACTAGCACATGACTGAGCATCCCTGTTTCAGGATCTCAGTGGCATGCCTGGCTCCTCCAGGGAATCACCAGGTTTCAGCGGCAGATGGATCCAGGCAACAAAGCTCTTGTCTGGATGGAGAGTGAGGAGGACTTGATTTTGGCCCCATCCCCACATCTTGTTTTAAACTGCACTGGAATGAGAGGCTATGCTCCTTCGGCCATGCTTTCCCAAGACCGTAAATCCAATTTTATGGCACCCAGGCCAAGACTGAAAACAATGCAAAGCGCTGAACAGATGTAAACTCTTTCTGCTGCTTCACAAGATCTCCAAAGGGGCCAGGAAGACTTTCTGCTGAATCAGGTGTTGTTTTGTGCTCCTGCCGCTGGCAGGGAGCCAGATGCACGCCATATTGCACGAGATGGGTAATTTGGCAAAAATGCGATCATGTGCTCACCCCCCGATTCAGGCCCAATTCCTCCCACGGGGTGACTGGGTAATGTGCAGATCTGATATTAATTAACAGGAAACCTCAGCCCCAGGCAGCGATCTGTCATCCTCTTTTGGATGCAGCTTGTGCCTGCTAATGGCCTCCCCACCCTGAGCACCCCCTGCCTGCCCTCCACACCCCCACTACAGGTACCATCTCAGGTCTGGGTAAGCCCCCAACTCCCCTGTGCTGGACCAAAGACCAAGTTAACCCAGCACCTTGTCCCTGAGAGCCACTAAATCTGCGTTCTTGCACTCCACGGTGCTGGGCAGGAAGGGTTTGCTCCTCTGGGTGGGAACAGGTTGAAGAGCAGCAGCGGCACGGAGCTCTCACCCATGTCTCCATCCACAGTGCAGCATTTCCAGCCAAGCCGGAGCTCACACTGCCCTGATGACTGCTCTGACAGCAGAGCCCAGGCAGTGCTGAGTGCTGTGGAAAAAAACCCTCCCAGGTTCCAGTGGAAAAGGCAGCACTGGTGCCCAGCGTGCCAGAGATTAAGCAATTTACTGAGGCAATTGTCTTTTTTCCAAGGACAAACATGTGTGATAGAAGATCTCCAGATCTGCTGGCACGCTGCGAGCTCTGGGCCATCAGCCCTTTCACTGTCTCAATTCATCTGTCAATAAACCACCATGCCCGTTTAGGCTGGAGAAATGGAAAGGGATGTTTGTGGTCCACCCAGCAAGGATTAAATGCGTGTTGCACAAATGACAGTTACTCCAGATTTCCCATCAGAAGTGCCAAAATTCCTGACCACAACTCATGCTGCCCTCCTAAGTGAAGTGGGAGGGACAACACGCAGCAGGGACATTATCCTGTACCAGAAATCCCCCTGCAATAGGTGATGCGACTGGGACAGGATCTTGTTCCTCCATGAAACATGGAGCACAAACTGTGTGGTGCCAAAACAAAGAGGGAATTCCCTGCAACGCACAGGCAAGACACGAGGCATCTGCTTGGTGGAGCTCAACCAGTGATGTTCAGCTTTGCCCCCCAGACTTTCACAGCACGTCTAGAATATACTGAGCTGGAAGGGACCTATAAGAATCGTCAAGTCTGGGCATCTCAGACTTCACCACTTGGGAAGCCAAGCTCAGCTTGCTGGGTTTACCTAGGCTGTGTCCCAAGGCTGGTGGCCCTGGGAATGCCACTGCCACCTCCTCTGACCCTGTGCATTTGATAACAGCAGGTGGGTGAAGCTGAGAAGCAAAGCAGCCTGTTCAGTAGCTTGGCAGAGCTGGTGGAAAGGCTGCAGGGGAAGGCAGGGGGGTGAAATGGGCCTCATCTCTACTCAAGACAGTCCATGGGCAGCACCTCCTCCCAGGAGGATAAACCTTGGGGAAAGTCAGAGAGGGAACGGGCATTTTAAAAGGGAAGAACATTTAGGGTTAACCATGTATGAAGAAATACTTTTTGGAAGGACACAAACACTCTCTGGGCTTATGCTGTTCCCTAACAGCATCCCAGGATGGATTTAGCAGGAGGGATATATCATCCAAGAGACGTTCGTTCTGGGACAGTTTGGGTTTGTTGTTGTGTTTGTTGGTCATCTCTTAACAGCTTCTTCCTTGGCATGTTCCTGGGGCCCAGTGGTGACAGGACACAGCAGCGCAAGTAACTGGGACCTAAGCCTCACTATCAAGGCCATCATTTCCCATAGCCGCCATCGCAGTCCTCTATGCAGCACCCCAGCCAGGGCCCATAATTAAAACAAAGTGCAAATTGGAAAATGAAGTGCAAATTGGGTCAGGCCCAATTTGGGAAGGAGGAAAATTGGGAAGGAGGGCTTGCCTCCTCCAGGGCTCAAAGCAAATGCCCATGGTACTCTGTTATGTCAGGAGGACAAGGCAAGAGAAAGTCAGGAGGATGGTTGCTGTTGTTGGTAACCCAAATCCCAGGCCCTGCTCTTTCCCCACCAAGTGCCTCAGAGAAAAAAAGGGAGTGGATTGTTGAGTTGGTTTTGGTTTTTTTTTGAGCGCATAGCAAAACAGCTAATTTAAAACAATTATGCAACATCTAATTAAAATCATCTCAGTGTCCTAGAAAGGCGACTGGCCAGGTACTCAGCATGAAGCGTTTGGCTTTACGGAGCAGCATGTTGTTAAAGCCCTTCATCCCGCGGCAGTGGCGACTGGACCCATCCCGCGCGTGCCTGCAGAGAGCGACTGAGCAGAGTGAGTCCTCCCTCTCCTCCCGCCCAGCTCTGCACTGCGAAGTACCTGAGGCACCGGCTGTGCTTTATGAAGTCTAAAATTTTCAACTGGTTGTGTCTTTCCATGCAAACTCATTAGACACTATTTACACCCACTGCAGCTGTGCAGAGAGAGGTTTTGAACTCTGGCATTCTACAGTAGGCTTTGTTTCTCATTTACATTTGCATATTAAAGTGTTTGCCTGAAATAGGCTATTGAAATTAATTCAGGATTAATTGGTGTCTTTATCTCATTAGGACAATCTAATTTAAGGATGATGAAATTGTTTAGCCTCCCGTTTGCATAATTAGATTGCTTTGAATTGCTGTCATTATTGTGCTCTTTAGCATCATCTGTAGGCCTCAAACAGACAAGAGTTTCAACCTCATAAAGACCAATCATGTGTTACAGCAGAGAGCTGTTAACCCCTTTTAACCCAAATTCCCTCCAACAGGCTGCTGCACAATGGAGCGGACACTCCATGGCACGGTGGGGACGCAGAGGTCTCCGCACCTCATGTAACGGGACGTCCCTTCCTTCCCTTTACATGCTCATCCCTTCCTTCCCTTTACATGCTCAGGGTGGTGAGGTGCAACCACAGGAGCGGACAGCAGGCAATCCTGATTCACTTGGCCTTCCTATGGGAAGGGCAGCAGCTCTCCCAGATTTACAGAATCACAGAATCACAGAATCATAGGGGTTGGAAGGGACCTCGAGAGATCATCGGGTCCAATCCCCCTACCAAAGCAGCTCCCTAGCTCATATTGCACATGTCAGCGTCCAGACAGGTCTTGAATATCTCCAGAGAAGGAGGCTCCACCACCTCCCTGGGCAGCCTGTCCCAGGGCTCCCTCACCCTCACTGGGTAAAAAGTTCTTCCCCATGTTGGTGTGGAACTTCCTATGCTCCAACTTGCAGCCATTGCCCCTTGTCCTGTCTCCACAGACCACTGAAAAGGGGCTGGCTAATTTCCCCTGCATTCCATGCTTAAGATAATGATAAAAGTTAATTAGGTCCCCCTTAGTCTTCTCTTCTCAAGGCTGAACAGTTCCAGCTTATTCAGCCTCTCCTCATAGGGGAGATGCTCCAGGCCCTTAAACATCTTCGTAGCCCTTCTTTGGACTCCCTCAAGGAGGTCCCTGTCCTTTTTATACCAGGGAGCCCAGAACTGGACACAATACTCCAGGTGGGGCCTGACCAGGGCAGATTAGAGCGGGAGGATCACCTCCTTTGACCTGCTGGCCACACTCCTCCGGATGCACCCCAGGATCCCATTGGCTCTCAGCCCCCAGGGCACACTGCTGGCTCATGGCCAACCTGCCATCCACCAGGACCCCCAGGTCCTTCTCCACTGAGCTCTTCTCCAGCAGGTCATCCCCCAGCCTGTACTGAAATGAACGGTTATTCCTCCCCAGGTGCAAGACTCTACACTTGCTTTTGTTGAACCTCATCTGGTTTCTCCCTGCCCAGCTCTCCAGCCTGTCCAGGTCTCTCTGGATGGCAGCGCAGTGTTCCTGCGTGTCAGCCACTCCTCCCAGCTTTGTATCATCGGCGTACTTGCTGAGGGTGGATGCTATTCCCTCATCAAGGTCGTCAATGAAGATATTAAACAGGACTGGACCCAACACCGAGCCCTGGGGAACACCGCTAGTCACAGGTCTCCAGTCAGACTCTGCTCCACTGATCACAACCCTCTGGGCTCGGTCCGACAGCCAATTCTCAACCCACCTCACTGTCCACTCATCTGTCCAGTGCTCTCTCTTTATGGGCAAGATGGGGCTCAGTGGCCAGCACATGGGATGCTCCTCCCAGGAGGCTGAGCAGAACCACAAGTACTTGCTGTCCCTCTCACACCACTGGGAAAGGCTGGTGGGAATGTGCCCAGAGATTGCCTGATCCCATATCTAGCGTGTGGCTTCGGCAAAATCCCTCGGCCTGCCAGCCAAGACTAGGTGGGCTTCCTCTCCGTTGGATCTGGGGCTGCAAGGGATGCTAGTGGACATAGGCACCACAGTGTTTTGTGCCCTATGAAGACTAACCAAGCTCCGTCTCCTTCAGTTTGGAGGCTGCATCTGAACCGCCACATGAGGAGCATCCCCTGAAGATGTCCAGGCCAACATGTATCCCTCAGGTCTGGTTCCAAGACACTCACGCTGCTACAAATAGTTCCCTCCCCTCTGTGCTTACTTGGATGTTAAAAGGAGAAAGGAGACCTGCCCACCCCAGCGCAATGGACACACATACATGAGGAACTACTTACCAGTGGGCACATGAGCCATGGAAGAGCAAAGAGAGTTGTAAAGCCAGACCTCTGCATTGGACTACCATTAAGCCTAGACTCACCCTGTGATGCAGGGGCTTACCTGATGCTGCAGAGGAGAAGAGACATGCCAGCCCCATGCAGGCCTCCACCTCACAACGGAGACAGCAAGGACAACCAACAGTGGAAGGAAGAGACTACGTTGAGAAAGCACTCGCAGGATGGTTGTGCCCAGGAACTGTAATCAGAGTGTGGATCCCTGGTGCTGAGTACATACCCTAAAATGTCACAGGATGAGCATACACCAGGGGGCATATGGATGTAGGTTGAAACAGTAGTGGAAGCAAAGAACATCGGCCAAAAGCCACAACCATCCTGAGGACCCTTGCAGCTCACAAGGGGACCCTTGCAGCCCCCAGCAGCTGTTCACCTGCGTTTCAGGGTAACCTTCCCCAGCTCCCTGCCCACCCAGTGGAGCTGGGCATCTCCTAGCCATGGGGACACATAGGCTGGAGCCACCTGGCAACAGCCATCCCAAGTCAACCCCGGCTCTGGGCAGAGGGAACCTGTTCAGCATCCTGAGGTAAGACCTTGCTTCCCCATGGGTCTCTCCATTAAAAACCAGCCTGTTCAGCCGCAGAAATGAGCCAAAGCATGCATCTCAGAAGTGTTAGTACATGATAAAGCATCATACAGCACTGTAACTGGCTTCCTTGCTCGCAAGGAAGACCGTGGCCTTGTGCATTTTCCCTGCTGTATGGGGCCAAACTATCTTTCCAGATGGTCGCCAGAAGCTGATAGCCTGAATCCAGCCCTAGAGATGCTCCCTGGGCACTGGGAGCAGGAAGGGGGTCGAGATGGCAGCTCTGCGGTTGCTCCTGGGGATGCTCTCCGTCTGTCCTGGCCCAGCTCGAGGCGAGAGACCTGCTTCTCATTAGCAGGCGGCTGACTCCGGAGGTGGGGGCTGCGCCAGGCAGGCTGCTTCGCCAGTCGCTTCACGTATCCTAACATCTGGTTGTGTCTCATCACAGTGCAAATTTATGACCCTGGAAACAACATGTTGATGATGCACTGGGAAGAGGAGTCGGAGCTGTAATCCTGTGTCCAGAGCAGGGACGAGGATAATTGCCACCCGAGGATTTTCGTGAGGTGGAAGAGGTGAGGAAGGACACACGTGTGCCTCCTTGTGTGATGAGGGTGACAGAGCTCCCGATGATGCAGCACAGTAAATGTTTTTCTCACTCTTAAATCTCTCCCCTCTGGGGAAAAAAATACAAATTCAGCAACAGCCAACTTTGCACAACTTCATCTCGATGGATTGCCAACTTCCAAACCAGCCAAAAACCAGGAAACCTTCAAGAAAATAAATGAAATATTTCATTTGAGTGTTTTGAAAAGGAACATTTCCATTTGCAGTGACCAGCCAGTTATGCTTTCTATTTTATGGTTAAAATTATACAGACATTTTAAATGGTTTGAAATGGAAATGACGGATTGTGTTTCAGGTCCTCCAAAGAGACTTTTGTTTGCCTGGGATAAGTAAATGTTTCATCCTTTTTTTTCCCCAGAGATCAAATGCATCAGTTGAACCAGAACAGAGCGGGACTTGGGAACTCTTGTTTGCAGGTTCACACCAAAGATGTTTCAAGTTTTCAGTTTAGCCCAAACAAGTGGTTTTAGTTATGTTGCTACGTCAGAGCTGCAGCGGAAAAGAAAGAAATCCAGCTCTTGCATCATGAGAAGAAAGCCAAAGGAGAAAGAAAGGAAAAAATCCCAACCCTAAGAATCAGTGCAAGAGAAAAGTCTTAGTGGGGGAGAACCACATGGGGAGCTGAAGAAATGAAGACACGGCCACCGAAAGCTAGGATGCTATTCAAGAGAGGGGGTGAAGTTTCTTCCTCTGGCTATCCAACAGCTCCCCAGCCAAAGGCCAGCTGGGTAGTAATAAGGACGAGGGCAGCCGAGAGTCACTGAACTGTGGGAAATGGAGGTCCACACTGGTGCAAAAACTGATGTGCTGCTTTTCAAACACAATGAAGGACAACTGGAGCAAGCCTGAAGGAGAGAGCTTGAGGATGGCTGGAAATGTGGGAAATGCAACAAACACAGGGCGGGAAACACAGTACAAATGTGCCCTAGAACAAACAAAAAGGTCTTCTTCATGTTGTGAGTGGTGGATCTATAAGGAGTCGTAGCTCAAACAATGCTGAGAGGAGCTCTCAGGAAAAGCCACTGATGGTGGGCACCACCAAGCAGCACACAGCAGCCTGAGCACCCAGCCTGGAGTGTCCGAAAGCACAGCAGACACCCTGATGGCTTTCCAACGCTGCCCGTTTGTGAACCCACATGGCTTTACAGCAGATATGCAGGTCCTGTGGAGAGAAATCTGAGCAGAGTGGCCCAGCCCTGGGTGGCTTCCACAGCCCATGGCGTGGACAGCTATGGAAAGCACTGCCACAGCTCACTGGAGGCCAGACCTACCTTCAACCAGATACCTAGCAGAGGTGTTTTGGAAATCACTAGCCAACAGTTCTTCTGTCCTCTCCAGAACTGACAGTCTCCAGAGAATAGCTTTTCTTCCCTCGTTTTGGCATTGCTGCTGCTGCTGAGCGTTTCCAGAGCCTACAAGGATGGGAGTTACAATGGGTCTGAAAACCAAGATAGACTCTGGGAGGATTTCTGGTTGCTTGCGATACATTCTTATTTTTATCTCTACAAAATCACATAGCCCTCCCCTGGAAGCCCCTCTCCCCGCCCCCGTCCTACTATTCCTTTCTGCTCAGAAGTCCTAGCAAGACCCAGTGGTTACGCTGCATCCCATCTCAGCAGACAGGGTGCTCAGGAGATACCTGCCAAAGGGAAGAGAGAAGAACCTTCCTTGGAGGCCAAAAATGGTTACAGCACCTGGAGGCACAACAGCAATCTTCAGCTCCTACACCCCCACCGAGCCAGCCACAGGCTGCCACCCTTACTGCTAGCTGTCAAGAGCTGCCTAAGTAGCAAGGACAACCCCAGTATGAAAAGGACAAGTGTGCCTCTGTCATCCGCCAGCACATTGCAACCATGACAGCAACAGCAGAAAGCACAGTGCTTGCCAGAAGTCATGCAAAGCATCCAGGAACCTTTGACCAAAGATCTACAGTAGTTTGAAACACTCTTCAGTGGAGATGCAAAATGATGCCAGGAAACCTAAGCTGGTGAAGGCATCACATAAATGAGCTGGTGTGAAGCAGCCAGCTTTCACAGCTGCAAATCACGTCATGACCACCAGCGAACGGTTGCAATCAGTAGCCATGAGCAAAAACACAGGGTTGTGAGGACAAGCCCATGCAGGGAATTTTCTGTGTGGCTCACAACCCATCAGTGGTCCTATACATACCCCAGCCATGGAGGAGGACCTCCCCACATCCTGGCTCCAGGCACATCGCTGGATGGGGAGCACAGAGCCATGTATTTGGAAAGACCATGCTGTCCCTTGGCTTACCCAGAACCTTCCTTGGTGTGGGTGTGGGTGTAATTAGCAGGGCCTGGTCACAGATTTACAACTACCCAACCTCTGCCAAGCCCATGCTTCAGCCTGTGAGGTTCAGCTCTTCTCCCAGAAGGACTTTGTTAGCAGAGTTCGACAGCCGATCTTTATGCTCGCTGGTAGGATGCTTTTAAGAAGGAAAAACAAACAGACAAACAAAAAAACCCTCCAGCATTACAGTGTTTGAGGTTAAGTAAAACAATTTCTTCATCCTTGAGAGTTTGAAAGAAAAATGGAAAAGAAACTATTTCAAAACAAAAAGTCTTTTCAAATTAGAAAAATCAGGCAGCCTCCCCTGAGCCACGTCAAACCCAAATCCCAGGACTACTTCTGAATCTACACACACGTACTTATATCCACACACATTCACCAACAAAGACATGGCTGCACGCTGATTTTACCCCTCAGGAGTGAACACAGCTGAATGGGGAGACTTCCCAGTGCCCCTCACCTTGCACTGGGGGAAACCCACTCCTAAACTTCACTTGGGCCTCATTAGTGCTAGAGAGAGGGCCTGAAAATGGCAGTCCTGACTACAGCAGTGTGATGGGCACCATGAGCCAGAGCAACTGAATCCCAGCTGGGGACTCTCAGTCTCTCTCCTGCAAGAATATGGCAGTGCCAGGCTGGGAGCCACATCCACCCTCCTGGTTCAGACACATGCCCACGGACCCACTGATGCTTTCACAGAATTTCACAGAATCACAAGGTTGGAAAACACCTTTAAGATCATTGAGTCCAACCACTCCTGTCCTATGCTAAACCATATCCCTAAGTACCTGATCTACTCTTTTTTTAAACACATCCAGGGGCAGTGACTCAACCCCCTCCCTGGGCAGCCTGTTCCACATCCCAATAACTCTTTCAGTGAAGAACTTTTTCCTAGTATCTGATATGACCCTGCCCTGGCACAGCTTGAGACCATTTCCCCTTGTCCTATCACGTGGCTGAAGAGACCATCGCCCACCTCTCTGCACCCTCCTGTCAGGTAACTGTAGGCGGTGATAAGGTCTCCTCTCAGCCTCCTCTTCTCCAGGTTAAACATCCCCAGCTCCCTCATCCACTCTTCATATGATATGCCCTCCAGCCCCTTCCCCAGCCTGGCTGCCCTTCTCTGGACACGCTCCAGGACCTCGATGCCCTTATGTTGAGGAGCCCAGAACTGGATGCAGCACTCGAGGTGCAGCCTCACCAATGCCAAGTGCAGGGGCACAATCACCTCCCTAGACCTACTGGCCATGCTATTTCTGATAAAAGCCAGAATGTCATTGGCCTTCCCAACTAGGCCGGCACCCAGGCGCGTGCTCCCAGGAGTGTCCCCAGCCCCTAATGGTTCCCAGGGCCAGGGGTGAGGATACCAAGCCACAGCTCCAGAGTTTGGTCAACGACTCCTGACCCACGTAGGTTATCGGTCTCATAACTACCCAGCCTCGGTTCCCAAGTGCAAATCAGTCCTCTCCTTTGATCAGTGTTATAATCAGATACAGCACTCCAGCATGGATTATTAAGTTTTAACAGTTGACACATCATTTCTGATACCATAATCTGGCAGCACTTTACAATAAGTGACAGGTCCTCACTAATTCCTTTTGTATTCACTGTAGCAACGTTAATCATGAGTGATGAACTTTGCGTATTCATATGGATGTAATAGGCAGTTCCCAAGGACTGAGACTGTAATTTAGCTTTAACCTAATGGGCACTGATTGTAACAATAAGTAATTATGTCAACTAAATGCAGTGTTGATGGCAATTGATGACAGCAGCGAAAGCCACGACACCCTTTTGGAACTAAGCTTGGAATAGTCATTTGTAAAGCCGTAACAGCCAAGACAAGGAACAATGTGTCCTCTCCTGTGTATCCTATCATCCAGCTACCTTCAGCTTGGTGAGGACAGTCCCAGCCGTGACAAACACCCTGTCAGCTCTCTGCTTGACTCTCTGGCAGCTCACTTCAGGGTAGCCAAAAAATCCAGCTCAGCAGATGGATGGGGTCAGAGCCCTCTGAAGCTCAGGTAAAAGGAGAGAGGCATCTCATCTTAATGCGGTGTTGGGATTAGTTTCCCTGGATCATCTTTGGGCAAGTCATGTTGGGTGATGCCCAGCCAACATCTGGTAGTGCCACCCTTCCTTGCTGTTTCCGTGGCTGCAGACCCAGCAGGGACAGGCTGTAGAGAACCAGAGGCCACCACTGAGCTCAGAGACATCTGAATTCAGCAGACGTACTGTTAGAACACCCAGGCCTGAGCAGTGCACTTGGTAACCTAAACCATGGCATATGTACCTCCAGAGACAGATGCCCGTAAGGGCTGGTGTGACATCTTTGCTGGTTGGAGAGGAGCACGAGGATGGGGAATTTTTAAGGCAGGATGTTTGGATCTGAACTGCTTTCTTTAGAAAGTGGAAGCTCAGCAAAATTGTAATAATAATATTAATAATAATAATAATAATAATAATAATGTTGTTGTTAATGACAGTAATAAGGCTGTAAGTGCTGGTGTCATCTTGAAAAAGTGATTTGTGCTGCCAATAAGGATCCCGCTTTGCTGTAATCATTAATGTGGTCAAAATCGCTTGGAAAACACAAACACAAAGTAGCTACAATGAGGTGGAAAGGACATCTTCAAAGAAACAGCTCTGGGGAGGCTCCCACGAGGTGACATCCCTGCCCCTACCAGACTGAGTAAGGAGCTGCCTTCCCTTGCTCTCAGCAGGACCTTCAGAAACACCTTCCTGAAGACACACAGTGCAGTGACCCCAGTGCTGTGTTTATTTACTATTTTAATTGATGTCCTCAATTCCAAAGCAGCTGCCTGCAGACCTCGCTTTACCCTACGTACAGGCAAGAAAAGGGCGCTGCTGGACTTGAGGTGACTGGTTGAGGCTTTCAGCACCGCAGCCATGAAAGTCAAGGGTGGGATGGGTCCCCTCCTAAACCCTGAAAGGTCACAGGACTCTCAGCTTTCTTGTGTGATGTAACTATTTGTAGTAACTCCATTCTAGAGTACAGGTCCTGTAAATGAGGAGACCTAGCTAGAGCTCAAGCCATGCAGAAAGCAGCTTTCTTTAGTAAGCCCCTCCTGTCCAGGGTAGGCCCACTGTCACCACCACAGCTGTGATGGAAGCAGGGTCCTCAGTCGCTCCACATCCAGCTGCCTACTTCTTCAGTCCCTGTTTCTCTTCTCTGGGGTGACCATCTGCATACGACATCGAGGCACATGGGAGAAAGGCTTCCGGGGAAGGCTGAAAACACAGATGATACAAGTCAGGTCCTGTGACTGTGCTTTAAAGGCTTAAAATCTACCTGGCAGCAAACAGGAGGACCACACTGCACTTGAAGGGACATACGCAGTGCAGAGAGCAGAGTCCTGGCAGAATCAGCCCTAAGGAGAGGCAGCCCAGCAGCATCTCTCTCTGCTCTGGGAGCGGGAGCTGAGCTATGATGACGAGAGCCAAGTTCTTCAGCAGAGCAGATGTGTCAGCAGGGTTTTGGTAGCCTCCTGGGACGCCGAGAGCTCCACGATTTGCACTTTTAAATGGGCCATTTGTAGGATTTCGGTCCCAGAGGTTGTCTTGTGAAAGGGGAGTGTCAGCAAGAACCATGTTCCAGATGCCCGGAGGCCTCGTGGGATGGCAGGTCCTGCCAGCGGGGAAACCATTGGGAAAAGCATGGCAGCCAGGCAGCAGCACCCCAGGGCACTGAGGAGACACCACGTTAAGACCTTACGATGATCCTAAGATGCCAACATCCATCACTCACCCCGGGACTAACTGAGCATCAGCCCGCAGTGCTTGCCGCAGAAAATGGTGGCAGCGGAGGAAAGACCACAGGCAGATAAAGTGAGAAACACACTCAGTGCTTTCTCCTGATGACCAGGTTCAAAGCCAAAACCAGCTGCTTAAATCCTCTATTGCAAGAGATGGGGTAAAATCCAATCCCTGAGACAAAGCTGTTCTTGCTGAAAGCACAGCAGGGATGTGCGGCCACAGGCAAAAAGGTTTCCTAGAAATTGCAGATGTGCTGCCAAGGGGACGTGTTGCTCTTGGTGCTGCACAAACAGCTGATGGGGAGCGAGCAGCTGCAGCCCTTTCGAACACAAGGCAGGCATCACACGCTGCCTTGCAAGAGGTGGGAAGATCAGAGGGAGATGCCGCTAGCAGCAGGTCAGTGTGCCGGTGAGGGAGAAGACAACATCCCCCACTTTTTCAGCCAGTCCTGACAATGAAAAGGTCTTCCATTGTTTTTGCAGTTGGTACCGAAACACACCGACCGCACGCAGTGACAGAGATGAGGAGCTGGGGAGAACACACAGAAGACTTTCAACAGTGGCAATGTTGGAGAAAATCAGAGGGACAATAGCTACAGAGGGAACAATGAGGAGAGGCAGGCTCCAGCATCATTCCTGACCCTTTATCAGGCCACTTAGCCAGGTGCCTGCAGTGGTCAGATTTACAGGTGCATTTAAGCATATCTAGAAGGGTATGCCAGCCCTCTCCAAGATGATACCTGCAGTGCACCCACCACCAGCAGGTATCAACACCCGGCTGGTCTGCCTCTGTCAGAAAGGTCTCTTCATCTGAAGAGTGCTTCTTCCTCGGATGGCTGTGAAGATACTCTCCGCCTCTGCCACGGCCTTGGCAGGCGACGTTGGTGGAGGGGGAACCCAATTACCGCTCATCACTGCCCCGGTGCAGTCCAGGCATCGTGTCGATGTCAGAGCAGACCGTGACACAGCCAACGCGATGCCCGGGCGCTGAGGCGGGAGCAGGGGAGTGTGGGATGATTGTCAGCCTGTGGCAAACGGTGCTGAAAGCGCAAGCCCTCTGCAATTAGTGGTGCCACCGCGTTTTTCCCCTCCCCGCCCAAGGAAGGACATGAGATAGCAGCTCCTTACCCAGGGATGCATCCTGGGCGATGCTGAGAGCAGCCAATTCATACCTCAGCCATGCTCTGGATGAGGTGCTGCTGTGCACAGCTGGTCTCAAGGAGGTGGGCAGTAAATCCTGACTGTCAGCAGCCTCGGAGGCAAGCACTAATGATGCTGGCTTGACACAAGCTGCACTGTCCCCCTGCCACAGATGTGACAGCCCCAAAGCAACCAGGTACCCCCTAGGTCCCTGCTTCCTCTCACACAAAAGTGACAAGAGGGACAGGTAATAAAAGCCCAGGCCAAATCATTGACAGGCATCTGATGGCTTGAGCCAGCTCAGGATGCTCATCTCTCCCTGCCAGCTTCATTCCCAATAAGTAGTGGGAAAAGCAGCTGGCTAGAGTATAATGCACACCCCCAAATGCTGGCAGAGCAGCCTAACACCACCTCCTTGCTTCCCTTCCCTTGGATCCCTCTTCTGCACGCTGATTAGGGAAACTGAGGCACAGCTGAGCATTCCCTCCCAGCTACCCCCATCTCTGCTCCTGTGGTCTTGGTCAGGCACTGAGCCACCCTGGGATCACCGCCACTGCCCAATGCACCGGGGGCAGGAGAAGCCCCACCTAGATGTGCCCAATGACACCTCCTGGCCACCCAGAGGTCCTCTTCCCAGACAATTTTCAACTAGCTGAAGCCAAACTTTTCTCTCATTGTGAGACCTCCTCAGTGCTCCTCTGCTGACTGCAAATGCCTCAGTTACTCCATAGTCCAAATTGTGCCGTAGAAAGCAGGGTTGTGGTGGTAACAACAAAATGAGAAAGTAGGAATAGTATCAAGTTGCTGGTGGCTTGGACAGGGCCACTCAAGCAGCTCTGCCTGCACCCCACCGACAGTTGCACGGGGACACGGGGAAACTTCCTTCCCACTTTGGGTGTATCCGGCAAGTCACTGACCCACAACAGGAACTGAACCTCCCTTCTCCCGCAGGACAAGCCTCCCCATTCCATTGCTCAAGCATCGGTAAGCTCTGGCTAGTTTACAGCACAAAATCCTTCTGCACCTCGCATTAGTACCTGCTTTCTTATTACTGACCTGAATTCCTGTTTCACATCAAATTGGAGCAGCAGACACAATTTTAGGCTCACTCTAGGCGCCCTCATTCCTCGTTCGCTCTGTGTCTTTTCTGTCTTCCTTCACAGGAAACCTCTGAAGATTTATTTTTTCCCACAGGTCTGTAGCAAACCATCATTTGGTATCAGGAGGACCAAGCTGGATCTCCATCATAACATCACATTATTTCCAATTCTGCCATACACCCTGAACTTCTGCTGTTCTTTAAACCTCAGGAGATGTATCTCACAGCCAAGGAAAGACCACCTACCAAAAATTCAGGCTCTAAAAGGCACAGGAAAGGAAACACAGGGTCAGAAGTATTCAGGGACTGAGAAAAATCCCCTGCCAGGCCTGCAGCCCCCATGGGTCACATCCCTGTGGGTCACAGGAGGTAGTAGTTCTCGCTACTGCCTAAGCTACCACTGTGCCAAGGATAAATAAAGGACCTTTAATTTCCAGGGCTGGAATTCACACCCCAAAAAAATGGAAGTTAGATTTCAAAGGCAAAACCTGTCACTCTCACATAAAACCTCCTTCCTTCTCCCTGCTTTCACTTCCCTGCAGGACATTTCCCAGCTGACAAACCTCTGGGCCAGGGCAGACCTTGCTGAGATGACACCAGGTTTCCAGCTGGGGGGATGCTCTTCTGGTGCAGGACAAGCAGCTGAAGTGCCGTCAAGAGAGACAGAGGCGCCTGGCAAACTTTGAGAAATGCCTCTCATTATTTACAGAATGACACAGGAAAACTTCAGCCTGAAACAAGAAAGGCAATTAGTTTCCTGTATGGAAACAAAGAGACATCTGTGCCAAGTATGCTAACATATACACAACGGGCAGGTATACAGCACATGAGGAATTTCTTCCAGCTGCAAATCCACCCCCAAATTCTCAAGTCAATCTTGAGTACTACGACACTCAGCAATCCTCTTAAAAGTGTCCAGATGCTTTAATAACTTAATTCTCATCTTCTCAGGCACCATTTTCCGTTTAACTGCTGAAGCACTGGAGTAAGACAGAGGGATCAGGACCAAAGAGTCAGGGTGGGGAATAGCAGGTCTGCTTTGGAGGTCCCAGGAGGAAATGGGAAGCTCTGAACATTGCTGGCGGACTGGGCTGCTGGGTACATAGCTCAAGGCTGGACAGATGCCTGGAGACCCCACCAACGACAACCTGGGTTTGTGCTACAAAAAGCTTGAGGTCTCATCCTCCAGAGCAGCTTAAAGCAAACCCTTCCCAGAGGGCTGAAGGTTTTGGCAGGTGACATTTGCACCAGAAAGCTGGACCAGATTGCTGGGAGTGGCTGCTGATTCCGCATCAGAGAATTGCAGAACTGTAGGGGTTGGAAAGGAGCTCCAGGGATCATAGAGTCCAACACCCCTGCCAAAGTATGTTCCCTAGGACAGGTCATATAAGGAGGCATCCAGATGGGTCTTGAGTATCTCCAAAGAAGGAGACTCCACACCCCCTGGGCAGCCTGTCCCAGTGCTCCGTCACCCTCACCAGGAAGAAGTTTTTCCGCATATTGGTGCAGAACTTCTTATGGAACCAAGAAACATCCTCAGAGGACTGCAATGTTCAGCTGGACCAAGACATGCCCAACCCAAGGTAGTGCTGGGGCCAGTCCCTCTTCCGAAGGAGAGTTTGTGCTGGAGACCTTCAGGGATCCTTTCCAAACATTTCCAGGAGTTTTAAGCCTGGCTTTAAAAGCACCTTACCGGCAACGCTGTGCCGGGCAGGCCTGATTCAGCGTTGCTGTGCATCACCTCCCACCCCCAGACACCCCCAGCCCCCATTTCTGACAGATTTCCAGAGTTCCCATCTCAGCCAGCTACCTTTTAGACAACATTTTCTCGAGATTGTTTTAAACAAGCGAGGAAATTTGGGTGACACTTTAATACATAAAGTGCTTCTTATTTTCTCCCTGCCGTGGAGTGGTGCTTTCTAACACACTCCCCAAGTTAAACATCAGGTGTTAAACAGATGCACACATTGTTTTAGCGGGAGCCCACGTTTTTATAATAGGCTTTCTATCTAACAGCTTGATATAGCCCCTTCCATTAAGCATTTATTGCTAATGCATTGTAAAGGGTAACATGCTATACACGCTATTAAAGAATGAAGCTGCCACATACTCACCCCTTAATAATGAAACACTTATGAACAGGAACCTTGGGTTAAAGAGTTGTGAATTAAGTTTAATCTCAAAGAGATCATGTAGCACTCTGCCGTTATTATGGCAGCACACTGTCAGCGGGAGGGCTAGGACCTGAGTCCCCCTGGGGAAAGAGCTCCTTGACTTCACTTTGGAGAAGACCTCAGTGAAAATGTGCCCCCAAGCAAGAGTTGGGCTAAATACCACTGGAATGCTGGAGATCCAGGAGAGCTCTTCCTCAGGACTCCCAGATAGCCACATGCCCTGGTTACTGACTTTCTGATAATTCAATACAAAACCCAGTCATTAATAAACCTTTTTAGATGAGACACATCTCCACCTAAGCATTATCTTGATTTTTTTCAATTTTTACTATTCAATTTTTTAAAAATTAACCTTTTTTTAAAAAAACAGAGCAAAGCCCCTTCCCCCAGTGAACAACGAAGGGTTTTTACACAATCTTTGCCTAGGTAAGTGAGCCCGGGGCATGAGGAGCAATGACTTGATACTGCAGGGTTCAGCCACAAAGGCAAGTGGTGTCAAGACTGTTCCTTTGGAAAGAGAAATCATCCTGATCTCTTCCCTCCTGCTGGTCTCACTCTCCCAAAGATCTATTTATACACACGCTGCCGCATGACAAGGTTTTCCTTTGTTCCTTTCTCCTGTTTATGAGCTGTGGAAAAAAGCAAGCCCCATGTCTCCAAAACCACTGCCCTGCAAACCCTACGGCAGGATCAGCACAAGGCAGTAAGGGGACTTTGGGTTGGTGCAAGAGACTCACCTTTTCCACACCCACCTGTCCCCCTGCATTCAGTAGTGATGGGACACCCAATGTCTGTGTGTGCTACAGGATTTATATTTACTGGGGGACAAGGGGCTGACCTTAGGCTGTGTTGGGAGGGCATATGTTCAGAGAGGTTGTTACACAAAGGTCAGCTAGAGATGACTCACTTTCCATGGAGAAAGGATAAGGAAGACTCTGGTCTTCAGCAGCCCGTGCTCTAGCTTGTCAAGCTCATGCCTGCTGGGGTCTTGCCCCACATCTTGAAATTGAAAACCATCAGATTTTTCCAATTGCAAAGCTATGTGACAAAGGGAAGACCTCAGGCACATCTCTAGGGTGAGCCAAATGGCAAAACACCATTTTGGTACCCAATTCAAGACACTTTTAAACAAAAGTGCTCTGGGTGTCTGGAATTCCCTCAGTCACCCCTCCACCCCCCAGGTTCTTGAAGAGGTCTCCATGTGTTGAAGTAGCCCAGACCTGTACACATTTGCTCTCTGCATTACTGGCAGTTGTCCTAGCAGGAGTTCAACATGAAAACACTGACCTAGTATTTAGGGAGAGCTTCAGGACGTGGCAACAGCTGGTTGCGTTGGTTGTGTCAGGCTTCCCCCTTTCCAGCCATCCCTACTGCTCCCAAGATCTGCTGCCTTAGGACAACCTGAGGGAGCCACAGCTCCTGAGGGAGATCCCAGTTGGGGTCCTCCACCTCTCTGGGAGCTGCTCACATCCAGCACTGGGGGTACCTTAGTTACACATGTATGTGTTCAGCTGCTGTGGTTAAACAGGGCACCTAAATTTATAGAGAGGCAGAACATACTTGGAAAAGATGGAGAGGATGAACCCTCTTATTCCCTGCAGGATCTCTTCACAACCTGCAAACATTTAAAAGAGGAGAGCAACAAAGCTCCTGGTCCTGGAGGTCAGATAAAAAATAAATACAGATAGAGGGTTCCCCCCTACACCCCTTTAGCTGGTATATTTACTAAAGTTCTTTCAAATGCAGATGGGAAAAAGTTCATCTCAGGCTGAGGTACCAGTGCCCTCAACAGTCACGGCAGGGAGCTCAGAGAGGTTCCAGCAGTACTCCCAGCTCCTCTTGGCTCACTGGCCTGTGCACAGGCACAGAGGACCCCATAAAATCTTCATGGCCATAGTTCCCCAAGCCCAACTAGGCACAGGGTCTTGGCAAATGCACCACAGTGTTGCCTTCTTTCCCTCATGACAATCGCCTTTCTTTTCGGTGCCCGCGGTTCCCTTTGTGTTTACGATAACAGAGGGATGCTTTATTGCATTTTGCCCAGCCTGCTGCCATGGCAACCAGCAGTTGCTGCACGCTATAAAAATAACCCTCCTTCTTTGATAGATTTCACTTGAGCAAAAATAACCCTTAAAAATAGGTTGAAATTTCCATACTAACTCTTCCAGGAGGTTCCAGGGAGGTGAGGATGAATTGCAGGATCTGCTGATGGGACGCATGGTGCCATCCTGGCGCCCTCCAGCCTTGGCATTCCCCTCTTGCAGGGAGCCCATGAGGATGTTTTTGGGAGACACCACTAGTCAGTCCCCCAGGGTTATGGTGGTGCTGATGGCATGGGCAAAGGACCATGCCTGCCATCATTGATGGGGCCCAAGGTGCAGCTTCTGCACAGCCAGATCAATGGATGGGCCAGAGGATGTGGTGAATCTCCAGGGCTTCTTGGTATTTACTGCAAAGAGAAGAGGGGGTGTCCTCTCAGTGCCTGCTGTGGGGGCCTGGTTGGGATACAGCTTAGCTTTATCTTCCCAGCTCCTCTGCACCATGACCTCAAAAAGGGGCTTCTGCCTTCTCCAAGGCTCAGGAACCCTCTTGCTAGAAGATGGTACTCTCCATCAGCACACAGGCATTTTAGTTGGCCATCACTGGGAAGCTTCAGCATGGGGTCTGGGTGAATAGGTCGGAGCATGTGAACAGCCAGCATTGGATCCCTCCCCAAAACAAAGCTCCTCTCAAGCCTGAGAGAGCTGCAGTGGCCATCCCTTCGCAAGCTCCATGCCCAGACTCTCAGGGGCAGCCGAGCAGCAAGATTCTCAGGCATGACACATGCTGATGGTAGGAGAGGTTCAAGTCTCCCTTCTTTGCTTCAGATGATCTGTACTGGTCCCATCCAGCAGAAAGATATTCAGAGCGCTGCTGTGTAGCAAGGAGGGTGATGATGCTCTCATGCCCGCTCTTGGCTCACCCTCAGCCAGGAAAGTCCTTTTATCTTTTTTGGCTCATTTCTTTCCGTTTTGCTCTCCCAACCACTCAACTCTTCTTCTTCCAAATAAAAGCCAATTCACATTTTAGAGGTGGCCCCCGATTCCTCCCATGAGTTTAGGTGAGTCGAACCATAAGAAGTGGAGTAATGAGATTATGATTAAAAGCACACCTTGATAGTGGGGCATCCATCAAGCTGTCATAGAAATCGTATCTCAGAGGCTGCTCTCATCAATCTGACCTTTCAATTATTACCCAGAGTTCATGACTCTAAGTGTATATAATTCCTACCTCAAATCCAAGAATACACGCCTTTGTTTTTTTGGCTTGGCTTGTGCATGGCTGTGCGAGGTCTCCTTCATCAGCCTATCAGAGGTGCTTCGCAATGCAAATTGACTTAAAATACACCTTCTCTCATCCAAAAGATTGGGAATAAGACTGAGGTACCACCAGGGCACCAAAAGAAGGCTGTTTGAAATGTTTATCAGTGTCTTTTCAGCTTTTTCTCAGCTCTTTTTTAAGGCCAGTGACCACTAAGGCTAACTCCAGCAGTACTCCCAGCTCACACACTGCTTTGGCTCATGTCCCTGCAGAGAGAGGTAAGGCTGTTCCAATCATTCCACAGCACATCCTCAACAACAGAGAACGCTTCTCTGAGCCACCCAGGACAAGCTTTATCCATGCACAGATGAGATTTTTCTGCCCAGAAGAAGGACACTGAAGAAGCTCCTTTTTGTGAGCTACAGGAGCAAGTTAGAGCCTAGTTCAACTTTTCATTGGCCTCCCTCCACAATTCTCTAGGACCAGAGCACCACTTGCCACCAATCAGCTCCATGCAACCCACACCACCATCTGCCCAATTCTGGGGGCTCTCAGGCTGAGAAGAAAAAATTTGCTTGGCACCAGCCTGGCACCTTGCTGGATCCAAGTTATCAAGGACACATAGTTACCAGGCAATGAAATTCTGTCCAAATCTTCCTTGTACCCTAGCACATGTAGGAGGAGATCAGACCATACCCCAAGGGAGTGCCCAGTGTCTGGGAATGGAGCATCCCCTCGTTCCCTGCTGGCTCCACTGACAGAAAAAGAAGAAAAAGCTGGCTCTTCCTAGCACAGCAAGTCAGGAAGCTGTTCCCAGATTGAATAGAGAAAAGCAAACCATTTGCTTTACATTTTTCCTCCAGAGACGCTGTGTATTTTTTATAAGAGCAAACTTCCTTGTTGTCTAGCAAAATTTAAAAAAAAACAGGTATGTTACAGGAGAAAACAAATTCCTGGTTGGTAGAGAAAAGAGAGAGGAAACAGGAATGCGTTGATTTGGGATCTTCAACAAATCCAGCCCTGAAGGCTTCTTGCTGGTGTTTGTATTGTTGCAGGGCATGCACAGCCTCAGATCGCAGCTCTCTCGTATGGATAAGTACCAAATGGAAGATCCCTGTAAAAATCTCCGCACTGCTCAGATGACTGACACTGTGGGAATTTCCATAACAAAAACCTCAAAAGCCACCCCACAGACTTTTAGTGTGACCCTCAGTTCTACAGCCAAGGCGTTCAGGTGAGGTCAGGTGAGACCAGAAGAGATCCTGTAAGTCAAAGACACTCTCAAAAGAAGCAGCAGCTTTCAGAAATGATCCTGAGGCTGACATGACGTAAGGACATTTATCTTCCAATACCTGCTAATCCACACAGCCCTTTGCAGTGAAGCTGAAGGTGGACTGAATACTTGCTCCCACGCCACAGGACAAGCCTCCCTCCATCATAATCCTGCCCAGTTGACATTGCTGCATTTCCAAGCCACTGTTGTTACTGGCAAACAAGATGCCTCCTCCAGGGAGGAAATACTTCTAGATAATTCAGGCACAACTCTGCTTTAAAAGCCTTACTTATTAAAGGATTAAAGGTAAACAGTCGTGCACCCCCAGTGCCCAACTCAGTGGTGGGGGAGGACAGTCATCATCAAGACAAGCATGGGACAAGAAAGCATCAGCCATGCAGCCTCCATGGTCTCTTTTTGACTCAACCTATTTCGCCAGTCCCGCATCCTGCAGTACAGAGCTCTGAACACTACCCTTTCTGCTGGTCTAAATGACTCCCCAGCCTGGAATTCCCAAAAGCCACACAAGAAGTTTCAGCTAGCTGAGGGACCAGATGCCCTCGCATCATACTGCTCAGTGTGAGCATCAAGAGCCCGCATCCAGCTTTGCAAACACATCTCTCATGCCAGAAGAATTGTGAAGGTCCTGACTGATTGCACCAGCTAGAGCACCTCTGCCACCCAACCAAGATGAAACCCTCAAAAGCTCTGCTTCCATTTTCCCTTTCCCTCTGTTCTGTTTCCCAGACCAGCACTTCACTCTCAGGAATCAAGTCTCTGCTGTCATACAGACCCATCATTTCATTTACATCTTCAAAACATCCCAAAAGGAAGAGTCTAATTACAGCTATCACCTCTGGCTGCTGTACTCAAGGAGTTGATGGGCTTGTCCATGCATCTGAGCAGGCAGCATCCCCCTCATCCAACACAAAACTTGTCGCTGGTAAAAGGCAGCCTCTTCAACAGCGGCCAGGTGGGGAGGAGAGGACACAAAATGTGCTGCTACCGAGACAAATGGAGGTAGTTTCCCTCTTTTACAGGAGCAAAGGGGCAGGTGGGCTTGTATTTCACCTCTCTGCAACCAAAACAATGCCTAATGCCTCCCTCAAGGTGGTAACCACAGTTGAGCAATGTGCAGGAAGGCTCTAATCCTGTGCTAATTTATTTTATCAAATTAAAAAGATGAGCATACATGGAACACCAGAGAACTCCTGTTCTCCAGGTCCCAGCAGAAAGCTGCATGATCCCTTTGTAAAGAGAGTTGGGGGGTTGTTGTTTTTCTTTTTTTTTTTTTGCCAAGAATATAAAATTAATAAAACAGGATTAAGGCAGATATGGTTTTAACTGATTCCTTAATCCCAGAGAATAATTAATGAGAGCAATGCACCACTTGTCTTGACTCTCCCCATATTTGAATAATAAATAGCATCCATGGAAAAAAAAGGGAGGAAAAGGGAACAAGAACATTGAGCTGCAAATGCTTACTACAAAGATACAAAGAGCTTTTGCCATATGTATGTGTTTTCTAGTCTTGGATCTGGAAAATGCAGAATGGAAAAAAGAAGAGACCAGATGCAGCCACACACACAGATGTATTAAACTAAGCCAAGATTTACAGGAATCTCCCCTGGTTTAAGAAACAAAATACCACTAAAAGTCTAAATAAATTGCCCACGTTAGGCCCTTACACTAATATCAGCCAAGACAGTCTCAGGTAATGTGATACCAAAGCAAGGGACAATCCTCAGCCAGAGATGCTCTCCCTTAATAAATCTGCATAAATACATCACTTGAAGTCCTGCAAATCTCATCCTCATGTTCCCATCTGCACCATATGCCAACAACAGGTCCGGTGTACTCCAGAAGCTCTGTAAAGATTCTGCAGATGGGATTTAGGCCACTAAACTTGAGCCATCTCATAGGTGCTTAAGCATGCATTTATCTGTAGGGTCTTCTTGTCAATGGGGTCCTCCAAGTTAAACACCTATTTCATGACAGGAGGAACCATCATTTGGAAGTGCCCCACAGAAGGACAAAGAGCCCTCTGAGACCAAACACCTCTTAAATTCAGTTGTGTCCCTACTGCCTTGAGAGATGGAGCATGCCTTCCTAGGGCTCACTCCAAGAGTTCCCAGTGATCGCCATGTCTCACAAATGCCTCCCAGTTCCTAGACACTCCCTGTGCATAAACCAAGCAGAAGACCCTGGACTGGAGGAGTCCTTCATCCCAGCATGCAGACAAAGGGTTACTGCCTGAGAGAAATGCAGTTTTCTCAAAGGATGGTCTCATCCTGTTTCTTAAGCTTTTTGACTCAAAGGGCAACCAAAGATGCCATTTGAGGATACAAAGTCAAGTTTTAACTAATACATAGATACCAGTGGTGGACCTAGACATCACCTTGACCTAACCAAGACCAAGGCAGCCCACATTTGGGGATAGAATGCCCTGGATTCTAGAAGAGCACCTTAGCCTTGGGGGCCCAGCCCAGCTGACCAGGCTGGAGGTCAAAGACACAAGGAGGAACATCTGAATAAACATGGCCCTGTGCCTGTCTGCAGGCCTTATTCAGGCAGGGCTTTGCTTTGAACTCCCTCCTGATGAAATGATTAATGACTGCCATGCAGACCTCTTCCTTTCCTTCCTCTGGTTTCCCCTGCCACACAGAGCAATACCAAACGAGGAGATCATGACAAACACAGCTCTAATTCTTTATTAATATTAGTCAGAGGCAACCTTTCCACCGACACCAGAACCCAAGCGTGTGTTGGCAGGGAGGGGATAACACCATGGCAGTGACATTTCTTGGGTAGGTGATTTTATTTATATTATTTTTTTATATATCTGGAAGCTTCCCTTACCCCCTTTAATATGGGCTAGCAATACCTTGTACAAACAGAGGAAGGGAAAAGCTGATTAAATAGCAGAGTAGGAGCATAATGAAAGAAAAAGCCCACTGCAAACATGTACTGATTGTTTTGAACGGGACGCACCGGGAGGTGGATTTCAGGTGATACCGTGGTGGCTCCTCTCATAATCCCGGCTCAAGGCAGCATTACAGCTTTCAAGCTCAGAGAGAATTTCACCTGGTCCCCACCGGTGGGGAAAGAGGCTTAGGCAGGATAGCAAACCTCAGCCCCACCTCGGGCCAACACCAGAGCGGGGCTGGGAGAACCACAAAGCCACACATCCCCCCTTCAACAGAAGCAGACCTTTCCTCATGCCACCACACCAAAGCACAAGTATTATGAGTAGCAATATGGATGGACCCATCTGACTCACCTTTGGGTACCCGTCAGAAGGCTTACTCTCCGCTCACATTTGGCCTGGCTTGAGAGGTGAAGAGGGAGATGAGCATCCCGCACACTTCTCAGATCGCCTGCAAGATCTGCAACTCTATGCAGCAGCTGGGGGTGGGTTCACACAAGCACCCACCTCTCAGGATGCACGCTCAGTGAACAACCATAAGGTCTGCAGGGTGAGGAGAGCAGTTCATGGGAGAAACCATCCAACCCATAAGGAAGAGAGACTTCCACATCTCCATTATTACCCTGGGAGAGCAGGGCCACCTTCCTCCAGCTGGAAGGATGACCATCAAGTTGTCTGGCTGTTGGTTTTCTAGATTTCCCCATCCTAATTCCTGCTGGAAGATTTGTATAGAAAGAAGTCCCTGGTTCTCAGCTGAGTGCAGCTCCTCTCTCTCTCTCTTAAAACAAATAGATTTTCATTGAAATCAACATATCTTTCCGAATTGAATAGGTTTTCATGGGGACAATAAATTTCTTCAAAACAATGCATTTTTATTACAACATATTTTTGTTCAAACCAATACTTTTTGACAACCAGATATTAATGACCAGGCCAAAGCCATAAATTTGCCTCAAACTATGTGTTTTCTCATGGAAGTAAATAATTTTTCTCATACAAATACATTTTTATTTGAATCAATCCTGTCTTTACCCCCCGGCCCCACAACCCCCAAAATCAGATGTATTTCTTGGAGGGATGCAGGGAAGCTGCGTACCCAGGAAAGACCCTTCATTTTGAGAGGGATTGAGTACTCAGGAGGGCTGTCTCACTCCCACCCTCCCAAGCCTAGAAGCTCTACAGGTCACTCAAAGCTTCAACGTAAACTCTTGTTTTTCCCACACCTAACCTGTCACCTGGCTTCTGGTAGGTCCTGCAGAGACATAGCTTACGTTTTGCTCCTCTTGCTTTGCTGCTTGCTCTCTGCTTGAAATCATGTTTGCAGGGCCAGGTTAAATAATCCTTTTGCACACATCTCTGCACAACAGCTTCCTCCGGCGCCTGCTGAATGCAGCATGCAACTAAGCTGCCCCTTGTACTCCCACCATGTGATCAGTGGTGCTACAGGACCTCCTCACTCCTCACCATCAGCTTTGAAGAAGCATTGGGTTGCTCTTGGGTTTGGGAGACGGTTTCACCTGAGGTAGCTGCTGCAGGTCACCAGGGACACATATCTGCTTTGTTCTGCCTCTTCCCTTGTCACCTACCTCCTAAACCTCCTTGAAGTCACTGTGAGAGGCCCGAGCTCCCCAGGCACAGCCCTTGAGCACCAGGGATCTTGCATGACCCCAGTGCTGCCCTTTGGTGAGTGCCCCACAGAGCTCAGCGATCACCCAAAGCACAAGACGCAGAACTGATTTCAGCCAGAAAAAAATAGCTCCAGGGAGGGGCAGGAGGAAGGGGGATGATGAGCTGGAGGCAGGACTGAGTTTCCTGACATAACAAAGGCTATGGCTTCTACTTTTGCTCCCAATTCAAAGCCAAAACAGGAGCAATTCCCTTCTCCCCTCCAGACTCTCATTCCCACAGCTGACCATCTATATCAGCTCCAGCAGCTGCCCACTCTTGCAGACCCCTGAGCCACAGTCAAGAAAAATACTTTTTTGGTAGAAAGTAGCTGGATTCAGCTTCTTCAAGCCACATTTCAAGCTTGGGCCTGGGTCAGAGCGCGGGGATCCCGGGACACTATGAACATAAGGGGCTGGCAAGGGTTCATTTCCCATGGCCCCTGTTGGCCACTCTCTGTCGAGCTTCCCCAGTCCATGTAAACATGCTAATTGCTTGGGCTCAGCACAGGGCTGGATGCCGCATTGTTTGTTTTCCATTGAATAGGATTAGGGATTCTGACACCAATGATTAATCGCGGTGCTGCAGACGGCTGACGAGCCCAGGGAAGGCATCCTCTCCGAGCAGAGAGCGCGCGCAATCTCTGCCAAGCAGCTGACGCTGACTTCTATCTAACCCTCTGCATCTTGCCCTTTATCTTCCCTCTTCTCCCAAAATGTCTCACATCCACCAAGCCAACCCCAAGCTCCCTGGGCGGCAGCGAGAGACGGAGGCCTGGACACCTCCAGAGGTGATGAGCAGCCCTGTGCTCAGCTGCCAAAATGCTCCACACCGCTTTCCTACATCAGCTCATCCCACGCAGCCAAGACCCTCCCAACACACTGCAATGCCCCAGCCAACCCTTCTCAGCCTTCATCTCAGCAGCTGGGGAGATTCACACAGCATTTCCATTTCCCGTCACCCTGGCATTAGGGCATGGTAGCATCTCTATCAGCACACAGCAGCTGTGTCCCTTCACCAAGCTCTGCAAGGCCACCAAGTGCCCCATCAAGCAGCTGAGCCCATGGTCACGGAGGACTTGAGGCCCTAGGTGAGTGCAGCCAAAGCAGCCCTTTTCACAGGGCTAAACATCAACCCCTGAGCTTTCCACACTCACAGGCACGTAGGGTTGCGCTGGAGGACCCATGCTCTGCAGATGAGCTGAATGCTCCTGCTTCCCAGCTGTAAGAGCTGGAGGTGCAGCATTCCCGAAGTGCCAAGCTGCCCTGTGCAAGCCAGCAGCCCATCTCTGCAGCCACAAAGAGAACATGGGCCCAGCCACCCAGTCTGGGAGGAACTGTGTTGGGCAGTGAGGTCTGAAGGGGTTGTACCCCACGCTGAAGCTCCTGGCCAGCTCTCTGGGGTGTTATTTCCCTCCCAAACACAACTCCAGCACCCCTCCTGCTCACCATGCTAGCTGCTCCTCTTACTACAGCCCTTCCCCTCCAGTGCAACAACCAGCCAACCCTTTGCCCTCACAAATGCCCCCACCTCTCAGGGTCTCACCAAGGCTCTCCCATGTACTTGGCCCCACCCACCCTCCTGCAGACATCCAGAGTTAAAGGTGCCTGCAGTCACCTTCAAAGTCCAAAGGACCAACCAGGGACCTGAACAAGGTGGAGAAGAGCAATGGGAGCCTTTGCCACCTCTGCCCTGCACTCATAGCTTCAGCATCACCTCTGCACTCTTGTATTCCCCGGTAGTGGGCAAAAAGGACAGCAAGGAAGAGGAAGGAAAGGAGGAAGGCTGGAGAAGGCAGCTTTACAGGAGGCAAAGCACGCCCTCAAAAAGTTGCAACCTTTGAGATTACCTCTTCTCCTGACCTTGCAGAAGGAGCGCTGGAGGCAAATCCACCCATCTCTGCTGGTGTCTTGTGCAACATACTGTCACTCAGACAGGCGATGTTCTTAATGGGTTTGTGGGAAAGGCCTGGCCTGCCTTTCCATCTGTACCTTCTGCCGGCTCCCCTCTCCAGCACTGCCTCCCCATACGACATTCCCTTGAATTATTTAGACTGGTAAATCTTCCTGCATCTCACATCTTTAGTCCATCTGTTAGCCGAGGCTTTGCCTTTATAGGAACTGTCCTTTATGCATGCCGGCATCTGTCAACAGTACACTTGCCTCTTTTATTCATGATCTTCCGTGGGAGATGGTACAAGCTGCAGAAATGCCTCATTTCTGGTATGCATTTCATTTTAATGGAAGATTACATGACTGGGGCCCATTTTATTACTTTTTGCCCTGAACATTCATCCATCACGAGCCCCATTTGCTGAGCCTGCACTGGGACGGCAGCCATCAGCCTGCTCATGTCAGATTCCTCCCGTACCGCTTTCTCCCCCTCTTTGGGATGGGGAGGAAATGCATTGTGTTTGAGGAGGGGAAGGTTAGCAAAGGGGAAGCAATCCGCTGCCAGGGATCAGAGTTAAGCCAGAGCGGTGGCTAAGCCAAGCAGGTTCTGGGAAACGGGCCCAGGAATCCAACTGGTCTCACCCAACTCATCCCCTGCACCCACTTTCCCCTTCACACAGTCCCTTTCCCACCCATATCACCAACAGGTATTTGGGGCACGGCTGTCCGGTGTGCCAGGGCTGTTGAACACACACACACACACCCCGCTTTACCCCCAAATAAACACCCCATGCACACTCCTTAGCTCCCCCCACCCTCTCCAGTGATTCCCAACACACCTTGCTCCTACCTTGTGCACCAGGACTGGCATAAATAAGATCAATGTGAACCAGCAGTGGTAATTAAACTGCCAGTGGTATTTGCAGTCTCTGTCTTGTAAGGAAGGTTGCATGCAATTAGTGAAAACATTTTGGACTGGGAAAAGTGCCAGTTTTCTCTGTCCTTTCTTTCAATTCCCACAGAAACTTGAAGACCCCTGATTATCCTCCAGACCACAAAAATAAAACCCCCAGTAAAAACACCCCACTTGTACCCTGCATTTCCCTGAATTCGGGGTTCACCATGCCTCGAGGCAGCAAGTAGGGGCAGAGATGGAGCTGACCTCTTCAGAGATGCGGGGACCCTGCCCTACTCACACTCCTCAGACATCACAAGACACGGATTGCTGTTTTAACCCAGAAAACAGTGTCAGTCCTCAAAATTCCCAGCCACAAGGCCCTTCCCCAAGGACAACTGCTCCCAGGCACAAGGCCCTTCCCCAAGGACAACTGCTCCCAGCCACAAGGCCCTTCCCCAAGGACAACTGCTCCCAGCCACAAGGCCCTTCCCCAAGGACAACTGCTTCACTGTCTTGTTCCCACAAGATGGTTGCAGTGCTTCCACCAAAGACATCCTCTGAAAGCAGGTGAGGTTAACCCTGGGTTCTGGGCAGAGTTAAACAACACTTCTAGTTTAACTTGGTTAGGAAACCAGTCTAAGATGGCGTAAGCCGGTCTTCAGCTGCAAATCCAAGTCAGTTCTTGGTGGGCTTCAAAGCATGGAAAGCCTGAACCATAATCATCACTTTTGGCTGAGATATCAATTCTGTCTGGGGTAGAAAAACAAGAAACTTCTGGGAGAAAAGGAGTCCCATGCAAACATCAGGATTTTCACAAACTTAAAATAGAAAAAAAAAAAAAAAGAGAAAAAAATTGCCATAAATAACGTGCTAACTACCACACTGGAAATTTGGAGGGAGAGAACCCAGATACACCCAGAGAAAAAATACTTAAAGCAACTGTCTCCAAATTGAACAGGATGAGCTGGAAGAGCCCGAGCAGCTCCTGCGGATGGGCAACAAACCCTTGCCAGCTGCCACTCCTATGCACGCACACAGTCAGTAGTGGAGGTGGTGGAGAAGCCAGCAAGCAGGAGCTACTCACTCACCCAGCAGCCAGGAGGAAGCAGTAGCACACGGGTCCCATATAGCAGGAGAAACCAGCAAGAGCCTGGGCAAGCCACTATAACAGGGACTAAGGGAAGCAGGAAAAACATGCTCAGATACAAGTTTCCTAAGGTTGCTTAGCTTAAAGGTCACCGTAATTTTAATTTACTCTTCAAAATACTGTTAACTCTGTCCCCATCTCCCATCCAGCACCCCCTGTAGTAGATACTCTCCATACCGTAACAAGTCCACTCTGATGGCATAACTCAGCAATTTCCTTTCAGGAATCAATGAGAACAAATGAAAATTTAATACATTCTCCAGACAACGCAATTCCCTTCTCTCCCCCATGGTAAATAAATAATGTGCTAGTCAAATGATGGATGGAGTGCTTGACGATCAGTGGTCGAGTGCTATTAGGGCCAGGGAGGTCAGTGAAGTGGAGATGTGGTCTAACACAGGATGAAGTGGTGGCCGTGGGTGTTTTGAGCACATAAAGAGAAGCTGGGAGTAAGACAGGAGGTGCAGGGAGGTTGCTGGTTGATGCAGGAAGGGGGCATGGAGCAGACTGGTCTGTCCCATTATGGATTGCTGCACAGGGGGTTACTCGGTTTCTCTACTGCAGACATGGCTAGATCCACTGGTGCTGCCAACGAGAGAACAAAAACCCCACAAATAAAGTTTCTTTCGCCTTCAGCAGGTTTTGGATAAGGAGATTTTGCCGGATGAGGCAGATAGATGTGAGATTTTGGCCTGTCTGGCAGGAAGCAGATGGAGAGAAAGCAGAAAATGATCTGGGGTATCTTCAACCTGCACAGCAGAGGGACAAGCAAGTGCAGATGCACTGCAGATCTGTCAGAGCAAATAGGAAGGTGTGTGAAAAAGTGAGCCTGGAGCATTGGCAGGGGCCAGGGAGGGGGAGAGTGGCCACAATGTCAGCTGGACAGGGAGGAGACGGAGTTTCATGCTTGTTCCCCAGGCTGGGAGATCTTGCTCGGCCTGTATTCTGGGACACGTGGTGGTTCAGGAGTTACGTTCCACCTCAAACAAGAGGGAGAAGTTTGCCTTTTTCCTTTTGCCTGTGAGACAGGTTCCTGGGGCTCCCCCAGGACACGGCCAGGTGGGGTCAAGGCAAGGCTCTTGAAGACCAAGCTGGGATGCACTAGCAGGACCCACCAGAGAAACCACTGCCAACCTGCAGCTCACAAACTGTAAGATGGACAGGACAGACAGTACTTGTAAAGGACATTAACCTGGACCAGATCTCCACATCTTCACTAGGACAAGCAGTCACAGCCAGTAATTTGTGTTAATCCATACCTTCAGACCGACGGTTGGAGCTTATGTCTAGGGGTGTGAGGGAGCACTGTTGGCCCTGTTCTTTGCTGGAAGACATTGAAATAACATGTCTGTCCCTCCCAGACACTGAATCCCAGCTGGCATGTGTGGTCCCAATCGCATCTCCCACTCCTGCATCATGCAGTTCTGGCTTTCAATCCTGTTGCACATCCTGAAGTTCAAACAACAGTGCTTGCTCTGCCTCGTCCCACAGCTCTGCTTATCTTCTGAGCCGACTGTGTACCTCCTTATCTCTAGGGAGAGCCTCTGTGTAAATATTGCTGTAAATTCTTTGGCTTCCCTTCCAAGTAGCGCTGCTCTTTAATGCCTTCCTTGTAAGACCTGCTTGCCCTACCCCAAGCCATTAGCTGTAACAGGACGTTAATAAGGAGGGGGTTTGGTATCTCTCAGGGAGGTTGACCTCTTTCACTAGAAGCAAGGCACCCATTACGGAGCAATGATAAATCACAAGCCTTCCACTCCTTCCCCAGCAGGCACTTCTTTGCATGCATAAACACACACAAGAGAGGCGCACACACTCCCTGCATTAACTCTGGCAACACCCAAAAGCCCTGCCAAGCCAACACATATGGGACCTCGGGCCACAGGACCTCTCTAGCCAGTCCCCACCAGCTCCACCCCACCTCTGCGCATCCTCACAGCGCAAGACTCCCTCCAGCCTCACGTGGGTGGTCTCGCATCCCTCTGGTGGGTCTTCACTACATCCTCGCACGGCTCACAGGCCAACAAGCCCGGGTGTCAACACTTGAAAACATGGTGCTGCCAGAGACACCGCAGATGTTCATGCGGAATCAGACAGACACCCAATGATCCAGGGCAGGATGAAGAGATTGTCCCTGTCCTTCCTTCTGGGGTGGGATAGCAGCTGGGGCCACATCACTTGCGCCAGGCCCACAGGACAGAGCACAGACCCTACCCAAAGCTTGCCTAAGCTGGCAGCATTTCTCCAAATCAGCCGATTTTCCATTCCTGAGGAGCTATCACGTTTAATGTTGAAGGCAAACATTGCCAATTGAGCTGAGCTGAAGAGGAAGAGGCTCCAGGCCCCCGGACCCAAGCACAAACCCACAGAAGGAATGGGCACACAGCAGGGACCTCTGGATGTCACTAGAGCTGGGACTGACACCGTCCCTGTCCCCGAGCTCTCTGCTCCACCTGAACCATTCCCAGACTCACAACTACAGACCAGCAAAGATACTTACAGATACCGAGCCTCCAAGAAATGTTCCTGACATCCTTTAACACAAGTTTTTCCCTTATGACAATCAGCTCTTAAAAACCTCCTTCCACTCCACGATATGGGGTTTTTTTTGACATAAAATCAAAATTACACTTGGAGACCTTGCTGGCTCGAGCCCTCAGATCCAGACTTTAGTAGCTGACAACCACATTGTCTTCAGTGCTGTTATTTAAGAAGAAAAAAAGAAAACTCAACAAAAACCTGACAAACCAAACACATGTACCAAAAGTAAAAAATTCGGTTGAAAATTGACACATTCCAAGAAAAATTCTGCTCTGGCAGAGAAGAAGAAAAAAACCCCAAACCAAACCAATGCCTGTTTGACAGAGAATTGCTTTTGACAGCATACTATTGACCAGGTCTAACAAGCGGGCTTGGACCTGTTGGAGGAGCACAGGTTTCCACATCCATCCCGCAACCCGCTTGTAGAGCGGGAGCGTTGAGTCCAGCCGGCCGCTGCCTGCGTTAATGGCCAGTTTGCTGTCAGCCCTTTGCGGTGGAGCTGGAGAGCATCTGAGCACCACACACACCCTTGCCCGGGGGTCATGTTCCCATGCAGCAGTTTGAGCAGAGGACTGGAGTATCTTCCCAGCATGCCCTCCTCCACGTTCATAAACAGCCACCTCTTCTCACAGCTGTCTCTGTTCATCCTTTAATTACGTTAAGGGAAGATTTGTGCTGAGCCCAGCAGAAAGCTGGATGCGTGGCAGCACGAGATGAAGAAAGGGCTTTCCTGGTCCTGCACACCCTACCCTGATGCCCTGCCTCAGTTTCACTGGTGTGATGATGGGGCTCTCCACTCTCCTTGGGAGCAGCAACATGCTGCCTTTGTCCTCTGCTTAGAGTTAAACACTGATCCAACCTCACAGCATTTTTTGTAAACTTAATTAGAACAAAAAAAGGCAAAAAAAGCTCCAAACCATCACCAGCCACCTCAGAAAAACAAGTCTGATCAGACTGGATTTTGATGATTGAAGGGTCGGATCCAAACCGCTGGGGACAGCTGGAGAAATCCCCTCTGTTTCCTGCCTATGGGTCCAAGCACGGCTGCTTCCCTTGTCGTCGCTCTACGTTGGACTCCGGCTGCTGCATTAAAACTTCACTGCTTTTCTGTATCACTTCCTTCCTGCCAGCTCAAGGGCTCTTGCTCCCTGGGGCTGTCATTAATCGGTTGTGATCAGAGGCCGGCTATAACCCTTTCACAGCAGCCTCTTGACTTCACTCTCACCCCAGAGGATGCACTTGGGGACAGAGCAAGCAGCATGTTGAAATATGGCTTCACCCCCCACCTCACCCCCCTGCTTACTGTAAAGCCCTCACTGTCATCAGAGCAAGGAGCCATTCGTGCTTGTGACACAAAGCCAGGAAATCAGGGCTCTCTTACTCCAGACTCCGAAGCTGGTAAGTGACCTTGGGCAAAGGGCTCTATTTCTTTGTGCCTTCTGTGATGCTGTGAAAAAAAAAAAAAACAAACCAATAAACCCATAATAAAAATGTGGGAAGAGAGGGTTTATATTTCTAATATGGGTACTGTCTCCAAAGGTGAGACCCTGAGGGCAAAATCTGGCTGTGACACCACTAGGAAGCCACATCACCAGCCCTGGGTTAAGATAGCTCCCAAACTGCAGAATAGGAAGGCATGGACTGACCACGAGAGCCAGGCTGGGCAGGGCTCCCCAGCCCCATGCCAAGCATGCTGGTCGCTGAACTGCTCTGAGAACATGAGGGTGACAATGGGGAACTCACTGTGGGATCGAGCTCCATCCAACTCCCTTGTAAGAAGAGGGCACATGTGCAGAGCGGGCAGTATCCCATGAACACCCTTTGGGTAGCTCAAGCAGCCCCGTAAGGGTAAAGAGACTCCAACTACACGTGACTGTGAGAAGCAGCTTGGTATGGAGGGGTTGGCAGCTACCTGGAGGCACAGACCCCTGTGCTCTGAACTGGCAGCTGCCACACCATGAAACCTGTTTGCTCACAGGGCATTTCCATCCCCTGCCCCACTTGGAACAATTTTGCAGAGAGCGAGCCCTCTCCCGAGGAGCAATGCAACGAGACACAGGCTCCAGCTAGGCACTAACACAATACAAGTAACCACAGGAGTGAAAATCTGTTTCACTCTTTATGTAACACCTTAAAGGCGTAGCTTGTTTGGCAGACTATTCCCAGCCATGATGAGCAGAAAAATGAAACTGGCTCTTCTAACCACCATTGGTAAATTGATGAGAGGTGGATTCCATGCAACCCCATAAAATTAAGACCTGCAGATCAATCTTGTCATCTGTTTTCCTGTGATTGCCTGGCAGGCAAAAATATGCACAAGTAATGATGAGGTGTACCCTTTCTTCTGCTAGTGGGAAACAGGTTTCTTCCAGGCCAAGGCTTTGAGATGACAAGAGCAAGAGAGAGGTCCTTCTACATCTTGTTACACAGATGAGTAAATCATCCCACATTAAGTCATCAATTCTTCTTGCCCCCTCTGCTGAACTAGATGAGGTTGGTGGAGGAGACCTGGCAGAGAAGACCACGTGGGGAGGGATGGGCAGCAGAAGCCAGCACTGAGACATCAGCGAACCCATGCTCTCTGCCTCCCCTGCAGTATCTGGGTGTTTCTCAGCCATGACCCTAGGTTGAAACGTGAGGATGCAGCAAAAGCATCCTCCACCTAAGCACCACAGTGATGGACAGATAATGTACCTGGCTGTCATACAAATAGAGGTAAGTTGTCACCTATCTACACATGTACTGCCCAGCCAGACCCTTAGCAGGTGAAAAGTAGGTTTTAGTGAAGTTCACATTAGCTTTGGAAAAAATATTAGGCACAGTACCTGTTGGAGTCAAGGGTCCTCTCCAAAAGATGGGGAAGGCTTCAGCACATGGTCAAGCAAGAAACTCCTAGATTTCAGGCACTGGAATGGGCTGTCCAGGGAGGGGGTTGAGTCTCATGTTTTAAATACATCTCTGGATGTATTTAAAAGATGGGCAGATGAGATGCTTAGGGATATGGTTTAGTAGAGCACAGGTACAGATGGACTCAATGATCTCAAAGGTCTTTTCCAAGCTAGTGATTCTATGATTCTGTGTTTTGAAGTTAATACTGCAAATTAATTCCCAGGTCCCTGGTGGCTGAGAATTCTAGAGAGAGAGAGGCAGGAATCAAGGGGCACAGCTATCACATGGGACAAAGCCAGGATAGCTCAGGATCCCGGAAGTCTCTTCTCCTTCTCCATATGGAAGCGGCAAAAGGAGGGACCAGGGCAGACAGCAGGGCGAGGGCCAGGCAGAAAAGCCCTGTGACAGATGAGAAAAAGGCCAGAGGGGGTAAAGTGGACAAGAAGTAAGCAAAGGGTGCTAGGACCAGCTGGGAAAGGGAGAGTTATTGCAAACCCCACTTGGAAAGCCAGATCAGCCCACATTAATTCTTCACGCTTACACAGCTGTTCCATGAAGACATACCCCCAGCTGCTGGAGGCTACAGGTTGTAGGAAGCGTCCCATAGAGTTGTCAGGTTTCTTGGCTATAGCTCTCCTCAACCATCCCTACTTTGTTATTAAGAAAAAGCACAAAAAGTAAAGACTGTTATGCATTCTTTCTTGGTATCATGTGAGTGTGTGTCCATCTGTACACATCTGGAAGCCAGCTGAGTTCAGCACCAGCTGCCCTTTCCCAAAAGAAGAGGACAAAAGAAGGATGGCTATGTGAAAAATCAAAGCTTTATAACCCACACCTTCTGAGAATCGCTTAAGATGAGATCCACAGGAAGCCCTTGCATGGGTTAACTCCTATTGAGCTGAGTGCACCAGTAGGCAAGGGGCCACCAGGAAGTAATCAGAGGTGCAATCTCTCTCTTCCAAGCAGCCAGAATTTGGGATCTGTAACAAAAAATTGCAGCTCTTGCCACGCGAACGCCACTAACCCTCCTGACGTGGAGACAGGACCTGAGCTGGTGTCCTCATGGAGACCGTTCTGTGGTCTAGCCCCCAAGTCGTGGAGGATGACACAGATTTTTAATCTGGACGGGGACTCTGGCCTCAAAGCAGCACATTCGGGGCACTGCTCCCACTCCTATTAGTACCAGTTACTTAGCCCCCGGACAGTTAGACCCACTCTGTGTCTGAGCTCAGCTTTCCAGAGCTGGGTTTGAACACTTCTGTCCCTGAAGCCTTGCCTGAGCTGTCACCAAAGAGAGGGGGAAGGAGAAATGTACTGTCAGGAAACGTAATATCTGAGAAGTGCAGAAATCCAACTGTGGGAGGATTTACAGGAGTTCAAAACTAAGGGACGCCAGGAAAGACAGCTAAATAAACACATAGATCATGTATCTTGAAAGCTGATGTCAAGATCATAAAAAATCAACTCGATTATAGGAGCAGACAGGTGGCAATTGGTGCAACCTCTACACATCGTGTCCTGGAGCCTTTGGCTGGCCCTGTCCAAGGGAAAGAGCACCCAGCAGATGTTTTCCTGATTGTAAATGCTGTATAATTTATAAACCCCTGCCTTGCACTTAAAATGATCCCAGAGCAGCATCGAGGGGTGGAGGAGCCAAATCCTTTCCATGTATGAATGCAACTAGTCCTCGCTGCTTCCCAGTGGCACAGAGAACAGACTATTCCCAGGATGTGTTAGGGGCCAGGTGCCCTCAGTGATGAGTACAGGACCTTAGAGAACTTGTGTCATGCCATCAAGACACCTGCTTTTGAATCCTTCCAGCATTACCAGGAAGATCCACCATTCAAGGACGCAGAGGTGGGTGACTCCCAGGAAGAAAGATCCCTCTTGATGCTGTGCCAGGCTCTAAGGGCAATCATAGACACTTTGTCTTCCCTCCCGTCCCTCTCCAGAAGTTGACCAAGACATCCATGAGAAGTTAACAAGTGTGGCAAGTCACCTTGCTCCAAGTTTGGAGAGCAGAACCTTGAAATGAAACACCCAGCATTTCCTCCCCGCTCCCTTTACAAAAATCACATATAGGGCCCCACAAGGGAGAACACTGAGTTGTAAAAAGTTCTGGAAAGCTCTCCTTGCTTCAGCACAAGATACTGCTCTGCGCGTTGCTAGTGAAGGAGATTCGGCACCTCGAATGCCTGGCTTCAGAGACAAAAACCAGACTTGCTCCTGGCCAGCTGAATTTGTTCCAGTACCAGCGATCCCAACAGCCCAATGTTCCTCAGCAGTTCTTCTCAGGGCCTCCCGTTTGCCCACAGCTGATGCCAACAGCCAGCCTGGGCTGGACATGAGGAATACTTCTCCTGCTGTCACCCTGCAACCACCTTGCATGGACCAAAGGACACAGAATCACAGAATCACCTGGGTTGGAATCACCCTGCCTAGTCCACCTCTAGACCATGTCCTCAAACACTTTATCTATAAGCCTCATGCTCCCTGATAGGATATGCAGGGGAGGATTTCCTCCCAAGAGCCAGAAGACCCGAAGGGATCTTGCACAGAGCTGCCTCAGGCGGTTCCAGGCTTGTGTGTAAGCAAGATCACTGTCTTTGGGTGACACCACTGGGCTCCCAAGCTGCAAAGCATTACTGGAGCTGAGCTGACATATCCACCATGGGCTAGAGGGACTCCCCAGGTCCACGCATCCACATCCTCATGGGTAGACACAGACAGCACTGACCTTCCCAAACGCGTTCCCGCCGAGGCTGGGAAAGATGTTGACGCCACTCTCAGGACAAGGACCGGCCGTACTGCGGGCGGGCGGTGAGGATGAGCCCGATGCCCCCAGCGGGGCCGCCCCCAGTCCGGGCAGCCTGGCTGCCGCAGACGAGCCAGCAGTCTCTGACCCCCTCTAGTGGCTATAAAACATAGCCAAGTTCACGAACCCGCCGCCAAAGCTGCCTTCTCCCAGCTCAAACAAGAGCTGAGCGCCGGGACTCAGGGTCCTGGGCCACCAGGAGAGGGATGCTCAGTCCAGCTCCAGCTCCCGGCCACAATTCCCCCCGCTCCCCATCCAGCCCCGTTGCAGGGACGAGTCTTTAGGTAACAAGAGGCGCAGCTGCATGAGCAGGATTGACAAGAGCATCTCTGTGGGGTCAGGCTCCCAAATCCCAAAGGTTTTTCTGCTGCAGCACACGCACATCCACATATGTCCTCCTGAAGAGGCCCATCAGCTATGTACCCCTCCAGCATTCCTGAAGTCCATGTTCAGACTGCACTCTGAACATCAAACGACACAGAATGATGGTTACTGTAAGCCCTGTAAAACACACAACGTGCATTTCAACTCGGCTCCCAAGGAAAGTGGCTTATGCAACCTCACTGTAGGCTTGTGCATTTGGAACCTGTCAGATAATTTTAACCCAATTTAGGGGAGAGAGAAAAAAACGCGGGTAGTTTTATAGTTTCACTGGGCTGTCAGCTAAAGGACAGAAAACTTCTCAGTGCCCTCCCCTTGAGCAGAGGCTGCAGCCTCTCAGTAGACACCAGAGACTCCCCAAGTAGTCTGACTCTTAGTAGACACTAGCTCAACAACTTAGTAGACACCAGAGACTCCCTCAAGACTTTAACAAGCAGGAAAGGGGGTTGGGAGAGAGCTCTCAGCCCTCAACCCAACCCTCAAGACAAACCTGGGGGAAAGCTGCCTTTCTCACCTAAGCCCTAAAACCCATCACATTTCATTTTTCTCTGGGAATTTCAATCCTTTTTGTGCTGATCTTCCTGTAAACTAAAAAAGTTTCGTCTGCTTTGGCCAGTGACTACAATTAAACATTATTAAAGGAAAAACTTGAGAATGCTTCCTCCTAGAAATGAAGTTGTTGGCATTTTTTCCCTTTTTTTTAATTCCCTACTGGAAAAGGGCAAGAAAATCAATTGAGCATTTTTAGACAAAAGTGGGGGAAAGCTCTGAGAAATAAAAGACAATAGAGTCACATTTGGATGGGAGAAACATTGTACCAGCTACAGATGGTTGATACCTGCCAAACATCTGACCTTGAAAGATCAGGGCAGGTTTAGTATGCGCAGTACATCAGGGTTTTAAAATAAGGGTTTCAGCTATTTATAGGAACAGATCCATTTTCATTCTTTAAAACAAAATGCAGAAGAAAAGCCTTTGTGGAGCCAGGATGGGTAGTAGCCAGCATACCCTGGCAGCACTGAAGTGCTGACGATGCAGTGGAGACCTAAGGAGGGAACCCAGAAAACCGCTCTGGGATACGTGGTGTGAGACCACGATTAGTGGTCAGCTCTCAAAACACACTGCTTCTGTTTGGCTGTGGCTGTCAAGATGAAATTAATCTTGCCTGGGCAGTCAAAGTTTGGATCTGCCTTCGCTAGCCTCTAATGAAAAATGCATAGTGGCAAGCGCTGGAAAAACCCCCGACACTCAGCACCAGAGGGTACATTTAAATAATTCCATGAATATAGATCAATAAAACTAATGTACTTATAGCTGCTGTGTGAAGTGCTCAAACTAGAATAAAACTCATCTTGTATTACAAAGCCTTGTATTAATTCTTAGCACCTATTGTTTTACATATTCAATTAATCTTAGTCAGCAGATAGCAGCTCGTACATGATATTAAAAGCACAAAGCATGAGAATCTGTATCAGAGGGTCCAGACATCTTCATAACCAAGAGCCACTACGAGAGCCCAGCACCTGCCTTGCAGGCTGGGGGATAAGATGCCGCATGGGCTGGAGACATGAGAGGATAGCTACAGCCACGCCAGGACCTCCAGATCCCTGTGCACGGTCTCCAGAAGAGCACACATCTCTGAGGGCTTCTGCAGAGAGGGATCTCAACACATCAAGTGCAGGAACTGCAGGAAGGAGCAGCTTCACCACAGAGGTGGAGATGCAATGAAGACCTAGAGCAGGCATCTCTGGCTGCTAGAAAACCCAACCATTTGCCTGTGATTTGCTCCAAGTACCAGCTGGAGGAGTGGAGGAGATGTGAGATAATCTGTAAGGCTGGACTAAGAGCCTTTCCAAGTCTTTGTCAGTCTGGTTTGCCAAAACCCCTCTACTGCCAGCACCTCTCCCACTTAGCTGCAGGGAAAAGCTATTCATTGAACAGTCATTTTGGAGAGCTCCCCAGGGAATTTGGAACAGAAATCTGTTGGACCTAATATAACATTACATTAGAGGACTAAACCATCAAACCAATTAGTCTAAAAGCTGTCAAGCTCAGACTTGCCAGGCCTTGCATTTTAAAAAAACACAGGCCTCTCTGTGCTCCTTCCTACCACACGACTTGGTGTGTTTGAGGGGCCTGCACTGCTGCAAAATGAGACCAGCCTCTACTGAATTTAACGACCTCTTTGGAAAGGTGGGCCCAGGTGACTGGAGGGAAGAAGAGGCAAAGAGCTCTCCAGTATCTCCCGTGGTGTTACAGAGGGTTGGAAGTCTTTACTTCAACCACACTGCAGGTCTCCTTCTCAGCAGGTCTACTCCAACGAAACATTTGGCCCCAGCTTTTTTACTTCTGTGACTTTTCAATTCACAATTCAATTACTTAAATGGCGTTTGGGTATTTCTCCAAAGGCCATAACCTTTATTGACACTGCAGCGGCTGTGTCAATCCATTAAGCTGACAGTGGCCCTCAACACAGGCCACTTGCTGTGATGAATCTGGCATTGTGGGGCTGCTCTGGTCTCTGTCACTGGACAAGAGAGTGCCTTTCACTGGCACAGCAGACACCACTGGCCCTAACCATCCTCATGGCCACTCATGAGGTTTCACTCCTGACTTGCTCAACGCTTCACAAACCAGCACTGGGCTGCTGACCAGAGCGCACCATGTGTCAGGAGCAAAAGCATATTCAGGACCTGCAGAGAAGCCCTAGATACCCACCTCAAAAGACAACAAAACTCATTTTTAAAAAAAAGCCCCAAACCACACACAAGAACCCCACCCAAAACACAGCATCCAGCATGATCTGGCAAACAAAGCACACCATTGATAGAGATCTATGTTGGCCTATTAATAACACGAGCCCAGGCTTGCATCTGGACTCATTTCACTCATATATTAATCATGTAGGTGTGCTGCCACAAGGTAGGACACCCTTGTTCCCACATGGCAGGTTTAACGACTTTGCAAGGCTAACAAAACTCCACTCTCTGAAAGGAGGCTGGAGTTGGGTCCCTACCAAAGTGAGGTTCTCTGGAGGTAATAAAACACTGAGGAGATGCTATCTAGCGGATTTGGAGCACTTCACTCCCTTGAAAGTCAAGTCGACAGCTGATTTAAAGTTTCCAGCTAGGTCATACAAAAGTCAACAGCGGCTGCATCTAGCCAAGTTCAGAGTTTGAATATTTATGGTGTCAATCTGAAATCCAGATAACCACAAATAACCTAAACCCATTAACTCCCCTCCCCGTCCAGAGGAGAAAGCTCTCTGGACATTAGTGCCCATATTGCTGGAGTTACCATAGGACCGTGGGCTGAAGGTTGGGGTTTTGGTTTTTTTCTTTTTCTTCTTCTGTTTTTTTTTAAACAAGGTTATTACTCACTGATGGTGATGTGTCAGGCAGTTCCCGCCAGATCAGCCTGCCTTCCAGGAAAGCCAGCATGGGCACCACGTGAGCAGAGCTGGGTGGAAGCACCGAGACGCTCTTAAGGTTCAGGTCAAATCCAGTCCACCAGGGACTAGCCTGATAAACTGCAGTCATCAATTGACTGCGGCACAGAAGCACAAGGTAATAATCACGGCACACCGGTCAGCAGAGCTACCTGCCGCATGGCTGCCACCAAGGAAGCACCCTCACCCTCAAGAAATGTCTGACCCATGGGACACGCTACCCTTCAGGACTCCATAGGTGATAGGTGTAGGTCCCTGTGCCCCAGGGCTGGGCGATAGCACAGTTGGAGGGGGCAGAGGCTGCTTTGAGGATACGACCACCATCACATCCCATCGCGGGTAGAGAGGAACTTCCCAAGGGAAGCCTGGACATGATGTGGGGTGATAGAAGATGCCAAAGGGAGAAAAAAAAAAAAAAAAAAAAAAAAAAAAAGTCCCACATAAAAACTCCCACTAAGAACCAAAATGGATTACCTGACCCTGGACAGGGCTGGCATCCCAGCAGAAAGGCTCTTGCTGAATGGAGCTGCATGGGAAGCAGAGCGCTCCTTCCCTACTCACTCACCAGCTGGATCAAGCTGAGATGGTACATTAATGTGACATACCAGCCCTTCAGAGAGGCTGTGCCCAAAGCATGGTACAGATCCTTCCACAGACATCCCACAGCATGCCAAGTATTCCAGTGGGTCAGAACAAGGGCTTCGTGAACAGGAATCTGCAGCAATACCCAGACAGGAGCCACCCCGGGAGATCTTGGCATGCTGCCTCTGGCCTCTCTGCAAAAGCTCCTGAAGAAATCAATCTCAGGGCTTTCAGTGGTGCTTTTCCATCTCCATTGGCAACTTGGATGGCCCATCCATGATGTTAAGCTGTTAACCCAGTCTTTATTGCTCCTCCGTACTGCAAAAGGGTTGGAAGAAAGTCCTTCTTGGAGAGGAGAGGTGCTGCTGATTAGCCAGTGTGCTCAGGAAGCCTCTGCAACAGGTAGGTACGTGCAACAGCCCAGGAACCGGAAACAAACACCCGGAGCAACACACAGGGCATGCACAAACAGCAGCATCCCAGGTTTTGACACAGCCGATACAGGGACAGAGCCACACAGATGTGTGTTGAAACAGATCTGTGGCACATCTGCTGGTGCTTGTCAGAGCTAGGAGCAACTCGAGGCACCTGCCAAATCCCGGGACTTGATACGGTAAGGCTGTGACTACCTCAAGCCAAAGAAATCAGCAGTGGTGCTGGCAAGAAGGGCAGAGCGACTTCAGAAGAGAGCTAAACCGGGGCAAAGCAAATGGGTTATTCTGGCAAATATCCTTCCTACCCAGAAATATCCCCCACAAAGACCAGACCGAGTTTTCCTCTGCTGCTGGAGAAGAGTTAGTGCCCCTTGGTGAGTTTTAGGAGGATTAGTACAAGTGTTAAGAGTTAAAAATAGTTTTGAAAACTGTCTTCATGGACATAATAGGAACATGCCTAAATATAACATTAATTTCCATATGTCATCCAAATGGCTGCTTAATAAAAGCAGAGACTGAAGCAACATGAAACGCGGTTTTCCCATCAACTCACACGGACAGTGGCGAGCCCCATATTGCCTGAACAAAGCAGTTCTTGTTGGAGTCAAAGTTGTTTTTCCATCTAAATTCAGGTGTCTGGAGCGAGGCTGCTATCACGCATGTTACCACCCCAGCTCCCAAGCAGCTCTGGGAACAGTCTTTAACTGGTGTGCTGCTGGATGTTACAAACCGCAACAGTTCTTTGCGGCTGTTTTGGGGACCTGAGACGACAACAAACTTGGAGGTTTGAGCTCATAACATTCTGAAGAGAGGCAGGCAGAGATGGTGCAGCGGGAAATCATTCTACCTACTGCACGATTGTGAAATTACATTGAAAACTGATTCATCCGAGAGAAAAAGGAAGTTTGTTCCCTCTGTTGTAACAGCAATTTGTAATGTTGATATGTGTCTCTATTTTGACAGATTTGCGGGGCAAAGTTAAGCTTGAGTGGGCGGCGGAAGTCATTCAGGGTGATAATGAACAAACAATAATTACAAGGCAAAAGGGGGAATTGGCTGGATACCTTAATTATGCATTTTCAGTCTTTCTAAACATTAAAGGGTTTTACTAAATCAGCATGCTATTTTCAGAAAGGAAAATATTATTGTGTGGTTGTAGTGCCATCAGAGGAGTGCACAGAAATATGGGTGCACGGAGTGTAATTACACCTTGTTCCTTTTGGGCTCAGCAACACTCAGGAGATGAACTTCCGCTGTTTCCTTCCCCCCGCCCTGCTCCCAAGCAAGCAGCATCACACAGGGATCTCCCAGGCTTCACTGGGGTTACCTGCTCAGCACATCAGGCTGGAATCAAAGTAGCAACAGGTCACTTGGAGCTTGAAATTCAGACCCTCACAACCCAAGAGAGATGTTTCTCCTGGGCGCTCGCAGAGGGGACAGGCAATCCTTCAGCAGCTGAAGGAGTTCAGATGTTGGAGAAGAGGTTCCCAAAAATACCATTTCAGCCTTATCAGAACAGGTCACCCGCTTGTTCCTTTTTATCAAACTGTTAACAATTAGAAAAAGACTTATTTCTCCTTAAAAATTAAAAAAAAACCCCACCCAAACCCTCCATTTCAACTTAGAAGGAAATGTTTCCATCTTCTGATTCTCAATTTCTACTTGAAGCAAATCCTTGGCTTCAAAAAAACCCCACGTTCCTTCTAGAGCGATACTAAAACGTTCCAACTTGCCAAAAAACTTCTTCCCCAAAAGAGACTGTTTCAGGTCAAGCCAAAACCACTTTTTGGACCTGCCAGCAAATTTAGCGACACGATTCTTTGTGCTGCTGTAATTAGTATGAATGAGCTTCCTCAAAGCCATTGTTTCAGGAGCAGCTGTGCTACTTTGATGAATACCCATATTTTGGTATGTCACACACATTTGCTACAGCCTGTTTATAAAAGTTTCAAATCATACAGTCATGAAGCAGAACAGCAATAATATCGAGAGACTCGGGCAATTAATCACATACCATGGACAAAGGGAAAAGACAGGGATCTTGTTGGGGGACATGGGACAAGGACTCTGAAGACCCAGCTTCAGTAATCTTGGCTTGGCCAAAGACCGAGCTGGGCAAGTGAAAAATTACTCTGCTGCTGGCAGGCAAAAGGATCCAGAGATTAAATAACTTTGCCAGTTTGTCTATTTAAATTCTAAGACTTTTCCCCGAAGGGCTGCGCTACCTACTCGGTACAGCAGGTAGAAAATGCTCCCCCCACCCCCCATACACACACCCTGTGTACATAACCACAGACGCAACTTTGGTAACATCAGAATACTCTCAAATCGCTCCTAACTCCTTCATGTTGAAGGTTCTTCACACCAAAACATTTTAATTCTGCAAAACTCAACATGTCTGGCTGTTATATTTGTGAGCCTAACAGTTTGCTTTCCCTTGTCTTGAAATGCCTTTTTCTTCAAACTCAATTGAATTCCTATTTCAAAAGAAGCATTCCAGTGACAATGCCCACTACTAAATATCATCAGGAATATCAGGGTTATTGTTCTACCAAAAAATAAACCTATTAATCATCCAAAATGAAATGCTGTCTTTCCTTTTGGCTTTCAGTTAACCGGTAAACTCTCAAACATCAAACACTCAAGAAAATTTGCAAGATTCAGCCTTGCCAAGGAGCCAAGCTCAGTAAGATGAGGTTTGGCATTACCGGAGGGGCTGCTGTAAAGAAGAGAGCAATAAATAATGCAAGTCAAAACTTGAAGCCAGCAAGGTTGTTTCAGGAGGTAGGAAGGAGTCTCGGGATGTTGGGGTCAAAAGGGGCTGCAGCATCACCCAACACATCTTTCTCCAGAAACCAGGAATCTACAGGTAGCTCACTGGAAAAGTTAAAGGAGGAAAAAAAATTTAAAAAATCAAGAAAACTGCCAGCCCAAAATATTTAACAAAGGGCTTAAAAGAAAATAATATCAGACATTTGCTCCATTCAGCATGACAAGGCACTTAACAGAGTAACTGGAGTTACCAGCACAGTACTTTTCTCTCTGTAATAACAGAGGCCAACGCAACTGGCAGTCACATGCGCTCACATTCTTGGAGCAGCCCTCCTGCTCCTGGGGAAACAGAGACGAGCTGTTCTTTGCCACGCTTGTATTTAAGCATCTGAAGAGAGGTGCCTGCACAGGATTCCTTTCAAAGCATCAGCTTTCAGAAGCACTAAATGTCTCAAAGCCTTGAAACAAAATACATTGCCCCATTCAGCCAAACGCAGCCTTGCAGCAGGATTCGCCTTGACTCCTCACTATATACTCACTACCAGAAGTCCTGCAAGCTGCAGAACCAAGGAGACTCTCCTTCTCTTGGGCAAGTCAAAAAACCCAGCAGATATGGCCCACACTGGCTCAGCTGCAGCACCTCTGGCTGCTGGGGAGGGGTCAGAAGCAACACCTTCAGATCTCATGTGGGGACATTAAGTCAAGCATCAGCCATAAAATAAACCAGGACTTGGAGCTCAGGTAGTTCCACCCTACCTCCATGGAAAACATCACCCATAATAGCAAGAGGTCCTGCAAGCTGTTGGCCACCACTGACAGCTGCTCACCTTTCCAACTACCCATCCTAGGCAAGCGCCTGCCCCAGAACCTGGGCTCTTTGGACCATAGAATGGGTTGGAAGGGACCTTAAAGATCATCAAGTTCCAACCCCGTCCCATGGGCAGGGACACTTCTCACTAGACCAGGCTGCTCAAGGCCCCTTGCTCAGGAGCAAGCCATCTTCCACCTTACAGTACACCAAAGCTCCTCAGCCATAGGAAAAAAAAGCACACCTCACAATCAGTTTTAATTACATTTTCAGCAACCACCTTTAGTTAAACTGATAACTCGTTAATAAACCCCACTAAAATGAGCTGCAGCCAGCACAACCAGCAAGTACCCACATCCTTCATGGAAGGGCTCTACCACAAACACCTTCTCCCAACACAGAGAGTTGAGATGCCAGCATGAGGTGACAAGTTTAACAGATGAGAGGCCAATAAAAATAAAGGCAGCCACACAGAGCGTGTGGCTGTGCGGCTAACATTTCATTTCCAAGCAGGATGGTTTTTTCAGAGGCCCCCATTAATTTCTCCAAGGTCCATGGGCCTCACTGTCTCCCATCTGTCTAGCAGGGCTAGAATATAGTGCCCTGCCTCAAACACTTGTAGACCTCGAGTCCCCTCTTTGCTCTCTGCTCAACTCACTGGTTAAGTCACTAACCCTCTGCAATACGGACCCATTAATACTCAGCACTATGAAGGGAGTTCAAGGCTGATTCATAATTCACCTGGCCCAAAAAGACACTGAGTTTCTTAGGGCTGGAGCTGTAACTTTAAAATGTAGAAGCTGTCAAAAATATATAAAACCCAAAAGAAATCGGAACAGTAAAAGGCTGCGGAATTTGCACGTGGCAAAATGATTCCCCTTTCACAAGGTTCATTTAAGAAGTTACTGTAAATAGCTCCTGCAGTTCACACACAAAACAACATTTCCAGAAGCATTAATGAAACATTTTTTTAAGTACCTCCCCCCACCCCCCCCCAATTTATTCCTGGCAGAAAAGGGGAAAAGATGCAAGCTGTGGAGTCTGTGACTGCATAAGGGAAGAAGCTGTCGGATCCCATCTGTCGATGAGGAGGATAAATGACCGCACACATCTCTCCTCTGCTTTAGCTTGCAGCCTGACTTTGAGGAGAAGGAAGGCGTTTGGGTCTCAGCTTTCAGTAGAGGAGGCAGGGATGGCAGCAAGTGGGAGTATAATCCGTGTAGGTCTTCTCCCACAGTCCCTCCACCCATGCTTTGGGAGCTGACAGTCCCCAGACTGGGTGCAAAACGAACTGGGGAGGGGGAAGGAAGATGGGTATCCACATGGCAACAGGGACAGTAAGAAAGTTGTCCTCCACCTAAAACCACAAGCTGATGAGAGGCACCTTCTTGGCTGTTCTCAGTGGGCACCACTGGAGCCAGAACCTCTGTGCAAGATCCCTCTCATGCCACCATGAGACCAGGCCAGCAAGAGCTGCCTGGGCACCAGTCCAGAGGAGAGGGTCCAACACCACACCCTCACAAGGAGAGACAAGCTTACTACTGGTGTCCTTCACCATTACCAAAGAAAGACTTAAAGCCACTGAGCAGTGCAGACCAGCCCTGGCTGGGACAACAGGGATCAGTACTCTGGCACATACAAGTCTGGCATTTGATGTACTGGGATTAAGAGCCTGCAAATTGCAGCATTCCTCCAAGGCTGTCTCACTGGAAAAGAGCTGAGGTCAAGACCTAGAGGTCAAAATGCTGCCAAGAAAAATAGCTTTAAAAAGCCCAGAATTACTCCAGTCAATGGCCCAGTCTAAAGACAGCATTAGACTTAAAATTAAGAAATTTGGAATTCATCTCAGACTTCCTTCCCTTCTTTGAAGCAGGATTTTCTCACCACAAATACCATATTATTTCAGTACCCAGTTAAGATTGGCTTAGCTCTCCATGTTCAGAAAAACACCCAAGACCAACCTGGAACTTCTGAGGTGCTGAGAATTTGATGGTCCACAATTGGTTTGCTATTTTCTTTCTCAAGTTTTTTCGTTGGGTATTTAATTTTTTTTTACATAATGGGAATTTAACATACCTGTGAGGGGTTCTGGTGGTGTTTCTCCATGCCACTCCTGGTGCTTTATAGAGTACTGCACCCTGCAGATCTCCATGCAAAGGAGGAAGTCTATGTTGAAGCAAGAGGTGGGTGAAGCCTTCATCATCGCTACTTCTAGATGCTTGTGGGCAGCTAGAGGTGAACCCCTGGCAAGAAGGGCAGCCACGATTCACTACTACTGCTAACACCATCTCAACCCAGTTTATGGTGCCATCCCAGCAACACAGGGATTGGGTTTAGTGACTCCTGGAGTCTCCAGGACCTTCCAATACCCAGAAGACATATTCTGAAATAATTTGTCTATACCTATAGCCACAACGTCCTCTTCCTCACAAGCCAACCGTATTGCTAAAATAGCTGCTGTCATTCCTTACACCTCTTAATCTATGCACAAAGAGCAAGAAATGCTTATCTAAAAGGTTTCCAGTCAAAAATCCCACTCTGAGAGTGAGGGAATCTCTCTCTCAAAGCTCTCTTGTGAGAAAGCTGTGACTTCCCAAATATTCAGGTCAGAGCCCCCAAGTTGTGGACTTGCTGGAACAGAGACTGAAGTTAACCAAACCTTTCTCCTGCTTCCTGTGCTTTGGCAGCAGGGACAGAAATGCCCTCAGCAGGTCAGAGAGGCAGAGCATCTTGCTTCCTGATCTTCCCAGATGCTCAACACCAGGCTTCTGAAAATCCTTTCGCACGCTGAAGATAGCATCTCATGGGGAACCTGAACAGAAATACACTCTTCTCCCTGTTGTGAAGGTTACCCGTGAATAGAATTACTTTTCAATGGGTTTGGGCTCTACTGGATTGAAAAGGAATATCGCACTGCACCACCAAACAGACCCATTACCGGTTGCCCACCAGCCAGCCTACAACAACAGCGCAGAAGAGTCTTCTGCAACTTTGTGAACTCAGCAATTAGCCTCTGAGCCCAGGGAGAGTTTGTCAAAATCCCATCGCAGGCGAACAATAACACAGGAATACAGCTTTGAGGGGGAGACAATTTATCAAGCTGACCACAGCCATCTCCCTTATTTTTTCTTTAATAAATCCAGCCTAGCTTTTGGCTGTGCTCAGTATCTTGTCATTGCTTTCGTCTCCCTTCAGGAATGCCTCCCACCTGCAGTCTCCAGGCCCTTTGTGACCTTGGAGACATTTGTTTTCCCCAACATTCGTTCATGGAAAAAAACGAGCCTTTTCTCCCATGGAGGGGAGGGAAACTGAGGCACAGCAAAGTGAGCTGCCTGGCCCAAGGTCAGGGAGGGGGACAGGATCACCTGCTCATTTGGGCCAGGCTGATTTCTACTGGCTGTTTCCTCATCTGCAGGACAAGAACTGGGAGCCTTTCCCTCCTTCCTGTGAACAAGCTGTTTAGGAATTACTCAGATACTCTTTGCCATCAGATTTTAATCACCGGGAGCGCCTTCCTTGTAGGACTCCACGGGGCCGTTCAGGCAGCCAGCCAAGCTCCTGAGAGCCAGGCCTCATCTAAAATACATATGCCGATTATTCTTAATAACAGCGGGCAGACACCAGCTCAGCTCTGATCTTATCTCCAACTCCTACTGCCAGCACGGCATTTCCATCACCATCTCCACATTCCAGCAGTCCTCCCAAGGGGGAGACAGCGAGCTCCACTTCAAGTCCCTCCTCCAGACCCTGGGGACACTCCTAGGAACAGCTACATTAGGAGATACACTGGTAACCCTCCGAGGTCCAAGCAAGAAGGTCTGTTCAGGTGGCCAGCTCTCAGGAGCACCAGGCAGCAGCACCACGAGGCTGCTGGCAGAAGCAGTTGCCTGTGCTAATTTCATGCCCATCCTCTTCACTCTCCGCAAAATTCCAGGCAGGCCTTCCACTTTGGCTGACATTCAAAACTGTCACCTCTCCACAGACATTAACTTGGAGGCCTCTGTCATCCCTCACATTAAAATGCTATCACGGGGAGTCAGCACAGCTTGACTCAGCCAGCTAAGGGGCTGGCTCCAGCCGCGCTGTGAGGACAGCCGATTCACGCTTGACATCCATGGTCAATTTGACAGTGATGGACACACTACTTAGGAGTCATTTGCTGATCTCGTTTCCCCAGGTGGGAGGTCGTGCCACAGAGCTGCCTTCCCTGGGGAGAAGTGGTGATGCTCTGCAGCCCCTCCAGGAGCAGAGCCATGTGCGGATGGACTTTTCCATCTGCTTGCTTTACAGGAGATGATCTACAGGGCCTGCTGGGAACCTGAAATGCAGCCACTCGATCCTCCAACATGATGAGGTGGCTTTGCTCACAGACAAGCATCTTGACCCCTCTGCCCCCCCAAAGTCATGTCCATTTCTATGGACCTTCCCCGCATCCTTGCCAGAGCGTGTGCTCCCGAGTTACTTCCTCCCTTCTCAAGTCTGGACAGGGAAGAGGTCCTCAGACTTCTCAACTTCTGCTTATGTTTCCTGCGCCCACTTGCTCTTGGCTACATCTATAGTCAAAAGCCACAGCTGACTGCTTTCAAACCAAGCCCACCTTCACTCCCAGGTAGGGCATAGTAACTATTCCCTGACCTTCCTTACAGTAATGAGAGGCAGAGGTGTGATGCTCACTAAGCTCTAAATCAGTTTTTCATAGACACATGCATCCTCCTTTGACCAGGTCATGTCTTACTCTGGCGGTGGTCATCCTGTGACAGTCACTGTACACCCTCCAGAGCAGGCAATGATACAAGGGGCAGTGACCCACAGCCCTCACAAGCTTCAGGGGAGCAATGCTCCAGGAAGGAGAGGACTTTATAAGCCTTCACCTTCCCCCATGAGCCCCAGGCATCACCATATGCGAATCCAGCGCTGGGAAGGGTGAGCATAGCATATGTTGACCGTGACGTGCTCACCCACACAGACTGGGCTAGCAGACGCTTAAACCAAGCTAAATCATGCTCCCTATTTGCCCCAAAGCCCCTCAGCACATGCATCTGCTGATGCCAAGCACATTCCTACCATAGCTCTGTTCCCAGTAAGTTGGGGATCATAGTAGTCTCCTGTCCTGCCACATGCATCTCCAAAACCAAGGCCCACCTGCAGCTCAGGGGGTGCCAGCTCTAACCCAGCTTGCTTATTCTGGTGCATAAATTCCAATTAAACCAGACTGAGCTGAACTAAACCAAAATGCACTGAGAGCTAATTCAAGTTAAACCGAAAATACAAGTTTCCATACAGACGTGAAGCCACAAGCCACCAGAGCTATCAGTGGTGATATCAGGGGTGAAACCACGACACCCACATACCTTTATACTAGAGGAGAGGGCAAAGCACTTCTTTTGGTGTTTTTTTAAAATGCAGTAAGCAGTTTAGGGTCTAATCTCCCCTTCCACTTCTTACTGCCCTAACACAGTATCATTGATAACGCACTCAAATCCCAGGGCTGCAAAAGACAATTACAGCAGGGGAACTCAGCCAGCTACTGCTGGGAACCTCTTCCCAACCTTTCCTGGTTGTAGGGAGCCGGAGCTGAGCCTCGTCCTAAACACCCTGTAAAACAGATGTCTTATGCAGCATGCCCAGAAAGCCTTCCCCAAAACTAGGCTCTTTTGGATCAGATAAAAGGAGCAAATTCCAGCATCCTCCAACCCTTGCAGTGAACACGGCTCTTTTGAGAGTAAGGCATGATCCAGCTTGGAGAGTGCCTCCCCCCACAGCTGCAGCTGCCTGGCTCTGGGACGGGAGCACGCTTTATTTCTGTCACCGATGCTACCCGTCTCAGATGAACAAGGAGACCAAGGAGTTTCGTTGCCCCCAGAGATGCCCACAGAGTTAATCAAAGCCCTTAAAGACTCTCTCAAAGGTGAGCAGGCACTGAGGGTTCAGCAGCACCGTCACACAAGACAGCTCAGTCTCCCTCCCCTCACCACTTCCAAGCAGCAGAGCTGACAGGGCTGCTGAGCTGGTCAGGGTACAAGGAAAGGGACCCACTGACAGACAAGAGATGGATCTTATGGCTTCAAAAACAAAGCCCCGAGCCCTAAAGCTGCTACCGCTCTACATGCCAAACAACAAGGGCCTCAGATGGCTGGGGCAGCCTGGCTCTGGTCCACCACCCCCATCCCCAGCCAAGCAAGGCAAGAACCACACTTGCCTCCCAGTTACTCATTCAGTCCTTTTATGGGGAAGATCGTTTTATAGTGGGGTCTGGTAGAGTACTCAGCTTTCCCTTCCAGACTCCAGAAGAAAGAACTTGACCCGTGTCCTCAGGCCCTCTTAGTCATCAGGCTGAGCCGGCTCTCCCCTCCTCCCATCACCCTCCTCTTTTATGGAGTAGCAGCAGCAGCAGAGCATGGGGTGAGAAGTCAAAGGAAGGACAACTTGACTGATGGAGCTCAGGTTGTGGGGTCAGCACAAGGCGTCATGATCCGGGCTCAGACAGAGCCATTTCCTCTGTGATTTTATCCCATGCGATTTTTATCTTTCGTCTGTTCACACGTCATGCCACCTGGACATAATACAGAGCAAGCCAAGCGCTCGGCTCCAGACTTAACCCCTTTCCTGCCTCCCAGGAATGCGGGAAGCCCCAGGCATGGAGCGAAGCTGAGCTCATGGCTTTACCTGGCAACAAGGGGCTTTTCTTTATGCGCCCTTTTTATTGCCTTGAGCACCCGTATGTGGCAGGTTTTCTCCTCTGCTGGCCCCACAGATGGTGGTATGATTTGCCCACAAACTTCACATCCTTGGCCATGTTCACTAGGTGTGATTTTTGGATTTTGCTTTAGGAGAGACACACTGTTTTTTCGGTTCCTGCTCCAAGCCATGTGAGCAGAGCCCTGGTAGCTCACAGAAAGGGCTCCTCAGGTGATAGTGCAGGCATAAAAACCAGGCAGAAATATTTTCCTCTCACTGCACAAGAAGTATTTGAGCCTTAGCAGCTGCTTATATACACGGATGGAGTAATGAAGACCAGCCCTCTGCTCCACTGAGCCCAAACCAAGACCGCAAGTGGAATTAGGTGGGATTTGACACGAGTGCAGGTGTTCAGACCAAGCTACACTGAGTTATACCAAAACCAAAGAACATTTTGAATGTCTACAGGGGAATTAGCAACAATCCCCTTACCAAAGACAAGGAAGGAAGGAGGGAAGAAAGGAGGAAGGGAAGGAAGGGAGGGAAGGAAGGAAGGGAGGGAAGAAAGGAAGGGAAAGCAGGGAAGGAAAGGAAGAAGTTAGTAAAGGCAGGACCTGTTGCAAATACTACATCCCCAGCCATTGCGCATTTCATCACCAGACATTCTCTCACCTCTTCAGGCTGGGCAAGCATCCTCACATGACATCTACCAACCTCCCCTTTCAAGTCCATGTAGCCTCAAATCCCATGGTCCAAATAGGATGCAGCTCCAGCAGGAGACACATAGGAGACCCAGCCTGTAGGACACAGCGGAAGGGTTTGTTTGGCTTTTTTTTTTTTTACAAGATGCCCGATGACCCCCATAATGTGTACCCCCATTCTCCTCTGCCTTTCCTGGCTCCTCCAAACACCAGAAGGCTGGCTCCCGCATCTGTCTCACTCCACTGTGATAAATTTCCACTGGATGGGACAAAAGTAGAAACTGCACTGAGCACAGGGTATTTTAAGGTGCTTACAGCTTGGGGTTTTTTTGGTTGTTTCTTTCTCTTTGAGTTTCTTTATTTGTTTCCTTTCTTGCTCGTGGTATGATAACAGAAGAGATATTTGAAAACTCCCCGTTGTTTATCTAAAAAGTCTAGGGGGAAAGAAACAAAGTGCTGCTAGCCACAAAAAAAAAACCAGTACAGGGTCTTCAAGTTATTTTTATTTTAATTGTGGTTTCTATTCAAAAACAATTACCTCACGCTCTGAATTAGGCAAAAATATCTGGACAAAACCAGCTATTCCTCAATGAAACTGTTTTGCCCTTCACATGTGGCTCCCAACTAAGCAATCTATGGGTGGCAAGATGCAATGTTTTTAATGGCCCTTTTCAAATCAAAGCATCTTGAAAGTGGTGGTACCAAGTTACCTTTCAGCTCTCTTTCAGAAAGACTGTGATGGAGGCAAGGGATGATTTGGTGTTTCAATAAAATATGCACAGCGAGCACACACAAATGAATTTCAAAAGGTTATATAATTCTCATGCAGAAAGCCAACTCTTTTGACATTAAGAGACTCCTTTATTTAGGGCAGCCCCTACATCAAGGGCTGCCAAAAGCCAGGTAGATATAGCGGGAAGGCTCTGTTTATAAATGCCCAGCTCTCATATGCTCCCAAAGCATCTGCTCTTGGCCAGTCTCAAGAGGAGTTTACTGTATCAGAAATGACCCATCCAGTTTGGCAGTTCTTATTTTTCTTACAGGCACAGAAAGCCAGGCATACAACCAACTTGAGGAGAAACTGGCCCACTTGGCTCTGTATCAACGTTCACCCAGTGGTGCATCAGCCCTTGGAGTCAGGGACCTTCTGTCCCATGTCTGTACACCACACAGCACAGAGGGATGCTCAGCCACGAGAGCTCCTGCAACCCCTGCATATGCCCAGGTGTATGAAGCTCAGCTGCGGTGTGAGGGCTGTGGTACTGAGCTTCACCCTACAGCAGCTTCCCACACACCCTGGAATCAAAATAACCAGAATGCAAAGATGCTTGACCTTCGCCACCTACTTCAACATGGTCTTCTTTCTGCTGTCTTCAGGCAGATCCCTTTGGCATCTCCCCTCTCCTTTAACCCTTTGCACCCGTTGCCCACTCGCTGGGTTTGCCCTTGTAGCACGTCCTTGGAGACAGAAACACTCCTGCCACTCTGCACTAGCAAAAACATGGGCACCTGACATCACTTGGAGGTGGTCAAACCCCTGCATTCAAAACTTATGTTCCCAGACATGTTGCTCTCCTCACGCAGAAAATAACCCTGAAAAAAAGCCAAACAGACCACAAGAACAGTGACACCTTCTCTCTCTGAGCTGGGAACACAGACACACCCCATTTCCACTGCTTCTTCCCAAAATAACCCTTCTGGATTTTTCCTTAGAAACATGGAGTTTCTAAGGCATCCACAGAACCCACAGCTTCCACACCCAGGTTTTCATGGGCTGTCTCACACTGTGCCACCAACACAGAGGTAACGAACACTGCTGTATTTGCACATAGCCACTGCTCCTGCCCAGGAGAAGAACAGGCAGCAAAGCCAACCGTGAACCATCAGACCATCATTCTTGCCAGCAAGCTGCCAAAGGGCCCCTCTACAGCAACATAAATTTTGGGGTGCCCTTGCTCTGTGGTCAGCCCCAGTCAAAGACATCTTATCGCCAGCCATTTCCCCATGCAGCAAAAATTCATGTCCCTATCATTAAAGAGACACATGGTTTATTTACTCATTACCATATCCAGCTGTTGGCTTTCCTTCTCCCCATATTTCAGGGTAAGTAGTGATTTGACATAAATAATACCCCATTCAGCTACGGCCTGAAAGATATTGTAAATACTAAAAAAAAAAATAATCTTCAGCTCCAATAGCTCTTTTCAAGTGTTCCATCCAACCCCTACTTAGTATGGGAGTGGGGGGAGATTCGGGAAAAAGAAAACCCAACACCATTACTTAAATAGCCCCACTAAAAATGAGCACAGAGTGAATTACAGCTTTATTAAACAGATGACATTACATCAGGAATGATGAATCATAATGTTTCTTTTTGGGATTACAATAGTATACGACCTTTTCAGCTGTAATCATGTGCCTCCTATTCCGAGCCACCACCAGGTGTGCTGGCTCCTCTCCTCACCACATTAACACCAGCACTGGAGACCCACCAGCATCAGCTTCTCTAAGGGCCACAACCACTCAATGGCTTGCTGCTGTGGGGGAAAGGGAGGGATGGGGAAGATCCCACCAGGAAGTCCAGAGGGGACCCTGGGCATTGGAATGCAATTGTTTCCAAGCTGTGTTCCATCAGTTCATCTCTGTATTTTTTAACCTGCCGTCTGTAGCACCTGTGAGACTGCACCTGGAATATTGTGTCCAGTTCCGGACCCTTCAGTTCAAGAAGGACACAGAACTCCTTGAAAGAGTCCAGCACAGGGCCACCAAGGTGATTAAGGGAGTGGAACACCTTCCTTATGAGGAGAGGCTGAGGGAACTGTGCCTCTTTATTGGAGGAGACCGAGAAGCAACCTTATTAATGTCTATAAATATGTAAAGGGCAAGAGTCAGGTGGATGGAGCCAGGCTCTTCTTAGTGATGGCCAGTGATAGGAGAAGGGGCAGTAGGTGCAAGCTGGAGCAAAGGAAATTCTATGTGAACATAAGGAGGAACTTCTTCACTATGAGGGTGACGAAGCCCTGGGACAGGCTGCCCAGAGAGGTTGTGGAGTCTCCTTCTCTGAAAACATTCAGACCCCGTCTGGATGTGTTCCTGTGTGATTTAGTCTGGTTGATCCTGCTCTGGCAGGCAGGTTGGACTAGATGATCTTTCAAGGTCCCTTCCAACTCCTAATGTTCTGTTCTGTGTTCTGTTTTGTTCCTGGTCCTGAGTGGGCAGGGAAGAGCTGGATGCCTTCCCAAAGAAGCATCGAGGGTTTCTCCAGGTTTCCAGGCAGGAGGGTGGCTGTAGTCTCAGGTTTACCTGCTTGCCTTGGTTTCTCCTGTGCCAGAGGAACTGAGCAGGGTGAAGCATCAAGCCAGGGGCTGAGCTCAGAGGTCACTGATCCCTCCTGCCTCCACCTGCACATCTCAGTTCACCTCCCAGGGAAGCTCACAGACAGATCCACAAGCAAAGCTCACACGCCCTGACTCCCTCCACACTACTGCCTCTCACCTGCCCAGCCACATGCACCCATGCACCCAACAGCACAGCCATCCTGCCCCCACAGCCTTGGCAGCTTCCCCTGAGGGACAAAAGCACGGACACAAGCAGAGCTCCAAAGCCCCAGGAGAGGAACCCAGGGTGGGAACAAGATTTCAGGCCTGGGTATCTTGAGACTTTCAATTTCCAACTCCCATCAAGAGGGCAGCATTAGGGCATTATAGCTGGGATTTCAAGAGTAACAGAAGTACAGGAGGTTGCAAGATGACTGGGACCACTCAGGGTAGAGCAAGAGGCTGCCAGGTAAAGGACTCCAGACTGCAGCAAGCACACGTACTGCTCTGCTGGTTCACCCACCAGAAAAGCAGGTCATCACTCCCAAAACACAACACATCAATTTAGCTGTTTGCCGGAACCGTCCTTTGCAGAGCTCTTCATAAACTCCTCCAACACATCCCCCTCCCTGACGCCTTCCTCATGGCGTTTAAATCCACATCATCTCCAAGGCAGGTCACACGCAAGGATCAGGAAGAAGAGTCCCTCTGAAGACTGACTCCCCTCCCCATGCTGGTCCTTGCAGAATCAGCAGAGGAACCCTCCCAGTCCCTGCAAGCCCAGCAGGCAACGCCACAGCCCAAAACCACTGTGTGACACGTGCCCAATGTTTTGTTCCTCTCATCTTTCCCCAAGGTTTTCTTGCCATCTATAAATAACCACAAGAGCATGACATCCATACTCCTAGATAAAGCAATGCCATGCCACAGACTCACTCAAGCCAACGGCTTCTATTTTTACATCTTTGGTGAGAACCACGTGTCAGCTATTGACAACACACCAAAAAAATCCTGCACCCCAGTGCTCAGATCCCCACTCCCCCTCCACCTTCTGTTCAGGCAGACCTCAGACAAGTGCCTGGCAGCCCCATCTGCTCGTCACCTGCTAGCATTTGGGTAGCAGATACGTCAAACTCACAGCTCACGTTTTCACACGTAGGAGTTTGCTGTCTGAGTGATGAGGCTGCCTGTGCTCCCATTGTGCTTTGCCATCCAGAAGGGGTTTTTTTCAGAGCCTTTACAAAACACCGCATGCCAGTAGCTCTTATGTAAGTCACCAACCTCCTTTTACAGGCTGGGAAACTGAAATGCAGAAAGCAGGCAGAAAACAGAAAGACCTGTGACCTCCTGTGTCGTGTTCCCACCTCACTGTAATCCTTTGCCCCCAAGAGATACCCATCTTTTCCCTCCAAGATGTTCCTCTGTCCACTCATCTCTACATTAAAAAAAATTACCTTCAACAATAAAATCCTTCTAAGGGAAATCCTTCTAAAGGAAAATTGAGCTCTGACATCAGGAGATAGTGGTGGAAATGTCCAGGATTTCCAGGGGGAGGCCAGAGCTCCTCACCCCCCTTTAGCAAGGGCAGGCCCCTTCCAGCCTGCCCCAGTCACCTGCACCTCTCTTCCCCTAGGCCTTGGTTTGATCTCTTATCCCCACCACAAAATGCAGAGTCCCACAAAAACCAAGGGCAGTGTCCCTAGAAAAGGGTTGTTAATGTCATGAAGGACTGAGCAGTTGAGGTCTCAGCCATGACTCCTACCCCGGGTGGGTGTCAGCATCTGCAGGGATCTATGACTAAGCACAAGGGAAAAAATAAGTAAATCAAATAACTGGGAAACTGGTAAGTGGACAACTTAAATCCAGCTTTTACACATCAAAATCGACAATGACAATCATTGCTCTTTCCACTGCAATTGGAAAAAATCAATCATATATATATCCACCCCAGATTTCACTCTAGTGTAGAAGTGAGTCAGCTCTCAAACCTCAGCTAGAAAGAAAGGCACTTGCTAGGAAGGATGTGGGAAAATAGAGGGTTAGATTCACCAGGCTCCTCTTGGGTCACGCTAAAATTACTACGATTTAAGTTAATGAATAGATTTCCTTTTGTTCCAGCTCAGCTTTATTCTGCAGCATTACAGCCCTTATCCCAAGCTGGAAGCAAGCGCTATTCAGATAAAACAAAGCCCAGCTTCCCTTTTAGTGTTACCACCAAGACTTCTTCATAATAATATTTATAAAATAGCTATTAAGATGGGAGGGGATAGTAAAAACACATCTGTACAAGTCAGGCACTTGGGTTATAAAATACCAGGAATTAAATCTGCCCTGCAACACAAATCCCTCTCCCGCCCACGTGCTTGCTTGTTTCAAAGCATGTTTAATGGCAGGACCACATCCTGCTCATTCCTCAGGACTGGTGGCAATGGGTGACAGGGTGCACCTTCAGAAGCCCTGGAGATCTGCACATCCGGTGAGAGGTGAGGCCACAGCAGCACTTCTAATTCAAAATCCTTCAGAGCATCTTCCAGGACTACAAGCCCCCAGTTATCTCAAACCAAGTACCAGCATTCCACACAGCCAGCCTCAGCGCTCAGTATGTCTGGTTTCCAGCATAATATCAGCTGTGGAGTTCACAAGCAACGATCACATCAAGCCCCAGAGAGCTTGTCACATCAGGAACATGCTGAATTGGGTTGCAAGGACCAGTAAGTCACAGATCTGGGAGAAGGACACACACACACATGACAACACTACCTGCATCTGAAGTCTCTGGCTGCAATAACTTTTTGTTCACTTTTTGTTTCAGCGTCTCAGTGGCAATGAGGGGATAGAAAAGGAGATGAGTGAGAATGGGCAGAGCCACCCCTGCACTTATCCAGGATGACACCCCGCGTAACCCCAGCCAGAGCATTTCAGCTGTAACCCCTGCGCTGCGCCAAGCGCTGACACTAATAAGACAACAGCTGAGCAATTAAAAGGAGAGTAGAGACAAGAAGATATCAAGTCAAAAAGGCTCATGGACAAGAGACAGAAAGACCTAGTTTCTGCTTGTTTGCTTTGGTGAGTGGAATATCGTCAGACAGATACCATGCTCAGGAAAAACTACATTTCTGTGTCACCGCCAATTAGCGCCTCTTCCTTACGAGCCTGGAACCCTCCTGCCCTTTTGCTGGGCCAGGTTTCTTGCATGGACCTCACAAGAAAGCAAGTCAGAGCTTGGAGCACAGAGCATTCTTCTGCACGGTGGATGAAGTGGCTAAACAAGCAGCTATCCCTGCACTAACTCTCATTTAAAGACTGCTCGCAAACTGTGGGAAATGAGAATTTACCATGCCTTTGCTAGGGACAGAGGCACAGGGCACTCAGAGGAGAAGAGAAGCATGTGGGATATTACACATCCCCAGCTCTGTGGGTCCAGGGCAGCCTTGAGGACCACGGCTGGTGAGAAAGATCTCATTCCAGTCAGGTAGGACTAATGTCCCCAGTGCCAGTGACCAGCTTTCCTAACAAAGCCCTCTAAACTCTCATGGGAAAAGTCCCAGCAAAAAGCCACTGGCAGGGCTGAGGACAAAGTCAGGAAGGAAAACTGAGGGCAGAGGGGCAGCCAGAGAGCTCAGACAGGCTGGAAAGCTGGACATCAAGCCTGGAGTATGGCAGCAATCGAGGGAGGAAGAAAAGCAGGACCGGAGGCTGCGTATCCAATCATTGTTTTCACTAGATTAAAAATGTAAATTCCCTGTGTACTAGCCTGCCTTGGAGATATCGAGAGTAACAGGCAATTAGGAGTAATGAAGCAGCAATGACAGCAACAACAGGCAAACATCTCCGGGAAGGGAGTGAGTTTGGGCAATAGGTGCAAATCTCTGCCTCTTTGAGGAGTGCATGGAAAGGGGTGCCTGGTCTAGCTCTGGGTTTATTTCACCGCCAGTTTACTGCTTCCTACCACATAGTGGTGGTATTGCATTTAATCTGGGTTAATAGGATCGCTGGCATGCTTGAGGGAGGCACTGCTGGGAAGAGGCCCAGGCAATGTGACCCACTGGCCTCGGAAAGCCACCAGCACAGGCGGCTCTAGAGCCAGGCACGTGCTTTGCTGCCAAATCCTCAGAGCACCAATGAAGGTCGATCATACCCTGTATGCTCTTCCCCAGTAGGGTGAAAATCTCCCCTTGTACCCAGTCATGCATTTCCACATGATTAGCAGAAGCTTAATCCCTCCGAGATCAAGATCCATCGTTTCTGGGGAAGCCAGTCAAACAGCTCTTCCTCCACTCAAAAAAAAATCCAAAAATAAATTGCCAAGGAAAATTATAAAAACCATCACTATCTTGGAAAGCCAGGCTAGAACGACAGTTTGGCATAGCTTAGTCTCTCTGTGCAATGTAGCAACACCATGAGCCTCGCTGGAACTGAGCAACCTCAGAAAGACCTGCGAGTCATCCACTGCCCCATGCTCTGCAAACACAGCCTGCGACAGAGCTTAAAAGGAGAGGAAAACGAAGGTTTAGACACCACCAGCCTAAAGATGTGAAGGAAAACCACCAGAAACCATCAGAAACTGAAAATACTGGTCGGTACAGAGACCTGCGCTGACCCAGACAACATGGGGCAAGGGAAAGCTGGGAAATCAGGACACTGAAGGACCGATGAGGAGATGGAGCTACATGGAGGCAACTGGGTTATAAGCAATCTTACATCACTTTATGAAAATATCCCATTAATCTTCATAGTGCAATCTTAATTGCAAAATCTTTCATCAGCCTTGTTATTTGTGCACCTGTCACTGGAGACACTCGGAGTTGTTTTGTCGTCATTTCTCACACTAATTAAAGGAGCTTGGGGTGCTTTGTGGGGTAGGGTGGGGATGGAGGGGGGGGGATGGGGGTCTGTTGTTTTTTTTAATTGTCCTCGAGCACAGCTCAGCTTTACGGTAATACTGCCAATTAGGGTCCACCCCACTCGGGGCTCGCAGCCCTGCTAGGCACATTACAGAGGACTAGAGGGGTTGTTTTAATTAAATACCCCCAGACTAGTAGAGAAATATTTAGAGCAATTTAACAATCTGCTGCAGAGTTGTTAAGCCTCCAATATATCTGCTTAATGTTCATTTGGGTATTTAATAATCTCCCTGCCTTATCTAATCCTGTTTAAATTTAAAGAGATGCATCTAAGATGGTGAAGTAGCTAGTGCTTATTAACAGCCGCTGGTTATTAAAACATATTTGAGATGTCATTGTCAGCGAGCAGCCCCGGTAGCAGGCAGGAAACTTGGTGCCAGCTGATGTATTTCTTTCTTAACTGGGGCTGCCCAGGGACAAGTCCCAGTACTTGCATCACAAGCTCTGCTGTCACCACACTGGTACCCTTAGTTTCCAACCTTCTTCATCTGTCTGTGGAAGGGAAGGTGATGGCCTTATCGTGCAACTAATCAAAGCTGCAGGGTGTTTGTTTTTTTAAGGCTCCTTTCAAGGACTTTGGCTACTCGGACTGGGGGACTTTTAAAGAACTGGATGTTTTGTATTCTCAGGTTCATGGAAGTTGTGTTTTGTTTCGCTCAGCCAGTTCTTTGCAGCTCTGTGAAGTACACAGAAAAATAATTTGCCTGAAGATAGCCTCTGAGGCCAGAAAGACTATATCTTGCTACGCTTTAGTCCAGCTAGCCGTACATCATTTGTATGTTTCTAGGCTAGCTGTCCTGTTCTTGGTAGTCTCCTTACCCCAATTAGATGCCTTGCCATTTTTAACAGCAACACTCTAAAGGTTTCCTTGGTCATCCCTCCTCCATTATCTCTGAAAAAGGTAGCTCCAGCACACTTCAAAGTGGTGCCACTCAAAGCTGAGATCAGGGCAGGTCCCAAAATATTGCTATTGTAGACAAGAGGAGGTTGCTACAGAATACGCAACTCTCAACTTGAGCAACTTATACAAAGAACTTTCCTAGCACAGTAAGTCAGTCCTAAATCCTATGAAACCAAACTATCCCAACCAGCTTTCAAGTACCTTCACCGCTGAAGCTGAAAAACAGAATGGCCTATGTAAAGAGAGGGGAAACTCTGCCAGCCAATTTAAAACCAGAAAACATATCCGGGAGAAACCTCCTTCCTCAGCTGAATCAGACACACACTGCTCTCAAGAGCTAAGACCACAGTGCCTTGAAGTTTTCATCTCAGCATCCTCAGCTGGGTTAGGTTCCCCATCCGTCTTTTTCATGAAAGAGTATCTCAGGTTCTCACTGTAAAGGGCTGATTTTCATCATCTGCTCTGCTTTTGGCCACCATGTTCTGAGACAAAAATGGGCCATTCGAAGAGAGAGAGCCCAGAGGTGACACATCTGTCACACACGTTGGACAAAAGCACAGGCATCCCAAATGGTCCTCATTGATCCAAGAGCAGCTATCAAACAATCTGCCAGAAATAGGAAGGGAAAGGGTTTGGGGGTTTTTTCAGCCATATCCACCACAGAATATAAGTGACAGGCTAAAAATTGAGGCAAGGAAGATTAGGTCAGATGGCAGGGAAGGGGGAGGGTGGTGTGTGGAAGAAAAAACCCAACACACTTTCTATGCTTGCTACATTATTCTTGTTAGAAGCCCTGGAAGAGGTTGAGCAACCTCTGCCTCCAAGGGTCTTTAAAAACAGATTTGTCCAGAAACAACTAGGTAGAGTTGATCTTACCTCAGGGCAGGGAGACAGGCTCACATAACCTTGGCAAAGGTCCTTCTGATGCCTCTTCTTCTGGGTCCCTATGCTGCAGCACAAGCAATGCTGAGCCCTATCCCATCCCCTCTTTTTGCCCTGCTGCAAGGGACTGGTTATGGTACCAGCCGGAGGATCCCACACTCTAGAAACAAGCTAAAACCAGGGACAGCCAGCCCATAAACACAGCCCAACAGAAGCGGTGTTCAGACTGGCAAGACTTGTCGATCTCTGATGAAAAAAAGCTAACCCCTTTCATATTTCCAGCAGAATCCCCAAACCCAAGCCAGCCCCCTCCAAGAGCAAAGCCCACAGTGCCTGCTCCAGATCTGGATGACAGAAAACTAGAGGGGAGCAAAACCAACAGATATTTTTTGTTTGTTTGTTCTTTGTTCCTCATCTCTCAGGCACCGGTGTCATTTAGAATTTTTTGTGGAGGAGACACATCAGCACAGTGACGGATCCTGTCTGGTCCCATCAGCACCAAGGCAGCGTGTCCACAGAGTAACGCAAGAGGACTGCTGTTCCTGCAGGGAAAGCTACTCAGCGGGAGGTGTCAGCCTGGGAAGCACAGCAATTGTTTCTCTCCCATCGGTTCGGGGAAACTTTCAGGGGCGGGGTGGGCGGGAGAAGGCCAAGTTTGAAACCCAGAGGTGTGCCAAGGACTTGCACCAAAGGACAAGGAGCAGGCTTCACAGCCAGGCATGGTCACGATGCCAGCTGCCCACTGTGTCAAGGGAAAAGGAACAAGAATACTTCAAGTGGCGGTTTCCTGCTGGATGCGGCCTGTGGGGTGAGGAAAGGGACCTCAGGACCCCCCTCCCGTTAGCTGACACTTCCCACCCAACTCCCTTGCCACCTCTGTGTGCAGGGCTGCAGCAACGAGTCCTTGTGGCTCAAAAAAATCCAAAAGGATGTAACCATTTACCATGCGATTTCCTTAATTATTAATAAGGGATCCTATTTGCTTCCTCCTCTCCATAAGCCACCTCTGGTTTCTCAGTGTGGCCGCAGGACAAATGGACAACGACATGAGCTAACACTTCAGTGCCCTCTAGCAAGCACAGATTTCGCTGTACTTCACATTCTCTTTCACAAGCAGCATGAAGAGGACCTCAAATTCTCCAGGACCTCAAATTCTCTGTGGCCGTGGGGAGAAAAGCCTGTCAGAGACTGGCCAGACTGTTCTGCCTGCCAGTCAAATGGGAAACTGAGGTGAAGCCAGACACCAGAACGTTAACACTCTGGAGATCCAACCACCAGATCACTGGGATGATGCGTATAATTTTCTACAACGCACCAGGAAAAGCGTCTACAAAACCCAGTCTCTGCATTTGCCACACTGAGAGAGGAACTGGATTCCTGGCTCCTTCTCTGTGCGACAAAGCAGGATGCACCAACACCAAGCACAGACGTATTATAATGCCACATTTAGTCTCATCTCTGCTGCTCAGAGCTACCCAGGCCTCGCCTCTTGCCAGCAGGAGATGCCATGCCATAGCTCTTCACTGGGTGGGAAGTGCTTGGAGGAGCTGCTTGCAAACAGCAGGCTCAGAGGGAGATACCAGCAGAGGTATGCACAGAGCAAGTGATAATTTCTGTGCTGTGCAATTACAGCTGGGAAGGAGTAAACCTCTGGTGCACAAACCTGCCAACAGTTTACTGCCGACAAGGAAACAAAACCGACAGTTGACACTGGAACAGCTACTGATACCCTGTAATCATCTTAAAAATAGACTCCTCACAAACCTGCTTGTTAGTAGTGAGAACATATGCTCTTTTTAAGGGGGGGAGGGTTGTATGAAGAAAAAACCTCTCAGCATCTCCAAAGCAATATTTGCATTAGCTAGAGCAAGCACTGGAGGAAGCTGAAGCCACAAGGATCTTCGTAGACCTTGGTCCAGTCCTGCTGGATGACCAAGAAGGATCAAGATCCCACATTGCCACAGCACATCTCCCAGCACTTAGTCCTCTGAGCCCAGCAGCGAGCGCTTGCACCACTATTTCAGACACCTAGCTCATTCCATCTTACTACACATATATGCAAAGCTGTGTTACTTCGCGCAGCGCTGTGTGTTGTACCCTACTCCTGCTGCCTTGTGGCACGGAAACGTCTCTTGTCCTCACTTCTCCCTGTTTCTTTGCACAAAGTCTCCCAAACTCATTGAGGTCTGAGCATGGCTGTGAGACCTTGGCTCTCTGCTCATGCCATAGTTCACTCCCAAGTGCTGCTCAGCCCCATCACCCTGCTCTCCCTCTCAGGACTCTCCGAAGGGAAGCGTGTGACATTCCCAAAACATCCGCAGTCCCTTCAGTGCCTATCACCTGCTCCAGTGGCTAAGATCTGCTGCGGCATCCCTCTTCCGAGAGCTACAGGTCATGCATAGCCATCTGATGAAAGCAGAGGCTCTCCACTACCCAGGGACTAAGCTGTGGCAAAGCACAGAACTGCACCTCCAAACTGTGCCACCAGAGACCTCCTGGGTGATGGAGCAACCCGACCCTCGTGTGCAGGCAGGCAATAAAACCAAGACTTCATCAGGATCTGATCTGTTCTGGGTTGTTCTGGGGGTTTTATTTGCTCAATTCCAGATCATTTTTTATCTAATCTTCTCAAAGACAGACCAATATCCATCCAGACAGGAGAGAGGGCTGGTTCAGTCCCTACCACAATCATCAGGGAATTCATCCACCCACATCTTTGTCCCCTCAGTACTCAACACATCAACACCGCAGGGGAGAGAAGAACAAACATTCCCTTGTAAGTGGATTTCATTTTGGTATGAGCCATTTAGCGATTATATCCATTTCAATTTGGGCAGGGATCCAAGGTTAACATCCCTGCTTTTGTTAACAGAGCTTTGCTTGCAAAAGCCCACTAGCTCGGTTTTATGTCTTATTAGGTACAGTCAGTGTGACATTGCACTGGGACAAGGGGAGAGGAAAGGTAGATCTTCGTGGGGCTCTGTGGCTGCTATAGATAAGAGGAGTTTCCCCAGGACTCCTGGAAGAGTATTGCCGGTCTCCTCTGTCTGCCACTCACGAACACAGAAATCACAGCCTGTTACTGTACAGCTCCACAGAAACTTCAGAGACTTCCCATTGTCTCCAGGTGGTCAAGGAAGACCTCTGTCAACCAGGCACAAAGCGCAGCATGAGGGTGACACCCTCCATCCAGCATCACAGCAGTGAAACCACGCATACCTTTAAAATCCACATCCATGCAAGCTGCAGTTTCCCAGTTCCTAGGAACTTTTTGGTGGATGTTACTCCACCAGGGTCACTCCCCTCTGGGTCCTTCAGTAGCTTGGCCAGTCAAGATCAGGCTGTGTGTGCTTTCCTGCCTTGCAATCCTCCTGGGAAGACCACAGCCTGTACTTACACACAGCAATGCACAAGAGCAGCAACTGCAGAGGATCAGGTGACCCAGGAGCTGACTCTGGAGACCATCCTGTCACAGAACCACCTCAAACCCCAACATCTCTGGGACAGCAGGCACTAAAGCCCACCTGCAAGTTCTGAACTACAGTATAAGATTATATTTAACAGTCTGGGTCTCCAGCCACCTTGAAACACCCCAAAAAAGCAGGGGAGCAAAGGCACAACCTTGTCTGCTATAATTGCCAGCCTGGAAAGGATTTGGCTACACCCTGGCACACGTCTTGCTGGCAGGAGATCATCTTTACTGCATGACCTTAGCACCTGAGCAGGGAGATGTGTCTTCACCCAGGGCAAACATACTAACAGCTTTCACTGAGGCATTCTCAGATTAGCTCCCAACAGTCAATACTGCCAGCATGAATTATTAATCAGCGTGTCATTCAGCCTCAGAAGCTGATATATCCACCCTGCACAGGAAAAACAGCTCTCAGCAATGCACCCGTGTCAGCAAGCCCAAGGCGAGCTTCCCAGGCACTTCCTCGCACCTCCCTGCCGAGCTGCTGAGAACTGGCAGGAGGGGGACCCATCGGTGGTCTGATCGCTGCCATCTCCAGCAGAAAGCCCCGCCAGCCCCGCACACCGCCTCTCCCAGAACCCGTTCCGTGCCCGGCTGCATTAGCTCACACATCCACCTGTCACGCAAGTCACTCGTATGGAAAATTATTCTGTTGGAGCATCGCTGAGGACACCTTGCCAGTGAAATATCAGACAACATCAGGCGGTGTTTACTTGCTCCAGTGCAGATACTACACATTTATTATTTACACTTTGCAGTGGATTTTTAGAGTTATGTCAATAAGACTGAGAGTTATCAAGTGATCTGCTTGCAGTCAGTCAAAAACTGCCATGATTCCAAATTTGCCTGAGGAATTTTAGGGCAGGAATTTACCATTGCATGCAGGCCTAATTCAAAACATAAGAGATTGGGGGTCAGGCACGCATTTGTTTGGATTCACAGGACATCAAACCAAGTTCTGTATGGCTTACCTCCTCTACATGAGGGTACTCCAAGGGGAGCCAGTTCCAGGGGCAGGGAAGGCTCCTGAAATGGTGTAATAACAGAGCATGAAAGATCATCCTCGGTCCCAAGCTTTAGAAGAGGTGGTTGGGTTGATTTCTGCAGACTGTTCCAACCATACTAAAACCAAAACAGAAGTCAAAAAAATTTTTAGCAAAGCTGAACATGTTGCCCTTCCCTGGTCATATTTGGAGACTGATTAATCAAACCTGATGCCCTGGATACTAGGCTTAACTGGGAAAAAAAAACCCCACCTTGTTCATTGGTCATTTCTGGTGAGTAAAAGAGAAAACCAAGAGAAAACCCCAGGTGGCATTTCACACATTGGAGAGCTGTGCACTTCTCTGGAGTACAGAAGGTCCTTCACGTAATACCTCAGCATCCTGCTGAGCCAGAGCCACCCAGACACCACAGCTGCCTGCATCTCTCCCTGAGCTAGAGGCCATCTCTCCTACACAGCACCTTAGCAGGAGGATGCAGTCTACCCAGCCTAGAACTTAGCAAAGACCAGGCCAGCACAGGGGAATGCTGATGGGTATGGAGAGAGAGCAAGTCATGGCTGTTCCACCTGTAGATGCTGGCTCATGCCCTAGCCAGCCTTTTCTCCCATCTTTTTTACTGCTGTTTGTCAGAGGAAGGGAAAGCAATGTGCATTTCCATCCCAGTCGTGGCATAAACTTGCCATTTCCCCTGTTAAAAACTGCTTAAGAGTGTAAGCAGTGAATATCCTCCCGGAAACCTGAACATGTTTTAAAATTCTTCTTTCAAACTGCCTTTTGAAATGAAATGTGTATATTCAGAGCTAGAGAGAACAACATCAGAGAAGTCTGCCAGGTGCTACAACCTCTACCATTTTCACCAACAGGAGACCAGACACTGTTTCTCTCTCCCAAATCGGGATGTGATGGACCGCTGAGTGCCAAAGAGCAGCAATTATCCCAAAGAGTTTAAGGCATTGTTCAAGACCTCAAATTAATAACCAGGCTCCAGGTGGTGAGGCATGCATAATCTCCAGCAGCAGCTCTCAGATGTAGAAATATCAGCCCGGGTCCTGTCTCCATTCCCACCCTTTTGATTATCACAAGTGCCTTCAATGCTTCTCCCTGAAAGACTAACGCATGCAGCCACACATCTACACAAAGCCATCAGGTAATTTTAGCAGCCGTGCTCTGCTGAAAGTCCCATTTCCACAACGGGAAAGGTTTAAGATTCGGTTCCTAAAAAGTCCCTTTTCATCAGGACCTTGGGCCGGCTCTAGCGTTCAACCCAACCCTGCAGCTCAGCGGCAGAGATTTCAATTCTTGGCCCAGTAACGAGTGCCAAGGCAGTTGTTTTTATCTTATTCAGTCAACAAGAACATGGAAATCAATTTTTCCCAATCTCAGTTATGGCTAGAAATCCATTCCTTTTAGGCTAGCTACAGGATTAATCTATTGAATGGTTTGCAGGCATTTTGCTGACATACAAACATTTGAAGAATACATTATGCTTCCCCCTTCCCCCCTAGGATGGCATTAGTGCTTTTTCTCCCCCCCTCCCCTCCCCATAAACCTCTTTGCGCAGGAATCCACGAGGACAGGATGTGCAAATGCAACTCTGTCTCACAAAGCAGCCTCACGCCTCCAAAGGTTTGCACTGCACTTAAGTCGGCGGCGCTCAGCAACTTCCTGAGAGTGAAGACACCCAGCGATACATGGGACACGCCAGCACCACAGAGCACGTACTGAGTGGCCCTTATACAACTAATGCTGAACAAAGCATCAGCAAGCCTAAGTTAAATAAGTGATATAAATTCCAAGCCCTGACCTAAACACACGCCAGTCTACCAACCGGTCTCCTCCACTGGCTTTGTAACATCAGGAGATGCATGTGTAGAGCCATCTCACCTTGATTATGACAGTGGTCTAAGTACAGGTCTGTTGCTCATGAGATGGGGTGGTTGACCACTGTTTATTCTCATCTCAGAAAAATAAGGATTGCATCACTTGTGGTCCTTAATTTAGTCTCCAGAAAGTTTCTTGTCTTGTTCTCAGCAGGATTGCAAGACACTCCACAAAATTTCTGGAAGAGTGTGTTACACTTAATGAGATAAAATAATTGTAAATATCACACACACACCCCCCCATTTTACAGGCATGGGAACAGAGGTAAGCTTTCTTCCTTCACCAGCACAAGCAGACCTTTCGGAAAAACTGTACTTTACACAACACCAGAACTTTTTCAAGTCCCAAAGAGTTGTTTCCCATCCAAATCTGGAGACGTGTCACCCTCAGATCCAGAATTTCTACTTACCCATAAACTACGGGACCTGAATTTCCATTTGCCCAACATCACTCCCATTTATAAGAAAGGGAGCAAGGAAGACCCAGGGAATTACAGGCCGGTGAGCCTCACCTCTGTGCCTGGGAAGATCATAGAACAGATCCTCCTGGACGACACGTTGGAGCACATGATCTGGGACAGCCAGCACAGCTTCCCAAGGGAAGGTCATGCCTTACCAAACTGGTGACCTTCTATGATGGAGTGACAGCATCGATAGATAAAGGGAAGGCAACTGATGTCATCTACCTGGACTTGTGCAAGGCCTTTGACACAGTCCTCCACCACATCCTTATCTCTAAATTGGAGAGATATGGATCTGATGGGTGGACCATCCAGTGGATAAGAAACTGGTTGACAGAACAGAGACAAAGGGTGGTGGTCAATGGGTCTATGTCCAGGTGGAGGCTGGTGACAAGCAGGGTTCCCCAGGGGTTTGTCTTGGGACCGGTGCTCTTCAACATCTTTATCAATGACATTGATGATGGAATTGAGTGCACCCTCAGCAAGTTTGCAGATGACACCAAGCTGAGTGGTGTGGTTGACACAAGAGAAGAAAAGGAAGCCATCCAGGGGGATCTTGACAGGCTGGAAAGGTGGGCCCGGGTGAACCTAATGAGGTTCAACACTGCCAAGTGTAAGGTGTTGCACTTGGGCCAGAAGAATCCCAGACATAGATACAGACTGGGAGAAGAGCTCCTTGAGAGTAGCCCTGCTGAGAAGGACTTGGGGATTCTGGTAGATAAGAAACTTAACATGAGCCAGCAGTGTGCTCTTGCAGCTGGGAAGGCCAATGGTATCCTGGACTCCATCAGAAGAGGGGTGACCAGCAGGGACAGGGAGGGGATTGCCCCTCTCTACTCTGCCGTCATGAGGCCCCATCTGGAGTCCTGTGTCCAGATCTGGGGCCCACAACACAAGAAAGATGTAGAACTGTTGGAAAGGGTTCACAGGAGGGCCACAAGGATGATTAGAGGGCTGGAGCACCTCCCCTATGAGGAGAGGCTGGGGGAGCTGGGCTTGTTCAGCCTGGAGAAAGAAGGCTGCAGGGGAACCTCATTGCAGCCTTCCTGTCACTGAAGGGAGCAGAGAAACAGGAGGGGATTCAACTTTTTAAAAGGGTAGACAATGGCAGGACAAGGGGGAATGGACTAAAGCTGAAGGAAGGAAGGTTTAGATTAGATATTAGGGAGAAGTTTTTTAGAGAGAGTAGTGGAACAGGCTGTCCAGAGAGGTGGCAGATGCTCTGTCCCTGGAGGTGTTCAAGACCAGGTTGGATGGGGCCCTGGGCAACCTTGTGTAGATCCAGGCCTGGAGGTTGGTGTCCCTGCCTGTGGCAGGGGGTTGGAGCTCTATGATCCTTGGGGTCCCTTCCAACCCAAACCATTCTATGATTCTATGATCACACCTTCCCTCACACCCAGTGCCCAAATGTCAGGGTTGTTTGTGAATCTTCCCACAGGTGATGAATTTCAGGCCAAAGGCTAAGATTTGTTTTAAAATGTTTTTCACAAAATGAAATGTGATCTGAGCAGAAGTATCAACATTGTTGTGGAAGCACGTAGAATGGTAAAGCAATTATATCCCGTGCAGCAGGGCAGCAGAAAGAAAGTACATCCATCTTGGCACACCTGTCCTTTCCTCCTCCAGCAACCTGAGTCCAAGAGACTGTGCAGTTCTATTTCCCACAGCCAAGGAGGACACTACAGGTATTTCCAATTCAGAAAATACTTCCTACGCTATAATGAATTATCCTGGCCAGAAGGGACGTATCTAGTTATAAAGACGTGGTAGCCCTTCTTGCTTACCTACAAGAAGACTCTACCCTCCAGGGAGAGAGCCAGCCCCACCTGGACACCCTGCCCAATGCAGACATTAGTGGAGACCTTAGCGCACACACAGGAAAGCTGTCCTTTGCCTCAAGATGCCACGTGTTTGAATACAGCCTGAAAAAGAGCAGAGCAGCACCATTCAGTAGCTGTTCCTACTAGCAGCTGATCCCTGCTCCAGAATAGTCAGCTGCAGACACTGACCTCAATGCCTACGTGGTACTATGTTCACCTAGAGTGTCATGTTGCCCAATAGACCTCATCTTAAGACCTCTCAGGTTGTCCATGAAATATATCTTCAGGCCTGCCCTCATCATGGCGCCCTCCTTCCACCAACTTAAAGTTTCTGTTCCTCTACCACTCACCTCACTAAGATAATGCACCGAACTTGCTTTTCAGCTAGGAGTGAAGCTCTGGAATTGGATCTCTCTCACACAACTCCCAGCACTTGCAGCAACATATTTATTGCCTCTTGAAGGTCTCCTGCTGCCATCAGCAAGACCTCTGTCAACAGGCAAGTCCCTCCAAACATCAACACTGTAGGCTGAAATAGGCTGTTTCTGGCTATGCCTCCCAAGCCTTTGGTGCCTGTACAAGGATACAATCACCAGTCATGAAGCAGGAAGAAACCCACACCATTCTGGGAAGCAAGTCCCCTTTGTAGGCAGAGCAATGTGCGATGTGCCCATGGTGTTCATTTTGTCTGGAGAAGGGCAGGGGATGCTCAAGGACTCCTTTGTACAACCATACAGCACCACTGGAGAGCTTCCATCAGGTTCTCTCATCTTGCCAGGACATCCAAGACAGATCCACGGTAACTGAATAATCAATTAATCCTCCTGTAGAGCTCCATTTACATAATGAAAACAGCCTCCCAATATACCACTATTTTTCAGTTGTCTAGACTAATATATCTGTCCTGTAGTTGGAGGGGGAGACCTAACACAGCTTCTATTGTGGATGGCAGAGTTCCAGCTGGAGTCACGTGGTGGCAATAAAACTTCTATTGATTTCATGTAAGCATTTAACCCTAGCACAGCACCTATTCCTCCAACGGCCCACAATGGACCCCGCATCTAGCAACTCAGACTGAATTACAGTTGCACCTCACACAGAGCCTGGGGAATCTTTTCTTTCTCTCAAGCTCCAAAAGAAGTCATAGGTGAACAGAAATCAGACAAACACTGCGCAAGAGGGCAAAGAGTTTGGATTTTTTTTGTTCAATATGTGCAACTTATCTCAGACCACAGAGGCAGGTCTTGCCCCATGGCCTCAACAAAAAACAAACCAACTATAACTCTAAACCAAACTTATTTGCCAAGAAAGCGCCTGGTGTTGGGGATTGTGGAGTCTCCTCCTCTGGAGATATTCAAGACCCATCTGGACACCTCCTGGTGCAACCTGTCCTAGGGAACCTGCTTTGGCAGGGGGATTGGACTCAATGATCTCTGAGGTCTCTTCTGACCCCTACAGCCCTGTGATTCTGTTGGGCTCTGTCCTCAAAAGTCTTCTCCTGGTCTGAAGACCAGGGATGCTGAAACTAACCTCTCTGCTCTGCTCTACACGGCACTGACAAAGCACAAGCCAGCAAACAGCAGAAACTCCAGAGCTGAATTAAAGCCTTTACTCTTCCTTTAACTTTCACCTCCGTAAATAGGAGATGAAGAGCAAATAATCAGTATCTCACAGCAGGACCCATGTGCAGCCCCTGGCTCCCAGCCAAGCCAGACTGCCTGCAGATGGGCGATCAGCAGAGAAGGCTGAGGTTCAGCCACAGTCCTCGGTCCCACCACAGGCCGCTGCAGGTCAGCAGGCAAATAATTCTGAACTTATCTCCAAGCCCACAAAGTCAGTGCAAGACTCCCTGTTAATCCCAGATGCTGGTGAGGGGACAAAAACATCTGGCCTGTGCAGCCAACAGCACAGCTGGGCCACTGGAGATAGAGACACAAAGCTTCATCAGACCTCCTCCTGGGCAGGACTGTGTCTGCATGCAGCACGACAAGCCCTGAACTGGTGCACAAGGCCCCCACTGCTTTGGTAACAGCACTGCACGTACACATTTCCCTAAGACCATGGTTTAAGTGAGCCTGCTCTGCCCTCCTCTGCTTGCTACAAGTTGTCTCCTCAGCCTGCACAAGTCCAGGCAAACCTGTACATCATGCCTGAGGGATGGCATTGTCCTTTATGGATGACACAAGATACCCAGCACAGAACCGACGACTCCTGGCCATTCCTATGACTGGGGTGCACACACAAAACAGCTACTAACTGCAACAGCCTAACATTGCAGCTGCTAATAAGGATATGGATGCCAAACCACAGGGTTCCCCAGAACCAGCTGAGAGCTATGCTGAGCACAACTTGTCCCCATCTGAACAAGCAACTGTTCAGGCAGCAAAGACAGCTCCTCCATGGCACTGTCCTGACCAAGCATGCCATTGTCAGAGGAGACAATGTCTTCAGAGCACACACACAAAGCACCAACAGCATCTCACATGTAAGCCATGTCTCTCAGCATGCCCCAGTATTTAACTGCCATGCTTGGGCTGGCCAGACTCTGTGGGGATGGGACAGTCACCAGCCCAAGCCAGTGTTTGGGATGTGTCCTTACAATGTCCCATCCCCTCCCGCCCAGACAAGCAAAGGACAGGAGATTTTGCTTTCTGGGTAAGCAAGCACCAAGATTTGCCTTGACATTTGTAGATCACTGAGATCAAAAGGTCTGTGAAGGTGAGACCACAAAATCCCTGAAAGCTCAGTTCTTGCCAAGACCACCTCAGTCTCAAGCTGCCATGCTTTTTTGGCCTTTCCCCACAACATCCTTCTCCCATTTGTCATGGGAAAGAGCTTCTCACCTCATAGCCCTCTCTCCCCATGGCGTGAGGGAAATAGATTGCACCAGCATCTTTGGTTCTTCTCTTCAGTCTCCCAAGTGGAGCCCAGGTGGTGCTTCCATAAAACAAACTGATTTTTCTCTGCTTCGGCCCAGGTGAGTTCTAGGCCCATTTCTTCACCAAAGCCACCTCAAATGTCATTTCAAGAGCACTCGATTTTCATGACCCTTCTTGCTCCTCAATACATGAATTCCAAGTTCTGCAATCAAAGGTCCTTCCAGCTTCTTGGAGCAACTAGGGAGGAGAAAAGTGCAGAATAAGTTAGATTTCATGGGCTAACTCCTCTAAATTTCATGCAGAAGCATATGCAAGGGGGCTTGTATCAAGGTGTGACTCTGGTGGCTTTTGTGAATTTGTTTTGCAAGTTGTCCTCAGACAACAGTCTTCATGGGTGAAGAGACCACTAGGAACCACACACAGTGCCAACAGAAAAGCAGGGACCCCAGATGCTTCCAAAGCATCCCAAGGCTTCCATCATGAGTAGAGTGCTGGGCTATTATGATCTTGTTCCCCACACACAGCACCAAGACCCAGAGTTTTCCACTGTTCAGGTGTTCTTCTGCATAGTCCTGCCCAAGGACGACAGCAAGACATTTAGACTTGGCAGCCCTTTACACCCCAGGTATACATTTTTCCCCAGACCCCAAAGCCTAGGTTGCTAACACTTTCCTAGAGAGCAGCTGTGTTCCTCTGCACTGCTTCTGGCATGGCTTGCCCCTCATGTCCTACATCCACCCTGGGGACAGGGGCAAACACAAAAGCAGCTCCCTCTTTTATCACAACGTAGAACAGCTGCCTCACACAACAACTTTCTCTGAAGGTCTAGAGCTCTTGAGAACAGGCTACATCTGGTATGACGCCGTGTTTGGAGTCATCCCCACTCCCAAAGGACAGTCTGAGCCAAGCTTATGTTACAAGCACCAGGAGCATGTTCCCCACTTCCTAAACATTGCATCAGAGCACAGTGTCAGAAGCATTTGGAGATGCATCTAAGCTGCCTCCGCATATGTGTGTCAGAGGACATGCATGCATCCCGTCTGGGAGTGAGAAGAAAGACCATCTGCCTTTCATCTCCAACTGGTGACGGTTGGTCACAGATTCTGCCTGTCGCTTCGACTACTGCACGCAGAGCTCTGCCCAGCTCCACAGCGTGCTCCAGAGCCACCTCCTGGCTGAAAGGATAACAGTCCTGGAAAAGAGCAAGGAGAGAAAACCCCAAGCCAACACACCACAAAACCCTAAAACACCAGCCCCCAAATCCCAGCCATTTGGTGTATAGCACCATTTGACATATAGCCACAGTGTCCCTCAATACCAGGTTTCAGTATCACTTCGGAGACACTCTCCCCTGCTCCATTCCCAAGCATGGCCCCAAATCCAGGGATCTTACTGCTAGCTCTGCAGCAGTGCTGCCTGCCTTGCCACCCTGGCTCCAGTGCCGGCATGCCTGCTGTGCCCATGCTCCCCCTGACGTCCATCCAGGTGCCCCGAGCCAGCCAGGCAGCTGGACACAGATGCTGCCACGCACGCCCAGCTCACCCTGCCAAGGCTAGGAAGGCGGCAGGCACCTGGTGAGGTAAAACACCAGGGCTAAAGCTGAGCTTTGCTCTCAGCCATGCAAAGGCCAGCGCTCTCCTCATTGCTTCTTCCCTTTCCCTCCCACTTGCACTCAGGTCACAGTCAGCACAGACCCTCCCTGCTTCCCCAGCTTAAAATAGTCATCTGTTTCAGCTGTTTCTGCATCCATTTGTACCAGGGCTTTCTCTTCTCTGCAGAAGACCTGTGGTGTTCCTTTAGCAAGGTCTCAAGTCATACCGGGACAGTCAGGAACTGCTCCCTTCCAGTCCAGAAGACAGGAGACAGAGGTATCCCAAAGGTCGTTCCTCAGTCCATCAGCAGAGAGCAGGAAAAACATCTCTCAGTCCAGAGTAAGGCCAGACCCTGCTGTTTGATGAAGCTTGTTGTGCAAAACATCCAGGCAACAGAGCTGCCTTAAGAAGATGACACAGTTTACTGGGTGAAGTGTCCTACCAAAGGCAGGAGAAGAGGTTACCACCAGGATCCTTCTCCCCGACACTTGATGCTACTTTGCACAGCAAAATGTACGTTACGTTACCCAGCTCTGAAAGCACAGGCTGTACACAGTTGCCAAGTAAAGCACAGATTTACCTATAAGGCAGGGTTGTGCATGCAGAACAACTACAAACCTGATAAATTATCACAAAACCCACTGTAAGTGTGCCAACATCAGGTAAAGGAAGGGTTGCAGCAACTTATAATGATCTCTAGCCTAGATTTCTTTCCTCTCAACCTTCTTCCAAGGTGCCCCTGCCATTTCCAGCTCATCCAGCCCAACACAGGACAATAACAAATTCAAGCATCCTGTGCAATCCCCAACATCAGACCGGACTGAGAAGGCAACCACAGACCTCAAAAGGTCTAGCAAGAAGAGACAACTCACAGCTATCACCACACCACAGAGAAACCCAGAGGCAGCCAGAAATCCACCCACCACGTACCTTTCAAAAGGGTAGAAATGCACCAGACAAGCAGCGCAGCCAAGAGTGACATCAGAGCCCTTATGATGTAAAATCCCTTCCCATGTTGCAGCATGTTGACCTGACAACATGCCATCAGAATTTTAAATTATGTATCTGAAAAGCCTTCTCCCTGTCAGTGAGGGTTTGAACCAGAAGCGAAGCCAGCAGCGGAGAAGAGCAGACAGGAAAGGTAATTACCCACAGTCTCCTCCAAGAGCTGACAGAAAGCAGGCCCCGTGCTGGAGGATCCTGGCCTCATTATGGGCTCTCCTGGAGGCTGCAGCTGCTCCTCTCCATGGTCAGATGCGAGTCACAGAATTTCAGAGGAGAGAGGAACGCTCCTGCCGGCTCATTAATGGCTGTGAGGTCCATCAGCCATAGCACAGTCATGCTGGCACTTGAAGCCAGAGCACCCAGTGCTGTGCTCAAACTTCAGAGGCTGAGCAAAAAGCCTGCCATGAAGTTGGCTTGCTTGCCGTCGTGGCATTTCTAATACGGGAAGGAGTTTTCTTCTGAGCAAATGCATGTTATAGACCTAACAGAAAGTGATACAGCAAACCCTCACCCCTTCCTCATCAATGGCTGCAAGACACAAATTCGTAAGATGCCGCACAGTCGCTGGGGAACAGCTTTAGGAGCCAGAGCAACCTCTGCAGCACCGGCACTTCCCAGGAAAAAAAGACATTTTGCCTCAAGAATGCTGCCACTCCACAAACTCCAGGGTCTTATCCCAGATCCTGCCTTCATGGGTCCCAGCTGTACACAGGCACCCCAGCCCTCAGAGCCTTCTTGCCAAGAAAAGCAACTTGCAGCAGCGTGGAGACAAAAAAGCTCCACAGAGTAAGCCAGCCTGGCTGGCACAGCCCCTTCCATGCCTTGGGACTAAAGGAGCAGAGTTTTTAACTGTCAGGCAGGTCTCTGCCCAGGGATGTGTGTGTCATGCCAGGTCTAGGGCAGGATCTGGCCCTTGCAGACCCATTATGGCTCCAGCTAGAGGAGCTTCCCTCTCTCTGCCCGTGCAGGTCCCAGCTCAGCCCCTCTTGCCATAAGGACAGGTGCTGGATCATCTCGTGCTACCAAGCCCTGCAGCGCTGGCATTGGCACAGAACCAGCACTAACGTTCATGTTCTGCACATGGCTTGTGGAGCAAAGATGACATATTGCATCTCTTCCCCTCCCGCCCTCAACTCCCTGCCACCGTGCTCATAGCCCAGCCATGCCCTTTCCATCTTGCACGGCATGTCTTCTTCAACACAGGTTTCCAGCTGAAGTCCTCGGGCCTCCAACTATAGCAAGGGCAACAACAAGTGCACAGCAGCACCCCGGCTACCTGCAGACAAAGGACTCTCAGCGTCAGTAGTTTGAGGTCCATCTCTATCCAACCATCAGCCGTTGGAGAGAGAAACTGCCAGCTGAACACAAACTACAGACCCAGACAATCTGTCCCAGGCACCTCAGCCCCTTCCTAGCAAGGACCTGGCCCAGGGAAATAAATGGGGGAGACACACATAAAGGGCCAAGTTCCCTGTACCCGTTTACTTCACGGGAAGAGACATGAAGCACATGAAACCTCCTGAATACCTAAACAGAAGTGTAATGGTGATGGAGAACTTGCAATACATAATATCCCTCAGTGCTACCTGCCCTTCTGGCTGGTGGCCCAGGCTGAGCCATGGTGGAGCAACTGGCCAGGGAACGCAGCATACCTCTTGGTGACACGATGCTGTGATGTTGCAGCTACTTCAGGTCTCCTTGGGAAGCCAGGAACAATTGGTTTTGCCTCCAAAAAGGTCCACTATTAACTAGCAGCTTCCTTTAGGAAAATACAGGACCCCCACCAACACTAAAATCTGCAGCACTGGTGGTTGTCTCCCAAGCAAGCAAACCTCAACTCGCATCACTGGCACTGCCTGCCCCTGGATCCCAGGGGAATAAAGCAGAGAGAAAGGAAAGCTGTGTCAGGCTGCTCAGCTCTCTGCTCCTGAGGTAGAGGACGGGAGGGGAATGGACAGAGAAGAACTGGAATAAGTGACCCCCACAGCCACTTGCCCCCTCCGCTAAAACACTCAGTGCAAGGGCCATCACAGACACCAGACCAAATCCAACGGATCTTGTGCAACCCCTGCTGTCCCTTCATGCCAAAATAATTAGCAACGGCAAATCGTTCCCCTGAGAGGGATTTCCTGCCTCCTCTTCTTCCCAGTTCTTTCTCTCAATACAAGCCAAATGAGTTTGAGGTCCAAAAGCATGGGTACATAGGCTGAGCTGCCCCCCTCCAGCTCTCACCACACTCAAGTCTGTGCTATGTGCGCTAACAGATTTCCCACCAAGCTCAAGGGAGCGAGATCAGACTTCAAATGCCTCCAAGAAAGCCTCGTATTTTTCTCTCCGCCGCACGTCCCATGAGGATCTGTTAAAACAAGCAGCTCCTGCTGCCATCTCAGCCGGGGCTGTGCTGGAGGAGTCTTAAAACGGAGCATCAACTCCCGTATCCTCCTCTAAGAGGTGGGTATCCTCCTGGAGGGATCAGTGGGGATTTTCACACAGGGTTAGTTTTAATGCTTGGAATAGTCCATGAGGTTTGCGTTTGATTTCTCATCATAAAGTTCTAATGGGAGCTCTGAAATTGCCAGCCTTCCTGATAGATCTGCAGGCAGAAACTGCCTGCCTATGCAAAACTTGGCAAGGTGCATCCTGATTCTAGCTGAGGCGCTGCCTGCAGGTTTTAGTTTAGAAAGGAAAGTGCATCAGATACACAAAGTTCCAGCAACATTTTTAACCACGACATGTCAACTTCTGTCCCGCGCTTGCAAGCTTGATCACTTAAACCCTCAACAGGTGGGATAACGTATATTTGATAAAGGCGGTTTTCTAGCTCTGTCCTGCAATGGGAGGGAGGGATCTGAGGACAGTGTCCTGGTTTCAGTCAGGATAGAGTTAACTTCATTTGTAGCAGCTGATGGAATGCTGTGTTTGGGAGTTACAATGAAAGCAGTGCTGAGAACACCCTGATGTTCTTAGTTGCAGTCAGACAGTCAAGGACTTTCTTCGCTTCTTCTATTTCTCTATTCTTGAGAAAGGAGGGGCGAAGCCAGGACAGGTGACCCAGATGGGCCAAAGAGAGTATTCCATGCCAATGACGTCCTGCCCAGGAGAACGGGGGGCTGAGGGGAGGAAGAAGAGGGGCGGTGGCGGGACGCGTGCTGCTTGGGGGGACGGTTGGGTTTCGGGACAGCTCTGGGTGGTACGGCCTGAGTTGTGTGGGTCGGGGAGAAACTGCATTGGGGATCAAGAGTTTCATATTCTTTTGCTCTAAAGTCCTGTTAGCATTGGTATATTTTATCTTTCTGTTATCTTAGAGCGCGGGCCCCTCTTTCGGGGCGAACCCATTCCAGGGCGCCCGGCCCTTCACAAAGAAAAGGGAACTCTCCCCAGGGCTCCCACCGGCTTCTCCGGGATCGGTTGCGTCACCGCACAGGACTCTGTTCACACCTGCCACAGGCCAAAACCCCCCTCCACTGTATAGAGCGCTCAGCCCCTCTCCCTGCCCAAATCATCACTGCAAAACTCTTAGAAACACCAAGCAATAAATTCTTTGTCAAAGAAACTCACCGCAACGGTACCTCACGAGCTCCCAAACGTAAATCCGTATGTCCCCTTCAGTGGCCTCAGCACTTCTAGCAGGAGCAGAGCCCTGGGAGGAGGGTCACAAAGAGGCACTGGGTGGCTTTTCGTAACACAGCATTACTTGTTGGGACCATACCTGCATGCAAAACCTAGTCCTAAACAGGCTTGGTGTCCAGATAAAAGCAGAGGCAAGGAAGGAAAAAAAAAAAAAAAAAAAAAGGAGGAATTTAAAAGTGGAATGGAGGAGGCGCACCTAGAAAGTTATTTTGGTCAGGGATAAAAGAAAATAACCTTAGTTTCCTAACACATCAGCTCACCACAATGAGAGTATTGACATAAGAGAGGATAAATGCTGTGAAATCAAAACAAAAGCAACGATTCCTGCTCTGAGATGGGATTTCTGACCCCTTGCACATTATTTCCTGGATCTGTTCCTTCCTCTAAAAGGCAGCACAACCACACTTCCCAGTCGCCCTGCACAGAAGACCCTCTCTCCACCAGCCCATGCCCCGAGTTAGCAGCCACAGCTCTCAGCAGAGGCCGCCGAGGCACAGAGCTGTGTCAACAGAGGGTCTGCATGGTCCTGCCTTTGCACGGTGATGAGGTGATGATGCTCACAAGGGCCCAGCTGGAGCAGAGCCTTCCTCTTACACCACGTCCCCATATGTACAGCACCAGCCTCAGCTAAGGAAGGGGATTTTATGGGCAATACCTATCCATTGACACTGTTTCAGTGCTGATCACCCCCAGATTTGAGCAGATCAGGGAGCATTTCACCATGCATCCCTGGACCACCACCCCCCACCCCGACTCAGGCCAGGGCAGGGGGATGCCTTCCCCGAGCAGCGTTGCATTTCAGAAGAAGCTGGCTTTTTTCCCTCTCCGCTTCTTCCCTCTCCTTACCAGAAAGACTTTATGCAAATCAAAATGTCTCTTTCGCTGGCTCCTGCTGCGCTGCAGAGGGTTGGTGGCAGAGAGGAGAGGGGAAGGGGTGGGAAGGAAAAGGAGGGGGAAAGAGGATGAAGCCTTGTTCACTATCAGCTGCTCAGAAGAGCAGAGCAGAGACAAGATTGATGATGCTCTCTGGATATAAGATCTCCTCCTTGTGAAAGGCTGCTTATGAGGCCTGATAGACTTGTCAACTCTTAATAAACATCACTGATATGTCGGTGAGGAGAAAGCAGGAGCGAGGGGAGGACACGCAGAAAGGCGGCTGACAATTTATTTAGACCGATGCTCCTCTGTCTGCTTGGCCCCCACATGCAGCTCAGATGGCCTCTTCCCCGGGGAGGAACATTCCCACCGAGCCTCACCAGTACATCCCACCTCAGCAGAGTCCCCAGGGCAGGCTGAACCCCAGCACCAGGGCATTTCTAGTGAAACATCCCCATTCCCCACAAGCCTGGGGCCACCAGCCCTTCACATGTACCTGGCCCTAAGCCTCGACAAAGCCAGGAAGATTTTCAAACAACTCGCATGGTAGCCATGGGAGCAGATCCCAGTGGGAAGAGGGTGCAAGGGAGGCATTTCATCAGCAACTTGCAGAGTCCAAAGCTGTTTCATTGCCATCACACTCCCCTATAAATTGCTGTCCAAGTGTAAGTGGCTCTGCTCTTGCCCACATGGCTGTAAATCAGAGGGACTTGCCCGCCATCAGGCAACAAATCCCTTGCTTTTGTTTAATCTCTGCAAAACACCAAGGAAATTTCTGATGTCTGGGGGGAGCATTTGCCTTACCCCATGTTCCAACGATGACAATCACAGGTAGCAAACATGACATTATCACCAGGAGCTTGCTCAGATAACAAGACACCCACCTTTGGTCACCCACATCAAGATACAGGCACGCTGATTTTGCATGACTACAGCCACCTTCTCCTCGCATATCTGGCTCAGTTTGCATTTAATCAAGCTATGCATGGTTAAGAATCCTCCAGAGCATTAGCAGGTGCTTAGCAGTGCTGTGTGAGCGCAGAGCTAAGGAATAACGTGCTGTAAGCACAGCTAACATAAGTGTTCATAGCTCCTATGGGGCTAAGAATGACTGCAAACCAGCTTCTCCACCCGGGTTTACACATGCAGGGAGAAGATCCTGCAGACACCACAGAGGAAGCAGTTGGGCTGGAAGACAGGTCCTCTGCACAGCACAGCCGCTCCCTTGAGAGGCTTGGAGCTGCTCACAGCTCCGGGGATACTTCTCCAGCAGTGTGGGAGGACTTTAGGCTCCCCTGGATGTTAGGGCCACCCCCGTATGCAAAGACCACAAGCTCTGCTCCCACAGGATGCTCCTGCTAATGCCTGTGGTCCCCTCCAAGATTTCTGTCCCTGCCTGCACCCCTCACACAGTGACCTCCTCAAAACCTGTCCTGGGATGCCGACACTTTACAATATGCTTCATCCTTCACCAGTGTTACCTGTAAAATAACACTGTGCAGTGAGCTTCCCTGGCTTATGCTAATTCCATCCTCGCTTCACTATCAGAGTAACAAATTATCCACATGTCCAAAGACAAATTCATTGAGTTACAAGGACTCATCACACCCCCAGTGCCAACACTTTCACACTTAGCCAGCTAAGTTCTTTCAGGACTTGGATTAACATTTTTGAGGACTCACCATGTTTTCACCACAGCTTTGACATTTACCAGAGCCAAGAGCCGCACTCAGCACTTCCCAAAAAGTTCAGATGGGAACGCACTTCAAAGTGCTGGATACACCATCAATAAACACCTGTCCTGAACGAGCACAGTAGCACCTACACCCTAAGTGAGATTTCTCCCTGGTTTGTGTATGGCCTTTCTACCCTGTCTCCCAGGAGAGAGATGTCAGGCCTCTCCCTCTTCCTCAAAATTAGTGGCCCACAAGGAATAAAAGATGCTTGAGGCTGGAGCTCCCAGCTCAGAGTAGACCTGGACAGCCTCAAAGACAACCTACCACTGACTCCAGAAGGTGAAAGCGCAGCCCCTGGCATTTCCTGCCCTTGGCAGCCCATTACAAGCCTTCTCAAAAATGCACTTCAACTCTTGAAACCTTCCTCCCTCCACCCAAAGAAAACCAGAGGGATTTCTGGCCACCTCCAGTTACAAAGTCCTTGTGCAGGCATTAAACCAGGACCACACTCACTACCTGGGATGTTTGAGCCTGTCACCAGTTCCCCAGCTGTGCTGGAGCATTATACCCTGTTCAGCTCACCTGACTGCACATCCCCCTGCTTACAAGGTTTTTCCAAGATAAACCCTCACATACCCAACAGCCAAGCACACAGAAAAAAAAAAGCATTTCATAGATGTTTTTCCCCACATTTTCTCTAAAAAAAAAAAGTAGAGGATAGGAGGTTCAACAAACAAAAAAGCTTTGCTGAGGCTGTAGACAATAAAGAACCAATTAACTACCTCATCAAGAAACTGAATTGCTTGTCATTAAAATAAAAACAGAGATAGTACTGATCCAAACCCTGCCACTATGATTAGAAACATAAGAGGCAGCACGTACTTTGTGACCTCAGCACTTCACCTAATGGTTATAAGGAGGATGATATTTGGTCAGAGGGTCACCGCAGTGGGAGACATGTAGTGGGAGAATTGCATAACTAGAAAGCAGGAGGGTATTTCCACATCACATCTTCCCATGCAAGCAGGGGCACATAAAGAAACAAGAAAGACTTTGCTACACCATTTAGAAATTCCTCGCATTAATAGAAATTAAAACAGACAACAAAAACACAAGGGAAAGGGGAGGGAAAGGGATTTATGAGTGATGGGGAGATCAAGTAGAAGATTAAAACCTAGTATTGTGGGAGAATGAGAGAGAGGGGTTTTTTTTTTTGTTTGGTTGTTTTTTTAAATAATCTGAACACAAACAAGGTCAAAAAAGCAGCACCAAGGGGAGGAGGAATTACTCACGCTCGGGATCTGTTTGCAATTCCCCACTGCTTAACACACTTCCAGTGCAACCCCAGCTAGGCACCCCCAGACATTTCCGTCCAGGAGCACTGCTGTGGTTTCCAGCAAGCTCTTTTGGGGAGCAACAGGGGAGCACGGGGCATGAGAAAGAAGAAAAAAGAAAACGTGCTGAGGAAGAAAGGCTTAAAGGTCTAAGGACAGTCTGAGGAGGTGTATGGTTAGGGATATGGTTTAGTAGAGGACAGGTAGAGTCAGACTTGATCTTACAATTTTGATGACTTTATAAGGAAAGGCTGAGTGATCTGGGGCTGTTCAGCCTTGACAAAAGATGATTGAGGGGATCTGATCAGTCTTTAGAAAAGATGATTGAGGGGATCTGATCAGTCTTTATAAGTATCTGAAGTGTGGGACACAAGGGGAAATGTCTCAGTGGTCTGTGGGGACAGGACAAGGCATGATGGCCTCAAGTTGAAGCCCGGGAAGTTCCACACCAATATGCAGAAGAACTTCTTCCCGGTGAGGGTGACAGAGCACTGGGACAGGCTGCTCAAGGGGTTGTGGAGTCTCCTTCTCCGGAGATATTCCAGACCCATCTGGACACCTCCCTGTGCGACCTGTCTTAGGGAACCTGCTGTGGCAGGGGGGTTGGACTCGATCTCTGGAGCTCCCTTCCAACCCCTATGATTCTGCGAATCTATGAATCTCAAAAGTCTTTTCCATCCTGGGGATTCTGTGATATTTCTCCAGCACATCCCTACTCGAACAGCAAAACTCATCAGAAATACAGGAGGATCGGAGCCCTTCGGAAACTGCCTACAACACACGGCGGCAAAGATTAAACCCCCGACAGTTCCCGTCTATAATTCACCCCTGTTTGGCAGGGAGCATCATACAACTGAAAAGGCAGAGACAAACGGAAGGTGTCAAGTTAGTAATTTCCTAGCTCTACAGCGAGGAGCATGGGAAATACATGAACCTGTATTTCATCCTCCAAATCATATTAATACCCAGACCTCGACCAAGAGATAACACAAGGATAAGTAAAGCTGTTCTAGCTGGTATTTTGTAACACAATGCAAACAGTTGTTAAGCAAGAATATATACTCAAATACTGAGTGGAGGGTGGAACAAAGCTAATGAACTTAAAAGATGCCATCTGAATGAGTGGTCCATTACCCAGGTCCCAGCACGCTCAAAAATCGCCTACCATTTGCTCACCCATAAATGCCCGTTATCTCTGGTTTGTTTGGGGTTGGATCGGGGGTTTTTAGGTAGCAGGACACAATCCCTCCTAAGATCCCCTGACAAAGATTTAACCCTGCCAGTTTGTATCTGCATCTCCGTCAGCTCACCAAAAATTTCCTCCCTGCTGACCGTGTAATTCTCCAAATCTGCAGCTTCTAACCGAAAGCAGATCTGATTTTGACTCATGCCCCAGACAGATACAGCTGTAAAGATTCCATTGTGAAAGACAGGCTCTAACTTAAATAAGGATCTGCTCATCTGCAAGTTTAACAGCCTCTGAAACGGCACCCACCCCAAAAGAGTTACCAAGTACCAACGTGGCTATCCACAACAACAGCATTGCAACAGAAGATGGAAGCATTGGAGAACCCCAACTGGATTCAATACTCTGCAAAGAGAGCTAGTAACCCCAGAACACAGCTCATGGGTTGTCTTTGCCCACGTTATAGCTGTGACAGCGTAGAGCTTGCTATGGGATGTCAGAGGGGCAATCCGCCAGCCCTTCCGGATGTTGGAGGGGTGATCCACCAGCATGTTGGGGCTGGGACTCTGCTGCACAGTTACCTACTGTCACGTCACCATACACAAAGCACAGGAACTGCAGGAGTTGGGGTGATTCCCACCCACCCATCCACTGAGCACCCACAATTCTCTCAGTGTCTCTCCTCACTTGGCACCTACGGTCTACACAGCACAAGGGAAATTAGTGAAGGAGATGGGAAGTCACTGATTGCAGCACCAGGCGTGGAACGACCTTGCCACCTCCTGCCCCAGAAATCCCACAACAGGTCCCAGCTTGGGGTCTGGGAAGAATCACACCCCATCCTAGATCCACTCTTACATGCGCACCGAATCAATCTCTTGGCCCCAGCATCTCCACATAATCACACAGGATGTTCTTCCACTTACTGCTCTACTTCCCCAGACATTACCTCCTTGGCTACTTGCTATGGTTCCTTCAAGGTGAACGAGCATTGTCAGTGATGAAAGAGGGTCTTTACACAAGCAGAACACAGAAAAACTGTGTCCTTCTGCAAGACATATGGAAGCTGTAATAACCACCTCACATAGGTGAGCCGCACCTGCCAACAGAGAGAGCTCAAACTGGAAGATGCCTTAACATCCTGTACACTCAGGTCTAGAAAATCCTTTTGTCTAGTGCTCCTCCTGCTTCCCTGATGCTCAAAAAATGCCACAGTGGGAACTAAGAGACAGGTTTCCAGGGTGCAGGAGGCATGCCATCCGTCACTAGGAAGACACATTCCTTCGGTGCACACTTGAGATGCAGATATGACCCATGATTCCCACATCACTATAACTCACCCAACCTTAACAACGTCCTCTTCCCAGGAGCACTTCCCCATTTGTTTCACGTGGGGTGTCACTGCCCATTCCCAAAGAAAACAAATGTTAGAGGGAGGGGGACATTAAGGAACCTCTTTCCTTAATTTCAGATTAACTAATCCGTTCTGCTTTTCTAAGAGCTGCTTCACTGAGCTGTGAGGAGCAAGTCATGCACCAGCACAGCATGCTGGAGCTCAGCAACATCCCCTGGGCACAGCCACACCAGGTGAGGCTGAGGAACCACTAAATTAACTATTTGCACTATGCGAACACTGTGGCTCTGGGAAACGGGAAAGCAACATTTTCAGGAAATGCTGGAGTAGGACCAAAACATGCCGAGCCAGCATCAATCTTTCCATGAAGACTTTTTTCCCTGTTATCCACCTAGCCTCCTCTCCAAGGACCCAGAAAGGATCAGGCTAAAGGTACACCCTTTCCTGCTGCAATGTTCTACTTGCGTGGTCCATCACCATTGAGTTATGTGATGCCAGCATGTACACAAGTGTAACAAGTGATTTTTTCCATTTTACCTAGGCACCAGGAGGAAAGTTGAGCTTCCAAAGTGAACTCCAGGCAACCGCACCCCAGATCTGATTTGTGCATGCCAGGCACCCTCTCTGACAACATGGAGGATAAACTTCGCACAGCAAGGAAGAGTTATAGGGTACGGTGAATAGATAATGGGGCATAAGGGCTCTGAAGAGGTCACCCACACCAGCCCCTTGCCCTAAAACAGGAGCCATAAACCATCCACACACACACACTTTTATATTTGTGGAGCACCGATCACAGAAAGAGCCCGGTGCGGATGGATACTTTGATGATTTAAGCGTTAAACAACAGATAGGCGCTGTTTATGTGGAAATTATTCCTGTTGGGACAGAGACACAAATGCAGTGTTTTCTCCTGTGCCTCTGCCTGCCTCACCTGCACTCCAGCTGCTCATCCATCTCCCTGGATTGCCTGGAACATTACACATGCAGGAGCATTTTCAAACAGCTCACATTTTCTTTAAAAAGTCAACCTGTTCAGTAATGGCTCATCCTGCTCCTCCCACCCCCCGGCTACGCGCTCCCTTGGGGCTGAGAGGGGAAAAGATTCAGCCTGAGCTGGGAAACAGCTTTATGTACATTAAAATATCGCCGCTTCTCCAGCCTGATGCCATCGCAACCCACAAAGCCAGAAATAGCAGCTTTGCCCCGGTGGAATAGAAAAAGGACAAATTCCCAGCCTGCCGGAAGGGCTTGTGGTGTGCAGGTGCCCTCAGTGCTGCCACAACACAATCCACAACAGCAGGGAAAGAAATACTTCAGGGAAGAGGGAACAATGTTGGTTTGGGTCATTATACTTTTATATAACGTCCTCGTATACCTGTGCAATGAACCTCCGGATCAAAGATTAAAATAAAAGCATTTTTGCAGGGATGAAAGCAAGAATCCCAACACCTGTCATTTTGCAAAGCACTAGAACAACTTTATGAAGCATTTGGTGACTTCAAGGACCTCTGCACGAGGTACTCCAGTAGGAAACAAAGGAACACTTCCCCGCAACCAGCCATCGCCTCAAAATGACAAAGACCCAACTTTTTATTACCTTTTTTTTTTTCAAATGCATAATCTTTCCCCACTTTAGGCAAAAATAAATACATCCATTTTCCAACAATAACATACCTCTGTCCATCAGACTGGAGGGTTCCCAGCTCTGCCACAATCACCCCCTACAACTCAGCCAAACCGCTCCAGCCCAGGTGTGCAGGGGCTTAGGCATTTCTGCAGGTATGCAAAGAACAGGGGGAACCAGACAATTACACGCCCCTTCAAAGATGCTTCGGTGTCTCGGAGAATCCGAAGACGAAGCCAAGAGCAAAACCCATCCCTCCCCACAGCTGTGTTTAGAGAGGACAACGAGTTCGGACAGGGAGGAGATTATCTATGGGGCTTTTGACAGAGGAAAAAGGGGATGAGAAGTAACAAGTATAAGGTTTGCAGCAACTTTCCTTCCCCACGCTTGAAGGAACTGCATGTTGAGAGTGGGTATATGTACTGCACCAGGCATAGAGGCCTCCTGCATTTAGAGGATGGCAGCCCAAAAAAGCCCGCATGCAGAAAAGGGAGGAGAGCTGCTGCTCAAGGCAGCAAGGCAAGCCACAACACCCAGGGCACATGCAACAGTTCCTGCTCTCCCCTCTACAGCCACAACAAGGTAAAAAACAATGAAATTATTGTTTATTCCTGAAAAGAAGGGATGCTTCAGGAGGTCGTCTCCAGCTGCACCGAGACACAAAGGGCTTTGGAGGACAAAAAAATCAAAGCAAGTCCTCAGTTTACACACACACTCTCCCTTCCCCAGTGCTTTTCAGTCTCGATGGTGCCCCAGGAAAGCACTCACAGACCAGTGCTGGTCTCCATCCCCAGGACAGGAGGTGGATCAGGACTGCCACCCACTGCAGTTCTCTGTACACCAAACCTTGGAGATCCACACAGCCATAGCAGTCCCAGCTGGGTCCGTAGAGGGATGTGCTGCATCCCCTCGTAGGAAGTTTTAACTGCCATTGGCACCAGGAAACCTTCAGGGTGGCAGGATGGGAGGGAAGAAAGGGGAGCGTTTACAGGCCTCCTTCAACACCACAGCAACCGAGCTGAAGCAAGCAGCCAGGCTTTAGGCAGAAAGCAGCCAAAAGAGCCCCGGGAATTAAAACCAAGAGGTACTAACTCCAGATGTTGCCCGCCTCTCGGTGCCATCACAGCAGCAAATGATTTTGCATTTTGTTGGCAAGGCGAGAGCCTTAGAGAAGCCAAGAGAGAAGGAAAAGTACTTCAAGTGGAAGGCTCTCTGGGAAGGCTTTTGTCGACCTTCCCAGTCCTCCCAGACACGCATGGGTCCGTACACGCACCATCACAACCAGAGCAGCCGTTTCAAGCAGCCCCCGGAATTCGAGCTGATGAAAAATGCGCCAGATGCAAGAGGACCACGTGCACAGCGGCGCTCCCTGCAAAGTGCGAGCTCGATGCAGCGGCAGCGGCAAGAGCCGAATTCCCATTTAAATAAAATGCCAAAAGGCAGTCAGCGAAAGTGACATTTATGGTGTTACTACAAATGCATTCAGTGGGAAGCTGAGTAGCAGAAGCAGGTTGGGGGGGGGGAAACAAGCTGTAGTGAAAACTGCCATCTGTATATTGTGCCCCATTTTTAATATTCTGTATTCTCATAAAAAGTGTTGTTTCTGTCACTATTCAATCTCCCAAACTCACATGGAACACTGTTAAAAGTCAGCAGTGTGTGAAATGGTATTTTAAAATAAATGAAACCCGCTCGCAAAGCTGCGGAGGAATATTGCAATGCCAGGGTGCTGACAGACAGGCATTGAAAAGTAACAACCGTTATCATCTTAAAGCAAAGCGGATTAAATAAAAACCCACAGCTAGTGGTGCATTACCAAGTCTGATATTGACACAGCTGCCGTGGTGGTTATTTTTCATTGTCTCATCAAGACAAAGCATCATGGGATATCAATCTTCCCTCTGTCAGGCCATGCCTGGTGTAAAGTTTTTCGTTTACATTTTCATTATATCCCTTTTATCTCAGCTGCCAGCAAAAAATATATATGTGTGTGGGTTTTATATATATATACACACACATGCATATACATATCTGTAAGTATGGATGCATATACTTTTGGGAATGCTGAGATTGGCTGACCGGCAGTGTGATGCCAAGCACCAAGCTGCAACAATGCCTGTTCTCCCAAGACAAAGCCAACCCCTGCTTGTCCGCATTCGAGGTGGCAGGTGGGGAATGGGGGGCTGCAAGGACTGGTTTAGGGCCCCTCCAACCAGAGATGGGCTCAGTGTCAAGCTGGTAAAGGTATATTTTCCCTCCCCACCAAGAGTTTTATAGCTGATAAACCCAATTAACAGCACTGTCAGTGCTTCCTAAGTACGGCCCTTCCCGTACCCAGATTTCACAGGACAGACCAGTCCACACAGTTTGGCGCTGAGAGGAAAGAAAATAAAGCAGAAATAAAGCAGTTCTCAGCGGAGAGTGTGCTGTGCTGGCTGTCTCATCAGCACCAGCACTGCTCCATTTCCTCCTTTTTAGCTCCACATCCAACCACCACACACATTTCTGTACCAAATACATCTCTAACTTTCCCAGCCTCGCAGTGTTAGGGAAGCCCCATTTTGGAGGGGGCACATCCCTAGGGCAGAAACCTCTTCCTGAGTGCAGAGAGCACTCAGTGAGAGCACCGCTCACTTACCGACACGCCTCCACTCTCACTCCTGCCAACAGGCCCAAGGCCTGTGGCAGGACCAAGTGTTTGCAGCTGGCTGCAGCCCACCCTGGCGCAGCAAGGACCATGGCAGGAGGAGAGGGCTCCTTCCCCCATCCTTAGGTGAACTCCATCTTCCGAACCTGTTGCAAATACCTGCTGCCACTGCTGCTCCGTGCCTGTTACTTAGCTAAAAAGAGTAGGCTTGGCTTCCAGCCTTTCTTCTGGTGTTGTGCCTCAGCAGAGGCAGCCCAGCGTGCCCTCTTTACAGAGCTTCAGGCCCTGAGGAGTAGGAACTCTGGGAAACGTAGTTCCTAGGGGGAAAGGCAAGGCACAAGGGGAACAGAGGGCAGGCAGTGCCCTGAGAGAGCCACAAAAGGGGCAGGAAAAGTAGTAAAGTGAGACCCTTTGGGAAGGGGACACAAAGGAGCAAGTATCCAAGCCATCAGGCACCAAACCTCCCTGCTGCACTGGTGGCGGCCACTCTGACAAGCTGTCTGCCAGTTGACTCTGCCAAATCAGTTCCTTCCCTCACCAGCTCCCAGGGCAGGTAACTGCCCACATCCTGGGCCACATCAGACACGTGGGTTTAATGCCAGCCCACACATGCTGTGCTTACAGACCACCATGCTGCATGGCAGAAGTAAAACATTGATGATGCTTTTCCTCAGGCAGTAAATAGCTCTCTGCAGTGGCCCTGAGTGCTTCCCCATCCAAATGGGTGTTACCTTGGTACACTCATCTGCTTCACCAGCGCTTGTCTTGAGGTCAAGACTGTGGCTGCTCTGCAGCCCAGCTGCCCCAGAAGCAGAGCTGACAGGTTCCAACATGCAGCACTTCAGATATGTCATCATCTCCCTGCACTCCACTCGGATCCAGGGGATCTCCACATAGATGGGAGTGCAGATGTTCCCTATGGCAGAGGAGGTACTCCCTAAACACCAGAAATCCCTGCATGAAAAGCACAATGCAATACAAAGTGATTCATCCACTCATTTTCTAGCCCCTGCCTCATTTTCCACAGTTCTGGAGGCAATGTCCTTGACCACCGGCAGTCCCCCTCCTGCTCCATCTCCTGGGCTGGTTGCACCCTTCTCCCCATCCCCCCTCACCTCCCCACCGTAAATCAGGATCTCTCTCTACCAGAAACCTCCATCTCACCAAGAGGGGGTCTCTACAACACCAGGATGTGCATCCTTTATCCTGCTGCTAGGGACATCCCCTCTCCATCCCCAGAAGCATTCTCTTCCTCCAAACAACAGCCCATCTTCCTGAGGTGTTTTGGTTTAAAGAGAGCATCATTAGCCCCTGCAAAAGGCCAACCTCTGGGCAGCTCAATGAGGCTCCAGCCTTCACTTCATCCCTCCGGGCTCAGCAGCGTTCACACTCGCTTGCTTGTACCCAGCCTGAATTTGACCCCTAGGTCCTGCCCCACCAGCCTGCAGCCCCAGAAAGCGGTTACACCTTCTCCACGGTGCTCGGCATAGCAAAGGGTTACACCAGCTCTTCCAGCAGTGTTTCCTCTCTCTCCCTCTCTGCAAGCAGCAGCAATTGCCATTCTGCATCCTTAATAGCGGCGTAATCAAAAGTTATGATGCATTTTTCAGTAATCACAAGAAATGATCCCCACTTAGCGTTAAGTAAAGCAAATTTGCCACTGGAAGGATGAAGGGGGGAAAAAAAAAGGAAGAAAAAGAAGAAGTCAAAAGCATTTCAATTTTCATTTGAAACGAATGAGTCAGAGTCAATTTGGTAAAGCAGTTAACAGCAGCTGTGCTCCCCTTCTCAGCCCCTTAACAGGTACAATTTGCTTTTAACAAACAACCTCACAGAGGTCTCTGGCACCATGTTAACATAGCAGCATTCAACCCCTCTTGCTGTTGTGTATTTAAATTGGGTAATAGAGTCAGGCGGAGGAGATCCACCGTGAATCTTAAGAAGTGCAATTTGACAGCATCTTTTTTTTTTAAATAAAAAAAAAAAGAAGCGGGGGGAGCCTTTATAAAAGTAATGAGTTTGAGAGCAGGTTTTGCTGTGTTATTTCAAAGCAGCATGTTAAAAGCAACAAAAGTTCTAGCAAGCCCCAGCACGGTGTGGCAAGAGCCCAGCAAGCTCAGAGCTGTGAGCAAAGCACTCTGAGGAACAAGTCATTCAGCAGCCAAAAGCACCTGCAGTCTGGGTGCACTTGGGATACTTTGCCCCACACCAGGAGTGATAGCGGGAGGCCCTATGTCAGAAATAAAAGCCCTCAACAGTCCTAGCACACTCATGCTGCTAAGGATGTCCCAGCCCTTTAGGGCGTCCTACACCATCCCACAGGTTCAGCAGTTGCTTAAAGAGGGAATGACCTCTGGGGTGGCAGGAAAAGCAAACACATGTGATGAGCCTCCAGCCATCCCCTCTTATTCCTCCCCATCCCAGAGCATCTCACTCCTGCCCTCAAAGATGGGCCTTTGATGATGCCCTCATCTCAACAGACTTTGTGGTTCAGGCAGTCATCTTCTCCCATTCATTTATTCTTTGAAGAAATCTCATTTCATTACCTTCCAGGCTCCTCATCTTTGTGGGGAATTACAGGAGGTCAATGAAAAATTCATGTTTTCAGTCAGTAATTGGCATTTTTGTTTCCCTTTTTTAGAGGAAAGAAAGCAAAGGAGAGGATATGAATAGGGCAGACAGCAGGGCAAGTGGGTATCTTCTGCTGGTTATTAAGATAAAGCCTCTCATATTGCTCCTGTCCGGTGTACTCTGGTGCTTGCTCCAAGCAAGCCCTGTAATCCTGCATATTGAAATTTGAAAGCAGCCCTGGTACTTTTATTAGAGGGACAAGTAATGAAAACAGACTGGACATACACAATTATTACAGTATAATCCGCTGGAAATGAAGTCAATCCAATCACCCAGCCTTCTGTTTTCTTCTCATTTTTTAGACTTCAAGTAAGTGCTTCCCAAATTCGGGCTGAACTTACCGTTACAATCAATAGCATAAGGGCTCTCAGCACAAGACTCAATTAATACAATGCTAGCAAGCACTCCCTTATTGATCCCTGAATCCCCAGCAGTGCCACCAGCTACTCGCACTAGTAAGGAACGTGAACGCAAAACAAGGGGCTGCCAGCAAGCAGACCAGAGGAGCAGACCTCTTTGAAGGATGACCAAAGAGGAGAGGGTAGTGGTTGAGCCCCAAACAACAGCCGAGCACCACATACTGCTTGCTCACTCCTAGGGGAGAAACAGCCAAAGCCTCCATATGTTCGGATTAGGACAGTTTACTGACAAACGCACCATGAAAGGAGAGCAGTAACGGCCCACAATAAATTTCACTCACACCCAGTGATAACACAGTACCTTATTGACCAGACAATAACACAGAGCACTTCACAATGCAAGGACCAATACAACACTCCAGCTACGCTCAGACTGCTCTGAAAGCACCCAGGAAAACCTCTCCCCCCACCCCAGCCCCTTTTATTGGGGAGTGATGTCAGGTGGTGTGGAAACAGCCCAGGCTAACTCAGCTCAGCTGGGATGGCTGCCTGGGGAGGTTAATTCTGGCCTGACCAGAACCAGGACAAAGAGAAACTCCTGCCCTGAAAGCACAGGAAATTCCCCAAAAAACCCAAGTCAGCCTGGCTGTGATCCACTCCCATAGGCAGATTTGCCATCAACAAGCGCAAGACCAGGAGTTCACTTGCCCATGGGAAGAAGAAACTGTTCCAGCCACCTTCACTGCCCTGCCCCATGGAGCTGCGGATAGGCGATGCTTCTTCCTCCATCTCTCCCTCCCACTAGCAGCGAGCAAACTGTCAGCCAGGAAACAGATTGCTACATACGGCACAACCAAGGCTTGCAATGATTAGATCTATTAATACAGTGCATCTGATTCACCTTCAAGGCCCTGACGCTTGGTGACAAATAGGGATAGGCTTCCCTGCTCCACTGAGCAGGGCCTTGCAATAACGACCTCCTTGCTAGGGGCTGCCTGGGCTGGCAGAGAGTGGGACAGCTGGTGGGTGCCCCAGAAAGAGCCTTGGCGAGAAAGGAAGATCCACAGCTGTCTCAGGGCAGGAGCATCACCCTCACCTGCGCTTCTTGACTCAGCATCTCATACTTCCTGAGCATCCCCCTCTGCTCGTCCTTTGCCCATCACCTCATGCCCTTAACCAAAACTGGGAAGATCACAATTTGAGCACCTCAACTGAAGACATGAGGTGTTTTGTGACAAAGCGAAACCCTACCTGATCCCTATGACAGCTTGCTGTGTGACTTGTAGAAACAAGAGCGGCCCCCACTGCGCCCCCACTGCCTCGAGCACAGATTTTACCTAGGATGAGGCTTTCATGCCCTAACCTGCTTACCCCACCCCACACCTCGCCCTGCAGAGCTTGTGCTCTCCCCTGCCATGCCTGAGGCTGGGAGAGAAAAGCCAGACAGCTATCGCTCCAGCGGGTCTGACATCATCTGCTTATCAGGCAGGGTGATGTCTCATCAGCAGCTGCAGCCCAGGGTCTGCCTCTTCAGGAGGCAGGCAGACAAGTTAAAGGTGGACACTTAGAGCATTTATTACCTACTTATTAGATACTGAGCTCCCATTATGATGAATTGGCTGGGTGATGGCTCTGGCCAGCTCCCAATGCTCAGACAGGCTTTCGAATGCCATTTTGCAAAGGCTGGGCCAAGGCAAAAAGGGAGGGAAGAAAGGAAGGCAGGAATGGTTGTTTTTCTTCTGCCTCCGAAACAGTCTGACCCTCTGCCCAGTACCAGCTCTTGATGCACTCTGCTCTTCCTCCTGACCGCATCAGGCCCAGGGCCAGGGGTTGCTGGGCACCAGCAGCTCTGGCAGCCAAGGTTTTCTGTTGTTGCATGGGGTGGGCATTCTCTGGATGGTTCTGCAGAGTGGAGAGCTGCCACAGAGGACCACACCACTCCACACCCCTCCCCTGCTCACCATCATCACTGTACCACCGTGGCCACAGGGCTCCTTGTCAGTCCTCGCTCAGCACTGAGAGTATACAGACGGTTGATCTCAAGACCGAGAACACCCCAGCATAGGATAAGTTTTGAAGCAGAACTTTGCCAACTCCTGAAAGCTTTGCAGAGCCCATGCAGCAGCATTCCCCTGTACAAAAGGGCTCATGCCAACCTCTGCAGTACTGCACCACATCCATGAGCATCCCAGCAGAAAGACAGCCGATGGGGATGGGGTTCAGAAGCCATTAGATGGTGCAAAGACTTTTCTGGGAATGGCACCTGGCTTGAAGGACATTTCAGAAGACCTAAACCCATGAAGGAGATGGGTTTGCAAGGCAAAACAATCAGGAGAGAAGGAAATTCAGCATTGTTTCACAGTATCACTGACCAGCTCTTCTGAAGGTCAGGGCAAAAACCACAGCCAAGAGGCTGATGGCTTTGGGTGCCTTCCCCAAAGGCACAGAGCACTGTTGTACTTTTTGTGATGATTTCCTCCGTGATCCTCTGTTCTGCAGAGACCTGTTCTGTTAGCCTTCATCCCTCCGCGGGCCAGATTCAAAACTGCATCAAGGGACGAAGACTTCAAAGCAGCATTCTCATCGAGTCACCCCCAGACTTTAGTGATTTTCACATTCTGGGGCTTTTTTACTGCATTTGGGTTTTTTTGTTTTGCTCATTTTGATCTGTTAAAGAAACCCTTGGAGCCCAAGCCCAGCAGAAGTGACCACACTTTGGTAGCTGGAGCTGCTTCATTGTCCTATTCCTCTCCGTTGGCAGAAAAGAAATTCTCATGCTGTCTTTTTCACAAGTGGCACCAACCGAGGGCAGGCAGCAGGGCTATGCCACAGTTCCTCTAAACAAGAGAGAACCTCCTCATTTGAGGGAGACGGGTTGTGAAGGTCTGGGGACCTTTGAGGTAGGCAGGTGTCAGTTTTTGGTGGCCAAGCTATCTGCAAACCAAGCACCCAGGAGAGACAGATGAACAATCCTGCGATGCCAGAAAGAACAGCTCATGGTTTCACCTCCCTTTTCCCCCGGCTCTTTACTAGCAGAGGTCCTGCTGACCTGCCGTTCCCCACGGCACCCTCACAAAGGATCACACATAGGGATGGACAGGATGAGGAACCTGAGCAGCAGAGGGGCTTGCTGGGCTGTGAGCTAGCTCTAAGCTGCTGAGCTCTCAGCTCAGCAGGAGCTAAATGCTTGCCCCCCTTAGGGATGCTCTCCATGCATCTCCAAGTTCCCCTCCTCTTCCTCAGCCTGAGGGAGGGCTGCACATAATACATGTACTCACTGACTTGTTACATGCCGCTGCTGCGCTCCTTAGACAGAGGACTTTGCTACCAGCAAGCAGGGGAAAAGCTGCCATCTGGGACTGCATGTGCTTTCCAGACAGATGGCTGACTATTCTAGTCGTGTGTTATTTCTAGCAATGGTTCATACAGCAACAGCGCTAGTGTGAAAATGAGATGTGACAAGATGTGTATTGCTTACACCTTCTGTAAAGTTCAGATAAAACCAAGATGTACCAAATGTAAAAAAAAAAAAAAAAAATCAATAAAATTAGGTAATTAAGAGAAGCAAAAGCCCCTGATTTAGTGCTGCACTGCCTTCACGTGTATTACAGACCGTACGTGTGCACGCGACATGGAATACACATATGCATGTTTCCACAGTTATGCACATCCACAACGCAAAATAAATTACGAATAACAAACTTACATATTTATGCATTAAAATAACACACACCCCTTCCCGCAGGTGTTTCAGACAGGATTTCTGACAACCACCACCCCTTTCACCCTCTAGACTGAAGCTCCACAGGGTAGCAGATCCCCTCTGCTGTGCTTGAGCAGGACGCGGCACCAGGTCCTGGCCCTGCACAGGTTCCTCATCCATTACATCCTGCACTCTGCAATGCCGAACAACTCGCCTAGAAGGGGCAGTAGGAAGAGCAGTGGCATCAGCAGTGCACCAGCCCTTACGTTCTAAGCACTGTTCAAGTTCAGACCGTGGTAGCGCTGCCTGCAGAATCCCGAATTCAGACCTGTAGCTCCAAGCAGCACAGGGAAGCACAGCCACAGAGAGCCTGACACATGCCAGTGCCCACACAAGTGATGAAACCTGTCTGCAAAACCCGTTTCCAAGTTCTCCTGTGGTTCTGGTTGGAGTGAAGGCCTGAAGCAAACATGTTAAAGGCCCCCAGTCACACATTTGAAGCTAGCACTTCCCTTGCACACGGAAGCACTCTGCAGCTTGGCTCTACGTCTCCCATCTCCCACATCTAGGTCTTCATACAGACTCAAAAGAAGGACAAAACAGATGGCAGGGAAAGTATTCAAGGCAAAAGAACCTGTCCTCTGGTTGCCCAAAAAGCCAGTGCAGATGTAAAATGCTTCTGGAAGAGGTTGCTAGATCTAGGCACGTCCATGGCTGCTTCTGACATTGTGTCCTACTTCTTCAGTCTCAAGAGCAGTGAGGGTACATCTCATTTGACACCACATGAGGCAATATGGGATGAGGGAGAAGGAGAGCATTACTTAACCCACACCTCAACACACAGACCCCACCCAGCGAAGTCCCATGCTCCTGGGCTCACAACCAGTCTACCTCGGGGCTCACAACCTGTCATGTTCGGGGCTCAAGAGAAGCAGATATGTTCTCTGGAATAGCGGCAAGGATCTGTTCCTACAGTCAGTGTTTGCTGTAATGGGCTGGCGCAGGGCAGTAGCGGTATGAGCCCCAAACACAGCGTAGCACACCGAGGTTACCAGCACACAACATCTCTGCCCCTGCGAGGTTGTCATCAGGTGGACAGGAGACAAAGCATACAGGTGTCCTAACATAAACTGTGGGACTCTGGCTCAGGGAGAGTCGGGTGGCAGCTAGCACAGGGCACTTGGCACACATGACTGAGGTTCCCACGCAAAACCATACTGGTGGGTAAGCTTGGGGATACCAGACAGGGATAATTCATCTCAAAGAAGAGATAAGCTCCACATCCAAACCATTCACAGCAGGCAGAGGTCCAGGCCTGGTCACACAGGCCAGTGACAAATTGCTACCTCTGGACTCCCCATGACGGACTCTGACTCAGCAAATGATTCCTTAATTATTTTTTGCACTTTCAAGCCCCAAAGTAGAGCGTGAAGGACACTGAAACCAGAGCAACTCATGGGGGGTGGGGACGTACAGGACAGGACAATGGCTAACTGCCTTTTTGTCACTTCACAGCTCCCTGGGTGTCACTCAAACTGGAAGCCTTCCACCCAGTCCCAGTTAGGTGTAGATGTGTTTTCACACTTCTGCCTAGCCAGGTACTTTCTGTACTGCCTGTGGTTAATTACCTGCCTGATGAATCCCGCTGCTCAGTGGGGAGTTGGGGCAGGCAGCAGTACCCGAGCGAGTCACACGAGCTGGGGTGGCAAGGAAGAGAAAAAAAATATCTCTGCATCAGGCAGGTGGGCACACACACACAGAGGATTCACCAGGAATAAATTCCGAGAGGAATAGCAATAAATCTCCCAGCCGGGCCACTGGGGTGGGAGTTTCTTCTCCCCCTCCCTGCAAGAGGGAAATTTCTTCCCTTTCCATAGGGGGTGGGAAGTGGCACAGGGCTGCATTGAAATGTAAATTCACTCAAATTATTAAGCACAAGAGAGCAGCTCCTGCCAGCCCTTTGTTCCGCAGTCAGAATGTGTAATCTAGAAGAATAAATATAGTCAGATATCAGCTAAACAAAGAGACCCGGGGCCATGCATATTCAGCGACCCTCTCCCCCAGGACATCCCTTCCCCCTTTAGCAGGGAGGCTCTTTCTGCAGTCAACAATTGTAGATCAAAACGCCCTCAATAACCAGGGCCCCGATGAAAACGTCTGGCTGTTTCATACCCAGGGTGGGGTCCTTTATGTCTCTCCAGGAGCCAACATGTCCTCCCCTGGGTGCCTCTGGAGCCACGGGTGCTAGAGCCCCATCAGACAGGTGGGCTACCTGCAGGACAGTCCCAAGATCTAGCAGCTACCGTGGCTCCAGGATCACCCTGCGCATCGCTGCCATGCCCACCCCTGTGCTGGCAGGGAGAGCACCCCCAGGAGAGGGCAGGCAGGCTGCAGGTCTGTGCCCAAAGAGGGCAGAAGCTACCAGATACAACTCCCCACTACCACCACCCCTTCACAGCAAGGGTTACCTGGACTGAGCCTGACAACCAGTGGAGGCTCCCAGAGGTGCTCAGATAAAAAGACCACCCGTAACAACCCTTCTGTATGCATCTTCCCTTAAGCTACTCGCCTCCTGCAGCAAGGGAAGCAGAAGCCACCCATGGCGTGGCAAGTCCAACAGCAGAACCACAAGGTCACACTCCATGCTGTGGTGACTGAGGGTATCTGCTACCTCTGGTCCTGGGTCATACAAGGGCTGGTGACCACGCTGGCATGAAGCCGTGCTGGTAACAGGACAGAAAAGCAAGCCAGCCTCTCAAAGCCATTGCACCAGTGGTGGAGACCACAACATCAAGCATGCGGCCTGGGGTGGCACCTGCCCCAGGGTGAGGTGGCTGGAGGCCAAGCAAGCATCAGGTGAGGAGAAGAGAGTGCTCTTTTCCCCAACCCCCAACCACAGCTGGAGTCCTTACCCAAACACAGCTTTTCTGTCTCCAGCACTATCAGTATCATACCTGTCACTACCACTAAACCTGCTGCAAGATTTAAAGATGAGGTGGAGAAGGGGGGAGGGGGGATCAATTTGGCTGGTTTTGAGTTATATGAATAAAATAAACCCTGAGTGTCCTGCTTTGGGATGCAGTTTGCGCTTCCAATAACTCAGCAACATATTCATTAAACAAAGAGAGGTAAAAGCAGCAAGCCATTAAAAATAAAGCACCAGGAGAGAGAAGGCCATGCAGGCTGTAAATATCTTTGACTCTTTTTCAACCTCCATTTTCTTATCCCTCCTCATTCACTAATTGACCTCTGGATCCTGCTTCTCAGAACCGTTTCCATCATTGCACTTTGTCCTTCAGCCACAGCTTGCAACAAAGGACCTGGGCAGTCTCTAAATGCAGAATAAACTCATATTGTTGCCCCACACCCCCCAAAGCAGGGGAAAGGGTCCGTCTCACCCATTACCCTTGTGCTGCAACACAACACAACCTGCACAGGGTTACAAACCCCCAGGATCAAAGATCAGGTGCTGTAGGTCAAAACTCACTCCCTGTTTTAACCTGTTCAAGCACTGTGAATATGTTAGTGCCTACCTTCTGATATTTCAGCTTCATTGCATGAAGTCCCCTCGCAGCTGCAGATACTGACTCTTTTTTCTCATCCAGATGGAGGCATTCTGGCCACAGGACACTGCTCCCCTTCCTTCACTCCAGAGCCTCACCTGATGATTTGTATAGAGGACCAGCATGCAGTAGCACTGAGCCACCTGGGAAGGAGGGTGCCCTGCTCCATGACAGCCCACAGACTTCAGCTCCACTTGACACATCCTGAAAAAGCTCAGCCTATCACGTGTAGACTCCCCAAGTCTAACTCCAGGCTCACCAACTTCCCAGCATGGCTGCCAGGAGGTAATCTCTGACCCAGCACCTGAAATCTGTCCATCTTGCCCGGTCTGAAGGGCCATCTCCAGTACTAGGTGTTCTAACTCCCGAATTTAATATTACTGCCCATCATATGCCATGACCATGATTCAGGAGACAGCACCTGGCTGGCTTGCACCACCCCGCAAAAGTCTCAGGTACAGCTGGGAGACCTCGTGTGGATACAGAGGGAAGGAGGCTCAGCTCCATCTCTGCAGCATCCTGTTCTTCTGTGGAGGTCATCATCCAGTGCAGGATCTCATTTCTTCATGAGGTTTAGAAGCATCTCAGAGCATCACCTAATGTGACAAGACAGCTACTTTCCCTCTGTTGCTGCAAAGCGCTTCCTGAAGGAGGCAGCCTGAAGTTTGGTAAGGGCGCAAGTGGGTTTTTTCTTCCCACCCCACTCACCCCACCAAAACAGAAGTGATGACATTCCACTATTCCTTGCCCACAGGCACTCCAAATGCCACATTTCCTCCTTTCCCTGGGATTTAAAAGAGCAGCCTTCTCATGTTCTTAATCCCTCCCAAAGCTCGCAGCATATGGCAGTTTTGAAGGAAATTGGGTTAAGATCATAAAGGCTATTAGAGGAGTTTTGGTAAGTACTGGCTCTTCAAGAGCAGAGCTATGGCAGAGGGACAGCCTGGGGATGTTACAGACCTAACTGTGCCCTGGAGAGCCTAACAGAAAGGGGCCAGGAGCTCCGCATCATCTGCCTCTTCCAACAGTCATCGGCACCCAGTCCCCATCAACACTGAGCAGCAGAACCAAGAGATGGGACAAGCTCATCTTCCCCTTTTCTCCAGGAAAAGAGGCATTCAAGTGCAAGGAGAGGGGAAAAATGGTGCATCCCTGGAAGTCCTTATCTCCTATATCACATCAACTTTAAAACTAGAGATGTCCCAAGCTGTTCTTGCAGGTGTGGAGGAACAGCTCCCAGGCAGCCAACACCTCTGCGTGTACCCAGCGGGTGATCGGCACCTCGGGTTCTCTGGTTTAAGCAGCCACTACTTCTGACTACCAGCAGATCAGCAGTGCTGCCCCCATCCAGCCTCCTGCTGCAGGGAGAGGGCTTGCTGCAGCAAGCTGCTTTCACTCAGCAGCTTTTAACCACAAATCCGTTAACGTGCCACCTTCTCCCCTAATAATTACAGTTTCTCCTCTCATCACGATTTCACAGTGGTGCATAAACCTGAAAAGGAGAGCAGAATCTGGCCTCAGCCGCTTGCCTTGCCTGAAGGGCCATCTCTAGTGCCAGGTGCTTTAAACTCACAAATTTAATATTAAACAAACCAAAGAAAGCCACGTTTGATCTGAAATCTCTTTCTCCATCTACTCATTGGCCGGTACTGGGAAGTATTGTCAGAGCAGCACGGTACTAGGGCAACTTCATGGGTTTCTTGCACGCTATTTTCCAGGACAACCCAAAAGTTAATCAAACTCTACTTATCCCCAGATACCCTCTGATCCATACATGGGTAACAGGAACTCACCCACAGATTCAACATAAAACCAGTAGAGGGGAAAAAGGAAGAGATGCAAGGCCGCTCCCTTTGGCTCGTCAGTGAATATTAATTCCTATTGTCATGCAGGTGACTTGTAAATCAGCTGGATCATTAACTCAGACCTTTGGTGCAGCAGCATTACAGGATGTTGCAAGTTATTTAGCCATCGCAGTGCCTCCTACGCTCCCACTGCTTTGACTTGTGCATAGAAAGAGGGGCACAACTCAAGTCCACCAAAATACGGGATATGCTCAACATGATGGCATAAGCCAAATCCTGCCTTCTGATGAGTAGCTCATTCCCTACATGTGCCGGAACAGTGGGACTAATGAGAGATCTGGCTCAGCCCGGGCACTGACATCCACAACAGGTTTGCAAGTCTAGGCGAGAGACTGAAGTTTGAAATGAGGACTTGGGGCTCCACTGAGGCTCGACTGCAGCTTCAGGGAGTAGGACAGATCCATATTGATTTACAACATCCAGAGTCACAGATCATGCCTGCTTGGTGGCTGTTAAATAATAAGTATCGGCCAAAAGAAACTAACTGAGAACACACCACTGACCTCGGCATGCTGCAAGTTCGGAATCAGCGGGGTGAGGCGATGCACGGCTTGCTCGCCTCTCTGGCGGTTGCTATCACGGGTGCCCCACCTTGCCAGGCCTGGGCATTCCTGACTGTTCTGAAGACAGGCACAAGCACCCGTCATCCCCGCTGGAAGCTCTTGTTTGGCTTTTCTCTAGAGCAATTAAATTAAAAGCAGGAAGGAACGCTGACACAAGATGCTAATTCATATGTGCAACTCGCAGCAAAGTGTGACCTATGGGATTTTATGGAGATTCAGAAGTGGAGGTGAGCATTTTCAGCCTGGTCTCCTAGTCCAGGAATGGTGCAGATATGCTCACAGCCAGGTCAGCATCAGTCAGGCTCAGTGGTTCAGCTTTGTTGCTGCATCGGAGAAGCTCTATGCCTCTATACCCCTCCACAGCCACCCATTTGTGTGTAGCAGCAGCAGTTTAACCTCTGGTACGGCCAAAAGGGGCTCAATGAGATTTAAAATGGGTTTCCCCGCAGCACTGCTGCTTAGGCCAAGTTTTAACCAGTACCCAAATGAGTCCCACTTGTCCACATCAGGCTGTGTGTGCCTGGTGTGCGGCAAGCATGACTGAGAGGGATGTGCCTGCAGAGCCCACATGCAAGGAGGGCTCTGAGCTGTACCCAGCCTCCAGTTCACACACAGTTCAGTTGTGTGGCAAGGGAGTGCCATAGCATACAGCCTCCTGCACCCCACCCAAAATCCTATACAGCCCAGCCAAACACAGACACATATCGTTCCCACACATGCTCCCTTCCCATCACATCTCCCTGTCAGGAAGGACACCTTACTACCCAAAGGCACACCTGCTTCTGCCCCATCTCATTCCTCCAGGCTTGCAGACAAGAGGGAGGTCACATCACCTACAAGTCCACCCCCCACCACCACCCTTAGAGCATCGCTAACACACTGCCTCGGCTACTGCGCTGCTCCCCAGCTCCACATATACTTCTCCTTCCATAGGCAGCTGCCAGGGCTGAGAGGAGAGATGCCTGCTACAAGCATGGCTATGCCAGTGAGCCAGAACAAGCGAAGCGGAGGATACACAGATAAACCTGAGGGGTATTTGCAGGACATGTTGGTCAGTGCACAGGGCAAGAGTTAACTGCAGAGAAAGAGCTAAACCAGACCACCCTCCACACCCCGCCAGCCGTACCACGGGGTCCCTTGTTCCCAGAAGCCCTGCGCCGCGCTTTTGGGAGAGCAGCCCTTTTGTAGGGGTAAAGCAGGCCGAGGTGTTACAGAGTGGGCTTGGAGACGGACACAATGGAGAGAAGGCAGCTCTGGAGAAGCGAGGGGTCTCTATTTCCAGTTCAACAGCGACCTCTGGTCTCAGCAGGCCTGAACCGCACACACCTCCGGCTCCCTCAGCTTGGGGACACCTTCAGACACAGTTTCCCTCCCTCAGCCTTATCTATGGGAATACGGACTCATCTTTCACACGTGGGCAACCACCGTGACCTTCAAATCCCATCAGATGGAGCGGAGGGCTTCGTGGCCCCAGCAGCTGTTAAAGCGTCCTAGGATTTACCTTCTCCCACTCCGCTGATATTTAACCAGATGCCAAGAGAGACAAGGACACCTGGTTCCTAAATGGATTACCTTCAGCATGCCCCAAGAGGAAACACAGATATATGTGTGTGCTCACACACACGAGGCTCACCTGGAAACTCTCACATGGAGATGCATAACCCAGACAAACAGGGAGGGTGCAGCTATTGAGCACTTCGACTGCCCCATTGAGGCTGGGGGAGCTCACCCACACAGCAGGAGAGCTCACAGCAGGCCAGCCCAAACGGCCCGGCCTCTGGAGCCCATTCCCAATGTCCCACAGCCAAAAGGTCTGTCTCCGCTCCTTGACGCCAGGCATCCTTAGCTCCCCCTGCACGTCTCAACTCACATTCCCACATCTTGAGATATGGGATTTCTAGGACTCTTCTGATAACCCTGGGAATGACACATGGGAAGCTGATTCAGGCATGGTGGGGTTTCTTGTGGACTAAGGGATTTTCCTGTGCTGGGAATTGTGGGATATGCCCATGGCAGAACTTCCCTGGTGCCAGCTGTGCCTCTCCACCCCAGCAGAGCCTTGTACCCACACAACTGTACAGCACCCCGGTCACTCCTGCCACTCAAACCCTACAGTGCCCAGGGAGGGGAAGAAAGAAGTGTGGGGCAAAAGAAAGAAAGAAGGGTGGGGAGCCTGCTCCAAAAAGCCCCAAGCATTTGAACATCTGTTTTTGGATAAATTAAGACAAGATAAGCAGTTTCATACCTTGCAAGCTCCAGAGGAAGTCCCCCCAAATGTTAACAAGCTAGGTACTGTACCACCACTGGATCGAGGTGTTCTAGGGTGGCATGTGACTGCGCTGGAAGGCTCTGCTTCCCTCCTTTTCTCCGCGCACACTGGAACTGGGCTGAGAAGTCATCGTGGCAGTTCCTAGAAAAAGCAGCAAAGAAAAGTTCATTTAAAGATACCCTCTCAGCTATAGACAAAAATCAAGGTCAAATTAACCATTTCTGAATGAGACAGAATATCTGTTAGCCACCTTCAAAATTGCCACAGCTGGGAGCATCCAGAGCTTAGGGAGAAGCTGGTGGGAAGCAGGAGAGGTTTCTGCAGCTCCTGGGGGCTATGCAGCCTCTCTCACAAGTTCTAAGAAGCAGTCCTGTCTGCTTTAACAACCGCACTCAGGAAAGTTTGTCTCATACTTTGACACCTTTGTGTGGCTTAATAACTGTCCCCTTTGGGCTCTTTCTTTAGGGAGCTGGCTCAGACACAGCTCCAGCCCAGCACAGGCTCCAGAGACCAAACAAGGGCAGAAACCAATAACGCAATGAGCTGCAGCGCAGCCAAAAAAACCCCAAACCAACACTTGCACACAGACTATCTAAAAACCTTACACAAACCAAGTTCTTACAGGTGGATGCATTAGTAAGAGCAAGGATATAGACCCTTCATTCCTCGTTTGTTGGGCTATTCCTGGCTAAAACACCTCCAAGGTCAGAACCACACAGACAGCCTGGAGCATTGCTAAGTACCTCTGAGCTCAGCAAAAAACATACCCAAAACATCTCCTCAATTGTAGCCATGCCCTTGCTTCAACAGCCCTCACAATAGTCTCTAATGGGAACAAGTTTAGGTGCATTAGTATCCATTCAATTTTCAGCACTTAGACTTCATAAGTCTTCCCATTTTGTCACTCTTCATATTTATAAGGCATCTAGCAAGTGACTGATTTGCCTTTGGACCCCTTGTCACTCACAGTTGCTTATCTCCTGCGTGTTTGGGAGGGGTGATCGAGAGATTTATAGTGGCCCATAAAAGTTGTTACCAAAAGTACAGTTTCTTTTTGTGTGTGATAATTTCTAATAACTCCTGCTCACGATAGCAATTACTGACAAAAGTCAGCCTCTGTTAATAGAGTTTATCTCAGTTCATCATCCATCCTTTGTCAGTGGAAGCGTTTTGACAAGCCTGGGGTTAATTAAAACCGAGAAGACAATAAAATACACCTAATCAAACATTACAGGTACAGAAATCAATTAGCAGATTTATAGCACTTCAGAGCCCTGTATAACGTGCAAAATTCAAAGAAACTGTCAGTTCCATCCCCCCAAGACAGTGTAATTGAATTTCTAATTGAAACTATTTTTCAATAGGTAACACAATCCACCAAGTTTGATTTGCATTAAAGTGGCATCTGCAGAGGACAAAAATCTTTTAAAAAAAGAATAATAATAATAAACAAATCCCATGCTGCTCCCATTATTACCAGCAATTATTATTATTTGCATATTTAAAGTTTTGCAAGAGCAAATCAGCAGAGTGGACGATTCTGTGCCAAGACAGCTCTAGGCAGTAGGATTCCTGGAGAAAGGGTTCACTTGGATCAAAAATGAGAAAGAAGATTCAGGGTGGAAGGAAATAAGAAATAAGGTGAGCAGGAAACTGCCCACGAAGGCCAACATGATGGTCATACAGGTCTTAAAATCACCCAGGTTGGAGGGGACCTTCAGGAGATCATCCGGCCACAAACCAGATCTCACTTAAGATGACAAGAACAGCAAAACAGATTTGAAAAGGCCACAGTATAAACCCCCCAGGCTTCTCATTACACGTTGTGTCCCTCTGAAGCACCATGAGAAGGACCATAACTGTGCACAATGGGACAGCCTGACTACAGAGAATACTGTTCAGTGTGCACCACTGATGTTTGCCATCACTTCATTTCTTCTGCTGCTCATTAAGGTCTAGCTGGGAGCTACCAGTAATGTACTGGGAAATGGGAAAGACTGGGAATGAAAAAACAGAAGAAATGAAGACACAAGACCAATGTAAAGCTTTCCAGTACTTGCATCCCTGCCAGCATGGAGGGCTGGGTCACTAACTCTGGATTTTAGAGCTCAGGTACCTAGAATCTGATATAAGCTAAAGTATCACTGTTCTTTAAATTATTAATTATTCATCTAATATCTGTTCAAATAATCATTGTGTTTTTTCATGCTATGCAAGGAAATAAAACCCCTTAAACCTGGTTTTATTCAAATACCACTCTGATGCTAGCAAGTCTGTGTGCCATCTTGCTGGGTCCTGCTTCCCAAGAAGCCAAGCAGAAATAAAAGTAGAATTAGACTTTTAAAAAAATAGATCTGGGCAAAGCATAACAGCAAAGAATTAATCAAAAGCAAAATGGGGCTTTTGAGTGATTTTTCTCCTATTCTAAGTTAACCATGGACATGGTCCTCAAATTCCACTCGGTTTCCCAGAGCACATAGTCCCAACCCCGCACCTCCCTAGTCCTTGCACTTTTCCTACACCAGGTGACCCCCTGCTTATCTCAGCAGCATCTCCTCTGGAGGGAAAACATCCACAGGACCACATCTCCAGCAGTATCACAAAGCAGCAAACCCCACCGTAGAGAGGAAAAGCATTCCCTGGAATCCCTCTCACAGGATCAACCAACAAGCGAGGCACAGGGGCCGGGATCTCCTCTCCACAGAGATCTACTTCACAGGAAGAGAAATTTCCTGCAGCACCAAAGACAGCTTTTCACCTGGGTGTCACTCAGTGTGAAATTAAATCCCAGCACATTTGGGAAACGGTCCATGGAGAGGTGATTAATTCTGGGGTGGGAGGCAGGGGGGTTGGGGTGGCGACACAACACAACTCACTCTTATTTGTTTTGTTAAGGAGCAGGAGTCTGGCATTCTGATTGCAGCGGTTTCTTCTGGAGCTGACCCTTGGTGCTGTCACCACACAGGGTTACTATTACACAGCTGTGTAAGCAGAACACTTTAAACTCCGCTGTTCCTACCAGTTTGGACCTCTGAGGGCTTTTCCTTAGCTCTCCCTCCCTTCCCACAGCAGCTCAGTGTAGATGTACCTACAAGCAGATGTTTCCTGGACTCACCTCCCTGACTTCAGTAGGGTAAGACAAAGGACTGCCCTGGGTTTGCAGCTTACACTGCCCCATGTTAAAAGCTGTCTGGTGGTCCCAGAGTGCCACACAAGAGGCCCAGTTTGAAATGTCTATGAAGTTTCTCCAGTAACTGTAGGAAAGGAACAGCTTTCTGGTTTGGTGGAGGTTTGGTTTTATTTATTTGTGTTTGCTTGTTGCCAGTTGGCTTGTCGTTGGCTTGTTTTAACCTTCCCTTCCTCACCTTCCATTGCCTTCCACCACATCTTTTTGCTTACTCTGCTCCTTGTACGTTCACAGGTGCTGCTTGTTCTGAGAGGAAAGGAGAATTTCTGGCACTGAGGAGTGACACCTCTCCCCTCCCCATCACTAGAAGCAGCTTTCGCTACCAGCCCCCACTGGAACCTGATGGCAAAGTAGGATGAATCAAGGGACGAGGAGCTACTGAAGGTGAGGTGATGGCCATAAAGCCATCTACCCATGCAGGCTGTAAGGACACAGGAGTAGGAGAAAGCTCAGTCTTGATGAGTACAGACTAGAAGCAGGTGGAGTTGGGGGACCAAAGGACACAGCTGGGGGGTCCAATGCTTTTTTCTGGCAGGCTAACACATGAGCATTTTAGCTTGTCATTTTTGGCATTTCTGTCCCTACCCCACATCTTGCACATGGTGCCTATTCATACTTCCAGGAACAAGATTTCTTTTTAAAGGAGCATCACCAATGCCCTTTGCTGTGACTCGCTGCGATCCCAAACCCTTTCCTGGAGCACTGCTTGCCCAGGCAGCCCTTTCTTACTTTTCTTACTCAGATGTTTTATCCATACAGGTAACGTTTGCCGTGAAATTTATCCTACTGATTCCAAACCGTTCACTCAGTTTGTCTGGGTTGTCTTGAACTCGAAGCCTGCTCTACAGGCTGCTTGTAAACTCACCCCCAATGATGACATCCTTGGGCAACGTGAGACGTCCTTTGCTTTCACCCAGGATATGGAGTTTGCAGGAGGAGAAAAGTCACTGAGAGAAAGCCAAGGACAATTACTCCTTGAGAAAGGCTCTTCCAAACAGTGCGCTCCTGCTTTCTAAGACAATTCATCCTGTGCTGCTCCTTTTCCAGTCTAATCCTTAAGAATAACACTGACAACTGCAGTGAACAGGCATTGTGCCAACAACCCCATTGCCCACCTGCCAGCCACCCAGCCCAGTGGGAGGACTTCCCACTGGATGACCCACACTCAAAGGAAACAGAAGCTCAGAATGCTGCCCCATCCCATACAAATCATCATGGATTGATCCTTCCCATCTGGCAGTTGAAAAAAGCCTTTGGAGCCCACCCCTCATCCTGATGGTATAGACCTTTCCACACCCAAACGCGCCACATACCAGCCCAGACCAAATTATGCTGTTTCTTGTGTTTTGGGGTGGTTTTTCCTTCCATTCCCAAGCCACCTGACCGCAGCAACCACTGACCAGCTGATGCATCGCTACCAACTCAGGGCAGGACAGCTCAGGCAGAGCTTCACAGTATGCTCGCTGCTCGTTTTAAACAGGAGATTACTCTGATGCACCCGCCCCCCCCCCCCCCATTTGGATGATGTCAGACTGCGTAGGCACATGGTCATGGTGCAGCATTATATGGTAATTTTCCCCTCAGCCCAAATATCCCCAGCTAACGCTCCGGCCAGCCTCTACAATGTAATTCCAGGCAGAAAGAAAACCCAAGATTCTTCCCCTGTGTATGACATAAGACAGATACTTATTTATTTCCCCCCTCCCTCTTGCATTTCAGCTTTTCACCTGGCTGCAAGGAGACGGGGAGGTTTAAGGGGTAAAAGATGCTTCCTTAACACTAGCTGCGAATTCACCTGTCTCCTCAATGGTGATACATTTTCCTTCAAAAGTTCGTGTCCTCTGATGTCTTCTCAAGCCCTCTGTGTTCCTGCTGCTGCTCCTCAGCAATAGATAAGAAAACTCCAAAACCTTGCTCTGCTCCAGCAATAATGACAGTCAAAAGAAAAGATTTCTTTTTTAAAATTTTTTTCCCTGATTTTTCTACAGAAAAAAGGGCCTGAATCAGAGCCCAGCAGCGCACAAATATTACTTATGTCACTGACACTAAGAAAAGGGGAGCTGTGAATAAAAAAATGTGAGAAATGAACACAAGGAGCATTGTTTGCATATCAGAAAAATTAATCTACATAGAGAAGTGTAAGAGTCTGCAATTCAGAAGGCAAAGAATTAGGACAGCCCAGCTGAGAATAATTTTCTAGCCAGTTAATTTAATTGCATAAATCATTCCTTTGTTAGCAATAAAGAGATATAATTAAAAAGAGATTGCTTCTCATTTCTATTCTCTGGAAACTAAAGGAATTGATTTTGGGGAAAGCACTCTTCCAAATACCAGATCGGCAAATTACATTTACCTTTTTAGAAAGGCTAAATTATTTTGCGCTAATATCATGGAGGGTTTAATTAATTATAGATCTGCCATATGATCTTAAAGAAATAATTTACTTAATGCCCATGGAACAGGAGTTTGTAAGTGCATGTTTCCCTCTGGTAGATGGTGTGCGGGTTTTTAGAAACAGGTCAGGAGTTCAACAGGTGGCTGTCAGGAGAAATATCAGGGAATATAATACATGTTTAAAGGCACGGAATGATTTGTTAAGAGGTGTTAAGGCACTGCTCCCTGTTTATTGGCACCCAGCTGGATCCCCATTCTCTGAACCCCTCAGAACTAGTTTTCTTTTAAATCTCCCAGTGATGGGTGGTTGCCACCCGCAAATCTTTGGGGCTCAAACAGCACCAGCAGAACAACAGAGCGATGCTACAATGATGTGCTGCCGTTAGAACAGAAGTACCAGCCAGCACACCTCAGCACCATGCCCTACGTCATAGCGTACATCACACTCCATGGGCTCCGTGTTTTCCCCTCAAAGCATCACAGTGCTGAGGGATCACACAGGTGTCACAGCCAGCCAGGTCAGAGAGGAAAGTGAAGGTACCCCCTGCTACCCACCACAGCACTGCACCCAAAACCTCAAGTCTTCACAAAGCACAACACCTACACTGACAGACGTGCAGGAAAGAGAAGCAGGACTGTTCCTAGACACAGGTAAAACTGTCCCCTCAAGCATCCCCTCACCCTCAGCTCATCTGACCTTTTTCTGGCACAGGATGCAAGAGCAGCTTGTGAGCTCGTACCAACCTCCTTCCTTCAAAGACTAAGAACTCTTACCCCACCGACCAAATGCCATTATGAGGGTACATACGTAATGCCTGCAGCATTATTTCCGCTACCTGCCTTTTCCTGCCACCCTCTCCTTGCAGCGAGCTGCCACAAGGCCTCAGACACAATGAGGAGGAGAGGGCAAGCCTTCATCTTCCACTGCCCCTGCTGCACTGTCTCCAGCTGCAGGCAGCTTTCCCCTCCTCCCTGCCAGGGGCAAGGAGGGGATGGGGCAAAGGGGACTGCTGCCGTGGGCACGGACCAGAATCCATTTGTTGTAGTGGGACAGAGCCTTTCCCCATCCACTCAGGGCTTCCTTCTGCAAGGAAGGAAGAAGGGACACTCCTTTCTACCTTTGAGACCCCTAGTAATTCCACAGACTCTTCTCATCATGTCCTTTTTATCAGGCAAAAAACACCACCCTTGCACCTTCCTCCACAAGAAGCTTCCCCTGCCATCATGGATTCCCAAGCCTGGGGCTCTTCACAGGCAGAGCTGGGCACAGGGTTAAGCCAAGCTGCTTTGATGAACTCTCCAAACACCCACAGAAAGTTTTCAATAGACTTCGGGCGCTAAGCCCTGTCCTTGCCAAGGAGGACAGATCCTTTGGCAGGAAACCCCCTTTCGCAGGCTACGAAACCTCTTGGCAACACACGCGCCTGCCAGTTCTGCTCTCAGTGCCAGCTTTGCCTATCCTCTCTGGCTCTGCAAGAAACAGAAGCTTTGCAAGGTCAGCAAGAAGCGATTCCTACATGTGGCCTCAGGAGCTTTTCCTTTTTGACATGCTTTGGAACAGGAACAGTCTCGTCCCAGGAACATCAATCCCCACGCAGAGCATCACCGCCTGGGGACAATGTGCTTGCCGCTAGGAAGGACGAAGCAGCGGATGGCAGGTGAGCCAAGAAGGGAGAGGGCTTTGCATGCAAGAGTTAAACAGTGGATAAATTAGATCTCATCATTTGATATTGTATTGTGTTGCTATGGAAACCTCAACATACCCTGAGACTGAGTTTTCCCTCCTTTTGTTTGTTCATTTTCCACAAATGCTGGCCTCCCCCCGTCCCCTCCCGTGGGGCTCTGAGCTCGCAAAAACACGGGTTTCGTCCTGATGTCCACTCCTCTCCACAAGGATATTTTTTCTGTATGTTGCTTTCCCCAACACCACTGCCTCCTCAACCTCCAAACTCTTCTTTCTGATAAACACTGTGCAATTAGCTATCCATTAGGAATCTCAGCACCTAGGCAGGCTGTACTCTTTCTGCCTGGAGCCAGGGGAAGAAAGGGAGAAAAGCCTTGTGGAGATGAAACTTCTCTGTCTCCATTCAGGGAGAAGCCACATCTACAACTGCACTTCCCCTTGAGTCAGTATTACACACCTCTAGTGATGGTGGTTGGGTAGGACCCAGTACTGCAGGTGTTTACTCCTAAGTTGCAACTGATCTGCTCAGGGGAAAAATAAAAAGTAGAAAGTGAAATAAAACCCAGCAAGCAGTGTAAAACCACGAGGAATGCACATTGCAAGAGGGTCAGACACATCCAAGTGGGGAAAGCAGTGAGAAACAGAGACAGGTCCTGGGGATTCTCCCGTGTTAGACAGCCCTAGCCTCAGCAGTTACTACAGGTGTACACCTGGAGGATGCCAGACAAGAATCTAGCAATGCTACTACGAACCAGCACAGAAACACATACTGATGGTGATACTGGGACACCTGGAAGGGTCATTTCACCTTAACAAACACAGCATCTCTTTTAGGTTCTCAGCACTGTGGGGCACTGACCATCGGAGACTGTTACACCACACATAGTACATACCAGAGCTGATTCTGGCCCCGTGACACTGCAGAAACAAATGTGACACAGGGTGAAAAAGGAGAGGAACAAACCCAGCCCCATCAAGTCCTGCAGGCAAACAAAATAAAAACTTGGTCTCTACTTAGCAAGACCTCCATGCAATTTGTAAGAACTCCCACCGGGTTTTCCCACCCCAGAGTCACCATCCTGTTACTAGCAGTAGGCTGCAGGACACCAAGGGATCATCCAAACCTTTTGAGTCTGAAGGAACAGAAGAACACTGCAGTGGTACCTACCGTTTATCTTCTTACATCTGCTGGCGTGAAGAAGCTTCACCAGAGTCAGGATTCCGCGAGCATCTTCATAGATGTGTTAGCACTAAGAGTGCTAAGAGGACAATCAAGAGGGTGTCTTGAATACCACAAGAGACCAACTAAGTGCAAATTGCTGCGGAGTTTCATTATGCCAGTCTCATCCCCATTTAGGTTATTCAGCTCAAAGTTTTCCTCGATTTTATTCGCAGCTACCTCAAGCCGATTATTTTCTTACCATAAGGATTACCCTTAACGAGCCTGATGGAACCATCAGGAGGATCTTTCCTAAAGGAAAGCCTCCCTCTTCTCTCCAGACCAGCACAGAGGATCACACCCTTGGGTAGAAACCTCTGTCGGTTCGCTTTGGAGACTGGGCAGCAGCTAAAGGCAGCTTCAGTGCCCAAACAAGCTGTACTAGAAGGGCACCTCAAAGCTGAAACCCCACAAGTGTAGGACACTGTGATCTCATGGGTACCAGTGGCCTCAGACCACCACCCCTCATGCCCTCCAGTCCAGAGCACAGCAGCTTTTTGCAGCTGTTTGGACAGTCTTCATGCAAAACTGCCCATCGGATGTCCAAAGTCTTCATACAAAATTGGAGTTTGCCCGGCGCTGGCCAGGCCTGCAATATGTCAGGCTGCCGAGCTGCAGATTCAGCAAGTTTCCCTCATCTTCCTCAGGAAAGCTGCGGCACGAATCCAACGTGTGGATTCAGGGACACTGCTTGTGCCAAGAGCCCCACCAAGCGGCCAAAGACACCTTCAGCTCTTCTTCCTGCTCATCCTACAGCCGAAGCACCAAGGTCTGGCCAAGCCCTGATGGAAAGCACGGAAAGCTTCTCGCCTGACCCAGCACTGCTTGCTTTTCCTGAAAAACCGTGTGAAAAAAGATAGGGCGGGAGAAGAGATGTTTTTTTCCTTCACAAGGAGAGGAGCAGCAAGACACAGCAGGGAAGAGGTATCAAACGGCCTCCTAAAGTTTTGTTCATGTATCAGTGTGGGGATTTGGCCCTGGCTGGAGGCCAGAGACCCACCAAAGTCACTCCATCACTCCCCTTTTCAGCTGGACAGGGGAGAAAATAGATATTGAGAGGCTTATGAGTGAGATAAGGGCAGGGAGAGCTCATTCTGCAATCTGTCATGGGAAGAACAGACTCAGCACAGAATAAAAGAAAGAAAACGAATATATTACACTGTCCTACACACCCAGTGACACCAGAGTTGAGTGATGAGAAGTGCAGCCAGATCTTAAAGCACCTCCCCCACCCCTCCCTTCTTAGCAGACTGCACTTTAGTCTAGATTTCACTCCCTTCTTCCCTCTACTGGGGCACTGGAAGGGGCAGGGACTGGGGGAATGGGGGGTTTGGTCAGTTCCTCACAAGTTGTTGTTGTAGTAGTTCACGAGAAAACCACACTGAGCCATGGTTAAGTCCATTTCCCACAGCTACTTTTTCCTACTTGCAACCAAACCTTGTTTAAATTGGTTTTAAAAATTGGAACAAAACCATGTCCTCCCTATGACAACATGTCCTCACGGGCAGGGGATGCTTACCTTCCTTTTCAGTAGTTTATGGTGGGCAGAGGAGGGCATGCAGAGGAAGGATACTCCAACAACAGGAAGCTCAAGCTGTGGTGTCCATGCCTGCATTGGGATGTTCCTGTGTCTGAGCTCGGAGGAGGTGTTTTCATCCCCACACTAACACACAGTACAGCACACAATAAGCTCTGCTCTCCCCACTTCCCCCCAAACACCCTTTCTTCCTGTTTAAATTCTAAGTTCAAAGCATTCTGCTCTAAGGAGATTTGGGGACAGGCTATGAATAAGATGACAGAAAATTCATCTTACGCTTCCTGCTCCTGGGAACTGGCCTTCTGGGGGGTAACCTGCATTCACCTTCTGGGTGATCTAAGCAGGTTCCCAAAAGAGCTCTAGTAAGGCCCGGAGCATGCTAAATCAGAGCACAGAGCAAGTGCCTGGGCTCTGCGTCCATCTAAGATGGTATCAAAGTTACCAGGTTGCTCAAACACGCAAGCAGAGATGTAAACCAAGTTTTACAGCATATTTATATAAAGATGAAGTAGACCTTAAGCTTCCCACATATGTGAGCATGCTCAGATCAGGGGCTACACCCTGCCCTGGTTTCCCAACAAAAGGATTATGAATATGAAGCCAGACACTAAACAAGCCCATCTAAAATATCTGACAGTTGTTAGTATCAGAAGGAAAGCAGCTACTGCTTAAAAAGCCATTCTGGATCATTACATATCTACAAGTTTTCGCTCTGCAGAAAGAATAGGCACCATGTCATCTAAATATGACTATAAGGGAGCCAGATCTCTCTGGTAGCTTCAGGTTGACCCCCAGGAGCAGCCCAAGCAAAAGATAAGCATTTGTAACTGCATCTAGATGACACCTAACAAAGAAATGCTCTCTCAGATATTAGATTAGCTATAGAAACTAAGAATGTGGGATATAGGACCTTGGATGCAGCTGCTGCTGCTTTGCATCATCCAGATCTCACTGTTGACCCAGGAAAGAAGAGGCAGTACTAGTACTAGAGTAGGACAAAGCCCAAGGTCAAAAGCAGAAGCACGGCCAGCAGTGAGCATGAAGGCTGATAGAGGGCAAGGATTCCCAGACAGTGAATAACTGAGATCAGCTCATGGGACCGCTGGAAAGACTCCTGCTTCACTTGGAGTTTTTAGCTTAAAAAAATAATATAATCTAGCAGGCACATCCACCAGACAAATGAAGTTTCATGGCCAAAGGAGAAGGAGGTATCCCTGCTCACATAAGAGTTGTGGGAGAAAGAAGTGGGGAAAGAAGCACAGTAACAGCAAGATAAAATAATCAGCATCGATCCACCAAGAGGGTTAGTGGCACTGCTGAAACAGCTGCAGCAAACTATTCCTGCCCAGTAGGCAACCCTAATGACCTGTCTCCATACGCACCCAGAGAAGGGGGCATGCTGTATATACATCTATCACTAGACTGATACATTTGCATAGAGTAGAAATTACATGATTGGGAGCTAAGAATATTTTTCCTATTACTCTTTAAACCTAATTATCTAACTGCAAATACAAACTGCATGCACGAGTACTTGTGTACTGCTAAAGGTTTCACCTGAAATAATCCAGGTGTCAGGTATAAGGTGCAGTCACAAACCCCACCGTTAGCAACACAGGCCTTTTGGGGTGTGTGTGTGTTTTTTAAACTCCTCCAAAGTATCATTTGACTCAGGTACTACAGGCAGCAATCACACATTTGGAACCCGTTAAGACCAGAAAGTCTTGCAGCCCGAGCAGTACACTGAATTTGTCACTAGCTTAATGTCCTACATGAAATACTGAAGTACTTGCAAAGAACAAAAAAACCCCAACCACACACTTAAAGGGTGTTACACCAAGGTGCACAGCAGCTGCTGATGTTTGGTTATTCTCTGAGAGAAGGCTGTGAAGGTCTTACTCTGCTAAGACTAGCGTGGCTACTATCAGCTTTGTGATAGACGCCTTTTATTGCACCCCAGTGTCTCAAAACAAAGGAGTTTTGAGGTTTTGTTTGATTTAGGCCTTGGCAGAAGGCTCTGAGCATTTAGGAGGACTTACAAAACAAGACCACCAAGGCAAACACCAAAGCTTTGAGTAACACTGCCCTCTCCAGGGAAATGGAGCTGTACCGCCTTGGCAAAGCCACCCCATGTGGCTGGTCGGGTGGCGAGAACCTCCCCATGCCTTGCCATAAGCTTCAAGAGGAGCATAAGTTCCTAAAAAGCAGCAGTACTCACACCTGGGAATCAATTCTCTCTGCATAAAACACAGGTCTGGTTATGTTTTATTTACAGGCATTTCGGGTACAAACAAATAGGCCACTCAAGACATGGGGGCCGATCAAAATACACACACCTGTCCCTGGGAATCACAAGTTTTGTGTCTTTGGGAATTGCAGCTTTTTACTTTATCCAACAGCTGGTGTCACAAAATCCAGGACAGGAACCAGAATCCAGCGTTTTCTTTGTCCTACAAATTCCTCATCTCTGGGCTACACAAGCACAATCACTGTAGTGTGAAGGCCTTGACCTTTATATGCAGTTTTCCAAAGGATGGTAAGCTTATCCCATAAAAAAATCATCTGCTGGCTGGAATAATCCTCTGCAGTATTTATTTCAAGCTTTTGGGAATCTCTTTCCTGAGAGTGGCTGTAACACCCAGGCTGTGAAACACAACCTCCAATCGGGGTTTGTGAGAAAGCAGGTACCACTGCTGTATTTATAGAGTACCCAGTCACAGGAGCTTACTTTCAATCTTTATAGCATCACCAAAACAAGAAAAAGCCACACCCCAAAATTCCCAGAGAAGTTAGAGGAAGAATGCTTGACTTGCTGGGATCTAGGCTAAGACTGGCGCGAGAAAAATCAGGGCTATCTTAAGCTCAGGGAAAAACTCTACACAAACCTTTGCCATCTGTCTACAGAAACATCTTCACATTCCATGTCTGGAAATATCTAGAAAGTGATCAAACACTTTTGCACTTGCATTGCCCTGGTTTTCAGCTGGGACAGCTTTCAGAAGCAGCCAGACCTGACCTGAACCTGCATGGAGCTACTGCATACCTTCCGACATCATGCTCAGTGTGTAATGGGGAGCTGGGGAGGGAAAGAGGGATCAGAGCTCCGGAACAGGCTGGGCACAGGGCACTGTCACCTGCTCTGTATATTCCAAGTACTGCTGCTGTCATTTCCCTCTTCCTTGGCTGCTCCAAAACACCGCCCTTACCCCAACCCACTGGTTTTACCTTTTGCTTCCAATTCTCCTCCCCATCCCAAGAGGCAGGAATGAGTGAGGGAGCAGCCACATGGTACATCAGTACATCAGCCCCAACCAGCAGATGAGTACCACAGACATAAAGCTCATTAGCAAGAACTACCACCATGAAGCATCTTCCCATAGATAGTATCTGTGTCAGGCTAGAATTTGTGTTAAATCTGCACATAAACAACACAATGCCTTAACAGCACAAAGGGAGATTGATTAGAAAACTTACTTGCAAAGCACAATACCCAAACCCTCACTAATTATTCCATGTATGGCTTGGTGTATGGAATCCACAAAGAATTTCTGTGCCCTGGACTTAACATCTTTAGTGATTGGGGGAAAAAAATCTTAGCAGTTAGATTTTTTGCTAGTTTCTGTGCCAGCTGCTGTTGCACAACATTGCAGGACTGCTGGGATGAGAGCACACTCCCTTAAAACCATGGCACTGTGTCATACAAACACACATCTATATCACACAGACTGTATTTGGTGGAAATGGGAAAGCTGCCAGCAGGTCTGTACTAGGCTAAGATCTGCAGATCAACAGGAACTTTCACTGAAATAGTAAGAACAAAAACCTCAAAGGAAAATACTAAAGGGCCCAATGCCTCAGCAAGAGCTTGAGAAGTAACAATCACCTGACTTGCAAGCACCTTTAGCTAAGAAGTTCAAGAATTAAAAGAAACCAGAAAGATACTCTCTATACAGGCTCAAATCTTCCTCCCTTCATTATAAAAAGTTTTTATTTGTAGGCATTGCTACAAACATAAAAACTGAAGATTCTAAATTGCTTAGGCCAAGTCAGGAGGGAGGAATAAGACATAAGAGAAATATAGTTATGTATCCTTATAGCAACTATTTAAAATGCATATTTTATTTCTTTAAATTAAAAAACCATGGTGGCAAACTGTGTGCTATCACAAGGTACAACACACTCATCTATGGGGTTTTTTTAATACCACTAAGCACTTTCTAATAACCAGAGATGAAGGTTCAATACCCCAGAGCAGTGAGTTCAGGCATCTAGGTGGTACTGTACCATTAACCAAAGCGATACCCTTGAGCGTTCACCAATAATCATGATTGAGAGCGAGTCAGCATTTACATGGCTGCTGCTGCTCCAGCAGGATTTAATCTTCATTGGATAGTGGTAGTGGAAATAGCACCTGTTGCTAACTTACCCTGCGTCCTTTCAGACCAAAGCACCAGGTCTTTCCAGAGCACAGCTGGCAGAAGAGTTTCTACAGAAAGCAAGATTCTACCTAAATGCTAAGTGATTTGGTGTCAGCAAGGCTTGCACTATTACTGCTACAATCTGAGACTCGCTGAAATGATACAAACAGGCTAAACCAAGTGTTTTCTTATCCACATTAGCGAGCTCACATCAGGATCTGTCTAGAAAGCTAAATGAGTTCTGACATGGTTTTTGGGAAACCTGGCTTTTGCCTGGAATTATCCATCCCGTACAAAGCACAAGCTCCTGAGCTCAGATAGGAGGGTAAACACTGTGAAAGCAGAATACAAGTGAAGCCAGGTTTAAGAACTACTTCCAGGAACCTGAACTCTGAACAGCCCCTTCTTCAGTTCAGCAATTTTATCTTCTCTTGAGGCTACATAATTCTTTGCCATCTTAATGAGAGATTCATGACGCTTCTCCAGCCCAGCCTTCAGATTCAAGTATATTTCCTAGAAAGGCAAAAAAACCCATCAGCAGAGTTAACTTTGAAACTTTATAGGGATATAAGAGTGAAATCACTCGAGACCTCCAGACCAAAGATATCACATCCCTGGCTTCAGAAGGCACATTCACAGAACACAGACAAGTTACAGAACACCAGAAGAGCAGCCACAAGCAAAACCCCAGCATGATTTTGTTGTAGCTTTAGTGGTGGCAATACTATAGCGGTCAAGCCACCAGCACTAGTCCAGTAGTCACACTATGGCTGCCCCAGTCTGTGTTAACCTATATTATCAAGGTCTCTGTCACCGTGACTGTTACCACCATCATCCCAACACAGGCAGTACTTCAGTAATGAACAGATACAGATGAGATGCTACAGGCAGACTCCGATCCCCTACTCTCAACCCATGAGGATTTCTGTCCCTTTCCCAAGCTGAGCTAGACAGTCATCCTCCCAAAACCCTTGAAAGGAATAGTGACGTGACAAGCAGACCTGTGTTTGAGGGAGACAAAGATAATTACATGCCCATCACTGCAATATAAACATAAAGCCTTGCAAGGCAGGTCCCAAGGGCCAAACAAGAAAAAAAATCTAACTGCTGCAAGCTGGAAGTACCACAATGTTAAAAAAGAGGTGGAACTAACATAGTATCTGCTATAGGCATAAGTGGGAAGACAAGTTTAATTTCAACTCCCAATGTTCTGAGCAATCACAGCATTCCAGTCTCAGGTCCACAGAGCCCACTTCTCCTGCGGGCCATCAAGTGTGCACAAGTCCCAGCAACCTAGCAGCCCCACAAGCAGGAGTGCTCTCCCTCCAACTATCCATCCAAACCAGCACCAGCTCAGCCTACTCCATTTGAGAGCCAATAAGAGTTCCCTTAACTACACAGCCCAAGTTAAAAATAGCTTTGAGAATACCAAAGAGGATTCCTTTAGGGGGACACCCCCCACCAACCAACAAGTACCATACATCTCACCTTGGCTTTCATTTCTTCTTTTTCAGCATTCTCATTCAGCTGCTGAATTTTGAACCTTGTCTGTTGGATTTCCTTGTGAATGGCTGTCACTTTGTCATATACAGCACCCCTCTTCTCCTGAACTCTGTTACAATACCTGAACACGGGAGACAAAAGTTAGGACTGAGCCACATGACTAATTCCAGATCAAACTTTTCTCCATCACAAACTTGTGTTTTATAAGCATGAAACTAGCAGCTTCTACAAGCAATGCTGCAAAGAATTTACTTCCTAGAAATTTCTCCAGCAAGTACAAAATTCTTAAGCTAGAACAACTTAGGTACAAGTAGTAAAAAACTTCAAAGTGGAGTTACAGGAGTGTGTTGTAGATCCCTGGTTGCTGCCAATCAAGACAACTCAAGTGACTCCAGCAGAACCAAGCCAAGGGACAGTAGGACACTACATCTTCCTGACCGAGTGATGCTGTACAGCAGTCAGTGGAGAGCCCTGCCTGAAGGCCAGCCACCGGAATGGGTTAAGAGCAGTAGAGCTGCACTTGGAGTTTCAGCATAACTGAAAGTCACCTTTTCCTTAGCCCTAGATCCCCTCCCATCAAGTTTGAGCTCTGACCTCATACATCTACATATGTTATTTACAACTTCCAGTCCATCGCTTCACTGCGTCCCAGGCAAAGAGCAAATAGTACGTCCCCAGCTTGCAGGGAAATTCAGATAGCTCCAGCCATGAGCTGTCAGGTATTGGCAAAGGGTTAGTGTGGGAACAGGAGATCTACTCTGACTTCAAGTGCAAGCACATACCTACCAGTGTATACTGAGCTTTGTACAACTACAGAGCTTTGTACAATAACTACAGTTGGAACTGTAGCAGCTGCCTTCTCTAAAGAAGGACTGAAATCGTTCATACTTAACAAGTATGATTATCAAAAGCATCTAATTTCAGACCTCGAGGGAAACATCTAACATTAAAACCAGATAAATTGGCACCATCAGAGGAGCATCAGATTGCACTATTTATTTTCATTCTTTATACTGAAGGAAGAGTGGCTTTTGATTAACCTTCTTTTACCTGATACAATACACTAGATGAGGAACAAAGGAAGCCTGGGAATCTTGCTGCCATTCTGCACATCCTGCAAGCCTTATCAGCGTGACTAAACCTTGCTTTACTCTGAGCTATGTGTAAGAAGCTCTCTTCCATCACAGTTATCTACCTAGTCAATCCTTTTTCCATATTCCCTTTCCTACTCATGTACTAAAAAGAGCTGTTATGCAATAAGCTCTCTGTATAGGAGTAATACACTTCTAATCTCAGAGCAAAGCTATGACCCTACAACGCGGCAGTTTGCTGCTGCGGAAGCGCCTGCTGTGCTGTACACGCTGTCTTGCAGCTTGCCTTTAGCATACAGTAGGAAGGAAGATGGGCTAAGAGGCTTTGATCAAATGACACTTTTCCTTTTGTTTTAGAAGCATCATGTCAGGATAATACTCCTCTGAGATACAAGCCCCATTTCCCCATGGGTCTTGAACATCTTTGATAATGAGCAAAAGTGGCAAGGGAAATTATGAAAAATTCATGAAAGGCAAATGGGGCTTTGTTGGAGTCTGATAAGTTGGAAAATTATCCCAATGTGACATTCTCTTTAAGAAGATAAAAGAATCAAGAATAAGCATTATAAATTAAATTAGTGCTCCAATAAAAGAATTGCTGTCAAGTCACATTGCAATTATTGATTTGAGACCCCAAGTCCCTGCCTGCAGCGTTACAGGTCTTCATACAGAGCTATCCCACATCGCTCATTTTCTTCCTACTGCTAAGTTACATGTTTGTACCAGACACGAAGTTTGGTAGCACATAACGAAGAGATAAAGTAGCATCAGGCAGAAGTGTAAACTCATTCATACTCAAATACAGTGTGCTTGTATTGCTCGACATCTTCACGCTTCTTTTTTATCTTCATATCAGCTGTAGACAGCTTCTCGTGTTTTGCAGTGACCAGTCTCTTTAAGGACATTTCATCTGCCTTCCCCTTTTTCAGCTCTGTCTGAGCACTCTCAAGCTGGTCCTCAAGGTTTCTGACCTAGAGTACATAAGCAGTAGTGAAATAATTTAAGTGGGGAGGAAATAAAAATACTCAACACAGCATTTTGATAAGCTAACCCTGATAGTTTATATAGATTAGAACTAGCTTCCCGCTTTTGAAGATCTGATTACTATTTTCTCAGTTAAACCCCAGTTCCCTAGTCTTTATCAGATTTTAAGTACATCCAAATGGACAAGATTTCTAGAAGTTTCTGAGAGTTCTGTTAGAGCTCTTTGCCAAGAGTAAATCAGAACATATTGCTATACTGACACCCCAAACATCTACAAACCATTTTTCAAGTGCTCCAAATAATTGCACTCTCCTAAAACTGAGGAGCAGACAGCAAGGTACTGTATTGTGACAAACATTTCATCAGGGAAAGGCTGCCTTATAGTAACATTAATGAAGTTAAAGGCACTTAAGACGTGACTCTTCTGGAAGCGTTTATTTTTTCGCTCTTGGTTTCTGCTCTCTAGGCAGAAAAAACTAGATCTCACTTTTCTTCCATCATTTCCCACCAGCAACCCAAAGACAGTTCCAACTATTTTAGGTCAGGTTTCTATGGCAACAAAGGCTTTGACTATTAAAAGTAGTCAACAGTACATTAGCTAGTGGCATGCAGCTGAAGTAGCTGCTGTATTTTCCTGATGTATGTAAGAATGAGATTTTGAAGTTATCTAAATTCTTTCATTTTGGGGAAGAGTAGAGATTGAGACTTTCAAAGTACAAATGTTTACTGGTGACTACTTATTTTGCTTCTTAGACATTCAAATCTCCCTAGCCAGATATAGTTTGGATTATGCAAACCTCTGATAATACGCTGGCCAGTGTCTCCACATTTGTTCCCTGTCTTTCCATCTTCTTTTGATATAACTGTACCTCCATTTGGCATGACGGCAGAACCTCAACTAGGTCTCTATAACGTTCATATTTCTCAATAATTTCTTGCTTTAAAGAGAAAATACATTTATTAATAAAACAGCTTTGGAGTGATTTCATATAGTACTGAGGAATATTGACTTTTGTACCCACTTTCTCATTTAACATACCTGAAATTAATATCTAGTAGTTACTCAAATGAGATTTCAAGTTGAAAAAGCAGCAGCTTTTACTTGGAAAGCGCAGAAGAGCGACATGCAAGTGTTTTACACTGAACTAACTTGCTTGTTACAAGAGCTTTCAGGACAGAAAAGAGCTTTACAGCGAAGAAATGCAGTAACGGTAAAAGGAGTTACATAAAGCATCATAAAGACAGATGCCTGGGATTACACCAATAAAGACTACCCCCTTGGGAACAAAAATATATAGGGAGACAAAGCTGCAGAAGCTTCCATGCGGTATAAGCCATCATGAGCTTCAAACATTTAAAGACTGGACATCTTCTAGCTTTTTTTTTATTGGGAAAATGCTCAGTGTACTAACAGAGACAGCCATCAATTCCAGAAAAAGTGAAAGGTAACAGCAGTACTACAAAGCAGGTGTTCTAAACCCAGGGACATTTATGAGCTGCCAAGTACCATCATCCCAGAGAGCAAACAGGCAGGTAGAGTAGAGATTCAAGAGTTCTACATCTCATTTCACAGTTACTCTGAGGACAAAGCAGCAGTACCTCCAGTCCTGCTTTAAAAAGGCCAAAACACCCTTCACACCAAGCAAAGCCACCAACACAAACAAAACCCAACTAAAATCCACTGTCCACAACCAACCTTCAGTTCTCTGACACTGTGACTTCATTTCAGACTGACCACTGTTCTGATGACTTTTGACTACAAGTCATTCAAGAAGCAGTTCTAGATGATGACAGAGCAGTAAAGCGTGGTCTCAGAATAGCTCCTTGTGTGGACAGGGGAAAGGCTCACCTTGGATTTCTTGAGTTTCTTAACGTTCTCTTTCATGAGTTCTTTGTAATTTTTCAGCTCCTCTGGGCTCTCCACAATTTTTGATTTCAGCTGCTCTTGTTCTTCTTTCAAAGTAACCATTGTCACTTTAAGCTCATTCTAGTTAATGAGGCAAACACACTATCAGTGTCAGCAATGAAGTGAACAAAGCGGAACTGCAAGGCATGGTTTGCCAGGATCTTACGATCAGGTAGGGTTTCCCCTCCCCCTCTTTGTCATTCCTCACTATGAAGCTTTAAAAATAAAAATTCCTCTAAAGAGCAGTAAAAGGTCAATTTTTCAGCCTCAACATGCTTACAGGGGCACAATGGTAAGTCACAAGAACATCATTGGACTGGTACTCCACAGAAAGCCTGCCAGCTATCACGTATTACTAACAGTTCTTCATCAGAGCTCCTCACCTGGCATAACCCAGGCAGTCACTGCAGGGCTTCAGAGCCAGCTGTATCAAAAAACAGATAGAAAAGCAACAAGCTTCTGGTGCAACAACTCAAAGACCTCCTGCTTTGTCCCCACCAGGTCAGCGGCTGCCTCATTAGCCATTTCATGTACCTAAGTCCCTAACTTCTCAGAAGTCCAGATGTCTTGCCCTTTAACAGGCCAGCTTCCTTGAACAGAGCTTTACATCCGAGATGGATATTTAAAGTTAACAAAAAAAGCTACTGCAGTATAGCTTCTTGGGTGGGGGGATTTAAAGAAAAATCAGTTTTAAAAAAATAATCACCACCTGAACATTACCTAGCTCCAAGAACAATACGATCCTAGAAAGACAAATTATCTATTAGTTGTTCTGAGATGCAAGCCACAGCCTCCACAGGGGCACACTTACCAGTTTTTGGGTGCTCTCTGCAATATCTGACTTCTTTTGTGAAATTACTTCTTGCAAAGCTGTCTAAAAAAAACAAAAGCAACAAACTTTAAATAAGCATCTCTACAACTGCTGCCTCCTTCACCCATCTATCATAGATCTGTCTACAAGGGAAATCATAATTATGGTTTCTTTGGAGGTCCATAACTAGCAAACAAAATTGCTACCAATAAGATTTAGAAGTCAGAGTAGGAGAAGGCTGTTGCAGAAACTACCAGGAGCTCTAGGGATGCAGTAGATAACTTGGGAACAGGGGTTGGAGACAAACAACCTCTATTCTTACTGACCCCAGCAGCATTATAGACACACGGCCTTTTTCACTGGAGGCAGGGCTCTGGAGAAAAAACCCTAAATTAAGACAAGGTCCCAGATAATACAGGAGTTAAGCACATGGTTAATAACACTAATAGCAGAAACATGACTTAACATAAAAGGAAAGAAATGTGGTGAGGAGTTTTTTCGTTTGGTTCCCCCTCCCCGAGAAACAGCTGGAAAGACCGTCTATGGGACCTTCGAGGCAAGTTGCCATTGCTGGAAAGTTACCCCTTCAGTCAACCCTACTATTTTTGCCACACACTGCCTTGGGTGACCCTTCTTAGGACCCATTTCCTGCCACATCTCACCTCCAGTTCCAATTCTTCAAATCCAGGTGGAAAACCAAGCAAAAATTAGCAGGGAGACATACATGTCACACTTCTAAACAGTGACCCAGGTATCTCCCGAGTCATTGCAGTAACACAGCGCAAAAAGAAAGAGCCAAATACACTTCCACATTCCCTAAGTCCAATTTCAAGTGCATTTCACAGTCCTCACAGTGAAATGAGGAGATCAGACAAGATATCATCTTGCAATGACCTTTGTTTTTAATCAGAAAAGGTTCCCTTTATCCTTTGTAAAAGTAGAGGGAGAGGAACACAAGTCAACACAAATAAGGAACACCCATGATCAGAAGCCATTAGCAACATTTCAGAGAAATAGGTAACAAGATCATACTTGTTTCCGACGGTAGTCTTGCCTTAGCAGTTGTTCCAGCTCTCGAATGTTGTCTGTCAGTTGCTTGACCTCTGCTTGGTGTTCAACTGGAACGGTGCTAAGCAAGAAAAAAATAAAGAAATTGGACAGCTTCAGCATCGTTACAGTCAAGTCAGAGTACAGCAAATAAAGCAATCACTCTCTCCAAAGAGTTTACAGCCAGTAACTTCAGTAATCAGGGCAAGACAGTCTGAAAATAATACCCCTTCTTTTCCTTTGCTTGTAAGATTTTTTTAGTTGAAGTGTAATCTAAAGAGCTATTTTGACAACAAGTGGTACAAGTATGACAGAGGACTCAGTTTAAAAGACCATGCTAAGAAAAGCACAAGCGAATAACATTTCTATCAATTCTTTGTGGTGATTTTCATTCATGAAATTTGCATAGTAGTACCTGCCATGGAAACAGCTTGTTTTAGGGTAGATCAATAGCTCAACTAGAGAACCTCCTGCCTAACACATGACAAGAGCAGCTATCAGAGAAAACATTCTTTGTTTTGAAAGATCTCAGAAAGTAGCCATCTCTTCATCCTATTATCCTCAAGCAAAAACAGAACTTAATGGTGCAAAGACACAGGCAGTAGGACTAAATGGCCTGAAAAGGAGAATGGGGCAAACATGTCAAATAACTAAGGAATACAACGTTACCCACCTATTAACTTAAAGATGGGCTTCCTACAGCTATTGAAGGGATAAAGACATGCCACTAAAAATAACTTTAATAGAAGAAAGTTTCACTATAATATCCGACATAAAAAATATTGTATCCTCTCAAAGCAACCATATGGTCCTGAAGTCACATCTTTATTTTCCACCAGCAACTTCTCAAGCCTAACATCAGTAGAGCTCCTTCAGTAACTCTAAGGAAATCCCAACAGCAACACTTGACTTATTTCCCAGGGAAGCCAACCAGCAAAGTCAGACAAGGGCCAAAGGAGAAGTCAAATCTTCTTAAATTAAAAGTTTCTGCAGTAGTTAGCAACTTTGTGAAATCACAAAGCGTAACTTTCAGTCCCTGTTCAAGCACCTCATACAGAATCAAAGAATCAGGTTGGAAAAGACCCTTAATATTGAGTCCAACATTAACCTTGCACTGCCAAGAGCCCCAATAAACCATGCACCCCAGTGCCACACCTACATGTCTTAAATACCTCCAGGATGGTGACTCAAACACTTTCCTGGGCAGCCTGTTCCAATGGCTGACAACTCTTCTGGATATTAGGAAAAACTTCACCAACCTCAACCTCCCCTAGCACAATTTGAGGCCACTTCTAATGTGTTTGCTAATTACTTGGGAGAAGAGACCAACACCCCTCTGGCTACAACCTCCTCTCAGGTAGTTGTAGAGTGATCAGATCTCCCCTGAGCTTCCTCTAGACTAAACAGTCCAAGTTCCCTCAGATGCTCTTCAGACTTGTTCTCCAGACCCTTCACCAGTTTCGCTGCCCTTCTCTGGACATGCTCCAGCATCTTGATGTCCTCCGTGTGTAGCGAGGGCCCAAAACTGAACACAGTACTTGAAGCGTGGCCTCAGCAGTGCCCAGTACAGAGCAGGCCATCATGTCCAGTTCTGCTGGCCACATCCTGGTACAAACCAGGCTGCTGTTGTCCTCCTTGGCTATACTGCTGGCTCATATTCAGCAGGCTGTTGACCAACACCCCCAGGTCCTTTACCACTGGGCAGCTTTCCAGCCTGTCTTCCCCAGGCCTGGGGTTGCGGTGACCCAAGTGCAGGACCCAGCCCACCCATCCAGCCTGTCCACACTGCATGCACTGAACAGAAAGGTCAGCAGTAAGCACTGCAAGATGCAACGCCTCACACTCACTTTAGTTTCTCCAGTTTCATTGCCGCCTCCTGATTTGCAGTCTCCAATTGTTGGTGTTTCTCCACAGCAGATTTCTGCAAATTAAGTATTCTGAGATGTGGGTTTTCTTCTGTTATGGTCATACAGAAACCTTAATGATACTGACAAGCTCACCTCCTCTTCTATACTGACATGTTCCCTTTAGGGCTTTGCAAAAGGTTTTTTTCAAACCGTTTACAGCAGCTGTGTGTGCTTCTAACACACAGTCATACAAGTGGTAGTGTGGAAAATGCTGAATTGTTGCTTTTGCAGATTGAAATTTTGTATTGTATATTTTTCTGACTTGGGAATTAAGACTGCCTTATCAGAAATACTTTGTAGGGAATTTAGGATAGTACATCAAATAAGATGGGATATTGTTAATATAGTTTTTGCTGTTAGTTGTGTTAAAAGAATTATTGCAAAATCTCTCTCAAATCAGGGTTCAATTCAAATACATAGCTCTGCTAAAAGATAAAGATGATCCTGGAAGGAGTTAAAAAGTGACTGAGGTCATGGGTTGGAACCTAAGGAAATTCGGCTCAGCAAACAGGCCAACTGATACTGGGCACAAAATTACCATATCAAGGCAAACGGGTAAAGCTGTGGGGTCTTGATACCATCTCTCTGGGACAATGAACTTTGGCGACACTGAGGCTGCCAGATTTCAAAATTAACCCTGTATGGAGCTTTAACTTCCTCCAACCCTAGGCCTCTGCCCCACTACTCAATTGACAGGGCATCTGCATGTTCCAAGGGCACAGACAAGAGGGATATGCAACAGTTTGGTGCTGTATAAGATAACTTTGTATTCTAAATAAGTAAACCCAGGACTGATAAGGAGGAAGCATCCCAATGATGACTGGGCATATCTGGAACAATCACAACTACGCATGTGCCAGGGAAAGAAGGTGAAAAGTTCAACCTGAGGAAGACTTCGAGCCTTCATCACTGAGACCCCCTGACGACCACCACCACAAGACAGTGCGCAGGCGCAACTGGGAGGAGTTTATGGAAACGACTTCTTGGGACTCATTTTAATACGAAGCGGGACAGGTCATGAATATGGATAGGTATAGGAGATAGCCTAATGATTTTGGACAGAATTTTGTATAAAAGTGCCACGAACTCCGACCAGAGGTGTGCCTACTTTGTGAGGTCACCCGCTCTTGCAAGAACGTATAGTAAATTACTGCTTCACTAACGTGTCTACCTCGAGTCCTTTTTTTAGGACCCTTTTGCATTTCTAACAGTAGGAAGTATTAAACTGGTGCCTTCCTGTATTACCTGGCTACATTTAAGATTCTAATGTGTTACTTAAACATGCAGTTAAGAACTCACAACCTTTACACTCCCAGTTCTGGGCTAACAGTAACTATGACTCGGTAGTGATCTGGAGTAACACGGCACCCAAACTTACATAGTTCAGTTGCAACTCCAAGTAGACCTCACGTCGCAGTTCCCTGAAATTCACAAAGTTGAGAATCCCACTCAGGAAGCGAGCTGTCCTCTTTGTTTCTGAAACAGGAATGGCAACCCATCACTGTTCTGGTTTCCACGTGTATTGCAATTGCATAGAAAAAGTTAGGGAAAAGGTAATTGAGAGAAGAGACAGAAGTTACAAAACAGGATCCAGTTTAGTTCTTCCCCTGCTTGCCTTGCAGAGATTTCACAGACTACACAAAAGCTAGCACAAAGCTACAAACTTAAATTGCATAGAATTGCTAAAATACTGTAACAAATAAAATGGCATCTATTAAAATACTGCCCCCATTAAAGTAGAAGTCAGGGAGAAAGCGTCAATCTTCAACTAGAACCCTGAAGGCAGAGGCTCACTGTAACAATCGGACTAGCTGAAGACAGCAGGCTGAACTGCAGGGACTTTGTAGCTCTATTCCGACCCAACTTTGTGAAAGATTATTACAAAGGTTTTGAACATCTTCAACACGACAGAGCCAAACATTGAAGAGTTCTTCAGAACAGCCTTTTCCCTGTTGTTTGCATCGTACCAGAATCACCACAGACAGGTATTGAAAAGGGTGAAGCAAAAATCCAATTGCTTCCAACACCGGCATAATAAATCCTACGGCACTCCAGAGTCGCCAGGATAATTTTCATTACCATCTAGTCTCATGCTATTTCAGGTCTGTCACCGTCCACCCCCCAGAGCAGCAGTTCAACACACCTGTAGCCTTCAAAACATCCCTCAGTTATTTAACTGGATTAGGTCCCCTTTTGGAATAAGGAGGAGAACTGTTTATGAGAATCAGCTTGCAGAAGGGCCACAGCAAGGGTGCAAGGAGCAGCTGGAATCCAAGGACAGTCTCCATACTGGATGCCCATCTGGCTCTGCTAGATGAGAAGAAGCACCCAGCTGTCAAGTGACACCCACCACCCCAGGAAGCACAAGGGTTACTTGCTTACTTGGGTTTAAAACATCAGCAATTTGAAAATCATTAATCCGGCACACAGGAAGTAAGCGCTCCCTGCAAGGAAAACAAAATACAGCTTTATCCACAGTGCCCACTGCTCAGGTTTGTGCTACAGACACTTACTAAAAACCACACCTTGCCCTCTCATCCCAGTACAGCAAGCATGTAACATCAATGTTTTGGGACAATGACACAGGGGGACTCCACACACAGACCAGCATTAGCGGTTTGAGTTCTTAGAGCACCTCACAAAGACTTGTACAGGCAAAACATTTGCCAGAAGAACTTTGCAGCTTAATTAGGGAGCTCCTACACTTCATTGCTAGGCAATTCTCCCCTTACAGCTGAAACAGAGTTTAAAGTCTAACACTGTTCATTTGCAGATTTCCCTTTGCTTGGGGCCAACAAGCAGTGGAAGCACTGTGAGCAAAATGGCATAAAGACCTACTACTCCTAGTAAACCCGACCTTTACAAGAAATAGCAACTGAACAGATGCAGTCTTCTACTTACATGTGAATATACAAATTACAAACAGGTAGGAAGCCTTCAAATATCTGTGGATACAGTATTTCAACTTTGACGGGCATCTAAAGGGTAAAGAGAGTAGAAAAATACCTAAACAAAAATACACGGGTTTGTTTACACTGCACAAAATAATCCAAGTCGGTTAAACACATTTCAGGGGGTCTCCTCATCCACAGGAAACACAGCTAATGCTAAGAGCCAAGATATCTTGCACATGTTCAATCTTCCCTTTGAGAAAAGATCATCTAGCACTTACCATGAAGGGCAAAACAGACTCCGCCAAAAAAACCCAAACAAACCCAAACTAATTTATTACCCAATCAAAACAGAGTAGGATAATGAGAAAACAAATCTTAAAACACCTCCCTCCACCCCTCCCTTCTTCCCAGGCTCAACTTTATTCCCGAATTCTCTACCTCCTCCCACCAAACAGCACAAGGGGAGCCTCCTCAGAGAGAGGAAAGAAGGAAAAAAAGAAACCCAGAGGCACTCAGACATAATCACATCATCAGCAAGGCCTCAGCAACAGCCCACAGATGATGCTCCCGGGCTCATTTACCTCTGGAAATGGCCCATACTGATGGCTGCACTCTCATTCCAGCCTAAGTGCCTAGTTGCCTCCTCAAATGCAAACGCCTGTGGGCATACAGCATCTCACACACAAGTCCTCTACAGCAGAGGCAGAATTTCTAAGCTCCTCTTCATGCAATTACAAAACAGTAAGCTGCTTGCCACTCACTAGTGAGATGAGGAAGATACTTCAACATTTAATTTGAGAGCTGCAATATTTCCTCCCTTCACACTTCATTGCATCGCCGCTACAGACGTACCATGTAGAAGTGCTCCAGGCGGATTCCGTATACCTTCTGCAGGACTCTCATGTAAATCATGTGCAAAACTTCAGGCTGCAGGAAGAGAAGACATGGATCAGTACTCCACGTGACTGGCTGTTCAGGACTCCCAGACTGGGCCTTCAGTAGGCAAAGGCCCATTTTCACCAAGTCACCAAGACCAACAAGTTTTACTTCCTAATGCATTTCAAGCATTGCCAACTGATGCCTCGAAAAGCTGGACTCAAAACTCACTAGCCTTGGTGACTATGAAGCAGGGATCCTTTATTGCATTGCTGGGCACATGGGGGATCACTCCTCCATATGTGTGCAATGTATGAAGCAAAGTTTCTCATACTTATACAGATTAACTCTACATATTCATTATCATTTCTAAAAGGCAGGGTTATGCAAATTATTTCTAGGAAGTAATTTACATTAACTCCTCCCAGATAGAGCACGCTCAGTGACACTCAGAGCTCCTTCCAGTGGTCTTCAGGGATGAAGGCTGGATGTCTTCCTCTCTCAGCACCTGCTCTTTACGGTTTTCTCCATAGTTTCTGAAACTCATTCCTGTGCTCAAAACCACATTCCTTCACAAACTAGTTAGTAACCCTTTTTTTGCTGAAAGTAAGATACAGTCTGTCTCTTAATTGGTCGTTGGTCTCATTATTTATGACTCCCCCATCTTCACTTCTTTTCCTTCAAGGCTGTTCCGCTGTTAGAGTTAAATGTTGTAGCTGCTCTCACAAAACAGCTCACACGGCTACAGCCATATTCTACTAAAATCCAAACCAAATCTATTCTTAAAACACACAAATACTGTCTATTCTCAAAACACACAAATTCTTCTTAAATGAAAGTTATATTAATTAATTGTCTCTTAAGCTACATCTCTATCAATCTACTCAGCATTATTACATTTCATTGAATCACATCCCATAAGGCAATCAGGGGAAACAGGAGCCAGCGCAGACACCCACAGCCCAGCCTTGCATTGCATTACACTGCTGCTCACTCAGCAGCTTTCAAACCAAGTGACATCAAAATAAACCCAGTAAAAATCCAGAAGCCACAGCCCAGTAGCAAAGCATGCCCTTCTCCGCGCTGCGGGAGGGAGGGAGAGGAGGGGAAAGAGGCACCCACACGGCAAACAGACACCCATTCCCCACGCTTATCCTGGGCCCCATCAGAGGAGGGGTGGCAGCAGGGACAGGGAGGGGATTGACCCTCTCTACTCTGCCCTGGTGAGGACCCAGCTGCAGTACTGTGTCCAGAGCTAGGGCCCCCAAAACAAGAAAGATGTGGAAATGGGGAGAAAGGGTTCAGAGGAGGTCACGAAGATGATTAGAGGGCTGGAGCACCTCCCCTACAAAGAGAAGCTGAGGGAGCTGGGCTTGTTCAGCCTGGAGAAGAGAAGGCTGTGGGAAGACCTCATTGCAGCCTTCCAGTACCTGAAGGGAGCAGAGGAACAGGAGGGGAATCAGCTCTTTAGAAGGGCAGACAATGGCAAGACAAGGGGGAATGGACTAAAGCTAAAGGAGGGAAGGGTTAGATTAGATGCTAGGGGCACGTTCTTTACAGAGAGAGTGGTGAGGGGCTGGAATGGGCTGCCCAGAGAAATGGTGAGTGCCCCGTCCCTGGGGGTGTTCAAGGCCAGGTTGGCTGGGGCCCTGGACAACCTTGTGTAGATTCAGGCCTGGAGGTTGGTGTCCCTGCCTGTGGCAGGGGGGTTGGAACTCTGTGATCCTTGGGGTCCCTTCCAACCCAGACCAGTCTGTGATTCTATGATTCTAACCCGCCCCGTCAGTTCACTCTTTCCCCTAAAAGCCACCTCCCCGCCGCTACCCGCACACCGCCCCGGCTCTGCAGCCGTGCTCTGCGCGGCCCCGCAAGCCTGTGGTAACGGCCCGATGGAGGCAAAAAAGGAACGGGCTGCGGGAGGGAGGAACCTGGGAATGCCCGCTCGAGAAGCCACCCGACGCGCAAGGAAGCTGTTCCAACAGCGCGCAAAGGCCTTGTCCCGTCCTCCCCCCGTCCATCCCCGAGCGGCCGCTGGGCGCGGTGAAGCTCCGGGAGCAGCTCTCCCTTCGGCCGGCGCAGGCCGCGGCCTTTCCCGCGAGCGCCCTCCCGCACCTTCGGGGTGCCGAACAAGTCGCCTTTGACGAGGTTCCGAGCTTCGGCGCCCGTGAGGATGTGCCCGCGGAGGTAAGCAACGATGTCGTCGGGGCTGTAGCGGGGAAAAGTCATCGTCTCCATCGCGGCGAGGAGCGTAGGGCCAACTGCCAGCCGCGGCTCGAATCTGGCGGGCTCCTGCTCCGCCCCGCCCCGCGCCCTGCCGGCGGCCTATCCGCGGCCGCGCTGGCGGCAGAAGGGACGGGGCTTGCTGCGGACGCGGCGACCGTTAGGGGCGGGGCTCCCCGAGGCGCTCTGGCGGTGGGCGGTGGCGCCGCTGGGTCCTATTGCCGCCCGCAGCCGAAGGAGCGGCGGCGGCCGCCGCCACCTCCTTATCCCCCTCCCGCCGGGCAGCGAGGTTCAGCGGCCCCCATCACCGCGTCGGGTGCCGTTTCCAGCCGGGACGGGCTTAGCGGTGGCTCGGCGGGCCTTGCAGGCCGGCGGGTAGCGACTGGAGATCCTCCGTCCGGGGTGGGGCGGGCAGGCGGAAGAGCGCCGCGGGCAGGCGGCTGAGGGGCGGGAGTCCGAGCGGAGGGGTGAGGCCGCCCCGAGTGGCTCCGAAGAACCTCCTGAAAAAGCCGGAAAACCGAAGCCAATCCCTGTGCCTTGCCCGAGGCTTGGGCTTAAAGCGGCGCCAGGCACCGCTCCTGGGATTCTGACATTTGTGACAAATTCGCGCTGTTCACCCCCGTCCCGCAGCGTTTTGGGGCTCTCTCCCCACGCACCCCATTGCCGAAAGCTGCTCCTCTGGCTCGGCCAGCGAGGTCACGGCCCCGCCCCCAAAACTGGGCAGCTTTTACAAGCCCTTGACATCACAGAGGTGTCATCTGGCACCCAGCGTGACATGGAGACGCTCTAGCCACTGTTCTGGACTTGGCCGGTGTAGAAACGGGGCTCTGTTACCAAGCTGGGCGCTCTGCCAAGGAGTCAGGTGAGCCACGGGCACAAAAGTGCTTCTACATCGGCCTCACAGCTGGACACTTCCTGGACTGATATGGCTGAGATGCTAACGCAGCTTACGTAGGAATGCTCAAAGCCCCCAAAGAGCAGAGCAGCCCTGAAGGTGCTAGAACCATGGCCCCTTCAGGTAGGGCACAGGCCCTGAGCTTCATGTTTCTTTTGGGGGTGGGGATGGCATCAGAGGGGATCGACTGCCCAAACAGGTGTCACTGTCAGTACCTGGAAGTGAATTGCACAGGGCAGCAGTTGCGGGAGTTCCCCACAGCCATCCCACTGGATACCAGGCAGCTGATTCTGGTGGCAAACAACATATCATACCTGCCAGCAGTGGAATTGAGCTTCTTGGCTGACTTGGTGTACCTGGACTGCAGGAAGAACCTCCTGGGGGATGACCTGGATTTCACTTTCATTGGCGTGGCCAGGCTTGTCTACCTGGACCTCAGCTTCAACAACCTCACGCAGGTCACCTTCAGCACCTTCTCACACCTCCTCAGCCTGGTGGTGCTGAAGATCTCTGACAATCCCAACCTTGTGGCCATCGAGAAGGATGCTTTTGCCAACAATACCTGGCTGAGGCACCTGGATGTCAGCCGGACAGGATTAACATTCCTGGACACCAGCACTGTCCGGGACCTGCCCAACCTGAGATTTCTGGGGCTCAGTGACAACCTGTGGCACTGCAACTGTTCCTTTTTGGATTTCATCACCTGGATGACAGAGACCAACATTCATTTTCCAGGTGAGGGCTGTGTGAAGAGGACCTCTTTCCTCCCTACTCCTGCAGATGTGTGTGGAACGGAGAGGGCCCTCTGTTCTCTTTCCCAAAACTTCATCTCCCTGGGGCTGTGCCGCTGCATTGTGGCGTTGCATGAGAGATGGATTGGAGCCGGTGCGTTACACGCACTCCGCCTGCAGTCAAATCCTCAGGGCAGTCAGGGAAGCGTAACATGTAGCTAGGACACTGCTACTGCTCTAAAACTCCTGGCTCCAGCCTCGGGAGGTGTCCCCGTGCCTGCGGGTCACAGCACCCCATGATTCAGTGCAGAGAACGAGGAGCCCAGCATGGTCCGGGGAGATCGGCACTGGGAAAGCCGCTGCTCTGAATTTCCTGCCTCATGTCCATCTGCTTGGATCGCGTGGTGCTGCTGCGGTACCAGCATGTCTGTAATGACCAGTTACCCCCCCTCTGGGGAAACACTCCCCTGCCTCCATTCTGACCCGCTCTAGCATCTCCAGCCCCAAGCTTTCTGTCATCAGGCCAGTGTCCCCTTCTCTTCCCACACAACTTGCCAGCCAGGCAGGCTTCGTTCACACTACTCCTACAGTGATCCTGCTCAGGGCTGAAAAGGCAACTGGGCTGAAAGCCAGGCAGCTCCTCTTCTGCTCCTATCTTTTCACCAACCGGGTCTCTGGGAAAAGTCTGGATCATGCAAAAGCCAGCGAGAGAGTTTAGCTACTGACTTGCACGGGGGCTGCAACCATGTTTCCGTACCCAAGGGCGACCACAACGCCCTTTGGGGCAGATAAAAATGACAAATCCTGCAGCCTCCAGCTGCTGCAGCGCTCCTGGCCCTCAGAGCAGGTACCGTTTGCCTGATCCTCTGTGCCAGACCCGATGCTCAGAAGTCTGCAGGGGGGTAATGTTCTGCTGTTCCCGCGGGAGCTCTGCTTTGGATCCCAGCTGGCACCAGATGGTCAGAGCGAAACAGAACACAAGTTGCACTCAGATAAGTGGCTGTATCGGTAGGGCTGTGTGTTTCTCCAACACCCCGCAGCAAACCAGCTCTCAATTCAGTTTTCTGATGTAAGAAACACAACGTAGGCGAGCCCCGGGCTGCAGCAGTACAGTGAGACTCCCTTCCGAATAAAAGCCATTCCTGGAAAATAGAGCCTCCACGACTTCTCCCCTTGCATCCTCTGGGATGCCCAAACCCTCTGTTTCCCACCACGATGAGAGGGCCACCAAGGGTTTGTAAGGTTGGGTTATCACCAGTTCCCTTTCCCAGAAAAAACACTGGTCCCAAGGGCAAAGCTTTGTTCTGCAGCCGTGGTGTGTGAACTCAGCTCTTCCAAACTGGAAAGGAGCATAGCACGTACTAATGGAGAAAGCTTCCTCATAGTAACGTGTAACACAGCAGTGAGTGAGACTTGCAAGAAAGAAATTGGTTGAGAGAGTCTGTCCATCAAATAAGAAAGGGGCACAAGGAAGCAAGGAAGGAAGAGGAAGGGAAGGGAGGGGAGGGGAAAAGGGGAAGGGAAAAAGAAAGGGGGAGGGGAAGGTAGGGAAGGGAAGGGGGAAAGAAAGGGAAAGGGAAGGAGAAGAGAAAGAAGGAAAGGAAGAATATATAATATGATATAGTATAATATTATATATTATATTGCACTATATTTTCTATAATATTTTACTATATTATAAAATAATACAATACTATACAAACCAAGTGATGTGCAGCACAATCTCACCACCAAAGCCAAAGCTCAGCTCACTCACAAGCTGTCCTACCTCCCAGCTAACCCCAGGTATACGCTGTGTGGTATGGAATATCCCTTTGGGCAGTTTGGGTCAGCTGTCCTGGCCATGCCCCCTCCCAGCTTCCTGGGCATCCCCCACCTCATTGTTTGCTGGGCAGGATGAGAAGCTGGATGGTTCTTGTCTACTGGGCAACAGCTACAAACATCAGTGTGTTATCAGCACTGTGCTCATCCAAACTCCCAAACACAGCACTACACCGGCTTCTAGGCAGAAAATTAACTCTTATCTCAGCTGAAAACAGGACACACGACCCATCCCCTGTCTGCCTTTAGGCATGAAAGGCAGCTCTGTCCTCACTGGGACTGACTAGGTGGCTCTAAACAGAGGGCTGTTATGGGAGCTGATTAGCTCCAGAACCCCAAAACCTGCTGCAAGCAGATGCCCAGCCTGTCCTTTAAAAACCTGGGGCTACTTCACAGCCAAGCTTTTGTGCTCAGCTGGATCGGTGAGGCCCCAGTGCGAACTCTGGCCCTACAGACACCAAAAGGGGACAGTGCCTCTACCACCCCCGGCCTTGGCTGACCTCAGAGGGGAAAGCCAGCACCTATTTTATCACTGTGTATCTTATGATACGACAGGACACAGTCCTTCCTTATTTCAGTGGATCTGAATCATTGACAAGTTTCCTCTTCCTCTCTCTTGGTGAGGCTGTGCCTAACTGCAGCCACCCTCATGCCAGCCTTTTTGTTCCAGCACACTTTAGGCTATGTCAGAGGGTGCCTGAGATTTTTAAAAAACCCAAACAACAAAACAAGTGTTCTTATATTAAGGTAAAAGCAGTGAGCAGTGCAGCTACAGCGACACTGGCCTAGCCTGACAGGTAAAGTCAGCATCAGTGAGCAGTGCAGCTACAGCCACACTGGCCTAGCCTGACAGGTAATGTGTTCCTGCGGAGGCAACACCACAGAAAACCTCCCAGCAACCTGGCAATTGGGGTTTGGCGAGGGTTTGCCTGTCTGACCTCACCTAAGCCATGAAGGGAGAGGGCCATGAAATCTGCTGATGTCTTTCAGGAGTTTAGCAAACTCAGCTCCATCATCTTGCTAGCAGGGCTCCTGTTTCCTAATGCTAAAGAGAGACTTGCAAGATTAAGTCTTGCTTCTCCTTTTCCCTCTGCAGATGCTGACAACATCACCTGCTACACCCCAGCAGGCCTGCGCATCCTCAAAGTGCCTGCGCTGGAGGCACAGCTCCACATCAGCTGCCTGACCCAGCTCTACAAGCAAGACTATGTCTTTCTGTGTCTTGTTGGCTTCTGCATATTCTTTTTTGGCACTGTGGCAGCCTGGCTGGCTGGCATCTGTGCTGTCATCTACGAAGTCCATGCTTCGAAGGGAGAGGAGGAAGAGGAGGACGAGGAAGAAGACACAGTCACTTAGGACTGGCAGGCCATCACGGGAGTTGAAGGCAAGGCCCCTCCTGCCTGGTTTCTCACCTTGTGTCCTGCTCCAGATGCTGGGTTGTTGGGTTTTTTTTTGAAGTGAAATAAAACTGCAAGAGAAGAAAGTCTCTGTGCTTCAGTTTCACTGTGCTGCCCCCGCTTGTCTCCTTCCACCTGGACCTGGAATATTGGCAAAATATTCATTCAGGGAGGAGGCATGGGTGGTGCATGCAGTGCCAGGCATCTGCAGTCCCACTCTGCCAGAGAATAGCAGGGTCATAGGTACAATCCAAGCCAGGGAAAAGCCCCAGTGCTCTGCTGTAGCCAGGGAGTTCACCAAAGCCTTTCTGACCAGAAAGTCTTTTCTGGGACCAGTTGAGAGAGCTCACCAGAGCCCCAGGAACCAGAGAACCTCCTGCAGTGGAAAGGCAGGTAGGTGAGAGAAGAGATCAAACAGAGGGCTTTAGGGGCCTGGGATCCCACAGAGTCCTGCTCTCTCCCCCATTACACTGGTGACAGCAGAGGCCACCATCTGTCCCCCTGCAGCCCAACTCCCTGTACCTCCACTGGTTTATGAACTTGTACAGAAATGTGAAGCCCAGCTCCAGGTTTGCACTTATGTCTAAAACTCTTTGGGTTTGTTGGGGGGTTTAACATGAAAAATGCTGCTTACATGCATCCCAAGTATTCTTGGAACTGGCCGGTGTTTCGATGCCAAAGTCCCCAGGTTGCACATACTCCCCGGGACAAAGGGAGATGTAAGTAAGATCCTTCATATCGCTGACACTGGTAATTGCCAAGCGATGTATCTGCTTACACACCCGAGTACAGCAGCTCCACGTGTGAAACACTGGCTTCTTCATCTGATATGGGCAGGATCCGCTGAAACAAAAGGGAAGAGCAGAAGGTTTCACCAGGTATGGTATAAATTCCTATGCTGACTTAGAGCTGTTAAACTGCAGACCCTGGATCAAAGCTGAAATCTTTGTCTGAGGCATAATCGGATTGACTGCGTGATCTGCTATGGATGGGTATGTGCTGGGGTCACCTGTGCAGTGCTGAGGGCACAGGTACAGCGCTGGGGATACACATACAGCGCTGGGGACAGATGCACAGTGCTGGGGTCACACATGCAGTGCTGGGGACACATCTATAGTGCTAGAGACACACGTACAGTTCTGGGGACAGATGTACAGAGGTGGAGACACATGTACAGTGCTGGGGACACATCTATAGTGCTAGAGACACACGTACAGTTCTGGGGACAGATGTACAGTGCTGGGGGCACACATGTAGTGCTCAGGACAGACGTACAGAGGTGAGGACAGACCTACAGTGCTGGGGACATGCGTGTGGTGCTGGAGACACACATGCAGCGCTGGAGATAGATGTGCAGTGCTGGGGGCAGACGTGCAGTGCTGGGGGCACACACACATACAACACTGGGGACTCACATACAGTGCTGGGGACAGACCTACAGAGGCGGGGACAGACGTGCCGAGGTACTGGGTAGGAAAACGTTCCTCACGACCTCCGGGACGACAGGGAAGCCTCGTCGACAGCAGAGTCACCCGCACCCGCATCAAACCGCCCGCCCCCCGGCCGCTCCCCCGGCCTCCCCGCCCCGCTCCCCGCCGCCTGGGGCCCGCCTGTGGGCGGTGCCGCAGGCAGACCCGGCCCCGGGCGCGGCCCCCTCCCGCTTCCGTCCCTCGTCGTGCCGAGCTGCTCCGCGCCGCGCCGGAGGGTGAGTTTGGGCCGGGGCCGCAGCGTTTTGGTCCCTATAAAGGGCAGCGGGCGCTCCGTGACTGAGGGCTGGCCCTGGGCAAAGTACCCGCGGGGAGACGGGGGTGGCGGGGCTCTGCCTGCGGCCCGCCTGCCGCCCGCCTGCCCGGAGCCGGGGCGGGGGGTGGAGGGTACGGGGCACACAGACAGATGCTCTGGAGGCCGGAGACGAAGCCTGAGCTTGCGTCTGGAAGCCCGGGCAGAACCTGAGCGGGCGTCGGAGCGAGGAGATTTAATCGCCTTTGTTTGGGTAAACTTGTTAAAAACCATTGTGGGGGAGTAAAAGCACTCCCGGGCAGCCGCTCTGCCCGAGCCCCTGCCCGGGCTGGGTCACGCTCTGCCCGAGCCCCTGCCCGGGCTGGGTCACGCTCTGCCGTCCCTTTGCCCTGCAGCTCCAGGCCGAAACGTGGCTGCATGGAAGGTCCAAATTGGATCTTGCGTGCTACAGCAAGCGCTTGTCACTAAAGTCCTTGGAGCCGGGACAAAGGTTATTGAGATGCACAGGCCGCCAGAATCCAGAAACAGCCGCAGAGCCGCACAGCTAGCAAAAGGCTGAGAGTCCCGTGGACTTTGGAGTGCTTTATGGGACTCCAGATTGCTGGAGTAACAGCATACAGCAGGGTCTCATGCTGGGAACGGAGCAGCTTTGCAGGACCCCCAGCGTAGTGCTTTGCTGCAACTGAATCGTGCTCTGGGCTGCTAAGATAAAACCCAGTTCGTAGCTTAGCCAGATGAAGGTAATGCGCCCAGTCCTCACTGGCAGGTGGGGGTTCCCCGAATTATTAACCTTGTGATTGGAAGTCACATGTGAAACGTGACCATCAGCGTGCTCTATGGGGTGGGAACATGGTGTAGCCTCAGTGTCTCAGTTCAGGGGTGCTAACCTGGATTACACGTGGGTGTACCTGACATGTTTTAGCTAACTGAGGTTTTCATTGCTCATATGGATAATCGTTTACCAAACTTCATGTGGACAAAGCCATCTGCTATTTACACCTTCTTCCATCAGTAGCAATCCCTTTGTAAATGAGAAAGAAAAGCCTCCAGTCCCCACAGATCCCCTGCCAGGTGTGCCTGTGCTGTTGAAATAGGAAGGCTGTTTGCTCTCATTTCATGATGTGGCATGTTTCCCCTCCCATGATGACAGATTGTGTTGGAGGGCCAGTGCAGGAGACACCAAAGCTCGGTGGAGGCACCAGAACGAGACTAGGGACTAGGCAGCAGCTGGGATTTGGTTTGGAGAGAGAATGGGCTCTGTGGTGCAGTGGGGTCTCTGCTGTCTCCTGCTGCGATGCATGCTGCATCACCATCTTGGGCCACACAGACAGAAACCATTTGAGGTTTGGGATTGCACAAAAGGACTGGTGCTGGATGATTGTGGGTAAGGACCCTTGTCCTCACTTGCAGCCAGTCACGCCGGAGTGCTTGGTGTCACCTTCCTCCCAGCAGACGGGGAGCAGGACAGAGAGAGAAGCATGCAACACAGCCTTGCTGTGGGCAGTGTGGCGGCAGGCTGCTTGGGTGTGCCTTCTACTCCACACTTCCATGTGAGGCCTGCACGAGGAAGTGCAGAGCTGTTGGTGCAAACCACACAGGGCCCAGTGTCGCAGGGCCAGCAGCCTGGCTGGGGCAGATGTTGGTAAATGCGATGGCTGGGTGTTGGTGGGGGCTCCATACGAGGCTCTGGGACAGTTCCTGGGAGCATCACTTGTCTTGCCAGCACCCCTTTGCTGAAAGGATTCAGTTGTTGCTGCTGGTGTTGCAGTGGGGTTTAATGCTGCTCTACGTCAGGGTGACTGAGCGGTTCCACCTAACCACCCATGCAGCCCAGCTCACTTCAGCTCCAGGGACTTCTGGGCCAGTTTGGGTTTGCCTGCGTTGTAATTCCCAGTTTGCCTCTCATCCCTAGAGCTTGCCCGTTTTCCCTTGGAGTTAGCACAAAGCGCCTGCATTCACAACATCCCTCAGCAGGGAAGTGGCAGGTCTGTTTCTCACTGCATGAAAAAACACCTCCTTGGGTGGGTTGTCTGTGTTTCCCAACTTCGTTTGGTGGCCCCTAGCTCTGGTGTTGGAAGCGAGCCATCAGCCTCCATCCATCTCCTCAGAGCATTCCTGCGGGCGCAGCTCCGTGTCAGCAAGGCAGTGGGACTCAGCCAGAGCTGATGGGACTTTCTGTGGGCTGTAATCCTGCTCTGCGCTAGATGCTGGACTGGGGCCATCCAGACACCACATCCCTCCAACACCTCAGTGATTTAATGCTTGACAGGAACTGAGCAGACAGCCCTTGGTTTGTGCTGCCCAACACCCAGCGGGCACCAAGGGTGAATATTTCCCCAGCTCATAATTTCTCCCTTCCTCCAGCCAGTCCCTGTTCCAGGAGAGCTTGGGCCCATGCTTCACAGCTCTTCCACACACACGGATCTGTGCATAGTGAGCTGCTGCTTCTGCCATCACAGCCCACCATAGTAACAGGCTCTCTCTTCCTGACAGCACCAAGATGGCTGCTCTGTCAAAGGAGTATGGCTACGTCATCCTGACAGGGGCTGCCAGCTTCATCTTGGTCACACACCTTGCGGTGAAGGTGGCCAAGGCTCGCAAGAAGTACAATGTAGAGGTGAGTGCACAGGCTGAGGTCAGAGCCGCTCTGCAGCGGGGGCTCCACACAACCTAGGTGACACCGTGCTTCTTTTTGGGTGACCAACTGACACCTCCTTGCCCAACCTCAGGGGTGCAGAAGGGATGAAGCTGCCATCCTGGCTTTCCAGATGGTGGGACAGAGTTTGGAAATCAGGTGCTTGGCACCGAGCAGAGGCAGCTGAAAGCACAAAGCTTTGATGAGCGAAGAACTGCATGGTTCTGTCTCTTTTTCCCTGCAAAGAAGCTCAATGCAGCAAAGGGGGGTGGAACAACAGTGACAGGAGGGTTTCTGAGGTTGGAGGGAACACATGAGACCTAGGACAAGCAGTCTTTCTAAGGGACCTTCCCTCAGTCAAGGATCCTGCAGGCTGGGCAGGACTGGCTGATGGCATGTGGAGGCTGCTGTGTCCCTTGGCTCCAGGTACAAACACCTGCATCACTCCAGCAAGAGGACAGCCCTGGGCACTTCCTCTAGGCCCCAGGTGCCTGATGGGTTTACCCTGCTCCTACCTGATGAAGTGAGAATGACAGCAAACCTGCCCAGCAGACACAGTGCTGGATTTCAGGATGGAGGAAGCCCCTCCCAGGCTGCCCCATTCCCAGCCTGTTCGTGGGCAATGGGCTGCTGCCAGCTCCCCAGAGGGAACATGTCCTCAGTATCGCTGCTTTTCTCTACCCTCCAGAGAGGTAGGATTTAAACAGGGAGGTCACCAGTACCTGGTACCTTCTGTTCAAAGCAGGTTGCTGAGGGAGTTCAGGAACTGGCCCAGGGCAAGCAGCAGTTTCAAAAGGCAGCGGTGGGCTCTGAGACAGGTTCTGACCTGCCAATGCAAGTCAGCCCTGGGAGCACCCCCACAGCCTGGGGCTCCTGGGAAGCAGTGCTACAGGACACACTTCTCTGCGGGGAACGGTGCTTACTCATGTTTCCCTGCTGTGGCTTGGTTGCTTTTTGCAGTATCCAACCATGTACAGCACAGACCCTGAACATGGGCGTATGTTCAACTGCATCCAGCGCGCACACCAGAACACGTGAGTACCACATACAGACACAGAGCTTGAAAACAGTGGGCTGCAGAGGAGAGCCTATGGCTAGAGACTCGCTGCTGCTGAGTGCCTGAGCCCACGGGGAGAACACCTGGCCACACAGCACCTCCTTACTGTGCTTTAAACCATGCAATGGGGTTGAGAGACAACATCCTCTTCCTCAGCACCCAGCTCATTGCCTCCATGGGTGGATCAAACCACATGAGAAATCTTGTGTCCAGAGTAGCCTGTCTGAGGGCTGCTGATGTGCTGTATTGCTCAGGTCTGCCAGGGGAGAGGCTAATGTTTGTACAGGCTGCAACTGCACATCACAGGGGTGCCAGGAGGAGCAACTCCTCCTGGACTAGGTGGTGGCAGGTAGCATTTAGTAGTGGCTTAAGGCACAGAAGTGGAAAGAGTGGGTGGCCTTGGAGAGGCACATATCGGGGGAAGCCCCTAGAAATCTGTGCATGCTCAGATTCCCTCCTGCCTCCATTCGTGGCCACAGCATGAAGCGTAGCTCTCCGGGTGGGGAGGCTTGGCAGATCCCTTAGCAGGGGCAGCTCCCAGCTTCTGCCTTTCCAGAGCTTCCTCTCTGTAAGCGACTTGAGCACAAACACAACCTTTTCACCTTTATTTCCAGGTTGGAAGTTTACCCTGCCTTCCTGTTCTTCTTAGCCACTGGTGGAGTTTACCACCCAGTAAGTGACACTACAGCGTGGGTCTGTATAACCAAACTGTGCTCTTACTCCCTGACATGGGGAAGGAGGGGAGGGGCACTGGGCCAAGCTAGCCCCTATGGAGGGGGCAGGCTGCTTCACCAAGCCGTATCATGCTTCATAGCTGTGCCCCTTCTGAAAACGTAGTGGTAAAGTTTTGCACAGGGGAACCACAAGTATTTAGTAAAACTCATGACTGCTGCTTCAGCTGTTAGGCCCGTTTCCTTCCCCTGAGGGTGCCTTGTTGGACAAACAAGCCTTTGCAGCCTCCAGACTTCAATGCTTCTCCTTCCTCTCCTAGCGAGCTGCCACAGGGCTCGGCCTCACCTGGATACTCGGGAGAATCCTCTATGCCTACGGCTACTACACAGGAGGTAGGTCTTTACCCCGGAAGGTGCGTGGAAGCCCAAGCCTACTGCAGCGGCCTCAGTGCTCTTTCCTCCAGCTCGCACCACAGAGGCAGTGTAAAGCTTCCAGTCAAGGGGTAGAGAAAGGGGTGCAGGTGCACAGGCTCCTAGCTCAGCAGTCTGCTTTTCCTACTGCTGGGAAGAGCACTGATCTATTAAGGGGAAGGTACACAGCCCAAGCATCTGCTGTTCTGCCTCAAGATTCATCTCTAGTTCCCACCCCATCGGGTTTTCAGGCTGGGCTAGTCTTTCAGCGATGGGCTGCTGCACTGACGTGTCTTTTTTTTTTTTCCAGAACCAAAAAACCGAAGGAGAGGGGCCATTAGTTCAGTTGCACTCATTGGGCTGGTGGGCACAGGTGTGTGTTCAGCTTGCCAGCACCTTGGCTGGATGTGCCAGGACTAACCCACCGTTGTGACGACTGCCTGGGAAACTGAAGAGATTTTTGGTTTGTTTTCATTTTCTATCCATGTTGGTCGTGGGGGTTTTTTTTTTCTCCATTTAATAAAATAAAAGTTGTCGATTCTGTATTTGCATTCTAAAATTCTAAAACGCTTTCTGAGGAAGTTTTGCAGAGCTATAGAAATCTGCCCATCAGGCAGAGATGATCTAAGCTTTTATGATTTTGGTGAACAAAAAGCCAGCTTCCAATCTGCTGATTTAATCCATGTAATAATAGTCCCCGCTGTCTTATCAGACGGTTCTGCACCCCTTAATTCTGTCACTCTCAGATAAGATGTTCTAAACAGAATTAATTTTATTCAATTGCTAAAAAAAAAAAAAGATGTAAGCAAGCATTTAAAGTTGTTGCTTCACCATTATAGAGAAGCAGGCCTGTGGGAAGGTAGTCAAACAGCTTTCGCTTAAGGCAGATGGTGCACTATCCTATGCTGGAGCTTGCTACCACTCCAGTTGTGCTCTATGCTGTGTGTGGAGATGCCTCTCAGGGCCATGCCTGTCCCAGGCAGCATCAGTCATCATGCCACAATATTTTGTCCCACCTTGGAAGTGAGGTACAGACAGAAAACAGAACTTGTGTTTACAAAGGGGCTAGAGGGAATAAACAATCCTACCTTAAGGCTTTTATACACTTAGAGAATAGGACCTGTAGCTACAGGTATTGTCAAGAGCTTATACACATACTGTGTAGGATCATACCTGTTAAGAAGCTGAAACTGAAGCTGCCTGAGGGTGCAAACACACAGCGGGGGATGGATGCAATCTGCACTAGGCCTCTGCCTTGGACAAGCCTCTGGCAACACTGGCGCAGAAGGACATGCTGGTGCTGCAAGCCAGACTGGTCCTTACTACTCTGGGGTTCCCATCCTCCAGACAGGCTGAGCCCTGCATACAGGTGCAGGGTGGTAAATGTTGCTTCAGCTATGCTGCCTCCCCAAGCACTTAAAATTTTAGAGCACGTTATTGCTGTGTAAATGATCCGCATCTGTGGCTGACAGGCAAGAATTGGTTGATACACCCTTGAGCAGGTTCCAGAGCCACTAAAACACAGATTCCACGTCACCCATCTCTACGCAGACAGTCTTCAGCTGCGAGTAGTACTCGATGGCTGCCCGCCCATTCTCTCTGCCAAATCCTGTGGGTACAAGCCAGAAGTGAGAACTCAGCTCCAGGCAGTGCCAGGTGCCACTCACAAGTCCCTGTAACGTTGTCAATACCAGGGAAGGTCAAACAGAGCTCACCTGATGCCTTGTATCCTCCGAATGGCAGCTCCACGGGGCTGATGTTGTAGTTGTTAATGAAACACATCCCAGCTTTGAGAGCAGCCACTGCTCTGTGAGCCTTCTGGATATCCCTGTAGGAAGAGGGAAATTCAGACAGATCCTTTCCAGTTTATCCCCTCCTTCCCTGTCAGCTGACATCCCACTGGAAGAATGCCAGCTAGTCACAGTGGTTTTTGGAGCCCAGTGTGCCCTACTCCATCCCTGCCTGCTCAAAGGATGCAGCACCTATTCCCAAGGACACTCAAAACTCCGTTTGATTTGAGAGGGCAGGACAAGGACACCAGCGAAGCAGCCTGTGGCAAGCAGCCAAGAGCCTTTTTTTGTGCTTTCAGCAGCATAGCAGGCTCCTGGTGCACAACTGCTAGAGATGCAGGAAGGCAGGCAGCAGGCCAAGATTAGCATGGAAGGAGCCTGAAGGACAGCTGGGTCCACCTAATCCTTCAGGAAAAACTAGGAGGAGATGTGCAGTCATGTACAAAGTTCCCTTTTGGCAATTCCCTTGCTCCAGCTCTTCCATACAGTTGTGCATGGTTAGGTGCTGAGAGAGAGGGGCCAGGGGCTGCAGAAAATGGCTGCTGGAATCTTCTCCCAGCCTGCTGATAGTGCCTCTGAGAATCACAAGCAGGAGAAAAAGACTCCACCAGGGAATGGAGTGCCAAGAAGACCACAATGTTGGCCCATTAAGGGCATAGTGATATATTTGCATAATAAATGTAAGCAGTTGGCAGACACAAAAGGCCGTGAAGGCTGGGGGAGGAGGGGCCTCAGGTGCTCGAGACAGAGATGCCCCTGCAGTACGTGGAGTAGCCGGAGGAGAGGACCCATAGAAGAGGCAGAGACCCGACCTGCCTGGTGGAGAGGCTCCATGCTGGATGGAGCCGGTGCAGACATAGAGAAGATGCCGTGACTGACGTTGGGATGAGCCCCTGCCAGCACTTGCAACCTACAGAGATGAGCCAAACAGTTTGCCGGAGGAGGCCTATACCCCTGTTGAGGACTGGGACAGAGAGACACTGTGATTTGTTGCTGCCTGCCAGAGCAGAGATGAAGCCCGGCGGGAAGAGATTTGCCTTGGAGAAAGTTCGTGGAGAACTGTCTCTAGTGGGTGAGATCCTAGGGTGCAGCAGGGGGAGGCTGTGTGGAATGGATGCCCCCATCCCAGCCAAGAAGGAAACCAACTTGCAAGGGACTGACTGAAGCCCCCATCTCCTAGTCCCTGCCCCCCCATCCTGTGCTGTGAGCAAGGGGGGAAGAAGGGAGCAAAATCATGGCTAAAATGAAGTCTGCTTCAGAATAGAGGGGTGGGGGGAAGGTGTTACCCAGACCCCCATTTTCCCCAGTCCCTGCCCCTCCTGGGCTGCCAACGGGAGGGAAGAAGGGAGCAAATTTCTAACTAAAGTCTGCTGAGGAGGGAGTGGTGGGGGAAAAGTGTTTACCTGGTTGCATTTGTTTTAAGATTGTTGGTTGCACTCCTGACTCTGTTTTTTCACTGTTTTCTCTTAAGCATAGTGTAATAAATTAGATAACTTTCTCTTCTGCACTCTGTGCTGAGTCTGTTTTGCCCATGTCATTAACGAGTTTGACTCTTGAGCTGCTGAATATATTTTTCTCCCCTGACCAACTAAGAAGGGGAGTAACAGACTGATTTTGGTGGGCGTCTGGCCTTTAGCCAGGGCTCAACCACCACACCATGCCAGGTGCTGCAAGAAGAGCATCAAGTTACTGCAGTATTTCTCTTCTCCCCTCCCTAGACTGCTTCCACACCAGCCATGCTACCAAGCCGTACCTGGTGAAGACACCGCCAGCCAGGCCGAATTTAGTGTTGTTGGCTCTCTCCAGAACCTCCTCCTCTGTGTCAAACGGCAGAATGGACATGACAGGCCCAAAGATCTCTTCCTTCACACATGTCATGTCATCTGTGCAGTTCCCTGGAAGCATGGCAAAGCACACGTGCTTGAGCAGGAACAGTCAGCCAAACAGTCTGGGCATTTGGCAACCCATGCAGCCTTTGAGACAGCGCTCGGCACTGCAGAGACATCCCCCACCTGCCACGGCTTGGCTGGCAGAGGAGCAAGTCCCATCCTGCATCTCAAGGCAGCAGAGGCACAAACCATATGTGTCCAGCCAGACCCTCCAACAGCAGATTTCTCTGGACACAGGCCCTAAGTGCCTCAGCGCTCCCTAGTACACCCGTACCTCTGCCTGTCCACACTGTGGATGTACACACAGGTAGGTTACACTGAATGCAGCTTTCTCTAGAATAAACTCAGCAGCACCCACTTAGAAGCCTGCAGTACCATGACTAGGGAAGATCATACCTAACACACAGGGTCGCATGTAGTAGCCGTTCTTCAGCTTTGGGTCATCTGGCACATACAGGTCCCCACCGCACAGCACCTCTGCCCCCTGAAAAAGAGCCAAGCAGAAAGTAGGCAGGCACGTCCAGAGGCATCCTGCCCATCTGCCACAGCTCAGGAGGACTGATACTCCCTGCTGGATTTAAAGTCCTGATGGACAAACCGTATCTATGCCCTCCCTGGTGTCTCTCCTGGACAGCTGACAGAGCATCACTGATAGATCAGGGGACAAGACCTACCTGAAAGTCTAAACAATGTGGATTTGGTGTGCAAGCACCACAGGAGCCAGCATAGGTTGGAGGGAAGTGACTACAACTAGGAGTAGATCTCAGCTAGCATCACGTTTACTTCCACATCTTCACATGGCATGAATGTCCTCATTAGAGTCAATCAGTCCCTTCACACACCTACCCTCCTTCAAATGCCCCACTTGATATAGGGATTTCTCCTCTCCCCATATCCCTTTCCACATCAATCTTACTGTCTCCAAATCCTCATCTAGCCCTCCAAGCTTTCACTCAACAGATCCTCTTCTACAGCCCATCCCCAAACTGGCTACACCTAGTCACGTCTCTAGGGCTGACACTTAAAACAACTTTACACTCCACAATAAAACCTAGAAAGGGAAATAAAATAAAATAAAAGCCTGGGTTGATCTTACTGATCTTACAGAGACTTCCAGCAACCTGTAAATTTGGCCTTTGACCTTACTTAAGCTCTTTCTGCAACCAGTAAAACTGGAACCCAAATGAAACAGCAGCCAAGCGTGCAAGGCATCACCATAAAACTTAGATAAACCATCCCAACTGCGTGGATTCTCCCATGACACACTCACTATGCTGGGCAGCTGATAACCTCTAGAACTCAGCAGCACCAGGATATGAAAACCCATGTCACCGTCAATACTGATTTAGAGATGTGCGCTGGGTCGCTTCTAATCTAGTGGCCCAAAACACCTAATGAGTAATCCAACCACAAAAGAAAGCCAGCTTAACCAGGAAGGCACGGGGCAGGAAAGCAGCTGCCAGTCTGTCTGTCTGTCTCACAAGAAAGATATTTCAGGGTAGCCACAAGGCAGCATCACAATCTCACCTGCTCCTTCGCCTGCTTGATAAAGCCCTGGACACGGTCCAGGTGGGGCCGGTTGATGAGGGCTCCCATCCGTGTGTCTTCCAGAAGCGGGTCTCCAACTTTAATTTTCTGGGTGCGTTTCACCACCTCCTTTGTGAAGGCATCCAGTATCTTCCTCTCCACAAACACTCGTGTGCCATTGCAGCATACCTGGGACATGGGACAGGCTGCTCAGAATGAGGCACATGGTCCTTCCCTGGCTTGGGCCCTGCTACAGCGGCTCTCAGAAAAGCCGCTCCACAGGTGCCAAAACAGCGACCTCATCCCTAGGGACAAAGCCTAGATTACCCTGCTGCACGTGACTGCACAGCACAGTCCATGCTGAACACAGTGCTACTGATGCCACCATATAGGAAAAAATGCAGTCACCGGCAGGAGAGATCTCCAGCAGCCCTTTCCATTCCCAGAGATGACCCTACTAAGCCAATTTGCCAGCAGGATTACACAAAACCCACAACACATGTGGGGATCCCAGATTTGGGACAATGGACAGAGCCTCACAGGGCTGTGGCTAAGCACACCAAGCTAGAACCTGCTGCCCTTCCAGAGGACACCAGCGCAGCCTCTTCTGACCTCTGTGTGCCAGACCAGAGCCCAGGGCACAGCAGCAGCTGCTAGAGATGCTCCACTTCTGGGAAGGACAGGGCATCAGCTAAGGCACACTCCACTGTGATGCCCTACACTGGCTTCTGCAAGGGCACCTTTTCTGATCCCTTGGAACACTGCACAGGGAAATGCAGGAGAAGAGGAGTGCTTCAGAGCATCCCTCACTAAGCCAGGTCACAGGCTGGCTCTTCTGCCCAACTGTCAAGCCACTCCACCACACTCCCATCCCGCAGACACACACCTCACCCTGCGTGAGGAAGTTTGCCATGAGGGCTCCATTCACAGCGTTCTCCAAGGCACAATCGGAAAAGATGATAAGGGGAGATTTGCCTCCCAGCTCCAGGGTGACTGGTTTGATCCCTTTAGCTGCCATCTCCATGATCTGACAGAAACAAGGACCGAAGAGACAAGTGACCCACTGGTAAACGTGAGGTAGGAGACACCCAAGGTGAACATTCCCACAGGGCCCTTCACCAACAATAGAAGCAGCACGAAGGGCAAGCCAGGTATCTGAGATACATCTAGTTCAGACCAAGGACAGTCTCAGAGGGTTTGGGATTTTTTTTTTTTTTAAAGACAAACCCAACAAAACCTGAGGAGCCATTTGCAGGAAGCCTTGAGCTCAGCCCAAGTCTGGAGGACAGCTGTAACTGCACCCCATGGATATGCAAACGTAAGGAGAGTTCAATGGGCAACATTTCCCTTCTTTCAAATCAGAACTTATTTTTTACAACTCTTTGTAAGGACTTTTACCTTTTGAAGAATAAACTGAAGGTAAGAAATTCACAGAAACTAACCTCCTTGTTAAAAACAATACATTGTATGCAGCAAAACTGAACCAGTTCTGTCAGAAATCCTCACCCATCTTCCCAGTGCTGCTCTGGTTTAGGTTTTATTTTACCTCTTCCTTACACAGATACCTGCTTTAGAGTCTCACAGCCTTCCCCGAAGCCAGAGGCTAAACAAGGAAAGATGACTAAGGGGCTCCTCTGAAAGAACCAAGTGCCCAAGCCCATGCTCAGTGGGCTAACTGGAGTCCCAGTGTAATCCTGTATGCGCAAGCACCTTGCTTGTACCCAAAAATGCGAACTCGCACCCCATCTTTACAAGTTTCATGTACAAAAGCTCCAGGGGGTACTGACATCCACAGCGCAGCAGGAAGACTGGCACTAGAAAGCCCCTCATGCCCCCAAGTGCAAAGGTGTCTTTACCTTGACGCCAGTTGGCACGCTGCCAGTGAAAGAGATTTTGGCCACATCTGGGTGATGACAGAGGAACTGTCCCGTGGCCGCTCCACCCTGCACCACGTTGAAGAGCCCCTTGGGCACACCAGCCTCTGTGAAGATCTCTGCCAACCTCACCACCGAAATGGGGGTGAAGGGAGAAGGCTTGAAGACCATCGCATTGCCTAGGGGAACCCAGACAGAGGCAAGGTGGGATTAAAACCCAAACTGCTTTAGGAAGAACAATGACAAGCAACCAACCAAAAGAAAAAACCCCAAACCAGAACACCCCACGCAATGAGCTTGTCTCAACAGATCCCAGAAGATCTCTCATAAGAGAGGGAGAAACAGTTTCAGCTGAACTAATGACAGGGAGGAACTGCATCTTTCTGCTGGGAAGGGCTGAGGGAATATGGGGTTGCTGGTCCTGCGCTGCAGACACTTCCAGACCTTCTCAGCCAGGTGCAAAGCCATGCAATCAGCCTTTTTCCTGCCCCCTCAGCATCCACCATGTTCCCACTGCCATTGCTTTTCCCGTCCTACCAGAGTATCAGCTGGAAGGTTCTGCTAATCCTTCAACAACTCCTTCAAGGTAATCCTAGACTTCATCCCCCAAAACACTCTCCCAGACAGGATCACTCAGCTGCAAAGAGAAGCTTGCACGGGCAGAGAGTCTCCATTACCACAAGCCAACGCCGGGGCAGACTTCCAGCAGGCAATCTGAAAAGGGTAGTTCCAGGCTCCGATCCCAACACACACCCCAAGGGGCTCTCTCCGAGTGTACCCAAAGGATCCCCCAGGAAGCTGGATGTGTTCACCTGCAAATAAAAAAGTCAGCCAGAAGGTAGAGAAGAGCAAAGCCCCTTCCTGTCTTATCAGAGCCACAGGGGCCAGAGCTCATTTTGGCTGGGAGCAGAGGCACGGGGTCGGTATCCCAGCGGGCTCGCAGAGCGTGCTTAAGTGCCCACAGAGTGTGGCTGCATTAGCTAGAGATCTCTGAAAATCCTTTCAATATCTTCAGAAAAAGGAGTTGACCATTTCAGCAGCAAAGATAAAAGTCTCATGCCACTTAAGTTACCAGGGAATGCAAATGGGAGGACAGAGAGTAAATGACAAACTCCAGTAACGTTCTCACCTGCTAGAGACCCTGCCAGTCCTGCATAGTACTCCAGGCACTGCCAGGAGATGTCAATGTCCACTCTGGCTTCAAAGATGGATTTCCCATTGTTGATTGTTTCCAAAGTGGCAATTTCTTCTCTCTGCTCCTGTGAGAGGCACAGTACAGCAACAACAGGTTAGAGAAGCTGGTAGTCTCCCTGTGGAGTTCTATAGCTGCTTCCCAGCTACACAAGTCCCAAACAAGGCTCTGCTGGGAGAAACTGTCATCTCTAAAGGTCTAATAGTCCCAGTCACTATTTATCAGCTTCCCAGTGGCGACCAATTGCAGGGGAATGTCAAACAGATAGCTGCTGGGGTTCGCTGCTGGGGTTTGCTGCTGGGCCAGTCTTGCTTAACACCCCTGTTTATGTAAAAGATGAGCAAACTTGAACTGAGAAGCCAGCTGGTAAACAGTGATTAGAATTCATAGAACCAAACCGGGAGGAACTGCAAACAGCAAGATCAACATGGAAGCAGAGGACGTGGTGATGGACAGGCAAAGCAGCACAGCTAGAAAGCATTCTTTAACAGGCCACCTCCCAGGCAGAAATATTGCCCTGCTGTGGAAGTCTGGCAGAAATAAGAGAGTTTTCTTCTCATATAGACACACCAGGGAAAGGAGGTCTGGTTTCTTACAGATCTGTGCCTCCATGGCGACTGACTTCCATGTGTGAGAGCACATTATCACACAAAGCAGTCTGCGATACAGCTAGCTCCTTTATATCCTCTCCCATGTGTATTATCTAGCAGCTAAGGTAAACCCCAGCATTCCTACTTTCTTTTATTACTAAAACCAGACACACTCTAGTCACGTGATGACAGTGCTGAACAAGCCAGAAGTTCAACAGTGTGTCGGTTACACAATCTCAGCTTTGAAATTGCATGCAGTGAAGCTCAATCTCTGAGGCTGTAAGAGAAGCGTGAGCCCTGCAAGACCCCAACTGGATGGCCTCAGTTTTATGTTATCTAATAGCATAAAGCAGGAGGTACACACCAGCCCTGAATACAGCGATAAGACAGAAGCCCTGCCCAAGGCAACACACTGTCTCCTCTGGGCAAAGGTGGGGTTTAATTGCTGCATTCCTCCCGGAGATCTGAGAGTCCTGCAGGAAGCCCCTGGCAGCCACACTGAACCATGAGAAAGCTCAGGGACAGAACAACCCCTCTCCAAAAGAAGAGGCGAGCTCCCACAACATACCCGAATAATTCTGGCAGCCTCCAGCAACACCCTGCTCCGCTCCATGCCAGACATCTGGCTCCATATTTTAAAGGCAGACTTTGCACTCTGCACAGCCAGATCGACCTCCTTCTCCCCAGAGCAGATCAGCTTGCTTATCACTCGACCTGGGCACATTTATAAATAATAAATAAATAAGATAGAAATCTCAGAAAATGGGGCACGAAAGAATATGGTTTATCTTGCATCAAACCCCAGAAGACTTCAGCCCAGCCACCTCTGCCAGGCTACACAGCTTCACACAAGGGTTCCCATGATTTTTAGTTGGCCACGGAAGTGCTGCAATTCAGCTGGTCTGAATTAAAAGATCTATCTTTTTTCCACAGTCGTGTTCTAGTTACTAATTAGCTCCAATTCTTACAAAATTCCTCTGTTTTGCACTGGCATTTGTTATACTTTTACCACCAACTCCAGGAGCCTGTTACAGATTCACAGAATTGTAGGGGCTGGTTTCTCTCCAGAGATCATCAGGTCCAACCTCCCTGCCAAAGCAGGTACCCTAGGACAGGTTGCACAGGGAGATGCCCACACAGGTCTGGAATATCTCCAGAGAAAGAGACTCCACACCCCTCTGGGAAGCCTGTCACCCTCACTGGGAAGAAGTTCTTCTGCAGATTGGTGCAGAACTTCCCAGGCTTCAACTTGAGGCCATTGCCCCTTGTCCTGTCCCCACAGACCACTGAGAAGAGGCTGGCCAATTCCCCCTGTGTCCCACACTTGAGATATTTATAAGGCCTGATCAGATCCCCTCTCAGTCATCTTTTCTCAAGGCTGAACAGCCCCAGGTCACTCAGCCTATCCGCACAGAGATGCTCCAGTCCTTTAATCATCTTTGTGACCTTCCACTGGACTCTCTCCAGGAGATCCCTGTCTTTTCTGTACCAGGGAGCCCAAAAACGGGGCTGTCATTACACATTCCTCAGCACAGTTAAATATACTCGAAGCAATTCTAGTGAGCCCCGGGCACCCCCAAAAATAGATTAAAAAGGTTTGAACTATGTCTTCTGCTGTGAACGGGCTGGGGGCTTCGCTTGGCTGAGAGCCAGAGCCCGGTGGCACTAAAAAGCCCGCTGCCGGACCTGCAGAAGGCAAAACGCTGCCACCACGGCACTCGGGACACCTGCACAGGCCGGAGCAAGCGGCGCCTGCTCAGTGCAGCCGATGTATTGAGCTGAGAGCACCCGGAGCCAACGGCCCGTACGGGAAAACAACTCCTGGCCACTGGCCCCGCACCAGCGTGGGCTTAAACACCCCCCTACACACACGCAAACACCCAGGAGCAGGCAGCGGGGCAGTACCTGTGGCCGGTTCATACACCTCCTCGGCCTGGCCACCATCGACGGGCTGCACGCGGGTACCGGCCCGGTAGTTGAGGGGCTGGCTGACGGTGAGGGTACCGGTAACGCTGCTCATGGCGAGGCTGAAACGAAAGGTAGAGAGCCGGGGTAAAAGCTTCGACAAGCGGGACGGCGCCAGCATCGGCCAGGACGCCTATGAGAACGCGATAAGGCGGCGGAATCCACAGGACAAGAGCCCTCAGCCCGCCGCTTCCGAGCCCGCAGCCACCGCCTTTTGCCTCAGGGCCGCGGGCTCCGCCCACACCGCCGTATCCACCAGCGGCCCCTGCCCGTCGCTTAGGTGCCCCCTGGTGGCTTGGAGGTAGCACACACACGCGCCTCGGGGTGGTGCCGAAGTTTCTAGGGGTCCGAGTGAAGCGTTAGCAAATGGACGCGTACAGCCAAAACGCAGGGAAAGCAACACGCCTACGGTCCGGCTCTCGGCTGCAGAGTTCCTGAGAAGTTCCTCGAGCAGCTGCGCAGGTTGCTGTGAGGATTGAGAGCCCCCCAGGAGCTACTGTATCGAATAAATGAGAGATTTGGGTAACATGCAGATGCGCCCCTCAGCGCTGGGGTGACAGCGTGGTGCACAGAGTTCCTGAGGACAGAGGTTCTGGGAGCAGGATGGGAGTTTCCTAGAATCACAAAATGGTAGGGGTTGGAAGGGACCTCAAGAGATCATCGTGTCCAACCCCCAAAATTACTGTACATAACACTTCCAAAGCCATTAAGGAGGAGGTTGCATTACACCTAATTAACTGTAGCTCTCAGTTGGATCCAACAACCATAGGCCGTAGGATAAACCGCTTCAGCCAGGCTGATCCATACAGGTAACAGGCTAGAATGGTTCTAGTTTTGCTCTCTTGAACTAAGAGGGCACGTAGCAGGGAAAGGAGAGTGCTGGGGGAGGGTGTGGCTACAGCAAACAGAATGGTAAGCAAGTAAGAGCAATGAAATCCAGGGTTAGAGCTGGGTAAGCAGCAGCTAACAGCAGTTGTTTCCCTTCACCTGCCAAATACTCGGGTTTGGGTAGCAGAGCATCACATAAAGGTTCCACACTCACAATTTATTTTTAAGTAATCCTATAGAAGTGCCCCATACTTACTAGTAAGAATTAATCCCATACTCTGTGTTTAATACAGCATTGCATATGCTTCACACAGCCACAAGGTGTTTCAGAACTGTCCCCTCGCCACACATCCAGTAAAAAGCTCCCAGTAGAAGGTTACCATGTGATAAACCTCTGCTCAGAGGGGAACAGATCAATAACCTCTGGGGGTAGTGTCTGCTTCACCAGTCAGCCTAACCTGAGAGAGGCAGTGAGATTTATTCTCCTCCTTAAAAACAGTGAGCAAATTCCTGCCAGCAAGACAGATCCCAATAGTTGTGTGGCAAAGCAGACAAGAGTGTAGTGCTGCTGTCATAACCCCTCAGGCAACACTGGGGTCAGCAGCAGTGGATGGTACTGACAGAATTTAACAGTTTACTCAAGGCTGAAGGCCAGGTTTGCTTCTATAATTGAGCAGATGCCAGTATGACTAGGATAAAAGTCACTTTCCCAGGATGATCGTTACAAATTTTCCAAGTTGTCTACTTCACAGATCTCGCTCTTGCTACCCAAGCTGCCTTCCATGCTGTAAACGACATCAACCACGCTAAATCTATGTATTTCTACTTCTTCTACAGCATAATGAAGAGACATCTAAACAAACATGCCCATGCCATTTATTTCTCAAAAACAAAAGGTCAAGTAATCTTCTGAGAATTTTCTTGGTTTGATGAGCAAACAACTGCTGGTAGAATACTCCAAGTGGAAGTTGTTTCCAAGACCGTGGCAAATACTGCATAGGCTGGTTTTGGATGTGTGAAGCCTGGTGCAGAATCCCATCTTGTTACCTCCCAAAGGCAGTCCTGTGCACTGTTCAGACCTTCCATGAAGGCTGGAACAGCACATTAGGAGAACTTCCCTGCCTGAGGTGGTGGACCAAGGAAACCCCCTGCTTGCTTGGTGGCAGCCCGGGAAGGAGCAAGACCAAGCATCTTCTGGATGTTCTGCAGAAGTAAAAAAAGAACAAGACAATGTCAGGCCACAACAAGGGAAATGCCAAAGAGGAAGAAATCCCAAATCCACTTACAAGTACAACCTTCCCACTAGTTACAACAGATTCAGGTTCTCACCTGCATATCCTTACCAGTCTGGCTATTATAGACTGCATATCGAGCCCCACACATTCAAAAAGGGCTTAGCAAGGCCAGACAACCATCCACAACAGCTACAATTAAAGCTGGGCCACTCTCCCCCACATCCACAAAAGCCTTCCAACCATTAAATCCACATTCTAGTTGAAGGTTCTTTTGCACCTCCAGCTACATGCACACAGTCCACTGGCAGGTACCTTGTTAATGTCTTTGCAAAAGGGTTTGTTTAAAAAACAAGCTAGAAGTTATCTTTGCATTCTAGCTGCAGCAAGCACAGAAGAACAGGCCCCTAACATCTGCTCTGAGGCAGAACCAAAGCAGATTTCAGTTTTCAGAAGCTCCAGAAACCCAGTGCTGATAGCAACCAAAGCTTGAGAGTCTGCAAGCTGGTGAGGAAGGCTCTCCCCTAATGCAGCTGGAATTTGGGTCAGCAACATGGAAACCAGAGTGTGTGCCTAGTTCAACTCCTTGGGCACAGAGTTAACACAAACAGTAGTGATGCAGACGGAGCAACGGTCAGTGGAGACACGCAGTGTAACAGGACAAATGTGGCAAAACCCCAAAACTGCCTACTGACCTCACCTGCATCTGAGCAGGGTGTTTAGTGGAAAAAACAAACAAGGAAAGACTGAAGTAACAGAGCCAAGCATTAGTTAAAAACTCCCAGCAGAATATTTAAGTTAGACATTTTTCTTGATTTCTGTTAAATTCCTTTTCAGTTTTGCAGCAGTGCAACTACAAAGAGCCACCGGTTCCTTCAGCTAAAATAGCTGCAGCTCACACTCAGAAGTAGCTACTGCTCATGCAGTGCTGGCAAAACAAGGACATCTGAAGCTGAGGCAAGAAGAAAACAACTGGAGAAAAACTAGGGAAAAAAGGGAAGACAGGGCTTCCTAATTCTACACTAGTAAATTAAAAAAATAATTGGCAATTATTCCAGGTGAAGGCTATGGGAAGGAAGGCTTTAGCCCACGCACAAGCATGAAAGTAAAGGAGGGGAACCCTTGAGAAGAGGGTGACAGCGGGTTTAGCCCACGGCCTACATAAAATCAGCCACTGGTTGATATTCAGCAACTGAATATATATGTGAGCGTTTCACTGCAGGAGACTGCTTCATGTGGTTCCTCCTCCTGGAGCTTCTTAGTTAAGAGACAGACAGAAAGGAGAGAACAAGAGCAGCTTCGGGACAACACCACCAGAGGGTGCTGCAGAGTCAGCAGCAGGCAGGACCAGGATCCTGCCAGCTTAGTGCTGGTTCATCAGTAGAGCAGAGCAGAGATCCCAGCAGACCATCCAAAGCTGCGTGCACCGCCTCTTCCCTGTTCCTTTGAGTATCGAGAGAGCAGAACTGTGGTGCTAAAGTTCGCTCCATGTGCTCGAACAGTTCCAAGAGATGACAGTTTGTCTTATCTGGATTCAAGACTACAGTCGCTCCTCAGCACAATCCTTCCTGAGCTAGCCTCCTGCACTGGCTGCAAAGCAAGTTTTCCAGGACACCAACCCTCAAGTCTACATAGCTGGAAACACCATGGCTGGGGCAAGGTCCAAAAGAAGTTTGCTGCGGGCCACATTGCACAAGGAAGTCTGCAGAGTATACTGCTAACACAAACAAGATGATCACCTTCAGGAGCAGGAAAGGAAGACTAAGATTTAAGGATCCAAATTCATCACTTAGGTTCTTCTATGCTTCCCTCAAATGACTCCAAGAAGGACAGGAGCTGCTTCTGTTTTTGTCTTCAAAAGGGGCCTCAGACAAAGCAGAGACTCCCTGCCCTGAGATCAGGCTGTGTGGGAAAGTACACTCCTGGCAGCAGGGAAAATCATTGTCTCCCCTTCCCACTGGGAACAAGTTTCACCAAGAAGCAGCCTGATCTACACTTGAGGTATGTGTGAAAAGGAAGTGAAAGCCAGCAGCATATTCCTTTTCACAGACACCACAGGTGAAGGCTCAGAGCTCAGAAACAGGACTGGGGACAGAGGATGTAACTCTGACATTATTCCTCCCACCCAACGCAGCCGCAGACTTTCCCAGCCGAAACCCTTGCTCAAGGACCCTTGGAAGGCCTCTCCCAGCAACCCTCCTCTCTCCAAACAGGAAGGCAAAAGGAGCTAGGGGACAGGATTTACGTGCCAGGGAGAGCTGGGAACAGCGCAAAGGAAGTTACTCACTGTGAGTTGACTATTTTGGGAGATGCTGGCCAGGTCACAGGCAGCAAGCTTCCCAGTCAGTGTTTGAAGAGTTTATCACCCCCACATGCCTGAGGACCACATGAAGAGACTGCCTGATGCTGCTACTGCCTGTCCCACAAATGTCAGTTTAATCACTGTCCAGATAGTCTCCCTACCCTCACATACTCCCCTGCATTTCCTTCCAGGTCAGTTTTTTCACACACACAGGAGCTCCTCTACTTCTGAGCTCCACAGTCACATCCCTCTTCCCTATCTTTGATCCCTTCACAGCCAGCTCTGGGATTTAAGGGAAGGCTGGAGGATGTATGGTCTCCATAGTTTGTTCATAACCTTGTTCTAACTCCACATCAGTTCTCTTCCCTTGGCCTAACACCTGTTTTGAAGCTGATCTGGTGAGATCTCCCCTTTTACACACGGTGAAACACAAAGGGTCACAAAGCTTTCACTTCCAAGTCTCTGGCATAATTTTAAGCCCTTAAGTACATCCTTCCCCTTCTCCATCACCTTTCATAGCCTTTCAAAGTCTTCTTCCCAGTGCTGTTATCACCTAAGTGCCTTCAAATCGTAATAAAGCAAATCACAGCTTCAGTTCCTTGCTTTTGCACAAACTAATGTGGCTGGTTTCTGCCCTTCCCTCCATGTAGCAAGGAGGAAGAAACCAAGCTGCCTAACAGCTGGCGAGCTGCAGGTAGTTAGCCACAGTCACCTAGATAAGGCACTAAGAACCCTGCAATCTAAAACTCCACAAAGACAGCCTTTTCCAAAGCAATAAAGCAATTTCCATCTTCCACAGGGCCATCAGCATGAACTTGCAAGCACAAGGGCATTTTTTTCCCCCAGAATTTCTCTTTAAAGTCCAACCTATTGCAAACAGCTCAGCATTTCTGCTCAGAACCAGACTGGATCACCACTCTGTTCATGCCATCTATTGATTTCACAGTAAGAAACACCAGGAAATGCTTTGGACTAGAACTAACCACAGGAATTTAATTTTTTTTTCATTTTTTCTTTAAATCTATGGGGGATTTTTCTGCAAGGAAGTTCCCCAATCAGCTCAATGTGTGCAGAAAACAAAACAGAAAAAAATCTTGCTGATGGTGCTGTTTAGTTTCATATAACTATCTGCAACATTGGGAAAGAGGTACTTTCCATGTAAGAGGTAAGTAACACAGAGCAAGCACCAGACAAGATTTCCAGAAGGAACAGCATCAGGTCACAGCATCCCAGGAATTCAGGAAGATGATCCTAAGAGGTAAAAAAGGTCTCATTTCTTTCAAAGCAGCAAGCACTGCTCCAGGGAAATGAAACAAGATTTGTCTTGCAGCAAACAGAATGAGGAAGCCTTTGGTACCCTGAAGCTGGCCCTGCTTGGTGCGACGGGTGAGCCAGAGGACCTCCAGGTGACCCTTTCAACATAAATCATTCTACAACTTGTGACCTACTTTCATACTGGGCCAGACACAAATCCATTTTAACACAACCATCCCATATGGATGGCTACAGAGAATTCAATACATTAGCATGCACTTTGTGACTAAAGGAGCTCTCTATTTTTAAGCTTCTTCATCAAGCTCATCCACACTTCTGACAGCAACTGGCATCATTTCCCTTTGCTGATCTGCTGTAAGTCTTTCTAAGTCCCTTGGCATCCCTTGAGGAAAGCAAACAAGTCGGTCAAGGAGAAAAGCAGCAAGAATCCAGGAAGTGAATCAAAGAAAGAGGACATATAAATACAGAAGAGCAAATAATTCACAGCTAGTTGCACCAGCATTCATCCAGCTCCCACTGTCTATTAACTGTCCCCAGGAGTCTCTGGGAAAATTTGGCAAAGCAGTCAGTGGAAGGCCCTCTTGTCCTTACCAGCCATTCTGCCACTTAAACTGCAAGCAAGCCTTCCTGAACGGGCATTTCCCCTTTCCTTGCTGACGTTTCTCTTCTCAAAACAGATGGGTATAACCAGCTTTGTTGGGGACCTGTTTGTAGCCTACTCTTGGCTTATTCTACCAAACCCCCTTTCTGTGTTATTCTGACAGAGAGACCTGGTACAGTTCTTAAGACTCTGAACAAAAATAAATTTAAAAAATAATCAGGCAGTCCACAAGAAACAGGAAGGACAAACCCAAAAGAACAGGTTTAGGTCTTTCCTCACTTTCCTTCCTTTTTCTCACTTAATTGAACTTTTACAGAACCTCAAGTAACCAAAGAAGTATCCCCTAAAGACGCTACACTTTTTATTCTCCTATTAGTGTAAGAGTCAGTTGTTAAGAATCAGTATTTGGCTTGGCTTCTGATGGAGACAATCTCCTCGTATGGCAGTCCACAAAGTTATTGGACACATGAGGACCAGGAACCCACTTCTGCCAACTCTGCCCTAGTACCCCGGTGCAAGTCTGTCAAGTCTTCAACACCAGTCCAGGGAATTGACTGTTTTCATCATCCCACCCTAGAACTGCATTGAATAGAGATGTGCTTTCCATTCTACAGGCATGCAAGAGAGACAGCAACGTACTCACCTGTCTGATTGACATTGTGCAGAGAATGTAGAGGAAGATGAAGGAGCAGTCGGTGTAATCTTCACCTAGAAGGTTGCGGTGGGAGAGACCTTGGATGTATGAGAGGGGGATAAACGGAAGCTTTGCAACCACTCTGCCATCAAATCTGGAAAGGAGAGACCTGGATCACAACTGGGGACAGTGAAAGAGCCTTTGGAACAAAGGAACATCTTCAGCAGGCCATCAGAGCAGAAGAGACTGTGTGGAAGGACACAAAGCCGTGCTGCCTTCTCCAACGCATTTTAGTATACACTACACCAAAGAGGCTAAACACACCTTTCTCACAACACCCTCTACACCCAAGCATCCACAGGGTAAGCAGGCTTCCCTCAATAACAATTTGGTCACAGGCAGTGTTTCATAGTGATTTCAATGATGAGCTGGACACACTATTGATTCATAAAATCCTGGTGGTACTTTGCAGTTTACTGGTGCATTTTATTGAAAAGTCAGATTTAGCAGATCACTTCCCAGTACACAGCCAGCACTTGAGTAAGAGGTGGATGATCATCACCCTGCAGGATTGCAGTTACTGTTTTAAGCAAAAGAACGTTTATTCCTTTAAAGAGAAGCGTAAACCAGACACCTTTTCCTTTCCTAGAACAGCTCCACTTCTCAGCACAAGAAGGATACATAAAAGCCACCAACAGAACCCTTTTTAATAACAACAGTCTTCCCTGCTTTAGCTCTAAAGACAAAGATAGTGCAGAGGCAGGACGATACCGCATACTCCAAATGGCCTATCCTGCTCCTGGAACTCCTCCAGGTCCACATTCTAGGGCATTAGGCAGAGTGTGAATTCTGGCCAGTTTGCAAAGATTTCTTCCAACTCTCATAGTCCAACCCAATCTTTTGAAGTAATTGTGTGCAATGCCTCATCAGCATGTGCCTATCTGGATGTTATTTTCTCTGCATGCACTGATTTTCTAACAGGTGTTTCTTGTTTCAAACGATCCCAAACAAGCCTTCTTTTCCTGTGGAGATGTGTTCACACAGCTACAGCTCAAACACACACCAACTTTGTTTACATCTCACAGGCAGTTTGGCAAAAGACCTAGGAACGGATGTTTATCTCCCTGTAACATCCCCCAGTGACCTAAAATTCTGCGTTATTCCTGCTATGAGAGTGACAAATACTTAAGCAGCAGCACCCTGAGGTACCTGCTTTTAATTCCAGCAGGTTTTCAGTTATTGTGAAGAGACACTGAAATGCACAGCTCTGTAAAGCTGAGAACCCACTGCATTAAAAAGTTTGTGACAAGAGAAAATTGAGACACATGGAAGTTAATTTCTCTTTCAGAAGAAATCCCATCTGCTTGGAGGCCACTATTGCTACAGATCTCATGGCCTTAACATTTAAGCTACAATCATTCAGCTGCTCATCTTCAACAGAGCATGATGCTCATTGGGTTTAAACCAGCCCTCTTGACATATCTTTCCAGTATGATCCACCCTGGTGCCCCATTCCTGCTGACACTCTAAAGAAGAGGGGCACTCATCACCACTGTTTCCATTTTGGCTAACCTGACACTTGGCAAAGGTCAGATGCCCAGACACAGAGCAGCAGCAGTGGCTGCACAGTACTTGTCCAAAGGACAGCACATCATGCAACTTCCATGGAATTCCCATCCCTTGTGTCCCCCAGAGCATTGAACTCATTCAAGAACAGGAAAGGCAAGCAAATGAGGCTACAGCCATTGCAGGTGTCAACTACCCTTTTCCTACCACACCAGTAGTGCCTCCATGGATGACCTGGCAGCAGAACCTTGCCAGATGGAGCCTAAGAACCTCCCAAAGTTTAGAATTGAAGTACCTTCCTCCAGAGACCAGCAGCTGCTCTTTACGCTATGTCAAGAGAACGGCAGTACATAAGTGAGAACCAGCTCCATCAAATCATTCCATCAGCACAAGTACAATCCACCAAAGCTGCCCAGACTACCTTGTACTGAGACCAGGAGCAAAGATTTAGCTATCTAGCACAAAGACAGCCAAATCTTTAGATTTTAATTCAATTGCCTCAGCTATTAGCACGAAACCTATTTCAGTTTGAATAGTCAGTGAGGTCTCTGAATACTCCTGATGTTCAAGTTCTGTTTAAACAAAGGGCAGTTAAAGGAAAGATATGGCCAAAACTCATAACATAGTCTCTGTGGGCAGGAATCCTCAAAAGAGGAATAAGATAAGTAAACTTGGTGGTCTTAAAGAAGAAAAAAACCTAAAAACCTGATTTTTTTATTAAGTTAATGTCTACAGAAGGAGGAGACACACACAATTTAGCCAAAATTAATTCTTTCCCAAAGCCCTTAATAAACTTAGTCCTGTAACACTTATTAGTCAAACATACTTTGAATTACCTCTTCCCACTCTAGGAAAGCAGGCAGAGTAAGATGGGATTTTTTAGTTTGCCTTTCAGTCTGGTTCTGGAGTGGTGGTGACATTGCACCCCAAGAGCTAGACAAGCACTACAAATGCCTCCTGGACACTATTCACCCTCCACGTCCATCCCCACTCAGAGCTACAGTTAAACGAAACGTCAGTGAGTCCAGACTGTATCCAAACTTAGGAGTCCTTAAGCACTGTGTTCCTCTGCCTGGTATCACAGCATTCCCAGGAATGCTAGGTACTGGAGTTTAAGTTGAATAGAGTCCACACAGTGGCATTTCTGTTATGTTGTTACCCCCTTCTGCAATTTATCAACCCCCATTTCTGCAGTAAAATAACCACTGACTGTATCCTGGGGACCACTAGAGCAGAGGCCAAAGGTTTTAGTGCCCAAGAATGTAAAATCACATTTGCTGGACAAGTATGTCTGCCCAGATATTAAGCTGCACCCTGAAGATGACACCAAGCATATTTGTGTTATCTGTAGATTTACCAACCAATGAAAAGTTCACATTTCAAGACTGAATCAAGTTTTAAAAGTCAGAGTCTTTCAGTTTTGTGTGTCTGAAAGCTGTCTATAACCACACAAAAGAGTTTGGGAATTTCTTTCTTGATTTGTTTGTTAGGGGTAGCAGCTTTTTGGCTTTTGTTTTTTTTAAACTAGATCTATCCTGGGTCACTTTTAAAGCCAAGGAAAATTAGAGCCTATGCCTGGACCTGTTAGTATCTTGATTCTGATCACCTTAATTAGGGCAACAACAAACTCTGCAGTTACAGCTCATTTCTAAGGGCAAGGGAGCTGACCCAGTTCTGCTTGCAAAGCATTCTTTGGTTGCACTCCCATAGCAGAGCCAAAGCAGCTTAAGATTGTAGCTGCTTGCCTCACAGCTACCAAACTGGCCCTTAACAAGATGCTCCCAAGCAGAAATGAGATTAGAGCTGCATTGAGACTGAGTACAATTTATTCATTTTGTGGTGTTCCCTCTCAAGCAGGACAGGCAAGCAGTGACTAAACAACTGCATCTTCACATGAAACATCAATCCACTTTATACAGATTAGTTTGTGGTGTTTGGATGCACTCTGTCACTGTAACATTTCCAGTGACAGAGGAAAGGTGGAGAATCCATTCACCATGCAAATTCAACAAAAAGGCAGAAAGTTGATACTTACATGGAGTTAAACATTCCCATCAAGGCAGTGAAGCAGAAGCCAATGGCAAACATGGATTTCATCCGAACCTGCAAAGGGAAAGGTCAGAGATAATCAAAACAGGCCTACACTGAGGAATTACAGGCCCACATCCTGACTTTGTACAGCATCACTGGAATCTAGAAGGTAAAAAAAGGTGACCCAGAAGGCCAGAGGGATTATAGAAGCAACTGGAGAACTCCCAAAGACAGTTTGTTCAACAGCTGGGTATGAAGGCAGCCAGAGCACTGCTGATGTGAAGAGCTGCTTCAGGGAAAAAAACATCAAGAAGTGCTCAAGAACTGTCCCTCCTGTTGAGGTAACAACTGTTGCCTCCTACAGGCTGGCTGGGGGCAGGGGTCACCCTTAAGATTCTACAACCAATCAGTAAGAGATTATTATCAAGACAGAACTTGCAAGAGGGAAGTCAGACTGATTGATTCTACTTTGAAAACATCAAGGAGACTTAAAAAAATGAAAATAGCTAAGGTTTGGCATGAGATGAGGCAGGAACTGCTGGAGAACTCTGTGGCTTATACTAAAGTCTGTAGCTATTAGAGGTTATCCAGAAGGACCTTTCAGGAGGAAAAACTATGTCTGCCAGTTGAGTGAAATCTTCTGTTGGAAAGTTAACAAATCTTCAGCAGGTGGGAACCAGCTTTAATTTTCTTACCATTGACAAGTCTCTGTTGTTATTCTTCAGCTTCTCTTCTTGCCTCTCTGGAAAGACAAAACCAATAGTTATAATCAGCTATACTGACCTGGAAACCAGAGTGTTTTCATTTCCAGGAAGACTTAACCCTCTTGGCTCTCCAAACAAATAACACTTCCAAAAACAACTCCAGCTCTATATGTCAGGCAATTAGAAAGTGAAAAAACTGTACATAGCCAACTGCTTCTCCACCACAGCACCACATAGCAAAGCAGCACAAAAGAGGCTGCTAGAATCACACATTTAGCACTTTTGAAAGAAATGCACAGCAGTCATACTTGCTAACTCAACCATTTAATAGAGCAACATGAACATTGCTAGAAAACAGACACTGTCTTTGTATCACACTTCCAAAAGAGAGCAGTCTCAAATCACTGCACACCAGGCTCACCATTGTAAATACATTGTAAAGAAAAGATTTAATTTGGAGGTGTCAGAAGGGGCTCAAACTACACACAGAGCCAGGAGCTGCACCTCAGCGAGGCTAACACCCTGCTGGTTTTAGTAATGAATTTTGAACCCCTGTCACACTCCAAAGTTTCTCTAAAGAGGGAAGGTATTTTCCACACAAATTTCAGTAGTGTGTGTATTACTATGCTCTGCAGAGAACAGCTTAAAATGCTAGTCTGGAAATTTAGCCTGTCCTTCAGTCACCGCAAACTCAGATACCCAGCTTTCTTCATTGGAGAACTGCTGACTTTATCCACCACCTGTCACCTTCCTCATCCCATGTATCCATTGCCTCTTGACACTGTGCTCCTCTCAGACCAAGGATCCAGAGTAGCAGCCAGGGCTTGGAAGCAACACCCAGCTGAAGCAAGGATGTAGGTAACAATGAAATACTGTTATGAGTGAAGAGAGGAAACACACTGAAGGACTGTCAAGGGCTAGCAGAATGCAAGTTGTCCAGTAGATCCCTGCTGAATTTTCCATACAGGAGGCCTGTTACCTTTCAAGTCCAAATTAAAAGCCACTAAATACAGGCCCTCTCAGTGTTAGGAAAAGTAACAGCAACACCCCTATCCAATGTCTTCAAATCCTGAGCAATGGCTCTTGTCGATTGCTTCAAACTACAAACCATCCACTCCAGTAGGAACTTTCCAGACACCTGCTTCTTGACCCAGGTGGAGAGTTTTGTTCTGGGACATTGCAGCAACCACAGGCCAGCTCTTTAGGAATCTCATTTGGCACAAATACTTGTTTTTTCCCCCACTCTGCTACATAACTAATGATCTTTTTAGATGGGCTAAAGGTTACACAGGGGTAAAGAACACAGCCCTGATTCCCTGATACACTTGTCTCTCACCTATTTCTACAGATTGAAAACAAATAGGTTCTGGGTGTCCTACCGCCTTACATAAATGGTCTGTTCCTGCCCAAGTCATACATCAGCAGCACTTAATTATTTCACTGTACAACTGGATAGAGACACAGAGAAAGAGGACTGGGCCAATGAACAGCATCCTGAAGTCCAAAAAATCTTACTCTCCTCACTGGAACACAAACCATGAGGATAACAAGGATACAGCAATGAAGTTATTTGCCAGCATTTTTTTATTTTGGTTGGGGTTTTGGGGTATTTTTTTCTTTGTTTTGCTGTCCACCCACCACTCATATGGACTCCTGGGAATGTCACTGTCTTTTCTTCTAGGGACACATGGACACAGAAAGCAAAGGAAAAACTTTAAGCTAACATGTGCCGTAAGCTGAAATGCCAGGAGGTAACATGATGACGTTAAAGGTGTCCAGTTCTAGCAGTGTGAAAGGTGATTTAGACACAGTGTGACTGAAGTTGGTTCACTTTACACCTGAAGATAAAAAGTTTGGTAAGCAGGAAACACCAAATTAAGCCTTCTCATGCAACTTTCTCTGTACCTCCTTGTGCATATGCATGATTCATCCCTCACGTAACCAAGCAATCTCATACACATACCACCTGCCTTATTCCACGCACAAAACAGATGGCAAGCAAGGCAGGTCTGTATCATGGCTGTGACTTATCTGTAAAGCCTCAGCTCTGGGGTTTTTTCATCCCCAATTAGAATGATGGAATTTAAAGGAACTTTAGCACAAGCAAATTTGCTGTTACAACAATGCTACATCTTGCAGAATGATTTGACATCCAGTAAGTTCTTGGGATCTGAGATTGCCAAGGTGGTTAACAGTTGGAAGTTATTTTCTGGATGTCTGGCTTGACATTTAGGGACTGATTTTTTCAGAAATGCTAAGAATTCTGTTTTGCCTGAAAACAAATGAGACACTGAAGTTATGCAGCACTTGCAGAAAAAAGAAAAAAGAAAAACCCCACAGTATCCCTATCTTAGGCTTGGCCAACAAGCATCACAGCAAACAAAAATCAGTGGTCGTTTCCTAACTTCTGTTCTTAGTCCCTTTGTGCTTTGTTTTTCATTTGCAAAACAAGATTATGTCAGTGTATAAAAAAATTTGGTGGAGCACCAAATTCCTTAGATTCTACTGTTTATTAGTTTAGCCCAAGCACAAGTAAAATATTCTCTGCTTGGCACATAGTTCGGATGGTGCCCTGCAAAAAGAGGCATTGCCACACATTCAAAAGTGACTATAGGTATGGAATAAGAATATGTTACGTTAAAAAGTTGCCTTATCCACCAAATAGTATTAATCCCACTTGTAGATTGTTCAAGATTAAGAACTGAAAATACACAAGAGGAATAATTTTGGCTCTTGTCCCTTCAACAGTCTAGCAATAACAGGTTTTATACCTAGGAAGAACTGTTTGAAGATAAATTTATAATCATTCCCAAGCTTTGTACAGATCAAATGACTAATCCAGCTACCTGGTGTTACAGAGGAATGAGGAAACTGATTCCCAGGAGCTCTCAGAAGTGTTCCTGCCACAGCTTCTGTAATAATTTAACTGAGCTTCACTGCACATTTTACTTTCGAGTCCTGCCTAGAAATTGAAATTTCTAAAGCTCATATCCATTAAACATTTACCACATTGTTCTTCCATAGTTCAATAGTTAATGTTACCTTTACCCAGACAAGCTTACATTTATTGACACTGAAAAAGAACAGGAAAATAAAACACTACTTAAAATTGAGCAAAGCTAATCAAACTTGAAATGAATCTCAGCACAGTTACGGTTAACATGCAAACACCTTCAGCTTCGAAGCATTCAAATCCATATATCTACTGCAAGCTGATAGGGCACTGAGCATGGAGCTCTGAGAAGTTCTGGAGTTTGAGAAATTAGTAACCATCCTGGATATAAAGGCCCAAACTGCAGAGAAAGACAACCAGTTCAACAAGTGCTGCTCCTCTCAGTGATGCTGCCCTTCTCTGCCTTTGACTAAAAGCATCAGGAGGCTGGATGCCTCCTGCCTTGGAAGAACGAGGCAAAAGTGTTCACATTTCAGCACTGGGCCAAGAATCAGCTCTAGTACCACTTTAAGTAAATAACTTTGAAAGGAAGGAAAGGATAACAACTTCCACAAGTTTCTCAACTTTCCCCCAGTCTTGGGCACCACGCTCCTCTCCCAGCCTTACCTATTTTCTTTTTCTGCTGTCGGCCTGCAGATTCCGTTATGGTTTCCTTCTTCTTTTCCACTGTCAAGTGAAAAGATAAATATTCCATCATTTCTCCATACACCCAAACCCCCTCATTTAATTCCTGTAGAGAAGAGGGGCACAGAAGGAAGTTTGGTACGACTAAAAACATATTCAGAATTGACAAGTTATAAACCACCAAGGCTGGCTCCACCAAACACTTAATACTAATTTTTAAAAGTCTAAGTCTTGTGTGATACCAGAATATTTAAAGGGTTAATTTTAACCTCTGTCAAGAGCCCATTACATTGTTAACTGAGCAGTCTGGGAACAATTTTGGCTCAACTGACTGTTGCTGATTTGTCATTAGTACTAGGCAGTACTTTTGGTTGAGCAAGTGTAATGAAAAGAGCTTTGTGGCAAGCTCTGCTCCCGATTATCTGCAGTGGGAGCAGAGTACAGGAAAGCCTGTGTTCTCACACATCCCTTCTTCACAGGCAGGCATTCTGGGGGGAAATGCTGTTCAAGCAATCGGCCACAGCCTCTCCATTCTTCCATTAATTAGTACTGAAGCATTTCTAATATTTTATAGTAGGAGCCTAAGCTCAAAGTTACTAAAACCCCAAATCAGACACTCACCAAGCATCTGCAAAGAGCTACCACTGCAGCAAGAAAACAGCTAACAAAGCCACTAGAGTGACCTTAAATTACAGTTACTGGGTTGCTCGTCTGCAAATGCATCTCTGCTGACAGCAAGAGCAGCTTCTCCAGGAAGTAAGAGATGTTTTAAGACCTGTAACAAGAGTACTACAAGAAGTGAGGGTGATAAAGGATAACCATGGCCTTACAACACACAGCAGCCCTTTATTACTCTAAACTCTACATAGCTGTAGCTAATAGACTTGGCTCCATGTTAGCTCACAGACCAAAGCGTTGGGACTCTTCTCCCTCAGCACAGACCTTCCAGCCTTGATTTCAAAGCACCGGTGAAACAAAGACAGACATTCCAAGTCACACAAGGACTTGCAGGGCTGCCTTCCAAAACACCTGCCGATATCTGAGTCAGTAACAACTGCTATGAAAACCACACTAACCCAGACAAGATACCTACAACATGAGCATGGAAGAGATGGTGTTTAAGACAACTGTTTTTCCACAAAGACCAGGCATATCTCTGATGAGCAGGCTAGCACAAGGCATAAAAACAGGGAAGTCTGCTCAGAGGGAACACTGGAGAGAGGTGCCAGCTGACACAACACACCCTGTGCTTAGAGAACACTCTCTCCCTATCATTCCCTATGCCAAATCCAGTTGGGGAATCCAAATCAGTCCATCCCAATTCTAGTCGACATAACCCCATGGCCAACTCTAAACCAAACTGGAGACTGCTATGCCTCTTTTCAGGTCTACCTATTGCTCCCAGCCCCAACAAGAACACTCCTCCAGACAGCACTATTGAGCCTTACGCCAACTCGAAGAAACTCTATGGACCTAATTTCCTTATAGTTTGAGCAGCACAAGTAACTGCCAGGCAGTAAATCCCCACACACACTGTAAAGGCAGAGCAAGTCCAAGACCACCTCATGAGACTGAATGTCTACAAGTCTATGGGGCCGGATGACATGCATCCCAGGTTCCTGAAGGAGCTGGCTGATGTGGTTGCTGAGCTGCTCTCCACCATATTTGAAAAGTTGTGGCTGTCAGGAGAGGTCACCGGGGACTGGGAAAAAGGTCACGTCACTCCCATTTATAAGAGAGGGAGCAAGGAAGACCCAGGGAATTACAGGCCGGTGAGCCTCACCTCTGTGCCTGGGAAGATCATAGAACAGATCCTCCTGGACGACATGTTGGAGCACATGATCTGGGACAGCCAGCACGGTTTCACCAAGGGAAGGTCATGCCTTACCAACCTGGTGACCTTCTATGATGGAGTGACAGCATCGGTAGATAAAGGGAAGGCAACTGATGTCATCTACCTGGACTTGTGCAAGGCCTTTGACACAGTCCTCCACCACATCCTTATCTCTAAATTGGAGAGATATGGATTTGATGGGTGGACCGCGCAGTGGATAAGAAACTGGTTGACAGAACAGAGACAAAGGGTGGTGGTCAATAGGTCTATGTCCAGGTGGAGGCCGGTGACAAGCGGGGTTCCCCAGGGGTTTGTCTTGGGACTGGTGCTCTTCAACATCTTTATCAATGACATTGATGATGGAATTGAGTGCACCCTCAGCAAGTTTGCAGATGACACCAAGCTGAGTGGTGTGGTTGACACCACAGAAGGAAAGGAAGCCATCCAGGAGGATCTTGACAGGCTGGAAAGGTGGGCCTGGGTGAACCTAATGAGGTTCAACACTGCCAAGTGTAAGGTGTTGCACTTGGGCCAGAAGAATCCCAGACATAGATACAGACTGGGAGAAGAGCTCCTTGAGAGTAGCCCTGCTGAGAAGGATTTGGGGATTCTGGTAGATGAGAAACTTAACATGAGCCAGCAGTGTGCTCTTGCAGCTTGGAAGGCCAATGGTATCCTGGGCTCCATCAGAAGAGGGGTGACCAGCAGGGACAGGGAGGGGATTGTCCCTCTCTGCTCTCGTGAGGCCCCATCTGGAGTCCTGTGTCCAGATCTGGGGCCTGCAACACAAGAAAGATGTGGAACTGTTGCAGAGGGTTCACAGGAGGGCCACAAGGATGATTAGAGGGCTGGAGCACCTCCCCTATGAGGAGAGGCTGGGGGAGCTGGGCTTTTTCAGCCTGGAGAAGAGAAGGCTGCAGGGGAACCTCATTGCAGCCTTCCTGTCACTGAAGGGAGCAGAGAAACAGGAGGGGATTCAACTTTTTAAAAGGGTAGACAATGGCAGGACAAGGGGGAATGGACTAAAGCTGAAGGAAGGAAGGTTTAGATTAGATATTAGGGGGAAGTTTTTTAGAGAGAGTAGTGGAACAGGCTGTCCAGAGAGGTGGCAGATGCTCTGTCCCTGGAGGTGTTCAAGACCAGAGCCCCCGGGCAACCTTGTGTAGATTCAGGCCTGAGGTTGGTGTCCCTGCCTGTGGCAGGGGGTTGGAGCTCTATGATCCTTGGGGTCCCTTCCAACCCATGCCATTCTATGATTTACCCCGTAACACGTACTCTAATCTCTGCAGTAGCCTCAGACAATGCTGTGCCTCTCAGAGAGGACAGGAAGAGATGAAACTCTGTGAGTAACAATGTCTGCTCCAGCACACTACTTGGGTCTTAGATTGCTAAAACTCTCATGGGAGATCTTAAAGATCTCAAATGTGTTTTTTCCTGTTTCAGATGTGTTGGATAACAGTTGGAAGGTGTGGCTTGAGTGGTCTACTTACAAGTTCTAAGTCATCAGGTCAGCCAGCTGTCCTTAGCACAGGAGGGAAAAAAACCCCACCCCAACATAAAAATCAAAGCTGAATTTAGCGACTCCCTCCCTTTTTTCCTTTTTTTTTTGTTGGGGGTGGGGAATCAAACAAAGATGTGAGAAAGTAATTGAGATGCATGAGCCTCCTATCTTTCCCTTTACAGATTACAGCTCAGATACCAAGAGAACTATAAAAACAAACAGCATTAAACTCTTAAAGCAATCATTAAGCCTGAGAGATTAAGCCCTACTAACTGCTTTCAGAGTTCCACAGCACAATCACAGCAGGACATTAAGTTTTCAGCTGGGTTTCAGCTACATCTCTAACTTGGTCTTCTGGGGCTAATTCTACTTTACAAATTTTTGTCAGCCAAGCAGGATTAAAGGATGGCAGGTAAAGATGCAGCCCCCACACAATACTGCTGTGATGACAAAAGCCCCCACTTCAGGATCTGTGACACAAGCATGGCTATACTTCAGCTCTTTGGTTTATTTTGTCCTGTGGAAGGCTGGGAAAAGCTAGACTGGAACGAGCATGTTTTGATAATACTGTTCTCTTACACACTGAAAACACAGACACCACAGTGAAGTATTTTTTAAGGTAAAACCACTAAGGTTTGGCTGCAGTTGCTGCACGTGGTCTCTCACCACTGCAACTTGCGTAAGGTGCATGCAACTGAGCTTGAAAGGTGAGCTGAGCTTCTCCACTGCTCCCCGGCTTCTGGTACAGCATGCCCATTGAAACACTCCAAGCTCTGACCCTCTGGTTTACCATTCCTCTTAATATCCAATGCATGTCCTCTGACTGCTCACGCTCTGCTTCCTTTTCCCCTTCACCCACCCTCCCCAGGTCTCTCAGATCTACTCTCCACAGAGGAAACCAGTGACTTCTTTTTTCCTTAATAAACTCCATTTGTTCCCAGCTTACTGTATTTTTATATCAGCTCATAGCTCAGACCTTTCTGTCATGACTTTGTCTTTATTCATTCCCCAGCATTAATCATCACTTTTACTCTTTACATGTTGAGCTTTCTCCTCATGGTATTCATTATTCAACACTAGCTCTTTCTTACCACCGATTGCAAGTGTTCCACTACCCTTGAAAAGCAGGAACTGCCCCTTTAAACTTATTTCAGAGATCCAAAGGAATCTACATATACCAACACTGGCTACTCATGTGCAGAAAAGAAAAAAAGATGCCAGTACTGAGCTCTTACTCCCTCCTGTCTTCCATTAGGAGGAGGGGGAATTCCGACCACACAAGTCTCTGTACTAACCTTCCCTCCAGCAAAAGACAGGAATTAAGGACAGAAATAAAAGCTCCCTCAGTACAGACTTGTGTAACTTATAAAATCAGACTCCTATGAGGACCAAGCTGGAGAAGGTTCTGTCCTGCAGCAGAGGCAGCAGTGGGAACCTCTCGGGGCACAGACTCTACTCAGTTTGACATCTGCTAAAGCAGGATGTAACCAAGACGTGTTCCCCAATGGCTGGAAGTACTTACACTTCTTGCTTTGTTTTTCCACTTCGGCCTTTAGCCTCTTGTATTTGTCTGTTCGGTACACCAGCACCCAAGTTATACCTGAAACAAATGCCAAGTAACCACATGGGTAAAGCCCTCTTGTAATAACAAAGATACAAGCTACCAGCCACACACAGACACAAAATACACACCGTGCCTATAAAATCCTGCTCTGCCACAGGGAGCTACATCACTTTCCTTCAAATCCCACTCCCAAGTTCCATGTAGAAAGGGTGCCTGTGATGGAACAGTCCTTCCAAGGTACCAGCTATCTTCCTGCGCACTGCTGCTTCATGGGGTTCGTTCAATTCCTTTGTGCTCACATTTACCAGCTGTTGCTCACTTGAAAACCAGGAGCTGATTAAGGCAATAAACATCTCTGTGTTTTGCATTTTCATCACACTTAATTAAGGCCTGAGGCATAATTCCTGCTCCCACCTGGACCTGCCCATTAGTACTAGCATATTTTGAAAAGGTAAACGGAGGTATTAGGCTAGGAAAAAACCTCAAGAGATTGTTCAGTCCAACTCCTTGCACTCCAACAAGATCAGCGCGAGTTCTGCTTTAAGTACAGTGAACAGTTTAATTCGAGCTCCTACACAACTCTTTTGGCCTTTTTTTTTTTTGCCTTTGGATTGACAACAGAACTGAGCCACTGAGACCTGAGGATCACCAGCTATGGAGAAAGGAACCCTGCAGGCACTTCTGAGATCAACACAGCTTTGTGCTGTGAAAGGCAACAAGCGAGTACACCCTCTAACCCCAAATGCAATGCAGTAAGGCTCCTAAAAATCAAGTTATGACATTTTATCAGGGACCACCCCTGTCCTTGAATGCCCAAAGACATTGTCTTGCAGCTCTGGTACAAAGAGGACTTGGGCTGTATATAGCTCTGTATATAGCTCTGTACTAGAAAAAGAGAGAGCAGCCTCAATTTCAACTACCCCAAAAGGAATCTATCCAGCCTGTCTTCAAAAACCTACACTTATTTTGAACAACCTATCCCCTAAAGTCTTACCAGCAACCAGTCTAAGCCCTCATCATTGCAAGCTCAGGCAATTTCTTTATGCCCTTCCCCTAAGAACTAGAAAGCCACCAGTGTTCTCCCTAAGGCACACTGTTAGCCCAGCCTCCCATAGCCTTCCTCCCTCAAGGCCAAACGAGCCCTATCACTTGACATCAGGGCTCAGTTTTGCCCGAGGGTTCCCTGATGCTGGGACGCCAACATCGCCTACACCGCTCCAAGCGCCAGGCCACAGGCAGCCCTGACTAACTGACCCTCGCTGCTAAGCTTTCTCCTCCAACACCCGCCCTCCCTTCTACCCCGCCCCTTAACCCGCTCCCTCCCAGCGCCCCGGCCAGTCCGGAGCCTACCCGGGCCCTGACCAGTGACCCGGGACCAGCCCCAAGACACCCCCGCTCCGCTCTAGCCAGGGCCAGGCCCCATCGCTCCACCGGAAGAGAGCAAGGCCCCAGCCGACCCGGCGACGGCCCAGCACTCACCCTCAGCCAGCAGCGCAGTGCACACGGAGATAAAAACTATGAGGAGGGTGTCGGCAAACATGGTGCTCATGGTGATACCGCCACCGCTCCCCACCCCCCAACCCGGTAACGCCGCCGCGCTACCGGAACCAGACCCCGCCACCCGGAAGCTACCGAGGAACACATCGCCTAGCAACCACCGGAAGCTAGCACCCACCCTTTCCGGAAGACGACGCCGGCCAATCGACGCGGCGCTAGAAGAGTCGCCGCGAGAAGAGCGGAAGGCGGGGAAAGCGAGGGCAGACGTTGCTCTGATTGGACGAGGCTGCTGTCAATGCTGGCGGCCGGCCTTAGAGAGTGCGGCCTGGTGGCGCCCTGCGGCCTGTTACGGCGGTGGTGGTCCTCGCGTATGGCCGCCTTCGATGAGTGAGATTGGGGCCAGGCCCCCTCCCTCTCGGCCCATCGGCCCCTGCTCCGAGTCCCGCACGCTCGGTTCTGTTGGTGCCTGGGCGCTGCAGGGGCCAGCAGCGCACTTCCTGCTGCCAGCATCACCCTCCCTGTGCCCTGACAGGCTGCAGTGCCCCATAGGCTGCTACCCGGGGAAGGTGCACGGGGCCTTGGCTTTGCTTCGACATTATCACGAGGGTGGCTTGGAGCCACGTTCCTGGCTTCTAAAGCTGTGCCCTGGGTTAACTTGCCAATGTACCAACAGGCTGTCCTGTTGGTGCGTAACAACAGGCAAGCACAATCTTGGATCAGGTATTATTGCCTGCCCTTTCCCCAGGTTCACTGCTGACCCTTTGTCTCCTCATACAGCCAGCAGTGGGGTACAGCATTGAGTAATTCAAGAGGCTGGAGGCAGCGAAGTACATCTTTCATTGTCATGAATGTCTAAAACATATGCAGGTGAAATTCAACAGATGAATCACAGGATTGTAGGGGTTGGAAGGGACCTCCAGTGATCACTGAGTTCAACCCCCTGCTAAAGCAGGTTCCCCAGGACAGGTCACACAGGACAAGACTACAAACAGCGCTATCAAGGGCAGTGAAATAATGGCAAGGGTTTGGCAGAGACAATGATTTACTTCTAGTAAGGCTCCAGTGGTTACACCTGAAGCAACAAAACCAGACTAAATCTGCAAGTTGTAATGGGGTACAGAGACCTAGAAAGCAGAAATGCAGAAAGGGAAACCAGGCAGGCAGGGAAGGGCGGGTTTGTTACTGCCCTTGCCTGATGGAGGAGTCTGCCATCAGTGAAGAGCAATGTGCTGTGGGATTAGGTGTGCAAAGTTCAGTGAAGAATAAGGAGGGTAATGAGCGTATGCCATCGCCCTTAAATTAAACACTCCATTCAGAAAGACGCTGGCAGAACCATAGTTCAGAGGAGGTAGTGCAAGAAGTAACGTGAGAGCAAACAAATCCTTGGGAGCCTGATGACATTTGCATACAAGGAAACACAAAAACCACACATGTGCTGGCATCACTGGAAGTTACACAGCTCAAGCACCCTCTGTGCACGAGGAAAGTACCCATGCTGCCTCCAGCACAGCATAGCACAGGAAGCTTCCTTCAGAATTGCTGGAGAACCCAGGGCAAAACCTGTCCATGAGCAATGGGAGTCCAGTGGGAGCGAGAGCTATCAGGGAATCAGGGGTAAATTACAGAGGGATATTTCAGTTGAGGGTGAGCAGCAGGAAGATATTAACAGCTGGTGATGTGACAGGACCCACAATAATACTTTGTGTCCTGCTGCCTCATGCACTTGGCTGTGCTGTGTGCCTTACTCTGCCCTCTCTCCCTCTCTTCAGCTCTCCCTGGTTCTCCTGGCTGTGAGATGTGTTGGTATCAATCAAGGCAATATTTGGAAATAGCTTCTCTGATGCCACTATGGGAAATGGTTCACATGGTATTAGTCACTGACACTGAACATGGTTTTTCATGGAACACTTGTGTAGCAGAAGCCAGGCCAGGAGGAGATGGTCAATGCTGTGAAACTCTTCCCTCTACAGTGTCTGTGCTCTGAGCTGGAAGTAGAGGTGTCATGGGTGTTTTGTACTTTTCATCACATCGTTTTGAATCACACCAGGATTCTTACCAGCAGAAGATTCTAACTTTTTTCAGACAGCAGAAGGTACATTCCTCTCAACGGCATTTCCTTTTTAAAGCAGCATTCTGTGCTTTGATGGACATAGAGAAGACAGATGAAGAGTTTGGTACAGTTTGATTTGATCCTACCAGCGTGGGCTATGAGAAAAAGGAAAGAGTTTGCATAATACATAGCTGTGCACGCATGAGTAGGGCCAGTTCAGCACACAAACCTCCCAAGTACAGCATATCTCTGTCGTATCTCTGTAGGTAACCTCAAAACTGGGTTAGAAGGAGTCATCCCCAAAGAGATTTCAACACTGAAGACTTCAGATTAAGTTGTTCTACCCAGTATGTTAGTGACCGGCAACTGGGAAGAAGCGTGTGTAGAAGTACCAGTTAAGTTTTGAGGAAAGATGGCATCTAAAACTAACTGGGAGTTGGATTTGATTCACTTCCAGTTTACAGCCCAGGCCTGGTTTTGAAAGAGCTGTTAATCTGATCCGTGCAAGTTCTCCCTCTGTAAATTAGCCTCGAATATCCTACCCCTGGAGGGCCCATCAAGAGGCATCGGCTTATCCTCCCCTCTACAAGTGTGTCTGCTCCTGCCACGTGTCAAGTGTCTAGTTTAGAAAGAGAACTGGAGATGAAATGCCAGCGAGGTTTTGATGCGTGCCCGAGCAAAGCGGCAGAAAGGCTGGCAGCAGTGAACATAGGCATGAGGAGAACAACATAACCCAGAGGTTACTACCCGCTGGAGCCCAGGGGTGTGCGCACGGGCCATGCCCACATCAGTGCATGGAAGCTGGTATTGGGCCGTGGGAATCTGCTGGAATTCATCCCCGCAGGAAGTTCTCATCTGCATATAGCACTTCCTCCCCTGGCACCAGCCACACACAGTGCAACAAGCCACAGTTTGTGGGGGGAAGGGAATGGGGAGTGGTGGGCACAGAGGGGCCACGGCCTCCCAGGAGATCCTCTCCCACAGCCTCTGTGACACATGCTGGGATGTGGGACATGGACATCTGTCAGATGTTTCCACAGGAGCAGGAGGAACCTGAGGGCATCGTTTTTGGCATCTCCTGCCCCAACGCAGGATCAACTCCACTAAAAGCTTGCTTTGTGTATTTTTAAAAATTCCTCAGTGGCTGAGAGTCCTTATGCTCCCTACACAACCTATTCCAGGACTTAACCATTCTCATACTGAGAAAATGTCCCCAAGTCCCTAACCTGAATTGCCCTCATTGCAATTTGATCTGGCAACATTTTATTCTAATCCCCCTGGCTATGACAAGTGTATTCCCTTCCTGTTTGTGGCAGTGTTTGGAAATGCTTAGCCTGTGTCCCTGCAGCCATCTCTTCCTCAAAGGGAGCACCTATGTTTCCAGCAGTGCTTGTGCAAAGTCAGACACCTGGCTGATCCCGAGGCCCCACTGGAGTCTCCTGGTCAGGCCTCGCCTCTGTTGAAACGTGGTACCAGGTGGCATTGGTACCCAGGAGAGGGTTAGCTACCACGTCCTGCCCACGTTCATGCATCCCAGTGGGATGTTTGCGTTTTTCACAGCAGCACCACATTTCCTCTTTGATCCACAGTGCTCCCAGATCTTTATCTGCAACAGGGCTGACTATGCAGCAGGTTCCCATCTTGTATCTTCACGGATGATTATTCCTACCTCAGTGTGGCACTTTGCTCTTGCCCACACGGATGGGCACCCTACATTTTGCAGAGCCTTTTTCCATTTCGTCAAGAGCATTTTGACTTTGAATCCTGGCCTGGCCCAGCATGCCCGCATCTCCTCCCAGACACATCCTGTTTGCCAACGACACGAGTCTCATTTTTATTCTTGGTTCTTGGCTCGTTAAGAAACATTCCTAAGTGCTTGCAGGATCAGGACCCGGGTGGGGTTGGAGAAGCCGAGGGTGGGGGAAGTGTAATGGGGGGCAGCCCTGGCCAGGTCCTGCTGGGGACCCCCTTTGGTGCGGTGTCAGCGTTCACTGGAAGCTGATGGCCAGGGAGCAGCGGGATTCATAGTGCAGAGTGGCAAACCGAGCCGGCTGGGAGAGGGAGCGAGAGCCGGCGCATCGCGCTGCAGCGTCGCTTTTGTCCCCAGGCGGGTGGCGGGGGAGGGCGGCAGCGAGGTGCGGGCCCATGTGGCCGCTGTGCTATTCCACGCCGTGCCGTGCCGCGTCGCGCAGCTCGGCCGGAGCATGTGCAGCTGCGGCAGGCACCTGGCAGGGAGCCGCAGCGCCGGGGATGTGAACCAGGCGGGGAGGAAGGCCCTTGACTCATCAGATAGATCCAGCCCCGCACGGAGAGTGAAGGCGGTGAGGCAGTGGTGCTGCTGCTACTGCTGCTACTACTACTAGGAGGAGAGGAGGAGGAGAGGAGGAGGAGGAGGAGGATGGCGGGGGACAGTGAGCAGAGGCTAGAGGAGCACGGGCAGCCCAGCGGCGGGGAGCCTTTTCTCATCGGGGTCAGCGGCGGCACAGCCAGCGGCAAGGTGCGGGGCCTTGCGGCGGGGTCCGGGAGAGTCCCGGGAGGGCGATGGCGGGGGTGGGGGGAGTGGGGGGGGTGGTGCAGTCTCTCCCCGCTTGGCGCGGCGGCCACATGGCAGCGCAGCTGGTCCGAGCAGCCGCCCCGCCACGTGCGCTGCCCCCGGTGCCGGGCCGGAGCGGCTGGGACGGGGGTGGTGGAGGAGCCGGCGCCGGAGCTGGGCTCGGGCTGGCTCGCTGTCCCGGAGGTGCACGCTGCGGTCCGGGGGAGAACGAGCGGGGAGGGAGCGGGGCCGCTGCGGCCTCCGCCCAAGAGGCGGCTGCCGGGAGCTCGGCGGCCGGGAGCTTCAGGGACACGTGGAGGTGTTGTGGGGTGGGCGCAGGCTTTACCCTCCTTGACCGGGTCCCCGCTCCCATCCGCCGCGCCGGGGGGTTGCCGAAGGGCAGCGGACAGGGCCGGAGGCTCCACGGGGTGTGGGCGGCCCCGGGCCGGCTGGGATGGGGGATGCATCCCCGCCAAATCCTCCCGCCCGCAGCTTTGGCGATCGCTTTGCCTCCATCCCCCTTCAGCTTGCAGCGTCCCCAAAGGGCTGCAGACCCGTTGGGTGCGTTGCAATTATTATTTATCATTTTCCTTAATGATGTCGGGCGTGCACGGGGCGGGTAGGGAACTGCTCTTTTCTAGCCAACTTTGGGGGTAGCGGGAGTAAATTTTCTGCAGCAAATGCTGACTCACAGCGGCACAACGACCTCCGTGCTGCTGTGCCCGGGAGGGGATGGTCCTTGGCAGCGGCAGGCTGGAGCGGGGCGAGGGGCTGCGGGACCGACCGCGCCGGGGGGAGCCGTTCCGGCCGCGCTCAATGCGGGTTTTCTCTGGAGGGATGATACACCCTAACCGCAGCGCAGGGCAGCTCCGGCAGCCTTACGGCTTTTCTCGTGTTTAATTACTTCATACAATGTCCTTCCCCCCTTTCTTCCCATACATGTTTAACGTGAGGCAAGTTGCTTTCTATCTTAATACGAAAAAACAATTAACTTTTAATTTTTTTCCCCCTTATTTAAGAGCCATAAGGCACGGCTTATCAGTCCTCCTAGGCAGGGTATTGCTGTCTACCAGCAATTTTTTTTAAAAAGGCATTTCAGACAGCATGAATAGATTCATAAGCAGCAATACCTTTAGAAATAACTGCTTGCTCAGGAAGCTGAATGTGGGCCGGCACGGGAAGAAGACAGAGCTTCATATCTCTGCGTTGATTTGTGTTTACGGGGGAGCTTTTCCTCTGGAAAGATGGTCCAACCGAACTGCTGTACCCTCAGCCCCATCACAACAGTGTTAGTTAAGAACGGGTCTCCCAAGTATCCCGTTGAGCCTTGGATCGCTGTTGCTACTGCAGAGAGGGAGGAAAAGAAATCCAGATGCAAGAAGGGAGAGATAGCGAGAAGAGGATGCAATCTTCTCTGCTGGGAACTGAAGCCGGATTGTTCCTGTGGTACGGCTCCCAGTGACTCAAGTGCGCTGGGTTTGTCTGCTTTCTCATGCGTGGGTCTGCCTCTATGTTCCTCTCCCAATAACATTGTGTCTGGCACTGCTGAACTGTTATGCCTCTGAACATTGTGTCTCTGGCCCACGAGGTAAAAGCAATGATTATGGTACAATATGCCAGAGTTGTTCTCAACTTCCAAGTGCAAATGCTTGGTGGTAGCAGCAGGCTGCCATAGGGTGGAAAAATAGGGAAATGGTTCTTTCTAGCAAGGGAGATGTACTAACTGGCTTTTCCTGTCACTCAGCTTTGATTTTCACCCCCCACTTCAGTGATTGCTGGCTGCTAAAAACTTCTGTGTGGTGCTGCCCCCGAAGGGAACCCAGTAGACAAGTACAAAGTTTTTTGGGGAAAAGGCCACAAGAAATATGCTGTCAAAACAACCCAAGCTTGCTCGAGGAGAAGCAACCGGGGGAGGAGGGGGAAAAGACCTGGGGTTTGTGCACACAGACCTTCACATTCATTTTTGGTGCAGTGAGGCCGCCCCCCATCTGGGTAGTGCCCATGCCCTGCACCGGGCAATGCTGAGTGCTGCAGCATGCTCTGGGAATGCAGTGGTGGGTCTGGTGTGGTTCACTTGCTGAGGGCTTGCCCACAGCTAAAATCCAGCCTGGGGACCGCTCTGCTGGTGTCCTGGCTCTGGGTGAAAACAAAATGCTCCTAAAGGGAAAGTGGAGCAGGCACCTTTCCCACTGGGAAAGCAGCAAATCCATCCAACTCTCCTTCACGCCAATTGAGGGTTGTTGTCCTAACACACCCCTTTGGCAGCACACCAGCCTTAAGATAACCGAGGGCGTTTGCCTTCCAAGGGCCCCCAGCTCCTCCCACTGCTGCTTTTGTTGAGTCTAAGATGGGGAAAAAGGCTCCGCAGTCCCTGCATCCCTCTGGATGTACCAGCACAGTCAGGCTGTGGAAGGAAGTGATCCTGTTTGTAGCTTGCCACAACTTGTTGTGTTGTGTGGTGCCCTGGGGAAGCTGGCATCCAAAGTGGGCAGCTTTCCCCGAAGAGCTGGGGGAGCTGGGGGAAGGTGTTTGGCTGGTATTTCTTAAAGGAAAATTGATGAGAACTGAAATTCAAAGGCTGACTGCTGTTCTCTAGTGAGCAAAAGAGGCTTGAGCAACTTTTGGTACTCAAATAGGAGGTAGAAACCTGAGTGTTGGTCTGTTCTTTGCTCTTAAAAGTAATCTGGACAGTGTTGGAGCAGAACTGGGGAATCTGCAGTGGTCCTGGGCAGGCTGTGATGCTGCAGTGCCAGCAGCATGGAGGCTGGTTGGGTCAGCTCTGTTGGGACAGGCTCTTTGCAACTGCATTCTGGAAGGCAGCATTTCTCCCACTGTCCCCCAAAATCCAAGCACTGCACAGCCAAGGCAATGCTTGCTACAGCCTTCCAATGTGGAGGTGATAACATGGCATTAAAACCTCCTCCTGTGCCAGAGCTGGAGAGGTCTGTGATCACCTTGCTTCCTCAGAGGGATTCCCGGGGCTGGTTGTAGCATTTTCTTTCATCCCTTATGCTTTCAAGTGTTCAGCTAGAGCTCTCGTTTCCTTCTTACACCCGTGGTCTTTGTGCTAACAGCTTCTTCCCTTTCTTCCACGAGAGATTCCTGACTACCAAGACATTCTTGACTACTGCAGCATGCAAGGTAGGCAGCCAGGCTGTGGGCTGGAGGAAAGGTCAGCAAACTGACTACTGGGATGAGCTGGAAAGTGCTGGAATACCTCCTTAAGCGCCTCATGTATCCTTACTTCAGCTTAGCTCATGGAACCCTGCAGCTCTGCCTATGGCTCCCTCCCAGCAGTGGTGGGAGCATCTGGTGCTGGTGCAGTTTCAGGGCTTGAGAGAGAGAGGTCTCTGAACTTGGGGTGAAGCATTAATTGCTTGTCCCCACAAGGTAAGGTGCTGACTGCTACCTTCCAGTGGGAGATTGGGAGAAAAGCCAGGCTTACAAAGGGCTGAATGTTTTCCTTGAGCCCAGTCCTCAGACTAATTAAGGCCAAACACCAGCATCACCATGAGCATCTGATGACTGAGCTATTTTGACCTCAAACCCCTACGTGAAGTGCTGCAGGACTGAGGCCTGCTGCAGCAACCTGGGAGTCGCTGCCACCGTGCCACACCCGGATGCCAGGCAAAGATGCCTAGGGGAGACCGGTCAGCAACCCATGGAGGACTAACAGGGACTGCAGCAGTCCTGTGAGAGTTCAGCACTGTTTCTGGTGATGTTCTGTGGTGGGCAGCAGCCCTGAGTCACAAGGACTGACTTGTTAAATGCTGCTGTCAGTGCGTGCTAGAGACTCATCAAACTTTCTAGCAGAATGTTCCTCTGTGCCAGCCCTTGCCTAGACTGATAGACAGGATGTTCTGATAGGTCAGCCCTTTCCTGTTGCTGGCTGACTATGTGTGAGTCTGTTATGGAGGATGCTTGCTGTAGTCCTGTGGGCTCAGCCAGCTCCGGGCTCTGGGGTTCGCAGCAGGGACTTGCGGCAGAGAAGAATAGCTTGTGTCTAAAACCAGTGGATTGTGATTGTGCTCAGGGATTTGTTCTCCTCTGCACATGTAATCTGTGTTGGGGTCCTCTGTGTTTGTGTGAATCTGGTTGTGCTACAGACTGGGATTGCGGATCATGTGTGCAGCATCCCAGACCAAGTGAACAGAAACCTGGCTATCCCAGTCCCAGACTGGTTGGCCTGTGGCTCCACAAAGGGAAAGGTGGGAAGGGTGAACCTACGGTGAACCTGCTTGGGAAAGTTCTGGGTGGAGACCCAGGCTTTTGGTACAAGAATAGTAAGTTTCCAGTCCCAGTGCTGCCCTACAGACATGCTTGATTAGGACCGGAAAGTATACTGTGGGTTATGAACTAGCTCTCTGCAGTCGCAGGCAGACATTTAATAGATGCTCTGGGACCCTTCCCAATTTGGTATCTGTTCTGTGTCTCACTCCAGCCCACCAGTCACTTCCTAACACTCTGTAATTAACATAACCTTAAAAGAAGAGACCAAAATCCATGACTAGTGTGTTGCTGGAGAGGAGGACAGCATTGCTACAGCTCCTGATTTCAAGGAGCAATTGAGCAGAAGTCTCCTGTGATGCTTGGAAGGGGACCCATGCTACAAGGAATGTTAGAGTAATGTGACAGGTAATCCCAGTGATCCCTGATGTGATCCTGGGGGAAAATCCTGCCAGATTCTAAAACTGCAGACTACTTAATCCACAAGCGTGCGATGAGGACACCTGGGCCAGGCTTCCATGGATACAAAGCTCTCGGCAACCCCTGCCAAGCCAGTTCAGATCCTTCAAGTAGGAGGTTTTGGCAGCGGTCTCTGTAAATACAACCTTTGGGCCTATCTCCTTGGTGGGATGTGACTGCTGCAGCCTGTCCTTGCTCCTGGCTGTAGCATTTGTGGGCCAAGGGCATAGCTCTGCTGGGGAGGACTGTCCTTATGGTGAGAACTGTCTGCTTGTGGCAAGCAGCCTGCAGTGGTGGCAGGAGTCTGTGCCTCTTCTGGTAGATCTTGGTTTTGAAAAGCACAGTCCTTCTCCCTTTACCTGCTCCCAAGGGGACTGGCAGCTTCAGTGGTTCTTCAGGGCTGGAGTCGCTTTATCTGGCATAAATCACTTCTCCTTGGTGTCTAGAGGGTCCTTGGGAGGATGGGAGGTCCCTCCTGCTGCTGTGTTGGGACCCTGATGACCAGCTCAGTCTAGCTGTGCCTCTGTGGTGCCAAGGCTGGATGGACTGCTCTGAGCAAGCGTGTTTTAGCATATCCACATGCACAAGGCTTACGGGCTCCTCCTAGTACCAGCCAGGGGCTGCTACTGCAAACCTGGGGCTGAAGGCATCAGCTCTGCTGCCTGGTACCTTCACAGGGGGGTGAACTGTAGCACTGGCCACCAGCTTTCTCTAATGCTCATCTGATCACTGGCTGATCAGAGCTGCCCAAGAGGGATTGTGGGATAATCTGCATAATAATGTTGGGGAATTAGTCCACTCCTGAAGAATATTTGAGCAGCTGGCTATAGGCCGTGAGTGAATATGAATTAAATACGTAATGCAACTAATATATTGCAAATAAGTGTTAGGGCTAGGGCTCTGAACCACCCATCTGTTGAGTTTCTTTCCCCTCTGTGCCACCTCTTCTTGGGATAATATGCTGGAGTTCTTCCCCAGGTGCACTCTGCATCTTCTCCTCCCTGCAGAACAAAGCTGTGCTTCTTCCTTAAACACTGGTCACTTGTGTGCTTGGTTCAGAGGAGGAACCCTGCAAGGGGAGCTGCAGCCACTTCTGTGCGGGCATAACATTTCTTTGAGCCTCCTTTCTTGTGCTGCAGTATGCAGATACCTCCTCCTCCTCCTCCACTGTCTCTGCACGGTGTGGGTTGGTTTGTCCAGCTTTCCCAAGGAGCAGCTCAAGCGTAAACCCCAGGGAGTGCTTTGTGCTCAGCAGGTCACGGCCAGTTTGCTTGAATCTGGAAGCCGTGTTCCCCTCGCTGTAGCATCTGGAAAGTTGTGAACAATGTCTGGGGCTCCCTGCTTGCACGCTTGGAAAAATCCTGCATCAGTTTCATTTGGCTAGTATGGGAAGGGTCTGCTGGGCAACCATGGCAGCTTGGAGGCTGCTGTGTCCCGTCTATTTTTAGTTTTAAACAAGTTCTGGAGGGAGGGGAAGGCTTTTGCTTGAGAAAGCATCCTGTTGCTGCAAGAGTGCTGTGGCTGAATCACCACCCGTGTTTGCTCGAGTCGTGGCAAGGTGTGCACCAACAGCATGGATGTGAGGAAGGGTCTGAGCAGAGGCGAGGAGTGCTGATACGCCTCTCGTCTTCCTGCAGATGGGATCTATCACGCAGTGCTGAGCTAGAGCTGGGGCTCAGATCACATAGTTTCTGTACTGGGATGCATCTATAGTGTCGGGTCATCTTCCTCTAGTCATCTTCTTTGTCTCTGCAGTCCCGGGCTTCTCAGAGAAGAAACAACTGTCTTTATCCTTCAGGAGAAGGGGTTGCTGGTAGGACCCAGGCAGTTAAGAACTGGCAAAGGAAACTGAGCCCAGGTTGTCTCTTCAAATGGATGCTGAGTGTGTGTGTCAATACTGTGCATCTCCTGGGTCAGCCTGCAGCCAGGCCAGTTGCATCCCAGCATGGTACTCTGCAGTCATGATTTGATCTTGGCCAAGATGTCTCTCTGAGCATCTGCTGGCCTCCCCAGAACCTAACTGCTATAATTTCCAGTTATTAGTGGATTCTTCACACTTCTGTTTTCACATCAGTTGCGTGGAGGTATGCAGTGCTGGTTTGGGAGCAGGGGGTTTAAGCAGTGGACACGCATCATTCACTTGAAGGGATGCTTCCTGAGAATAGGAGTTTCTGTTCCCACTATGTAGGGGAATTTGAAACCTCTGTGTTTCTGGTTTTTCTTCCTCTTTAATGCAGGGTGTTTATCAACCAAGGGAAAAAACTGCCTGCCCAGCTGTAGGAGGTATTCAGACCGGCATCAGGGAATCCCCCTCACAAACCACTCTTATTTCCATCATCCATGCATGATGTGAGGAAAGGAAAAACTTTCTTTACTTAGACCTGAGGTGGGTGATAGTTCTTACTAGCCCTAAAGAGAAAGCTGCAGAGGGCTTTGCCAAGGTTTGCCACCTCACTAAAGCAAGTGAATGGATTGGAGTGACATGCCATGCTCTCTGCTGTCCCCGCATCCACTGTGGCTATGCAGGTGTGTGCAAGCAGCAGCCTGACCCACATCCTCTGCTTTCTGTGGGACCAGAGTGATGCCACCTGGTCATGCTGCAGGGTGGCATCCCTGTGTACCTGTACAATGTGGTACACTGGACCTGAGCTCAGTCCTGGGAGCAGGATGCCCTTGTGATCATCTTCCTCCACCACTTCTGCCAGCTCTCCAAAACCCACTGGAGAAAAGGGAAGGGTCCATAGCATTTGCCTGGATGCTTTTGGGAGGGGCAGTTGCCGCTGTAGAGTGCTAGATGGTAACTGCAGCCAGAATATGCTCTGATCCTCATCCTGGGCCTCAGTGGGAGGACGGAGGTGTGAGCCAGTGCTTACATGCCTGTCTCCAGCTGACAAGGGCGCCTTTCTCCTTGGCTTTTTCTCACCATTGTGTGTCTCAAGTTATGGGATATGGAACAAGAGGGTGATTTTCAGAGCTGACAGGGACTCTTCCTCAATTTCCAGGCTCACTAGACCAGGGATTAGTATGCATAAGGCAGAATAAAGGCTGGCTGGAACTGTCTGATGCCCTGCAATGGTTTTATTTTCCATCTGTACACTGAAGTCCAGGGGGAGAGTTTGTGTGTGACTGGTGTGTTGCTTTCACTGATCCAAAGCAGAGGAGCCCTGCTCCTTTCCCCGTGCTGGGGAAAGCTGTTTCTGGTGTGGATCCATAAGGCCTTTGCCGATCCGCAGACCTGGGAGCTGTCTGGGTGGCTGTGCTTGGAAGGTGGTTTCTTATTGCAAATGGCCTGGGAAGTTTGGTGTCCTTGGCAGCTGTGGCCAAGGCTGAATCCCACTGTGCTGTGTCTCCTCACTGCATGGGCAGCATGGAAAGGCGTCAGCCTCTGGGGAACAGAGCAGGGGGAGAGGAGCTGTGCATGCCCTGTGTTTGCAAAAGGTATGGGGTACAGCCAGATAAGCAATAGGGCTGATGCAGGCTGGAGAAGGATATAGGGAGTGGGGAGGGGGCTGAAAATGAAGGAAACGGAGAATGGGCTCTGGCTTTGTGTCTCTACTCTGTGCTGAAGCGACTGGCACTGGCTTGCAGTGCTTTGTTCTGGGTGGTAGCAGTTTGCTGCAGGGCAGGGCTGCTGACGTGGCTTGGGAAGCACAACTCACCAGCCGTGAGTGGTGGGAGTGGTGGGATGCTCAGGGAGATCCCATCCCTGACCAGAAACCCCAGCTTGTGCCCAGGGCTGTAAGGACTGCTGTCAGGCAGCCTGAGCCAGTTCAGTCTGCAGCAGTGCAGCGTGTGAAGGCTCCCTGGCCAGGCTGGGGCTGACTCACAGCGCAGTGGTCGCAGCCAAGTCAGGTCAGCCTGGCCTGGAGGGGAAGAGACCGTCTCCGGGGACCAGGATGCCGTCAAATCTTCCAGCTTCTCAGACAAACAGCCTTGCCCTCTGCCTGCTGGGGTGACCTCCTCTGCCAGGCATGCCTTCCCCTCCCTGTTCCTTCTCACCACTGCTGTCTTCAGCTCTGCATCTGGAGGTTGCCAGCCAGGTGAAGTGGGAGCGTGGCAGGCTGGGGCAAGCAACCCTCTCTGAAAAGCAGAGCGCTCTGAGGGCAGGAGCAGCTCAGCTGAGCATCTGCAGGGAGGTGAAGCAGTTCAGTTTGGCACCAGGAGCACCCGCTTCTCCCTGAACAGTGGATGCTGCAAGGCAGGAGCTGATGCATGGGGCTTGCGCTGGCAACGGAGCACTCGGCTGTCAGCCTGACCTTGGCTCTTGTTGGCCACAGCAGGTGTGTTTGCTGCCAGTTAGTGATGTAGCTAACACTGCTGCGTTGCACAGTGGCCAAGGGCTCGTATGACTGAGGAGTAGGGACTGAAGTGGATTTTGGAATTTGTGCCCCCAGGTTGTGCTCTGATTTGTGGTGGTGAGGTCCATTGTGACCCTTGGCCATGTGATGCCAGCAGAGTCAGGCTGACTGCTGGCACCTAGCCTGTGCAGTGTGTGAAGTGCCAGTCCCTCTGCCAGCAGCACTTGTGGGGATCTTGAGCTGGCAGTCAGAGCCACATGGCTCTTTAGCTGCTGGCTCTGCAGTGCCCTTAGCCTTCCTGCACCAAGAGGCACCAGGATATGCTTGTGGCTGCTCCTCCCAGCCCCAGCAGTTGTGGCAGAGGTCCCCAGTAAAGTCGCAGAGCTCTCCTCCTGGTGTCTTTTCATCCTGGGCTTTATTTATGATATGAAAACAACTGACTCTCCCTCTCTGAGGTCTGTCTCCCTCCCTGCTTATGCGGTGCTGGAGTTGCTGGGCTGGATGAACCAAGGCACTGAGGTTGTATCCCAGGGAGGAGGTTCAGCCCCAGTGCCACATGCAGCTCTGCTCCCTGGGGAGCTGCTGGGCAGGCTGGAGCTGGCCTGGGGGTGTGGTTGAATCCAGGCAGCAGCTAACTGGTTTGTTCCCAGGCAGGCAATGGGGAAGGAGGAGAGGGTGGCAGGGAGTGAGCTTGATGCTGCTTTCATGCTGAAGGGCCCCATGATGATACCCCAGAGCACTTTTCCCTCAGTAGCTTTGGGCTGTGCCTTTGAGGCAACCATGAACTTCTTAGCTGGTGGTCCAGCAAGCCATGTACCCCGCAGTGCGGAGTGACTGTTAGCTGGGGGCATCTTCCCTGTGCAGCTCAGGCACTGCTTGCTGCTGACTAGCATCCTTTACTTTTTCTTTCCCAGTCCTCCGTATGCTCCAAGATTGTCCAGCTGCTGGGCCAGAACGAGGTGGACTACCGCCAGAAACAGGTGGTGATCGTGAGTCAAGACAGCTTCTACCGGGTCCTCACCTCAGAGCAGAAATCCAAAGCGCTCAAAGGCCAGTTCAATTTTGACCACCCAGGTGAATAGAGAACAGCACTGGGCCACCCTCTGCATCACCAGCCAAGAGCCTGGCATGGATACTGGGGCTCTGTCTCTGCATGGGGCAGGAGTGGTTGGCTTAGTTAAGCTCTTCTGGAGCCAGGTGCATCCCTGGCAGGGTGACTGCAGGCCATCTGTGTCCCCTGCAGTACTCCCTGTCTCTCTTGGAAAAGAAACTTCCTCTGGGGTGGAGTGTTTGGGGTGAGAAAGGGAACCCTCAAACTCCTTAAGGCATGGTACAGCTGGATTGGGACCAGAGAGATCTGACCCCTCTGCAGAGGATGCTGTGCCCTGTTTCTACAAAAGGAGGTCTTTGAGCCATCTCTGGGCTTGGTGGGGAAATTACAGAGTTGCTGTCCCTTCATCCCCACAAGGACAATGGTTGGAGGCAGTGAGCAAACAGAGTCCTGCCTGTCCAGCAACTTGAGGCTGAAACACTGCTCCAGTCTCTCTGAGGGCTGGAGCCCCAGAGGAGATGCCTTCCTGAGCCCAGGCTGTGCAGACCGCTGCACAAGGGCTGCATTGATTTCTGCAGGCCAGATCCCAAGTTGTTGCACAGCAGTGAAGCTGTGGGGGCTCAGGGCCTTGCTACACACCCGTGGCAATGGCAGGGCTTTCCTCCTGGGTCTGTACATCTCTCTGTCCCCATTGTGGGGTGCCAGTGACTCTGGCTAGGCTAAGCTCAGCATCTGGTGGGTGGGAGAGGTTGCAAAGCTGCCTCAGGTAACGTTTCCTCTCTTCTCAGATGCCTTTGACAACGAGCTGATTGTGAAGACTCTCAAAGAGATCACGGAAGGGAAGACTGTCCAGATTCCCGTCTATGACTTTGTCTCCCACTCCAGGTCTAACAGCTGCCCCTGCCTTGCCGTGCCCCTGCTAACACCCCACGGTGCAGCGCACAGCCTCACCAGCCCCTCTGCTTGCATCTGCTCTTTGTACCAACCTAAAGCTTCGATGCTAACTACTCCAAACCCCTTGTTAGAGGATCCAGAGCAGATACAGGCACAGTCTGAGTGTCTGGAAAGTTCCACAGCCATGCAGTTGCATCCAGCAACGTGGAAGCATCAGTGGAGGAGGATTATGGCCCCTCTGGTTCCCCTATTCACACTTCCTTTTCCCATAAACTTTGTATTTGCAGCTTTAACAAATATTCCAGGCTCAAATAGTATGACACTGTCTTGGAAGGAGGAGGACAGTTCTTGTTCCTGTAGCTCATCCCTTGCATGTGTTCAGCTTGTTTTTGCATGCCTGTGTTGGTCGTGGATGGTATGACCCTGCTCCATTTCCCACAAAAGCACCGTGGTGTCAGAGGAATGCTGCCTGGTTCCCTGGCAAGCAGTGCTGGCCCTTGCATGCTCCCATGGGCCAAACCCTGTGCACAGGCTTTCTGTGGGCTTTCTGGCTTGGCACCTAACCCTTGCAAGCAGCAGCTGGCTGAGGTGCAGGGAGAAGGGCTGGTCTGCTTCCTGCTCTGCCATTTGCCCTTCTAGGAAATGTATGTATGCCTTGGATTCTCTTCACTGTGGTAGGGTAGGTCTGACCTCTCCTTGGTCATTCCCCTGGTGCAGCAGCGATGTCCCAGGGTTGGACCAGTGCCTAGGAGCACTGCTGTGCACCCCTACCTCTCTTGGCTTGTTTCCTTCCACTAGCACATTATGACTCTTCTTCCCTCTGCTAGGAAAGAGGAGACGGTGACAGTCTACCCTGCCGATGTGGTGCTCTTTGAAGGCATCCTGGCCTTCTACAGCCAGGAGGTGCGGGATCTCTTCCGCATGAAGCTCTTCGTGGACACGGACGCAGACACCCGACTGTCTCGCAGAGGTGAGGTCAGAATGTGCCTTGTGCAGCAGGGACAGAAATGTCACTTAACTGGTGTGGGTGGCTGTCACCAAGGCAGGTGACAGTGACTGGAGCAGAACTGGAACTGGCAGAAAGCTGTGCTGCCGCTAGCGAAGAGCCAGGGGCCTTTTCTTCCTCAGTGCAGAATGTCTGTATGAAGCACCTTGCTCCAGGTCTCTTAGGATTCAGTGGGGATTTTGCTGCCTTGTCTGGGGTTCCTCCTGCAGTGCATTCAGCAACGTGACTACTGAGCGTGCTGTGTCCTCGTGTGGCTTTGTGGCATCAGCCTTGTGCCATCAGCTGGATGGCAGCTGCTGCCAGTCAGCGGGGGTACCGGCAGGGAAGGGCAGGGCGCATCTGGCAAGGCAGAGGCGGCCCAACAGCTCAGCTGGAAGGCAGTGCCTGATGGCTGTGCTCCGAGGACTGCAATGTGGGTGTGAGGGTGTCTTATGTATGATGCCAATAGGGAGTAGGGTCTTACATCTTGGTTTGAGCAAGCACCGCCAGCACAGTGTGGTCCCTCTTTGTGGCACTTGGCACCGGGGTGATGACTGTGGGGGCAAAGACTCCCAGAAACCAGAATATCTCTCTCTAGGGCTCCCCATGTCCAGCTGCGTGTTGCCAGCTGACGTAGGAGGAGAGGGTCTCCAGCTCCACAGGGTCTGCGTGGCTTGAGATGCCATTCATTTCAAAGCAGCCTTTAGGAGAGGAGTCACCAATGTTACACACAAATCTCCTGGATGACTAAGGAAGCGTTTGGGGACTTTTCGGGCAGAATTCAGTTGTCTGAAGTGGCCCTACCCCTGCCTGACTCTGACAGTCTCCACAGGGTATCTGGGGATGTAGAAGATGACTTAAAAGTGAGGTCCTGTCTAGACCTCTGTGCTGTGACAGGAGGAGCCCGCCTCAGTGCATCAGCCTGGGACCTCTTGTGCACACGGGATTGTTCCACTCAGACAGATCTGCTTTTGCCTGCCCTCCTGCCGTCAGACAGATACACAGCTTCCTCTGCTGCTGGGATATCATCAGTGCTGATTAAAAGCTGTTCTTTACGCATCCTTCTTGACCCTGCCCGCTGTTCCCGCATGACTCATCCAGGGAGGTGACAGCCCAGTCATTGCAGGGACACGTCTTAGCAGGTCACAGATGCACGTTGGCAGGATCCCACGGTGTCAGCCTTAGCCCTTAAGCACACTGTGCTGTACAGGAGCTTGGGTTTTGCACCCAGCCACAGGGGTAGAATGTGTTTTTGGCAGACCACTCTATCATCTGTCTGAAGGCAAGGCTTTGCCTAGTGTTCTTGCAGTGCTGCATGATGGTGTGCCCATCCCAGTAGTACTCTGGAGTGGGTAATTCAGTCACTTTGGACTTGGCATAAAAATGTGAGCTCAGGGCTTGAGAACTGGTTGAGATCCCATTGGCTAAGAACTGAGATCATCCAGCTGCTGACCACGATCACAGAATGTTAGGAATTGGAAGGGACCTCTGGAGATAATCTAGTCCAACCCTCTGTCAAAGCAGGATCACCTAGAGGTTCACACAGGAACACATCCAGGCGGGTTTTGAATGTCTCCAGAGAAGGAGACTCCACAACCTCTCTGAGCAGCCTGTGCCACTGCTCTGTCATCCTCAGAGTGAAAAACTTTTTCCTAATGTTCACATGGAAACTCCTGTATTCCAGCCTGTACCTGTTGCCCCTTGTTCTGTCATTGGACATCAGAGAAGAGCCTAGCTCCGTCCTTCTGACACTCGCCCTTTACATATTTTTAGACATTAATAAGGTCATCCATCAGTCTCCTTGAGCTAAAAAGCCCAGCTCCCTCAGCCTGTCCTCATATGGAATGTGTTCCACTCCCTTCATCATCTTGGTGGCCCTGCACTGTACTCTTTCAAGGAGTCTGTGTCCTCCTTGAGCTAAGGGGCCCAGAACTGGGCACAGTATCACAGATGTGATCTCAGCAGGGCAGAGTAGAGCAGGAGGAGAACCTCCTGAGCTACTAACCACACCCCTTCTAACGCACCCCAGGATGCCATTGGCCTTCGCAGCCATGATGACACCTTGCTGGCTCATGGTCATCCTAAACCCTGGTGTGCTGCAGCCATTAGACGGGGTCCTGAGCCGCATGGGCCCAGGCCATTTTTGGGATATTTCTCCCCCCACCCCATAAATCGCTAAGGCCTTGTGAAGGGTCTGCTAGGCTGGTTGAGATGCTGGTGCCCCCTATTCAGGGCGACTCATTAGCCTTGTGATAGGGATCTGAACTTTTAGCAGTCTCCTGGCCTGCTGTCAGCAGTTGATGGGATGGCTGCAGCACCAAATCTGTTTGTCTCCCTGGCCTTTCTGGGAAAGGAGAGCATGCATGCGAGGTGTGGAGCATATAACCATGTTCCTGTGTCAGGATCTTGCATTGCAACATGATGGCTCTGATTCACCTTGCTCTCCCAGAAGTCCTGAAGAACTGCAGTGATAGGCTTCTCAGCTTGGCAGCGGCAAGACATGACATTCTCAGAGATGGAGCTGATGGCTCAGTTAATCAGTGCTGCTGAGGTTCAGTACGTGCAGCTTGCCACCATTCTCACCTCAGCTTTTTTCTCTTGGGAAATGTGCCGTCACCAGAGCTCCAGGGGCAAGGTCTGTCAGGTGCCTCAAACAGCCCCACTTGTGCAAAGCTGATTCTGGCTAAGGTCCCTTGCTGTACTCTGCCAACTTGCATAAAACAAAGACCAAGTTGGGTGCACATTTTGGGCCTGATTTGAGTGATGTGTGCCTCCCGGCTTTGGAAAGGTCCTTGGGACAAGGAGTGTGTGGGTAGAGAACACTCCTTGTCCCAAGGAGTGTGACCTATTTCCAGATAGGGTGTGTGGTCTTGGCCTGGATTGCTGGGAGCCATTGTTTTGGGATCAGATGGTGGGTGTGTCACTTGTATTTCTGTGTGGGGCGATTGTCCTACTGTAGTCTGCCCCTACAATCTGGGCTCTTGCTGGGTGCACCCCGCAGGCTTCTTGCATGCTATCCTAGACTGAATGGGTTGCAGATAACACCCTTGCTGTGCTCCTTCCCTGCCTCAGAGCAGCCAGCAAACAGGGTGTCGGACCTGGGAAACAAAAGTCTCTCTGTGTTGCCTTTCCCCCTACCCCAAACCCTGCCTGTTTGTATTGTTTGAGCTGGGGCTTGCTCCCCTTCTCTGGAGAAGGCAAGGAGCTGGCTAGAGCAGCCTGGGCTTGACTTGAGCCATTCCTGGAGCAGGCAGGGAGCTGGCACGCATCCTGCTGCCAGTGCTTTCTTCCCCCTCTCCCCTCCGCCCATCACCCCTCCTGCATGGGGCTGCAAAAGGGTGCACTGCGAAACTGCTGGCCAATGGCAGAGCACTGGGGCCAGTGCCAAACCAGCACTGGGAGGACCGTATTGTCCTGGCCTCACAAGCAGGCGGGCAGCAGCTGTCAACCAGGCCGTGCAGGCTGGCAGCACCGTGCTTTGGCTTTGCTTGGCACATGGAGAAGGCTTGCTCTGAACCCGGTGCCAGGTGCTAGCATGCTGGGGAGAAGCCAGCCAGTCCCTTGGGAAGAGCCATCTGCTTGGCCACAGGGCTGTTGGCTCTTCACCGTGCACTGAATCCCTGCTGAATCCCACGCTGAAGTGGCTTCAGACTGGACATAGCAGTGGCCCAAATACTTAGCACAAACAAGGATAGAAGGCCTGAATGGCAGAAAAAGCAGGAGGCCAGCTTGCTCTCCTGACTTCTGGTTTCCTCCTGAGCTGATCTTCAAGTACCCCCTTAGCTTCTGGTTGTGGGAGCCTGCTTTGCTTTCCGATCCCACTCTGCTGGGGACACCACAAGGAGCCTGGCAGAGCTGGGTATGTGGGTGATTTTTATTTTACTCTCCTCATTGCTGCAAACCTGAGTTAAGCTGCGCTTTAACATATGTGTATGAACTCCACTCCACTGCTTTTCTATTCTTTGGACACCTGTGCAGTGGGATGTCTGGGAGAATGCTCCGTCCTTAGGGCAACAGCAATGTAGAATGACAGGAGGGATGCAGGGCCTGGGGCTCGGAACAGACAGGACTGGGGTAGCACTGGTTACAGCTGGAATGTGCTTGCAGAGGCTAGAAAGGGATGGAGGCTGAGAAAAGCCCTTGGTCAGGTCAGCCAGCCCTTGGTTCCTAGGAAGGGTTGGAAGCTGATGAAATTTGTGTAGCTGGGTTGGGTTGTGTTCAGACATTTGGGCAGCAGCTTCAAGGAGCAGAGACCTTGAGCAAACTACCCCGGTGGCTGGTGAAAGGCTGTACTGAAGGAAGTGGGATGGAACGATACACATCTTGGCTCCTGACTGTGCCTTACATCTTCCCCACAGTGCTTCGAGACATCAGTGAGCGAGGCAGGGACCTCGAGCAGATCTTATCTCAGTATATCACCTTCGTCAAGCCTGCCTTCGAGGAGTTCTGCTTGCCAGTAAGTGAGGGGAGTGACACTCAGAATTGCCTCATACCCTGCCCAGCTTCTCAGAGCTTTGGGGAAGATCCTTGGCTGCATCTGCCCGGGGAAGGGAAGATACCTGCCCTAGAGCAGTGTCCACTGTGCCTGCCTCCTGTTTTGGGCTGTCCTGCCTGCCCTTGACACACTGCTGTGCTGCTGGTTTCTGGCTGGCTGGGTGCTTGGGAGGGGAGCTTTCTTCCTCGTTCTGTGTTGCAGAATGTGGCCTTGCAGGTCATGTTTCCCGGCTTGTAAGAGGCCAAAGCATAGAGCTTTGACAGACCTTGCTCGGGGCCAAGGTTTGCAAGGTCTGCCTGGAGAAATGAAGATGCTTGGGGAGCTGATAACTGAGGCACGGTTCCCTCACAGACAGGGACACTGCGTGCAGGAAACAACTGCCGTCCTGCAGAACTTGCAGGTAAAATAGCATGTGTGTGGTGCTAGCACCTCTCCTGGACCACTGCTCTTGTAGAGAGAAGCCTACACCTTGGTTCTTGAGACTTTCCAAAGCAGATGTGGTGGTTATATGAGGAATTCCTTCTCTGGAGGAAATGAGTCGAAGAGCTTGGCATCCAGGAAGCTGCTGGCCAGAGTCACAAGCAGGAATTGAATCTGTGTCGCCAGCCTCAGTCCGTGACCACAGAAACATCTCTGCCTATCTATATGGCCATCTCTGCCCCTTCCCATATAGAGGAGCTGATGCTTTCTGTGCTGTAAGATCTTTTGTGCCTCCTGGGCAGCAGCCTCTTCCTTGTCTCTCTCAGACATGTCTCTGGGATCCACAGTCTGATTCCAGAGTAATCCCAGAAAGGCTTTTTCTGAGGCAGATCCAGCTTGGTGTACCTCCCCTCCTAAGTCCCCAGCAAGGTAAATTTGCAGCTTTGCCAAGTGGTGGATGCTGCATCAGTCTCTTCTGCTGAAGAGTCTGTAGGAGGATGAAATGTGAAAGAAGAATAGAAGACAACTACTTTGTCCCAACCCACCAGCTTTGCAGTGGTCGGCTCCTGCTTCCGACCTAGTTTTGAGCTCAGCTGCAGAGCAATTCCATGTGGATGTCAAGCTGGCTCAGTACTCACTCTTGCTGTGTCTCAGCTCCTAAACCAGCTCTGAGCCAGGCAGTCCAGCATTGAAATGTTCCAGCATGTCCTGGTGATGTTTTGATAGGGCTGGAAGCACCTGGGAGTGTTCAGTTTGCTGATGGTAGACCTTGGCTGTCAGTAAGCTTATTGCCTGTAAAAGCTGTCACGAATAGGGGAGGAAACCAAGACTGGCACCTGCTGGTGGAAACAGGTCAGGACTGGTGTCCCAAATCACACCTTTATTGTCAGCGATGCTGGTTGAAAATTCTCCCCACATCCCAAGCAGATCATATGGCTGTGACCTCCATGTCCACACAGCCAGGGTACGCGAACTCTCACATGGAGTCTGGCTGGGTTTGGGAGTGGGGGTGTTGCTCCCTAAAGCTGGAGTATTGTGATGGTGAGGGTTTTTAACTTCAGATTACGTTAGGGTGCCTCTTACTGGAATCTGTATGAGCTCAGGAAGATGGAGTCAAGGCACAAAGCATGCTCCTTGAAACACAGAGCCCAAAAGAATCCAAAATGTATTATCAGCAATGACATACCTCTGAGTGGGTTTGGGTTTGGCAAGGGGAGGGTTAGGACCTGCCCCAGGAAGCAGGGACAATCCCCCAGCCTAGTGCCTGTCCACTTTCCCAGTAACAGTGCTCTCTCTCCTCCCAGACCAAGAAGTATGCTGATGTCATCATTCCCAGAGGAGCAGATAATGAAGGTGAGTGGACCCAAACACTGCTGTTATGATCTGGAAGCTGGGTCAGGGCTGTTGCGATGCAGTTATGTCATTGGAAGCAGGACCTTCCACAAGGGTGACTTTGGCCACTCACTCAAGAGAGTGCTGGTACCACACAGGCACTGAGATGAGATGAGCTACTCCCCTTTGCTCTTGCCTGGAGCATTAGTGATTGGGAGTTTGTGCTCTGCTGACCAAGCCTAAGAGCCTATCTATGTGCAGTGTCTCCAGGCAAACTCCTGGTTCATCCCATGCAAAGGGAAAGGTGCTTCTCCAAAGCCAGAAATGCAGCTGGGACAGTCAGGTCTCCACCTGGCTGAGATCAGCCTGACCATACTGGTTTGAGTGTTGGGCTCAGACAGGACAGAGGGATGAAGTCCCAGCAAGGCAGCTCTTCCCTGCAGTGTTTGCAGCTCCCCACTGCATGCGAGAACGGGATAAGAGCAGGAGAGACAAGCAAAGTCATGGTCTCTGGCTTGGCTTCCTGTGATCCTAATACAGCCTCTCCCCTGTCTTTCTTCCCCTCCTCCTTTTGCTCACAGTGGCCATAAACCTGATAGTGCAGCACATCCAGGACATTCTTAACGGAGGACTCAGCAAACGCCAGAGCAACGGCTACCTGAATGGCTACACTCCTCCCCGCCAGCGGCAGCCCTCAGAGTCCAGCAGCCGGCCTCACTGACCCTGGGTGGCAGGCGTGAGGCTGGGGCAGAGGGTGCTTGGGCCCTGCCACTGCCCCTCTGTACATACTGTCCGTTCATTCCCCTCCCCTTATCTATTTAAGAAACCAGACAGAGACAACTGCCTTTAATTTTGTATGTTGGAAATGCTGAGTGAGAAGCAGCCGGCTGCTCGGGAGCCTGGACCGCCCACAGTTCATGGCCTTGCTCAATAGCTCCTCCAGCACAGAACTGGCTATAAATCTCTATAAATACAGAATTGCTCTATTTTTGAGTAAATGCAGAATAACGTAAAATTACTTGCCATGAGGTATTTGCCAGATTTACCAGGCTCGGTGTTAATGGGAGGGGGCTGGGAAGAGGGCCCTGGGAGATATTGGTGTCAGGATCCTCACCTCAGAGGCAGTAAGGAAGGAAGAGCACTTGACACTTGCTGTAGTATCACAATGGTCTCCATCCCAGGGAAGAGATGGGCTGTGGTAGAGATAACAGATGGAGTGTGGCATGGATTTTGTGACTGAGCTGGGGTTGCCTCTTCCTGCTGTGGCTGTTCTGGTCTAAGCAGCCTGGTTCTAGCTGGCAGGCAGTGCGCAATCACACTGGGGCATGTGACACCTTCCCTGACTGCACCTCCAGGTTTCAGTCCTGTGGCAGTGTATGTTCCTGTGTCTGACACCCCTTCCCACCACAGGTGGGAAAGTCTGCTGTCACATCCTTCAGCAAGCACCTGACAAATGCTGCTGGGTATGTGATCTTATAAACATGGCAGCTTATATCTTCAGCGGTCTCACTGCCTAGCTTGGGTGGGGATGGCGTATGGGTACCTTCAGCCTCTCTGGAGCTTGGTGGCTGTGTGTGATGAGACTCCTAGCTAAACCCTGGGCTCAGCCCTAAGCCCAGAAGATTGAGAGGTATGTTCCTTGCTTGGAATGGTTTTGCTCTTACATGAGGGATGTTGCGTCTGTAGGAAGTGGTTAAGGGAGAACCAGCTGCCTCTGAAAGAATGGGGCAATGGATGATGAAAGGCACCTGCTGAGCTCTCTTGGGGAGGGGAGCAGTGTGTATCAGTTCCTTGGCTGCCTAGCATTCCTATATGGGACCTCCATGAGTCCCAGCTAAGTAGCATGAAACTGGATGCCCAGGAGTGCCTGGTCCCCTGTTTCAGAGCATGCTTTTTCCTCCCCTTCCCCTTTCATTGTGCCCTCGTGTAGGACACTTTCCCTGCAGTGTACTGTCTCTAGGCCTGCTCAGAGAGTGTCCTCACTTTTTCCCAGGGTGAGAATTAACCTCAGCTAACCTGTCCCAGGAGAGCCTGGGTGGGCTGTACTGTAGGTCTGGGGATGCCTGGAGAGCATGGTGGGGCAGCTGGACTGGGGCAGTGGTTTGGTGGGAGCCAAGGAAGGGGATGTGCTAGGCTGGTAACTAGGAAAGATCCTTTGGCCTATGCTGCTCAGACTCATTTGCCCCACCACTACCAATCATTCACAGGCATCTTACAAAGCCTGGAGCAGGAACTCTTAATTTTGCCTCCCCTGATTATTTTCAGTCTTTCCAGAACATTGTTTTTGCAAGTGTAAGACCTTAGATACTCTCTAGCCCCATGCAAGCTGAGAGTGTTTCGATTTTTAATAAACAGAACAAGAAAGGAAAGATCTCCCTTGGCGACTGCTGCTGGGGCAAACTCATTCCCTGTTGACCTGAGAGGGGCACTTGGCAGCCCTTCATTCCTCTCCTTGTCCCTGGATACTCCCTGAGGCACATCAGCTTTGCCATAATCAAGGGCTGGCCCTGGCTAATTCCAGGTACAACCATAGGTAAAGAGGGACCAAATCCCTGCAGCACTGGTGAGACTTCTCAAGGCTTAAGCAGTGAAGACAGAATACTTGTGAGGTACTGCTGTCTCTGTCTTAAAGTGATGGATGTTGTTGCACCTGAGATAAATATTACTATTTGTTGTTTATTTTTGGAAGAGAATATTGCAGTGCTATTCAGATCTGAGAGCTATAGGGGATTAAAGGAAAGACCTAGCATTCACATAGCTCCCTAATAATCCTTACAAGGCTGTCCTCCTCCCCTGATCACCTTGCTACTGTCTAGCTGTCAGATCAGAGAATCTCGTACATCTGCAGTCAACTTCTGTTCAAAAAAGAACTGCATGCTTTCAGAAGGTCGTTTGGCCGTTTGCAACAAGGCATTTCATTATTTTTCTTCCATGACTGACCCAAATTCACTTGTACTCTGTAGCAGGCCTCTTGCTTTTCTCACTACTGCTAGGCACTGAGACAGAGATGGTCATAGGTCTCACCTGCCAGGAATACTAATAGCAGGCCTGACACCTTATTTACACAGACATGGGCATATATGAGACAACAGAAAAATATATCACCTTTCATATGGCACATGCTAGATGATTGGCTCATTTTGTGGATCTGGAGTGTGCTGGAAAGCAAAGAAGGTAGATCACTCTTTAAGTGGGAGTTTTGCTGTGTTTCCCAGGCAGCACTGCTACAGCAGTTTTAACCATTTCCCCTTGGGTTATGGGGGTTTCATTCTGCTGCTTGTTTCTGTCTTTCAGTGTAGGGGGCTGGGAACATAGAGAACTGGTTTTGCTCCTAAAGAATGAGGCAAAGAAGGCATTCAGTACCTCAGCCATTTCCTCATCCTTTGTCACTGGGTTCCTCCACAATCTAACAAAGGCTAGACATTCTCCTTAGGTCTTCTCTTGTAGTTAATGTATTTATAAAAACATTTGTTACTGTCTTTGACTGCAGTAGCCAAGTTAAGTTCTAGCTGGGCTTAAGCTCTTCTGATTTTCTCCCTGTGTAGCCTAAGGACATCTTTGTAGTCTTCCTGAGTTGCCTGTCCCTTCTTCCAAAGGCCATAAACTGTCCTGCTCTCTGTTAAACCAGACTGTGGCTTGTCTTTCTGCACAGGGGGAAGGACTACTCCCGTGCCTTATAAAATGCCTTCCTGGGCTCCTTTGCATTTCAGGAATGCCTCCAAAGGGACTCTTGTCATCAGCTTCCTAAACAGGCCTGTTTAGATCCACTGTGGATCTGACCCTGCTCCTTACTCCTCCAAGAACTGAAACTGCTGTTCTTACATGGTCACTATGACTGTCAAATGGCCTATCACATCAATGTCCGTTTGGGCTTGGTTACTCAGGAAGAAATCCAGCCTTGCAGACTGACCCTGGCAGTATGTTGCACTGAGGAAATGTCCTGCAGGCTCCATGTTGCACTGAGGATACCCAGAGGGTTTGAGCACTACAGTTTTGTGTGGCCCTGGGGAGGAGGCAGAAGACCTTTCAGTGCCTACAGAGGCTTGCTGGCATATGCTGAGTCTTCTTTTTTCACTTAAAGCCAAATATTCACACCCCACCCCACATGAATAATGGCACTCGCAATGCTTCTGTTACCATTCCCAATCTTGATGTGTTGAGGAGTGCCTTCAGAATTATTCCTGAAGGGACATGACTCACGGGGTGCTGGGCATGCAGCAGCCACTACCACCCCTCTGGGGCACCGGCACCCACCAGCCATCTCACTGGGAAATGGGCAGCCCCTGAGAGGTGGCTGAGCCCTGGCTAAAGGCCAGAAGCCCACTAAAATCAGTCCACCACTCCCCTTCTCAGTTGGACAGGGGAGAAAAAATGTATTAGGTGGCTTAAGGGTCAAAATCATTAACGACGCGCGCAAAACAGACTACACACAGAGTGCAGAAGAGAAAGTTATCTAATTTATTACACTATGCTTAAGAGAAAACAGTGAGAAAACCAGTCAGGAGAGCAACTAACAATTTTAAAACAAATGCAACCAGGCGAACACCTTTCCCCCCACCACTCCCTCCTCAGCAGACTTTAGTTACATATTTGCTCCCTTCTTCCCGCCCGTTGGCGGCCCAGGAGGGGCAGGGACTGGGGAAAATGGGGGTCTTGGTAACACCTTCCCCCCACCCCTTCTTTCTAAAGCAGACTTTATTTTAGCTGTGATTTTGCTCCCTTCTTCCCCTCTCCTGCTCGCAGCACAGGGTGGGGGCAGGGACTAGGAGATGTGGGCTTCGGTCAGTCTCTTGCAAGTTGGTTTCCTTCTCGGCCGGGATGGGGGCATCCATTCCACACAGCCTCCCCCTGCTGCACCCTAGGATCTCACCCATAAGAGCCAGTCCTCCACGAACTTTCTCCAAGGCAAATCTCTTCCCACCAGGCTTCATCTCTGCTCTGGCAGGCAGCAATAAATCACAGTGTCTCTCAGTCCCAGTCTTCAACAGGGGTATAGGCCTCCTCTGGCAAACCTGTTTGGCTCATCTCTGTAGGTTGCAAGTGCTGGCAGGGGCTCATCCCAACGTAGGTCACGGCATCTTCTCTATGTCTGCACCGGCTCCATCCAGCATGGAGCCTCTCCACCGGGCAGGTCGTGTCTCTGCCTCTTCCATGGATCCTCTCCACCAGCTACTCCAAGTGCTTCTCCACCAGCTGCAGGGGCATATCTCTCCGGCACCTGGGGCGCATCCTCCCCCAACCTTTCCGGCCTTTTGTGTCTGTGGCTGCTTACATTTATATGCAAATATATCACAATGCCCTTAATGGGCCAACATTGTGGTCTTCTTGGCACTCCGTTCTCTGGTGGCAAAATACAGCTACTTGGGAGTCTTGTTCTCCTGTATGTGATTCTCAGAGGCCCTATCAGCAGGCTTGCAGAAGATTCCAGCAGCCATTTTCTGCAGCCCCTGGCCCCTCTCTCTCAGCACCCAACTGTGCACAACTGTGACAACTCTGGGAACGTTGCCAGGACAGGGGCATCCTGCCACGATGCGGGGCCCTCCTTCTGGAACATGGGCACCTCAGGGCCATGGATGCCCCATGTTTATAATTTTTCAGGCTGGCAGAGCATTCCAGCAGTCATTTTCTGCAGCTCCTGGTCTCTCTCTCAGCACCCAACTACGCATAACTGCAACAAGAATTCACTGTTACCTGGATGAAAAAGTGTCAGTTGGAATTGTTACACGCCCTCTTCTCAGTACTTGCCCCTTTTCCTGCTGCGATGTTTGCCCTCTCACCTGCCTTGGAGGTCCCAAGGCCTAAGGACCCAGCAGGTCATGGGCAGGCACTGGGCAGCGCCACTTTACAAGGACATGGGCAGCAAAGTCAACACCCGCTAGTGGGACAGGGGTGCACATCAGGCCCCTTGGTGGGACATGGACACCCTCCGAGGATCTGGGTCCCTCCTCTAGGACGTGGGCACCCATGGGACCCCTCACTGCCAGGGATGCCTGTTCTCTCCTGCCTCTCGTCTCACCCTGCACGGACAGTGGCACTCACTTGCTGCACTGTGGTTCACAAGGCCAACCCGCCGGGCACACGCTCTTCCTGAGTGGCACAAGGAACTTCAGAAGCCTCTCTTTTCTTATCTTCTGCCACCTTCTTGAAGTACCGATCCTGGAACTGTTTTAAGTAGAGGTGTTAGACATATTTTCACTGCCTGTTCAGCAGGGGGAACTAGTCTTCCACCCTGAGCAAGTACACTGATGATACAAAGGTAGGAGGAGTGGCTGACACACAGGGACACTGTGCTGCTATGCAGCAAGACCTGGACGGGCTCGAGAGCTGGGCAGTAAGAAACCAGAGAAGGTTTAATAAAATCAAGTATAGAGTCTTGCACCTGGGGAGGAATAACTGCTTGTATTAGTACAGGTTGGGGGATGACCTGTTGGAGAGGAGCTCTGCGGAGAAGGATCTGGGGGTCCTGGTGGATGACAGGTTGGCCTTGAGCCAGCAGTGTGCCCTGGTGGCTAAGAGGGACAGTAGGATCCTGGAGTGATTCAAAAGGATGGTGGCCAGCAGGTCAAAGGAGGTGATCCTCCCCCTCTGCTCTGCCCTGGTCAGGCCCCACCTGGAGTATTGTGTCCAGTTCTGGGCTCACTGGTATAAAAAAGACAGGGATCTCCTGGAGAGAGTCCAGAGGAGGGCTACGAAGATGATTAAAGGCCTGGAGCATCTCCCATACGAGGAAAGGCTGAGTGAGCTGGGACTGTTCAGCCTCAAAAAAGAAGACTGAGAGGGGATCTTATTAACGATTATAAATATCTCAAGTGTGGGACACAAGGGGAAATGGCCAGCCTCTTTTCAGTGGGCTGTGGAGTCAGGACAAGGCCTCAAGAACAGAAGTTCCACACCAATATGTGGAAGAGCTTCCTAGTGAGGGTGACAGAGCCCTGGGACAGGCTACTCAGGGGGGTTGTGGAGTCTCCTTCTCTGGAGATATTCAAGCCCTGTCTGGACGCCTCCCTCTGTGATATGTCCTAGGGACTCTGCTTTGGCAGGGGGGATGGACCCGATCATCTCTGGAGCTCCTTTCCAACCCCTACGATTCTGTGATTCCAGCTGGCAGAGTGCCGTATTTGGAGACAATGCACTTTTGCCAGCAGTCTGTCGACGTGGAAGATGAGGCTGCCTGTCCCCTTCCCTGGCAATGACAGGGCTGAGATCACAAAGAAGCAGGCAGGGGCTTGGGGCTCTGAGATGTGCTGTATAATCATATTAGAGTCATTTTGTTTGAAAAAGGCCTTTAAGATCATCAAGTCCAACCGCTAACCTAGCACTGCCAAGTGCAAACATTTTACCATGTCCCTAAGCACCAGAGCAACATGTCCGTTAAACGCCTCCAGAGATTGTGATTCAACCATCCTGGGACACCCTGTTCCAATGATTGATAAGCCTCTCAGTGAAGAACCTTTTCCCCATTGTCCTATCTAAACCTCCCCTGGTGCAACTTGAGGCCTTCTTGGTCAAGGCTGTTGCGGTTCCCCATTCCCCACAATCCAGTCCCTCACTGTGTGACTGATCTCCATTGCTCACCTGTTGCAGGCGTGTCTTCACATATCTCCAGAGGCGAAGTGCAAGATGAATGATGTGGAACAGCCCCAGGGTTTTGCAGGCAATGCAGTACAGAAACCTCATGTTCATGATGTCATTACAGGGCTGGTCCTGATTTTTGGACAGGTCAGTGGCCATGCTGTGTGTGGCAAGGGACTGCTGCTTCTGGCTCTGCAGAACCACAGCTGTCCTGACCCTCACCCATATCTGAGGCTTCGCAAGGACAATAATGTTCTTCAATTTGCTGTCATCAGTCTTGGCCACAGTGGGTGGTTGCTTCTGACTGTCCAGAACCATGGCCCTCCTCATCCATTTGCAGGGGTTGAAAAAGTTGATCATATTCTTCCATATGGTGGCCACAGTGTTGGCCACAGTGGGTGGTTGCTTCTGACTGTCCAGAACCATGGCCCTCCTCATCCATCTCTGGGGGCTGACAAGGTCGATCATATTCTTCCATATGGTGGCCACAGTGTTGGCCACAGTGGGTGGTTGCTTCTGACTGTCCAGAACCATGGCCCTCCTCATCCATTTGCGGGGGTTGAAAAAGTCGATCATATTCTTCCATATGGTGGTGTCGGTCTCGGACACAGTGGGTGGTTTCTTCTGACTGTCCGGAACCACGCTCATCCTCATCACGCTACTGGGCTTGAAAAAGTCAATTATCTTCCATTTGGTGGCCATAGTCTCAGCCACAACACGTGGGTTCTTCTGGCCTTCATGATCATCTCGTACCTTGCTTCTTTTCTGGCCAGGGTAGATGATATTGTAAAGGCCTGGGGGAAAACAAGGTATTGTGCAGAGAGCCATGGTGAGGGACAGAATGTGGATGAACCTCATCGTGGTCTCTGAGTAAAACAATTTTAACAGACAAGCTCTCTTGGGCTGTCGTCCTGAGCAGAGCTCCTGGAGCTCCACGCAGTGACCTCCACAAGCGAGTAGACACTTGTCTCAGTGCTTGCAAGGGTAGGCAATGTGACAAGACCTGGGCTGATGTCATCAAAGGCCTGTGATGTCACAAGGCATGGGTTGCCTGCTTAGCAACTGATGAAGGCTGCGGAGGAGCTGGGGAGCCCAGTGTATGTGCATTTTGAAGCCTGCTGCTCCCACCAATGTGCCTGCCAGAGGACACTGAGCCTAGCAGGGGAGTGGGACTGGCCCCCACAGGATTTGGGCTGTGCCCTGAACTTCTCGGGGAGATTGAGCTGTGCCCAGAGCTCCATCCAAGCTGCGTTCAGTGCTGTGCCCAAGCTGGGCAGCAGTTGCACAATTCTGCTCAAAACCCTCTTTGGGGCAAAATGGCAGCCCAGGTTACGAGGAAAGCGCCACATTCACTCCCGGTTTGACAAAATTGAATCTGTTGAGAAGTGCGATGCCTCCAAAATTATTCTGGGAAGGACATGACACACAGGGTGCTGGGCATGCAGCAGCCACTGCCACCCCTCTGGGGCACAGGCACCCACCAGCTGTCTCACTGGGACATGGGCAGCCCCTGGGAACCTCGTCAGGACAGGGGCATCCTGCTGCGATGCGGGGCCCTCCTCCTGGAACATGGGCACCCGCAGGGCACCTCAGGGCCATGGATGCCCATTCTCTCCCACCCCAGCTCTCCCACTTCTCCTGGAGCGCATGCTCCACTGCGAGGTCACATACAGCAGCCTGGTTGGCACCACTGCCACTCACGCTGCTGCTCCCCCAGATCCCCTTGGTACAGAAGTGACACGAGCTCCAGGAGCAATGCACTTTATTCATCTGAACAGTGCAAGAAGATTGAGAAAGCGGGCTGTGCCCAGCAGGAGTTTTGTCGAGTTTCCCCCACATCTCTGCAGCACAGTCTTGCTCTGGCTGTCGCCTTTGGAGAGACGGGGATGAGCCCTGGCTGTTGGGATGCCAGTGGGCCCTCCCTGCAGGGCAGCACCTTTGGAAGGATGGAAGGGGGAGCCTCCCCAAGGCTGGAGGCCAAAGGCCCATCAGCTCTTGTGCCAGCTGGGCACAGGAACATGTTTTTCGGGGCCTTCTTCAGGGTAGTAGAGGAGGCAGAAGTCTCTGAAGATTCCCTCATTTCAGGGGCCTTTGATGATCTGAGGCATGTCCTGATGCATCAGCTGTCTGTAACCCCAAAGAGAATTCACTCTTACCTGGATGAAAAAGTGTCAGTTGGAATTGTTACACGCCCTCTTCCCAGTACTTGCCTCTTTTCCTGCTGCGATGCTTGCCCTCGCACCTGCCTTGGAGGTCCTAAGGCCTAAGGATTCCAGCGGGTCATGGGCAGGCACTGGGCAGCACCACCTTACAGGGACATGGGCAGCAAAGTCCACACCCGCCAGTGGGACAGGGGTGCACATCAGGCCCCTTGGTGGGACGTAGACAGCCTCTGAGAATCTGGTTCCCTCCTGTAGGGCGTGGGCACCCATGGGACCCCTCACTGCCAGGGATGTATGACTAACCTCTTTTCCTCAGCAATTGCTGGCATCTCTTCGAGACGCAAATTGCAAGACATAGGAAGTACATCAATACCACGATTTTGTAGGCACAGATCAGGAACCAGATCAAGTTCTTGTTCTCGTCATCAGAATACATCCCGTGAGTGTTGCACCACTCACTGGCCATGCTCAGTGTGGCAAGGGGCTGCTGCTTCTGGTTTTGCGGAGGCACACGTATGCAGATCCTCAGCCATCTCTGGGGAGTGTCAAGTTCAGTAATGTCGTTACATTCAGTGATGGTTGTCTCAGCCACAACAGGTGGTTGCTTCCAGCTGTCTGGAACCATGTAAGTCATCATCCAGCTTTGGGGGTTGAAAAAGTCAATAATATTCTTCCATTTGGTGGCAATGGTATTGGCCACAGTGGGTGGTTGCTTCTGACTGTCCAGAACCATGGCCCTCCTCATCCATCTCTGGGGGCTGACAAGGTCGATCATATTCTTCCATATGGTGGCCACAGTGTTGGCTACAACAGGTGGTTGCTTCTGACTGTCCGGAACTATGGCCCTCCTCATCCATCTCTGGGGGTTGAAAAAGTTGATCATATTTTTCCATATGGTGGCCACAGTGTTGGCCACAGTGGGTGGTTGCTTCTGACTGTCCAGAACCATGGCCCTCCTCATCCATTTGCGGGGGTTGAAAAAGTCGATCATATTCTTCCATGTGGTGGCCACAGTGTTTGCCACAGTGGGTGGTTGCTTCTGACTGTCCAGAACCATGGCCCTCCTCATCCATTTGCGGGGGTTGAAAAAGTCGATCATATTCTTCCATATGGTGGTGTCGGTCTCGGACACAGTGGGTGGTTTCTTCTGACTGTCCGGAACCACACTCATCCTCATCACGCTACTGGGCTTGAAAAAGTCAATTATCTTCCACTTGGTGGCCATAGTCTCAGCCACAACACGTGGGTTCTTCTGGCCTTCATGATCATCTCGTACCTTGCTTCTTTTCTGGCCAGGGTAGATGATATTGTAAAGGCCTGGGGGAAAACAAGATATTGTGCAGAGAGCCATGGTGAGGGACAGAATGTGGATGAACCTCATCGTGGTCTCTGAGTAAAACAATTTTAACAGACAAGCTCTCTTGGGCTGTCGTCCTGAGCAGAGCTCCTGGAGCTCCACGCAGTGACCTCCACAAGCGAGTAGACACTTGTCTCAGTGCTTGCAAGGGTAGGCAATGTGACAAGACCTGGGCTGATGTCATCAAAGGCCTGTGATGTCACAAGGCATGGGTTGCCTGCTTAGCAACTGATGAAGGCTGCGGAGGAGCTGGGGAGCCCAGTGTATGTGCATTTTGAAGCCTGCTGCTCCCACCAATGTGCCTGCCAGAGGACACTGAGCCTAGCAGGGGAGTGGGACTGCCCCCACAGGATTTGGGCTGTGCCCTGAACTTCTCGGGGAGATTGAGCTGTGCCCAGAGCTCCATCCAAGCTGCGTTCAGTGCTGTGCCCAAGCTGGGCAGCAGTTGCACAATTCTGCTCAAAACCCTCTTTGGGGCAAAATGGCAGCCCAGGTTACGAGGAAAGCGCCACATTCACTCCCGGTTTGACAAAATTGAATCTGTTGAGAAGTGCGATGCCTCCAAAATTATTCTGGGAAGGACATGACACACAGGGTGCTGGGCATGCAGCAGCCACTGCCACCCCTCTGGGGCACGGGCACCCACCAGCTGTCTCACTGGGACATGGGCAGCCCCTGGGAACCTCGTCAGGACAGGGGCATCCTGCTGCGATGCGGGGCCCTCCTCCTGGAACATGGGCACCCGCAGGGCACCTCAGGGCCATGGATGCCCATTCTCTCCCACCCCAGCTGTCCCACTGTGGTGGTTCTGGCCCCGGCCAGAGGCCAAATGCCCACCAAGCCGCTCACTCACTCCCCCTTCAACCGAAAAGGGGAGAAAATATGTTGTCGGAGGCTCAAGCCCTGATATAAGGACAGAGATATCACTCTCCAATTAGTGCAATGGGCAAAACAGACTCCGCACAGAATAAAGGAAAGTGATTTATTACAACTACAACTAATACACCCAGGGAACCGGAACGAGATAAGAGTAAGAAGCGGCCAGGTCTTAAAGCGCCTTCCCCCACTCCTCCCCTTCTTAGCAAACTCAAACATCATCACGACTTTACTCCCTTCTTCCCCCTCAACATGGCGCGGGGAGGGGCAGGGAATGGGGAGTGGGGTTCTGGCGTTACCAGTTGCTTTCCTTCCCCAGATCTTAACACTTCTTCTTCCCCCCACCCCTTGCTTCTTCGCACCCTTAGCTTTAATCATTAATTTTGCTCCCTTCTTCCCTCCCGTCTCAGTATCAGGAGGGGCAGGGAATGGGGAGTGAGGGGTTTCAGTCAGTTCCGCCCAAGCTGTCTTCTGTCTCAGCTGGGGGGGCAGAGGGGCATTCCACACAGACACACACACACACTTCCCTTGCGGCGCCATGTGGTCCCACCCACGCAAGAGTCGTATGCACGAACTTCTGCAGCATGAGTCCTCTCCATCGAGGAGTCATCTCCTCACCACAGGCCTCTCAGCAGGACTCCCTTCCATAGGGTTCCAACATTTGGGCCTGGGCTCCCCCGGCCTGGCTCCCCACAAAGTCACAAGTCCCCCGGCAAGCCTGCTGAGGCGTGGATCAATCTCTCCACAGGGCGTAGACGTGTCTGCTTCCTGTCCTCATCCATGGGCTGCGAGGGGACAACCCGCTTCACCATGGTCTTCTCCATGAGCTGCAGGGGAAACTTTCTTTCCACATTCCTTTCCCCCCATCTCCTTCAAGACCTGGCCTCGGCTATCGGTGCAGCTGGTCACATCTTCTCATGTGTTCTGGTGGCAAAGTGTGCCAGCCAGGAGTTTTTTTTCCTCGAATATGTGATTCACAGAGGCGCTATGAATCCTTCTATGATTGGTCAAAAGTAATGTTGGCCTTGAATTGGCTCTTGTTTACAGTTGGGAATTCACAACAAACTGTAACTGCTGCTTTGCAAAAGACATCTAAGCAGCACAGCTACAGCAAACTGCGACACCCACTTCTCCTGGGTGTCAGGAAGCAGCCCAGCCCTACACGAGGTCACATACAGCAGCCTGGCTGGCACCAATGCCACTCACGCTGCTGCTCCCCCAGATCCCCTTGGTACAGAAGTGACACGAGCTCCAGGAGCAATGCACTTTATTCATCTGAACAGTGCGAGAAGATTGAGAAAGCGGGCTGTGCCCAGCAGGAGTTTTGTCGAGTTTCCCCCACATCTCTGCAGCACAGTCTCGCTCTGGCTGTCGCCTTTGGAGAGACGGGGATGAGCCCTGGCTGTTGGGATGCCACTCTTCCTGAGTGACGCAGGGAACTCCAGAAGCCTCTCTCTTCTTTTTTGTTCTGCCACCTTCCTGTAGTACTGATGCTGGAACTGTTTCAGGTAGAGGCGTTTGATATATTTCCACTGTTCAGCAGGGTGAGTTCTTGTTGCAGCTGGCAAAGTTTGTTGTATTTGGAGACAATGCACTTTTGCCAGTAGTCTGTCCGCATGGAAGATGAGGCCATCTGTCCCCTTCCCTGGCAATAACAGGGCAGAGGTCACAAAGAAGCAGACGGGGGCTTGGGGCTCTGAGACGTGCCGTATAATCATATTAGAATAATTTTGTTTGGAAAAGGCCTTTGAGTTCATCAAATCCAACTGCTAACTTAGCACTGCGAAGTCCAAACACTTTACCATGTTCCTGAGCACCACAGCTCGTACCATTCCCTGGCCATGCTCTGTGTGGCAAGGGGCTGCTGCTTCTGGTTCTGCAGAGCCACAGCTGTCCTGACCGTGGTCTCAGCCAGAATGGGTGCGTGCTTCTGGCCTTCAAGATCATCTTGTATGTTTATTTCCCACTGAGGATGGGAAATAGGCCTGTGGGGAAACAGGGTACTGTGCAGAGAGCCACGGTGAGGGACATAAAGGGGATGAGCCTCATCGTGGTCATCTCTGAGTTAAACCATCATGACAGACAAGGTCTCTTGGGCTGCCCTCCTGAGCAGAGCTCAGGCACTGACCTCCATGAGCGAGGAGCCACTTGTGTCTGTGCTTACAAGGGTGGGCAAGCTGATATGGCCAAGCTCAGCAACACTGTGTGATGAGATTTGGGCACCCCACAATCAGTACGGCCTAGCATGGACACGGGCGCCGGGCCGTCACGGTAACCCCAGCGTACATGGCCAGAACCAGCCCTTGTGGTAGGTAGCAGAGCGGTGCTGGCCGCGTCGAGCGCCACCTTGTAGACTTACTGCGGCGGGGTCAGGGCCGCTCCCGCCGAAGGCCGCTCGGGGCGGGAGGGGGCGGAAGGGGCGGGTCGGAGCGTGGCGGCGGTGGTTGGTGGGGGCGTCGTGCGGGGCTGGGCCGCTTCCTGCCGCTGAGGAGGGGCTTGGCCCGGAGCGGCGGATACGGCTCGGGGCGGTTGCAGCGGGACCGCGGCTCGTGCGGCGGAGCCCGCGCCCGGCGTGAGTCATCCTGCGCCGTCTGGTGGGGTGGGGTGGGGTGGGGTGGGCGCCGGTTCGCTGGGGATGCTTCCCGCCGCATCGCGGGGATTAGGGGGGCGACCCGTTGCCCCGCCGTTGCGGTGTTGGCTCTGAGGTTCTGCTCTCCTCTCCTCGGAGTGGCCGGGCCGGCCAGGGCCGGCAGCGGCGTCCAGCGCAGCTTGGGCCCTCTCCTCCTCTCTCGGGGTCCGTGTGGAAGCGGCGGCCTGTAGGAGCCTGCTCGGCTCCTCGGCTCGGCTCGGTCTCCTCTTTCGGGATGGAGCTCCGCGCCTGTGCCCACCGCTTGCGGTCGGGGCTGCTGGCGTGAGGCTTTCGGGGGAAAGGCCCGAGCAGAGTGGAGGGCGGCCCGAGCGAGCAGCTACTGGTGCCTGTGGGTCCTGGAGAGCCAGGGCCGCGTTTTGCTGGAGAAACCTCCGTTTCACCTAGCAGCCGCCCCGCGGGGCAGCCGAAATCGAAGGCCCTGGGCCAGAGTGTAGTTTGTTGGGTTTTGGGGCTGTTTCTTTCTTTTCTTTCCCTCGTGACTTCTAATGTGGGTTTTAAGGGGATTATATCCGATGCGATCAGGAATCTAAGAATAGCATCGGCCACCTTTCCTAGCATGTGCGAAGTACTCCGAGGGGCTTTGCTGTGCGTTGTGCACACGGGCAGTTGAGGAGGTTCTACTTTGCAGCGGGGTACCTGGTGTTGCCCGCTGTTGCGTGCAGTAAGATTCCCTTTTCCATGGAGCCCCTCGGTGCTGGGTAGAGGAGCGGCAGCTGAGTCTGGTCGAGAGGCTGGGCAGTCATAACTCGGATTTAAATTGGTATGCGGTGCCCTAACCGTGTGGAATTAGCCGGCTGTGTTTACAGGAACATATGAACCTGAGTTATTTGCAGCTGTGGAAGATGACACGCCTTGAGCTTATTCCTCATTAACCGGCAAACTGTTCTGTTTGTGTGTTTCTGTGAGAATGTATCTGGACAATGTCGGATGCAAACAAAGGTGCTTGTTCACTTAGCCAAATAAAGCTATCAGCATTTTGTAATTGAAATTGTGCCAAAAATATTTTGTTATTGTTGGACTCCAATCTGCAGGGCTTCAATCTGACAATCTCAGTCCTCCAAAAATTATTTTATTTGCCCTTTTTTGGTGGTGGTTTTTTTTTCAGTTTTAAATGCTACTTCTGTTTATTTTAGGAGTTACACAGGCTCATTGCTTTTCCCATTGTTTCACTGGTTTCCCATTTCTCAGTTTCTGGATGGGAGGAATTCTGTGAATATTGATATGGAAGCAGAAGACCCTTCTATATTCTTAGTACATGCTAAAAAGTCAGGCTACCTGCTTTAAATAATGATTAACTTAAATACAGTTGTAATTGAGTAGTCATTAACAGTGAAATTGGGATGAATGATGCCCTACACTAGAAGCTCATGCATGAATGTGGAAGGCCTGTGCAGTTTGTAACTGTTGGTCCTCTCAGAAAATGAGTACTTGGACTGGAAGTGGAGTGAGCATCTGGCCACATCATTAATCTTTGCAGACATAGTGCCATGTTTAACATCTCTCTTGCCTCTTGGACACATAGTTCTCTTCGATTTCCAGGCACAAGTTTTATCTTCTATCGAATTCTGGCTCTGCGGTGTGTTTGTTGTTGAGCAGCACTGTGCTGTTTATTAGGTGCCAGCCTGTCTTAAATCTCTGGTAAGTGCATGAGGGAGAGGTACCTTCTAGCTCTGAGTGAGGAGTGAGAACAAGCACCCTGTTACTAAAGTTATTTTCTCCTTTGATAGTACAATTCTAAGGATTTAGTGGGGCAGGCAGTTTACTGACTGTATGACTCTGTGATCTGATCCATTTGCATAAAGAATTGTTGTGCCACTGTGGTGAGATTACTTTCAATGACGATTGTACTTTTCTTCCGCATTATTCTCTGCGATCCAGACGTTGTTCATTGAGGCTGTGAATTTTACAACTGAGTAAGAACTCACAGGCACACTGGTACATGGAAGTGGTCAGTTCTGTGGTCCTAGAGCCAGACTGAAGAGAAGACAGAAGGTGCTCTTGCTTCAGAATGTCATCCTGTTTTTTTTCTTTCTTTCTTTCTTTCGGATCAGGTCTTGAAACATAGGGTGAAGTTTTCTCTTCACAGTGCATGGACGGAAAGCCAATGCGCAGGTAAGATATGAAAAGCCATTGTCCTTCTTTAAATACGATTAAATCATGTGAGTTGGTTTCATAAGCTCCTAGACCATAAAATGTGGGGTGTTTTGTTTTCCTTTTTTTTAAAGGCTTGGCTAGGAGAATTAGAAAGCATTAGTATTTACTTTTCAATGTTTCCAAGACCGTATGTCTTTAAGAAAATATGCTGTTAGGAGTACAGAAGACGAGTTATTGTAATTATTCGTCCCCTCTTCCTACTTCCCCATTTACTATCATTTAAAAATCATTATTGAATTACTTAGGTATTCAAATTGTGTGAAATTAACTGCCTGGAAATAAATTGAAACTTGATTTCCAAGGGATATTATATTCCCTTTAACTAAAGGAGTGTAGTCCCTTGGATGGAGTGAGGTCTTGGGTGAAAAGGAGATTTCCTAGTCCAATTGCAGATTCAGTGCTGAAGATGTAGCTCAAGTTTAATTCTGAGGAGTTTTCCTTGTGGCTACATCAGGAACGCTTTCTGTTACATAGAGAAAAAAACTGTCATAGTAAATCAGCACGATGACAAGTTGGCAAACAGGATTGTGTGTTCGTTCACTATCCAATGGCAGTCCCCATGGTGAAACTTAGCAACAGATAAATTTCTGTGTTTGATACAGGCTGTTTTCTAAAGTTCTGTGCCTCTAAATTAAGTAAAGAGAACTCATGTAAGTTGCTTAGTCTGTCTGCCCATGTTGAAAGGAGAGAAACTTTATTTTGGGTAATTCTGTCAATAGGGAGGGCAAGGAATTTTAACCCTGTGTGAATATGTAGGGCATTTCTAGCAACAGCATTTGCAGAAGCTCTTAGCCTGGGTTCTGTGTAAGGAGGTAAGAAAAAAATAGTCTTTTAAACCCTTGAAGAGTGACACTATGTTGTTTAATTAAATTAACCTCCCAAGTGCAACAAGAAAAGACTGTGCTGCTGCTTCAGTTAAGCTAATGAGTAAACCTTGGGACCTGATACAGGCATCACTGGGATGATGTGCTGTCCAGTGTTTTTGCCAAGAAAAGAAATGTGGCTTAGACAGTGAGGAGCTGTATGGGACTTGTACAGCGAGTTCCATTTTCTCCAAGATGGATTAAGTAACAGATGAGCTGTCTTCCATCTTAGTCTTCTAGAATGGTGACCGTTTAAACCTTAACATAAACCCACACCTTTTCAGGTTCTTTTCTTGTACTCCACTTGTCAAAATGTTTTTGCAAAATGACATAAAATCGATGTGACTGGCTTGGCTTGTGTTCTTGTTTTCTCTCCACTTTACTTTTAGTGGTCCTAATGGAAAAAAGGGATTCTAAATTTATTTTTGTCTGCTGTTTTCTGCATGTGGCATTAAGGTGGAGAATTAAAGTGCTGAAGTTTGTATGTCTCTTGTGGGTTTATGGTCTTTGACTTGCTATCGTGGAAGTTCTGTTTGCCATTTGGACTGGGTAGCTCTAGTGGAAGAAGTAGAGGGGCTTTTTGTGGTGCTGATCCTGGCACTTCAGGCTTTTTTATTTTTATTTTTTAAAATTTTATTTGGATAATGGATGCTGACCAGACCTTTTGTTAAGCTTTGTTTTCCCTCCTCCCTCTTTGGCAAGCCAGGGTAGTGCACAGGTAGCATGTTTTGACACATTTACAAGGCTTTACTTTTGAACTACACTTTCAACTGATCTCTGTGCCTGCATATATTGCTTTGCGACAGGCTGGACAGGCAAGCAGAGCACTTGGGACTCCAGTTCTTGAATATACTTAAATGTTTTGAGGGCCTCTGTGTGGATTGTTAACATTTCTGTTTGTTATTCTACAGTCTATCTTAGCAGGAAATGCTAAAATATTTCTGATTGGATTTCAAGCTCACAGATTTTCTGTGAAGTCCAGCTAAGCAGATGGTGGAGCACTTCCTTTTGTCCTTTTACTCGGGGTTCTGCACCTGTCTTACCACCACGTGCAGAGTCTTGTTAGATACTGGAAGAGGGGAGTGAGACTTGGTCAGGACTATATTAGTAAACATGGTGAGTTGGTATCAAATGTGTACAGCATTCAGAGGATGGGAAGTACAGTTTGAACAGAAAAGGTATTGCAGCTATTCCTGTCAAGATTACAGTAGAGGAAATGCATTGATGTTGAAGCTGGATTTATCTCGCATTAGAAATGAAGTGATAGTTGGGGCAAGCTGCTATTTCTCACTGGCAGGGAGTGACAGAACATTGTTTAGCTGAAGGTAAAAGCAAAGCAGCGGGGATCTCTCTAGTGAGTGACATAGTCCCACAGTACCTGAGCATGGATGGCAGAGCAGCCCTGATGATCACCGTCATCAGGCAAGTCTAGCAATGAGGAAGGACTGAGGTCAAGCTGCGGAAGCCAACTCAGCAGATCGGTATCAGTGGAGTACATGGTTGGGTGCAGGTGTGCTCAAGCCAAGCATAAGCTTGAACAGTTCCCAAGGAAAGTGGGGAGGCCTTCTTCCCAGCTGTTCCTCACCCAGCTCTTTCCTGGCAGCCTAATCCCAGATTATAGCAGTGTTGTATTGGAGTTGGCTCTGGCACAGGCAGCCAGACCTGGCTGAGGGGATGAGGCTGCAGATCCTGATGGTGCAATTGGGGCCCTTGTATGCCCTTGGGATGTTAATCAATTGCTTAGACATAGCTCTTGCTCAAGACAAAGTGCAAAAGGCTTAGAAGGCTTTTGGAAGACTCTGGTAACAACTCTTGTAGAGTATGGATGACCTCACTCTTGGTGAAACTGAGTTTCCTGGTCTTGGTTAGTGAAAGTCAAACTAAACAATGTAAATAGGGACATATACACCAGACCCTGCTGTTCTCCTGTTGAGTAATATATAATAATACTGCAGTCAGGTGTATCTACTTGTTTGCATAACTCAGCCTCATTGAGAACACACACCTAAAACTTGCTAGCTAGGTAAGAAGAGGAATCAGTGGTATCTTTATTAATAATTAGACTTTCAGCTAACTAATTCCTAGAGTACTGATTGCCACATAAAGCACTTCCATTTACTTAGTTGTCAGTGTTGTGGTGGTCACTTCTGTTGCTGAAGGTATAGCTGGGTCAAATCAAGGATCTTTTGTTCTAGCAGTTCTGTACAAAATATAGGGAATGTTTTCCCTGTTTAAGCATTAAATTCAAAGCCAGGGGTTGACAGAAATCACTACTGGCTTGGTTTGTTATCTTTAGTTGCTAATGAAATCCATTGCTATTGAAATCAGAGGAGCACAGACTGTTTGGGGTTGGAAGGGACCTCGAAAGATCATCTAGTCCAACCCTTCAACCAGAGCAGGATCACCTAGATTAGGCCACACAAGAACTTGTCTAGGTGGGTTTGAATGTATCTGGAGGAGGAGACTCCACAACCTCTCTGGGCAGTCTGTCCCAGTGCTGTCACCCATACAGTGAAAAACTTCCCTTATGTTCACATGGAACCTCTTGTGCTCCAGCTTGCACCCACCGCCCCTTGTCCTGCCAATGGACATCACTGAAAAGAGCAAATCCACTAAAGCAATGTATGATTCTGGCTTTTGGTCAGTGTTTTCAGCCTGAGACTTGTTTAGTTTCACAAGCTTTAGGTTAATTGTTGTTTTCTGCTGAACTGAGTTAAAGCTTGCTTGTAATGTCCTGCTAAAATATACATTATCTTAAACAAAAAACCCACAGGTGGTTCTGACTTGAAAGTCTAGCAGTGCTGTGACAGTACCAGAGATTTTTTTTTCCTAGATATGTTATTAGATTTATTTTAAAATCTTTGAAAGAAGCTGCTATAAGCTCTGAGGGTGGATGTCTCTTAGATGCCTGCGTTAATGAAGTTTTGGGAACTAGCATAGCTGACTAAAATGGAGGCACAGCAGCCCATTTATTTAGCTGAGATATTGTTGCAGGCTGCCCATGTTTCCATTCATACTTTTCAGCAGTGTGCTACAATACCTGATCCTTTGTCAGCCCTTTCTTAATCCCATTGTATTTGCCGATTTCCCCAGCCCTGCATTTTGATGGAAGCTAATCCCAGGATATCTGCCTAGCTGAGTGTGAATCTTTTATCTTTGCATACACAATTCCTCTCCAGTCCTCAACCCTTCTTAATCACCCCGAGTACTCAGGAGTAGCTCTTAGCTTTGTGTGTGATGGGGGGAGGCAGCTAGCCTGCCATGTGAGAATCAAGCGCTGCCTTCTGTCTTTCACACTTCTAAGCTACTGACTCATCATGTCATTCTCTATGCATATATATGCATAATGCACACATAATGCAGTTAAATTATTATCCTTGTGGAGACACATGCCATCAGACGGTGTCCTTTTAATTCACACCTGTCTGTCTGTCTGCAGCAGTGACCCACAGTGTTTAACATCAAGCATCTGGTTTGGTCCAGTATGGAAATTCCTGAGCCCGTTGATCACTAGTTTCTGCATTACCCAGAGATAAGTTATAGATGAATCAGGAGTGCTAATTTGATTATTACTTCCCCCCCCCCCATTCATTCAATATTCTTTATTCATTAACCAGCACTTTCTCTCCTGGAGGAAGGAGGCTGGATACAGTGTGGGCACTCAGATAAGCCTTGATGGGAACAGTGTAGGAATGCCTTCAGTTCTTACTAACCAGACTCCTTTTCAGTTAGTTAATTTAGAGATGTGTGTGGCAGAGTGTCACTTGGGTAGAAAAATCCTATTCTGTCTCAGGAAGGATTGGGACAGCTGCCTAAATCTGGCTCACTATTCACATGGCATAAACTGGTCCATTCCATTGCTTTGTCAGAAAAGAGCATTGGCAATGGGATTGACAAGGTACACTGCATCATTCCTTGTGGCAGCATAACCTTAATCTAATCTTGTTTGTAGTTGGAATCTATGCTAGTCTAGAAAACTAAGATCTTTTTAAGGGCTATTTTTAGTGGGGGTTGCTGTCGAGGAAAGCCTACAGGTGTAAAGGAGGAGTTCTGCTTTCCAGTGAGGTGCTGACTGGGATGTAGGCTGTCTCTTGGGGTCTGCAGGTGTGTGAAAGTGGGTTTTTATTTGACGACTGCTTGTTCTGTGCTGGGAAGTTTTGATTGACAGCCTGGTCAAGACAAACTCTCCAAAGTTATTACAGCAGTGTGAGTCTTAATAAGGTGTGCTTTTTTTTTCCCCCAGGGGTTGGTCTGACATAGCTTGAAACACCTAATGCAGAGTAAAATCCATTTGGCTGGTTAGCAGGAGCTAGACTCCGCGGAGGAGATTTTGTCACCACCTGTCTCCATCTCTTGGTAGAAAGGTTAAATTACTTACCTGCTAGCCTTACCTACTAAGGACCAAAGTAACCCAGTTAGATAAATTAATCTTTAATCAAGGTTTCTTGGGGTGGTTTGGCTTTCTTGGGGAGGGTGGGGAGTGGTGTTTAAGCTTAGTTTCTGTATGCTGCTGTGAGGAGGGCTTAGCTGCGTTGTTTGTGAGGAGCCTGACAGAGCTATGGAAATGATTGTCAAACCCCACAAGGTGAATTTGGGTTGTGAGGGACGAGAGTGGGTGGGGGAGAGTGAGAGGCAGTAGAACGAACAGGAGAAGGATTTGTCAGAGGTTTCAGAATAGGAGAATGGTGATATATATAAAAAAGGTGGAGTAGGGATAAAAAAGAACAATGAGACATTTAAGGTGCAGAGGCTGAACAGGAACAAGCAGCAAAACCCAGAGGGGAGACCCAGCTGGATCTGTGTAACTAAGGTATGAGGAAGAGGTAATGGTCTGAAACATCTGAATATGATGATCAAGGAGAGGGTGTGGGGGGAATGGGAAAGCAGGTTAAGATGCAAGTGAATAATTTCAACTGCTGCAAAGAGACTGTTCTCCCTGTGGTTAGAAAGCATTGTTGACATAATAATGAGAGGGTTGTTTTTTTAATTCTTTCCTTCAAGCATGCTGCAGAATACATCGAACAGTGGCAAAGTGAAGTTAAATTTCTTTTCAACTCTTAATATGAACAAAATGAGGGAGTGACAGCTCACATATGCCAATGTACGGGAGGAGCTGATAATGGGTAATGTACTGGGTCTTTTGGAGTATGTCCAACAGCCAGTGCTTTAATTGCTTTAAGTGATGGCTTTCCTTTGAAGTGGGAAGAGGCAATAGTTTCCTGTATCTTCTGTATTTTCATAGTAACTGATATGTCAGTACTGCTGATGCATCTTTTCAAAGAATCATGCATATGAGAGCTGCAGAAATTCACATGTGCTTGGAACATGCAAAATGGCATCTCACATTTGCTTATTTAGCCTGGTTGCTGAAAATAGAGTTGAGTTTCATTCTTCTTGTTTAGCATTGATTTCAGTTAGAACATAATAGTGAAGCTGTGGGTGTAGGCAGACATCTCTGTAAAGTGAGGTATGAGTCGTGTCATCTTGGTTCATCCCTGCCGAACTGTGGAAGGGCTTGGGGCAATACTACATTCCCATTTGCTTGAGATAGTGGCGTATGGAGCACGAAGCGTGATCTGCCAGCCTTGTTGTGCTGCCGTTCAGAGTGGTATTGCACTTAAACTGTGGCGGAGCTGAAATCTGCTCACGGATGTGAGGGATAAAGGAAGGGTGCCTGAGCTTCTGTAAAGACGAACATCAGATAGTTACAACATTGCATGTGGAGCTGGGGAGATAGTATTTTTTTCACTACTCTGTGCCAGAAACTTGGTTTAGATATTCTAAAGTCATTCCTCATCTCTAAAGTTACCATTTTGACCTAATTTTCTTCCTGTTTTGGTAGGCTGATAATTGTGGATGCTTTGATTGTTTCAACTTTTTCCTCATTTCCATGATAATCCCAATTATCTTAATTCTTAGCCTGCCATTCTTGGGAAAGAGTAGCCTTCTTTTGAAACATGGCAGGGAAAAGTGGGTTGAGTCAGAAACCTCCATAATTGAAAAATAACTGAAGAGGTGATGATTAAATGGATATTCTGTGAACCTGAAAGATACGGCAGGCTGCGGGCTGTTTTAAGTTACAGAAGTCTGTGTGACAGTTTAGTGTGTTCAGATATCAGTATGAGTGACCCTATCACAAATGTGGGTAGAAGAACAGAGAAGTCTGGCTGAATCATGCAGCTAAAATTCTTTGCAGAGGACATCAATCTCCAACTCTGTTCAAGAAAAATCAAGTGACAATGGGCGAGTCAGCTAATCTTCTCTGCTTTGAGTCACTTTGTATGAAATGGGGCTAATACTTTTCAACCACAGAAGGCTGTTAGGAGGTACAGTTAATAAATAGGTATGTGTAGTTAGATATTACAATGGTGTGTCATAGAAAGCACATAAAAATACATATAAATATAAGCAATTTGGCATTTGTTTACTTCTAGGTATATGTTGGTTTGAGACCAATTCCGCTTTCATGTGGTCACGTCCACATTTCCACGTACCGGCAGAGAGCTACAGGCACTGCTGGCTTTGAGTTCGTAATCTGTGTGAGCTCTAGAGCTTTGCCTGATGGTTGGTGATAGATAGTTGATGATGGTCCTATCTTATGGCTTCCTCCACTGCAGGTGTACCAGTACTCGACCAGGAGAGACCGGAATGGACGTGACCAGCCGTTGCACCCTTGGAGATCCTAACAAACTGCCAGAAGGGGTGCCACAGCCTGCTCGTATGCCCTACATATCTGACAAGCACCCTCGACAAACTTTGGAAGTCATCAATCTTCTCCGGAAGCACCGGGAGTTGTGTGATGTGGTGCTGGTAGTCGGTGCTAAGAAGATCTATGCCCACAGGGTGATTCTGTCAGCCTGCAGCCCTTACTTCCGAGCCATGTTCACTGGGGAGCTGGCAGAGAGTCGGCAGACCGAAGTAGTGATCAGAGACATCGATGAAAGGGCCATGGAACTGCTGATTGACTTTGCGTACACCTCTCAGATCACCGTGGAAGAGGGAAATGTCCAGACCTTGTTGCCAGCTGCTTGCCTTCTTCAGTTGGCTGAAATTCAGGAGGCTTGCTGTGAGTTCCTTAAGAGACAGTTAGATCCTTCCAATTGCCTGGGCATCCGAGCCTTTGCCGACACTCACTCATGTCGTGAGCTTCTGAGGATTGCTGACAAGTTCACACAGCATAACTTCCAGGAGGTAAGAAGCTAGTATGCTGGAATCATGGTGTAACACACGTGAACATGTCCTGTGGAAGCCTGGGCAGCTCTTGTTTGTGCTTCTTTCCAAATCCTGCCTTTAAATAAGCCCTGTGCCCTAATTGAGATGGGTGCCAGCTATGAGTTGGGGAAGAAAGAGGGGAGGAGGTACTTGCAGGGCAGCATTGCACTGATAGTTTCTGTATGATCCACAGCATTTATTCTTTTAAAGTTGAGTGGCAAGTGTTATGTGGAAGGCAGGGTCACGGGCATAGCTGGATTTTGGTGTTGATGCTAACATGGATGCATGATGGAGTGAAGTTCCACATCCCTTTCAGAAATGTTCTGGGTTCTACAGGATTGGAGGAGACGCAGATGTTAATGTGAGGACAGTGTATCCATGGAAACAACAAAAAAAAATTGGTGTTGAGTTTAGGGATTGGAAATGCGGGTGTATGGGGGAGCATACAGCTGTGGTGGAGTCTTCAACTCCCTTGCTGGAGCAGAGCTAGGGTATTGCATCTATTATTCAGCAGAAGTTGTTTGAAAGTAATTCAAATGTGTGATTTTTGTGGCTGACCTTTTACAAACCCAAGTCTCTTTTCCTTTGGTAATTCTACCTGGATGAGTGTTGGAGAAAAGAAATTGCCAGCAACTGGTTCAGGGAAGGATCAGCATAATAATTAAGGATTCTGTAAGCAGTAGTCTGAGAAGAGTGGGTCTTAACTGTTACTCACAGATGCAGAGAGGAGCCCAACAATTTTAAGTGATGTCTTTTCTGAGCTGTGGATGGATGGGCAAGAATTTGCATGTATTTTTGAAGCAGCTACTCTCTAGGAGCACAATCAGCATAAAGGTCTGTTCCCCAGCTAGAGACATTTGTCTCTTGTCTTTTCCAGAAACCCTATTCCTCCATTCCTTGGAACAGGTAGCCTGCTGCAGAGAAATCTCCTCTTTCCACCTGCTTCCCAGGTAGAGCCTTTCCAAAGGGAGTAAATCCAGCAATGGCTTCTGGTGCTAGTTTAGTTTCCCCAGAGAAGTGGCAGTACATAAGTGCATCGATTGCAGTTTGTTCATGTTTTTCCTTGCAGGAAACAGACTGGGATTCTGTTTGTTTCAGTTGGGTAGTACCTCAAATTATAAGCAGAAGCAAACACAGTTGAACTTGACTGTTGGACTTGTTGGAGACAATGCTTGGTATCTCACTGTAGATGTGTTACATCAGTGTACTCTAACAGTTGCAAGTAAATATACCTTTCCTAACCATAAATACTAGAATTCGTCATTTAAGATAAGAGTTGGGTTTTGGTGGAGTTTTTGTTGTGTGGATTTTCCTCTTTTTGTATTTTTTAAAGAACTTGGTGATTTCCCACCAGCCCTGCATTTTAGCTGGCCGTTTGATGTGCTCTGTGCTTGCTCTGCATTTCTTTTATCCCGCATTGTTTTGGGGAGCGGGATGGTAACCAGTTGGTTTTCAGTGCTTGGTCATTTTGGTTAGATCTGTGCTGCTCTTGTTAATACAAGCCTCTGAACTTTTTAACAGCATAACAGTTTTGTTTTGAGATGTTTTAGCCTTAATACATGCAGCTGGCTGTTAAGAGCTGCCTGCTGTGGGGTTCTCTTGCAGGCCCTCAGAGACATCTTCCCATCTTCCTTATCCCTGTTAAAGCACACAAAGGCAAAAATTCTGGACTTGAGAAAACACTCTCCTCAAAGATGATGCAAATTATAATTGACTTAGCTGAATCATGGTCTCTGGAAAACAATTGATTAGATTAGAGCACTGTTTCTTTGGTTTGGGGAGGTTTTGGTGTCCCTTTCACTGCCTCAGGAGTTTTGCAGCTCTATCCTTAATGATCAGTCCTTTCACTTACACTGCAGATAGTCTGGATGGTGCTTCTTGTTGGGATGGTGTTCTATTCTGCTCTTGTTTTTGTCCTGGAAAGTGGATTGGTAATCCCTGATGGAAGCCAGTGATTTGGCTACTTAATCATCTTCCACTGAGGAGGTTGAGAACTGATTAAAAAATACACCTTTCTCTGCAGAGGCTGTATGGTCATTGTTCTGCCAAGCTGGCAGAAAGGAACATGAGATGGGAATTTTCTGAATAGCAATGTAAAATATTAAGCACTAGGCATCGAGCCAACCCATGCAGTTACATTGGATGCCATCTGAATTGCTTCACGTCCTCTGCTGTGCTAGTTCTATTAATTTTTATGTGTATTGCTGCATTACATCATTAACTTCTTGGTAAAATGTTTTTCCAAGTTTTTCATTCCTCTCAATTTAAATTGTTGCCTAAAACCCCTAGTGAATCTTGTGCATGTAATGGTTCTATTAACAACTCTGCTGTACAAAAACAGCCTTTGTGGTTTTTTTTGGTTGGTCCCTGACATCTGTGTGAAGGGAAGAAAATACACTTAATGATGAACAACTTGTACAACTCCGTATCAGCAGATAAAAATTGTGATCCCTATTGTATACTCTGACATTTATCTGCTTGTAAGTGCAGCAATGCACATGAACACTACAGAGGAAATCAAGCCCATCTAATTTTTATTATTTGACTGACTGGCTTACTAAATATTACAGTCAGATAATTATTAGTGTCCTGGTAATCAAGCTAAAGCATTTTTAATAATTACTTGTTTCACTTTGTAAACTAATGAGTTGCATTGTAGTAATAACTTGGTTTGCAGAAGTGCTGCCAGGAGTTGGGAGTTTTGTGAGGCCAGCGATGCCACTGGGTTTTCTGAGGGTGGAAGGAGAGCAGCCTGGATGACCCTCCTTAACATAAAGTTTCAGACCCTGAGTCTGCATTTGTAAACTTGGGGTAAGGCTTTAATATAAGCTAGTCTGTGTAGAAGGGAGGAAGACTACAGAAGAATGCTGATAGTGATCTTTAGTGACCAACCCAGTTCTTTTTTCTAAGGCTGAAGAAGTGTGTGGGCTAACCTTGCTGTGGCTCTTCCTGCCTCCGAGAGCCCACAGCATCCTCAAAGTCTGGTGGCCATTCTCACTGTCTGTGGTGTTCCTTTTAACTCTATTTGCCGTTGTGAATACTTGGCAATTCTTGTATGTTCATTCAGTGCTCTTCATTGCTTTAGGTAACTAAAAGGACTTTAACAGCTGACTGCAGTTGAGATGGTGGGGTCAAAGAATGTATTTCTTCCATTTATGCTGCACATTTTAAGTCCTGGGATCCTAAAGTGATCATAAATGCCTAAGGGCAAGCCTATATTCAGTTGTTTCATCACTGAACCTCCTGCAGGCTCAGTGGCATACTTGTTGGGAAGCTAAGCTGGCATTTATCGATCAAACCATTTCTGCAGTGCTCTTTATTTTGATTGTTGCATCCTTCCCATCTGCTTGCTGCCAGTGCAGAAGACATGGTTGTGCCAAAGATCTCTAAGCTATCGAAGATCTCTAAGCTATCGAGGCGGTTGCAGACTGACTCACACACGTTCTGTGGTGTGTGAGCAGTCCACCAGCACCAGCTAAAGCCTCCTGGGAAACTTGGTGGCTATCTTGGGTACTGAAGGAATTAGCATGTTTGCAGATCGTCGTTGGCTTGAATTTGACAAGAGATCAGCCTTTAGGGCCTTAGAAGGCTCTGACTCCCTCTTAAGTGCATCTGGACTTGTGCAGACTCTATCTAGAGCAAATGAAGGAGGCAGGATCAAATGAGTCCATCAGCCACAAATCAGCATTCAGGAAGACTTCGTGTTCTCTACAGTGCCTCTGGTAACTGGTTTCTGAGAATTGTATTTTTGTGCTCTGTTTTGAATTTCTTGTGTGTAGATCCTCTCTATTCTGATACCATTTTCCAGTCACATGTTTATTATCTATGCAGCATTTTTGTTTCTCCTTTATATTTATCAGACACTGCAAACAAAGGCTGATTTTAAAGAAGGCCATTGTTTTGCCTAATTTTTAAGACCTGATCAGGCTGTTCTGTGGTTTAAATGCTTTTAAAAATACCCTACAGGAAAGCTCACTTGCATCCCCACCTCAGGGTGTCTGTGTTTTGTTGCTGGGGTCTGCAGACTGCTCTGTGCAATGAAAACCCGTCATGCGTGTCAGCGTGTCGAAACAGTGATGGGTATGTGGCTTTGCCGTGGATCAGTCCATTAGGCTAATTCAAGTGAACTGTATCCACTTGATAGTCACTCTGAAGTGCTGGAGTGTTGAATGGCTCTGGTGCTTTGACCACTGTCCTTAACTTTTTTTTTAAAAAAATTATTTCCTTTTCATTTAACCAGGTCATGGAGAGTGAGGAGTTCATGCTGCTCCCTGCCAATCAGCTCATAGACATTATATCCAGCGATGAGTTAAATGTTCGCAGTGAAGAGCAGGTGTTCAATGCAGTGATGGCCTGGGTGAAGTACAGTATTCAGGAAAGAAGACCCCAGCTGCCACAGGTAATCTTGAGGGCAGTAATATTTGAGACCGCTTTATCCAGGGGAGGAGTGATGAGGGATAATAGGTGCAGTGTCACAGTTCTGAATGCACGCAGAGCTGCAGTAATGTCCTCGGACTTTCACCTGAGTTAGGTGGCTTTCACTTTTCCTGTCATCTGGACTGGAAGATGTAGTGGCTAGAGCTGTCAGTAAGGGCTTTGTTGAATTGATTCCAGGTAGGACTTGCCGAACTAGATCGTTCCAGTAGTCTATCCAGACAAACCTGCCTGCATTGCTTTGAGTGTTGTATAAAAGGCATAATGAAAAAGAAAAAGCTTGTCTTCATTTGAGCTGTATCTTTAAGCTCTGCTGTTTGATTTATGCCTAAGCCCTCATGATCTTATACTGGAGCTTGTCAGAATGGTTTTGTTGAAATAGGATGCTTCATCTAAGCCAAGGCGTTTGACAGAGAAGCTCCCATTCTGACAAAGCTGTCAACTGGAAAGCCTATGAAGTGTCAGGCTTTCTGATCAAAAGAGGTGAGAGTCTGCCTGTCTCAGTGTTTCTGCTTTGGAAATAGATGTTAAATGCAACTTTATTTAGTGGAAAGCTTTTGAAATTTATTTTAAATAAACAAACCAGACCAGAAAAACCCACTGTGCTGAAGGAAACTCATAATGCTCTAATAACTGTGTGCCTTTTTCAGATACTCTGTGTATACCCGCTTGCAATTCCAAAGTCTAAACTTGTGAAAGAGGCATGCTATCTGCTATTGTTCATTTACTGTGCAATACCAGTCACACTTGAGAGCTAAATGATTGATAAAGCTTCTAACCAAGCAAGCTTTTCAACCAGAGTTATTGACATCTGTAATTCTGTAAAGATTTTCAGTTGTGACCTTGTTTTCAGCTAGAAATAGATCTGAGGGATCCCCTTTCAAATACTGATGGTTTTTCCTGGCTATCTGAATCTGTATATTGAAGAGGTGGCGGCTCTGTATGATGAGCTGCATTTAAAATGCCAGGGTTTGGATGTATGACCATGCGTGTTTGCCAGAGGAATTCTTAACTCTCCATCAAAATTTCTTAACCCCTATTACTTGAAGTTGGGCTTCTTGCATCAATGTGGGTGCATGTAGCTTACCATACGCATTCTGTTTTCTGGTTTAGGTCCTGCAGCACGTCCGTCTACCGCTGCTGAGCCCCAAGTTTCTTGTGGGTACAGTGGGCTCTGATCCGCTTATTAAGAGTGACGAGGAATGCCGGTAAATCTCCTGACTGATTTACAGAATTGGATTTTGTTGTATTTGGGTGCCTTGCTTGCATCTGTTCTCTGAAACTCTGCTGATTGCCTCTCAGAAGTAAATGGGTGATATCTTACCACTTCCTCTTCTGCAACTGGGAGGGGAAGAGATGCAAGAAAGTGTTTACTGTTTGCAGAGTAGTCAGTAGTGTGCCCCAAAAGTGTTTTCATTCTTTCAAGTTTTCAGTGTAATAGTAAACTCTGAGTGTGCTGTTTGACAGTTGGTTAAATACCCTTTGATGTGTTGTTCTCCATTCACCTTTTTTTTTTGTCTGTAGCCTGTCATTACAGCTTAATGCTTGCACAGCATTTGTGAGCTCATTAGGACTTAAAGTAGTTTTTCTATGTAAAAAGTTCTTTTATACATAGAAATTAGACTCGTGGAAAACAGCAGACTCTAATCCCAAACGCTAGTGCAGGAAATGTCATTTCCTTTTCTTAGGGTACAAGACCCACCTTTCCAGTTCTGCAGAGTTCTGTCTCCTCTATAAAGCACATAATTTTCCTTTCAGGGAATAGCCTAAAATTTTTTTTTCCTGGATAAGCATTTGTAGTGGGGGAATTCTATGTTCGTAGAGGGAAGGAGGCCTTTTTTCCTTTGAATTTTTTTGTTTTGTTTTGCTTTATTCAAGGGTTTGGAATATTAGGATTAGTCCAGGTAGTAAGTCAGGAATGGATGGACAGTGTGAGCTGGCCAGAGCTAATAGAGAAAATATTAATCAGAAGGGTCCTATCTGTGGGGAAAGCACCTATCTCCATCTGTCGGTTGTGTGTGTGTATTATATACTTGTGTGCTTTTTAACTCTTTTTTTTTTTTTCTTTTTTTTTTTTTCCTCCTTCCTAGGTAAAACCAACTGATTAAGTCTTAGCTTGAGGCAGCGTGGGGTTTTCTTTTCTGCATAGTGAGCCTGACAAATGTCTTTTCACAGGTTTTTATCAGTCTTTATAGCAAGCAATACCTCTTACTAACCCTGGCTAAATACTGATACAGATCTACTGCTGTCACTGTGTAAATGACTTGTGAACAGTAGATGAGTATTTAGGAGACACCGAACATTTTAACTAGAGCTAGGCGTGCACTTAGGTGGTTTGTGAACATCTGAAGTGCATAACTAGCGCTGGCTGCTCTTGCCCTTGGTTTTGATTTGTACCTTCTCCTGAGACTGGTATCAGGTGAACTTTAGGGATTGATGTTTTCCTGTCCTGCACAGGGATCTAGTGGATGAAGCTAAAAATTATCTATTGTTGCCTCAAGAGCGGCCACTGATGCAGGGACCAAGAACTAGACCGCGCAAACCCATCCGCTGTGGAGAAGTGCTCTTTGCAGGTATGTATGGTTCCTGCTGGCTTAGGTCAGGACACACAGGTCCAGGTCTTCTGGTGATACTGCTTCCATAAGGCCAGTCTTTACAATGTGTTTCTAAAATGACCTGGGCAAAACTTGCAGGTTTGACTTAATGCTGTTTTACTTGTGTGGTTTCTTTGGTGCTATGAATGCTGCAGTATTTCCAGAGTTATGCTAATCCTCTTGAAAATCACATTCTGTCTTCTAATTGTAATCCTCAGAATGAGTAACTCGGAGATAGGGCTACTGGGTTAAGGCTGACAGAAGTCCAGAGGGATTATTTGTGCCAGGCACACATACAGTATGTGATCTCAGAGTGTTGTTATGATGCTGTTTCTTGTGCTTGGTCCCTACAGTGGGGGGCTGGTGTAGTGGGGACGCAATTTCCAGTGTTGAGCGGTATGACCCTCAAACCAACGAGTGGCGGATGGTGGCTTCTATGAGCAAAAGACGCTGTGGTGTTGGAGTCAGTGTTCTGGATGACCTTCTCTATGCTGTGGGAGGCCACGATGGTTCCTCTTATCTTAACAGCGTAGAAAGGTAGGTCTCCGTAAGGCAAATGTGCCATGTGTTAACTCTGGATGTGTAAACTTGAGCCCATCCTCTTAAAAAAGAATTCATCTTGTCATCTGTGTTCCTGCTTACATTTCCTCCTCCATCGAGTACCCCTTCAGTATTGGTTTTGGTTTAGCGCTGAATTTCATGCGTAACAGCTTGGGTCACGTCATTCCCAGCTTAATGAGACAAGATGTAGCCTTTGGTGTAAGGAAGACAGATACAAGAGATGGGTGTGGTTATAATTGGCAGAAGTGATGATCCTGACTAACCTCCTTTGCAATTAATTACTGGCTTGTTTTTAGCAGTGTTGAGAAAGGTGAGGTTACAGTAAGCGTTTCTTAGATGTTGAGGGAAAGGTCCTGGAATGTAATTGTGGAGTGTTAACTAGAAAATAAAGGAACCTTGCAAATACTTACACAGAAGTAAAATAGGTCAGTTTTAGGCCTGTGAAAGACCGAAGTCAAACAAGCTTTGTCAGACTTCCTGCTTCTGGGAGCTGCATATGGCAATCCCCATGCCCAGAAAAACCACATGACTCAAGCGCTCCTCGTACTCTAAATCTCAGCCCTGTAACAAATCCAAGGAATGAAACAAATATCATCTTTGTCCTCAAGCCTTCCCTTCTTCCCATGTATTTCCTTGCGTACTCCCAGCTTCTCAAATGATGACCCTTGCCTTACATCTCCTATGTCCTGTATTTTTCTGCTGTGCAACGTATTTCCTTGTCTTTGGATTCCCAAGTCCATCCAGTTCCTTATCGTTTATCTTGAAGTGTAGGTCCCAGTGCTGGCTGAGTTCTTGGCTGAACCGCAGAGAAACTTTGCCTGCCCTCTTTGCATAGACGGAAGTTACCAGTCCCTGGTAACCTGCTGTCTAACATACCTGAACCTTTGATCTTCAGTTTGAATTATCTCAAGCTGCAATTTGAACATCACTGGAATAATGTATTTTGGATGCATTGTCACTTCTGGGGTTTTCTCTAGCTTACACTGTCTTGCAGCTTAAGCTCAAGACAGGCAAGTTTCACTGCCGTAGTAGTTCCCAAGCATGGGAAAGGCTGAAGCGTACCTAGGCAAGCAGTTTTTATGCTGTTTGATGTGTTTTTCTAGATATGATCCAAAGACCAACCAGTGGAGCAGTGATGTGGCCCCCACCAGCACCTGCAGGACCAGTGTTGGAGTAGCAGTTCTTGGTGGCTATCTCTATGCTGTGGGTGGCCAGGATGGTGTCTCTTGTCTCAACATTGTGGAAAGGTACTTTTTAATGTTTAAAAAAAAAAAAAGAAAAAGAAAACCAAGTGGGGCACAGGGGGAAGAGGGTCTCTTAGAATGTGCAGTTGATACAGGTGAGCTGGAGAGGGGTTTAAGTACCATACAAATCTTACGGGGACTTTTCTTTGGAGAGAATAAGGTCAGTCTCACTGCCCCTTTGTGAAGATATGGACATTTCACTAAGCTTCGGTGTTTAATCTTTCACCAGATATGATCCCAAAGAAAACAAATGGACTCGAGTGGCTTCCATGAGCACCAGGCGCCTGGGAGTTGCAGTGGCTGTGCTGGGGGGCTTCCTCTATGCTGTGGGAGGCTCTGATGGGACTTCTCCTCTCAATACTGGTACGCCGTTTGCTGTCCTTCATTGCAGTCAGCACTGGTCACTGTCCAGTTTTGTCCTTAATGTCCTCAGATGGCTACTAAATAAATTAGTAACAACTTTGCTGTGGTTTTGCTCCTTTAAATGTGATTTTTTTTTTTTTTTTTTTACTGCAGAGTAATTAGCATTTTAGGCTTGTGAGCTTCTACTACCTGGTTGTATGTTGGTTTTTTCTTTTTTGATTCTGCATTTGGCAGCATTCCTGAACAAGATACTTTGATTTGCATATCCATTGCAAGTACTTTCCCCCCCGCCCCTCTCCCCTGCAGTAGCTCTTTTTTGCTGCGGGAAGAAAGTTGCCAAAGGTAAAACTACCTCAATATAGTAATGTCTGTGAGCATTGTCAGCTCACTCATGAGTGAAGATGCGGAATGTGATTGGCTTTGTGGGACTGGAGAGAGAATAGCAAGCCTCCTGTAGATGAAAGGAGGTGGAGTGAGAGATAACGAACTGGTGTGTTGTATATTTGGTGTGTGTAAATTGCAGTGTCTTTACAGATTGAGCAATACTTTGGCTGCGGGTTCAGAAGTGCTAACTCCCACTGCCTACCAACCCAGTTGTCCAATGATTTATCACTTCCCCTGCAGTGGAACGCTACAATCCCCAGGAGAACCGCTGGCACACAATTGCACCCATGGGGACAAGGAGGAAGCACCTGGGCTGTGCAGTGTACCAAGACATGATATATGCTGTGGGTGGCAGAGATGATACGACAGAGCTTAGCAGTGCCGAGAGATACAACCCTCGAACCAACCAGTGGTCTCCTGTTGTGGCCATGACATCCCGCCGAAGCGGAGTGAGTTTGGCTTGGTTTGCTTGTACCATGTGTAATGACAGGGTGAGAGTGCAGGGTAGTATCATCTTGTGAGGGTTCTCTCTTGTTTCCTCTATACCTTCATCTCTCTTCTTCCTTGAGGGGAGTAGTTTGCAAAATCTCAAAGCTCTTTAACAAGACTAGCAAACAAAGTGGTGGTTGTGTCATGCCATAGAGAGCTTCTTAACATGCCTAAGGATGGGGAAATGGAGTAATTTGAGGGTCTTTTGAAGTAGTTTTGGGCCCTTATATGCAGTCACCTACTTAGACCTGAAGCAGAGGAGTTCTCTAGGTTTTTACTTGGTGAAGTAGCCATACTTGGTCTGAGATGCTGTTAGAGAAGACTATCAAAATTAGTACTTGAGTCTTATCTTGCAGTCTGCTTTGGATGAATGAGGAGGTGAACATACCTGCTTGCCCAGAAGAAAGAGCAGGGAAACTGGGCAAGTACATGTATAGATAGGTACAGGCTTCTAGCCAGGTCTTTTCATTGCCTAGAGATGTATGTGGGAACAGGGTTTCTGGGCTTTTGCTGGGTATGTCACCTCTCTTCACCGAATCCTGTGAGTATGGGGAGTGACAGCATGTTCACATCTACTGCTAATCTTCCTGTTTTCTGTAGACAGGTGAACAAGAGATTACCATAGTGTTTTAAGTAGTCATCATGTTTGAGCAGATGCAAATGTTATGCAAATAAATCATTGGATACTGGATTATGTAGTAAAGAGTGGATTAATTCTGTCTGTCTTAGTATTTTGGTGTCTGGGGAAGCAAGTATGAATCATAATTTGAGAACCTGCTGGGTTTGGAGGCAGGGAATATGTATTTATTTCCATCCTTAAAGCACGCAGTACACTGTCCATTGCTAGCCTTTTTAGTTACCAATGAGGCACTGACTTTTCATGAACCTCTTCTATATCTCTTTCTGTAGAAACTGCTAAACAGATGCATTGGTATCTGCAACCTTCCTGAGTTCTATCCGACTTCTTCAAAGCCAAAACAAGGATTGTTTCACATTCTGTTCTTGTCATCTTTTCTCTGCTGTGCCACATGATATTTTCACTGGATGTAAAATCTTCCTAAACCACAGAACTGTGTGACATTTCGGTGATTGATGATGATTTTTTTTTTTTGTGCTTCAGCAGAAAGATGGGAGAGAGACTGGAGGCCAAGGGGCTTAGATATGTTCCAGACTCCAGCCTGAGAGGAGTAGACCAGAGACTAACATATGGTTCTCCTAACATATGGTTCTCCTAGTTTAAGTGATCCTGGCTGTAGGCTGGTGGAGAGCCTGCTGTGTGTTGTACTCTGTCAAGAATTTCTGTCCAGGACCTATTAAGTTTTGCCTGATAAAAGCTTAGGTTCTCATGTATCTATTACCATGCAAGCAGTTCCTGTAGCTGGTAATAAGGAGAACCCTCTGCTTTTTCTTTGTCAGTCTCTATTTTGAGATACAAATTTAACTTCTACTGTCTTGGGGGTTATTTTAGGCTATTTTGTTTGTCCTTCCCCCCCAAACTTCTACTGCAGGTTGCCTTTAACCAGACATGCTTACTAAATCCTTTTGGTTTATTTTATTTTCATTTTAACCCTTATTTTCAGGACGCCCCAGCTAATAGCTACTATCTGTGGTGGTTGTTTTGCAGGTTGGCCTTGCAGTGGTAAATGGACAGCTGATGGCAGTGGGGGGTTTTGATGGCACAACGTACTTGAAGACCATTGAGGTGTTTGATCCAGATGCTAACACATGGAGGTAACTACTAAGTTTGTGAAACAATAAATAGTGGTCCCCAGTTCTAGCAGCTGCCACCTGACAGGAGCTATCCCAGCCAAAGTAGAAATGCAGTGTACACCATAGCAGAGAACTTTGGGAGTGGAAGCTAGCCTTTCTATGACTATGGCAACAGAGAAACAATTTTTTGTGTGTATTTCTGATGGCATTTGAAGTAAAATGGAAGCAAGTTTTCCCACCTGAGCATCCCAAGAGATTTAACCAACGCTTAATGAACAAAATCTCCTTGTATCTCTTGCAGGTAGGAAAGTGGTGTATCAATAGGTTAGTGAGATCCAGAGAAAAGAAGTCATTTAGCAGGCTTGTTGGGTAGCAAGCCAAAGGTCATACCAAAACAAAGTTGGATTTTTCAAAGCTGTTTCTGAACAAAACAAAAATGCACCACACAGAGAGAGATACCCCTTCTGTTTATTTTGGGCTGGGCCTCTTCTGCTCCCCAATAAAATGAAGCTTGCCATTAGCAGAAGGATCTCACAGTCATGATTGCCAGGTCCTTGTTGGGGAGCTGATATGGAACACTTTGAGCGTTCTTTCTCTTTAAATCTGCAGGCAATTAGAAGAATTTAATCGGATTTACAAACTGAAAGGAATGAGAGGTTGCCCAGAGAAGCTGGGGCTGCCCCTGGATCCCTGGCAGGGTTCAAGGCCAGGTTGGGTGGGGCTTTGGGCACCCTGGGCTGATAGGGGGTGTACCTGCCCACAGCAGGGCGTAACACTAGATGGGCTTTAAAGGTCCTTTCCAACCCACACCAGTCTGGGGTTCTAGGAAACAGCCGATCAAAAATACATACAGAGCTGAAATACTGTTTTTCCTCTTTCTCTTCTAGTTATAACTACACTTGAAAGCAACTCTGGTAATTTGCATAGTCCTGTAATTGGATGGGTGGTCACAAACTCACACCACCACATTTAACTTTTCCCCTAGTTACTGCCCATTTTTGTTGACCTCAGGGCATCTCTGGCTCCAGCTCTCCATGCCTTCTGGGACAGGATGTTTCCTCTCTATCAGTCTTCCAAGGATACTTTTTAGCAGAGCGTGCTTTTTGTCAGTCCTTTGGCTTTTCTTCAAAGGTAGAATTGGTAGCAAAGCCAAGGTAGTTCCTTTAACCCAAAACTAAACAATGTCTAAAGATTAACCCAAACACATTTCTGTCCCTGTAAAGAGGAAAGTTTTACTTCATAGATACCAGAATAGTTTCAGCTACTTCCAGTGACGGTAACGAGGTGTCTGAGTTAAGGCTTAGTGCCTGGTCTTGCATTCACAGAAGTTTAGGAGGTTGTTCAAGGTATTAGCTTGAGGGCTTTTTCTCCCACTGAATCCAGTATAGCTGATTGCCATCTGTGGTCTTCTCTTCCTTTTGTTTGCTGAACTTCTTGCTGTGAAGGCAATTTTTAAAATTTGTCTAGCCTCACTGAGAAGTGCTTCCTTTGCAAGTCAGGTTTAACAAATTGCATTGGTAGGAGTTGCTGGAAGATCCTGCTTCTCCTGTTCTGCCAACAGACTTCAGTGGTGCAGAGGGGAATATGCAGCTGGAGTGAGTAGGATGCTGGAGTCTCTAGGGATCAGACTTACATATGATGTGGAGGCACCATTTCAGTAACTTACTTTGGAGAAACAGATGGTGTTTGGGATGTGTTACATCTTGGTTGGATCAGCTGATATTAAGGTATTGGAGAAGAAATTAGTTGTAGTGTAAGAGCAAGCTTTTATCCTTGCTCTTCTGTTACCCAAAATACAGCCCAAGGTTAGCTGCAGCCTGTGAAGCTGTCTTCTGTTGTGCACATTACCAGACGGGGACAAAGCAAGTGATTAGTTGAGTAACTGAAAACTGAGGTGTCAACAGGGATAACAGTTTCTATTTTGAGAGAGAAAGGCATGAGCAGAGAACAGCTCTTTACCTCGGAAGTGTGTGAAATGACTGTTGCCCAATGTACTACTTGCAATCTGCTTTAACCAGAGGTTACCAGCAGTGTAACTGTGCTTGCAAGTGCTCTTTCAGCCTTTCCCATGGTATCTCCTTGAAGGAGCCGAACCAGCGTGAGCATGCCGAAACCTTGTCTTTGCAGGTTGTACGGTGGGATGAACTACCGGCGGCTGGGAGGAGGAGTAGGTGTTATCAAAATGACACACTGTGAATCCCATATATGGTAAGCACCAAGATGGGGGGAGACACCTCGGTTCTCGTTCCTAGAAAAACTGAAGAGACTTTTTGACACAGGACCTCTTTGCAGCTCTGGTATGAACGGTCTAAATCCAATGTAACTCTTTCTATGGAATTACAACAGTGACTTCTGTGAGAGTGCCCAATGGGAGACCACGTCAGACTCCAGGGAACTGCTGGACAAAAGTAGAATTGTTGCTTATGTCCATATTTTTTCTGAAATAGTCTACATTTTTGAATCAACCAAATGGTAAAACTTACTGTAGCGTAAACAATGCTGAGGTAGAGACCACGTGCTATACTGGGAGTCTGGCAAGGAGGGGAGGGTGTTCTGCTTTCCCTCCTCCTTCGAGCAGTGGATGTAGCAGCTGTTGTGGCGGGTGGAAGAGGAAAGCGATACAGAAAACATTGCTTTTGCCTTATTTACAGAGAGCTTCAAAATAAAAGTACTTGACCTGCAAGGTGCCACCTTTGTACAGAAGCTTTTCTGTGCACAGAGTATATTTATTTTTTCATTTAATTTGTATCATGTATTTTTTTTGTATCGCTCACTGCGATAATTCCAGCTTTTTTATATACATATATGTGTGCATATATATATATGTATTTTATATGTATATATGTGTGCACAATTTGAGTTTTGTCAAGCTGGTGGTTAGGGTAGGGCTATGTCCTGCCAGCTATTGTGGTTCCAACCCTTGTGGTATGTTTTAGGGTCTCTTAGAGGACAGGAGAGCTATGAGGATGGGTGCCCTGAATCTCTTTTCAGTCTTGCTAGAAGCAAGAAGTAGAACTGGAACTCTCATCTATTGACTGAATCAGTGAAGTGCCCAAAAAAGGGTGAGAGTGAAAAAGATCTCAAACGATGCCTTTTTACTGTACAGTTGTATGGTACAAGAATTCAGCTTTTGTCTCTCCCCTCCGGTGTATATGGACCTAGAAATAACTAGTTGTTGCTTACTTATAAACCCCCTTTTCTCACATTGCCTGCTAGATACCGGGTCTTGTTTGAAGCTGGGATGCAGGTATCATCTGTTAACAGGCCTAGATCAGCTCTTAACTTCTCAGGCTCTTGCTAGAGTGGCAGACCTGCAGTCAGCTCCTGCTGAAAAAAGCTCAGACCAGCATCATCTTCCCTGCCCTCTTCCTCTTGTCTGTGTCTTTAGAATTCCTTTTGTAAAATGCTGACCGTGATGAGGTGGTACCCTCCTTTTTAGTGATTTTTGGTTTTTTTGTGTGTGTGTTTAGAGCAGGGGAAGGTATGAGGCTCACTAGAGTTTGGAGGGGAGGAACTAAATGCTGGCCCTGTGACTAACTGTCATGTGTCACTGATTGCTGAGGCATCTGGGGGTCGGGAGAGGAGGGAGGAACTGTACAACTCAAAAGTTCTGCTATGTTTGTACTGTAATTTATCTAGTATGAAATAATGACCTTTTGCACCTGATATAACCTTGGACCTTACTAAATCTGGTTTTAAGAGAGTAAGAGGACTGTAAATTCTTGAGATGAAAAAGGCAGTGCTGACATCTTAAGTTCTTTAATTTCATTTAAGTCATCCAATTCAGCATTTTAATGTGCTTGAATATAGTAAAAATTACACTACAGTAATAAAATGGGTCATTAAAACTCTTGTAAAAGCCCCTTTTCCCCCTAAAGGTCAGTATTCTTGTGTTTACATATGAAAATTGTTTGCACCTTTACAAGGAAGACAAGTATTCTGTAAACAGATGTTTACATGTATCATTTATGCTTTTTTCTAGCATGAGTAATTTGTATAAATAGTGCTATCTTAATAAATTTCTTCTATGCTGTTCTTTGTTCCTTTGGGTGAAAGCAGTGGCCTATACTTTTGTGTACCCCCTTGGAAGCTGAGTAGGGCTGGAGTTCATAAACATACTTGGGCAGCATCACATGCTGTTAGTCTGTGGTGTTAAGGAAGAAGGTAAAAGAAGAAGCTATAGGTAATTTAGATTTTTTTTTTTTAGAGATGATTTATGCAAATTTGTTGGAAAGAGCTGAGCAGTAGTTTTTAAAACTAAGCCATAGCTGTACCAGTCTGGGTTCTCAAATCAACTGGTACCTGTATTTGTCAGACTTCCTACTCCAGCTTTGCTCATTGTTCCTCTATTTCACTTCAAAGTTTATCTAAGAAGTTTCATAAAGACAACTAAAGCACCAGAAGTGATGGTTTAAAATGCTGCTGAGCTATTGGGACCTTCTTAGCTGCTTCTACCATGCTAAGGGCAACCACTGCAACTTGTACAAACAAAAATAATGTGTCTCCAACTAATAAACAAAAGCTAAACCCAAGTTTGGCTACTAGTTAAGGTAAGCTACACTTGGAATATGTACCATCCTGTCAGAGTTTTGTGTAGCTTGGGGGCTGCAGGAAATGGCTGCTGTAAGAAGCAGCTAGAAGCTCTCTGCAGGCCTAGAAGAGAAAACATTGCCTGATTCAAGGCCAAAGTTGCTGCACACCAAGGCTGAGCCAATCAGCGATGGTCACAGTGCCTCTGGGAATCACACATAGGAGAAAAAAAACCAAATGCAAGCAGCAGCATTTTGCCACTAGAGAAGGGAGTAAGAAGATGTAACAAGCTGTGCAGACACCAAGGGGAGGGAGGAGGTGCCCCAGGTGCTGGAGCGAATGATGCTCCTGCAGCCTGTGGAGAAACCCAGGGTGGAGTGGGTGTCCCCCTGCAGCCCATGGAAAAGGCTGAGGCCCTACCTCTAGCCTGTGGAGAGACTCCATGCTGGATGGAGCAGGTGGAGATATAGAGGAGATGCTGTGACTCATGTTGGAGCGAGCCCCTGCCAGCACTTGCAGCCCATGGAGAGAGAGAGATGAACAAGAGAGAGATTAGTGCTGGAACAGGTTTGCAGGGGGAAGCTTGTGACCCCACAGAGGACTGGGACTGAGAGACATTGTGATTACTGCCTGCCATGGCAGTGACCCATGCCAGGGCAGCTAGTGAGGAGCTAGAGCCCTGTGGGAAAGGACTTAGATTGGAGAAGTTCATGGAGGAGTCTCCTGTGGGTGGGACCCCACAGTGCAGCAGGGGAAAGGTGTGTGGGGTGAATGTCCCACACACCCTGGGGCCAAGGAAACCAACTTGCAAGGAACTGACTGAAGCCACATTTTCTCAGTCCCTACCCCTCCCTGTGCCACAATGAGGGGGAAGAAGGGAGTGAAATTATGACTAGAGTGAAGTCTACTGAGAAAGGGAGGGGTGGGGGCAGGTGCTTTAAGATCTGGTTGCACTTCTCAGTATCTGACTCTGGTTTTCACTGTGCGTGTGATGTAGTGTAATAAATAGTTTTCTTTCTTTCACTCTGTGTTGAGTCTGTTTTTGCCCATGTCATTGATGACAGGGTGATCTCTTCCTGTCCTTACCTTGACTCCTAAGCTTCTCAATACATACTTTCTCCCCTGTCCAACTAAAAAGGGGAGTGATAGACTCACTTTGGTGGGCAGCTGGCCTCCAGCCAGGTTTAAACCACCACACATCCAAATATACTTAATTCAGGGAGAAGTGGTCTTTACTTCACTCAAGAACAATCTAATGACAGAAGACACTAAGTATTTATTTTAGTACTGTAATACTAAAATCATAACACTTGCATGCACTTAGTTTGCTTCATTTCTGCTCATTTAAGCTATAGCCAGGCTGAAGTATCTGCTGTAGAAGGGTGAGATGTGGTATGAAATTTCAGCACCTGTAGCTTCAACCCTGAAAGTTCTCTAGCCTATGACATGACATCCAAGACAACAAACACCAGGCAAAGCTTAGTAAATAGCTTATACACAGACTTCAATTTCCCATCTGTTAACTTGTCTGAGAGGGTGCACAAGGCAGGTGTCAGTCTCCTGTGGTTCACTTTGGCCCAGTTTGCCAGGACATAGTTTAACACTTTACAACCCTCACCAATAGGCCTTAGCAAGCCAGAAATTAAGAGACTTGGAGTTTTCTGCCTTGGGTTGTAGAGTATGCAGCCTCTCAGGTGTGCCTAAATTTGCATTTAGACTGGCCCAAGAGTAGTCACAGTTTAGCTAAGGCTAGAGTCTAGTCTAACTAGATAGCTTAGCCTGTCTAGTTAAGTGAAAACCAAATTTGCTCTTTGAAGCCAGAGAAACACACATCAATAAGCTGCATCCAAGAATTGGCAAAGCTTTATCTTCTCACCCATATCTACACACAAATGAACAGAGGGACTATAATAAAGGTGCTTAAGAAGCCACTTGAAGTTTGTACTCTAGCCTTTCTTTAGGGCAAAATGTCTGCTTGTCTTAGCTGTGCACGATGTTGAATTGCAGCTGATTATGGAATTGAGCGCAGGAGTTAGCATCCAAGTTGGGACAGCCAGCATGGAAGGAAAGATGCTGCAGGAGTGAGTTCCCAACAAGTTTCTTGGCATACATCTTCCAACAGTAAGCCTCTTTAGCCTGAAGATTTGCTGTAATGACTCTTACTGTGTCTGAGAGATTGCTAGTTCTGTCAGTAGCATCAGCACTCCAGTTAGGTACTGGCTTTGTAGAAACTGTAAGAAAAAAAACGCCACACATGTTAAAACAAGAACTGCAGCTGCCAGATTTCACACCCTTAAGTGGTTGGAAACATACTACCAAGTCTTCCATGTCAGTAGCCAGCTGCACTTCTGTTGTTTGCAAGGTACCACTGTTACTATTTTGACCCTGGATATGGAGAGCGTACATGCACGTATAGTCTGCTCCTTTCATTGGTCAGGTCAGAGCCCTCTGACTTCTGTTCCTGTCCCACATGAAGCACAGTACTTAAGCAGCACCCACATTGTATTTCTTGAAGAAACTTGAGGAAGGATTAATCCTCTGTGGTTTCAAAGAACATCATTGATACCTCTATAAGGTAACCAGCACCATTACAAAAAGGACTACAAGTTAAGTAGTTTTAAGCAAGATGTTTTAACTCAAGGTCATCCATCTTAGCTCACCTACACACCAGTTACTTCTAAATAGAAGGTTAATTGCATTTGCCTCTGCCTGTGTCTTATTAACCGCAGTACAGAAAGCTTAGAAACTTTGTTTTTAAAGGGTTTTGATTAAGTTTGGGATCTTTTTAATCCTAAACTTTGGCCAGTGGTTAAAGAAACATGCTTGGTTGTAGCACAGCTAATAACATGTATTTCTGGCCCCAACCTAGGGTTAGGAGCTTCTGCTGCAAAACAGTAATAAAATACTGCATCAATAGCTGCCCCAACTCTAGAACTGATTTTGACTAACAATAATTGAGGGCTTTAACAACTATGTAGGAACAAGAAACCTTCATTTGTAGAAGATACTACTAGACAGATGCAGCCATTCTATTTATCCAGCATTAGTTAGGAGAACATGCTGCTTAGAACCTCACCTTTATAATCCCGTCGCAGTGTGCTGAGGCAACTGCTGTTGATACTTTCACCAGTTTTGCAGCTGACAAGTGGATCTTGAAGTGTCTGTGGAAGTGAGAGTAAAGACAGCCCATAAAGACATCCACCTCTTCCTGAGTGACCTCTCCTGGAGTTTTTTGGACTGTCTCCCACAGAGCTTTTGCATCCTCTGGATGAATGGTGTATGAAATATCCAGAGGCTGGGGCAGATGGGAGATAGAGAAAACAAGTTCAAGGGCAGGTAGGTTTTTGTCCACTTTGCATCCAGTCCACATAGCAGCCATCCAGCTGAGATTGAGAGGGCTGATGGCCAGACGGCGGAAGTAGCAGTCAAAAGTCTTCTGAAACCAACTTCCAACAATGGCCGTGTAACTCTCTGCCCCGTTAGTAAGAAACAGAGGTAAACAAGTGAAGTCCTCTGGCACGTTCTCAGAAAAATCCTCTCCAGAGACAGAGCAGAACCAGCCCGACCATATCAGTTTCTCTTCGGAGTTTTTTTTGGAAGCCACTGATCTCGAAGCAAGCTGGGACAAGGAAAAGAAGTACTTAAATGCTACAGAATACGTTTTACTTTATTTAGCCAAAGATGTTTTTTGTGTAATTATTTTAAGTGTTTGGTAGAAAATTTTTCTCAGGACCTCATATGCAACACCCTTTTCCATAACAATCATATGTAGCCATGACATCCCTAACCAGTGCATGCAAATTTGTTGAAAATAGCAGGAAAAGCACTTTTTACTTCATTAGGAACAGTCCTGAAACCTGAGTTTATGCTGCTTAAGAAGAGCCAATCCATGATACATCCTATAACCACTGACATCCTGAACCTGGCATTTCAGTAGCAACTTCTGCTTGAGGCAACACTTTTCCAAAACATTAATTTGACTTGGGTCAAGAAGTAGGATTAACTTTGTCTGGGAAGCTAAATAACCTGCCCAAGTTCTTTCATTAAATCTCAACAGATACTACTGTAGTTAAAATATAGCTAGGTTTTAGTTTTTATGGGCTGGGTTTTTTTAAGCATTTTATGACAGCAAAAGCAATTGGCAAAATGGGAATCCCAGTTACACTTAGCAGTGCTGCTATGAAGACTGCTTACCTGCACAAGGATCGCAGCCTGGTCTTGGTCGCTACCTCTCAGGTCTGGAAGGCTGGAGAAGGCCACTTTGATGTCTAGCTCGACCCCTACTTCCACTGCCAATCCCTTCTGCTTCTCGGCAGCGACAAAAGCACTGAGCAGCCTGGCATAATCCTTCAGGTGAGCATCGGAGAATCTGTACAGGGGGGTCACGCTGTACAGCGTCCACTGCTTGCGCAGCAGAAACGCTGTTCTCTGATGATCCGTGTTTTTCTTTAGGAAAAAAAAACAAACCCAACAAAATAATAGAAGTTAAGAAAATAAACGTTAAAGCTCAACAAACGAGGGTAACCCCCTACCTCCAGGGCAGGCCCAGGACCCTCCAACCCGCCTTCCCGCCTGTCAGTGGGTACGAGGGAGCGGTGCCGAGCAGAAGCCGGGAGCGCTGAGGCGGCCCAAAGTCCCGCGGCTGCGGGGAGCGAGCTCAGCTTGGAGAGAGGGGCGGGCAGGCCCCACCACCGCCGCCGGCCCGGTCCTACCTGGGAGAGAGGCGCCGGCTGGAGAAGCCGACTCCTGGAGCTGAGCCCGATCCGCCCGTGCGTCCGCCCGAAGAGCAGCCCCCGCGACAACCGCCCGCTGCTAGGCAGCGTCCGCACTGCCCCATCCACCGACTCCATGGCCGACAGCAACCCAGAAGCCGTGCCGTGCCCCGCCGGGTGCGTTTGAACTCCCTCCCGTCAGCCCCCGCGGCGCTCTGGGCGGGGTGCCGCGCGGTCGCCATATTTATGACGAGCGGAAGCGGGAAGGAAGGGTTCGTGGGGCTGTGTTCGTTTGCTTGGCCTGTTGTGGTGCAGGGCGGGGAGCTCTGCCCCTGGGTGAAGTGAGCCGTACCGCTCCCAGCTCTGCTCCCCAGCCCCCGGGAGGCGGCAGCCGCTGATGGGAGAGGCTGAGGCTCAGGGGCTGGCGCTTTTCGTGTGTTTAACGCCTCGCAGGTTTGTGACGGGTCCCTTCTCGTTTCCCGTTCGAGCTGTGAGATGGCCCTTCCCCGCCTGCTGCAGCTGCTGCCTAGGGTACTCCTGACCTGGCCGGGCTGCGGGCGGCTCCTGCACCGGGCGGCCTCTGCCCCGACGGCTCTAGGTGAGAAGGAAGCGTTCCTCTGCACCCCCAACCCCCCATCCCAGCCTTTGGTGGGTTTTGCTTGATTTTTGGGTTTTTTCCCCCTCCCTGGGACCCGGGTCAGGATATTCTGCAGAGGAGACTGTAAAGGCACGCTCGTGGCAAGTGGTTTTTCCTGGATCGCTCTTTTAAAATTTCTTTCTCCTAATCATGTTTTTGTTTCACGTTTGGCATCTCACAGCAAATGGAGTCGAAGTATATCAAAACCAGTTTGTCTTGTTCTTTTTTTCCTGATCCTTTACTTGGATTCCCCTGCCCCCTTGTAGCGCACAGCCTGTAAACAACAGGCATCACTGAGTCGTGAAAACAAACCTTGTTCCCTTTAACCTTTAGGCTGTGATGAAACTGACAAGGGCAGCTAGTTCATATAATTACATGCTTAAATATCTAGGTAACAGCATCCTTCAGGCTTCTCCTTGCCAGTTGGAAATCTAACGTGTTCTGTAAATGATGGGCTTGATTAATTTTATAATTAAGTCATGATGCTGAGTCTGATGGGTCCTGTGGAAAGTCTTCTGTAGTCATGGTTCAGGCCTTTTACCCGTAGTTGAAGGCAGAAAACTGTTGAATTTATGCCCATGTGGTGAGCATTGATACATTTATGTCCTATTACTTGTATTTGGGATATGATACGATACAGCGTTTGGAATACATAAGTCAGTTAAAGAGTAGCATAGGGGGTATGAATTGAGTAATTGAACAGGTGAAGAGATGGCCTGAAAAAAATAATTTAAAAAAAATTAAGTAGGCAGTAAGGACAAGTAGTACTGTGTTGAGGCACTGTGGTTTATTTCACAAATGCAAACCAATTCGGTGTAATAACAATTGATGCAGGTTTTTAATACTCAAGGGATTTAAGTGTCGTTCCAAGAAAAACATTTTGATAGATATCATGTATTTTAAACTTTAAAAGTCTGGTAGTTTCTTTTTTCTCCTGCTATATTAATGTGTTTCTTTTAATGGTGTCATTGTGTAATCTGGCTTTGGTTTCCTGGGATGTGTTTTTAAGGCTGCATGGTAAAACTTTGAAGGGAAACTTTGGGATATAAATATACAGAGCTCAGAGATATGAAGTGATTTCTTTGTACATGTGTAAACTATATTGGGGTTTTGGGGGAAGCTCTATAACCATTGCCTTGCTTGTCCACAAGAGCCACGAAGGAATTTATTATTTCTATTCAAGACTTCAGTAGCTTTGTTGCTCGAACCAACACTTGTGGAGAGCTGCGTTCCGCTCATGTGGGAGAGGAGGTCACGCTGTATGGATGGATTCAGTACCAAAGGTATATGCAAACCAAGGTGAAAACAGAGATGCTTGTTTGCTAGATCAAGTGTATGTTCCAGGCCCAGATTCAAATGGGTTTTTTTATGCTTTGGGTTACCTTTTTGGGTCCTGTAGTAGTTGCTTCTAAAGGGAGCAGAGCATTTGAGAAGCATGCAGGATCAGTATTTAAAATATCAGAGTCCTATAAAAATGTCAATTGAGCCTCATTACAATACTGTAAAGCAGGGAAATATTACTGCCCTTGTTGTATAGGAGAGAAAACAGGTAATAGGATATTTATAGCAATTCAAGCCCCTGTAAACAAAATAACTCATTTTATTTAGTGTCCTTAAATTTTAAGCAGAGGATGTTTAGCTTTTCAGCTACAGCATCTAATAATGCATATTTAAAGCATGCGTGCTTTGCTTAAGAAATACATACTTAGAAAAAGTAGTAAGTGGAGGATGAAATGTAAATTCCATGTGGTATGATACAGTCACTCCTAATGGTGTTGAACATTGGGAAATGCAGAGTGAAAAAGCATGTCTGTGTACAGCATGAACAGTGCTCCAAATTCATTTGTTCTTGGGTACCTGCTTGTAAAATGGAGATAAGTCACACGTCTTCAATTTAAATGAAAGTGTACCAAAAGTTGGATTTTACAGTCCAGTTTGTTTTCATCCAGCCTTGTTCTGCAGTGATAGTCTGCATGGATGGTTTGTTTAGGAGGTTCTGACCATCTCATCTTCAGGATGATTGCAGTGTGATTATTGCAGTCTTGCTTTTAAAGACAGCCTGGTCTGTTTGACAGCTTCTTGATTAAGTGCAATGGTAGCTGTCTCTGCTGCAGCTGAATGGATCAAGGTTTAGGATCAAGATTTCTTCTAGGTCTAGAAGTATAGATTGTTCACATGAAACTTTATAGGGCCAGTGTGCTCTTTGTTTTGTGGTTGGACTTGTTTTTGGTTCATGTGAACTTTACTTTTATGGCTCATGTTTAGCTGAATTATGTTTCCTGATAGGGAATTGCACATCTTCAAAATCCCTGCTCTACATGGAATAGATGTTCAAATTAAAATCTTGCTTCTTGTCCTTCTTTGCACATTGTTTGTCCGTGGCTCGGCAAAATCTGAAACGTTGTTCAGATTACATTCAGATGTGGGGAAAGTACCTGTGCATACGTTATTTGGAAGTGCTTTGGGATTAGTCCCAAGGTACAGAAAGTAGCTAGTTGTCACGTGCTTCTGCTTCAAAAGCAGAAGACTACCAAATTCTTGGGAAATAAAATCTTTTTCTTCTTGTGTTTTCCCATGGTTCAGGCAAGACCGGTTTCTGGTTTTGAGGGACTTCCAGGGGCTCACACAGATCCTTATTCCACAGGATGAGGTAAGTGCTACCCATATAGCAATTTTACTGGGTTTTTTTTTTTCCTTTTTCCCCTTTGGCAGCTTGGGTCCAGCAGACATGGAGAGCAGAATGAGATTCTTTGTCAGACCGGGTGTTCTGACTCACAAGTGGATTTAAGTGTTCTGGGAGCCCTGATCTGACACTGCAGTAGAAACATTAATGCTGTTTCCTCTGGGTTATGAGGAGTGATCCCAGATTCAAATGGGCTGTTATGAAATTAATCCCTTGAGCCTGGAGCATTCGTCCTGTCCTTTGAATTCTCTGTGATGTTGTCATCTTCTTGCAGGCACATGCTCATGTAAAGAAGCTCTTGGTGAACGCCCCAGTGGAGTCTGTTGTGCGGGTGACTGGAATCGTGTGCCCTCGGCCCCCAGGGCAGGAGAATCTGGTGAGGAGGATGGGGGGGTGTCTCATGGTTTCTTCCTTGTGGAAGAGAGCACCGGATAGTAGGTTTATGGAGGAGTTTGTCATAGCTTTGCTGTAGGCTCTTGCAGTGAGGCAACTGCTCTGACGTGTAACTTAGGAGAACCTCAAAGCATGTTATCAGGACTCACAAATTGTATTCCAGCCCTTTGGAAGAGCAATGGCTGGGTTTTTTCAGGCTTTTAAAGTGTAGTTGAGAAATTCTTGTTCTCAAGAATATGTATTGTTATCATGCATTCTACAGCATGTGATGACCTGTTTATCACTTGGAGTAGGTTTTACTGTTCTCATTCTACAGGAAACTGAGGTTAAATAATGTTTCTATTGTTCAGCATCCCTCAACTTTCGTTGTAATCAGCCACGGAATAATCTGTCAGGATTATATGTATCCCATCACTGACAGACCTGAAGAGAGAACCTGGATTTATGCCTGTAACTTTTTTGCTCTGACCACTTAGAGATATCCATAAAGAATATAGGCTTCAAGGAATGCTTTTATTTCTTCTAATCATTTATCATTTTCTTGGAAGGTTGTATATACTTTGCCCTGGTAAATAGAAAGAGTTCTGCAGGATCAAATGAACTTTAATGTGGCACAGTGCTAAGAGGGGTAAGCTGTTTGTTCTCCCTCAGATCTAACAAAAAGATGACTATTTCTGAGAACTAGTGCTCAGAACTAGAAGTTCCTCACAAGTTGCCTCTTTTGTCTGATGGTGACCTGCTAATGTGCACCAAAATGTATTCTGTGTGGTTTCATTGAAGCCAATGGAAGTAGTATTTTGTCCAAATATGTATGTCCTGGAAGGGTCTGTGCCTGAGTGTTCTTCTGTGCTCAGTGTCTCCTGTGAGGAGAAGGCAAAGGAAAGTTAATTTTTTTCTTGTAGAGTTATCAGTATGCTTACTGGGAAAGAATATGCCACCAGCGGTGAGGTGACTTGTCATCTTCTGAAGAGAAAGGAAATCTAGGAAAAATCTGTCCTTGAGAGAAATTCTCAGAATTATACTGTGTTGGAAGGCAGGGAGGATAGTAACATGGGCTCAGTTGGGGGTTTTTTTGGTTTGTTGGGTTTTTTTCTTGCTTTCCCCCTGTACTGAAATACCTGAAAGGTGAAATACCTTCTTCCTGAAATTTTCTTGAAGTTTTGAATATTAAGTTTTTTTCTTGTCTTTTTTTCTCCAGAAAATGCCAACAGGAAATATTGAAGTGAAGGCAGAGACTGCAGAGATCCTAAACTCCTGCAAGAAGCTACCTTTTGAAATCAAGGACTTCATCAAGGTATCTGTGCCTTTTTTTGGTACCAGAGTGGTGACTTTTCAATAAATTGGGAATTTTCCCAGGGTAATGTCAAAAAATGAGAGCTCTGCTTCAGGGGGAAGGATGGTATTTTACAGAGGAGGTACAGCTGGTTAGCTGTGAGGATCTATTTCTAATTGAAGTTAAGTAGAAGACAGGCTTGAATGATTCCAGTGCACAGGGTTTTAAAATATCACTGTAAGAACATGATAAAGGGAAGAGTGAAAGAAATCAGACTCTGCTGCCTTTTTTGAATGTGAAACAGAGCCTGCTGTATTTTAAGGCAAGGGTACTTAGTCCTACCTGGACAAGTAGCTAGTCAGCCAGAGGATTTTCTTCCTCTCTAAGTACATGGTCTTAGAGAAGGTTAGCTTTAGCACAGGCTTTGTGGTGTAGAAATGTCATTCCTCTGAAAAAGATACTCTCTGTGCTGTTGGAACTGTGACTAACACATAGGTGTTGGAATTGGGAGAACTGGGTCCTGTTCCTTCTGTGTTACAAGTCCTGGGCAGTTCCTATCGTCCATGCTGCTTCAGTTTTCCTGTCTGTCCTAAGGATGCATTGCCATTCAGGTTCACTAGACCCATGTATGATGGCACTCCTCTGCTTGGATAATGCAAGGAGAATTACTATGGCCTGTTGCAGTGCACTGAGAGTAAGGAGGTCTGAGATCCTGAACTTTGTGGAGGAAGCTCTCAGGCAGTAAATGTCAGAATCATAGAATGTGTTAGGTTGAAAGGGACCTTTAAAAGTCATGTGGTCCAATCCCTCTGCAGTTAGCAGGGATGTTTTCACTAGATCAGGTTGCTCAGAGCCCCATCAAGCCTGACCTTGAATATCTCCAGGGATGAGATGCCTGTCTGTAGGGGTGTTTTAACTAATTGTTTTGTATGAAAACACTTGGGCTGCATAAGTTGTGGGTGTTAAGTCAGTTATGACAATAGAGCAGCATGCTTTTTTAGCTTCCCCTTTTGTTCTCTGGTTTTAGGAGCGGCTTCATTAGATATACAGTTTGAATTTTGTCTCTTAATCCTAGTTACCTTTTATCTCCAGAAATCAGAGGCCTTACGGATGCAGTATCGCTACTTGGACTTACGTAGCTTCCAGTTGCAGTATAACCTGAGGCTGAGATCACAGGTGGTGATGAGGATGCGGGAGTATCTGTGTAACCTCCACGGTAAGAAAAGTGTTTGTCAAACAGTGTGCAGCAAACAACATTGTAGCCCTCCCTTCGTCTGTTTCCTATTGCTGGGGGAGATTGCCAATCATCTACTCCATCTGGTCTCACTTAGTAAGGATATATCTGCTCACAGTGGGGTCTTTGGAAGGATGTTGGCAGGCCTGAAGAACAAAGTATGTTCAAGTCTCTCAGCATGCTACTAACCAGGTGTTTCAAACAAGCTGTATCTGGTGAGAGAAGGGTGACACTCTTCTGGTTGCCCACCTTGAAGCATGACAAAGGGAGGGATTTCCTACAGAGCTTTTGCTTATCCCGAAATCAGGAAGTGGTTTTGGAAAAGCAAAGTGTAGTTCAAAATGGATAGAGAATTAACAGGTTTTCAGCTTGTATGGAGCCCTTTGTCATCAGTAGTACTGGCAGGATGTTTAAAGGCTCAGAGCCTTTAAATCTGTCATTACACAAGTGATTCTCAGAGGTAGCAAGGCCTCTAGATTTTGAAAAGGCTATGTGGTGTGCTAGGTTACCTATTTTGCTGACTAACCTTGCTCTGGCTTACTTTGTTTCATACTAGTTGTCCCTCTTCTTGGCATATTCTGTCTGAAGCATGTGTTTCTTCCTCAGGGTTTGTGGACGTAGAAACACCAACGCTCTTTAAAAGAACCCCAGGGGTATGTATTCTGTTAGTCATGTGTTTTAGTGTAGGCATTTTGTGGTTGAATTATTGACAGTTGCCACTTGGCCTTCATTGCTGTTCTGTCAAAGTAACAGCATATGTGCTGATGTCTCGTATGTTAACGTGGATCCTTTTGAAAGGAGAGGGAGGGGGAAAGAGGTGATATCTTGTGTCTTAATTTTGAACCTTCAAATGAATAGTTTCCATACAAGCTCTTCTTATAGACCACGTTGAATGTGAGTCCTGTCCTTGAACAGATAGATGATAAATGAGCACTGCTTCCCCAGCATTTATCCCTTGATTAGGAGGTTGGTATAATAGTGCTGTCATTTTGATTTCTGAATTTATATTCTTTTGACTTCAGAAATAATCACGGAGAAAGAGGACTGTAGCCTAGGAACTGTTGATGCAGTTGGCACATGAAGTTCTTGTATTTAAGCCCCTGACATAAAGACTAGCACGCAACAATACACCATCTCAGAGCAGAAGGGGAAGAATCCTCCTTTGGGATATTTTGGGTGTAGTTGGTTAAAAGATTTTTTAAGTCTAATATGCAAACAACTCTTTCCTTACAAGTGGGATTTTGTAATGGGGAAAATGGATCCTTTCCTCTTGCACTTTTAGTTTGTGCTCTGTATCAGGAATTGAGGCTGCTTATTTGCTGAACTGTGTAAATATTTCTTTTTGATGCTAGGGAGCAAAAGAATTCCTTGTGCCCTCGAGGGAAGCTGGCAAGTTCTACTCTCTGCCGCAGAGTCCTCAGCAGTTCAAACAGCTCCTCATGGTTGGAGGCCTGGACAGGTAAGTGTTTCTTGGACTCCTGTTCCCTGCATGTCCTGTAGAGGGTTCAGTTGGTTTGATCTGTGAAGCTTTTAGACACTTCCACAAAAACTTAGTGCCAGTGGTTTAGAGTTTTTAACAGGGGTCCTTAAATATTTAGGACCCTTCAGTTAGGCCGGCCCCTTTGTACTCCCAGCAGTATCTCCCAGTAAGAGGGAATGTTTCCTGTCTGAGGGTTGAAATCTCCACTGGTTTAAATGGAAACAATCTGAAGCACAGTCTGCTAGAAAGATTGGAAATGTAGTGTGTGATAAAAGCCTTTCTAAGAGTAGCCTATAGAAGTATTTTGAATGAGGCTGGGCAGCTCAGCTGGGCTTGACTGAGCATGTTCTTTGGGTGTCTGGGTACAAGCTTTTGATTGAGCTTGTTTCTCAAAATTGAAGGGGAAGAGGGAGACAATTCTTCATGCAAAGAACTGCAGGCCAGGTCTTGACCATGAGTGAATTTTGTGTGGCCGTTAGTAGAGTCCAGTTTTGGAGCAGCAGCAGGTGGGAGAGGGGTTTGTGTGTGCCCCTGTTGGGAGACAGCTCACCTGGTGACCCTCTGCATGCCTCAGGAAGCCTTGGCTGGAGGTGAATACACCTCCTGATGCTGCTGATAGAGTTGCTTTGAATCAAAATTTCATGCTTTTGGGGTGTTGTGAACAACCAGGGCAACGGTCATCTGCACAGGGAACAGAAGCTTTTTTCTTTCATCTTTTTTGATAATTCTGTGGTTACAGTTTAATTTAGGATACTTGGAATGGTTATCTAAGTAAAAGCACTATTGCAGGTACTTTCAGGTTGCCCGCTGCTATCGAGATGAAGGTTCGCGGCCTGACAGGCAGCCTGAATTTACTCAGGTAACCAGCTCGCGCTGCCTTTCACCCTCCTCCTCAGCCCAAGTAGCTTGTAGCTGTTTTCCCTTCTGAAGGCTTAGTTTCTGCTGGCTCTTGTGCTGCTCCTGTCCTTGGCTGACTGTATGCTCCATCTGCAGTGGATGTGACCACTGTGTTGCAGAGGTGGTGGTGCTTGATTATGCAATCTGCTCCTGTCCCACTGGGTCAGGCTGCTCATTCTTCAGCCTTGAGATCCTAGGCAGAGTTAGCCTGGTTCATTCAAGGCTTCTCCTTCTGTCTTTGTCACTACCACCTCATTCAGTTCTCTGAGGAGACAGAGTCATCAGGCTGTAGGGAGATCATAAGCACATCCTCAGTTTAATGCAGTCACACTGGAATTTCATATTGTATAGTGTTTCTTATTATGCTGCCATTATAGCCAAGAGCAGCTGCAGATAGCAGTGTGAAGGCAAAACCTGTACCTAATGTGGAATCCCTCCTCTTTCTTTCTGTTTTAAGATAGATATAGAGATGTCATTTGTAGATCAAGCTGGGATCCAGAGACTGATAGAGGGTCTCCTGCAACATGCCTGGCCTGAGGAAAGAGGCTCAATTGTAACTCCTTTCCCTTCCATGACATATGAGGAGGCACTGGCTGACTATGGGACTGATAAACCAGACACGCGTTTTGGGATGAAGGTGAGGGTTTGCCCACTGGAAACTTGCAGCTCTTCTTTTCTGTTAGTCTTTTAAGACTAATCTTTGTTTAAATCATGTCTGTGTGATTGGCAGAGGGTCATACTTCACTTAAGGGGTCTATCCCATCATTGCTCCTTTGTATAGGTAATCATCTTTGGGAGAAGAGAGGGTTTGATTACTTAGTTGTAGGGAAAAGAAATGTTTTCAGAATATTATCTTTAAAGTGTAGTGTTAGGAAGCAATGCATCTTGACTGTCTTAGGAGCAGAAGCCCCCAAGGCATCTGCAGATACTGTAAACATTTCTCCCTGCTGCTCTCCAAATCATGCTCCTGGTGCTTCATGAGTTGAGATGGGCTTCTCCAGCCTTTTAATGGCCCAAAAGGTATTTTCAAGGCAGCAAACAACAGTTGTGTGCATACACACTGTTTGTATGGGAGATATGTGGAAGTATGAAATAAGAGTATTGACAAGTGTATTAAGAGGAGTGCTGTTGAAAAGCAAGAAAGGATCTTACATTTACGCAGGAATTGATTTTTGGGGGGTTTATTTTTCAGTATACAGCTCTTTTCACTGGTAGGATATCACCCTGTCAAACATAGGTTTTTCTGTCTGTCTTGCACTTGTGTTTCTGTAGTGCTCAGCCTGCTGATGGTCACTCCAACTTAGCCTCACTCACCTCTTTCTGTGAACTACTTGATTTCTCTTAGCAAAGAAATGATATCCTAGGTAACAGTGTTGAAGGCATTAAGACTAGGTGCAGGATTTCACTTTGTGTTCCCACCACTGCTACTTTTTCCTGCAATCTCTTTTCTCAGATAGTGGATATTGGAGGCTTTTTACGAGGATCAGACATTCAGTTCATACAGAATGTGCTCAGTTACCCAAATGGTACTGTCAAAGCCATTTGTATTCCTCAGGGAAAGGTAAGTGATGCTTTTACATGCTTAAGCTTTGTGAAATAAATAAAATACTATTTTGAATTCCTTTGTTGGTATGGAAATGTTCCTTGCGGTTACTGGGAGTGTAGTGCCCTTCAGGGAACTTGGGATTGGATGTGACAGATGTGAGGTTAGGGTGAGGGGTGTTGGAAGACATGGATGGAGACAATCAAGTGTCAGGAAGAATATATTGTCATCAGGAAGGGGAGGAAGAAAACAGACCTGCAAAGTCCCTCTAGGATAGAGAAACCTCTTGGGATTTCAGCTTGTGTTTGTCAAAGGTGGCTTCTGATGTGCATCTTAGTAATAAATTGTGTCCTGGGGCAAGAGATTGAAATAGAGCCAGGTATGGCACACGTGTTCTGGAGTACTGAGAGAAAGGTTGGGTGGTATGTGCCCTTCTTGTTTGCTTTTGCTGTGTTTGGGGCATGATGTGTCTTGTAATGAGAATTTCATGAGCCACATCCAGGGCTGACAGTAGATGTAGATTATTATTTGACACAGCCATGTATTTTACATGTAAGCAGGTTTAATTATGGCTGTGGGCAGCTTTGCAGCTTGGGCAGTATGGGGAGGGAGGGAAGTGCACTAAGTACTGAGTATTAATTGGGGAATAAGACTTTCTGAGTATGGTTTCTCTGGGGATTCCTTAACTCTGGCACAAGAAGTGCGAGCTACTGGCTTGCCACGAGAGGACACTAAGGTGTGTATCTGAGCAAAGCAGAAGTGGACTCTTGAGCCTCTCTGAACACCAGAGTAGCTGAAAATAAATCAAGATCTTGATGCAGGTCCTCACGTCTACTGCAGTTCTTTGCACGTGAGTCAGCCTGGTTGGTTTCCTTCTGTTCCCCCAAAAGGAGCTGTGCTTTCCCCATCAACAGTGTGGTGTTACAATCTTGTTCCTGCATGCTGGAGGCAGCTGGCTTGATCTGACTCTGCTGACAGTCTCATCTGTGAGAGCAGGGAGAAAAGCTGCAGCCAGATGTACAGCCTAGAGAGGCCCCTTCCTGAAAGGAGCCCTTAGAGAAGATGGTCAGCTGCAGCCTAGTCCATTCCCTATTCCACAGCCCTCATAAAACTTCCACTAGAAGCAAGTAACTGGAGAGGTTTGAAATCCTAGTTAGGCTTTCCATAGATTTTGCTGATGTTATCTTGTTCTTTCCCCAGAGATATCTTAAAAATAAAGATCTGGATTTATTAAAGGTGTCTGCAAAGTCCCAGTTTAACCAGGTGAGACAAACACCGCTGAGGCATTGGAGTGGTGAATGATGGCATGTATGTGAAGGCATTTGCCAGCAGAGGAGGGTAGAAGAGCAGTTTAATAGCTCAGTCAGTGCCTGAGCATGTGATGTCTCAGGACAAGAGAGAGCAGCACTTGAACTGACATCCTCTTACCTTTTGTTTAGGAAATCATGGAAATTATCTGCAGGCCTGATGGAAGCTTGAAATCTCTGCTTACAAAGTCTCTTGGTGAGGAGGAGCAGTCGGAGCTCATCCAAGCGCTGGGCATGCAGGTGGATGACGTGGCACTGCTGGCAGCTGGTGGACATAAGCAAGTGGTAGGAAGTATTTCTTGGTTGGCTGTGTGAGTTGGATGTTGCTCATGATAGCTTTGATGTTATCTGACCTTAATCTAATTATTATTCTTACTAAAATAGGTCATCATCAAATTCCGTGTTTCTCTGGAGCTGAAGCTATAGGAAGAGCAAATAATGCATGAAATGTACCTATTACTGCCCCCAGTCAAATTTGGGAAGAACTGGTAACTTGAAATGAAGGCTGGCATATAAAACAGGAGCAAACCGGTTTTTCCTTCTCACATGAACGTAATTAAGACATCAAACAGATTAGAAAGCAAAGTCAGCTAGATAATTTTGTCTCCCCTAAGCAGATGGGGAGAGTGAAGCACTGCTGCAGTGATGGGAGACTTTGTCCCTATCCTCCTGCATTCTCACCAGCAGACATTGCTTTCAAGGCACTGGTTTCTGGCAAGGTTTCATGCTCTGCTTGATAGCCAAATCTTTATCATTTTGTTTTTATACCTTCATTTCCCTCTCTGCAAAGCACAGACTTACCTGTGCTCCCTCAGTTAATCCACACTTGTGCAGAGCATGAGACTAATGTACAAGAGTTCTGTGAGGACAGAACATTTGGCAGAAAATGAGCTTTCTAGCTCCTTACTTGCCTGCCTTTGTCAAACCCTGGAGCTGCTGCTACCTCAGCAGGAAGGTGGTATCTTTTGGGGAAACAAGCAAAAAGCATTTAAGGCAACAATGTGTTACAAGTGATGTGGTCTCTGATCCTATTGTAATGAACCAATGTTTGAGCAACTTCCCTGTTAGTAAAACCGCCCCATCTCATTCTCTCCCATCTCATTCTCTCCCTTCTCTTTTGCAGTGCTCCACACTAGGAAGCCTACGGTTGGAGAGTGCTGACCTCCTTGAGGCAGCTGGGCTGGTACTCCGTGATCCTAGGACTTTTCACTTCCTGTGGGTGGTGGATTTTCCACTTTTCCTCCCCAAGGAAGAGAATCCCACTGAACTGGAATCTGCTCATCACCCTTTCACTGCCCCTCATCCTTCAGATACCAGCCTTCTCTATTCTGATCCCACGAAGGTAAGTAACCTCATGCCTGCAGTGCTGGCTCTTTTACAGCTGTGTGCCCTGGAAAACTGGGCAAGTAGCCTCTCTTTTCCTGTAAAAAGAGAAGTTGTTTGGTGGAACTGAACACATATTGTATGTATCTCTTTGGAAGAGATGACTTCCAGGTTACTTTATTATTCATGTGTGTCCCTGCCAGGCTGTGCCTCCGGCACGACTGGAGCCTGCACTTCAAGGTATCACCGAGAGTAGTGTTGTAGTATGCCATGGCTTCACTCGGTGTCTTTGCTGTCTGTGTGCAGGTGGTTGGATGCAGCTGTGCCCCAGCCTTGCTAATGTGTCTGTTTGTTTCTTTCTGCAGGTCCGTAGTCAACATTACGACCTTGTGCTGAATGGCAGTGAAGTTGGGGGTGGCTCCATCCGAATTCATAGTGCAGAACAACAGCGTTTTGTGCTGGAGAAAGTGCTGAAGGTAATGCCTACAGGTTTCTTTAACATTCTCTTGGAGATATCTTTCAAATGTTGAAAGAAAACCCTTGTATCCTCCTTAAATAAAGAAGCATGACTCCTAGCACCTACATTGCTAGTAGGAAGAGCATTGTTTGTCCAGTGACACTTAGGTAATTTTGCAGGAGGATTCTGAGGTGCTTTCCCATCTGCTTGAGGCTTTGGAGTGTGGAGCTCCACCACATGGAGGAATGGCTTTAGGTAAGTGGTAGCTCTTCAGGATGCCCATTTTTTCAGATTTTTGTGGGTTTTGCATAGTAGGTCCCAGGAATAAGCCTCATGCTTATTACCAAAAGCCTGTCTCCTCTTGACAGAGATAACTGTTTGAGTGTTGCTATTTGGTACCACCAATATGGGTAGCACAGTCCTGCCATCTCTGTAGCTGCTTTGGAGAAGGAAACAGAGGTCTTGGCACCAGGTCCAGAGTGTTTTGGTGTTCCTCTCCATTGTCATAGTGTGATTTAGTTCTTATGCAAGGACTGAATCATATGTTGGTGGCTCCTAATCCTTCTCTGCTGTTGCACAAACAGTGTTTTCGTTAAGATCATGCCACCTTTCTTCTCACTCCTGTGCAGCCATAACGGAGTCCTGTGCCCGGAGGCCTGAGAAAACTTGTTACTTCATGTTTCCTGCCCTGGGTCACTGCCACAACCTCACCCTCTTGTGCTCTGCTTCAGTCTTGCTTCCCTCCTTACCAGTTCTGCTCACTGAATCAGGGTGCTAAACTGGCAGTGCTGCAAAATTAGCTCCCTGTTCTGGCTCAGCATGGACTTCATGGATACAACCACAAAAGCAAACCAAACACCCCACCCACACCAAAAAAAGTTAACTGTTTAACCTGTGACCTTCCAGTGTGATTTCCCTCCAGATGGGAAGTTACATAGAGGCTCTTGTTCTTGAATTCCTCCTAGTTGTAATCCTTCAGAACCAGATGACCAAGAATGTTGAGCAGTTAAGCAGAGCACTCATGGTGTTCCTACAACTTAACTGTCCTGGTTTGTTATGCTGCCTTTGCAAAGGCACTGCCTCTGTCCTGGAGTCCTTGGTGTGCTGTGGAATTTTTTGTAATATTGGAAAGCTTTATTTTGCTCAGCATTTCTGCTCCTCAGGCAAGTCTGGTTCTATGCTACTGGCTGAATTTATTTTTTTTTTCTTCCCCTTTCTTGCTTCAGTTTTATTCTTCAAGCTCAGTAATATTATCTGCTCCATCTCTCTGTTTCTGTTCTTCCTAAATCAAGGGAAGTAACACAGGACCATAACTCATGTGATTCACCAGCTTGTTTTCTGCTTCCAGGACTCGACAGACTGATCTCTCTCATCGTTGATGCTCCAAGTATCAGAGATGTCATTGCTTTCCCTAAATCCTTCAGAGGACGGGACCTGATGGGCAATGCTCCAGACTACGTCACTCCAGAAGAACTAGAGCCCTATCACATCCAGGTTTCCTGGCCCCTTGAAGAAAAAGAGGCAAAGAAAAGCTGACTTGGCAGGATGGTTTGTGTTCCTGACAATCTCTGACTTGTTAGCTGAGGACTTTTGTGATACAGCACTGCTGTGCTGGGCCTGAAAGCTCTGGAAACTTCACAGCAAAACTGCACAGCCAGCAGCTTGTCTCATGTAGGAGGATACAAGATCTTCCAGAACTTAGCACAGGGAGTTTGTGTTCAGTTGTGTTCTCCCTTCAGAGGGAGAGAAACGTTCATCATGTTTGCAGCTGTTATTCTTGGGATTTGTTAGAGGTGATGATCTGTCTTTGGAGCCTGTGGTCCTGGTGCATTTCAGCACAGGAATTCTGAAGTTTGTGTGTTTGTAAATAAAGCTTGTCTGGCAATGTTGTTTTGACTGACCTTGGCTTCAGGTTGTCTCTACCAAAGCAAGCTGCCAGTTTTTCTGTATGACCCCTGATTCCTCCAGGAGATCACAAGAAACCTGTACCAGTGTAGCAGGATTGCCAGTCCTGTGTGGATTCTGCCTGGTCCTGCAAACCTGCTGCTACAGTGCTGAGTGATGGATGCAGCAGTGAGTTCCTCACAAACAACTGTTCATCCCTGTCTCACATGAGAACAGCCGTGGTACAGGAGTGACTGTACTGAGTGGAGCATGAGCTCTAGCAGCATCCTGCCAGACCAAGCTGCTTGGCTCTGCCCTGTAGCATATATAGCACTCAGTAGGTGTTCTTTGATCTGTGTTAGGTTGGAGAAAGCAAGGAATTGGTGGGAAGAAAGCAAGAAAGTGAAGGAGCTGGGGAAAAGATTACCTGAGTAAGCGAGGAAAATAAGGTGGTGAGGTGCAGAGGAAGATAAGGAAGAGCTACGGTGTCCCAGGTGGAAAGGACAGAAGGAGCCATCTACCAGAGGAGAGAAGGAAGATTGCAGCTTTTGTCTGAGCCAATGCTAAACTCCAGCCTTCTGCAGAGGATCTTGTCTTAGAGATTTGGTGCCGGTTCAAGGGTTGTCAGCCAATTCTGTCTCCACGCCTGCAGGATAACCTTCCATGGTCAGGCACACTGGTGGTGATTTTAAATAGGAATGAAGAGGGAAGTGGCTCTTCTCATTAAGTTTTTACAAAATATTATATACAGGTAAGGTACCATCTGTGGACAAGTAACAGTAGTGCTGACTTGGTATTGCTTTACAGATGGAGTGTTATATGTAAAAGAAAACTTAAAAGTACTTTCTTATCCAATGTTAGGATTGTTATGGTCAGTCTTGGAGCATGGTTACGTGCTATATAAAAAAGCCAACCAGCATAATTCTGGGTTTGTACTCACAGTCATTCTAGCCAAGTGTTGTGAATTCATTTTTTTAACTTGTACTCTTATGTTGATGTTAATTCACCCTTGTTTTACTGTTTTTTTTTTTCTTTTCCACGACTAGTAGCTGTCAGTAAGGGAGGGTGAGGATCAGTTTTCAGAGAGAAACTGAGCTTGCAAGTTGTATTCTTAAGCAGATCCACCTTAAACTTTTAATGGTTTTTGGTTTTGCACCTTCTGTGGGTTATACCATATATTTTTGTTCCCTGGACTTGTAAGTGGTATACAACCACTACCAGGCCATGGATTACATCCAGACTGTGGATGCTGGGTTTTGTTAGTTTCCTTACTGGTAGGGAGCTAATTATTTGCTTGGAATTTCCTCGGAGATCATCTGTGTTCTTAAAGCAGGGATATCAGAGGCTGGTTTGAGGACATGGAACCACAGAAAATGATGCTTCCTCTCTGACTTATTTACAGCATCTGTAAGCATAATGTGCTGAACTCCTTAAATTTTGAAATGAGTGGTAATGAATCATTTGGTTTGTTACTGTTTGCAAAGGCAAATTCATCCAAAGATAATCCTATTCTTTAAATTAGGATTATCATCAGGTGTTCAGAGGGTAACTGATGCTCTGAGAGGCTTAGGCCAAGGTGTAACAGTGCCTGGAAAGCTGTTCTTGAGCAAGCTGTCTGAAGTGTGTGCATCCCTCTTGTGCAAGCTGGTCTGTGCGGTGTTTGTTTACCAGCTGCTGTAGTAAGGGCTTGCTGCAATTATAGGTGAGTGCCACAGCTGCCCTTCACTACAGTAAAAGAAATAAATGGAACAAAACAGGTCATCTGAGCTGCTGCAATCCTGCCACAAATCAGTAGGTGGAAGAGAGATGTATCCCAAACTTACGCAAGCCATCTGTGCTTGGGTTTGTGAATGAAGGTGGCTTGCAGTGTAAGTGTGAATTTGCCAGCAGCTGTGTGAATATTGTCACAGAGAAGACACTCATTCATTTTCCTAGAGCGTTGTGTAAGGTTTCACTTGGGCTTGTGGAAGTCTGATCTACGAAAGTCCCTTTTACAGTTGGCGTACTTGGCTGTGTGTTTCAGTCAAAGCAAGAGTAGACAGCTATTACAAAGGAATACATAGAGAGACAAACCTGTAGAGAAATGTTGCTATGTCAGCTGTGCTAGAAGATGCAAAGTCCTGGCCTCTTCTGTTAAGAGCTAATATTTAAGTAATCTTCTGCTGGAGCTGTGGTGTGCAAGAGAAGGTCGGGCTATCAGGATTGCTGTGTGGGTTGGGGTGAAGTTTCTCCTTCCCCGTGCAGAGATGATCTCCACCTCCAAGCCAAATCAGCAGTGTAAATCTGTTTGTCCAAAGCAGCCCAAAGTCCCTGAGGGTGCATTTGTGTTATTGCGTCCTTGTCCAAAGAGTAAGCAGTGAGACAATTAGTATGGGCAGACTCCTCCCTGTGTTGGAGGTACTAAGGAGGCTGTTAGTGGAAACAGCCCTGGCACACAGAGCAGCGTCCGGTGCTACAGTACATGTGTACATAGAACTAATAACGAAGTCCTATTGTTACTATCTATGCATACCTGCAGTGATTTTGCCATGTCATCGTGTCTCCTGCTCTTTCTTAAATCTTTTCAAGAGGGTGTGTGTGTGTGTATACATACAATGGACAGGAGAATTGTCCAGGCTCTCCCCAGAGGGTTGTCTTTGGGAATAGCCACCAGCTGGATGTGGGTGCTGCCTGAGGGTTTGAGTGTTTCCTGGTATGGAGCAGCCCGTGATGGTTAGGCAACTTCTATTCCAGAGAACTTGGCAACTAGTGTAGGTGGGATGTGAATGGTAGAGTGAGGGATAGGACTGTACAAGGAGTGTTCCTGCAGGAGGCAGAGCTGTATGTAAGGCTCCTGTGGTCCTTTAACTCCCCAGCTTGCTGATTTTCTTCTGTTGGATCTAACAAAACACTGATAAGATGGAGAGACAGTTCATTCCCTACCTGCAGGGCAGCTGGCTCTGTGCAGTTTCAATAGACTTAACTGGAATCACGTCTGTGGAGTTTATACTACCTTTTTGTAACATCAGAGATACATTCCTGGTGTGTTTCAGTATATTGCCTCTTCCAGAACAGGAATGGGGCATGCTGGTGGGATTCTCAGCAGCCAAAGTGGGCTGGTTTTGGTTCTGAAAAGTTTCCAAGCCTAACCGGAATATTTCAGGTAGGGTCAAGCTGGAGAGAGAGATGACAATGTTTGATTTCAACCATCCCAGAAGGTGATTTTGGCTGTGGGGGTTTTATACAAACCACCCTAAAAGCAGGAACTGTTTTCAGACTTCAAGCTGGAGTTCCATGCTGTGCTGGTGCATCTCTCTCCGGGAGTAGCTAAATTCCAGTATAACTTCACAGCAGCTTAGTGTAATCCCATGCTGCAGGTACACAGAGGCTCAGGGTGCTGATTAATTTCCAGCTCTATTGAAAGCGGGCTGCTGTTCTACCAAAAACACTATCATTTGGAACAAGTCAGCAGAAATGTTCAAGTTGGTTTGCAGCTGGATTTGTACCAACTCTTTCACTCTGTGGGGAGAAGGGGGAACTGCTATTTTGTACCATCACTGTCCCGCCTAGCTCTGAGAGAAGGACACTTGTGTATCAGTGTCTTCCTCTTGGAGACCCTAGGTCAGGCCTGACGTAAGGATGTTTAGTGCTGTAGAAGCCAGAGGATGTTATTTGGAAGCTCAAAGGAGGTTCCCCCTACCCTTGACCCAGGTGTGTGATTCTGTGTGTGTATTCCTGGAGCCAGATCATGAACTAGATCCAGTTTTGCCGCATGTGATTGTGAGGTGATGCTTTATATGCTTTGGTGGTGAATCTCTAACCCCAGGGACGTGTGACTTGCTGCTCTGCATTTCCCAGCTGTCTCCCATGAGGAATAGAGCAGGCATGGTGTTAGATGATACCCTGAAAGCTGTGAGGGTTTCTGTTTCTCCATACACCTGCTTTTTGCCTTCAGCAGCTTGCATAGTGATCTGTTCGGACCATGGTCGCTGCTGGCAGCATGTATAGCCAGGCGCCTGGTGAGGATGCTCAGGATGTTCTTTGGCCTCTGTGTTAACAGCCACAGAAGAAGCACAGACAGCTGCCAGCCACCTACATGGGGGATTTCCAGCACCTATGTTTAAGCTTCCTGTGACTTCACCCCTACGTTTCTGGGCTCAGATTTTATGCTTGTTGTAGTTTGTTTGGGTTTTTTCCAAATCGTTGTTTTCTGTAATTACAAAATGCTGACTACATGTCATCACCAGCTGTACCAGCCACAGTGTTAGAGCAGGGCTGTGCCAGACTCAGATGGGGTTGGTCACGCTCACCGCTGATAATCCATCAGGCTACAGCTTTCTTACTCGGTTTTGACAGCCTTTGGGTTTGCTGCAAGGCTGAACTAGAGTTGAAGAAACACAATCAAATTAATGGGAGAACTATCAGTATTTTAAATATATCTGTATGTCTCTGGCCATGAATTCTGCTGTTAAATGATGTGTTATTCTAAAAACTCTTTCCTCTTGCCTCATTTAAACATCTCATCTAATCACTTCATGAGGTACCTTCCCCTTAAGTTATTAGAAGGAAGAAATAGCGAAATTCTTTCTGTATTTTTCCATTCCACTCATCGTTTTGTGAACTTACATCTTGTGTTTTTTCAATCATGTGAATGTTAATCTGCAGAGTTTTAGGCCATCTCATCCACCTTCCTTTGGAAATCATGGTGTACACCCAGTGACAGCTGAAGCGGCCAAAACTTGATGATGCTGGTGGTTGGTTGGAGTCTTTTCCCCCTCTACTCTGCTGTTTATCAACCTTTGCCTTTCACCCTGTACTGTGTTAAGGTACTAGATAACTTCTTGGTGCAAAACCTAGTGTTGACCATGTACTTAACCAGTTACTCCTTTAAGAAAAATAACAAAGAAAATGCTTGGGAACCTCACAAAATACTTGGAAAAGAAAGGGGGAGCTTTGGCAACACTTGACGCTTCCAAGTAGCAGGTGTATACTGAAGTAAAGGATATAAAAACATTTCTGGGAATAGTTAGTACAAGGGGCAGGTACAGTGGCAGTTCTCTCCAGAACAGCAATCACAGCATACTATTGGATTCTCTTATATTATCCTCATTTAGAGTGATAGACTTAAAACACTGTCAGTCTCAAGGATTTTGCTTGTTTGCTTAGCAATTTGAATAGAATTGTAGATAAAGGCTTTGGCTCTTTGATGTCATCCCTTGAAATATGGACTCCTTGTTTGTCATGTATTCAATTTTTCTTGTCATTAGATCTTTGTATATAAAGAGAGACATTCAGTATGGTTTCGTAAAAGAAAGCCTTAAATACAGGTGGTTTACATTTTGTGGCTGTGTTTTTTCTTTTCATGGATAGAAGTAATTTGACAGCAATCACAGTTCCAGGGCTGTAACGGAGCAAGTCTACACAAACAGCATCACTTGGAGTGGCAAAACAGCAGAGGAAAACGGGCGTGATGTTTCTCAGAGGTGATACAGCCCCTGGTGATTGTGGCATGCCACTTGTTGCGGCTCTGTACAAACACAGCGGAGAACACATGTGAGGAGTGGGTGGATGACAAGCCAGCTAGCTCAAGGTCACATAGGGTATTGTCCAAGAGGAAGCATCATAGGAACACTGTAATGGTTCATGTAGAAAGCGAACTCGACTCTAACCTCCTGTGCTGCTCTCAAGGGGGGACAAAAGTTGGAGTTTAAATAGGAAAGTACTGTGTTATATCATAGAATCATAGAATTGTAGGGGTTGGAAGGGACCTCGAGAGATCATCGGGTCCAACCCCCTGTCAAAGCAGCTCCCTAGGACATATCACTCAGGCATCCAGACGGGTCTGGAATCTCTCCAGAGAAGGAGACTCCACACCCCCTGGGCAGCCTGTCCCAGGGCTCCCTCACCCTCACTGGGGAAAAGTTTCTCCGCATGTTTGTGCAGAACTTCCTATGCTCCAACTTGCAGCCATTGCCCCTTGTCCTGTCTCCACAGACACTGAAAAGGGGCTGGCTGATTCCCCTGCATCCCCTGCTTGAGATAATTGTAAACATTAATTAGGTCCCCCTTAGTCTTCTCTTCTCAAGGCTGAACAGTCCCAATTTTCTCAGCCTTTCCTCATAGGGGAGATGTTCCAGGCCCTTTATCATCTTCGTAGCCCTTCTTTGGACTCTGTCCAGGAGATCCCTGTCCTTTTTATACCAGGGAGCCCAGAACTGGACACAATACTCCAGGTGGGACCTGACCAGGGCAGAGTAGAGGGGGAGGATCACCTCCCTTGACCTGCTGGCTACACTCCTCCTGATGCACCCCAGGATCCCATTGGCTCTCTTAGCCACTTTCTTAGTGAAAGTTTAAAAAAGCAATTATGGAAGGTGAGAGCTTGATCTGGATATTTAGGGTGTCTTGTAAAAAATCCCAAGAACGTTTTAAATATAATTTAAAGTGAAAACAGATAAAACCATGAATCTTCATGTGGTATTTTCATGGTTACTATTCTATATCTAAGGACAGATCCAGGAACTCCCTGGCAGGTGCTTGGCAGGGAAGATTCTGTTAATGAGTGGAGCTGCTAAAGGAGTAGCTGCTGCCTGAGCATTCAGGTAGAGCCAGAGAAATCCTGTGGATCTTTGTGGCAGTTGTGCTAAAGTTATGCTCCTGTTGAGGGGTATCAGTTTAATGTAAATAAGCTAATACAGATGAAAAACAATCACCTCTGGAGGTAGTGCACTGTTTTTAGTGTGGAAGGCACATGAAGAGATAATCTTGGATGCTGTCACTGCTTTTGTTTGTGGAAGATAAATGGCAAGGGATATAAACACCCATTGAACATAGTCACCAGTTAACTAGAATGACTAAATTAATATACACAGTGGTACTTTGTGCTCAGGATGACATGCAGCTGGAATGATGCTCTCTGAAAGGCAATTTCTGCGAGTTCATTTTACAAGAGGTACCTGAACAACCTTCCCTTTAAATCCCAGTTGTGGATCTGCAGACCTTTTTCTTCATGTCAAGGCCATTTCCATCCCTTCCTTTCTGCTCTTTGCTGCTTCCTTGGCAATGTTATTAAAGCATTTGAAGTCTGGCCAGTGAGAAGCCCTTCATTATTTCAACTAGGCCCAATTTTGGGCCCCAGCAGGCTATGTGGCCTTGTAAAAGCCGTTGGGAGTTCAGATGAGGAATAGGAGGAAGTGACAGAGATTTAGGGTGTAATAAGGTCTGCCTAAACTGACTTGAAGTAAAATAATGTGCAATTACCTCCTGGTGCCATCTTGTGGCTCCTACTTAGGGAGACTTAGAAATACTGGAAATTGCCAAAATAATCTGAATCTATTGTGCAACAGTAGGAAATACTGAAGCTGTTCTTTAAATAGACAGTGACACAGATCTGTAGGCATTTTCCTAGCGTGTACCATTCCCTTTGATTTCTAAGTGGGCTGCTATTATTTTCTACACAGCCCTTCATGGTAACGTGGACTAAAAGCTGGAGGCTTACAGAGTGTGTTAGTACTGTGCATCTTATTACAGAGAACAGACATCAGGTAGTGTGCATTTATAGGTAACTTTATGCATTTTTAACATGCATTCACAAGCAGAATAATCCATAGTCATGGAAGTTTGCTATAGTGTTTATTTATTAAGTGTACCTGAGGATGTGTAAAATGGAAGAGGAGAATTCTCACCAAAGTCTGCTGAAGGCAGTATCACAAAAGAAGAAATGATAAGGGTGAGTTGCTTAACTTGCCTTATTTACAACAGTCAGGACTTAAACAGGATGCTTCTGACAGGATGTTTCTGACCTTAACAACTTTTTTTGACCTCTTTGGCAGCTCTTGTTTCACCTGACCTTGTTTTTGAACTGCTATAGGTTTTGTTGTGGGTTGTTTGGTTTTTTTGTTGGTTTTTTCCCCTGGAGCTCATGTTAAGGTCTCAAAGATTTTTGCTGTAGATGACTCCCTCCATGCTGCAGGCACAGGCTTCAGGATTTTCAGGTTTATCCTAACGTCTGATCTGGACCTGCCCTGGCGCAGCCTGAGGCCATTTCCCCTTGTCCTATCTCCTGTCATCTGGCTGAAAAGACCATTGCCCACCACTCTATACCCTCCTGTCAGGTCATTGTAAGCAGTGATAAGGTCTCCCCTCAGCCTTCTCTTCTCCAGTCTAAACGTACCCAGCTTCCTCAGCTGCCCCTCATATGATTTGCTTACTAGCCCCAGCCTGGTTGCCCTTCCCTGGCCACGCTCCAGGGCCTCAATGCCCTTCGTATGTTGAAGAGCCCAGAACTGGACACAGCACTCGAGGTGCAACCTCACCAATGCTGAGTATAGGGGCACAATCACCTCCCTGGACCTACTGTCTTCTTCAGTAACTCTTGATGTTTTCCAAGAGGGAGAGGAACTGATACTCAGGGAGTTGTGAAAGTCCATTCCCATAGTTGGTGGGTGGGGTTTTTTACTTAATCTCATTGCATACTTCTTTCAGGTTTAACCTTACACACTCTGCAGATGCTCATGTTCCTAATACTGTATTAAGAGCAGAAGGACTATTTACATCGTACCTTTGTTGTAGATCTTGGGTCCTGCCCTGAAGTCCATGGGACTCCTATAACTTATATCTGCATTGCCTTTGCAGGCAGTCTGAGCTCAGGATCATCTGGGTCTGGATCAACTTGACTTGGCTGTGCAGCTGTGGGGACTCAGGAACATGTCTTGCCTGCCTGCTGTCTGACAAATAGTGCCTTTGCAAAGGCCGAAGATGGAAAATCCTAAGATGGAGCCCTCTCTCTGTGGGTCACCTTGCTTGGACATCTTTAGTCAGACATAAAGAGACCGAAGCAGGATATGCCTAACTAATAAACGCAGCTTTGTGGATAAGTTTTGACAAGCCCCCAGCCCAGATGTTAGTATGCTTCTACTCTCTTCTTGCTAAGACATCCAAAGAGTCTTTGCTGGCCCCGTAGGCATTGCCAGGAGCAGAAGGGTTGGTTTCCAGTGCTCCCTGCAGCAGACTCTTCATGGTGCTCAGCTGTTGTCTTCGTGCCTCCACATTGCCTGTAGTATTTTCAATGTTGATGGTTTTCCCCTTGAATCCTTGAGCTACTGAGTTTCCCTGCCACTACAGTCCTGTAACTTTCTCTTATCCAGCATAAGAGATCTGTTCTATATCTCTTTTTTTTTTTTCACTTGGCAATTTCTTCTGCCTTTTTTTTAGGGAGCTAGGCTGCATTGAGCCTTTGGACGCTGAACAGTTTAGAGAGGAGGCAGAAGGGTTTACAGAGATTATGCTATTCCCCAGTCTTGGAGGCACTGCCAAGTGAAGGCTAAGGAGGTAGTAGTGACTGCGTCGGGTGCATGATGTTTAGGCTGGCAGGGAAGGAGGGGGTAAGAACCAACCTCAGGCGCCAGAGCCAGACCCATCTTACCACCAGTGCTGATGCTCGGGGCTGCAATGCCTGCCTTCCTGGGAGACAGACCTTCTGCTCTTGGCTACTTAGAACTGAGACTTTCTCCTGCCTCACAGCATGGCTCTAGGTTTTGTTTGGCTGCAGCTACAGAAATCCAAAAGAAGAATTCACTTAGAGCTGGTGTGTGGGTTTCCAGGTGTGGAAGCCAGCTCTTAGGGTCAAAATGTCTGGATTGCATTTACATGTCTTGGCCAGTGATGCAAGAGCATCTAAATGCAACAGCTGTGGGCACCAGAGAGGGATGACTCAATTCCTGGACCTCCTCTTCTCTGCCAAATGGCACTTGGGTAACACCACCTTCCACAGAGGGTAAAGATGTGTACATCTCCCCTCTGAGTACACTCCTCATCAGTAGACACTTGTAGGTTCTCTCAGATGTTCGTTTAGCAATGCAAGGGCTAAGCAAACAGCAACAGATGGGAAGTCCCCTGTTGTTGTGCTGGAATACGACTCTAAAACACATTTTGCGGAGCTGCTGCTCTCAGCAGCTTGGTTTGAGTGAGCTGGGAGCTACAGCCAAAGGAAATGAGCGCAGCATGAGTGTAGTTATATCCTTCTCAGCTGTGATTAGGAAGGAGCTTTGGAAGACAATGGCTCACATCTGAGCTCTGTGTGTGGTTGCAAGGGTAAATGCAGAATTATAGCAGGGAGGGGTTTTTTTAAGAATTTTTTCCCCTCCCTAGAAACACTTTGCCAGAAGTGTGGCTCCCAGGGGCACTTACTTTAAAAGAGAGGGTATCTCAAAAGCCCTTTCCTAAAAGGGTTCTCTGTTATGTGATGGTTTACCAAGAAAGACCTCTGGAGATTCTGCTGTCCCTCAGGAGGTTAATCTGTCTGGTAGAGCTGCTCCTTGTACATTTCAAAAACTCATTTTTGCCACTGTTGGTTTCAAAGCAACACTTAATGATGGTTGTAGCCCCCAGTTGGTTGGTTCCCTGGGATGGGGTGGTCTCCTTTATCTGCTATGCTGGATTTCAGGCATGCAGAGGTTGGGATACAGTCATGCTGTGGCTGATGCCTTTGAGCCGTACTGCCCCTGGTGTGGGCTCTGCTTGTGGACACTCATCAAAAGCTCTGGGTCCCTGCCTTTGCTGTGTGCCCAGACTCACAGCCCCAGGATCAGGGACTAGTGGAACAAGAGGCTACACAAGCAGCCAAAACTCAGTGGTTTCTCCCTCAGTTTCCCCATGGAAGTAAATTTTCCTTTTCTGCCATTTGCAAGCCTGGTTTAGCCAAGAGAGGGCTTTCCCAAAGCCTTGGGTCACAGACCCAAAGCCAGATGGGTAGCAGTATCATGCTACCTCTCCCACCAATGCCAGCACTGCCTTGTGATAGTTTCCAGAGCTAAAAGACCTCTTGGGGTGTGGGGCAACTGAAACACCTGAAGGACTAGCTCTGTGGCTTGTATTTCCAAGGCTGGGTGTTGCTGGATACACAGCCTGGTGTGAGTAGGGCAGAATACGTGTCTGTGAGAAGAGAACTGTCATGGGCAGGTGGCCTGCTGCTGACACTGCCTGCAGGGACCAGGGCTACCGCTATGGATCCAAGCCATCAGACTTTACAGCCAGGACAAGCTGCTGACTGCAGACACGGCACAGCTCCTGCTGCCTGCTTTCAAAGATTCTCCCATTTGGCTTACACGTGAGGGAGTCGAGTTTTTGTGAGTGCCCCATCCATCATGGGGGATGCCTCTGTGAGCAAAGGGCCAGCACTAATGCCATCCCTCGTGGTTGTGAATGAATTTTCTCTTTATTCAGTGCTTCTCCACCCCTGCTGAGCCGAGAGCCCCTGCACCACTCATAGTCATGCATAGATGCTGCCATGTGCAGAGCTCCTTCAGCTGGGCTTCCACACCCTGGTGCCTCCAATCCCAGACAAAACCCCAGCTGTGGAGCAGCAAATGCAACAAGACCTCTATTCTTAGCCTGAAAGCCAGTTCTTCCGGTGCAGGGCAATGAATATGCAGTTGCTGGAGCTCTGGATAAAGCCGACTGAATAGCAATGTTTTTTGTTAGCCCTGAACATACACTCCTCTCCCATTGGATCCGTAGCCTTTGCTGCAGCTTTTCAGTTACATAAATATGGCCTATTTTCCCCTTGCAAATTAACATCTTGCTTGCTAAGTTTAGGCTTTCACACGTGTACAAAACAAGTGCTCAGAGTTTCCACATGCAGCTGGAAATCCTGGCTCACCTGGGGAGAAGCTGTCCCTGCCTCTATATAGCCCTCACAGTGGTGCTGGGCGCTGGTGCTGATGGTGTCCCCTTGCAAGTAGCACAACTCTGTGAAGTCCTGGATACTGCACTGCAAATCATCTGAAGTTCCTTGTCCTATTTCTTCCTTGTGCCCAGCCAGGAAAGTTTGATCCCCACATGGTTATGAGGATGCTGGAGGGTCTGCCTTCCTGGCAGTCTGTGTGGCATCCTTGAAAGTTGGCTTGCATGTTTGGGGGCATGGAGCAGATGGCTCCTCACTCCCCAGAAGGTACCGATGTGGGTATATTTTTCCCCAAAGATGGTTTGCTGCCACCCTCCTGAATGTACTGGGAGATCACACTGCTGTATAGCTGCCTTAAAAACTGTACTGTAGAGAATGGATGTCATTTGGCAATCTCCCAGCCCCGGGGTATAAGAAAGCTGACTCTTGTCCTCTGAGACTTTATTACTGATATAAGTAATATAGATGCAGAGGACTGGGAAGCAGATGCCTGTGCCCCTCCTTGCGGTGCTATTACTCCCAGTTTCAGCAGCCTAAAGGGATCCAGCTCCCCAGTGCAGCTGAGGTCTCTCCCAGGTGGAAGGGCCAGGAACTCGGTGAAACATCAAATCTCAGCTTCTTACTCCTTGTGGATGGGGGGAGGGGAGGGGGTGATGGGGAATAATGATACCTGACTGTAGGTCCTCAAGTATCTGCTGCTGTGGTCAGAGAAGCCATCTGTAGCTGTGGATCCACAGTGAGACCCCTTCTATTCCAGGGCTGATGACATCCTGTGACTCAAAATACCTTCTGGCAGCTCCTGGCAGAGTGACCCGTGGGGGAGACATTCCCTGGCACTGAAGTCCTGAGGCCAACCAGATGGGCAGGCTGTTGGGGTGCTGGATTTTGGCTCAGTAGGAGCAGGTCTTCTCCTCTGCTGCAGATTTGTGTGTGTGATCTCAGGTGAGTCTTGAACAGGTGACTGGGGGGTTTCAGTGGGGGATGTGATATCTTAAACATCTGACTTTTATTTTCATCCTTCTGAGAGCCAGCCCCTCTGAGTCATAAGCCACTAGGGCAGAAGAGGGGGAAAGGTGTGGGATCTTTCAAAAATTGGAAAAAGGCGTTAGGCACAAAGCTTCTGCTTCCTTCTAGAGGGGCACACACTTCTGGGCCTGTGATGCTTTAGAAAAGCACATCATAAAAATCTGCAGAGTGAGGAATTGGTGCCCCTTCAGGGAGGATTATGGCTACATCTCTGAATCCCCAGCGCTTTTGGCCTGCCACTGCAGCAGATGAGCAGAGTGTCAGGGACTGCAGGCAGCTCCACGTGCAGCTTTCTGTGCAGCGTGCAGGTGGGGGGTGTTGTGGCTGGAGGGCATGGGAAGGCCCTCCAGCCGCCCTGCCAGGCCTTCAGACCAGTATCAGCATTGACATAACCCAGATAATGGGAATGGTATGGGAGGGGGAAGCTAAGCTTTTAATGGTGCTCATGCCTTGGGTATGTGCAACCTGCTTTCTGTCTGTCTTGATGTGATGCCACCTTTCACAGCTCTCAGTCAGGCTAGCCCTATGCTGTTCCTTGGTGCAGTGGAGGAGGACTGAGGTTTGGGATCTTCTGATGTTAGAAGAAGAAAGTATTCATCAAGGAAAAGCTGAACTTTTACCACTGCAATCCCTTCCTGCCCTCTAGCACGGTGCCTTCCTCTCCCAGGTAAAAGCAAAGAAAGGCAACAAAGCACCCAATGCCCAAGCAGTAGTTTTCCGTGCTCCAGTGGTCTATGAGCCTCTAATCTCTTCCCTGTCCCTTTTCCTCACTGTGCCCCCAGTCAGCAGTGGATGCTGGCAAGTTCTCCATGGGTAGCAGCCAGCCTGCAGCAATAATAAGAACAAGTCAGGCAGTGCCATCCTATACAAGCCTCTGCTCTGCGTGTGTGCATCTGTGAGAGCGTGCGCTCTCCCTTCTCCCTCTTCCCTCTCTTTCATAACCCCCCTCCTTCCACCACCTCTTGTTCTTTTCACGCGATGCAGGGCTGGGGAGCTGGGAGAAGTGGCACGGTGCTGCTGCTTCTCAGGAGATAACTGTGACCAGGCTGGGTCCTTCGCTCTCCCCGATGCACCAGGAGTCTGCAGACACCGTTCCGCAGGGTCCCAACTGGCCATGTCCATCAAGCCACCATGTGCAAAAGCCACGTGGCCACCAACCTGCTGCCAGCGGCAAGACAGGTAAGAGCTAGGAGGGCCCTGGTGGGTGATGGAAGGGCCCTGGTGGGTGATGGAAGGGCCCTGTGGTCCTCTGCTCGGTCACAAGTCCTCGGGGGAGGATTTTTGCTTGCTCCCACTCCAGTTTTCTGTGAGGAAGGGTGAATCTGCGAGCAAAGTGGGAGAGGAATGGTGCTGCTCATGTGTCACCCGTGTTAATGTCATGGCAGAGCTTCTCCCGAGGCGTTAATCTTCCCATGGCATCTTAGAAATGGTCAAAGGGACACAGACACCGCTTCTAATTAGCGGGCAAGGAAAAGAGAGCAGCGTATTTCTTACCTTAACCCCAGCCCAGGCCTGGCTGGGGCTGATAGCGCAGCTGGGCTGGTCTGGGGTGATCCCCATTTCAATGGGATTAGCGGTGGGCCTTTGATGCTGGGAGGAAACATCAGTCTGTGCTGATGCCTGTGGCTCTGAGATCTTCACCCTCTTTTCATTCCCCCCTGCCTCCTTTGCTCTTGCTGTTATTTTAGAATGGTGGGTTGTGTTTCCTTTGAGTATTTGCGGCCAGGGTGCCTGTGACATTGCGACTGACACCCGGGCTGAGCGCTGGGGCTGAGCTGGTTAAAAATAAGACTAATTGGAGCAAAAGGAGAATGTGTTGGAGGCGCAAGAACTGTGCTGAGCAGAGGCTCTAGTGAGAATTTGCAGATGGCAGGAGCGTGTGCACTCCTTGTATGAAGAACTGAGGGCTAACCTTGGGATGGGGGGAGTCGCTTTCCTGCTGCCCTGACCACAGGGCTGCTGTACCTCACGGATATCCCCATAGCACCAAGGGACATCTCCTCCCTGTTTGATGGGCAGGCAAGAACAAACTGGTAATTTGGCACAGCTAAGAAATACAAGGGACCAGTTGTGCTAGCATCTCCCCTCTGCACCAGAACCCAGAGGAATGCAGCCAGATTCCTCTGTCTGGTCAACGTGTGCGTGTCGTAAAGGGCTGTGCTTTTGCTGTCCTGTTGTGCTGCCCTTCTCTGAGTCCTGGGCTCCTCCAAAGTGGCTCTGGCTGCCCTGGCAGGATGAGCCTGGCCTTTTGTCCCACAGTCCTTCCATGCAGATCTGGAGATGTCACCTGGTCCTTAGCTGCTGCAGGCATTGGCAGAGCTTGGTGTGCACCTCTAGCCAGACTGGCAGGACTGCAGGCCAGTCTCCCGAGGAGATATCGGTGCTGGATGCAGCAGACTTTTTTCTCAGAGAACCACCTGGAAGGAAAAGGCATGAGCCCATCTAACTTCATTTATGTTTTAATTAAGGCTAGAGCAGCAGACTCCACAGATGAAAGAGAAATCCCAGCGCACCCATGCGCTTAACATTGTATTTCACCATACAAATACCTCTTCAGCTGCTCATGTGTTTAAAGTTAAGCACATGCTGCAGTGTATTTTGCTGCAATGGGAGTGACCTCCCAGTGCCATGTTGTGTCCCTGCATAGTGGTTAATAGCCCTAGTAAATCCTTGTTGTGGGACCCAGGTGCCCTGAAGCCCCAGCCTTTGAAACAACAGTGATAAGAGCAGGGAAGCATAGACCTTGTCCTTCATAAATGGATTTGTGACAGCAGCCCTGAGATCTTGGGGCTTATTTCTAACGTTCAATAAACGACTAGTTTGCAGTGTTCAGCTAGCAATGTGCAGGCTGCTTGCAAGCACAGTGAGTGATGTCTCAGCAGAAAACCAACCCTATCTGTCAGCAAGCCTCATTCCCTGGCCCAGGTCGAGCATCAGATCTCAATCAAAATGTACCAGGGCCGGAGTGTCTGCGCTTGGGGATTTTTGTGGAACTCTCTGTCGAGGTGGATGTGTCTCAACTTCCTAGCTGTACACGCCAACTGCATTCCAGACACTGCCATATTGACAGCAGCAGTGATGCTGAAAGCTGGGAGGACTCCAAGGCCGTACAGAGCAGCTCTGTGTCATCTCCAATCCCTTCTGCCTCCCTGCGCCACGATAACAGCATCCTCTCGCAGAGGCACTGACGCGCTTCTTTACGTGTAACTGCTTCTGGGCATGGGAGCACGTTTCCTCAGAGAACAATTATGAAATTGTAATAAAGTGCTTTAAAGGGGAAATTCTTCCCCTTGATTCCTGCTGCCTGTCGCAGCCCCAAGCCTCCTGTGCTGCTTAGCTGTCTGTTTTACATCCTACCTGCCTGGAGGAATTGGGGAGGGAGGCAGGAGGGCGCAAGCTGGGGCCAGGAGCCCTCTTGCAGTGGAGGCATCTGTTCTGCCGTAGCAATCACATCGCCTGAGAGCCACAAATAAGTCCAGGAGACACTTTTATCATTGACACAGGGGAGAATTTAAATAGCTGACATGCTCTCAAGCTAAGCTGGAGACAGAACTGTGGATCACACTTTATGTAACTCATTTTTATTTTTAAACACAGCCTCTTTATTTTCAAGGGGAGTTCAACTCAGTGGGTGTCTCCTATCTTCTGCCCTGCCTTGTTAGCACATGTGAGATGGCTTCTTTCACCCTTCCCTCCCCCTCCCCATCCTGCTCAATGCTGTACATCAGCTGATTGGTTTCCTCACCTACCCCTGCAACTCAAACTCTCCTGGCTTCACCTTCCAGGATTTCCTGCCTAGCCTGATGGAGAGAACAATTTGAGGTTTAAGGTAAATAGGAAAAAAATAACCCCTTAAAGGCATTCCAAGGTACATATGTGGGCCTTTCCTGATGTTACTGGAGCTCCTTTGAAGAAGGAGGAGCTGCTCTCGTGGTTCTTGTCGCAAGTAAGACGAGTTGGTGATGTGTGTTGCGGTTTAGGAAGCTGGCCACATCTGTCATAATTCCTTCCTGCCAAGACAGTCCCCCCATGCTGGACTGAGTGTGTTTTCCCCTGGACCCTAAATCAAGCAGCCAGGCAGCCTGGTACAACGAACAGAGCATTGCACATCAGGTGTTGGTTACTAACAGGTTTCTTCCAGCTTTAATTGCAAACAGTGGTGCAAAACAGCAAGTTCTGGGGATAAATTAATTGCTCATTTGGATTACCCTGAGGTTGGGCTCAGATAGGTACCAGTCCAGATTCTGGATGAATTTTGAATGTCCGTGTGTCAGAAGAGATGAAACAGCACTTTGCATCATGAGAGAGACGTGCTAGGATTGTCACCCCCAGGTTAAGTCTGGCTGACCCTTCCAGTCCTCCATCAAAAACCCAAAACCCCCTTGGGTCACAGCAGAAGTGGCCATGGCTGCAGGTTTGTGCTTGAGCCAAAAGGCAGGCTTTCCATCATGCAGGCCACCTGAATTCCAAAAGCAGTGATGACTGTGGGAGCCAACCGGCCTCATGTCACTGGCATTTTGCAGTCACAGAGCCTGCATCACTGAGCATCTTCCAGAGAGATCACCGAGGCAGCAGGGTCTCCTGAAAACTTACCAAAGAGTGACTTCACCCATGGGGATGGAGCTGCCAAACATCACAGCAATCTGAAGAAGCGCTTTCTCAGCGCAAGGGACACACCTTTCAGACTAACAAGCTGTGAAGTACGGCCTTGAACGAGCAGCATGGCACTGTGAGAGAGAGATGCTGGCACAGATCCAGGAGAAGTCACAAAGCAGGAGCGGGTTGCTACCCCAAACAAGTTCAAAGCCCTTGTTGCACCGGATCACTGTATTTATGACAAGGTCACAAAGTCAGAAATGAGTGGAAGCGACAGCAACAGGCTTGGCATGACAGCTCGTTAAGCATAAAATAATGGCATACCAGAGCAGCAGCAGACCCCTGAGGTAACTGCACAAGAGTGAGAAGATAGGGGGCAGTCTGCTTAAACGGCAAGGTGGAGGAGTCTAAGGCAGACCCACTGGAGATGTCAGCCAAGAAAATGAGCTGGTGGGCGTAGGCAATCTCTGATCTTCTTGCTCCAAGCTGAGCTGAGAAGGGTGGTCAGCTGCCAGCCCTGGGAGCATTGTCTCTGTATCTGGAGAGGCACAAGCCAGAGCTGCCTTCCCAGTCTGGATGAATATGTGAGGGCAGCTGTACTGGAAGAAACAGATATTTTCACACAATTTTGCCCAGCAAACAGGGACCTAGTGAGACTGGTGGAGCTCTTTGGTCCAGGAGAAGTTTTAAGGTAAAAACCACTTGAATGATGATCGGTGGAGAAACCACATGGAGTAGGCGGGGAGGCATTTGAAACACTAGGAAGAGCGAAAAGCACCTTGGAGATGGTGGAGAGAAGGTTGATATCCAGGGACCAGCCTGGCAAATGCCCTGCCACCCTGTCCAGATAACACAGCATGTGTTTACTGCTTGTGTGTTTGTACAGGTCACGAGTAAATGGCTTTAAAGTATTTCTTGGAGAGATTTAAAATTCTGGATGGGATTCAAGCTTAATATCAAAATGAGTTATTTTATTAAGAGCTTTTAAATAGAAGCTACGAAGTAGTCAGGAGCAGGAGGGCTATTTTAGGACTTTGCTATAAACCTCTTCTACTGCCCAGAAGCTTTCTAAAATATTACCCTGTGAAAAAACAATTTTTTTATCTGCAATTTAATTACATTTCCTATACTGCTTGTGTCAACACAGTTCACTTTTGTTGTTGTTGTTGTCTGTTAACTCACACCTGGCCCTGGAAAGCAGAAGACAAAAAAAACCCAACCCTCTTGATGTTCAGAGTTGTCTATGGGTTGCTCCAGGATCTCTGTGTGTGTAAAAGCAGGAGGAGGAAGAGTGGGGGCCACTCATGGAGTCCTCCCATCTATCCCAGCCAGAGTTAGTGTGTCTCAGTTTCTGATCCGTTTGAGACTGCAGCAAAGTCCTGGTGTCCAAATAATGCATCAGAATCATCTAGAGCTTTGTCCCTTGAACTTTTTGTTGACTTCTTCCACCCCACAATGTCAGTGTATGTAGATGGTATCTGAGGGTGTGTTCTGGAAGTATTATGAAAACATTGTCACTTGTGGCATCCTGTGGTTACCAAGAGAGAACCTGGATGTGTGGAAATACATATAAACAAAAATGACATGTTAGAAGTTAAACCCTTGGTGATATATTAAATTTGTCTTGGGTTTGGGGCAAGGGTTGGGGCTGACTGTTATTTAACTTGAACAAACCAGCCTGTGGTACCAGAGGCGTGAGATGAACCTCAACCGTCAACCTTGGCTGAGAGGAGATTGTGTCAGCCATGGTGGGGCTTTTTTCAGTGCTTGTCCTGATAAATGGGAGCCATGATTAATCAGAGTCAGGATGACCTGGGCTTTGCAACAGGAGGGTGAGAACAAGGCAAACATTGCACTGTGAAGGAGGGGATCCAAGATGATGGAGAGCTGGGATTGCTGCTGCAGTGCTACTAATCCCTGCGCTTTTGTAGTCAGTTTTGCAGGACTCTCGTGTCTCCCCAGGGATGTTGGCTGGTGATAATGTGCTATCTCAAGACATGCTTCCTGCTAGTAGCATGGAGATGTCAGGCCCAGCAGTGTTTATTAGCAGAGGAGAGGCAGGTGACTGCAGGGTTTCAGGAGAAACTCAAAGGTGTGCTTAGCTACAGAGGATTTTTTAATTATTATTATTATAATTTCTTACATTTTCTTTTTGGTCAATCAACTCAATTGGGATCAAATTGAGCTCTTGGTGAGTCAGTGACCCATGTTGGTACCTGTGCAAGCCTGCAGACATCCAGTTGTTCCTGGTGGTCTAACCCAGAGCTTGGGGTCTCTGCTGCAGCACTACCGTGTGGGTGCTTGTGGGTTAGGTTGTTGTTGGAGTCACTAGGGTGCACTGGACACCCTGTATACATCCTCTGGAGGACAGAGGGAGAGAAAAGGGAATGGGAGCGTGTGCTGTGGGGCGAGTGCACTGATGGGGGGTTGTGGGGAGCCTGCTGCACGGCAGGGAGCGAGCTGGGCTGCAGGTGGGAGAAGGGGAGATGGATGAAGGGTTCAGTTGCATCGCTGACTCACCAGGTGGAATTATTCTTCTTTCATCCCACTGCCTGCAGTCCCCATTAGGGATTTTATCTCGCCCTGCTGACACTGGGGCTTTTTAATTAAACCCTCCTATCCCTTCTGTCTGTAGCAGCCCCTTATAATCCGTGATCCGAGGGCAGCAACCTTCCCTGAACCACGGAGGAGCCGATTAAGGCAATACAGGCAGATGCTCGATTCCGACATACCAAGAGTGACAACAGCGAGCGCTTTTGCAGGCAACTCCCTCCCACCCCCACCTCCCGCCCCCAAATGCTCCCTGCCAGCATTTGGCATCCGCCACCCGTGTGGACTGGTCCCCATCTCCAAGGGGGGCGGGGGGGAAGCGTGTGAGGAGGGATGCGGTGAATTGCGCTGATGGGGTGGGCTCCTCGGCAGCGCTGGCAGTGAGCGGTGGGAGCCCGCTGCGCAGCCCAGCCCCAGCCTGTTGGGTTGAGGCTGCTGGAGGGTTTTGCTGGATGCTAAAGAGATGCTCAGAGCTGTGCTGCTGCCGCTTGGAGAGAGGTGGGGAGGGGAGGGGTGGGGTGTCCAAGTGTGACTTTCACCCCGTGCAGGGGGCTGTCTCTCTGACGAAGACCATTCTGCTCTCTCCCCAGAGCCTCTCTGACCACGTTGTCAGCACAGACCCACAGCCAGAGAGGACAGGTCAAAGGCAGTGAGTATCTTTTCCTCCGTGTCTGTCTGCAGTGCCTCTGTGTTCAGGCTTTTTTCTGGGCTGTCTCTGCATGTGAATGAGTGGTCTTAATCCCTTGGAGCCCCTGAGGTCTTATGGGTTTGGGTTAGTTGTTTGGGTTGGGTTTTTTTTTTAACCTTTGTGCTGCTATTTTTTTCTGTTGGGATGGCTTCTTTATCTTTGCTCAGGTGATCTCCTGGGGTTGGCTTGATGACCTGAATATCATAATTGCACCCCTCCCTTTCTGTCTTACAAGGAGAAAGCCCCAAAACCCCTCTGTGGTGAGACTGGCAATTCTCCTTGGCCAGGGTCTTTTCACAGAGGGGGAGGTAGGATGAATGATGGAGCAGGAGGCAAAAAAACCCCACCATGGATCCTTGCTGGGATGCCTCTACCACACACCACAGATCATGGTTCCAAAGTCATAACTGACTGGCTTTATTTGCAATCAGAGGAAAAATCCATGGGGATTTCAGCCTAGCAGTGGGATTGCCTTCACAGGAAATAAAGGTCTCGGTGCCCCTGAAGTCAGACAGACTTTGGGATCACAGGGAAGTTTGGTGCTGCTCAGCTGTGCAGGTTGTTGTTGCAAGGCTGAGGAGCAGGTGGGAGTGGGGGCAAGCAGAAAGCTGTTTCATAACAGTACCCTAAAAAGCAGGCTGCTAGAGGTGGCTGTGAGGGAGAGGGCACCTGGCTCTGCTCCCAGCCATTGCTTCAGAGCAGGAGTGGAATGGAAGAGTAGGGACTCCTGGAAATGATATGCTGTGGCCCCACATGTGAGCGAGGCTGTTAATGAGGAAATTTAAAGGGGCTTAAGGAATTACAAGGATTGATTTCAGTTAAAGCACATCAAAGCAGCTGGTCAGGGTCAGGGATTAAGGAAATGCACTCACTGGCATGTAGTGCAATACCAGTTCCATTAATTTAGTTGGGAAGAGGCTTTGTGCGTTTTTAGTGTAATCAGGTTTTCAAAAGGATATTGCAATGGGCAGCCCCAGCGCTGGGATCTCCCCAGGCCCTAGAGGAGCAGGGTCCTGGCTCCTTTGCACACAGTCTCTGTTCTCACCAGTTCCTTCGTCTCCTCCTCAGTTGTTCCCTCTGGGCAGGAGGGCATGGAGGCTATCTGGAGCCTGATCCTGTCCTGGCAAATGAGGAACCTTTGCTCACTGTGCAGTTCTGCTCTCCGGTGGTGGTCTGTCTCTGTCTCCTGGACCTCACCTTTGCTCTCTGCTGTGAGATTTGTTCAACCAGCTGCCTGTGTGCCAAGGCTCCCAGGGACCCTGCCACTCCCTCTGTCCTTTCCCTCCCCCTTGCAGACTGTGTCTAAGTGGCTCTCCACAGGCTCCCACCACCCCAAAGAGGGGATGCTTTCTTTTAAGTTATTTTTGTGTGAGTGCTTGAGCCTGTGGTGGTGAAAGGACCAGCATCTGCAGACGCATGAAGTCCTCCTGTTATTTTATTTGCAGTGCCAGCTTTTCCACGATGCCTGGCCATGACCTGGAGGGACAGGGACAAGAGATAGTTTGGTCTTCTTAGCGAGGTCAGCCCGGAGCCCTGCCCGTTGAGGAGAGACATTCAGAGGTGTTGAATGATGAATGCGATAATGCCAACTCCTGCTGCTCTGTGGTGAGCTGTGACACCAAATTCAAATCACTTTAGACCTGAAGCTGGACTTAACCCATGGTCCTGGTCTTAGAAGGAAATGCTGTCTCTCCTCTGTGATCATCCCTCAACTCTGAACGTCTTCTGTTGAAAAACCGACCTTCCACGCTAGGAGGCAAGGATCAAATGGGTTGAGAACAACTGGCCCTTCATTTTTGCAGAGGATCCTTTGATATATTTTTAAGTGCCAGGACATAGGACAGTAACTCCCTCCTTCCTGCACTCCTGCCTCCTGCAAACAGCCCTGACAGCAGTCCAAGCCAGCCAGTTAAAGGGTTAACTATAACTGGATGCCTGAATGGCTGCCTTACTGATCCCACGGAGGTAACTGAAAAGACATGATGCATCCCTCACCCCTACCCATCCTGTCACTGTCTACCTCATCCAGTGAGCTCTCCAGCTCTCTGCTGTGTTCCCTCTTCCCTCCTACCCTTTCCTTGCCTCCCCACCTCCTGCAGACCCCGTTTCTTCCCCTCTCTTTCTCCCATGTCCTGTCTTGGAAGTCCTCACCTAGTGCTCGGTGTTCCATGACAGACAAACTCCTTGCTCATGGCGCAGTGTCTCTGTCCCCCACCTGCTCTGATTCCCTGGTGCACTCCCTTGATCCCAGGCATCAGAGAGAAATCCGAGCAGCGCTGTGGTAATGCATGTCACACCTCTTGCTGAGAAATATGTGAGCTTGCAGAAATGAGCAGTACAGGGAAGATAAAGGTTGGGGGCTGGAGGTGTCAGGAAAGGTACCAGAAGGATCCGATAGCAGGCTCGGTGTCGGTTTGAGCACAGCAGGTCCAGCATGCTTGGCTAGGAATGTGACAACTTTGGAAATGGTGTCTCTGCGCTGACATTTGAGGTTTGCATAGCATACAGCATCCTGAGACCACTGTCAGGGCTTCATACTTCAAGGCTGTGCAAAAATTCCTGTGACCGAGTATCTCCAGGGTTTTTTTTGTGCTTGTTATATGCTATGAGCTGCCTGTGCTGTGCCAGGGAGACACTCGTTGCATTTAATTAACATTTAATTTGCTTTAAGATTACATTAAAATGTGCAATAATAGAAACTCTCCAAAGGGCAGGAAGAGAAGGGGTTGGGGGGAACCAGGCGTGCTACAGATTGGCTTGGTCGCTGGTGCTGAAAGTGTTCTGTGAGAATTACATATGGAGGGGAAAAATACTGTGCTTCCCTCTCCCTCTGCAGTCACAGAAAGTACCTGGCACCTCTCTGGTAGCAGGTCTCAGAAAAGGGCTTTCTCCAGATTGGAAGTGGGTCTGGCACCTGAGAAGCGTGGACATGGTCACTAAATCCTCCTCCCATGGTCCTGAGGAGAGATTGGCCTCACTTGATGTCCCGCGAATCTGTTAGAAGAGATGCCCTTGGGCTGGCAGGGCAGATCACAGGCTCTGCCCTTCTAGAGACCATGTAAAACCAGTAACTGGCACCTGGATGTGTTTATTTGAGAGGAGAGATGCCAGCCCTGCATAATGCACGTGTGTGTGTTGTGTTTCCCTCTCCCTTCGTGTTCTTCCCTGTCCCGGGGTTATGTAATGAAGGATGCTGCGAATATGGCAGCAATCCTGGGAAGGAGCTGGCAAGGACACAAGGGACCAGCGGAGGAGCGCTGGTGGCTGCTTGGAAATTTAGAGGAAAAAAGCAATAAAGCCATTTTCTGCCTGGGTAAGCCTGTCGGGAAAGAGGCAGCTTCAGCCTGCTTATGTAACCCTGAGACTTAACGAAGCTGCTTGTCATCCTGGCCAGGATCTCATGGCTCTACAGCACAGGCTTAACTTGCAGGTGCCTTGTTACCTCTCTTCTTCCTCCAAGAGGAAGCTCTCAAGCTTTGGTACTCATGCTGGGTCGTGGTGACTGATTTCTGGTATTGCTGCCTTTTGCTCTGTTCCCACACCTGACCAGAGCATGTCTTTCCAAGTAACCATCCCAGAATGCAGCCTTTAAAATCCTTTTTGCCAGTCCAAGCAGCTGAAGGACTGGTGTAAGTGAGCCCTTCAGCTGTTCTGGTGCTGTGTCCCTCCTTAGCCTCTGATTGGCATCTCACTGGAGATATTTTGGGGTCCCTCCCATGGATGAGGGAAGCAAGGACCCAGGTTCGATGAGGCACAGAACCACTGAGGGTTTTTTTGTTTTGTTGGATTTAAAAAATTTTTCTTTGCCACTCCAGCTAGAGTTATAATCATCATCTTCTTTGGTTTTCCCCTGCTCACACCCCTGCTCCCCCACATCGACCACAGGAACAGAGGGATGAGGACTCGCCTGGGCTGCCTGTCTCACAAATCAGACTCATATAATGATTTCACAGCTATTCTTCCGGACAAGCCCAACCGGGCTTTGAAGTGAGTATAGCTGCAGCATCCCACCCTGATCCATTTCTGTCCTCCTCTTCCCTGTCCACCACCTCCCCCTGCCAAGTACTGTCCTCCTTCTGTTGTATTTTGTGTAAGCTGTGACTAGTTCTTTCAGCCACAAGAACGGAGGAAAACAAAGCAGTGCTGATACAGCAGTAAAATACCTGGATCATTGAATGGAGCTCTCCCGTGAGACAGGACATGTGCATGATGATCCCCGCTGCTGTATGTGGGATGTGTCGGTGCATATTTGAAGATGTAGTTTACCCCACTGTCATCACAAACTCAAAGTTTGTGTCAGCTGGGTTTAAGAGGTCCTCCTTAGCTAAGCTTTGTTGTTAAACACTACCGAAGAGGCCCATAGTAGTTCGCATAACGCTTCAGGCAGAAGCTCCAGGCAGTCCGGAGTCCTGATATGAGACAAAGGGGATGGGGTTCATCTCATCACAAGTCACTGCTTACATCTAGGCCAAGAGTCTAACCTTCCTCTTAAAGTCAGGAGAGAGAAAGAAACACTTCTGCAGGGGTGGGTTTCAGTTCACTGAACTTTTGGCATTTATAGTGTAAATTTCTGTATCTGAACTTGTTCCCTGAGCCTCCGCTTAGAGTCAGTGAGGACAAATTGGTCCCTTTTCATGTGTGATTCATGTGACCTATTTTACTTGTCTACCTTGGGGGTGTGAGGTGAATAGAGTCAAGTCCCTGCAAGTCCCTTGGAAATCTCCTGACTGATTCTAAAGGGAGCCCAGAGGGCCTTGCTCACCCAGAGGCCTCTCCATTGTAGATCTCTAAAGTTACGTGAGAAGAATCCAGCATTCCCAGGTGTCCATATTGAACAGCCTCCGAGGGGATCATCAGCCATGGGTTGTCTCTAACTTGCCTCTTTCTTTACAGAAGACTGTCGACAGAAGAAGCAACAAGATGGGCAGACTCTTTTGATGTCCTCTTGTCCCATAAATGTGAGTAGAGATCAAAATCTACCTTTCTTCCCCTCCTACCCTTAACACTGGTTGTAGCTAGGGCTAGTGCATTGCCTAGCACGAGAATGGTCCCTTGGGTAGCTGCTTACTGCCCACCAAGCAAACCATCACAGTAAGTTGTAGGCAGGACTTACCTGTTTAAAACGTGATGGAGTGAGTTTCTGTGGGTTCCCTTCTTGGCTTTGCTCTTGACCGTGTTATCACAAGTCACCAACCCAAGGTCTACCATTCTTCTGCTCCTGGGGAGGCAGTACCCCTTGGGACCACTCTTTTCGCACAAGCGAATGGCAGGTTCTCAGCTTTTAAAAGCTCCCTGAGATTCATGACAGTGGTTTGTCTCCCTCCAGCTGCTCTCCTGAGCTGCTGTGCAGCTATGCCTTTGCTGGGACTGCTCCGACATGGTGCCCCGTGTGGTTTGTAACCTTGAACACCTTGCTCTGGAGCAGAGAAACTGTGCGTGGTAGCCCTTTATTGGGATCTAATTTACAGTTACTCGTGCAAACCTGAACATTTCACATCCAGAAACTGTATGCAAACCTGTAATTGGCACACCTTGCTCCATTCAATAGATCTATCGTATCCCTTTTCTTCAGAAAACACTATTCTGCTTCACCAATGTTCTCGTGCTGGGCAATTATAAAGGAGATGGTGAAGTTCACAGCATAGGTTTGTTAATGTGTTTCTGTTGGAGAATAAAGCAAGAGCTATCCAAGGTCAGGGAAAAGTCAGTGTGGGTTTTGACTTTGTTGTGATAAGGAACTGTTTGGCTTTCTTAGAGATTCAGGTTTTTTCCACACTTGTATTTTAAAATATAAGCGTAGAATTATATTATTATTTTAAATAAAGTGTAATTTTGCTGGATTTCTACTGAGATGACAACAGTTTTGGCAGGGAATTAAGTGACAACTTTAAACAGGCTGGCTGTCCAAGGCAGAAAAGCAATATATAATTTTAGCAGCAGTATCTTGTTGAGATCATCGCTTTTGCAGCCAGTAGGAAAAAAAAAAAAAAGTAAAAAAACCCCCAAAAAACAATGTATCTGGGTATGGCTGAGAAGGAACACTTCTTTTGTGCAAATTCAAAATCAGAAGGGGAAAAATAGGCACCAAGAAGGCTATGTGATGTGCTTGGAGGATGGTGATGGGAGAGGACAGGATATTCAGTGTTATGATTCTCAACTTGAGCCTCTGTTCCTCCTTCAGTGCAAAAATCTACATTTTCCTTATTAGATCCAGAGGGCAGCAAGAGTGCTTTGGTTACAAAAGCCAGTGAATTTACGTGTCTGTGTGCTAGATCAGTCCCTCTTCAGCTGACTGCTGCGAATGTGAAATCAAACCTTAGTTCCATTATTTCACCCAACAGCCTCCACAAGAGAGCATGTGTTTATTAATAAATTAGTGTTGTGGAGCAATAAATGAATTGTCAGGATATTTCCCGTCTCTGGAATGGAATGGTAATTCTGTGATAACTCACTGGCATCTAATGAAAAATACTCATCTTCTGATGTTGTTAGAAAGTGATCTTTTGAATTTAAATTTGTAGAACTGCCTGGGTTGGAAGAGACCCTTTAGATCATCGAGTCCAACCACAGCCCAATCCTGCCTGGTCCATCTCTAGATCGTGTCCTTAAGGACTTCATGCACTTGCCTATTAAATTCCTTCAGGAATGGTGACTGTCATGGTGCCATTGCCTGGTGATCAGTGACAAAATAATAAAAAATAATATTTGTTATTTAATGAACTACTTTCTAAAGGAATATATAACAAGTGCCCTGCACCCGAAGCCTGTGGAATTCTGCCCTAGCCTGGCAATCAAGGGTTATAACAATGCAAATGCAAAAAAGCTCTGTTTTCCTAGGGACCCTGCTTTGGCAGGGGGGTTGGACTTGATGATCCCAGGAGGCCCCCTTCCAACCCCTACGATTCTGTGAAACCAAAGCGTTATTTTAGCTGCACTGGTTTCAAGGAGAGAACAACATCTATCCATAAAAGGAATCATCTTGTAAAATCATTGTCGTTTTGCTGTGTCTAACTTGTATCCACAGCACAGAAGAGTTGTCAAGGATCTCTTATAAAAGCAGAACAGGATGTGTTTTTGCTGCTAGAGATGTGCTGATATTAGGCATGTGAGGGAGTCTTTTGCCTTCCCTCACCAAAATTTCAGGGTGAGGGGTACAGTGCTGGTACTGCCTGCATCTGCCTGTAGTAAAGCTGCTGGCCAATACTGTTTCCAGTGCCAAGAAGAGGACAGAAGTGTCTCAGTCCAATTTCTCTGGTGAACAATATCACCCAGGGAAAATCAGAATCCATGCTTGGGGGCATGGGCTGAGCACCAGCTGGGCTCTGAGAGAATTTCTCCTGGGGCTCACAGACTCGGCAGTTAGGTTGCTTCTGCCCGACGTGGCTACCATTGAACTCTGTCTTTGCTAAACAGGCAGTTTGTCTCTTTTGGAAAGGAGATCGTGATGCTGATTTTGGGGGGGCTGAGTGGCACTTTGCTGTGGTCAGATGTTATGATGGGTGCAGGTCCTTTCCAGCCAACCTGTTCTTTGGGGCGGCAGGGAAAAACCAACCTGGAGCACTCACACAGGGCTCAGGAGCTGGATGTAGCAGCTGAAATTGGGGCAGTGTTTGTGCTTAATATTGCAAGGGCTTGAACAGATGCAAAAGAGAGCTCCAAGGAGTGGGAAAATGGATCAGAGCTTTCTCAAATGCGAAGGTGAGCGGGATGCCATCCTACATGGAGCGGGCTCACAGGGAGAAGGGCAAACTACTTGCATTCTTCCACTTCCTATTTTTGTCAGTCTCCAAATGGAAGCGAGCTGAACAGGTTGTTACGTGTTATACAGGCTCTATGGAGGGTGACATCCTGCTCATTTTTGTCAAGTAACCCTTGAAGTGTGCTGTGGAGCCCCACCATTCCCTCTCCCCCCATTGTTTTAATGAATAAACTCTGTAGGTGACATTTGATGCTGACATCCTGCTGCCTGGCAGCATCTTGAGTGCAGCATTGAAAACCCCTGGGTTTTGAAGCAGTTAACATATCTCCAGCCAAAGATTTTCGGGCTGGGCAATGCCCCTTGGTATTGAGTGGTCTGATTTGAATTAATTCCCTGGTCATTTAAAGAACCATTTGTGTTGACGTTAGCAAGAGATTGTGAATAGGAAAGGCAGAAGGGCTTTTTGTGCCCTTCCTTTTGCCCTGGCACAAGGATATCAGCATCCCTCAGCCTAGCCCTTGCAGGGAAACTGATGCTGCATTATAAGATGCAGCTTAGCTCCATTTCTTTGTCAGCTCTAGATGAACAGGTCAGAGCAACAATCTCCTGCTTGGTTTTGCTAATGAGAGAAGAAAGTCAACTCAAAATCTTAGGGACAGCCAGTCAGTCCCCTTTTACAGCAGGAGCCTCACCTGAGCTCACTGCAAGAGACACAAGTTGAAGTGTTCCCTTGGGTCAGGGCTTCTGAGTATGGCAAGCAACAGGAGAGAGGAGTTTGATCCCTACTCTGCAGTAGGAAATGGAAAGTAAGAGACAGATTGCATGTAGCATCCTTTGTTGGGTGAGCAGGGAGGAAAAGCAGAGGGTTTAACATGCTGCGCTTCAGTATCTTTTCCCATTTTGTGCCAGCATGGGTTAGCCATGGGTCTCAGGGAAGTGGAGCTCAGAGTGGTCCACAGAGTGTGTGTGAGTAACAGAGGAATAATCCTCCCCTCTGTACCCATGCCCAGGAGGCACACCCTGGCCATCCAGATGGAGATTTCTTTTGACAGGCTGCTGGAGGGAAACACAAGCATGTCTCATTCTGCATCCCTCGCAGGGCTGGACACATAGCTTGTCATTTGTCCAGAATCCAGCAGGACAGTCTGTCCTCAACCCTTAGTCACTTTTCAACAAAGCATCCAACATAGAAAACCTTTGTGTTGAATTTCCATTTTTATCTCAAGGGTGATTTCCCCTTCCCCCCAACCATGTTTTGTGATCTCTCTGCTTTTCTGCACAAACTTTATTGTCCTCCTCCCCTTCTGTTGTCTACACATTGCTCTTCCTACACAGCACAGGAATATCACAACCTACTCCTGGATTCTTTCTAAGCCAGAGAAGCAGTAGCATTGTGCCGCTGACAGGCAGCTAACACTCACCGAAGCAATGTTAAGCGACAGTGGCAGCACATACATATGCTATACAGAGCATCGTGGCCTTGCCTCTTCAGTCCTGGACCCAATATGCTCCACAGAGCAAATCCTTTCACCTGCCAGCTATAGGGACTCTAGCTTCACTCCCCACACAAAGGTCTGATTGCCCCAATGCCATGAAATGTGCCTATAAAATCGGCAATCACTTGCTTACTCTAATGGTGGCTGCTGCTTACTTATTAAGCTGTCTGCCTGAATGGTTTAGGCCACCAACCTCAGCTCTTCCTCCTGTTGCTGAAGCCTGCCTTCATGTGGGGCTGTGCTGTGTTTTGTGCTAGTTGGTTCAGTCCCTTGCTCCACGGCCCTTCTTGCAGGAAAGGATCCCTTCTCAACAAAGGATCTTATCCATGTCGGAAAGGACAGTTGAAAGGGGTGTCAGGAGCCATCCGAGTCTCAATCCTCGTGTAGTTCTTCATCTTGCCTGGCAGTCCCTATCTGTAAAACACAAATCCTTGTCACAGGTGCCCTGCAGGGTTATACCTGTATGGTGTGCTGCGAGATCTTGGGGTGGGTTATCTGTTCATACTGGCACAGTCCTTCCTGACAATCCTCACGTGCTTTCCCTCGGTCTGTTGGAACAGAGACTGTGTGTTTTGAAGCTCACATTTACACTGCAAAAATAGAAAGCATGTCTTCCACTGCTCCTTCAGATGCTTGATGCTCAGTAGCTGAGCTCCATTTCTGCATCTTCATTTGATCTGCTCCATCTGTAGAGATTTACTCCTCAAACAAGGCCCAACAGTTGTCTTGAAAGGCTATGCCTCTATTCCAGTACACCTCTGTCTCTCTCAATGGCCATGCCTTTATGCTATGCATGTTAGGGATATCTTGCATCTAAAGACTTCGAATCCTGCTTTTAATTTCTGTGCCTTTTCTGTAAAGCATCCCTTTGGAATTGTGCTTCTCTGGTACTCTGACTACCTTCCAGGGTATTTCATGAGGCTGACTCAGTAGGTGATGCTCTCCTGGTCATATCACAACCCAGTGCTGGTCACCCTAGTAAAAATGCTGTCCAGTTTGGGTGGGATGAGCTTCAAAATGCTGGCCATTCATGAGCAATGCCCCCTTGAGAAGCTTCACGTGCAGGAGGAGATTAAAATCAACGTCCGGGTAAAATTCCAGCTCGGATAATGGCAGTCCTCATACCTAATTGGCCTCCTGCCCTTTCAATTAGATTTGTTGTTGTTCCATAATAAACTTGGGGGCAGCTATTTACTGCCACAGGGTCATCAGTGCTCCTACCTCGAAGCTCCTGCTGCCCAGTGTGTCTATAAATGCTGGCAGGCAGTCAAAGGCTAAAGACGAAATCTGCGCTGAGTCCAGGATGACCTCTGCCGTGTCCAAGGCCACCTCTGCAGGGTCCTTCCAGATCCAACCTCATCATTACCAGCTCTTCAAAGGCTGTGAGGAGGGCATGGCAGGAATAAAGAAGTGGGGAACAGCCAGATGTTATTATTTATCTATCTTCCATCTAAACTTCAGGATAAAAAGCAGTTGATTGACATGAGAGCAGGAGGCAGAGCATACGGAAACCTCCTGGTCCCAGGAGGGACCCACTGCTGCTCTCCCACTGCTTGCTATGGACATGTGAAAATGACCTGTGCCAAGCATTGGTCATTGCTCCTTGGGCTCTGTCCCAGCTCCCCCAGGAGGAAGGAGGAGAGGCAGCACTGCCAAGGTCTCAAGGGAGGGCAAGTGGAGCCCCCAAGCCCCAGGACTGTTGGAGTTTCAGGTCCCATGAACTCTCTTTGGTCTTTGTCCATCCCAGCCCCACATGCACATGCTGCCCCCCATCACCCTTCAGAGGGTCTGATGTTTCTGAGTGCATTCCCAATTCCATCAGTATTTTTAGACGCTTACTTGGAAATAGCTAATGCTGACTTAGGAGGTTTCCAGTCATAAACTACAAATATTCAGACTCTATAGACAAATATTCAGGCCCTAAAGTTAGAAACAACGTTACTGGAAAAAATTAGAAGCCAAATTTATACTAAGGCTAAAGGAAAGGAAAAGGGCATGTGTGAAACCTTCAGCTACTTCAACTCTGCTGCTGCCGTTCAGGGAAAGGAACTAAAAACCAATAGCTGTGTCCATAAATATTCCCAGGCAGGGGTTTAGGAGGACACAGATTGCCTAATAAATCTTCCCACATTTCTAATCTGCCCTGGCTGACTCAGATCACATTACTGAAATGTCACAATTGCTGAGCATTAACAAGTGATAAGAACACTTTTACCACCAACTAGACAAGTAGTAATTATGCTGTGTCCTTTCCCTCTCCCCTTTATTGTCGCTGTAGCAGTTAGAGTCTCTGAGATCCTTGCTCTGTTTGAATAAGAACTAGGAATCTGTCACCAGGCAGTAAAGCAAAGTGACAGAAAACATAGGAGGCAAGTCCACAGACACTGTGTTTTGTTAAAGGTTTTTCCTTAATCACAGATAGGACATTATGAGGCGCTGCATTAAATGTGCACAAGACGCTGTGACAAGGAGACTGCATTGTTGAGGTTTGATGTTTTCAAGAGGAACTTCTCAAAGGTTAGGCGAACCCGTCTCAAAGAAAGCCTTGTCCTGTGTTAGCTGGCAAAACACTTTTTCAGGGCCACAGGAAATGGCTTCATAGCAACTCACAAGACTCCAGCTGATGGAACAACCTAAGTTATGGATGTGTCCTGGGACTGCAGCCCTTGGAAGAACAGTTGAATGATCTTTGGTAGGCAGGGGTGGCTGGGAGGATGTCTAGTGATGAGACTGCTCCCTTCCCTCTTTATCCATCATTTAACTCCCCACATCTCCCTTGCAGATGGGCTGGCTGCTTTCCGTGCTTTCCTGAAGACAGAGTTCAGCGAGGAAAACCTTGAGTTCTGGCTTGCCTGTGAGGACTTCAAGAAGACCCGCTCAGCAGCCAAGCTGGCCTCCAAGGCCCAGCGGATCTTTGAGGAGTTCATTGATGTGCAGGCTCCTCGAGAGGTGGGTATGCCAGCACCCCGAGAAGGCAGCAAGCAGCATCGCTCTGGTACAGAGAACATGTCCATCCAGCTGCTACTTGCAGGGATGGGGAGGGTGGCATGGAGAGGCAGGGAGTCCCTCCCTTCTCTCTCAGAGGTGATGGTGAGGAGTGGATAAGGAGGATGGGAATGCCATCCTGCCTGCTGGCTGCCTCTGCTCACAGTGACTCATCCCCTGGTGAGGGCAACTACTTTGATGATGCTAAATTAGTCACAGCAAGTGAGTTCACTGGCAGCTGCAACCTACATTTCCTAACCTCTGTGAGCTTCCTAGGAGTATTTCATCCTGCTCTCTTGTTTAGTGTCAGGCCCCAAGCAGGCTACTGGTCTTGCTGATGGCAGGACATTTTGTATAAGAGCATCCCACAAATGACTAACTTGTTGACTCTCTGGGGAGGAGTCTTTATGCGCTGACTAACTCCCAACTCAATTAGCCCTCCTAAAAGATGCGAGCAGTCACTCAGAGCTGAACAACAAATGCAGTCACAACCCAAAGCCTGGAATTGTTAAGTCCTCTTTCAAGTACTGACAGACTGATGCGGCTGTCAGATCCCGTGTCGTGATGTTGGGTTGTGTCGTTGTGTTCATAATGTGATCAGGAGGGTGCTTGCCGTGGGTTCTCCCACTGCAGTGCTCCTGCCAGACTATGCGGGAGTTTGTCACTGTACAGGTGACCCACCCGCCCTGACAAGGGGACCCTCCTCAAAGGGCTCTCCTTGCTTTGTCTGTGAACTAGGAAGGCCACTGAGGAGCACCCAGGCTTACACCAAGTGGTGTGGGCATCGCTCTCAGGGAGCATTTCCCCGCTGTTACTGGTAAAGCTGGGTGAGGTTTTTTTCAGGACTGCAGGGCTGAATCTGGATCAGAGATGTGAGCACAGGTTGGATGCGGCATTTCCTAAAACGTGGTCCTGTTGCTGTAATTTTGGCACACTAGAACGTGGAATGGCCCAGAAGCCACACAGGGAGCTAATCTATATCACTGTCCTGAGTTCAGGCAGGCAGCTTTTACTTCCTCAACTCATTTAAGTTTGGGCACTGAGTTAAGGATAACAAACAACATATTTTCAGACGGTACTTAAACAATCACCCAAACACTGACTGCTTTGCTAGGGAAAAGAAACCAGGAGAGCTCAGGGTTGGTCCTTGTTTCTGCTAACAGGTGGCAGTCGTAACACCAGAGCAGTTTATATTTCCCCACAAAGTGGTTGTTGGGAAGAATCAAGTGGTTCATTCCATAACAACAGAGTTTAAAAAAACATTTCACAAGAATGAAGGAATAGTTTAAAAGTTCGTTCACCTTTATGTCAGGAAGGTAGTGAAGGATAAAGGGAACAGAGAAATTCTGGCTGACAGGAGAGAGGTTAGGCTGAGTCATCATTTTTAGAAGGTGTGCTACATAAACCTGTGCTTAAGACCCCCGAACAAGTGACTTGATTTCAGAAGTGGTCAGATCAGTATAAAACTAGTTTGACTTTTTCAAATTTGGGGTGGGATCTGTAATGCTGGATTGCTAGAGCTTGGGGGGTCTGTGTAGGTACGGATGAGAGTAGGAGCTTGATTGTTCTGCTGCTTTTTAGAGCAACAGGTGAGGGGAAACGCGGTGTTCTAAGCAGCCAGACCATTCACTCAATATCAAACACTCTTCTGCTGTTTTTCCCAGGTGAACATAGACTTCCAGACACGGGAGCTGACAAGAAGAAACATGCAGGAGCCTTCCCTCACTTGCTTTGACCAAGCTCAGGGGAAGGTGCACAGCCTGATGGAGAAAGACTCTTACCCCAGGTTCCTGAGATCCAAAATTTACACAGACCTGCTGTCTCAAACCCAGAGGAGGCTCAGTTAGAGCAGCAATGGGGCCCTCAGAAACCACGTGTTTCCCACAGCAACCAAGACCCATGTTTAAATGTGAATTTTTTTCTTGGTGTTAAAAGAAGCAGGAATCAGAAAAGAAGGTGAAGGGAAAGAGGAGGCTGCCAGAGCATAATCCTGACGTTGTATTAGGACTGAGTTTCTGTGGCTTTTTCAGTTAGTGGTAGCATCTTACAGTTGTTGCCTTTCTCTAACACAAAACCATAATCCCCTCTAGCCATGGGCTCATCTGTTGGAAAGGTGGGTTTCCTTTAAAAGCATTATGTTGCTTTGTGTGTAAATAACAGCACCACACCTTTCCATCCTTCTGAACCTCCCCGTGTGTTTGGAAGGGCCCTAAGGGCAGTTCTGAAACTTGTCCTGTCCAAAGCATCATCTCCCACTCTGGCTGCTGGGGTCTGGAGCCAGAGGAAGGAGAGAGGGGAGGGAGAGAGATGGCAAACACACGCAATTTGAGTTGCTTCCCGGTGTGGAAATCATCGGCAAGCTCAGCTCACTTTTCCATTTTGGTTGCACTTCTTATGACACCAGCTGCTATCCTGTCACTGCCCTTACCTCTCAGGGATGGAGACTGAGAGTTTTTTTCTGTGTGACTTCTCATGGAGCCGAGTTTCTTTTTTCACAAGGAAGGTAATCCCAGAAGATCTCGCTAGACCTGGTCAAGCAAGTCTTTCAGTGTGAGTGCTTGTTTTTCATTAAAGTTATTTATTTGTACTGTAGTTCAGCCTCAGGACCCCAGTCATCGCTCAGGCTTTGTTGTGCTAGGCACCATCCCAAAACCTAGCACAAAGAGGCTCTTGGCCGCCAGAGATGTTCACAGGCTCAGTGGCTTCTCCGAACAACCTGCCAGCTGCCAGGAAATAGCCAAGAGAGGGAATGTTCCATCCACCTCATACTGAGATGTAAGAAGAGCACAAGACCTGCCTAATATGGCAGATAGCGGTTTTCATGTGGTACCTGCCCAGCGGGGTATTTTTGTTACTTACTGATTATTGACTGTTGTTACCTACCGATCATCCACTGTGGGTTCAATGCCATGTAAAGGACTTCTAAAGGCACAGGCTCTACTGCACGGTGCTTGCTTCAGTGCGGGACATGGGGTGAGCACGATGGCTGGTGGTAAGTGGTGCCTGAAGGACACTTTGGCCCCGTTCCCATCACTTGGAGAGCCAGCTGCAGGAGAAGACTCCGTGTGGATACGAGTTGTGTCACACCACTTCCGTGCCGCGCGACACCACTCACCACCTGAAGGTCTTGCTTCTACTCCATGGTTGTCCCAATGTTATCAGCCGTCAGATTCTTGCAATATTTTCTAATGGAGAAGCAGACAGCCTGCCTGTGGGTTTGAGCCTACAGACCAGAGGTCTGTTTGCTTCGGGTTATGAAGTCCTAGAAAGTGACACTGTGGTTCTTTTTCCTCTCTCAATCACCCACAGATCAGAGGCTGTAAACTTCTGCTCTAGTTGAAGGCTGGTGATGAAGGCTTAGTGCAATGTGGTGTAAACTCTGAGCATGACCTGTTTGGAACGGGATACAAGAAGCGCTCTTGGATATTAAAAGTCCATGTATCAGTGGGTTTTGAGGTTTTTTGTTAAGGACGCTGTGCGGGCTGTTAGGGTTAGGATCAAGATAGGGACGGTAAGCATGTTAGGTTTATTTTGGAGATGTTTTCCTGTGGTTTCTAAGACAGTAAAGTCTAAATATGGTGCAAATGCAAAATTTATGTTCAGGAAGAAACCCTGCTTTTCTGTACCTGGTTGGGTGTCTCTAGAAATCTCCAATTGTTCTGTAGGAAAAGACCAGTGAAAGGTGGGTGCTGGAAAGTGCCCCAGATTGATCCAGGGGGGTCTGCATCATGTAGTGGCTCAACCGACCATGAGTTCAGCTGTTCATATCTTTATGACAAAGAATATCTAGTGGGGCAGGTCTCCAGGGACAGTCATGCATTGCTCTGGAAGGAGTCCAAGATGGAAGTGGAGGATATAGGGTCATGTATCCAGTGTCTGTCCCTGATGGTATCTGGACCATATGGTGTGGAACAGAGACACATCACCTCTGTAGCCACCTCCTGCTCCAGATGAAAGTGGAGGAGGAGGGGAAATCATTCCATGTTGTGGTGAAACACCCAGATCTGACTGCTGCAACATGGCAGCTCAGCTTCACAGTGCTGTGGTGTCAAAGAAGCTGTGTTGCAAGGCAAGAAGGGAGGCCACCTCGTATGGCCCTGTCTTCCTCTGTTTCAACCCCCTCTTGACTGTAGACAGGAAAAGCATCCCAGTGCTGCCCTCAATGTGAGATGCTGCAGCAGTGGGCTTACGCATGTGCTTGCTTTTAAAGAGAAGGTGGTGTTTCTTTTAAAGCCACTGGTATATCTCCTGAGTGGGCCTGGATGGTGCTGACCTATAGTGCCAGTTGATGCATCCCAGACAAGGCTTTTCAGCAAAGTGACCTGCAGACACCCATAGCGAGGAGTGTCCCAGGGACAGCCTGGCTATGAGGAAACACCAGAACAACGTGGCTTTTGACAAGGAATGAAGAACAGAAACTCAGAAGCGAGGGCAACTCCTGGATTTCCCTGACAGCTACAAAGCCTGGTCCTCTCCAGAGTATGACTCCCAAAAGCCCAGGAGATAGCATCAGTCCACAAGCTCCTCCAGCATCAGCGCTGCTGTCCTTTCAGTTCCATCCAGAACTCATTGAAAAACTTCAAAGTGACCAACACTGTGTAAAAAAACCTATCCCCTCACTGCTTAGCTCTCCTCTGTCCTCCATCAACCTGGGGAATCTCTTTGAGCAGGCACACTGGGAGCTGACATTGCTGTGGTTGCAAGAGGAACTGTATTCACACTGGTTGATGTAGGAGTGTCTTGCCAGGTAAATACTTGCCAGCTAATATCCTCCAGAGGAACATCCTCGACCAGAGAGTGGAGTGAAAGTATTGTCTAAGGCGTATGAGTCTGTCGCCGTTATTTTTGTTGCTGCTCTTACGGTTTGTCTCTCTTGAAGGAAAGCAGGCTAGTTATTTAAAGTAATTTTTTTCTTTTTTGAAACAAGAACTTGGCACCAGCTGCTTCTTTTATGCCAAATGTCAGTCTGAAGTGAATTAAAATAGGCAGCTTAGAGCTCTTCCCTTTAAACCAGGGTCTGATCAAGGAAATAATGACTGAGCCAAAGCCTCAGAAAGCACTGAGTGATGACTAATCCCCATCAAGGACAAATAGCCTATCTTGGATTCATCTCTTACTGATGTGAAAGGGATATTCAGAACTTACAAAGCCCACTTCCCCCTTCCCAAGCACACACCTCCAAAATTTTGCTCCTGTTTCAACTAATATGTGCCATCACATGAAGGGGGGTGTGACATTGTTTTGCTCAGCCTTTTTTATTCTGTGTGTTTGCTGGCACATATCCAGTCAGCTCCAAGTCCTTTGCCAGCAAAAGGGGAGAAGAGTTTCTAAATTGCCTCTTCTCTAAGCTTCAGATGTTGTTACCTCCAGAAGCAGAACCCTAATCTGCTTTGAGGTTTGTTGGGTTCTTTTCTCCTGTTTTGGACTGTCAGCCAGGTTTGGGATAATTTCCATCAATTTTACTGGACTGATGTTAAGGTACTGATGGGTCTGCACCCTACTCACTGGGAAGGTGTGACGGGCAAAGTCCTACTAGTCGAAGCAAGGGAGGGAAATAGGGGTGTGTGTCTGGAGGTGTGGGTGGGTGACAGTGCATGCGACTTCATGTGTATGTTATTTAGTGTCTCCTAATAGAGAAGCTTTTCTGAGACATAGATGTGCATGTTAAAAATACGAGAATTAGGCATAAATGACATAAAATGAGATTTTTTTAGCCAGTGTTGTGTTTGTCTCGTGTGTACGTTTGACTTGTAACAAGAGATGTTAAACTCTGCTAGGTTTCCAGTTACCCATAAGAGCACATGTATCAAACTGAACTGAATGTTCACCGATAGACACAAACCCAAAATGTTTACAGCATTCAGAGCAATAGCAAAGTATACCTCATGCCAGTCCTGGAGTGCCTCTCGCCCCTCAGTGCAAGCTCTCCTTTGCTACTCTCTCCAAATCCCCAATCTCCTCCTTAGTCCTGTCCTTGTGGTCTTTCTTCCTCGTCCTCACGGTTTCCTCCCTGAAGCACTCCTGTCCATGCTGACCTCCCCCTCTGCCAGTACTCTTTGTGCCCATGTATCTGAGCCTGGGTCTCGAGTAACCCCCCAGCCTGCCCTCCTGTCTGTATATCCTCCATCCCCATCTATCCCTCCTCTCTTCTTTGCCTTTTTACTTCCACAGACCTTCATCTCTGGTCTCGCCTCCTCTCTCCTGCATACCTCCCACTGCCACAGCAAAGTTCCCAGTAGCTGTTCCTTGCCTGTTATATAAGAAGAAAATGCTTCATGTTATTTCTGCATTATCTTTCATGCCTGGGGCTGCTGCGGTTGTCGTCTTCCTTGGTACTGTGTTTTCTCCAGTGCTGAAGACACAGAACTGGAATTAAAGTTCATTTTGCTGCTAGACCGGAATGCTTTTCTCTACCACACACCCCTTGGGCTTTGCAGAGGCTTTGGCTTATCCCTAGTATTGTGTCTTCTTCATCCATGCTCCATGAGTTGTGCTTGTGGCAGGGGCTGGCTAGGTGAAGGCAGCCATGCCACGCAGAGGCAGTGGCTGTTTCAGCAGGTTGTGGTTGTGCTTCCTCTTGGCTTTCTGATATATATAAAAAGAGTGTCAATAAAGGCATGTGTGTTGTATTTGCTTAGTAAAGTCAGTCGTCTTACTCTTGGTTTTACTAGAGGGCTTTATCTCTAATTTCAGACCGCAGTAAACTCAACAGAAGTTCATGGAACGGAGGGCATGGGAGGGAGGTGGCAAGAGGGTATGAGTTTATCACCAAGAAATCCCAACATTCCTGGCAGAAAGACCCAGATGAAAAGGCAGTGGCTGCTTCTGGAAGGACCGGGCATGCCAAGGCAGTATGGCACCATCCGCAGCATGAAGCATTTGACTCAAGTAGCCGCACAGCTCCCAGTTTACATCATGTGTTGCGTGCCCCAGGCTGGAGCTACAATGTGACAGACAGGGATCTGCTTGGCTTTGCATTTACAGCATAGATCCCAGTGTGAGGAGGGTCAGAAGGGACCTCTGGAGATCACCTAGTCCAACACCCTCCCTCCTCCCCCAACTAATGCTGTTATCCTATGAGAAACATCTTCATGTTCCTCTATCAGTGCCTGCAGCCACCAGCTAAACAGCAATGAGGGGAAGGAGGAATCTTGTGTGCTTACTTACACAGCCATCTGCGGGATTACTGTTAGTGAAGAGGGCAGGGTACAATTGCTCCTTAAAAAACATGATCAAAGTATCTTCTACTGTAAACTCTCTCCCAGCTCCTCTACCCAAATCAGATACACAGAGTTCAGATTTCTCTTCAAGCATCCTGGCACCTTCACCTTTGGTGGGATGACCACATCCCACTGGCAGGAAGAGGCCTGGAGGACCTGACTCCAATCCCAAGCACCAAACAGGGCTGTCTTAAACAGTGAAGGTGTCTTATTCCTTGGGAAAGATGCTTGCAGGTGGTTCAGCAGAGATTTAGGAAGACACATACAGAATGAGCTCAGAAGTGAGCCCCTGGGTGGGAAGAGCAGCTCTTGGAAGGCCTTCCCTACACTGTATTTTTATCATAATGATGTCCTGATGCTGGAACTGCCTCTGCAGTGTCTGGGCGCTGTGAGTGTTGGTGGGTCACAGCAGGAACTGTTTGGGCTTGGGTTCATGCTGACCTTCCCTCTGTGGTAGGCTCACCTTCCCCTAACGAGGCTGGAGAAGCTCACTGGCCATACCAGATGTCCCACCGAGCTGTGTCACCATGTTGTGAAGCATTAGCTCACCCGTACTGTATAGAAACCAAGCCTGGTGCCTGAGTGTTGCTGCAGCCTCCATGTCTTTGCTACAGCCCACCCAGATGAAGCACTTCAGTGGGGTAAGGCTGTGGCCAAGTGGAGTATCTCCAGAGCAAGCCTGGCAAGCGAGGGAGAGCAGTGGCCTGGGTCTGGGCACACCAAGGGCTCCCCTCACCTTGTGCACAGCCCCTCTTCCCAGCCAGAAGGTGAGTGTTTGCTATGTGGTCTGCACGAGGTTGCTTCTTCATTTAAAAAGAAAAATTAAATGAGCCTGTTTTCCTCTGGGAATCACTGCAGTGGAATTTATCAGTCCCACTACTTTCTCTCTATTCCCCACCCCTTTTTTTCCCCCCTAATTCTCTTCCCTTCTTTTATTGTTTTTCCTCTTTCATCTGCTGTTTCTTCTCTCTAAGCCTGTCTCTGAGCCAAAGCAATTTGCATGCATCCAAGGAAGGATCTGCCATTAGTGCTGCTCTGTCTCTCCTCTTAGTTAGGATATATTTAGCCATGGCCTTTGGGGCTATTTTTGTTGGCTTGTTGGGGTTTTTTGTATTGTTTTGTTGGTTTTTTTCCCCTTTTTTTTTTTTTTTTTTTTGCTGTTCAGTGGCTTTAAAGAGCAGGTGCCAGGAACAGAAAGACAAGATTAAAAATACCTGCTGTCAGATAGTTCTCCCTATGCAGATGTGCTCCAGCGCCATGCAAAGCAAGTGCAGGAACATAGTGGCTCACAGCTGCCTCTCAGAAAGCTAATTTGGAATTCTAATTTTAATTTTTTTTTTCATTTCAATAATCGCTTTCCACAGTGCTACAAATTTCCAGAGCAGCTATTTCCTCTTGCTTTGATTGGGAATCAATTAAATGCCCTGTGGGTTAGGGTGAGGGCCTGCTCTCACACGGGAGCAGTCGAGGGACAAGTGCTGCTGCCTGTGTAGGCAGTTGCCTGCCCCACGATGGGGTAGGGGCTTCCCTGGGCAGGGAGGCATGGATGGAGTGAGGCTCGCCTGCAAGCACATGGATAAGGCATCCCACAGCATGCCATCTCCATCTTGCAAGCTGTGCCAAGACACAGCTGGGATGTGGCTCCCTGGGGATCTTGCAAGCTCCCCTTAAACACCTCTCCTCAAACAGCACCTTGCTCATGGAGCAAGGTGAGCAGTGATTTTAAGTCTCCCCGCTCTGTTCCTCTGCATTCAGCATCTCCCTGGTTTCATGCAAGCATCTCTGGGGGATGCGGTAGGCTTCTGGAAGCCTCTCCTGAAGCAACGCAGAGAGGGTGTGCAGTGCTGTCTTCAGGTTTTACCCTTTTTGACTGCCACATCTGTGGTTCACCATGGATTGAGGAAAAACTGGCTGTCAGGCTCCTCAAGAAGCCTGCCTGCCTCATCTCTTCTGTGATGGAGCAAGACCCCAGCAGCATGGCTCACCCTGGCTCTTCCCCTCCTCCTCCCTGCCTGTTTTTCCAACCTGTTTCCGTACCCTCCCCTTCTCATTCCACTCAAGCTGCCTAAAATTACAAATATACCCAGTACTAGGAACTGCCCTGTGGATGGGAGATGGGCTTTGTGCCGGCAAGGCTGCAGCACGGTTACAAGAAGGGAGGCCGTCCCTGGGAGTTGTGACACCAATGAGGTTTTTTGTGTTCCAAAACAAGGGCTGACAATACAGGCAACTGAGCTGGAGCTGCAGGCGGCTGCTAAGCTAAATGAGACAAGAAGCACTTAATTAAATTGGATATAGAGTGGCATAAAGACATCTGAGTACACATACATCGTTGTGTTTGGAGATTATTGCTTAACCCTACTGAAGAGCTCTAAATAATAAAAATATTGCACCTACCGCATCCCATGCTGGTGCCCTGCCCATCCTTGTGCAGCATCTCCTGCCCCATCAAAGGGACTGACCCAAGCGAGCTGAGCTGCTAGCTGGGGGGTTGTTGGGGATGTGGGTGTGGTTGCAGCCACAACAGAAAGTCTGTCCTAGCCTTGGTGGGGGAGATGTCATCAGAACAGCGCAACCCTGTTCCTATACCTGAGTTCAGCCTCATGTGCGTAGTACTTGTGCTGTGTCCCAGATCCCTGCAAACACCCAACCATGGGGCTCTGCTGCAGCATTTCTCTTCTGGCTGAGCAACTGTGGTGTCTGAGAAGATACAGCCGGCTGTGGTTTTGCCATACAGTTACATTTCCCTGGCTGCTTCAAGCCATGCATGGCTCCTGGCAAAGCAACCATCTTGGGGACCATGGATTTGCTGCCAGAAGCCATCTGTTCTGTAACACATGCCCAGCCTTCTGGAGGTTGTTCTCTGGAGAATGCTGGGGAGAGTCCTCCATGTCTTCTGTAACATTGCAAGCCCATCAGTGGGAGAAGGGGCTGCAACTGGTCAGAACAGACATCCAGCAGGCCCCAAAATGATGTGGTGAAACAGTGCCAGAGCATCACTGGGCACTGCGTCTGTGCAGGGAGGAGATGAAGGAGAAGGGTTGTTGTCACAGCTGTGCATAGTTAGGTGCTGAGAGAGAGAGCCAGGGGTTGCAGAAAATGGCTGCTGGAATCTTCTGCCAGCCTGCTGATAGGGCCTCTGAGAATCACATCTAGGAAAGAAAAGGACTTGGAAGTGGCTGCATTTTGCCACCAGAGAACGGAGTGCCAACAAGACCCAATCCGTTAAGGGCACTTTGATATATTTGCATATAAATGTAAGCAGTTGACAGACACAAAAGGCCTGGAAGGCTGGGGGAGGATGTACCCCAAGTGTCAGAGAGAGATATGCCCCTGCAGCTGGTGGAGAAGCACGTGGAGTAGCTGGTGGAGAGGATCTATGGAAGAGGCAGAGATCCGACCTGCCCGGTGGAGAGGCTCCATGCTGGATGGAGCCGGTGCAGACATAGAGAAGATGCCGTGACCTACGTTGGGATGAGCCCCTGCCAGCACTTGCAACCTACAGAGATGTGAGAAACAGGTTTGCTGGGTGAGGCCTATAGCCCTGTGGAGGACTGGGACTGAGAGACACTGTGATCTGTTGCTGCCTGCCAGAGCAGAGATGAAGCCCGGTGGGAAGACATTTGCCTTGGAGAAAGTTCGTGGAGGACTGGCTCTTATGGGTGAGATCCTAGGGTGCAGCAGGGGGAGGGTGTGTGGAATGGATGCCCCCATCCCGGCCGAGAAGGAAACCAACTTGCAAGGGACTGACCGAAGCCCCCATCTCCTAGTCCCTGCCCCCACCCTGTGCTGCGAGCAGGAGAGGGGAAGAAGGGAGCAAAATCATGGCTAAAAGGTGTAATAAATAACTAAAGAAAAATTGCTGATCAAACCAATAATTGCTCTGTTAAGCCAGATGCTGCTGTGATAAGAACATCCTGTTTTGATAGACAAAGGGTAAAAACCCACAATGCCACTGGAATGTGTTAAAATTAGATAAGGAAGACTGATTTTGTAATGGAAGCTTCAATTATGTCCCTTAAGCAAGTATGGATCGGGAAGATAACGAACAAGAAACTGAACAAAGTGACGAAATGACGTATCAAGGATGTGACAACCGACTTTGAGAAGGCTAGCTAGAAAGGGCTGTTTAGCCTAAGTAAAATTTGTGAGCCTTGGAGGAGCTGTAACTCCCTGGCCACCCAGTGAGTTGTCCTTTTTGCCCTCCCACTCTAATAAATAATTAATGAATTCATTTTGGACTTGATTTGCATTAATTCAATCATAACAAAGGGAAGTCTGCTTTAGAATGGAGGGGTGGAGGGAAGGTGTTACCAAGAGCCCCATTTTCCCCAGTCCCTGCTCCTTCTGGGCTGTGAACAGGAGGGAAGAGGGGAGCAAACTTCTAACTAAAAGTCTGGTAAGGAGTGAGTGCTGGGGGGAAAAGTGTTTACCTGGTTGTATTTGTTTCAAGATTGTTGGTTGCACTCCTGACCCTGGTTTTCTCACTGTTTTCTCTTAAGCATAGTGTAATAAATTAGATAACTTTCTCTTCAGCACTCTGTGCTGAGTCTGTTTTGCTCACATTGTTAACGATTTTTGGAGCACAGGAAGTTCCGCACCAACATGTGGAAAAACTTTTCCCCAGTGAGGGTGAGGGAGCCCTGGGACAGGCTGCCCAGGGGGTGTGGAGTCTCCTTCTCTGGAGAGATTCAAGACCCGTCTGGACGCCTATCTGAGTGAAATGTCCTAGGGAGCTGCTTTGGCAGGGGGTTGGACCCCACGATCTCTCGAGGTCCCTTCCAACCCCTAAGATTCTATGATTCTATGATTTTGACTCTCGAGCCACCTTAATATATTTTTTCTCCCCTGTCCAACTAAGAAGGGGAGAAATAGAATAGACTGATTTTGGTGGGCGTCTGGCCTTTAACCAGGGCTCAACCACCACAGCCGTTACTGCCCCAGACCTGTTGCTGCTGTTGTTGCCCAACTGTTATAGCTGGGAGGTGGGTACAAAGGATAAGTGTATGTGGCCAGTGTTGAAATATCAGATGTGACCCTCTCCTGTGGGTAGCAGGACCCTGTACCCATGTCAGCACGGCACTGATGCTGTGACACCAGTGCTCCAAACATAGTGGTGAGCTGTGATGAAGAACCAACCTGTGTTAGATCCAATGATGCCCACACAGTGAGCACACACAAACCGTGTTAGTGTCTGTATGGGCAAAGGCAGTCTTACAGCCCTCACTGTCACCCTTACTGTTCCTCCTTCTGCCCTTAAATCCACAGCAAGCATTTGGTTTTGCTGGCTCAGTCCTTCCCTTCCAGTTTCTAGCTTCTCCCTGCTTTTAGCCTCTTCTTTCTGTTGTCAGCTGTCAGTAGGATCCACCTTTATCGAGATGATTTCCCAGGCTTTGCTCAGACTTTAATGTCCATGCCGTTCCCCCTTTTCTTCCCCTATCACAGACCTGGCAGAGAACTTGTGATGAAGCCACACAAATTCCGCTGGCACATGGGGGTCAGATGTCAGTCTTTATTTTATTTTTGATGTGGGCTGGCAGGGTAAAGTTGGGGCTACTAGACTGACCTAAAATTATGCTTCCGGGGTTACTAGAGGTCATCAGTTAGCAGCTGGGGTTACTAGAGGTCAATGTGACCCAAAATTATGCCCCTGGGGTTACTAGAGGTCAATGTGACCCAAAATTCTGCTCATGGGATTACTAGAGGTCATCAATTATGGGTTGGGGTTACTAGAGGTCAACTTGACCCAAAATTCTGATCTCAGGATTACTAGAGGTCATTGATTAGCATATGAGGTTAATTAGAGGTCAACTTGACCCAAAGTTCTGCTCACGGGGTTACTAGAGGTCACCAACTAACAGTTGGGGTTACTATAGGTCAAATTGACTGAAAATTCATCTCACTGGAATACTAGAGGTCATTGATTAGCATATCAGGTTACTATAGGTCAATGTGACCCAAAATTTTGCTCCTGGGGTTACTAGAAGTCATCAATTAAAAATTGGGGTTACTATAGGTCAAATTGACTCAAAATTCTGCTCACAGGGTTACTAGAGATCATCAGTTAACTGCTGGGATTACTGGAGGTCAATGTGACCCAAAATTTTGATCCTGGGGCTACTAGAGGTCATCAATAAGCAGATGGGGTTACTATAGGTCATCAATCAGCAGTTGGGTTTGCTAGAGGTCAAATTGACACAAAATTCGGTTGACGGGATTACTAGAGAACATCAGTCTGCAGTTAGGTTTACTAGAGATCAGCTTGACCATCATTACTTGACTGGCCACCTGCCTGACCAGTCACCTTGCCCGACCAGCTGCCTGACCTGACCGACTGCCTTGCTGACTGGACACTGGTCTGACAGGCCCCCTTCCTGTCCAACCACCTGACCTGACTGGCCACCTGCCTTGATTAGTTGTGTTACCAGACCAACCAAGTTACATGACAGGCTGCCTACCTGACCGCTCACCTTGCATCACCAACCACCTTTGTGAATGGCCGCCTTGCTGACCAGACAGGTAGGCAGTTAGGTAATGCGGCTGGTCAGGTAATGTGGCTGGTCAGGCAGGCAGATGGTCAGGTCAGGCAGCAGGTCAGGTAAGGAGGCTGGTCCAGTAAGGCGAACAGTCAGGAAGGCAGCCTTGCTGACTAGCCACCTTTGTCAATTGTTGCAAGGCGAGCGGTCAGATAGGTGGCTGGTCAGGTAACGTGGCTGATCAGGCAGGCAGCAAGTCAGGTAAGGCAGCCGGTCATGTAAGGTGGCTGGCCAGGCAGGTGGCCAGTCAGTAAGGTGGCAGGTCAGGACAGGTGGCCAGTCAGGCAGGTAGACGGTCAGGTAAGACGGATGGTCAAGTAATGCAGCCGGTCAGGCAGGCAGCTGGTCAGGAAGGTGGCTAGTCAGGTAAGGCCGCTGGTAAGGCAGGTAGACGGTCAAGTCAGGTGGCCCGTCACATCACGTGGCCAGTCAGGTCAGGTGGCTGGCTGGTTGAGGCAAGGTGGTCAGGTAGGTCAGGCAGCCAGTCAAGCAAGACAGCTGGTCAGGCAAGGCAGCGGGACAGGCAAGGTGGCTGGTCAAGAGGGCTGCAAGTCAGGTCAGGCGGCTGGTCAGGTCAGGCTGTAGGTTAGGAAGGTGGCCAGTCAGGTAAGGCAGCTGGTCAGGCAGTGGCCGGTCACATAAGGAGTCCAGTCAGGGGCAAGCGGCCAGTCAGAAGGGTGGCTGGTCAGGTAGGCAGCTGTTCAGGTAATGTGGCTGGTCGGAAAGGTGGCCAGTAATGTCAGGCAGCTGGGCAGATCAGGTGGCCGGGCAGGTCAGGTGGCCATTCAGGTCAGACATCTGGTCAAGTCAGGTAGCTGTTCAGGTCAGGCATCTGGTCAGCAAGGCAGCCCTTCACAAAGATAGTAAGGCAGGCGGGCCAGTCAGGCAGGTGACCAGTCAGCAAGGCAGCTGGTTAGGCAAGGTGGATGCTCAGGCAAGGCAACTGGTCAGGTTAGGTGGTGGGTCAGGTCAGGTGGCTGGTCAGCAAGGTGGCAGGTCAGGCAAGGCAGCTGGTGAGGTAACGCAGATGGTCAGGCAGGTGGCCGGTCAGGTAAGGCGGCCAGTCAGGTGAGGCAGCCGGTCAGGTAGGGCAGCCATCAGATAAGGCAGTTGGACAGGAAGGCAGCTGGTCAGTTAAGGCGTCTGATCAGGTAAGGCAGTTGGTCAGGTCAGGTGTCTGGTCAGGCAAGGCTTCTGGTCAGCAAGGCAGCCATTTAGCAAGGCAGCCATACTGGCGAGGCGGCTGGTCAGTTAAGGCGTCCAGTCAGGTAATGCAGTCGGTCAGGCTGGTGGGTGGTCAAGTAAGGCAGCTGGTCAGTTAAGGCAACCAGCCAGAAAAGGCAGCCGGTCAGGCAAGGTGGCTGATGAGCAAGGCGGCCAGTATGCAAGGCATCTGGTCAGGTAAGGTGGCCATTCAGGCACGTTGCCTGTTAGGTCAGGCAGCCAGTCAGGTAAGGTGGCCAGTCACGTGAGGAGGCTGGTCAGGACAGGTGGCCAATCAGAAGGGCATCCTGTCAGGCAGGCGGTCAGGTAATGCGGCTGGTCAGAAAGGCAGCTGGTAATGTCAGGTGGCTGGTCAGGTCAGGCGTCCGGGCAGGCAAGGCAGCCAGTGGGACAGGTCGGGTAGTCAGTCAGGTCAGGCAGCGGGTCAGCAAGGCAACCAGTCAGGTAAGGCCAGTTAGGAAAGGTGGCTGGTCAGCAAGGTGGCAGGTCAGGACAGGCGGCAGATCTGACAAGGCAGCTGGTCAGGAGAGATGGCCAGTTGGGCAGGCAGCCAGTCAGGTAAAGCAGCCAGTCTGGTAATGCAACTGGTCAGGCAGGTAGACAGACAGGTCAGGTAAGGCAGACGGTCAAGTAATGCGGCTGGTCAGGTTAGGCAGCTGGTCAGGTAAGGCAGCTGGTCAGGAGGGTGGCTGGTCAGGTAAGGCAGATGGTCAAGTAATGCGGCTGGTCAGGCAGGCAGGCAGCCGGTCAGAAGGGCAGCCAGTTAGGTATGTGGCTAGTCAGGTAAGATGGCTGGTTGAGGCAAGGTGGCCAGTTAGGTGAGGCAGCTGGTCAGGCAAGGCTGACGGTCAATTAAGTGGCCAGTCAGGCAAGGCAACTGGTCAGGTCAGGCTGCTGGTCAGGCAGGGGGCCGTTCAGGCAAGGCGGATGGTTAGGTAAAACAGCCAGTCAGGTCAGCCGGCCAGGTCTTGCTTGACCTACAGTTCGATCTGACCGGCTGTCTGACCTGACCAGCTGCACTACTTGACTGGATACATATCTGACTGGTCGTCTGCCTGACCAGCCGCCTTTGTGAAGGGCTGCCTTACTGACCGGACGCCTGACCTGATTGGCTACCTGACATGACCGACTCTCTGACTTGTCCAGCCGCCTTGCTGACCAGTTGCCTTCCTGTTTACCTTACCTGATTGGCCTCCTTTCTTGACTGGCCACCTGACTGGATCAACTGCCTGTCCTGACTGGCCACCTTGCCTGACTGGCCACTTGACCTGACCGCCTGCCTCATCTGACTGCCCATCTTACCTGACCGGCCATCTTGCCTGACCGGTTGCCTTGCCTCACTGGAAGCCTTACCTGACTTGCCCCCTTACCCGACCAGCCACCTTGCATGACTGGCCACCTGACCTGACCGGCCACCTGACCTGACCGGCTGCCTGCTGGAGCCAAAGTTTTGCGGACTCAACTCAGATCAATGTGATCAATGCTGAGCTCATTTACTTAAACACACACAGAGCTTATATCTGTATCTGTACATGAGGTACATTACATTGCTATTGGTTATATGCTCTGTTCACCTGCCTTACATGCATCTCAGTATTGCTAAGAATTGGTTAAAGCTACGCAGTCATGTTAGTCCTTATAAGGCAACTGTTAACATTCTTGCAGTTTATCTCACAAGCTTGTTTCTCACAAGCTCCTGTTCTCACAGACATCTGCTCTCCTGTTACTGCATTCCAATCTTCACTAGTGTCCTGGTTCTGGCCAGGCCAGGGTTAACCTCCCCAGTCAGCCAACACAGGTGAGCTGAGTTAGCCCAGGTGAGCTGAGTTAGCCTGGGCTGTTTTCCACACCATCTGACACCACTTCCCCATAAAAGCAGCTGGTTGAGGATGGGTGGGGACTGGTTGCCTCCAGGACAGTCTGAGTGTGGCTGGGATGTTGGGTCCTGTTGGTCGGTTCTTGCTGTTGGGCAGCCTTCTGTAATCATCAGGTCAGTAAGGTACTCTGTGTTAGCACTAGGTGTGAGTGTAACTAGCCATTATTGTTCTACTTTCATGATGACTTTTGGCAGTAAACTGTCCTTATCCCAATCCACAGAGGCTCTGCCTGTTTCTTCTCCAGGAGTGAGCAAGTGGCTTGGTGGGTATTTGGCCACTATCCGGGGCCAAACCACCACAGTCCTCTTTGGTGCCCAATGTGGGGCTCAAGGAATTTGAGATAAGAACACTAATTGGATGAGGGAATGGGCAGAACAGATTGAACATAGCTGAGTGGTAGAATAATTGTAGAGAATTTCTGTTGCAATTGGGATTTTAAGGATGATTCTCATATATATGATTTGCAAAGTCAAGGGTTGGAATGTAGCAGTTTGTGTAGATGTGCTGCTGAGATAGCTTCTGCAGGCAGCAGCTAGAGCTCTCTGCAGGCCCCAGACTGTAAACATCAGCCGACTGACGGCCAAAAGTTGCTGCTGACCAGGGCCAAGCCAATCACTGATGGTCACAGCACCTCTGTGAATCACATCTAGGAGAAAAAACTACAGGCAGATGTATTTTGCCAGCGGAGAAGGGAGTGAGAAGATGTAACAAGCTGCGTGGACACCAAGGTCAGGCCTGAAGGAGAGGAGGAGGGGGAAAGAATGAGGATCTCTGGGTGCCAGAAAGAGAGATTCCCCTGCAGCTCATGGATAAGACCACGGTGGAGCGGGTGTCCCCTCGCAGCCCATGGATAAGGATGGGGAGCAGAGACAGCTACGGCTTGTGAAGAGATTGATCCATGCCTCAGCAGGTTTGCCGGGAGACTTGTGACTTTGAAGAGGACCAGGCTGGGGGAGTCTGGGCCCGAATGCCAGCACCCATGGAAGGGAGTCCTTCTGAGAGGCCTGTGGTGAGAAGATGACTCCCTGGTAGAGAGGAGTCATGCTGGAGAAGTTTGTGGATATGACTGTCTCACGTGGGTGGGACCCCACAGTGTCTCAGGGGAAGACACTGTGTGTAGAATCCCCCCACTCCCCCCCAGCTAAGATGGAAGACAACTTGGGAGGAATGGACTGCAAACACCCACTCCTTGCCCCTCCCTGTGTTGTGATGGTGGGGGAAGAAGGGAATAAAATCATGATGAAGTTTAAGTCTGGTAAGAAGGAGAGGGGTGGGGGAAGGTGCCTTCAGACCTGGCCGTGCTTCTCATTATCTGACTCTGGTTCACTAGCTGTGTAGTTATAGTAGTGATAAATAACTTTTCTTTCTCTTATTCTGTGCTGAGTCTGTTTTGCCCATTGTACTAACTGGAAAATGATCCTGCTGTCCTTGTCTTGGATCCTAAGCCTCCCAATACATATTTTCTCCCTGAAATAGTACCAAGTTAAAGGTATGTGGACAGGTGCCATCTGAACTAGAGTATTTTGAATGCGATTAAAATAGAGCTCATGGATGTTTTGGTCTCCCTATAAACTAGTTTCCTTGGCTTCCTCAGAGCACACATGGCAGGGTCGGTGGGGTAAGGGTTACAGAAAGAGAAGCGGGGTTTTACGGAGGACCTGATGAAAGAGTGACTTGTTATTTCACCTTCACAGCCTGGTTCTTTGTGTTGATGGGAGGGTTCTTCAGAGCCGCCTGCAGTGCAGCCATCATGTTCCCTGTGCCAGAGGGTTAAGGACCAGGCACCAGGTATTTGTAAAGCCAGCCAGCCCCAGGATGACACTGCTGCTAGCTGGTTTGTGCATGACCCAAGATACTGAAGGTTTGGCAGCTGTAAGGGTTCCCCTAACAGCCAGCCCCTATTACAGGGCAAGACAGCCATTCTGAGGACATTTGAGGAAGGAGCAGCGCCAGCAGGAAGCTGTGGAGTTCCACGGTGGGAGAATACTCCCCGGGCCCTTCGTCGAACGAGGATCCAAGTAAAACAAGCTATTCTCCCTCCCTTCAGCAACCTGGAGCCCTCGGGAGCACCGGGCAGGGGAACGGGGAGAGGTCCTTTTGACGTGCGGAAAATAGACTCTATAACTGGGAAGTTATAAAGTAGGTATGTTTATTCAGCGCTGGGTGCGCGGAGGATC